>JAWZYU010000001.1:40981400-43481400 GCA_038380435.1 Ryuthela nishihirai | reverse complement strand
ACTGAGTTGCAAGGAATCTGTTTTTTGCATCTCGTATTTTATAATTTATTTGATTTCTAAAGTTTTTAAAGCTACTTTCGTAAGTTTCATTTAAAGGGTATTTTTTGTGTTTTTTATATAGCTTATCTCTTTCTTTTAAAAAGTCATAAGTTATCATAATGTTCTGACCAAGAAGAGCAAAATGAGAAACCAACTAAAAACTGGCAGTGGACAGCTAGACAAAAGCATGGCTGACCTGGCAGTGGACAGCTAGACAAAACATTGCTGACCTGGCAGTGGACAGTTAGACAAAAGCATGGCTGACCTGGCAGTGGACAGCTAGACAAAAGCATGGCTGACCTGGCAGTGGACAGTTAGACAAAAGCATGGCTGACCTGGCAGTGGACAGCTAGACAAAAGCATGGCTGACCTGGCAGTGGACAGCTAGACAAAAACATGGCTGACCTGGCAGTGGACAGCTAGACAAAACATTGCTGACCTGGCAGTGGACAGCTAGACAGAAGCATGGCTGACCTGGCAGTGGACAGCTAGACAAAAGCATGGCTGACCTGGCAGTGGACAGCTAGACAGAAGCATGGCTGACCTGGCAGTGGACAGCTAGACAAAAACATGGCTGACCTGGCAGTGGACAGCTAGACAAAACATTGCTGACCTGGCAGTGGACAGCTAGACAGAAGCATGGCTGACCTGGCAGTGGACAGCTAGACAAAAGCATGGCTGACCTGGCAGTGGACAGCTAGACAAAAGCATGGCTGACCTGGCAGTGGACAGCTAGACAAAAACATGGCTGACCTGGCAGTGGACAGCTAGACAAAAGCATGGCTGACCTGGCAGTGGACAGCTAGACAAAAGCATGGCTGACCTGGCAGTGGACAGCTAGACAAAAGCATGGCTAACCTGGCAGTGGACAGCTAGACAAAAGCATGGCTGACCTGGCAGTGGACAGCTAGACAAAAGCATGGCTAACCTGGCAGTGGACAGCTAGACAAAAGCATGGCTGACCTGGCAGTGGACAGCTAGACAAAAGCATGGCTGACCTGGCAGTGGACAGCTAGACAAAAGCATGGCTGACCTGGCAGTGGACAGCTAAACAAAAGCATGGCTGACCTGGCAGTGGACAGCTAGACAAAAGCATGGCTGACCTGGCAGTGGACAGCTAGACAAAACATTGCTGACCTGGCAGTGGACAGTTAGACAAAAACATTGCTGACCTGGCAGTGGACAGTTAGACAAAAGCATGGCTGACCTGGCAGTGGACAGTTAGACAAAAGCATGGCTGACCTGGCAGTGGACAGCTAGACAGAAGCATGGCTGACCTGGCAGTGGACAGCTAGACAAAAGCATGGCTGACCTGGCAGTAAACAGACAAAAGCATGGCTGACCTGGCAATGGACATCTGGCAGTGGACAGCTAGACAAAAGCTGATCTGGCAGTGGACAGCTAGACAAGTCATTGCCCCTCATGAAGACTTGTCCTGGCACCCAACAGAAGACGATGAACGAGGTTGTCGCCAGATGATGGAGGGGAGGGTGAGGACAAGGTCTTACGAGAGAAAACCTGGTGGCGAGCTAAGTGACTCAGTGTATGCATGCAAGTAGTTTATTGCCAACCACCGAACCCCCACTACTGCTTTCCCCCTATGACGTCACCGGCCACGCCCACTTCCGGTCCGTGTTATGTTGCAACTGTCCACGTTGCCTTCTGAACTTTGACCCCTATGTCGCAATCAACAGGAAATTAACCCTGGTGTCACAACTGTCGTTGACGCTCCTTATTAATAATTAATAATTAATAATTCATAATTAAAAATACCTCTCCTTTTAACCCGTGGCGCCATCTAGTGCCTATGAGGAACACTATTTTCCCAAAAAATCCTTATTTTAACTATAATTTTAAGTCCTCCTTCTCGAATAGTCTCGATTTTTCTTTATTTCAGACTCGCCTTTTATTTTAAACCCTCCACTTGCAAACCCCCTGGTTGACCTATATTTTAAGCCCTCCTTCTCGAATAGTCTCGTTTTTTCTTTATTTCAGACTCACCTATATTTTAAGCCCTGGATTTTGTAGACCCCCTGGTTGACCTATATTTTAAACCCTACCTATATTTTAAGCTCTCCTTCTCGAATAGTCTCGTGACCCAGTTATAGCTAAAGCTTACCATAATAGGTTACTTAGTCATTATGACAGTCATGGTCTGCTTACTACTGAAGTTGAGGAAGAATGGGGCCATTTTAAACAGGCTTTTTTGGAAACTAACAGTACTCTTTTTGGAAAAAAATGGAGCAGAGAAGACAGAATTATCTGAGTGATAAGGCACTTTAGCTTATTTCAGAAAGAAAAAATTGTAGGAATGTTCTTAATCAATACCCTACTAGTCCTAATAGAAAGCATTACAGAGAGCTTAATAAACGTGTAAAGGATCAGTTAGCTGCTGATAAGAATCTTTGGCTTGATGGCGTGGCTGACAAAGCCGAGGAAGCAGTTAGACAGCACAACAGAAGACAGCTGTACCAAATAGTTAATGTTTTGTGTGGTAGAAAACGGACATGTATACAGGGATTAAAGGATAAACATAAAGGTAAGGTTATAGAAGGTGAGGATTCTGTCATGGCTAGGTGGGCTGAGCATTTCAGTGATGTTCTAAACAATGTGGTTAGTTCTACCCCATTGTTTGCAATGATGATAGATGCATTGGTGGCTTTAATGTTGGCCCTATAACACAGTCTGAAGTTATTTGGGCTATTTCTAAACTTAAACTTCATAAATCACTAGGGGTAGATGAAATTACTACGGAAATGCTTAGAGCTGGGAAATGTTTCGGTTACCACGTGGATGACTGAAATTTTGAATATCTTTCATGATAAAGGCATGGTTCCTAAGGATTTTACCAGAGCTATTATTATCCCTATTTTTAAAAAAGGTGATCGCAGTTCTTGTGATAACTATAGGGGTATCAGCCTACTCTCTGTTCCACGTAAAGTTCTTTGCATGATTGTGCTTAATAGAATTAAGAATCTGGTTGTCAAGCAATTGTGTGATGAGCAATGTTGATTCAGAAGTGGTAGCGGATGTGTGGATCAGGTATTTTCACTTAGGCAGATTCTTGAGAAATGTTTAGAGTTTCAGAAACCTTTGGTTGATAGCTTTGTTGATTTCAAAAAGACTTTCGACTCTGTTTATCGTCAAAATTTGTGGTTGATTGTGAGATCATATGGTATACCTGACAAGTTAGTTAACATAATGTCATGTGTAAGAGTTGGTAAGGCTTGTAGCAATTGGTTTAGCATTATTTCTGGTGTTGGACAAGGGTTCATTTTGTCTCCTTTTCTCTTTAGTTTGGTTATTGATTATGTTATGCGAAATTCACTTCAAGGGAAAGATTTTGGCCTTAAATGGGCACGAAATTTGAAAATTTCTGATTTAGACTATTCTGATGATTTAACCCTTTTGGTAAATGATGTTGATGAGATGAACTCTTTCATTCGAGGTATTAATGAAACTGGTACTAGAGTAGGTTTGGTTATAAACAAAGAGAAAATTAAAGTGATGAAAATTGGTCAGGCAGGCTGTGATTCATTTAATCTGAATGGTTGCAGTCTTGAGCAATTGTCACAATTTAATTATCTTGGGAGTTATGTAACGGATACTGGTGATGTGCAGCATGAGATTAACAGACGAATAGGGATTGCTGCTGGGACTTTTAAGAATCTACGGAGAGTGTGGAGGAATAGGCTTATACACCAAAAGACTAAAATTAGACTGTATAATAGTTTGGTTCTTTCAAGGGTTAGTTATGGTTAGTTATAAATCTTGGGTCCAGTCTGCTATACAGTATGGTATTACAAGTTGGGAAGGAACATACATTTCATCATTAAGGAGTCTAATCTCAATGCAAAATAAATTTATATTTCAAATTTTACCAAATAAATATAAAACTGTTACCATCTTTTGTAAGTATACCATTTCAGGTGTACTTCCACTGAGACATTTAATTGTTTATAGAACATTAAATTACTTCTTTAAAAACAATAATGCAGTGCTGCATTATACAAATTATTCTATGCGAGATAATGGGAAAAGGTTTCTGTTACCACTTGCAAATAAAAAAATTATGCACAAACACTTTGATTATTTGCCCCCTAAAATTTTTAATTCTTTACCGATTATAATTCGAAATGAAACTAATTTTATGCATTTAAGATCTCTCACTGCTAATTATCTAATGACCATTACAAATGCTGACAGCCTGTTTTCAGTGTTAAAGTAAAAAAATTAATTCGTTTTTATAAATTCTGTGTTGTTTTTGTATATATATATATTTTTTTTTTCTTTATGTAAAGTTGAGTGTCAGTGTTGCCAAAATTATGTATTTAAATAATTTGTAAATTAACCTACATGAGCTTAGATGCTCTTGGGTTAATAAGAGTATTACAAATATATGTTGTTTGTAACCTTATTATTATAATATAACTGAACTGAACTGAAACTTGGATGCTTTGTAAACAAGATAAGAGGAAACTAGATGCTTTTGATTCCAGATGCTTACGCAGTATCTTGGGCATTAGGTGGTTCAACTTTGTAACTAATGATGAGGTTAGGCAAAGGAGTTTGGAACCTCCTTTAAGCAGCATATTATGCAGAGAGAGACTCCGTTGGTTTGGCCATGTTGCCCGTATGAATAATTATAGATTGGCGAATAGGGTTATGAACAGTGTGCCTAAAGGCCTCAGAAAGAAGGGGAGACCTAGGATGCGGTGGGCAGACAATGTCAAACAGGACCTTGTTAGAATTGGTGTGCAGTGGCCAGATGCAGTAGATGTAGCTCAGGACAGACTTGCTTGGAGAACTGAATTGAACGGTCTGGTTGGACCTCTGTAGACCATGGCTGCTTGATGATGATGATGATGGTTATGTCTCTCCAGCACACAAGGCTACGGTGTAACATCCCATCTGACGGACGATGACATTTCCAAAGCCATCAGTGACCCCTACTGACCGTGGGCAGGGCGGGAAATTTTGCGAAGATAATCTTAATTCTGACCCAGGTGGGACTCGAAACTGAGAACTGTAGATTACGAGCCTGGCGCCCCACTGAATCATTGAAAGTAGTGCTATATTTTTGAAATCAAATGTTAGTAGTCAGGGGCGTAGCGAAGGACTATGGTTGGGGGGGGGGGAGAAATCGAAAATTTTCAAACTAGAAAATGAAAATTTACCAACTGAGAAAATAATGTCTCTGTGAGGTTCGTACCTATATTTTAGCTCCATGGGGATGGGGGGTTAATGGCAAAAGTCACAACTCTCCTTCATTTCGCCATGTAACTTCCAATATTACCAACTAGCCATAATTTCACAGAAATAATCCCAATATTTATATCTCGCCTGAATTGAAGCAAGTCAGTGTGAATTTTCCCAACTTCCCTTGATTTGGTGAACTCTCCTTAATTACACAAAACCTAACCCAATCTTTACATCTCTCCTAAATTTCCAAAGTCACTTCAAATTTTTCACTCTCCAAGATTTTGACAAGTTTTCTCGATATTGTCAACTTTCCTTAATTTCACAAACCCATTCATAATTATAACAACTCGCCCATATTTTCCAAGTGGATTCGAATTTTGTCAACTGCCCTAGATTTTGTTAAGTTTCCTCGATTTGTCCAAATCTCCTTAATTTCACAAAACAAATCCCAATTTTCACAACTCGCCTATATTTTACCAAGTGGATTCGAATTTTGTTAACTCACCGAAATTTTACAGAAAAAATCGCAATTTTTAATTATTCTTTGAATTTGCCAAGTCATTTCGAATTTTATCAACTGTAATTTCACAAAACCAATCCCAATTTTTACAACTCACCAGTACTTTACCAAATGGTTTCCAGTTTTGACAAGTTGCCTCAATTTTACCACCTCTCCTTAATTTCACAAAAAACAATTTCAAATTTTTACATCTCTCCTGAATTTCCAAGTCACTTCAAATTTTTCAAACTCCTCAAAAATTTGCTAAGTTTTCTCGATTTGTGAACTCTCCTTAATTTCACAAAAACAATCCCAATTTTCACAACTCGCCCATATTTTACCAAGTGGATTCGAATTTTTCCTACTACCCCTAGATTTTGTCAAGTTCCCAAGTTTTTCCAACTCTCCATAATTTTACGTAAAAAATTCCCAATTTTTACATCACATGATTTTGCTAAGTTACACCGAATTTTGTCAACTCCCCAAGATTTTGCCAACTCACCTGTATTTTACAAAGTGGCTTCGAATTTTGCCAACTGCTCTAGATTTGCCAAGTTGCCTCGATTTTGACAACTCCACTTAATTTTACCCAAAAAAAAAAGATTACAAATTTTCACGACTCACTTAGATTTTACGAAGTCGCTTCAAATTTTGCCAACTTCGAGTTACGTTGGGGTGAGCCTCCCCCCATAGCTACGACCCTGGTGATCACTGTCCTTTCTCAACAAGTTTTTTCCACTAAACAAATCTCATAGATTACGCTTCAATTGCTAATGGTGTTCTTTTTTCAATTTCCGCCAGTGTATAACTTTTGCGTTCTGCTCAGAGCTGTACTTCTTGTTTCTAATTTCTAGTCCAAGAATTACTTACTATTTGGCGCAGTCGATCAGTGGGAACTCGTTAGAACGAAGATAGCATTCTTGAATCCCAGAGTCAGCCCAGAGGCAGGTCACGTGATCGTAGAACTCCTGTGGAGAGAAGAAAAACCTGTGAGTGCATGGGAAAGGGGAATTTCTCCGATCAGATCAAAGGACACTGACATAGCAGCAATTCGTAAAGATCGATCAAGAAAGGTTAAAAAATTTTAAAAAAAAGCCATATTCCTAATGCTTGTTTGTTTTTAAAGTTACTTTGGATTGATTGCTTTTCTAAAAATTATCACCACACAAAAAATTTCTCTTTTAAAAATCGACTTTCAATTAATAGATTTTCAGAAAAAAAACTAGGTAATGAGATGAGATATCTGCCTTTAATCGCGGATTACGTTATTTAAAAGAGCAATATTAACCCAGAAGGATTTGTGAAATTACATTTAGGCAAATTTTTGTCTCATATTTAATACAGCTATTGCAATCTGATTTGCATTCTGATGCAACTGCAGTATAAGATGCCGGTCTACAATCAGATGGCTGCCATCTTTCCTCACCTCTTCATCACCGCCATCTTTCTCCATCTCTTCATCACCGCCATCTTTCCTCAACTCTTCATCACCGCCATCTTTCCTCACCTCTTCATCACCGCCATCTTTCCTCACCTCTTCATCACCGCCATCTTTCCTCACCTCTTCATCACCGCCATCTTTCCCCACTTCTTCATCACCGCCATCTTTCCTCACCTCTTCATCACCGCCATCTTTCCCCACTTCTTCATCACCGCCATCTTTCCTCACTTCTTCATCACCGCCATCTTTCCTCACCTCTTCATCACCGCCATCTTTCCTCACCTCTTCATCACCGCCATCTTTCCTAACCTCTTCAGGGGCGGGGGTGGCTCAGTCGGTAGCGCGCCAGGCTCGTAATCTGTAGTTCCCAGGTTCGAGTCCCAGCTGGGTCAGAGTTGAGATTTATCTCCGCAAAATTCCCCACCCTGCCCACGGTCAGTAGAGGACACCGATGGGCTTGGAAAGGCCGCCGTCCGTCGGATGGGACATTAAGCCGTGGCCCCGTGTGCGGGAGAATCATACCCTGTGCACGTTAAAGAACACGCTGGATGGCCTTGACGGGAGGCTACCATTTGTCTCCCAACAGTTGTTCCAGTGGGTCCCCTCCCCCAGCTGTTCCAGTGGGTCCCCTCCCTTCTCTGAGTCTTCGGGGTCCATGTGACCTGGCCATTTAGCCCATGGTGTGCAAAAAAGTGCCACTCAGAGGTAAAACAACCCAACCCAACCCTCACCTCTTCATCACCGCCATTTTCTATGCTGGTTAAATCTTGCACTCACAATTCGACGCAAACACAAGCTGCGTGGGCAACGGTAGTACGCAAGGAGCAGAAAAGCAATAACTGGCCCCAAAAGTAGCCTCAGAGACATGAATAGCGTGCACAATTAAGGGAACATTAACAAAGTCCCATTCAATAGATGACACTTCTATAGAAGCGAAGAAGCTGCCACCTCTCCGATTGAAGTTGCAAGAGCTGAATCGAGAGACGGCTGGCATCGACTGCAATGGGATAGAGCGCACAGTTCACAGCTTCTGAAAAAACTAAATTTATGGTGTTCAAAAGCAATATGGAGTGGACCTCGATATTACATTATGGATAGACTCCATGACTTCGCCCCCCCCCCCCCCTTGCAGTGAAGCCATCACTCATGTTATAATTGAAACAGGTTGACTCAAAACCATCTGATGCCACGAACAGGAACATATATGGGAAACCCCAGCAGCAGAGGGAGTTCAATAACAGCGCTCAGAGAATGAAGGCGTATGTTCAGAGCGAGCACTCAGGTAGCAGTTAGCCATCTGTGGAGCTCAGATAGCAGCAGCAACAGTGCTAGAAGTGTAAGAATTCGCCGATAGCCAAGTGGCAATTCCCCTCGCATAAAGAGAGAATTCTTGCTGCGATGCAACGGCAATTTTGATTCCCCAAAGTGACCTGCAAATCCGACCAGTGCTTTTGAAAAGTATATTTGATGCGATTCCGTGATCTGCCTTGACGTTGTAGCTCCCCTCTCCCCCCCGTATATGCTCCTGCTCAACCGACCCACCCTCCTCTTGGCAATAAGAGCTTGCCACAACAACCCGACGATAGTGACGATGCCAACAGCGCTTCCGCCGTTTCCCCTGCAACATCTTGCTATAATTAGAAGATGTTAGAAATTCTCTTACTAAATGGACTGAAGCCATTTATTCAACATCGGCTGCAGCATCTGTTTTATCTCATCGACTACTGAGAGACTCAGAATAGTCTTAAAGCGAATCCCATTGGGTTGGAACATTTTGAAATCTATAACTTCTGACCAGGTGACGACGGGAACTAACCATGGTTGACCATGATCCAACCAGTGACATTGGAATTGCTAAGTAAGCTGATTCCTTGGCTCGCTTTCCTTAGTCTTTGTACAATTATAGCCTTGCAATATTAAAGAGTTGATTTTCTGCCATGTTGTCTTCCTCGTCCCCTAGCAAGCTGTTACAGGTAGCTCTACAACGTCTGCAGGATGGCTACTCCACCTTTTGAAAATAATAAATGAATCATTAAAATTACCTTAATTGTCGAGCTTAAGTGATCCATTCCCAGTATTATTTATTGCCCTAATGAAAGGTGACATGATATTAATCTCAAAGGGGACGAGGGCATTAGGCTGTCAAAGCGCTCTCCCTTAGCCCCATGGAGCTCTGGGTAATTTTCCAGTTATTGGATCCTGAGGGAAAAGCAGACACTCAGGGCAGGATTCTTCAATTGCTTTGAGAGGTAGTCCAATGGAATGCCTTTGCTCTACCCTGCAGGAGTCTTGGCGATCGATATCAAGGGAATGGTTCTCGAGCCAAAATCTTCTCTAACTATTAGACATCGTTTAGAGAGCTATTGGCGTATTTGTTAAAACTATTTAGAAGTTATTTCAATTATCACTGGTGCCATAGTTAACTAAGTGGGATATAACTGTGGGCAGGGAAAGGGAGATTTCCAAGGTGACCTTTTCTTCAATCGACATCGCTACCTTCGACCTTTGCGCGGTTCACAGATACGCAAAGCAAGCGATTCAACTTTCGCCCTTTGGCTCGTGTTCTGTCCTCTGACACGAGCCAAAAAAACAGGATCATCAAATAAAGGCTTTTTTTAATCACAATATATTTTTTCAGTTGGGCCGTCATTAGGGCCGATTTGGTTTAGTCTCCAACATACGTCAGACCTAAAGCAATTGCAAAACATCGACTGTTATTAAGTAGCCAATGGACGTGGGTTCAGAAAAAGATCGGCTGATGTGGACAGAATTTTTATCTCTAGAATAGCTTAAACGGAAACTGAATGAAGTCGTGGGATTGAATTGCGCGGAATGATGCGCTCATTGGTGGTACCTGAGGAAAGGTGTACTCTTCCGTCATGCTGACAGCGTCAAGGAAAGCGAGGCTCGATTCGTTGGCTGAATCCCTAAGCGACACTGGAGGCTTCAGATACATCATGTTGCCAGTCAACTCCTGAAAAACACAACAATGATAATAATGTCAACATTTCTCATTCGTTACTCACATTAATAAATACTGATACAAATGGCAGAAGGCAAATCCCCCCCCCAGTCCCCTCTTCCTAATTCAATGGGTTACAAAGTGGGCAGGTGTGTGTGTGGGGGGGGGGGGAGGCGACACTAGATGGCGACGGATTCTCTAGGAAAGCTTTATAGTGAAAAGTATGTGCAAAAAAGTTGCAATATATCATAAAAAATAGTTGTTAACGAGCACAGAGTTTTAACACAGAGTAAAGCACACTTTAAAAATAAAATTAAGCCAATCACTATGCAATTTAGGAAAAAAGATCAAAAAATATTTTGCGTTTTTCTACGGCTGCAAAAGAAAGGTTCATGTCATCAGAAGAATTTAAATACATCGAAGAGCCAAAACATTATGATCCCCCACGCAGGCATTGATGGTACAAGATTTCTAAATGTGACTTGTGGTATCTGGCACCAACACGCTACCAGCAGATCCTTTCATTCCTGTAAGTTACGTGGTTGAGCAGCCACAGATAGGATATACTGTTCCAACACGAACCACATATGCTCGATTGATGTCTGAGGAATTTGGAGGCCAGGCCAATAACTGGAAGTCTTCCTCATGTTCCCGAAACGTTCTCGAACAATCTGGGCAGTGTAGCATGACACATTATCATCACATTATCATTATTAAAGGAGGCACTACTAGAGGGGAATACCGTTGCCATGAAAGGATGTACCTGGTCTGCACTAATGTTTATGTAGGTGGTAGACGTCATAGTTTCCTGCACATGAATGACTGGACCCAGGGTTTCCCAGCAGTACATTTCCCAAAGCATTACACTTCCTCCACCAGCTTGTTTTCGTTTCACGGTGCACCCTGGTGGCAACACTTCCCCAGGTAAATGACTCACACATACCCAGCGGTCCACATGGTGCAACAGGAAATGAAATTCATCGGACCAGATGACCTTCTTCCAATCATTCAAGGCCCAGTTTTGATCCTTGTGTGCCCATTATACATGCTTTAGACTTAGATGGTGAAACAGAGGTTAGCATGGGCAATGGGAGCGGCCTATGGCTATGCAGTCCCATTTTCAGCAGGGTTCGATGTACTGTGTGTTGTGACACATTAATCCTGTCTCCAGCATTCAAATTATACACGAGTTGCACCACAGTATCCCTTCTGTTGACTCGTACCATACGGGATAGCCTTCACTCACCTCACCATATGAGATAGCCTTTGCTCACCTCTAGCATCAACGAGCTGTGGTCAGCCCACACCTTGCCAGCAGTTCATGGTTTTTTCCTCCTCGGACCACTTTTTGAAGGTATTAACCATGGTTGACCGTGAGCACCCCACAAGCCTAGCCATCTCGGAATTGCTCTGACCCAGTTTACTGGCCATTACAATTTGTCTTCTGTCAAACTCACCCAAGTCCGTTGCTTTCCCATCTGAAGAACACGAATAACACTGATTAACAGAGCTCAATATCAGGTTTTATACCGTTTCATGACCTTCACATGCGCCGTCGTTTACTGCAGTTGCTCCGATTTGCATAAAGACGCACTGGTCATGTTTTGGCTCTTCGGTGTAAATCTCTTGCATAGGAAAATAAGATGTTTCTGTATGAGGCAAAACATTTCAAAATTAAGTTTAATTATAAATTCCTATGTATAAAAGATGGAAAAGTTTCATCAGAAAGAAAGAAACAATGTTAGTTACCAGGGTAAAGTCCGAGCAAGATTTGTCTCCAATTTAGTTCTGCTCTTCTACCTATATTCTTTATGGTAAGTCTTTATCAAATATATTGCAATATGATGACTAATTGTAACAGTATATTAAGATAGATAGATAGATTTATTCTTAGAATCTGTAGTAACTAACATTACATTTACGTTTACATGTTTTTACCTTACAATAAGAATTGCAACGAAATACAGGGTGAATCTGAAAAAGTGGGCAAAACTTTACGGGGTGGTAGAACGCAGCTATACGAGCAATATTCGTCATAGAATGTATGGTCGGAACGCAAGCGGTGAGAAGTTAAAAGGTAGTTTTCCACTGTCACATTTAAAGAATGAACACAAGAAGGAGAGGAGATACTTCAGAAAACATTTTATTAACAGGAATGTAATTGAGGTACATGCTCAAAGAAATTCTCAAAAGAGCTGCCGCCAGCTGTAATGCAGGCTTCACACCTGCGGGATAGGGACCGACGCACATTTGCGAAGACACCAGGCATTTCCCGAATATCGCCGGCAATAACGGCGATCCTGGCGACTAGATCCATATCGGTTTCAATGGGGCACTCGTAGATTAGGCTTTTCATATGGCCCCACAGGAAAAAGTCCAAACACGAGAGATCCGGCGATCTTGGTGGCCAAGCTATGCGACCACCTCGACCAATCCATCGCCATGAGAACGTTGCATGTAAAGTGTTCCGCACATCTAAGCTGAAGTGTGCAGGCGCACTGCCGTGCTGGAACCACATTCTCGACCTGCGTCCGCCGCACCGTACACAAAGTGCATATCCACCATTTCGTTGTTAGTATAACCAGCCATCCTCTCGGCAATCCACGACAAAAATGCCGTTGGGTGCGAGGACCGACCCTTTTATACCATTTCCAACGCCACCTAGCGGCTCACCGTTTGCGTTCCGACCATACATTCTATGACGAATATTGCTCGTATAGCTGCGTTCTACCACCCCGTAAAGTTTTGCCCACTTTTTCAGATTCACCCTGTATATATACAATCTTACATATACTATATAAAAATAAATAATAATAAATACCCCCTCAAGCAGCTGCTTGCCACAGAGGTCTGACAGGAGCCTGTCAGTTTATATGCCAAAATAGAAGATCTGAGAGAATGGCAGGCCCTCAGCAGAAAAACAACACATACAACCATGCCTTATCCGAGGCTCGAAACACAATTTTAAAGCATTATATCTTTTTTTAATTATTATTATACATATATATTCTTCTTTTTATCGTTTCTTCAGTAAAAATTATATTTTCATTCGTACCAATATATATAAATATCTAATACTATATTTCATTTATGTTTTATAATTTTACGTACATTTTTCGGTAAAAATCTGAGAAAAAAATGTTGAATCTTCCACGAGAGTAGGAACTCGCTTGTGGAAGAAAATAGTTATGTTTAAATAATATGGCAACATGCTTCAGTTTCACAATTTGTCATATTTTCTTCGCTTCAGCATAAAACGGGCCACGATGGCCCACAAACTTGCACTTACCTCGCAGCAGTTACGCTGCAGCTCTAGCAGACGATAGTCCACGTGGGAAATCGTGTACCGGAATTTCAGAAAGAAAGAACCGCAGGAATGTCCTTAATCAATACTCTCCTAGTCCGAATAGAAAGCATTACAGAGAGCTTAATAAATGTGTAAAGGATTAATTAGCTGCTGACAAGAATCTGGCTTGATGGCATGGCTGACAAAGTGGGTTGGGTTGTTTTACCTCTGAGCGGCACTTTTTTGCACACAATGGGGTTAAATGGCCAGGTCACAAGGATCCCGAAGGCTCAGAGAAGGTTGGGTGAAGGGACCCACTGGAACAGCTGTTGGGAGACAGATGGTAGCCTCCCGCCAAGGCCATCCAGCGTGTTCTTTAACGTGCACAGGGTATGTCTCTCCCGCACACGGGGCCACGGCTTAACGTCCCATCCGACGGACGGCGGCCTTTCCAAGCCCATCGGTGTCCCCTACTGACCGTGGGCAGGGCGGGGAATTTTGCGGAGATAAATCTCACGCTGCTAATTTGGGCACTCGAAAATAATGGGTCATAAATGGCACGTGTGGTATTCCTTATACTTCGAAATCTATCTATTCAAACCTTTTCATTTATTTTTTATTTGAAAGAATATATCTGACACACACATCTGAAAGTTACTTAGGTCAGTTATCATTAATAGAAAATATATGAAAAATCGTCATTAAAAATTGACATTTTCTCGATTACTTGTTAATATTACAGTTCAATATTCTGGCAACAACCTTAAAAATATTGTTACGACAGAAGGAATCTGGCAACCGAAAGCAAAGTTTCAGCCAACGAATAAGAACGTTGGGAGAATTTGGAGAAGAAGAGTGGAGCGTTAACGGTCGTTTTGTATTTTAACGGTTGTTGTGTTGTAACGGTCGGTGAGTTCGAAAATGGCCGGTGAGCTGTTCTGAGACAGTGCGCGTAAGTATCAAGAAGTAACTTGATGTGTTGTGTATACACGGAAGGATAAAAGTGGGATCTTTTATCGTTAAGTATCAAGAAGTAACTTGATGTGTTGTGTATACGCGGAAGTATAAAAGTGGGGACTTTTATGGCTAACTTCGAATGTCTACACGGACTGTCTTTTTGTTCGGCTAGTGTGTGAACAGTTATTAGCACAGGACGAGAATTGGTTTACGAGTGAAGATCTTCGGGTGACCTGGTAAATCAAGTAAAAGGTAGTATTTAGTAAAATACACAGAGCTGATATTGTGTGCTCTACGCAGGAAGATTGATGACTTGTGCATGTTAATAGTTGATTTGTTAATAAGATACTTCATCCATATTTCCTTTGTAACAATTTACCTTGTATTGAATTTGGTTTTGAAATATAGCTTTTAATACTCACGCTCAGTGGCTATCCATTTTTGTAATCCGCAACATTTGGTGTCAGAAGTGGGATTATGATAATTTATTGAATGCCGTTAACTAGAAGTATGGATGAATTAGTAAAGTTGATAAATGAGTTGAGAACGGAGATAGTTTCTCAAAAAGATGATTTGAAAGCCGATATGGCCGCCCAAAGCGATAAAATAGGTGATTTGAAAGCCGATATGGCCGCACAAAATAATGAGTTGAGGACTGACTTGAAAGCCGATATGGCCGCACAAAATAATGAGTTGAGGACTGACTTGAAAGCCGAAATAGCCGCACAAAATACTGAGATGAGAGCTGAAGTGGCTTCTCAAGTTGGTAAGATTATTGATCAGTTCAAGGATCATAAAACCGAACTCAATAGACAATGCAATAGTTTAAATGTTGAATCTGTCAGTGAAAAAGATGATCTTGATAGTGTTAAGTTAGATTGTAAACATGGAAAAGAAAAAGAGAAAGGCAACGCATATAAAAATGTGGATCTGCTACTGGAAATCAAGAATTGTAGAGATAGCGCAGATGATGCCTTTGACCACGCAACTACTGGTAATGCATGGCAGAGTGTCTATGTCGCTGGTGACATGTTTAGGAACTGTGAAGAACAATCACACAGATCAGAGAGCTGTGAGACTATACAGTACGCTTTGCACTTCAAAATACCTAGGTATACAAGTCTGGCACGATCTGAAGAGAGATCCACACGAAAGGTATTCTATTCCTCGCTGTCAGCAAAATGCGTCATGGACAATTATCGCAAAGGCAGAGTAACGAGTGGTAATGAAGGGGAACGAAACAGAGTTTACGTTTCGCAGAGTGGTCCGAGTAAAGAAGAGGTGTCCATTCATCATAGATACAAAGTGCCCTTCGTCGTTACCAGGGAAGTCGGAGAGATTTTTCCGAAGCATATAGCCACACTTGAATCGTTTATAGAAAGTGGGGATTTAAGGAAGAGGAATTCCGAAGAATGGCTTAGAAGCATAACAGGTGATGCTAGTAAAAGAGCTTCAGGCAGAGACGGTACTTCAAAGACTAACTTTCTGGATGAAACTAAGCCTCAGAGTTACGATCAGAGAGAAGTAAAGCCCTCAGACAATCTCAACGAAACCATGCTGAATTTCTTTTCTGAACAGTCAATGTGCAGATTTGGACATTATAACCATTTAGATTATAAGGATATAGAAAAGTTTTATCACGATTACAAGAGCTCTAAAGTGGACAATATCATGTTACAAAACTCGTCGCTGATCTCCAGAATGAACAATTTGGCAATCATGACTGATGTTTCCCTGGCAAATTACAATGAGAGCTCCAAGAAACTGAATTCCGAAGAAACAGCAACTATGACCTCCTCGGGTCATGTGTTTTGCTGGAGACCCGAGTGGCGCCATCGGATGGTAGATAAATACGGTACAGGAGGTGTCGGCGACAAAGTGAGTCTTGTCTTGGCTCCTGCACTTGCTGCTTTAGGTCTCAAGGTCCCTATGATCTCCGGTCGTGCTCTCCAATTGACGGGAGATACTCTGGACAAATTGGAATCCATCCCTGGCTTCACAGTCGACTTCACTAAAGATAAAATCGAGCAGATGATGGAAGACGTCGGATGCTGCATCGTAGGACAGACAGAGGAGCTGGTGCCAACAGATAAGGAGATTTACCGCTGCAAGGATCTGACGGCTACCGTAGATAGCGTTCCTCTAAGGAGATGCTCAATTGTGTCCAAAAAGCTGGCTGAAGGAGTGTGCGCTTTGGTTTATGATGTTGAATTCGGAAAAGGAGCTATTGATCTCATCAGTACAGAAGATGTTGCTGTTGATTTAGTTAAGAAAGTGGTTGCAGCATCACAAGCTCGTGGAATGAAGAGTTTGAGTTGTTCAGCTGTTATCAGCAACATGGATTCACCTCTTGAAAACTCTGTTGACAACTCTCTGGAAGTGATGGAAGCTGTTCAGTGTTTCCTTGGTAACGGATCCTTGGAACTGCAAGAGCTCGTCGAGGAGTTAGGAGAACTTCTGCGTTTTGTGAACATTGTGGATAATAGGGTAGATGAAGCATCACGTGTCCGTAAGGTTCTGCATAACGGCAATGCTTTGAACAAGTTTCGTAACATGTTAATAGAACAAGGAGTATCTGAAGATGTTGCAAGCTGGCTATGTGAAGGTAAAACAGAAAAAATATTGCTAGCAGCCCGACACATCACTGATTTCACTTATACAGGAGAAACAGGTAAGGTTGTCGGATTAGAAGCTGCAGTTCTAGCAAGAGTATGGAAGGAGGAGATGGACCGAAGCGCTAAAAAGAATTATGGAGCTGATATTATATTTGTGAAGCACCTTGGGGATCAAATTGAATCAGGTGAAATATGGCTGAAGGTTCATCACGACAGTTCTGAATTAAGTGAAAGTCAACTGACAAAAGGGTCAGATTGCAGGATGAAAATTCTCCCTAGATTTTATGTCACTAATGACTTTCATTCCTTGTTACTGTTGATAGAAGTGAAAATCCAAAGAAGAAAACTTTCGACAAAGAAGAAAACTTTTTACAGGTTTTGCACGAAAACTCTTAGTCGATTCTTCTCCCTGCAGAGACATAAACGTGTTCACAAGGGCTATAGGCCTTACACGTATTATGTTTGTGGACGAGGCTTCAGTCAGAAAAGAAATCTACGTCATAATGAGATTCGCTTTCATTTTGACACAGACGTGGTATATCGCATTCGTCGACGTCCAGCTACAAAGTGCAAGGTGGTTCACGTGGATCGTTTGGCTCCGTTTCATCGAAGAACTGAAGAAACTTTGGAATCCAGAATTGTTCGGGACGAACAAGACCTAGGAAGGGGGCAGTGTTACGACAGAAGGAATCTGGCAACCGAAAGCAAAGTTTCAGCCAACGAATAAGAACGTTGGGAGAATTTGGAGAAGAAGAGTGGAGCGTTAACGGTCGTTTTGTATTTTAACGGTTGTTGTGTTGTAACGGTCGGTGAGTTCGAAAATGGCCGGTGAGCTGTTCTGAGACAGTGCGCGTAAGTATCAAGAAGTAACTTGATGTGTTGTGTATACACGGAAGGATAAAAGTGGGATCTTTTATCGTTAAGTATCAAGAAGTAACTTGATGTGTTGTGTATACGCGGAAGTATAAAAGTGGGGACTTTTATGGCTAACTTCGAATGTCTACACGGACTGTCTTTTTGTTCGGCTAGTGTGTGAACAGTTATTAGCACAGGACGAGAATTGGTTTACGAGTGAAGATCTTCGGGTGACCTGGTAAATCAAGTAAAAGGTAGTATTTAGTAAAATACACAGAGCTGATATTGTGTGCTCTACGCAGGAAGATTGATGACTTGTGCATGTTAATAGTTGATTTGTTAATAAGATACTTCATCCATATTTCCTTTGTAACAATTTACCTTGTATTGAATTTGGTTTTGAAATATAGCTTTTAATACTCACGCTCAGTGGCTATCCATTTTTGTAATCCGCAACAATATTATAAAATTTGGTAGTCAAAGCTTGGTCAACAATGATTCATTATAGTACATTCTTTTTTCTATTTCATAATATTATATTTGGCTACAACAACACAAATATAACCTATCATATCTCACTTTATTATCTCTTATAACAACTATTTCGTTATATCTCTGCACATAGGGTTCTACACAACTCCTTCCACAGATGAAACAAATAAACTTTTGCATATTTTCACATGCATTATTAACTCTGGTATTCACAATATCATCGAAGCCACACACACACACTATCAACCCAATCACTACAAAATGATATGTCTATGTCATATTCCTACCCTTCATTGAGACTCCTATTTCACTACCAAACTATTCTAAACCACCATCTACGTGGACATGGCAATATCCCCATACTTCTACCTTGCCACCACTCACCCCTTTAACCCCCAAATACATATTTTACATAATCACGAAATGGCACTTAACTAGGCCTAATTGACTTCTTGACCCCTACATGATGCTTCACTACATCACAGCACATATCTTAATGTTAACCAATGTAAATATTATCCCATAATCATAATCCATCATGCCTATATCTTAATAATTAACCAATGTAATTTTTTTTATCCGATTCATAAGGATGGATTGGGATAGGGATGGGTTTTCATAGGGATGGGTTTTTTTATTATCTTCCACAAATTTCTATCTACTGCTTAGTTTTTCACTATCGATATATCCTACCCTACTACCTCAACCCCTACCAAATTCCACCATCTTCAGATCAAAACTCTGGAAGGGGGGGGGGGCTTAACAGAAGAAAGAAATTATTTTATTGCCCCACTCCAGGGATCTAATTATAGCAACTCCCTTTCTTTATGGTTCACTCCCCCATACCACCCCTCACACATTTTGATCACCCCCGCCCCCCTGAGTGGGGATGAATTTTAGATTTAGGCCTCTTTTCTTTCTCCCCCACATTCGCCTCACTTGCATGCAACACTTGTGGCCACTTAAATTGACACCCATGGACTTACATCTATCACTTCCCAACCTATTTCTCCCCACCTGGCATTGTTTGACTCTTTTGCTACCCTTCCAGATCATTCTGCAAAGCGGCCTCGCCATCTGTAGGACTCCTGGCACTTGAATGTGTTGGCTCCTACCCTACAGTTCCATTCAGCACCCAACTTTAAACTTTGCTTGTGAACCAGATGATAGCAGGACTCTCTGACCTGCTTACAATTGTGGTCCAGTTAAGAAGGAAGGATGTTAGATTTCTGCACGTGAAAAGTTGCGATTTAATGAATTAATGAAACGTGGTCCAATCTGCGGCCCTTGTACTTATTTGGGTGGCCCTCTTCTACAATTTTCATTAATAGAAGATAAACCAATAGCAAAATTTTAAAATTGGGGGGATTGGGTGGATAAGTCAATCTTTTCTGCAAGTTCTATACTTTCCGTTAGATGGCAGTACAAAATAGTATTTTTCTCTTCCTAGAGCTGGCAACACCTTGCAACGGTTATGTCTGTTTTCGCATTTAAACCACGGTCAACTCGATACCACTTTTCATTCTTCGAAAGACGTTGTTTTTAACTCGGTATTCTCCTGAAGCGTGGTTGTCGTATCGAGTTGACCTTTTACTGCTTTTCGTTGTAATTCAAAATGTCGGAACCGAAGAAACGCCGCATTACAGAAGAAAAACGACGATTTCAGTCTGAGTAGCAAGAAAGCTACTTTTTTGTTGAACATAACAATAAACCACAATGTGTTACTTGTTCCCAAGTTTGAAATGTTTCAAAGGAATACAATGTAAGCAGACACTATACCAGTCTGCATAAAACAAAATATGATAAATACCAAGGAGCTACAAGGAGTAGCGTGTTTAGCGATTTGAGGCAGAATCTAACTAAGCAGAATATTTTTCAGCTGCCAGCAAAAACCGCGAGTTTGACAGCTTCTTATGAGGTATGTTTAGAGCTAGTAAAAAGCAAAAAATCTTTCAGAGATGGCAAGCTCATTAAAAAATGTGAAAATGGCACCTGCCTTTGGAGACAATAAGATGATTAAAAGCTTTAAAACAGTTTCCTTGTCCCATCAGACAGTAAATAGAAGAGTTGATGAAATGTGAAGTTTCAGCTACTCTCCATGATATTATGAACAATTGTGAATGCCTACTCCCTAGCTCTAGACGAGGGCACAGATATAACTGATATCAGTCAGCTTCTAATTTTTGTCAGAACAATAAACTCTGAATCAGAAATTCACGAAGATCTTGAAACTCCATCCATTAGAAACCAACACCAAGGATAATGACATATTTAACGCATTGAATAGCACAGTTTCTCAATTTGGAGGCTTTGGGAAATGCTCTGGCATTGCAACAGATGGAGCTAAAGCAATGGTTGGTCATAAAACTGGATTAGTAGAACTTGTCAAAGAAAAAGGAATAAATTGCTTGTTCTTTCATTGCATTATCCATCAGGAAGCACTCTGTGGAAAAATTATAAGAATCAGTGACACTATGACAACATTTGTAAATATTGTAAATTTAAAAAGGGGAGGCAAGAAAGCTCAAAGACACGGAGCATTTATTCCATTCTTGGATGCTGAATATGGTGACATTGCATTGCATTGTGAAGTGCACTAGCTTAGTGCTGGAAATTGTCTCAAACATTATTTTGGGTTAAGGAATGAAATTTTTGCCTTTCTCGGAAAGGAAAATATTGGAAATGAATATGTAGATAAGCTGAAAGACAAGAAATTCATACAAACAAGACCTTCCTGACTGATTTAACATCTCATCTGAATGCTTTAAATCTGAAATTGCAAGGTACAAAACAAAATATCTCTCAGCTTTTTGGACATATTGAAGGATTCTGTAGGCAACTTGTTGTAATGCAAAATGCATTAAAAGCATATAATACATCACACTTCCCATCTTGCCAGCAGTTGAAGGAAGAAGAAAATGAAACAAATTTTAGTGAGTTTCATGAAATAATATGTGATATAAAGGAGGAGTTCCAGACAAGATTCAAAGATTTCGATGCCCTGAAGCCAAAACTTTTATTATTTAACAACCCCATGGAAACTGAAGTGATCCAGCAAACCCTCTAACCTTCAAATGGAGATTTGTGATCGTCAGGCAGATCCATTCTTCCAAGTCAAAAAGTGTGATATTCATGAGGACTTCTTGAGACTTAACAAAAGACCGTTTCCTCATATTAAGTAAATTTTCAGTTGAAATACTATCATTATTTGGCAGTACATATGTGTGTGAAAATGCTTTTTCAGCTTTAAAAGCTATTAAATCAAAAACTATAAATCGAATTGAAAGTGCTTCGCTGGAATCCTGTCTGAGACTTTCCTTGACAGAACTTAGAGCAGGCATTGAGAAACTTGTTTCAGAAAAGCAGTGCAATCCTCCTCACATTAATTTTCCTAATTCCCATGGTGCAGCACAATGAGTAAATTCTTTCAAGTTTTCATGAATGTTTCCTGTTAAATTGTCTGCTTGTTAAACTTGTGTATTATATTTGTATCTATATATATTTTTTTTTTCAACGAATATATTATAGAAGTGATGACCCGCGCTTTCATACACTATGTTCTGTTTGGCCTTCAAGCAATGAAAGGTTGGACCACACTGCATTAAATAATAATTCTCCAAAATAATTCGCAAACATTAAAAACGTGCGGTAATCTGAAAAAGTGCACATTTCAAAAAACATTAAAAAAATAACCATATTCAAAATATCGGAAACTTTCGCAAATTAAAGACAGTAAACTGAGTTAAATAACTGGAAAGGATCTTTCATATATTGTAGTTTTACAACACGTTTTTGGTCTTTGAATGTATCAATAGCTTCATTTTCCTTGCTGCAGCATTATGAAGGAACAGTTTGGAATTTTAACAAAATATTGTACTAAAATATTTAAGTGAATATGTAATTCACTCTTCTCTGCAGAAATAATGGTTTAATTAGATTTGGTTGAATTGAAATGTTTATAAAGTTAACTTATTGTAATGCTCAATTTGTGGAAGACGGCAAAAGTAATGTAGTAGACAAAATATGGTTCGTTTTTTTAATTGCAAATTATACAACTGATATAAAACACCATTGTAGAAGTGATCATCTGTTATTAAAGCAGAAAAATATGAATCGATCATCTTCTATTGAAGCAGTAAGGAATGAATGGATCATCTGCTATTAAAGCACCAACGTATAAATCGATCAGGGACAGGAATGGCTCAGTCGGTAGCACGCCAGGCTAATAATCTACAGTTCCCAGGTTCGAGTCACAAATGGGTCAGCGTTGAGACTTATCTCCGCAAAACTTCCCACCCAGCCCATAGTCAGTAGGGAACACCAATGGGCTTGGAATAGGCCGTCTGATGGGAGGTTAATCCGTGGCCCCATGTGTGGGAGAGCCATACCTTCGGAATGTTAAAGAACACGCTGAATTGCTTTGACGGGAGGCTATCATCTGTCTCCCAACAGCTATTCCAGTGGTTCTCCTCCCCCAACCTTCCCTGAGCCTTCGGGGTCCTTGTGACCTGGTCATTTAGCACATGGTGTGCAAAAAAAAGTGCCGCTCACAAGTTAAACAACCCATCTCTATGAATCGATCATCTCCTCCTATTGAAAGAGTAAGAAAAGAATATATCATTTTCTGCTATTGCAGCAGTAAGGAGTGTAAGAATCATCTTGTGCAATTGACCAGTAGTGTAAGAATCACCTTGTGCAATTGAACCAGTAGTGCAAGAATCAATCAACTATTATCAAAACAGTAAGTTAAGAATCGATCATTTTCTGCTATTGAAGCAGCAAGAAAAGAATAGATCATCTCCTACTATTGAAGCAGTAAGGAGTGAAAGAATCATCTTGTCTATTGAACCAATAGTGCAAGAATCAATCAACTGTTATTAAAACAGTGTTATGAATCGATCATTTTCTTCTATTGAAACAGTAAGGAATGAATAGATCATTTTCTACCATTGAAGCAGTAAGGAGTGAATGAATCATCTTTTGCTATAGAATCAGTAGGGCAAAAATCAATCAACTGTTATTAAAACAGTAAGGTTATGAACCGATCATTTTCTGCTAGTGAAGCAATAAGAAAAGAATTGATCATCTCCTGCTATTGAAACAGTAAGGAGTGAATGATCATCTTGTTCTATTGAACCAGTAGTGTAAGAACCGATCAACAGTTATTGAAGCAGTAAGGAATCAATCGATCATCTCTCCTATTGAAATAGTAAGGACTGAATAGATAATTTTCTGCTATTGAAGCAGTAAAGAGTGAATGAATCGATCATTTTCTGCTATTGAACCAGTAGTGTAAGAATCGATCAACAGTTATTGAAGCAGCAATATATGAATCGATCATCACCTCGTATTGATACAGTAAGGAATGAACAGATCATTTTTGCTATTGAAGCAGTGAGGAGTGACTGAATCATCTTGTGCTATTGAACCGTAGTGTAAGAATCAATCAACTGTTATTAAAACAGTGTTATGAATTGATCATTTTCTGCTATTGAAACAGTAAGGAAAGAATAGATCATTTTCTACCATTGAAGCAGTAAGGAGTGAATGAATCATCTTTTGCTAGTGAACCGCAGTGCAAGAATCAATCAACTGTTATTAAAATAGTGAAGTTATGAACCGTTCATTTTCTGCTATTGAAGCAGTAAGAAAAGAATATATCATTTTCTGCTATTGAGGCAGCAAGGAATGAATCGATCATTTTCTGCTATTGAACCAGTAGTGTAAGAATCGATCAACTCTTATTGAAGCAGTAGTATGTGAATCGATCATCACCTCGTATTGAAATAGTAAGGAATGAATAGATAATTTTCTGTTATTGAAGCAGTTAAGAGTGAATGAATGATCTTGTGCTATTGAACCAGTAGTGTAAGAATCGATCAACATTTATTGAAGCAGTAATATATGAATCGATTATATTCTGCTATTGATGCTATATTAAAATTTCATCGAAAGAGGTGAAGTTACTGAAGAAACCGACCCAGTATCTGTTGTTATGGAACGAGTAAAGGTATCTTTTAGTCGTAAGGGAAAGAACGAATTTTCCTGGATTGAATGAAGAAAAAAGAAAATGCAATTACCTTAATGGCTTCGAGAATATTTCTTCTAATGTCCTTAATTTTTTCTCTTCTTTCACTGAAAGAGGAAATGAAAAGAAATGAAGAGTCAGAAAGAAAAAAAGTTGAAAAGGTGGAAAAAGGCAATTAGTATTTGCAATAAAGTAGGAAATGCGATACATATGTTCATGAATATTCAAGAAATAAAGGCTAAAAGAAATGTAAAGTATCAATTCAATATTTAGTCTTTATTTTGGAATTAGTTTTTGGTGAATAGGGGATTTCCAATATTTTAAGTATAATTCTGTACCATTTATCATTTTACACAAATGAATTTATGATGACATCATATATGAAGAAAGTAACAGCTATTACCATAACCAAGTATGTTCCAGGAGTACATAAAGTATTCGTAACATACACAGTAACACTGGTGTCAAAAGTGAAAAAAAATGTCACATCTCAAAAGTTATACTGAAATTTTTGCAACGTGGAAGAAATAAATGTGTGCACATTTAACTGACACAGCCACAATCATGCAAAATTAGGATTGCTATAAAGGAGTGCAGGCTGTGGTCACTATTCATTACCATTTCAATTAGAACTTAGGCTGGTACTAAGTTGGGTAGCAAATTGATTTCACCAAGTCACAAGGGTTCAGCTATTTTACCTCTGAGCACCATTTTATGAACACTTTTGGCTAAATGGCAGGTTACAAGGACACAAAGGGCACAGAGAAGATTGGAGGAAGGGGATATACTGGGTAGCTGTTAGAAGACAGATGGTCACCTCCTGTCAAGGGGGGGGGGTCTTCTGGGAACCCAGGACTTCCCCCTGACTTGCTTCCAGCTGGCAAGCTCAACAGTCAGGGTCGAATGAGGCCTGTTGTGTGTAGCAATGACTGGTGCCATCCCCCAGGCTTCTCTCCCTCCCTATCGACCTTCGGTCACTCAAGGGAGCTCAGGCTTTGCCAAAACTCACACGAACCAACCGGCAGCCATCCCCAACTCAGTTTGCAATGGTTCAGTGTGGGCTCAGGTCTGCATCTATCCAAGTCCAGTCTGATTGGCGAACATGTTCTCCCTTCAAACACTGTACTAAACTGCCTTTCCTTCCACCACTTCAACACAATTTATTCTGAAGATTGAGAAATTAATTTTTTTTATTATCCTTATTTCTCTTTATTCATAAACTGTAACTAACAAAGTTACTAATATCTATATCTAATTATTGTCCTTAGGGTTTATGTGTACAAAAATCATAAAAATATCTACAAAGAGAAGTAAAAATATTTTTAAAATTACAATACAGTACAATGTAATTGTATGTTTTTGATTATTCAGTGTCTCCATGTTTCACTTCCCAAGTAAAGCACTTTTTAAACGACATTCACTCTCTATGCTAAAGCTCCAGCAGGCTCGCATTTCATTCCTACCCCCCCCACCCACCCACCGTACTTCCCATCCACCCTGGCATACAGTGCCATTCTCCCCACTCTGCTATCTCATTCCCCCATCCCAAAAGCTAAACAGGAAGTGTTTTAAGTACAGAAGCACTAACCTTTGACCCATAAAAGCTTTAAGGTACTTCACCTGCCCTACTCTCTTAGCTTCTTCTAGCCTCCTTCACTATAATAACACATTCAAAATAAATCAGAACCTAGAGTAGACTGATTAGAATTTATTTTTCCTCATTTTCTTTTACCTTTCTATTGGATTCTACAGATACCAGGTGTTAAATTTATTATAAACATATAATTCATTATTAAATTTATCTTTATCTTATAAGATTTTTCTTCCACTGGCCAGACCTGGAATTCCTGCCGATGCAGTCCGTATCTGTACCTATCCTTCACCTTTTTTCTCCCACATTTACTGACTCCCCCCCCCCACCTCAGTTTCTTTTACATTCTGTATTTCTTTTACTCTTGTTGTGTCATTTTTTTTTCGGGGGGGGGGGGATCTGGGTAGCCAGGAATCCCCTCCAACTTGCTAACTTGCTTCCGGCCAGACACCTGTTGGAGCAGCCTCGACATGTGTTGTCCCCCCCCCCCTGTGCTTTTCTCCCTCATTTTCAACCCAAGGCTACCCATGGGATCTCAGGTTTCGCCAGAACTTACACGGTCGTCCCCAATCTCAGTTTCGCATGATTCAGTGTGGGCTCTGTTCGGATCCATACCTATCCAAGTCCAGACTGATTGTGAACAGTTTCTCCCTTCTCTACACTTTACTCTACCCCCTTACCTTCCTAAATGTAAACGAAATATCAAAAGAAATATTCATGATTGGCAATTCAAAAATTAAATTCTATCTTTCAATTAAGACTGAAATTGCTATTGTTTGGCACTTCTATTTAGACATACATTCAAAATTCAAGAAGACCTCCCATGCACCTCAACGATTAAAAAACCAGACTCATACTGATTCATCAGCAATGGTAAAGTCCAAAATAACAGATCCTTTCTCTGCTGTCCCACAGCATGAATGGTTATTCTATTAGAAGGTCTTCCATTAAAGTAGATTGAGGGAAATATGGCATCACACATGATGCAATGTTATCCTGTATATCAGGCTTTCCCATTCCATTTACTCCAATTGTCAGGGTCATCCACTGTGTTCTTTAATCCTTCCATCCAGCCCTTTTTTCGCTTTGATCAGGTGAAAAAATACTAACTTTAGAATTTTTTGGCCAAATAACTAAAGAAAGGGATTATGGCATGTTATGTGACAAATTAATCAGCATTTAATTCTGGATTTTCTGAAAATAACATATTTAACAAAAAAGACAACTAGTTTTATTTTAATAGGTTTTTTTAGAGTCATGTAGTAAAAAATGCATCTAGCAACAGAAATAAAAACTTATTTAAAAAAACACTAATATACAGAAATGATTATAATGCACATGAATAGAAAGGCGATTTATTTCTGAATAAAAAAGAAAATTGTTTAATGTAAACATTTCTTCCTTTTCATAATTTTTTTTTCTTCCTACCATAATTTGAGAAAAGTCCAGGCTTGTTGTAGAGTCTAATAAACAAGTCAACTTTAGAATATTTTGAATAAATAACTATTCAACAAAAATAGGTCATGTTAAATACCAAATTAAAGAGAATTTAATTCTGAATTTTACTGAAGTAAAAAATACGAATATTGCAGTAACATGTTAATTTTAATAACACTTTTTCCAGTGGTATACCAAAAAAAAAGGTACATATTTCAAAGTTATTTCCAAAATTTTCCATTTTTAAAAATAGCAGGTTTTTGATAATTATCAGATTTTAGGAAAACGTTTATCAGGAAACATTAAGGAAAAATTTGTTGATAATAATTCAAATCAAACTTGTGAGTTTAAATCAGGTGATTGCTTCAATACAGATCAGCCAAATCGGCAATACCGTATAGTGCTTCTAAAATATGGTAATCATACGGCTTTATCGAATTATTTATATTGTAGTTTATAAAATATGAATCAAATGAAAGAAAAGAAAATATTATTTTTCGAGCTCGAATTACGTATTTTAAAAAGATATATGCAAGAAAATTTTCAACCGGTAATTTAAAAAAAAATCAAAGTTTCACCTGTTGTACAAAAACGTCTATAG
The DNA here is from genome assembly GCA_038380435.1 of Ryuthela nishihirai. Lineage (NCBI taxonomy): Eukaryota > Metazoa > Arthropoda > Arachnida > Araneae > Heptathelidae > Ryuthela > Ryuthela nishihirai. Next base: position 43,453,395 of record JAWZYU010000001.1, on the reverse strand, counting down.
ACATTTTTGACCATGGAAAAGTTAATGTGCACTGATTATGGCTCTCCCACACCCAGGGCCATGTCTGTAAGTCTCATCTGACAGACGGCAGCTTTTCAAAGCCCATCGGTGTCCTCTACTGATCAGGTGAGGGGTTTAGGAGAGAGAAATCTCAACACTGGCACATGTGGGATTCAAACCTGGGAACTGAAGATTATGAGCCTCGTGGACTACCTACTGAGCGAAACACTGCCCCTATGTCACAGCATATGAATGAGTGGCAATACATAATAAGAAAGTCAATCCCTGGATATGAATCTACCACAAAATGTATTCTCACACTGGCATCAATTTCAAGAAATGGGAGAAGTCAGAGACTAGGACAAGGTCATCCCAAGGCCACAACTACTCAGAATAATAGTTATCTAGCCAATTGTCTTGCAAACTGTCCGTGGCCACAGAGAAGAGTTTAAAAACATAATGTGTACAGGAGACTGCATAAGGTCTGCTTGTAAACCTATGGTTTGTGTCTCCTTTACTCCTTGAACAAAAGAACTTGTTTAATGTAGTGCAGAGATTACTTTTGTAGCCCACACCAGTGTGCAAATGTGTTCGTCACAGTTGAATCAAGATTCGGTTTGAACACTCAGCAAAACTGCTATAACATCAGTGAAAGAGACATTTTAGTTGTACAGTACTGTGCAAATTAGTTGGGACAATAGGAAAATGCAGTAACAAAGACACAACTAAAATATTTATTTGTTTAATAGTGTACACAGTTAATAGTGAATGTGACCCCTTAGCTATAATTACTTCTTTCACCCTCTCAACCATTGATGCCAGTAGCTTTCCACACATCTCCTTCACTTCAGGGTCGTGGTACCACACTCTCATGACACTTTCTATCATTTTGGTTTTCGTCGTGCAATCCATCTTAGATATGCGCGCTTTAATAATCGCCCACAAATTTTCAATGGGGTTTATAATAAAAAAATAAATAAATACCCCCTCAAGCAGCTGCTTGCCACAGAGGTCTGACAGGAGCCTGCCAGTTTATATGCCATAGTATAAGGTCTGAGAGGATGGCAGGACCTCAGCAGAAAAGCGACACAAACAGCCATGCCTTATCCGGGGCTCGAACCCAGGTCCCGTAGATCAGTAGCCAAGCGTACTAACCACTCGGCTGGCCACTCCAATGCCTTCAAATGTTGCTGGATAAAGAAGCTCTTAGCAAGCTTAGAATTGTGGCATGGAGCCAGATCCTGTTGAAATACCCCATTGTCATTAGGAAACTGCTTCTGCAGTGTTGGGACCATTTTTGCCTCCAGAACACCTATGTACTTTTCGCTGTCCATCATTCCCTCAATGAGGTGAAGGGTCTGTGGCTCGGAAGCTGTGAAACATCCCCAAAACATGACCTTGGGTGGGTGTTTGGGGGATTGCTGGATGTGGCTGGATCGAAGAGGTTCTCCAGGCTTCGCTTGTCCCAACTAATTCGCCCAGTACTGTAGTAGTGTGATGGTCTGGATCTGCATGATGATGACTGGCCTCAAAGAGTTTCACATATTCGAGAAAGACACTCTGACTGCAAGTCTCTGACACAAGACCCTTAAGAGGTGCTCTCAGCCCCAATTTCATTCTTATAGACAATAATGTTAGCCAGATCCCCAAAATGAATCTCATTAGTATGTGTGGAACACTCTGGGGAAGTGAACTACAGAACATAACTACTCTTACAGAATCCCCCATGAGCTTCAATCTACTCACAGAAGAATGTGCACATTATTGCCACAAAACCTCACCAACAGTAAGAGAACATATTGCATGAGTTCTGTGGATGTATGGGGTGCAATAATAAAACCTTATTAAGGTTGGCTCAATTGGGAGCTCACCAGGCTGTTCTTCTGCAGTTCCCGCGTTCGAGCCCTACTTGAGCGCAAAACTCCCCGCCATGCCATCAGGGTGCATCGAGGGCTTGGGAAGGCCACCGTTCATCCGATGAGATGTTAAGCTGTCGTGCCTTCTGCCGGAGAGCCGTGCCCATTAAGGACGATCTGTCTCACATTAAGGACGACTTGTCTCCCGTTAAGGACGACCTGTCTCCCATTAAGGACGACCTGTCTCCCATTAAGGACGACCTGTCTCCCATTAAGGACGATCTGTCTCCCATTAAGGACGATCTGTCTCCCATTAAGGACGACCTGTCTCCCAACAGCTGTCCACCGGATCCTCTCCTTCCAATGTCTTCTGAGCCTTCGGGGTCCTTGTGACATCGTTTCACAGAATGACCCATTATGTGAACAAAAGTGCCGTTCAGAGGTAAAACACACAAATCTGGCTCTCCGAGAATCCTTCGATGAAAAGAAATCACTTTCCTCTCGGAGAATCCTCTCATGTGAAGAAATCATTTTGCTCTCGGAGAATCCTCTGATGCGAAAAAATCTCTTAACTCTCGGAGAATCCTTCGATGTGAAGAAATCTTTTACCTGCCGGAGACTCGTCCGATGCGAAGAGAGATCTTACCTCTCAGAGAACCCTTCAATACGAAGAAATCCCTTACCGCTCGGAGAATCTTACGATGTGACGAAATCTGTAACATCTCGGAGAATCCTCCAATGTGAAGAAATCTATTACCTTACAGATAATCCTCAGATGTGAAGAAATTTTATTTCTTTCTTAACTCTCAGAGCATCCTTCAGTGAGAAGAAATCTCTTAGCTCTCAGAGAATCCTCTCATGACAAATCTCTTATCTCTCGGAGAATCCTTCCATATGAAGAAATCTCTGACCTTCAGAGAATCCTCAAATGTGAAGCAATCTGTTATTACTGGGGAAATCTTTGATGCGAAGAAATCGCTTCATTTCGTAAAATCTCTCGATCCGAAGACATCTCTTATCTCTCGGAGAATCCCTCGATTCGAAGCACTTCCTTACCTTTTGGAGAATCCACTGGTGCACAGAAATTTTTTACCTCTCAAAGAATCGATCGATGTGAAGAAATTTCTTACGTCTCGGAGAATCTTTAATTGTCAAAAACCTGTTACTGTTCTGAGAATCCTCTGATGCAAAGGAATCTCTTAGTTCTTCGAGAATCTTCTGATTCGAAGAAATTTCCTATCTAAAAAAAACCGTCCGATGTAAAGAAATCTCTTAAAAAATATGCTGATGCGAAGAAATTTCTTACCTCTCAGAGACTCCTCCGTGAAAAAAATCTATCTCTCGTAGAATCCTCCGATGCGAAGAAATCTCTTACCTCTTGAGAATCCCAATGCGAAGAAATATCTTACATCGCGCAGAATCCACCAATGCTTAGAAATCTCTTACCTTTCTAAAAAAAACTCTTACCTCTCGTAGAATCGTCTGATGCGAGGAAATCTGTTACCACGCTGATAATCCTCCGATGAGAAGAAATCTCCTTCCTCTCGAAGAATCTCGATAAAAAAAAACCCTTTCCTCCGCTGCCAAGAAACCTTTTCCATCTCGGAGAATCCTCGGATGCAAAGAAATCTCTTGCCTTTGAATCTTCTGATGCGATGAAACCTGTTTCCTCGAGGAGAATTCTTCGATGCCAAGAAATTTCTTACCTTTCAGAGAACGTCAATGCAAAGAAATCTCTTAACTTGTGCAGAAACTTCGGATGCCAAGAAATCTCTTACCCCTCGAAGGATCTCGAGGAGAAGAAATTTACCTCGCAAGAGAATCCTTCACAGTTAAGAAATCTCTTACCTCTCATAAAATCCATCGGTGCCAAGAAATTTCTTACCTCTCATAAAATCCTCTGATGCGACGAAATCTGTTGTCTCTTGGAAAATCTTGCGATGCGAAGAAATCTCGTACCTCGCAGAGAATCTTCCGATGCGAAGAAATCTCTTACCTCTCGGAGAATGTTCCGATGCAAAAAAAATCTTTTAACTCAGATTCGAAGAAATCTCTTGCCTCTCAGAGAATGATCCAATGCGAAGAAATCTCTTACCTCTTAGAAAGTCATCCGGCGCAAAAAATCTCTTACCTCTGGGAGAATCCCTGGATGTGAAGAATCTTCATCTGTTTCAGAATCGTCGTTTTTCCTGACTCTCCAGCTCCTGTAGAAAAGCAACAAATTGTAAGTGGAAAAAATCAAGCGAGGCATGTATTCTTACTTTCAAAATGCAAACGAAGAGATCGAAAGATATTCATTCGGACGAGATGGGCTGTAACGGACACGTGCAAGCATTCAATCACTCCTCTTTTCCCATTGTTGAAAGAATGGAAATGGTTGAACGCCCTGATACAATAAATAAGAACACTAAAAATTTTTGATTTTTTGTAATATTTTGCATCAGAGTTTTAAAAGCTAGGTGGCACAACAGTCACCCTTAAAATCGGCTGCCGTTGTATCGGGCCCATCTCGTAGAATCACTTTCGGCGGCCCTGCTTCAATTTCTATGTCCACCACACACACAGACGCCCCCTTGTCCTTTTTCCTCAATCGTAAAAAACTATCTCGATCTCGCCTTTACCTCGCCTAGCAGCTGTCAAGTGGCGTCCTCTTCTGTCGATGCTCTCGGACTGACTGGCCTTATATAACAAGCCAACTTTTCAGATACAAATATTCTTTCAAATCTCATTCGACAGAAACTGAGAGGAAGCATCAATTTCTCACACAAAAGAAGAGCAAGAAAAAGGTAAATATTACCCAGCAGAAGAAACTTAATTGTGCTCTGGTAATCCTTCATCCAAGATGCAATGCTCTTGTCCAGGCGTCTGCTGTGCTCTAGTAAAGGATCCTCGGGTCGGCAACAATTCATTTGGCTGTGGCACAAAACAGAATATTCGATCGTCAGCACTAGTGGAAGACAAAAATTGTTAAAATAAATTAGACAAAATTATAAATTAAAAAAAATACCCCCTCAAGCAGCTGCTTGCCATAGAGGTCTGACAAAAAACTGTCAGCTTAATACACCAGAGTAGAAGTTCTGTGAGAATGGCGGGACCCCAACAGAAAAAAAAAATTAGCATCCATGCCTTACTTGAGGCTCGAACCCAGTTACACAGATACAAAATTCTCAAGCAGCCTTGGGCTACGGAGGTCCAACCAGACCGTGCAATTTAGTTCTCCAAGCAAGTCTGTCCTGAGCTACATCTACTGCATCTGGCCACTGCACACCAATTCTAACAAGGTCCTGTTTGACATTGTCTGCCCACTGCATCCTCGGTCTCCCCTTCTTTCTGAGGCCTTTAGGCACACTGTTCATAACCCTATACGCCAGTCTATAATTATTCATACGGGCAACATGGCCAAACCAACGGAGTCTCTCTCTGCACAATATGCTGCTTAAAGGAGGTTGCAAACTCCTTTGCCTAACCTCATCATTAGTTACAAAGTTGAACCACCTAATGCCCAAGATACTGCGTAAGCATCTAGAATCAAAAGCATCTAGTTTCCTGTTATCTTGTTTACACTGCGTCCAAGTTTCACTACCATAACTAACCCTAGAAAGAACCAAACTATTATACAGTCTAATTTTAGTCTTTAGGTGTATACCCCTATTTCTCCACACTCTCCATAGATTCTTAAAAGTCCCGGCAGCAATCCCTATTCGTCTGTTAATCTCATGCCGCACATCACCATTATCTGTTACATAGCTCCCAAGATAATTAAACTGTGACACCTGTTCAAGACTGCAACCATTCAGATTAACTGAATCACAACCTGCCTCACCAATATTCATCACTTGTTTTCTCTTAGTTTATAACCAAACCTACTCTACTACCAGTATCATCAACAGCTCGAATGAAAGAGTTCATCTCATCAACATCATTTGCCAAAAAGGCTAAATCATCAGCATCATCTAAATCAGAAATTTTCGTATCTCCAGCCCATTTAAGGCCAAAATCTTTCCCTTGAAGTGAATTTCGCATAGCATAATCAATAACCAAGCTAAAGAGAAAAGGAGACAAAATGCACCCTTGTCGAACACCAGAAGTAATGCTAAACCAATTGCTACAAGCCTTACCAACTCTCACACATGACTCAGTGTTATTATAGAGAGCGTTCATTATGTTAACTAAGTTGTCTGGTATACCATATGATTTCACAATCAACCACAAATTATGACGATAAACAGAGTCAAAGGCCTTTTTGAAATCAACAAAGCTAGCAACCAAAGGTTTCTGAAACTCTAAACATTTCTCAAGAATCTGCCTAAGTGAAAATATCTGATCCACACATCCGCTACCACTTCTGAATCCACATTGCTCATCACGCAATTGTCTGTCAACCAGATTCTTAATTCTATTAAGCACAATCATGCAAAGAACTTTAGCTGGAACTAAAAGAAGGCTGATACCCCTATAATCATCACAAGAACTGCGATCACCTTTTTTAAAAATAGGGATAATAATAGCTCTGGTAAAATCTTTAGGAACCATGCCTTTATCATAAAAGATATTCAAAATTTCAGTCAACCAAGTGGTAACAGAAACATTCCCAGCTCTAAGCATTTCTGTAGTAATTTCATCTACCGTTGGGGATTCATGAAGTTTAAGTTTAGAAATAGCCAAAATAACTTCAGATTGTGTTATATGGCCAACATTAAAGCCACCAATGCATCCATCATCATTACAAACAATGGGAATAGAATTAACTACATTGTTCAGAACATCACTGAAATGCTCGGCCCACCTAGCTGTGACAGAACCCTCACTGTCTATAACCTTACCTTGTTTATCCTTCAATCCCTGACCATTTTCTACCACACAAAACATTAACTATCTGGTAGAGCTCTCTGCTGTTGTGCTGTCTAGCTGCTTCCTCGGCTTTGTCAGCCAAGCCATCAAGCCAAAGATTCGTAGCAGCTAACTGATTCTTTTACACGTTTACTAAGCTCTCTGTCATCCTTTCTATTAGGACTAGTAGGATTTTCTTTCTGAAATAAGCTCAAGTGCCTTATCACTCAGATAATTCTGTCTCTTCTGCTCCTTTTTTCCTAAAAGAATACTGTTAGTTTCCAAATAAGCTTGTTTAAAATGGTCCCATTGTCCCTCAACTTTAGTAGTAAGCAAACCATGACTATCATAATAACTAAGTAACCTATCATGGTAAGCTTTAGCTATAACTGGGTTTTTCAGAGCTTCAGAATTAAAGGTAAATTTCTTAACCTTAACACTTCTTAAGTTTAAGTTGCAAGACACTTTTAACAAGATAATGGTCAGATCCAATTTCGACTCCCCTATATGACCAGGTATTCCTAACAGAACTAGCCCATTTGCTGTTAATTAATATATAATCAATCATATTCTTATGCAGCCCATCGGGTGAAACCCATGTGTACTTATGTATGTCGCGGTGTTTGTAATAAGTGTTAGTTATTCTGAATCCATTGAGTTTACTTACCTGTAGGAGACGTTGCCCATTGCCATTGCAGCTACCAATACCAAAAGGGCCTATTACTCCTCCCCAAAGGTCAGAGTCAGTACCAACTTTGGCATTGAAGTCACCTAGAACAAGGGTAATATCTCCTTTCTTGACAGAATTCAAAATATCGTGAAGTTGTCCGTAAAACCTATCCTTCTCATCCTCATCGGCATCCTTAGTGGGGGCATAACAGCAGATAACATTCAAGTCTCTAATGCTTGGGGGCGGGGGTGGCTCAGTCGGTAGCACGCCAGGCTCGTAATCTGTAGTTCCCGGGTTCGAGTCCCAGCTGGGTGAGCGTTGAGATTTATCTCCGCAAAATTCCCCGCCCTGCCCACGGTCAGTAGGGGACACCGATGGGCTTGGAAAGACCGCCATCCGTCGGATGGGACGTTAAGCCGTGGCCTCGTGTGTGGGAGAGCCATACCCTGTGCACGTTAAAGAACACGCTGGATGGCCTTGACAGGAGGCTACCATCTGTCTCCCAACAGCTGTTCCAGTGGGTCCCCTCCCCTAACCTTCTCTGAGCTTTCGGGGTCTGTGACCTGGCCATTTAGCCCATGGTGTGCAAAATAGTGCCAGTCAGAGGTAAAACAACCCAACTCAACGCTCTGCTTGCCTGCGATTAGAGGCTGTTTGAAATTGTCCGTACCTCTCTCACAGAAAAAATTTCCTTTTAAAAAAAACTACCAGCCATTTTCTTTCCACAGCATCAGCTTAGAATGTGAGGACTATTAACAGAGATTATCCTCGGGGATCCTCACATGAATTCTAGCGATATAATTGGAACATTTTGAGCTTGAAAGAGATGAGATGGACAGATTAGGTTAAATTAGACTTGGACCCATTATCTGACGAAAGGTCAGATAATTGAAAATAATCTTAAAATTCTGTTTTCATTACGTGAATATAGCAAACAAACCCAAGATGCATCTGTACTTTTTGACAAGAATGCCAGTGATGTTCTTTATGATTCGAACGCATTAATGAAAGATTTAAAATGGTACATCTAACTGAAGTAGCCCATTTTTCTGTTAATTAATACATAATAGGTGATATTCTTATGCAACCATTAGATGAAATCCATTTGTATTGTTATATAGTACATCCCAGTGTTTGTAGTAAGTGTTAATTATTTTTGCACCATTAGGTTTACTTACCTGTAGGAGATGTTCCCTATTGCTATGGTAACTATGAATGCCAAAAGGATCCATCATGGCTACCCAAAGTTCATAGTTAGTAACAACGCTAGCTAATACTGGAGTCGCAAGAGAGGAAGAGAAAGATCTTTTTTTTGAGATTTCAAGATATCCTGCAGCTGTTCGTAAAATCTAAACTTCTTATTGTCATATGAATCCTCGCGGGGGTCATAGTCACTGATAGCATTCAAGTCAGTTAACAGCAAGTGGAAGGCGTTAACTTAGAGCTCAGTTAATGAAATGTCTCATTGAGGAACACTAGATAATATAGGGGAGCTGAAATTGGCTCCCCCCTCCCCCCATCACCTCCTTAAAAATGTCTTGCAACTGAAATTTAAAAAAAGCTTTCTCCTAAAAGAACTGAACCCTTCCCTCGATTTACACGGTACATAGGTTCCGGGAAATCACGTGGAAGACATATATCAGGTGACAAGAAAGGCGCTCTGGTAGAAAGATTGAACCGTGCACTGAGAGGAAAATTACGGCTTTATTTCACTAAACATAAAAACTTTAGATTCTTGCACGTTCTGGACCCCATAGTGAAGGCTTTCAGTGCTTCGAAAAATCGCGGTCATGTTTTCCCTCCAAAGGACGTGAATCTCTTTAATGAGAACATCGTCTGGGAGAGATTATATGGATCCCCGCAGCAGAGAAAACCGATCCGTTTTAAAGAGAGAGAGCACGTGAGACTCAGCAGTCTGAAACTACCGCTGAAGAAAGGAGCATCAGAAGAGTGGACTCGAGAGATATTCCGAGTGAGCAGAATCGTACCTAGGACGCCTCATGTTTACGAAGTGACAGATAGTGACGGTAAGAAGATACGGAACGTTCTACGGTCAGGAACTAATAAATTCTCCGGAACTCTACGCTGTGGAAAAAAGTCTTGGATAGCTTGATATAGTAAAAAAAAGGGTCTTAGTAGACTATTCCGCCCCTAGCTGGATATCTAGAAAATGGCTTTCTACTTGACTCTCCCTTCCACGCCCAGTTGCGACATTTCTGCTTGACTCTCCCTTTCACGCCCAGTTGCGACATTTCTACTTGACTCTCCCTTCCACGCCCAGTTGCGACATTTCTGCTTGACTCTCCCTTTCACGCCCAGTTGCGACATTTCTACTTGACTCTCCCTTCCACGCCCAGTTGCGACATTTCTGCTTGACTCTCCCTTCCACGCCCAGTTGCGACATTTCTGCTTGACTCTCCCTTCCACGCCCAGTTGCGACATTTCTGCTTGACTCTCCCTTCCACTCCCAGTTGCGACATTTCTGCTTGACTCTCCCTTCCACGCCCAGTTGCGAAATTTCTGCTTGACTCTCCCTTCCACTCCCAGTTGCGACATTTCTGCTTGACTCTCCCTTCCACGCCCAGTTGCGACATTTCTGCTTGACTCTCCCTTCCACGCCCAGTTGCGAAATTTCTGCTTGACTCTCCCTTCCACTCCCAGTTGCGACATTTCTGCTTGACTCTCCCTTCCACGCCCAGTTGCGACATTTCTGCTTGACTCTCCCTTCCACGCCCAGTTGCGAAATTTCTGCTCGACTCTGCCTTCCACACGCCCAGTTGCGACATTTACCCGGCTCACACACAGACTGATTATTCTACACGAGATTGAGCCGAATGGTGATTGGGAACTAACACTATCCGAGATCCACTTCTCTACCAGCTGGGGTAGTATCGACGATTCGAATCACTTCTTCACCTCGCATTTCAGGCGAGTTCCCGCAGTCCCCAAAGACGCTATTAAGATCGGTGTAAGCCCCTAATTCACCGGTAAGAAGACAAGGAGAAATATTGGGAAAAATATTCAGAATCAAATTCCTTCACATATAAACATTAAAGTTATGAAACAAGACGATTTGTGGATGTTCCTGATCGGGAGTCCTAATTACGGACAGGTCTTTACAAAAGAAGCAACGGGCTTCGACACTTCCTTCAATACAGGGGAAATGCACGTGCTAACTCCGCTCTAAGTTAACTTCGTCAGCACGGTCAGAAAGAGCGAAGATGATTCCCCCCCCCCCCGACAAAACATTTTATTTTTACTTGCTGCCCAAACCTGTAATATGCGGTCCGTATACTGTCTGGCCGTTACGAAAATGTGGAAGCTATTTTCCCCGCTATTCATAAAGTTAGAACTTCCGAAGATAGAAAGCATTAGTCTCAAGAAAGTGGCTCATAATGGCACGCCAATCACGACCAACGACCGCTCTCACCTCTTGCTTCCTTCTTCTTCGAAAACTTTAGAATAATTCCTGGGATTTCACCAATTCGGAGTGCTTTATAATAACGCAGTATCCAACTATGCTATCGACATTAACGCCGGTATATCCGGTATTTATGTGTACACCGACCTGGTCACGCCTCATTTACTAGGTGACACTTCTGCACTTGTTACGCATGATTAACCCCGACACGGCGAATAAAGAGGCCATAGTGAAAAGTTCCGTGAACCCTGATTATTACCCTCTGGCAAAGGAACGTGGTTCGAGAGTGTGAGCATATTTCTGCATACGGAGAGCGGAGAATCATTGTCTTTTAAGTAGGGAAAAGTGTTAGTCCAATTACACTCTCGACATGCAAGTCAAGTTCACAGAGCCTAGCACCAGAAACTGTCTGAGTTATTATAAGTCTCCGATGGGGGCAGAGGAGGTCAAGGGGCTCAAATATCTCAGAGCAGGAGTCTCGGATCGTTTTTCAGGGACATTGGACGCTTCGTATCATCGATTCTGAAACCTTTGGCGTTCTCACTCGGTACACAAGCAGTCAGATCAGGAATAAAATTCGCATCCGAAGTCGCGATGGGGCGCGAACCGAAAGAAGCCTTTAATCGAACTTGAAGGAGGGCGCCACGAGTCTGCTGGAAGAAGTCTGCCAGGCAAAACCTCCGCGGGAGAGGCATCAACCGAAAGAAGCCTTTAAATCGAACTTGAAGGAGGGCGCCACGGGTCTGCTGGAAGAAGTCTGTCAGGCAAAACCTCCGCGGGAGAGGCATCAACAGCAAGAAGCCAACCGAATCGCCAGATTCACGAAGAGGCGTTATAGAGTGAAGGAGGTCTTTGTCAAATGAGCGAGAGATCCCACAGCATGTCTGCCGATTGCACCCTGTCCGAAGTAGACCTGTTTGCCGTGCCCCCGACTAATTCGCAGACCGAGAGAGCTATGCAAGTCGCCTACCAACCTCTTGCATCATTCGAAGGAAATACGCCTCCGGAATTTAATGTCGTGGGCGGTGACGAATATCTTGATTTATCCAGAGCAAGAAAAATAGATGCAGCGTTACGTCCTATCCCTGGCGCGGCGATGGTCGCCTCGTCGAATAATTTCCTTCACTTCCTGTTAAACCAAGTCAACGTGTATTTGAACGAACAATTAGTGAGCGAAACTCTACTGAACTACGGATCCGACCCCGTGAAAAGCCAGCCGACTTGCGCCCTATGGCACTCTGACCCCACGGGTAAAATGGAACAATGTGTAGATACTAATCTCACTTGGAAGACTCGAAGAAATCTGGCGTGATTCCACTGTGTCGAATTAATTAGCTGGATTCACAGTGATTTATTTCTTCAAGAACCGCGTTGACCTCCAGTTACGACTGATTAGATCCAAACCTGAAATCTGTCTGATGCCTGGCGAGGCAGACCCCTGCTACACAGTGAGATTGGAGGAAGCAGTTAACTATGTTAGAAAAGTCAGAGTCGGCAGCTCCACTTTGCTGGCCACGCGCAGATGCTACACACGGCCCCCCGAAATACCCCCTAAGGCGCGTGGAAGTAAGGCCGTTTACCCCGAGCCTAGGCCCTTGATTATGCCTTACAGGCGACAGAAGCACGAGATATTAATCTAAAGTGCGACTCCCTCTCAGCCCTTAAGGAGCAGCGACAACAGAGACAAGACACGAAACGAAAGCAAAAGTCAATACCAAAAGTAAATACCAAAAGTCAATACCAAAGGATCAAAAACTCAAGAAATATCAAACCACACTGGATCGGGGCTCACATTGGCTGGGACAGCAATCGAGCAAGCAGACAGGAATGCAAAGATAGCTAGCAAGTTAGAAAACGTAACGAACTCAGTTCCCCTACCTCTCAGCTATGTGAAAAATAAATTTAAGAAGTAATGGAAGAATGGCAGAATACATAGAACATCAATGATAAGGGAAGAGTATTCTACAAGTTCATTAAAGAAGTGAAGGAATCGAATAATTGCTATAATTTTTACATCAATCAATTCCTGATAAGACATGGGTAATTCCCCAGGTATTTCGTTAGAATAGGACGAGCAGAGAATTCCCTCTGTCGATGCAGTAGGGAGGGTGATAACAAACATTATCTCTTCGAATGTAACTTATTGAATCTGAAGTATGAACTGAAGAACATCAATCAAGATATTCAAGACTTACTCAAGCATAACAAGCCAAGAAAATTTAACAATCTCCAATGCCATGAAGATAATTTTAGAGCACTACGACTTCTCTCAAGAGGTAATCACATAAAACTATTCACTCCCAGTGGCAGGAAGGTCTCGACATAAAGTAAGGCATTTTGAAGGTAGGTCGGGGTCTCAGACCAAGACCCCGAACTTTCTTCCTATATCTCTCTATACATAAAAACCAAATATATCTATATATAAAAAAGTAAAAAAATCATTTCCAAAATATCACGTTTCTACGTCTGTGTTTTTTTTTTAAGTTTGTGTTATCAATATAAAAAAAACAAAAAATAAAAATCACTAAAATAACAAAAATATCTCTTGGTGTTTGTGAATGTAAATCTGTGCAGTGTCAGTATACATATGTTCTGTTTGTCTAAAATAATTATTTCCTTTTAGTACATAATAATGTTTTTTTTTTTAACTGTATAGTCAGTGTTATTTTAATTTGAATCTTTATTTCATTATCCCCCCCCCCTTTCCCTCAACAGATTTGAACCCTGACCTTCATTCCGTTAACAGGTCCCGTCGTACGCTTTCCTCCCTTTTCTCTCCGCTCCTCAGTGCTCATCCTAATGATTCCTTGTCTTCCTGCTTCTCCCCTCCCACCACACCCCCTGCTAGCTTGCCAATGCAAATCCCTTCAGACGGCTTTGGCCAGCGCCCGATAGCCGATCCCAACAACATCAGTTTGTCTCCGACCATGAACTTCACGATAAAATAAAAAAAAATAAATACCCCCTCAAGCAGCTGCTTGCCACAGAGGTCTGACAGGAGCCTGTCAGTTTATATGCCACAGTAGAAGATCTGAGAGGATGGCAGGACCTCAGCAGAAAGGTGAGCCTAATTCTCCCAACAACATCCGTTTGTCTCCGACCATGAACTTCACGATAGGTGAAGGGAAGTTCTTCCAGTATAATATTGCTTTCAAGGAGCATTCCCCCGTTCATCATGGAAGTCAATTCAAATGTGTTTCATACGTTAAGAAATGAATTTCTCTCCACCTTTATGAATAAGATATGGCCTAATTTGTTGAATGAAAAGATACAGCCGTCAGCTGTGAGTATTCCTTAGGATTTCTTTCAGTTCACAATTCGTCATCAACCTCCAATATGTAATAACGTATATTTGCAAATAATTATTCGTATAAAAGATTGGTATTAAAATCCACCAGCAGTAATAGAAATATATGTATAACAATTGTCTAGATTTTTTAGTACTTATGATGACATAAGAATCCAGTTGAACGGCCTTCTAAGAGGTTTTGCCATTGCCCCACCAAAAATAATCACAAGAAATAATAAATACGAATTCCAAATTCAGTATTCATTATTTGACATATCTATATCAACAAAATACAATTTAAAAAAAAAAAAATTTTTATATTCGTTTGTAATCATTATTTGCCGTCTTATGTAGACAATCACAGAATTTTCTTTGTGAATCAGTACTGCGTCGTCTGCTTTAATTTATACATGAATTTATCCTTTACAGCCACCGCCTGCAACGTAACATTATCTATTACACTGAAAGCACAATTTATTTTACACACCGCACTCATCAACAAACCTGCCCTACTTCATCAAAATAATGTGGTCAGCCAAACCATTGCAGCTACAAATACTTAGGTCAGATACCTACATGTTGTATATTGTATCTGCGATTGTTATGATGGGTAAACATTATGGCCTGAGCAACTTTGATAGTGGGAAGATAGGATGTTCCATATCCGCAACTACACTGGCGGAAATTGAAAAAAGAATACCATTGACTATTGAAGCGTAATCTACGAGATTTAGTAGAAACTTGTTGAGAATGGGCAGTGATCACACGTGTGAAGCGATTCAATGTTTACCTTTTAATGAGTATTATATTTTACACAAAGCACATTTTAATACGATGTTTAACCTCCTCTAGCAGCAATGCAAGCTTCCAATCTGGAATGCAATCGGTCATACAAATGCTGGATATCACACTGGGAGATACCATTCCATGTGCTTTTAACTTGGACGCCTAATTCAGCGTTGGTTGTTGCCTGTCGTGGTCCACAGGACAGTCCAGACATGCTCAATTGGAGACAAGTCTGGAGAACGTGCTGGCCAAGGATTTGGGTTTACCTCTGAGCGTCACTTTTTTGCACACCATGGGCTAAATGGCCAGGTCACATGGACCCCGAAGGCTCAGAGAAGGTTGGGGGAGGGGACCCACTGGAACAGCTGTTGGGAGACAGATGGTAGCATCCCGTCAAGGCCATCAGTGTGTTCTTTAACGTGCACAGGGTATGGCTCTCCCGCACAAGGGGCCACGGCTTAACGTCCCATCCGACAGATGACGGCCTTTCCAAGCCCAGTGTCCCCTACTGACCGTGGGCAGGGCGGGGAATTTCACGGAGATAAATCTCAACGCTGACCCAGCTGCGACTCGAACCTGGGCACTACAGATTACGAGTCTGGCACGCTACCGACTGAGCCACCCCCGCCCCTCTGGCCAAGGAAGTTGGTGCGCTGCCTTAAGAGCTTGTTGAATTGCCCAGGCAGTGTGGGCGGGCATTATACTCTGCCATCCTCCTGATCCTCTCATGTGTCCTAACTCTGTGTTGCTTGGAATGCCTGCGAGTGTGCGAATGCTCTTCTGACCATCATACCACCATTCGTGCCGTGCTTTTTTGTTGTTGTTTTACCTCTGAGCGGCACTTTTTTGCACACCATGGGCTAAATGGCCAGGTCACATGGACTCCGAAGGCTCAGAGAAGGTTGGGGGAGGGGACCCACTGGAACAGATGTTGGGAGACAGATGGTAGCCTCCCGTCAAGGCCATCCAGCGTGTTCCCCTACTGACCGTGGGCAGGGTGGGGAATTTTTCGGAGATAAATCTCAACGCTGACCCAGCTGGGACTCGAACCTGGGAACTACAGATTACGGGCATGGCGCGCTACCGACTGAGCCACCCCCGCCGTGTGCAATTTGACGAAAAGACCAACTATACGACTTTGCTGAAATTCTGCTAACTGAACAAATGTTGCACGCCTGCATCATCCAGGCATGGTATCTTCTTCAAAGAGCCTAAACACGAGATGAATAACTTCTTCCCACCTAGTCCTTAAATACACGCTGCATACATTTGCATGTTGTCGTCCTCAGTGACGTCATTATTTCACCCAATGACTTTCAAAAGGAATTCCTTCTGGGTGTTCTTTTTTCAATTTCCGCCAGTATATATAATGTGTGGCATTTCTGCATGCGACTGTTGCACATGTGTACCAGGACAACATAAAAACCTGCAGCCACTGCAAAAAATGGGGCCATAACCAGGCTACTGATGTTCGAGGTGAGTAAACATTACGACCTGAGCAAGTTCGATCATGGGAAGATAGGATGTTCCATACCCGCAACTGTATAGGCTTGGTCTGACGAAGTTCCAACTATAACACGCCAACAGGATGTTACATGTGTGGGGTGTGCACATGGGCCACCTTGTGACCCCCTTGTACCTATTGAGACCACCATCACCACACAACACTATGTTGACATACTCACCAACTGAACAACTATACCAGGGGTGGGGAACCCTTGGCACGCCAACGACTTTTTTCCGGCATGCAAACCAGGGTTCACCTTAAAAAATAATAAAATAAATATCTAACATCTTCGCAGAGTTGTATATTTTAACTTAATAGAATACAATTTTATTAAGTAGAGCGATACCAAATAAAAATGCAATAAAGAAACAAACACTATCAACTGTTTTAGGTAATAAGAAAATGAAACTAACATCCTGTTTCCATGCCATCTCGGAGATATATTGAGGTAAAAGTTTTGTCCCGCTCAGTTGTTGCATCATTCGCCAGGCAGCGGACGTGTCTCCTTTACCATGTTTTACATATTTTTTCGTTTCGTAAAGATTTGGGTTGTTTTACCTCTATGCGACTTTTTTTTGCACACCATGGGCTAAATGGCCAAGTCACATAGACCCCGAAGGCTCAAAGAAAGTTGAGGTAGGGGATCCACTGGAACAGCTGTTGGGCGACAGATGGTAGCCTCTTATCAAGGCCATCCAGCGTGTTCTTTAACGTGCACAGGGTATGGCTCTCCCACACATAGCGCCACGGCTTAACGTCCCAACCGATTGATGGCCTTTCCAAGCCCATCAGTGTCCCCTACTGACTGTGGGAGGGGAATTTTACGGAGATAAATCTCAACGCTTACCCAGCTGGGACTGGAACCTGGAAACTGCAGATTACGAAGCCTGGCGCGCTACCGACTGAGCCACCCGTGTTTCGTAAAGAACTTTTTGGTTTTCTAAAGTGTGTATATATGTGAATTTGGATTCAATTAAATCATGTCATTAAAATATGGATTGGAAGTATTTATTGTCAATATATTTATTAGATATAAATGCAAATTTTCTTTACATTGGCAAAAACATAAGTTATTGTTAAAGCTATGTGAAATGTATTATCAATATTCAGGATTATGAAGTATTATCTGCATGTGATTAGATGAAATGCGTATATATTCCCAAAATTTCGGTTGGCACGTGAGAAAATTTTGCATCAAAGATTTGGCGATTTTTGTCACGCACACTTAAAAAGGTTGCCCACCCCTGACCTATAAAATTCTAGATAACACCGCATCTCATCGCTCTTATTTGGCAAAGTACTGGTTGGAGGATCATTCCAGTGAATTCACAACCATTGAATGGCCCTCTCACTTTCCAGATTTCAACCCTATTGAGCATCCGTACGACGAAGTGAAGGGATGCATTCGAGCCCAAACCACACCACCAATAACTCTCAGCACTTTAAAGATGCCTCTGTCCTGCTGGAATCATGGGCTGCAAAACTACCCACGTGGTAAGAGTCCATGCTGTTACCGTTAAAGCTCGAAAGCCGTTAATGTGCACATTACCTAGCTAATCTGCAGATTAACTGATTTGCTCCGTTAAAGTGCGGAATCAAGAGTTTTCCGCATTTTACCTAGGTAATGTGCACATTAACGGCTTCCGTATCGTTAAAGTTCAAAAGTAAAAAAAAAAGACTATTTCTAGTGTCCTAGAGTAGAGTTGAAACCAGGTCAACCCTCTGTCAACATGAATCAGTCGTTCGAAGTATAAAAAACGCCCCCAAAATGAGCAGGCCAAGTGAAAACGAATCACTTTAGTGATTCATTTTCATTCTCAAGAATGAATCACTTACTGATTCGTTCTCACTTGGCCTCCGCTCATCCGGGGCGTTTTTTATAATGCGGACGACTTAATCACGTGACACGAAGATTCATATTCAAGAGATTCACCACTTTACGGATTCGTTCTTACTTGGCCTTCGCACATTAGGGCAATTCCAAATGCTATTTTAGTAATCCCTGTTGTAACGAATGATTTTATTGTGTCTATATAAATAACATTTTGTATGCTGTAAAATTTAGTCTGATTGTTTATTTTACACTTTAATTGTCTTATCATTAGTTATTTCATAGAATAACTAGTTAAAGTGTGGAATTATTAATTTATTACACGCTTTAACTGATTTGATCAGTTATTTCATGAAATAACTAGGCATTCTATGAAATAACTGAATTATACAATTTAACGGTAACATATCAACTAATTTGTTGATTGTTTGATTGTATAAACTTGATTCTTTAGATATCGAAAAATAAATAAATAACATTACGTTAATTTAAGCGTACAGAAACGTTGCTGTTGTTCCAACAAAGATCTTATTTTCACTTTAACGAGTGCCTAGTAGGTAATGTGCAGATTATCTAGGTAATGTGAGAAATGAAACAATTTTTCGCACTTTAACGGATCACCCTAGTTAATCTGCAGATTATCTAGGTAATGTGCACATTAACTGATTTCTGCACTTTAGCGGTAACACATGCCACGCCATGTTGCTGCTGCTGTGAGGGCAAAAGGTGGACCCACGTTTTTTGGTGGGTGTATATAATAAATGTGCTAATATACAACAGCAATGAACTGCAGGAGGTTGTCAACATTTTGTAGTGGCCCATGACACTTTATTGGCTGATTATACCACAGCTATTAATAGTGGAAGATATTATTTAGGGAAAAATCTTCAATTGAATGTGGCGGGCTCAACAAGCCTAAACTTTCCTGAAAAGATGTTTGAACTGAATTTGAACTGGGTTGTCAACTTTTTATTTTGCGAAGGATATTTTTATATAGACAATTTACAAAGAACTTTAGATACGAAAATATAGAATGTGTTGAACATTTGCGCTACCACGGAATACTAATAATACATTTTAACAATAGGTTTCTTGAGCAATGCTGAGCTCAATTCACTGCATTTTCTTTTGAATTGCAACTCAAAGGTCTCCGGGTTCGATACCAGCTGCTCTCATAAGTTTTTTTAGCTCTTTTCTTTTTGTTTTTTTATAATTCATTATATCATATTTTTTTTTTTCACAATTCAAAGTAAAATAATTAATATTTGTAATAAAATATATAATAAATCAATATTGTAAATTTATTCTAATATATAATCAGTTTAAAGCAATAAACTTATAATCTGAACAGAGTCAAAAAGAATAGTAAGCCTATATATTACACATTTCATACGAAGTGTTTTTTAAATACTACTAGAATGAAGAGGAAAACTGTATGTACACATATAATTATTTCAGCAGAAGGGCAAAATACTGAATGAAAGTGGAAAGAAAAAGAATGCCTTTTTGAGTTCGCTTTTTCCGATTTTTTTTTGCTATATAACGCGTTTTGAGAACATCAGAGAAAAGAAGATGTAATAAATACATTATGGAATGCTTATCCAGTCTAATTTAGTTCAATTCAATATCAGGCATCTACCCAATTTTTTTCCCTACATTTGGGACCCTGCCTGTGTTGCTGGGCAAAGTGCTCATCGAACATTTCATTCACGAACCCACATTTTCACTCTGCAAAAGAGAAAATAATGTTCAAATGAAATCAAGCACGGTGGTGTCTTGGGTGGAGGGAGGTATGGACTTCAGGATTGGGGGTCTCAGTCGGTAGCGAACCAATATATAATCTGCAATTCCCAGATTTGAGTCACAAGAGTGCCAGCATTCAGCTGAGAAAGGGAACACGCATGGGTTTGAAAAAAAGGCAGCCATCCATCATTTGGGATGATAAACCGTGGCCCTGTGCAGATCCTGCTGCGAGCTAAAGAACAAGCTGGATGTCCTTGATGGGAGGCCAGCATCTGTCTCCTAACAGGTGTCCAGTGGGTCTGCTCCTCCCCAACTTTCTCTGAGCCCTTGTGACTTGGCCATCTAATCCATTGTGCACAAAAAATGGTCAGTCAGAGGCAAAACAGTCCAACTGATAACTGGTACAGAGACAAAAAAATATATATATTAACACATACATATTTTTTCCATGAAGTTTCTCAAGATTACTAAAACAGAAATAATCGGCTCGATTCGGTCCTCCACCTTCAAATATTTTCTAGATCCGGGATGGAAGTCAAGCCATGCTGTTGTTATCTAGGACACATCACTGGAGTGAATGGATATATTCTGCTCCTCCATCACAATGATTTAAATATGCTTCGTTTCTATCAATGGAGTGAAAAATTGAAATATTTTGTAGAGCTACGTCATTTTCTTTGCACTTGAGTGAAATTTGCGTTCATACTTGTTGCCGATGCCAAATGTTCGATTAATGAGCATTACGACTGCTCTTTATTTTATCGAAAATTTGGATACGGATTTTTTTACTTTTCAAATAATGATAAAACGTTATATTTATTTTGTAGCAAAATTTCTTAACGGCCACACTGGACCTTCGGGGGGAGGGGTTCAGTAAGTGTGAAAGGTTGTTGACCAGCATTTTTTTACGAAGCAAAGTTTTCATGAGGTGACGTATGTTCACTTTACCTGTCCTTATTGAGAACAATGAAGAGAAAAAAAAAGGAAATATTATCCAGGTCTAAAAATGCAACTTTTTTTAAAAATTATAAAGGGAAAGAAATAGATCGAAATTGCATTAAATGGTCTCAATTTGAATTCATTATTTACTAAGAAACAAGAATACGTCAGAGATTTAATTTTGGTCTCTAATAGAAATCTTCAGGCAGTTTCTATTCGACGAGGAAATATTTCACAGATGAATGAAATTTGATTTCGTAGAATAATTTGACAATAAGGCAACCCAATTTGGTGATTAAATGACGAACTACGATGTTTTCTCCTTTTGAAAGTGTTTCTACTCTTTGATGCCATTTGTTTCAATCTCATCGAGCGGGAGGACGGAACAGTGGCGGAATATCAATTCAAAGAAAATCTACTCACCGCTGTGGCTTCCGAAATCAAAGGCGAACAGTCACAACTTTCTTCAGACGTGAACGACACCACGTGATGATTGCACGTGGCTTTCCATCTTCCTTATCTGTAGCAGAACTCTGCTGCCGATGCCCAGGTCAAAGTTTAACAGTGTTCGACTAATTATCTTGTCACTATCGCGTCTGCTGTCAACACATCTCTATCTGCTCAACTTCACGAACTACACCTCTCGCTATTTTTAGATATCGACAGTATTTAAATTGAATATTATTGAATCATTGGTTATAAATAGCATTTCCCGCTTCTTTCCTAGTGAATCTTTTCTTTCTACAGGATTCTATTACTGTTAAACTTTTCGATTCCGTAATCGATAAGTGCACTTTTTCTTATCAAGTTGAAGGGCATCAAGAGAGGAAGAATCAGCGAAATTGCCATCCATGGTCTGCAGCACTGCAATGATGCAGTAGGTTTCACACTAAATAATTTCGATAGCTTTTTCAATACTGAATGGAATGAAAAAAATAAAAAAGTATTAAATTCTAAATGGCATCTATATTTTAAAAGTGTTAGAAGGGACCTGGGTTCGAGGCCCAGGTAAGGCGCGGGCATTTGTCTTTCTGCTAAGGTCTCGCCTTCCTCACAGATTTTCTACTGTGACATATTAACCTGACAGGCTCCTGTCACACTTCTGTAGCAAGTAGCTGCTTGAGGAGTAAAATGCTTATTTTTTTAAAGTTATTGACCATAAAAGAAATTTTTTGCCAACATACCCTGACATGCCAGTTTACTAGGTACACCATTCTTCATCACATAAATGGTTGATACCAACAGGTAATATGTCACGTGACCACGATGTACGGTATAAATCAGGCAGACCAGATCTTCGAGCATTAGTTAAGAGTTGGATGTAGCATGATAGTTCGTGCTAGGTGTGCTGTTTTACCATCTCCCAAACGGCCGTCCTCTTGGGCCTTTCACATACAACCATTCCAAGGGTTTACTGAGAATGGTGCGAGAAGCAAAAAAACTACCACTGCTTGGCAATATTCTGGACAAAAACTTGCAATCAGAAGAGCCAAAGGAGATTGGCAAGAATCATGCCAGCAAACAGAGACCACAACTAGGCAAATCACAACAGAATTAAACATTGGTGTGCAGGTTATCTCCGAATGCACCATATATTGGACCTTCTTCCAAATGGTCAACAACAACCACTGACCATGTTGAGTGCCAATGTTGTCAGCAAAGAACAAAAAAGTGCATCTTCAGTGGGTCCGGGAGCATCGATACTGGACCACTGAGGACTGGAAAGAGGTTGCCTGGTTGGGAGAATCAAGATTCCTTATGCATCATGCTGATGGATCAGAATTTTGCACAAGCAACATGAGGTCATGGAGCCATCTTGACTAGTCAGAACAGAACAGATGGTGGTGAGTGAGGAGAATGTATTCATAGCACACATTAAGCACCTGATACCCATCAAAGCACACTTGAATCTCATGACGTATTTGATCATTGCTGACCAAGTTCATCCCTTCATGGCTACAGTTTATCCTCACTCTGTTGGACACATTCAGCACGATACTGCACCTGACTCACGTATTGTCACCATATGTTTCTAGGAAAATGCCGACGAGTTTCCCAATGCTTCATTGGCCTGCAGTCCCCAGATTTAAATCATATCAGGAATCTTTGGAATGAGGAATCTTTGGTAAGGGTTCTAGGTAGGTAGCCTAATAAACTGGGTTGACCATCCAGCATGCTCTTTAACATGCACAGAATTATAGCTCTCCAACACATGGGGGGCCATGGCTTTATGTCCCATCCAACGGACAGCGGCCTTTCCAAGTCCATCGATGTCCCTTACTGACCGAGAGCAAGAACAGTTTCGCAAAAGATAAATCCCAACACTGCCCAGCTTATAAAAACCTGGGAACTGCAGATTACGAGCCTGGTACGAGCCATCCCCGCCCCTTAATAAGAAACTGGCATCTCAGTGTATGTATGCATGCATTATAAGTGTAGTTGATGTGAGCAACATAGCTTTCACATTTTATGCGTTTTTATGGAACAAAAAGCTTCACAGTTTCACTCGGGCTTTTCATATTATATCTTAGGTCTTTCAACATCATCAGTTGACATTCCACTGAAATTTCCATCAACAGATAATTGCTACTACATCAAAGTCAGGGGAGAAAGTTCAAGTCGTCTGCTGCCTAAGGGATGTAAATAGAGTAAACGTTGTATAGATAAGAGTGTATAAAAAAATAAAATAAATACCCCTCAAGCAGCTGCTTGCCACAGAGGTCTGACAGGAGCCTGTCAATTTATATGCCACAGTAGAAGGTCTGAGAGGATGGCAGGACCTCAGCAGATGAACGACACAAATAGCCATGCCTTACCCGGGGCTCGAACCCAGGTCATAGCAGATACTGTTGTTTTGCTAGTCCTAGACTCTTTCAAAATTTATGCAGTGAAACACATTACCCAACTTTAAAAATTACATCTATTTCAATATATGATTTGTCAGTAACTAGCCTAAGTTAGATTAATTCCAACGAGGAGCAACACTGATGTTAAATGTTTGTTTCTAGAATTCTTTAAATAATAAACCAATATTGCTTAAAATCTAGATTTTGGGAATTTATTTATTGTAACATTTTGCTACAAAAAAAGCTTAATTCAAAGCTGGGGAACTTTGAATGCAGTTTCCCATTCACACAGGGAAATGTTCCCAAACTTTTGATAATTTTAGTGTAATTTGTTCATTCCCAGAACAAAAAAGTAGAGACTAACATGTTTAAATTTGAAAAAAAAAAATTGGATTTTGAAGTGTTCATCCTCCTCCTCCTCAAGCAGCCATGGGCTACGGAGGTCCAACCAGATCGTGCAATTTAGTTCTCCAAGCAAGTCTGTTCTCAGCTACATCTACTGCATCTGACCACTGCACACCAATTTTAATAAGGTCCTGTTTGACATTGTCTGCCCACTGCATCCTAGGTCTCCCCCTCTTTCTGAGGCTTTAGGCACACTGTTCATAACCCTAGAACTTTACCTCGAACAGAGAGTAGGCTGATACCCCTATAATTATCACAAGAACTGCGATCACTTTTTTGAAAATAGGGATAATAATAGCTCTGGTAAAATTCTTAGGAACCATGCTTTCATCATAAAAGATATTCAAAATTTCAGTCAACCAAGTGGTAACAGAAACATTCCCAGCTCTCAGCATTTCCGTAGTAATTTCATCTACCCCTGGGGATTTAAGAAGTTTAAGTTTAGAAATAGCCAAAATAACTTCAGATTGTGTTATACGGACAACTTTAAAGCCACCAATGCATCTATCATCATTGCAAACAATGGGAGTAGAACCACATGGTTTAAAACATCACTGAAATGCTGTCCACCTAGCCATGACAAAATCCTCACCTTCTATAACCTTATCTTGTTTATCCTTCAATTTATCCTTCCTTTTATGGAATTTTCCTTTTATGGTATTATCCTTCCTTTTATGCCTGTCCGTTTTTTACCACATAAAACGTTAACTATCTGGTACAGCTCTCTGCTGTTGTGCTGCCTAACTGCTTCCTCAGCAAAGTCATCAAGCCAAAGGTTCTTATCAGCAGCTAACTGATCCTTTACACATTTATTAAGCTCTCTGTAATGCTTTCTATTAGGACTAGTAGGGTACTGATTAAGGACATTCCTGCAATTCTTTCTTTCTGAAATAAGCTCAAGTGCCTTATCACTCAAATAATTCTGCCACTCTGCACCTTTTTTTCTTAAAAGAGTACTGTTAGTTTCCAAAAAAACCTGTTTAAAATGGTCCCATTCTTCCTCAACTTCAGTAGTAAGCAAACCATGACTGTCATAATGACTAAGTAACCTATCATGGTAAGCTTTAGCTATAACTGGGTCATTCAGAGCTTCAGTATTAAAGATAAATTTTTTAACCCTAGCACAACACTTTTTAAGTTTAAGTTGCAAGACACTTTTAACAAGGTAATGGTCAGATCCAATTTCAGCTCCCCTATATGCCCTGGTATTTCTAACAGAACTAGCCCATTTGCTATTAATTAATATATAATAAATAATATTCTTTGCAGCCCATCGGGTGAAACCCATGTGTACTTATGTCGTGGTGTTTGTAATAAGTGTTAGTTATTCTGAAACCATCGAGTTCACTTACCTGTAGGAGACGTTGCCCTTTGCCATTGCAGCTATCAATACCAAAAGGGCCTATAACCCCTCCCCAAAGGTCAGAGTCAGTACCAACTTTGGCACTGAAGTCACCTAGGACAAGGGTAATATCTCCTTTCTTGACAGAATTAAAAATATCCTGAAGTTGTCCGTAAAACCTATCCTTCTCATCCTCAGTGGGTGCATAACAGCAGATAACATTAAAGTCTTAATGCTTGTCTGAAATTTTGCTGTAAGAAATCTTTTACTAATGCACTCATATCCTAGAAGAGCATCACTAGCGTGTCTGCTGAGCAGCTGACCCATGCCTTGGTGGTGCTTTCCATCCTCCCTCCCTGTAAAGAGAAATTTAAAGTTATTTTTAAGTATCTCACCTTCACCTGTCCATCTGGTCTCTTGCAAGCCTAGAATATCCAGGTTATAGAACTGGAATTCCTGTGTGAGGACATCAAGAGAATAATCTCTATATAATGTCCTCACTTTCCACGTTCCTGCAGAGAGAAAATGATTAGTAGGATTTTTAAAGAAATTAGGTTTATTGAGATTGGTAGGACCAACAATATCAAACAGCCCCCTGATCGCATGCATGAGACAAAGACCTGTTCCTCCTCCACTAAAGGCTAGTCACCAATGCTGGTAGGAACTTCAGGCACCACGTTTTCAAGTGGATTTTTTCAAGAGCCATATGGTCTGCCTGAGACATTACTCCAGTTTAGGCTTGACGATGCCCAACTTGCTAAGTGAGGTTCAGGTACCTGCAATGGCCTCTGATCAGGATTATCCACCAGCTGATGTAAGGTATCCCATGCACCTGTTCACTTAGGGCTGGCAACCCAGAAGCAAACAGAAAACACAGTGACAGATTCTCCCTCAACAGAGGCCCACCAGTGCAGCAAGTAGAGAATACATAATCAAGCTCAAATCCATACCCAAGTTCAGTCTAGTAGGTATAAATGGTCAGCACTAGGACCCTGTAAAGTTGACCACTCCTCAGCAGGGTTGAAAAAAAATAAATAAAAAAGTGGCCATAGATGACCAGATCAGTAGGCCATACTGAACTGGCAGCCCTCCCCTTCCGTTTCCTTCCAAAAGAGAATATCTCTTGAAAGGTAGTAAAGGCCTGCACCACGAGAAGGCAGGGTCGGACATTAGGTGTTAGACCTAGCCGGTTCTGTGCATCATCACTGGGGATTGGTACACAGCTCTCCTTCCAGTTTATGCCTCGCTACCATTTACAGACCGAAATTGTTTGTCGGCTGAATAATACAAGTTACATGTTAGTTGTAATATTAAATACATTAATTTTACCATTTCTCAAGCCTGTATTCCCTATCATTAAAATTCTTATATACATTTATTTTTTTTTCTTCATGCATGTGAAGCAAAAAATTTATTTTTTATAATAAAAACTGCTGTTCATAAGGGTGCACTACCACTTTGTATGCCTATGGGTGCAAGAGGTATGTCTGCCTGAATCCAGCCTTGGCTCTTGACAGCAGCAGGAGATAGCTGGATGTTCACCACTGCAGTCAGGGTCGAGGTGATCCTGGCTGCCACAGCGAGCATTAGGTGGTTTGGCCCTGGCAAACTGTGCAGACATGGCTATACCTCTGACATTGACTGACCATACTTTGCAGTAAGATATCCTGCCTTGATGACAGTTTGCAGGCGTGGCATATCGAATGCAAGAATAAGTACCCAAGTGAGCAACAATGTACCATTATGGCCCTGTGAAACTGGTGGACTGCTGCCACTTCACGTAAGGAGAGCTACAAGAGGATTTCCTCCTCAGAAACCTTGAGGAGATCCCCACTCAGAGATCACAGCCCAAGAGGTATTAAGTGATTTGTGGAGTGTCAAAGAGATGGCCATCCCACCAATCGCTGTCACCTTAAAGAGCAGCTCTAAATGTTTTGAGCAAGCAGTTTCCACCAGCAAGTCACCAGATATTATGCACTTGACTGATTTTGGAATTGCTGCAAGATTTTCGAAACATTTGCAAATGAAAAAAGGGACATGTCACCAATTACCTGATCATCTGTGGAATGAAATTGATCAGATATTGAACGAATTGACAAATAAAGATCATGTAAAAGATGAAAGCTCATGTCGAGCCCTCTTTGCAGCCGAGGCTGAATCAACAGAATTTGGTGACTATGCTTATTGGTGGTTCAGTGTGAAAGAGAAAAAAATGAGGGAAAAATAAGAGTGTGAGGAACAGAGACCTCACAAACTGAAAATATTAAGAAAAATAAATGAAAACTGGGAGGAAACTCACAAACCTGTACATGGGCAAGGCATTCACTGTACTGCATAGTTGGCCCAAGCAGGTTCAGTCCACCAAGCAGATTGATCCTGGGAAGGCAACCCCAGGATTGCCTGGGAAGGCAACCTCCTTCTTACTTGAAGCAGAGGCCAAAGTACTGTATAGCAGTGACCCTCGAAAGCACAGCACTGCCCAAGTGTGCAAAAGGTTACCCCATGATGGCCAAAGGGAATCCCATCAGTTGAGCTGAGGAAAGCACACAAGGACCCCTGAGAAACTAACAGGATCCTCCTTTCAGGGACACTGGTTGCAGCACACCATTGCAAATTGGACCAGCCTTATCCACATCTTGCCAGACAAGAAAAATGTCAGATTGTTGGATCACCAACTGCCTGCAAGCAAATCTCTAGCAGGTAAGAGATAGCCTCATGTGCCTCAATAACTTTGATGTGCAGATTTCTCGCAATACCACAACAATTTTGTTGTAGAAGTGTGGCCGTCTCAAGTCTTTGGTAATGACGGATCAAAGTTTCCTATTTAAATTAACTGTCAGACATTAGGTTATCGTAAAATGAGTGGTCTGTGTCCATATCCTCAGAGGTTCAGAGGAGTACAGCTATGTTGCTCAGAGGTATACAGCTAAAAATTCAGAGGAGTAGTTAAAAAATATCAATATTTGAGCAGTGACAAATTTTACAACTTCCTTATTACAACTCTAAAATGAACTAAAACTGCTGCAACTCTAAAATGGCTCTGATCCATACAAAAAATACAGAAGATTAATGGAAGTTATAATAAAATATTGAGAAAATGCACTTGTATCCAATATTTGCAAATATTGAAACTACAATAAGTTGTTTGTTTACTCATTGCCATACAAATTTGAAATTAAGCCACGGATATGTTGCAACAACTGGCCTGTAAAATGGCAACATTCCTGTATGATGATACACAGAACAGAGCAAGGGTAGCACCAAAAATGCAACCCCACCTCCTCATGGTGCAGAGTATTACTACTTTTCAAATACATTTCATTCCCCATTATCAAATCAGGGTGACCTTCTAATTTGCCCTTTTGTGGATACTTTTTTCAATTTTGCAACCTTGCTGAAGAGTAGTCAATTTCAAAATTCTTGATGCTAACCACCTATATTCCAACCCATCTTCTGGTTATATTATGATTTTACATTATGGATATTTTGCACTGGTTGGCTTCTGCTAGAGAATCTGCTGCTGTATTTTTAGCTTGTACATTGGTTGCAAACTCCAAATGATCAAATACAAAGAAGTTTCTATCATCAGGCAGATGATCCTGTTCACAAGCCATCAAAGTATACAAACACCTCAAACTAGTTCTAGCATTGCCAGTCCTAAATTGGAGTAATGTCTCTGATTCTTGTGGGGGGTTGAAAGAGCATGGTGGGTTTGGATGATAAACAACTCCATTGGTTGTCTGAGTTCCTACCAGAAGGTCTTCAGCTTTAGAAGATGGGAAATACACCTTTGCCCAATGTTTGTGATTAAGAAGGTGTGTGATATTGGCCATACCTCTCTAAATACAAAAATTACCCATTTTCTTTTCATAGCTAAAAGGAATATAAAGATTCTTAACAGAGACTATTCTCTGCTTGCTATCACATAGGAATTACAATGGTATTACCTTTAGATTTTGGCTTGCAAGAGATCAAATAGAAAGGTAAATGTCTGATACTAAAAATAATCTTTTCAGGATGTGACATTAGCAAACACATACAAGATGCAGCTATCTTCTGACAAGAATGCCAGTTATGCTAGCAAAAGTGATAGGTCTTTTTGACAATGGCAGTTGCAATGGGATATGTCTCTAGAAATATTGGTTGCATTAGAATATGAGTGTGTCTTAATTGATAGCAAATAGGTCCTGTTAGCAACACTAGGTCATATAGAGAACCTGAAAGCGGGCCTGATCATTACTTTGTTAAAAAGGGTCTGGCATATCTTGCAGTCGGAGAAATGTTGTGCTAAAATTAAATGAATTTCCTTTAACACCAAAGTTCTAAAAGACTCTCAGATAGCAAAAACTTACCATGATAGGTTACTCAGCCATTATGATAATCATGGTTTAACTACTGAGGTTGAGGATGAATGGGACAATTTTGAACAGTCTATTCTTAAAACCAATAGTACTGTTTTGGGTTAAATGGCACATAGAAGATAGCGTCATTTGAAGTGCAGCTTATTTCTTAAAATAGTATAGGGATAAGTTGAATTAACACCCTACTGGTCTTAACAGACAGCATTACAGATAGCTTACTAACATGTCAGTGATAAGTTGGAAGGTAAAAGGAATCAGATAGACAGCACAACAGACAGTTGAATCAGATAGTAAATATTTTGTGTGAGAATACAGGGATTGAGGTATAAAGATGACATGATTATTGAAAGTGAGGTTTCTGTCATGACCACATGGGCTGAGCGTTTCAGAGATATTCAAAACAATGTGGTTGGTTCCATCCCCATTGTGTGAAGATATATTTCTTAGTGGCTTTAATGTTCACCTTATTTTACAATCTGAAGTTACTTTGCCTACCTCTAAATCAAGACTCCACAAGTCCAAAGATAGATAAAATTATTGCTGAAATTCTTACTGCTGTGAATGATTTTATTGTCAAAGGGATGATTGTAGTGTAATAATAATAACTGTAGTGTAATCCAACATATTATGTAATGAACTTCAGAACCTTCACCCTGCAGAGAATTGACGATCACATCTTGTTCTTGGTGACACTGCAAATTTCACAGCATGAATGCATCGCATTTCCAATACACCCCACCCACTACCATGGGCAGTGCTTCCCTGATGACATGCTAAAGAGGACAGCATGAAAAGCATAGCAATGACTAGTCACAAGAATCTGTTATAACCAACCAGCTCAGCACACTAACAGAAGCATGATGATAAGGAGTACTGCAGCATTGATCGCACAACAAACACTGTTGCAGTGGAGTGTGTTAACAACACCACAGCATTATAGAGACCTCAGTCATTAACTAGTGAAAAGCACCATTACCAGATTTGTGAAAGATCCAGCACTAGCCCTCAGGAAGGACAGCATACATCCAGGACTTTCCTCACTAAACAGTGTATGAGGTAAGATTTTTAGTTCTTGAATTTCACTGCATCAATAAATGCCCATCAGTAATCAAATTATTTGTCAATTAGCAGATTTTTTTTTTTACCAATGCTTTGTGACTGACTGTTATAACACCTAGTGTATATAATCTTTGCAATTTAATGTTACAAGGAATTTATTACGACAGAAAGACTAGTGACAGTGATCTAGATCAGTGGTTCCCAACAGGAGTACTACCACCCACTATGGAGGTTGTTTCTTGAATTTTTTTCTGAGGAAACAGATTAAACAGAATATCAAATACTTAGATTAACGTAGTTATGCAAGCATTATTTCAACAATAACAAAAATAAAACCTTAAAAGTCCTGTATGAAAATATTTGTAAATTTATATGTATGATAAATATTTTTTCAGCTAGTTTTATACAGGAAAATTATTTGATTTCCATCAGAGTGTCATTAGAAAAAAAAACTCGGTAAAGGGTGGGGGGAGGTTCAGCCTAAAATGGTTGGGAACCACTAGTCTAGAGATATGAAAATATCTGACTTACATTAAGTGGTGGCAGGTAAATGAATGCTGATGTTTTTGGGGAAAAAATTAATGACAACAATTCAGAATACATTTCTAACCAATGATTTAATTCTGAAACATTTGCATTATTTAAAAAATGCCCAATATTATCAGTTTATTGAAATTACGATCTATTTCACTGTGGGATAATTTAATGTTTTTCCTCAAATTATGTATAATTCTCAATTTGCATGGCTTTGATTTAAGGAAATTCTGATTGATATGGTTCTCAACTTACAGGGTTCAAAAATTTACATTTATGTGATTTTAAATGAATCCTCAAAACATGATGCGAGAAAACTTGGCAACTCTAATGATAAAACATCTGCTTTGTAGAAAAAAGAATAGGATCACAACTCACTGCCAGCTATGTACAAATGTGGACATCTCATCTTATTACGAGTCAATTCCCACTGAGATCAGCCTAAGATTGCCAGATGCCCCCTATTTGTGCAGAAGTGTCCCAATTTGCATAGTACAATTCTGAGTTTTGATTTGACAGTTAAAAATCCGGTAGAGTTTCGTTTTTACTTTTTTGTAAAGATTTTATTTCCCCATGGTAGTATTTTTTATTTGAACTTGTGAATGTTCCAATGCAAAATCTTGAAATCTCATAGTAAAAACACCTGCACTAAGAATCTGAAAATCCAATTAATGTAGGTAAGAAAATTTTAGAAAATGCCAATCTAATCTGAAATATTTATAATTAAGTTAATTTTAATGCATTTCTTTTAATGTCCTTGTATAATGTTTGATTTGTTTTTTTTTTATATTATGCACATTTATATCAGAAATTGGCTAACCCCTAACCTGGACATTTCAACTATTTTGTGGGAAAAACTTCTCATTTTAGGTGAATTTGATTTGCACAATTGTTTTCGGGAATGCATTAACCACTCAAATCAAGAACTATATGCAATTGGATAAATCAATAGAATTTTTTTATATTAAAATTCAATTCATTAACTTTCATATTCATTTTTTCAAACAATATATATATATAAAAAAAAATCACAATTTTGAAAGTATATATTTAACATAATAATATATAGCCATTTTCCCAACTGCAGGCATCTCTACAAATTCCAGTACAAGCAGAAAACCAGCTTCTGGCACTTTAAATATATAAAATTATGATTTTTGTTGCAAATTCATCAAATTACACAATGTGAAATGATATGCCACTGGAAAGCTGCAGTACATTTCAATATCATTCCAAACATTATAGAGCTGTGAAAGTTACTACTAAAAAATGCATGTATAAACATTCCATGATACATTTTAAAAAAATGTTGACACTGAAACATATGCCTAGTAATTTACTTATACATCCGATTCTAAAAATACATAGGAAATTTCACCTGTAGTACGAACAATGCTTTTAGCCTCATAATATAGTTTCGGTCCAAATGGGCCAATAACCATGTTAATCAGGCTAATATTATTTTATTTAGTTTAAGTAATAATGTATTAGGCAAATATTATAGTTATAAGGCAAGTGGGTCCCAAAATTATAATCATTAATACTGTAAAGCATGGATGGCTATTACTAACAGGTTTGAAAAATAAGTATGGAGGTTATACTCCCCCAATGGCTTTGATCAAAAAATATATCCAGTGTTGACTAAATTTACAATTACTCATTGTCAAAACAGTGCTGATCATGTACAGTAACTCAGATTAGAGCAAGAGTGCCTTGCATGCACTCAAGTTTTGGGTTCAGCTCCCATTTGAATAATTACCAACTGGCTTACTAAAAAAATACATGTATAGCATACTTAATTTATAAAGACATTTTTTAAAAGCTTTTACTTACATTTATTTACGTGCAAGTCCTTAATAACTGTTATTCTCACAAAAAAAATGTTATATTTCAACAGCTTTATACTATCAAACCTTTTAACAACTTTTTCCTCATAAATTGTTGTTTTCAATGAGAAAGTTATTGAATAAATTTGTATTGCAACATTATATCAAACATCAAACCTTAGATATGTTTTTGGCAATAATATGGAAAACAATTACTGAGATAATGCACATTACTTGCATACAAATATCAAATGACAGGCACATAAATATACCTTGAGCTCAACCCAATGTTTTTAGTAACCATGGACTGTAGTGATGAATATCCTGTCTAGCCTATGGCAGCGATACAGTAACAAATATGGAACACAAACTGCTTACACCATTTAAGTATACAGAATATATTCTCTTAATGTATTCATGTATGTATCCATAAAGGGGAGGGGAATCCTATGCTTCAAAATGACTTTTTGCACTTATTTCACAATGGAACTATATAACAAATGCATTTTTTCCACTGAAGGTCACCAATATATGTTGTTGCTGTATATCTTCGGATCAGTGAAAGATTCCAAAAGCATTATCCAACTTACTAATCCAACTAGAAATATTGCCATCAATATTGTCCTTGTGGGTTGGCCATAATTCAAAAGCTGACTAAAGTCTGGAAATCCCATATGATTACAGAATGCATGCACAATAAATGGAGCAATGAAGTGTCCTGAAATGTGAACAGCATTCCATTATAAAACAATCTTACATAAATAAAGTAACAATTCAAGAAACACATTTAATTATATGCACTTAAAAACATACTATCATTTACCATGCATACCATGATCTTAAATCAAAGTGTAGAAAGACCAATAGAATGTGAATATGAAATAAAATCTGATTTTTCTATATTACTTTTATTTTTAACCTTAGTTCAATCATGGGTTGCTGTTTCATAAATGAAAGGTGTTTCTCATTATTTAAAAATAAAAAAAATAAATACCCCCTCAAGCAGCTGCTTGCCACAGAGGTCTGACAGGAGCCTGTCAGTTTATATGCCGGAGTAGAAGGTCTGAGAGGATGGCAGGACCTCAGCAGAAAAACAACATGAACATCCATGCCTTACCTGGGGCGAGAACCCAGGTCCCGTAGATCAATAGCCAAGCGTGCTAACCACTCGGCCACGGGACGGCTCATTATTTAACATTACTGGAATATACATAATAAAATTTTCTTTGGTTGATTGGGTTTAATGGTGCAAGGGCAACTTGGATATATTGCACCAAACAAGATAATCAAGAGAAATAAAGAAATAAAAATCGTGTAAACCCACAACCAAAGTCAAAAGGATGATCTTATAAGGCAAAAGCAAGATGATAAAATCAAACAGAAAAAAAAACACACAAAAAAAGTGTAAAGCAATGGATGTAGAGGACCCATTTCAAAAGCAAAAACCAGTGTATAAAACACTTCTGTGTGTGAAAATAGTCCTGTGGTAAAGATTAAAAACACACAGTTAAAATACCCTGTAAATCATAAAAAGGTCAAAAACTGGTGGGTTAAAAGGAATTATCAGATAAAAGGTGAACAAGTATAAGGGCTAAACTTGTGAGCTCAAATCAGGGAGTTGCTTTGGCACAGAGCAGGGGTTGGGAACTAGTGGCAATGGAGCTGCATGTGGCACTGAGCTCTCTAAGAAATGACTCGTAGCTTTTTGGTTCAACATTCAACTCTGAAAATTTTCTAATGAATTTCATTAAGAACAAGCACTAGAGCAGGATAGCAGATGATAGTTTAAATGCATTGATGTAACTCAAATGCTCTAAATACACTCCAGAGTTAAGTTGGTTGAGAAGACTGAAATTCAAAAGTCAGACTGCCGAAAAGAATTATTAAAAAATCTGCCATTCAGCAGTTTTATTGTATACACTTCAATATACCTATTTTAAAATTATACATTATAGTTTTATTTTTGTTAAAAAAAAATAATTTACGGTTAATTTTTTCCTATTATGGCTCTTGACCCAATAAAAATTATAATTTGTGGCTCTCAAAATTTGTTGGTTTACCTTTGTTTTCATTGTTTTTGCTCTTGTTCCAAAAAAGGTTCCTGACCCCTGGCATAGAGTAACATTAATAAATTGGCAATACCATACATAAAGTACAACAAATAGTTATCAGATAGCTTTAACAAATTATTCATAATAAAATATTAGAGTAGAGGTTCACAATGCAGTAATTAAAATTAAATTGAAATATTATTCTCTAAGACATTGTTAAATGTTTTTAAGTATTTCAACAAATGTTCTATGCCATCAAGTATCAAAAGCCATTAAGGGGAAAATTACATACCATACTGTAAAATAGGGGTTGTCAACATAGGGCATGCTGTAAAATTTTTTGGGGTACGCTGTGAGAGCTCAAAAGTCGCTAGATCTAGTAACAAAGTAAAAATAACCATGTTATACTATAACTATAATTTTATCCATCTATACAAAGGGTACACCAGTTACATACACATTTCCAGTGGGTACGTAAAGCATAAAAGGTTGAGAACCACTGCCACAGAGGATGGGCAGTAAAAGAATCAGTGAATGACAATCCAATCTTCAATGTTCTTGCCAGCAAGTAACACCTCAGTAGAGTTTGAGAAAACAAAGAAGGACGGCAACCATTTATTTGCTTTAGTGAAGGAAATAACCAATAATACTTTTGGCAGCATAGAGTGTTCAAAAACTTGCGTTTCACACCATTACTTACTGCCCATCCTCTGTTGTACAGTACATAAATGTCTCCTTAATGGCTTTTGATACTTGATGAAATAGAACATTTGTTGAAGTGCTTAAAAACATTTAACAGCATCATAGAGAATTAAAGATTTCAATTTAACAAAATATTCATCAAATGAATAAAGAAATTATTTTTTGAAACTTGAATTGCATATTTTTAAAAGATAGATGTAAGAAACTTTCAAATGGCAATTTGCATTAAAAAAAAAATTGAATGTGTTGTATAAAAGATGTTTATGTTCATCTTGGATCTCTCATTTCAGATTCTGTCAATGTCTATGATTGTTGGGGGCCTTGAAAGGGTTAATAAAACTCTATAACATTGCATATAATATATAAATAGAACATAGCAGTATAATCCAACAGTAAACACAACAGTGGCATATCAGGATATATGGTAACAAGTATTTCAAGATAGATGCCAAAATGCACTGAAGACGTATTTGTGTATATTTCATGTACAGATGGTATCCTGCTGATATAGAATGAAAATAACAGAATTTGGGATTTGTAGGTTGAGTTAATGCCATGCAAGGAGAGTTGTTTCCTTTTGATGTTTTTTCATTTCAAGGATTGTTTTCAAGTGCACAGAATTGTTCTAGGTTGGTAGTCTGTGTTATCTGACCAAATTACCTTACCAAGAACTGCTTACCAGACCCATTACTTATCCAATTCCTGACTTGCACTACCAATTTTACAGGATTAGACTAGTAACTAATCATTGAAACTTATGCACACACCAGGTAATGTATTATGATATATTTTCTTTTTACTGTAATATATAGATAATGAATAAAAAAAGAAAGCATTCCTAAGTCAATGGAGAGCCAAATTCAAAGATTTGTAATTTCTACTATAAGCTTTTTATAAAAAAAATAAGACTAGATAAACTTAAATCACAATCAAACCTATCTAAAACTCGATTTGCAACCATAGTTGTTGGGTATTTAAAGAGCTGTGAAAGCTCAAATACTTAACCCTTCTTAGTTTTGGGCCTTAGAAACTTGTGTAACTTAACTTTGGGCTTAACATTGGGCCTTAGAAACTTGTGTAAAATTGACAATTATTGGATGAACTATTTGCACAAAATTATAAAATGCTTATTTTATTAAATAGTTTGAAATAATACTTTCTTTTAAATATTTAACTTCTGAGGTGGATTCTTATGATTGGCATCTTTTATTTAATATTCAAACTTCCGTAACTCTAAGTACTCAAATGGATATTGTTCAGAATCATAATTTAGATAGTTTAAAATTTAATTAACCCAACCCAATCTCAAAATATTGCCTTAACAGTGCACTTTAACATGATAGTACTGTGCCTCACCTTGAATCTTCACAAGTGAAGTTTACCTTATAGGTTCAAAATCCCTGTTCTACACAGTAGGCCTCATAAAATGACAGAGTGGGACTGCCAAATCTGAAGAGGGTGGTGCGTAAAAAAATGCCTGTCCTTGGTTGGTTGCGACACTCACCACTAAGTTCCAAAATGCCCTTAGAAGCGATGCCAGCACCATAACAGTTTGTCACAAGCTGCAGGAAATGAGTTTCCATGGCCGAGCAGCCACACACCATTCTAACAACGTCAAGTATCAGTTGGAGTGGTGTAAAGCACAGCACCAGTGGAGTCTTGAGCAGTGAAAAAGAATTCTCTAGAGTGATGAATCCCACTTCACCATCTGGCAGTGTGACAGATGAGTCTGGGTGTGGAGGATGCCAGGTGAATGCTACCTATATGACTGCATTGTGCCAAATGAGAAATGTGGTGAAGGGGGCATCATGCTCTGGGACTGTTTTTCATGATTCGGGCTGGATCCCCTAGGTTCCAGTGAACTCTGAATGCCACATCCTATAATGATGTTCTTGACAATTCTTTGCTCCCAACTTTATGGCAACAATTTGGTTGTTAAAAAAAAATGTCTTACATTTTTTTAAAGGATTTTAAACTAAAATGCACGAATTAAAAAAAAGCCTTTATTATTATTATATTTTTTATCAATTAACAAAACATTAAAAATAAAAAAATCTAATTTTCTTTTTGGTTTTTTGAGGTCCTTGTGATACTGAGGCCCCCAGTGTGCCACTTCTTGCATTTGTGCAGTGATTTGTCACTGATAACACCACAGCACAAAAGAACTCTGTCCTCAACAAGTGAGAAGCAACACTACACCTGTGAATGTATCAGCTCACGTGAAGAATAGCACACAATCCAGACTTTTCCTCCTTGTACAACTGAAGAGGTTGTCTCAAGAACGAAGTAGCAAAGGCCAATGCTGGTGTAACTAATCAACCTAAACTTCACCACAGTGATATACAACTTTAATCTTTAACTCCTTTAATCTTTATTTAAAAGCAGGGCAGTTTATCTAGTATAATGTTTTTAAACTGATTTTAGTGCTTAACTAGAAGGATGCATATCGCCTCTGGCACATATGAGAAACTTGTTTTCAAAGAGAAAGAAGTTTTTCCTCTATCTATTGTTTCATTCTTTAAAAGTTTTAATTTGAGCTAGTGGATGATGGGAAAAAGGCAAATAGTGTTTCATTAGTATTTATACAATATAAAAGTATTAATCTTTTTAATTCTTAAATCTAAAAAGTTACATTTCCCAGACTTCTCTCAGAAAAGTAAATAGATTATCGCTGTCAGTGGAATATCTTAAAAACTACCGCTAGTTTTTCAAATTTCTATTCTATACATATTATTTGTAAATAGTTTGTTGCAGGTCACTGAAATTATGAAACAGCTCTTCTGTTTCATAATTTCAGTGACCTGCAAAGATATATATATTAAAACTACTAAGTATTTGAAAAATGCGAATTCTAATATTTCATTAGTACCAATCAAATAAAAAAGAGTTTCCTAATTTCATTTTCATTGTTTCCAATGGATACTTCATGATGTTCACATTCTATCATTAATACATTGTTGCAATATTGGTTTGAAATTCTGGAATTTTTAATCTTTTTCACTGTTAAAGGGTGCAATTATAGTGTTCGAAAGATTCTGAAAGTGCGAATCATAATATTTTATCAATTTCTAATCTAACAATAAAAAGTTTTTTTTCATTTATTTCTAAATACAAACAATTATCTACTAAAACAAAAAGGTTGAGTTTTACCATCCCTGGGTCTACAGGGTCAACTCATTGTTGAAAGTGGAAATGCCATGACCTTCACATTCCACAACCAAAATTTCAAATTTCTAGCTTACATACATCATTTGCAATATTTGTTTGAAAATTGCAAAACTTTTCACCATTGGAGGGAACAATTGTAGTTTTCGGAAGATTTAAAAAATGTGAATCTTAATATTTTATCAATTCCTATCTAACCCAAAAAGAATTTTTCATTTATCTCTAAAAACAAACAATTATCTGCTAAAAAAGGTGTGTTTTTCCACCCCCTCTGGATCTAAGAAGTTTCCATTGCTGGCAATGGAAACTTCGTGACCTTCACCATTCCACCACCAAAATTTCAAATTTCTAGCACATATACATCGTTTGCAATATTCATCTGAAATTTTCAGCTATTTCCACTGCTAGAGGGTGTAATTATTGCTTTAGACATTTGGAAAGTGCATAATATTTCATCAATACCTATCCATCACAAAAAGAAGTTTTATCTCTGTAAACAAAAAAGTTTGATGTCTAACAAGATAACAATTTGTTTGTCTGACAGACAGACAAACAAACAAATTGTTATCTTGTTCTCAAAGAAAACGAGATAAAAAATGAAAATAAAATTTTTAAGAATGAAAAATTAACTTTTCACTTATATTTTAATTTTTATCACACAACTTACATATTCTGAACCCAGAAGCCAAATTTAAGCATTTTTTAAAGAATAACAGCCATTGAAGATTCAGAGACTTTAAAAATTCATTAAAGTGTAATCAAAGATTATGACATGAAATTTCGCCTATGTGATATCTGTGATAGTAGAGGCAAAATTGTAGCATTCACTTCCATAATGAGGTAGGAAAATAATGACTTTTGCCAGTCACAAAATAAAAATTTTATCTCCAGTAAGTCGTATTGTTTAAACAAACTATTTCTTCTTGTAGCATTTCCTTACCATATTGTTTTCTAACAGCTTAGTATCTAAAGGTTAAACAGTAGTAATGCAATTAATAATTGAGGAATTTTTCTTAAAAGGAGGTGTATGTTTTTTTTTAATCAAATGCTCAGTTGAGAGAATATTGATGTGTAAAAAAAAATAATTAACTGCACCACACTACTGAAAAAATGTCTTACCAGCCTTTATCAATAGCAAGTATGAAGAAAACTTGATCTCTTGTATCATATATCATCATAATTTAAGCACTACATGCAGGTAAATAAGGGTTTTATTTATAGTAAGCATTCTGTATATTATAATGTGCAGCCTGAGAAATTATTTAAAAAACATAAAATTATGTCAGTTTACATATAAATTCTTATTATTATGAAGTATTCAAGATGTTATATGGAGCAAAAACTTTTCTAAACAAATAATTTTATTAACACTACTTTTAAATGCTAAGATTTGAAGTTACAAAATTTTCGTTCATTAAAACTTACCTGTTCTCAGAAAAAGGTAAGATGAATATGCCCCGAATACAGTTGTATATGCAAACTGAAATACTGAAATTGAAATATGGAAACAAGTTACTTAAAAAATGTACATTTAGATTCTGAACTATTATTCAACTAGTATATTGTAAATTGGCTACTATAAAATCCAGTGCTCAACATTGAAATTGCCCAATAAATATCAAACGTCAGTTTCCTATTTTAAAAGAATACAAATAGTCATTCTGAATAAGTATACAAATAATTATGACTGAGAGCATAGGTAAAATTGTTTCAATAGTTCAGACCAGTGGTTCTCAACCTTTTATGCTTCACGTACCCCTTGGAAATATGTATATAACTGGCATACCCCTTGTATAGATATATAAAACTATAGTTAAAGTATAACAATGGTTATTTTTACTTTGTTACTAGATCTAGTGACTTTTGAGCGCTCACGGCATACCCTACAAAAATTTTATCGTGTACCCCCAAGGGGTATGCATACCCCACTTTGAGAACCTCTAGTTTAGATCTTCAATATAAATATATATGTATCAGAAGAAGTAATAATGTCCTTATGAAAAGTTGTATGACAATTTATATGCTAATACATATAGTTTACAGAGGAAATTATCAATCACAGATGGTATAAAATGATGTCAAAAACAAACTATAAACAATTCAATGCATTTGAAAATTATTTGCACAATTATAGCAATTTTGAAAAATATTAATATCCATCTTTAGATTATATTAAAATATGATTAAAATATGAAGGCTACAATTGAAATTATTTAATTTCAGATAAACAAGAACAATATTATGTAGTGCCACATATCAAATGTGATATAGTAAATATAAGATGAATGTTTTCAATACTCAATGTAGTCCATTATTGATGATCACATGACATTTCATTGTTGTATATTTACTGTACCATGTTTTGATGGACATTTCTTGGTCATATGTAAATTATTCATTACTGCATATATTTTTAAATAATATTTTACAAGAACTGCTGTAATAAAAGTTTCCATGCAGAAGGGATATTAGGAATATCATTATTGTAACAATATGTACTACTGAGATAATTCAGGGCTGGATTTACACCTCATGAGCATCTCAAGGCACAGCCCACAAAATGGTAGGCACCCAAAATGTATGGCTGTTTTTCTTAAGTTTCCATAAAACAATGCAATTTTTTTACTTTTACAACATGAAGAAAGGAAATAATGTAATGTATGTGGGAATTTAAAATTATAAGCATTATGGTTTTGTTACCTAATACTCTAAAAATTAATGTAATAAAATTAAATTTAAATGCATAAAATATTCAATATGTAGTAAAATTTAAAAAAACGAAATATTAATTTTGAAATTTGAAAATACTTTTAATCAACTTTCTTTATTCTGGAATATTCAAAATTACACTAAATTATCAAACTATTAGGGAACTTTCATGCTTTGTGAATGGAAAGCTACATTTCAAAGCTTTCTAACTATGAAACATGCTTTTTATAGTAAATTGCAAAAAGAAATATAATGAATCTCCTCAACTGAAATAATTAGCTGAAAAAAATTTGGTTTTGCCCTGAGTGGAATTCAAACTTGTGTCTCCCAGAAACATGCCAGGTTGATAACCACTACACCATCAGTCTAAACACTTTCTTAAGCAGTGTGACACATATGTATTTTTGCATATTTTTATAATTCGCCACTGGTGCTATCTATGTTGGGAATTGGGCAACCAAGCTGCCTTATATGATGCAGTATATTATGGAAGTAATATTTGTAACTCACGCTTACTGCATAATGTAAATAATTAAGTAATAAAGTATCACAGAAAAATATCCTATAAGCAAAGAAACACTTGAAATAATTAGATGAAAAACTAACTATTTCAAGTGTTTCTTGTTTACAGGACATTTTCTTGTGATCTTTTATAACTGAAGTCTTTTCAAATTTCATTTTTGAGCAATATTGTTTACTATTTAAACAGTTCTGAAAGCTGGAACATTTAACAGAAGTGTTGCAAGTCATAAAAATTTTCTTCAAAGATTATAATAAATCATTTAATAAATATAAATAAATACCCCCTCAAACAGCTGCTTACCACAGAGGTCTGACAGGAGCCTGTCAGTTCATATGCCACAGAGGTCTGACAGGAGCCTGTCAGTTCAATATAGTAGAAGGTCTGTGAGGATGGCAGGACCTCAGCAGATAAACAACAAAACATCCAAGCCTTACCTGGGGATTGAACCCAGGTCCCTTTGATCAGTAGCCAAGCATGTTAACCACTCGACTAGTTACCAAAATAAAATTAATTTCATTTTGTGTAATAATTTGTTAGTTTCTACAGATTTTGAAACAATTCAAATGAGCACAACATTCAATCTTTAACAGCTGCATGCAGACTGAAGAGATTTGGCAACATAACACATACACTCATGAGTCATTACATTATGACCACCTGCCTAATAGCATGTTGGGCAACCTTTTGCCATGATAACCGCTTGCACCCAGAGTCACATCAACTCAACTAGACCTCAAAGATGTCCTCAGGTATTCAGTACCAGATGGACAGAATGATGTCATGGAGTTCGGCAATGGAGTGAGGCAGTGGCATGGACAGGTGTGAATGCTGCATTGCACTACATTTTGCAAATGCTCGATGGGATTCATGTCAGGGTAATTTGGTGCCAGGGGAGCACATAAAACGCAAGGATAAGATCCTCAAAACATTCCTATACAATGTGGGCCTTGTGACATGGGCATTGTCTTACTGAGTCTAGTGCAATCTGAATACATGGTTACAGTGAAGGGCACCACTTGGTCTGAAACAATGCCTAGGTAGGATCTAGCAGTAAGGATGTGTTCAATGGGGATGAATGTACCCAGTGATGTCCATAAGAGCAATCCCCATACCATGATACTGCTACTGGCCTGTTTCTGTCTGACCATGTTGAATTCTGTTGACTGTGTGGTCTGGTTGCAGCTATCCACCTGCTTGGTGTCAAATATAGACCTGTTCATCAGCATGGTGAAGCTGGAATCTGTGGACTCATTGGGCCTGGTGACCCTTTTCCAACATCCAATGTCCAGTCATGGTGCTCCTGTACCTATTGTAGGTGGAACTGTAGATGACAGTCAATATGAGCATGTGAACAGGTTGCCAACTCCGTAGGCCATCCACAAGAGCAGCTGCTGGGTTGTGTGCTCAGAAAGATTTCTCTGTATGCCCTGGTTGTAGTCTGCCATTAGCTGAGATCATATTCATCCTACACAGTACATGGTAATTGACATTCACCTCGAGTGTCAACAAGAGACGGTGTCCCCTTTCCAATAAACTGGGTGGATGTGTGCCCTTCTTCGGACCATTCCCACCACACCTTGTAATGTTCCAAAGATTATTAACTTTTCAAATTGGACCTTTTGTCTGATCCAAATTTATTCACAATTCTGGATAGCTTTGTCGGGCACCAGGCAATATTAGCTTGCCAATTAAAGTTGAAATAGGGTTCATTGGGTATTTCTATAGCATTACTTATTGAGTAAAAATTCAAAAAGGAT
The DNA here is from genome assembly GCA_038380435.1 of Ryuthela nishihirai. Taxonomy (NCBI): domain Eukaryota; kingdom Metazoa; phylum Arthropoda; class Arachnida; order Araneae; family Heptathelidae; genus Ryuthela; species Ryuthela nishihirai. The sequence continues at coordinate 43,409,243 of JAWZYU010000001.1, read as the reverse complement.
TGTCAAGTTTAATTAAAGTTTAAATCTAATCAAAAAATCAATTTGCATTGCTCAAAAGAAAAATAGCAAAAATTAAAAAGTTTCTAAAACAAAGTTTAGTTCCAAAAACTCACCAAACTCCTTTGATGAATACAAAAGTTGGAGTACTAGCAACTCTCATCTATCTAAATCTCTACTACATCTCTCTCCACTAACTATGACTACACTTCTACCTCTGACTCTGTGACCTAACACCACTTAGTTATGCTGCATATAAATCCGGCATGTGTCTGTTGCACGCCAGGAAAACATTTTCAGAATCTGACGATTGCACTAGTTATGACACAAGAGGGGTTGTGTCCTATATGCACGCATTAGCAGCTGACAATCAAAAGTTGGAGTTGACAGTTCGGAGATGAGAATTACAATGTCCAAAAATAAAATAATAATCCCCAAAAAGATAAATATAATGTAAATAAAGTAAAACTGGTTAAGGAAAAGTATAAGTGAATGGGTGGACAATCACAACTCCCACTCCCAAAGGGAGTCAAAATTTGACCTAACAGATTTTGACAAGCAAATTTGGAATACTAAGACACTTCTCACATCATTTACACATCGCTGAACATGAAATAAAGTAAAAGTATGTTTATGCAAATTTTGATAAGACTATCTACTCTCACTTCGACACAATTTTTCATCACAACCAAAGGTACCTCCTCCCTTTCCACCTAAATATGTGTAAAGCTACCTAGTGTAATTACATACAAATGGCTGTGGCAGTTCACTGCATACTAGCATTATCGGACTAACTACTATCACATTCTGATACAAGCTTCAAAAGTTGCATACAATAACCTGTACAAAAAGCTGGTTTATATTATTCCTGTCGTTCTTAACTTCTAAAAATGTTAAAGAAGAAAAAAAAATCAATTACATCAAATTCTGCTCTTTCACAGAATATAATTAGATGTATCAAGTGGCGTACATAACTTCTGCTTATTCCCCTAAACACAGTTCAAATATGTGATATTTAAATCTTCTCCTACCATACATAAAAAAATGGGGATTGGAACGCCATTAAATCATCCTAACTACATCAAACACGCGAATCTAAGAAATTCCAAATTTCACAAATAAGTGGAAATGTAATCATCCGCTAAATCTTCACCTAAATAGAATAATCACAAGCTAGCTGAAATAAAAAATACATTAGTTATCTCCCCTTTTCAAGCTATGTCTCCCTCCTAAAGAGGTTATGCTGGTGACTGTCTCTATCACCAGACTATGCCATTGGAGACAGCTCTAAATGGGTACCATAAAAAAAAAACAGAAAAACTTCAAGACATCATGGTCAGCTCATATATATGCAAACAAATGCCACCAATGCCATCCTGATAATTACGCATCATTGACGACACTGGACAGATTTAAACACATATACATTAATCGTATCTAAGAGTAAAGAAAAAGTTTTATCAATAATTTATAATATATGATGTTAACATTTCATCTAATACAATTCCATCCACTTTTTACATGAAAATACACTTTGCATATAAAAATTCACTTCAAAATACAAAAATACAGCTCAAAATATTTAATCACTGTGTACTAAATTCTCTTTCATTTTCATCATTCATATCCATAAACATTTTACAATTTCTAAATTCTAACTAAATGTTAACTTACAGTTCAGTTTTCAGTCAGCTGAAACGAAAAAAATCTACAAAAAATACACCTTAAATCATGTAATTAACAACTAGAACTTCAGATTAACAAGAATACATAAAAAAATCACATTATAAACTCAAACTATAAACCTTGAATAATAAATTCGCTTTTCAAAAAATCGATATCGAAACTCCAAAGTTTCAAAGGGAAATTAAACATATTTCAAAATCTCAAAGTATATAAATCACAATAAATACTGGTTGTCTCTTCTCCGTCTTCATCTATTCCAGAGAAAAGAAATAAAACATTATAAATCATTAGTGTCACAGTGGAAGAATAATAATATACTTAAATTTTCATTGTTGGCACTCTGTTGCTATAAATCATCATCCAGTCATTTCACAATGCCACCCTTCACTCGTTGATCGATAAGTTAGGTGTAAGCAATTCTGAAGATCTCATTGGTGATGTCATCTATTCTATGTTGACTACTTCGTCGCCAGTTGTTGCTCTGCAGGCTGTGGTCGTTTCATGAACATCTCGTCACTACATACTTGTCTTTGAAGAGCCTGGTTTGAGATTTTCCAGGTTAATTGCTGCCCACCTCCAAATGATGCTTCAACAGTTGAAAACTTGTTAGATTCATCAGAATTATTTGCACTCAAAACAATTTCTGGGTCGCTTGACTTAGTTACATCTAATAGTTCTTTATCAACATTACTTTCCTTTAAAACTTCTAATTCAAAACTTTTCACATCAACAATTTCAGCACTATTTTCGTTTAAAACTTCTACTACAAAAACTTTTTCCTCAACTAATTTTTACTAGTTTCCTCTACAACTATATTAACACATTTCTCATTATCAATTTGCTTTGCATCATCAACTAGTTTCTCTAAATTTACATTAATTACACTAATAGGGCATTTTATAGGTTCTTCTTCAACATTATGCTTTGGACTACAAAATAACTCAAAGTCTACTGGACCACGGCTGCAACTTTAATTGACAATTGTCATAAATATCATCTAAAACTTGCTTATTTGAACATGAAAGATTGACTTCTGTATCATTACAATCTATCAATTCAATTTCTTCATGACAAGGCTTAACAAAATGTGAATCTATAACGTTATGTGTAGTAACAGGGGCAAGACTTAACTCATGAGATCTCGCTTCAAAGTTCCTAATTTAAGTTTCCCGAGTTGTCGTTTTTATTGCAGCAATATTGCTCCATGTGCCCTAGTCAGCCACAGAAAAAATTACCTCTCAAAATTTCTCTATTATTCTTAGCAAAAGTTTTAGGTCTAATGTCATTGTTCGAAGCTGGACACATAACATAATCTCTGCTTCATTCATTCTGCATCATTGTTGCATTCTGCATTGTTCAGCGCAAATCGTAGGGACCGTGTAACTTCCAGTCATGCAGGAGTCATTTTACAAGACTCAACCTTTGGCGAGGATTGCATTCATTGTTGATTTAATGCTATTTTTGCAGATTCTCTTCTTATGGTGTACAGCCGAGCCAATTTGACTAATATTGAAATTGAATTTACATTTCGTACTCTATGGAGAGTGTGGAGAAATATGCATATACACCTAAAGACTAAAATTAGACTGTATAATAGTTTGGTTCTTTCTAGGGTTAGTTATGGTAATGAAACTTGGACACTTTGTAAATAAGATAACAGGAAACTAGATGCTTTAGATTCAGATGCTTACACAATATCTTGGACATTAAGTGGTTCAACTTTGTAACTAATGATGAGGTTAGGCAAAGGACTTGGTAATCTCCTTTAAGCAGCATATTGCACAGAGAGAGACTCTGTTGGCTTGGCCATGTTGCCCGTATGGATAATTATAGATTGGCGAATAGGGTTATGAACAGTGTGCCTAAAGGCCTCAGAAAGAGGGGGAGACCTAGGATGCGGTGGGCAGACAATGTCAAATAGGACCTTGTTAGAATTGGGTGGTCAGATGCAGCAGATGTAGCTCAGGACAGATATGCTTGGAGAACTAAATTTCATGGACTGGTTGGACCTCCATAGCCCATGGCTGCTTGAGGATGATGATAATGATGATGATGATGTCTAAGAATTCCCTAATGGGAAAAATCAATTGAGACAATATGCAGTTTATAATGTCAATTTCGGCAGCATCAGCATCATACAGCTGGTGTAACTCTACTGTACCTCATATGAATTTTTCGATATCTTTTTGTCTACGTGAAAACAGTTCTGTAGTTAACTGTGTAAAGTCATTATAAGGGCATAGATTTCCAAGAGTTCACTTTTAAAATCATTCCAAAACTCTATTCCATGACAACATTCTATGTTATTCCACCATTGCTTAGCACATCTAATTAGACAGGATACTGCTAAAACCACTTTTTTTGTTTCCAGGCACTTCATGTAAATGGAAATGCTCTTCCACGGACTTGACAAATGTCCACGATGACGGACGTTTCAAACCGTCAAACCTTATCTCAAGTAAAGGCCAATTAACATAAGGACTACGGTTAATAAATGGATTGGCAATTGGTCATTGAGGCAGTTGATAATACTCGGTTCTATCACTTGCTTCTGATGGAACAAAAAATGGAACCTTACATTCAAAGTTGATTGATTCGTGAACTGACATCACATTGTCAGCAAATTTAAGTGTTGTTGTCATTCCCCTTTTCTCCCGTGGCTCATTAAGCAGATTCATTAACACTTTTGCTTCTTTCATCACATCCTGTAACCAATCTTTTATTTTTTTCTAAGTCAGGAATCATTATGGCAGAATCGGCTATACACCTATCCCTCTATTTACACGGTACTCAGTTCACACAATTTTGGTTTTGCACTGTCAAAAAATGCAACCAGTTTCGATTTCCACGGTACTGACTGAGACGTACATAGAAAGGAAATCTCAGTCAGTACCGTGTAAATCGAAACTGGCTGCATTTTTTGACCGTGCAAAGCCAAAATTGTATGAACTGAGTACCGTGTAAATCGAGGGATAGGTGTATTACTAGTTTGTACATGTTTAGCAGTCTGCAAAAATTTTGAAACTTTTTTATCTTGAGCAGTGCTCAAAAGGTACTGATATACAACAATACTAAAGCCATACTAAGCTTGCAAATAAACTTGCTTATCAAAAAGTTTATCTATCGTGTGTCTGGACACTTCTAATCTTTACATACGTACAATAAAGATCTTAACTATCAGCAATAACTGTGCTGAAACTTCAGTACCTTGACGAATACACAAAAGTTAAGCTTCTTGCTCAACAAAAATTTTGGATTAAGCTGCCATTAAATCTATGAATAGTACATTAACTAATGAGCTCAAACATTTATCATCTTTGACAATCATGTTAAAAAATATACACATATATATACAGTCCCAGTTTTTGGTGCACCACTTTCTTTACTGCTCTGTAATGCTCCAAAGATTATTAACTTTTCAAGTTGGACCTTTCGTCTGATCCAAATTCTTTCAAAATTCTGGATAGCTTTCTCGGGTACCAGGCAATATTAACTTGTCAATTAAAGTTGAAATAGGGTTCGCTAGATATTTCTCTAGCATTACTTATCAAGTAAGAATTCAAGGATTGTCAAGTCAAGTTTAATTAAAGTTTAAAACTATTCAAAAAATCAATTTACGTTTCTAAAGAAAAAAATAGCAAAAATTCAAAAGTTTCTAATACAAACAAAGTTTATTTCCAAAAAATTCAAAAACTCACCAAACTTTTTTGATGAATAGAAAAGTTGGAGTACTAGCAACCACATCTATCTAAATCTCTACTGACAAAACTCATTCTACTCCGACTACACTTCTACCTCTAACTCTGTGATCTAACGTCACTACTCTGCTAACTGTGACCTCACTTAGTTATAACATGTCACTTAGTTATCATTATAAGGGTGATTATAAGGGCATAGATTTCATCTATGCCCTTATAATCACCCTTATAATTATATTATAGATTATAGATCACCCTTATAATTATATTATTATATTATAGATTTCATCTATGCCCTTATAATAGGTATGATTGTCACTTAGTTATAACATGCTGCATATAAATCTGGAACGTCTGTTGCATGGCGGAAAAAAAATTCAAAAACTCACCAAACTTTTTTGATGAATACAAAAGTTGGAGTACCAGCAACTCACATCTATCTAAATCTCTACTACATCTCCACTGACAAAACTCATCCTAACTCATTCTACTCAGACTACACTTCTACCTCTAACTCTGTGATCTAACGTCACTACTCTGCTAACTGTGACCTAACGTCACTTAGTTATAACATGCTGCATATAAATCCGGCACATCTGTTGCATGCCGGGAAAACATTTCCATAATCCGACGATCGCGCTAGCTATGACACATGAGGGGTCATGTCCTACACGCGTGCATTAGCGGCTGACAACCAAAAGGTCGGAGTTGCGCATGCGCAACTTCTACAGCTCGGAAACGAGAATTGCAATGTCCAAAAGTAAAATAATAATCCCCAAAATGATAAATATAGTAAAACTGGTTAAGGAAAAGTAAAAGTGAATGGGTGGACCATCACAACCTTCACTATAGTGGCCCTCAAACAGCCAACAATGGCTTCCACCTTCCTAATGCTGATAACCATTTCCCATTCAAACTCTGACAAGTCATTCCTTTCCCCCCATTGCACGAGCTTCATACTGATGAACTAACATGCCCTACCCATGCTGTCTATATATATATATACTCCATGCCAGTTAATAGCATCACTATATGCTGTGAGCATGTCCACTCATGGAGACGAGATGGTTGTAATGATCTGGCCTGTGAGTGAATAATAGTTAAACCAATGTAGGTTTCAGAACAATGAAATCAAAAAAAAATGTTCAAAATAAGGAGACTACAGGGTTAAAATATATTAATTAAATTTTAAGAAGCTGCAGATATATTGTCAAAAGAAGGCAATCTTTGAATAAGCTTAAGTGGCACTGCCTTCCAGCATTTCACTGAATTGGTGTGCTGCCAAAGGTTTCTGCAATTGGTTGTAACAAGGTATTTCATTTTATGGTTGATATGAAAGTATGTGATGACATCTGATAACTAGGTATACAAGTAACAAATTCAATGTGTGTGTGTGAGTTTTTTTTTAATATATGTTGCGTTTTACAGTATTTAATAACATAAAAATTATTATCAGGCAGCAGCTGCTTGAGGGGGTATTTTTTAATTGAAATATAAATGTCAATCATATTAGTTAATCAACCGTAATTATTAAATCCTACTGGGCATGGAAATATAAATGTCAACCTTATGTATAACAACTGTAATGCACCGTCTGCACATGTGCAATTCAATCATTTTGGCATGCTAGAACTATATTAGCCTTAGCCTTCAAATATTTAATGTGACTTAATTAGCATTTAAAATTGTTTTAGGGCCATGACTCTTTACTGAGAATTTTGTCCCTTTCAGTTGTACACTTTCTGATAGCAGAAACCTACATCATCATCATCCTCAAGCAGCCATGGGCTACGGAGGTCCAACCAGACCGTGCAGTTTAATTCTCCAAGCATATCTGTCCTGAGCTACATCTGCTGCATCCGGCCACTGCACACCAATTCTAACAAGGTCCTGTTTGACATTGTCTGCCCACCGCATCCTAGGTCTCCCCCTCCTTCTGAGGCCTCTAAGGCACACTGTTCATAACCTTATTCCCAATCTATAATTATCCATACGGGCAACATGGCCAAACCAGTGGAGTCTCTCTCTGCACAATATGCTGCTTAAAGGAGGTTGCAGACTCCTTTGCCTAACCTCATCATTAGTTACAAAGTTGAACCACCTAATACCCAAGACACTGCGTAAGCATCTAGAATCAAAAGCATCTAGTTTCCTGTTATCTTGTTTACATAGTGTCCAAGTTTCACTACCATAACTAACCCTAGAAAGAACCAAACTATTATACAGTCTAATTTTAGTCTTTAGGTGTATACGCCTATTTCTCCACAATCTCCATAGATTCTTAAAAGTCCCGGCAGCAATACCTATTCGTCTGTTAATCTCATGCCGCACATCACCAGTATCAGTTACATAGCTCCCAAGGTAATTAAACTGTGACACCTGCTCAAGACTGCAACCATTCAGATTAACTGAATCACAACCTGCCTGACCAATTTTCATCACTTTAGTTTTCTCTCTGTTTATAACCAAACCTACTCTACTACCAGTCTCATCAACAGCTCGAATGAAAGAGTTCATCTCATCAACATCATTTGCCAAAAGGGCTAAATCATCAGCATAATCTAAATCAGAAATTTTCATATCTCCAGCCCAATTAAGGCCAAAATCTTTCCCTTGAAGTGAATTTCGCATAACATAATCAACAACCGAACTAAAGAGAAAATGAGACAAAATGCACCCTTATCGAACACCAGACGTAATGCTAAACCAATTGCTACAAGATTTACCAACTCTCACACATGACTCAGTGTTATTATAGAGAGCTTTCATTATGTTAACTAACTTGTCTGGTATACCATATGATTTCACAATCAACCCCAAATTATGACAATCAATAGAGTCGAAAGCCTTTTTGAAATCAACAAAGCTAGCAACCAAAGGTTTCTGAAACTCTAAACATTTCTCAAGAATCTGCCTTAATGAAAATATCTGATCTACACATCCCCTACCACTTCTGAATCCACATTGCTCATCACGCAATTGCCTGTCAACCAGATTCTTAATTCTATTAAGCACAATCATGGAAAGAACTTTACCTGGAACAGAGAGTAGGCTGATACCCCTATAGTTATCACAAGAACTGCGATCACCTTTTTTGAAAATAGGGAGAAACCTACATAATATGATTATTTGGACGAATTTGGAAGATTTTTAAAAAATTTAACATATAAATTGACTACATTTATTCTTTTTACGAATACATATATCAATCTATGTTCTAGTTTTGTGCTAACTGGAATATTGCCTAAAAACAATAGAAAGAATTGATAAACCCATAATTGCAAGTTATGATGTGGAACCCATATACACTAATATTAACATAGATATTCTAAAATATAAAATTCGAAGAAAAAGTAAACAAGAAAAAATATTCAATTTAGAAGTAGAGGCAGTTTCAACAGATATTAATCAAGATGTATATAAAGTTTCTGCACTTTGTTGCAATAGGGTATTTGTCTTTATGGTTGATATGAAGGTATATGCTGCCATCTCTTGACAAATTAAAAATTTTAAAAAAGTAACAAACTTAATAGGTTCTTTTTTTAATATACTGAATTTTATAATATTCAATAACATAAAAATTCCTATCAGGCTGGTTGGTTGTTTGGGGTTTAATGGCGCATCGGCAACAAGGCCATAATGCGCCAAACAAAAGACAATATAAAAGATAAAAAACATAGATCCCCATAACCAAAAGTTAAAATACATTTTCAACCTTGTAAAGTGATAAAATAACAAAAAACAAGTGTATATGAACAGAGTAAAACAACTGTAGAATTATTAAATAAAATAATCCCAGGTGTAAGAGACCTGGGGTAAATAATACATAAAGGCAAGGTAAAATCAAATTCGTTTAAAATATCCACAATATTTCAAAAAGGTAAAAACTGAAGATAAAATGCAATGATCAGATAAAAGATGTCCGAGTGTAAGAGGCTCAGACATAAAATTATGGAAATTAAAAATCATACGTCGTTCAAAGTTAAAAGCAGAGCATGAGATTAAAATATGTTCGATTGCTAAAATGGTGTCACAAAACTCGCACTTAGGTACATCGTCCGCCCGTAGAAGAAACGAATGAGTAATAAAGGAGTGACCTAAGCGGAGCCGAGCAAGTACAACTTCCTCCTTGCGATTCCTGCGATAACAAGACTGCCATGGTTCGATGATAGGTTTGATCTCAAAGAGCTTGTTCGTAAGCTGTTCTGACCAAGATCTCTGCCACTGTGCCCGGAGCTCGATGGTAAAACGCTGCCGGAAATCCAGATATGGAACCGGCAACGGAGAGTCGGACAGGGGCGTGGCTGACCTGGCAGCAGAATCTGCCAGATCATTACCCCTGATTCCGACGTGACCGGGCACCCAACAGAAATGGATGGTGGTGGTGGCTGCCAGACGATGCAGCTGCTGGCGGATCTTAGTAAGAACAGGGTGAGGCCGATGCCTCACCGAGATCAAAGCCTGTAGCGAGCTAAGCGAGTCGGTGTAAAGCACACACCGACGATGATGCTTAGTCGCCACGTGGTCCAAGGCGAGGCTGATAGCGTGCAACTCTGCAGTGAAGATGGAACACTGCAGTGGGATCTGGTCTGCAATGATTACATCACAGCAGACCATGGCTGATCCCACCGAAGTGCCGGACTTCGAGCCATCTGTAAAGACAGGCAAGAAGTCCGGGTGCTCAGCACGATGGCTGGCAAAGAGTTGCCGGTACACACAGTCGGGTGTAAAGGCCTTCCCCGTCCTGCACAGGGAAAAATCGCAGGTAGGGGAAACAGCGAGCCATGGTGGAAGTGGCTCAGCTGTCGACTGTGCAACGCTATCGAGACTGGTGTTGATGTCTCTGAGGTAGCCTCGGACTCGCAAACCAAAAGGACTAATGGCAGTCGGCCGATTATTGTAAAGCATTTCCCACTTCGGACTGAAAACGCAGTCCCAAGTGGGATGGCCAGGCAGGGATCGCAATTTAGAAGCATATTGTAGGGACAACTGCTGACGGCGAAGAGATAAAGACGGTTCGTCGGTCTCAACGTAAAGACTCTGGACCGGTGAGGTGCGGAAGGCTCCCGTGCAAACACGGAGAGCCTGATGATGGAGGGGGTCCAGCACCTTCACCACCGAATCCCGGGCCGAGTCGTACACCTGGGATCCGTAGTCCAGTTTCGATCGGACAAGTGCACGGTACAGGCAGAGCAAAGAACATCGGTCCGCCCCCCAAGAAAGGGAGGAGAGGACCTTGACGATGTTCAATGCCCACGTGCACTTGGACCTGAGATGACGTATGTGTGGTAAAAAGGTCAATTTCCGATCGAATATGAGACCGAGAAACTTGGTCTCCGCCACAACTGGAATGATGTTACCCCCGAGCCGCAGCTCGGGATCCAGATGAAGATTACGCTTGTGGCAAAAGTGCACACAAGCGGTCTTCTGTGGGGAGAACCGAAACCCGTTTGCCGTCGCCCAAACCGAAAGATTGTTCAGGGCAATTTGCAGTTGTCTTTCAATGACCCTCATGCTGGAAGATGAGCAAAAGATGCTAAAGTCATCAACATAGAGGGCATTGCCTACGGATGGAGGAAGTTGTCTAGTTATGGAATTAATCTTGACAGCGAAAAGCGTAACACTCAGAACGCAGCCTTGTGGCACCCCCTGTTCTTGGGGGTATGGCCGCGACAGAGTGTTACCGACACGGACACGAAAAGAACGTGTCGATAAGAAGTTGGAGTTGAAGATCGGCATGTGACCTCTCAAGCCGAAGCTGTGGAGGTCACGAAGAATGCCGAATCTCCAAGCCGTGTCGTACGCTTTTTCGATGTCGAAGAAAATTGACACCAGGTGCTCTCTTCTTAAAAATGAATTTCTGATAGCCGATTCGAGGCGTATCAGATGGTCAAGAGTTGACCGTTGCCTGCGAAAGCCACACTGGGTGTTGGAAAGAAGGTTGTGATGTTCTAAATACCAGATAAGTCTGGCATTTACCATTCTTTCCAACACCTTGCACACGCAGCTCGTCAATGCGGTGGGACGATAATTGGAAGGAATCTTGGGATCTTTGCCTGGCTTGGGGAAGGCCAAGACGATGGCCTCCTGCCAGGAGTCCGGAAACTGCTCCTCGAGAAAAATGCGATTGAAGAGATGGAGCAGCCGATCCTTACTCGATGGTGAAAGATGTTGGAGCATGGCATAATGGACATTGTCCGGCCCTACAGCAGAGGCACGAGAAGAGTGCAGAGCAAGGCGAAGCTCCTACGCTGTGAATGGCCTGTTGTAAGGCTCCAGGCCATTCGAGTGGAAAGACAGCGGAGAGCGCTCCGCCCTGCCCTTCTGGGCCAGAAACTCGGGGGAGTAAGAGGAAGACGAAGAGATGGAAGAGAATGACTCCCCCAGAGTGTCGGCAATTGCTTTGGGATCAGCAATTGCCTGTCCATTTTGCTCCAGGATCGATAACGAGTGGGAGGTGTAGTTCCCACTCATCTTCCGGACTTTATCCCACACGACCTTAGAACTAGTCGTGCGGGTGATGGAAGACGTATACTTGATCCAAGATTCCTTCTGGCTCTGGCGTCGGACGAAACGAGCTTTCGCCCTGGCGTGTTTGAAATTTTCAAGGTTGGGGGACGTCGGATATCTCCGAAACACCCCCCAAGCCTTGTTCTGAGCCTTACGAGCTGCGGTGCATTCTGGATTCCACCACGGTTTCGGAAAGCGAGGAAACCGTGTAGAAGTTTGAGGAATCGTTGATGCAGCTGCATCCACGATACAGTCCGTTATCTCCGCTACTGCCACATTGATGGGCTCCTGGCTGACAGAGTGGTCGCCGAGCTCAGAGAGCAGCTCGAAACCACCCCAGTCAGCCCGATCGAGCCTCCACCGTGAGACGCGTGAAGGGCTGCAAGGCCCCCCACGGGAGATGGTGCACACCACGGGGAGGTGATCACTTCCATACGGGTTGTCCTCGACCTCCCATGTAAAGAGTGGAAGGATCGAGGAGGAGCAGATGGTGAGGTCAATGGCAGTGAAAGTGCGGGTTGGGGAGTGAAAGTAAGTACTGACACCGGTGTTCAACAGGGAGAGAGAAGGATCCAGGAGCCACTGCTCCAGGACCCCACCCCTCCCGTTGGTGTCAGCACTGCCCCAAAGTGGACTGTGTCCGTTGAGGTCCCCCATAATGAGGAAGGGGGACGGCAGCTGCGAGACGAGATCATCAAGGTCTTCCTGGAAGACGATGCTCCCAGGTGGAAGATATACAGAGCAGACAGTCAGTGAGAACCCCACGAAGAGACGGATGGCTACCGCCTCTAAGGTGGTAGTGAGGGGTACGACCTGGAATGGAGAATGGTTGCTCACGAGGATGGCGACACCCCCGCGAGCTGGACCATCTCCATCCTGGTCCCGGCGAACTAGTGAAAAGTGCCGGATCGTGGGATCTGTGACTGGCTGCAAGTATGTCTTCTGCAGGCACACACAGATGGGCTGGTGTGCCTGAAGGAGGGCCTTGATGTCGTCAAGATTCCTCTGGAATCCACGACAATTCCATTGTAGGAGTGTGGCCATCTCAGGACTTAGAAGAGTGGGCGGACGACGAATTCCTATTCAACTTCACCGCCGCAGAGGACGGTTTAGTGAATAGGGGGCGGTCGGTATCCATGTCCTCGGAATCGTCCGAGGGGCATGGATCGGTGACCGCCCTTTGAGGTGCAGTGATTTTCTTTTTGGGCCCCGGTGGGGGCCCCTTAGGTTTTGAAGGTCTTGCTGTCTGAGGACGGGGAGGAGGAGGCCTTCCGGTGGAGGTGGAAGGCTGAGCTGCAGGAATGGTCTGCAGGAATGCAGACCATTCCTGCAGACCATTCCTGCAGCTCAGCCTTCCACCTCCACCGGCTGCAGGAAGCTGCAGGAATGCAGGAATGTCGAAGTCGACACCACCCTCGGTCTCGCCTGCATGAGGAGGTACTTCGCAGCTGGCGAGAAAGACTCAGTAGGTGGTACACTGATGTCAGTCTGCACCGCAACCGAAGTCATTGGAACGATGGGCTTTCCAATGACTGCACTGGCATAGGAAACCTTGCCAGGTGGGGCGGGCAGTGCAGCCAGCTTTCTCGCTTCAGCATACGAGATGTTGTTCACGACTTTGAGGCGTTGTACCTCCTTTTCCTCCTTCCACTTCGGACAGTCACGGGAGTACGCCGGATGTTCGCCACTACAGTTCACACAGCATGCCTTTTCTGCTGTGCAGTCAGGATCGAGATGATCCTTACTGCCACAGCGAGCACAGGTGGGCTTGCCCCTGCATGCTGTGCGGGCATGACCGTATATCTGACACTGAAAACAGCGCAGAGGGTTTGGGATATACGGCCGAACCTCACAATGTAAGTAACCTGCCTTGATGGAAGAAGGCAGGCGTGGCGTGTTAAATGTCACAATCAACACCCTGGTGGGTGTCAATTTCCCATCACGGCGTGTCGAAACCCGGTGGACCGCTGTTACTCCTTGAGATGCGAGCTCCGAGAGGATTTCCTCCTCAGTGACTTTGAGGAGGCCCCACTCGGTGATCACACCCCGAGAGGAATTCAAAGTTTTATGGGGAGTGACTTCGACAGCCACCCCACCAATTTCTTTGACTTTCAGGAGCAGTTCAGAATGTTTCGAACAAGCGGTCTCAACCTGCAAGTCGCCAGATCGTAAGCGCTTGACGGATTTCGGCTCTCCCGCAAGACCTTTCAAACCTTTATTTACAAAAAAAGGGGACATGTCCCCAAGTACCTGATCACCCGTGGAGTGGATGATCAGGAACTTTGGGAACGAAGACACAGACACAGAAGACAACGGCAGAGATAACTTTGACAACGAGGAAGATGGGGGCTCATGTCGAGCCCTCTTGTTGGCGGCGATCGCATTATTTTCATCACTCTCTCTCATGTTTTTTATTGTGTGGTTCAGTGCCCGCTGTCCCCACCCTCCATGGAGCCCAACAAGGGGACGCCCAGTCGGGCGCCAGGGCTACGCAGGCACTATACCCACACAGACAGTGAGCCAAGCCCTCACAAATAAATAGAAGGAAAATAAAAAGAGAAATGTGCAGAACAAAAACGTTCTACACAAATGAAACAAAGCGTAAAATAACAAAACTGTGAATGGCCAAACTGGCCTCACAAAGAAAGGATAACTACAAAAGGAAAAGAAGTTGTGAGGAAACTTGTAAACCTGTACCCAGACCGTGGGCAAGGTTACTCACCGCTCTGCACGGTTGACCCTAGCAGGACCTGCCCACCAGCCGATTGCTCCTGGGGGGGCCACCCCAGGAGCTCCCGTTTACCGGAAGCAGAGGCCAAAGCAGTGTATAGCAGAGGCCCCGGAATCCGCTGCCCAGCCCCGCGACGGACAGGCTCCCCAATGGCAAAACGGCCAAAGAGGACCCCACCAGTCATGAGCTGAGGAGAGAAGACGGGGACCCCCGGGCAACTACCAGGATCCTCCTTTCCCGGGACACGGGTCTCCGCGCACGGCAAACACGCAGGCGAGCGTTTAGGACCCTGTGAAGGTAACCGAGCCAGCGGAACCTTCACAGGGTGGTCCCCTCACCACGGACAGGCTCTCGCATCGAGGGGTCCTATCAGGCATTGAAATATAAAAGTCAATTTGTAATAAGTATAGTAAATATCTATTCAGAAATCAAAAGTTCCTTGTTGAGAACAGCAGCTGGAAATTTTGCATTAATTATATTTATGTAAATATGATTATATTAACGAAAATTATTATAGTGGCATCAAGACATTCTGAAGATGAACATTTTCAGAGGAGTCAGCCTGTTAATAGAATTGAAAACTGTGCTCAGCATTGAAATAATAACAAAGGGAACTCGGGGGAGGGGGGCATACCCAAAGAGCAAACCATTGTCATTGCACCTGATCTGCTGAAATGTAACATACTTTTATTGCATGGAAAGCAATCGGTTATATATCCAGAGCTCTCAACTACTCCAATTTTATAAGATTTTGTCTGATTTCTGGTTTAAAATACGAATATCTGATTTTTAGTGTTTTTTCAGTTTCATGCTAACAAAAATCTGCCTCCAAATTCAGAGATGCCAACCTTACACAACGAAAATTGCGACTTGGAAGAATGAAAACTCTGAGGAAATCGGAGCACAGCAGTTCTCCAGTTTATGGTGATCAGGTACCCTTTTTTTACTCAACACAATAATGCATTACACCTCGATGAAACACTCAACTTCCAGAGTTAAAGCAGCAACTTATGGTGACGAAAAAATTTTATTCTTCCAGAATTATACCAAGTTTCTTAAAATTACTTCTGTAAAAAAAACTACGCTAAATACGTGATAAACTAATGGAAAACACGTTTTAATATCACATCAGAAAAAAATATTCAACTGTTTGTAAAGTTCTGCAAATAATAACCTAAACAATCGAATTATTAGCAGAGAAGAGGTTGTACAACAACAACAAGCAGAGTAAAGAATATAATGATAAATACTTACTTATAAATAAAATTTTGTTTCCGCAAGAAAAAAAAAACACACCAGAAGTAATAGTATCTAAGACAAATTTTCCTAACTGCGCATATCATTATACAATGAATGTTGGTATAGCTACTTGTTTCAACAGCCTATTGTCACTAACAAATTTTCATTCTGTAATTTAAAAAACTCGCAAAAATCAATAATCTCATTGGAAATGGCTATTCTAACAAGCACATACTGCTGAACAACGAACCACCATTTCACACTTTTTACTTATCTTATAAGTCTTATAACAAGCCTAAAAAACAAAATTGCAAACAATTCACCACCAATTTGCAGTATAAAGAAGCCCCGGAACAAAATAATAACATCAGAGACAAGTTTCAAAAACATGAATTATCATAAACAATGCACTGCTATCTGCATTATTAAATAGGGAATATGCATTAACAAAATATCATAAATCATCTGTAACTTTCAGTACTTACCAGAAGCAAAATTTACACCATTATGCTACATATATGGGAATCATATCCAAATTGCATTAAAGAAGTACATTCATGTGAATAGCCCGCCCCTTCAATTAAATAAACTCAGAACTTTTATTCAGCTTAGAGGGTGAGTCCTGCAAAAAAAAAAATCCAAAACCAGAGGCCACACGAAACATATCAACAAATAACAAATTTATTTCACAATTATTACTGTAGGAGATTTATGTCTCCTGTATTGCAGCAGAGATGCTAAAAGACTATGGCAATAGTTCGTTTTAGGTGTTGTGCAGTTAACCCTTCCAATGTCCAGCCTAAAAAACTGGTTTCCATCCAGAGGCCAAGATATTTTCCCCTTATGCTCAGCCAAAAAAATTTAACTTCAGAATATTTTGACAAATAACTAATGAAAGGAATTATGGCATATTACATGCAAAATTAATCAGCATTTCTGGATTTTCTGAAAATATTTTTAAAAAATGACAATTAGTTTTATTTTAATAGGACTTTTTTTACAGTCATGTAGTAAAAAATGCACCTGGCAACACAAATAAAAATTTATTTAAAAAACTAGTAGACAAAAATGATTATAATGCACCTGAATAAGAAAAAAAATTCTTTTTTTGTTATTCAAAAATAGCCTTTCTATTCTCTCGTTTCGTAATTTTTTTTCTGGGTACCAAACTGAGAAAATTCCAGGCTTTTAGCCAATTGTGCTGAGTCAGATAAACAAGACAACTTTAGAATTAAAAAAAAATAACCAATCAACAGAAATAAGTCATGTTATATACCAAATTAAACAAAATTTAATTATGAATTTTATGAAAATAAATGATATAAATAAATTTACAAGCATATTGATTTTAATAAACCTTTTTCAATGTGATATGGTGAAAAAAAAAAGATCACACTATACAATTCAGGCTTAATTTTGGAAAACCTGATGAATAAAAAGTTAAATTATATATTAATCAAAAAGAAATTTCCTCCTGAATAATATAATATTAAAACTGAAATATGATTTCATTTTCTTTTAATGATTCTTTTCGGTATCGTGTATTCTAAATATGGCCAGTGACTAGGACTTCTCAAATTCACAGGATTTTCTGAACTGGTTATGAAATAGAAAAAAAAAAAACTTTGTTTTTTTATTAAACATTATAATTTTTTTTTTTTGGGGGGGGGGGGGTTAAAGTTTGGCAATCTTGGCTAAGTGCAGAAAAAAAAGTTACATCATCAGAGTGGCACAGCCAAGATACTAGGGGTTGTTTTTATTCAATATATAAGCATAAAACTTGTAATTTTTTTTTAAATAAAATTTTTCTAGGGGGGGGGGGGGGGGAAATGAAACCATTCACATTGAGTTTTGCAAGGGGGGGGGGTCAAACCCTTCCTGAAATTGCCCTCCCACACGAGGACTGATTTCTGTACCAAGTCCATTTTGCTTCCATATTCAAGACATTCATTTTCAGAAAACAATACAAGTTCAAAGATTTTTTTACTAAAAATGACCAAGAAATAATAAAAGAAAAATTACATATAACCTAATGCAATATTACATAAAATATTCACAACTTTTAAATGTCTATCCGACATAGCATAACTCAGAAAGATTGTAAATCAGCTGACAGAAAAGATCCTCAATTTACAGAAATAGACAGAAATAAATTTGCTTCAGTACCCAAGACCTCATTCATTTTCAGAAAATGATACCAAATCAGTTTATTTTACTGGAAAAGTAATAAAAAAAAATTTTTTTATCAGCTAGCCTAAAATAAAAGCTATTTAATTCTCTATGACACTGTTAAATGTTTTTAAACATTTCAACACATGGACTATGCTATCAAATATCAACAATGCTGAAGCATGGTCTATCCATCCTCTACAGCATGGTACATAAATCCCTCCTTAATAATTGTTGATACTTGATAGCATAGTCCATGTGTTGAAGTATTTAAAAACATTTAACAGTATCATAAAGAATTAAATAGCATTAATTTTAATTACCACACAGTGTACCTCTACTCTAATTTTTGTTATCTCGCAAGCTAGCCTAATGTGATGTAAAATAAAATATCCACAGCAACAAGTTGCAAGGCTACCTGATGTAGCATAACTCGATATTATCAATCAGCGGAAATATCGATAATTTAGCCACTGCTCCTGTGCCACATGACAAGTTGTCACTGCTGGCGATTCTGGCACTTTAAAAAAAAGTTGAAATAACATTTGCTGATATTCCCGATGTACTGTAATGCTAACTTTTGCAATATATTTATTGATCTATTATTGATCAGGAGATGATTTCTACATCATCATCCTCAAGCAGCCATGGGCTAAGGAGGTCCAACTAGACCGTGCAATTTAGTTCTCCAAACAAGTCTGTCCTGAGCTACATCTACTGCATCTGGCCACTGCACACCAATTCTAACAAGGTCCTGTTTGACATTGTCTGCCCACTGCATCCTAGGCCTCCCGTTCTTTATGGAGCCTTTAGGCACACTGTTCATAACCCTATTCGCCAATCTATAATTATTCATACGGGCAACATGGCCAAACCAACTGAGTCTCTCTCTGCACAATATGCTGATTAAAGGAGGCCCTTTGCATAACCTCATCATTAGTTACAAAGTTGAACCACCTAATATCCAAGATATTGCGTAAGCATCTGGAATCAAAAACATCTAGTTTCCTGTTATCTTGTTTACAAAGTGTCCAAGTTTCACTACCATAACTAACCCTAGAAAGAACCACACTATTATACAGTCTAAGTTTAGTCTTTAGGTGTATACGCCTATTTCTCCACACTATCCATAGATTCTTAAAAGTCCCGGCAGCAATCCCTATTCGTTTGTTAATATCATGCCGCACATCACCATTATCTGTTACATAGCTCCCAAGATAATTAAACTGTGACACCTGCTCAAGACTGCAACCATTCAGATAAACTGAATCACAGCCTGCCTGACCAATTTTCATCACTTCAGTTTTCTCTCTGTTTATAACCAAACCTACTCTACTACCAGTCTCATCAACAGCTCGAATGAAAGAGTTCATCTCATCAACATCATTTGCCAAAAGGGCTAAATCATCAGCAGAGTCTAAATCAGAAATTTTCAAATCTCCAGCCCATTTAAGGCCAAAATCTTTCCCTTGAAGAGAATTTCGCATAACATAATAAATAACCAAACTAATGAGAAAAGGAGACAAAATGCACCCTTGTCGAACATCAGAAGTAATGCTAAAGTAATTGCTATAAGCCTCACCAACTCTCACACACAACTCAGTGTTGTTATAAAGAGCTTTCATTAGGTTAACTAACTTGTCTGATATACCATATGATCTCACAATCAACCACAAATTATGACAATCAACAGAGTCGAAAGCCTTTTTGAAATCAACAAAGCTAGCAACCAAAGGTTTCTGAAACTCTAAACATTTCTCAAGAATCTGCCTATGTGAAAATATCTGATCCACACATCCCCTACCACTTCTGAATCCACATTGCTCATCACGCAATTGACTGTCAACCAGATTCTTAATTCTATTAAGCACAATCATGGAAAGAACTTTACCTGGAACAGAGAGTAGGCTGATACTCCTATAGTTATCGCAAGAACTGTGATCACCAGTTTTGAAAATAGGGATAACAATAGCTCTGGTAAAATCTTTAGGAACCATGCCTTTATCATAAAAGTTATTCAAAACTTCAGTCATCCAAGTGGTAACCGAAACATTCCCAGCTCTTAGCATTTCTGTAGTAATTTCATCTACCCCTGGGGATTTATGAAGTTTAAGTTTAGAAACAGCCAAAATAACTTCAGATTGTGTTATAGGGCCAACATTAAAGCCACTAATGCATCTATCATCATTGCAAACAATGGGAATAGAACTAACCGTATTGTTTAGAATATCACTGAAATGCTCAGCCCACCTAGCCATGACAGAATCCTCACCTTCTATAACCTTACCTATAACCCTCCTTCAATCCTTGCATACCTGTTCGTTTTCTACCACATAAAACATTAACTATATGGTACAGCTCTCTGCTGTTGTGCTGTCTAACTGCTTCCTTGGCTTTGTCAGCCAAACCATCAAGCCAAAGATTCTTATCAGCAGCTAACTGATCTTTTACATGTTTATTAAGTTCTCTGTAATGCTTTCTATTAGGACTAGTAGGGTATTGATTAAGGACATTCCAGCAGTTCTTTCTTTCCGAAATAAGCTCAAGTGCCTTATCACTCAGATAATTCTGCCTCCTCTGCTCCATTTTTCCTAAAAGAGTACTGTTAGTTTTCAAAAAAGCCGGTTTAAAATGGACCCATTCTTCCTCAACTTCAGTATTAAGCAAACCATGACTGTCATAATGACTAAGTAACTATCATGGTAAGCTTTAGCTATAACTGGGTCTTTCAGAGCTTCAGTATTAAAGGTCAATTTTTTAACCCTAGTACAACACTTTTCAAGTTTAAGTTGCAAGACACTTTTAACAAGGTAATGGTCAGATCCAATTTCAGCTCCCTTATATGCCCTGGCCGTCCCATGGCCGAGTGGTTAGTGCGCTTGACTACTGATCTAAGGGAGCTGGGTTCGAGCCCCGGAGAAGGCATGGATGTATGTGTCGTTTTCCTGCTGAGGTTCTGCCATCCTCACAGACCTTCTAACTATGGCATATAAACTGACAGGCTCCTGTCACACCTCTGTGGCAAGCAGCTGCTTGAGGGGGTATATATATGCCCTGGTATTCCTAACAGAACTAGCCCATTTGCTGTTAATAAACATATAATCAATCATATTCTTATGCAGCCCATCAGGTGAAACCCATGTGTACTTATGTATCCCGCGGTGTTTGTAATAAGTGTTAGTTATTCTGAAACCATCGAGTTTACTTGCCTGTAGGAGACGTTGCCCATTGCCATTGCAGCTATCAATACCAAAAGGGTCTATCACCCCTCCCCAAAGGTCAGAGTCAGTACCAACTTTGGCATTGAAGTCACCTAGGAAAAGGGTAATATCTCCGTTCTTGACAGAATTCAAAATATCCTGAAGTTGTCCATAAAACCTATCCTTCTCATCCTCATAGGCATCCTCAGTGAGGGCATAACAGCACATAACATTCAAGTCTTTAATGCTTGTCTAAAATTTTGCTGTAAGAAACATTTCATTAATGCACTCATATCCTAGAAGAGCATCACTAGTGTGTCTGCTGAGAAGCAGACCTACGTCTTAGTGATGTTTATTATTGTTCCTCCCTGCAAAGAGAAATTTATGATTATTTTTAAGAATCTGACATTTATCTGTCAATCTAGTCTCTTGCAAGACAAGAATATCTAAATTATAATGGTGGAATTCTTGTGTCAGGACATCAAGGGAAAAAGCTCTGTGCAGAGTCCTCACATTCCAACTACCTATGGAGAGAAAATGGTTAGTGGGATGGTTAAAGAAACTATGTTTATTGAGAGAGGGAATGCCAACAATATCAAACTGCCCACTAATCGCAGACATGGGGCAAAGACCCATTCTCCCACCACTAAAGGCTGAAGCCATCTACACTGGAAGACTTCCTCCAATGTAGAATTTGACAATGCCAATAGAAGCAAAGAGTTCAGGTGCTTGCGATGACCTCTGCTCAGAATTATCCACCAGCTGATAAACATATCCTGTGAATCTATTCACTTGGGGCTGTCAACCCACAAACAGAAAACACAGAGGAAGATTTTCAATCCACAGAAGCCCACCAGTGCAACCAAATCAGGATCCATAATCAAGCTCAGAGCCATATATCTGTCCAGTCCAGTGGGTTTATATGGTCAGCACCAGGACCCTATGTGGTTGACCACTCCTCAGCAGGGTAGAAAAAAAAAGAAAAGTAGCCATAGTTGTCCAGATCAGTAGGCCACAGTAATCTGGCAGCCCTCTTCTTCCGTTCACTTCCACAAGAGAGTATCTCTTTTGAAAGGTACTAACGGTCTGCACCACGAGAAGGCGGGGTCAGACATTAAGTGCTAGGCCTGGCCGGTTCTATGCATCATCACAGGGGATTGGTGCATAGCTCTCCTTCCAGTGACTACCTAGCTACCATTTACATATTGAATATTAATTGTCATTAAGTTAATTTTCGTTAACATAAAAAATTCTTGTTCTTCTGGTTTCAAGGGATTATATCTGGGTAAAACATATAGATGCAGTTCAGTTGGCTGTGGTGAACATCATTTCCCATGCTGCATACAAATGCCAAAGATCCAGGCACTGGGCAAAAAACAAATTGGAGAAAGGGGAGCAATAATTGTTGCTATTCTCCCTGTATCATAAATGTTAACTTCCACAATATATCTATTGTTAATTGTTGGATGATGCCTATTACATATCGTTGATTATTTGTGATTAAGCTACATTACATTAACATGAAGAAATAGATTAATATACGTAGCAACTTAACACAAACAGATTCACTTACTTGTGAGTAAATATCCTAATATTTTGACCCCTGCCTGGGGCTATCATGCGAGAAGGTTTCAGCTTTGTTGCAATCCTCCTCCCCAAAATAGTTCTAGGGCTATCTTATACTGCGGATCGGGGATGAATTATTCATATAATTTGTGCTTTTTAGGCTTATTTTCTCTGATCGGCTTATTTAGTTCTGTGGACTTCTTTATACTGTGGATTGGTGGTTCATTATTTATGATAATTTGTGTGTTTCAGGCTTGTTGCCACTGATGCGATTATTTAGTTCTGGAGTCTTTTTCATACTGCAGATCAGCAGTGAATTGTTAAAATTTTAGTTTTTAGGCTTATTACAAGATTGGTTTGTTCTGGGGTGGGTGGGTAAAAAGGAGTGGAACAGTTGTTCATTGTTTAGCAGTATTTTCAGGTTAAAATAGTTCTGGGTTTTCTTAAATTGTGGAAAGATAATTTGGTATGTGCTTGTTAGAATAGCAGTCACCAATTAGATTATTGAGAGTTTTTTTTTTTTAAATTATGGAATGAACATTCGTTTGTTAATAATAATTGGCTCTCGAAACAAGCAGACTCGGATGGTAGGCTGACTGACATTAGTAACATAACAATAAGCGCAGTTAGGAAAACATGCCTTAGATACTATTACTTCTGGTGGTTTTCCTTTATTTGTGGAAACTAAGTTTCATGTTTAGGAATAAGTGTTTATCATTATATTCTTTACTCAGTGTATTATTTGTTGTACAGCCTTTTCACTGCTAGTAATAAAATAGTTTAGGTTATTTGTAGAACTTTCCAAGAAGTTGAATATTCTTTCTAATGTGATACTGAAATGCGTTTTTCGATAGTTTAAATCACATATTTAGTGAGGTTTATTTTCTTACAGAAATATTAAGAAACTTGGTATAATTCTGGAAAAATGAAAGTTTTTCATTGCCATCAGTTGCTGCTAGGAATCGAGAATTGCATCAAGATATTACGTCTTGGGTTCAAAAATGGCACTCAAGCACCTTAAACTACAGAACTGCCATGCTCCGATTTTTCATTCTTCCAAATTGTAATTTTCATCATGCAAAGTTGGCAGCTCTGGTTATATCTTACAAAAGAACCAACCAAAAGGGGGCTTCACTGCAGTGCACCAATTCGCCACCTAATTACCTTCGCATTTTTCATTCTGTCATCTTCTTTCCCAAAAATTTTAAGCATTTCTCTCCATAAAAGTGAGGTCCTCCCCTGGCCATGGCCACTACGTTAATCCGACCCTGACCCAATTATGAAAAAACTGCAACACCCAGCAGGGTCAAGCATAACATTAAGAATTTTTCTAAATGGTTTCTGAATTTCTTTTACATTATATTATTAATGAAATTAAAGGTTATTATCTGTTGTAAATGTTTAATCAGTCAAAACATTTTTTAACTTGCAATTCATTTTATTTTGTGATCTGTGTATAGCTATATCTCAGCCACAACCTGTGCTTTTGTAAAGGTGTACAGTCAAAAGAAAAAGCTATTACTTTTATTCGATCAAAAAATGCTAGCATATCAGGGGGATTACAATAAAACTAGAAGAACGCACATCGCCTCTGGTGAATATGGGAACCTGGTTGCTAAAGAGAATGAAGTTTTTCATTTACCTACTTTTTAACTCCTTAAATGTTATGTACAGTCACAGTTTTTGTTGGCAGCATTATGTAGAGTTGCCATTTTTTGGTGACATCTTTACATTCAGCATTTTGTTGGCAGCATTTGTGTATTAAGCATTTTTCATCAGCATTCTGTTATGGAACCATCCTGCACCAAGCACTGGCTAAAGGCATTTTGCCACCCTCAAGTAAATTTACTTTCTGCTGCTCCAAGTAACTTTTTTTTTGCCATCCCCCAAAAAAAGTTGTCTTGCAACCTTAAGTGAATTTCCTTCTTTTTGAGATTACAACTGACTTTATTTTTTTCCCATCTCAAATGATTGAACCATTTTTCTCATCTCAAACAATCTTAAAAATTTTGTGGGTCTAACTGAGTAATTTTTCTGCTTTCATGTTTAGAATGAAGTACCAGCAGGGGCAAAAGTGAAGTTGCCTTAATTTTGCCAACTCACTATAATTTTACAAAAAAAAAAAATCCTAATTTTTACCTCTTACCTGTCATTTACCAAGTGTGGTCGAATTTTGCCAACTCCCCTATATTATACCAAGTTACTTTGATTTTGACAACTTTCCTTAATTTTCCAAAAAAAAAAATCCCATTTTTCGACAACTCACCTGAATTTTACCATGTTGCTTCAAATTTTGCCAACTCCAATTTACTTTGGGGGGGGGGGGGGGATCCTCACCCCTCCATGGCTACACCTGCATACCAGATGAATCATTAGTAACAGTATTTCAAAATTATTATGCTCACAAAGTTGTATAGACACCTTAGCACTCTACATTTATGGAGATTTTGAGTTGAAATTACACTGAGATGCCAATTTATTAGGTACATTACTCCTTGTCGCATAAATGGTTCATTCCAACATGTAATACATCATGCGACTGTGATGCATGATATAAATCAGGCAGACCAGCTCTTAAAGCATCAATAAGAGTTGGATTGAGTATCAGAATAAGCAAAACGAGCAACTTTAAATGTGGCATGATAGTTGGTGTTAGGCATGCTGGTTCTAGCATCTCCCAAAAGACCATCCTCCTGGGCTTTTCAAGCACAACCGTTTCAAGAGTTCACCGAGAATGATGAGAAAAACAAAAAACTACCAGTGATCAGCAACCTTGTGGACCAAAACAACTTATGGATCAGAGAGGTCAAAAGAGACTGGTAAGAATCATGCAAGCAAACAGACGAGCTACAAAACAGGCAAATCACAGCAGAATTAAACTTTAGCATGCAAAATGTCATCTTCAAAATAAACATATTTGTATATACATTTTTGTGTATAACTGATACTGCAGTACAACTTTGCTATTGCAATTTTGGCACTATCTGCAAAATTTTTCAAGTTAATGTTGCTAATTTCCAAAGTTTGTCACAGAGGTGTGCAACCATGCTCATCAGGATTATGCTTGTTCTTAATTTGAAGTTTCATATAGTTCACCAAAAGAGTTAACTATATTATACTGTGCATTAAAAATGCAAATTATAAAACATATGAAATAGAAAATATATGAAAGGAAAAAAAATATAAATAAAAAAAATTGAGTTCCACATTAATTTCATAAAACTCAATTTAGAATATAACATTCAAGTTATTTAAAAAAATTTAATTTTCCTTAAAATAAATTAAAACTTACATGACTGGAAAATAGCTATTTTAAACTTCGTCCCATGTACCAATCTCTCTTTGAGGTGATGAAGATGAGCTGAAAATAAAGCTATCTCATTATTTCAGTCATTTAAAATTCTACACAAAAAATATTATTTGTACAATCAGCATGAACTACAAATGTGCAGTACAATAGAAACTAAGTTGAGTTCATTTTAGTTCGAGAATTTTTTTTTTTTATTTCTATACATCCAAACAGAAAACCTCGGATTCCCATAATGAAAAGTCTTCTAAACCAAGTAGCTGGGTATTCAATTAATACTGGTAATTTTTTTTTTTTATAAAATAACAAATCAAATCTGAATATTCAGTATTCAGTACAAGTTATTGCTGTTCTGGTTGCAATTTATTGTAATACTAGTTGGGTCCACTTTTACTTTGTCATAGTATAATGTGCAGAAATCGTAACAATTCTGTTACAATACCATTTGTGATAATGTACTCAGTGTAAAGCAGTTTTTATTTAAAAACTGTACACTAAAATGGCTAGGAGGATAAATCGTTTCAGAGATATTCTAAACAATACTTGTTTCTACTCCCTTGTTTACAATTAAAATAGATACATTATTGGTTTTAATGTTGGCCCTATATTACTATCAGAAGTTATTTTTGCTACCTCTAAATTAAAATTGCATAAAACACCATGTGCTGATGAAATTAATACTGGAAAGCTTAGGGCTGGGAAACTTTATGCTGTCACATGACTGACCAAAATTCTGAAATTTTTTTAAAGTGTTGTTTTCAAGAATTTTAATAGAGCTATTACTTATCCCTTTTTTAAAATACAAAAAGATGAACACAGCTCTTATGATAACTAGAGGGGGGATCAGTTACTTTTTGTTCCAGATAAAGTTCTTTGCATTATTGTGCTTAATAGAATTAAGAATTTTATTGACAGACAACTGTGAGACGAACAGTGTGAATTCATAAGTGGTAAGAGATCTATAGATGAATTTTTTTTTCACTTAGGCAAATTACTGAGAAATGTTTAAAAGTTTCAGAAACCTGCAATTCAAAGTTCATAGATTTCTAAAACGCTTTTGACTCTGCTGGATCACGAGATTGTATGACATACCTGACAAGTTAGCATAACGAAACCTCTCCATAATAAAACTGAGTCATGTGGGAAAAATTATTTTGCTGAAATAAAAACGAGTTTAGTTGTGAGTGGGACTAGAACCAATGTCTCCTGGATTCATGCCAAGTGTTCTGACCACTAAACTATCAGCAGCTAGTTCATTTTTCAAATAACTGCGACTATAAACATTCCTGATTTTGTTCGTTGAACCATCTATGACTGGATGTAGCAACCATTCAACATTGTCAGAAGTAGATCGTGATAGTCTTTCATGCTAATAGCATTATTAAGGCAAGAATCAAACTGTAGCAGAGGAGTGTGACAATAGGATGAAAGTCAACTGGCTGGATGACAACTGGGAGAATGTGAAAACAGAGGATACGACAATTCTGTGGACAACAATTAGGTGGATATGACAATTAGGAGAATGTGACAACTGGATGGACAAATGGAGTGGAAGACAATTGGGAAGGTATGGGAATTGGGTGGATATGACAATTGGATGGAAAAAAGGAAATGGTGAGAAATAATTTGGATTACCGAAACTAATTCTAAAATATCTACCATAAAGCAAATTCAACACTCCTCAAAAGTCTCTACTAAAACGCATTTGCTTAGATAAACATTATTGATATTTACATCTATTCTCTTTAATCCAACATTGAATACAGCAAATGTTTTAACAAACCTATTCCTTCTAACCAAAATAATTTTAAATTACACTAATACACTGCAGTATTTTGATGTGTTCTCTTTAATCCATTCCTCAATAAAGTGTTTGCATTTACCCTCTTTAATATGACTTTACACTACGGGAGGATTTTTTAAGAATTCTGTATTTTCTAAACGTAGCAAGTGGAAAATGAAAGAAATGCACTACTGGAAACCAAGCTGCATAGAACAATCTGCTTTCCCAGTAACATGACCTTCAATAAAACAAAATTTTCAAAAGTCATTTTCTCTTAAAAGAAACAATCTGAAATCAGTCAAATGTATCAAAGGAAATCAAAACAGACGATACTGACAATTTTTCTCTCAAATACAACTTTCGTTAAAATGGATTCTTACATTTTTATTCCATTCTCTTAGTTCTAAGTGAAACAACCTCAAATAAAAGGAATAACTACAGGAAAGGAAAATGCATATGCTATCAGTATCATCAATAATCTGTCACTCAATAAAATGAACATTGCTAACATCCTTTACTTCTAAAAGAAAAAAAAAAGCAGAAATCAAAATAGCTATATTGGCAATTATTCTTGCTGAGCAAACTTTCGATACAACAAATTCTTATATTTCTATTCCATTCTGTTGTTCTAAGTGAAATCTCATAAATAAAAAAAAAACTACAGGAAATGAAAATGCATAAGACTACCTGTATTCTCAGTAATCCGACATTCAATAAAATGAATATTTTAAAGATCCTTTTCTTCTAAATGAAACAACTGGAAATCAATTGAATGCATTACAGGAAATCAAAACAAATGATACTGACAATTATTCTAGCTAATCCAACTTTTGATACAAAGGATTCTTCTATTTCTGTTCCATTCTGTTTGCTCTAAGTGAAATAATCACAAGTAAAAGGAATGATTACAGGAAACAAAAATGCATAAGACTACCAGTATCCTCAATAATCCAACACTCAACGAAACAAATAATTTAAACTTTTCATTACCATACTGGCCCAAAATAGCCCAAGCTGCAAGTAGGAGGTAGGCAGAGGAAGGAATAGCTTTGGTTGGGTGAGTCCATTTAAAATCTCAGCTATTTTGGGCAGGTATGGTAATGAAAGTGTTCAAGATTCTTTCCTTCTAAATGAAGCAATCAAAAAATCAATCGAATATATTACAAGAAAATCAAAACAGCTGATACTGACAATTATTCATGCTAATCCAACATTCAATGGATTCTTATATTTCTGTTCCATTCTGTTTGTTCCAAGCAAAACATTCTGGAACAGAAATAACAGACCACAGAAAATCGAACTGTATAAGACTATCAGTATTCTCATTAAGCCAGCATTAAATAAAAATATATTTTGAAGGTAACTAAACGATAACATCAATATTTACATTTATTCTTGCTAATCAGGATTTCCTCAAAAGGGATTTTCATGCATCTATTTCATTCCATTCGTTCCATTTAGAAGAATCTTTAGTCAGGAATGGAGCTGCCAAAATGCAATCTGTGTAAGAATTACTATAAATTACAACTCACAGCAAATTTGATAGAATTTATCACGATTAATTGCTGTACATTAACAGAATAAAATATTAAGCCAAGAGGAGTGGCTCTACATATCTTATTAGCTAAAGTTCATCATAGTAGCTACTTAACTACGATTGATGTGCTTCTGACATTGTACCCTTCCTTGGTACTATCTGTAAGCTCTCCTTTATCTTGTAAAGGGGCTCAACAGAAAAGGAACAATATTTACCGGTTATTGGTGATGAACTTGATGGAAGTCCGCTGGTACAGGTTGCAATTAAATCTCCAGTTGTTCTTTGAAGAATGGCCAGGTTAGTACGGGCTTGTTATTATCACTGCTAGTTGTATTCTTGTGATGCACTAACCTTTCTTATAGGGGTAGAGGTGGCTCAGTTGGTGGCACGCCACGCTCGTAATCTGTAGTTCCTAGGTTCGAGTACCAGCTGGGTCAGTGTTGAGATTTATCTGATCAAATTTCCCCGCCTGCCCACAGTCGAAGGGGACACTAATGGGCTTGGAAAGGCAGCCATCCGTCAGATGGGATGTTAAGCCGTGTCCCCATGAGCGGGAGAGCCATACCCTGTACAAGTTAAAGAACACGTGTATATCCTTGACAGGAGGCTACCATCTGTCTCCCAACAGCTGTTCCAGTGGGTCCCCTCCCCCCCATTTAGCCCATGGTGTGCAAAAAAGTGCCACTCAGAGGTAAAACAATCCAACCCAACCCTTTCTTGCTTGTTATTTGGTGATCTTAATTTGGCACTTGGTACAATTGTACCCGTCACCGCAACTGCTGTATACCAGTCCTTATGAAATTTAATGTTTTCATTTGCTTTAACAGCCGCTAGATGTTATAATTCTCTTATAAGTTCGTCACTTCATCACTGGTTGATATTACACTGAACACGTTTTGTCAACCTTCTTAGTTATGGCATCCTCAGGCTCTCTATCTCAGATGTTCTACTATTTAAATATGTGTCTCATTGACATCATGGTTTATTGCTCATTGTTTATGCACATCTGCTCATGCAACAGGAGATTCCACGCCACTGGAAGGGGTGGAATCTCTGTATTGCAGAGTCTATGTTGGTTGGTGTGAATTAATATATTTTCAGTGTATGAAAGTTGAAATTTCGTTTGTGGGGCTGCCAATGCTTTATATGTTAATTGTTCTAATTCTAGATTATTATTTACGATTGTCTGAGCTAATGCCATGTTTGGTTGTTTATTTATAATAGCTGAGTGGCATTCCTGCATTCTTTGTTCAAAAGGCCGGTAGGTTTTCCCTATAAAACTATTTTTTCCCTTTAATTTATTCAAAGGATCCAGAATTTCAATTTCATAAACTCCACCAGTGGGTTTTTTCCTGTTCCTGTCATTAATAATTTTTCAATTGTTTTGTTCATATTGCTGGGTAACTGTGTGTCATATTTTTTAAAAATATTAGTTAATATACTAGATACATTTTCCATATATGGAAAACTATCTGCATATTTAACTATGTGCCATTTAAACTATGTGCCTTAACTGGCATAGTGGTTAGGCAGCTAGCGACTGTTCTAGCAAGGCAAACTTTGCATGTTGTGTTAGCTGTAACTAAGGCAGTGGTCAGCAGTGACTTCGGTCGTAGTAGGGCATGTCCTTGTATTAGAAGGCCTGTAAAAGCTAGGAGCAGCTTCTGAGATTCTTCTCTGTCCTATATGTCGCAAATCAAAAAAAATAAAAATATTTACTATTCTTTTTTCCCAGATTTGGAGCTGGTTGTGAATCTTTTTAGAGTGATACTTAGCGGATTTTTCCAACTGTTTTACAATGTAAGGTGGTTGGTTGTTTAGGGTTTAATGGTGCATTAACATCTCACGCTATAATGTGTCAAACGAATGTCCAAATAAAAGATAAAAGTTATAAAACCTTCAACCAAGTTTCAAAATAAACTACAAACATATACAAAAAATGTAAAACAATAAAAGGAAACATAGTCGAAAACAAGAAACAAATGTATAAATACGTTATAAATATAAAAGTAACCCAGGTGTAAGCGACCTGGTTAAACATACAGAAAAATAAACATGGAGAAAAATTATTAGCAGAGTAAAATATCCTGTAAATTGTAAAAATTGAAAGACAGCGTTAAAGCAACAACGATCTGATAACAAATGTACGAGTGTAAGGGGCTCGGATGTAAAATCATAAAAGTTAAAAAACATACACCATTCAAAGTTAAAACATGGACAAGAAATTAAAATATGTTTGACAGATAAAGTGGTGTCACAAAACTAATGTAAGGTGGGTGTCCAGTTACAATGTAAACAATATATATTGTTCCTTTTCACTTGAGTCCCTTTACAAGATAACGGAGAGCTTATAGATAGTACCAATGGAGGTTACAATGTCAGGAGCACATTGACTGTAGTTAAGTAGCTACAATTATGAACTTTAGATAATCAGATATGTAGAGCACTCCTCTGGACTTAATATTTTATTCTGTTAATGTACAGCAATTAATTGTAATAAATTAAATTCTGTGTAAGAAAGTTAAAATTTTCATTAACCCTATATTTCATCATCATCCTCAAGCAGCCATGGGCTACGGAGGTCCAACCAGACCACGCAGTTTAATTCTCCAAGCATATCTGTCCTGAGCTACATCTGCTGCATCTGGCCACTGCACACCAATTCTAACAAGGTCCTGTTTAACATTGTCTGCCCACCGCATCCTAGGTCTCCCCCACCTTCTGAGGCCTTTAGGCACACTGTTCATAACCCTATTCACCAATCTATAATTATTCATACAGGCAACATGGCCAAACCAACGGAGTCTCTCTCTGCACAATATGCTGCTTAAAGGAGGTTGCAAACTCCTTTGCCTAACCTCATCATTAGTTACAAAGTTGAACCACCTAATGCCCAAGATACTGCGTAAGCATCTGGAATCAAAAGCATCGAGTTTCCTGTTATCTTGTTTACAAAGTGTCCAAGTTTCACTACCATAACTAACCCTAGAAAGAACCAAACTATTATACAGTATAATTTTAGTCTTTAGGTGTATACGCCTATTTCTCCACACTCTCCACAGATTCTTAAAAGTCCCGGCAGCAATCCCTAATCGTCTGTTAATCTCATGCCACACATCACCATTATCTGTTACATAGCTCCCAAGATAATTAAACTGTGACACCTGCTCAAGACTGCAACCATTCAGATTAACTGAATCACAGCTTGCCTGACCAATTTTCATCACTTTAGTTTTCTCTCTATTTATAACCAAACCTACTCTACTACCAGTCTCATCAACAGCTCGAATGAAAGAGTTCATCTCATCAACATCATTTGCCAAAAGGGCTAAATCATCAGCATAATCTAAATCAGAAATTTTCGTATCTCCAGTCCATTTAAGGCCAAAATCTTTCCCTTGAAGTGAATTTCGCATAACATAATAAATAACCAAGCTGAACAGAAAAGGAGACAAAATGCACCCTTGTCGAACACCAGAAGTAATGCTAAACCAATTGCTACAAGCCTTACCAACTCTCACACACGACTCAGTGTTATTATAGAGAGCTTTCATTATGTTAATTAACTTGTCTGGTATACCATATGATTTCACAATCAACTACAAATTATGACAATCAACAGAGTCGAAAGAATTTTTGAAATCCACAAAGCTAGCAAACAAAGGTTTCTGAAACTCTAAACATTTCTCAAGAATCTGCCTAAGTGAAAATATCTGATCTACACATCCCCTACCACTTCTGAATCCACATTGCTCATCACGCAATTGCCTGTCAACCAGATTCTTAATTCTATTAAGCACAATCATGGAAAGAACTTTACCTGGAACAGAGAGTAGGCTGATACCCCTATAGTTATCACAAGAACTGCAATCACCTTTTTTGAAAATAGGGATAACAATAGCTCTGGTAAAATCCTTAGGAACCATATGGAGAGAAAATGGTTAGTAATATGGAGAGAAAATGGAACCATATGGAGAGAAAATGTTAAAACTACCTATGGAGAGAAAATGGTTAGTGGGATGTTTAAAGAAACTATGTTTATTGAGAGAGGGAATGCCGACAATATCAAACAGCCCCCTAATCGCAGACACGGGGCAAAGACCCATTCCCCCACTACTAAAGGCTGAAGCCATCTACACTGGAAGACTTCCTCCAATGTAGAATTGGACGATGCCAATAGAAGCAAAGAGTTCAGGTGCCTGCGATGACTTCTGCTCAGGATTATCCACCAGCTGATAAACATATCCTGTGAATCTATTCACTTGGGGCTGTCAACCCACAAACAAACAGAAAACACAGCAGAAGATTTTCCCTCCACAGAAGCCCACCAGTGCAGCAAAATCAGGATCCATAATCAAGCTCAGAGCCATATATCTGTCCAGTCC
This sequence comes from Ryuthela nishihirai, assembly GCA_038380435.1. NCBI lineage: Eukaryota > Metazoa > Arthropoda > Arachnida > Araneae > Heptathelidae > Ryuthela > Ryuthela nishihirai. The sequence continues at coordinate 43,375,435 of JAWZYU010000001.1, read as the reverse complement.
AGTGGGTTTATATGGTCAGCACCAGGACCCTGTGTGGTTGACCACTCCTCAGCATGGTAGAAAAAAAGAAAAGTAGCCATAGTTGTCCAGATCAGTAGGCCACACTAATCTGGCAGGCCTTCCCTTCCGTTCACTTCCACAAGAGAGTATCTCTTTTGAAAGGTACTAACGGTCTGCACCACGAGAAGGCGGGGTCGGACATTAGGTGCTAGGCCTGGCCGGTTCTATGCATCATCACAGGGGATTAAGAAAACAAAAAATTCTTTCCTTTCTAAATTTGCCAATCAAATAACACCTTAAGGAAACTAAACTGGCCAGTATTTACATATATTATAGCTAATCCACTGTTAATAACACATTTCTATCTATTCTCCAAAATACGATTTAAAATATATTAATTGATTATCAGAAATTTAAAGAACCCAGGAAAGAAAACCCGCAGGATCAACATTTATTCTCTCTGGTCTTATACTCATTAAAGTATTTACATCTCTTTCACTCTAATCTGATATTTCAATACATCGAATTTTTTGGAAACTCTTTTGAATGAAATTATCTGAAATGAAAGTTTATGCACTATATATAAGGATTATTTTTATTCTCTTTGAACTGAATTTGATTGAAACAAATTTATTTTCCACAGCCTATTTTCTGAATAAAAAACAATAGTAATATCAAAAGATAGCACTAGAACAAATCAACAGATTAGAACTGTAAGTATTCGCACTAGTATGACATTCAATAAAATGTCTTTTTTAGTTTTCTTCTGTGGAATGAAACAATTAGAAACACATAGGAAAATGTAAACATCCAACATTACATCTATTTTTCTCTTATTCGATTTTTAATAAAGCTTTGATCTATTCTTTCTAATCAGATATATCAATGCAATCGATATTTTTGAAGCTTGGGTTAGATTGTTTTACCTCTGAGCAGCACTTTTCTGCACACTAAATGGCCAGGTCACAAGAACCCTGAAGGCACAGAGAAAGTTGGGGGAGGGGACCCACTGGAACAGCTGTTGGGAGACAAATGGTAGCCTTCGATCAAGACCATCCAGCGTGTTCTTTAACGTGCATGATGTAGGGTTCTACCGCACACATGGGACCACAACTTAACCAATGGACTTAATCCAATGGATGGTGGCTTTTCCAAGCCTATCGGTGCCCCCTACTAACCATGGGCAGTGAAGGAAATTTCGTAAAGATAAATCTCAATGCTGGCCCACCTGGAATTAAGAACCACAGATTACGAGTATGGTGTGCTACCAACTGAGCCACCCCTGCCCCTAACAAATTAGGATGTAGTATGTCTTTGAAGGTACATTTCTTAAGTTCTCATTTGGATTTCTTTCTGGAAAATTGTGACCCTGTGAATGATGAGTATGGGGAATAATTTCATCAGAAATTGCTACAATGGAAAAGAGATCTCATGGAGATGGTGCCCATCAATGTTAGCTGATTACTGCTGGAATGCAATGCAAGATTCTCAAGATTTGGTACATAAGCAGCAGGTAAAGAGATGACAGTTGCCATAGACAGATATGCAACCTTTAGCGAGTGACATAATACAAGAACAAAATTTAAGGTCACAGTACTAATTAAATTATATTTAATACTTCACAAATTCACGGTATAAAAGTTGAAAAACAATCATTCTCAGAATTCGATCATTACAGAAGTAGCTCCTAGACATCATTTTGCCATCTGACAAAAGTTTCAAGCTTTTTTCTTTTAACTTCCTATTTTAAGTGCGCACTTATTAGCTATAAATAAGTAATTTCTTACCATAACTACTGTCCTGTTTTTTGCAAAATGATGGTGCACTCTGCCGTGCACTATTACTTGGCATCCAGTCGTTTACCGCTATCAGCTGTTGTTATGCCACTGTTGTCCGAAAGTACTGTCGGACAACAGTGACATAACAACCTTTTGTATACAACTAGTATCTTCGGCTTACAACTAATTGATGTAGATATTTAATTTAACATTACATTCAGGTTATACATTAATTTTTCTTTTAATATTTCTTTGCTTTCGTTTCAAAAATTTTATCTTTTATCACTTTTTGAAAATGAATGAGGTCATGGTTATGGAAGCAAAAAAGTACTTCCTTAGCATGGAAATCAGCCCTCTTGTGAGAGCAACTTTGGGAAGGGTTAACCCCCTCTCCTCCCAGCAGAATTTTTTTTTGCTTAATTTTAAGTTTTTAAATTTATACTGAAAGGTTTGAGTAGAGATTTTCAGGGCTTTGCCAAGATCCCTAAAATTCAACACCAAAAGGAAAAATATATAATGTTTAGCAAAAAAAAAAGCCAAGGAAGTATTCCTCCATTTCATAATCAGGCCAGAAAATCCCATTAATGTGTGAGCAATCCAAGTCACCTTGTGTAACACAAGTCTGTGTTTTAAATTATACAATACTGGAAAAAAAATTATAAAAAAAAATAAAAATCGTGTTTCAAGTAAATGTTATATTATTCAGAAAGAAATCTCCTTTTGATTAATATATAATTTAACTGTTTTTATTCATCAGGTTTTCCAAAATTAAACTTCAATTCAATAGTAGGTCTATTTTTTTACCATATCACTGCCAAAAAGTCTTATTAATTCTTCCAGGATCCAGCCTGAAAGACAGATTTACATCCAGAGGTCCAGCTATTTTTTCACTTTGATCAGCCAAAAAAAAATTTAATTGTGGAACTTTTTTTCCGAATAACTAATGAGAGGAATTATAGCATGTTATATGCTAAATTAATCAGCATTTAATTCTGGATTTTCTGAAAATATAATATTTAACTAGAATGCATATTGTCTCTGGTGCATATAAGAATCTCGCTTTCAAAGAGAATGAAGTTTTTCCTTTACCTACTCTTTCACTCCTTAAAAGTTTTAATTTGAGCTAACAATTGATAGAAAAAATGCAAATAGCATTTTATTAGTAAATTATACAACAAAAAAGTATCGGTCTTTTAATTCTTAAATTTAAAAAGTTGCATTTTCCACACCTCTCTCAGAAAAATGTGTAGAATCTCTTGAAAAGCTACCACTAAAATTTCAAATTTATATTATATATGCATTATTTGTAAAACTCGTCAACCCCTCTGCCATTTCCATATTTAGTGATATATAAAGATATATATTATACATTTAAACATGTGAATTATATTTCATTAGTACCAATCTAATTAAAATAGAGTTTCTAATTATCACTTTCATTGTTTCCAATGGAAACTTCATAACTTTCACATTCCACCACCAAAATTTTAAATTCCTATTATTAATCCATTGTTCCATTATTTGTTTGAAATTTTTTTCACCATTAGAGGTCGCAATTATAGTGTTCGAAAGATTCCACAAGTGTAAATCATAATATTTTATCAATTCCTATCTAACCCAAAAGAGAAATTTTCATTTATCTCTAAAAGCTTTTTTTACAGTGATAAAGTAAAAAAATAGATTGAACTATGCAATTAAGGTTTAATTTTGGAAAACCTAATGAATAAAAACAGTTAAATTATATATTAATTGAAAGAAAATTTCTTCCCGAATACAATAACAGTTACTTGAAACACGATTTTTATTTCTTTTAATGACTCTTATCATCATCATCATCATCATCATCCTCAAGCAGCCATGGGCTACGGAGGTCCAACCAGACCGTGCAATTTAGTTTTCCAAGCAAGTCTATCCTGAGCTACATCTACTGCATCTGGCCACTGCACACCAATTCTAACAAGGTCCTGTTTGACATTGTCTGCCCACCGCATCCTAGGTCTCCCCTTCTTTCTGAGGCCTTTAGGCACACTGTTCATAACCCTATTCGCCAATCTATAATTATTCATACGGGCAACATGGCCAAACCAACGGAGTCTCTCTCTGCACAATATGCTGCTTAAAGGAGGTTGCAAACTCCTTTTCCTAATCTCATCATTAGTTACAAAGTTGAACCACCTAATGCCCAAGATACTGCGTAAGCATCTGGAATCAAAAGCATCGAGTTTCCTGTTATCTTGTTTACAAAGTGTCCAAGTTTCACTACCATAACTAACCCTAGAAAGAACCAAACTATTATACAGTCTAATTTTAGTCTTTAGGTGTATACGCCTATTTCTCCACACTCTCCATATATTCTTAAAAGTCCCAGCAGCAATCCCTATTCGTCTGTTAATCTCATGCCGCACATCACCATTATCTGTTACATAGCTCCCAAGATAATTAAACTGTGACACCTGCTCAAGACTGCAACCATTCAGATTAACTGAATCACAGCCTGCCTGACCAATTTTCATCACTTTAGTTTTCTCTCTGTTTATAACCAAACCTACTCTACTACCAGTCTCATCAACGGCTCGAATGAAAGAGTTCATCTCATCAACATCATTTGCCAGAAGGGCTAAATCATCAGCATAATCTAAATCAGAAATTTTCCTATCTCCAGCCCATTTAAGGCCAAAATCTTTCCCTTGAAGTGAATTTCGCATAACATAATCAATAACCAAGCTAAAGAGAAAAGGAGACAAAATGCACCCTTGTCGAACACCAGAAGTAATGCTAAACCAATTGCTACAAGCCTTACCAACTCTCACACACGACTCAGTGTTATTATAGAGAGCTTTCATAATGTTAACTAACTTGTCTGGTATACCATATGATCTCACAATCAACCACAAATTATGACGATCAACAGAGTCGAAAGCCTTTTTGAAATCAACAAAGCTAGCAACCAAAGGTTTCTGAAACTCTAAACATTTCTCAAGAATCTGCCTAAGTGAAAATATCTGATCTACACATCCCCTACCACTTCTGAATCCACATTGCTCATCACGCAATTGCCTGTCAACCAGATTCTTAATTCTATTAAGAACAATCATGGAAAGAACTTTACCTGGAACAGAGAGTAGGCTGATACCCCTATAGTTATCACAAGAACTGCGATCACCTTTTTTGAAAATAGGGATAACAATAGCTCTGGTAAAATCCTTAGGAACCATGCCTTTATCATAAAAGAGATTCAGAATTTCAGTCATCCAAGTGGTAACCGAAACATTCCCAGCTCTAAGCATTTCCGTAGTAATTTCATCTACCCCTGGGGATTTATGAAGTTTAAGTTTAGAAACAGCCAAACTAACTTCAGATTGTGTGATAGGGCCAACATTAAAGCCACCAATGCATCTATCATCATTGCAAACAATGGGAGTAGAACTAACTACATTGTTTAGAACATCACTGAAATGCTCAGCCCACCTAACCATGACAGAATCCTCCCCTTCTATAACCTTACCTTGTTTATCCTTCAATCCTTGTATGCCTGTCCGTTTTCTACCACACAAAACATTAACTATCTGGTACAGCTCTCTGCTGTTGTGCTGTCTAACTGCTTCCTCGGCTTTGTCAGCCAAACCATCAAGCCAAAAATTTTTATCAGCAGCTAACTGATCCTTTACAAGTTTATTAAGGTCTCTGTAATGCTTTCTATTAGGACTAGTAGGGTATTGATTAAGGGCATTCCTGCAGTTCTTTCTTTCCGAAATAAGCTCAAGTGCCTCATCACTCAGATAATTCTGCCTCTTCTGCTCCTTTTTTCCTAAAAGAGTACTGTTAGTGTCCAAAAAAGCCTGTTTAAAATGATCCCATTCTTCCTCAACTTCAGTAGTAAGCAAACCATGACTGTCATAATGACTAAGTAACCTATCATGGTAAGCTTTGGCTATAACTGGATCTTTCAGAGCTTCAGTATTAAAAGTAAATTTTTTAACCCTAGCACAACACTTTTTAAGTTTAAGTTGCAACACACTTTTAACAAGGTAATGGTCAGATCCAATTTCAGCTCCCCTATATGCCCTGGTATTCCTAACAGAACTAGTCCATTTGCTGTTAATTAATATGTAATCAATCATATTCTTATGCAGCCCATCAGGTGAAACCCATGTGTACTTATGTATGTCGCGGTGTTTGTAATAAGTGTTAGTTATTCTGAATCCATTGAGTTTACTTACCTGTAGGAGACGTTGCCCATTGCTATTGCAGCTACCAATACCAAAAGGGCCTATTACTCCTCCCCAAAGGTCAGAGTCAGTACCAACTTTGGCATTGAAGTCACCAAGAACAAGGGTAATATCTCCTTTCTTGACAGAATTCAAAATATCCTGAAGTTGTTCATAAAACCTATCCTTCTCATCCTCATCGGCATCCTCAGTGGGGGCATAACAGCAGATAACATTCAAGTCTTTAACGCTTGTCTGAAATTTTGCTGTAAGAAACCTTTCATTAATGCACTCATATCCTAGAAGAGCATCACTAGCGTGTCTGCTGAGAAGCAGACCCACGCCTTGGTGATGCTTTTTGTCGTCCCTCCCTGAAAAGAGAAATTTAAGATTATTTTTAAGAATCTGACCTTTATCTGTCCATCTGGTCTCTTGCAAGCCGAGAATATCTAAATTATAACGGTGGAATTCTTGTGTGAGGACATCAAGAGAAAAAGCTCTGTGCAGAGTCCTCACATTCCAACTACCTATGGAGAGAAAATGGTTAGTGGGATGTTTAAAGAAACTATGTTTATTGAGAGAGGGAATGCCGACAATATCAAACAGCCCCCTAATCGCAGACATGGGGCAAAGACCCGTTCCCCCACTACTAAAGGCTGAAGCCATCTACACTGGAAGACTTCCTCCAATGTAGAATTTGACGATGCCAATAGAAGCAAAGAGTTCAGGTGCCTGCGATGACTTCTGCTCAGGATTATCCACCAGCTGATAAACATATCCTGTGAATCTATTCACTTGGGGCTGTCAACCCACAAACAAAAAGAAAACACAGCGGAAGATTTTCCCTCCACAGAAGCCCACCAGTGCAGCAAAATCAGGATCCATAATCAAGCTCAGAGCCATATATCTGTCCAGTCCAGTAGGTTTATATGGTCAGTACCAGGACCCTGTGTGGTTGACCACTCCTCAGCAGGGTAGAAAAAAAAAGAAAAGTAGCCATAGTTGTCCAGATCAGTAGGCCACACTAATCTGGCAGCCCTCCCCTTCCGTTCACTTCCACAAGAGAGTATCTCTTTTGAAAGTTACTAACGGTCCGCACCACGAGAAGGCGGGGTTGGACATTAGGTGCTAGGCCTGGCCGGTTCTATGCATCATCACAGGGGATTGGTGCATAGCTCTCCTTCCAGTGACTACCTAGCTACCATTTACAGACCTGAATTCTCTTATCAGCATGGTATAATTTAAAACACGGGCCAGCATTATACGTAACTTGGATTGCTCACACATTAATGGGATTTTCTGTCCTGCTTATGAAATGAAGGAACACTTCTTGGCTGCTTTTTTTTACTAAATATTATTTTTTTTTCCTTGGGTGTTGAATTTTGGAGATTTTGATTAAAGTGCTAAAAAGTTAGTGAATCAAAACAAAAAGAGCTATAACATCAGAGTGCCACAGCCAAGATACTGAGGGGGGGGGGGGGGGGGGGGGGGCTTTTAAAAACATTCAATATAAACATAAAAACTTAATTTAAAAAAATATAGATTTTGCTAAGGAGAGGGGGTAATAAAATGTCCTAAGTTAGTTTAGGGGGGGGGGGTGAAAACCCTTCCTGAAATTGCCCTCCCACATGAGGACTGATTTCAGTGCCAAGTCCTTTTTGTTTCTGTATTCAAGACCTGGTTCATTTAAGAAAACAATAGAGGTAACAGTTTTTTTATTGGAAAATGAAAAAATAATAAAAGAAAAATTAACATATAACCTAATATGATGTTAGATAAAATATATACAGAAACAAGTTGTAAGCAGACTACCCGATGTAGCATAACTTCTCAAAAATCAATAATCGGTCGAAGAAAAGAATGATAATTTATGGAAATAAAGTAAATCTACAGAAATGAAAATTAAAGTTTTAATTATCAAAAAAAGGAAATAAAATACTAACATTATACAGGGAGTTTATAACCCAATTTGTTGGAAGTATTTGACTTAAATCATCCACAAATCATCCACATCCAATTTCTCGAAGCTTAAACACTTGCCACATCGAGGAAGTCCTTTTCACTTCCATATCCCATACCTCCTTCATTTTCAAGTAATGATACAAGATCAGAGTTGTTTTTTTTTGCAAGAAAAGAAATAATAAAAGATATATTCACATATGACCTAATGCAATGCTAAATAATATCCCCTACAACTTGTAAAGCCAACCATCATCTTTTGTAGCATAACTCCAAAAGACTGATAGATTAGCCAATGGAAAAATTGATAATTTATGGAAATAAAATATCTATAGAAATGAAGATTAATACTGACTAGATGCATGGTCACATTATCCTACATCCAAGACAAATTCTTTCTGTAAACATCCACTATAGAGTCACTTTACTGCACATACGAGCAATAACTAGGTCACAGCAATGAACTGCGCGTGGTCTGCTGTGATGTATTTTATAACAATATGGACTTTCTTCTTTCTAAGGCTTATATTACTTACAGTTTCGATTTTAAGAGCAGGAAAGAGGCATAGAATGCTGGGATAAATGATACCAATGATATAAATAATTCTGGATAATGATATCAATGATATAAATAATTCTGGGAATATTGAAATAGGTTTATGGCAGAAGTGTAAAACAGAAAAAAATAGTGGTAGGTACTTCATAATTACTTTCAAAATCTGCAGTTTTTCAATTTTTAGATTTTCGAAAATTTAAGGAAAAATTTCTTAATAATATTTCATATTAAACTTGTGAGCTTAAATCAGAAGGTTGCTTCAGCAAAGTGATACATTAACACGCAAATCGGCAATACTGTTTAGCACTTCTAAGAAATGGCAATCAGATGGCTTTAACAAATTATTTATAGTATAGTTTAATAAAATATGCATCAAATAAAAAAAGAAAACATTTTTCAAACTTGAATTGTATATTTTTAAAAGATATATCTAAAATAGCTTTCAAATAGCAATTTTATTTTTTTTAAATATAAGCTTCATATGTTCTACAAACAACGTCTTTTGATGTCTTTGATCTCTCATTGCGGATTCTGTCAACATCGATGTTCAACAGTGACCCTAATAGGGTTAAGATTAATATGTCTGGGAATTTTTTTTATTTTCATAAAATTTGCATTTAAATTCTGTTTAATTCGGTATAAACATGACATATTTCTGTTGACTGGTTCTTTTTTTTTTAATTCTGAATTGACTTAAAAGGTATTTAATCACTATCAAGCTGTTGAAGTATGATGTCAATTGTGTACAGAGGAGAAATTGTTTTGAGCCGAGTGGGATCTGAAACCATGACCTTCTGATGACATGTCAGGTGTTCTGTCTACTGAGTTACAGTACTGATCAATTTCCCCTGTTATAGATGTTAAATCCAAGTCATAGGTCAGTTGCACATAGCTGTTCTTAACTGCTGTTATAGCCTCTATTCACAGAGCTCTCACATGTATATGCTAAGACCAGCCATACCACACTGCGACTTCAAATTGCTTTTTTTATATTTTATTTTGAGGAAATCTCATTAACAGGCACATAGGCCTGTTGAAACGAATTATTACTAACTTTCAGACACATTTTTAATCCACAGCACTCTTCAATTACCAAATATTTAACCACTATTATGCTATTGAAATATGATTGTCAATTTGGTACAGTGGAAAAATTTTCTTTGGCCAGGTAGAATCTGAATTCACAAAATTCTGATGACATATCAAGTTCTCTGTCCACTGAGTACAAGCTTGTGGATTCAAGTCCCATCCGACTCGAGACAATTTTTCCTATATAACCAATTGGCATCATCAAACTTCAACAGCATAATAGTGGTTAAATACCTTGTAATTGAACAGTGCTACGAATTAAAAATGTGTCTAAAGTTGACTTGTTTATATGATGCATCACAGTTGGCAAAAAGCCTGGACTTTTCTTGAAGCATAATACACTGCTCATAAAAATTAGGGGATATTTCAAAACGAATATCATCATCCTCAAGCAGCCATGGGCTACAGAGGTCCAACCAGACCGCGCAGTTTAATTCTCCAAGCATATCTGTCCTGAGTTATATCTGCAGCATCCGGCCACTGCATGCCAATTCTAACAAGGTCCTGTTTGATATTGTCTGCCCACTGCATCCTAGGTCTCCCCTGTTTTCTGAGGCCTTTAGGCACACTGTTCATAACCCTATTTGCCAATCTATAATTATTTATTCATACGGGCAACACGGCCAAACCAACGGAGTCTCTCTCTGCACAATATGCTGCTTAAAGGAGGTTGCAAACTCCTTTGCCTAACCTCATCATTAGTTACAAAGTTAAACCACCTAATACCCAAGACACTATGTAAGCATCTAGTTACCTGTTAACCTCATCATTAGTTACAAAGTTAAACCACCTAATACCCAAGATACTATGTAAGCATCTAGTTACCTGTTATTTTGCTTACAAAGCGTCCAAAAGTTTCACTACCATAACTAACCCTAGAAAGAACCAAACTAATATACAGTCTAATTTTAGTCTTTAGGTGTATATGCCTATTTCGCCACAATCTCCATAGATTCTTAAAAGTCCCGGCAGCAATCCCTATTCGTCTGTTAATCTCATGCCACACATCAGTATCTGTAACATAGCTCCGAAGGTAATTAAATTGTGACACCTGCTCAAGACTGCAACCATTCAGATGAACTGAATCACAACCTGCCTGACCAATTTTCATCACTTTAGTTTACTCTCTGTTTATAACCAAACCTACTCTACTACCAGTCTCATCAACAGCTCGAATGAAAGAGTTCATCTCATCATCATTTGCCAAAAGGGTAAAATCATCAGCATAATCTAAATCAGAAATTTTCGTATCTCCAGCCCATTTAAGGCCAAAATCTTTCCCTTGAAGTGAATTTCGCATAACATAATCAATAACCAAACTAAAGAGAAAAGGAGACAAAATGCACCCTTGTCGAACACCAGAAGTAATGCTAAACCAATTGCTACAAGCCTTACCAACTCTCACACACGACACTCTCACACACGACATTACGTTAACTAACTTGTCTGGTATACCATATGATCTCACAATCAACCACAAATTATGATGATAAACAGAGTCGAAAGCCTATTTGAAATCAACAAAGCTGGCAACCAAAGGTTTCTGAAACCCTAAACATTTCTCAAGAATCTGCCTAAGTGAAAATATCTGATCTACACATCCCCTACCACTTCTGAATCCACATTGCTGATCACGCAATTGCCTGTCAACCAGATTCTTAATTCTATTAAGCACAATCATGGAAAGAACTTTACCTGGAACAGAGAGTAGGCTGATACCCCTATAGTTATCACAAGAACTGCAATCACCTTTTTTGAAAATAGGGATAATAATAGCTCTGGTAAAATCTTTAGGAACCATGCCTTTATCATAAAAACTATTCAAAATTTCAGTCATCCAAGTGGTAACCGAAACATTCCCAGCAGTGAGCATTTCAGTAGTAATTTCATCTACCCCTGGGGATTTATGAAGTTTAAGTTTCGAAATAGCCATAATAACTTCAGATTGTGTTATAGGGCCAACATTAAAGCCGCTAATGCATCTATCATCATTAAAAACAATGGGAGTAGAACTAACCACAATGTTTAGAACATCACTGAAATACTCAGTCTACCTAGCCATGACAGAATCCTCACCTTCTATAACCTTACCTTGTTTATCCTTCAATCCCCGTATATCTGTCCGTTTTCTACCATACAAAACATTAACTATCTGGTACAGCTCTCTGCTGTTGTGCTGTCTAACTGCTTCCTCGGCTTTGTCAGCCAAACCATCAAGCCAAAGATTCTTATCAGCAGCTAATTGATCTTTACACGTTTATTAAGTTCTCTGTAATGCTTTCTATTAGGACTAGTAGGGTATTGATTAAGGACATTCCTGCAGTTCTTTCTTTCTGAAATAAGCTCAAGTGCCTTATCACTCAGATAATTCTGCCTCCTCTGCTCCATTTTTCCTAAAAGAGTACTGTTAGTTTTCAAAAAAGCCTGTTTAAAATGGACCCATTCTTCCTCAACTTCAGTATTAAGCAAACCATGACTGTCATAATGACTAAGTAACCTATCATGGTAAGCTTTAGTTATAACTGGGTCTTTCAGAGCTTCAGTATTAAAGGTAAATTTTTTAAATTTTGCACAACACTTTTTAAGTTTAAGTTGCAAGACACTTTTAACAAGGTAATGGTCAGATCCAATTTCAGCTCCCCTATATGACCTGGTATTTGTAACAGAACTAGCCCATTTGCTGTTAATATATAATCAATCATATTCTTATGCAGCCCATCTGGTGAAACCCATGTGTACGTATGTCATTGTGTTTTTAATAAGTATTCTGAAACCACTGAGTTTACTTACCTGTAGGAGATGGTGCCCATTGCCATTACAGCTACCAATACCAAAAGGGCCTATCACCCCTCCAACAAAGGCCAGAGTCAGTACCAACTTTGGCATTGAAGTCACCTACAACAAGGGTAATATCTCCTTTCTTGACAGAATTCAAAATATCCTGAAGTTGTAAGTAAAACCTATCCTTCTCATCCTCATCGGCATCCTCAGTGGGGGCATAACAGCAGATAACATTCAAGTCTTTAATGCTTGTCCGAAATTTTGCTGTAAGAAACCTTTCATTAATGCACTCATATCCTAGAAGAGCATCACTAGCATGTCTGCTGAGCAGCAGACCCACGCCTTAGTGATGCTTTCCATCCTCCCTCCCTGTAAAGAGAAATTTAAAGTTATTTTTAAGTATCTCACCTTTACCTGTCCATCTGGTCTCTTGCAAGCCTAAAATATCTAGGTTATAGCACTGGAATTCCTGCATGAGAACATCAAGAGAATATGTAATGTCCTCATGTTCCACGTTCCTGCAGAGAGAAAATGATTAATAGGATTTTTAAAGAAATTAGGTTTATTGAGATTGGTAGGGCCAACAGTATCAAACAGGCCCCTGATCGCAAGCATGGGGCAAAGACCTGTTCCTCCTCTGCTAAAGGCTGAAGTCACCAATGCTGGTAGGAATTTCAGGCACCACCTTTTCAAGTGGACTTTTTCAAGAACCATATGGCCTGCCTGAGACACATTACTCCAGTTTAGGTTCGACGATGCCCAAATAACTAAGGTTCAGGTACCTGCAATGGCCTCTGATTAGGATTATCCACCAGCTGATATAAGGTATCCCATGCACCTGTTCACTTAGGGCTGGCAACCCAGAAGCAAACAGAAAACACAGTGGCAGATTCTCCCGCAACAGAGGTCCACCAGTGCAGCAAGTCCAGGATCCATAATCAAACTCAAATCCATAAACAAGTCCAGTCTAGTAGGTAAAAATGGTCAGCACCAGGACCCTGTGAAGTTGACCACTGCTCAGCAGGTTTGAAAAAAAAAGAAAAAAAATGGCCATAGAAGACCAGATCAGTAGGCCATACTGAACTGGCAGCCCTCCCCTTCCGTTCCCTTCCAAAAGAGAATATCTCTTTCGAAAGGTATTAACGGCCTGCACCACAAGAAGGCGGGGTCGGACATTAGGTGCTAGACCTGGCCGGTTCTGTGCATCATCACTAGAAGCGATAAAAATATCCCAATTTTTGTGAGCAGTATACTACGAAAAAAATTACAAGAGAGCAATTTTCTGTTTCAAGTAAACATTTTTGGTTTTTTTGTTATTCATATGCATTACAATTATTTCTGTCTATAAGTTTCTTTAAAATAAATTTCTATATTCATTGCCAGATATTTTATTTACTATGACTTTAGAAAAGCCCTATTAAAATGAAACTAGTTGTTTTGTATATTTTAAGAAAATCCAGAATGAAATAGTGATTAATATTGACCCATAACATGTCATTACTCCTTTCATTAGCTATTGGGCAAAAGTATTTTTGTTTCTTGTTTTTTTTTGCTGAGACTTATGGTATTAAATGATAAAATAGATTAATAATGCATATAGTTAATGCATTTATGACTTATTGAACTTTTTTTAGTTTTCTTTACATTTTCTAGTCTACTCACATCGTCTGCAATTTCCACAGTAGGCCGCAAAACTCCAAAAAAATTCCCATTTAATTATTGATGGCAAACTTGCGAATAATCAAATGCGCGAAAGTCAAGGACCGACTGTATTTTTATAAAAATAATAATAAATAATAAATACTCCCTCAAGCAGCTGCTTGCCACAGAGGTCTGACAGGCTCCTGTCAGTTTATATGCTATAGTAGAAGGTCTGAGAGGATTTTATATTCCATTACATAAATTTTTTCTCCATTTTATTTAGTTTTAACAACCACTTAGATCTAATTGATGGGAACAATTAGTTTACACCACTGTATACATATATAGTAAAAATAATAACTTCATTATTTTGTATTTCATCTAAAAATATTTCATTACAACATTACCTTAAGAAAAATGAAATTTAAATTTTGCTATGGCAAAAATAAATGTTATAATTTTAGTTGTAATCAAAAACATAACGCAACTTTTTTTTTCATCTGCCAACACTGGTTTATATAAACCCTACCCCCTCAATCCCTATTTCCTTAAAAGTTTGAATAACATTTTCTAAGGCAATCAATAAAAATTAGCCTAAAGCATGCCCACCCCCAATTAGACACATGTCAAACCCCACTTCCCCCTAATTAAAACTTTTTAAGTACACTGCTGTGAACACAAATGATTTAAAAATACAACTTCTGTACTTTTTAAGCAACTTTTCAGGGAAAGGTTTCGCTTTGAAAAATATTCTAGTTTTCAGTGCAAATATTATAAATTTAATATTACTTACCAACAAAGTTAACACTAATTCTTAAAACCAAAAATCGAGAGATAAAAAAAGTATAATGATTCTGACAACATACCCATTGTAATTCTAACAAATTAATTATAATAAAATGGAATAAAACATTTAATAGCAATTACAGTTTTAAAGCTGCTTAAAGAATTTTTCTTGAATGCTAATTATGCTCTGTCGAGTTGAGTAATTTAAGTTTGATTGCTAAAGCAATCAAACTGAGAGAACTAAAAAACTTGTTAAATAACAAAATATTGTGAAAACAGTTAAAAATAAATTCTACCTCAATCTAAAAATACATTTACACTAACATACCTATGCCAAAGAAAAATGGACATAAAAATATTGAAGACTGAACTCCAAAACACGGCACAAGGATTGGCAGCATACAGGCACGAAAAGTGAATTCTTCAGAAAATGGAGCCTGATCAGATAATAAGATTAATCACAAAACTTAAATTTTACACATAGCAACAATTTATAAAAATAACACTTTAAACCAGGGGCATTCAACCTTTTTACTGGTGGGCCACTTTTTAATAATGGAGATAACTAATGGGCCAGAATACTCATACACTCTATTGATTAAATTACTTAAAAATTCTGAAACAATGCAACTTTAAAAACTTGTTATATGTATACTTGTCACTTGTATCTACAATGCACATAGTAATTAAGAATGTTTTCCTACCATTTATCTTTAAGAATAAATAAAAACTGCTTGAAATCCAGTGCAAGTTCTCAAAATACACATATTCAAAACATATATATAAAATTGATGAACTGCTGTCATCAACAATTAGAAGCTTTTTGTAGAAGTCAGTACATGATATATGGCAACAAAGACTCTTCAAGGGCACAGACCAGTGTGTGCAAATTGAAACGTGATAGTTCAGATCAGACATAACCTGCAAAAAATTGCACACTCTAAAATAATTTTAACACCTCTAAAACATAAGCTTTACAAGTATATATTAAAAGATTTTAAATCCAATATTTCTATACCAACCTGAATGGAACAATGGCTTGGAGCTTGATTATGGATCCTGAATTTGCTGCATTGATGGGCTTCTGTTGAGGGAAAATCTTCCGCTTTGTTTTCTGTTTGTTTATGAGTTGAAGCTCCAAGTGAATAGATTCACAGGATCTTTTATCAGCTGGTGGATAATCCAGATCAGAGGTCATCGCAAGTACCTGAACCCTTGTTTCTACAAGCATAGTCAACCTACATTGGAGGAAGTCCTACCAGTGTAGTGGATTTAGCCTTTACACTGGGTAGATATATCTTTACACTGGGTTTATACTTTAGAATAGGAGGCGAACAGTTTTTGCTCCACCCTATGATTAGGGGGGCTGTTGAATATTGTCGGTAGTTCCTCTCTCAATAAGCATAGTTTCTCTAAACAGCCCATTAACCATTTTCTCTCCGGAGGTTGTTGGAATGTGAGTACTCTGCACAGAGATTACTCTCGATGCCCTCACTCAAGAATTCTACCATTATAACCTATATATTCTTGGCTTGTAAAAGATCAGATGGACAGATAAAGATCAGATACTTAAAAATAATCTTAAATTTCTCTTTTCAGGGAGGTAAGATGGAAAGCATCTTCAAGGTGTAAGTTTGCTTCTCAGCAGACACTCTAGTAATGCTCTTCTAGGATAGGAGTGCATTAATGAAAGGTTTCTTACAGCTAAATTTAAAACAAGTATTAAACACTTGAATGTTATCTGTTGTTATGCCCCCATTAAGGATGAGGATGAGAGAGATTTTATGAACAACTTCAGGAAATTTTGAATTCTGTCAAGAAAGGATGCTACAGATTTCAAGAATCTTATTCAGAACAATCCACATGATTAACATGTTTACATCTCAACATAAGAAGTATCAGAGAACATTTTGATGACATTGTCTTGTTTTTACAAGAATCAAAAATTTTCCCCGATTTAATTGTATTTTCTGAAGTATGGATACAAGAAAATGTGATGTCCATGTATACAATCGAAAGCTATATGCCTTATATAAAAGAGAGAACATTTAATAAAGCAGGAGGTATAGTTGTTTATGCAAAAAAAAACTTACAAATAGACTGGGTTACCAGAGGCATAATCATTAATGCTGAAATTTGATTTTAACAACTTGCAATTCATGTTGGTAGCTATATATAAATATGTAAATGGTGTTATTGAATCATTTATCAATAACTTACTTACTGGTATGGATCAGTTAAAGAGACACAACATAATTTTACAGGTGATATAAGCACTGATATAAATAGAATAAGATGTAAGCATGTAAATACCTACCTTGATGTGATGAATTTACTAAACTTTCAGAACTGTGTTGAGGGACCAATAAGAGTGCAAACTCTTGTTTGGATCACTTATTTGTGAGCAAATCAAATACAACCTTACGTAATAGACCTTGACATAACTGATCGTCTAATGACTTATGTTTACAGACAAAAAATATCAGCTTGAGAATTTGATCTCAAAGCTCACTGAAATTTATGAAAATTAACACAAGTCTTTACCTGAACATATCGAAAAAAAAAAAAAAAAGATTGAAGTAATGGATACAACTGATGTAAATAAAAGATATAACATATTGGTAATGACTATCAAACAAATTATAAATAACTAAGCAAATTGTTGCTATTAAAAATATGGAAAAAAAATGAAACCTTGAATAACATTGTCTTTAATACATAGTAAAAGGAAAAGAAATAAAATGCATAAGCAATTGAAAAGCAAAACAGTGGATGTTATTTATTATAAAAGATATAGAAACATGTTAAACACTCTGACTATTAGAACAAAAAAAAATACTTTTGAGATAAATTAAGCTTAGCAGGAAATAATACTAAAAAGAAGTGTGAGTGTGTGTGTTGGGGGGGGGGGGGGTTATTAATGAAATCACCAATGACAACACACCTAAGAAACAAATCTTTAACGAAATAGAGTACCAGGGAAACACTATCTTTTTCTCATGATCCTCTGAAGTATTAACATATTCAACGAATTCTTTACAAACATTGGATCAAATTCTGATCAAGAAAGCTAAATAAATGACAAAATCAACAATTCATATCCTACTCAACCAGCATCAAATACATATACATATTAAATCCCTTTGCTTTATTTACAGTAACCATAATTGAGCTTGACAAAATAATAACTGCTATGAGGAAGATAAGGTCTTTAGGATGGGATGATGTTTCAGATGAGAATTTAAGAATCATATCTATTTATAAAAGAAATCTTAGTGCATTGATTTTGTCTTTGGAAAAAAGAACTGTTTATTGAAGTTTAGAAATGTTCAACAGTCCACACAATTTTTAAAAGAGGAAGTCAAAGAGATACCAATAATTATAGACTAAAGTACCATTGAATTAGAGATAGGAGACATTATCCAAATTCAGTCCCACAAGTCCCACATTGCGCACATGCATGGCTGAAACTCTGGTCACATAAATCTGTCAGCTAGGCTTCCCCCCAAGTATTGATTGTGAGAAGTGTAATGGGAAAGGTGTGGGATTTAGATGCATCTGACAGAGGACAAATCGTAGGTGCCCAACAGATGGGACACTCAATCTCCAAAATTATCAACAAACTTGGATTTTCTTGCAAGACAGTTTCAAGAGTGTTCCAGAAATATGAAAATTCTGGAAAAAAAAAAAGTGCCCAGACAAACTGCAAAGAACAACACAGCCTTGAATGATCATGATCATAGACTTTGCCGTCTGACCCGTATTTGTATGGACCGATAGGGGCCAGACATCTGAAATCACCTCCCATCTGAATGCAGGTTACAACCAGGATTTCAGTGCACGGACCATGCAACGCTCACTTCATCATCTCAGCTTTGGGAGCCGCAAAACCTACGAGAGTCCCACTTCTAACAGCACTACACAGAATATCTCCTGTGCAGATGCAGATGGGTTCATGTGCCCTCAGGAGGACCTTGATGCTGTCGATATTCCTCTGGAATTCACGACAGTTCCATTGTAGGAGTGTGTCCATCTCGGGTCTTGGAAGAATTGGTGGATGACTTACGATTTATTTTAACAGTTGCCAGTGACAGTTTTGGAAAAATGGGACAGTCTGTGTCCATGTCCTCGGAATCGTCCAAGTGACACGGATCAGAGACCACCGAACAAGGAGGTGTTATAATTTTCTTTTTGGGCCCTGGGAGGGGCCCCTTGGGCTTGGAAGGTTTTGCGCTCTGTGGGCAGAGTGGAGGAGGCCTTCCAGAGGTGGAAGGCGCAGACACGGGAATAGAAACCGGAGTCAATGTCGAGATTGACACCGACTGCAGTTTTGCCTGGGTCAAGAGATACTTTGCAGCAGGCGAGAATGATTCAGCTGGTGGGATGCTGATGTTGGTCTGCACTGCTATGGAAGACATCTTAATGACGGGCTTTCTGATGACCACACTGGCATAGGAGACCTTGCCATGTGGGACAGGCAGTGCAGAGAGCTTCCTCGCCTCTGGATAACTGTTGTTACAGAGGGTCTTTGGGTGCTGCACCTCTTTCTCCTACAGCCACTTTGGACAGTCACAGGAGTACGGCAGATGTTCGCCACTACAGTTTACACAGCATGCCTTCTCTGCTGTGCAGTCAGATTCAAAATGATCCTGACTGCCACAACGAGCGCAAGTAAGTTTACCCCAGCATGCTGTGAGGGCATGGCCGAATCTCTGCCATTGGAAACAACACAGAGGGTTGGGTATAAACAGCCGCACCTCGCAATGTAAGTATGCTGCCTTGATGGAAGTAGGCAGGTGTGGAGTGTTTAAAGTAATTATAAGTACCCTGGTGGGTACTAACTTTCCATCACAGCGTGTCGAAACCTGGTGGACTGCGGTCACTCTCTGGGATGAAAGCTCAGAGAGGATTTCCTCCTCAGAAACCCTGAAGAGGCCCACTCAGAGATCAAGCCCCAGGAGGAATTAAGCGTCTTGTGTGGAGTGACTTCGACTGTCACTCCACCAATCATTGTTACATTCAACAGAAGTTCCAAATGTTTGGAGCAAGCAGTCTCCACCAGCAAGTCACCAGATCTTAGGTGCTTGACAGATTTCAGTTCTCCCACAAAGACCTTTCAAACCCTTGTTTATAAAAAAGGGGGACATGTCCCCAAGAACCTGATCACCCGTAGAGTGGATGACCAGGAACCTCGAGAACAAAGGAAGACACGACAACGAAGACACAGAAGACAGAGGCTCGTGTCGAGCTCTTTTTGCGGCATTCTCCGATGAAGTTTTTGGGACTCATGTTTGGGTATTGAATTTCAGTGCCCGTTGTCCCCACCCACCACAGAGTCCAACAAGGGGACAACAAATTGGGTGCCAGGGCATCATACCACACAGCCAGTGAGCCAAGCCCTCACAATGAAACAAAACGAAAATTAAAAGATAAATGTAAGAATATCACCTGAGGACTCACAAAAGGAAAAAGCGGAAAAATAAGGAAAAACGAGAACCAACTCGTTCTCACAAATTAAACTACAAAATTAATAAATCTGTGGGAAAACTTGTAAACCGTTGCCCGGATGTGGACAAGGTTACTTACCATTCTGCATGGTTGACCCTAGCAGGACCTCCCGTTTACCTGAAGCTGAGGCCAAAGCAGTGAATAGCAGCGACCTCCGAAATCACTGCCCAGCCCTGCAACAGGCTTCCCAATGACAAAACGGCCAAAGAGGACCCCACAAGTCATGAGCTGGGGAGAGAAGATGGGGATCAATGAGCAACTGCCAGGATTCTCCTTTCCAGGGACAAGGGTCTCTCTCTGTGCACAGCAAACACAAGGGCAAGCATGTACAGGAGCCTGTGAAGGTACCCGAGTCAGCAGAACCTTCACAGTGTATTCCCCTCACCACGTACAGGAGCTCGAACCGAGGGGTTTCAGGCCCATGTACCATCAGCGATGACCTTGAGAGAATTGTGGACAGTTCTGGAGGATGCATGGGTCGCCATACCTATGGAACATTTATGCAAGCTTGTGAAATCCTTGCCTCGTCATGTGGTGGCCATTATCAGGGCCAGAGGGGTCCAAGACATTTACTAGGTTGCTATCCCTAATTCAATGGCACTTCAGTGCAGACCCATATCAATATTGCCCATTATTGGAAAAATATATTGGAAAATATATTTTACCAAAGATTAGTTGAATATTTAAATGATAAAAAAATTCTAGCTAAAAAACAATATGGCTTCACAAAAGGTAGACCTACAGAGAAGGAAATGAAATTTCTGACTAATACAGTTATTTGAGAATTAGACTGCACCAGAAAACCTCTGGCAAACTTTTTGGATTTATCTAAAGCTTTTAATTTGGTCAACCACATTTTATTGAAAAAAATATACAACTACGGAATTAGAGAAATCCCTTATAATTGGATAAAATCATATTCATGTAATAGGAAACAAGTTGTCACAATATCAAACACAAGTGATATGCTACAGGAAACGAGGGGAGTTCATCAAGGTTTGGTCATGGTACCAATACTATTTTTATTATATGTTAATATTCTTGAAGCAAATTTTGAAGCAGAAATAATCTTTACAGATGACACAGTATTCCTATATAAGTTCGATAATACAGAAGCATTATATGATATGGTAAATCATGCAAAAACTTAAAATTTTGCTACAGAGCAATAACTTAAGTCTCAATACAAGTAAAACAGCATACGTAGTTTTCACTGTGAACCAGAACAAAATTAAATGATAATAAATTAACAATAGCGCATTATATGAGTTGCACAGATCTTAATGAAAGCAAAATTCAAAAAAATGAAAAAAAAAGTAAAATATATCAAATACCTAGGAGTTATGATTGAGGAGTTCCTCAATTGGAACCATACAGATCTAATATGTAGCAAAATTAATAATATTGTATTAAAATTATATGCTTTGAGATCAATATTAGATATTCCAAGCAAGATACGTTTATATTTTCCTTGTATACGTTCACATAAATGCAATTAGAATATGAAGTGGAGCTTCAAAAAGTGTACTGCATTGATTAATTGTATTGCTTGTTTGTGTTGTTTTACTTCTGAGCGGCACTTTTTTGCACACCATGGGCTAAATTGCCAGGGCACATGGACCCCGATGACTCAGAGAAGGTTGGGGGAGGGGACTCACTGGAACAGCTGTTGGGAGACAGATGGTAGCCTCCCGTCAAGGCCATCCAGTGTTTTCTTTAATGTGCACAGAGTATGGCTCTCATGGCACACACGGGGCCACGGCTTAATGCCCCATTCGATGGACGGCGGCCTTTCCAAGCCCATCATGTCTCCTACTGACAGTGGGCAGGGAATTTTGCGGAGATAAATCTCAACGCTGACCCAGCTGGGACTCGAACCTGGGAACTACAGATTACGAGAATGTTGACCTGAGCCTGAGAGAATGCTGACAATATCAAACAGTCCTCTAATTGCAGGCATATGGCAAAGGCCCATTCCCCTACTACTAAAAGCTGAAGCCATCTACACCGGAATACTTCCTCCAATGTAGGATTTCACAATGCCCCTAGAAGACTGAGCCATCCCCACCCCATTAATTGTATAGCAAAAATTCTCATTAAGAATACTGATGCCTCAAGATCATCCAGCTCACTACCCATTTTTAGAACTGCCAACCTTGCATGATGAAAATTACGATTTGGGAGAGTGAAAAATTGGCACAGAGCATTCTACAGTTTACAGTGCTTGGGTGCCATTTCTTAACGCAACACAATAATGCATCTGACGGCACGATAGGACTTCTAGACTCTTAGTGGTGATGAAAAATATATCACCGCTAGAAGGCTATCATTAGAAAGAATATTCAGCAGCAAAAGTGTAGATACAGCGATGGCTGCCATCTTTTTTTTTTTGAAATCTACAATCCTCAGATTGGCATTTTGTGCACTTTCGAAAAATTTTAAACTTCTTGAAAAGTTCTACAAATAATAGATTAAACAATCGTATTACTAGCAGTAAAGAGGCCGTATAAAGAGAATACACTGAGTAAATAATATAAAGATTAACATTTATTCCTAAGCATAAAATTTTGTTCCCATTAGAAGCAATAACATCTAGACATATTCCAATCGAGGCCACTTGTTTCAACAACCTATTATCATTAACAAACATTCACTCCATAATAAAAAAAAACTTGCATATATCAATAATTTCAATGGAGAGAGCTATTCAAAAATGTGCATACCACAAACAATGGATATGTTTTATCAATTGATGGATAATCCTCAGCAGAGGTCATCGCAGGCAACTGAACTCTTGCTTCTACGGGCATTGTGAAATCCTACATTGGAGGAAGTATTCCGGTGTAGATGGCTTCAGTTTTTAGTAGTAGGGGAATGGACCTTTGTCGTATGCCTGCAATTAAAGGACTGTTTGATATTGTCAGCATTCTCTCTCTCTCAATAAGCATAGGTTCCTCAATGCCCACAATGGCCCAAAACAGCCGACATTTTCAAATCGACTGGTCCATATAGTGCTATTTCTTTGTCTTTAATACCCTCTACCCTTTTCTGAAATTTCCTGCATGTTAAAGGGTAAAGTCCAGTGGGTTTATATGGTCAGCACCAGGACCCTGTGTGGTTGACCACTCCTCAGCAGGGTAGAAAAAAAAAGAAAAGTAGCCATAGTTGTCCAGATCAGTAAGGCCACATTAATCTAGCGCCCTCCCCTTCCGTTCACTTCCACAAGAGAGTATCTCTTTTGAAAGGTACTAACAGTCTGCACCACGAGAAGGCGGGGTCGGGCATTAGGTGCTAGGCCTGGCCGGTTCTATGCATCATCACAGGGGATTGGTGCATAGCTGTGTTTTCTGTTTGTTAGTGGGTTGACAGCCCCAAGTGAACAGATTCACAGGATAGGTTTATCAGCTGGTGGATAATCCTGAGCAGAGGTCATCGCAGGCACCTGAACTCTTTCCTTCTATTGGCATCGTCAAATTCTACATTGGAGGAAATCTTCCAGTGTAGATGGCTTCAGCCTTTAGTGGTGGGGGAACAGGTCTTTGCCACATGTCTGCGATTAGGGGGCTGTTTGATATTGTCGGCATTCCCTCTCTCAATAAACATAGTTTCTTTAACCATCCCACTAACCATTTTCTCTCCATAGGTAGTTGGAATGTGAGGACTCTGCACAGAACTTTTTCTCTTGATGTCCTCACACAAGAATTCCACCATTATAATTTAGATATTCTCGGCTTGCAAGAGACCAGATGGACAGATAAAGGTGATTCTTAAAAATAATCTTAAATTTCTCTTTTCAGGGAAGGACGACAATAAGCATCACCAAGGCGTGGGTCTGCTTCTCAGCAGACACGCTAGTGATGCTCTTCTAGAATATGAGTGCATTAATGAAAGGTTTCTTACAGCAAAATTTCAGACAAGCGTTAAAGACCTGAATGTTATCTGCTGTTATGCCCCCACTGAGGATGCTGATGAGGATGAGAAGGATAGGTTTTACGGACAACTTCAGGATATTTTTAATTCTGTCAAGAAAGGAGATATTACCCTTGTCCTAGGTGACTTCAATGCCAAAGTTGGTACTGACTCTGACCTTTGGGGAGGAGTAATAGGCCCTTTTGGTATTGGTAGCTGCAATGGCAATGGGCAACGTCTCCTGCAGGTAAGTAAACTCGATGGATTCAGAATAACTACCACTTATTACAAACACCGTGACATACATAAACACACATAGGTTTCACCTGATGGGCTGCATAGGAATATGATTGATTATATGTTTATTAACAGCAAATGAGCTAGTTCTGTTAGGAATACCAGGTGATATAGGGGAGCTGAAATTGGATCTGACCATTATCTTGTTAAAAGTGTCTTGCAACTTAAACTTAAAAAGTGTTGTGCAAAATTTAAAAAATTTACCTTTAATACTGAAGCTCTGAAAGACCCATTTATAACTAAAGCTTACCATGATAGGTCACTTAGTCATTATGACAGTCATGGTTTGCTTAATACTGAAGTTGAGGAAGAATGGGTCCATTTTAAACAGGCTTTTTTGAAAACTAACAGTACTCTTTTAGGAAAAATGGAGCAGAGGAGGCAGAATTATCTGAGTGATAAGGCACTTGAGCATATTTCGAAAAGAAAGAACTGCAGGAATGTCCTTAATCAATACCCTACTAGTCCTAATAGAAAGCATTACAGAGAACTTAATAAACGTGTAAAAGATCAGTTAGCTGCTGATAAGAATCTTTGGCTTGATGGTTTGGCTGACAAAGCCGAGGAAGCAATTAGACAGCACAACAGCAGAGAGCTGTACCATATAGTTAATGTTTTATGTGGTAGAAAACGAACAGGTATGCAAGGATTGAAGGAGGGTTATAGGTAAGGTTATAGAAGGTGAGGATTCTGTCATGGCTAGGTGGGCTGAGCATTTCAGTGATATTCTAAACAATACGGTTAGTTCTATTCCCATTGTTTGCAATGATGATAGATGCATTAGTGGCTTTAATGTTGGCCCTATAACACAATCTGAAGTTATTTTGGCTGTTTCTAAACTTAAACTTCATAAATCCCCAGGGGTAGATGAAATTACTACAGAAATGCTAAGAGCTGGGAATGTTTCGGTTACCACTTGGATGACTGAAGTTTTGAATAACTTTTATGATAAAGGCATGGTTCCTAAAGATTTTACCAGAGCTATTGTTATCCCTATTTTCAAAACTGGTGATCACAGTTCTTGCGATAACTATAGGAGTATCAGCCTACTCTCTGTTCCAGGTAAAGTTCTTTCCATGATTGTGCTTAATAGAATTAAGAATCTGGTTGACAGTCAATTGCGTGATGAGCAATGTGGATTCAGAAGTGGTAGGGGATGTGTGGATCAGATATTTTCACATAGGCAGATTCTTGAGAAATGTT
Organism: Ryuthela nishihirai; assembly: GCA_038380435.1. Classification (NCBI taxonomy): domain Eukaryota; kingdom Metazoa; phylum Arthropoda; class Arachnida; order Araneae; family Heptathelidae; genus Ryuthela; species Ryuthela nishihirai. The sequence goes on along the minus strand of JAWZYU010000001.1, from coordinate 43,349,720 downwards.
TAGAGTTTCAGAAACCTTTGGTTGCTAGCTTTGTTGATTTCAAAAAGGCTTTCGACTCTGTTGATTGTCATAATTTGTGGTTGATTGTGAAATCATATGGTATACCAGACAAGTTAGTTAACATAATGAAAGCTCTCTATAATAACACTGAGTCGTGTGTGAGAGTTGGTAAGGCTTGTAGCAATTGGTTTAGCATTACTTCTGGTGTTTGACAAGGGTACATTTTGTCTCCTTTTCTCTTTAGTTTGGTTATTGATTATGTTATGCAAAATTCACTTCAAGGGAAAGATTTTGGCCTTAAATGGACTGGAGGTACGAAAATTTCTGATTTAGATTATGCTGATGATTTAGCCCTTTTGGCAAATGATGTTGATGAGATGAACTCTTTCATTCGAGCTGTTGATGAGACTGGTAGTAGAGTAGGTTTGGTTACAAACAGAGAGAAAACTAAAGTGATGAAAATTGGTCAGGCAGGCTGTGATTCAGTTAATCTGAATGGTTGCAGTCTTGAGCAGGTGTCACAGTTTAATTATCTTGGGAGCTATGTAACAGATAATGGTGATGTGCGGCATGAGATTAACAGACGAATAGGGATTGCTGCTGAGACTTTTAAGAATCTACGGATAGTGTGGAGAAATAGGCGTATACACCTAAAGACTAAAGTTAGACTGTATAATAGTTTGGTTCTTTCTAGGGTTACTTATTGGAGGGAAACTTGGACACTTTGTAAACAAGATAACAGGAAACTAGATGCTTTTGATTCCAGATGCTTACGCAGTATCTTGGGCATTAGGTGGTTCAACTCTGTAAGTAATGATGAGGTTAGGCAAAGGAGTTTGCAACCTCCTTTAAGCAGCATATTGTGCAGAGAGAGACTCCGTTGGTTTGGCCATGTTGCCCGTATGAATAATTATAGATTGGCTAATAGGGTAATGAACAGTGTGCCTAAAGGCCTCAGAAAGAAGGAGAGACCTAGGATGCGGTGGGCAGACAATGTCAAACAGGACCTTGTTAGAATTGGTGTGCATTGGCCAGATGCAGTAGATGTAGCTCAGGGTAGACTTGCTTGGAGAACTAAATTGCACGGTCTGGTTGGACCTCCGTAGCCCATGGCTGCTTGAGGATGATGATGATGAAAGGGTAAAACATCCCACTAATCATTTTCTCTCCATAGGTAGTTTAATTATTCTCTTGATGTCCTCACACAAAAATTTAACAGTTATAATTTAGATATTCTAGGCTTGCAAAAGACCAGATGGACAAATAAAGGTCAGATTCTTCAAAATAACCTTAAATCTCTCATTTCATGGAGGTAAGATAAAAATATCTCCAAGGTGTAGGTTTGTTTCTCAGCAGACAGACTACTGATGCTCTTCTAGGATATGAATGCATTAATGAAAGGTTTCTTGCAGTTAATTTCAGACAAACACTAAAGACTTGAATGTTATCTGCTATTATGACCCCACTGACTATGCTGATGAGGATGAGAAAGATAGGTTTTACAGAGAACTTCAGGATATTTTGAATTCGGTCATAATATTACCCTTGTTCTAGCTGACTTCAATCCCAAAGTTGGTACTCTCTGACCTTTGGGGAGGGGCGATAGGCCCTTGTGGTATTAGTAGCTGCAATAGGCAATGTTTTCTACAGGAAAGTAAACTTAATGGTTTGAGAATAATTAACACTTATTACAAATACCTTGGTTGGTTAGTTGTTTTACCTCTGAGCAGCATTTTTTGCACACAATGGGCTAAATGGCCAAGCCACATGGACCCTGAAGGCTCAGAAGTTTGGGGGAGAGAACCCACTAGAACTGTTGGGACACAGATGGTAGCCTCCCGTCAAGGCCATCTAGTGTGTTCTTTAACGTGAACAGGGTATGGCTCTCCCGCACACGGGGGCCTCGGCTTAATGCCCATCTAACGGATGGCGGGCCTTTCCAAGCCCATCAGTGTCCCCTACTGACCATTGACCATGGGCAGGTGGGGAAGTTTTGTGGAGATAAATCTCAATGCTGACCTAGCTGGGACTCGAACCTGGGAACTGCAGATTACGAGCCTGGCATGCTACAGACAGAGCCACCCCTGCCCCATATTATTACAAATACTGCAACATACATAAGTACAAATGGGTTTCACCTGATGGGCTGCATAAGAATATGATTTATTACATATTAATTAACAGCAAATAGGCTAGTTCTGTTAGGAATACCAGGTCATATAGGGGAGCTGAAATTGGATCTGATCATTACCTTGTTAAAAGTGTCTTGCAACTTAAACTTAAAAAGTGTTGTGCTAGGGTTAAAAAATTTACTTTTAATACTGAAGCTCTGAAAGACCCAGTTATAGCCAAAGCTTACCATGTCATCATGACAGTCATGATATGCTTACTACTGAATTTGAGGAAGAATGGGATAATTTTAAACAGGCTTTTTTGGACACTAACAGTACTCTTTTAGGAAAAAGGGAGCAGAGGAGGCAGAATTATCTGAGTAATAAGGCACTTGAGCTTATTTTAGGAAGAAGGAACTGCAGGAATGTCCTTAATCAATACCCTACTAGTCCTAAAAGAAAGCATTACAGATAGCTTAATAAATGTGTAAAGGATCAGTTAGCTGCTAATAAGAATCTTTGGCTTAATGGCTTGACTGATAAAGCCAAAAAAGTAGTAAGATATCACAACAGCATAGAGCTGTAACACAGTTAATATTTTGTTTGTAGAAAACGGGCAGGTATACAGGGATTGAAGGATAAACAAGGTAAGATTATAGAAGGTAAGGATTGTCATGGATAGGTGGGCTGAGCATTTTAGCGACATTCTAAACAATGTGGTTAGTTCTACTACCATTGAAATGATGAGAGATGCATTACTAGCTTTAATGTTGGCCCAATAGCACAATCTGAAGTTATTTTGGCAATTTCTAAACTTAAACTACGCAAATCCCCAGGGGTAGATGAAATCACCACTGAAGTGTTTAGAGATGGGAATGTTTCGATTACCACATGAATAACTGAAATTTTACATATCTTTTATGATAAAGGCATTGTTCCTAAGGATTTTAACAGAGCTATTGTTATCAACCAAGGTATTTGTAATAAGTGTTAATTATTGTTATTTTAAAAAGATAATCACAGTTCTTGTGATAACTATAGGGGTATCAGCCTACTTTCTGCTAAAGATAAAGTTCTTTACATGATTGTGCTTATTAGAATTAAGAATATAGTCGATGGGCAATTGCCTGATGAGCAGTGTGGATTCAGAAGTGGTAGAGGATGTATAGATCAGATTTTTTTCACTGAGATAGATTCTTGATAAATGTTTAGAGTTTCAGGAACCTTTGTCGATTTCAAAAAGGCTTTCGACTCTGTTGATTGCCAAATTGTATGACATATCAGACAAATTAGTTAACCTAATGAAAGCTCTCTATAAAAACAGTCAGTCATGTATGAGAGTTAGTAAGGCTTGTAGCTATTGGTTTATCATTGCTTCTGGTATTTGACAAGGGTGCATTTTGTCTCCTTTTCTCTTCAGTTCAATTATTATGTTACGCAAACTTCACTGCAAGATAAAAAATTTTGCCTTAAATGGTCTGGAAATATGAAAATTTCTGATCTAGATTATGCTGATGTTTGATCTTTTTGGCAAATGATGTTGATGAAATGAACTCATTAGAACTGTTTTTGAGACTGGTAGTAGTTTGGTGATAAACAGAGAGAAAACTAAAGTGATGAAAATTGGTCAGGCTGGCTGTGGTTCAGTTAATCTGAATAGTATTATTTTTGAGCAGGTGTCTCAGTTTAATTTATATTGGGAGCTATGCAACAGATAGTGGTGATGGGCAGCATGATATTAATAGATGAACAGGGATTGCTGCTGGGACTTTTAAGAATCTATGGAGAGTGTGGAGAAACAAGGTACACACCTAAAGACTAAAATTAGAATGCATAATATTGGTTGTTGCAAATGAAATGGCCGTTGAATGACATCAGGTTTCTACTGGTTGCAGAAAAAGCAAGTGCTGAGGTTTATTCAATTTTTTTATGTCATGTGGCAACATCACACATGGTTGATGCAATTGTAGTATTTGCTTCGTTCAACGAGCATTAAACATTGAATACTACCGACATTAAGTCAATCATGGAACCCAGTCAATTAAGGTTGCTATACCTTTACGAGTTCAAATTGGGAAATTCTACAGCAGCTACAGTAAAAAACATCAATAAAGCATTTGGTGGAGGAACAACTAATGAGAGATCCACTCGCCATTGGTTTGCAAAATTTAGTTCGGGAGATTTGGGGCTACAAAATAAACCCTGTGGCCATCATCCTTCCTCCATTGATTCGAATGAATTAAAGGATTTAATCGAATCAGATCCGCGACAAACTGTACGAAAGATCGCCCAGACACTAAATGTACACTTTTCAACTGTTTCACGGCACTTGGCAATAATAGGAAAAGTAAGGAAGCTCGACAAGTGGGTGCCTCACGAACTCACTGATGAAAACAAAGCATGGCGTTTGGAAGTGTGCTCTTCTCTCTTAAGAAGTAAAGAAGAGATTCCTGCAATGAATTGTGACTGTGGATGAGAAGTGGATATTCTACGACAATCATATACGTTCATCACAGTGGATGGGAGTGAAAGACGCTCCAGGAAGGACTCCAACGGCACCTTTGCATCCAAAGAAGATGTTTACTGTATGGTGGTCTTTTGCTGGTGTTATTCACTACTCGTTCCTTCCACGAGGTGAAACGATAAATGAAGTTTGATATTGTACAAATATGAGGCAAATGCATGACAAATTGTGCCTTAAACAACCAGCACTTGTGAATAGACATGGAGTCCTATTGCTTCAGGATAACACCCGACCACATATGGCAGTCAATCATACAGTAAATCAACAATTTGGGATACGAAATTGTGCCTCATTCTCTCCTGACATTTCCCCAACAGATTACCATTTTTTCCGTCACTTGAGCCATTTTTTGTCCGAGAAATGCTTTGCCAATGATGCATCAATTGATCGAGCAGTGGAGGACTTCATCACTTCCAGAGACACTGATTTTTATAAACGTGGTATAATTGACCTTGCTACACATTGGCAATAATGCATTGATGCTGCTGGAGATTACTTTGATTAAACAGGTATTCTTCTTCCTTTTATTCTCTTCTTTTTCAATCGTCCTTAAAATCGGCCATTTCATTTGCAACAACCCATAGTTGTTCTTTCTAGGGTTAGTTATGGTAGAAAAACTTGGATCCTTTGTAAACAAGATAACAGGAAACTTGATGCTTTGATTCTAGATGCTTTTATACAGCATCTTACACATTAGGTGGTTCAACTTCGTAAGTGATGTGATTAGGCAAAGGAGTCGGTAACCTCCTCTGAGCATCATTTTGACTCCATTGTGCTCAGACTCCATTGGTTTGGTCATGTTTCCCATATGCATAATTATAGATTAGCGAACAAGGTTATGAACCGTGTGCTTCAAGGCCTCAGAAAGATGGGGAGACCTAGGACGCGGTGGGCAGACAATGTCAGAGCCTTGTTAGAATTGATGCATAGTGTCAAGAAGCAGCAGATGTAGCTCAGGACAGATATGTTTGGAGAACTAAATTGCACCATCTGGTTGGACCTCCGTAGCCCATGGCTGCTTGAGGATGATATCATAGAATGAAAAAGTTATGCTTTATTTTACTAGTATTATCTTAATTTAGTCAAGCAGTATAGTTCTAACTACAACATCATTATGGAGAACTTAAATGAATTAAGGATCACTTGGAAGCTCAAAGGAAACTTTTGTTTGATAAGTTGTACAAAAAAGAGGGAGCAACTAAACAGCATAACAAGCAGAGAATTGTCCCAGATAGTTAAACATTTTGTGCGAGAAGAAACAGACTGGCATACAACTTATTTGCACACAATGGGCTAAATGGCAGGTAACAAGAATCCTGAGAGCTCAGAAAAGGTTGGGGGTAGGGGGGGGGGAAGAGGACTCACTAGACAGCTATTAGAACAATAGTAGCTTCCTGTCATGGCCATCCATCATGTTCTTTAATGTGCAGTTTCTTCCAAACACTGAGCCATGGTTTAATGTCTCATCCAACAGATGGCAACCTTTCCTATCCCATTGATGTTTTGCTTGTGGATATAAATCTCGACAATGGTCTGGGTGGGATTCAAACCTGGGAACTGCATGTGACAAGTCTCACTTGCTACTGACTGATACACTCCAACCCCAAGATAAACATGGCAAGGTTATTGAAAATGAGAATACTGTAATGGCAAGGTGGGACAAGTATTTCATAGATGTTCTAAACAATGTAGTTAGTTCTACTCCCATTGTTTGCATTGAAGACAGATACAATACTGGACCTAGATCATAATCAGAAGTTATTTCTGCTATCTCAAAATCAAAACTACCCAAATCCCAAGGGATAGATGAAATTACTACCAAAATGCTTAGAGCTGAGAATTTTTCCATTGACACATGGATGACTGAAATTTTGAATATTTTGCATGATAAAAGTATTGTGCTAAAGGATTGTACTAGAGCTATTACCATCACTTTTTTCAAAAAAAGGTGACTGCAGCTCTTGTGATAATTACAGGATGACAGCTACTTTCTGTTCTAAGTTCTTTTCATCATTAACCTTAAAAACTTAAAATGTCACAAACTGCAAAAAAGTGGTTCACCAAGTCTGCATATATGGCAAAAGGAAGTATTATAAAGCAATTAGTACAGCAAAAGAAATTTTAATTTTTGAAACATAAAATTTCAGGAAAACTTTCATATTTAAGCATATGAAAAAAAAAACACTTTCAGAGTTCCTGAATAATACTAATCTTTCCAATTTATTCTTCATCTTGATGTGTTCAGAAGTAATAAACATTTGCAATCCTTCAAACTGCTTTTTAACAGAATCCAAATGATAGCTCGTCCTTGTAATTCACACAGCTCATGTTCTAACTAACGCAGAAATGCACCATAAATAACTATCAGCTCTGGCAAATTAATTGATTTGTTTAGGTTAGATTCACCCATATATGCTTTTAATTACATGCATAAAAGTGTGGCAAGTTTATTCAAGTTTCTTGATTACTATTACAAAAGTGCAGCTATACATCTCAGACCAAGGGCAGCACTCAGTTGTCATTGAAGTGGCACTATTTGGTGACATTAGGTTTAATAAGAACTTCTTTCTACATGTCATGAAGATTGATTCCAGAATCTCAGTTGCAGTGGGGATGCACAAGGTCATTATTTCAATAGCCTCACAGACGATGGTTCCTGAATAAGTGGATGCACATGCTAGCAATGTGGCATGTTCCCAGTTTATGGTAGCTGCATGTTGTATTGTCAGTAGCATTACAACATGCCACTGTTAATGTCACATGCAGTGGTCATTAATTTGATTTGTCTGACATATGTCTGAAGCACTGTGAACCTCTCTGGTAGAGAATGTATAATCATTAATAACTCATATAATCAATAACATAATTATCTGGCAAATGCAAGGGAAATCTGTATGCACCCAATTTTTGAAGGAAGTTAAATTTGTCTGCTTTTTTTTTTTTATAATTTTATTCAGATTTTAAGCTGGGTTGAAAAATAATATTGAATTTTTGGTGTCTGAGCAATTTGTGGACTAATTCACACAGGACAGAAACATATGGATCGGTAAAGGTTGCCCGCTTGGAGTTTGTGATTGGGGTGAAAGCCGAATCTGTTCTGTTGTCGTTTCTATAACTGTTAATTAGCTTTTCTATTGTTATTAAACAATAGAAAAGCTAATCAATTTGGCTCTCCTCCCAATCACAGACTCCAAGTGAACAACCTTTCCTGGATCTGTATCTTACATTCTTGTCCTGTGTGAGCCAGTCTGCAAATTACTCAGACCCCTAAAAAAATTCATATTATATTCAGCCCAGCTCCAAATCTGAAGATAATTATAAAAATGGACAGAGACAAATTTAGCCTTCTTCAAAATCATATATATATATACAGATTTTGTCTACATTTGCCAGATAACTCTGTTATTTATTATATCGAAAAAACCATGCATTCTCTACAGGAGAGGTTATCAAAGCATCAGACAGATGTCAGCCAAAACAAACTATTGACTACCACTGCCAAACTGGTAATACAACATGCAGCTACCATAGGCTGGGAGAATGCCACACTGCTAACACATGCTTCCACTTACTACAGAACTATTGTCAGTGAGGCTATTGAAATAATGACCTTGTTTATCCCCACCTGCAACTGAGACACTGGAATCGCCCCTCACAAATGTGAAAAAAAAGTTCTTAATAGCCCTAATGCGACCACATAGTGTCACTTTAAGGGAGACAAAGCTCTTCCTATCTGTCCTTGATCTGAAAAGCTTCCGAGTTTGCTTCTAAAAACGATTTAATAAGCAAATAGTTTGAAGGATAAAACTTTTAAATTCTGTTGCTTAGTGACAGAGATCAGTTATTTTAAGAAATGAATGTTTCTGATTTGAAACTTAGTATGTGTTTGACTTTATAGTGTTACAGATACTAAGATTATCTGTAACACTGCACAATCAAACATTTTACAAGTTTCAAATCAAAACCAAACATTCATTTGTATTACATGCCAAGCACAGGTTCCTCAAAAGTCATGTCACCAAGTGTTGGGCAAGTATGAATTTTTTTTTATTAGTTTCTTATTTAGTGTGTTCACAAAATCTTGTGATCAATGTTTTGAATGAAGTTGATCCAGAAAATCATTACTTGTTAAGGAAATCAGACTTATCCTTATTATTATGATGGCTGAATGGTTAGTGCACTTCGCTACTACACAAAGGGTCTTGATTCCAGTAATGGATAAGGTATGTATGAGGTGCAAATGCAAAAGTTTTGTAAATCTGTTGACACAAAACACAAAAGATAAAATACAAAATATAAGATATGTTCTTCAAAATAGTCCTCTCCGTGATTGATATGGCAAGTCCAATGGTCCTTCTGTGTTCACACTTTGTCCTTGCAGCACAAATTCATCATGAACAATCCACTCCGGATATCAGGAAAGAAAAATGACAAAGCTCTTCACATTCAATCTCACTTAACGTGCTTTCATCAACTAGGGAATATCATTGATCATGGAATAATCATAGATCAGGGCTCTTTCACTGTGATGATTGTTGTCATAGTGGATTTATGGTGACCAGGTTTGTCACCATAAACCCAAGTTTCATTGCCAGCGATGATTTCAACTAAAAATTTCCCGTCAATGCTAAATTGTCTGATCCATTCCAATTATGCATCAATTTGCTTCTGCTTTGCTCCTCACTTAAAAAACATCAGACAAACTTTTCAGCAATGCACCACATGTTCAAATCCTATAGCAGAATCCTTTGGCAGCTGCTTAGGAAAGGTTCATATGATTTCTAAATCAAGAATGATCATTCACCTATCCAAACTAATTAGGTCCCTGATGATGGAAATGTGTTCATCTGTTCTTGCTGTTGAAGGAAGACACACATTCTGCATCTTCAGCATTTTCCAACCCACCTTTAAATTTTTTCCCCACTCAAACTCTTACTGTGATGGTCTACCCATTCACTTTTACTTTATTTATATTACATTTATAATTTTGGGGGATTATCTTCAGTTGGATTTATCACATTTCTCTCTTCCAAGCCACTAAAGGAGTTGCGCATGCACAACTGACTTTTGATTGACAGCCACTAATGTGTCTGTAAGGACATGCTCCCTCTTAAGTCATAGCTAGTATGCATTCGTAAGTTTATGCAAATGTTTTTCCCAGCATGCAACACACGTGTCAGTTGTACGCCACATATCTACTAAGTGACGTTAGGTCACGGAGTCAGAAATGAGAGTTAGTAGAGAGTGTCAGTATAGAGGAAGTTAGCAGAGATGTGAGCTTTTAGTTGCTCAGTCGTTTGTATTCATTTTATATGGTGTCTTGAATTTTTTGTTTGTTTTGTGAAATAATTTGACTTTACTATTTTTCCTCTTGAGCAACAATAATTGATTTTTATTAAAATTTAACATTAATAATTTGACAATCATTTGATTTCTTAATATTTTGCGGAAAAAATATTCGCCGACATATAGGATTTGAACCCGCATCTCTCCAGAAACATGCCAGAATATTCTTCCAGTTGAACTAATGCCAGCTGTCTTTTTTGCACTAATTTTAAGACTAAACTCTATCACAGAGATTTTCGGGCAAACCATTGACGCCATCTATGATCTCGGGTGGCAACTATTATCTTTATATTGCACTGAGTAAGATGGAAATAAATAATAGTCTCCCATATACCTAATGTATCCTCATTTAACATTATTTGGCAAGTAAATATTGCCTGGCACCCAATATGCTATCCGGAGGTCTAATATAATTTGGATCAGTCAAAAGCTCCAAAGAGAAGAAGTTTAACAATCTTTTGGAGTGTTACATTACTCATTACATCCTCAACGAAAGCTTGTATCAGCATTTAACAAGTTCCTTATGGGGAGTTTTGTGTGTGTGTGCAATTAAACGCAAAATTTCACACAGACTCTTTGCTAATGAAGGTTCATTGTAAATGCACTTAGACTTTACTTAAACTGCTATGGGAGCTAACTGAAGGGTCCTACATTGGCCATGTGAACACATTTCCCTCATCAAGTATATCACATATTTGAAATCTAATGGACTCACCACTGCTAATAACCAATATTTAAATGTTTTCTTTAATGACAAAACAAGAATAATTAAAAAAGAAAAAAATGCATTCATAAGAAAACCAAAAGGATTATTAATACAGTCAGCAGATGGCACCATGAACGATGTGCAAGGATTTTGGTTACCTATGATCTGGCAACCACTACTACAAAAGAAAGTTAAAAAAAAGCTGCAACCTCCTGGGAAGAAGACCCCAGTCAGGGATCAAAATATTAGGAAAGCTACTCACAAGTGAACCTTTGTCTTAAGTTTTTAATTTATAATACACTAAACTTTTCTTCCTGAGTTGTTTTTACTTGTAGAATTATAAGAAATTATCATAAAGTCAAATGTTATATTTATCATATTATATTCATTTTGTCAATTTTTAAATACTTTTCCATTTATAAACATTTTGAAGAATACAAGAAAACATTTGTTTAACTCTTAGGTACTTTTTTTTGCTCCACTAGAACAGGGAACTGATGATTACTAGCCTGGCCAACTACCAGTGGAGTGATTCCTGTCCCTCAACCTCAAGAAATTCATGTAACTCTATACAACTGCCCCCAACAAAAAACTTACAAAGACTCTAAAAAGCTTGTTTTAAAAAAATGGCAAGCTACAAATTTTAACACAATTTTAGTTAAGCAAGCGTTCTAGCAGTCAATTGTTAAAACATTTGGATCAATCAAGGATGATGATCTCATATACCTACACACAGAAAGCTCAAATAGCCATAGGCCATGGAGATCCAATCAGAATGTGTTACTTAGTTCTCCAAACATCTGTTCTGGGCAACAGTTACTGCATTTAGCTACTGTAGGCAAATTCTAATAAGGTCCTGTTTGACAGTGTCTGCCCACCATAATCTAGGTCTACCCCTTCTTTTACTGAGGCCTTTAGAAACACTGTTCAAAATCCTATTCGCTAATCGATACCTATGCATATGGGCAATGCAGCCAAACCAACAAAGTTTTCCCAACCGTTTTTGATAGAAAGGAGCACAGGAGGCATATTTATTTGATCAATAAGGCACTTGAGCTTATTTCTGAAAGAAAGAATTGCTAGAATAACTTGAATCAACACCCTACTAGTCCTAACAGACAGCATTCCAGACAACTTAATACACTGTAAATGATCAGTTGAAGGCCGACTGTAATATTTGGCTGAAATAGCAAAAGAATAAATAGATAGCACAGAAGCCGTACTAGATAGTTCATATTTTGTGTGGGAAGAAACACACAGGTACCCAGAGATTGAGAAAAAAATATAGAAGAGTTAGTGACAGTAAGGATTTTGTCATGACTAGGTGGGCTGAGCCTTGGTTGGCTGTTTGGGTTTAATGGCACAACAGCAACTATTCAGTAGTTGCTGTTGTGCCATTAAATGCATTTGGCAAAATATGGTGCCAAACATATGCTAGCCAAACATAAATGCCAATGCATGATAGAGTAAAAAATAAATTTTATGGCAAATACATGATAGAGTAAAAAATAACACAGAAGCAATGAAACCCTCAAGCAAAAGTTAAAAGCAACACACAAAGTGGATGAAAGAAACAATAATGTAAAAGACAAAATAAGAAACCAAAGTGTAATAAATAAAAAAAAAGGTGCAATAATAAAAAAATTCAAAGTTAAAAGCGTTTAATTGATAAATGATGTCCGAGTGTAAGGGGCTCAGATGTAATATCATGGAAGGTAAAAAAATATATTACTGTCAAGGTTAAAAAGTGGGACAATGGATTTAAAATGTGTTTAATAGTTAAAATGTCACAAAACTCACACTTAGGTTCATCGTTCACCCGAATAAGAAATAAATGTGTGATAAATTAATGACTTAAGCAGAGCCAAGCAAGTACAACTTGTTATTCACAATTTCTGCAAAAAGATGACTGCCATGGTTTGATAATGGGCTTCATCTCGAAAACCTTGTTACTGACCTGTTCATACCAAGATCTCGGTCACTGTGCCTGGAGCTCGGTGGAAAAACACTGCCAGAAGTCCACATATGGAACTGGCAGTGGGGAGCCATACAGGGGTATGGCAGACTTAGCAGCAATGTCTGCCAAATCATTGTCCCTGATCCCAATGTGACAGGGCACCCAACAACAGAAGAAAATGGTGGTTGTGGCTGCCAGACGATGGAGCTGGTGGTGGTGTGGGCTGAGCATTTTAGAGATATTCTAAACTATGTGGTTAGTTCTACTCCCATTGCTTGTAATGAGAATAGATGCATTATTGTCTTAAATGTTAGCCCTGTATCACAATCGAAGTTACTTGTAATCTCTAAATTAAAATTCTAGGAATCCCCAGGTGTAGATGAAATTACTACTGAAATGCTTAGGAGATGGGAATGTTTCTATCATATGGTTGGGTAAAATTTTGAATATTAAAGGTATTGGTGTTAGAATTATTATTATCTTTATGTTTAGTTCTTGTGATGGCTTTTAGGGGTGTGTCTATTTTCTGTTCCAGGTAAAGTTCTTTTCAATTGTACTTAATACAATTAAGAATTTGTTTGATGGGTAACTGTGTGATGAGCAGTATGGATTCATAAATGATAAAGGATGTACTATTCAGATTTTTTCTTTAGCCATATTTTTGAGAAATCCTTAGAGCTTCTTTGTGGATTTCGAAAAGGCTTTTGACTATTGATCATCATAAATTGTTGTTGATTCTTAGATCATATGGCAAACCTAAGAATATTTAACATAATGATGGCTCTCTATAACAACAATTCAATTCAAATATTTCTTATTTTTTATGATATAAATATACCTTATTACAATGTAAATAACCCAAGAGCATATGCTCATCCAGGTTATTGTAATTAACACAGGAATAAAGTAGTGACAACATATATATATTTATACAATATTAAACTACTTCAAATATAGTTGAGTGTGCAATAACAGAAAAGTAAACCTTTTATCGAACAACAGTGGCAAATATATATATAAATGATTTCATTTTTCTACACAGATTTTTGTGTTCGTGTAGACATAAAACTGAAACTTCAAGGAGCTAGCTTAAAGTATGAAAGTAAGGCTCCATATCAGTTATATTTTTGGGGAACTGTTTCAGTTTTTCTTTATATGTGGAATATCCACAATTGTATTTTCTGAGATCAGGTGGTAAGGAATTAAATAACTTAGGTGCAAGATACAAATAGTGTTTGTGAAGTATTTCTTTTTTCGCCATGGGAACCATGTATGTCATTTCTTCATTTCCTAAACAATATTTATAAGTTTTAATTTGAATTTCAGAATTATGTTTATAAAGATAAAGCATTAGCTTGTACGTATAAAGGTGTCTTAAAGGAAATATATTTAATTCACAGCATTTATTATATATGTTTAATTTTTTTGTGGAATGGTTATACTCTTTATTATTTTACACTGCCATCTTTAAAATTTTACTTATATATATATAAGTTAACGTTAAGTTTTTTTTAAAAATTTAACTTGGATCTGAGTTTAATGAGTAAATATACTAAAATATCTGTGGTGCTTCAAGTTTGTATGTCATATCTGCCATCATTACTCCAAAAGGGCATACTGCCAATGCCTTGACTACTGCACTAACATTTATGCAGCTCACAAATTTTACTCTGGCTATAAAATTTTAAGGAATTAAACATTTACATACAGTCATTGTTTAATTCATATACTGGACCATTGACTACTCTTCATTGATAGCAGAGACAAATGCAATTAATGATCATACTTTATACTATAAGCTCTGCCCCATTACCTTGCCTAATGGACTGTGATAGTATTTTATCATTTAGTATGCATGTCACTAACAAGACAGTGTCTGCATTTGAGATCTAGTTAACCCTTAAAGTATCGGGTTTCTGAAACTGAACACACTGTGGTGTCCATTTTATTTGCTGAAAACACTAAAATAAATCCAAACAGTTTTAGAATCTCATCCTGAAGTAACTAATGAATGGAAAATATGTCATGTTATATACCAAAAGAAAGAGCATTTAACTGTGCTTAATAAAAGACAGAATTTTGAAGAAAAAACTGGCAAGTTAAATTTTTTAAGTATTGTTTTAAAACGTTGCAAAATTTTACTGCGTTTTTCCACTTTCTTTTCAGTAAAATTTCAAAAAAAATATATATATTTTTCCCATTTTTGCTATACAGAATGATCTTGCTTTACAACATTTCGCTTTACAATGATCTGCTCATACATTGATTTTCATTACAACCAATGACCATTTTTACAACGACGCATTCACTCATACAACAGTTAACCTTATACAACACCTCACTCATACAACAGTTAAATGTTTAGTGACATGACGCTTCCATGAATCAACCAAAGCTGGGTAAAGGATAAATTGGGATGACTGCATAGTAAAAATGGTGCCACATTAGTTACCGACAGCAGCGCCACAAGCTATATTTCATCAAGCAACACTTTGCCATGCTGCTAAAGTGTCTGGTGTAGGGAACCCCTCATTGCAGGCTAATTTCACCATGATCTTACACTTTCAAACAAGACATTCCCAAAGCAGGTGGTCTGTTTTGCATAGTATTGCGCATGATGACTTTGCATGCGGTTGGGTTGTTTTACCTCTGAGCGGCACTTTTTTGCACACCATGGGCTAAATGGCCAGGTCACAAGGACCCCGAAGGCTCAGAGAAGGTTGGGAGAGGGGACCCACTGGAACAGCTGTTGGGAGACAGATGGTAGCCTCCCATCAAGGCCATCCAGCATGTTCTTTAACGTGCACAGGGTATGGCTCTCCCACACACAGGGCCACAGATTAACGTCCCATCCAACAGACGACGGCCTTTCCAAGCCCATCGGTGTCCCCTATTGACCGTGGGCAGGCGGGGAGTTTTGTGGAGATAAGTCTCAACGCTGACCCAGCTGGGACATTGCATGTGACTCTTCTCATTGGACAATGCTTTCCGTTTATTCGATTTTGGAATCAACCAATGCAGTTTCTGTGGACTCAGCTTTGTTTACATTGTCTTTGCTCACTGCGCTTTCGTGTTTCGCTATGAATTAAAAACTGTTTATAACTATTATTTTATTATTAATAATGGCAGAAAAAAATCAAAGCAAGGGTACTGTTGCTTCCAGTGGGAAAAAAAAGACACTTAAACCTATTGCATTTGATACTAAGATTAAAATTTAGCGACGAGAAAATTTATTTTAATTGTAAATGCTTTATTTACATCTGTTATGCACATATATGACTGCTTAAAAATGTTATTAAATCATTACACGCATCTACAAGGGAAAACAAGGCAATGATTCACTATAAGGAGAAATTCATTATATGACAGTGGTCTGGAACCTAATTTGTCGTATGACCGGGGTACACCTGTATTATTTTATTATCCTAATATACTGCTCACAAAAATTAGGGGATATTTCAAAATGAATATGAAGAGATAAAATATCCCCTAATTTTTGTGAGCAGTATATGAGTAGTTCATAATATTTCTATTACTGCTTAAATCTTTCATTTATTTAATTTTTTTTTACTCATTTATGCATATAACGCAAAATGCATATTCTTAGACTTTTGACAATCAGCAAACTCTAAGCCTAAATAAAGCAGTATCATAAAAAGTTTTGTTTTAAAAAC
Organism: Ryuthela nishihirai; assembly: GCA_038380435.1. Taxonomy (NCBI): domain Eukaryota; kingdom Metazoa; phylum Arthropoda; class Arachnida; order Araneae; family Heptathelidae; genus Ryuthela; species Ryuthela nishihirai. The sequence continues at coordinate 43,333,402 of JAWZYU010000001.1, read as the reverse complement.
AAAATAATTTAAATAAAAACTGAAAAACATATCAAAAAATTGATAAAGAATTATGGTAAAAAAAAAATAAATAAAATATTTCAAAACGTTTAAAGTTTAACTGAAGCACTGAATTTGAGAATGAATTGCTTTATTATGAAGCTGTATAACTGTTACAGAAAAGTTTAATTCTAAAATTATGGCAGAAATTTTGGTTAAAAATCACATTTCCTGACCTCAATTAGTTTAACAATACTTCTAATTATATTTTAACCAAATAAAGTCCTACCTTTTAAAAATCATGCTCTGAGTAATCCTAATGCTTGTTCTGACTGCTGCCATTACAGATCGCTAGCAGTTTCACTTTAAAACATTTCTAATTAATTATTGTTTGTAATCACAGCATCCATTTGGAAAGCAATAAAAATAATTTTAGAAGCATTAAGGTAAATAAAATTCTTTAAAATCGAAAGTCTGCTAAAATATTGATAGAAAGCTGATGTGTGTAGTTCCCGGATAATGCTCTTTCCGGTAGTAAAAAAATCAATATTCTTACATTAAAAATTTAGAAAGCATTACAATTCTAGTAGAGCTATAAATAGCACAAAAGACTGGGAACACAACTGATTAGCAATCTAAGCACAATGTGGCAGAATAATGGTATGAACTAAATTGGCACTACTTAATACTGTTTACAGTGACTGAGTATGCGCATTCGACTCAAATGGATTTATTTTTAAACTTCATCATAATTTTTTCAAGTGGAATCAACAGGTAAAAAATTTTTATCCTGGATTTAAATGTTATTTTTGATATCTGACTAGAAACAAAATAATCGGATTTCTTAATGATCAAATTACAAAATAATCGGATTTCTTCGGATTAGTTAAAAAAAAAAATCGGATTTCTATTTGAAAAAAAATTTTTTTTTCACAAACTTGTACTGTGAGTGCGAAGCTTCGGTCTCTGACCACTAGAATGGGAAAGATGAAAGCAATTCTTCAGGCTCCAACATGGAAAGAGTTAAATCAGCTGTATTTTGTACCAGCATTACTATGACTACACCTGATTTTAAACACTGAGTCATGCATGAGAGTTAATATGGCTTGTAGTGATTGATTTTGGATTATTACTGGAGGCTTGACAATGGTTATTTTCCCCATTTTTCTCTTTAGTTTGGTTACTGATTATATTATGTGTATATTATGTTGAATAATATTTATATGAATGAATTTATAGAAATAATACACAGTCGTATCAGAATAATATGACCACCTACCTAATAATGGGAATAACCACCCTTGGCCCGGATGACAGCGGCAAAATGGCATAACATGGACGCAATGAGGCCCTGGAAAGTTGCAAGAGACACATGTGCCCATTTGGACTCCAACAGAGGATGGAGATTCCAAACGTGATGTAGTTGTGAGTCTGCACACCAAACATGTCAATCCAAATGGTCCCACAAGTGCTCTATGGGATTGAGGTCTGGTGATTTCGCCAGACAAGGGAGAACAGAGACATCACTGTCATGTTCCTAGAACCAGTCACGCACCACCTTAGCAATATGGCAGGGTGCATTATCCTGTTGATAGACACCATCACCACCAGGGTAAATGGCCAATATGAAGGGATGCATGTTGTCAGCGAGGATGGACAGGTAGCCATTGGCGTTCAGGGACCCACCCAGTGGTACCAGTGGTACCAGCGGTCCCAGATCATACAAGAAAAACATCCCCCAGACATGCACACTGCCACCACTGGCCTGTACTTGACCAACAAGCATGTCCGGGTGTTGGTTCTCGTGTGTCTGACGCCGTATCCACCAGCGCCCACCACTTCTGTGGAGTAGAAACCTCGATTCGTCAAAGAAGACAACCTTTTTCCTCCTTCCCACTGTCCAATGACGGTAGTCCCAGTGTGAATTGCAGGTGTCGTTGCTGATGGACCTTGGTTAACATGGGCACCTTTACGCAGTGTCGACTCTGGAGACCCATGCGCAACAGGGTTCACTCTACTGTTATCAGGAACACGTAACTGGTGCCCCAGAGTTCATTTGAGTGGTCAATTGCTGCACTGCTGAGTGTCAATTGCCCTTTACCAGCCGACAGAGGAGACGTTCTCCTCTGGGGTCGATGGCCTTTGGGGCTCCAGTTATGTCTGGAGGTACTCTGTGTGCCAGTGATCCATTCTTGGTACACCCTTACTACAGCACCTCGCAAACAGCCCATGAAGTCTGCTGTTTCCGAGATGCTTCCACCCTTGGAGCAGTAGCTGATGATCATTTCTTTTCGAATATCCGTCAAATCAATACCTCTGCCCGTTGTGCTCACGTTATACACTATGGCTCATCTGTCCTGGCCAGCCACTTATATCTCTGTGTGGTCAACTTTGCCATGTGCACTCTGTGAGGCATCTGAGTGGGTACACTGTGGTGGTCATATTATTCTGATATGACTGGCGCGCTACCGATTGAGCCACTCCCGCCCCAACTTTTATATAATAGATATATTTTTAAAGTATATAACATAAACTGTCTTGCAATTTAAAAGGAATTTGTAAGAAAAAGGCTGTAAACCAAATATTGCTTGATCAATTGGTGAAAAAGCTGTAGCTGTATTGAATTAATATTTCGTGTAACAAAAGTTCCATCATCCTAACCTGAAAATGCCACAATAGTGTCAAAAGTGGCATCTCTATTGGGACACAAATTGAGAGTAAACTCAACTTGATCATCTCTCACAGCAATACAAGCCTCAAAATAGTGCCTTGTACTAGTGAATCAGGTTATCCAAAATTGTAGTAGATATGAGGTGCCATTCAGATGCATGGGCCACTGTCAGCTAGTATTGAGTTGGGAAATGGAAAACAAGAGATGCACATATCTAGAGCATCCCAAGCAAGTTCTATGGTTAGAGATTGAATGTTCTAGCCACTCCAGAGATAATGGGCACTCACTCACCTCCAGGTATTGATCAACTAGTCTTGCTCTGGGGGATGGGTATTATCATTCTACAAAATGAGATTGTTCCCTATTGCACCTGCATAAGGCCACACAGACAGGTCGGAGAAATCATATTTTTAAATCTCAGCAGTCATTGCACTGGTGGAAACCAAGTAGAGATCTATACAACTACCTAGTGAAATGACTGCCAGACTATGACACTGCCCCCTCCATAAGTGTCTCTTGTTTCTTCTAGAACAGTATCTCTTTCTGTTGGTCAAATCTGGACTCATCAGTATGAACATGAGCACTATTTATCCTCAGTCCAATCACAATATTGTCTGGCCTAATTCAGTTGTTCCCTTATATGGCATGGGGTGAGTGGCACTTACTAATAGCATAAATGGCACCTTTGTGAAGTCCCCTTTTAAAAGTGGAGATTGAAATGAGGTTTCCAGTAGCACCATGGAGATGAGTACATAGTTGAACTAATATTACATGATTATGTCTTCTAGCTGTAAGCTGAATATACCTGCTGATATGTAATATACCTGCTGCTGAATATCATATGCTGTTGCAGCTCTTGGGATTTTTTGCCCTCGATTGTTTTCTAGAAACATCATTGCCTTTCTAAGCAATTAGCATGTCTTATTGACTACAGAAAGGCTCACAGTGAGCTATCTCATGACTTCTATTTGTGATTGCCCTACTGTAATTCATCCAATTGCCTTCCATCTCAAACTGCAATCTCAGTAAATGTCTATGCTCTATTGTGTAACAGAAAAATCACCTTTCAGAGATCAGAATGCTAGCCAAATGTCAAATGACACAGTGACAATTCAACAGCATTTATCACTGCAATATGTATCTGGCAATCATATTTAATAACTTTACATAATTAATGCAATATATTTTGATTACCTTTTGAATTATTTAAAAATATGAAATTCCTTTTAAATTGCATGTACTGCATGGATTGATATACAAGTATTGCATTACATACTGCCTCCACAGGGGCACCCAACCTCATGTTTGGAAACTATTAATATCTTAAAGATGGTTTACTCTTAAAACAGGAAATTTTTTAATGAAATAAGATGTATTATATATTTTATTTGGAATTTACTAAAAGAGAAAAAAAAATTAATTTCAATATTACACAGCAGGGCTGGATGTAATAAAAGAGGGAGTGGGGGGGGGCTGCTTCAGAAGGTTAATAAAAGTAATAGGGGCAAAAAATTTATTAAACTCATTTATATTTCATGCGTTATTAAGGAAAATTTTTAAAGACTTGTAAAACAAAGGGGAAAATGTTATACTGCATTGAAAATCCAGTCTCTTGCACATACACACACCTTTTACATTTTTCTAGCTAGATTACATTTCTTGCCCCTCCCCCATTTTTTCTAGCTCTGGGCTTGTTATAAATAAAAATTCAGTGGGAAAACTATTATACTTACAACTATGTGATTCCTAAGCCAAATGACATTGCAAATACAGTATTTCCAGCTTTCGATATCTACAAAAAAAAAAAATTACATGGCTTTAAAATAATATAAGGTCTTAAAAATTTCAAATGATATTCATTCTGTGGCACATTATCAATTAAAAAATTAATCAACAATAAACTTTTTATATTTAAAGTACCAAACACAATTGAAATTAGTAAGAGATAAAATAATAGGAACACAGGTAACTGATAGATGTGTAGTAATCTGTATATTCAGGTGGCAATAAGTACGAAGGAGAAAGAAGGCAGGAAGTGATAAGGGGTGAGGTAAAATGAACCAAGTTTCTATTTTCTCTAATATACCTGTCTCAACACTGTTAAGCTGGTAGATAAAAAGAGATCCTTTCAACACCAGTCCCATTCATATGCTGAATTCTTTTTATGTTGCTGAAACTCTTTCATCACCAAGAACAAATGCTTTAATTTCTTTAATAAGCATGAACAAGAAGAAATCCATTTCTCTTGCCTTCTCAATGGCTCCATATCATACAGAACTGAATTTAAATCCATTAATGTGCCCTTTAACACTATCTCTGATATTAGGGGCAGTCCCACATTAATTCTTTGTTCCTAAATATTTCATTTCAATGAAATAAATCATCTCCCTACTTTTTATACATACTGCAAGAGTACATTTGCAATAAAACATTTTATCAACTTTCCTGCTATCTGTTATTAAATTTGTTAACTATATTGTATGTATAACCAACTTCTGAATGTCATGGAGATACAAAAAAAAACATTCTGAAACACAAACTTAACACACTCCTCAGAAAATAATCTAAAAGAATTACGTTACAGAGTAGACGTATATATATATTAGGCATTTAGTCTTGACTCTTGTATCACAGATGTGTTGTATATTATACATGTAGTTACAGAGCTATAACTTCTAACTTTAAGATTTCATGTTTCCCAATCCTCTCACATACAAGATAATAAACTTTTCCTATTTTTTAACACCCACTTTCATCTATATTTTATGGGAAATATATATACTTAGGGTATACTGAAAATAATGCTAGGTAATAACATCTTTATTATAATGAAAGAAGATTCCAGTTACACATATATGTATACTGCTCACAAAAATTAGGGGATATTTCATCGCTTCATATTCATTTTTAAAATATCCCTAATTTTTGTGAGCAGTGTATATCCATTGTTGTACTATACAACACTACTCTTCAAAGTAATCTCTGGTATGTGTGATGCATTTGCACCATTGCTAAATCCAGGATTGGAATCCTATTTAAAATTGTTGGTTGTTATTTGCTATCTGTGGCCAGTCGACAGCCTCCCACTTTGTTATTTATCCTTGATGGTTGTTTCTCCTTCAGTACTCTTCTTCACCCACCTTCAAATGAACACTTCGAATGATACATCACTAGCATTGACTGTCTGCTAACAGTACACTTTCAGTAACCTGGCATGAAGGCTGGAAGTGCTGCATCCCTCCTTCAACAGAAACTCTATGACAGCTCTTTGTTTTAGCTTTACATCCATGGTTCATCTGTACTGATATGTTGAAAAGTTGATACAAAAGATTTTAGAATGTGCACTTTAAATATCTTGCAAAGTATATATATTTAGCTATTACTACAGCTCTAACTTTGATCTGGCTATGAAGAAACATAATCTGGATATATTCTGCCAATTTTTCACCATTAATACAATACCATTACAGCCACACAGGCATTACTTTCAGTACAACCCTCATATCAAATTCTGTACAATTTGAGACCTGCAGAAAGTGTGGTTTGTACCAAAATAGTTATTTCATGACTTCACTGGACATACAATTAACTTTCTGATGGTTTTGAAACATCCTTGATATGTAAGCAGTAACATAGCCAAGATGTTGGGAGTTTAACACCAGCCTCCCCCCATTAATCAATTTACATTAACAAACTTTTTCAACTCCCCAGCCCCCTTCAAAAAATTTAAGCTAATATTGGCTATATGCCACTGGATGTATTAAATTGATTCATCTGTTACATAAAAAATAAATATTGCAGCATGAATCTAGAAGCAAAAAAAGTGGTAACCTCACATGAAACCCCACTTTTATGCTAGGTGTGTTGACAGCATACATTCAGTGACAATAGAATTATGGCCACCTCACCCTATGATGATGAATGAACTGTGAAAGCAGAACAAAAGTTGCTAAACAATGGACAAAGGCAGAATTTATCAGAATCTGATAAGTCGTGATTGCTGGTATCAGATATGTGGGTACCTCAGTATTGGAAACAGCACATCTAATTGGTTGTTACAGAACAATTCTTATAAAGGTGTATGAGGTCAAACAATGAAGGAAAAACAACCAGTGAGCACTAGAATTGTGGTGAGAAACACAAGATGAGTGTACAAGGTGAGAGACAGGTCAACATCTTCTGCAGGCCAACAATTTGAATGCTCACTACAAATTCAATGTTGGATAGTTACAACAAATTTCTAGTAGGGTAATGCAAACTCTCCATTTGGGATAGCAGAGTAAACAACCACAAAGACCTACATAACTAACACCAAAAGTAGTCTGCATGCAAGGTGATGGGAATATCAACCACAGACTAGATGACTGAAAATAAGACTGTTGGAGATGAAAGTTTCCTTTTCTTAACTTCTCAAATGCAGATGGTTACGTGTAAGGCAAAAAGCAGAATGAGGCAATAGATCCCATGTATATTGTTTCCAGTGAGAAATTTTGAGCATATGCCACCTAGTAATTAGTATCTTTTTCCGGTGCCTGAATAAAGGTTTTGTATGCCCTGGGATCATTTCTAAATTTCCAGGCCCCTAATTTTGTCAATGCATCATCAATTTATCTGCCTTATTTTAACTTAGACCCAAATATTTCCTTATGAATGCGATTGTTCTTTTAGCCCTATATCTAACTAAAACAATTATCTATAATAATAAAGATATAAATAGTAAAGAGTACCTTAAAACACTGAGAGAAATATTTTACAATGTAAATTATAATTGCATTTTTACCAAGGAAAACTAAAGTCATTGAAGATGAAATATTTGGCAAAAGTCCAATTTAATATCACGTAGATATGAACTTACAGTTCTGAAAAGTAGACTGGTGAAGAACACATCCATGATATACAAACTTAATAAAAGAGATGGAAATTGCTGAAAATTTAACAACACAGTTGGATTACGCACATTTTATGAAAAAGACTTGTTTAAAGTTACATAATAGAAATTGAACGTAGCACAAAATATATCACACAAATACAAAGGACCTAGATTTCGAATATACTATACATTCTTCAACAAAATGGTGGTTAATTCTACATCAAAATCTGTTATTTGAAGGTTTATATGAAAAGGATGTATTATGCACGATATATGACAATCATTGTTTGTTTGCATGTATTTATCATTGAATGGATGAAGGGGTAACTGCACTCATCTATTGTTGTAGGATGTTCCAATCAAAATGGGGGTATCTGTTGTTGATTAAAATGTTATGATTAGGCTAGTCCTTTAGTTTCCAGGCTGTAGGTAAAGTTGGTATGTTATCACTGCAGCATAATTCTTGATCGACATGAATAATAAATTTTTCAGTATAGGAAAGTTTAAATTGCGAATCAGGACAGGATAATTCTAGCTTCTTCAGAGATGGGAGTTGCATTATTGTTATTTATATTGAATAAAGCTGTTGCTGGTATTTTTTTCCCTTGATATTCTACTTGTGTTCCTTGATTTATTCCTGTGAGCTTCTTGTAGCCATGCCTATATATCCAAGTGGTAATTTCATATCAGTAGTATGAACAATTTCTTCTTGTCAAGAGATTAAGTAGACAGCTAATAATGAGATGTAGCTGTCTCTGTCCTTTAGAACTGATCTTGCCAAGTTAATGGAAGATTTAATGGGTACTTTAGTTGTAGGCTTTCATGTTTTATTAGTATTGTTTAGAGCAGGTATATACATTATAAAATTAGTATATTTAAAGATGTTCTGATCTTTTAATGGTGATCTGATGATTACTTCTATGAGTAGTAGTAAAATGCCTTTTTTTTAATGAAATTAAATGGATAACTAGCAGAAGAGATTTAACACAGCTGAATTAAAAAGTTATCACTATCCAAGCTGTTAAGGATAACTAGCATTTTTTCCAAAGGATTATATTATTTTGATCTCTTTATGTAGAGGTAATAATTGACTGCTCTGTAAAACAAACTAAACTTGAAGACAGATATTGTCATGGAGAGATGAATTGTAAGATATAGTTTGCTTATAAAAATATATTTTCAGTATATTGATGTTACGAGTTCATTATTACATCGCTAAAAGGATATCGAGGAATGCTTTTCTTTTTTTCAGTTTCTACGGTAAATTTGATTGTAGGGTATACATCATTGAGTTCAGATACTAAATCATTTCAAGTTTTCTCAGAATATTCCCATACTATGAAAATATTGTTAATATATAATTCAGTAGTAAAGAATCACAAGATGTGTCCTGTAGACATGGAACTCATGAAATAATAAGCTGAAAAAAATAGTTTTGCAGGGGGATTTGAACACGTCTCCTGCAAATCTATCTCCATCCAAAAAACATTAGCTGATGATGGTGTAGTGGTTAGCATAACTGGCATGTTTCCAGGAGATGTGGGTTCGAATGCCACTCATGGCAAAACCATTTTTTCTTTCAGCTTACTATTGGTAATGTATCTTTTCCACAGTTAAGATTTCAATTATCAATTATTCTGTTTCCAGTTGTCTCTCATTATAACTTCAGCAAGGAGTCCAGACAATGGTGATCCCATAGGTGTGCCAAATTTTGCTTGTATATTTTATTGCCAACTTGAAAATAAGTTATATTTCATGATATCCAAAAAGCTTTAACTTGGCAAAAAAATTTATATACATTGTATTTATTTACAGATTTGTTTTCTAATTAACATAATCCATTAATTGGAGTACTGGGATATTGGCTGCCAACATCTAAAGAATATAGTCTTGCATGGTCAGGGATGTAAAAGTTCTTGATGGAGTCAATGAGCTGGTTGGGTTGTTTTACCTCCGAGAGGCACTTTTTTTGCACACAATGAGCTAAATGGCCAGGCCACAAGGACCCTGAGGGCTCAGAGAAGGTTGGGGGGAAGGGAGCCATGAACAGCTGTTAGGAGACATATGATAGCCTCTCATCAAGGCCATCCAATGTGTACTTTAACATGCCTCAGGTATGGCTCTCTTCAGAACATAGGGCCATGGCTTTATGTCCAATCCGATGGACGGTGACCTTTCCAATCCCATCAGTGTCCCCTACTGACCAAGGGCAGGGTGGGAGGTTTTCCAGATATAAATCTCAATACTGGCCCAACTGGGACTTGAACCTGGAATGCTACTGACTGAGCCACCACCACCATGATGGAGTCAAAGAAATCAAATGAGGAACTCACTATGCATTTGATTTTGGGAAATATAGGCGATACTTCAAATGGTTTTCTTCTAGTTGATAAGATGAGAGATTTTTGTTTTGAGACAAGAGGACGTGTAGGGTTGTATTCTTTATGCAATTTTATTTGAAGGATAATTTTGATATGTTATATTATTTTTCAAATTATTTAATCTTTTACTTATTTTGTTATAGTTGGATCGTAAGTAATCTTATTACAGTTTAGGGTAGTTAATACTTTATTTAGATTTATAGAATATTCAGTATTAGTAAAGATTACTATATCTAATCATGTCAGCTGATAAAATATTTATTTCATTATTTCCATTCAACTTGTTGAGTTAGTATAATTCTTCAATATATTCTTTATTGGTGGGTTGTTTATTGCTATAGATATTATTGATAGTTCTACCTAATCTAAATCTTTTTCTTGTGTATTGGTGTGGTATTAATTTAGTGATATTTTCAATCATGATGATTGAATACCTGGGATTAATTTATTGATAGGTTGTAATTTGGGAGGCAAAATTTGGAACCTCTTTCAAGAGCTCTTTGCAGTATATCATTTGGTATTATGTTAGATTTATTGACAAAATAAACAGGTTGACCTTTTAAATTCAACATAGGAAAAATATCTGAGTTATTACAAATTTTTTATTATGGAATGATACAATTATTCATAAATGGGATTTGCATTATTCTAAACCATTCCCTTGTCCAGGTCATATCTATACGTTGACAGGATCCAAAATGAGAGGACCAATATGAACATAGACGTCATTTGTACAACAAAAAAAAATACTAAAAATTGCTGTTGAAAATTTTCATATATATATGTATCTTATAAAAATACATAATTCAAGCTTGTAAAATAATATTTTCTTTTTTCATTTGATGCACATTTTATTAAACTAAAATATAAAGAATGTTAGAACCATCTGGTTGCCATTTTTAGAAGCACTTTACGGTAGTGCAGACTTTTTTATTAATGTTACTCTTTGCTAAAGCACCATAGTTTAAGCTCCCAAGTTTGATTTGAATTAAAAAATAACTTAAATTTCTCTGTTATTGAGCAATAAAATTTTAAAGTTTATCCTTCAAACTATTTGCATGTTAAAGGCTTTTAGGAGAAAACTCAAGCTTTTTGGAGCAATGACAATGCTCAGTCTTCAGTGAAGTGACACTATGTGGTGACATTAGGTCTGTTTAGACAAAGAGCTTCTTTCGATGTCATGAAAGGTGATTCTAGTGTCTCAGTTGCAGGTGGTGATGGACGAGGTCAATATTTCAATAGCCTCGCGGACTATGGTTCCATAGAAAATGGACGCATGTGCAAGCAATGTGGCATGCTCCCAGTCTATTGTTGCCGTATGTCGCACTGCTAGCTCAGCAGCAGCCATCGTTAGTTTCTTTTGGTTGACATCAGTTTGATGCTCTGCAAACCTCTTGTAAAGAGTGTATGGTTTTGCCAATGTAGTAAACAACGAAATTATCTGGCAAATGTAGGGGGAATCAGTATATACCTGATTTTAGGCTAAATTTGTCCCTGTCCCTTTTGATTGATTGCTTCAGATTTGGAGTTGGGCTGTAAACATTTTTGATATTTTGGGCTCTGAGTAATTTGCAGACTGATTCACGTAGGGCAGGAATGTAAGAAATAGGTCCGGCAAAGGTTGTACATTTGGGGTCGGTAATTGGGAGGAGTCGAATCTCTTGTTTTTGTTTCTATATTTACTGATTAATAGCCATGGAAAGCAGCAATGGAATGGATGTTTCGAATTTCTTTTTCAAGCAGCTGCTCGTTTGAAGGCCTTATGTGAGAGAGAATGGAAGGCTGCAATTTTGTATGCCAATAGGGTGCATGAGTCTGCGTGAATGACAGAGGGGACGTAGGTAGGCTTTTGGTATACTGATGTCATCAAGGCTAATGCGATATCTTTTTGGATGAAAACATCTAAGTGGGGGATCGTAAAACTTATCACAGCATTGTTGGCAGAATCAATGAGGCTGATTAATTGCTCATTGCTGCCATTCCAAATTAAAAATATATTATCGACATAGCAACACCAGAAGAAGGGTAAAATTGCTGCTGAGTTGAATAATTTTGTTTCAAGATCTTGAAGGACAATCTCGGATAGAATGCCGGAAAGGGGTGAGCCCATGGGGGCTCCTGAGTCCTACCTGTAGATTTGGTTGCCAAACTGGAAATAGTTTTTTTTTCCTTTTTTAATTTTTTTACTACATAACAATTTTATTTTATTTACATTTTGGTACAATCGACTTTATTATACAGAATTTTATTTTTGGGGAGGGGATTATAAATCTTATTTACAACCTTTATGTTTTGCACAAAATAGATTGATTTGAAATTTATCGCAAAATAATTATTTCCAATATAAATTCACTATATTTTAAGTTATAAATTACCTTTAGGAAATTATATATATATATAGTATTCAATTTTCTTACCCAAAAGTCCAAATTTAATACCATTAAAAAAGTTTAATTTTAATTCCAGAAGTATATGTTTGAATTTTCATATTAGGAAACCAAGAAAGAAATCTTCCACAAAAATTTCTTTTTCACAGTACAAAAATTTTTCAACACATTAAGTATTAATATAAGAAAGGAGAAATGTTTAACAACATTCAAGTAACTGTTTAACAACATTCAAGTAACTGTTAAACAGATATTTATTAACAATTGGCCAAGTTGATACTATTTACAATACACAAAAACAATATTATATTTAAATGCTACTGAAGTTTGAAATTAACTCAATAAGCTACTGGGGCGGGGGTGGCTCAGTCGGCGGCAGGTTCGTAATCTGTAGTTTCCAGGTTCGAGTCCCAGCTGGGTCAGCATTGAGATTTATCTCCGCAAAATTCCCCGCCTTGCCCACGGTCAGTAGGGGACACCGGTGGGCTTGGAAAGGTCGCTGTCCGTCGGATGGGACGTTAAGCCGTGGTCCCGTGTGCGGGAGAGCCATACCCTGTGCACGTTAAAGAACACACTGGATGGCCTTGACGGGAGGCTACCATCTGTCTCCCAACAGCTGTTCCAGTGGGTCCCCTCCCCCAACCTTCTCTGAGCCTTCGGGGTCCATGTGACCTGGCCATTTAGCCCATGGTGTGCAAAAAAGTGCCACTCAGAGGTAAAACAACCCAACCCAATAAGCTACTGCAAGTGTTTTTTTTTTCCTTGCTTATTTAATGGTTTTAATTTAATTTTAAAAAAATATATAATAAATATTATATTATAACCAGGATGAGCTTGTATCTAGCTCCTTTGTTGTGCATATTAAAGAACAAATATATTTTTTTCTTCGTGTGTGTGTGTGTGTGTATATATCATATGCTGTATTTTTTTTGCGCTCTAAAAAGTTTAAATAAGAACAAAATAACAATACAAGGACTTGAATATATAAACAGAAAACAATATTAACGCATCAGAAAAAGAATAAAATATAAACAAAATAAATAAAAGTTACATATTAGCAAATCTTTGAGCAATTTGCTCATTTAGGATGCCAAATTGAATTATTACATTCAGAGAAATGGCTTTAGTGACAAAAATATGCATCATTATGTTAAAAACAAAATATTATTGTGTAATTTTAAAGTAATCATCAATATTTGAAGAGGTAATAATAACATTTTTCACTTTCAATTTAAAAACACTAAATGAACGTTCATTTCTAATTTCATTATGTAAGAAATTAAATATTCTAGGAGCTAAAAATAAAGTGTTTATGTGCTATTTCTTTCTTTACTCTAGGGATTACAAATAAAGGACCAGATTGACGAGTAACATACTCTTTACATTTAACTTGTAAAAGTGTTGGATTTTAAAAAATGAAAACAGCTGTAGTATATATATATTGTGATTATAAAATTCTTAGTTTGAAATCACTAATCACTTCAGTCATACAGACCTTATTATGAAATGTCATAACTTTTAAGTATTTATATTTACTAACACATTCAACAATATTCATATAAGTACCCCACCAGCTAGTCAAACCATATTTTAAAACAGATTGTATTGAAACAAAATAAGGTGTAATTAAAAATCTGCAAGAGATAATTTTTCTTAAATGGAACAATCTGACTAGGTAAAATTATATTTTATTTACTAGCATATTAACATGTGATTTCCATTTCGAATTGCTGTCTATTAAAACTCCCAAATATTTTGTAGTCTTGATTTGTTTGATTTAAGGGCATTCACAAGAAATTTTGTTGACACAATGCATACTCTGAAATTGTAATTTATTAAAAAAAAGTTTGTGGGGTGAGTGAAAAATACATAAAGCATGTTTTATCATAGTTAATTTTTAATCCGTTTTTGTTAAACCAAGTTGCAATAATATTTAAATCATTATAAATATCAAGATATATATCATGTTGATTTCCTTTTTTGTAAACAAGCACTGTATCATCAGCATATGAAATTGATTTCCCTTTTAAATTTTGATTAAAAAAATCGTTTATATAAATTAAAAATAAAATAGGTCCTAAAATAGATCCTTGTGGAACTCCTTTATTAATCAGTATTTTAGTACTTTCAATATTATTAATAGAAACCATTCAGATAAATAAGATTTAAACCATCTCCATAAATTTCCCCCAATTCCAAATAATATAATTTCTTTAATAAAACATCATGTCTAACTGTATCAAAAGCTTTAGATATGTCAAGCAATAGGGTTAGTGTTTTTTCAGAATTATTTATCCCTTGATAAATACTGGTAGTGAACTCTAAGATAGCATGTTCAGTACTTAAATCTTTCCTAAAACCAAACTGAAATTTGAAAAGGAAATTTTTTCTAAAAAATTATTAAGTCTTATTTTCATGAAGGTTTCAATAACTTTCAAAAAAGTGGGAAGAATGGAAATTGGTCTATAATTATTAAAACAATTTTTGTCTCCAGTTTTGTAAATAGGTTTTACAATAGCAATTTTTAAGTCTGAGAAAAATATACCTTTTTGAAAGCTGCTATTTATTAAATCAACTAAAATTTTAGAATAATATTTTACTATTATTTTTATTATTTTTAAATTTATACCATCATATACTGCTTCTTTATTATTTTTAAGATTATAAATAATAAGACTAATTTCTTCTTCTGTTGTCTCTAATTCTAATTAGTTTCTAATTCTTTGATATTCATTTTTATAAATCAATATTAAAGGATATTTTCTATCTAATTTATATGCTTTTTCTCTTTCCTTAATTAATGACGAAATTTCCAAATTTATCCATGGCTTATGTCTCTTTGAACTGGAATTCTTTATATAATATTTTTTCTAATAGTACTTTGTCGAATACATGACTTAATTTGATCTATATAACTATCATCAAGGTTAATGGCCCTTTCACTCAATTCTCGATCCTATATTCCAATTACCCCACCTACATACCGTATTTCTTCGATTCTAAGACACCATTGATTGTAAGAAGCACCTTAATTTCAGTACCACCAACAGAAAAAAAAAAGCTTTGATTCTAAAAAAAATGCCAAAATAATCTAACAAATTTTTTTTATATACCAGAATTCAATTTACTAACAACAATAGCACCTATTTATCAGTAGGTATGTTATTCATCACTTCCTTCTAAATCAATATCAGAGTCTGATTCTTATAAGCCCACATATCTGCATCTGAATCAATATCAGAGTCTTTCACTTCAGAGTCTGATTCTTCTAAGCAGTCTTTATTTCCATTATCCCATAATATATCATCTTCTGAACCATCGTTGAGTGTTGGTGATGCAACATTTTTTAAATGAATGCTGCTTCAAATTCTGCTTTTTCTTCAAATCTGGAGCGGGGCTGAAAACAATTTTTATACTATGGGCTCTGAGTAATTTGTGGACCGATTCACATAGGACAGGGATGTCCAGATTTGAAGAAATTGGTCAAGGGGGACAGGGACAAATATAGCCTTCTTCAAGGGTCGGGCGTATACCGATTTCCCCTACAGTTGATGGATAGTTCCGTTGTGTACTGCATCGGCAGAGCCATTCGCTCTTTGCAAGAAAGGTTCGCGGAGCACAAAGCTGATGTCAGCCAAAAGAAGCTAACGACGGCCGCCTCTGAGCTAGCAGTGCAACACACAGCAACAATAGACTGGGAGCACGCCACACTTCTTGCGCGCGCATCCACTTTCTACGGAACCATAGTCCGCGAGGCTATTGAAATAATGACCTCGTCCGTCCCCACCTGCAACCGAGACACTGGAATCACCCTACACGACATGTGGAAAGAAGCTCTTTGTCTAAATGGACCCAGCGTCAGTACATAACATCACTTCACTGAAGACAGAGCACTGTCTTTGCTCCGAAAAGCTTCTGAGAGTTTTCTCCTAAGAACTTTCAACATCCAAATAGTTTGAAGGATAAACTCTGAAATTTTATTGCTCAATGACAGAGAATTTTTAAATTATTTTAAATAGAAATAATTTTCTTACATTACACACGTTTTCCAGCACTGATTTTAATACTGCATCATGGGCCCAAGACATCAGCAATACTATGTTCAATGACCTAGAATTCTTGAATTATACAATGGATGTAAGAGTATTCCATGCCATGTGAATGATTATATGTGTGTATCCAATCTCATTAAATTTGATATCATTTCCAGACTTATAATACATAGATGATGCTATTTAGTGGTCTAGAACATCTGGAATAGAACTGGAAGATGTAGGTTCAACTTCCACTCATCAGAGAATTACTTTTTCAAAAAAAAAATTTTTTTTTTACTGAAAACTGAAAATTTAAACTGTGAATTTCTCAATTTTTTGCTGTATGTTTTACAACTTTATTGCTGGAGTATTTTAATTTTTTATCTGTGAATAAAAAAACTGATTCAAAATCTAAATTTCTTCATCATAAGAACTGTAATACAAAACTGAAATGACAATGCATTGGAACCAAATCAAAATGTAAAATATAACTTACCAAAAACTTTATAATAGAATCCATCCAAATAATGGAGCAACAAAGGACCAGAAAAAAGAACCTATATAGGCAGAACAAAAATGTTACATTATTAACACTTTACTCACTAATAAAATAAATTAATTTTCACTTTTTAAACAGCAGTTATAACAGAAACTGTTAAGTATAACATTCAATAAAATTTTACGCATGAAGAATACTGTGCCATACAAAAACTAGTCCATAATATATCTATTTACATTTCTCCTTTGATCTTACCACTTAATCTTTTTAATCTGCCTTTCATTTCAGCAAGAATGAATAAAGCTATGTCCTTTACATTAACTAATGGATATAAAACAAATGTTCCCTTTTAGAAAAACTACAGATCCTGCAATCTTGATTACAAAAGACATTTCATATCTGCAGTTTAGCCTCTCTTCACTTTTAACCCTTACAGTGCCACAATCTATAAAATCAGGTTCATGAAGCCTGCTTATATGGACATAGAACATAAAAATAACGAAGAAAATAAGAGCTCCTAAAAATACTTTTTAAAATTTATTCCTCAACTTGATGTTTCAGAAATTAAAAAGCCCTTTTTCTTCCTCAAACTGCTATTTGCAAAGCCCAGATGAAGCCTTTGCCATAGCTGCTATTCTACCTTTTAGAATAGTCTCCCATTTTAGCTGGCTGAGAGCTCTACTAAGTTTATCGAGTTATTTTGTAAACATCCCACCATTTGTTTCTCAATAAAATTAAGTCAGATGCCAAGATAACTTTTTTTTCAAGGTTTTCAGTGATTTGCAAAAAAAAAATACAGCTATATATGTTTTTGCATAATTTTAGTATATTTTGTGATTAAAAATTATTTTAACATTTCTAAATATGTTTATCTATTATTGGATATCTTTTATGAATAGTATACAAAGAGAAAAAAAAATCTATATTTCTTTAATCACGTAATCGGCAACATCATAAGAGCATGATATCAATTGGCAAACAATCTGATTTTGATTTCAAACTTAGTGTATACGTTACGCTGCACAGATCAAATATTTCAGAAAGTACCGGAGTGTTTTGAATTTTCTTCTGCTGATGAAATATAGTTTAAAAAATAGTGATGGACAAATACTTTATAACATAAGAATATTAATCATAATGGATATCAGTTGAACAGGAAAATCTGACGTTTTTTCTATATTAAAATATTTAATTGACTCTGCAGATGATTCAGACAAATTCCGGCTTTTCTCAAATTCTGAATGGGAATAAAATTTCAACTATTTCTAGAATTATTTATATTGCTTCTCAAATACACTGGTGGTCAAAATTAAAGGATAATCAACAAAAATATATGTAGATTATAACACTCCAAAGATTATTAACTTTTGAAGTTGGACGTTTCGTCTGATCTAAATTTATTCAAAATTTCGGATAGCTTGTTGGGCACCAGGCAATATTAATTTGCCAAATAAAGTTGAAATAGGATTTGTTTTGTATATCTAGTGTTACTTATCGAGTAAGAATTCGAAAAAGACTGTCAAGTTTAATTAAAGTTAAATCTAATCAAAAATCAATTAATGTTGCTCAAGAGAAAAATAGCAAAAATTCAAAAGTTACTAATCATCATCATCATCATCTTTAAGCAGCCATGGGCTACAGAGGTCCAACCAGAACATACAATTTAGTTCTCCAAGCAAGTCTGTCCTGAGCTACATCTGGCCACTGCACACCAATTTTAATAAGGTCCTGTTTGACATTGTCTGCCCACCGCATCCTAGGTCTCCTGTAATGCTCCAAAGAATTTAAATACTATTAGTTTTGGACCCTTTTGTCTGATCCAATAATTATTCAAGCTCCGGATAGCTGAGTTGGGCACCAGGCAATAATTAACAAATTGCCAAAAAATAAAGTTCAAGTAGGGTTCGAATACCAGCGAGCGTTACTTAATAAGTAAGAATTCAAAAAATTAAATGATTGTCTATTCTAATGCAAATTCTAATCAAAACAATTAACGTTGACAAGAGAAAAATTAGTAAAGATTCAAAAAAGGTTTATATAACAAACAAATTTATTTCCAAAAACATTCACCAAAACTTCAATAAAGAAGATACATCATTTCTATCTTACAAACTGACAACTAACAAACACCTCTATCTGACTCCAACTCCTTCAAACTCTAATTGTGCTGCTGTGACTAACATGTCACCAGGTTATAACAAGAGGCTACAAAGCCAGCACGTGTCATGCTGCACACTGGGAAAGACATTTGCACAAATTGATGAGCGGCACAAACTATGACACAAGAGGGGGCGTGTCCTTGTACACGCGCTTTAGCGGGTGACAACTGGAAGTTTGGAGTTGCGCATGCGCAACTCCTATGCTCTTCGAAACGAGTGCTGTGATGCCAAAAATGAAATAAAAATCCCCAAAATGATAAATATAACGTAAATTAAGCAAAATTGGTTAAGGTAAAGTAAAAGTGAATGAGGGGGCATCACACTCTCCCTCTTTCTGAGTCCTTCAGGTACACTGTTCATAACTTCCGTTCACTTCCACAAGAGAGTATCTCTTTTGAAAGTTACTAACAGTCCGCACCACGAGAAGGCGGGGTCAGACATTAGGTGCTAGGCCTGGCCGGTTCTATGCATCATCACAGGGGATTGGTGCATAGCTCTCCTTCCAGTGACTACCTATCTACCATTTACAGACCAGTAAAATACAATGATCAGATAAAAGATGTCCAAGTGTAAGAAGTTCGGACATTAAATTATGAAAACTAAAATATAACTGACATTCGAAATTAAAACATGGACATTTGATTAAAAGATGTTTAATAGTTAAAACGGTGTCACAAAACTCACACTTAGGTTCATCGTCTGCCCGTAAAAAAAAAGAACGAGTAATAAACAAATGACCTAAGCAGAGCCAAGCAAGTACAATTTGCTCCCTGTGCTTCCTACAGTAACAATGACAGCCATGGTTTGATGATAGGTTTGATCTCAAAGAGCTTGTTCGTAAGCTCTTCCTGATGTCTGCCACTATGCCGAAGATCTCTGCCACTATGCCAGGAGATCAATTTTAAAACGCTCCGGAAATCCAAATATGGAACCGGCAACGGAGAGCCATACAGGGCGTAGTCGACTTGGCAGCAGCATCTGCCAAGTCATTGCCCCTGATACCAACGTAACTGGGCATCCAACAGAAGAGAATGTTGGTGGTGGCTGCCAGACAATGTAGCTGCTGGAAAATCTTAGAAAGAACTGGGTGAGGCTGATGCCTCACCGAGATCAAAGCCTGTAGCGAACTAAGAAAGTTGGTGTAAAGCACACACCAACGATGATGCTTAGCTGCTATGTGATCCAAGGTGAGACTGATAGCATGCAACTCTGCAGTGAAGATGGAACACTGCAGTGGGATCTGGTCTGCAATGTTTACATCACAGTACACCAGGTGGTCAGCACGATGGCTGGCAAAGAGTTGCTGATACACAGTCGGGTGTAAAGGCCTTCACCCATCCTGAAAAGAGAAATCACAGGAAGGGGAAACAGCGAGAAACGGTGGAAGCGGCTTGGCTGTCGACTGTGCAACACTATTGAGACTGGTGTTGATATCTCTGAGAGAGCCTCAGACTCGCAAACCAAAAGGACAAATGGCAATTGGTCAATTTTGAATAAAGCATTTCCCACTTTGGACTGAAAATGCAGTCCCAAGTGGAATGGCCAGGCAGGGTCCGCAATTTAAATGAATATCATAGGGACAACTGCTGACGCCAAAGAGATAAAGATGGTTCGCCACTCTCAACGTAAAGACTGGTCCTGTGAGGTACGGAAGGCCTGATGATGGAGGGGGTCCAGCACCTTCACCACTGAATCTCGGGTGGAGTCGTACATCTGGGATCCGTAGTCCAGCTTTGACTGGACAAGTGCACAGTACAGGTGGAGCAGAGAACATTGGTCAGCTCCCCAGGAGGAGAAGGACCTTGACCATGTTCAATACCCATGTGCACTTGGACCATGTGTGTCCATGTGTGGTAAAATTTTCAATTTCTGATCGAATATGAGAATGAGAAACTTGGTCTCTGCCACTACTGGAATAATGTTACCCCCGAGCCATAGCTCGGGATCCAAGTAAAGATTACACTTGTGGCAAAAGTGCATGCAAGCGGTCTTCTGTGGGGAGAAGCGAAGCCCATCTGCCATCGCCCAAACCAAAAAATTGTTTAGGGCAATGGAGTTGTCTTTCAATGACCCTCATGCTGGGCTAAGAGCAAAAGATGCTAAAATCGTCAACATAGAGGGCATTTCCTACAGATGGAGGAAGTTGTCTAGAAATAGAATCAATCTTGACAGCGAAAAGCATAACACTAAGAATGAAGCCTTGTGGCACCCCCTGTTCTTGGGGGTATGGCCGCAACAGAGTGTTGTTGATATGGACACGAAAAGAATGTGCCGATAAGAAGTTGGAGATGAAGATTGGCATGTGACCTCTCAAGCCAAAACTATGGTGGTCACGAAGAATGCTGAATCTCCAAGGTGTCATATGCTTTTTCAATGTTGAAGAAAATTGACACCAGGTGCTCTTTAGATAAAAATGAATTTCTGATAGCCGATTCGAGGCGTATCAGATGGTCAAGAGTTGACCGTTGCCTTGAAAGCCACACTGTGTTGGAAAGAAGGTTGTGGTGTTCTAAATATGAGATGAGTCTGGCATTCACCATTCTCTCCAACACCTTTCACACGCTGCTCGCCAATGTAATGGGATGATAATTAGAACGAATCTTGGAATCCTTTCCTGGCTTCAGGAAGGCCAAGACGATGGCCTCCCGCCAGGAGTCCAGAAACTGCTCCTCGAGAAAAATGTAATTAAAAAGATGGAGCAGCTGATCCTTACTCAATGGTGAGAGATGTTGGAGCATGGCATAATGGGCATTGTCTAGCCCAACAGCAGATGCATGAGAGGTGTGCAGGGCAAGGCGGAGCTCTTCTGCTGTGAATGGCCTGTTGTAAGACTCCAGGCCACT
The DNA here is from genome assembly GCA_038380435.1 of Ryuthela nishihirai. NCBI lineage: Eukaryota > Metazoa > Arthropoda > Arachnida > Araneae > Heptathelidae > Ryuthela > Ryuthela nishihirai. Next base: position 43,311,579 of record JAWZYU010000001.1, on the reverse strand, counting down.
CGAGTGGAAGGACAGCGGAGAGCATTCCAACCTGCTCTTCTGGGACAGAAACTCGGTGGAGTAAAATGAAGAAGAGATGGAGGAGAATGACTCCCCCAGCGTGTTGGCAATTGCTTTGGAATCAGCAGTTGCCTGTCCATTCTGCTCCAGGATTGATAACGAGTGGGACGTGTAGTTCCCACCCATCTTCCAGACTTTATCCCACACAACTTTAGAACTGGTCGTGTGGGTGATAGAAGACATATATTTGATCCGTTTCCTTCTGGCTCTGGTGCCGGACAAAACGAGCTTTCACCCTGGTGTGTTTGAATGCTTCAAACAATTCAAGGTTGGGGGACATCTGATATATCAAAAAAAAAAAAAAAAAACAAGCCTCATTCTGAGCCTTACAAGCTGTGGTGCAATCTGGATTCCACCATGGTTTCGGAAAACCGTATCAAAGTTTGAGGAATTGTGGATGCAGCTGTATCTACGATACAGTCTGTGATCTCTGCTACTACCACATTGATGGGCTCCTAGTTGACAGATTGGTCATTGAGCTCAGAGAGGAGATCGAAGCCAATCCAGTCAGCTTGATCAAGCCTCCACCATCAGATGCGTGAAAGGTTGCAAGGCCCCCACAGGAGATGGTGCACATCACAGGGAGGTGATCACTTCCATAAGGGTTGTCCTTGACCTCCCACGTAAACAGTGGAAGGATCGAGGATGAGCAGATGGTGAGGTCAATGGCAGTGAATGTGTGGGTTGGGAAGTGAAAGTACATACTGACACTGGTGTTCAACAGGGAGAGAGAAGGATCCAGGAGCCACTGCTCCAGGACTCCACCCCTCCTCTTGGTGTCAGCACTGCCCCAAAGTGGACTGTGTCCATTTAAGTCCCCATAATGAGGAAGGGGGATGGTAGTTGCGAGACTTTCTTCCAGGAGGAAGATATACAGAGCAGACTGTTAGGGAGAACCCCATGAAGAGGCGGATGACTACTGCCTCCAAGTTGGTGGTGAGGGGTACGACCTGGAATGGAGAATGGTAGCTCATAAGAATGGCGACACCCACGCGAGCTGAACCATTTTCATCCTGGCCCCAGCGAACTGCTGAAAAGTGCTGGATTATGGGATCTGTGACTGGTTGCAAGTATGTCTCCTGCAGGCGCACAGATGGGCTGGTGTGTCTGAAGGGACTTGATGTCGTCAAGATTCCTCTGAAATCCACGACAATTCCATTGTAGGAGTGTAGCCATCTCAGGACTTAGAAGAGTGGGTGGATAATGAATTCCTTTTCAAATTAACTGCCACAGAGGATGGTTTAGTGAATAGGGGGCGATCTGTATCCATGTCCTCAGAATCGTCCGAGGGACATGGATCAGTGACCACCCTTTGTGGAGGAGTGATAGTTTTCTTTTTCAACCAGTTTCCATTCCTGCAACTCAGCCTTCCACCTCCACTGGAAGGCCTCCTCCTTCCTGTCATCAGACAGCTAGACCTTCCAAACTGAAGGGACCCCAGTGGAGGTGGAAGGCTGAGTTGCAGGAATGGAAACCGGGGTTCATACAGAAGTCGACACCAACCTCAGTTTCGCCTGTGTCAGGAGGTATCTTGCTGCAGGAGAAATATTCAGTAGATGGTACACTAATGTCAGTCTGCACCACCACCATTGGAACGATGAGCTTTCCAATGACTGCATTGGCATAGGATACCTTGCCAGGAGGAGCAGGTGGTGCAGCGAGCTTTCTCACCTCAGCATAATAGATGTTATTGATGATCTTACAGCATTGCATGTCCTTCTCCTCCTTCCACTTCGGACAGATGTGGGAATATGTCAGATGTTCGTCACTACAGTTCACACAGCTTCCCTTTTCTGCTGTGCAGTCAGGATCAAGGTGATCCTTACTGCCACAGCGAGCACAGGTAGGTTTTTCCCTGCAAGCTGTGCGGGCATGACTGTTTATCTGGCACTGAAAGCAGCGCAGAGGGTTCGGAATATACAGTCGTACCTCACAATGCAAATAACCTGCCTTGATGGAAGAAGGTAGGCATGGCATGTTAAATGTCACAATCAGTACCTGGGTGGGTACCAATTTCCCATCATGGTGTATCGAAACCCAATGGACGCTGTTACTCCTTGAGGGTGAACTCAAAGGATTTCCTCCTCGCTGACTTTGAGGAGGCCCCATCCCGAGACTAATTCAAAGTTTTGTGGGGAGTGATTTCGACAGCAACCCCACCAATCTCTCTGACTTTCAGGGGCAGTTCCGAGCGTTTGGAACAAGAGGTCTTAACTGCAAGTCACCATATCGTAAGCGCTTGATGGATTTCGGCTCTCCCGCAAGACCTTTCAAACCTTTGTTGACAAAAAATGGGAACATGTTCCCAAGTACCTGATCACCCGTGGAGTGGAAGATCAGGAATCTTGGGAACGAAGAGAGAACAAAAAAGATGGCGTTGATGACAAAGGCAATGAAGATGGGTGCTCGTGTCGAGTCCTTTTAGCAGCATTGATCGAATCAATTTCATCTTCAATTCTCATTTGTTTATGTGTGGTTCAGTGCCCGCTGCCCCCACCCTCCACAGAGCCCAACAAGGGGATGCCCAATCGGGCGGCAGGGCTACACAAGCACTATACCCACAGTGAGCCAAGCTCTCACAAATATAAGGAAAATGAAAAGAGAAATGTGCAAAAAAAAACTTTCTTAACAAAAGGAACTAAGTGAAAAATAACAAAATTGTGAACAGCCAAACAGGCCACACAAAGAAAAGATAACTACAAAAGGAAAATAAATTTTGAGGATTTTCACAAACCTGTACCCTGATATGGGCAAGGTTACTCACCACTCTGCACAATTGACCCTAACAGGACCTGCCCACAAGCAGATTGCTCCTGGGGGGGAGCTTCCCCAGGAGCTCCCGTTTATTGGAAGCAGAGGCCCTAGAATCTGCTACCCAGCCCCACGGCGACAGGCGGCCAAAGGGGACCCTGCCAGTCATGAGCTGAGAGAAGACGGGGACTCCCGAACAACTACCAGGATCCTCCTTTCCTGGGACAAGGGTCGCCATGCATGGCAAACACGCAGGAGAGTGTTCAGGACCCTGTGAAGGTACCCAAGCCAGCGGAACCTTCACAGGGTGGTCCTCTCACCACATACAGCACCGAGGGGACTGATTCGTGATAAATTGGCATCTGGAGAGAACCAAGGGCACACAACAGTTCCTTGAACAGCAGAGAAAGGGACTACTCTGGTACCGTGGCATGATGGTTGGAGCAGGAATCATGATGAATTTGTGTAGAGATCTGCACAACTTTCCAAGTGGTTCTGTTATTGCCCTGTGGTACAGAGACTAGTTCCTGAACCCATATATCAGGCCGTTCTGGGGAGTGTCAGTCCAGATTTTATTCTTATAGATGATAACACCCGCTGTCATCGAGCTCATGTGGCCGTCGATTTTCTCAAAGAGGAAAATATTCACTGAATGGAGTGGCCACCTAGATCTTCTGACCTCAATTCCATTGAGCATATATGGTATCCTGTAGGGAGATGCACTGGAGCTCTCAGAACACTCCAAGAAACTCAGAATAGCACTTGTCAAGGAGTGATCATTAATCTCCAAAGACCTCATCACTACCTTCATAAATAGTATGAGGAGTCATTGCTTGAGCTGCATGACTGTCAGAGGTGATTATACTTCATATTAACATATCTCATGTTGTATGTAACAGACTTTTAAGTATTGTTCCATGAACTACTCCTTCATGTCAACTGCACGATTATGATCCTAATACATGCACATTATACAATTATGAATTTCTTCTGCTTGACTTACATTTGCAATGTAATAATAAATCTCTTCATGAGATTTCATTGTATTCCCATAAAAATACTTCAAGGTATGTATTTATAAATTATCCTTTAATTTTGAGTACCAGTGTATATACTGCAATTAGAAAAAATAATTATTTGAAGCTTGATCAAAAATTAAATCATTAAGCATACGTAATGTAAAATTGTAGCTACTTCAGCAAACATCTGATTAGTAGAATATCATAATAAAAAATCTAATTTTTAATAATAGGATTTTTAGTACTACTTTTAATTGAAGTAATTTCATAACTAGCATTCAAAATTTGTAATTTTAAGTAAACTTTTTTTACTGTTTTTGCAAAGTTAAACATTTTTTTTTGTAGTTGGGTTGTTTTATCTCTAAGCAGCACTTTTCTGCACACTATGGGCTAAATGGTCAGGTCACAAGGACCCCAAAGGCTCAGAGAAGGTTGGAGGAGGGGACCCACTGAAACAGCTGTTGGGAGAGAGATGGTAGTCTCCCATTAGGGCCACCCAGTTTGTTCTTTACCATGCACAGGGTATGGCTCTCCCACACATGGGGCCACAGCTTAACATCCCATCCGACGGACGGCGGCCTTTTCAAGCCCATTACAGTGTCCCCTACTGACCATTGGCAGGGCTGGAGTTCTGCGAAGATAAATGCTGACTCAGCTGGGACTCGAACCTGGGAATTGCAGATTACGAGCCTGGGTGCTACCAACTGAGCCACCCCCCTTTTTTTTGTAGTAGTCAGTATGTAATATAAACTGATCTGGAAAAGGTTTGATCTCAAATTTCAGAGGTTAAAACTATATTTGCTTTGAAATATTTTCATTTAATTTTTTTCACAGCTCTTTATCCCTTTTCAGTTTTTATTTAAATAATTTTGTTTTAAAGCAAAATAAATTTTTGTAACACTGCTACCTTAGTTTTAGAGTTTGCTGATAGAAAAAAAAATCAGCATTGTGAGTTATTTGTATAAATGACCAAATAATTTTGAAAAAATTAAATGAAAGATTAAAGTAATGAGAAAAATTATGAATTATATAAATTAAGGTAGTAAAATACTTCCAAAAATAAGGCAAAATATTTTTTTTAATTTTTACTGACTTTAAACTGCAAAAAATACAATAAATTTCTGTAATTTTCTTTAAAAAACTTATTAAATTTTACTTAATGCTTTTTAATTTTTGTCATTTCCTTAATCCCAATTAAATGTTCCTTCTTTTAGTATATAACATGACCTATTTCTGTTCAGCTGTAATTTTTTTATAAATTTTAAACGTCGATGTTTGAGTGGTCACAGCTGGTGAAAAGCTTGGATTATTCTCATAGTACAGTGAAAAAATTTAAAAAAAAGTAATTTTCTTCATTTAAGAAAAAATTTATTTTCCTCTTATACATAAACAAATAGGCTTTCTATTGATATGCATTATAACCATTTCAGTCTATTCCTTTTTAATATTTTATTTTCAGAAGATCCAGAATTAAATGATTATTAATTTGGCATACAGCATGTCATAATTCGTTTTAGTAATTATTTGGCAAAATAGTTCTAAAGTTCACTTTTTTTGCCTGAACACAATGGAAAAAAAAGCTGGCCACAGGTACAATTCAGTTTTCAGGCCTGGCATGGTCAAGGTTAAATGTAGTTTCGTCAAGAAATATATGCACATAAAACAAGGATATTCACAGCACATCTTTTAGATTTCATTAAACATTTAACCACTATCGAGCGGTTTACAGTCAATAGGATAAAGATGGGTGTAGAGAAAAAATTGTCTTGGGCTGGATGGTATCTGAACCCACATCCTCCTGATGACATGTCTAGTCCTCTGAAAGCTAAGCTACTGGCCGTCAATCAATCTCACCTAGACAGCTTGAGTAGCCACGGGCATATGACAAACACACCACAAGAGCCTCCAGGCTGATGTTTTTTTGTCAGTCATCAGAATCTGCATCACTTTAGGTTTAGTCAGTAGTAGCAAGATATATAGAACAAGGAAATTCAAAGCACCTCTTTTTGATTTTACTAAGTACTTAACCACTATCAAATTGTTTACAGTCAAAAGGGTAAAGATTGGTGTAGAGGCTACAACCATCTTTCATATCCCACTTGGCCAAAGACAATTTTTTCTCTACACCCATATTTACCTTGTTCACTATAAACAGTTCAATAGTGGTTAAATACTTAGTGAAATATACACATTTGCTATCCATGAATATGTATTTGGAGACTTCTGTTATGTGAATGGAAAGCCAAATTCTAAGCTTTTTATACAAAAATGTCACTAGAAGTAAATTGAAAACTTTCCTCAAATCAATTTTCAAAAATATCAACTTAATATCAAAAAGTTATTCAAGATTAAAAATTTAGTGCAGATACTGATTTTCCATGATTATTATTAGTCAATGAATTGTTATAAAAGTTGCTATTTGTATTTTAACTTTTGAAGTAAATTATCATGAACAGCAATGCTGTTGTTATATGTTTCAATCACCATAACTCTTTATTAAACATTGCTGAAAATAAACTTAGAAATAGTTGATTCAGATATTAAAATTATATCCAATTATATTTTTTCATAAAAAGTTTTTAGGATGCCTTGAGAATGTGGCTTTCCATTCACATAGCAAGTATTCCACTACAAAGCTGAAGAGCTGTCTATATATATATACACACAAGGATATACTTTAAATTTATAAGAACTACAATTGTAAAAATAATTTGGTTTACCATAGTAAGAAACAGTGGAATGAACAAAGCTGGCAAGACTCCTTTAATTCTCAATCCAATCAAAGACCAAAAACTGTTATCCTAGAATAAAAAAGAATGATTGTAATAACAATGAAAACCAGCTTAAATACAGTTATCCTTTTAAGTACTATAATTTATTGATGAGATAAACAATTCGTATCATTAAGAATCGTCAACAGTTACTATATTATTATCCTGTGATATTTGTCAGGGAATATAAAAAATATCACCTCAAACATCGATTTTCTACAACTATTATTTAGTAAATCCATTGATATTAACCTCTTCAGACCCTGTGTACATTACAATGTACATTACTTTTTATAATTTTTTTAAACACAGGAAGAGATGCCTTTGGTCTTGAAATATTTTCATAGACCAGTATTTAATACACAAGAATGGACTGGAAGTTGATGTCATAAATATAATAAAATTGCAGTGTATCATAAATTTAATAAAACTCTATAACACTGTATATGACGTATAAATAAAACATAGCAGAAGTAAGGTAGTATGATTTAACAGTAATGATAACAATAGCGTATCAGGATATGTGGTAACAAGAATTTACAGATGGATGTCAAAATGGCATAAAATATGTATTTGTCTATTATTTCAGGTACAGAGATATCTGCTTAATATAGAATGAACAAATAGAAGACTCCCACCTCAAAATTGCCCCACTCACTGGATATGTAGTAAAAACGCAACCTTTTTCCCCTTAGATTAAAGGAACAACGAATTAAAAAAAAATAACCTAATGTTGTAGAACCAAAATCGCTCTGTAATAGAACTGGGCAGTTTATTATCGATAATTGTCTGAGCTAAGGAGTAGCCTTAGCTCAGACAATTATCGATAATAAACTGCCCAGTTCTATTACAGAGAGAAAAATAATTATTTGCCCTCCCACTAAGTTCAAACTATCTTACATGGAAAATTTAATTATTAACATATCCTATGTAACACAGACATTTATTCTTGCTATCACCATGGAAACTATTACTCAGAAACTATCAGCTTCCTCTAGAAAAAAGCTGCAACACATAGGAAAGTTGACATAGTGCCAGCCTTTTATAAGTTGATTTCACCCTTTCTTCACTTGCCTTATTTTGTGATTTAATCTATATTGTCAGAGAGGAGATGTCTCCTCTCGGATGATATAGACGATTCTTTTCTTTTTTGCTTTGGTGCATTAACTTTTCGGCACTTAGCCAAGATACCCAAAATTCAATACCCAAAGAAAAAAATTGTAATGTTTAATAAACTAGAAGGACACATATGCCTCTGGTGCATATGAGAATCTCGTTTTCAAAGAGAAAGAAGTTTTTCCTTTACCTACTGTTTCATTCCTTAAAAGTTTTAATTTGAGCTAGCAGATGATGGGAAAAATGCAAAAGGCATTTCATTAGTAATTATACAACATAAAAGTATTTGTCTTTAAATTCTTAAATCTAAGAAGTTGCATTTTTTACACCTCTCTCTCAAAGAACTAGAGATTATTGCTGTCAGTGGACTTCTTTAAAAACTACAACTAAATTTTCAAATTTCGGTTCTATACATATTTTATTTGTAAAACTCCCCAAAAGCTCTGCCATTTCATCATTTCAGTGATCTGTAAAGATATATATATATTAAAACTACTACGTAAAAGATGTGAATTATATTTCATTAGTACCAATCAAATAAAATAGTTTTCTAATTATCATTTTCATTGACATGGAAACTTCATAACGTTCACATTTCCACCACCAAAATTTCATATTTCTATCATTAATACATTGCTGCAAAATTCGTTTGAAATTTTCAATCTTTTTCACCATTAGAGGGTGTATTTATAGTGTTTGAAAGATTCTGAAAGTGTGAATCATACTATTTTATCAATTCCTATCTAATCCTAAAAAAGATTTTTTCATTTCTCTAAATACAATTATCTACTAAAACAAACAACTGTCTTTTCCCACCACCCCTGGGTCTAGGAGGTCAATTCATTGTTGCCAATGGAAACTCATGGCATTCACATTCCACCACAAAAATTTCAAATATTTGTCTGAAATTTGCATATTTTTCCACCGTTACAGGGCGCAATTAGTTTTTGGAAGATTTAAAATAGTGTGACTCATAATAATTCATCAATGACAGACAGGAAAAATTATATTTTCTTTGAAAACGATAACAAAAGTGTTTCTCCATTTCATAACAAGGATCCATTAATATGAGCAATCCAAACTACCTTGTATAACATTGGCCCATGTTTTAAAATATACTACATTGAAAAGAATCATTAAAAGAAATAAATATCATGTTTCATATAAATATTATAGTATTTGGGAAAAATAATTTCCTTTCGATTAATATATTTCACAAATGCATAGTATATCTATTTTTTTTACAGTATTACTGTAAAAAGTCTTATCAAAATTAATATGTTTCTAAATTTGTTTAAATTTTATAAAATTCAGAATTGAATTCTATTTAATTTGGTATATAGCATGATCTATTTTGGTTGATTGGTGTTTATTTTTACTTCTAAAGCTGACTTGTTTATTTGACTGATCATATCTAGTGAAAAGATTGGACATTTCCAAACTATAGTACATTCCAAAAAATTTGAGTGTTTTTTCTTCATTTAGGAAAAAATTATTTTCCTCATATTCGTAAATAAAGTCTTTTTACTGATATATATATTATAACTATTTCTCTCTATTAGTTTTCTTTAAATTTTATTTGCATTGCTAGATGCTTTTTTTTCACTTATGACTCTAAAACAGCCCTATTAAGGTAAAACTAGTCACTCTTTTTGTTAAATATTTATTTTTCAAAAAATCTTAAATTAAATGCTGATTAATTTGTCTCATAACATGTCATAATCATTTCATTAGTTAGTTGTCAAAAAAAGTTCTGAAGTTAATTTCCTTTTTTTTGGCTGAGCATAATGAAAAATAATACCTTGGCCTCTGGATGTAAACCAGTTTTTCAGGCTGATAAAGTTAGAGGGATATAGGCTAAAAATTCAACTGAGATCCATGCTCAAGAGCGCAGCCATTCAAAGCAACTGAAGCACCATCTGCCTGATCAGTTTTCATCACTTTAGTTTTCTCTCTGTTTATAACCAAACCTACTCTACTACCAGTCTCATCAACAGGTCGATTGAAAGAGTTCGTATCTCATCAACATCATTTGCCAAAAGTGCTAATCATCAGAATAATCTAAATCAGATATTTTCAGATCTGTAGACCATTTATATGCCCAAAATCATCCCCCTTGCAATGAATTCCACATAACATAAACAATAACCAATCTATGGAGAAAAGGAGACAAAATGCATTTTTGTCAAACGTAAGAAGCACTGTTACACCAATTGCTACAAGCCTTATCAACTCTAATACACATCTCAGTGTTATTGTAGAGAGCTCTCATTAGGTTAACTAACTTCTCTGGTATAAAATTTCACGATCAAGCACAAATTATGACAGCCAACAAAGTCAAAAGCCTTTTTGAAATGTACAAATCTAGTAACCACAGGTTTCTGAAACTCTAAAACAGTTCTCAAGAAGTTGCCTAAGTGAAAATATTTGATTAATACATACCCTACCACTTCTGAATCCACACTGCTCATCACACAATTGTACAGAAATCAGATTCTTAATTCCATTAAGCACAATCATGCAAAAGAACTTTACCTGGAACAGAAAGTAGGCTGATACCCCTATAGTTATCACAAGAATTACAATCGCCTTTTTTAAAAAAAAAAAAATAGGGATAATAGCTATGGTAAAAACCTTAGGAACAATATATACAAAATTCACATGCAACCATGGGCTACAGAGATCCTACCAAACTGTATAATTTTGCTCTCAACACCTGTCTGTATTGAGGTACAGCTGATGCATTTCACTACTGTAGGACAATTCTAGCAAGGTCCGTTTAACATTGTCTTCCCAATGCATCCTAGGTCTCCCCCTTTTCCTGACGCCTTTGGACACACTGTTCATAATCCTGTTTGCCAATCTGCAGCTACGCAAAGGACAATATCGGCAAACCAAAGCCATCTCTCTCTACACAAAATGCTGCTGAAAGGATATTGCTGACTTCTTCTAATCTCATCATTACTTACAAAGTCAACCCACCTAATACCCAAGATACTGTATAAGCATCTAGAATCAAAAGCATCATGTTCAGACAAGCGTTAAAGACTTGAATGTTATCTGCTGTTATGGCCCCACTGAGGATGCTGATGGGGATGAGAAGGATAGGTTTTATGAACAACTTCAGGATATTTTGAATGCTGTCAAGAAAGGAGATATTACCCTTGTTCTTGGTGACTTCAATGCCAAAGTTGGTACTGACTCTGACCTTTGGGGAGGAGTAATAGGCCCTTTTGGTATTGGTAGCTGCAATGGCAATGGGCAACGTCTCCTAAAGGTAATTAACTCAATGGTTTCAGAATAACTAACGCATATTACAAACACCGCGACATACATAAATACACATGGGTTTCACCTGATGGGCTGCATAAGAATATGATTGATTACATATTAATTAACAGCAAATGGCTAGTTCTGTTAGGAATACCAGGGCATATAGGGGAGCTGAAATTGGATCTGACCATTACCTTGTTAAAAGTGTGTTGCAACTTAAACTTAAAAAGTGTTGTGCTAGGGTTAAAAAATTTACTTTTAATACTGAAGCTCTGAAAGACCCAGTTATAGCCAAAGCTTACCATGTCATTATGACAGTCATGGTATGCTTACTATTGAAGTTGAGGAAGAATGGGATCATTTTAAACAGGCTTTTTTGGACACTAACAGTACTCTTTTAGGAAAAAAGGAGCAGAAGAGACAGAATTATCTGAGTGATAAGGCACTTGAGCTCATTTTGGAAAGAAAGAACTGCAGAAATGTAATTAATCAATACCCTACTAGTCCTAATAGAAAGCATTACAGAGAACTTAATAAACGTGTAAAAGATCAGTTAGCTGCTGATAAGATTCTTTGGCTTGATGGTTTGGCTGACAAAGCCGAGGAAGCAGTTAGACAGCACAACAGCAGAGAGCTGTACCAGATAGTTAATGTTTTGTATGGTAGAAAACGGACAGGTATACAGGGATTGAAGGATAAACAAGGTAAGGTTATAGAAGGTGAGGATTCTGTCATGGCTAGGTGAGCTGAGCATTTCAGTGATATTCTAAACAATGTGGTTAGTTCTACTCCCATTGTTTGCAATGATGATATATGCATTGGTGGCTTTAATGTTGGCCCTATAACACAATATGAAGTTATTTTGGCTGTTTCTAAACTTAAACTTCATAAATCCCCAGGGGTAGATGAAATTACTACTGAAATGCTTAGAGCTGGGAATGTTTCGGTTACCACTTGGATGACTGAAATTCTGAATATCTTTTATGATAAAGGCATGGTTCCTAAGGATTTTACCAGAGCTATTGTTATCCCTATTTTCAAAAAAGGTGATCGCAGTTCTTGTGATAACTATAGGGGTATCAGCCTACTCTCTGTTCCAGGTAAAGTTCTTTCCATGATTGTGCTTAATAGAATTAAGAATCTGGTTGACAGGCAATTGCGTGATGAGCAATGTGGATTCAGAAGTGGTAGGGGATGTGTGGATCAGATATTTTCACTTAGGCGGATTCTTGAGAAATGTTTAGAGTTTCAGAAACCTTTGGTTGCTAGCTTTGTTGATTTCAAAAAGGCTTTCGACTCTGTTGATCGTCATAATTTGTGATTGATTGTGAAATCATATGGTATACCAGACAACTTAGTTAACATAATGAAAGCTCTCTATAATAACACTGAGTCGTGTGTGAGAGTTGGTAAGGCTTGTAGCAATTGGTTTAGCATTACTTCTGGTGTTCGACAAGGGTTCATTTTGTCTCCTTTTCTCTTTAGCTTGGTTATTGATTATGTTATGCGAAATTCACTTCAAGGGAAAGATTTTGGCCTTAAATGGACTGGAGATACGAAAATTTCTGATTTAGATTATGCTGATGATTTAGCCCTTTTGGCAAATGATGTTAATGAGATGAACTCTTACATTCGAGCTGTTGATGAGACTGGTAGTAGAGTAGGTTTGGTTATAAACAGAGAGAAAACTAAAGTGATGAAAATTGGTCAGACAGGCTGTGATTCAGTTAATCTGAATGGTTGCAGTCTTGAGCAGGTGTCACAGTTTAATTATCTTGGGAGCTATGTAACAGATAATGGTGATGTGCGGCATGAGATTAACAGACGAATAGGGATTGCTGCCGGGACTTTTAAGAATCTATGGAGAGTGTGGAGAAATAGGCGTATACACCTAAACACTAAAATTAGACTGTATAATAGTTTGGTTCTTTCTAGGGTTAGTTATGGTAGTGAAATTTGGACACTTTGTAAACAAGATAACAGGAAACTAGATGCTTTTGATTCCAGATGCTTACGCAGTATCTTGGGCATTAGGTGGTTCAACTTTGTAACTAATGATGAGGTTAGGCAAAGGAGTTTGCAACCTCCTTTAAGCAGCATATTGTGCAGAGAGAGACTCCTTTGGTTTGGCCATGTTGCCCGTATGAATAATTATAGATTGGCGAATAGGGTTATGAACAGTGTGCCTAAAGGCCTCAGCAAAAAGGGGAGACCTAGGATGCAGTGGGCAGACAATATCAAACAGGACCTTGTTAGAATTGGTGTGCAGTGGCCATATGCAGTAGATGTAGCTCAGGATAGACTTGCTTGGAGAACTAAATTGCACGGTCTGGTTGGACCTCCGTAGCCCATGGCTGCTTGAGGATGATGATGATGAAACTTAGAAAGAACCAAACAATTATAAAGCCTAATTTTAGTCTTTAGGTATATACACCTATTTCTCAACACTCTCCATAGATTCATCTCATGTGCATATCATTAATATCACTTACATAGTTCGCAAGATAATTACACTGAGACACCTGCTCAAGAGTGAAATTATTCAGATTAACTGAACCACAGCCTGCTTGACCAATTTTCACTTTATTTTCTCTCTGTTTATAACCAAACTTGCTATACAACTGGTCTCATCAACAGCTCAAATGAAAGCGTTCATCTCTTCAGCATCATTTGCCAAAAAAGTTAAATCATCAGCATAAACTAAATCAGAAAATTTCAGATCTCCAGACAATTTAAGCCCAAAATCTTTCCCTAGCAGCGCACAATTGCTACCAGCCTTACCAACTCTCACACACCGCTCTGTGTTATTATAGAGAACTTTCATTATGTTAACTAACTTGTCTCGTATGCCTTATGATCTCATAATCAACCACAAATTATGACGATCAACAGAGTTGAAAACTTTTTTGAAATCAACAAAGCTAGCAACCAAAGGTTTCTGAAACTCTAAACATTTCTCAAGAATCTGCCTAAGTGAAACTATCTGATCCACACATCCCCTACCACTTCTGAATCCACATTGCTCATTACTCAATTGACTGTCAACCAGATTCTTAATTCTATTAAGCACAATCATGCAAAGAACTTTACCTGGAACAAAGAGTATGCTGATACCCCTATAGTTATCACAAGAACTGCGATCACCTTTTTTGAAAATAGGGATAACAATAGCTCTGGTAAAAATCCTTAGGAACCATGCTTTATCATAAAAGATATTCAAAATTTCAGTTCTCCACGTGGCAACCGAAACATTCCAAGCTATAAGTATTTCCGAAGCAATTTTATCTACCCCTGGGGTTTAATATTTAGAAACAGCCAAAATAACTTCAGATTGTGTTATAGGCCAACATTAAAGCTGCCAATGCATATATCATCATTGCAAACAATGGGAATAGAACCAACCACATTGTTTAGAATATCACTGAAATGCTCAGCTCACCTAGCCATGACAGAATCCTCACCTTCTATAACCTTACCTTATTTATCCTTCAATCTCTCTATGCCTGTTCGTCTTCTACCACACGAAACATTAACTATCTTGTACAGCTCTCTGCTGTTGTGCTGTCTAACTGCTTCCTCGGCTTTGTCAGCCAAGCCATCAAGCCAAAGATCCTTATCAGCAGCTAACTGATCCTTTACATGCTTATTATGCTCTCTGTAATTATTTCCATTGAGACAAGTAGAGTAATAATTAAGGGCATTCCTACAGTTTTCTTTCTTTCTGAAATAAGCTGAAGTGCCTTATCACTCAAATAATTTTACCTCCTCTGATCTGTTTTTTTTTTCCTAAACGAGTAGTTTCCAAAAAAAAAAGCCTGTTTAAAACGGTCCTATTCTTCCTCAACTTCGGCAGTAAGCAAACCATGACTGTCATAATGACTAATTAACCTATCATGGTAAGCTTTGGCTATAACTGGGTCTTTCAGAGCTTCAGTATTAAATTAAATTTTTTAACCTTAGCACACGGTCACAACGTCCTATACCCAAGAGGTACTCTTTCTGCAAACATCCACTATAAAGTGAATTTACTGCATGAGTGAGCAATAACTAGGTAACTGCACTCAACTGCACCTCTACCATGACATACTTTGAACTGCACTGAACAAATTACTTCCAAAATCTATCGTTTTTAAAAATAGCAGTTTTTTGTTAATTTACAGATTTTCAAAACTTTAATGAAAAATTTGTTGACGGTAGTTCAAATCAAGCTTGTGAGCTTAAATCAGATGATTGCTTCACCATATATTAATGTTAAACAAATCGGGAATACCATATAGTGCTTCTAAGAAATGGCAACCAGATGACTTTAACAAATTATTTATATTATAGTTTCATTAAATATGCATCAAATGAAAAAAAAAATATTTTTTCAAACTTGAATTGCGTATCTTTAAAAGATTACCTAAGCAAATTTTCAAACAGCAATTTCTGTTTCTTTAAATCAAAGTTTCACATGTTTTACAAAAGACATCTATTGATGTTCTTGACCTGTCTTTTTGGATTCTGCCAATGTCTATGTTCGAAGGTGACCCGGGAAGGTTTAAAGCAACTAATACATCTCTCATCATTACAAACAATGCGAGTAGAACTAACTGCATTGTTTAGAATATCTCTGAAATACTCTGCCCACCTAGCCATGACAGAATCCTCACTTTCAATAAGCTTACCTTGTTTATCCTTCAATCCCTGTATACCTGTCCATTTTCTACCAAACAAAACATTACCTATCTGATACAGCTCTCTGCTGTTAGGTTGTCTAGCTGCTTCCTCAGCTTTGTCAGACAAGCCAAAGACTCTTATCAGCTGTTAACTGATCCTTTACTTGTTTATCAAGCTTTCAGTAATGTTTCTGTTAGGATTAGTACAGTAATAATTAAGGAATTCCTGTAGTTCATTCTTTCCAAAATAAGCACCAGCACCTTATCACTTAGTTTTGCCTTCTCTGCTCCTTTTTATCCAAAAGAGTACTGTTAGTCTAAAGAAAAACCTGTTCAAAATGGTCCCATTCTTCCTCAATTTCAGTAGTAAGCAAATCACAACTGTCATAATGACATAGTAATCTATCATGGTAAACTTTAGCTATAGCTGGATCTTTCAGACATTCAATATTAAAGGTACCTTTTTTTACCTTAGCACAACACTTCTTAACTCTTCTAGTGTCCAAGCCGTCTGTATATGTACGGAGAATCTGAATTGAGGGGCCAATGACATATGTATATGCATTTAGTACAACAAAAATATATCAATTTTTTTAAAATAAAAATTGCCATTGTAATCTTTATATATATATATATCTTATAAAAATGTAATCCAGGTTAAAAAGCAATATTTTGTTCAATTTTATGCATATTTTATTAAATTACAATATAAATAATTTTATAAAGCCATCTGATTGCCATTTCTTAGACGCACTAAATGGTATTGCCGATTTGCTTGTTAATTTCCTATTTGCTGAAGCAACCTTTTGACTTAAGCTCACAAGTTTCATTTGAACTGTTACCAACAAATTTTTCCTTTAATTTTCGAAAATCTCCCAAAAACAACAAAAAATCTGCTATTTTTAAAAACTATAGATATTGGAAGTAATTACAAAATACATAGCGCAATTTTTTTTTTTTTTTTCGTTTTACACTCTTTTTCTGTTGTAAACCTATTTCAGTATTCCCAAGATATTTTTATCATTTTTCCCAGCATCCTTCAAATCAAAACTGAAAGAAAACCCATCATTCTTAGAAATTCTGGTTGCACCTGCATTTATTCAGTTATGCTTCAATGAGTCAAACAAGACACATACGGCTGACACATGATATCTCAGTTCCATGTGCTATAAGTGTTTCTTACAGTTTTGGTGCAGCATATTGGATCATCATCATCCTCAAGCAGCCATGGGCTACGGAGGTCCAACCAGACCGTGAAATTCAGTTCTCCATGCGTATCTGTCCTGAGCTACATCTGCTGCATTCTGCCACTGCACACCAATTCTAACAAGGTCCTGTTTGACACTGTCTACTCACCACATCCTACATCTCCCGCTCTTTCTGAGGCCTTTAGGCACACTGTGCATAACCCTATTCGCCAATCTATAATTATTCATACGGGCAACATAGCCAAACCAACGGAGTCTCTCTCTGCACAATATACTGCTTAAAGGAGGTTGCAGACTCCTTTGCCTAACCTCATCATTAGTTACAAAGTTAAACCACCTAATACCCAAGATACTGCGTAAGTATCTAGAATCAAAAGCATCTAGTTTCCTGTTATCTTGTTTACAAAGTGCCCACGTTTCACTACCATAACTAACCCTAGAAAGAACCAAACTATTATACAGTCTAATTTTAGTCTTTAGGTGTATACGCCTATTTCCCCACAATCTCCATAGATTCTTAAAAGTCCCGGCAGCAATACCTATTCATCTGTTAATCTCATGCCGCACATCACCAGTATCAGTTACATAGCTCCCAAGGTAATTAAACTGTGACACCTGCTCAAGACTGCAACCATTCAGATTAACTGAATCACAACCTGCCTGACCAATTTTCATCACTTTAATTTTCTCTCTGTTTATAACCAAACCTACTCAACTACCAGTCTCATCAACAGCTCGAATGAAAGAGTTCATCTCATCATCATTTGCCAAAAGGGCTAAATCATCAGCATAATCTAAATCAGAAATTTTCGTATCTCCAGCCCATTTAAGGCCAAAATCTTTCCCTTGAAGTGAATTTCGCATAACATAATCAACAACCAAACTAAAGAGAAAAGGAGACAAAATACACCCTTGTCGAACACCAGACGTAATGCTAAACCAATTGCTACAAGACTTACCAACTCTCACACATGACTCAGTGTTATTATAGAGAGCTTTCATTATGTTAACTAACTTGTCTGGTATACCATATGATCTCACAATCAACCACAAATTATGACGATCAACAGAGTCAAAAGCCTTTTTGAAATCAACAAAGCTAGCAACCAAAGGTTTCTGAAACTCAAACGTTTCTCAAGAATCTGCCTAAGTGAAAATATCTGATCCACACATCCCCTACCACTTCTGAATCCACATTGCTCATCACGCAATTGCCTGTCAACCAGATTCTTAATTCTATTAAGCACAATCATGGAAAGAACTTTACCTGGAACAGAGAGTAGGCTGATACCCCTATAGTTATCACAAGAACTGCGATCACCTTTTTTGAAGATAGGGATAATAATAGCCCTGGTAAAATCTTTAGGAACCATGCCTTTATCATAAAAGTTATTCAAAATTTCAGTCACCCAAGTGATAACCAAAACATTCCCAGCTCTGAGCATTTCTGTAGTAATTTCATCTACCCCTGGGGATTTATGAAGTTTAAGTTTAGAGATAGCCACTACCTATTCGTCTATACCACTACCTATTCGTAACTTCAGATTGTGTAGATAGCCACTACCTATTCGTAACTTCAGATTGTGTTATAGGGCCAACATTAAAGCTGCCAATGCATCTATCGTCATTACAAACAATGGGAGAAGAACTAACCGCATTGTTTAGAATATCACTGAAATGCTCAGCCCACCTAGCCATGACAGAATCCTCACCTTCTATAACCTTACCTTGTTTATCCTCCAATCCCTGTATACCTGTCAGTCTTCTACCACACAAAACATGAACTATCTGATATAGCTCTCTGCTGTTGTGCTGTCTACACTGCAAGACTTCCTCAAATATGTAAAATTTTACGATGCCAAGAGAAGAAATGAGTTCATGTATCTGCGATGACCTCTACTCAGGATTATCCACCAGCTGATAAACGTATCCTGTGAATAAAAGAACTAGCCCCTTAGGGCTGTCAACCCACAAACAAACAGAAAACACAGCGGAAGGTTTTCCCTCCACAGAAGCCCACCAGTGCAGCAAAATCAGGATCCATAATCAAGCTCAGAGCCATAGTTCCGTTCAGGTTGTATATATGGTCAGCACCCTGACTCCTCCTCAGCAGGGTAGAAAATAGAAAAGTAGCCATAGTTGTCCAGATCAGTAGGCCACACTAATTTGGCAGCCCTCCCCTTCCATTCACTTCCACAAGAGTATCTCTTTTGAAAGGTACTCTTTGTAAAGTTAGCATTTTTTTTTATGTTTAAACCTTAGTTTTCATTTCAATAGATTTATTTTCGGAAATTATCTATCTTTCAGCTGATTGATAAGTGTTGATTTTTTCAGAGTTATATCGTGTGGCCAGCCTACAACTTGTTACTGTGGATATTTTAACATTGTATTAGGTTATATGTTAATTCTTATTTTATTATTTATTACTTTTCCAGTAAATCTCTGATATAGTATCATTTTCTGAAAATAAATGAAGTCTTGGACACGAAAGCAAATTCATTTCTGTATATTTACTTTAATTAGTTAGTGATCTTCGATCGAGTGATTTATCGATCTTTCCCAGTTATGCTAGATCGGAGGCCAGCTTAAAAGTTGTTGCGGATATTTTATTTAACATCCCATTAGGTTATATGCAATTTTTCTTTTATTATTTCTTGCTTTTTTAATAAAAAAAATGAGCTTATACTATTTTCCGAAATTGAATCTCTTTGATATGGAAGCAAAATAAGACTTTCTTGCTACGGAAATCGGCCTTCATTTGGGAGGGCAATTTCGGGAAGGGCTGGTCCTTGTTGCTCACACCTTTCTGCACTTAGCCAAGATCACCAAACTTCAACACCCAAAGAAAAAATTCATAATGTTTAGTAAAAAAAAAAGCAGCCAAAGAAGTTTTTTTTTTTCTATTTCATAACCAGTTCAGAAAATCCCGTGAATGTGAGAAGGCCAAGTCACATTGTATAACACTGGCCATGTTTAAAATATAAGATACTGAAAAGAATAATTAAAAGAAATGAAAATCATATTTCAGGTTGAATATTATATTTTTTGAGCCTGGACACTGGAAGGGTTAAGTTTAAGTTGCAAGACTCTTAAGCAGGTAATTAATGGTCAGTTCCAATTTCAGCTCCCCTATATGTCCTTATATTTCTAAAAGAACTAGCCCATTTGCTGTTAATTAATATATTTCAGTTTAGCATCAATAGGGGTGTAGAACAAAACAATTAAGTTCACTACTTGTAAGAGATGTTGCCCATTGCCACTGCAGCTACCAATACCAAAAATCACCCCTCCCCAAAGATCAGATTTCGGTTGTTGGGTTGTCTTACTTTGAGCAGCACTTTTTTTGCACACAGTGGGCTAAATGGACAGGACACAAGGACCCTGAGGGCTCAGAGAAGGTTGGGGGAAGGGAACCCACTGGACAGCTGTTAGGAGACAGATGGAAACTTCCCATCAGTGCCATTCAGCATGTTCTTTAATGTGCACAAGATATGGCTTTCCCTCACATGGCACCATAATTTAATATAGAATCACATTTTTAATGAAGTGCTTGGAAAGGCCAATAAATTTCAATGCTAGTCCAGGTGGGACTCGACATTATAAGCCTGATGCACTAATAACTGAGCCCTTCCCCCCTAGGTCAGAGTCAGTACCAACTTTAGCACTGAAGTTGCCTAGAATAAGGGTAATATTTCCTTTCTTGACAGAATTCAAAATATCCTGAAGCTGTCCATAAAACCAATCCTCAGTGGAGGCATAACAATAGATAATATTCAAGTCTTTAATGCTCTTCTTAAATTTAGCTGTAAAAACCCTTTCGTTAATGCACTCATATCCTAGAAGAGCATCACTAGCATGTCTGCTGAGCAGCAGATCCACATCTTGGTGATGCTTTCCATCTTCCCTCCCTGAAAAGAAAAATTTAAGTTTATTTTTAAGTATCTGACCTTTAGCTGTCCATCTGGTCTCTTGCATGCTGAGAATACCTAAGTTATAATGGTGGAATTCTTGTGTTTTTATTTTACCTCGACATCTAGAAAAAAAAGAATATGAAAATATTCCAATAAAGACAATGTAGTCTTAACTCTTTGTTTATAAAAACACCACCTAGGTAACCATTTCAAGTTGTAATTCTAACCAGTGAAACATAATAAGTGCTTGAGACTTTCCTTTCTGCATTTTACCTTAATTGTCTAAATTGTCACGGACAACTTCAATGCCAAAGTTGGTACTGCAGAAAGAAAGAATGGCAGGAATATCCTTAATCAATACCCCTGCTAGTCCCAATTGAAAGCATTACAGAGAGCTTAATAAATGTGTAAAGGATCAGTAAGTTGCTGATAAGCTGATAAGGCTTGGCTGACAAAGCCGAGGAAGCAGTTAGACAGCACAACAGCAGAGAGCTATACCAAATAGTTAATGTTTTGTGTGGTAGAAGACTGACAGGTATACAGGGATTGAAGGATAAACAAGGTAAGGTTATAGAAGGTGAGGATTCTGTCATGACTAGGTGGGTTGAGCATTTCAGTGCTGTTCTAAACAATGTGGTTAGTTCTATTCCCATTGTTTGTAATGATGATAGATGCATTGGCAGCTTTAATGTTGGCCCTATAACACAATCTGAAGTTATTTTGGCTATTTCTAAACTTAAACTTCATGAATCCCCAACGGTAGATGAAATTACTACAGAAATGCTTAGAGCTGGGAATATTTCGGTTACCACTTGGATGACTGAAATTTTGAATATCTTTTATGATAAAGGCATGGTTCCTAAAGATTTTACCAGAGCTATTATTATCCCTATTTTCAAAAAAGGTGATCGCAGTTCTTGTGATAACTATAGGGGTATCAGCCTACTCTCTGTTCCAGGTAAAGTTCTTTCCATGATTGTGCTTAATAGAATTAAAAATCTGGTTGACAGGCAATTGCGTGATGAGCAATGTGGATTCAGAAGTGGTAGGGGATGTGTGGATCAGATAGTTTCACTTAGGCAGATTCTTGAGAAATGTTTCGAGTTTCAGAAACCTTTCGTGGCTAGCTTTGTTGATTCAAAAAGGCTTTCGACTCTGCTGATTGTCATAATTTGTGGTTGATTGTGAAATCATATGGTATACCAGACAAGTTAGTTAACATAATTAAAGCTCTCTATAATAACACTGAGTCATGTGTGAGAGTTGGTAAGTCTTGTAGCAATTGGTTTAGCATTACGTCTGGTTTTCCACAAGGGTGCATCTTGTCTCCTTTTCTCTTTAGTTTGGTTGTTGATTTTGTTATGCGAAATTCACTTCAAGGGAAAGATTTTGGCCTTAATTGGGCTGGAAATACGAAAATTTCTGATTTCGATTATGCTGATGATTTAGCCCTTTTGGCAAATGATGTTGATGAGATGAACTCTTTCATTCGAGCTGTTGATGAGACTGGTAGTAGAGTAGGTTTGGTTATAAACAGAGAGAAAACTAAAGTGATGAAAATTGGTCAGGCAGGTTGTGATTCAGTTAATCTGAATGGTTGCAGTCTTGAGCAGGTGTCACAGTTTAATTACCTTGGGAGCTATGTAACAAATACTGGTGATGTGCAGCATGAGATTAACAGATGAATAGGGATTGTTGCCGGGACTTTTAAGAATGTATGGAGAGTGGAGAAATAGGCGTATAAACCTAAAGACTAAAATTAGACTGTATGATAGTTTGGTTCTTTCTAGGGTTAGTTATGGTAGTGAAACTTGGACACTTTGTAAACAAGATAACAGGAAACAGATGCTTACGCAGTATCTTGGGCATTAGGTGGTTCAACTTTGTAACTAATGATGAGGTTAGGCAAAGGAGTTTGCAACCTCCTTTAAGCAGCATATTGTGCAGAGAGAGACTCCGTTGGTTTGACCATGTTGCCCGTATGGATAATTATAGATTGGTGAATAGGGTTATGAACAGTATGCCTAAAGGCCTCAGAAAGAGTGGGAGTCCTAGGATGCGGTGGGCAGACAATCTCAAACAGGACTTTGTTAAAATTGGTGAGCAGTTGCAGAATGCAGCAGATGTAGCTCAGGACAGACATGCTTGGAGAACTAAATTGTATGGTCTGGTTGTTCCACTGTAGCCCATGGCTGCTTGAGGATGATGATGTCAGAAGAGTTTATTTTTAAAAGTGAACCATGAATGGAATTGTTAATTTGCATGTGAATGATTGTGTTGTTTTAACTCTAAGCAGTACTTTTTTGCATACAATGGGCTACAAGTTGCGATCTAAAAGTTTCCAGACTTGACTAATAAAAATATGCCTTCTTACCTTAGATTTCAGTCGTTATCCCCTTCAAAGTAGTGTAACCTTTGGGAAACTAAGACAGTAAGCCCATCACTTTCCCATTGCCAAAAACACTTATGAAACTTCTGTTTTGAGATGTTCAACACTTCCTTTGATTCTGCCTGAATCACTTCAACACAGACAAATTATCGAGCCTTAGGGTGGAACTTCATCTTGGGGAACATGAAGTCTCGGGGGGTGAGGTATGGTAAGTAGAGGTCCATTGCCATGTTATTTTTTGCCCAAAACTGCTGAACAGACAGAGCAGTGTGAGCCAACACATTGCCATGTTCACCCAGTCCTATGTGCTCCATTTTCCTGGACATTTCAGCCTCACACTCTCCCTTAAATGATTGCAGAAACAAACTCCTTCTGCACAATTCTCTCCACATCAATGAAAAAATATCAGCATGCTCTTCACATTACCCTTTCATGCTTGCTTTCTTTAGTTGCAGAAAAGGAGGTCTCTTCCACTGGGATGCTGCTGCTTTGTTTCTGGGTCATACCCATAAACCCAGCTTTCATCACCAGTTGTTAGAAATGAACATTTGGTTCCATTTGATTTGCTCCTGTAGTCCCTGCATACAGTGAGCCAATGTTGTCTTTGACCTAAGTCAGCAGTTGAGGCCAAAATTGACAGCAATCAGCCTCATGTTCAATCAAGTTCCTCTATTAGGATCCATTGGCACGATCTGTACATTAGTCCAACAATTAGTCTCAATCTGCCTAAGTGGAAAAATTTGAACCACTTCTAAATCCATACTGTTCATTACACAGTTGTCTATCAACCAAATTGTTCATTCTATTAAGCACAATAATGCAAATCTGGAACAGAAAACAGGATGATACTCCTATGGTTATCATAAGAACTGTGATCAACTTTTAAAAATTGAGAAAATAATAGCTCTGATAAAATCTTTAGGAACATTGCTTTTATCATAAAAGATATTCAAAACTTCTGTCAGCCATATGATAACAGAAACATTTCCTGCCCTAAGAATTTCAGTAGCAATTCATCTACCCTTGGGATGTACACAGTTTAATTTAGAGATAGCCAAAGCGACTTCAGAATGTGATACAGGGCCAACATTAAAGCCAATAATGCATCTATCCTCATTACAATGGGAGTAGAAATAATCATTGTTTAAAATATCTCCGAAATGCTCAACCCACTTAACCATCACAAAATCCTCACCTTACCATTTTTATCCTTCAATTCCTGAGTGCCTTTCTTTCCACACAAAACATTAATTATGTATTACAACTCCCTACTATTGTGCTATTTAGCTGCTTCCTCTGCTATGTCAGCCAAACTATTAAGCCAAAAATTCTTATCTGTTAATTGATCTTTTACATGTTTATTAAGCTCTTTATAAAGCTCTTTGTTTGTGCTAGAAAGGCATTAGCATTGATTCAAATTATTCCTGCAATTCCTTCCTTCAAAAATAAGCTTCATAGCCTTATCACGCAAATAACTTTTGTTTCTTCCGTTCCATTTTACACAAAACAGTACTATTAGTTTCAAGAAAAGCCTGCTCAAACAGATCCCATTCTTTTTCAACTTCAATAGTAATCAAACCATGACTGTCATAACGACTAAGTAACCCATCATGGTAAGCTTTAACTATAACTAGATCTTTCAGAACTTCAGTGTTAAAGGTAACTTTTTAAACCTTAGCACAATTCTTAAGCTTCAGTTGCAAGGCACTTTTGACAGGTAATGGTCAGATCCAATTTCAGCTCCCTATATCTGGTATTCCTAACTGAATTAACCCATTTGCTGTTAATTAATACACAATTGATCATATTCCTGTGTAACTCATCAGATAACCGATGTGTATTTATAAATGTCTCTGTGTTTGCAGTATGTGTTATTCTCAAACTGTGAAGTTTCTTACCTGTAATGCAATGTTCCCAATTGCCAATGGAACCACAAATGTCAATGGGACCTAACACCCCTGACCAAAGGTCAGTGTTAGTACCAACTTTAGCATTGAAGTCACCTACCACATCAAAAATATCTCAACAGAATTCAGAATATCCTGATGGTGTCTGTAAAAATTATCCTTCTCATCCTCTTCAGAGTCCTCTGTGGAGGCATAACAGATAACATTCAAGTCTTTAATCTTAGTTGTAAAAAATTTTTCATTAAGCAAACATATCCTAGAAGAGCATCACTGGCATGTCTACTGAGAAACAAACCTACACCTTGGAGATGCTTTCCATCCTCTCTCTGTCAAAAGTGAAATTTTAATTTATTTTTGAAGTGTTTGACCTTTAGTGGTGCATCTGGTCTCTTACAAACCCAGAATATCCAGGAAATAACAGTGGAATTCCTGTGTGTGGATGTTAAGAGAATAATCTCTATGCTATGTCCTCACATTCCACATACCTTTAGAGAGAAAATAAATTGTAGGATTTTTAAAGAAACTAGGTTTATTGAGAGAAATGGTGCCAACAATATCAAACAGCTCCCTACCAAAGCCATAGGGTAAAGACCCATTCACCTACTGCAAATGCTGAAGCCACTTATTTGGTAGGAACTTCAAGTACCATCTTTTCAACTGCAATCAGATTCTAGATAGAAACTTGCCTGCCTAAGAAACATTAGACCAGGGTAGGATTGGCAATGCCCAACTAGCTTAAATAAGGGTTCAGGTACCTGTAATGGCCTTTGATCAGAATTATCTGTCAGCTGATAAAAGGTATCCTGTGCCTCTGCTCACTTTGGGCTGGCAACCCATATGCGAACAGAAAATACAGTGGCAGATTTTCCATCAACAGAAGCCCAAGAGTCCAGCAAATTCAGGATCCATAATCACACTCATAGCCATTATTCCTTTCAGATAGGCATATATAGTCACCACAAGGATCCTGTGTGGTTGACCACACCTCAGCAGGATAGAAAAAAAAAAGAAAAAGTAGTCATAGTAGACCAGACCAATAGGCAATCTGGCAGCCCCCCCCCCTTCCATTCCCTTTCTAAGAAAGTAATTCTTTTGAAAAGGACTAACGATCGGCACCACTAGAAGGCAGAGTCAGACTTTAGGTGCTAAGCCTGACCGGTTCTGTGCAT
Source organism: Ryuthela nishihirai (assembly GCA_038380435.1). Lineage (NCBI taxonomy): Eukaryota > Metazoa > Arthropoda > Arachnida > Araneae > Heptathelidae > Ryuthela > Ryuthela nishihirai. Next base: position 43,285,347 of record JAWZYU010000001.1, on the reverse strand, counting down.
TATCACTGGTACACAGCTGTCCTTCCAGTGGATGCCTAGCTACCATTTACAGATCTTGTATATACACTTGTACTGAGAAGTTAAGCAAGAAACACACATAAAAAAAATTACAAACAAGTCCTTCATTGGATTTCAGTGAAATGTACATGTGAAGTCCATGATTATATATCCCACTAATACCTAAAAACAATTCCTGTGAATATTCAATGAGATACTCAAAATGGCATGTAAAATTCAATGATAATAATAAAAACAATACCCCTTAAGCAGCTGCTTGCTGCAGAGGTCTGACAGGAGCCTGTCAATTTATATGCCATAGTAGGTCTGTGAGGAAGATGAGAACCTCAGCAGAATCTCATACAAACATTCATGCCTTACCCAGGGCTCAAACATAGATCCCTATGAGAAGCAGCAAAGTACACTACTCACTCAGCCATCAGGACTTGTTCAATGATAACATACCTTTAAAATGGTGCATGACCACTTTGGACAATGATAACGGCTGCACAATGACTCATCATGCTACAAATCAGGGTGTTAATAGGGTTTGAGGGAGTAATTGCTATTCATGCATGAATGCAGATTGGAGCTCCTGGAAGGTGGATTTCAACTAGCAATGTATTGTCCTAGAGCAGCTGTGGGAAATCCATGACCCACAGACACTTTTCAAGTGGCCTGCAAATATTACTGCGCAAATTATTAAATTTTTCATCTTTTATTCTTCAAGTCCTTTGTTGAATACAAATTTTTCTTTCCCAATTTACTTTCATACTGTTTTTGAAAGTGTTCTTTAGTAGCCTAAATTTAATTTACAATGACATTGACCCACAAGACAGACTTTGTGCAGAGGGGCAAATCAGATTTTTTGAATATGCTATTCAGCTCCTGATTAAAGAGTTCAGCTCTCACTCAAATAGACACTATATCAGTAAATATTCTATTTAAAAAAAGTTATCAAAGCCAACAAATAAAACACACTTGGGAAACTTATGGCTGCATTAAATAAGCAAAACTATTTATTTTCCCAAAGGTCTCTAGACTCCGATGCTATTAAGTTGAAAGTTTTGTTGTTAGTGAGAAAACAGCAAAATATTACAATTATTCTGATGGCAAATTTGTTAGGAGTGTCTGCTAACAGTTTTTGGCATATTATGCCCAGAAGAAGAAAAAAAATGATAAAATAAAATTATCCCACAGAACCATAATCAGGTGGATCGATGAACCTCAAGGCAATATAGAAAATATCTTTTCAGAGCTTGCATTAAAATTTGAATATTCTTCTTTGGCTCTTGATAAAAGTACTGATGTTTCTAATGCAGTTTAATTAGTGGTATTTGTATGTAAAGTCAGTATTTATTTCCATTAAAATGCATTTAATTTTCATATAATTATATTGTTTACTTTCAGTTTCTTCTACATCAAATCCTAATTTTAATTAAAAATAAGTTTTTTCCTTAAAATTAAAAAATGTGCATGTACCTTTTTGAAAAAAAAAAAAGGCATATATGGGTTGTTTTACCTCTGAGCAGCACTTTTTGCACACCATGGGCTAAATGGCCAGGTCACAAGGACCCCGAAGGCTCAGAGAAGGTTGGGGGAGGGGACCCACTGGAACAGCTGTTGGGAGACAGATGGTAGCCTCCCATCAAGGCCATCCAGCGTGTTCTTTAACGTGCACAGGGTATGGCTCTCCCGCACACGGGGCCACGACTTAACATCCCATCCAACGGACGGCGGCCTTTCAAGCCCATCGGTGTCCCCTACTGACCGTGGGCAGGGCGGGGAATTTTGTGGAGATAAATCTCAACACTGACCCAGCTGGGACTCGAACCTGGGAACTACAGATTACGAGCTAGGAACGCTACCGACTGAGCCACCCCCGCCCCAAAGGCATATATCAAAATTCAATTATTTATGCATATTGTCTACTCAGGACATTGGACATGGGGGGGGGGGGGACATTGTCTTATGTTGAGCTTCCCATTTGCTCACCACCTTATTTCTACACTCAAAATATTTCTTCCAGCCTTTATCTAACAAGTTGGCTATCTTGGATGTCAATGTCAAGAATAATACAAACTGATGCACACGTACAAATGTGGTGATTTTTATACTAACCTGATTTGCATGCATGACTGTGTTTAATGCAAAACTTTGTAGGATAAGGAGATTTGAACTCAGCACAGTTTTTATATAAAAATTTTAATTTTTATTGATTGTCAATTATCACACAAGATAGACCGAATGTTGAATTTGTTGCTTTACTTTTGAGCACCAGTGTATATTTTAGGGTGTTTTATGCAATAAGTAAGAATCTGGCCCATAGGACTTAATAATCCTCAACCTGGCCTGCCAATGTGAAAAGGTTGCCCATCCCTGTCCTAGAGCATATTAAATATTTTCCATTTGATTTAGGTCAGGTGATTAGGAAGGCCAAATCACATGCATATGGCTTATGGTTTCACTCTCAAGGTATTGGTTCAACCTCAGCTCTATGAAGGTGAGAATTATTTTCCATTAATATGCTGCCACTAATATAACAGAGAGAAAACTAAAGTGATGAAAATTGGTCAGGCAAGTTGTGATTCAGTTAATCTGAATGGTTGCAGTCTTGAGCAGGTGTCACAGTTTAATTATCTTGGGAGCTATGTAACTGATAATGGTGATGTGCGGCATGAGATTAACAGATGAATAGGGATTGCTGCCGGGACTTTTAAGAATCTATGGAGAGTGTGGAGAAACAGGCATATACACCTAAAGACTAAAATTAGGCTGTATAATAGTTTGGTTCTTTCTAGGGTTAGTTATGGTAGTGAAACTTGGACACTTTGTAAACAAGATAACAGGAAACTAGATGCTTTTGATTCCAGATGCTTACGCAGTATCTTGGGCATTAGGTGGTTCAACTTTGTAACTAATGATGAGGTTAGGCAAAGGAGTTTGCAACCTCCTTTAAGCAGCATATTGTGCAGAGAGAGACTCCGTTGGTTTGGCCATGTTGCCCGTATGAATAATTATAGATTAGCGAATAGGGTTATGAACAGTGTGCCTAAAGGCCTCAGAAAGAGGGGGAGACCTAGGATGCGGTGGGCAGACAATGTCAAACAGGACCTTGTTAGGATTGGTGTGCAGTGGCCAGATGCAGTAGATGTAGCTCAGGACAGACTTTCTTGGAGAACTAAATTGCACGGTCTGGTTGGACCTCCGTAGCCCATGGCTGCTTGAGGATGATGATGATGATGAAAATGCTTATGGAACCAGGATCCACTTCTGCAAGAAATGTATGAGCACAAGGTTCAGGGATCTCATTGTGATATCTTACAGCTGTTACAGTCCTTCCTGGGAACACATGAAAGTCTGTGCAGCCACTGTGAGTGATGCCTGCCCACACCAACAGTTCCAAAAACTGTCTCTTTCACAGATGTTAATGGGATGATATCTGGTTCCAGGTTGTCTCCAGACCAACAGGAATATTGGATTGGTTTTACCTCTGAGCAGCACTTTTTTGCACACCATGGGCTAAAATGGTCAGGTCACATGGACACCAAAGGCTCAGAGAAGGTTGGGGGAGGGGGCCCACTGGAACAGCTGTTGGGAGACAGATGGTAGCCTCCCGTCAAGGCCATCCAGTGTGTTCTTTAAAGTGCACAGGGTATGGCTCTCCCACACATGGGGCCCACGGTTTAAAGTCCCAACTGATGGACGGCGGCCTTTCCAAGCCCATCGATGTCCCCTACTAACCGTGGACACGATGGGGAATTTTGTGGAGATAAATCTCAAAGCTGATCCAGCTGGGGACTCAAACCTGGGAACTACAGATTACGAGCCTGGCATGCTACAATTAATCCGTGTACAAAACATTGCCCCTTTGAGTCCAGTTGTGATGTTGTTGAGACCAATTCAACCTGGCTCCGCATTGGCCAGACAACAAAGGGACAACACAACATCTTGCATAAAGATGACTTGCATGAAGCCTTCTCAACACAATTTCCAGGGGTCATCCAATCTAATGGATGCAATGACATCGAAAGAGATCTAGCATGCAATTGGGTTCTATGGCACTTCCAATTAGGACCAGGTAGTGGTCATCCCTAGTCGATGTGGTCGTCCGACATCCACAAACAGGTCTTCTAGCAGCACATGTACAAATGTGGTGATTTTCATACTAACCTGATTTACATGCATGACTGTCTTTAATGCAAAACTTTGTGGGATAAGGAGATTTGAACTCAGCATAGTTTTTATATGAAAATTTTAATTTTTATTTATTGTCAATTATCACACAAGATATGCCAATTGTTGGATTTGTTGCTTTACTTTTGAGCACCAATGGTAGCCAGGCATAAACTGGAAGGAGAGCTGTGCACCAATCCCCAGTAATGATGCACAGAACTGGCCAGGACTAGCCTAAATAAAAGTCTTCTGCCTAATGTCCGACCCCTGCCTTCTTGTGGTGCAGGCAGTTAGTACCTTTCAAAAGCGATATTCTCTTTTCGAAGGGAACGGAAGGGGAGAGCTGCCAGTTCAGTATGGCCTACTGATCTGGTCATCTATGGCCACTTTTTTTTTCAACCCTGCTAAGGAGTGGTCAACTTCACAGGGTCCTGATGCTGACCATTTAACATACTAGACTGGATTTGTTTATGGATTTGAGCTTGATTATGGATCCTGGACTTGCTGCACTGGTGGACCTCTGTTGAGGGAGAATCTGCTGCTGTGTTTTCTGTTTGCTTCTGGGTTGCCAGCCCTAAGTGAACAGAGGCATGGGATACCTTATATCAGCTGGTAGATAATCCTAATCAGAGGCCATCGCAGATACCTGAACCTTACTTAGCTAGTTGGACATCGTCAAGCCTAAACTGGAGTAATGTTTCTCAGGCAGGCCATATGGCTCTTGAAAAAGTCCACTTGAAAAGGTGGTGCCTGATGTTCCTATCAGCATCGGTTACTTCAGCCTTTAGCGGAGGAGGAACAGGTCTTTGTAGGATAAGGGGGCTGTGTGATATGGTTGGCCCTACCTATCTCAATAAACCTAGTTTCTTTAAAAATCCTACTAATTATTTTCTCTCTGCAGGAACGTGAGAACATTATATAGAGATTATTCTCTTGATGTCCTCATGCAGAAATTCCATCACAATAACCCAGATATTCTAGGCTTGCAAGAGATCAGATGGACAGGTAAAAGTAAGATACTTAAAAATAACTCTAAATTTCTCTTTTCAGGGAGGGAGGTTGGAAAGCATCTCCAAGCTGTAGATTTGCTTCTCAGCAGACATGCCAGTGATACTCTTCTAGGATACGACTGAATTAATGAAATATTTCTTAGAGCAAAATTTAAAACAAAAATTAAAGACTTGAATGTCATCTGTTGTTATGCCCCCACTATCTGATGAGAATGAGAAGGATACGTTTTACAGCCAGCTTCAGGATATTTTGAATTCTGTGAAGGAGATATTTCTCTTGTGCTAGATGACTTCAATGCTAAAGTTGGTACTGACTCTGACCTTTGGGTAGGAGTTTTAGGTCCCTTTGGCATTGGTAGTTCCAATGGCAATGGGGAACATCTCCTACAAGTAAGTTAACTAATGGTTTACAAATAACTAACACATACTACAAACATTGGGACATTTATAAATATACATGGATTTTGCCTAATGGGCTGCACAGGAATATGATAGATTATATTTAACAGCAAATGGGCCAGTTCAGCTTTTGTGAGACAGATTATCTGCAAACAATCTCAGTTGCAGTAGTCTATGCCACACAGAGACAAAGTTTAGGAGATATAATTTTTTTAAATTTGGAGAAGTGCAATGATAAGAGTCACAACACTGACAGTTCAGTTCTGAAGTCTTGCTGTGAAGATGCTGAACATGGCTGTCTAGGATTAGCTGGAGATCTTAAACAGTGAGGGAAAACTTCTTGGAACTAATAAAAATTGTCAAAAACAAAATTATTCACTTATTTCACTATATTCTATGAAAATGTTTTGCTCTTTTTAGGAATGTAAGAACATGGTGATTAATTATTTTACTTAATTTTTGTTATCTTTACATGCCAGTAGATTAGTGAGAGTAAATTCTTCTATTTTTAATTTTTCAAATAACAGGTTCTTTCTACTTCATACACAAAGCAGTTAAGAAGAACATGGGAAACTGTTTCTCTTACACCACATTCAGCACATTTGTCTGAGTTACATCATTATGAAAAGTTCATCTTGTAAGCGACAGTGTCCTACCCCTAATCTAATTAGTTTGATTGTTTATCTCTGTCAAGTTTCCTTGAGTTGAGTGTCCACATTGATTAAAATTCCAAACATGCAACCTTTGACAAATCAATATTCTATGTTCCTGTACTATGCGAATCAGTCTGCAAATTACTCAGAGACCAAAAAATCGAAACTGTTTCAGCCCAACTTTAAATCAAAAGAAAATTATCAAAAGGGACAGAGACAAATTTAGCTTACTTCAAAAATCACGCGTATACAGATTTCCCCTACATTTACTGGATAATTCTGCTGTCTACTACATCGGAAAAACCAACATTCTCTGTAAAAGAGGCGCACAGAGCATCAGACGTCAGCCAACACAAGCTAATGAAGCAGCCAATGCCGAGCTAACAATACAACATGCAGCAACCTTAGACTGGGAGCATGCCATACTGCTTGCATGTGCATCCACTTACTACAGAACCATAGTCAGTGGGGCTATTGAAAATAATGACCTCGCCTGTCCCCATCTGCAACAGACACTGGAATCGCCCTTCATGACATGTGGAAAGAAGCTCTAAACAGCCCTATCACCACATTCAGTAGCACTTCACTGAAGATGGTGCACTGTCCTTGCTCTGAAAAGCTTCAGAGATTTCTCCCAAAAACTTTTAACATGTAAATAGTTTGAAGAATAAACTTTAAAAAAAACTTATTACTCAATGACAGAGAATTTTAGATTATTTTTAATTAATTTCTAAGCAAGAAGGTCCTTTTAATTGTGCATTTAAAGTCCACATTAATGTCCAACAATCTCCTATGATTGAAGGATTCTGAAGTCAGATTGAGGAACAAGACCTGAAGTCTTATAATTTTGAGTCTTATAAGGCATTTATATTTGTTTAGGTTATGTAGATTATTGATGATAGGAGTGTCTTCCTTTATATCTTTAGTTAGTTAATCTGCAATCACATTTCCAGTGAAGCCAATATGGCTTGGCACCCACTGGAGAGAGATTGTGTTTCTGTTATCCACAATCAACCCATTGCAAACATAAAGAATTTCTTGAGTTAACTTTTGATGGAGACCTTTGTGTGGTTCTTTTAAAAATGATTGGAGAGAGGATTTGCTGTCAGTAAAGATCACAATTTTTTTGCGTTTTCTTTTTTGGTCCACATCAATGCTTTTTTAGTTGCAGTGAGCTCTATGTCTGTGATGTTTTGCATTTCTTCATTTTGAAAGAAATTTTGTAACTATCTTTTTGGTCGAAAAAGGCTCCTGCAACAGTGTTTTCTTCTAAGTTGAGAGTGCCATCAGAGAGTTTTTTTTGTGATTGTTATAGTTTGCTCCAATATCCAATTCCAGCCAGTTCAGAATATCTTGGTTATTCTGTTGATTTCTGTGTTGATATTAGGTGTATTTATTAATACAATGAAGATGAGAGCTAGGCCAATTATATTTTCCTTTAACCTTGCAGATTTTTTTATATTGTGAATGGCTTCATATTTCTTCAATGATCGTGGCTGCAAAAATGTTTGAAGTAATTTTTGAGAAGAGGTGATGATTGTTGTGTCTTGCAGCTATTTTCAGATTATTCTTTTGAAATTGTTCTCATCTTCTAATATGACTGCCTGTAACACTATGGCTCATTGTCTGAACAATTCTTCATTGAGGATTACTGGCAGATTCTGGGCTAAACATCGGAAAGAGAAGTGCCACTGGACTTGACTTAACCAACCCGACAGCCATCTGGATGTGAGGAGAGAGCCATAAAAACATTGTCTGGCAAATATCAGCAACAGTTCAGTGGCACAGAAAAACATGGGGTTAAAAAAAATTCAATTCAGAGGTTCCTAAAATCATCATTTGGCACTGTATAAATCATCAATTGCAATTATCACTCAACAATGTAATATCTGAAATAAAGCAAATTAATCATTTTAAACTATTTTAAGTCATATTTTAAAACATGAAATTGATTTGAATGATTTTTGGGATTTTGTAGATAATAATGCATAATCAAAAAATGTTTCAATCCCTGCAAGTATTCAAAAGACTAAAAAGATAATTAACTCTATTGCAATCAGTAGTGATGAAGAAGGTTTCAGTTTAATGAACATAATTTGTAGGTGGGTAAGAAATAGTTTAACAATAAACCACATATCGGATTCAATTACAATAAATTTATTGGGAAAAGAGTTAGTGAATTAGGATGCAACTCCATTTGTCAAATCATGTTGGAATTGCGACCATAGATTGGATATGGATACAAGAGCTCGGCAAAAGTCAACAAAAACATTTTGTGAGAATCAATTCTTGGCCTGTAAATGGTAGCTAGGCGTAAACTGGAAGGAGAGCTGTGTACCAATCCCAAGTGATGATGCACAGAACCGGCCAGGTCTAGCACCTAATGTCCGACCCCGCCTTCTGGTGGTGCAGGCCGTTAGTAACTTTCAAAAGAGATATTCTCTTTTGGAAGGGAACGGAAGGGGAGGGCTGCCAGTTCAGTATGGCCTGCTGATCTGGTCATCTATGGCCACTTTTTTCTTTTTTTTCAACCCTGCTGAGGAGTGGTCAACTTCACAGGGTCCTGCTGCTGACCATTTATACCTACTAGACTGGACTTGTTTATGGATTTGAGCTTGATTATTGATCCTGGACTTGCTGCACTGGTGGGCCTCTGTTGAGGGAGAGTCTGCCGCTGTGTTTTCTGTTTGCTTCTGGGTTGCCAGCTCTAAGTGAACAGAGGCATGGGATACCTTATATCAGCTGGTAGATAATCCTAATCAGAGGCCATCGCAGGTACCTGAACCTTACTTAGCTAGTTGGGCATCGTCAAGCCTAAACTGGAGTAATGAGTCTCAGGCAGGCCATGTGGCTCTTGAAAAAGTCCACTTGAAAAGGTGGTGCCTGAAGTTCCTATAAGCATCGGTGACTTCAGCCTTTAGCGGAGGAGGAACGGGTCTTTGCCCCATGCCTGCGATCAGGGGGCTGTTTGATATTGTTGGCTCTACCAATCTCAATAAACCTAATTTCTTTAAAAATCCTACTAATCATTTTCTCTCTGCAGGAACGTGGAACGTGAGGACATTACTTAGAGATTATTCTCTTGATGTCCTCATGCAGGAATTCCAGTGCTATAACCTAGATATTCTAGGCTTGGAAGAGACCAGATGGACAAGTAAAGGTGAGATACTTAAAAATAACTTTAAATTTCTCTTTCCAGGGAGGGAGGATGGAAAGCATCACTAAGGCGTGGGTCTGCTGCTCAGCAGACATGCTAGTGATGCTCTTCTAGGATATGAGTGCATTAATGAAAGGTTTCTTACAGCAAAATTTCAGACAAGCATTAAAGACTTGAATGTTATCTGCTGTTATGCCCCCACTGAGGATGCTGATGAGGATGAGAAGGATAGGTTTTATGGACAACTTCAGGATATTTTGAATTCTGTCAAGAAAGGAGATATTACCCTTGTTCTTGGTGACTTCAATGCCAAAGTTGGTACTGACTCTGATCTTTGGGGAGGGGTGATAGGCTCTTTTGGTATTGGTAGCTGCAGTGGCAATGGGCAACGTCTCCTACAGGTAAGTAAACTCAATGGTTTCAGAATAACTAACACATATTACAAACACTGCGACATATATAAATACACATGGGTCTCACCTGATGGGCTGCATAGGAATATGATTGATTATATATTAATTAACAGCAAATGGGCTAGTTCTGTTAGAAATACCAGGGCATATAGGGGAGCTGAAATTGGATCTGACCATTACCTTGTTAAAAGTGTCTTGCAACTTAAACTTAAAAAGTGTTGTGCTAGGGTTAAAAAATTTACCTTTAATATTGAAGCTCTGAAAGACCCAGTTATAGCTAAAGCTTACCATAATAGGTTACTTAGTCATTATGACAGTCATGGTTTGCTTAATACTGAAGTTGAGGAAGAATGGGGCCATTTTAAACAGGCTTTTTTGGAAACTAACAGTACTCTTTTAGGAAAAAAGGAGCAGAGGAGACAGAATTATTTAAGTGATAAGGCACTTGAGCTTATTTCAGAAAGAAGGAACTGCAGGAATGTCCTTAATCAGTACCCTACTAGTCCTAATAGAAAAGATTACAGAGAGCTTAATAAACGTGTAAAGGATCAGTTAGCTACTGATAAAAATCTTTGGCTTGATAGCTTGGCTGACAAAGCTGAGGAAGCAGTTAGGCAGCACAACAGCAGAAAGCTGTACCAGATAGTTAATGTTTTATGTGGTAGAAAACGGACAGGCATACAGGGATTGAAGGATAAACAAGGTAAGGTTACAGAAGGTGAGGATTCTGTCATGGCTAGGTGGGCTGAGCATTTCAGTGATGTTCTAAACAATGTAGTTAGTACTTCTCCCATTGTTTGTAATGACGATAGATGCATTGGCAGCTTTAATGTTGGCCCTATAACACAATCTGAAGTTAGTTTGGCTATCTCTAAACTTAAACTTCATAAATCCCCAGGGGTAGATGAAATTACTACAGAAATGCTCAGAGCTGGGAATGTTTTGGTTACCACTTGGGTGACTGAAATTTTGAATAACTTTTATGATAAAGGCATGGTTCCTAAAGATTTTACCAGGGCTATTATTATCCCTATTTTCAAAAAAGGTGATCGCAGTTCTTGTGATAACTATAGGGGTATCAGCCTACTCTCTGTTCCAGGTAAAGTTCTTTCCATGATTGTGCTTAATAGAATTAAGAATCTGGTTGACAGGCAATTGCGTGATGAGCAATGTGGATTCAGAAGTGGTAGGGGATGTGTGGATCAGATATTTTCACTTAGGCAGATTCTTGAGAAACGTTTGAGTTTCAGAAACCTTTGGTTGCTAGCTTTGTTGATTTCAAAAAGGCTTTTGACTCTGTTGATCGTCATAATTTGTGGTTGATTGTGAGATCATATGGTATACCAGACAAGTTGGTTAACATAATGAAAGCTCTCTATAATAACACTGAGTCATGTGTGAGAGTTGTTAAGTCTTGTAGCAATTGCTTTAGCATTACTTCTGGTGTTCGACAAGGGTGTATTTTGTCTCCTTTTCTCTTTAGTTTGGTTGTTGATTATGTTATGCGAAATTCACTTCAAGGGAAAGATTTTGGCCTTAAATGGGCTGGAGATACGAAAATTTCTGATTTAGATTATGCTGATGATTTAGCCCTTTTGGCAAATGATGCTGATGAGATGAACTCTTTCATTCGAGCTGTTGATGAGACTGGTAGTAGAGTAGGTTTGGTTATAAACAGAGAGAAAACTAAAGTGATGAAAATTGGTCAGGCAGGTTGTGATTCAGTTAATCTGAATGGTTGCAGTCTTGAGCAGGTGTCACAGTTTAATTACCTTGGGAGCTATGTAACTGATACTGGTGATGTGCGGCATGAGATTAACAGATGAATAGGTATTGCTGCCGGGACTTTTAAGAATCTATGGAGATTGTGGAGAAATAGGCGTATACACCTAAAGACTAAAATTAGACTGTATAATAGTTTGGTTCTTTCTAGGGTTAGTTATGGTAGTGAAACGTGGACACTTTGTAAACAAGATAACAGGAAACTAGATGCTTTTGATTCTAGATACTTACGCACTATCTTGGGTATTAGGTGGTTTAACTTTGTAACTAATGATGAGGTTAGGCAAAGGAGTCTGCAACCTCCTTTAAGCAGCATATTGTGCAGAGAGAGACTCCGCTGGTTTGGCCATGTTGCCCGTATGAATAATTATAGATTGGCGAATAGGGTTATGAACAGTGTGCCTAGAGGCCTCAGAAGGAGGGGGAGACCTAGGATGCGGTGGGCAGACAATGTCAAACAGGACCTTGTTAGAATTGGTGTGCAGTGGCCAGATGCAGCAGATGTAGCTCAGGACAGGTATGCTTGGAGAATTAAACTGTGTGGTCTGGTTGGACCTCCGTAGCCCATGGCTGCTTGAGGATGATGATGATGAGAATCAATTGGCTATATTTTCTTATTTTTTAAAATTTACACAAAGGACAGAGATGGAAATTAAAAGTAAAAAAATTAATATTTTAGTGTTTTAAATTTTTGCATTTCTAATTGTTGTAAATCAGCAAAACTTACAATAAATATATACATATATTCTTGGTCTTTTTTTTAGCAAGCTGACTGTTAAAAATTTACCAGAACATTACTGAAGTATTAGTATCCTGGCTTCCCAAAAGTGAGGTCTATGTTTTTAATCTATAAGTACATCTGTTTATAAACCAATCTTCTGATTAAGCAAAAATTAAGCATTCCCTAGACTGTTCTTTTAAGAATGTTTCTATACAAATAACTACAATAAAATTTTATTTCTTTTCACAATATCACTGTTATGCTTAGACAATCAATGCCTCCTTTGTTGCAACTTTTAGATGCTAAAACAATTCAATAATATTATACATTGCCGAGGTAATGACAATAAGTTTGTTTTCAAATACCTCATAGTTATAAGCTTAGCTTTAACAGCTTCAGGTTTTGTTGGCCATTGTTATAACTACAATTTTTTGAAAGAGCTATCCTTGTTTGGTACTTACCATAGTTGTTAATGATGATCACACTTGGTTGCTGCAGTGTTCTACCTTTCAGTTATTTACCAGTCCCATAGCATTGACGTATACTGGTTATCACTATCCTTTGATGCACTGCTGCTGATCCACACTAAATATCTTAAAGAAGTATAATATGAAAGTACCTAACTCTATAACCAATACAACAAAGTAGTACTTACTGACAGAGACAAGGTTAAACCCACAGGAGAAATTTAAAATATCAAAATTGAAGACCCACACCAATTACTACAAAGCAAAAATAACTATGTAAGGAAAAAGTACAGAAGAGTTTATAATCTCATTATTGAACATGGAAACCAATATTAAGAAAAAAATATGCTCTAACACAAGCAATAACAAAATATAATTTACCAACAACTAAACTAAATTATAAAATATTAGCATCATCATCATCATCCTCAAGCAGCCATGGCTACTGAGGTCCAACCAGACCGTGCAATTTAGTTCTCCAAGCAAGTCTATCCTGAGCTACATCTACTGCATATGGCCACTGCACACCAATTCTAACAAGGTCCTGTTTGACATTCTCTGCCACCGCATCCTAGGTCTCCCCTTCTTTCTGAGGCCTTTAGGCACACTGTTCATAACCCTATTCGCTAATCTATAATTATTCATATGGGCAACACGGCCAAACCAACGGAGTCTCTCTCTGCACAATATGCTGCTTAAAGGAGGATGCAAACTCCTTTGCCTAACCTCATCATTAGTTACAAAGTTGAACCACCTAATGCCCAAGATACTGCGTAAGCATCTGTTTCCTGTTATCTTGTTTACAAAGTGTCCAAGTTTCACTACCATAACTAACCCTAGAAAGAACCAAACTATCATACAGTCTAATTTTAGTCTTTAGGTTTATACGCCTATTTCTCCACTCTCCATACATTCTTAAAAGTCCCGGCAACAATCCCTATTCGTCTGTAAATCTCATGCTGCACATCACCAGTATCAGTTACATAGCTCCCAAGGTAATTAAACTGTGACACCTGCTCAAGACTGCAACCATTCAGATTAACTGAATCACAACCTGCCTGACCAATTTTCATCACTTTAGTTTTCTGTCTGTTTATAACCAAACCTACTCTACTACCAGTCTCATCAACAGCTCGAATGAAAGGTTCATCTCATCAACATCATTTGCCAAAAGGGCTAAATCATCAGCATAATCGAAATAAGAAATTTTCGTATCTCCAGCCCAATTAAGGCCAAAATCTTTCCCTTGAAGTGAATTTCGCATAACAAAATCAACAACCAAACTAAAGAGAAAAGGAGACAAGATGCACCCTTGTGGAAAACCAGACGTAATGCTAAACCAATTACTACAAGACTTACCAACTCTCACACATGACTCAGTGTTATTATAGAGAGCTTTCATTATGTTAACTAACTTGTCTGATATACCATATGATCTCAAAATCAACCACAAATTATGACAATCAACAGAGTCGAAAGCCTTTTTGAAATCAACAAAGCTAGCAACGAAAGGTTTCTGAAACTCTAAACATTTCTCAAGAATCTGCCTAAGTGAAAATATCTGATCCACACATCCCCTACCACTTCTGAATCCACATTGCTCATCACGCAATTGCCTGTCAACCAGATTCTTAATTCTATTAAGCACAATCATGCAAAGAACTTTAGCTGGAACTAAAAGAAGGCTGATACCCCTATAGTTATCACAAGAACTGCGATCACCTTTTTTTGAAAATAGGGATAATAATAGCTCTGGTAAAATCTTTAGGAACCATGCCTTTATCATAAAAGTTATTCAAAATTTCAGTCATCCAAGTGGTAACCGAAACATTCCCAGCTCTGAGCATTTAAGTAGTAATTTCATCTACCCCTGGCAATTTATGAAGTTTAGAAATAGCCAAAATAACTTCAGATTGTGTTATAAAGCCAACATTAAAGCCAGTAATGCATCTATCATCATTGCAAACAATGGGAGTAGAACTAACCACATTGTTTAGAACATCACTGAAATGCTCAGCCCACCTAGCCATGACAGAATCCTCATCTTCTATAACCTTACCTTGTTTATCCTTCAATCCCTGTATACCTGTCCAATTTCTACCACACAAAACATTAACTATCTGGTACAGCTCTCTGCTGTTGTGCTTCCTCGGCTTTGTCAGCCAAACCATCAAGCGAAAGATTCTTATCAGCAGCTAACTGATCATTTACAAGTTTATTAAGTTCTCTGTAATGCTTTCTATTAGGACTAGTATGGTATTGATTAAGGACATTCCTGCAGTTCTTTGTTTCCGAAATAAGCTCAAGTGCCTTATCACTCAGATAATTCTCCTCTTCTGCTCCTTTTTTCCTAAAAGAGTATTGTTAGTGTCCAAAAAAGCCTGTTTAAAATGATCCCATTCTTCCTCAACTTCAGTAGTAAGCATACCATGACTGTCATAATGACTAAGTAACCTATCATGGTAAGCTTTGGCTATAACTGGGTCTTTCAGAGCTTCAGTATTATAGGTAAATTTTTTAACCCTAGCACAACACTTTTTAAGTTTAAGTTGCAAGACACTTTTAACAAGGTAATGGTCAGATCCAATTTAAGCTCCTCTATATGACCTGGTATTCCTAAAAGAACTAGCCTATTTGCTGTTAATTAATATATAATCTATCATATTCTTGTGAAACCCATGTGTACTTATGTATGTTGCAGTGTTTGTAATAAGTGTTAGTTATTCTGAAACCACTGAGTTTACTTACCTGTAGGAGATATTGCCCATTGCCATTGCAGCTACCAATACCAAGAGGGCCTACTACTCCTACCCAAAGATCAAAGTCAGTACCAACTTTGGCATTGAAGTCACCAAGAAAAAGGGTAATATCTCCTTTCCTGACGGAATTCAAAATATCCTGAAGTTGTCCATAAAAACCTATCCTTCTCATTGGCATCCTCAGTGGGGGCATTACAGCAGATAACATTCAAGTCTTTAACGCTTGTCTGAAATTTTCCTGTAAGAGACCTTTCATTAATGCACTCATATCCTAGAAGAGCATCACTAGCGTGTCTGCTGAGAAGCAGACCTACGCATTGGTGATGCTTATTATCTTTCCTCCCTGAAAAGGGAAATTTAAGATTATTTCTAAGAATCTGACCTTTATCTGCCCATCTGGTCTCTTGCAAGCCGATAATATCTAAATTATAATCGTGGAATTCTTGTGTGAGGACATCAAGAGAAAAAGCTCTGTGCAGAGTCCTCACATTCCAACTACCTATGGAAAGAAAATGGTTAGTGGGATGTTTAAAGAAACTATGTTTATTGAGAGAGGGAATGCCAACAATATCAAACAGTCCCCTAATTGCAGACATGGGGCAAAGACCCGTTCCCCCTCCACTAAAGGCTGAAGCCATCTACAGTGGAAGACTTCCTCCAAGGTATAATTTGACAATGCCAATAGAAGGAAAGAGTTCAGGTATCTGCAATGACCTCTGCTCAGGTTTATCCACCAGCTGATAAACATATCCTGTGAATCTATTCACTTGGGGCTGTCAACCCACAAATAGAAAACACAGTGGAAGATTTTCCCTCCACAGAAGCCCACCAGTGCAGCAAAATCAGGATCCATAATCAAGCTCAGAGCCATATATCTGTCCAGTCCAGTGGGTTTATATGGTCAGCAACAGGACCCTGTGTGGTTGACCACTCCTCAGCAAGGTAGAAAAAAAAAGAAAAGTAGCCATAGTTGTCCTACTATACAATTAAGGCTTCATTGTCGAAAACCTGCTAAATAAAAATAGTTAAATTATATATTAATCGAGAGGAAATTTTCTACTGAATAATATAATATTCAACCCGAAATATGATTTTCATTTCTTTTAATGATTCTTTTCAGTATCGTATATTTTAAATACGGCCAGTGTTACAACGTGACAGCCTTCTCACATTCACGGGATTTTCTGAAATGGTTAGGAAATCGGAAAAAAAAACTTCCTTGGCTGCTTTTTTTTCACTAAACATGAATTTTTTTCTTTGGGTGCTAAAGTTTGTCAATCTTGGCTAAGTGCAGAAAGGTTCGTGCACCAGGGATCAGCCCTTTCTGAAATTGCCCTCCCAAATGATGGCTGATTTCCATTGCAAGGAAGTCTATTTTGCTTTTGTATCCAAGACATTCAATTTCAGAAATGGTACAAGCTCAAAGTTTTTTATTAAATTAAACAAGAAATAATAAAAGAAAAATTACATAGAGCCTACTGGGATGTTAAATAAAATATCTGCAACCACTTTTAAACTGGCCTCCAATCTAGCATAACTCAGAAAGATCGATAAATCAGTCAATTGAAGATCGCTAATTAACAGAAGTAAATATACAGAAATGAATTTGCTTTCATATCCAAGACCTCATTTATTTTCAGAAAATGATACTATATCAAAGTTTTACTGGAAAAGTAAAAAATAATATAATAAAAATTAACATGTCACCAGGTTATAACAAGAGGTACAAAGCCCGCACGTGTCATGTTCCACGCTGGGAAAGACATTTGCATAAAATGACGAGTGGCGCAAGCTATGACACAAGAGGGGGAGTCCTTGTGCACATGCTTTAGTGGGTGACAATCGAAAGTTCGGAGTTGCGCATGCGCAATTCCTAACTCTTGGAAACTAGCAGTAATGCCAAAAAGGAAATAAAAATCCCTAAAATGATAAATATAACGTAAATTATGCAAAACTGGTTAAGGTAAAGTAAAAGTGAATGAGGGGGCATCAAAATGTGACAAATTATAATAAAGAACATTCAAAAGAGAAAGCTTATGTAAAGAGGTTGTCACTTGTAAAAATGTAAAAGGGAAGATTCTAGTGGAAGAAGGTAAGACATTAATTGGGGATTGTGGAAAGAAAGTGAGGTGAAGAAACATCAAACATTTCTCCCTGGTGAAGAAGTCTGAGTAAAATTAAAAAGTCTGTGAGTCAAGGTGACAATAAGTCTGAGTAAAATTATGGAGGTTAAGAAGGTACAGTATGAAACTAATATAGGCGTCACTGAAATAGATAACAAGGAAATAATAATTACAATATGCTCATGTAATGGTGACAATAATAGTGAAGTATGGTAAAATTAAATGTAGAATTAAATTTAAGTTTGACAAGTTTAATGATCAGTATGATCATAACTATTCTATTGATAATTTGGCTCAGAGATCAGCTGAGGTTGGCGAGAGGAAGAAACTGGATGTCACTACGGAAAGCGAAATGGGAAAAATAGAAAGTATCACAAATAGAGTTAGAGTTAGGATGTAATGTAGTGACTACTTTTAGCGAGTCTGCACCTATAATGCTCTAAGGTATGATGAGAAAAGAAGAAGTGTATATAAGCCCTGTCTATGTCAGAAAGGTGCTGGATAGACAGGAATAGGTAAGTCAAAATGGCCAGTCCCTTGATAAAGGTAAGGGTACAAAAGCTGGTATGTGTGTGATCAGAGGTACAGATAAAGTGTAAAGTTAGCAGATATAAGGCTAACAGTGAGTTGTCTATAGCCAGGTATAAGGCTAACAGTGAGTTGTCTTTAGCCAGGTATAAAGATATTAAATTGGATGGTTGGCTAAGACAGAATGAAAGAATTTTCAAAAAGCATAATGTTGGTTGGAAAGAGAATGCCATGGAAAGGCTTAAGGTATGCAGAAGCACACTTTGCAAATTCAGCATAAAGAAAACACAAGCTTGGCCAGAAGCAAAAAGTAGGTTGGGCCCTGCGTAACTGGTAGAAGGCAGTGCGTGATTCTGCAGGAATGTTTTGCCATCTCAAGACGGGACTTCCTACGACAGCGAAGTTAGGATTATCATAGGTTGGGGGGATAGCACTGGACAACAGTGAACAGAGTGGAATGTGGCGAGCTATTCATAACCATTCTCATTGGGCAACATTTAGCTCCTCTCAATAGATTTCAGAAGTCGCATGGCGTTTGTTTATGTCAGATTGGGTGTGACAGCATCACTATGGACTTTGCATCGAGGCTTAAAAATCTCTTAGGGACGAACTTTAATTTCACAAGTGAAGCCATTGGCATATACAAAATAACCTGCATTACGTGAGAGTATTTTTTGCAGACAACTCTTAAAATATTTCGTCCCAACAGAACACAAACCTTTGATGCATAAGATCACCGACAAGGAAGTGACTTGTCAGCACCATTGAACTTGCTGAACTATTATTTTTTTATAGACTTTGCCAATTGGATTTTCCAAAATGGCATTTAGAAGAGATGGATTCAAGCCCTTAAGTGTCTTCATAGAAATTGAGGCAGGTTATGTCTGCCTCAAATTTCTCAATTGGGGGCGGGGGGTAAGGGCTCGATCAAGCTAGGGTGAGGGGGGGAAGCCATGAGCTCTATTGTGGCAGACCTCTTCATCTAGCAAGAGAATCAGAGCCCGTTCCATTGGGCACAGGGGATGAGAAAAGTGCCTAAGGACCACTGCATTCAAGAAGTGGAATGTGTGAAGAATGTGGACTGATGTGGACATACCCCATTGGCCAACGGACCCTTGCATGCCCAGCGGACATCAAGTGACCGCACTTGACAGGAGTTTTCAGGCAGAAGAGAGGATTGAGAGACAGGAGAGCAGGTTGTGAGAGCTCTGGGGGGTGTTCGCCAGTAATTGCCATTCATCTGGCTTACTGCAAGTGGTTCCTCTGTGAATCAAGGATTGGCTTAACCTTGATTGAGTAAAGTGGAAAACACTATGGTGTTTGGTGGCCAAGTGGCAGTCATTTAAATTATTGTCACTCTTTCACGTAATTGATGAATAAAGTTGTATATATGTACATGGTACATCTGTAGTTGAGTGAGTTATTGGCCACTTGAGTAGATCCTGACATATTTATTGAAAGAGTTATCGACTCAAACTCACACACATGGACGGGAAAGTGAAGAAAATAGCCCATGCATTAAGCCTTCTTCCCTTTTCAAATAACAAAAAACAGTGACAGATGTAACACTGCAAAAGTATGTTAACATCTTTACTTTGAACCTTGTAATCGATTCAAAAGAACTAAATTACTGGATAGCTTCGGGTGCCAGGTAATTAATCTTGCCAAATAAAGTTAAATAAGTGTTCGCTAAGTATATTATGCATCACTTAGTCAAATTGAAAACATTTAAAAAAAATTGTCAAATTATTCAAGTTTAAATCTAATTAAAATCAATTATCCTGCTCAAGAGAAGAAATCAGAAAAGTCAAAACTGTTTCATAAAACAAAGTTTATTTCTAAAAAATTGTGACTCGTCAGAGTTAAACTTCTACATCCAATTATCTGGGCAACTAAAAGCTCACTCAAAACAACATCTCCACCTACATTATCAAATCACAACTCCAAACAAGCAGACAATCTTCAAAACTAACATTGTCTTTTTAACTCATATTCTGACAACTAACTTCAAAACCTTCTCTCTATTAACTCTGTCTAATGTCAGTTACTATACATGCTGCGTACAACTTACACAAATGTGTTGTACGCTGGGAAAGCATTTGCATAATCTGATGATTGTGCACTAGCTATAACACAAGAGGAGGCGTGTCCTTACACATTCCTTATGTATGCATTAGCGGCTGTCAATCAAAAGTATGAGTTGTCCATCTGCAACTCCTTTAGCAGTCTTGGGTGAGGAAAAGTGATAATCCACTGAAGAATAATCCCCAAAATAATAAATATAACATAAATAAAACCGGTTAAGGAAAAGTGAATGGGTGAACAATGACATAGGCTTTACAAAATTATTGCATTTTTAAATGATACAATATTAGTTAACAATTTAATAGTTCTACATCTACACAGCACTTTTGTGCACACAATGGTTATATCAGAAGGATCTCAAGAGCAGCGATGATACATGGCAGAAAACTTTTCACGCAAACGAGAAATTTTAATGACTTAAATATGGAAAATAACAAAAGAGAGTGGGATTTTTTTACTTGTTAATTACCACTCTTATTTTTTCATCTGTTTAGGTACTCTTTAGGTTTTTGTAGCAACTTGCAAAACTTCTACTCCTACTGTAATTTATTCACTGAAAATGTTTTACACTCATTTCAAAGCTTGGAAAATGTAGAAATGGATTTCTTGTTGAGAAAGTTTTATTGCTCTATTCATTCAAGCTGTTGATGAAACTGGTAGTAGAGCCGGTTTGGTGATATAGAGAAAACTAAAGTGATGAAAATTGGTCAGGCTTTGGGTTGGGTTGTTTTACTTTTGAGCAGCACTTTTTTGCACACAATGGGCAAAATGGCCAGGTCACAAAGGCACAGAAAAGGTTGGGGGAGGAGACCCACTGGAACAGCTGTTGGGAGACAGATGATAGCCTCCCATCAAGGCCATCCAGCATGTTAACATGCACAGGATGTGGCTCTTTCCCGCAAACGGGGCCACGGCTTAATATCCCATCTGATGGACAGTGGTCTTTCCAAACCCATAAGTGTCTCATACTTACCATGGGCAGGGTGAGAAGTTTAGTGGAGAAATATCTCAACGCTAACCCTGCTGGGATTTGAACCTGGGAACTGCAGATTACGAGCCTGGCATGCTACCGACAGCCACCACAGCCCCATTGGTCGGGAGGCTGTTGTTCAGTTAATCTGAATAGTCCCACTCTTGAGCAGGTGCCAGAGCTTATTCATCTTGGGAGCCAGGCAACAGATACTGGTGATGTGCGGCATGAGACCAACAGACAAACAGGGACCCCCAAGAATCCATGAAGAGTGCGGAGAAACAGGCATATACACCCAAAGACTAGATTAAAGATTTACTAAAATTAGACTGTATAATAGGTCTCTTTCCAGAGTTAATCATGGTAGCGAAATGTGGACCCTTTTTAACAAGATACAATAAACTATGCTTTTGATTCTAGGTGCTTACACAGTACCCTGGGCACCAGGTGGCTCAACCCTGCAAGAAATTATGAAGCTAGGCAAAGGAGCCAGCGACCTCCCCCAAACAGCACATTGTGCAGAGAGACCATTGGTTTGGCCCATATTGCCCATATTCACAATTACAGCTAGTGAATAGGACCATGAACAGTGTGCCCAAAAAAAATGCCTACTGCATTCTGGGTCTCCCAAACAATGTCAAACAGGACCTACCCAGAACTAGTGTACAGTGGCCAGGTGCAGGAGATGCAGCCCAGGACAGATACGCCTGGAGAACCAAACTGCACAATCTGGCCGAACCTTCACAGCCCATACACTACATCAACCCTATCTGTCAAACATTTGATGTCATCTGAATATGTCAGCAAAACAAGCCAACAAAATGCATATGTTCATACATAAATATCAAATGTGAATATCAGCAAAATAAGCTCTTTTACCATCTAATGTCAACCAGTTTAAAGCTTCAAAAAAAACACTACAGCAGAGCCTCATAGCAAGAATGGTGCAACACAAAGAGATAACCAAACAATGACTCCATGTGTTAAACAGATCAACAAGCAGTGTATCAGTTAACACTGACAACCACCAGACATCACTGCTATTGACTGGTGAACTGCTACAGCTAGAACACCATAGCAATCAAGCATCGATAATAACTATGATGAGTGTACCAGATAATGACAGCTCATAAAACCTGAAGCTGTTTATAGCTAAGCTTATATTTGAAAATTAACTTATTACCATCACCTATGGCAATGTAAAACATTACTGAATCATCTTAGCATCTAAAAACTGCAATACAGGAGACTTTGTCTAAGCATAACAGTGATGGTGTGGAAATAAATCAAATTTTATTATTCTTATTCACTGTGTTTACACTTATTAAGATTGTGTAAAAGTTAAAATGCATGGCTAACAGATTTGTTGCCAGTCAGTTTTACTGCTTTAAACAATCCCTCAACTGAATACTCTTAAAATTATAATTTTTAAAGAAATGTAAAAATTGTAATCATATCTAAATTATTGCAAATAGCTAGGAGAAAATATTTGCATTTTTTAAACCCTATATTAGATAATGCAGAATGTAAATTACTTACTACTAGTTATTAGAAAATTAAGAACCGATATACTGTTAAAGAAAAACAAACTCATTATGAATACCTAAAACAAGCGAGAAAAACAGTACCAGTTCATTTTGATCATGTACAACTTAATTTAGAAACTATAATAAACAGACACACAAAACATAAGTAATACTCATAATAAGAAATTAAATATCCTATGTATTAAAAAACTAGGAAATGGAACCAATATTGATATGAATAATAAAAGCACAAATGATAATACTAATAATAGAAATCCAAGATATATCAACAAATCTAAAATTCAGTTGAACAAGAAGAGTTCCTTAATTTACGTGCTAAATTTACATACCTCCCTCCCTCTTTTCCCACACCTCAACATGATACCCCAATTTAGATTGCTGCAAACGAAATGGCTGAATTGTTAGTGAAATATTCAAAACTATAACTTTGTTTAAAAATAACTTTACTTAATCAAAATACACACCAATGAATTCAACACACTTCATCAACTGTAAAACAAGTGCATTTATGCCTTTGGTAAAAAAAAAATGACTTCCTAGAAGTGATGAATTCTTTAAAGACGTTTTTAACTGCTGTCTCATTGCTGAATGTTTTCACCCACTAAATTGTTGAGATGCTTGAAGAAATGTTAGTCAGTTGGCAATAGGTCTAGTGAATGTGCTGGATGAGCAAGAGTCTCATACTGTAACTGATGGAGTTTTCGGACCGTTATTTGTGAGAT
Source organism: Ryuthela nishihirai (assembly GCA_038380435.1). Taxonomy (NCBI): domain Eukaryota; kingdom Metazoa; phylum Arthropoda; class Arachnida; order Araneae; family Heptathelidae; genus Ryuthela; species Ryuthela nishihirai. Next base: position 43,261,838 of record JAWZYU010000001.1, on the reverse strand, counting down.
GCAAGATGTGAGGTTGAGTGTTACCATGGAGCAATACGATGCCATGTCTTGACCAATGCAGGCTGTTTCTTGCACAATTTGTCATGCATTTTTGGCAGTTCTGCTCAATATTTCTCTGCATTTATTTTTCACCCAGTTTTAGGAATGAATAATGGATAATACCGGCTGCAGACCACCAAATGGTCACCATAACCTTCAAGCGATGATTAGGCTTGGGAATGTATTTGGGTGCTTCTGCGATGACCAGCCATTGAGCCGAACTTCGACAATTGTCATATAGGATCCATTTTTCATCACATTTTACAACTCTATGCAAAAATGGATCTCTTTGGTTTCAAGTGAGAAGGGAAGTACACACTCCAAGTCAACGTGCCTTATGAGGGTCCGTTAATTCATGCAGAACCCATTTATCCAACTTCTTTACTTTCTCAATGGATTCCAAGTGCGGGAAACTGTTGAATAATATATGGCTAATTTGCCTGTGATGTCTCTTAAAGTGTAGTGTTTCGGATTCAATTAAAGCCTTCAATTGATCATTACCAATTGCTTCTTGGTGTCAACCATGTGGCTTATTTTAAAGCTGATGTATCCCGATTTAAATTTTTTGAACCAATGTGTTGTCTGTTCCCTAGCTGTGTCTTCCCCAAATGCTGCATTGATATTGTGAGAAATAAAGAAATATAAGAAAAGTATATGATTTGACTCTTATCCAATGTTCCCTTCAAGCTCTTATAATCCCTTACCACAAAATCTATTGGAGAAATGGCTACTGTATTATCATAAGCAGGCTTCGTGATTTAATATAACTTATCACAAGTATCATCTGGTAACATTTTCGGTACTCAAAACATCGTAAACTTTATGCATCCGAGAAAACCAGGCATTTGATATGCAACAACCTAACAGAACATATTGTTAATAAAACTCTCACAATACAAAAGGATAAAATCTGATTTCAGTTATATAGAACTATAAGACAGTAATGATCAAACCAAAATAACCAGTGACACCCAAAAACACATAAGGATATTAAACGACCACACAGATATTAAAATTATACTAGCAACAAAACTGATCAACAGTGCTTATCAATAAGACTATGACACTAAAATAAAACTTTTAAAAGAATTTGTCATAAAATCACTAACAACTCTATACTTACATAAATTAACAAAGTTAAGAAATGACCCATTCCTACCAGAGTAATCTCTAAAGCTTGCATACACCCAATGAACCCAGATATCCCACAGATGTTTGTAGAAATTAAACTGCATAAATCTGATCATCCCTTCAGACTTTTAATCTCAAAAAGGAAATCACCAATATATAATCTTAAATGTGAATTTAGCCCCTAAATTAAGTTGCTTTTCTTGATTCTTATTCAACACAAATTTAAATATATAACTCTACAAAATTTTTTACACCTACCTTCCCACCTACTCAATATATTGCTAGCACAGCACAAGATGTTATAAGAACCATCCTAAAGACACTACACTGAAGTGCCAAAACATTATGACCAGCACGTCTTTATGCAAATCAAAGCAACTGCAGGTAAACGACAGCATGTGTGAAGGTCATGAAACGGTATAAATAACACCATACTGAGTTCTGTTAATCAGTATTATTCTTGTTCTTCAGATGGGAAAGGCAGCAGTCTTAAGTGAGTTTGCCAAAGGCCAAATTGTAATGGCCAGATGACTGGGTCAGAGCATTTCTGAGATGACAAGGCTTGTGGGGTGCTTATGGTCAGCCGTGGTTAATACCTTCAAAAAGTGGTCCGAGGAGGGAGAAACCACGAACCGCCAGCAAGGTGTGGGCCAACCACAGCTCATCGATGCTAGAGGTGAGCGAAGGCTATCCTATATGGTACAAGCCAACAGAAGGGATACTGTGGCACACTTGCCCATAATTTAAATGCTGGTGACGGGAGTAATGTGTCGCAACACACAATACATCAAACTATGCTGAAAATGGGGCTGTGTAGCTGCAGACCGCTCCAAGTGCCCATGCTAACCTCGGTTCACCATCGAAAGTGCCTACAGAGGGGCGCATGAACATCAAACCTGGACCTCGAATGATTGGAAGAAGGTTGTATAGTCCAATGAATATAATTTACCGTTTCACCATGTGGATAGCTGGGTATGTGTGCGTCGTTTACCTGGGGAAGTGTTAGCACCAAGATGCACCATAGGATGAAAACAAGCCGGTGGAGGAAGTGTAATGCTTTGGCCAATGTTCTGCTGGGAAACCCTGGGTCCAGTCATTCATGTGCAGGAAACTATGACATCTATCACTAACCTAAACATCACTGCAGACCAGGTATACCCTTTCATGGCAACAGTATTCCCCTCTAGAAGTGTCTTCTTTCAGAGGATAATGCATCATGCCACACTGCCCGGATTGTTCAAGAATGGTTTGAGGAACATGAGGAAGACTTCCAGCTATTGCCCTGGCCTCCAAATTACCTAGACATTAATCCAATCCAAGCATCTGTGGTTTGTATTGGAACAGAATATCCGATCTGCGGCGGCTCAACCACGAAACTTACAAGAGTTAAAGGATCTGTTGGTAACATGTTCGTACCAGATACCACAAGACACTTTTAGAACATCCATGCCTCGCTGGGTAAGAGCTGTTTTGGCGGCATGTGGAGAACCAACATCATATTAGGCAGGTGATCATGAGGTTTTGGCTCTTTGGTGTATCTCCTTGAACACAACGATGCTTCATTTGATGTTATATCACTATACCCTCATATGCCAAGTGCTGGATGCAACAATTTGGTCACAGGTCAAACAAAACACAAAACAGGTCACAAAACCCACAGCTCAAGACTACTACAGCATACATGAGGCTCTAGTCCTGGCCACCTCATTCAATTGGTTTGTGGCAAATGGAGAAACCTGGGTTTAGAGAGAGGGTGTGGCCATGTACTCCACTCTCCCTGGACTAATGCAATAATGAGACACATAGAAGAAACAGCCCTGGCTAAAAGTAAACTTAAACTAATACTATACCAATGTTACAGAGATATTTTAATCTTCTACGATTATGGCCAAGAGGAATTATACCAATGTTTAGACATCATTAATAATATCATTACAACATATGAACAAAAATAAAAAATGATGTAATGTATCATTTTGATGCTTGTCTTGTGCTTCAGTGTGAGAATTATGTCACTAGCTGACTGGAACAGACAAATAAAAAAAATAAAATACTCCCTCAAGCAGCTGCTTGCCACAGAGGTCTGACAGGAGCCTGTCAGTTTCTATGCCATAGTAGAAGGGCCAAGAGGATGGCAGGACCTCAGCAGAAAACGACATGTACATCCATGCCTTACCCAGGGCTCGAACCCAGGTCCCTTAAATCAGTAGCCAAGTGCGCTAACCACTTGGCCTAGGACGGCATAAAACTTGAATATTTAATGGTGTTCAAAAATAAATAAAAAAAAGTTGTCGGTTGTAGCTAAAAGTTCATACTTTGTATTAATCTTATTTGTATTAAATTAAGAAGAATTCATTGTCTAATACGTGGTGATCTTAATGAATAAAAAACAGGTAAGCTGAAATTTTGTAATTTGCAACTTCATTCACAAAAGGTAATTGTGTCCCTTGATGGATATTGTATAAAGATTCTCCTTATGCTTTGAATAGAGTTTATAAGAATTGTAATACAATTATTTTAAATGTAATCAAGAATTGTGAAGCTTTCTTTTGATGGTTTGACTTCATGCTGATAGTAGAGAAATTTGGGTTTAGATTATTTTTGTTGTTCGTTTGTGATCTGGTTGCCTATGTAATCAAATTAATTCATTTAAAATTTTTGTTGCTAAACATTCTTTTGAACTCGTGCTCAAGATTTCTTATTAAAAATTTATAACAATATGTTGCCTACCATCAAGTTTACATGTAATAATGAAACTAACCAACAATTATCATATCTGGACATAGCACATAGTAATAAAAAATGTAGTACAATAGCATATAGAAAACCCATTTTTACATCAAATATCACCCAAATCAAACTACTCAACTTTGAACTAAATCAGCAGCTCACTATACCTCATCTATAGCCCTACTATAAAAATTTGAATGTAAGAAATAGAGTACATTTACAAAATATAACAAGAAACTTGCTATGAAATAACTTTCATGAAAATTCATTATCGGGTCAAATACAAACTTAAGCACAGCACTCAACCAACAACAGCAAGAAGCAGATAAGCCCAAGTATACTATAACATTCCCATACATACCAGGTCTTTCATATTCACAAAATAATATCTTAAAGTATAATACGAAAACACCTAACTCCAAAACAAACACAATAAAGAAAGTAGTATTTAACCTTTCCAGGACCCAGCCTCAAAAACTAGTTTACATCCAGAGGTCAAGCTATTTTTCACTATGCTCAGCCAAAAAAATTTAGAACTTTTCTGCCAAATAACTAATGAAAGGAATTATGGCATGTTTATATGTCAAATCAATGACCATTTACCATTTAATTCTGGATTGTCTGAAAATAAAACATTTAAAAAAAAGATGAGTTTAATTTTAATAGGACTTCTTTTGAGTCATGTAGCAAAAAAAAAAAGCATCTAGATGTGAAAATAAAATTTAATCTGAAAAAAAAAACCTAATAGACAGAAATAATTATAATGAACATGAATAGGAAAGATATTTATTTCTGAATAACAAAAAAAATTTTTTTTTTTTTTACTTGGAACACGAAAATTACTCTTGCTTTACAATTTTTTCTTCTTCTTGATACTACACTTTCAAAGTCCAGATTTTTCTCCAACTGTGTGTAGAGTTGCATAAAAAAGTAACATTTAGAATTTTTTTAAAATAACCAATCAAACAAAGCAGATCATGTTATATACCAAATTAAAAAGAATTCCTAATTCTATGAAAAGTTTAAACAAATTTACAAATATATTGATCTTAATAAGACATTTTTCATTGCAATATAGTAAAAAAATTGATCATATTATAAAATTAAGGCTTAATTTTGGAAAAACAAAATAAAATTTTGATGAATAAATATAGTTAAATTATATATTAATTGAAAGTAAATTTCTTCCCGAATACTATAATATTTACCTGAAATGTGTTTTTTATTTCTTTTAATGATTCTTCTTAGCATGGTATATTTTAAAACACAGGCTAGTATTATACAAGATGGCTTGATTGCTCCCATTAATGGGATTTTCTGTCCTGTCTATAAAATGAAAAAATGCTTTCTTGGCCACTTTTTTTACTAAACATTACGAATTTTTTTCCTTGGGTATTGTATTTTGCAGATCTTGAATATTTGCTGAAAAATTAGTGCACTAAAGCAATAAAGAAAAAGTGGCATAGCCAAGAGATGTGGGGGAGGGGGGTAAATGCTTCTAAAACCATTCGATATAAGCTTAAAAATTCTTAATTTAAAAAAATTAAATCTTGTGAAGGGAAGGAGTAAAACTCTCTCAGTGTTAGAGGGGGGGGGGGGTAAACACTTGCTGAAATTGCCCTCCCACATCAGGAATGATTTCTGTGTTAAGGAAGTTCTTTCTGCTTCCAAGACCCCTTTCATTTAATGGAGTTTTTTACTGGAAAAGAAATAACAGAAAAATAACACACAACTAATGCGATGTTTAATAAAATATCCACAACAACTTGTAATCTGGCCATCTGATGTAGCATAACTCCAAAAAAATTGATAATTATCTATCAACAGATCAACTGGCAGAAAGATCTATAATTTACAGAAATAAAATTATAAAAAAGTATATAAAATACTAATTTTATAAAGGGAGATGATAGCAAATGTGTGAGAAATGTTTAGACTTAAATCAACCATATAAACAACTACCTTGCAGCCACTTAACAGACAGCTGTTGCACATGAGTGAGCTATTAGTAACAACGGCATCTTCCTCTACCATAAGACAGTGCACTGCAGCCATTCTTGGAATAACATGCTCTAGCTAAGAAGACTTTTTAGCTATAATTTCAAGAGTGCAAACAATGTATAGAATGATGGGATTAATTATACAAATGAATAAAAATAATTCTCGGAATACTGAAATAGGTTTAAGGCTGAAAGTGTTTAAAAGGGAAAAAAGGGAGGTATGCACTTCTTAATTACTTCAAAAATCTTGTTTCTAAAAACAGCAGTTTTTTGTTATTTTTCAGATTTTCAAAACTTCAAGGAAAAATTTGTTGTTAGCAGTTCATATTAAACTAGTGAGTTTAAATAAGGGGATTACTTCAGCATAGAGTAACATCAGCAAATAAATCGCCAATACCGTATATTGTTTCTAAAACATGGAAATCAGATGGCTTTATGCAAATTATTTATATCATAGTTTAATAAATTATGCATCAAGTGGAAAAAGAAAGCACTATTTTCCAAGCATTAATGTAAGAAACACAAAAGATAAATGACAAAGATAAATGACGGAGCTGGTGATAGCCTAGGGGTTAGAGCACCTGGCATGTAAATGGGAGGCATGGGTTCGTATCACACTTATCAGCAAAACTCATTTTTTTCACAAAATTATTTCTTGAAATATATGTCAACAGGTAATCTGTGAATCTATTATTGATTTATTATTACATTAATAATGTAATTTTATAAGATAATATGTGAGAAAATTTATAAATGGATTTTTTTTTTTTAATCAAAGTTTTAGGTGTTGTACTAAAAACTGATATAAGTGGCATAGGTCCCTCATTTCAGATTCTGTCAACTTAAATACAGGATGTGGGCCCAGAAATGGTTAATGACAAACAAGGTTAAACTCACAGGAGGAATTCATAATATCAAAATTGAAGACACACCAATTACAACAAAATAAAAATAACCACATAGGGAAAAGGTAGAGAAGTGTTTATAATTGCATTAATGAACATGAAAACTAATAATTTTCTTAAGAAAAAACTATGCTCTAACACAAGCAATAATAAAAAATAATTCACCAACAAATAAACTTAATTATAAAATATTAGAATCACCACCCACAAAATTTCAACTATCTGGAAAATTATAAACCTTAAAAAAGAAGAACTATGCAACACAGATCGAACTCCCTGCCATCCACTTGGAACTTACTATTACACAATTCCTGGTTTAACTTATAAGAGCACTGCTATAAGGACTACACTACATCAACTCCATGTGCCAAAGATTTGATGTCATCTGAGTATGTCAGCAAAAAAATATAAATATGTTAATACATAAATATCAAATGTGAATATCAGCAAAATAAACTCTTTAACCACCTAATGTCAACCAGTTTAAAGCTTCAAGGAAAACACTACAGCAGAACCCATAGCAAGAATGGTGCAACACAAAGAGATAACCAACCAATGACACCATGTGTTAAACAGATCAACAAGCAGTGTGCATCAGTGAACACTGACAACCACCATACCACAATGCTGACTGGTGAACTGCTAACAGCTAGACACCACAGCAATCAAGCATAAGCATCAATAACAACTATGGTGAGTATACCACATAAGGGCAACTATTTCAAAAAATATGACAGATAACAAAACCTCAAACTGTTTAGAGCAAACTTATGATATTTGAAAATGAACTTATTATTACCAACACCTACGCCAATGTATAATATTACTCGATCATTTTAACATCTAAAAGCTACAACACAGGAGACTTTGATTGTCTAAGCATAAAGTGATAAATATAGTAAAATTTTATATATTTTCTCTCTATAACTTTTATTATTCTTATTACTTATACTAATGTGTCTGCTTCTCAGCAAACACACTGGTGAAGCTCTTCAAGGATACGAGTGCATTAATGAAAGGTTTCTTACAGCAAAATTTCAGACAACCATTAAAGATCTGAAATTTATCTGCTGTTATGCCCCCACTGAGGATGAGAAGGAGAAGGACAGGTTTTACAGACAACTTCAGGATATTTCGAATTCTGTCAAGAAAGGAGATATTACCCTTGTTCTAGATGACTTCAATGCCAAAGTTGGTACTGAATATAACCTTTGGGGTGGAGTGATAAATAAGTGCCCTATTGGTAGCTGCAATGGCAAGGGGCAATGTCTCCAACAGGTAACTTAATAGTTTCAGAATTACTAACACTTATTACAAACATTGCGACATACATAAGTACACATGGGTTTCACCAGATGGGCTACATAAAAATGATTGATTACATATTAATTAACAGTAAATGGGCTAGTTCTGTTAAAAATACCAAGACATATAGGGGAGCTGAAATTGGCAAGGGATCTGACCATTCATCATCATCATCCTCAAGCAGCCATGGGCTACAGAGGTCCAACCAGACCACGCAGTTTAATTCTCCAAGCATATCTGTCCTGAGCTACATCTGCTGCATCCAGCCACTGCACACCAATTCTAACAAGGTCGTATTTGACATTGTCTGCCAGCCGCATCCTAGGTCTCCCCCTCTCTCTGAGGCCTTTAGGCACACAGTTCATAACCCTATTCGCCAATGTATAATTATCCATACATGCAACATGGCCAAACCAACAGTCTCTATCTCTGCACAATATGCTGCTTAAATGAGTTTGCTGACTCCTTTGCCTAACCTCATCAATAGGTACAAAGTTGAACCAACTAATGCCCAACCTACTGCATAAGCATCTAGAATCAAAGGCATCTAGTTTCCTGTTATCTTGTTTACACAGCGTCCAAGTTTCACTACCATAACTAACCCTAGAAAGAACCAAACTATTATACAGTCTAATTTTAGTCTTTAGGTGTATACGCCTATTTCTCCACAATCTCCACAGATTCTTAAAAGTCCCGGCAGCAATACCTATTCGTCTGTTAATTTCATGCCGCACATCACCAGTATCAGTTACGTAGCTCCCAAGGTAATTAAACTGTGACACCTGCTCAAGATTGCAACCATTCAGATTAACTGAATCACAACCTGCCTGACCAATTTTCATCACTTTAGTTTTCTCTCTGTTTATAACCAAACCTACCTACTACCAGTCTCATCAACAGCTCGAATGAAAGAGTTCATCTCATCAACATCATTTGCCAAAAGGGCTAAATCATCAGCATAATCTAAATCAGAAATTTTCGTATCTCCAGCCCATTTAAGGCCAAAATCTTTCCCTTGAAGTGAATTTCGCATAACATAATCAACAACCAAACTAATGAGAAAAGGAGACAAAATGCACCCTTGTCGAACACCAGAAGTAATGCTAAACCAATTGCTACAAGACTTACCAACTCTCACACGTGACCATTACCTTGTTAAAAGTAACTTAAACTTAAAAAGTGTTGTACTAAGGTTAAAAAAAAGTTACCTTTAACTTACCTTTAACACTGAAGCTCTGAAAATAAAAGAAATTATAACTAAAGCTTATCCCAATTTTTAAAATAGGTGATCGCAGTTCTTGTGAAAACTACAGTGGCATCAGCCTACTTTTAGTTCCAGATAAAAGTTTTTGCATGATTGTGCTTAATAGAATTAAGAATCTGGTTGATAGGCAATTGTGTGATGAGCAAGGTGGATTCAGCAGTGGTAGGGTATGTGTGGATCAAATATTTTCATTCAGGCTTGATGCTAGCTTAGTTGATTTCAGAAAAGCTTTCTACTTTGTTAATAGTCATAATTTGTGGTTGACTGTGAGATCATATGGCATACCAGACAAGTTAGTTAACATAATGAAAGCTCTCTATAATAACACCGAGTGGTGTGCGAGAGTTGGTAAGGCTTGTAGAAATAGGTTTAGCATTACTTCTGCTGTTCGACAAGGGTGCATTTTGTGTCCCCTTCTCATTAGTTTGGTTATTATGTTATGCGCAATTCACTGCAAGGGAAAGATTTTGGCCTTAAATGGTATGGAGATACTAAAATTCTTCATTTAGATTACGTTGATGGATAAATTATCAAATGGCAAATGATGTTGATGAGATGAATACTTTCATTTGAGCTGTTGATGAGACTGGTAGTAGAGTAGGTTTGGTTATAAACAGAGTAAAAGCTAAAGTGATGAATTAGTTAATCTGAATGGCTGCAGTCTTGAGCAGGTGTCAGTTTAATTATCTTGGGAGCTATGTAACAGATATTGGTGATGTGCGGCATGGGATTAGCAAACGAATAGGGACTGCTGCTGGTACTGTTAAGAATCTATGGAGTGTGGAGAAATAGGTGTATAAACCTAAAGACTAAAATTAGACTGTATAATAGTTTGGTTCTTTCTAGGATTAGTTATGGTAGTGAAACTTGGATACTTTGTAAACAACAGGAAACTAGATTCTTTTGATTCTAGATGCTTATGCAGTATTTTGGGCATTAGGTGGTTCAACTTTGTAACTAATGATGAGGTTAGGCAAAGGACTTGGTAATCTCCTTTAAGCAGCATATTGCGCAGAGAGAGACTGTTGGCTTGGCCATGTTGCCCGTATGGATAATTATAGATTGGCGAATAGGGTTATGAACAGTGTGCCTAAAGGCCTCAGAAAGAGGAGGAGACCTAGGATGTGGTAGGCAGACAATGTCAAACAGGACCTTGTTAGAATTGGTGTAAACTCAAGTGTAACTTTATTAAACCCATAACTAAACATATTCTATAAAGAACATTATTGTTAACTGTTTCTTACCTGTTTGAAATATGAATAATCAGTGCTAAAATGTACATATACTGCAGATATCAAAGTCATCAAAAAAACGCTTATAAATCTCTTCTTTATTGTAGTTGGGTGATCTCTGAAATGATATTGCAATAACAATAATGAAAAAAAACTAAGAATGGCATTTAATCTAAAAGTACTAAGATTTACTGAAATGAGAAAGAGCTTAATGTATGATTTTTCTAATTACCTTATGACAAATAACACATAACTTAAACATTAAAATTTCATGGAAAATATTAAAAAAAATGTTATTATTTGGTAACATTTTCAATAAGTCAAAATTGAGATATTTTCCTAAATGTCAGTTTTTAAGTTTTTTTTTTAAACTGGAGCATTTTTTCTCAGAGAACTCTCTTGAATACCCCCATGTTGCATTATAAATTCAAGTTCTTCCTATAAGTCAATTTTGAACAATCAAATATTTTAAGTAATTAAAAATAAATTATGAAATTGAAATTAAAATTACAAGTAATTACAAAATATATATATTGCTTACCAGATCTGTTTCAAAAACACAAATGACAGTAATTAAAGGTTGCTGTGTAAGAATTTTGGAAGCATTAGGGTGAAAGTAAATTTGGTGGATGTGACAATTGGAGGATGTGACAACTAGGTGGACAACAATTAGATATGACAATTGGGTGGATATTACAATTCAGTGCCAACAATTGGGTGGAAGAAAATTTGGAGAGTACAACAATTCAGTGGAAACAAGAAATGATTTGAGATATATATATATAATTACTAAACCCAACTATAAAATATTTGCTGCGTAGTAAATCAACACTTTTCGATAGTCTCTGCAATCCAGAAGTACATAAAATGAAGCTGTTTCGAACATGACATAGCAAATAATTACTTCTATTCTCACTAATCAGACTTTGAATAAAGAGTTGTCTATTCTCTATAATGTCGTCATCATCATCATCAAGCAGCCATGGGATATGGAGGTCCAACAAGAATGTGCAATTTAGTTCTCCAAGCATATCTGTCCTGAGCTAATTTGCTGCATCTGGCCATGGCACACCAATTCTAACAAGGTCCTGTTCCTAACAATCCTATTCTAACAGCATCCTAAGTCTCCCCCTCTTTCTGGGGTCTTTAGTCACACTGTTCATAATCCTATTCGCCAATCTATAATTATCCATATGGGCAACATGGATAATTATAATCAACGGAGTCTCTCTTCACAATATGCTGCTTAACCCTTCCAGTGTCCAGGCTGAAAAACAGGTTTACATCCAGGGGCCAAGGTATTTTCTGCCTATGCTCAGCCAAAAATAACTAACTTCAGAACTTTTTTGCCAAATAACTAATGAAAGGAATTATGGCATGTTGTATGCCAAATTAATCAGAATTTAATTCTGGATTTTCCGAAAATCAAATATTTAACAAAAAAAAAGACTTTTAAAAAAAAAAAGTTTTATTTTAATAGGACTTTTTTAGAGTCATGTAGTTAAAAAATGCATCAGGCAACACAAATAATTTTTTTTTTTAAACTAATAGACAGAAATGATTACGATGCACATGAATAGAACGCTTATATATTTCTGAATAACAAAAAAATTACTTTTTTGGTTTTAAGTAAATAATTTTCTCGTTTCGTAATTTTTTTCTCTGTAACACACTTTGAGAAAATTCCAGGCTTTTAGCCAACTGTACTGAGTCAGATAAACAAGTCAACTTTAGAATTATTTTTAAAATAACCAAGCAACGGAAATAGGTCATATTATATACCAAATTAAACATAATTACGAATTTTATGAAAAAAATAAACAAATTTGCAAGCATATTGATTTTAATAAGCCTTGTTCAATGTGATATGGTGAAAAAAAAAGTATGCATTATATAATTAAGGCTATGTTTTGGAAAACCTGCTGAATAAAAACAGTTAAATTATATATTTATCGAAAGGAAATTTCCTCCCGAATAATATTCAACCCAAAATACGATTTTCATTTCTTTAAATGATACTTTTCAGTATTGTATATTTTAAACACAGCCAGTGTTATACAACGTGATTTGGCCTTCTTACATTCATGGGATTTTCTGAACTGGTTATGAAAGAGAAAAACAAATTCCTTGGTTGCTTTTTGTTTTTTACTAAACATTATGAATTTTTTCTTTGGGTATCGAAGTTCGGCGATTTTGGTTAAGTACAGAAAGTTTTGTGCACGAACCCTTCTCGAAATTACCTCCCAAATGATGGCCGATTTTGGTAGCAAGGAAGTCTGCTTTGATTCCGTATCCAAGACATTCAATTTCAGAAAACAATACAAGCTCAAAGTATTTTTATTAAAAAAAAATAAAAGAAATATAACCTAATGGGATGAAAATAAAATATCCACAACAACTTTTAAGCTGGCCTCTGATCTAGCATAACTCGGAACGTTCGATAAATCAGCCAATTGAAGATTTTTTTTTAAATAAAAATTGCTGTTGTAATTTTATATATATATATCTTATAAAAATGTATAATCCAGGCTTCAAAAGTAATATTTTGGTTTTGAATTTGATGCATATTTTATTAAAATTACAATATAAATAATTTTATAAAGCCACCTGATTGCCATTTCTTAGAAGCACTAAACGGTACTGCCGATTTGCTTGTTAACTTTCCTATTTGAAGTAACCTTCTGATTTGAGCTAACAGAAGTAAACATACAGAAATGATTTTGCCTTCATATCCAAGACCTCATTTTCAGAAAATGATACTATATTAAAATTTTACTGGAAAAGTAATAAATAATAAAATAAGAATTAACATATAACCTAATGCGATGTTAAAATATCCACAGCAGCAAGTTGTAGGCCGGCCATATGATATAACTATGAAAAAAATCAATACTTATCAATCAGCTGAAAGATCGCTAATTTCCGAAAATAAATCTACTGAAATGAAAACTAAGGTATAAAAATTAAAAAAAATAGTAACTTTACAAAGGATATCCAATATACTGCACCAAAACTGTGAACAATGTGGGAGCCACTTATATAACACGGAACTGAGATAGTATGTGTCAGCCATCTGCGTCTTGTTTAACTTAGTGAAGCATAACTAATTAAATGCAGGTGTGCAACCAGAATTTCTAAGAAGGGTGGGTTTACTTTCAGTTTCTATTTGAAGGATGCTGGGAAAAATGATAAAAATAACTTGGGAATACTGAAATAAGTTTATGACAGAAAAGAGTGCGAAATGGGAAAAAATAAATTGTGGTACGTATTTTGCAATTACTTCCAAAATCTATAGTTTTTAAAAATAGCAGTTTTTTCATTAATTTTTTTAGGAGATTTTCAAAAAATTAAGGAAAAATTTGTTGCTAATAACTCAAATCAAACTTGTGAGCTCAAATCAGAAGGTTACTTCAGCAAATAGGAAAGTTAACAAGCAAATCGGCAATACCGTTTAGTGCTTCTAAGAACTGGCAATCAGGTGGCTTTATAAAATTCTTTATATTGTAATTTTAACAAAATATGCATCAAATTCAAACCCCAAATATTACTTTTGAAGCCTGGATTATACATTTTTATAAAACATATATATAAAAAAAAATTACAACAGCAATTTTTATTTAAAAAAAAATATATATTTTTGTTGTACTAAATGGCCCCTGAAATCAGATTCTCCATACATATACAGACAGGTTGGATACTGGAAGGGTTTTAAAGGAGGTTGCCAACTCCTTTGCCTAACCTCATCATTAGTTACAAAGTTGAACCACCTAATGCCCAAGATACTGCGTAAGCATCTGGAATCAAAAGCATCTAGTTTCCTGTTATCTTGTTTACAAAATGTCCAAGTTTCACTACCATAACTAACCCTAGAAAGAACCAAACTATTATACAGCCTAATTTTAGTCTTTAGGTGTATATGCCTGTTTCTCCACACTCTCCATAGATTCTTAAAAGTCCCGGCAGCAATACCTATTCGTCTGTTAATCTCATGCCACACATCACCATTATCTATTACGTAGCTCCCAAAGTAATTAAACTGTGACACCTGCTCAAGACTGCAACCATTCAGATTAACTGAATCACAGCCTGCCTTACCAATTTTCATCACTTTAGTTTTCTCTCTGTTTATAACCAAACCTACTCTACTACCAGTCTCATCAACAGTTCGAATGAAAGAGTTCATCTCATCAACATCATTTGCCAAAAGGGCTAAATCATCAGCATAATCTAAATCAGAAATTTTCGTATCTCCAGCCCATTTAAGGCCAAAATCTTTCCCTTGAAGTGAATTTCGCATAACATAATCAACAACCAAACTAAAGAGAAAAGGAGAAAAAATGCGCCCTTGTCGAACACCAGACATAATGCTAAACCAATTGCTACAAGACTTACCAACTCTCACACATGACTCAGTGTTATTATAGAGAGCTTTCATTATGTTAACTAACTTGTCTGGTATACCATATGATATCACAATCAACCACAAATTATGACGATCAACAGAGTCGAAAGCCTTTTTGAAATCAACAATGCTAGCAACCAAAGGTTTCTGAAACTCTAAACATTTCTCAAGAATCTGCCTAAGTGAAAATATCTGATCTACACATTCCCTACCACTTCTGAATCCACATTGCTCATCACGCAATTGCCTGTCAACCAGATTCTTAATTCTATTAAGCACAATCATGGAAAGAACTTTACCTGGAACAGAGAGTAGGCTGATACCCCTATAGTTATCACAAGTACTGCGATAATCTTTTTTAAAAATAGGGATAATAATAAAAGCTCTGGGAAAATCCTTAGAAACAATGTCTTTATCATAAAAGATATTCAAAATTTCAATCATCCATATAGTAGCTGAAAAATTCTAAGCATTTCAGTAGTAATTTCATCGACCCTTGGGAATTTATATAGTTTTAGAAATAGCCAAAATAACTTCAGACTGTGATACAGGTCAACATTAAAGCCAGTAATGCATCTATCGTCTTTATAAACAATGGGAGCACTATTAACCACATTGTTTAGAACATCACTGAAACGCTCAGCCCACCTAGCGATGACAGAATACTCACCTTCTATTTAAAATTTAATAAAACATGATTAAGCTGTTGCATTTGGTAGCACAGTGTATCACAATCCTAGAATGTTAAGCGCATATTATTTCCCATACAAGTTGGGAACTTAATAACCAAGATATATTGTTATTTCAAAAACTTAAAAGTCATATTTGCAATTTTAAACCTATGAGAAGATGCATTAGACCTTAAAGGAAACAAAGGATAGTTATCACTTTGTAGTAGCTGGTACAATTGCTTTAACATAGGCATTCACAAATGAGATGATGTAATTCTCACAGCCCCGATGTTTGTAGGCTACCAGTCCTAAGAAGATAAACTGGCTGTTAGGCATAAACTGGAAGGAGAGCTGTGTACCAATCCCCAGTGATGATGCACAGAACCGGCCAGGTCTAGCACCTAATGTCCGACCCCGCCTTCTCGTGGTGCAGGCCGTTAGTACCTTTCAAAAGAGATATTCTCTTTTGGAAGGGAACGGAAGGAGAGGGCTGCCAGTTCAGTATGGCCTACTGATCTGGTCATCTATGGCCACTTTTTTCCTTTTTTTTCAACCCTGCTGAGGAGTGGTCAACTTCACAGGGTCCTGGTGCTGACCATTTATACCTACTAGACTGGACTTGTTTATGGATTTGAGCTTGATTATTGATCCTGGACTTGCTGCACTGGTGGGCCTCTGTTGAGGGAGAGTCTGCCGCTGTGTTTTCTGTTTGCTTCTGGGTTGCCAGCTCTAAGTGAACAGAGGCATGGGATACCTTATATCAGCTGGTGGATAATCCTAATCAGAGGCCATCGCAGGTACCTGAACCTTACTTAGCTAGTTGGGCATCGTCAAGCCTAAACTGGAGTAATGTGTCTCAGGCAGGCCATATGGTTCTTGAAAAAGTCCACTTGAAAAGGTGGTGCCTGAAGTTCCTACCAGCATTGGTGACTTCAGCCTTTAGCGGAGGAGGAACAGGTCTTTGCCCCATGCCTGCGATCAGGGGGCTGTTTGATATTGTTGGCCCTACCAATCTCAATAAACCTAATTTCTTTAAAAATCCTACTAATCATTTTCTCTCTGCAGGAACGTGGAACGTGAGGACATTACATAGAGATTATTCTCTTGATGTCCTCATGCAGGAATTCCAGCGCTATAACCTAGATATTCTAGGCTTGCAAGAGACCAGATGGACAGGTAAAGGTGAGATACTTAAAAATAACTTTAAATTTCTCTTTACAGGGAGGGAGGATGGAAAGCATCACCAAGGCGTGGGTCTGCTGCTCAGCAGACATGCTAGTGATGCTCTTCTAGGATATGAGTGCATTAATGAAAGGTTTCTTACAGCAAAATTTCAGACAAGCATTAAAGACTTGAATGTTATCTGCTGTTATGCCCCCACTGAGGATTCTGATGAGGATGAGAAGGATAGGTTTTACAGACAACTTCAGGATATTTTGAATTCTGTCAAGAAAGGAGATATTACCCTTGTTCTTGGTGACTTCAATGCCAAAGTTGGTACCGACTCTGACCTTTGGGGAGGAGTAATAGGCCCTTTTGGTATTGGTAGCTGCAATGGCAATGGGCAACGTCTCCTACAGGTAAGTAAACTAAATGGTTTCAGAATAACTAACACATATTACAAACACCGCGACATACATAAATACACATGGGTTTCACCTGATGGGCTGCATAAGAATATGATCGATTATATATTAATTAACAGCAAATGGGCTAGTTCTGTTAGAAATACCAGGGCATATAGGGGAGCTGAAATTGGATCTGACCATTACCTTGTTAAAAGTGTCTTGCAACTTAAACTTAAAAAGTGTTGTGCTAGGGTTAAAAAATTTACCTTTAATACTGAAGCTCTGAAAGACCCAGTTATAGCTAAAGCTTACCATGATAGGTTACTTAGTCATTATGACAGTCATGGTTTGCTTAATACTGACGTTGAGGAAGAATGGGGCCATTTTAAACAGGCTTTTTTGGAAACTAACAGTACTCTTTTAGGGAAAAAGGAGCAGAGGAGGCAGAATTATTTAAGCGATAAGGCACTTGAGCTTATTTCAGAAAGAAGGAACTGCAGGAATGTCCTTAATCAGTACCCTACTAGTCCTAATAGAAAGCATTACAAAGAACTTAATAAACGTGTAAAGGATCAGTTAGCTACTGATAAGAATCTTTGGCTTGATGGCCTTGCTGACAAAGCTGAGGAAGCAGTTAGACAGCACAACAGCAGAGAGCTGTACCAGATAGTTAATGTTTTGTGTGGTAGAAAACGAACAGGTATACAGGGATTGAAGGATAAACAAGGCAAGGTTATAGAAGGTGAGGATTCTGTCATGGCTAGGTGGGCTGAGCATTTCAGTGATGTTCTAAACAATGTGGTTAGTTCTACTCCCATTGTTGGCAGTGATGATAGATGCATTGTTGGCTTTAATGTTGGCCCTATAACACAATCTGAAGTTAGTTTGGCTATTTCTAAACTTAAACTTCATAAATCCCCAGGGGTGGATGAAATTACTACGGAAATGCTTAGAGCTGGGAATGTTTCAGTTACCATTTGGATGACTGAAATTTTGAATAACTTTTATGATAAAGGCATGGTTCCTAAAGATTTTACCAGAGCTATTATTATCCCTATTTTCAAAAAAGGTGATCGCAGTTCTTGTGATAACTATAGGGGTATCAGCCTACTCTCCGTTCCAGGTAAAGTTCTTTCCATGATTGTGCTTAATAGAATTAAGAATCTGGTTGACAGGCAATTGCGTGATGAGCAATGTGGATTCAGAAGTGGTAGGGGATGTGTAGATCAGATATTTTCACTTAGGCAGATTCTTGAGAAATGTTTAGAGTTTCAGAAACCTTTGGTTGCTAGCTTTGTTGATTTCAAAAAGGCGTTCGACTCTGTTGATCGTCATAATTTGTGGTTGATTGTGAAATCATATGGTATACCAGACAAGTTAGTGTTATTATAGAGAGCTTTCATTATGTTAACTGAGTCATGTGTGAGAGTTGGTAAGTCTTGTAGCAATTGGTTTAGCATTACTTCTGGTGTTCGACAAGGGTGCATTTTGTCTCCTTTTCTCTTTAGTTTGGTTGTTGATTATGTTATGCGAAATTCACTTCAAGGGAAAGATTTTGGCCTTAAATGGGCTGGAGATGCGAAAATTTCTGATTTAGATTATGCTGATGATTTAGCCCTTTTGGCAAATGATGTTGATGAGATGAACTCTTTCATTCGAACTGTTGATGAGACTGGTAGTACAGTAGGTTTGGTTATAAACAGAGAGAAAACTAAAGTGATGAAAATTGGTCAGGCAGGTTGTGATTCAGTTAATCTGAATGGTTGCAGTCTTGAGCAGGTGTCACAGTTTAATTACCTTGGGAGCTGCGTAACTGATACTGGTGATGTGCGGCATGAGATTAACAGACGAATAGGTATTGCTGCCGGGACTTTTAAGAATCTATGGAGATTGTGGAGAAATAGGCGTATACACCTAAAGACTAAAATTAGACTGTATAATAGTTTGGTTCTTTCTAGGGTTAGTTATGGTAGTGAAACTTGGACGCTGTGTAAGCAAGATAACAGGAAACTAGATGCTTTTGATTCTAGATGCTTACGCAGTATCTTGGGTATTAGGTGGTTTAACTTTGTAACTAATGATGAGGTTAGGCAAAGGAGTCTGCAACCTCCTTTAAGCAGCATATTGTGCAGAGAGAGACTCCGCTGGTTTGGCCATGTTGCGCGTATGGATAATTATAGATTGGTGAATAGGGTTATGAACAGTGTGCCTAGAGGCCTCAGAAGGAGGGGGAGACCTAGGATGCGGTGGGCAGACAATGTCAAACAGGACCTTGTTAGAATTGGTGTACAGTGGCCGGATGCAGCAGATGTAGCTCAGGACAGATATGCTTGGAGAATTAAACTGCGCGGTCTGGTTGGACCTCCGTAGCCCATGGCTGCTTGAGGATGATGATGATGATGATGATGATAATGCTGGTCACAGAAGAGTAATGTGCCACTGATGACATCCAGCGGGTTAATTACAGTCACCCTCTTGTCACTGCATTAGGATACAAGCTTTAAGCAGATAGAAACATGAGTTGATGGTAATCTGTTATTATTCAGCTGATATTCAATATAGGTCACATACAAAACCTTGGCACAACCATTTTCTGAGTCCTGGACATCCTTAGTCACGTCCGTATAAAAGTTTATACGTTAGTAACCTTCTATAACCTTACCTAGTTTATCCTTCAATCCCTGTCCATTTTCTACCACACAATACAACTTTCTGGTACAGCTCTCTGCTGTTGTGCTATCTAACTGCTTCCTCAGCCAAGCCATCAAGCCTTAGATTCTTATCAGCAGCTAACTGATTCTTTCATCATCATCATCATCATCATCCTCAAGCAACCTTGGGCTACGGCGGTCCAACCAGACCGTACAGTTTAATTCTCCAAGCATATCTGTCCTGAGCTACATCTGCTGCATCCGGCAACTACACACCAATTCTAACAAGGTCCTGTTTGACATTGTCTGCCCACCGCATCCTAGGTCTCCCCCTCCTTCTGAGGCCTCTAGGCACACTGTTCATAACCTTATTCGCCAATCTATAATTATCCATACAGGCAACATGGCCAAACCAGCGTAGTCTTTCTCTGCACAATATGCTGCTCAAAGGAGGTTGCAGACTCCTTTGCCTAACCTCATCATTAGTTACAAAGTTAAACCACCTAATACCCAAGATACTGCGTAAGCATCTAGAATCAAAAGCATCTAGTTTCCTGTTATCTTGTTTACATAGTGTCCAAATTTCACTACCATAACTAACCCTAGAAAGAACCAAACTATTATACACTCTAATTTTAGTTTTTAGGTGTATACGCCTATTTCTCCACAATCTCCATAGATTCTTAAAAGTCCCGGCAGCAATACCTATTCGTCTGTTAATCTCATGCCGCACATCACCATTATCTGTTACATAGCTCCCAAAGTAATTAAACTGTGACACCTGCTCAAGACTGCAACCATTCAGATTAACTGAATCACAACCTGCCTGACCAATTTTCATCACTTTAGTTTTCTCTCTGTTTATAACCAAACCTACTCTACTACCAGTCTCATCAACATCATTTGCCAAAAGGGCTAAATCATCAGCATAATCCAAATCAGAAATTTTCGTATCTCCAGCCCAATTAAGGCCAAAATCTTTCCCTTGAAGTGAATTTTGCATAACAAAATCAACAACCAGAGAGAAAAGGAGAGAAGATGCACCCTTGTGGAACACCAGACGTAATACTAAACCAATTGCTATAAGACTTACCAACTCTCACACATGACTCAGTGTTATTATAGAGAGCTTTCATTATGTTAACTAACTTATCTGGTATACCATATGATCTCACAATCAACCACAAATTAGGACAATCAACAGAGTCGAAAGCCTTTTTGAAATCAACAAAGCTGGCAACCAAAGGTTTCTGAAACTCTAAACATTTCTCAAGAATCTGCCTAAGTGAAAATATCTGATCCACACATCCCCTACCACTTCTGAATCCACATTGCTCATCACGCAATTTCCTGTCAACCAGATCCTTAATTCTATTAAGCACAATCATGGAAACAACTTTACCTGGAACAGAGAGTAGGCTGATACCCCTATAGTTATCACAAGAACTGCAATCACCTTTTTTGAAAATAGGGATAATAATAGCTCTGGTAAAATCTTTACAAACCATGCCTTTATCATAAAAGTTATTCAAAACTTCAGTCATCCAAGTGGTAACCGAAACATTCCCAGCTCTGAGCATTTCTGTAGTAATTTCACCTACCCCTGGGGATTTATGAAGTTTAAGTTTAGAGATAGCCAAACTAACTTCAGATTGTGTTATACGGCCAACATTAAAGTTGCCAATGCATCTATATCATTACAAACAATGGGAATAGAACTAACCACATTGTTTAGAACATCACTGAAATGCTCAGCCCACCTAGTCATGACAGAATCCTCCCCTTCTATAACCTTACCTTTTTTAACCTTCAATCCTTGTATACCTGTCCGTTTTCTACCACACAAAACATTAACTATCTGGTACAGCTCTCTGCTGTTGTGCTGTCTAACTGCTTCCTCAGCTTTGTCAGCCAAACCATCAAGCCAAAGATTCTTATCAGTAGCTAACTGATCCTTTACACGTTTATTAAGCTCTCTGTAATCCTTTCTATTAGGACTAGTAGGGTACTGATTAAGGATATTCCTGCAGTTCCTTCTTTCTGAAATAAGCTCAAGTGCCTTATCACTTAAATAATTCTGCCTCCTCTGCTCCTTTTTTCCTAAAAGAGTACTGTTAGTGTCCAAAAAAGCCTGTTTAAAATAGCCCCATTCTTCCTCAACTTCAGTATTAAGCAAACCATGACTGTCATAATGACTAAGTAACCTATCATGGTAAGCTTTAGCTATAACTGGGTCTTACAGAGATCGGAATTAAAGGTAAATTTTTTAACCCTAGCACAACACTTTTTAAGTTTAAGTTGCAAGACACTTTTTAAGTTTAAGTTGCAAGACACTTTTAACAAGATAATGGTCAGATCCAATTTCAGCTCCCCTATATGCCCTGGTATTTCTAACAGAACTAGCCCATTTGCTGTTAATTAATATATAATCAATCATATTCCTATGCAGCCCATCAGGTGAAACCCATGTGTATTTATGTATGTCGCGGTGTTTGTAATATGTGTTAGTTATTCTGAAACCATTGAGTTTACTTACCTGTAGGAGACGTTGCCCATTGCAGCTACCAATACCAAAAGGGCTTATTACTCCTCCCCAAAGGTCAGAGTCAGTACCAACTTTGGCACTGAAGTCACCTAGAACAAGGGTAATATCTCCTTTCTTGACAGAAATCAAAATATCCTGAAGTTGTCCGTAAAACCTATTATTCTCATCCTCATCGGCATCCTCAGTGGGGGCATAACAGCAGATAACATTCAAGTCTTTAATGCTTGTCTGAAATTTTGCTGTAAGAAACCTTTCATTAATGCACTCATATCCTAGAAGAGCATCACTAGCATGTCTGCTGAGCAGCAGACCCACGCCTTGGTGATGCTTTCCATCCTCCCTCCCTGTAAAGAGAAATTTAAAGTTATTTTTAAGTATCTCACCTTTACCTGTCCATCTGGTCTCTTGGAAGCCTAGAATATCTAGGTTATAGCGCTGGAATTCCTGCATGAGGACATCAAGAGCATAATCTCTATATAATGTCCTCACGTTCCACGTTCCTGCAGAGAGAAAATGATTAGTAGGATTTTTAAAGAAACTAGGTTTATTGAGATAGGTAGGGCCAACAATATCAAACAGCACCCTGATCGCAGGCATGGGGCAAAGACCTGTTCCTCCTCCGCTAAAGGCTGAAGTCACTGATGCTGGTAGGAACTTCAGGCACCACCTTTTCAAGTGGACTTTTTCAAGAGCCTATGGCCTGCCTGAGACACATTACTCCAGTTTAGGCTTGACGATGCCCATCTAACTAAGTGAGGTTCAGGTACCTATGATGGCTTCTGATTAGGATTATCCACCAGCTGATATAAGGTATCCCATGCCTCTGTTCACTTAGGGCTGGCAACCCGGCAGACTCTCCCTCAACAGAGGCCCACCAGTTCAGCAAGTCCAGGATCCATAATCAAGCTCAAATCCATAAACAAGTCCAGTCTAGTAGGTAAAAATGGTCAGCACCAGGACCCTGTGAAGTTGACCACTCCTCAGCAGGGTTGAAAAAAAAAGAAAAAAGTGGTCATAGATAACTAGATCAGTAGGCCATACTGAACTGGCAGCCCTCCCCTTCCGTTCCCTTCGAAAAGAGAATATCGCTTTTGAAAGGTACTAACTGCCTGCACCACGAGAAGGCGGGGGTCAGACATTAGGCACTAGACCTGGCCGGTTCTGCGCATCATTACTGGGGATTGGCGCACAGCAATCCTTCCAGTTTATGATCAAGCTGCCTAGCTACTATTGGAATATAGTAATCCATTATGTTCCAATATATATGCCTAGCTACCATTGGAACATTACATGGTGTGCTTAAAGGCATTTGCCAACTATTAAGCATTCAGAATAAGTTAGTTATAAGTGTTAGTTACTACAAACACCGCGACATACATCAGTACACATGGGTTTCACCTGATGGGCTGCATAAGAATATGATTGATTATATATTAATTAACAGCAAATGGGCTAGTTCTGTTAGGGATACCAGGTCATATAGGGGAGCTGAAAAAGGATCTGACCATTACCTTGTTAAAAGTGTCTTGCAACTTAAACTTAAAAAGTGTTGTGCTAGGGTTAAAAAATTTACCTTTAATACCGATCTCTGAAAGACCCAGTTATACCCAAAGCTTACAATGATAGGTTACTTGGTCATTATGACAGTCACAGTTTGCTTACCACTGAAGTGAAGGAAGAATGTGACCATTTTATACACGCTTTTTTGAAAACTAACAGTGAATGTGACCATTTTATACACGCTTTTTTGAAAACTAACAATACTCTTTTAGGAAAAAAGGAACAGAGGAGGCAGAATTATTTGAGTGCTGAGGCACTTGAGTTTATTTCCAAAAGAAAGAACTGCAGGAATGTCCTTAATGAATACCCTACTAGTCCTAATAGAAAGCATTACAGAAAGCATAATAAATGTGTAAAGGATCAGTTAGCTGCTGATAAGAAACTTTGGCTTGATGGCTTAGCTCACAAAGCCAAGGAATCAGTTAGGAGCACAACAGCAGAGAGCTGTACCAGATAGTTAATGTTTTGTGTGGTAGAAAGCAGATAGGTACACAGGGAAAGAATGTAGAAGGTGAGGATTCTGTCATTACTAGGTGGGCTGAGCATTTCAGTGATGTTCTAAACAATGTGGTTAGTTCTACTCCCATTGATTGCAGTGATGATAGATGCATTGGTGGCTTTAAGGTTGGCCCTATAATTTTGGCTATTTCTAAACTTAAACTTCATAAATCTTCACGTGTAGATGAAATTACTACGGAAATGCTTAGAGCTGGGAATGTTTCTGTTACCACTTGGATGACTGAAATTCTGAATATCTTTTATGATAAAGGCATGGTTCTTAAGGTTTTACTAGAGCTATTATTATCCCTATTTTCAAAAAAGGTGATCGCAGTTCTTGTGATAACTATAGGGGTATCAGCCTACTCTCTGTTCCAGGTAAAGTTCTTTCCATGATTGTGCTTAATAGAATTAAGAATCCAGTTGACAGGAAATTGCGTGATGAGCAATGTGGATTCAGAAGTGGTAGGGGATGTGTGGATAGATATTTTCACTTAGGCAGATTCTTGAGAAATGTTTAGAGTTTCAGAAACCTTTGGTTGCTAGCTTTGTTGATTTCAAAAAGGCTTTCGACTCTGTTGATCGTCATAATTTGTGGTTGATTGTGAAATCATATGGTATACCAAGACAAGTCAGTTAACATAATGAAAGCTCTCTATAATAACACTGTGTCGTGTGCGAGTTGGTAAATCTTGTAGCAATTGGTTTAGCATTACTTCTGGTGTTCGACAAGGCTGCATTATGCCTCCTATTCTCTTTAGCTTGGTTATTGATTATGTTATGCGAAATTCACTGCAAGGGAAAGATTTTGGCCTTAAATGGACTGGAGATATGAAAATTTCTGATTTAGATTATGCTGATGATATAGCCCTTTTGTCAAATTATGTTGATGAGATGAACTCTTTCATTTGAGCTGTTGATGAAATTAGTAGTAGAGTAGGTTTGGTTATAAACTAAGGGAAAACTAAAGTGATTAAAATTGGTCAGGCAGGCTGTGATTCAGTTAATCTGAATGGTTGCAATCTTGAACAGGTGTCAGAGTTTAATATCTTGTGAGCTATGTAACAGATACTAGCGATGTGCACATGAGATTAACAGACGGATAGGGATTGCTGCTGGGACTTTTAAGAATCTATGGTGTGTGTGGAGAAATAGGCATATACACCTAAAGACTAAAATTAGACTGTATAATAGTTTGGTTCTTTTTAGGGTTAGTTATGGCAGTGAAACTTGGACACGTTGTAAACATAACAGAAAACTAGATGCGTTTGATTCTAAATGCTTATGCATTGGGTTGTTTTACCTCTGAGCGGCACTTTTTGAACACCATGGGCTAAATGGCAAGGTCACATGGACCCCGAAGGCTCAGAGAAGGTTGGGGGAGGGGACTCACTGGAACAGCTGTTGGGAGACAGATGGTAGATTCCCGTCAAGGCCATCCAGCGTGTTCTTTAACGTGCACAGGGTATGGCTCTCCCGCACACGGGGCCACAGCTTAACGTCCCATCCGACAGACGGTGGCCTTTCCAAGCCCATCAGTGTCCCCTACTGACCGTGGGCAGGGTGGGGAATTTTGCGGAGATAAATCTCAACGCTGACCCAGCTGGGACTCAAACCTGGGAACTACAGATTACGAGCCTGGCGCGCTACCGACTGCGCCATCCCCGTCCCCTAGATGCTTATGCAGTATCTTGGGCATTTGGTTGTTCAACTTTGTAACTAATAATGAGGTTAGGCAAAGAAGTCAGCAACCTCTTTTAAGCAGCATATTGTGCAGAGAGAGAGAGAGAGACTGTTGGTTTGGTTATGTTACCCATATGGATAATTATAGATTAGTAAATAGGGTTATGAACTGTGTGCTTAAAGGCTTCGGAAAGAGGGGGAGACCAAGGATGCGGTGGGCAGACAATGTCAAACAGGACCTTGTTAGAATTGGTGTGCAGTGGCCAGATGCAACTCAGGACAGACGCGTGGAGAATTAAATTGCACGGCATGGTTGGACCTCTGTAGCCCATGGCTGCTTGAGAATGATGATGAAGCATTCCTAAAACCAGAACAACTTCCCTACACCCTCAGATGGCATGGTTGGGATTTAATAGGGCAATTGCACAACATCTAGCATTGTTTGCTGACGACCATGAACGTGACTGGGATTGCCAATATACCACTCCTTTTGTTGGCTACAGAACAGCAGAGCACCTTCCAAGATGCACTTTGGAAGAGAGTTACGTCTTCCCTGTGACCTCTTATATGGTCAGCCCAAAGCAATGCCTGTAACCACTCCACAACACGTACAAAAATTGCAACAACTAGAAGAAATCCATCACTCTGTCAGACATAACATCAACTTAGCAAGCGAAAGAACCAAAATGAGATACGACAGTAAAACAAATGTAACAGTTTTCAATCAAGGAGATCTTGTCTGGCTGTAGAATCCACTCCAATAATTTTGGTACAATACTAGTAGTATCACTCTTTGCTGTAATCCAATAATTTTGGAGAAAGAAGAGACTTTCTCCAAATCTTCAGAAACCTTGGGAAGGTTCATATACAGTAGTTAACAGGATTAATGATATGTATCACATTCGTTGACATCCAACTACCAAAGTGCAATGTGGTTCATGTGGATCGTTTAGCCCCATTTCATTGAACTGAAGAAGCTTCAGAATCCAGAATTGTTTGGAATAAACAAGACCAAAGGAGGGGGCAGTGTTACGACAGATGAACGTGCTATAATGAATTAATGAAAAAAGCGTCATGGACGCTCGTGTATGCTTCAGCATGAGAGTTACGTTACCGAGATCGAATGAACTAGACTTCAAGAAGTGGAAAGAATAATTTGTTGGAATTAAGGAGAAATATAGTATGAATAAGCAAGTAGTTTGCTTTTGTCTGTGCACTAAAGTTTAGAGAAGAAATTTTACTTGGTGTGTTCATGGGAGATTAAAATTGCAGCTAAGCATATTTGTGTAGAGTACTTGAAGTCTATAACCTTAGGAAGAAGTCATTTGATGTATAACTACTATTTAGTTATTTAGGAATTGCTAAGTTTATTTTCGAGATATTGCAAGTGTTAACATATACGATTCTCATTAGATTGAAAATTTGTTCACATGAGATAAACATTGGTATCCTTAGTTTATGTACATGCTTTTATCCATACTTTTGTATTAAATCACATTATTTTAGATTTATTGTTAGTAGTTGTTATTTTTGAACTCACGCTAAGTTTTCGTCTATTTAAATTCATATCAATGTGTTCCTGTTTTTTTTTTGTTTTTTTTTTGAAATTTCATTAAAATATGATAAAAAATAAGTTATTTAAGATATTTTGGAATTGAAATTATTTAATATTAGGAGGGTTGTTGGTGAAAGTGTTAGTGAACTGTTTTGAAATATTATGGTCACATTGTTTGAAAGTGGGAGTTCGGTAGCTTTTTATGGCTGTGTGTAGTGAGGAATGTTTTTGCAAGTTATTTGGAGTGAAGGGCATTTGATGGTGAAGGGAGGAGTGGTTAACTAGATAGAATTATTTTAAATCTCTTTTATGTTTAGTATGGTGTAGTAGTATGTGTTTTGTTGTGAGTGGAAGAAAATGGCATAAGTTTATGATGTGGGATAATTATGTTTTAAAAATGAGTTTTATGGAGTGTTAGGAGATAGTTTCTGGTGAAAAGTATAAAGTGAGTTTTCAGAGGATTCTAATGTAGTGTGGGGGTAGAGTATGCTTGGGGGAAAGAAAGTTGAAATTTTTTGTCGTGTGGGACTGAAAATGGTGGTAGTAACGAACAGGTGTATTTCATTATAGAAGTTCAGGATGAATTGAGTGATTTTTAGTAGTTACGTGTAGCATGGTAATTATTAGTGTATTATAGTGATTTATTAATTTTGTTATATATTTAGGAGTCTTTTAAAGTTACTTATATGATATTGTGAATATGTGGAAACATTTGGTGGCTTTTCAATGTAGAAATTGCAGGAATTGTCGGTGTGGAAAAAAACGCAGGTTTTGATGGAGTCAGGGAAGTTAATAATTTAGTGGAGGGTTGTTTTTTTTTGTCTCTGATGAGATCATTTGGTTTTGGGGACTTTATAATTCGGTCAGTGGTGCACTGTTTCCGATTTTCATGTTTTTCAGTTTGTGTTGTCTGCGAGGACATTTAGTTTCAGGGAGCTTTTTCAAAATTCAGTTGACGGTGCACTGTTTCCAATTTTAGTTTTTCAGTTTGTATTGTCTGCGAGGACATTAGTTTCTGGGGCATTTTTATAATTCGATCGGTAATGCACTGTTTTTTATTTTCATGTTTTCAGTTTCTGCTGTCTGCAAGAACATTAGTTTTGGAGGGTTTTTTTATAATTCGGTCAGTGTTGCACCGTTTCCAATTTTCATGTTTTTTTGGTCTGTGCTGTCTGCAAGGACATTACTTCGTTTTGGGGCTTTTTTATAATTTGGTTGGCAGTGCACTGTTCCCAATTTTTATGCTTTTTGGTATGTGTTATTACCGATGAGATTATTTAGTTTTGGGGGGTTTTTTTACAGTGCCAGTCAGCGATGCATCGTCGATGATGTTCTTGGTTTTGAGATTGGTTTTCAATTTCATTAATTATGGTGATTTATTCAAGTTAATTATTGTATGTGTGACTTGATTTATTAGTTTAGTTTGTGAAATTAAGAAATGAGGGGGGGGGGGGATATTACTGGAATTTGTAGTATATGGGAAGGCAAATGTGTCATCGTAGTTTCTTTTAACATTACCAAGGAAACAATCTTTTCTCTAGAAATGCCTGTTTGGATTAGGGTCTGGGGGGTTGTGGGAATCAATGAAAAGGACTGTTGTTGTATTAAAAAAAAAATGGTGGCTGAGGACTATGATGCGCACTGCCTAAATTTTTGTGTTGCAAGATGCATTTTTTTACTACATGATTTTAAAACAGTCCTATTAAAATAAAACATCTCTTTTTTTGTTAAATATTTTATTTTCAGAAAATCCAGATTTAAATGCTGATTAATTTGGCATATAAAGTGCCATTCCTTTCATTAGTTATTTGGCAAAAAAGTTGTAAAGTTATTATTTCTTTTGCCTGATCAGAGTGAAAAAATAGCTGGACCTGGGAAGGGTTAATTAGTAAACGAACAATTCGGATCTCTATTAAATACAGAGCTGTAACAGAAACTAGCAAATGAAACCAGCTATTCACCTGGTACATGACAACTACTATGGTCGGTGCCATGTACCTAAAATTTCGATGGTCCCGGACCGGCACTGTTACCGTTCGGGATTTACAATTTTGGGAGTTTCTGTGGTTGTTTTACCTCATTGGGTTAATCCCTGGTGCTTTTTATGAGTGCGGAACAGCGGTTCGTTGTTTACAATTTTCGGTGTTTCTGTGCTTGTTTTAGCCCATTGGGTTATTTAATCCCTGGCACTTTTTTTTGAGTGCGATAAAGGCGTTTCATGAATTTTTGTTTCGTAGGTATGAAGAAAATTGCACTACTTTGAGGAACTACTTTCGGTGGAAAAACAAATGGCGGCATTAGTACTACTTTGTAAATAATTACCGAATATATTAATAAAAGATTTCTTCCAGCAAAACTTACGACAGGGATTGAATTGGTGTAGAGAGCTTCTCATTGGAGGCTAATTTCACGATGATCTTACGCCTTGAACCTTGATAGGGATTAAAAATTCCAATACTTAAAATTGATACTTCGATAGATATATGTAACACCCAGAACTTACCTTCCTAAAGTATTTCGCCATATATATAGACTTCCAACATACATAGAGCCTAAAGAGATACATAATACTACGTCTAGCACACAAGCCATTGAATTTAAAATAAATTTTATATACGTTACGCCTCAGAATGATGATAAGTTGCCAAAACAAATTCTACCGCCAAACCTGTTCATACAAATCAAGGTAACGGTTACAGTAGTAAGGTCAAAGAAGGTCTAAGGAGGAGAAGGCTAGCTTCCCACAAGCGTGAGTGGCGCCGTTCTGCGGAATTTTACCGTAGCTGAACGTCGCAAATTGATGTGCATGCACAAAAACAACTGTAAGGGGCGATCTACGCAATCATTTTTAGTCCACTACAGCTATGGTTTGTCTTCCTATTGGTATATTTATTGCGATTTAATCAGTGTTTCAACCTGTCTAACACCCATGACTGTTTGGCATAGTGATAGCTGACCCTAAAGTTATTCAATGAGTATTTTATCCCGTTCAAGAGTATATTTTACGATACCTGGAAAAGCCGTTGTATGTTTATTGTGAGTAATTTTGCAGAATTTTTAAAATTAATATGTAAATTAATACATTTAATCATCTTGCGAACATGTAAGTCAATATATGTTGCAGTTTTGTGTTGCCTGGAGCATATCGACATATATAGGTGTCTGCAGTTTGTTCTAATATTAATTTTTTTTATGGTTGATACGAGAAGTGCCTGCTGCCATCTATTGACAGTTTATACAAGTAAGAAACTCGATGTGACTTTAATTGAAAATATCCTAAATTCAATAAAATATAATTAAACAAAACATGTTGTCTCGCATTAAGCCATAAATTTCAATTTATTATAATATATTAAATATAGTAGAATGTTCAAAATATAAAAATTTTTATGTTGAGCATAGCTACTACTTGTTTTACAAAATGGGATTTTATTAAGGAAAATAATTTTAACTAATCTTTGTGAAAAGAAAAATCATGATGGTAAAATTTA
Source organism: Ryuthela nishihirai (assembly GCA_038380435.1). Classification (NCBI taxonomy): domain Eukaryota; kingdom Metazoa; phylum Arthropoda; class Arachnida; order Araneae; family Heptathelidae; genus Ryuthela; species Ryuthela nishihirai. The sequence continues at coordinate 43,230,608 of JAWZYU010000001.1, read as the reverse complement.
AGAAATGAATTTAGTGACGTGGTGTAAGCCATTGAAAACCTTGCTGGGAGGTGGAAAAATAACGCAAGGAACTGGCTCCTCTCCCTGGCTAGGTGGCTTCACTGCAATACACGAATTTGCCATGTTTAGAGGGCGCTGCAGTCGAAAAGTTTACATTACGTCTATGGAAGCTAGCTCTCTTCTCCCTTAGACACTCCTTGGTAAGGTGATACTAAGGGACTTCGACTTCACGGTTCAAGAATGTCCAGTTAGATGATAAACGCGTGGATGTTTGGCAATGTCCCAAAATTAATTTTGTGGAAGAATATTGTAATAAATAAAAATTATCTCTTCATGAGAGCACTTTGAGCTATATAAGGAACTGGAGGGACTGTATCAATAAGGTAGGCTATAAAGGATAGCCTTCACGGGTATTTTACCTGAAATAATTATCGAAAAAAAATCATTTTCCGTAATCAAATAATTTTACTTTTCAGATCCGGGACTTCGTTCACAAAACTCAATAGAAGAAATTGCTCCAGAGTTTCAACGCTTGAACTACCAGCAAAATATGCATTATTTTTTTAATTATGAAAAAAAAAATATTAAAGACTGATATATATTTATATATTTTGCAAGGCTAATCTTAAATACATTAATTCTATCTTTTTCAACTGAACGGCCATTTTGATATAAATAAATTTCTTGAATCATTCTACTAATTTTTTTCATACCAGACCTTCTACTATGGCATATAAATTGACAGGCTCCTGTCAGACCTCTGTGGCAAGCAGCTGCTTGAGGGGGTATTTATTTATTTTTATATAAAATTTTAAATATATATTTAAAAATTTTTACAAAAAAATATTTATTTCTAACTAGCTAATGTTGAATTTTAATTCTCTAATAAGGGATTGATGTCAGGTTTTATTGCTATCCTGATCAGTGGCAGCTCGCGTATAGGCACTGTGGAACTGCAGCACCCCCAATTTCAACTTGATATTATCGATAACATTTAATATAATGAGTCCTTTTTCCTTTAATTCTTTCTTTATACTTGTACAATATATAATCCTTAAGCTTAATGTCAGTAGCCATCCCCCAGTTTATGAAAAAGATACAAAAATCTTTGTATGGAACTGTGCGCTTCACAGTACTAGCGGCGAGATGTTTGACTGTTGTGCGCATGCGCACATAGGAAGCTACACGCAAGGCTGCAAGGGAGAGAGAGCACTGTCGTTCCCGCAGTGCCGACCCTGGCGTGCTGGTTGAAGGTAGTTTTTTTTTACTCCGCGTGTGTTGTGCTTAAAAACCGTGTACCATATTCTTGAATGTGATAAAGTGTAGAATTAGATTATTATCCTGCTTCCAGCTATTCTATTTCATTCATTTTTTTTTTTTTTGCGCAAATTAAAACAAGAATGGATTTTATTTTTAAATGAATAGATTAAGCTTGAACTGTAACAATTTAGGTTAAAGTAAGTAAAAAATGTTTGATTTTGTTCTTTTAGGATTTTATCAAGTTTCTGAATATATTTTCTTTTTATACATGTTTGTTTCCTTTTACACAATTTTAAAACAAAGGCTAAAAATTTTCTGGAGCAGCACCCCCACTAATTTTAGCTACGAGCCGCCACTGATCCTGATTATATATTTTAGTCGCCAAGATCAGGCAGTTTTGAGGCACCGCTGTTGGGAACAGATGAATGGAGCAGATGAATAATGCGGCTGCTCCGTGAAAGAACTCTTCGGTTCTTAAACACCAAAAGTCCAATATCAGAAACAAACCAAAAGCATATTTCATTACCTGTTGGGCGCTGTGGATAAATTAAACTCGACAACCCACAGGAACCAACAACTGTCTACAGCCGACAGGATTGGTGCTTTTCTACGTAGGAAGCCAGAAGACGAAATTTTGTGTGATCGACGCAACATCATACATGAACAACGAGATTCCCCTTACTGTGTCCTGGATTACAGAACTGCGAAATTATTCCTTCAGATTACAGAACTGTGTAGTTCTTCAAATTACAGAGCTGTGAAATTAATCCTTGTAATTACAGAACTGTGAAATCATTCCTTCAGATTACAGAACTGTGAAATTAATTCTTCGGATTACAGAACTGTGTGATTCTTTGGTTTCAGAACTGCGTTCGAGTGAACTTTTGTGCTCATCGATTCTTCAGTATTTGGAATAACCCGTAGTGACTCACTGCATCAAGATTTTGGGGCATGGGTGGCTCAGTCGGTAGCGTGCCAGGCTCGTAATCTGTAGTTCCCAGTTTTGTATCCCAGCTGGGTCAGCGTTGAGATTTATCTCCGCAAAATTCCCCGTCCTGCCCACGGTCAGTAGGGGACACCGATGGGCTTGGAAAGTCCGCCGTCCGTCGGATGGGAGTTAAGCCGTGGCCCCGTGTGCAGGAGAGCCATACCCTGTGCACGTTAAAGAACACGCTGGATGGCCTTGATGGGAGGCTACCATCTGTCTCCCAACAGCTGTTCCAGTGGGTCCCCTCCTCCATCCTTCTCTGAGCCTTCGGGGGTCCATGTGACCTGGCCATTTAGCCCATGGTGTGCAAAAAAGTGCTGCTCAGAGGTAAAACAACCCAACCCATCAAGATTTCCATTATTGATCGAGCAGTCGTGACCAACAGAGGAACAGAAAGATTCTCAACAAGACAACAACACACCGGTATCGGTAAATATATTTATAGCATTAAATTTTTGTTTGCCGATTGCAATTTTTCAAAAAAAAAATTTATTTATATTAGACATTTTGTGTAATTTTAAATTTCGCTTTAATTTTACGTGTGTTTGAACTATTAGTTAAGGGAATGGAATTAAATGGAAATGATAATTTAGATTTAGAATCAGGGTCCAGTGATAGAACGGAAATTTATTATTGCGATAATATGGATGCTGTAAATTTAGAAGGGGCTACTTCAGCAGATATTGCTAGCCCTAACTTAAGGTTTTATCACAGTCTTGAAATGCAAATTTAATTGGAGGAAATCAGAAATGAACAAGAGATAAGGTTGCATGAAATGAGAGAGAATTGGAGATTAAAAGAGATATAGAGTTTGCCAAAATTAGTAAAAAATAGAGCGAGTCCTAGTGAAGGTAGCTCAAATTTTCTTAGTAGTCAGATGAGCATTACGAAAAATGCATTGCCAAATCCACCAAAGCACGATGAGGAATTCCCTCAATCCTTTGAAAGTGCTGAGAAAATGTTTGCTATAAGATAGTAATAAAAATTAAGCTCAGATAATCATGGCATTAGTATGAAAGTTTGCAGAAAATGCAATAGCTTCTCTCAGCATAGAAGAGCTAAAATCCTATGAAGTGATCAAAGAAAATATTTTATATGAATGTTGTTTAACTCCCATTGCGTATAGAAAAAGATTTGATGAAGCTACGAAAAAAGACGAAGAGAGTTGTTTTAGTTTCGCCAGTAGATTGGAGAATTCTTTGAATTATTACATTTAGAGTATAAATGTACAAAACCAATCTCGACTTGCTAAATTAATTGTGACAGACAAAATTAAAATCCTTTTACCCGTAGAAACACCGAGCTATGTTATCTGTCAAAAGTGGAATTTGTGGCTTGAACCACAGAAGGTAGCTGAAACTGCTGAATTACATTCGCACAGCTTATCAGTTCCTAGAAGACCTAAGCTTTTGGAGCAAACGAAATGCAAAATGCCTCAAGTCCATAGGAATTTTCATTCCCAAGATTTATAGCAGCAAATCACAGATAAAGCAAGATTTTGATCTGTGCACTCATACACAAAATGCTATGTTTGGGGAGCTGCAGGACATATTAGGAAGGATTGCCCTAGAAGGCAGCAGAACGAACAAACACTCACTCAGCAAGTTCGACTGAATGATGCTGATAAAAGTAATAAGGAGACTGCTATTATTGTCAGATTTGCAAAATAATAATATCCAGGTGGATAGTAATACATATAAGAATAAGTTTGTGAAAGAGCTGGTTAAGGTAGTTATTAAAGTTGATAATATAAAAATTAACAGCATTCTGGATACTGGAACTCAGATCTGCGTAGTCAGATCCGACTTGATCCCAGCACATTTCCTCAAACCCTGTGGAAAAATACATCTTCTAAACACGTTTCGTGACGTGATTACCGCTGACTTGAATAAAATAGAGCTGCAACTTGCTGAAATTAACGGAAAACCGGTGATTTCTAACTTTCCAGTGGAGGTATTTTGTGCTACTTCTCAGCTATGCAGCCCGATGCTCCTGAGCAAAGATGTGTGTGATACGTTACATAAACATGCTAATTATATAGCTGTAGATAGCGAAGCAACTAAGAGTATGGAGTAGAGTGCATTGAATAGTGCTGATTTTGTCTACAACAGTGGCGAAGCGTCTATGGAAGCAATGGTTCCCTTAAAACTCTCATTAAAAAAATAATAAGAAATATAAATTAAGTATATCTAAATGTTTTGACATAAAAGTAAAAATACTTTCATAACTTTAATTAGTTTATTCTAGCATAAAGTTTACATTTTTATAATATTCTTCAAATTTTTCTGTTATACTATAAAATTAACAGAAGCACCAATTTGCCAGGCTAGTCGAGCTAGAAGTTTACGAAGAATCTCATTTCATCACTACTGTATTGGTTATTGTATCTTACACAGGCAATTACATCTTCCATATTCAATTCACAGAATTCAAGGAGCAGAAATTTGTTTCGATGGATGCACTTTTCCCATTGCTTTGCATATTTCGCATCCTTCTAACAACCACTAGAGTCGTTGACACTGTCATCAGTAATGGCGCCGACGATCACGAGGAGTTGTCGAAGGTAAGTGTAATTTTTCTTAATTATTCTTTTTTAAAAACGAGGTGGAATTCTCCTTTGTTGTTCTGTGAGGTTTTCTCATTTCAAATTATATGAAAATCGTATGTATTGATAATATTGCTTTACCGTTGAACGCATGTAAAGAAAATGTAAACTGTGTCCTATTGCGTTCTATATCTGTCAGCTGGTCTTCCTATTCACATTTGCTGAAGTGGTTTATAACTTCTTAACTTCGTGTTATTGTTCTCATTACTGTAATAACTAAAGATAATCTTATTATTACTATAGGAATAATAGAAAATATACAAAATAATTAAAATATTTAATTATTATATCAAATAATATAATATATTATATCAAAATAATTAAAATATTTAATTATTTTGATATATTAAGTAAATAAATGAAATAAAAATAAATACCCCCTTAAGCAGCTAAACGTAGATAGAATTTGTCGAGGCTATATTCCGTCAGTATACTGTGAAAAGAAAAATATATATTGTGATACATTTCAATCACATTGCTAAGTTCAATGTTTTTCGCTTCCTGTTTTAAAGAACAAATTAACGACGTTAAGTGAGTACCTACTGTATTGCACTAATTCATATACGTATAATTAGATGCATTAAAAATTTTTGAAAGAATAAGAGAAACATACAAAAATTGGAAAGTTATGTAAAAACGTAATAAAATATTTGAAAACAAAATATAGGCAGTGATGTGGTTCAGTTATTATTTAATGATTTTTATATTAAAGAATCTGCTAGGCTCTTTCCGAAAAGAGCAAAAGAAAGTTGTTAAATCTAAGGTGTTTGATACTGGTACAGATGACGTTTACATACCTAAATTATGGTACTGTGATAACGTTTCTCGTCGATCAGGAATGTTCCTACGAGTTCATCCTCTAATGTGCATGACAGTGAAAACAGAAGCTAATACTTAATGTTATTTCTTCGTTTAAAAATTTTAATATAGGTATCTAATTAGCAGATAGCCAGAATCTAATTAGCCGCCAGTCTCAGAATCGAACTCGGGTTTTCTATTACAGCTGTAGACAGGAGAATGGTAAAAAAAAAATGCGCTCTGAAATGTTATCTCCGGTTCTATTAAAGATAGAAACTTGATTTTCAAACGCAATACTGCAATACCCAAGGAAACCTTGTACGGAAAATTCGGGATCAGTCAGACAATATTCTAAAAATTTCTGGGGGGGGGTCCCCAAAATTTTTTAGAAGTTTGTTAATTAAACTGGAAATACTTTAAGATAGTTGTAATGATAAAAGTAAGATAAAAGAACTTGAATTAAAATCACTGGAGCTGATGGCAAACAACCGCGTTCACTGTGTGATGCTGACAACAAGGGACACACTCAATGTCATAAAATATGGGTATTTGCTATAGCAAGTTTCATCATCATCCTCAAGCAGCTATGGGCTACGGAGGTCCAACCAGACCTGCAATTTAGTTTTCCAAGCAAGTCTGTCCTGAGCTACATCTCGAATGTAGACGACCAGTGGCAGAGTGATTTGATCGATATGCAAAAATTTTAAATTTCACAATAACCACCCAAATTACATTTAACCGTGATTGACATTTTCAGCAAATTCGCCTGGGCAATACCTATTAAAAAGAAAACGGGTAATGAGATTACCAAAGCATTTGTAGAAAAGCCATCCAAGTTACAAACGGATAAGGGAACCGAGTTCATCAATAAAGAAATCAAGCATTGTTTAATCAATGAGGTGTCCATTGGTTTGCCCTAGCCACTGCACACCAAATTCTAACAAGGTCCTGTTTGACATTGTCTGCCCACTGCATCCTAGGTCTCCCCCTCTTTCTGAGGCCTTTAGGCACACTGTTCATAACCCTATTCCCCAATCTATAATTATTCATACGGCCATTATTCATACAATCAATGGATGAATTATCCAATTCATCCATTGATTGAAATTATTGCCATTAGTGGGTATTCAAGTCGCAAAACTGTAAACTTCATTCTCTTTGAAAGCATTCGATATCGCTGAAGTATTTTGTGTTTTTCATAGTTATGTAGATGGTATTACAAAGCTAAAAAACCGGACCAGGAGCCATACATTCAGGGAATAAGATTTCAAGCAGTTCAGAGTGCAAGTTGAGAAATTAATCTCCGATTGCTAAGTTTTACAGGAAGTTATTTTAGAATGAAGATTATTCTCTTTTGTCGTATTACATATTTCATTCATTAACTGTTTATCTGTGTGCTGGAAATATCCGAGATTTTAATGTATAAAACTTTAATTTCTCATAAGAATTACATATTAATTTATAAGGTACGTTTGGTGATTTATATGCAAAGTATAACTAGGCTTGCCAGTTATAAGTAGTTTTACATAGTGTAGTTTATTAGCCTATTATAGTTTAAAACCTAAACTATTTAAGTTTTTTATAGTGTAGTTAATGTAGTTTTATATGTAACATATAACTAGGCTAGTAATTTTCATTTTTCGATTTATTTTCGATATCACACAATATGGCAATAGCAAAAAACCAAACGGATTTTTTATGAGAATTAAAAAACCAGCAATATTCATTAAATTATATGTATTTAAAGTTTTACAATTTTCGCCCATTTGCTTTTCATAGTTCGTTTTCGAAAATATAGTTCTGGTTTTGTAAATTTCAGAATTTTTCAAGAGCTGTAGAATATATTTCTCACTCCGTGGCAGAGTGGTTAGCATGTGTCACCCGAAACTTTTCCTCTTCGAGACATGCGGTTTGAACTAAATATACTGCGTTTATTAAAATGATTATCTGTTCAAAATTAAAACATATCTAGGACTGCATATCAGTACCTTGCTGATCTGACTTAAACAGATAATGCCTTTTAACAAATATTTTTGAAAGAGGGGCCAAAAGATTTAGATTCGAACCATGAACAATCTACAAGCTAGCAATACGCAGTCCTATATTCTCTTTCTCTGGCCAAAGCATGACAATATCTCTCTGACAACCACGTGAATTTTCCAACCCTATTGGCCAATCAGAAGCAAGCCCCGGGCAAAACAAAGTCCACTTCCATATTTCACAAGTGGAATGGAGTCTTGTTGCCAGGACACGGCATTCCTTCCGAAGGTTAATGACTACTTTTGCGCAAGACAAAATGGTTCTACACGAGTTGTGTTCCTTTCATTTACATACCAGTGAAGCCCTTTCTCGAAGATCATCGACGTAAACAGACGGCCGTCGGATGGGACGTTGAGTTTAGCGGAGATAAATCTCAATGCTGACCCAGCTGGGGCACGAACCTGAGAACTACAGATCAGGTGCCTGGCACGCTACCAACTGAGTCACTCCCGCCATCGAGGTCATTCAGATGCAGCGGTACACACGCCCAGGTGTGGGTGACCAAACTTAGCTACACCAAGCCATTTTGCCCAGTTATCTCCCTCACCTATCGCGCGATTGGTTTGCAACTGCATTCATTTCCATAACCAGGTGGTCGACACATACCCAGCTATTTGCATGCCACTCAAACAAATACTTTCTGTGTGACATCTTCATTGAGCAGTGTATATTAAGAAATACTTCAGAAAATATGAAAAAATTAATTTTTTTTTAATTTTTACAGAATTTAAATTGCAAAAAAAGAAACAATAAAATCCTGCAATGTTCTTTAAAAAATGCTTATAAAATTTTACCTGTCGTTTTAAAAAGTCATTTTCATAACCCATATTAAATGTTTATTGATATATAATGTGACCTATTTCTGTTGATCAGTAATTTTTTTTAAATCCTAAAGTTAACTTGTTTATCTGACTCTTCATAGCTGGTGAACAGCCTAGAATTTCCTCAAACTATAGTAAGTGGGTCTGTATATGGTAGCAAGGTAGTCACTGGGAGGAGAGCTATGCACAAATCCCTTGTGATGATGTATAGAACCAACCAGGCCTAGCACCTAATGTCCGGCTCCACCTTCTCGTGGTGCAGGCATTTAGTATCTTTCAAAAGAGATACTCTCTTGAGGAAGTGATGCGGTGGGCTGCCAGATTACTGTGTGCTACTGATTTTTTTTTCTATTCTGCTGAGGAGTGGTCAACTACACAATGTCCTGACCATGTAAACCTACTGGACCAGACTGGAATAAGGCTCTGAGCTTGATTATGGATCCTGAATTTGCTGCACTGGTGGGCTTCTGTGGAGGGGGAATCTTCTGCTATGCTTTCTGTTTATTTGTGGGTTGAAAGCCCCAAGTGAACAGATTCACAGGATATGTTTTATCAGCTGATGGATAATCGTGAGCAGAGGTCATTGCAGGCACCTGAACTCTTTCCTTCTATTGGCATCGTCAAATTCTACATTGGAGGAAGTCTTCCAGTGTAGATGGCTTCAGCCTTTATTGGTGGGGGAACGGGTCTTTGCCCCATGTCTGTGATTAGGGGGCTGTTAGATATTGTCAGCATTCCCTCTCTCAATAAGCATAGTTTCTTTAAACAACTCACTAACCATTTTCTCTCCATAGGTAGTTGGAATGTGACGACTAGGCACAGAGCTTTTTCTCTTGATGTCCTCACACAAGAATTCCATCATAATAATTTAGAAATTCTCAGCTTGGAAGAGACCAGATGGGCAGATACTTAGAAATAACCTTAAATTTCTCTTTCCAGGGAGGAAAGATAATAAGCATCACCAAGGCGTAGGTCTGCTTATCAGCAAACAAGTTAGTGATGCTCTTCTAGGATATGAGTGCATTAATGTAAGTTTTCTCAGAGCTAAATTTAAAACAAGCATTAAAGATTTTAATGCTATCTGCTGTTATGCCCCCACTGAGGATGCCTATGAGAACGAAAAGTTTTACAGACAACTTCAGGATATTTTCAATTCGCTCAAGAAAGGATATATTACCCTTGTTCTAGGGACTGTGAATGCCAATGTTAGTACTGACTCTGGCGGAGGGATCATAGGTCTTTTTGGTATTGGTAGTTGCAATGGTCAACATCTCCTACAGTTAAGTATATTAATGATTTCGGAATAACTAACACTTATTACAAACACAGCAACATATACAAGAACACATGGGTTTCACCAGATGGGCTTACTTATACGATTACTTATACATTAATTAACAGCAAATGGGCTAGTTCTGTTAGTAATACCAGGTCATATAGGGTAGCTGAAATTGGATCTGACCATTATCTTCCTAAAAGTGTCTTGCAACTTAAAGAAGTGTTGTGCTAAGGTTAAAAAAAATTACCTTTAATTCTGAAGCTCTGAAAGACCTAGTTATAGCTAAAGCTTTCCATGATAGTTACTTAGTCATTATGACAGTCATGGTTTGCGTACTACTAAAGTTGAGAAAGAATAGAACCATTTTAAACAGGCTTGTTTGCAAACTAACAGTACTCTTTTAGGGAAGATGGAGCAGAGGAGGCAGAATTATTTGAGTGATAAGGCACTTGAGCTTATTTCAGAAAGAAAGACCTGCAGGAATGTCCTTAATCAATACCCTACTAGTCCCAAAAGAAAGCCTTACAGTGAGCTTAATAAACGTGTAAAGGATCAGTTAGCTGCTGATAAGAATCTTTGGCTTGATGGTTTGGCTGACAAAGCCGAGGAAGCAGTTAGACAGCACAACAGCAGAGAGCTGTACCAGATAGTTGTTTCGTGTGGTAGAAAACGGACAGGTATACAGGGATTGAAGGATAAACAAGGTATGGTTATAGAAGGTGAGGATTCTGTCATGGCTAGGTGGGCTGAGCATTTCAGTGATGTTCTAAAAAACGCAGTTAGTTCTACTCCCATTTTATGTAAAGATGAGAGATGCATTAGTTGCATTAATACTGTCCCTATAACACAGTCTGAAATTATTTTGGGTATTTCTAAATTTAAACTACATAAATCCCCAGAGGTAGATGAAATTACTACAAAAATGCTTAGAGCTGGGAATGTTTCGGTTACCACATGGTTGACTGAAATTTTGAATATCTTTTACAATAAAAGAATGGTTCCTAAGGATTTTACCAGAGCTATTATTATCCCTAGCCGTCCCGTGGCCGAGTGGTTAGAGCACTTGACTGGGTTCGAGCCCTGGGTAAACAAGGTTGGGGTTTGAGCCCTGGGTAAGGCATGAATGTATGTATCTTTTTCTGCTGAGGTCCTGCCATCTTCTCAAACCTTCTACTGTGGCATATAAACTGACAGTCTCCTGTCAGACATCTGTGGGAAGCAGCTGCTTGATGGGGTATTTATTTTCATTATTATCCCTATTTTTAAAAAAGGTGATCACAGTTCTTGTGAAAACTATAGGGGTATCAGCCTACTTTCTGTTCTATGTAAAGTTCTTTGCATGATTATACGTAATAGAATTAAGAATTTGGTTGAAAGGCAATTACGTGATGAGCAGTGTGGATTCAGAAGTGATAGGGGATGTATTGATCAGATATTTTCACTCAGGCAGATTCTTGAGAAATATTTAGTTTCAGAAACCTTTGGTTGGTAGCTTTGTTGATTTCGAAAAGTCTTTAGACTCTGTTGATCGTCATAATTTGTGGTTGATTGTGAGATCGTATGGCATACGAGACAAGTTAGTTAACATAATGAAAGCTCTCTATAATAGCACTGAGTCGTGTGTGAGTTGGTAAGGCTTGTAGCAATTGGTTTAGCATTACTTCTGGTGTTCGACAAGGGTGCATTTTGTCTCCTTTGATCTTAGTTTGCGAAATTCACTTCAAGGGAAAGATTTTGGCCTTAAATGATGTGGAGATACAAAAATTTCTGATTTAGATTATGCTGACAATTTAACCCTGTTGGCTAAATCATCAGCATAATCATATTCATGAGATGAGCTCTTTCATTTGAGCTGTTGATGAGACTGGTAGTTTTTGGTAGGATTGGTTATAAACAGAAAGAAAACTAAACTGATGAAAATTGGCCAGGCAGGCTGTGGTTCTGTTAATCTGAATGGTTGCAGTCTTGAGCAGGTGTCACAGTTTAATTATCTTGGAAGCTATGTAACAGATAATGGTGATGTGCGGCATGAGATTAACAGACGAATAGGGATTGCTGCCGGGACTTTTAAGAATCTAGGGAGAGTGTGGAGAAATAGGCGTATACACCTAAAGACTAAAATTAGACTGTATAATAGTTTGGTTCTTTCTAGGGTTAGTTATGGTAGTGAAACTTGGACACTTTGTAAACAAGATAACAGGAAACTAGATGCTTTTGATTCCAGATGCTTACGCAGTATCTTGGGCATTAGGTGGTTCAACTTTGTAACTAATGATGAGGTTAGGCGAAGGAGTCAGGAACCTCATTTAAGCAGCATATTGTGCAGAGATAGAGACTGTTGGTTTGGCCATGTTGCCTGTATGGATAATTATACATTGGCGAATAGGGTTATGAACTGTGTGCCTAAAGGCCTCAGAGAGAGGGGGAGACCTAGGATGCGGCTGGCAGACAATGTCAAATACGACCTTGTTAGAATTGGTGTGCAGTGGCCAGATTTGGGTTGTTTTACCTCTGAGCGGCACTCTTTTGCACACCATGGGCTAAATGGCCAGGTCGCATGGACCCCGAAGGCTCAGAGAAGGTTGGGGGAGGGGACCCACTGGAACAGCTGTTGGGAGACAGATGGTAGCCTCCCGTCAAGGCCATCCAGCGTGTTCTTTAACGTGCACAGGGTATGGCTCTCCCGCACACGGGGCCACGGCTGAACGTCCCATCCGACGGACGGCGGCCTTTCCAAGCCCATCGGTGTCCCCTACTGACCGTGGGCAGGGCGGGGAATTTTTGCGGAGATAAATCTCAACGCTTACCCAGCTGGGACTCGAACCTGGGAACTACAGATTACGAGCCTGGCGCGCTACCGACTGAGCCACCCCCGCCCCACAGTGGCCAGATGCAGCAGATGTAGCTCAGGACAGATATGCTAGGAGAACTAAATTGCATGTTCTGGTTGGATCTCTGTAGCCCATGGCTGCTTGAGGATGATGATGATGATAGTAAGTGAAAAGAAATTCGATAAAGAGTAATATATTTTCCTCTTATTTATAAACTAAGACTTTCTACTGATATGCATTATACGTATCCTTTCTATTTTTTTTTATTTTTATTTGCATTGATATATATATATAATTTTTTTTATTTTTATTTGCATTGATATATTTTTTTTACTACAATTCCTACTAAAACGATGCTAGTCATCTTTTCTGTTAACTATTTTTTCTCATTAAAATCAGAATTAGATGCCAATTAACTTGGCAGATAACACGCCATTTCATTAGTGATATGGCGAGGAAAGTTCTAAAGTTCTTTTTTTAACTGAACACAGTTGAAAAAATGCCTGGCCACAGGATACAATTCAGTTTTTCAGGCCTGAAATGGTAAGGGTTTTAAGGGTGATACAAGCATAAATTGTAAAGCCTTGAAGGGCCACAGAAAATGTTTGAAAAAAATGTGGCGATAGTTAAAAAAATCCTCTGGAACAACGATTTAACTAAAGAGCATAAGATATTGAATAATATACAGCATTTATAATGAAGTAAAAAAAAAAATTATTAGATATTGCTTTTGCATATGATCTGCTTGTTTCTTATTATTATAAAAAAACAAACTATTTTTTGCTTAGTGGGAAGCTAACAGTCACATGAGAACATATGGTCATCACTGCTCTATTGCTATCTTATTTGGTTGGGTTATTTTACTTCTGAACAGCATTTTTGTGCACAAAATGAGATAAACTGCCAGGGTACAAGAACCCTAAGCTGAGTGCAGAGTAATTTGGACCAGCTATTAGGAGGAATTCTAATCCTCTTAACAGTTGTCCAATGACTCCCCTTCCCATCAATGCTATCCAGCATGCTAACATGTTCAGAATTGACATACACTATTCTGCACACAGAATCACAGCTTAATGTCCCATCTGAATAAATGGCAGCCTTTTCAAGTCAACTGGTATCCCCTTTCTCAGCAAGTACACAGTGAGAGTCGACAAAGAAATATCTCAATGCAGACTAGAGTCTAGTAACATCAAATATGAACTTGGTATGCTACTGACTGAGCCAAAGTGGTACATAATGAGGTAGAAAAGTAGAGCTAATATTTTTATCCTTGCATAGTGATAAAAAAATTTAACTTGCACTTTAGGTTATGGAAACAAAATTTAATATAAAAGTTTTATTATTTTTTCAAAAAGTTTAAGCATTTTGGTTTCTTTAATTATCTAGGAAATGAAATATATGCAAATATAAAAAGTACGAAAAATTTATATGTAAATTTAAAACCATAACACATGTAAATATGAAATATATCAAAGACTAGTACCAACTGAAAATTGCTTAATCTACTCTCACTGCAATATTTTAAAGGATTTATGCATTTTGATTCTAGTTTTTAACACTTATAAACTAGAGACCAAGTAGTTTACCAGTCTGATGTCCTCTTTTTATGACCTAGATAGTTAATTCATTTGGTAGAGGAAAAGAAAAAGAAATTGCAGTTCAAATTCAGTAGTCTCTGAAAATGATTATAGGTTATGATCAAAATATTAGAATTATTAATCAATGCATTTCATGTCTTAGGGTTTGAAATAGAATTAAAAAAAAAACATTACTAAAGGATAAAACAAGGCCAATCAAACCTCAATGTTTATTTACAAAGTTAAAGAACTCATTTTCCTTTCATTTTGACCATGAAGCATTACATATGAAATATTTTTAAGTTCAATATAACAAAAAGTTCAGTCTATGATAATAAAAGACTATGCTTGCTGGTTTCTAAAGAAAACAGTTGCTTGATTATTAGAATATAACATCTGGAGATATAAATCAATAGTCAGAAAATCAACAGTCCGAAAAAAATTGAGCATTATTATTGTGATAAAAAAGTTACTAACTATTAAGAAGTTTATCATATATGTATATTACTTTTATTTTATTATTATTCTATTAGTAATCAAGACACTTCATTTGGATTTACTAAACACACACATCTAAACAAGTTGTAATCCTACTAAACTCTTTGTCCATCAGCCAAATTCTATCTCGCACTTCTCGTTTCATATCAAGGGATTGGACTGGTGCATCACAAAGCATAAACACCCAGGCAAAGATGGTAAAAGTTGCTGCATTGGTTGGAAATGCTCTGACTATAGTAGAATTGAGCCCTCTAGAAAATACTTTAATTCCTTCCATTTGATAACTTTTGCAAATACAGTCCCACACACCAGTATATTTTTTGCATCCATCCATACCATCCACTTGAAGACGTGACTTGATTACATCAAATGGATAAATTATGATCCATGATGTAACACCTGCCAGGCCACCAGCAAGCATCAGACACATTGTACTGATGTTCCCATTAATATCCACTATTTTCTTTGTAAGATATTCATATCCTGCAAAATAAACACCAAATCCTGGAGAATCTCTAAGAACTGTGCAACCAAGTCCCCTGAAAATACCATGAAAGCCTTCTAATTTAAATACTTTATGAAGGCAATCTAGAGGGTTGCTGTAAATAGACATAGACCTTTTCCAGTATGGTAATTCTATTTTTGGTTTTCCTTGTCCTTGCAGCTGCATTCTAGTTTTGGCCAATTCCATAGGACTAGCAATCAGACTCTGCACAAGACCTGCAGCACTACCTGCACAAAAGTGATTCATTAAACTATTTGGGGAAGTAAAAGCTCGCTGAAGATTACCATAAGTGCCAAATACTATCGCATTAATCACTGCCAGTCCAGCCATGGGAGAAGACATACCTTTAAATAAGCCTCTTGTCTGAAATGACATATGCAGTTTGTTACTAACAAGATATATCACTAAATGTCAAAATTCCACATTAAATGTTATACAAAATTTAATTTAATAATGCAATGACAACAGAAGAAACAAAGTCAACCTAAAAAAAGTAAGAACCTATTACCTCATTCCACAACAGTCTGCTTTCTGTCTGCCTGGGGATGTACCGACTCTCTGGGGTCAAGGTAAACTCTTTTGTAGCTTGACCCATTCTCCCCAATAGTGGGGAACTGTTCTACTACAAGTTTCAAACTCTATGACATATCCTGCAGTTTATCCAAAGGAAGTTTAGAAATTTAGAAATTGTTCAGAAAGTTAAAATAAAACATTAAGTTAATATGTATCAATGAATACTTACACAGAGATGTGGTTTAACTCTGAAAGTGACTAAAAGAAATATATTTGATATACACGAATTAAGCTATTACAGTAAAGCTATTTACATCATTTCTATCACTCAAACTAGAAGGACTGCAATAGTTTAACAGAATAAGTTTAACAGCTTTGGTACATAGCCCTTTTCAGCTAATATTTACTCATTAGTACTGATGTTAAAATATTCCTTATTACTATGATATGCTTTTGATATCTAGCTCAAAGGGAAACTAGAAGGAATAAAAGTAAAGTCTATTTACCATTTTCTTGAGGCTGGCTCAGGTGCACATGGAAAATCACTGCGGTGACATTTGCATTCTGTTGGACGTATGCAATTATGTTGTATTATTCACCATGTCCATGGCAAACCAGTCCTTAAAGCAAGCACGATGGTCCGATGTCGTTACACTAATCATATAATTGCATCACTCCTTGATGTTAACCAACTTTAGAAAAATTTAACCAACTCAAGAAAATAGTAAATACACTTTACTCTTATTCCTTCATGTGAGGACTCTGCAGAGAGCTTTTTCTCTTGATGTCCTCACACAAGAATTCCACCATTATAATTTAGATATTATCGGCTTGCAAGAGACCAGATGGACAGTTAAAGGTCAGATTCTTAAAAATAATCTTAAATTTCTCTTTTCAGGGAGGGACGACAATAAGCATCACCAAGGCGTGGGTCTGCTTCTCAGCAGACACGCTAGCGATGCTCTTCTAGGATATGAGTGCATTAATGAAAGGTTTCTTACAGCAAAATTTCAGACAAGCGTTAAAGACTTGAATGTTATCTGCTGTTATGCCCCCACTGAGGATGAGGATGAGAAGGATAGGTTTTATGAACAACTTCAGGATATTTTGAATTCTGTCAAGAAAGGAGATATTACCCTTGTTCTTGGTGACTTCAATGCCAAAGTTGGTACTGACTCTGACCTTTGGGCAGGAGTAATAGGCCCTTCTGGTATTGGTAGTTGCAATGGCAATGGGCAACGTCTCCTACAGGTAAGTAAACTCAATGGATTCAGAATAACTAACACTTATTACAAACACCGCGACATACATAAGTACACATGGGTTTCACCTGATGGGCTGCATAGGAATATGATTGATTACATATTAATTAACAGCATATGGGCTAGTTCTGTTAGGAATACCAGGGCATATAGGGGAGCTGAAACTGGATCTGACAATTACCTTGTTAAAAGTGTGTTGCGACTTAAACTTAAAAAGTGTTGTGCTAGGGTTAAAAAATTTACTTTTAATACTGAAGCTCTGAAAGATCCAGTTATAGCCAAAGCTTACCATGATAGGTTACTTAGTCATTATGACAGTCATGGTTTGCTTACTACTGAAGTTGAGGAAGAATGGGATCATTTTAAACAGGCTTTTTTGGACACTAACAGTACTCTTTTAGGAAAAAAGGAGCAGAAGAGACAGAATTATCTGAGTGATAAGGCACTTGAGCTTATTTCGGAAAGAAAGAACTTGAGCTTATTTCGGAAAGAAAGAACTGCAGGAATGTCTTTAATCAATACCCTACTAGTTCTAATAGAAAGCATTACAGAGAACTTAATAAACGAGTAAAAGATCAGTTAGCTGCTGATAAGAATCTTTGGCTTGATGGTTTGGCTGACAAAGCCGAGGAAGCAGTTAGACAGCACAACAGCAGAGAGCTGTACCAGATAGTTAAGGTTTTATGAGGTAGAAAACGGACAGGCATACAAGGATTGAAGGATAAACAAGGTAAGGTTATAGAAGGGGAAGATTCTGTCATGGCTAGGTGAGCTGAGCATTTCAGTGATGTTCTAAACAATGTAGTTGGTTCTGCTCCCATTGTTTGCAGTGATGATGGATGCATTGGTGGCTTTAATATTGGCCCTATAACACAATCTGAAGTTATTTTGGCTGTTTCTAAACTTAAACTACATAAATCCCCAGGGGTAGATGAAATTACTACCGAAATGCTTAGAGCTGGGAATGTTTCGGTTACCACTTGGATGACTGAAATTCTGAATATCTTTTATGATAAAGGCATGGTTCCTAAGGATTTTACCAGAGCTATTGTTATCCCTATTTTCAAAAAAGGTGATCGCAGTTCTTGTGATAACTATAGGGGTATCAGCCTACTCTCTGTTCCAGGTAAAGTTCTTTCCATGATTGTGCTTAATAGAATTAAGAATCTGGTTGACAGTCAATTGCGTGATGAGCAATGTGGATTCAGAAGTGGTAGGGGATGTGTGGATCAGATATTTTCACTTAAGCAAATTCTTGAGAAATGTTTAGAGTTTCAGAAACCTTTGGTTGCTAGCTTTGTTGATTTCAAAAAGGCTTTCGACTCTGTTGATCGTCATAATTTGTGGTTGATTGTGAGATCATATGGTATACCAGACAAGTTAGTTAACATAATGCAAGCTCTCTATAATAACACTGAGTCGTGTGTGAGAGTTGGTAAGGCTTGTAGCAATTGGTTTAGCATTACGTCTGGTGTTCGACAAGGGTGCATTTTGTCTCCTTTTCTCTTTAGCTTGGTTATTGATTATGTTATGCGAAATTCACTTCAAGGGAAAGATTTTGGCCTTAAATGGGCTGGAGATACCAAAATTTCTGATTTAGATTATGCTGATGATTTAGCCCTTTTGGCAAATGATGTTGATGAGATGAACTCTTTCATTCGAGCCGTTGATGACACTGGTAGTAGAGTAGGTTTGGTTATAAACAGAGAGAAAACTAAAGTGATGAAAATTGGTCAGGCAGGTTGTGATTCAGTTAATCTGAATGGTTGCAGTCTTGAGCAGGTGTCACAGTTTAATTATCTTGGGAGCTATGTAACAGATAATGGTGATGTGCGGCATGAGATTAACAGACGAATAGGGATTGCTGCCGGGACTTTTAAGAATCTATGGAGAGTGTGGAGAAATAGGCGTATACACCTAAAGACTAAAATTAGACTGTATAATAGTTTGATTCTTTCTAGGGTTAGTTATGGTAGTGAAACTTGGACACTTTGTAAACAAGATAACAGGAAACTAGATGCTTTTGATTCCAGATGCTTACGCAGTATCTTGGGCATTAGGTGGTTCAACTTTGTAACTAATGATGAGGTTAGGCAAAGGAGTTTGCAACCTCCTTTAAGCAGCATATTGTGCAGAGAGAGACTCCGTTGGTTTGGCCATGTTGCCCGTATGAATAATTATAGATTGGCGAATAGGGTTATGAACAGTGTGCCTAAAGGCCTTAGAAAGAAGGGGAGACCTAGGATGCGGTGGGCAGACAATGTCAAACAGGACCTTGTTAGAATTGGTGTGCAGTGGCCAGATGCAGTAGATGTAGCTCAGGATAGACTTACTTGGAGAACTAAATTGCACGGTCTGGTTGGACCTCCGTAGCCCATGGCTGCTTGACGACGACGACAACGATGCAAATGAACATTCTCAATCAACAAAGAATTATTTTACTCAAAATTCCTGGATACTTCAACTTTATTGCCTGAGCCTTCAAATACCTATAGTTTTGCAATGTGATGTCTCTCCATTAACCCTCATTCTGCCTTCAGTGTGAAAGGGGATACCGACAGGCTTGGAAAGATAAGATGCAGCAATATGAGTAGCAATACATTTCTAACCTGCTCACCTAGGGGAGCTGGAAAGAAATAGTTCATTCCTCCCCATATATTCTCCCATGGATATATGGGGAAATGTGAAATCAATAAGATTCACAACCTCATCTCCTAAGATCGTCATGAAACTGGGTAAATGTTGTTAGGCATTAAGACAATGTATATATGTCAAATTGTGGCTCTCTTTGTCAAATGCCAAGCAAAATAATTTCCACTGTATCACTGGTATATGAAGGTGATTGATAAATAAAAAATATAAATACCCCCTCAAGCAGCTGCTTGCCACAGAAGTTTGACAGGAGCCTGTCAGTTTATTTGCCATAGTAGAAGGTCTGTGAGGATGGCAGGACCTCAGCAGGAAAACAACACGAACATCCATGCCTTACCTGGGACTCAAACCCAGTTCCCTTAGATCAGTAGCCAAGTGTGCTAACCACTCAGCCACGGACAAAATATAAAATCCAATTGTTACAATATACTAATATTGTATCACTGGTATATGAAGGTGCTTGACAAAATATAAAATCCAATTGCTACAATATACAAATACAATTCACAATTGATGTGTACAAAGATACAGCAAGATATAACTTAGGAGATGGTCACATGGAAAGTTTTTTATTCAAATTAGATTTTGTTTCAATTGAGCATAAAATTACAAATATACAGTGAAACCTCCCTAAAGCAAATAAAGTGTCCATTATACAGAATTGTTTGCTTAAGGGAGTTGATGCTAGTTTGATCAAGTTGAACAAATAAAATATGCACAACAGAAATGGATTCATGGATGCAATAAGTAAATGCATATAGGTATTTAATTTTTGCTAAGATAATTAACTGTTCTGTTCAGAATATTTCGTTTCGCAATTTCACTGTATTTATAATTAAGTTGAACCACCTAATGCCCAAGATACTGAGTAAGCATCTGGAATCAAAAGCATCTAGTTTCCTGTTATCTTCTTTACAAAGTGTCCAAGTTTCACTAACTAACCTAGAAAGAACCAAACTATATACAGTCTAATACTATCTATATATAAGAACGTGTTGTAATAAGATAGAAGTCAATGCTGACCACTGCCTCACTTATTAAATGCTCACTTATTAATTTTAGTCCAAACTCAAGGTTTTGGTATATATAGGAATTCGTTAAAGTTAATAGTGATTTAATACATAATGTTTCTGGAATTTGGATTCATTGGCCTTCATTCCTTTTCTTCTTCAAGTTCTTATCAATATTTAATACCTCAATGTTTACTTTCTACAACTGTATTAGTCTGTTGAAAATACATTACTCACCACACTTTCTTTTTCATTTGCAACCATATTGGACAGAAAAGCAGTATCCTACTACTCCTAGATTTTATAGTCCTATCATATAAGAACGTGTTGTAATAAGACAGAAGTAAGTGCTGACCACTGCCTGAGCTAGAACTAACACAGCACACAAAGTTTGCCCTGCTGGAATAATAGCTAGCTCTCTAACCACTGTGCGAGTTAAAACTTGCTGTTGACTTTCCTAATGTCTGTAGCAAGCCATTAAGATGCATCAGATTCAACTTCAATATCGTCATCATCACACTTCCTAAATTACAGTTATATCCTAGATTTTTTAAAACAGTTTACAACTGTAGAGAGGTCACTGCATTCCATGATGCCTAATCCAAGTTATAGTCTGTAACACAAAAATTATTTTGCTAACTTTGGTCCAATCATTTCCATCATCCATTTTTGAAATACGTTTAGGAAACAATTGTCGATATTTCACCATGAAATTCTGTATAAATCCTTGATCTAGAGGTTGAGATATGGAAGTAATGTTGGGAGTGAAAGGCACTTCTTCAATACTATTTAATCTTTGGATGAGATGTTGCATTATTAAGGATTAAAATAACTTTTCTGTTCTGGAGAACAATTTTATCTGAGTCAACCATTCCAATTCTAATCATCCATGTCTTATTATTTTCTCTTCAATTAACAAAAAATTTGTTTGGTATCTCATGCATAAGATTGATGTATAAGATTGATGTATAAGAACGTGTGTATACAATCTAATACTATCTATATACAGTCTAATTTTAGTCTTTAGGTGTCTACGCCTAATTCTCCACACTCTCCATAGATTCTCAAAAGTCCCGGCAGCAATCCCTATCCGTCTGTTAATCTAATGCTGCACATCACCATTATCTGTTACATAGCCCCCAAGATAATTAAACTGTGATACCTGCTCAAGACTGCAACCATTCAGATTAACTGAATCACAGTTTGCCTGACCAATTTTCATCACTTTAGTTTTCTCTCTGTTTATAACCAAACCTACTCTACTACCAGTCTCATCAACAGCTCGAATGAAAGAGTTCATTTCATCAACATCATTTGTCAAAAGGGCTAAATCATCAGCATAATCTAAATCAGAAATTTTCTTATCTCCAGTCCATTTGAAGCCAAAAACTTTCCCTTCAAGTGAATTTCGCATAACATAATCAATAACCAAGTTAAAGAGAAAAGGAGACAAAATGCACCCTTGTCGAACACCAGAAGTAATTCTAAACCAATTGCTATAAGCCTTACCAACTCTCACACATGACTCAGTGTTATTATAGAGAGCTTTCATTATGTTAACTAACATGTCAGGTATACCATATGATCTCACAATCAACTACAAATTATGACGATCAACGAGTCAAAAACCTTTTTGAAATCAACAAAGCTAGCAACCAAAGGTTTCTGAAACTAAACATTTCTCAAGAATCTGCCTAAGTGAAAATATCTGATCCACACATCCCCTACCACTTCTGAATCGACACTGCTCATCACCAATTGACTGTCAACCAGATTCTTAATTCTATTAAGCACAATCATGGAGAGAACTTTACCTGGAACAGAGAGTAGGCTGATTCACCTATAGTTTCAAAAGAACTGCGATCACTTTTTTGAAAATATGGATAACAATAGCTCTGGTGAAATCCTTAGAAACCATGCCTTTATCATAAAAGATATTCAAAATTTCAGTCATCCAAGTGGTAACCAAAACATTCCCAACTCTAAGCATTTCCGTAGTAATTTCATCTACCCCTGGGGATTTATGAAGTTTAAGTTTAGAAACAGCCAAAATAACTTCAGATTCTGTTATAGGGCCAACATTAAAGCCACCAATGCATCTATCATCATTCAAAACAATAGGAGTAGAACTAACGACATTGTTTAGAATATCACTGAAATGCTCAGCCCATCTAGCCATGACAGAATCCTCACCTTCTATAACCTTACCTTGTTTACCCTTCAATCCCTGTATATCTGTCCGTTTTCTACCACACAAAACATTAACTATCTGGTACAGCTCTCTGCTGTTGTGCTGTCTAACTGCTTCCTCGGCTTTGTCAGACAAACCATCAAGCCAAATATTCTTATCAGCAGCTAATTGATCTTTTACACGTTTATTAAGTTCTCTGTAATGCTTTCTATTAGGACTAGTAGGGTATTGATTAAGGACATTCCTGCAGTTCTTTCTTTCTGAAATAAGCTGAAGTGCCTTATCCCTCAGATAATTCTGCCTCCTCTGCTCCTTTTTTCCTAAAAGAGTACTGTTAGTGTCCAAAAAAGCCTGTTTAAAATGATCCCTTTCTTCCTCAACTTCAATAGTAAGCATACCATGACTGTCATAATGACATGGTAAGCTTTGGCTATAACTTTGTCTTTCAGAACTTCAGTATTAAAAGTAAATTTTTTAACCATAGCACAACACTTTTTAAGTTTAAGTTGCAAGACACTTTTAACAAGGTAATGGTCAGATCCAATTTTTGCTCCCCTATATGACCTGGTATTCCTAACAGAACTAGTCCATTTGCTGTTAATTAATATATAATCAATCATATTCTTATGTAGCCCATCAGATGAAACCCATGTGTACTTATGTATGTCACAGTGTTTGCAATAGGTGTTAGTTATTCTAAATCCATCGAGTTTACTTACCTGTAGGAGACGTTGCCAATTGCCATTGCAGCTACCAATACCAAAGGGCTTATTACTCCTCCCCAGGGTGTGGGGGGCCTCAGTCGGTAGCGCACCAGGCTTGTAATCTGTAGTTCCCAGGTTCGAGTCTCAGCTGGGTCAGCGTTGAGATTTATCTCCGCAAAATTCCCCAGCCTTTCCACGGTCAGTAGGGGACACCGATGGGCTTGGAAAGGCCGCCGTCCGTCGGATGGGATGTTAAGCCGTGGTCCCGTGTGTGGGAGAGCCATACCCTGTGCATGTTAAAGAACATGCTGGATGGCCTTGACGGGAGGCTACCATCTGTTCCAGTGGGTCCCCTCCCCCAACCTTCTCTGAGCCTTTGGGGTCCATGTGACCTGGCCATTTAGCCCATGGTGTGCAAAAAAGTGCTGCTCAGAGGTAAAACAACCCAACCCAACTCCTCCCCAAAGGTCAGAGTCAGTACCAACTTTGGCATTGAAGTCACCAAGAACAAGGGTAATATCTCCTTTCTTGACAGAATTCAAAATATACTGAAATTGTCCATAAAACCTATCCTTCTCATCCTCATCGGCATCCTCAGTGGGGGCATAACAGCAGATAACATTCAAGTCTTTAATGCTTGTCTGAAATTTTGCTGTAAGAAATTATTATATCTATACTACATCTCGAACAAAAATTCTGTCTACACTAATTCACAAAAACTCTGCTACTACATCTCTTTCTCATCACTTCTCACAATCTCCATACTACTTCATCACTAAATCTTCACTACTTCTTACTACTAACTACTCTGTGACGTAACATCACCAAGTCATAACAAGCAGCTACAAAGCCGGCACGTGTCATGTTGCATGCCAGGAAAGACATTTGCATAAACTGACGATCGAGCAAGCTATGAAGTAAGAGAGGGCATGTCCTGCCATGCACTCTTTAGTGGTTAACAAGCGAAAGTTCGGAGTTGTACAACTCCTGCACTCAGAATGAGGATTGAGACAGTCCACAAAATGAAATAAAATCCCCAAACTGATAAATGTAACGATTAATGTAATAAATGTAATTTGACCAGTTTTGCTTTATTTAAAGCAAAACTGGTCAAGTAAAAGTAAATGGGTGGACCATCACAGCTTGTAAATTTGTAGCTTGAAAATGGTAACTAGGTAGTCACTGGAAAGAGAACTATGCACCCATCTCCTGTGATGATCCACAGAACTGGCCAGGCCTAGCACCTAATGTCTGACCCTGCCTTCTCATTGTGCAGGCCATTAGTACCTTTCAAAAGAGTTGGGTTGTTTTACCTCTGAGTGGCACTTTTTTGCACACCATGGGCTAAATAGCCAGGTCACATGGAACCCGAAGGCTCAGAGAAAGTTGGAGGAGGGGACCCACTGAACAGCTGTTGGGAGACAGATGGTAGCCTCCCATCAAGGCTATCCAGCGTGTTCTTTAACGTGCACAGGGTATAGCTCTCCTGTACATGGGGTCACGGCTTAATGTCCCATCCGACGGATGGCGACCTTTCCAAGCCCATCGATGTCCCCTACTGACAATGGGCAGGGCGGGGAATTTTGCTGAGATAAATCTCAATGCTGACCCAGCTGGCTTTCAAAAGAGATATTCTCTTGTGGAAAACCTACTTCATTCAGAATAAAGTGGTAACATTGAGTTCTGGGAATTCCCCTCAATTTTATATTCAATATATATGTTAGTCTTGGTCTCTCATTTCGTGTTTAAAGTTAGAAGTTTAATAGAAGAAATTAAAAAGAAGTTTTGTGTGCGTAATTTAAAGTTATTAAATTTTGCTGATAGGTAATTTACAATTTTTCATCATCTGATTTATTAACTGCAATTAAAATATTTTTCGTAAGCCTCACCACGATGTTGGATAATTTAACTATATAAAATCAGAAAAGGAAAGCTATCTCTTTGGATACTAAGATCCAAATTTTAGATCGTCTTGCAACTGGAGAAGGTTCAACATCCATAGGTAAATATTTTGGTTTGAACAAAGCTACCATAAGAACCATCAAGAAAAATGATGATGCTGTTAAAAAATCTGTGCTTTCTGGAACAAAATTGAGTGCTACGTCGTCATCGTACAGGAGCTACGTCATCGTACTTGTAAAAGTGAAGATGGAAAAGGCACTAGTAATGTGGATAGAAGATAACTCGCAAAAAAAGACCACATCAGCTCAGTTAAACAAAAATTGTGAATTTTCTGCAAGTACAGGTTGGCTTACAGGATTTCTTCAAAGACATGCATTTCATAATGTAAAGATAAAGGGTAAAGTTACATCTGCAGATTAGCCGGCTGCTAAACAATTTTGTCCAAAATTGGCCCCAAATCATTGAAGATGATGGATACACTCCTGATCAAGTTTGGAATGCAGATGAAACTGGTCTTTTTTGGGAAAAAAATGCTGAGTAGAACCTACATAGCAAAATCACAAAAAACTGTTGGTGGCTTTAAAGCAGCTACGGATAGTGTGACCTTTCTATTTTGCAGCAATGCTTCAGGAGATCGTATGTTAAAACCACTGCTCATAAATTGATCCCTAAGACCACAGTCAATGAAAGGTGTAGATTTGAATAAATTGACAGCATATTGGATGGCAAACAAATAAGCCTGGGCTACAAAAGAAATTTTTAATGAATGGTTCCAGAAATGTTTTGTTCCAGAAGTTAAATACTATTTGAAAGAAAAAAATTTCGAATTTAAAGTTCTATTGATTATAGACAATACACCTGGCCATCTGGTTTTGGAACACCCAAATGTGCAATTATGTTTTCTGATGCCTAATACGACATCCTTAATACAACCACTAGACCAGGATATAATTGCCACATTTAAAACTTACTACGTATGACAAACATTCCAATACATTTTGTATAAACTAGATAAGGATAAAACACTAACAGTTTTTGATGTGTGGAAGAAATTTTCTATTTTAGATTGTATCAGACATGCTGGATTGACATTATCAGAATTAAAACCATCAATTTTAAATGCATGCTGGAAAGCTATTTGGTCAGAACATGTAAAAAGCAAAGATCCTGTACCCCCAAATATGACTGAATATCCTAATATCATCACTTTAGCACATGCAGTTGGTGGAGAACGACTCGATGATTTATCGTTTGCAGATATTGATGAATTGCTGGTTGACAAAGCTCTTAGCAAAGATGAAATAATAGAAGTTGTCCTTGAGACTCCTGATGAAAAAGAAAAAAAGTGATGGTGATGAAGAGGTTCCACTCACTGCAGGTTTAATTAAAGAAGGGCTTCAAATGGCTAGTAAATTGGAAAGTCATTTTCTTACACATGATCCCATTATCGAACGAGCTGAGCAGTTTAAATGTGAACTGAAGTCATGTATGGCACCTTATCAAGAATTATACAAAGATCTAGTCAAAGCAGGATCTCAACGATTGATTACAGAGTTCGTTGTCAAAACTAATCAAACTTCAGAATCACTGGAAACAAGTGATAATTTGGTTCCCCATGCCACAGAGAACATTTCACCATTGGAGTATGAACACGATGGCCAAAATGTTTCAAGCGATGAAAGTGATTTAATTCCAGTCTTACGCAAACAAATGTCTATTGTCAGAAAGTGACATCGAATAAAATCTAGTTAATAAGCATGTGTAAGTCATATTTTTTTACACTTTTGTATTCTTGAATCAGTGACATATTATTTTCTTTATAAAGGATAATCTACTTTATATATATGTACATATAATTATCTTCATAAGTTTATAAATTAAAAAATGTGTTTAAATGAATAAAATCAAATAAAGATTTAATTAAAGATTTTGATATGATTTGTTTGAAGACATATTTTTTGTACTGGGCTTCCACCTCTGGAACCAATCTTCTATTTTTTCATATGCACTGTATTTTTCACTCCTTATTTTTTTTTACAGTTTTTTCGGGAACCTATCTACTGTGTAAAAACAAAATTGGGTGTATATTCATATAAAATAAACAAAATCGTGAAATATACAGATAGTAAAATTTCATTAGTTTTCCTGCACTGTTACATGCCACAACATTGCACTGGTTCCAGCAAAATAAATATCGGATGTGGTGTGCTATGAGCAGTGGTTGTAGAAAAAATTTGACTCATATATTTATTTACTATTAGTAAAATTTGTACCCTGCCCTATCTAAATATTATAGATTTTTCATGTTGGTCTAATTAAGAAGCAGTAAAACTTCTAAAATAAGCATTTAATGGAAAAATGTGGGTTTTTTACACATTATAGGAACATGTGACAAAAAAAGTGTTCAGTTAGTAGAAGTGACGTTCAACTGCAGCAAAATGTCAATTTTTTTATGAATTGCTGAAAATTTCAAGAGATATATACAGAATTCTCTAAAATTTTGTCAACTGAGAAAGCACTCAATAACCTATCTACCATGTAAAAACAGAATTGGGTGTATTTTATCAGTAATTGTACAACATATAAAGCATTTGTCTTTTATTCCTTAAACTTAAAATACTTTTTTTTTCTCACACTTGTATGAGAAAAAGGGACAAACTGTTGCTGTCAGTGGAATATCTGTTGACACTCTACCACAGAAATTTTAAATTTCTTTCATAAACAGATCAGTTGTAACGTTCATTAAAAGTTTTGCTGTTTCCATATTTAGTGATCTCTAACAGTATGAATTAAAACTGCCTAAAGATCTGAATAATGAAAATTTTATTTCATGAGTACCAATCTCACTAAAATGGATTTTCCATTTATTAAAACAAAACAATTGCATTTTCTACCCTTCCTGGATATAATGGGTCAACTCATTGGTGTCAATGGAAACTTCATGACCTTTACATTCCACCACCAAAATTTCTAGCATAAATATATCATTTGTAATATTCGTTTTCAAAAAATTGGAACACATTTATAGATATTATGAATTGTCAATCAAATTTTGTGTTAAATTAAAACAAAATATAAGTACTTCTTTCACAATTATGAAGAAAAAAATTTTCTAGGTAACCACCTCCTAAGCTATACCTTACTGCAACTTTTTTGCACATCAATTGTGGTGTTTATTATGCTACAAAAAGATATATTGTAACAACTGAACTTTATATTTTGTCAAGCATTCCATCTACCAGTGGTACAGTGAAATTAGCTTACTTACAGTTTACTACACAGAGTCATTTACATCTTTAATTAATCTTTATGTGATGTGGAATATTTACATCTGATTTTCAAATTTCTTTAGCTCTTTATATATTTTTGTTCATTTTTTTCAAATTTGTTTTAACATAAAAAAATTTTAATACTACTTTGCAACCTAGTTTGCAAATGATTGATGAAAACTGGAGGCATATCTAGTGCACCTAATGTATATATGCAGTTAAAAAAATTAAAAAAAGTAAATATTTATGTAATAAAGGAAGTATTTATTCCTAGAAATCAATCAGTGCCTTTGGAACTTCTTAATTTCTAGCCCTTCACTCCTATTTGACCTTAAACGCAACACCAGATCTGAAAATTCCTCTTGTTTCCGAGTCAACTGCCTGACCAAGTCCTATTCACCAATTGTTAGCTTCCCAGCACCAGTATATTGAAATTTGATCTTTGAACTCAGGGACCCATCACATCCAAAATTTCACATTTCTGGGATTTATGACAAAAATAGCCTCAGGAACAAATTTTTAGATCTTTAGCAGTGGTAGATTTCAATTGAACTATTGACTTCAAAGGATACTCCAGATTCAAAATCTTGCAGCGTTTCCAATATCTACAACACCCCCCTTCCTGACACACAAACACACACCAATTTTCATAATTCTAGAACTTGTAGATCAAGGTTCCAGTTCTATATGACCTTAAAGTATAAGTCGGAGATCAAATTTTGGATATTTCCCGAGCTCTACGGCCCAGATTACCCCTATGTGCAAACTTTCAGAACTCTATCATCTTTGCATATGGCTAGAATACACATCAGTCAACCATCAATCACTCACAATCATCTATATATATTAGATAGATGTCAGTCTGCCATTTATCACTCACAATCGTCTATACACTCAGTGCTCAATGAATTATGACCACCTCCATCCATGTTATGTCAGTGGACGTATGTCAGATTATGTCACTGGATCTAAACTATGCATTTTATGAGAAAATGTAACAGAAGATAATTTAAAGATCTCAATCACATCTATCTAAATCTCGATTTTTTTAATAGTATTCACTTTGTACTTAAAGAGTTATGGACTTTGAATATTTAACAGCAACACTGCAAGTCTTAGGAAAATTGAAAAATATCGAAAAATTATTTACATTAACTTTTCATACATAAATTTGTTGTATTAACCCTTTGAACTCGAGAGGCGACCCTCAGTCGCCACTTGGTTTGATATAGAACTCAAATGACGACTGAGAGGTGGCAATAACTGGTTTATAAACAGAGATCTTTTGCACTCAAGAGGAGACTCTCTGTCACCATTTGGTTTAATGCAGCAACTCGAATGGCAACTGAGAGGTGACAATAACCGTTTTACAAACAGATATGTTTCCTCTTTACATTTTAGATGTGTAAATCTATTGTCTATGTGCATTTCATAGTACAGCATTGTGTTTAATTAAAATTATTATTTTAAATTTAGTCTGTTTTTAGTGGTTATAAAAATGGAGCCAAATGATGAAATTAGTAACAGTGAAGATGAGTTTGATTTTATGCTGTTTATGTATGATTTATTTTTATGTTAGTTGTAAAAAATTTTATCACTTTTTAGCAAAATAACTTCGAGTTGCTTCTTCCCTATAGTGAAAAAACCTTCGAGTGCAAAGAGTTAAATGGTATGAAATAATACCTCTTATTCAAATTATGATTAACTTCTGAGTTAAATTTTAATGTTAAACATTGCTGTTGTTAAATATTCAAATATCCATAACTCTTTAAATACTAAGGGAATATATTGAAAATCGAGATTTAGATAGATTTGATTGAGATCTTTAATTTATCTTCAGTCCCATTCTGTCACAAAACTCTTTTTTCGAAGTTCCAGAGCTTCAAAATTAGCTTCCATTGACATAACACGGAGGGAGGTGGTCATAATTCAATGAGCACTGAGTGTATATATCAGGTATGTATAGATGAGTGTGAGTGACTAACTGATTGATAGGAAATCAGGCTAATTGTACCTATGATGCAGAAATAGTAGAGCTCTGAAAATTTGCCTCAAGGAGCAATCTGGGTCATAGATCTTTAGAATAATCCAAGATTTGACTTCTGATGTGTCCAAGGTCAAAAGGAGGTCACATAAAGACCAAACCTTGATCTATGACTGCTAGAAACATGAAAATTGGTGTCTGGAGGTGTTTCAGGCTGTAGAACTTGGATATGTTATGAAATTTTGGATCCAGAGGTTCCTTAGAGGTCAAAGGTCAAATTTTGATCTACTGGTGCTAGAGAGCTAAAAATTGGTGCCTTGAGGGTATTTTAAGTTGTAGATCTCAGAAATTATGTCAAATTTTGAATGCAATGGATCCTCACAGGTCAAATGGCAAATTTTGATATACAGGTGCTGGAGAGCTCAAAACTGGTAAACAGGGCTGTTTTGAGCAGTAAAATTCATAAATATTAAAAATGTTCAAATCTGATGTCACATTCAAGGTGAAATGGTCTTAGTGATGGTCCAGAAATCAAGAGGTACTGAAGGCACTAATTGATTTCTAGTGTATATACACCAAAGAGCCAAAACATTATGACCACTTGCCAAATATGATGTTGGTCCTCCACATGCCACCAAAACAGCTCTTACTTGGCAAGGCATGGATACTACAAGATTTCTAAAGATGTCTTGTGGTATCTGGTACAAACATGTTACCAGCAGATCCTTTAACTCTTGTAAGTTACGTGGTTGAGCTGTCACAGATCGGATATGCTGCTGCAACACAAACCACAAATGCTCGATTGGATTGATGTCTAGTGAATTTGGAGGCCAGGGCAATAGCTGGAAGTCTTCCTCATGTTCCATGAATCATTCTCAAACAATCCAGACAGTGTAGCATGGTGCATTATCCTGCTGAAAGAAGGCACTACTAGAAGGGTATATCATTGCCATGAAATAATGTACTTGGTCTGAAATGATGTTTAGGTAGGTGGTAGATATCACAGTTTCCTGTACATGAATGACTGAACCCAAGGTTTCCCAGTAGAACATTGCCCAAAGCATTACACTTCCTCCACCGACTTGTTTTCTTTCCACGGTGCATCCTGGTGCCAACACTTCCCCAGTAAACGATGCACACATATCTGACCATCCACATGGTGCAACAGGAAACGAGATTCATTAGACCTGACGACCTTCTTTCAATCATTTAAGGTTCGGTTTTGATGCTTGCATGACCAATGTAGTCGCTTTTAGACGGTGAACTGAGGTTAGCATGGGCACTCAGAGCAGCCTGTGACTACGCAGCCCCATTTTCAACAAGGTTCGATGTACTGTGTGTTGTGACACATTACTCCCATCATCAGCATTCAAATTATGGACGAGTTGTGCCACAGTATCCCCTTCTGTTGGCTTGTACCATATGGGATAGCCTTCCCTCTCCTTTAGCATCGATGAGCCATGGTTGGCCCACACCTTGCCAACAGTTCCTGGTTTCTCCCTCTTCAGACCACTTTTCGAAGGATCTAACCATGGCTGACCATTAGCACCCCACAAATCTTGCCATCTCGGAAATGCTCTGGGCCAGTCATCTGGCCATTACAATTTGGCCTTTGACAAACTCACTTAAGTCCACTGTCTTTCCCATCTGAAGAACAAGAATAACACTGATTAACAGAACTCAATATCAGATGTTATTTATACTGTTTCATGACCTTCACACGTACCATTGAAATTCATGCAGTTGCTTTTATTTGCATAAAGACGCACTGGTCATAATGGTTTGGCTCTTTGGTGTGTGTATATATTATATATATAAAAATTTTAAAATAATTTGGAAAATTAATATTAATTTACTTACAATGAAAAAGAATGAACTCATCCAAGTGATTAATTACATTTGTAAACCAGCTTTGCTTATTTTGCAAATGTGAGCCACCTCTTACGTAAGTTTTTACCAGTGGCATTGTGTCATTAGGGACTGATAAGGCTAAGGACATGACAGCAATTTTAATAATGCTATCAATAAATGGAAACTTTTCAAAAATTTAGTATAATATCATTGCAGGTAGTGTTAGGATATACATAATAAATGAGTGTAATTTTATAGCAACAGCACAAAACTAAAAATTGTAAAACTGTTTGATGCATAAATATATATTGTTATTATTTTAAATATTGTTATTAATTATTGTTTCAGTCATTTGCTAGATATGCTCTAAAGCAACCTGCAATATTATTATTTCAAAGATAAAAACTTTCCCTCCAATGTAACATTTTCGAAAATGCTGAGATGGCATTAATCTTGGTTTAGCCCTAGTAGCTGTTAGTGATGCAACATCAATGGTTTCTACATTACAAAGCATTGATAGTCATGGAAGGCAATTTATGGTTATAATTAATATTTAGCAAAATGATGCATTAAAATAACCTCATTTTATTAATTACTTAGTTCCTAGTTAAATATTGATAGAATGGGTTAAATAGTGTATGACAGTGCCCCAACCATAGAACTACCTGCCTTTATAACTTAAGTGAGAGTGAATCACCCCTGCCTTTGCTCAACTGATAGAACAAGAAGATCACAAGTTTAAATGCAGGAGTAAGCTCAATATTTTTTTTTCACACACTTGTCTAAACTATAAAAAGAAATACAGCAACATTTTCCCTTTATTAAAAAAAAAAAATGCAAAAAGTTTCGGATGACCACACAAAGTCTGTGACCCACAAAGAGTAACAATATACATATTTATTTTTACTATCCATTATTTTATTGCAAGGAATTACTCTTATTTTGGTATGTAACAACTAACTTCTACATATCACTTCAGGATAAAAT
Organism: Ryuthela nishihirai; assembly: GCA_038380435.1. NCBI lineage: Eukaryota > Metazoa > Arthropoda > Arachnida > Araneae > Heptathelidae > Ryuthela > Ryuthela nishihirai. The sequence continues at coordinate 43,197,081 of JAWZYU010000001.1, read as the reverse complement.
TCCAAAGTTTATCCTTCTTTCTACTGAAAACACTTCAATATTAATTTCACCACCACAGAGTGTTTTTCAGAAGCTTGAGATTTTAAGGATAAAAGGTAGGGTAAGGAACAAGGCTTTATTGTCTCCATGTAGAAGTCTATAGAATTGTTAATATTCCTGACCAAAATTTTACTCTGAAATAAACACAACAGTATATTAAAGTTCACTTATATACACTTCTTGTGGTGCAGACCATTATTATGTTTTAAAAGATATACTCCCTTGTGAAAGGGAATGGAAGGGGAGGGCTGCCAGATCAGTGCAGCCTACTGATCGGGACTACTGTGGCTACTTTTCTTGTTTTCTACCCTGTTGAGGAGTGGTCAACCACCCAGGGTACTGGTGCGGATCATATATACCAAACTCAATGGAATAATAATGGCTCTGAGCTTGATTATGGATCCTGAATTTGCTGTACTGGTGGGCTTCTGTCGAGAGAAAATCTTCCACTGTGTTTTTCTGTTTCTTTGTGAGTTGATAGCCCAAAGTGAAGAGATTCACAGCATATGTTTTATTAGCTGGTGGATAATCTTGATCTGAGGCAATCACAGGTACCTGACTCTTGCTTCTACATGCATCGTCAAATCCTACTTTGGAGGAAGTCCTACCAGTGTGGATTACAACTGAAATGCTTAGAGCTGGGAATGTTTCAGTTACCACATGGATGACTGAAATTTTAAATATCTTTTATGATAAAGGCATGGTTCCTAAGGATTTTACCAGAGTTATTATTATCCCTATTTTCAAAAATGGTAATCGCAGTTCTTGTGATAACTATAGGGATATCAGCCTTCTCTCTGTTCCAGGTAAAGTTCTTTGCATGATTGTACTTAATAGAATTAAGAATCTGGTTGAAATTGCATGATGAGCAATGTAGATTCAGAAGTGGTAGGGAATGTGTATATCAGATTTTTTTCACTTGGGCAGATTCTTGAAAAATGTTTTTGAGTTTCAGAAACTTTTGTTGATTTCAAAATGGCTGTTGACTTTGTTGATCATCGTAATTTGTACTTATCATGAGATTGTATGGCATACCAGACAAGTTAGTTAATATAATGAAAGCTATATATAACAACACTGAGTCATGTGTGAGAGTTAGTTAAGGCTTGTAGCAATTGGTTTAGCGTTGCCTCTGGTGTTCAACAAGGGTGCATTTTGTCTCCTTTTCACTTTAGTTTGGTTATTGATTATACTATGCAAAATTCACTGCAAGGGAAAGATTTTGGCCTTATATAGTCTGGAGATCTGAAAATTTCTGATTTAGATTATGTGGATGATTTTGCCTTTTTGGCAAATGATGTTGATGAGATGAATTCTGTCATTAGAGCTGTTGATTAGACTGGTAATAGATTAGGCTTCATATAAACAGAGAAAAAACTAAAGTGATGAAATTTGGTCAGGTGCATTATGGTTCAGTTAATGAATGGTTGCACCCATGAGCAAGTGTCTGTTTAATTATCTTGGGAGCTATGTAATAGATGGTGATGTACAGCATGAAATAAACAGAAGAATAGGGATTGCTGCTGGGGACTTTTAAGAATCTATGGAGAGTGTGGAGAAATAGGCATAAACACCTAAAGACTAAAATAGGCTGTATAATAGTTTTCTGCATTCTTGAGATAGTTATAGTACTGGAACTTGGACCCTTTGTAAACAAGACAGCAGGAAACTTGATGCCTTTGATTCTAGATGTTACATAGTATCTTGGGCATTATGGTTAGGATGGTTTCTTTTACCTCTGAGTAGCACTTTTTTGCACACAATGGGCTAAATGACCAGGTCAGAAGGACCCCGAGGACTCAGAGAAAGTGTGGGGATGGGACTCACTGGATAGTTGTTGGGAGACAGATGATAGCCACCCATCACCATCCAGCACGTTTTTAACGTGCACAAGGTATCGCTCTCTTGCACATAGGGCCACTGCTTAACATCCCATCAGATGGATGGTGGACTTTCCAAGCCCATCAGTGTCCTCTACTGACTGAGGGCAAGGTGGGGAGTTTTGAAGAGAGAAATCTCAGTGCTGGCACCCAAACATGGGAACTGCAGATTATAAGCTTGACAACACTACCAACTGAGTCACCCCCGCCCCATGTGAATTAGGTGGTTAAACTTTGTAAGTAATGAGGTTAGAAGAAGGAGTCTGCAACCTCCTCTGAGCAGCATATTGAGCAGAGATAGACTCCATTGTTTTGGCCAAGTTGCTCGTATGCATAACTATAGATTAGCAAATAGAGTTATGAACAGTGTGCCTAAAGGCCTAGGATGCAATGGGCATAGAATTTCAAACAGGACCTTGTTAGAATTAGTCTACAGTGACCAGATGCAGCAGATGTAGCTCAGGACAGATGTGCTTGGAGAACTAAATTGTACATTCTGGTTGAAGCTCCGTAGCCCATGGCCGCTTGATGATGATGATAGTTTGTGAAGTGTTTCATTGCTTAAAATGTTTAGTTTTCATTAAGAAATATTCATGTTGTCAAAATCATCTTATGGAGAATTTTTTTTAAATTTTGCTCTAAATGTTGAATTTTTCAAAAATTTTTTGACTGATTTTGCAAAGAACAGTATAACTACTTAATATTTTATAATGGCAAATATGGTTGGGAATTCTGAAATAAAGAGTGTTAATACTGTTGTTTGTTAAAAATAGAATATTAGTATTAAAATACACTTACAGATTCATTCCTAATGATTGTAGAAAAGCAATGAAGCGTGCTCCTGTAAACAGGCCTAGCTACATCTTGAGTTTGCAACCGAACCTAAAAGAAATTAGCAGAATATACACTTGTTTACAACTAATGAAAGACATAATAGCACTAACTTTGAAGTACTTCTTTAGAGATTTTGCATTCAGAGAAGACTATAAGTGAAATACCAGAGTAAAGTTCCCTATTTTATTCCATCTAACAAACTAATGTAGGGAGCAGTGACCCAGACAGAGTAAAACATTGTATTAGGGTCGTGCATGGGATATGCATTTTTCGTGAGTGACACTGGTATATCTAAAGTAACCTTTGTTGCTCATTTAGGTTTAACAATCAAATAAGAAAACATTTTAAAATGTTCATAAAGGTAGAAGAGAACAGTTGTGTAAATGTTATAGTTATCCATTCAAATATGTTAGGGTTGGGATGTTTTACTTCTGAACCATACTTTTTTTCACACAGTGTGCTAAATGACCAGGTCACAGAAAGTTGAGGGAACGGTTGCATTGTTTTACCTCTGAGTGGCACTTTTTTGCACACAATGGGCTAAATGGCCAGATCACATGGACCCCAAAGGCTCAGAGAAGCATGGGGAGATGAGACTCACTAGACAGCTGTAGGAGACAGTAGCCTCCAATCAAGGCCATCCCACATGTTCTTTAACATGCACAGAGTATTGCTCTCCCAGATGTGGGGCCACAGCTTAACATACCATCTGATGGACAGTAGCCTTAGCCCATTGGTTTCCCCTACTGACTGAGAGTAGGGGGGGGTGCAGAGATAAATCTCAACGCTGGTCCAGTTGGGACTGAAACCTGGGAACTGAAGATTATGAGCCTGGTACCCTACTGACTGAGCCATCTCTGCCCTCTTCAGGGAAGATCCACTGGACAGTTGTTAGAAGGCAGAGGGCAGCTTCCCATCAAGTGTGCTCCTTAGTGTATGCAGGGTACCCCTCTCCTGCACATGTGGCCTCGGCTTTCATTTCATTTGAACAGCATTGTTTCCAAACCCACTCAACACTGACACAGGTGGGACTTGAGCCTTGGAACTAGAGATTATGAGCCTGGTACATTATCAAGTGAGCCAACCCCGCCCCATTTCTTGTATACATATTTGTCTAGAATGCAAGGAAGTTAAACCAGAATATATAATGAAGTCCTCAAAATATTTCAATCATGAACAACAGCCATTACATTTGGCCGTAGTGCTTGAGTACAACTGAATGATGCCATCCAACGTTCCACTATACAGGACAGTACTCCATCTTATGGATGGCACTAAAAGTCACCTTTGTGTGCTGGTTGAGGCCTAACAACACTGGCATTAAGGTTGCGAAGCAGTGGAGAGAGTACCTATCGTCTACATTACTATAATATTATTGAAATCTGTCAGTTCATTCATTTCTCTAATTTTGGAACTTTCGAATTTTGAACCATGCCAATGATATATTGACAATATGGTTAGGTAGCATTATGGTCTAATTTTTACTGCAACTCTGCAGTTGAATTTTAATGAAGTGCTATTTGATATTTGTCACAGAACTATTTACAATTGTATTGTTTTTAATCCAAATGATATGTTTAGCATTCCTAATTCCAGAGAGTAACTTGTAGTTCTGGATGTGAGAATGAGGTAACCAATGCTTTACTCTTACATTGGAGAGTTCAATGGCAAGTAAATGCCCTATTGTTTAGTTGATCATTTTTAATAAACTGAAACCTCCTAATATGCAACATGTTCTGCATGCACATATGGAATTAGATGTGTTTTCTTTTCTGCCACATTGTGAGTGTACGATGGCTGCCACTGATTGGGAAATTAGCTGTTTAATGTTTGTTGAAGTATTTATTGTAGCTTCTTTTAACATATTTGTTGAAAAAATAATGAAATATGTTTTATATTTCTACAAAGGTTAAAAAAGTTAAGAAATTCACACTTTTTTTTTTTAACTTCTGTGGATTTGTGTGTAATGCTCAACTCTTACAGTGCTGATGCAATTTTGAAATGTTTTCATGTTGAAACCTAAAAGAACCATAAATATCCTATCCCGAAAAAAAGTCACTAAAAGAATTTACTTGTTATTATACAAAATGTAAGTTGTTAATACTGATAATGATTTTTTTTTTAAATTAAAAGTCCAGTTTCTGTAGAGGGAAAAACTCGCAGGAAAGTTTTTTGAAAACTGTAATTTCACGTGACACTTCCAGAGTTAATAAGGCATTTGCAGGTATGATTTATGAAAGCATAATTTGAATATTCAATGACAGAAATAGAACAGTGTGCAATGGAAAATAAGGAAACAAAATATGTTGAGAAATGTCCAGAGTCAACAGTGTGCTTTAGTACTTTGGCTGTGTTGTTTGACAACAGGAAAGTGTTATAGAAGTGTTCAGTAAATTTGACATTCTTTTTGTCTATATAGTGACAAAATAAATATACTGATCAAAATTATACTAAATTTCTGAATAGCATCAGGTACCAGGCAATTAATCTTGCTACAGTTAAATAATGGTTTGTTAAGTAAAAGGCGTTACTTAGTTAACATGAAAAGAATTCAAAGATCGTCAAATTACTAAAGTTTAAATCTAATCAAAATCAATTAACCTGCTCAAGAGAAAAAAAATAAAAAAGTCAAATTATTTCATAAAACAAAGTTTATTTCCAAAAAAATCAAGACTTGCAAAATAAAGCTCACATTCTCAAATATTAGCTCTCAACTCAATAACCATCTTACTAACTCACATTCTGACTTACTAGCTCTCTCCTCCAAAAACTACTCTGGACCTAACATCACTTACATATATGTGGTGTGCAACTGACATGTGTGTGTTGCACACTGGGAAAAACATCTACATAATCTTATCATCATACTAGCTATGATGCAAGAGGGGTGTGTCCTTACGCATGCATTAGCAGAGTAGTGTATGCGCAACTCCTTTAATGGACTTGGGTGAGGAAAAGTGATAATCCAACTTAAAATTAAATGCCCCAAAATGATAACTATAATGTAAATAAAGTAAACCTGGTCAAGGAAAAATAGAAGTGAATGGGTGGACTATCACAATGCGTGACAATATGCACGTATAGAAGAATTTGTGGCTATAAAAAAAAACTGGTATGGCTAAGCTGAAGGATTAATATTAAGCATTTTCTGGTTAAGAGAATGAAGTTCCTATTTTTTGTTTTATCTTTAGAACGAGTAAATTACAATTGAGGATGTTTTAAAAGAACCATATTAGTGTTAATTTTTTTTTCATACTATGCACTGACTGCAAAAAGTGAACAGCAGCTATGGTTATTGTTGTATTTATGTTGTTAGGCAGATTGAAGGTATACAGCATCCACATGATTCGTTTATATCAGTAGCATATCAAGAAATGAAAACACAGTGATAAACAGGCATAAATAAAAGATTACATGGAACATCACTTAGGAATAGTGTTCAATCATAAGCATAACTGAAGTGTTTTCAGATATATGTGCTGGCCTACTTCAGGCTCCAATGCCAAAGTTGCTTGATAGCATAATCAGTAGTGGAACAAAATGGAAAATTTAGCCTTGTGTAATGGCGTGCACAAGGGATGAAGAGCTATAACAATCTCCCCTTGAGGACTTGAATAATATTAAGATAAATATTGAGACTCAAGCATGGCAAATCTCCCCTAATTCAGGTGCAACAAACAGGAATGCAGGCAGTGCAATGTATTGGGTCCTCATGGGGGTGGGGCCCATCCAGATGCCAGACTCAATGCATCATGATATTTGAAGGAGCCCCTATCATATACACCAGGCATGCACAAACTCTGGCTGGCAGGCCAATCCAGCCCTATTAACAATTTTATCCAGCTAGGATGAAAATTGGCAAATAAACAATCATCTTTTTAATCAGGCTCTATTAAAATGAATTGTGTTTTAATCCATAACATCCCAGAAGACACTATAGTTTCCAAAGCAACATTCAGTCTCATATCCAGTGGGAACTATAGTTCTCAAGAGATATGCTCCAAGTTTCTATTCCCCACCCCCCACCCCACAGAAATCATCCATTTTTAAGATTTTTTTATTAATCTTGAAAATTTATGAATTAAATTTAATAATAAGAAAGATACCTGATTTAGTTGTTCTGAAAAGTTGAAAAAGAAAGAAAATACACTGAAATGTCATTGATTAGGGATAGGAGATGTTATCCAAATTCAGTACCGCAAGTCCCACATTTGCAAGCATGTGTGGCTGAAACTCGGGTCATATATAGCTCTCAGCTTTGGGCTTCCCCAAGCATTTATCATGAGAAGCATAATGGGGAAAGGCACGGAATTTAGATGCATTTCACAGAGGGCAGATCATAGGTGCCCAACGGATGGGACACTCAATCTCCAAAATTGTCAACAAACTTGGATTTTCTCGTATGACAGTTTCAAGAGTGTTCTGGGAATATGAAAATTCCAGCAAAAAAAAACAAGCACCCAGACAAAATGCAAAGGACAACCAGCTTGAATCATCGTGGACTTCAGTCTGGCCCGCAACATATGGTCCGATAGGGGCCAGACATTATCTGAAATCACCTCTCATCTGAATCCGGGTTCCAGCCGGGAAGTCAGTGCATGGACCGTGCATCGTTCACTTCATCGTTTCAGCTTTGGAAGCTGCCGACCTACGAGAGTCCCACTTCTAACAGCGTGACACCGAGCTCAACGCCTGGCCTGGGCTAAAGAACATAGAAACTGGACTATCAAAAATTGGCAACAGATAGCCTGGAGTGATGAATCCTGATTTAAACTTCATCACTCTGATGGGAGACTGAGGGTATGGCACCAACACCATAAATCCTGCATGTCAGGTCAGAACAGTACAAGCTGGTGGTGGCTCAGTGATAGCCTGGGGTGTCTTCAGTTGGATGTCTGTGGGACCTTTGGTACGTGTACTGACGACTCTCAATGCATCCTGGTACACAGAACTCATGGCTGACCATTTACACTCATTTATGGCCATCATGCATCCCAATGGAGATGGCGTCTACCAGCAGGACAACTGTTCATCTCACAGGTTCAGGTTGGCTACTGCATGGTTGCAGGAGCATTCTTCTGACTTTGAAATAATGAATTAGCCACCTAGATGCCCAGATTTAAATCCCATCGAAAATCTTTGGGATACCATCAAGCAGAGAGTTCGGGCCCGTGTCCCATCGGTGATGACCTTGAAAGAATTGTGGACAGCTATGGAGGATGCATGGGCCACCATACCTGTGGAACATTTTATGCAATTACCCAAGCTTGTGGAGTCCTTGCCTCATCATATTGCAGCCATTAACAGGGTCAGAAGGGGTTCAATATGTTACTAGGTTGCTAACCCTAATTCAATGGCACTTCAGTGTATTAAGCTGCTGTGGCATCCACTTTTGTGACCTCATTTTGCATCATAGTGTTCCAGTTGCTTTCTTCTTTCTGGTAATGTTTTAAAACTAAAGTTTCATACAGAAATTCTTTGAACTGTTACCATTCAACGTTTTTCTTAATCTTTTGGAATTGACTTAATGAAAACTTGTAAAATGGATACTGTTAAATGGAAGATATGTGCATCATTTTATAAGAATGCATATATGCAAGTGTTGCAATTTTTTACTGTATTTCTGGTTTTTGAATTGTTTTGCTATTTGTTAAAACATTTCATGAAAATCTATTTAAATATTGCTATGTAGAATTAAATGTTCCTTCATTTAAGATATTACTTGTCATATTTTGTTCAATTATTTCAAAATGAGGTTAAAATCCAATGAAATTACTTTTTTTACTATAACAAAAGCTATTAGAATAGAATATTTGCCGTTTTTCTCAAATATTTTATTTTTTAAAAATTAACAATTATCTTTATTTTGATATAAGGAATCTACTAGTTATTTTGGTTTCTACTATGACATATACACTGACAAGCTCCTATCAGACCTCTGTGGTAAGCAGCTGCTTGAGGGAGGTATTTATTTTTTATTGACATTAAAAAATACATGAAACTTTTTACATAATTTTTTAATGAATGCATAATATTGTTTTATGTTTGAAGCAATGGGATTGTACATATGAAGAAAGAAGTCATGAGAAGAGCATATGGTCAAAGAGAAATTAAATAACAACAAAAGCATGTTGGTTGGTTGGTTGGTTGTTTTACCTCTGAGCGGCACTTTTTTGCACACCATGGGCTAAATGGCCAGGTCACATGGACCCCGAAGGCTCAGAGAAGGTTGGGGGAGGGGACCCACTGGAACAGCTGTTGGGAGACATATGGTAGCCTCCCGTCAAGGCCATCCAGCGTGTTCTTTAACGTGCACAGGGTATGACTCTCCCGCACACGGGGCCACGGCTTAACGTCCCATCCGACGGACGGCGGCCTTTCCAAGCCCATCGGTGTCCCCTACTGACCGTGGGCAGGGCGGGGAATTGTTGCGGAGATAAATCTCAACGCTGACCCAGCTGGGACTCGAACCTGGGAACTACAGATTACAACAACAAAAGCATGAATGAAAATAAAGCTAACCGAAAAATAATAAAGTTTTGGCACTAAAGTTTAGCGTTACTTAGTTCTACTTCCAAGTGACTGTGCAGTTGGCTCTCACTTGCACTAGAAATCTCCTTACCATTTTTTCTTCACTGATATCATTTAGCTAGTGAGTATTAGACCATTAGAACTGCCCCTTGTTGAGCAGTCGTTTGCTTATAGTTAGTAAATCACCGAAAAGAAATAAAATGTTATTGCTTTTATATTTGATGGTTAATATATTGTATTAGATTTTTAACACACTTACTTCTTTATAACTTATTTTGGCATGGACCTTGGATAGCAAGCTCATGTTATGTGGTATTACATTCTGAAATCTTTATTTTTCTGCATTTTTGTAACTTGTAAAATTCAATTTTGACACTCAAGTTTTGAGTGTTTGGTGCCAATAGGTACAATACAAACTGTATGAAGTCGATTCATTTTCTATGGACAAAATACTTTTGAATACCTTATCGATCTAAAGCATATCAAGCTAATTAACAGTAATTATATTTACCAAGATATATTAGGTAGTACTACTTGCTTTGGCACGGATGTTGCTACAGAAGAGGAAAATTATATTCACACTTCACATGTGGTCAGCAGATATTCGGAACATTATTACAGTAGGTGTTCATATAATGTCCTTTGGTGTTCATATTTACGGCCGAAGTTGTTACAGCAAGAAACCAGTTCATATAATTATGCATAAATAGATGTCAGTTCAGTATATTAACAGGTTGTTAACTTTAGGCTTAGTACACTGGGATGATATGTTACTTCCTTGAGGTTGATAACATAATTCACTGGTTTATTTCTAATTACTCCAACAGTTTGTTACCCCATCATATTCTGTGGAAGCTAAAACAATTCGATCCAAACGATCATTGCACTTAGCAGATATTAAATATATAACAATCCTGTGTCACATTTTATGCATAGTCATTGGCATATTTTCGAACTGTTAAGAACAGTTGCACTATCCCAAGTCCTTGAGACAATTGCGGACTTTTAAAACATTTAACAGTTAAAAACGATTACCAAAGATATAAAAAACTAGTTTAGCAAAGTTCCTTCATATCAGTTCTCAAAATGATAGGAGCACAATTGGCATTGGTGCTTAGGCTCAACGTGAGCAACATGTTTCGCATTTACTCTAGTCTACAGCGTCATCAAGCTCAGTCGATTTTGGTTAAAGCATCAGTTTTTATGTATCTCACTCGCTTACATCATTAGTCAGGTGATATTACAAAATGTCTGGTGATTGGTTGTGTAATAGAAGATTCCATGCAGAGTGTAGAGGGATGATGTCATTGTTGCATATATTATTACGTTGCGAATAAATTAACCTTTTTTCTACGTATTGGAGTTGAAATTTTGTTCTAGGGGCTATTATTGGTTTATAATCTATTTTATCCACTTGGATATTGTTTTCTATTATTGTTTGAGCATATGCTGTATTGAGAATATTGTTTTTCAAGTCCTTTTGATGTTCATTCATTCTGTCAGTATATTGTCAGTAGGCTTTACCGATATACTTATTTTTGCCATTAAGTTTATTTAAGGGGTCGGGTATATGGAGTTGGTATACTCCTCCTGCAGGGAGTTTCTTATCTCGATCGTTAATTATTAAATTTTTAATAGTATTGTTCATTGTAATAGGTAAATTAATGTTATATTTTTAAATGTAGTTTTTAAAGTGTTTGAAATATTATTCATATATGGAAAGCTGTACGCAAACATTTGTTGTTTTAATTCTTGATTAGGATTTGGTTGTGAATTTTTCAATGCTATGAATTTGGCATTGTGTTGCCACCTTTTTAATTGTTTGGGGGTGTATCCTGCATCTTGTGCAGTTTTATTTGTATATTTAATTTCTGTGTTAAATGTGGAATTTTTGGAGCAGTATCTATATGCCCTTATATAATGCGAAATGACACTTGCTTTTTTATAATGATATGGATGCACTGAATTAGCTGGTATATATGATGGAGTATTTACAAGTTTGTTTTCGGTAAACTGTAGTTTCACAGTAATGTTCGTTACGTGTTATAAGTATATCTAAATAGGGTAATTGTTGATTTTGCTCAGATTCGATGGTAAACTTAATAGTTGGTAATATACTATTGATATCAGTTATAAACTCATTAAGTTTATCTGAACTATGAGGCCAAAAAATTTATATGTCGTCAATGTAACATAAATAAAAGGAAGGTTTATATTCAGCTTTGTTAAGAGCAGTTTCCTTAACGTGACACATGACCACATCAGATACGAGTCCAGACAAAGGTGATCCCATCGGGACGCCCTGTCTGGAGCCATGTACGCTTATTCACATCGAAGTAATTTGATGAGGTGGCCAGGTCCAGCACCTCGTGTATACTAGTATTCCGGGGCGGTGGGCCTGGCGACCCGTAGCCATTCTGCTTTAAGTCGCATGGTCACGTCTAATACAGGTTGGTCGGGAATAACAACGCAACATCAAGAGAATGTATAGTTGTATCTCTGTTAATAGTTGCATTTTGCATTTTACAAATAGCTTCTTGACAAGATGTAAGAATATTATTTGTAGGGGGAAATATTTTTTTGAAAAAGTCATGCAAGGCATTCTCTAAATTATAAGTAGGGATTTACGTTTACTTACTAATGGTCAGGATGGATAATTATTTTTATGCAATTTAATTTTTACAAAAAGTTGCAGAATATCGGGGTATAATGGAGGTATACATTTTTTAAGCTATTTCAGTTGGTAAGAAAGGATCATTTTTCAAATTATTTAGTTTATGTAGTATATATATATACACAGGGCGAGCCTTCTTGGTGGCACTGGCCAGTGAATTTTAGGTTGTAGAACTCATGGTTTTTTTGGGGGATTCAGTTCCCACCACAGAGTCCAACAAGGGGACGCCCAATCAGGCACCATACCCACACAGCCAGTGAGCCAAGCCCTCACAACAAAACGAAAGGAAAAGAGAAATGGTGAGAAACTCATCAGAGTTCCTACAAAAGAAAATAAGCAAAAAATTAATAAAGTGTGAGGAAAGAACTGGCCTCACAAAAGAAAGAAAACTATAAAATTAGTGAACATGTGGGGAAACTCGCAAACCATTATCTGGACGTGGGCAAGGTTACTCACCGATCTGCATAGTTGACCCTAGCAGGACCTGCCTACCAGCTGATTGATCCTGAGGGGGCCACCCGAAGACCTCCCATTTACCTGAAGCAGAGGTCAAAGCAGTGTATAGCACGGCCCCAGAATTCACTGCCCAGCCCCACGACAGACAGGCTTCCCAATGGAAAGACGGCCAAAGAGGACCCACAAATCATGAGTTGAAGAGAGAATATGGAGACCCCCGAGCAACTGCCAGGAATCCCCCTATCCAGGAACACGGGTCTCTGCGCAGGGAAAACATGCGGGCAAGCGTTCAGGACCCTGTGAAGGTAACCGAGCCAGCGGAACCTTTACAGGGTGGTCCCCTCACCATGAACAGGAGCTCGCACCAAGGTTGACCCAGCTTGGCCTCCAATCTGGAACCTTGCACTGGAAATTGCAGATTTCAAGCCTGGCATGCTACTGACTGAGCAACCCCACTCCAAATTGAAGGGGAATTGACTGCTTCAGTGACTTTGTTATAAACGGTTTTGACTGTATTTTAAAAGTTTGTCTGAATTAGATTTTTTTAGTTTCCATCAATGGTTTTGCAGTTTCCATCAATTTTGAATGTATTTAGAGCAGGCATATTGTTGTCAAATAATTCCTTTTAAAAAGCTATTAAAGGAATATAATTTAAAACTGTGATTTGGATAAAATTGAGTGAGATCTATAATTTATCTCCTGTTGCATTTCTCTGTAAAATAATTTATTTTCAAAGTTAGAGAGCTTTGAATGAGCAGTGCCGCAGAGCACATACATTTAGCAGCAAAATAGTAATGCATAAATTTTTTCATTAAATATTTTAAAATACTATAAGCATTAATTTAAAAGGAAATATAAAATATACATTTACTTATGCTATAGTGCCCCAAGTGATTGCTCACTTCACCCATCCCTTGTGCTGGCACTGGATTAAATTAATGGATCTCATCTTGCATGTCCTTTACCTTTACCTACAAATCCCAAATATTGTTATCATACCCCTTAAAGAATTTCATTCCATAGAGATACAGAAATGTTCATTCTACATCAAGGAGATACCTCTGTACCTGAAATTGTAACGTTCCAAAGAAATGAATTACTTTTAACGTTTGGACCCTTTGTCTGATCGAATTATTTTCATGCTCCGGATAGCTGAGTCGGGCGCCAGGCAATAATTGACAAATTGCCAAAAATAAAGCTTAATTAGGGTTCAAAATACCAGTGAGCGTTAATGAGTAAGAATTCAAAAATATTAAATGATTGTCAAAATTTAATGTTAATGCTAATCGAAACAAACTAACGTTGCTCAAGAGAAAAAAAATTAGTAAAGATTCAAAAGGTTTAAATAACAAACAATTTATTTCCAAAAAGCACTCACCAAAACTTCAACAAAGAAGATACATCATTTCTTACTACAAACATCTTCAACAAACTCCAAACTAAAATTGATCTCTAAATTGTGCTGTGCTCTACTACTCTCTCTACTATGCTGTGCTACTGTAACAACATGTCATCAGGTTATAACAAGAGGTACAAAGTCCGCATGTGTCATGTTGCACGCCAGGAAAAACATTAGCATAAATTGACGAGTGGCGCAAGAGGGGGGGTGTCCTTGTGCACACGCTTTAGCGGGTGACAATCGAAAGTTCAGAGTTGCACATGCGCAACTCCTAACTCTTGGAAACGAGCACTGTGATGCTAAAAAGGACATAAAAATCCCCAAAATGATAAATATAATGTAAATTAAGCAAAACTGGTTAAGGTAAAGTAAAAGTGAATGAGGGGGCATCACAAAATATAGACAAATATATGTCTTATGTGCCATTTTGACATCTATCTTGCAAATTCTTGTTACCTATATCCTGATAGGCCATTGTTATAATTACTGTTAGATTATATTGCCTTACTTCTGCTATGCTTTATTTATATGTTATATACAATGTTATTGAGTTTTATTAAATTTATGATACATACATTGGTTTTATTATATTGCACTACTGACAATCTACTAGGACACAATTGTTGCACATTGCCTGTCTGTTCACACACTGCTCAAACCACATCAGCCCTCTTCACCTTAATCTTTGGTATATATATATGGTTTTGATAATAATATGGTAATACACAGTTGCTTTAACATGCATAGAGTGTGGCTCTCCCACACACGGGGCAACGGCTTAATGTCCCATCCAACGTACGGCGGCCTTTCCAAGCCCATCGGTGACCCTACTGACAGTGGGCAGGATGGGGAATTTTGTGGAGATAAATCTCAACACTGACCCAGCTGGGACAAGAACCTGGGAACTACAGATTACAAGCCTGGTGTGCTACTGACTGAGCCACCCCCGCCCCAGTATATGTAGGCAACATACTGTTAACAACACTAAAACATCAATGATCAAACAAAATAAAAACCTAGAGAATTTAAGTTCTACGCTCCAACTTAAGTTTCAGTGGATTATCTGGAACATGTGTCAGAACAAATAGTCCATTGAAATTTAAGTTGGAACTTAGAATTTCAAACTTTCAAGTTTTAAAATTGTTTAACTTTACAATACCATGCTTGAAAAAGCAATTGTACCTGGTGGCCAGGTTTTATTTCAACCTTGTTTAGTCAAAAAAAGCAAATTCTTTTTCAAATAAATGAAAGTAAATAGGGCATGTTAAAAACCAAATTAAACATGTTACAACAGATGAACATGCTACAATGAATTTATGAAAAACGCATCATAGACACTCAGGTATGCTTCAGTGTGAGAGTTACGTCACCAATGACATCGAACAAACTTGACTGAAACAAGAAGGAATAAGTTATTGTAATTAAGAGGAAATATAGTGTAAAGGAACATGTAGTTTGTCTGTGTACTAAAGTTTAAAGAAGAAATTATTTTATTTGATGTGTTTGTGGGAGATTAAATAAATTTACTTAGTGTGATCATGTTAGTAAACTAGTAAAGGAAAAGAATTCATCGTTTGAAGCATAGTGATCAACATCTGAAAAGAACTGGTCCTGAGAAACATATATACTTAGCTGCAGTTTTAGAGTACTTGAAGTCTAAAACCTTAGAAAGAAGTATTTGATGCAGAGCTATTTAGTTATTAAGGAATTGGTAAGGTTATTCTTGATAAATTGCAAGTTTGTTCACATATATGATTTGTGTTGATTGACTTTAGTTTATATAAATGTTTTCATTCATACTTTTATATAAATTACATTATTTTAGAATTATAATTGTTATATACTATTTATATTAACTTATGCTCAGTTTCTATCCATTTAATTCATAACAATAATTTAATCCTGGATCTTAAGAAAATATTTAACAAAATATGAGGACATTAATTTTAATAAAATTATTTCAGAGGAATAATAAAAAAAGATTTTGCAAAATAAATCAAAATCTGTCAAAACTAATGGACCAAAATATTATATATATGAATGGAAAGGAAATTTTTACTTCACACAGAAAAAATACTCTTTTCTATAATTTTTTTCTCTATGACATATTTTGAGAAATGTATACAATTAAAAAGACCTTCTTGCTCAAAAATTAATTTAAAATGATTTAAAATTCTCTGTCATTGAGCAATAAAATTTTAGAGTTTATCCTTCAAACTATTTGCATGTTGAAAGTTCTTAGGAGAAACCTCTCAGAAGCTTTTCGGAGCAAAGACAGCGCTCAGTCTTCAGTGAAGTGATGCTATGTACTGACGTTGGGTCTGTTTAGACAAAGAGCTTCTTTCCACGTCGTGTAGGGTGATTCCAGTGTCTCGGTTGCAGGTGGGGACGGATGAGGTTATTATTTCAATAGCCTCGCGGACTATGGTTCCATAGAAAGTGGATGCGCGCGCAAGAAGTGTGGCATGCTCCCAGTCTATTGTTGCCGTGTGTTGCACTGCTAGCTCAGAGGCGGCCGTCGTTAGCTTCTTTTGGCTGCCAAAAGAAGCTAACGACGGCCGCCTCTGAGCTACGTCCCATCCGACGGACAGCGGCCTCTCCAAGCCCATCGGTGTCCCCTACTGACCGTGGGCAGGGCAGGGAATTTTGCGGAGATAAATCTCAACGCTGACCCATACGAAGAGCAAAATTTAAAGCAGCTGAATAATTTTAAATTAGAATTTGCTGATTTTATTACACTACTTTGGTACTGTATTAAGGAAGTAATAATTCATTAACTAAAAATGACTTAAAATTCTCTGTCATCGAGTTATTGTTCTGAAAAGCTTCCGAGTTTTCTCCGAAACTTTTAACATGCAAATAGTTTGAAGGAAAAACTTTAAAATTTTATTGTTCATTGACAGAGAATTTTATTTTTAATTTCTGAACAAGATCCTTTTAATTGTGTAATTCATTATGTTGTCATATTTACTAATTTAATTATAATTCATAAAATAAGGTATTTTATTGTCATACATTCCTTTTTAAATCTTGTAAGACACAATATCTTTATACTTGTAATACTTTTTATGTTTTTTTTTTTTGCACTTTTGCAAAAGCTTTCAAACCATATTTAATAACTGTTCTAAATGTTTAGGGTACAACAAAAATGGAGATTATAGTATATGCTAATATCCAAGGCTGTACTTACTTTAACAGTATCAAATGGATGGCCTACTAAAACTCCTCCACATCCTGAAAAATGTAAACTATCTTAAATTTTTCAAATACAAAAAAAAAATCAATTTTAATATGCTTTCAACATAACTTTACTCAAATTATTAACTTTAATTATTATTATAATAAAATTATTCACTTTAATTTTTAATATTATAAAATTAAAATATTAATTTTATTATTACTACTCCCACCCTTCCCCTGAAAACTACAATTTCCAAATATTTTGCATCAGGCCAAATCTGCAATTTAAAATGAGTAAATTTTGAATTTGAAATCATTCTCAGAAAAATATAGCAATATATAAAATGTTCCACTTATGAAAATAAAAAGCTTCATATTTGTAGAAATCTTGGTGGTTTGCAATTTGGAATTGAACCTTAATGACATTTGTGCTACCAGGTTAAAAAAGGCTGTATAAAAACCCAGTTATTCTCATGCAGTTTCCTAAATATGTTATTTAAATGAATTAAATTTCAAAATTATTTTAGTTGCAAAGCTGAGTATATATATAAAAAATTTTACTAGTAGGAAACTAAATATGTCATACATTAAAAATAGCATTATACACTGAATGCTCATTAAATTATGACCACCTCTCTATGTTGTCAATGTAAGCTAACTTTGAAGCTCTATAACTTCTAAAAAAAAGAATTCTGTGACAGAATGGAACTGAAGGTAAATTAAAGATCTCAATTTTCAACAATATTCCCTTAGAATTCAAAGAATTATGGTAGTTTGATAATTTAACAACTGTAATGCCTAATGTTAGAATTTATCTCAGAAGTTTATAATTCAAATAAGAAGCATTATTTCACACTATTTAATACAACAGATGTATATTTGAAAAGTTAATATAATTTTTTCGATATTTTTTAGTTTTCCTAACACTTGCATTGTTGCTGTTAAATACTCAAAGTCCATAACTCTTTAAGTACAGAGTGAACATTATTGAAAATTGAGACTGTGATAGATTTGACTGAGATCTTTAATTTACCATCAGTCCCATTCTGTCACAAATCTTTTTTTTAGAAAAGCTTCAAAGTTAGCTTACACTGACATAACACAGAGAGAGGTGGTCATAATTTAATGAACACTCAGTGTACTATTGAAGCACATTTACAAATTATTTTAGTGAAGATTTGTAGACAACCATAAAATAAATGAAGTACACACATACACACGAGTTACAAGTACAAATTGATTAAATAGGTCTCTATCAGTGTCCAGAAAAATTCATATATAAGTTCTACTATAATTATAATTTCGCATAAGACTAAAGATTGTAAGATGAACAGTTATATCATTAATTACATTTACATGAAGATACTAAAGCCCAAAAAGGTGAATAAAAACTCACATTAATATGGGGTGTGTTCACCCCTTGCCAGCAATATAGGGCTCAAAATGCTTCCTCATGTTGCCAACAATGTCTCCAGTGAATTCTGAAGGCAGTCAAACCCACTGGTACAATGGTACGTCATGGAGGATACTGGTAGCAGGACTGAAATAGTCTCTAAAGGTATCCCAGACATGCTTGATAGGACTGGGGTTGGGATATCTTGTAATCCAAAATCTTGCAAATGTTCAAGATATTGGGTCCAGCAGGTGAAATCTATGTATGCAGGGATTACTGAACAATTAAACAGACCTTGGGTCCACTGGACAATCAACTGAGGAACATAAGATTTAATGTAATATATTTCTCAAATATTAAGGAAGAACAATGTATAACTTTTGTACATGAGTGTTGTCCTTCACAGCAAGCAATGATGCATACTTCCCAGTATGCATCATTGCTTGCCCAAGAATATTCACTCTCTGCATGTAACTATTGACAAATTAAGTATGAAAAGAACCAAAACAGAAATTACAGGAGAAAAAATGTTCCTTCACCAGTAAAATATCGATGGAACATATGACACACTATGGCACTGCCACATATATTATGCTCTGAGACAGTTAGTATTCAATTATTTTGGTACAGCTATAGTATACTTCTCTCTGAATACAACAAAAGATGGTTTAACCTTTTTTCATTATTGCATAAATCCATAATTTATCATGATCATCAGTGAATTTCACCATGCTTTTCTACAAAACTTCATAATTCTGCAGTGTTTTCAGATAATTGCAACATATACTTTCTCAGATATCTACCATCCACCAACCCACCCACCCATCCATCCCTTCCTCCACAATGCAGCCTTGGGCTATGAAGGTCTACCAGTGTTATTTTGTTCTCTAGACATGTCCTGAACTACAGCTGCTGCATTTGGCCACTATACTCAGATTCTAGCAATGTTCTGTTTGACATTATCTGTCCATCGCATCCTAGGTCTCACCCTTTTCCTACGACTTTTAGGTACACTGTTAAAACACACACTTTAGGTATACTGTGGTGCATCCTATTCAACAATCTGCAGCTATGCATACAGGCAACATGGTCAAACTGACAGTCTCTCTTTCCACATTATGTTGCTCAAAGGAGGTTGCCTACTCCTTTGACTAACCTCATCATTATTTACAAAGCCAAATCACCAAATGCCCAAGATACTGCATAAGCATCAAGAATCAAAGGCATCAAGTTTCCAGTTATGTTGTTTGCAAAGAGTGAATGTGTCGCTACCATAACTGACATCAGAAAGAACCAAACTATTATATAGTCTAATTTTAGACTTTAGGTGTATACACCTATTTTTCTATACTCTACATATATTCTTAAAAGTCCCAGAAGCAATCCCTATTCTGTTTACCTCATGCTGCACAATAATGTGCAATGCACAATAACCTTGTTAAACTCCACTAGCAGTGCTAAATCAATGACTACAAACCTTACAAACTCTCACGCAACTCATGTTATTATAGAGAGCTTCATTATGCTAACTTGTCAGGTAATCAATAAGATCTAATGATCAACAACAAATTATGATGATAAACAAAGTCAAAAGCCTTTTTGAAATCTAAAAAGCTAGTAACCACAGGTTTCTGAAACTCTAAGCAATTGTCAAGAACCTGCCTAAGTGAAAACATTTGATCTGTACATCCCCTACCACTTCTGAATCCAGAGCTTCTTCATGCAGTTGTTCATCAACCAAATTCTAATAGTATTGAGCACAACCATAGAAAAAACCAGGTACAGAAAGTGGAATAATACCCTATAATTATCACAAGAACTATCATCATTTTTTTTAATAGGAATAGTAGTATCAATCAATCGTTTATTTCCATAGATATGAATACATACAGTTACATATACCCTGAAATTGTAGAACACAAAATGTTTGGAAAAATAACTACACTACATGAGTAAAGACACTTTACCATGATATTAGTAAACTAAAGGTTTATGCATTAGTTGAGTGTTAGCAACAGTAATGTGAACCTAATAATTCTATTTCATCAACATATTTGTAAAGATATTCTGAATATCTGTAAATACTTTTTCATTTTTAATAGTAACAGGCAATGAGTTGAAAATTTTTGGCACCAAGTAAATATGTTTTTTGATTATAGTTAGGTGCCGTCCTGTGGCCAAGTGGTTAGCGTGCTTGGCTACTGATCTAAGGGACCTGGGTTCGAGCCCCAGGTAAGGCATGGATGTTGGTGGTGTTTTCTGCTGATGTCCTGCCATCCTCACAGACCTTCTACTGTGGCATATAAACTGACAGGCTCCTGTCAGACCTCTTAGGCAAGCAGCTGCTTGAAGGTTTTTTTTTTTATTTTATTTTATTTTTCTAGGTATTATAACATAAATATTAGGACTTTCACTTTGCCTTGTATTATGGATAATATTTGATCAGACCACTTTTTACTAACACTCATCAAGACACTAAAAACATAATTTTCTTAGTGGAAGAATGTTGAATACTTTATAATAAATTTTGATGCTATCAAATTTTTATTTTTTCACTATGTTACACGATTCTGTGTTGTTATAAAGTTTTTCACATTAGTAAAATACACACTTCCCCATGGCATAATTCCATATTTCAAGTAGGATTTTACCCAACAGTTATAACAATTTTTAAAATGAAACATTCAGAAAGTTTTGAACATAACAGTTTTGGTATTATAACATTAATTTTTTTCATTTACAATCCTGAACATTACATCTATCATGATAGATAACTTTATTTTGCAATAAATCATTTTCTCCCTTCAGCCTAAAGAATAAATATTTTGTTCTGCTTTTGTTTAAAAGTAATTTATTTTTTAGAAAGCAGCCTCTAATTTTATTAAAATCAGAATTTATTGATGTAATTAAAGATTCCACATCCAAAAATGTAATCACCTGTGCAGTATTATCAGCAAAAGTAATTATGTTCCCATTTAACTTCAGATTACATAGATAATTTATATAAATTAAAAACAAAATAAGTCCTAGCACTGAACCTTAAGGTACACTAAAACATACCTTATTTCAGTTACTTATACAATCATTTATTTTTATTCTCTGTTTTACACCAATTAAAAATTGGACCTCTTAGACCACAGGTATACAGTTTCAAAAGATCATGTGGGGCTGAATCAAACACCTTATGTATATCAAGGAAAATTATGGCCACTTTCAAATTTTCCTTTATATACTATTAATTTCAATCTCAAAATCACATCCAGAATACTTACTTGCTCCCTAAATCCATACTAATTTACAGAAAAGAATTTGCTGTCATATAAAAATTTGACAATTCTTTTCTTCAATAGTTTTTCAATAATCTTTAAATATTTGACAAAATGGAAATTGGCCTGTAATTTCCAGGATTATATTTATCTTCCCCTTTATGCACTGGAATGACAGTTGCAACCTTCAAGCTTTTTGGAAAATATCATTTTTGAAATTAATTGTTTATTAACATACTAAAATTCCTCTAATATGTGGGCATAGTATTTTTAAAATATATGGTGTAAGATCCATTACATCATGTTCTGTAATATAACAAAGGAAAAATGTTTGCCCAATTGTATTAATCTTCAAATGGCTATCAGTTCCTACCTTAGGTATCTGACTAATTAAATCCTTAATTACCCCCACCCCTAATTACTTCGAGGGCTAATTATCTCTAGTAAAATCCTTAGGAATATCTTTATCATAAAAAATATTCAAAATTTCTGTCTACCATGTGATGACACAAACGTTCCCAGCTCTAAGCATTTCAGTATTGATTTCATTCACCACTGGCAGTTTATTGTTGTAATTTAGAGATAGCCAAAGCGACTTCAGAATTTTATATAGGGCCAATATTAAAGCTAGTAATGCAACTATCCTCATTGGAAACAACGGGAATAGGAAAAAGTTCAAGTTTTAGTCAGCTGTTAGATGGTAGCCTCCCATCATGTTCTTTGATTTCCATACAGTCTCTCTCCCTCACACAGCTTAATGTCTTATCAACAGATGGCAGTCTTTACAAGTCTGTCAGTGACCCCCACTGATCGAGAGCAAGATGGAAAGTTTTGCTTAGATAAATCTCAATAATGGCTCAGATGGTACTTAAACCTGGGAAATGCAGATTATGAGCCTGGTGCTACAGACAGAACTATCCCTGTCTCCATTTCATAAAAAGGTGAAATTTGTATGTTTGGAAAGAAATTTTGGACCTAGAACCTATAAAAGCTTAGAAAACATGAAGAAAATTAATTTGTTTTAAAATTTAAACTTTATGAGCAGTTTTGGAGTAACAAATTAAGTTTATAAGGCAAGAGATTACTATGATTGCAACTTTTTAATCCTTCCATGAAGTGAAAAATGGTGTAATTTGATTGCTACCTAAATAAACAAAATTTAACACTTGAATGCTGGCCACCCTACGCAAGTGCCTAGCATGCCTCATGAGAAATCCAGCCTGATGAAATCTTTCCAGTTAAGTGCTACAGAACTATTACCACTAAGAAACGAACATATTCGAAACATTAATTATGTGCTTTAGTGGAAGATCATTCTTCCAGAATACCTCTGAACATTGGCAACTTCAGAGCTTTCATATTTGTATTAGTAAAACATATTCACAGAGTTCTACCATTCTTATTGCTTACAATCCGTACCAGCATTCATAACTTAAATATTAATAATTATGTTACTAAAATAACACCTTACCTCCCAAACAACCAGCAATAAAATCTAAAGCCATATGATGTTTCTACAGTTTTGTATTCAATAGTATTATGTTAATAAAAAAAGAGAATGAACATTTAGTGAAATCATGGTACCCCATTTCTACGGGGCATTGATACAGTTCTTCTGCAGTTCCTGTTAAGTACCCACAAATAAAACTTGGGTGCATATAAAACAATTTTATGCTTACGAACATTAATGTTTTACTTTTCGATACACAGCTACAAAACTATGGCTTATATATCCTCATATACAATTATAAAAGCAGAAAAAAATGCCGAAAAACTAAATAAAGGGACATATAAAGCAGTGTATATTTAAAACACAGAATAATTCTTTTTCTCATTCGAGAGACCCGCGACACTTCCGACATAAATGACATGTGGTTTAATTAGATAACGATAATTGGAAAGCCTTGTTTTCTTCGTTATTTTCTCATAATAACAGATTTTAAACCTAAGACTCAGTTTATAGTCATGAAAAAATATCTTTTAATCACAAACATTTTACTAATTTACGGATGTTAAAAATATCACTATCGTTATATCTAACGAGGTAACAATAATATAGCCAACACTCCCTTTCCTTAGCCATTGTTCGCCGTGAAAAATTCGAACTTACTGGGAATAACGATGAAAGTTGATAAATAATTTAAAAACTTAGTGAAGTATATAAATTTTTTTTAAACATTAAATCAAAAGCGCGAGTAATTCTTTCCTTAACCATCGAGATTTTTCAACATTCCATTCACCAAATTTGACTTTCAGTCAATTTGGTGAAATTTGGTCCAATTTTTTTTTGCAGTTTTAATGTTTCCAGCAAGAGTTGAGCAGTTTAAATACGTATATAATTTAGTAAAAGCAATGGTCTTTGTATATATTTCCTAATTTATGTAATATTGCTTCATTTCATTAATTCTTGTTTTCTGCATTGCTAAAAAAATAGCAGTACGATTAAATTTAGTTATTTTTAATTCATATTTGAATTTGCATGATTAAATATTACAAATTTAGGGTACCTTCTTTATTCGAAATTTTTAAGGTTAAAAATTAAGAACTGATATATTTAAAAAAAATGTGTTGTCATTTTTATCTCTTTTTTATTTTTATTTTTTTTATTTCTTTTTATTATAATTTTATTTATCTGTCTGTTTGTCCGTCTGTAGACATCGAACTTTTTGTTTACAGAGATTAGTTAAAAATTCTTTTTGTGATGGATAGGTATTGATGAAAGATAACAATATTCACTTTCCGAATCTCTTAACAGCTAAAATTACGCCCTCTCCGGGTGTAAAAAGTTCCAAAATTTTTAACGAATATTACAAACGATGTATGAAATTTTGATGGTGAAATATGAATTTTCATTGCCAACAATGAAACAATGAGTTGGCGCCTTAGACTTGGGGGGGGGGGGTTACAATTTTGTTTCTTGTTTTATCAGAAAATTGTTTGCATTTAGAGATAAATGAAAAAATATTTTTTGGAATAGATAGGAATTGATAAAATATTATGATTCGTACATTCGGAATCTTTCGAACACTATAATCGCGCCCTCTAACGGTAAAAAAAGATTCAAAATTTCAAAATTTTGAACGAATCTTTTTCGATAAACATTTAGGCACATTTGGGATATTTCTTGGTATTGCACCAGGTTTTAGAATTGCAAGCTCTCTAGGTATATAAATTGTTTCCCCATGAGGAATCAAATGTTCCCATTGCTTCAAAAGCTCGGGATCTTTTGGGGCACTGAAGAGAGAAAGTTTGTTCTTTTAATACTGTGTTATGTAACCTGATACCCAGCAATGTGAATTCGTTTGCTTTGGCATTGTCAGAGAAACTATCAGCAGATAACCTATAAAGCAAACAAATGTTAAACATTAACAACTAAATATTAATTTGTATTGAATGCCGAGTGGTTAGCGCGCTTGGCTACTGATTTAAGGGACCTGGGTTCGAGCCCCGGGTAAGGCATGGATGTATGTGTCGTTTTTCTGCTGAGGTCCTGCCATCCTCTCAGACCTTCTACTTTGGCATATAAACTGACAGGCTCCTATCAGACCTCTGTGGCAAGCAGCTGCATATATATCTACATATACAGTATTTTTCCAATTTTATATTTAAAAAAAAGAGCAATTGCATATAATTATCATTGTCAAAATTGCCAACGGAATTCTCCTTCCCAAATGTGTTCACGCTATTCAGGTACAGGTACCACCCAGTACCTACATTAGGCGCATTTCGGCCCCTATTGTCAAGTTTGTCTGGCAGAAGAAGAATAATCCGCTCACTAGAGACACGACTCCGATTCCTGTAGCATTGACCGCCATCATCACTTTGCCGTTTTTTGTTTTTTATTTGAATGAGGTTATTCCAGTATAGTAATTAAAGCAAAATAGATTTAATAAACACTTATTGATTTATATCGCATGAAATATTGAATTATACGATGGAAACTGCTTCTCTTTCAAATCAAAGTTTTGTATGAAAATTAAAAAAAAATTCGATATGCTCTTAATATGTGATTAAAACTGAACTAAAATGACTGTACTTACAGACTAAAGCAGACTTTAATCTGAGCCAGTTTAAAACAGGAACAATGGTAAACACACTCTAAAATCTAATACGTGATCAAATTTTTCAGCTTAACTGAAAGCCCTCAAAATTTATAGATCTTAATAGTGCAAATCTGCGCCTCATTTAAAAAAACATGAAAAGTCACATTTATCGTCTTCTTTCATTAAAAAATATTAATTTGTATTAAAAGTTGAAAGAAATAATCAGAGTGTAAACTTTTTTTTAATTCAGCTGAGGCAGGAAATCAAATCTTCCAATAAATGGCACGATTTAATTTCATGCTGTAAAAAAACCCAAATATTATAAGCTTGTTATTCAGCTGCAGCATAAAAAAAATTCAAGCCCCCCTTCCACACCAACACACAAATGGCATAACTGAAATTTGATGCTATGAAAAAACAAATATTGTAAACTTTTTTATCAGCTAAACCAAAAGGAAATCCAAGGTCACACACAAATGACATAATTGAAATTTAATGGAACAAAAACCAACTCTTTTATATCAGCTAAGGATGAAGAAAATCCAAGGTCACACACACAAACTCAAATGACATAATTGAAATTGCATGCTATATATATAAAACAATAATTTACACATTCTCTCATTTCAACTAAGGAGGAAGAAGAGCCAAGCCCCACCTTCTCCCACATAAATGACATGATTGAAATTTCATGCAACAAAAATCACATATTGTAAACTTTTATATCAGCTGAGACAGATGGAAATCCAAGGTCACACACACACAAATGTCATAATAGAAATTGCATGCTATACAAATAACAAACAACAATTTACACTTTCTCACATTTCAAAAGGTCCCCCCCCCCACACACACACAAATGACATGATTAAAATTTCATGCAATAAAAATCAAATCAAATATTCTAAACTTTTATATCAGCTGAAGCAGAAAGAAATCCAAGCCCTAGAATGATAATGTTAGATCTTCACCTAATGGAAACTTATGCACCTGCCTAATATCACTTTAAAGAGATACCCTTCTGACTACATTAAGTAAAGCGTAGGTTAGTTTGTATACAAACATCTATTCTAAAAATTGTATATTTATATGACTTATCTAAGATCCAATTATAGTAGTCATTGTGTTTATATCATTTCTATATACGTAGACATGACAGTAAACAAATAATACACTGAATTTGTTGTAAATGTTTCAAAGGTTTTCAGGACCATAATAACATTTGCAATGAATGTAAAGCCTAGAAAAAAATTGGGTTTTCTAAAATATAAACTTAATTTTAAAATGTTATTTTTTACTTTCTGAAGTATAAAATCCAAACATAATTTTGATTTCCCCAAAACATTTTTTTTGGTGTAATATTTCTAGTACAATTTTATATTAGAAATAGACCAAGTTGTTACAAAAATTTGAGGGGTCAGATATAATCCCATCTTGTGATACAAATAATGAATAAATCACACTGTGAAACTAGGGTTAAATAATCTTTTCATAAAGTTAAAAATTATGTGTTTATTCAAGGCCAGTCAAGCAACAGGAATCCAGATCTCAAACTTTTTTGGGGGGAGGGGAGAGGAAGGGATGCAAAACATTACCATTCAGTACAAATAGGGAAATATATGATATATGACTCTTCCCCTAAGTGATTTAAAGTTCTATTTTCATTATTTTCTGATTAATTTTTTGGTAAAAGTCAAGAAATAACAGGCATTTTCTAAAATTTTGTGGTGTTCGATGGCTTACATTTCTAATTTTCTACTTCTTGGCTGACCCTGTGTTATAGGACTTGGAAGATATTTCACCTGATTAATGATCCCTGATGGAATATTGTTCCATATGAACTCATTTGGGTGTCATGGAAACCTTGATAATAATTTTAATGATAAAAATTGATATAAATGAAAATGTTTGCAATGGCTTCGTGGGGAATGTAATTTTTGGCTCCAAAGTATTTTGTTCAGTTTCAATTTCATATGATTTTTTCTTATCGCCAACTGCTACCTGGCATTGTCTAGAGCAGGAGTTCTCAATATGGGGCACGCGGTAAAATTTTCTGAGGCACGCAATGAGAGTTCAAAAGTCGCTAGATCTAGTAACAAAGTCACTAAGTTTGCATTATTATACTATAATTATAGTTTTATCTATATAGTTTTATCTATCTATATAAGGGGTACGCCAGTTACAAACACATTTCCAGGGGGTACGTGGAGCATAAAAGGTTGAGAACCCAGTTTTGAGCTACCCAGTTTGAAATCCACAATTAGGAATTTTTTTTCACTATTGTGAATTTGTTTCCCATGTTGGATATTGGAACAATTTTAAGCAGTTTCCCCCCCCCCCCATTAATCAGTTTAAATTTTAGTGAGACAGTTACTTTTAGCATTACGTTCCATTAAAAAGAAAAAAAAAACAATGATTTTAAGGTAATTTGCAAGGGAAAAAAGGCTGTTACAACAACAGGTATGTCTTAGCATAACTTTAAAAATTTCTTGCTACCAAAAATATGCATTAGTTTTTTCTTATACTTAGAGATCAAAAATATCATTTTATTAATTTTTTGGATATGCCATTTCATTTAATATTCTCACTGCAATTGTATTCAATATTCTATTGATGGTAACTTGTTGCATGTGAAAGGATCTGAATGAAGAATCAAAATATCCTTACCATTTGTAACCTACTTAATATGTAAGTGAAAAAAGTAAAACTTAAATAATTCTTTCAATTAAGTGAAATTGCAGAATACACCCTGTTACTCCTTTTAATTAAAAATTGAACAATACTTATAATGTAGTGGTTTACAAGAGGCATTTGCCCTGCCTTTAGTAAAACTGGAGAAATGCACTCCAAATAAATGCTGTATGCAAATGTTTATCTCTGGTCGTACAGTTGCATACATCATTGCTTTTAACAAAAAAATTTTACAATTACAGCCAGAAATAAATATTTTAAGTTTCTTTAAATGGACAGACATCCAAAGCATATCAATGATATAGAGAGTTAGTTCAGATGTACTAAAATGGGTGCAAATGAATGGGAAGCATGATTGTTGGGGGACACAAAGGTAAATATCCACACCGAAAAAGGGATTTTGCACTGATTCAATTTCTATAGTCCGTGGCCCAGTGGTTAGTATACTTGGGTACTGATCTAAGGGACCTGGGTTCGAGCCCCGAGTACGGCATGGATGTGCGTGTTTTTCTGCTGAGGCCCTGTCATCCTCACAGAACTACTATGGCATGTAAACTGACAGGCTCCTGTCAGACTTCTGTGGCAAGCAGCTGCTTCAAGGAGTATTTATTTTTTATTCATAGTAAGTATCGGACAAGAGTAGATTTTTCTGTTGTTAAAAATATTCTATAAAAAAATTCTGAGGGAAAAAAAATTGAGGAAAACAAAAAATAAACTATGGAAGTAAGCTTTATTATAAAATTAGTCAAACCAGAAGATTAACATGAAATGCCTAAGAGTATGAGCAGCACAGAGTATCAGAAAATTTGTAGTTTACAAACACTGTGCATAGGTTGGGTTGCTTCACCTCTGTGTGGCACTTTTATTCACACTATAGATTAAATTGCTGGGTGACAAGGACCACAAATCTCAGAGAAGGTTTCACATTCTTTAATAGGCATAAGTTAGGGCTTAATCTACCATCAGATGGACCACAGTCTTTCGATGTCCAACTGTGTGCCCTTTCTGACCAAGAACAGGTGGGAGTTCAGCAAAAATTATTTTCAACACAAGCACAGAAATGGCGAAAATTTGAACCTGGTTACTGCAGATTGCGAACCTGGCAAAATAATGATTGGAGAAAGGTGAATGGCGCGAAATATCGGGATAACAAGCTGATAACAGTGTAAAATATTTAGCATTTGGATCAGGATTATAAAGATAAATATAGCTGAGAATTAATGTTACAACAATAAAATACGATTTCGCTTTTGCTATGATGAACTTTTGTAAAAGCAGACGAATTCTTGAACGTTCAAATGTAGGTACTGAATAAATATTTAAATTTTTTTTTTCTCTTTAAGCGATTGCAAATTTATCAGCTGCCCATTTTCTATCAGTTGGTCATTTTTCATGTTGAAGCACGTGTGGCAGGAAACATAATATTAATGGAGCTATTGCTTAGTAAAAATTGATAAGCTAATTTCATTTCTACCAAGCAATAGCGTCATTATTTTTATGTCGTTAGAAACTACTAATCGACTAGCAGTCTTTGCACAACCTGCATATTCTACAAAAAAGTGAAATTACTTTTGGGAGCGATCTTTTGGGAGCAATACGCCAAAGCCTACGTGGATTCTGCTTTAATCAGGTACTGAATGCAATCTATGGTCTTTTTTACACCAGAAAAAGATTTCCAACTGTTCATTAAAGCAGTAACTTATAAAACTAAATTGAAGAAATATGTATTTCATTTTTATTAGTATAAAACTGGTCACCATTGTGGAGTGTAAAAAAAAGACCCTGTCATCCTCACAGACCTACTATGGCATATAAACTGACTGGCTCCTGTCAGACTTCTGTGCCAAGCAGCTGCTTGAGGGAGTATTTATTTTTTATTTATAGTAGGTGTCGAACAAGAGTAGATTATTCTGTTGCTAAAATTTCAGCAATTCGTAAAAACGAGATTTTATTAAAAAAGAAATAAACAAATGTTTCCAGCATGCGCCAAGTCGATTTGCCTCGCTTTGGTGGAATACGTCACTTTCTCTAAACCGAGGTGCTCTAAACGAATATTTTTGCGTCGCATTTTCCTATAATGTAGCAGACTATTGTTTAACACCTTGAAAATTGATTCCCCTTACCATTCAAAGTTGCTAATTTAAAAACTGGAAAACAACATTTCATTTCAGATTTTTTTTAGAATTGGGACCATTGTAAGTCGAAATATTTATGTACTCACAAACAATCCATGATCAAGGATGCATAAATATACAAGTGAAAAAAAGGAGCACTAGCATTTAAACCTTGCGATTCTCATTATGCACGACACTAATGAAAATCGGCAGGGGGAAACCTGTAAACAACATCGGTATCTATCTCTCTATCGTCGCAATGAACCGGTTTGAAGCTGAGAGCTGCAGGCTAGAATATTCTGTGAATAGTCGCAACAAAGACTTCTACAGATAGGAAAAGTGCTCGTTTTAACTAATGTTGTTTTAATGTAGTACGTTTTTAGGCATTTGAAAAATAGTGTTTTCACAATGTTACATCAATTATGAAGTTTCTAACTGTACATTTGTTAATAATAAATACACAGATTACTAGATCTTAAATTTATCCTCGCATTTTCTCATAAAATGTCCCATTCTAGAAGTTGCAGAGCTTCGAAATTAGCTTTCGGATTTATCTGCAATTAAATAGTAATAATAATGTGTTAGTTCTATTAATAATGAATGATTTAATGAACAATATTAAATAATTAGTAAGTCACCTAAAGTTCATAATAAAGAAATTAGCAGTGAAATCGCTAGGTAATATATAAAAGGTACAGTGGGGAAGGAAGACCCAATTTTGGCTTCATTGCGATATCGATGTCCAGAAATGTGAAACAGCTATTATGAAAAATCTTGCCTCATTGACAAAGTTGAAATATAATGCAAAATACATATATTAAAGTTTAAAATGTAATAAGAAGAGTAAAAAAAAACATTTGTTTTAGAATTATAAAACTAATATACTCCTTTTGCCAACTGTCATGTGTTATAGCATGTGAGTGTCGTTAACAAAATGTTGCCTTGCGCAGTCTATATCCTATTTACAGTCGAAGAGGTACATTCAAAAGTTTAAGTAAATAATAAATCACAAATTTGTGAAGTTAAAATAAAATTAAACTGGTGTAATTATATTATTTATATAATGTATACTCTTTACTAGCATGTTTCAATGTCCAGTTGAAAGGAAAATGTACGACACCACTAACGAATATATCCAGGCCGGACTTTGACTTTCTGAGGCTCTAAGCTACAATAAGATTAAGAGGCCCCGAAATTTCAAAACTTGAAATAAGTTATACAGGGTGAATCTGAAAAAGTGGGCAAAACTTTACGGGGTGGTAGAACTTTGAGCATGTACCTCAATTACATTCCTGTTAATAAAATGTTTTCTGAAGTATCTCCTCTCCTTCTTGTGTTCATTCTTTAAATGTGACAGTGCAAAACTACCTTTTAACTCACCACTTGCGTTCCGACCATACATTCTATGACGAATATTGCTCGTATAGCTGCGTTCTACCACCCCGTAAAGTTTTGCCCACTTTTTCAGATTCACCCTGTATATTTATTATTATGAACGAAAAGAACATTAAAAAATAAATACGAAATTGATTTGGTGGAGACATTATATTAGCATTGGTATACAAAATGACTGTATAATTCTGAGAAGAATAGTTTTTGCATGATAGATTAATTGAATATAAAAAACATTTCGTGAGAGTAAACTTCAAGCTTATATTTTTGAAGTCCCTCATAAACGTTAGGCCCTAAGTACAGCTTAGTTAGCTTATGCGTAAGTCCAGCCCTGAATATATCAATCAAATATTTTAAAAGACAGATTATGATTAAAACGTCAGTTAATGCTTAATATCACAATTTCATTTGTTTCGTTTGGAAAATGACGTCATAATATTCGAAAACTTTTTCCGCCTTTATTTAGTGGCCTGCATTTCAAATGGATTTTAGTGCTCTTATAGTAAAAAAAAAAAACTAAAAGAAAGTACCTCAAAGCACGAAAAAGGAAAAAATGTTATTAAAAAAAAATCCTCTTTGGCAATAAGCTACCAAGAAAATATAATGGTGTGGGTTTGAAGAAAACTTTTGAGTCCAATAAGGAGGTGTGTGTGTGGGGGGGGGGGGGGGGGGCAAATCCTCTTGTGTTTCGTTTCAGGAAAAGTCGTATAAAATAAGATTTGAGTCCTCAAGAAAGTGGTTTTAATCTCATAAACTGCTGCATTGTGTACGCCATAGAATGCGAGTGTTTGGAATAAAATATTTTAAAGAGCACAGGTTTCAGGTGGTTACGGCAAATAAGATTCACTTGGGTGGAAAACGTAGGCCTGCCACGTTTTCCAGCCAGTGAATCTTATTTGCCGACCTCTTGTTGACCTTTTCTAGAGAAAATACTCCGCGTTACTTTTTTTAACCCCACGTTGAGAACCCCTAGTATAATCAATTTCTTAACGACCCGAATTCTTGTGCTCTATGTAGCATGACTGCTCCATCTTTGCTGACCTTTTCTAGAGAACATACTCCGCGTTACTTTTTTAACCCCACGTCAAGAACCCCTAGTATAATCAATTTCTTAACGACCCGAATTCTTGTGTTCTATGTCGCGGGACTGCTTCCTCTTTGTTGACCTTTTCTAGAGAGAATACTCCACGTTGCTTTTTTTAACTCGAATATAATGTTGGCCTACAAGAAAAAACATCAATGTAATTTAAATTTACATTAAAGTACAAACTTTGAAATTAACAAACTTTTACATTACTTTGACGTCACTAGTTGATCTTTGTTCAACCAATGAAATTTCTTACCAAACTTTGATTTAGCTGGAAAAGGTGGTATGCAATACGTCCAGTGACGTCGTTTGTATTTTTGTGTAATGATGTCATTGTTAAGAGACCGTGACTCATAAAAGTAGAGAATGGCAGTGATGGAGGTTAGGAATATCGGTGATAGATATTAATTTATTGTGAGTTGAAAAACTTAAAACATTTTACTTTTGGATGATTATGTATTCACAGATTAACGAGAGAAACCAGTCCGATAGACTCTCTGTCGCTGATATTTTGTCATCTATGGCGAATGGAGTAGATGAATCCACCCCATCTACAACGGTAAAACCCCCTTTTTTTTTCGCAGTTTCTGCAAAGAATTGGTTGAAAATCTTTGGTTTCAGATACTTGTATATATGTGGACACTGTTGTTAGTTGGGATTTCATAGTGTGTTGAAATGGGTGTGTATTTCATTGTGTTTTTTTTATTAGAAAATAAAATATTGATTTAAAGCTCGTAAAAGCCACTGTGTTAAATAAGAAAGTGAAACTTTGTAAATAACAAATGGTGAAAAAGCATTTTTCGATTTTTTTTTGCCACAAATTAAATATTTATCCAAATTTGCAATCTCTATTTTGAAATCTGCATATAGTAAGTTTTTTTCTTAATAGTAAGTGCTGATCATTTTACCACTAAGTACATTCCACTGAAAGGTAATAGAGAAGTACATTTTTTAGATCTCTTTTTCTAATCAAGTATAATGTTAAGGTATATTCAACATAGCTGTAGTTAGGTTGACTCCCGAGTTAAACAGCTTCTGGGAGGCAACTTTAACATTCTATGGACTTTCCTGTGTTACATCAGTGGGTTTATTGAAATTATCCTTTAATGCTCAGGAAATTTCCAAAAAGGGTAGAGGGTATTAAAATCAAAGGAATAGCACTATTTGGATGAGTTCATTTCGAATTTTGGCCATTTTGGGACATAAAAGGGTTAATCTATAATAATAAAAGTAGATGTCTGTCTGTGGCAGCCATAACTGATCAGTAAATCATGGTACATGCTTCTAATTTTCACAGAATATTCCTGGTTTCATCCAGGTTGCAGTGCTTAAAATTCCTTAGCAAATGCCAGTTGCTGGATTGCCAGAGAGAAGCTGGTATGAATGGTGGATCTAATATGGATAATGATGAAACATTTAACACTTCATGCACAGTTGTCTTGGGCAGTGAGGGTTGTTGGGCAACACCCAAAGCACTGCTGATTCCATACATGTCAGCTGTTGAATGTACCATGGTGGATATCTTCTCTACAACATCTGGAGCAATTTGTTTCCATTATCATCTGTTTCTGACACGTTACCTCAAATTGGATCTTCATATTCTTGAAGCCCTTAGGTATCAATAGGAGCCCTTCCCAATACTTTCTTTCATACTGCTTTAATGCTTGTGTTGCATTGCATCAATTCTCATAAACAATCTCATCAGCAGCATGTGATATTTAGTTCCAAAGACATGGTTCTTCTCAAGAAGAATTTAAGTATTGTTTGGGCAACTGCCTTTCCTTATATTGATTTATGCTCTACTCAATGGAATGATGTGTGTAATGCATGCATTTGCTACATGCTCTATCTGGTGGTAAGTTCTGCTGCAATTTAGTTTTGCATAATAGTTTTCAGCATTTGCAATGTGTAGATCCCAAATTATTTTTATAAATTGGGTTCTACACATCACATAATCTTAAATTTCCCTTTTTCAGGAGGGGAATATAAGAAGCAGCTCCAAGGTATAGGTTTGCTTTTTGGCAGACATGCTAGTGATGCTCTTCTAGGATGGGGCGGGGGTGGCTAAGTCGGTAGCGCGCCAGGCTCGTAATCTGTAGTTCCCAGGTTCGAGTCCCAGCTGGGTCAGCGTTGAGATTTATCTCCGCAAAATTCCCCGCCCTGCCCACGGTCAGTAGGGGACACCGATGGGCTTGGAAAGGCCGCCGTCCGTCGGATGGGACGTTAAGCCGTGGTCCCGTGTGCGGGAGAGCCATACCCTGTGCACGTTAAAGAACACGCTGGATGGCCTTGACGGGAGGCTACCATCTGTCTCCCAACAGCTGTTCCAGTGGGTCCCCTCCCCCAACCTTCTCTGAGCCTTCGGGGTCCATGTGACCTGGCCATTTAGCCCATGGTGTGCAAAAAAGTGCCGCTCAGAGGTAAAACAACCCAACCCAACTCTTCTAGGATACGAGTGCATTAATGAAAGGTTTCTTCAGCTAAATTTCAAACAAGCATTAAAGACTTGAATGCTATATGCATAGATGTAGCATAATGCTATATGCTGTTATTCTCCCACTAATATCTCCTGAATATCCTCTAAATATCTCCTGAATGCAAGTGTGGAAAGTAACAAGCTGTGTGTTAAATGAAAGCTTGTAATGGGGGAATGTCATAGGCCATAAAAATTGACTACCCCATGCTTTCTTTCCTCCTAAAAAAAAAGGGAAATCTGAAAGTCATTCTACTATACCATCTGAACACAAGGGTCTACAGTTAAAATTTAGGTGTCAAAGCTCATATAATGATAGTTATAAACTTGAATTTTGTTAACACTATTCTCCCTAATAAAATGGGGGAGGCAGATTTCCTTGGTGGTCAACTTTAACAAGGTGTATCTCAAAGCTTGTAATGTCTCCAATGCCCTGGGCTACCTCAAACCTGAATCCAATAGGGGGGGGGGGAGAAATGTCCTCTATGTTTGAGTCTTATATCAAATAAAACTTTTTGAAGGTAGGTGTTTTTAGTGACAAAAAATATAAATTAAAAAATACTTATCTTCCTATAGTGCCCTAAAAAGTAGAAAATAAATTAAACCGTATCGATGGTGCAATCAGTCACTGAGTTCGTATCCGCTTCAAAGGAAGATAGGACTATTCAACATTTTTACAACTGATTTACCTACTCAACAAGATTGCTGGTGTCGTATCTCCCTTTGAAGTGAATATGATCTTAGTGACTGATTGCACCATCGATAGTGCTCAATGTGATCGAGCACCATTTATATGGTTTAATTTTATTTTCTTCTTTTTAGGGTCCTATAGGAAGATAGGTATTTTAAAATTTTTAATTTATTTATGTTAATGTTTCTTTAGTTGAAAAATTTCTCAATGTTTCTTAAGTTGAAAAGTATGAAAAAAATTAATTGTCCTGAGTGGGATTCAAACCCATGTTTTCTGAAGGCATGGTTTTGAATCCCTCTCAGGATAACCATTTTTTTTTTTTCAACTAATTCAAGTGTTTCTTGCCTTCAGGCTTTTTTTTTGTTATCACTCTTAACATCAATATCAAATTTAGGGAAAAAAATTGTGTTGAGCTGGGTGGAATATGAACCCATGTCCTAACATCTGTCTCCCAACAGCTGTTCCAGTGGGTCCCCTCCCAAAACCTTCTCTGAGTCTCCGGGGTCCTTGTGACCTGGCCATTTAGCCCATGATGTGCAAAAAAGTGTCGCTCAGAGGTAAAACAACCCTACCCAACCCTGACTGATGCATTGGAACAGCAATGTGA
The DNA here is from genome assembly GCA_038380435.1 of Ryuthela nishihirai. NCBI lineage: Eukaryota > Metazoa > Arthropoda > Arachnida > Araneae > Heptathelidae > Ryuthela > Ryuthela nishihirai. Next base: position 43,160,331 of record JAWZYU010000001.1, on the reverse strand, counting down.
AACACGGTGCATATGTAATATAAGTATTCACTCTTCTGGAAAAGTTGTGACATACCCTGGAAATCTACAAGTATTTCAGTTAACATGTACAGCAAATCATAGATTGCAATATCATATTTCATCTCTGTGTCATTTTCAAACTGATGTGAACCTTGTAACATAATCCCCACCAAGAACAATGGCAAAATCCAGAACACAGTGACTACCCACCACAGGACAATAGACCTTATTTATCAGATATCAAGCCAAGGAAAAACAAGGTAATTATGTTGATAAAAAAATTAATCCAATGAATATTAAAAAATTTTCTTTGTTACTGTGATATAGAACAAATTTTAATAATTTTAAATTAGCACTGTGAATTAAACTACTATCTTTTAATCCAACTAATTCTCTCAGCTTCTTTTTTAGACATTACAGTGAAAAAGAGTAATTCTGTTAATGATAAACTCTTGTCAGACTTATGTGGCAAGAAGCTGCTTGAGGGAGTATTTTTTTTTTATTTTAAAGAGGTCGTTTCCCCCTCTCCCCTTTAATTTTTAAGATGGTGAAAGTTATTTGAAGGATCATGTCATTGCTTTCAAATGGAAGCAGAAATGGCAAGGTTGTTAGGAGCAGAAAGAGTACAACTCTCTTCAGTAACTTTGTTTGAAAATATTGCATTATTTAACTGTAAAGAAGAGATCTGGCGTAAAGCTGCTATAAATCACCTGTTTATTGTCTTCAGTTTCATTTTATATTTTAACTTATTACCTATTATGTTCGTACACCTTTAGTCCAAATAATTTGGAATTTATTGTAAATGGTTGTTATGTTTGAAAGAAATGTTAATTAGTGTAATTGCTGCTGTAATTCATATCTGAAAGTAATGGACATCATAAATATTGAGAAACTCGACGATTCAATATCCAGTAATAAATAGGCACATTTTGATGTTGATTTCAATTTTAGAGGAAAAATTGTCTGATCCGGGTGGGATACGAACCCATGACCTGATAACATGCCAGGTGCTCTGGACCACTGAGCTACCGGCCGCCGATCAAGATCTCCTCTAATTAACGCTATGAACATTCCCTTTATGTCACATATCGGTGTTATTTTTAGGCAATTTTTAGCTCTAGCAGCTTTTTATTTGCCAATAGATGGAAAGCATGTCTTACAATGTGTACAACTTACATGTCATTAGCATACTCGTGAGACGTGCTTTCCATCTATTGGCAAATAAAAAGCCTAGGGCTAAAAATTGTCTAAAAATAACACCTATATGTGACATAAAAGGAATGTTCATAACGTTAATTAGAGATCTTGATTGGCGGCCGATAGCTCAGTGGCCCAGAGCACCTAACGTGTTATCAGGAGGTCGTGGGTTCGTATCCCACCCGGCTCAGACAATTTTTCCTCTAAAATTGAAACCGACATCAAAAAGTGCCCATTTATTATTGGACATCACATTTAGCTTTGCAAAAATATTTCCAAGAAATCAAAATGTGTATATGAAAGTATTTGGCATAGTTACAGTTATAATGTTTCAAAATGGAACAAACATAAATAAAATAAATAAATAAATACCCCCTCAAGCATCTGCTTGCCAAAGAGGTCTGACAGGAGCCTGTCAGTTTATGTGCCAAAGTAGAAGGTCTGAGAGGATGGCAGGACCTCAGCAGAAAAACGACACATACAACCATAAGAGAGGCTAAATCAGGGCTTCCAACTATTTTTTGGTTGCAGGCCACACAAGCAAGAGAAGCTCATCGCAGTTGTTCTCTGCATGTGTCACTATGATCTCTTTGTCAGCCTGCACATGCTTTCTGTTGCAACCTCTGAGGAAGGGATGTTTGACAAGTGTAAGCATGGGTAAAAGGAAGGCTGTATTCATCAATAAAGTTTAATCCATTGTAACATTCGTTTACTCAGGCAACCATTTCTTGTGTCAATATAGGACAACTTGTAATGTTGCATGAATGTAACTTTTATATTGTTTATATTAATTATACTTTGTGGCACACCAGTATGTTTTAAACACAAAGCTATAATAACTCGTAGGACATTAATTAATAGATTCTGAAAAAAATTCATCACCGCCACGGCGGGAGTTGAACCCGCATCTCTCCAGATTCATGCCAGAGCGCGCTACCATTGCACCACGCGTCAGACAACGAATATTTTCGGAATATGACATAAATAATTTTTTTCAGAATCTATTAATTAATGTTTGATGTCTATCTTAACAGGGAATACTGTGCATTCACTTTGGATTGATTTTTAACTCGTAGGACTTCCTACATGGCCCACATTGTGAAATGCTGGGACAGATGTCACCCCTGGGGAGATATATGGAGGGCATTCAAAAAGTTCTTGATATGTGCCTATAGATTTGCACTCGTTCCTTCAGAGTTAATGAACTATGACTTATTTGAAAGCTTGTCTAAACTTGTCATTACATGTTTAAAACATAGGCCGTATCATCATTTCTCTCTTTGCTGGTATATAAAGTTCAGTCTGTGAAATTTGTACATTGTTGCTATGGAGCCTACTAAAGATGGAGAAAGATTTTTCATTTTCACAAAAATGTAGCTTAAGGACAACGTGAAAAAAATTCATGATGATTTATTGCAAGTATGTGGGGATCATGCTTGTTCATATGGTACTGTTAGGGACACATGCACAAATTCAGAGACATGGCAGAACTTCGAAATACCTCCCACATGCAGGAAAACCAAAGGCCATGAATGAGAGAACCATCACTGCTCTTCCTTAAAGCATTAACAAAAATTCACACATCACTGTTCAGGTTATGTATATGTCAGTGTATCAATTTGCAGTGTGGAAACAATTATTTATCAAATTTAAAGTTTCGAAAGTTCTGTGCCAATAAAGCTTTATTACTGTACAACTCCCAGAAGGATCAACAACTGTGTTTGAGTTCCCCAATCCTCTGACTAGACTTTTCTTCAAGGAAGAAGATGTTTACAATTTTTTCATTTCCCAAGGAGTGGTAGCTGGGGACACTTCACCTGAAAAAATACTATAAATGGCCAATACTACATGAACATCATTTTGTCCAGAATGGTTAAGGAGATAAAGGAGCAGCGTCCAATAACAGGTGCCAAGGGTTCTCCTTCTTCATGACAATGCTAGTGCTCACAAAACCTAGCAAGTTATGACCTATCTGGAAGTTGATAGCGAGTGATAAGTTCATTTTTTAGAGTCCTTGATGGCAAGAAATGAGTCGCAGCAGGTTTGAAGTGGAGAAGGCGATATGATATGTTGATGAATTGATTGCTTACATGAAGTTTTCCTATGAAAAATTTTCCTACTCTGGGTGCATCATCAGGTGACAAGGGTGCAGTTTAAGGTATTGTACTTGGGGCAGTTGTTTGTTGAGCTCGGAAGGGGAGGCGAGATTCAATAAATTGCATTGTCATTGGCTCAGCACCAATGTTGGGAGTGCCCAGGAGATGTGCAAGTGGCTGGAATGCGATCTGTATGTAAAGGATGCTAATAAGAGGGTGTGGAATTCTGATAACTCCAAGATTTGAGAATTTTGAGGAAGACTTCATTTCGTGAATAAATTAAAAATTTTGCATTATTGTACATTGCATTGGGATTATAATGAGTGTGATAATTTTATTAACTTTTATCGGGCAACATTTTAATGGCAGTGTTTTTGTGAAGAATGGTTTTACTTTTGCTTTATTTATCTACTTTTTGGTTTTTTATCTGTACGACTAAGTTTGGTGGGTAATGGTTTTCAATGATACATATTTTAATTTTCATTATTGCTTGTTCTTCCTCAGTGTTTTATAACTGAATTTAGTTTATTGTTTGGTCAATTAGATTTTTCTTTATATAAGTTGGGCGATTAGAGTGAAAGTCGTATTTTTCCTGCAGTGGTTGGCATTTTATAATTAATAATTGAGATTTCTTTCCTCTATAATTTTTAGCGTGATATCCAGGAAGCTGATGATGTTTCTTTTCCTATTTCTATTTTAAATTTTGTCTCTTTCAAATGAGTTAATTTTTACCAAAAATTGCCAAAAAGTAGATAAATGAAGCAAAAGTAAAATTGTTCTTCACTAAAACACTGCCTTAGTACAAAGGTCTTTTTGAGAAACACCAAAGAGTGACCAATAAACACAATGTAAGAATAGTACAAGAAAATAAAAAAGTACACCCCAAACAACAAGAAAAAAATATATACAGAGAAAAATGGAATAATTTGTAAAGTAGCATGTGAATGTGAAAAAATCATACATTGGAGAATGGAAAGAACACTGCAAACAAGAATAAAAGAACACAAGCTGCAATAAAAAAAACAGGACTAGACAGACATAGAAAAAACATCATAAAATAGATTGGAATACAAAAACAATAATTAAAAAAGAAAAAAATTGGTCATGAGAAAAGCTGAAAAAGGATTACTAATACAGTCAACAGATGGCACTATGAATGAAATGCAAGGAATTCTTTTACCTAAAATGTGGCATCCACTAATACAAAAGAAAGTTCCAACCTTCTTAGATGATGATCCCAGGCAGGGGCCAAATTATTAGGATATATACTCACAAGCAAGTGATTCTGTTTGTTATGAGTTCTAATGATATTAATCTACCTTTTCTAAGACAACCATAAATGCAATTATTACCTTAATTTATCTCTATGTATTGAGTTTATTATTTGTTCAAATTGTGGTATAATTTTGTGCAGGGTATGCAAATTTTGGTCCTTGTAATAGTTTTTCCTGCTGTTGCGTAAGTTGTAGGGACAAGTGGTTTAATAATGGAGAAGGTTTAGGTGTTGGATTATTTACTTGACCTCTATTATGTGTTGTGGGGTAGTCGTTGTGACCTACAGTTTTTTTTTTTTAATTGTGTAGTGTGTTGACATAGATCTATGAGGTATCTTACTTAATCTTGGTTGGTGGAGGCAATTTGTCTATGATGGTGCAGTTAGAATCTCCCGAAGGGTGGATTGAAGTAAATGCAGGGGGGGCGGGGGATATGTATATATTACTATTGCTTGGGTTGAGGTGTTTATGTGGAGCAGAGGTGTGGCATCTGTATTATGAATTTATAAGGTTATCAAATTTATGACTATGCCTGTTTAATAATTGTTCTATATCTCGATCTCGGTAGTTTTTGGCTAATTTGCAGAGAATTTAGAATTTTTAAGTAAAAATAAGTTTGCAATAGTTCAGTCCATGCAATATGTCTAAAACTCTTATGTTGGTGCACTTGCTAGGCCTATTGTAGACATCTCATGTAACCAAAGTTGTTGTTATGTAAAGAAACCAGTCCATGGAAGTTGTAGGCAAGATGTTATGTTGATATTCTTATCACTGATACAGTCATTAGATATATATATAACTGCATTAAAGTTTACTGAATTTCTTCTTCTAACTGCAGTTAAGAGTTGTTATGCCAATTTGCTATAATGACACTGTAACATCCGTTACTTAACCAAAATCTTAAGTCAAAGCAGTTTGAAGGTTAACACTGAATAGTTATGCTGGGTTAACACTGAATAGTTATGCTGCAATTATTTATGCTATACTTTGGTGCAGAGTTCAGTTGTAGAAGAACTATTGCACTATCCTCATACCTTGCGTTTAGAGTTACTATTTTAAACAGTTAAAATCGTCTATGAATTTAAAATCTGTTAAAATATATTTACCAGTGCCAAGATGTCAATGGCTGTAATCATTACGGTACACCCAGGTCAGAATGAGTAACGCATTTCACCGTTAATCAGTCATCATGGCTTCCTCAGGCTCGAATGATGTCAAGTGCAAGTTCGCTTTATACCTGTCTAACTTCCTGTGTCATGATCTGTTGATGTTACGTCATTGTGTATGCTGTGTTTTAATTGGTTCTGTAGGAGGAGATTCCATGCTGAAGGTAAAGGTGGGATATCAGTATTGCATATATTATCCAAATGCGTGTCTATTAGTAAATTTTCTGCATAATTTAGTTGTAATTTGGTTTTAGGTGCAACTAAAGGTTTATATTCGATGTTTTGAACTATGATTTTGTTATCAATTATAGTTTGTGCATATGCAGTATTAGGATTTAATTTTCGTAAGTCTTGCTGATGTTCTTTCATACTTGTACTGTCTAAAGGTTTTACCTATATACTTATTTCTGCCCTGCAATTTATTTAAGGGATCAGGGATGTGTAATTGATACACGCCTGTGGGAGGTTTTTTTATCGCGATCATTAATTATTAAGTTTTTAATAGTGAGTTACTGTGTTTGGAAGTTTTATGTTATATTTCATTAAAGTATTTTGGAGGGTGTGTGATAGTTTTCCATACATTACAAATCTATGTGCATAAATTTGCTGTGTTGTTTCTTGATTTGGTGTGGGTTGGGAATTTCTAAGAACAATATACTTGGTGTTATTTTCCCATCGTTTTAATTGTTTATATGTATATCGGGTGTTAATAGCAGTTTGAGTGATGTATGCTAATTCTTTTTGAAACGATGCCTGCTCCGAACAATATCTACATGCATGAATATAGTGCGGCAAAATACTAGCTTTTTTATATTGCATTGGATGTGCTGAATCTGCTGGAATATATATAGAATATATGTAGCTATACGAGTTTTCTTTCGGTAAACTGAGGTTTCACAGTAATTAGGTTTTCATTTAATGAGTATATCAAGGTACGGCAGAGTCTGGTTTTGTTCTGATTCGTGAGTAAACTTTATCGATAGTAGTAAACTATTAAATATTTCAATGAGCTCAGTTAATTGAGTTAATGAATGGGGCCAAAAAATTAATACATCAATATAACTCGGATAAAGGGAGGGTTTAAATTTAGCCTTTGCTAGTGCTTATGGGGTCTGTAAATGGTAGCTAGGTAGTCACTGGAAGCAGAGATGTGCACCAATCCCCTGTGATGATGCATAGAACTGTCCAGGTCTGCTTGAGGATTATGATGATGAGTGCTTATGAATGAAACTTAATGAATAATAATAATAAACATAATAATAAATCATATAAAACCAAGAACTATTTTGTTATGAATTATCACATATAAAATGAAGAAATTAAAAGAATTTAAAGTTCTCTCTGTTGTTGAGCAATAATGACAGAACTTTAAAATATTTTAACTATTTTCTCAGAAAGAAGGTCTTTTTAATTGTATATTTAAATAATTTTTGTGTTAACCTACATGAGCTTAGATGCTCTTGGGTTAATAAGAGTATCACAAATATATGCTCCTTGTAACCTTATTATTATTATAATAATAAACTGAACTGAAGAAATATTTCATTGAAAAAAATTGAGTTTTACTTGAGTGGGACCCAAACCCACATATTCTTATATGCTAAGTTTTCTCACCACTAAACTATCCGCAGCTAAGTTTTTGCAGCAAATTTTGACTACAAATCATTCCAATTTTTGTTGCTTGTGGTGCCAGATGTAAAACCACTTTAGATTTTCCAAAATATTGGAAGGATTCTAGAACTTTGAAGTAGAACATTAATGCTGTTGTGTAACTGAAGTTTTCTTGTGCAACATGAAATGTGCAATAATGAACTCATCAAGGTCAAAAAACATTTTGGAAACAATGTACAAGTAGTTGTGACCTACAAAAAAGTTTTTTTCTCTTGAGGCATAGTGTACTAGAACAAGAGTTTTAAAGTAGTAGTCTTTAGAGAAAGTGTTTTGCAAAACTTGGAATGAATAAATGAAAAATTTGAACATAGTCTCTCGGTTGTTACTGAACTTTTGCAGGTTGTATCTGAAGATATAAATTTATAAATTGCACAATTCCTTAGGAAAATCACAAGTGTTGATATACCCTGCCATCATTTTTCTACATATACTGAAGCTATAAAATTTTCTGAAAAATATGTTTGAGGGAAATTCTTTCAGTTCAGATTTCAACATAGCACAAGTAATGTACATTAATTTCTTCCAGTCATTTTTGTGTAGTTTCATTCTGTTCATAATTTAGTTTTTCAACTCCATATTTATTTCATCCAAAATGCAAAGTTAAATGGTATAATATTTTTTTTTTTTTTTTGCACAATTTTAAGAGGTGGGATAACAATGAGGATTAGAAATGGCAGTCTTATGCTAATTTTTTGTATTTACCTTAAAAATATTTAGTACATCTGCAACAGGTTTAATTTTACCAAATGATCCTTAACCTAACGATGAAAGCTAAACTACTTAATTTGCTCTTAGATATAATATGCATTATTTTAAACAAAGCTACGCTTGGCTACTGATCTAAGGGACCTGGGTTCGAGCCCCGGGTAAGGCATGGCTGTGTGTGTCGTTTTTCTGCTGAGGTCCTGCCATCCTCTCAGATCTACTTTGGCATATAAACTGACAGGCTCCTGTCAGACCTCTGTGGCAAGCAGCTGCTTGAGGGGGTATTTATTTTATTATTAATGTGCATTTAATTTGCACTTAAAAAGTGCTTGTCATTTTAATCATAATTGTCATTAATCTCTTTTGTTATGCATGCACTTTGAATCAATAAATGATTCTAAACAAGCTCTAATTGATTGTTCCAGCTAATATTTCTAGGTAGATGTTTTACATGATCCATGTAGTTTTTAAGCCATTCTCCAGGGTAATGGTGAATTTGAAAATGCTTTTTTATTTTAAGAACAAGTTATATTAAAACTGAAGGTTTAGTCAGTGAGTTTGAACATTCATAACTTATTAATCCCTTTTGTTTATATTTCTCATTTCCATATTTTTTTTTCATTTTCTGACATCACTGCACTTTGTCAGAAGAACATTTTTTTTATATCCAAGCCAACCTTGACATCTTGTGTTGTAGCTGCCCTTCCTTCTTTGAGAGATTTCAGTAGACATTCTGAAGAGGGTTGGGTTCTCAAGCAATGACTTGGAGAACCTTTCCCTCTCAAACACTGATGTCAATATTTATTTTCACTCTCTAATGTGATGTAGTCGTGTTAAGGTGCACCAGGACTTCATTCTGGCACTTTTTTAAGCAACAAAGACTCTCCTCTTTGGTGACCATATAATACTTGTATATGAGGTTCTACTGTCTTGGAACACATGCAGCTGTGCATTATTATTCCATCAGTCATAATAACGGTATCTTTTATGTTTATTTCGTTATGAATCTCAGCTTTAGCAGGATCACCTTCAAAAGCTCTGTGATTGGTGGGGGAGGGTTATATCCTGGTCAACATTTTAGTTATGTTTTTGCAAGTTTTATGTTCTGTAACAATAGATGATACATTAGATATATAAAATGAATAATAAGTTACAATAACTAAGTGATACCATCAAATTAAGTTGATAAGACACTTTTGCACCGATATATTTTATATCGGTGCAAAAATAAACTTATTTGGATATATAAAATAATTTGACAATCATATTTTCAATTTTTGCACTTTTTTAGATTTTTTTTTTCTGGGTAGCTTAGCTACTTCTGTAGTGTCACCGTCCTATTACAGGTTGTAATTTTTCATCTGAAGTTGGAATTAAAGCTATAATCCAGTGAAATATAGATTATAGCTTTAATTCTAACTTCAGCTTCTGATTCATTTGCTGATTAAAAATTCATTCATTGACATTCATTTGCTGATTTAAAAAACAAACTATTGTTTTTGTTGTGAGTGTGTATGTTTATTCATGTTACTGTGACTACATGAAACATTCTTCCAAGCATTCTCTATAAAGAATGTTATGAAAATTATTTATGAGTTAATGCTCTAGGAAAAATTCTTAAGAAAAAGAAGTATTTTGTTAAACTAGTAATGTTTAATAAATATAATTACATCAATTAATTATTAACTAAATTACTAATTTATAATTGTATAAAATATTTTATTAATATGCATTTTGCTTTAGAAACTAAAGTAATTTTTTGTCATTGTGACAAAAAGTCTTTTGACAAGTGTGATTTCCTCCAGGTTTTTACTGTGTTTTTTCCACATTGACAACTAATTTTCATCTCTAAAAGTGCAAATCAAGAAAGTTTAAATAGTTATCAAATGTAATTTATTCACTATTCCTATTGTTCTGATTATCTGCTATCACTGAAAACCATGCAAGAGATTTTAAAACCATATTGTTACATGTTAATTCTATGCCTATTTATATGCCACTCATTCTGTTTGATAGTTTACTTCATCATTTCTTCTTAGTGTGCCAGTATTGGTGGAATAACTTCTGGAATACCAACTCGGACAACTCCTACCTTGACACCAACAACTCTTAAAAATATAGAAGAATCATTTTTGGAACTTCAGTCAATACCACCAGCCCCTTTGGAGCACCAGCATCAGGCAGGTTTTGTTCCTCCTGTTGTGTCATTTTCAGGATTGCCCACAAAACAAGAAGATGTTCAGTGGATGGAAGCATGTGTTCAGTCATCTGATAGTTCAATAAAGTCTACTTCCTCACAGGTTACCATCACAAAAGCTAGTAGAAACGGTGGGAGGCGGCCTACAAGAGATGATAAGGTACTGTACTCTCTCAACCTGTTGTTCCTTCTGCACAGTTTAGTGCTGCATTTTTTCACTGTATTCAAATCTCTAATATTTATTCTATGAGGGCTAAGACTGATTTTATTTTGAATTTTCAGTAGAAAATATATCGTGTTTTTGTATTTTTAAAAAGTTTCAAACATTAATTATGATGGAAAGTGGATCCAGTGTTTTTTTTTTTTCTTTGTTTTCTCATGTAATGATATAGATAGTGATGAAGTTAACATATCGAGCCTCTGCAAAAAATTTTCTATATTCAATGTTAAAGTGGCTTTTGCATATGAATCTATCAAAATATACATTTTAGAAGCCTTCTAAACTGTAGAATTCTCATACAAGTTCGGTGTTTATGGCATTACAGTTCTGTCACTGAAATAATATCAAGCTCTGCTGCAATATTCTATATCTAGTGAATAAAATTTCACAAAGTAAACTGCTTAATGGGTCATTCCAGGTCAAGTGATCCACTGTTATTTAACTTTTGAACCCTGATCTTTTGTGATTCATCTTGTACTCATCATCATCATCATCATCCTCAAGCAGCCATGGGCTACGGAGGTCCAACCAGACCGTGCAATTTAGTTCTCCAAGCAAGTCTATCCTGAGCTACATCTACTGCATCTGGCCACTGCACACCAATTCTAACAAGGTCCTGTTTGACATTGTCTGCCCACCGCATCCTAGGTCTCCCCTTCTTTCTGAGGCCTTTAGGCACACTGTTCATAACCCTATTCGCCAATCTATAATTATTCATACGGGCAACATGGCCAAACCAACGGAGTCTCTCTCTGCACAATATGCTGCTTAAAGGAGGTTGCAAACTCCTTTTCCTAATCTCATCATTAGTTACAAAGTTGAACCACCTAATGCCCAAGATACTGCGTAAGCATCTGGAATCAAAAGCATCTAGTTTCCTGTTATCTTGTTTACAAAGTGTCCAAGTTTCACTACCATAACTAACCCTAGAAAGAACCAAACTATTATACAGTCTAATTTTAGTCTTTAGGTGTATACGCCTATTTCTCCACACTCTCCATAGATTCTTAAAAGTCCCAGCAGCAATCCCTATTCGTCTGTTAATCTCATGCCGCACATCACCATTATCTGTTACATAGCTCCCAAGATAATTAAACTGTGACACCTGCTCAAGACTGCAACCATTCAGATTAACTGAATCACAGCCTGCCTGACCAATTTTCATCACTTTAGTTTTCTCTCTGTTTATAACCAAACCTACTCTACTACCAGTCTCATCAACGGCTCGAATGAAAGAGTTCATCTCATCAACATCATTTGCCAGAAGGGCTAAATCATCAGCATAATCTAAATCAGAAATTTTCCTATCTCCAGCCCATTTAAGGCCAAAATCTTTCCCTTGAAGTGAATTTCGCATAACATAATCAATAACCAAGCTAAAGAGAAAAGGAGACAAAATGCACCCTTGTCGAACACCAGAAGTAATGCTAAACCAATTGCTACAAGCCTTACCAACTCTCACACATGACTCAGTGTTATTATAGAGAGCTTTCATGATGTTAACTAACTTGTCTGCTATACCATATGATCTCACAATCAACCACAAATTATGACGATCAACAGAGTCGAAAGCCTTTTTGAAATCAACAAAGCTAGCAACCAAAGGTTTCTGAAACTCTAAACATTTCTCAAGAATCTGCCTAAGTGAAAATATCTGATCTACACATCCCCTACCACTTCTGAATCCACATTGCTCATCACGCAATTGCCTGTCAACCAGATTGTTAATTCTATTAAGAACAATCATGGAAAGAACTTTACCTGGAACAGAGAGTAGGCTGATACCCCTATAGTTATCACAAGAACTGCGATCACCTTTTTTGAAAATAGGGATAACAATAGCTCTGGTAAAATCCTTAGGAACCATGCCTTTATCATAAAAGAGATTCAGAATTTCAGTCATCCAAGTGGTAACCGAAACATTCCCAGCTCTAAGCATTTCCGTAGTAATTTCATCTACCCCTGGGGATTTATGAAGTTTAAGTTTAGAAACAGCCAAACTAACTTCAGATTGTGTTATAGGGCCAACATTAAAGCCACCAATGCATCTATCATCATTGCAAACAATGGGAGTAGAACTAACTACATTGTTTAGAACATCACTGAAATGCTCAGCCCACCTAGCCATGACAGAATCCTCCCCTTCTATAACCTTACCTTGTTTATCCTTCAATCCTTGTATGCCTGTCCGTTTTCTACCACACAAAACATTAACTATCTGGTACAGCTCTCTGCTGTTGTGCTGTCTAACTGCTTCCTCGGCTTTGTCAGCCAAACCATCAAGCCAAAAATTTTTATCAGCAGCTAACTGATCCTTTACAAGTTTATTAAGGTCTCTGTAATGCTTTCTATTAGGACTAGTAGGGTATTGATTAAGGGCATTCCTGCAGTTCTTTCTTTCTGAAATAAGCTGAAGTGCCTTATCCCTCAGATAATTCTGCCTCCTCTGCTCCTTTTTTCCTAAAAGAGTACTGTTAGTGTCCAAAAAAGCCTGTTTAAAATGATCCCTTTCTTCCTCAACTTCAATAGTAAGCATACCATGACTGTCATAATGACATGGTAAGCTTTGGCTATAACTTTGTCTTTCAGAACTTCAGTATTAAAAGTAAATTTTTTAACCATAGCACAACACTTTTTAAGTTTAAGTTGCAAGACACTTTTAACAAGGTAATGGTCAGATCCAATTTTTGCTCCCCTATATGACCTGGTATTCCTAACAGAACTAGTCCATTTGCTGTTAATTAATATATAATCAATCATATTCTTATGTAGCCCATCAGATGAAACCCATGTGTACTTATGTATGTCGCGGTGTTTGTAATAAGTGTTAGTTATTCTGAATCCATTGAGTTTACTTACCTGTAGGAGACGTTGCCCATTGCTATTGCAGCTACCAATACCAAAAGGGCCTATTACTCCTCCCCAAAGGTCAGAGTCAGTACCAACTTTGGCATTGAAGTCACCAAGAACAAGGGTAATATCTCCTTTCTTGACAGAATTCAAAATATCCTGAAGTTGTTCATAAAACCTATCCTTCTCATCCTAATCGGCATCCTCAGTGGGGGCATAACAGCAGATAACATTCAAGTCTTTAACGCTTGTCTGAAATTTTGTTGTAAGAAACCTTTCATTAATGCACTCATATCCTAGAAGAGCATCACTAGCGTGTCTGCTGAGAAGCAGACCCACGCCTTGGTGATGCTTTTTGTCGTCCCTCCCTGAAAAGAGAAATTTAAGATTATTTTTAAGAATCTGACCTTTATCTATCCATCTGGTCTCTTGCAAGCCGAGAATATCTAAATTATAACGGTGGAATTCTTGTGTGAGGACATCAAGAGAAAAAGCTCTGTGCAGAGTCCTCACATTCCAACTACCTATGGAGAGAAAATGGTTAGTGGGATGTTTAAAGAAACTATGTTTATTGAGAGAGGGAATGCCGACAATATCAAACAGCCCCCTAATCGCAGACTTGGGGCAAAGACCCGTTCCCCCACTACTAAAGGCTGAAGCCATCTACACTGGAAGACTTCCTCCAATGTAGAATTTGACGATGCCAATAGAAGCAAAGAGTTCAGGTGCCTGCGATGACTTCTGCTCAGGATTATCCACCAGCTGATAAATATATCCTGTGGATCTATTCACTTGGGGCTGTCAACCCACAAACAAAAAGAAAACACAGCGGAAGATTTTCCCTCCACAGAAGCCCACCAGTGCAGCAAAATCAGGATCCATAATCAAGCTCAGAGCCATATATCTGTCCAGTCCAGTAGGTTTATATGGTCAGCACCAGGACCCTGTGTGGTTGACCACTCCTCAGCAGGGTAGAAAAAAAAGAAAAGTAGCCATAGTTGTCCAGATCAGTAGGCCACACTAATCTGGCAGCCCTCCCCTTCCGTTCACTTCCACAAGAGAGTATCTCTTTTGAAAGTTACTAATGGTCCGCACCACGAGAAGGCGGGGTTGGACATTAGGTGCTAGGCCTGGCCGGTTCTATGCATCATCACAGGGAATTGGTGCATAGCTCTCCTTCCAGTGACTACCTAGCTACCATTTACAGACCACATCTTGTACTACAAATGAATAATTTCCTGTCATCACAAAATATAGCAACTTCATTTTCATTAATAAATAAATGTTTCTTCAAAGAAGCAGTTGCTCCCAAAAAACAATCCAGAAATTCTTCAGCTGTAGTAGTAAAGGTCTCAAAACTATTTCTGTTAACTGAAACCCACTAATTGTAAGTAATATGCTCAATAATTTCTCTTTTTCATTGGTTCTTTGAGGTTTTCAGTGCTGCAACAATAGGAACACTCACTGAGATGGCATTTTGGTGTTCGTGTACTACACATTATCTTAAATAAGATTTGTGGTCATTTAATGATGTATCATCTTCTAATCAAAATAGCTTAAAATCTCTGTTGTTGAATAATAAAATTAAGTTTATCCTTCAAACTATTTGCATGTTAAAGTTTTTAGGAAAAAACTCTGAATATTTTTGGAGCAAGGACAGTATGCAGTCTTCAGTGAAGTGACACTATATGGTTACATTAGGGCTGTTAAGAGCTGCTTTCCACACGTGAAGAGTGATTAAAATGTCTCGATTGCAGGTGGGAATGGGTGATGTCATTATTTCAATAGCGTTGTAAGACTATGGCATCATAGTAAGTGGATGCAGCTGCTAGCAGTGTGCATTGCTCTCAATCTATGGTTGCTGTGTGTTGTATTTCCAGCTCGATAGCAGCAGTCATTAGCTTGTTTTGGCTGACATCTCTGTGATGTTCTATGAACATCTCCTGTAGGGAACATATGGTTATTCTGATATTGTAGATAATGGAATTATCCAGCAAAGTAGGGGAAATCTATATGCCTGATTTTTGAAGGAGGCCAAATTTGTCTTTGTCCTTTTTATAATTTTCTTCAGATTTGTAGCTGGCTGAAAACAGTTTTTTTGGGGGGCTATGAATATTTTGCAGATGGATTTGCATAGGATAGGAATGTAAGACGTAGATCCAGCAAAGGTTCCCTTCTCAGAGTCGGTGATTTGGCTTCCCTCCCATTTAGTGTTATTAGATGCAGATGACTATATTAGCATGTAAAAGTAATACTTGATGAAATGCATGCTACTGAAATTATTTACGATCCACTTCCTATAAATGTAACGTAACTTTTGCACACTTGAAAACTGAGCCTTGTTTACTGGCAAACTTAGCCAAAGCCTACAAACCCTGGTTATATACTCCAACATCCCCCAGTTATTTGTCAAAATTAAATTTCACAAATCTTTGAAACCCTTTATACCACTAGTTGCCAAACGAAAATTCTCTCACATATAACTTATAGAAGGCACTCTTCCAATTTTTGCCCCCTTTATTTCCCTCCCCCCACTCACACCCAAGTCAGTACCATCCATTCAAGGGCAGATTAAATTAACTCACTTTAAACAATAACTGTTACCCCCCCAAATGCTCCTTACACTCTTTTAACATTGTTGCACTCTACACCAACACACACACACCCTGTACTCAATGCAACTATGTGACTTAATGCCAAATGGTTTGAAGGGGCCAGACCCATGGCACGTGAATATTTTAGTACACAGGAGGCCCTTGACACTGAGGATAACTGGTTAGTGACAGTTCATCATGAATGTCAAATCTGCCCATTACTCTATGCACTCTATATCGATGAAATATTTGAATTGTCTGGCAACACTCCAAAGCTGAATTAAGTAAATTAATGAAAAATAAATAAATACCCCCTCAAGCAGCTGCTTGCCACAGAAGTCTGACAGGAGCCTGTCAATTTATGTGCCATAGTAGAGGGTCTGTGACGATGGCAGGACCTCGGCAGAAAAACAACACGAACATCCATGCCTTACCTGTGACTCGAACCCATGTCCCTTAGATCAGTAGCCAAGTGTGACAGCCTAAAGTAAATTACTATCCAAATTTAACAGTCCTTCCCACCATCAAATTTATCCATGAAGAACAAAACTGATACCTACCATTTTTAGACATTAACTTACAATGTACCTCAACTAAACTACATACATCTGTATACAAAATCACTGAACAAGCTAGATATATATAGCACACCATCAGCAAAGTTCATAAATGAATTAAATGCAAACAATTCCAATACCCCACAACACCAACAAATAAAGAAATGGAAAAAATACACAATAGCCCCACCATACATGAATAATAATTTGACATACTCTGTTTATAATGAAAAGGTTTCAGGGTATTTTTAAGTCCCCATTAAAATGTCACACACAATATCTCAACTAGTTCAAAATGATCACCACCATATATTCATTACTGGAGGAATACACTGTATCCAACTCAAAAAAAAACCTACAGGTAAAATCTTCCATAAAGACAAATAAATAAGGAAAAACCTCACCCCATTTAACACCCAACTTAATGAACATAAATACAACATCTTAAACTACAAAAAACTGCACCATCTTAAGTAATCACTGGAAACAATCTACCCACTGATTTTCATCCAACAAAAATCATAATATCCCTGCCTACCAAATTCCAACTTGCCATCACAGAAAACATCCATATTAACATAAAATTAACTGAACTCTGCAACACTTTCCCCAGCTTGACATTTGATTCTTAGGGATATCAGCTACTCCTCGGAAATACAATTCTCCCCTAAACATGCCTCTCTCTACTCGCTTCTGATCACTGTTTCCACCTACAATCATGTACATATCCCTAGATCCCCATAAAAATTTAATCTATCACAAATTCATATTAGGAATTGGCAATTATAAGATAATACCCCCCCCCCCCCACACACACACACTTCGTAATACAACCCCTTACACCAATGATATGATATCCAATATTAATGTCCTCATTAAAAGGTTTATTATAAATCCCATGCAAAAGTTTACAAGGGTTATAAAGTTAATAAAATTATCACACTCATAATACCAATGCAATGGACAATAATGAAAAATTTTTTTAGTTTATTCACAAAAATGAAGCCTTTCTCATCTCGGAGAGTTACCTGAACTCTACACCCTCTAATTCACCTCCTTCACAAGCAGAATGTATTGCAGCCACCCACACATCTGCTGGCCACTCTAAACCTATGAGCTGAGCATCTGGCATTGCAATTTAACTTCTCCTAATGCAGTGCTTTAAGCTGCTCACTTGCCACCTGACTATGTGCCCTAATGATTTATCGTTAGTTGTTATTGACACTACTGCAGTCATGAAACTGGAAGACAATTTCACTGTAAGCAACCAACTCGTCAACATACCACATCACTTTCTCCACTTTGAACCTGCTGTGATAAATTTCTTGTCAGCAAGGACTCTATAAAATGAACTTATCACTCGCTATCAACTTTCATCTCTGAAATTCCTCTAACTACCCACCTCTGTGGTACTACTTAAAATCTCATTCCTTACTTTGCATACTGTGTAGCATAGAATTTTTGTTGAGTTGAAATGCTTTAAAACATTTAACAGTGTCATAGAGTGTTAAAGATATAGGTAATTCTCTTTTAAAATAAAATACCTCTCATAATTTATTATATTGCATGGCCTTATACCATTTACCATTGTGAAATATTTTGGCAACCATGCAAATTCCTTAAAACTTTCGTGATGGGTGGGATTTGGACAGTCAAAAATTTGTTTCAGCCAGGAGCTTTTCATTGTTTACAAAGGCAAATGCCTTATTTTTGCTACAAGCCATAGATTCATGTATCCCATTCACATTGTGTTAAGAAATAAAAGTGCAAAGAAGAAATTATAAAAATTAATAAAGAATGGCAGTTAAAGGCAGTAGCTTTTGAAAAGAAGTAAAGAAATAGCCCATTTAAGGATATTTTTGCAGCTAGACTGAATTCTCACAGTGGTCATGAGCAAATGCATATGTAAAATATAATTTTTTTTTTATGCAGAATATCAGTCTACTCTCTTTTCTGTGTAACGTTTTTGAATTATTGTGTTTAACCGTATTAAATGACAGCTTCAGGATAAACGTGTATTCAGAGATTCACTTAGATTCTTGAGATTTGAGATTAATTTGAGTTTCAAAAACCTATGGTTATTGCAAGTAATTTGTAAAAGGCATTTGACTCTGTTATCGCAAAATTTGTGGTTTATCTGGAAATTGTATGGCATTGCAGAAAAATTTGTTAACATGATGAACACTGTCTATAATAGCACTGAGTCATATGTGAGAGTTGATAAAGCTTGCAATGGTTTGTTTACCTTTACTGCAAGAGTTCGACAAGGCCGCATTATATCTCCTTTTCACATTAGTTTGGTTATTGATTATGCTATGTGGAATTTTGTGCAAGGGGAAGATTTTGTCCTTAGACGACATAGAGATTTGAGAATTTCTGATTTAGATTTTTCTGATTTGGCCCTTTTGGCAAATGATGTTGATCTGATGAACTCATTCATTAGAGTTGTTGATGACTGGCAATAGAGTTGGTTTGGTGATAAACAGAGAAAACTAAAGTGATTAACTGGTCAGGCAGATAGTGATTCAGTTTCTTTGAATGGTTGAGCTCTTGAGCAAGTGTCTCAGTTCCATTATCTCAAGAGCTGTGTTACAGATACTGGTGATGTGCAACATCATATAAACAGAAGAATAGAAATTTCTTCTAGGACTTTTCTCACACTCTCCGTAGATTCTTAAAATAAATCAATATAGTTAAAGATTAAAATGAAGCTATATAACAGTTTAATCCTTACTAAAATTTCACGTGGTAGAGAACCTATAATTATATATATTATTGTTGTGATCACAATAACAAAAAACACTATGCTTTTGTTTCCCAATGTGTGACCTAGGTGTACCCTTGGTGCTTACATGGCATTATGAGTATTAAGTGGTTTGACTATGGAAGCAATGATAGGTTAAATGAAGGAGTCTTTGTGTAGGGAGATACTGCATTGGTTTGACCATGTTGCTCATATGCAGAATTAGTGAATAGAGTATAGCGAAAAATTGGGAAATGTAGAAGCAACCATGAAATGCACACACTTTTAATCTTTAATCAAGAGAAATATTATCCATAAACTAATGCATTTTTGAAATCCAAACTTTAAAGAAGTGCTGAAAATGGATAAAAAAAATACAAGGAGAATCACTATAACCAATTATTGAGAGCCAAAGCAGCTTCATGTATTAGAAGTTAAACACTGGTTATTTTTTTTTACATGGTTTATCAATGATTTATATTTGCTTTTTTGTTATAAATTGGGGAAAAGCTTATTGTAGCATGAAAGATTTTATTAGAACAAGAAACACTGTAATGTAAAATCTCATTTTCATTTACCAGAAGGTTTGCTTTTGTTTTAAAAATATTAATATTCTTTGTCATTAAAATGTTATGAATGTTAATGATTTCAATGTCAAATATTATATATGTCACATATCAATGATTTTAATGTCAAATATTATATATGTCTGTGTGGGACGGGGGTGGCTCAGTCGGTAGCATGCCAGGCTCCTAATCTGTAGTTCCCAGGTTCGAGTCCCATCTGGGTCAGTGTTGAGATTTATCTCCGCAAAATTCCCCGCCTTGCCCACGGTCAGTAGGGGACACCGACGGGCTTGGAAAGGCCGTCGTCCGTCGGATGGGACATTAAGCCGTGGTCCCGTGTATGGGAGAGCCATACCCTGTGCACGTTGAAGAACACGCTGGATGGCCTTGACGGGAGGCTACCATCTGTCTCCCAACAGCTGTTCCAGTGGGTCCCCTCCCCCAACCTTCTCTTAGCCTTCGGGGTCCATGTGACCTGGCCATTTAGCCTATGGTGTGCAAAAAAGTGCCACTCAGAGGTAAAACAACCCAACCCATATATGTCTATGTGAAATTATCAATGAAAGGAGGCTATTCATAAGCTGACTGGACAAAAAAATTATGTAATTTCTCACCTAATACTGTGTAACACCTCCCTTTGCATGAATTACAGCAGCAATCCTGTTAGGTATGGCCTCCATTCATTGGATATATTTACATCAATTCTAGTCCACTTCTCTAACAATAGCACTCGTAGTTCTGCTATATTATGTGGACTAGCTAGATTAATTAACTTGGCAGGATACCTATTTTAGTGTTTCGCCCTCTGTTCCAGATAATCCCAATGGTTTTCAATGGGATTTACATCCAGTGATATTGCAAGCCAGTCAAGGGTGTCCCAGTGTTACATCATGCTCCTCAAAACAGTTTTAGCCCTGTGCATGTCATCTTGGTACTCCAGAGTGTGTGTGCTGTGTTCATTCTTCACACAAAAGGCAACACCTAGTCATCAATAATCTGTACAGGATGTCCCATACGTTCATATACATGGTCATAAGTAAAAATAACTATGCTGTGTTCTGCATCGTTGTTTCAGACGAGTCTACATGATGATTAATGACATAGTAACAATGTATCATCACAAACCCCAAGAGAAAGTGGAACTGGTTCTTATTAATGTTGCTGGGAAAATGTCAGCAAGAAGCATGCAAGAAATTTCAGAGGCTACATCCTGATAAGCCAAAGTCATGTCACATGTCCATCAGTAATATTCTGAAGAGACTGAAGGAGATTGATTTTGTAATAGATAAACCTAAACCAGGTCATCTGAGTAGTACCACAGATGAAAACTACACTGTAGATGTTCTGGCTTAAGTTGAGGTTGACTCTCACCGGTCTGTAAGAAAAATTGCACAAGAGATGGGAATTGGAAAATCTTCTGTATCTTATGAGAATCCTGAGAAGAAACAGGTTCCACCCATACAAAATGTAAATCAGGGTTGGGTTGTTTTACCTCTGAGCAGCACTTTTTTGCACACCATGGGCTAAATGACCAGGTCATATGGACCCCAAAGGCTCAAAGAAGGTTGGAGGAGGGGATCCACTGGAACAGCTGTTGGGAGACAGATGATAGCTTCCCGTCAAGGCCATCCAGTGTGTTCTTTAACGTGCGCAGGGTATGGCTCTACCACACACAGGGCTACGGCTTAATATCCCATCTAACAGATAGCAGCCTTTCCAAGCCCATCGGTGTCCCCTACTGACCGTGGGCAGGGTGGGCAATTTTGCGGAGATAAATCTCAATGCTGACCCAACTGGGACTCGAACCTGGGAACTACAGATTACGAGCCTGGTGCGCTACCGACTGAGCCACCCCCACCCCATGTAAATCGGGAGTTGCATGGGGATGACATGGACTGGAGAGAGCAGTTTTGTGATTGGGTACTAGAAAAACTTCGAGAACAACAGTCTCTCTTGGCTGACATAATCTTTAGTGATGAAGGAAACTTTCATTTGAATGGGGCAGTCAATTGCTACAAATATCATTACTGGGCTGCAACACAACTACACTGGGTGAAGTTGTACATGTACAGAATGATCCCAGGATATCTGTATCAGGGGCATCTCCCCACTATGTCATAACTGTCTGAATTTGGTTGGATGAAACACTACTTCACAAATGGATAGATCAGTGTGGTGGAATTGGCCATTTCAAAGTCCAGATTCCACTCCCTTGGATTTTTTTTTTTGGGCCACCTAAAATTTCATGACAAAATCGAACACTGGATGAATTAAAGGAGACTTCGTGCAGTGAATGTTGCGAGATAACACTGTCCATTCTCTAACATAGCTTGGTTACTCACAGACAGGATTGACATGTGTAAGGAACACAGTGGTACTCATTTGGAGCATTTGATGTCATAGTATGGATTTGGTACAGTTGAATAAAGTTGTATAAAAGTTGAATTATGTGTACAGCTGAATATTATTACTTTGCAATGTATAAGGACTTGTGATACACCCTGTGTATATATATATATAGCCATATTCAATTAAACAAATCCCCCTCATTATTGATCCTGGAGCATATGGGCAAGCAATTGCCCACATTCTGGAAGTCTATCGTCTTAGCTTTCCCCAAACCTGGAAAGGATCTCAAGATCCTCCCAATTTTTGTTCTATCATGTTGCAAGCTGTGCACAAGGTGTTGGAAAGAATGGTAAATACCAGACTAATCTGGCATTTAGAACATCACAACTTTTTTTTTTCCAAACACCCAGTTCTGTCCAAGATAGATTAGCAGCTCGATCCTCTCTCAGCTACAACAAGCATCCTTTTCTGTTGGGTACCTGGTCACATCAGTATCAAGGGCAATGACTTTGCAGGTACTGCTTCCAAGTCTGCCATGCCTCTGTCAAGCTCTCCACTGCCATTTAACATATGAACTTCCAGCAGCATTTTACTCTTTAACTCCAGGCACAATGGCAGAGATCTTGGTTGGAACAGATTGTAAACAAGCTTTTTGAGATCAAGCCTATTGTAAAACCTTGCAGTTGTGTTTTCAGAGGAATTACAAGGAGGAATATTTAAAACATCTGAAAAAAATTATCACTGATGCAGCGGGAATCGAACCCGCAACTCTCTAGATACATGCCAGAGTGCTCTAACCATTAAACCACATTCAAGCATGTATCTAGAGAGTTGCAGGTACGATTCCTGCCATGTCAGCGATAATTTTTTTCAAATGTTTTTAACTATTGTTAAGTCTTTCTACAGGTAATCTGTGTATTTACTATGGATGCAAGGAAGAAGTTGAACTTGCTCGGCTCTGCTTAGGTCATTCATTTATTACACGTTTATTTCCTTTACAGGCAGACCATGAACCTAAGTGCAAGTAGTTTTGTAACTCTGTTTTAACTCAAACATAATTTAATTGATTGTATTGTTTTTAATCTGGAATGATGACAACTTTATTTTACCTTTCATAATTTTACGTTTGAGCCCTTTTCACTTGAACGTTTGGTGACTTCAATGCCAAAGTTGGTACTGACTCTGACCTTTGGGGAGGAGTAATAGGCCATTTTGGTATTGGTAGCTGCAATGGGCAACGTCTCCTACAGGTAAGTAAACTCGATGAATTCAGAATAACTAACACTTATTACAAACACCGCGACATACATAAGTACACATGGGTTTCACCCAATGGGCTCCATAAGAATATGATTGATTATATATTAATTAATAGCAAATGGGCTAGTTCTGTTAGGAATGCCAGTTCATATAGGGGAGCAGAAATTGGATCTGACCATTACCTTGTTAAGTGTCTTGCGATTTAAACTTAAAGTGTTATGCTAGGGTTAAAAAATTTACTTTTAATACTGAAGCTCTGAAAGACCCAGTTATAGCCAAAGCTTACCATGTCATTATGACAGTCATGGTATGCTTACTATTGAAGTTGAGGAAGAATGGGATCATTTTAAACAGGCTTTTTTGGACACTAACAGTACTCTTTTAGGAAAAAAGGAGCAGAAGAGACAGAATTATCTGAGTGATAAGGCACTTGAGCTTATTTCGGAAAGACAGAACTGCAGGAATATCCTAAATCAATACCCTACATGTCCTAATAGAAAGCATTACAGAGAACTTAATAAACGTGTAAAGGATCAGTTAGCTGCTGATAAGAATCTTTGGCTTGATGGGTTGGCTGACAAAGCCGAGGAAGCAGTTAGACAGCACAACAGCAGAGAGCTGTACCAGATAGTTAATGTTTTGTGTGGTAGAAAACGGACAGGTATACAGGGATTGAAGGATAAACAAGGTAAGGTTATAGAAGGTGAGGATTCTGTCATGGCTAGGTGGGCTGAGCATTTCAGTGATATTCTAAACAATGTGGTTAGTTCTATTCCCATTGTTTGCAATGATGATAGATGCATTGGTGGCTTTAATGTTGGCCCTATAACACAATCTGAAGTTATTTTGGCTTTTCTAAACAAACTACATAAATCCCCAGGGGTAGATGAAATTACTACGGAAATGCTTAGAGCTGGGAATGTTTCAGTTACCACTTGGATGACTGAAATTCTGAATATCTTTTATGATAAAGGCATGGTTCCTAAGGATTTTACCAGAGCTATTGTTATCCCTATTTTCAAAAAAGGTGATCACAGTTCTTGTGATAACTATAGGGGTATCAGCCTACTCTCTGCTCCAGGAAAAGTTCTTTCCATGATTGTGCTTAATAGAATTAAGAATCTGGTTGACAGTCAGTTGAGTGATGAGCAATGTGGATTCAGAAGTGGTAGGGGATGTGTGGATCAGATATTTTTACTTAGGCAGATTCTTGAGAAATGTTTAGAATTTCGGAAACCTTTGGTTGCTAGCTTTGTTGATTTCAAAAAGGCTTTAGACCCTGTTGATCGTCATAATTTGTGCTTGATTGTGAGATCATATGGTATACCTGATAAGTTAATTAACATAATGAAAGCTCTCTATAATAACACTGAGTCGTGTGTGAGAGTTGGTAAGGCTTGTATCAATTGGTTTAGCATTGCTTCTGGTGTTCGACAAGGGTGCATTTTGTCTCCTTTTCTCTTTAGCTTGGTTATTGATTATGTTATGCGAAATTCACTTCAAGGGAAAGATTTTAGCCTTAAATGGACTGGAGATACAAAAATTTCTGATTTAGATTATGCTGACGATTTAGCCTTTTTTGGCAAATGATGTTGATGAGATGTAACTCTTTCATTCGAGCTGTTGATGAAACTGATAGTATAGTAGGTTTGGTTATAAACAGAGAGAAAACTAAATTGATAAAAATTGGTCAGGCAGACTGCGATTCAGTTAATCTGAATGGTTGCAATTTTGAGCAGGTGTCACAGTTTAATTATCTTGGGAGCTATGTAACAGATAATGGTGATGTGCGGCATGAGATTAACAACGAATAGGGATTGCTGCTGGGACTTTTAAGAATCTATGGAGAGTGTGGAGAAATAGGCATATACACCTAAAGACTAAAATGAGACTGTTTAATAGTTTGGTTCTTTCTAGGGTTAGTTACGTAGTGAAACTTGGACACTTTGTAAACTAGATAACAGGAAACTAGGTGCTTTTGATTCCAGATGCTTATATCTTGGGCATTAGATGGTTCAACTTTGTAACTAATGATGAGGTTAGGCAAAGGAGTTTGCAACCTCCTTTAAGCAGCATATTGTGCAGAGAGAGACTCCGTTGGTTTGGCCATGTTGCCCGTATGAATAATTATAGATTGGCGAATAGGGTTATGAACAGTGTGCCTAAAGGCCTCAGAAAGAAGGGGAGACCTAGGATGCGGTGGGCAGACAATGTCAAACAGGACCTTGTTAGAATTGGTGTGCATTGGCCAGATGCAGTAGATGTAGCTCAGGATAGACTTGGTTGGAGAACAAAATTGCACGGTGTGGTTGGACCTCCGTAGCCCATGGCTGCTTGAGGATAATGATGACTCTGTCTTTAGCTCCTTTTTTGTTTTTTATGTGTTACTGGGTATTTTAACAGCCTTTTTTTAAATTTTGGTTGAAGGTGTACATGACTATCTGTTGACCTTTTACTGTCCATGTCTGGAGCAGCATCGCCTCAGTTGCCCTTTCGCATAAAACCCCAAACAAATAAACAACCTTCTTTACAACACCCAGTATGGCTTTTGCAGGAAATGGCCAACCCTTAACTCCCTGATCTACCTCGAATTGGCGATCAGGAATTCTTTTTTCTAAGTAGAGAGTATCTGATGCCATGTTCTTTGACATTGAAAAAGTGTACAATGCAGCATGGAAATTCTGCATTCTTTACTTTGGCTTGAGAGGTCACCTGCCAATCATCATTTTCATTTATTATCATCTCATTCCTTTAGTGTCAATGTTGGCAATACTGTCATGGCCTTTCCCCTGAGAACATGAGGAACCACATGGCTGTGTCTTGAGTGAATTGGGGTGGCTCGTAATCTGCATTTCCCAGGTTTGAATCCCAGCTGGGTCAACATTGATATTTATCTCTGCAAAACTCCCTGCCCACTGTAAGTAGGGAACACCGATGGTCTTTAAAGATTGTCATCCGTCAGATGGGACGTTAAACCGTGGCTCTGTGTGTGCGGGAGAGTCATACCCTGTGCACATTAAAGAACACACTGGATGTCCTTGATGGGAGGCTACCATCTATCCCCCAACAGCTGTTTCAGTGAGTCCACTCCCCCAATCTTCTCTGATCCTTCAGGGTCCTTGTCACCTGGCCATTTAGCCCATTGTGTGCAAAAAAGTGTCACTCAGAGGTAAAACACCCAAAATACACGAGTGTTAATCTTTTTGCTGTCAAGATCATTTGTATAACAACTTCCTCTGACTAGGCAATGCCCTCTATATTGAAGATTTTAGCATCTTTTGCCATTTGTCCAGCATGAGGGTCATTGTATGACTACTGCAATGAATAATCTCAGAGAATGGGTGACAGCCAATGGGTTTTAGTTCTTCCCACAGAAGACTGCTTGTGTTCACTTTTGCCACAAGCATAATCTTCTGGACTCCAAGCTGTAGTTCAGGGATACAATCATTCCAGTTGTGGGGGAGACCAAGCTTCCTGGCCTCATCTTCAGCCAGAAATTGATCTTTTTACCTTGCATACATCATTTCAGGTCCAAGTTGATATGGACATATATGTCCACATGCACTTGGACCTGAGATCGTCCTCTCTCTCTCTCCTGGGGAGCAGGATATTCTTTGCTTTGCCTGTACTCTGCACTTGTCCAGTCAAAAGTGGAATATAGCTCCCAGGTGTATGATTCTGCCCCAGATTCAGTGGTGAAGGTTTTGGACCCTCTTCACCACCAGGCCGTCCATGTATCATCCAGTATTCTTTAACCATATACCTCCATATATCATCCATCACATCAGTATCAGGGACAATGACTTGGCAGATGCTGCTTCCAAGTCTGCCATGCCTCTGTCAGGTCTCCACTACCCATTCCATATCTGAACTTCCAGCAGCATTTTACTCTTGAACTCCAGTCACAGTGGCAGAGATCTTGGTTGGAATAGATTGCAAACAAACTTTTTGAGATCAAGCCTATTGTAAAACCTAGCAGTCATGTTTTGAGAGGAATTGCAAATAGGAAGTTGTAAATGTTCAGTTCTGCTTATTTCATTCATTTATTACTCATTCTTTTCTTTTGTGTGTGGTTGATGAACCTAAATGGAAGTTTTGTACACTGTTTTAACTGTGAAAGTTGCATTCATTTTAGTTCTTTTCACTTGCACTTGAACACCTTTTACCTGATGACTCATTTTTGACCCCTGTTTTCAAGGTTTTACATTTTACTTGATATTTTAAATATTTGTTTTTTTATTTTGATTTTACAATTGTTTCTTCTTTTTACATGTGTCCTGTGCAGTCATTGTTAATTTTTCCCTTTTTGACTTGATTCTTTTTTGATCCCAGTTTTTGTACCCATTGTTATACACTTTTCTTTTTTGTTCCATCCTTTACATTTTCATTCCTTTCCTCTTTTTTTTTTTGTGTGTTGATTTTAACACTAACTGTGGGTTTGATGACTTATATCATTTTATTTAACCTCTTTTGATGCAACATAGCCTGTGTTGTTCTTGCACCATAAAACCCCAAACAACCAATCAGCTAGCATTAATGAAAATCAATTTACATATAAATTGCATCTCAATGGAAGAATTAGAAATAAAAAAAATTGGCAGAGCCAAAGGAAAGTAATACAAGAAACTGTCAGAACCAATATCCACTGAAGAGCCAAAACATTATGACCAGCATGTCTTTATGCAAATCAAAGCAACTGCAGGTAAACAACAGCATATGTAAAGGTAATGAAATGGTATGAATAAAATCTGATACTGAGTTCTGTTAATCAGTGTTATTCTTGTTCTTCAGACTGGAAAGGCAGTGGACTTAAGTGAGTTTAACAAAGGCCAAATTGTAATGGCCAGACGACTGGGTCAGAGCATTTCCAATATGGAAAGGCTTGTGGGGTGCTCACAGTCAGCCATGGTTAGTACCTTCAAAAAAGTGGTCCAAGGAGGGAAAAACCATGAACCATTGGCAAGGTGTGGGCTAACCACAGCTCATCGATGCTAGAGGTGAGCGAAGCCTATCTGTATGCCCAAGCCAACAGAAGGGATACTGCATCACAACTTGCCTGTAATTTGAATGCTGGTGACAGGAGTAATGTGTCACAACACACAGTACATCGAACCCTGCTGAAAATGGGGCTGCAGGCTGCTCCAAGTGCCCATGCTAACCTCAGTTCACTATCTAAAGCGGCAACAATGGGCACGTGAGCATCAAAACTGGACCTAGAATGATTGAAAGACGGTCGTCTGGTCTGACTAATCTTGTTTCCTGTTGCACCATGTGGATGGCTGGGTACATGTGCATCATTTACCTGGGGAAATGTTGGCACCAAGATGCACTGTGGGACAAAAACAAGGTGGTGGAGGAAATGTAATGCTTTGGGCAGTGTTCTGCTGGAAAACCCTGGATCTAGTCATTCATGTGCAGGAAACTATGATATCTACCACCTGCCTAAATATCATTGTAGACCTGGTACATCCTTTCATGGCAATGGTATCTCCCTATAGTAGTAGTGCCTTCTTTCAGCAGGATAATGCACCTGCCCGGATTGTTCGAGAATGGTTCGTGGAACATGAGGAAGACTTCCAGGTATTGCTCCTGGCCACTAAATTCCCCAGACATCAATCAAGTATCTGTGGTTTGTATCGGAACAGCATATCCGATCTGCGGTTGCTCAACCACGTAACTTACAAGAGTTAAAAGATCTGCTGGTAGCGTTTTGGTACCAGATACCACAAGACACCTTCAGAAATCTTGTAGTGTCCATGCTTCGCCGGGTAAGAGGTGTTTTTGGTGGCATGTGAAGGACCAACATCATATTAGGCAGGTGGTCATAATTTTGGCTCTTTGGTGTATATGCTTGTCTCTCTAATCTGACATTCAGTAAAACATTTACATAAATTCTTTCTGATCTAACAGCTCAGTACAATGAATTTTTTTAAGTCTGTTTCTTTGTAATGAAACAATCGGAAATTAAAATAATGCCTACAGGAAATCAAACCATATAGGTCTGTCAGTAGTCTAATTCAACTTTCAATAAACACACATCTTATGAGTTGTTTCCTTCAAAACAAAAGAATTGGAAATGAAACATTACAAGAAACCAACACAACAAAATTAATATCTATTATCTCTGATTTGGTAACTGGTTTTGCATTTATATTAGTGCTTGAAATATCAGAGATCAAATGCTGAAAATGCATCTTATTGCATTTGTTGTGGTTACAGAGAAATATTTTAAATATATAACCTGCCAGTTTTCTCTAATGGTTCCCTCTGATTTCTGATTGTTGAGAAGGATTGGGATTATAGAACAATCAATTTTATATAATTTTTGGAGAACTGATGCTACCATAGTATTATTTAGGCTTGTGTAACCTGTTGTTAGTGAGCACTGCTTTGCCTATGACACTGCTAAAGTACCCGCCAATGAATTCTTTTTTAGTCATCACGAGAATGATCATAGCAGAAGCTTTCTTTTGCTGTTACTTTTACTGACAATGCTATATTTAGTGCTAAAAAAAAGAATTTTAAACAACCATCATTAAGAAAAAAGCAACAGTGATTACATATAATTTATTAATGCAATGTAGTGAATGTTTCACAATTCTGAAACGATATTTAAAGTTGTGTTTGAGTCCCAAATAACCATAAATGTTTTGTTTCTGAGATATATTTTATGCTGGTCATGCCTTCTTCACAGATCTCTATGGTGTATGACACTGTGAAGCTTCTGTTCTGGCAAGCAGCTACTCGAGTATTTTTTTATTTGAAATTTAAATGTTAGAATTAAATGCTTTTTCTTAAACCAATTGTATAATATTTTATTTTTGTGGAATGTTAAATGTTTTCTAATGTAGTGAACTCTGGATATTTCTTGCTGTAATTATTTTAATACATTTGAATTATTTTAAAATACTCATCACTATTTTAAATAGTTGAGTCCAGAAGAAGAAGAGAGGAGGCGGGTTAGGAGAGAGAGAAATAAATTGGCTGCTGCAAGGTGTCGCAAAAGACGTATGGATCACACTAACAACTTATTGATGGTATGTTTATGTAGTTTGGCCTAAAGCATAAAAACTTAATGTTTTTTAGAGTAGTAATTCAACTGTATTAAAGTTTCATATATTCTTTCATCAGAAATATTTTAAACACTATATTGAAACCTAAAATATTTTTTAATTTCTTCAAAAGCTTGCTGATAATGGAGATTGCAATGGTATAGATGCCATGTTAATTGAACTTCACATTTCATAAAATTATATTTCTCTAGTTAATAAGGTTTAAGGAATAATTCTGTAACCCAATGTAATTCATCAAACTCTGTATAATAAAAACAACCCATAATACAATGAAAGCTATAAAATCTATCACTTCTGTAATTTGTTACCTATTTAAATTGGGTGCATTTCCTTGTGAAACCAGCAAAAGGCAGGTATATCAAAAGCATCTGTGGTTTGTATTGGAACAGCATATCCGATCTGCTGTTGCTCAACCACGTAACTTACAAGAGTTAAAAGATCTGCTGGTAACGTTTTGGTATCAGATACCACAAGACACCTTCAGAAATCTTGTAATTTCCATGCTATATGTATGTCTATATGTATGATCAACCCTTTGTAATTGGTCAATTTTTGTGGGTTGGGTTGTTTTACCTATGAGCAGCACTTTTTTGCACAATGGGCTAAATGGGCAGGTCACAAGGACCCCGAACTCATTGGTGTCCCCTACTGATCCAGTGTAACGCTCCAAATAATATGCAATAATACTTAAATGTTGGATCCTTCTTTTGATCCAATTAGTTTTATGCTCCGGATAGCTGATACGGGCGCCAGGCAATAATTAACAAATTGCCAAAAAAGTAGACTAAGTTTAAAGTAGGGTTCAAAATGCCAGCGAGTGTTAATGAGTAAATAGAATCAAAATTGATTGTCAAAAAGTCTAGATGCTATAAGTCTAAATTTGTGTTGCTCAAGAGAAAACAATTGTACATACTCAAAAGGTTTAAAATAACAAACAGATTTATTTCCAAAATAGTTCAACTCACCAAGACATCAATGAAGAAGATACATTAAACTCAGTGCCTCTGCACTCTATACAACTCCAACTCCTCACTCCTGTGCTACACGCACTGTGCATGGTGCTACGCACCTTGTGCTTCTGTGACTAGCAAGTCACCGGTATAAAAACGATAGCCGGATGCAGGCCGGGAAAGACATTAACATAAAGTGATGAACGACGCAAGCTATGACGCAATAGGGGGCGTGTCCTTGGCACGCGTTTAGCGGAAGAGTCGGAAGATCGGAGTTGCACATGCGCAACTCACAACTATTGGAAATGAGCGCTGTGATGCCAAAAAGGAAATAAAAATCCCCAAAATGATAAACATAACATAAATTAAACAAAACTGGTTAAGGTAAAGCAAAAGTGAACGATGGGGCATCACACCAGGGCAGGGTTGCGAGTTCTGTGGAGATAAATCTGAACAGGTAATTCTTTATTATCTTATTCTGGAGATAATCTTTGGAATAAATAATGTGATGGCCCAGCTGGGACTTGAACCTGGGAACTACAGATTATGAGCTTGGCATGCTACTGAGACATCCCCAGCTGGTGTGGATTTATAAATAGCCAACATAGACAAGTTTCACTGTCTTAATGTTTCCAAGCATATCTAGTAACATTTTTCCATCTTAAATGCATGAAATTTATTCCAAATAATCAATATAAATGTAAATTTTGTTGCTAAATCTAAGCTTTATATCCATAAAAGAGAGCTGCAACCTATCTGTCTTGTAGATAATAATCCTCCATCCTCCTGAATAGCTAAAACTTCTTAGATTTTTTTTTTTAGTTTCAAATATATATTTTCTATTGTACAGAGAATAATAATACAGTATCATTTTCTGTCATGAATACTAGTTAACATTGGAAATTTTGATTTCTTGTGCAGTGAACCGTCAGTATAACAAATGCCAGAATAATAAAATATTCAGTATAAGGAAATTTTTTCTGACCCTGGCCATTTACTAAGTATCTATGTAAAAAATGTTTCATTTTAATGAATAACAGTAGAACAAAAATATCAGTTTAACAAAAAAAAAATTTATTCTGACACAAAATTACCAGTATAACAAAATTTTTAAAGAAGAAAATCCGTAAACTTTATGTACAAAGTGCATTTTAACATCTGGCAGCACTGCAATAATTTAAATGCTGTGAAAATCTAACAAATCACAGTGCACTTAATCATGTGTTATTGTACATCGCTCGGGATGCATTTTTACCGATCTCACTGTGGCATAGATGCTCTCTGCACATGCCAGTATAATTCTTTAAAGTGGCATTGCCACATTTGCCTAGCATAAAGTGGGATATTCAAACTTGGAGATATATGCAATTCTCATTTTATTGCATTTCAAGAAATGGTAGCATCAGAAAAAGGTTCTTTCAAAACAGTTCCATTTCATGTGTTTTATTATTATCATTCATTAAATTTAAATCATTGTTATATTTGTTCATTATTATTGTATTAATTTTATTATTAGCAGCCAATAAGACGAGAAGTGTTCACCATTTTGTAATGACAAGGAAAGATATTCTGTACAACGTTGCCGTGTTGTGTAATCAGTTAAAAATTCACAGAGAGATGCTTGCTGGAGCAAACAGTTAAAAAGACTTATGTTTTCTTTTAAGTACAGTAATTTTTAACAGTAAATTTCTTTCATATTGATTATTTTGTATTATGTAACTATCATAGCATGGTTTTCATTGCATTTCAGTATAACAAATATATTTTGGTCACCTGCTTGATTTCGTTATACTGACATTTCACTGTAATAAGTTAACCATTCTATGTTATAGTCTATCATAACTAATATAATGTGTATTGACCCTTACCATGCCAGGCTAGAAAAGCAATTGTACCATGTTCCAGGCATTTTTTGTAATTGTTCTCAGTCAAAATAAAAAGTGAACTTTAGAACTTTTTTGCTAAATAACTAAAGGAAGTAATGTGGCATGTTATATACCAAATTAAACAGCATCTAATTCTGGATTTTAAAAAAAATATTTAAGAAAAATGAGGATGGTATTACTTTTAATAGGGTTATTTTTAGAGTAATGCAGTAAAAAGAAAAGGATCTGGCAATGTGGATAAAATTTTATTAAAAAAAAATTATTGTACCAAAATAATTATAATGCATATGATTAAATTGTTTCTAAATAACAGGAAATAAATTTTATACTTAAAAAATTTATTTTTAGTTTTCTTTTTCTCATTGATATACATTGTAAATGTACAGACTTTTTGTCAACTGTGTCTCAATTAAATTAAAAAGCGAACTTCAGAGTTTTTTTACCAAATAAAAATAAACAGAAATAAGTATTATATACACTAAAAGAAAGAGCATTTAATTGTGGTTAATAATGGCAAAAATTAGGGGAGAAGAGTAAATAAAAATTATAAATTTTTTGAAAAATATTCAAGGATTTACTGCATTTTTTGCCATCTTTTCTGAAGTTTCATTATTTTAATAGACATAATTCATAATATTTCTATTGCTTAAATATTCCATTTATTTAGTTAAAAAAATTTTAGCTATGGTATGCCAATGCATATTAAATAAAATTTAATATTGCAAAATTCACTGTATTAAAGAACTAAACATGTTCTCAGATTGCACTTTCAATAGAAAGCAGTGCAACATTGTTTTGGACATCACAATATGATTGAGCTCTTACTGTGCACATTTGCCCCTTTGATGGATTTTAGGACTTCTTGCTAGTATTAGATATTCTCATAATTTCAAAGTTCTCGCCATAGTTTCTTGCACTAATGGCTGGTACAGTTGGGAATTTCTGGAACATCGATGTCATCCGCAATGTCGGCATATAGTTTGAACAGATGTTCTGCTGCAGATGCCATATTGATGGTGTGTAATCACTGCACATTAGTTACTCCTACAGAAACCAGTCCATATCCATTACTATTGTTGAATTATTTATTGAGAAGTATATACTCCACAATTATTCCATAATCTTCCATTTTTAAAAATAGCAGTTTTTTGTTAATTTTAAGGAGATTTCAAAGCTTGAAGGAAAAATATTTGTTGATAATATACTGCTCACAAAAATTAGGGGATATTTCAAAATGAATATGAAGCAATAAAAACATCCCCTAATTTTTGTGAGCAGTATAGTTAAAATCAAACTTGTGAGATATCCAGGTGGTTGGTTCAATACAGAGTAGTATTAAAAACAAATTGGTAATACCATACAGCACTTCTAAAATATGGCAATCAGATGGCAATATCGAATTGTTTATTTTGTAATTTAATAAAATATGCATCAAATGACAAAAGAAAATATATTTCAAACTTGAATTACATATTTTTATATGCAAGAAAATTTTCACACTGCAATTTCTATTTTTTTTTAACAAGTTTTTGTTGTACAAAAGGCTTGTTTTTGTCTTTGGTCTCTCATTTCCGTATCTGTCGATATCTATATTCTTTGGGGACCTAGGAAGGTATAAAGATTGCTAATTATGTGTACTTCCAAAAAACGCCCCATATGTACCAGCCATTAATGCAAGAAAATCGTTATTATCTACAGTGAGAACTTTCAAGTTAGTACAATTTCATCCACTATGAGCAAGTAGCTCTAAAATCCTTCAAAGAAAGGGAAAATATGCATAGTACAAGCTCAATTGTATTGCGATATGCAAATTTTTTATTTAAGGTTTAGATAACTTTGTTGCACTGCTTTCTAGTGAAAGTACAATTTGAGAAAATTTTTGCTTCTTCTATACAGTAAATTTTGTGGCATTACGTTCATTTAGAATTTTTTTTTTCTAAATATGCCACAAAGTTAACTGTATAGAAGAAGCTGTAGCTCAAAAGAGACATGTTCTGGAGATGAAAATTATTCAGTCTGGTTGGACCTCCATAGCCCATGGCTGCAGAAGGATTTTGTATGTCTGTACGTATAATATCATTAATCTAATATCATTACAATAAAAATTACAATAGAGCTTCACAGTTTGTAATTAAATTAATATCTTTAATTCTCTGTGACACTGTTAAATATTTTAAAGCACTTCAACAAAATATCTATGCTACCTAGTATCAAAAGTAATGAATGACTGAAATTTTACATACCATTGCCATGACAAATGGGAAGATCTTGAGAGATGAAAGTCTATAAAGAGTGACAAGTTCGTAACATAAATTCCTTGCCTGCAAGTAATGAGAGACAGCACATTCGAAGTGGAGAAGGTGATGAGGGATTCTGATGAGTTGGAGCTCGTTGGCTAAAGTGAAATTTTCTTCTTCTGCTGATATATCGATGTTTCGTGACTGTAGTGGGGTCAGTGATGACTGATGATACTTATGGTAGCACAGAGTGCTTATTAATGTAAAAAAAAAATCCACAACGTGTGTTTCGTGTCCTGAACGTGGGATCATTTTAAGGTGGAAGTGAGAAAGCTAAGGCATTACACTATGGGCAGTTTGTTGAGCAAAGGGGTAGGGCAGGGTGTAATGAATGGCATTGTCACTGGCTCATGAATAAGACACTAGAGTTCTGGTAACTCTGAGATTTAAGAATTTTGAGAAAAACTTCTTTGGTAATTAAAATTTTAATTGTCTTTTGATGCAAGTTTATAATAAGTGTGATAACTGTAGCTAGTTTAGTATATTGTTTTGCTATTGCAAGCCATTTATAATAAATGTGTTGATGAGAGAATTAATACTGGTTGCATGTATATGTATAGGCATAGGGGGTTTATTATCATTTTGGTAGAGCTAGGGGGTTGCATTAAGAAGTATGTGTGGAGGAGCTATTATCCTCTATTTGCCTGTTCCTAGTGTGAATATGCTAGTTTAAGTATTTGTAGAAAGCCTGGATATATGTATATAATAAGTTGGTGTGTTTGAAAGTGGAAACTACGATAAAATTTAATAATCATGATTAATAGCTGTACATTAATACATTAAAAAATTATAAGTCAAGAGGAGTGCTCAACGTATCATATGTAGTATCATATTAGCCTAAGGCCATCATGGCACTACTTAACTACAATCGATGTGCTCCTGAAATTGTACTCTCCATTGGTGCAGTCTTTAAAATCAAACTTTGATGGATATCTGCTAGCACAGCTACAGCCTTTCAGTGGAGCAGCTGTATACTAGTCCGTATGAGATTTACTGCTGTCGTTTACTTTAACAGCCTCTAGATGTTATAAGTCTCATATAAATTCATCTCTTCATTCACTGGTCGATATTATACTGATGTTAAGATATTTGCTCGCACATCCCCGAGACTTACAAAGTAACTTTTAAAACAAAAGTTTAAAATCTAAAAAGCTCCCCTCATCAAGCTGCACGTTTCGTCAACCTCCTTTGTTTTGGCTTCTTCAGGTTCCCAATTTACACATGTTCCATCGTTTTAATGATTCCATCTGTTGTTAATGTACAGCTTTTGTGATTATTAAATTTTATCAAATTGGCTGCGAGTTGTAATTTGTAGGAAACTATGATCAGAGGTAATTATGGAGATGCATTCCAAGGAGAGTCGTATCTCCAAGGGGTAGTTGATATCACTTAAAAATCAAATGCCAAGCTGGAGGAAATAAAATTATATGTGTGTTGCAGAATTCACTTAATTTTGTGTTAATAAGGATGTTTACTGGGATGGCAAGTTGGAATTTGGTAGGTGTGAATATTATGATTTTTGTTGAGTAAAATCATAGTGTAGATTGTTTTCAGTGATTACTTGAGGTGTGCAGTCTTTAAACAGGCATGAGGTTTTCCCTATGTATTTGTTTTTAGAGAAAATTTAGCATTGAATGTTCTAGTTGGATATAGTATACCCCTCCAGTGCTGGGTATATGATTACAGTTTTTTCGAACAAGTTGAGTCATGTGTGATATTTAATGGAGACTTTATAATTTAAAAGTTTCAGGATATTTTTAACAGAGTATGTGAAATTATTATTGTTGTATGGTAGCGCTGTTGTGTATTTGTCACTTTTTCTTATTTGTTAGTGCTAGGTGTTTCTGAAACTGCATTTGATTTCCTTATGAACTTTGTTGATATTATGTGATATGTATCTGACTTGTAGAAGGTTAATATAATAATTCATAGTTGTTTGGGTGGGCAGAGGTGCTAGTTACTAAGTTAAGAATAAATGTAGGTTTTCTATATAGCGATGTATGTAGTTTAGTTGAGGTATGGTACAAGTTATCTAAAAATTGTAGGTTTCTCTTTATATGTGTGTTTGTTGATGGTGGTTAGGACTGTGTTAAATCAGATAAGTTTGCTTAATTCAGCTTTGGAGTGTTGCCAGATAATTAAGATGTCATTGATAATTTTCGTTCATAAAGCAGTGGGCAGATTTGCTGCACATGGAGAACTGTATATTCTTCGTGATGTTTGGATGGCTTCTGCCATCAATCCAGAGAGGGTGGAGCTCATTGTGGTACCTTGGTTCTGGACTAAGATCTTGTCATCAGCTTGAAACCATTCAACTAATATTAACTCCCTCATTAATACATTTATTATGAATGTCATGCAACAAAAAATATATATGAAACTTTAAAATTCTGAAATTTTGGAGAGTTATCAGAACTCTATGCTTTCTTATTCATTTCCTTCACATGCAGATCATCTTCTGACCACTAGGAACTGAGCTGCTGGCACTGCCATTCATTGCACCCCAAGTTGCTCAGCAAACAACTGCCCGTACCACAGTGCATTAACCTGCTCACTTCCACCTGACAATGATCCCACTTTCAAGACACAAAATGCATGTTGTGAATTTTTTTTATTTATAAGCACTCCATGCTACCATATGTATCATCAGTCATCACACACCCCACTGCAGTCATTGAAACATCGATATATCAGCAGCAGAAGAAAATTTCACTTTAGGCAACGAGCTCCAACTCATCGGCATCCATCATCACCTTCTCCACTTTGAATGTGCTGTCTCGCATTACTTGCAGGCAAGGACTTTATGTTAAGAACTTGTCACTCTTTATAGACTTTCATCTCTTAAGATCTTCCCACTTGTCGTGGCAATGGTATGAAAAATTTCAGTAATTCATTAGTTTTGATACTAGGTAGCATAGATATTTTGTTGAAGTGCTCTAAAATGTATAAGTGTCACAGAGAATTTTGATATTAATTTAATTTTAACATCACTGTTCCTTTAACTGATTTTGACAAAGCACATTCTTGGGTTTTTTGGTAATCTCTAAAAATAGTCTCTTTTGTGATTAAAATATTAATGTGCATTTATATATCTATTTATATTATTCTGAGCTTTGTTAATTGCTAAATCATCAGCATTTATATATCTATTTATGTTATTAAATATTTGACAATTTTTTTTATCTCTCTTAGGAAACTGAAGGGTTGGAGGAAAAACGACACATTCTTCAAAATGAGATTCACATGCTAAACTGTCAGAAAGAGGAACTTGAGTTTCTTCTAGAGGCCCATAAAGCAACTTGCAAAATGTCAGGACAACAACAGTCATTGTCAAAGAATAAGAGTTCTGATAAGCCAAGTTCAAACAAAATAAAATCATTTATGCGTCCAAATTC
Source organism: Ryuthela nishihirai (assembly GCA_038380435.1). Lineage (NCBI taxonomy): Eukaryota > Metazoa > Arthropoda > Arachnida > Araneae > Heptathelidae > Ryuthela > Ryuthela nishihirai. Next base: position 43,121,285 of record JAWZYU010000001.1, on the reverse strand, counting down.
ACTCCCTCTTTCATCAGCATTTAATAATCCAGATGGAACCAGTACTTTAAAAACAGGTGGCTTATCGGAAATTACAGGTGTTTCCATCAGTACTCCATCAGCGGGAATATTTAACTTTGACTCTCTTATTGAAGGAAATGGCAACATGAACTCTGTTACCAGTGGACTTTCATCAGTGATATCATCATGTTCAGGTCAGCAAAGGAGCTCAAGTAGTGATATGTCTAGTCCTGACACAATAACACCACCAAAACTTGTTTCTCTGTGATTTTCTACATAATATCTTTAATATGCAAGATTATGCAATGACAGTTTGTTTTGGAAATTAAGAGAACTAGAAGTACAATTCCTTTTTCATGACATTATTTTGTAAAATGTTGAAGATGGGTTAAAAATGGATGCAATTTGGAAAGATGGATATTACACATTAATTTTATTTATTATGATGAAGTGTTATAAAAATTAATAGGCATTTATTAGTTCTCAACAGTAATTAAAATTTAATGTGAATTTTTTTAATTGATAAGGTAGGTTTTCTCATAATAATAATATATTTCATGTAAAAAAGGAGGAAATATATTGCAGATCTGTTTCTGTCAAGTATAGTATTTAAAAATGTTCTACACAAAGTATTTTTTTTTTTTGCCTTAAAAATTATTGATTTTTAGTAAACAGTTAAATCAAAAGTCCTGTTTTATAGTCACTTTTTAAATCTATTGAAATATATTGGTATAAAATCTGTATTTTTTGCTGTGTGTGTAATAGCTGAATTTTCATAATTCAGCTATCTTTTTAATGTATAACTTATTATTTTGCAATTCAGCATATTGTAAGAAAAGGAAGCTACACAAAACATTTTTACCCATATGCATAATCTATGTAGCTGCTTTGATACTATGTTTGTCATTTATAAGTAATTGCTAGTGATGAAAGAGCCTCTTTCTTCAGTTCTTTTGTATCTGTGATACCATTGATTAGATTTCATCTGTAACTACACTTATATATTAGTATTTTAATTTCTGGTAGGTTTATTGTGATTTAGCCATTAATTTATGTTACATCAAAAGAGTACTCCTCAGAAGTAAGAACAACTAAAAATATAATAAAGAGATGGTAAATACAGTTGAGTAAATAACAAGAAATAAGATTGTCCTAAATTTGCATGAAATTAATGCTTTTCATATTTTAATTCAAATGAGCATCTATCAGTAATGAACTAATTTCCTGGGGTAATTTTGAACGAGCTTAAAAGTTTACATTAGAAATATCTATACCATCGTATCTTTCCAGTTACATACACCAAGATCCTGCTATGTTCTGTTAGGCAATTATTATGCATTTTCAATTTGAATTGCTAAAGATTCATGGTTGTAGCACTTTTTAGGCAGAAAATGCAGTGGCAAGTCGGCAGAGGCACCTCATTTATATCACCATGGCAGTGTTGCAAATAAAAAAAAAATATATGGCGACAAAAATTAAACTTTTATATTTTGCAAATGATATGTATGCCAAGTTAAACAACCACATCATCCTCAAGCAGCCATGGGATTTAGTTCTCCAAGCATATCTGTCCTGAGCTACATATGCTGCATCTGCCCACTGCACACCAATTCTAACAAGGCCCTGTTTGACATTGTCTACCCACTGCATCCTAGGTCTCTCCCTCTTTCTGGGGCCTTTAGGCACACTGTTCATAACCCTATTCGATAATTTATAATTATCCATGCAGACCACATGGCCGAACCAACGGAGTTTCTCTCTGCAACCTCCTTTAAGCAGCATATTGTGCAGACTTCTTTCCTTACCCTCATTATTACTTACAAAGTTGAACCACCTAATGCCCAAGATATTGCATAAGCATATAGAAGCAAAAGCATCTGGTTTCCTGTTTACAAAGTGTTCAAGTTCCACTACCATAACTAACCCTTGAAGAACCAAACAATTATGCAGTCTAATTTTAGTCTTTAGGTGCACACACCTGTTTCTCTACACTCTCCATATTCTTAAAAGTCCCAGCAGCAATCCCTATTCGTCTGTTAATCTCATGCCACACATCACCAGTATCTGTCATAGCTCCCAAAATAATTAGACTGAGACACCTACTCTACTACCAGTCTCATCAACATCATTTGCCAAAAGGGCTAAATCATCAGCATAATCTAAATCAGAAATTTTTGTATTTCCAATCCATTTAAGGCTAAAATCTTTCCCTTGAAGTGAATATTGCATAACATAATCAATAACCAAGCTAAAGAGAAAAGGAGACAAAATGCACCCTTGTCGAACACCAGAAGTAATGCTAAACCATTTGCTACAAGCCTTACCTACTCTCACACACGACTCAGTGTTATTATAGAGAGCTTTCATTATGTTAACTAACTTGTCAGGTATACCATATGATTTCACAATCAACCACAAATTATGACGATCAACAGAGTCGAAAGCCTTTTTGAAATCAACAAAGCTAGCAACCAAAGGTTTCTGAAACTCTAAACATTTCTCAAGAATCTGCCTAAGTGAAAATATCTGATCCACACATCCCCTACCACTTCTGAATCCACATTGCTCATTACTCAATTGACTGTCAACCAGATTCTTAATTCTATTAAGCACAATCATGGAAAGAACTTTACCTGGAGCAGAGAGTAGGCTGATACCCCTATAGTTATCACAAGAACTGTGATCACCTTTTTTGAAAATAGGGATAACAATAGCTCTGGTAAAATCCTTAGGAACCATGCCTTTATCATAAAAGATATTCAGAATTTCAGTCATCCAAGTGGTAACCGAAACATTCCCAGCTCTAAGCATTTCCTTAGTAATTTCATCTACCCCTGGGGATTTATGTAGTTTGTTTAGAAAAAGCCAAAATAACTTCAGATTGTGTTATAGGGCCAACATTAAAGCCACCAATGCATCTATCATCATTGCAAACAATGGGAATAGAACTAACCACATTGTTTAGAATATCACTGAAATGCTCAGCCCACCTAGCCATGACAGAATCCTCACCTTCTATAACCTTACCTTGTTTATCCTTCAATCCCTGTCCGTTTTCTACCACACAAAACATTAACTATCTGGTACAGCTCTCTGCTGTTGGGCTGTCTAACTGCTTCCTCGGCTTTGTCAGCCAAACCATCAAGCCAAAGATTCTTATCAGCAGCTAACTGATCCTTTACACGTTTATTAAGTTCTCTGTAATGCTTTCTATTAGGACATGTAGGGTATTGATTAAGGACATTCCTGCAGTTCTTTCTTTCCGAAATGAGCTCAAGTGCCTTATCACTCAGATAATTCTGTCTCTTCTGCTCCTTTTTTCCTAAAAGTACTGTTAGTGTCCAAAAAAGCCTGTTTAAAATGATCCCATTCTTCCTCAACTTCAATAGTAAGCATACCATGACTGTCATAGTGACATGGCAAGCTTTGGCTATAACTGGGTCTTTCAGAGCTTCAGTATTAAAAGTAAATTTTTTAACCCTAGCACAACACTTTTTAGTTTAAATCGCAAGACACTATTAACAAGGTAATGGTCAGATCCAATTTCTGCTCCCCTATATGACCTGGTATTCCTAACAGAACTAGCCCATTTGCTGTTAATTAATATATAATCAATCATATTCTTATGGAGCCCATTGGGTGAAACCCATGTGTACTTATGTATGTCGCGGTGTTTGTAATAAGTGTTAGTTATTCTGAATCCATTGAGTTTACTTACCTGTAGGAGACATTGCCCATTGCCGCTACCAATACCAAAATGGCCTATTACTCCTCCCCAAAGGTTAGAGTCAGTACCAACTTTGGCATTGAAGTCACCTAGAACAAGGGTAATATCTCCTTTGTCGACAGAATTCAAAATATGCTGAAGTTGTGCATAAAATCTTTCCTTCTCCTCCTCATCCTCAGTGGGGGCATAACAGCAGGTAACATTCAATTCTTTAATGCTTGTCTGAAATTTTGTTATAAGAAATATTTCATTAATGCACTCATATTCTAGAAGAGCATCACTGGCATGTTCACTGAGAAGCAGACCTACACTCTGGTGATGCTTGCTTATTATCTTCCCTCCCTGAAAAGAGAAATTTATAATTATTTTAAGACTCTGATCTTTATCTATCCATCTGGTTTCTCGCAGACCAAGAATATCTAAAATATAATGGTGGAATTCTTCTGTAAGGACATCAAGAGAAAAAGCTCTGTGCAGAGTCCTCACATTCCAACTACCTATGGAGAGAAAATGGTTAGTGGGATGTTTAAAGAAACTGTTTATTGAGAGAAGGAATACCGACAATATCAAACAGCCCCCTAATCGCAGACATGGGGCAAAGACCCATTCCCCTACCACTAAAGGCTGAAGCCATCTACATTGGAAGACTTCCCCCAATGTAGAATTTGACGATGCCAGTAGAAGCAAAGAGTTCAGGTGCCTGCGATGACCTCTGCTCAAGATTATCCACCAGCTGATAAACATATCCTGTGAATCTATTCACTTGGGGCTGTTAACCCAAAAACAAACAGAAAACACAGTGGAAGATTTTCCCTCCACAGAAGCCCACCAGTGCAGCAAAATCAGGATCCATAATCAAGCTCAGAGCCATATATCTGTCCAGTGGGTTTATATGGTCAGCACCAGGACCCTGTGTGGTTGACCACTCCTCAGCAGGGTAGAAAAAAAAAGAAAAGTAGCCTATGTTGTCCAGATCAGTAGGCCACACTAATCTGGCAGCCCTCCCCTTCCGTTCGCTTCCACAAGAGAGTATCTCTTTTGAAAGGTACTAATGGTCTGCACCACGAGAAGGCGGGGTCGCACATTAGGTGCTAGGCCTGGCCGGTTCTATGCATCATCACAGGGGATTGGTGCATAGCTCTCCTTCCAGTGACTACCTAGCTGCCATTTACAGACCAGAGTTACCATTAAATACTTCTATACAATTGAATACTACCATACAATTAAATGTTTATTTTTTAAATAGTGTTAATAGAGCCTATTGGGGAAATATATTGGTTTGTATCGGATTTTCAGGGGACCTACCTCCTATGCAAAACAAGGTCTTGGTGTATTTGGAAGATGCATTGCAAACAATAAATAATTCAGTAAATATCTACTTAGGTCGGAAGTAAAGTTGGGTTCACTTAATGACAGTGTACAGTTAGACAGAAATTATGTTAAGTGTTTGCACATAGGAAGAAATTGTAAGAATTATCGGCAATTTAAGTTGACAACAGTATAACAGAATAACCTGATTTTTCATTAAAATGCTATTATTCACAGTAAGCTTTTGAGAGCATAGTAAACGTTGTCCTTTTACTAATTTATTTCTATTCGTATTAAATTTTGAAAATATATCGGAATTGGAGAAGTGATTGGTGACGAGGTAAATACTTTTTTCACCATTTCATGCATCCGTATTTAAATGGGTGATTACTGCTTAAGATGATCAGAGAGATCACAAAATAGTTTGTATAGTTGTACCTTTGGGGGTGTCATATCTTCACTGAACCTCTCAATTTGGCACCATGAAATCTAGCAAGCATAATTACATCCCTTTTATCATGCTATTTCAAAACTAAAAGAAATTTTTCTGAATTAAATCCCCCTCTCCTACTTTTGCAGTTTCTCTGCTAGCTACCCTAAAAGGTAATCCAACCTTGTTTCTCATTACAGAGCCTGTGGCTTGGGCTTTTTTCATATAGTTCTTGAAATAAGGCTGTAGAATAATAGCAATGCATATATGCTTGGTAGCAGTGGCGGAATAAAATGTCCATCAGGTTTATAGCAACTGCATGTTGGATTGTTTTGCCCCAGAGTGGCACAACTTGATGCCTTTGATTCTAGATGCTTACGTAGTATCTCTAGCATTAGTTGTTTTGACTTTAAGTAATGATGAGGTTAGAAGGAGTAGTCAGCAACCTCATTTGAGTAACGTATTGTGCAAAGAGAGACAGCTGGTTTGGCTGTGTTGCCATATGCATAGCTGTAGGTTGGCAAATAAAACAGTATGCCCAAAGGTCTCAGGAAAAGTGGAAGGCCTAAGATTTGGTTGGTAGACAATGTCAAACAGAACCTTGCTAGAATTGGCCTACAGTGGCCAAATGTGTCGTGGGAATAAAATTGCATCTGGTTGGGCCTCTGTAGCCCTTGGCTGCATGAGAATTTTGTATGTGTGTATGCACATGCATTCAAAGTGTCCTCTTGCCATAAGGTAGCTTATTTGATATGCTTCTGTTACTTTTATAAGCATATTCGACTTTTATTAGGAAAAATCTAATCAAAATATAAAATTGTTATGAAGAAAAACTATTAGTGACAATGATTAGCATTAAAAGTGCAGTGTTTGTAAAATTATTCTTAACTGAAATAGAAGTAAAAAGCCTAACTAAGTCTTACAGCCATTTCCATGTCTGAAGCTCTCCATTTTCATCCCTGTCAGTTTTGTTGTACTATTTATATTCAGGGTGATAAGGAAATTCTATAACTAAGAGGAAATTTCATGAATGCCTTAAAGCTGTAGGAATAATGGTGAATAGAAATACACATAGAAATCATAGTAGCCATTGAATGTAGCTCAATTGCATTGCCACTGTTGATGTACACTGTAAAAAAAATTGATGCACCTCAAAGCAAGCATCCCATCGTAATGAAACATAGCATGTGCAATGTGGAGGAAGAAACAAAGGGGTGGGGGGAGATGTGCTCGATAAGAGAAAGCTCTGGGGACCTGGCTGGCTGTCCAAGGGAGGGTTGCAGCACTAAGGAGGCACTCCCAGAAGAGGTGAGCCATATGTGGCCAGGTATTATTCCTGCTGGTAAATGGCCCCTGGCAGATGTGACATAGAAGGTAAGCTGATGGGTCGTGGGATCTCTTGAATGTATTGCTGTGCTGTTAATATCCCTTCACTACTAGAGGCAATGGGCTGTCATAGGAGATGGCTCCCCAGACCATAACACCACTAGTGGTGGTGGGTGCCACTCCACAACAATTCAGATGTAAGCACTGCCCAGTCTTCCATGTGCAAATGTGGTCATCTGCTCCAAGGGAGAAAAACGATGCAATGCCATTCAGAGGCTGGTTGTGATTCTCAGACAAAGCCACTTATGTAGGGTGGTTAATAGAAGACGTCAGAAGGGGTAACGAGAATGGAGCCCTGCCAATGCAAGTTGTCTCACAACATTGTGTGGTGATACAGGATGCTACATTTTGCTGGACAGAAGCCATTGGAGTGGTTTGGGCTTGTCAGACTATGAGATGATCTTCTCTCCCAGTTGTCTGCCTATGGTGACCAGAACCCTTTCGACATGTATTCGTGTCCTCATGTACCACTGCTGAATCATCATGGCTGAGATGGTGGACGATTTGGTACCATGTCCTGCCTGCTTCCTGTAGTCTAACTATGCAGCCCCTCTCAAAATCAGTTTGTAGAGTCTTCTATGGCAGTGTTGAAGCATGATTAGTGGCAAATGAAGTGAATGTACCTGATAATGCAGCCAGAATGTTCAGAGCGAGAATCTGATAGCCCTTATCTAGGCCACTGGGTGCGTGATTCAAATGCTCTCTGGGAATGACCTGGATGTTCATTGGCACTGGAACATTAGTCATTTGGTAGTTGCATACTGGCTTTCACAGTTCATGGATTATTTTATTGGGGTGAGTCTTTTTTTTTTGTCAGTGTATTTCAAAAACTTCTGCCCTAACTTCAGAACAATGATAGATAAAAAAAACTGCCAAGTTTTAGAGCATCATCAAATTAGTAAGAAGCAAAACTCTGCTACGAAGAAGAAAGAATACATCCTTAAATAATGGGAAAAACAAGACCATGGCAACTGAAATGCAGATTCCAAGTGTTCTTTGTAAGTTTTGTTGCATGTCTGAATTCCTGGAAATACATTTGCTTGCATGACAAACAGTGTAACATGTTGCTGTTATTTATTGTTTAAGGTGTTGCACAATTAGTAGAGGGGTGTTGCATACATTGGGTCTGAAATGCTTTTAAGAACTGATGTATTTTAACAATAGCTACTTGGGTTGTTTTACCTCTGAGCGGCACCCTTCTGCACACCACAGGCTAAATGGCCAGGTCACATGGACCCCGAAGGCTCAGAGAAGGTTGGGGGAGGGGACCCACTGGAACAGCTGTTGGGAGACAGATGGTAGCCTCCCGTCAAGGCAATCCAGAGTGTTCTTTAACGTGCACAGGGTATGGCTCTCTTGCACACGGGGCCACGGCTTAATGTCCCATCCGACGGACGGCGGCCTTTCCAAGCCCATCGGTGTCCCCTACTGACCGTGGGCAGGGCGGGGAAATATAACTACTTGGAACTTTTATTTTAATTATCAAATAATTGTGAACTATTTTGGCCTTAAAGCCTGCTGCACACACTATGATATTAGAAGAGTCACAATTTTAAATGTAAAGTAAATGAATAGAGGCATGAAGTACTCTCCACTGAAGGAAGGGAGCACATGAACGTCTCTTTTTGGATGTTGACAACATTGAATCTAGCATAATTTATGTTGTTGATCAGTCACTGCATTGGCATTCCTGATTAAATTAGAATAGGATGCTTAAGTTATCAATAAATCAGTTTTTATGTGTTAAGAAAATATCACTCACTTTAAAAGATTGCTTTTTTTTAATGTCAAACTTGAGCAAGGACATTTTGAAGAATGATCAGTCTGCAAATGAAGTATCAATTATTGTTGCTATGCGTTTGGTTTTGGACAGTTTTGTCCATTGCCCATTTTATTTGTAGAACTTGACACTGTCCACTTTTCAATAGAATTCTGAAAAGTTAACAAAAAATATCCATTATTAAAATTACTTCATCTGTTGAGAAATTCACCATAAGTAATCCACAAAAGTAATGAAAAACAGTCATTTGGTATTTAAGAATAGTGATTTTTGAATTGCAATCTCAAACATATAAATATTATTTTCATGTCTCAAGAGCTTATTGTTAGATATTTGTCAGTGGTTGAGTAAAGGGGGTAACATTAATACTGATTAATATTCTCAGTCTCACCAAAACGGCAGTGATTATGTTACTAGAATATACCTATGTATATCCAACTTCATTAAAAATTGTCATGACGTAAAAAAAACCTAGATTCATATGTAAAGTGAATCTTGTACTTATGAACCTGCCTTAATATTTCTTTTGTTCAACTATTATAATACTCTATAATATGTGAGATATCACATATTATAATACTCTATAATATGTGAGATATCACATTTCCATATTGAAGTATTGTGTTGTCCATTAACTAGTACTTTTTTTGAGCTGTAAAGATTGATTATTAGTTGAATTTTTCTTGAATGTTTTCTTTTTATTGTATATAACATGTATTTCTTAAATCAAAACATGAAATACATTTGAAAGTGATTTAAAATATCCTTTATCTCCTAAAGTCAATTTAGTTTTTATTCTTTCCATTCAGATTTCCTACATTTTCATCAAACAGTGGTGCAATTAGCCTCTACTGATCCACAAACCATTTCAGAAAATGTTAGAATTATTGATAGCTTAAAATGTGGATGAATGAAAGTTAACTTTTCTAGATGATAGGTGAATTAATCTTTTAATCTTTAAAAAAAAAAGACAACAGTAAAATAAATTTTTACAGTCAAAGGGTTGAAAATTTGTTTATAATCAGAACCGATTGTTTTTTTACATAAAATTATCTAATCGTAATTCAAAAACTATATATCATGGCATGTCAGTTTACATACTTATCTTTTGTGCTTCTATGCTAAATTATTTTGTGTGGAGTAATAAGGATACACTAGTCAATTAATTTTAAAAAAGTACATTGTAAGCTGTATACCAAAAAATATGTACTTGTGAACAATATAGCCATGTATGTTTTCTACTCTGACTGTTAATGTATGAAGAGTATGTTTGGGAGTGCATTTTAAAAATAAATAAATCAGTATGTTGATAATTTTAAGATAAATTGCCAGGTTTCTTTAGAAATCTGTTTTCTATCTATAACTTTTTTAGTTATAATCCAGTTAGTTTCTCAAGCAGATGCTGCAGTAAAAGATTTAGGTATGTTGTATTAAATAAGTATTGTGTTTCTGGTACTTACATATACAGTGGACCCCCGATATAACGCGCATGTCGGGCGGGAAACAACACCTGCGTTATAAGGTGAACCGCGTTACACCGAGCGACGCGGTGGCGGCACAATAAATTTCACACTGTAAGCTTTTCTTTAACAATAACAATTAAAACAATTGAATTTTAACAATTAATTTCTTTTAACAATAACAACAATAATTAAACACTATTCAAAATACATGCAGGAACTCAATACATACACAATTACTCAATACGCAGTAACAATAAAATGCGATACTCACTAACGCCGCACGGACCTGTATAAACATGTTTGAACTTATCGCGAACATCGCCCGCGCTATAACCGAGTGCGCGGTATAGCGAGCAGCGCTATAATGAAGGTCCACTGTACATGAAATATTCTGATCCTTAAAGACCTTATGATTTTGCCACTAAGGATTTACAATTGAAAAATGTCACATTAAAATAGGCATATATAATAATTTTACTAAGTGTATTACATGTTATTTTCATATATTAATTAGCAGAACCTATTTCAAGGAGTAGAAGCTAAAAAAGACAAATTATTTTGACATATGCATTTAAATCTAAGATAATCTCATTGTATTTTGGATTTTAAGTATTGGTATAGAGTAAAAATTAAGAAACAAATGTGTTGCTCAACTAGTAAATAATATCTAGTTGTTTTGTAAACTACTGTGACTGAGGAAAAACGTACAAACAGCAGACTGTTTTGATTTAAGTTAGTATAAGCGGGGAACTCTAACAAACAGAATGGGCAATCCTTTAGTATGGAATGAGATCACTTTCACAATTAATACATGGTTTGCATTCGACTGATAGGTTGACCTCTTTTGACAGTAGTATCTGTCAAATATTACATAATTGCATTCCAATTAAGTTTTACTGGCACTAAGGCATTGTAGAAATAAAAATCAAATTTTGGAACTATAGGTCCTAGTATGTACGCTAAAAGTATAGGTTTAGTTTCACTTTTACCTTTAAAGTATTGGTAATTTGCAAGCCAATTAATCATGATGGCAAAAATAAAATCATTCACATTATTTCCTATCTGCTGGGGACTAAATCATATTCAGTATCATCGCTAAGTGATTGGCAAGTAAGTTGCTGCATGGCATGTGTCAAGGGATGGCAAAATAAGACTCCTAAAGGGGGAAAAAAGGCAACAAAAATGCTTCAGATTTAGTTTTAAAAAAAAAAACAGTAATACAAGTATATTATTGTTTGATTTTGACTGCATTAAAAAACATTTCATCATCAATGTTTTATGTATATATTATACAAACTTAATATATAATAAAATAAAAGGGGCTGTATTGTACTGCCCTCAGGTAAGAAACACATAATCTAGTTGACTATTACCTATTATGATTAAGAATTTTCATTCCACTTCAAAAATGTTTTATGTATCATTTCCTGTAAAATTTTTGGATCACAAATATGTCCCATCCTAAGCATGCTCAAATTATCAGATCAAGTTTCATATCTAGAAATCTTGAAAGCCGTTTTGAAAGGTGCATACCAGGGATGACAAACTTTTTTCAACTTGTGTGCAAAGGTAGATAATGTGTTTTTATGTTCCACACCAGTATTCGTTTTTGCATTTAAAAATAATTAATTTGGGTGCATACCACATAGGTAATAGCTTTTTATTGTAATAAAATTTGATATTTTAGGTAAAGTTTGAAAAATCAAAAATTTCCCCTGCAAATTTCTTTTTTCCTACAAAACCTACATTTTTTATATATGGTTATATTTCATTGTTCTTAGTGCAATACAAAAAACACTTACCTCATCAGATCTGTATTTATGAAGTTCATAGTGGAGATCTCATGAATAACTGGATGACAAAAGTGGTCAAATACAGACAGCTATTTTTTCTTAAAGAAGAATGTTTCAAGAATTGCATTCCATGCTTTTAGCATTTCATTTTCAGCATTCTTCAGTGTTGATCCTGATAACAGATTTCACTCATTAGTTTCTCACTTGACCTTTAATAAACTTTTACTTCATTGAGTTGACTGAGCTGGATTTTTAACTCGCCCATTGCATTTCAAAATCGATTAAATCTGTTCATTAAGCATCTTCAAATTTTTCATCACATTGAGATGATCTATAAATGCTGCCATATCTTCAGTACTCTGGAATTGCAAAAACCTTGTTGAAAGACACACTAAACTTGCAGCTCTGACACCTGAAAATAATTTCACAAATTTGTTACTAACTATTCTTCAAGAATTTTGAAATCAGGGATATTTGTATTGAGTAGCTCGAATGCTAAGTAAAACTCTCTCGCACCATAGGTTCACCAACCCTGACCTTATACCCTTGTGTTCCATAATCTTTGTCTTGCTGATGAATGGGGGCGGGGGTGGCTCAGTCGGTAGCGCGCTAGGCTCATAATCTGTACTTCACAGGTTCGAGTCCCAGCTGGGTCAGCATTGAGATTTATCTCCGCAAATTTCCCTGCCCTGCCCATGATCAGTAGGGGACACCAATGGGCTTGGAAAGGCCACTGTCCATCGGATGGGACGTTAAGCCATGGACCCCGTGTGTGGGAGAGCTATACCCTGTGCACTTTAAAGAACACGCTGGATGGCCTTGACGGGAGGCTACCATCAGCTGTTCCAGTGGGTCCCCTCCCCCAACCTTCTCTGAGCCTTTGGGGTCCATGTGACCTGGTCATTTAGCCCATGGTGTGCAAAAAAAGTGCCACTCAGAGGTAAAATAACCCAACCCAAATTGCTGATGAATGTGCACACAAGCATTACTCTTCTCTAGAACAGAGCATATTTATTATCCCTTTTAGTAAGATCAACATAGTGATAAAGGATCACATATCTGATCAGTTATGGGTTTTCTTTGGAAATGAGGTTATGTTCCGTGTATGCACCATTTCTGTATCTGACTTTTTGCCAAATGTTTGAAGAATAATATTAAGTCTTGTTTTTCTTTAGATTTCTCAAATTATTGACAGTAGTAACTTTTAGCATCTGTTGAAAAGTGTTTGGAAAGTTACAAAGGTATACAAAGATGATTATTATTTGATTGTTATTTATTAACGTTTTACTGATAAAAAAAAAGTAAAGATTTAAAATTGTCCTGACTTGAAAACTACCCTAAATTTTTTGAAGCTACAAAAACCTATTTGAACCAGATTAGGGAAAACTAGGCTACAGATTTATTACTGTCTGAAGAGTAAATTTATTTTGTTTATAGTTGATCATTTCAATAGATGCTAAAAGTCATCATTATCAACATCATCTTCAAGCAGACATTGACTATGGAGGCCCAACTAGATTGTGCAGTTTAGTACTTCAAACACATCTGCTCCACCTTGTTACTGTAGTGCAATTCTAACAAGGCCCTGTTTGCCCACCGCATCCTAGGTTTTCCCTCTTTCTGCAGCCTTTAGGCACACTGTTCAGCAATTTTCGTGGAGTTTGTCAACCCAGATATGTTCTCGTTCTGAGGTGTATTGAGCTTATTGCACATGCCATATGTGTTATGAACTAGTGTTAATTTTACTTTTAACATAGATTTAATATTGATAAGATTTTGATTAAATGGAAAAAATTAAAATAAGGACGAGTGGCCGAAAATAGCAACAAAATGGTTTATAAATTTCCTTTTATCTGCAACATAATTCGAAATTTCGCAGCACAACCTTTGAGAACTATTATGGTAGAAAACAAGCCTGGGGTAGGGCCCAGAGCAACAACAGTTCAAGATAATTCCCTGCCCCTAACTGCAAGGCACAAAGAATGTCAATCGCCAACTTGCATTGGAGCTGTCAGCTGCCACAGGAAAGAGTTTTCACAGTAACTGTGCCTCGATGACTTCGTGAAAGAGTGTTTGTTATGCGCTAGATACCACTAACCTCAGCTCATCAGAGGGCACTGAGAAATGGTCTTTTTAGACGAGTAGGATTTGCTGCCCTCTGCATTGTTGGATAATTTTATTAAAAACAGCTCGTTGTGCAAGCTGTGAGGAGTAATCATACTCCTTACTAAATAACGTTAACGTTAATATATACGATGATCTATAATTTTTCATATTTGGAAAGATTTTTTGATATTTTCTTTGGTTGAAAATGTAATTTTATAATTTGACAAGTATTCCGATATATTCTTTATTTCAAATGTAAATATTAATATGTGATATTAAATATCCTCTGAAACTTTGGTTAAATTCTAAAAAGGATATAGAGATATTTTTATTCAACTTCCAAAAATTATGAACAGTGGTGTAATTTCGATTCCCAACTAAGCGAATGTGATACTGACACCCATACCCTGCCTTGAATCAGTAAAGGATACGCAGATGGACTTGAAAAGACTGCTGTTCATCGAATTTGACATAACGCTGTGGCCCTTTGCATTTTAAAGAATGCACTGGATAGCTTTGATTCCATGTGTCTCCTAACAGTTGCCAGTGGGTCTCCTCTCCCTAACAAATCCTGAGCCTTAGGGTCTTTGTGATCTGGTCATTTTGTGCTAAAAAGCGCCACTCAGAGGTAAAGCAATTTAACCATAGTAGTTATCCACCTTGTGCATAAAATATGGTGTTTCCAAAAGCACCAAGAATTGTAATTCTCTTGATTTTCGCCAATTACCCTATCTGCCAAATATTATTTCTAAGCAATTGGAACTTTCTGGTGTATTATATTTTCCCCCAAAAGACTTGTTGAAGTTATTAAAATAATTATGGGTCAACAATAACGTTCAGCATATACTTTAATCGTTATGATTTTAATTAATTATTGCAAGTGTTTTCCATGCTATGTCTGTTAATGTAGAGCCACATGTTGAAATCTCGAATAGCTCTTGCGAAAAGTATTCTATTGCTAACATAAATTAATTAAAACACAGCTACAGTAAGTATAAATTTAATACACGATTAAAGCTGTATTACATCAAAAAGTACATTAAAAACTCAACAAAAGGATGAGGTGTGCTAACAAAGTTCTACAGCTCAAGCTGAATTTAGCCCCTTGGCCATAAATCAAATATTTTTGCTTCCTTTATTTGACATCAAATAATTGTCTTAACTCGTATTATTATCCTTTACTATTATATAAAGGAAACTTAGAGAATGACAAAAATAGTTACCAGTTGTTCAAAAGGGGCGGCTCAATCGGTAGCGCGCCAGGCTCGTAATCTGTAGTTCCCAGGTTCGAGTCCCAGCTGGGTCAGTGTTGAGATTTATCTCCGCAAAATTTCCCGCCCTGCCCACAGTCAGTAGGGGACACCGATGGGCTTGGAAAGGCCGCCGTCCGTCGGATGGGAGGTTAAGCCGTGGCCCCGTGTGCGGGAGAGACATACCCTGTGCACGTTACAGAACACGCTGGATGGCCTTGACGGGAGGCTACCATCTGTCTCCCAACAGCTGTTCCAGTGGGTCCCCTCCCCCAACCTTCTCTGAGCTTTCGGGGTCCATGTGACCTGGCCATTTAGCCCATGGTGTGCAAAAAAGTGCCGCTCAGAGGTAAAACAACCCAACCGTTGTTCAAAACTTGGCTAATACAGCTTTAATTGTGTATTAAAGTAGCTAGCCCAAGTCCTTTTGGCAGCATCGAAGCAAATTTACTTTTTTGCCACCCAAAGTGAAATGTACTTTTTCTCAGCTAGAAGTAAAAGTATTTTTCTGCCCCCCAAAAAATGTGCGGTCTCTTTGTTACCTCAAGAGATTTTAGAATTTGGGGGGGATTTACCTGAAGGCAATTTCTATCTCAGCACTAGAAATAAAATGTCGGATAAATCGTACGAAATCAGATTTCGATATTATTATGCTAGCAAAATCACGTAATCTTTTGCATTTATGGCACTTTCGTATTGAACTGATATTAGAGCAAGCCTCTCTCTGAGTATCAGGATATGCTTGCTAAATGTACAAAGCTGCTTTTTTCTGATTTTTTTAGTCTCGTATTAAATTTTAAAAATAAGTAATCCGTTATAAAAAATAAAATACCCCCTCAAGCAGCTGCTTGCCACAGAGGTGTGACAGGAGCCTGTCAGTTTATATGCCATAGTAGAAGGTCTGTGAGGATGGCAGGACCTCAGGAGAAAAACAACACAGAACCATGCCTTACCCGGGGCTTGAACCCAGGTCCCTTAGATTAGTAGCCAAGCGTGCCAACCACTCGGCCATGGGACGGCTAAAAAAGCGCGATCCCACTACTGCTCGACGCTGGAGCTTCTGCCTGCTGTGTTTCCGCCCTGTACAGGTTTGCTCCCTCAAGACGACCATGGTGATCCTGGGCTCACCCTGAAGTCACCTTATCGACGCCGAGCTTAGCGCTGACACCTGATCAACATATGCCAAATAAGAGACAGGACTCCCAACCTCAAACCATCCACCAGCTCCAGCCTCCAAGTAGCTAGATTACAGGAGCACGCCACCACTAAGATGTTAATAAATTTAAGGGTGAAAACTAATTAATTATAAGCTTCAATTTCTTGTTAATTTGCGCAAAGTAAGAAAATTACCCACTGAGACCTGCAGTCAACACCATAGTTCAGAGCAAGTTTCGTGTAAATTCAAAATTTTTGTTTCTAGTAGCTAGGTAAATTGTTCCACCTTTTTCTCTGGTGATGTAGCCTGTAGTTCACTTTTGAAGTAGTAATACGTACACTTTGGTCCTTGATTAAGTATTCCTTTTCAAGAATAACTGTACGAAGTAAAAATAAACCCCATTTTTTTTATATAGGGATAGCAAATGGTCAACAGGGCGATTAAGTTAGATCCAAATTTCTTCATTGTTCATTACTGGGAGGGATATTTGTAATATTGTATGCATTACTAATGGATGGTAAAATAGATTTAGACTGCCAAAATTTTGGGAATGATTTGAAGAAAAAAAAGTACGCCAAGGATTCGTTCTGAGCATGTTCATAATTCTGTTGTTGCAGTTGGGAACTGGTTTAATACACTTTAAAAACTTTTGAGAATGTAGACTTTGGCGAGATTGCAAAATGTATCCCAGGTGTTAGCACTTTTCTACTGATCAAAGGTACCCACATTCGAGCACCAGATAAGGAACGTTTATGTGTTGTCTTCACAGTTCTACTACATATTAAACTGGCGCAGGTACATGTCAGACCTCTGTGGCAAGCAGCTGCTTGAGGAAGGAATTTATTTTTATTCGCGGAGTAATATTTCAAATACTACGATGATTTTTTTGACTTTGTGTTTTGGCAAGAAAACTAGAATGCTATCAGCTCAAAAATACACACATGACCAATAACAGCATTAATTTTTCTTAAATCGGCTTTCGCTTCAAATAAAATTTTTTGCATATTTGCTTTCGCTGCTTAGCAACAAGCACAGAGAAACTTAAACCTTTATTATAGCGCTTGTAGGTTAATTGGAATACATGCAAACTTTCGCACCAACCTGAGTTTTGTTTGGCTAACCTTTCAACTTTTGATTAAGCCCGTACAAAAGTACTTTTTCCTTGCCACGCGTATAATAATTATAGTAGTAGCCCTTAATAGTGATATTTAATTAGCATTTCAGTATTGAACTTCTAATACTCGCTATTTGAGAAAACATCCTTAGTGAAAATATATTTAAATACCGAAAGTGCTACCATGATATATATATATGCAGTTTTGCCTTAAGACGAAGTTTTTATACCCTGTGTGTTTTGAGAGCAGGTTAAGATTGTTTTTTAAGTAATAAAACAACTAATGAATGTGATTGTAGTGCTTAAAAGAGATATTGTGATGTTCTCGCAAAACCGGTCTCCAAAACTGTTCCGTGCCACTTTTAGTGCTTGAAACAAGCTTGTCATCGTGCAGTAGACAATGCATTTTTCGCTTACAAACGATACTTAAAAATACATTTCTTCGTCGACTTTGTTAATCAAATATATATTCCACCTAATTATATTAAGAAAGCTAATAAAACTATTCTCAAAATTTATCTAAATATGCCTGTTATACAGAAGTTACTTTAAATAGTTTCAAATAATGAACCTTTAAGGATATGTTTTAGAAGACGTGATTAACTTCTTATATGGAAAGACTGCCTTCCGTCAGATGTGACCTTAAGACGTCGCCAAGTGTGCGGGAGTGCCATATTCTGTGCACGTTAAACAAGATGGATGGCCTTGACGGGAGGCAACATCCGTTAGAGGGTTACCCTCCCCCAACTTTCTCTTAGTCTTTGGGTTCTTTGTGGCTTGGACATCTAGCCCATTGCATGCAATAAAGTGCTTCTCAGAGGTAAAACAACCCAACTCTTTAAATGCTCACTATTTTTCGAAATTCAGAATGATAATTTATACTGCTATTGGACATAAGGAGCACCGAATTTAGCTTTGCAGTGGCATAACGGAAATTTTCTAATTTTTTTTTGTATGCACTGTATATAGCAAACAAATATTTATATCTGTAGACTAACATGAACTGAACAGTTTGAGCCTCGCAAATTACCTTATTGTGCATGTGCAACACTAGAAATTCTGTCCGCTGAATGCGATAATATACTGCTACCAAAAATTAGGGGATATTTCTTCGCTTCATATTCATTTTGAAATATCCCCTAATTTTTGTGAGCTGTATATTTCATTGTTAAGCAATCGAATTCATCACACTGTTTCTTTCCAGTACTCTGTTTTTGGAAATAAGCTGCCTCCATGGCTCTTCTTAATGTTGAGCTCACGGAGCAGATTGCAATAGTACCTGGTTCTGATTGCCTTAACAGGGATGAGGAAACTACTGCCGCGAGACGATTTTTTTGTGGCCCGCCAAGTAAAGAAAACAAATTCGAATTGTGGTTTAGATCAAGAGCGAATATACAAAGTTGAGGCCATGGAAAAATGTTTTAATAAGCAAGAGGAGCCTTTTAGTGGCCCTCAGAAAAAAAAAATTTCCTCATCCCTGCCTTAAACGTTCATTTATATAAATAGCTGTTGACCAAAAATATCTAATAAACCTTGATTGTGATTTATTGTGTTTTGTGGATTTTGTTAACAAGTTTGTTTACTCTTGCTTTCTATGTAAGAAAAAGAATTGAGGGTTATTTAAAACATCCCTGTTTTCTATATTTTTCTGCAAAAAATATGCAAATGATACTAATACAGCTCATTAAAACATTATTTTGTAATTTTCCATATATTTGTATATGATTCATTGGTCTTAGGATTGTCTCAGTCCAATTGAAATATATTCCCAATTGTATGGGTTCCCTTTGATACAATGTGTTTTCTATCTTTGAAGCATCGGTTTGATGTTCTTGGATATTTGTTCACTCATGAGGGGGGGGGAATAAACCCTGTTCGGCAATCCCAATGTTTGCACACTTAAGAACAGGAATTGCTCAGTCAGTAGTGCACCAGACTCTGAATCGGTTGTTCTCAGATTTGTGTCCCAATTGCTGGTGCCGAGATTCATTTCCGTTAACCTCGACTCTGCAGTTTCTCAGAATGACACCAATTTGGTTGGAAAGGCTGCCATCTTAAGGATTGGACATTAAGCCATGTCTCTATATAGAGAAAAGCCATACAGTGTGCGAATTAATATGGTCTCTTCCCCCAATATCTTGAGTCCGTGCGACTTGATCATTTAGCCCATTGTGTACACAAATGCGCTGCTCATAGGTAAAACTGCCAACCTACGTAGTCCTTGTGACATGGGCATTTAGCCCATTGTGTGCAATGAAGTTACACCGAGAGGTAAAACAATCCAACTTAATCCCATCAATAGCAGAATCTTTTTTGCTTGTACTCGCAGGTCAATAACGTGGTCTGTACATGCAAAAAATGTTTGATAGCAAGCTGTTACCACTGAAACATAGCCAGGAGTGCTGCTAGAAACAATCGACACAGTTTTATTCGTTTATCACAATCGTGTTTAGGAGAACGTTAAACCTTAAGTACTAGAATTTAACATGAGATTTTTAAATTGAGTCTTACCCAATTTTTAATTTTATATAATTCGAATTAAGCGCTGATTCGTTTGTCACATTTTAAATATTACCTCTAATCCAAAAATAAACTGTTCGTGATCATTAACTGAAAGTTGTAAATATTTCGGAGCTGCTGTCCAAGGGAATTAGTTGCCTAGGATTTTAGCGTCCAAAAAAAAAATCAATTCGTCACAGCAGATGTTAATAGCTATTGTGTGAGGCACATATCTCATTATGATACAGCATAATTTCTGTTTAATTTACAACACAAAATGCAACAAAAACCAACAAAATGCACCATACAGAGCTGAGTCGCGAGTGCGTCAGAATTGTAATCTGCAATTTTGAGTTCCAACTGTGACTGCATTGAGAATTTTCTATGCTAACGCCCATTTTTCCCACTGGAAGGGGGCGGGGGTGGCTCAGTCGGTAGCGCGCCAGGCTCGTAATCTGTAGTTCCCAGGTTCGAGTCCCAGCTGGGTCAGCGTCAAGATTTATCTCCGCAAAATTCCCCGCCCTGCCCACGGTCAGTAGGGGACACCGATGGGCTTGGAAAGGCCGCCGTCCGTCGGATGGGACGTTAAGCCGTGGCCCCGTGTGCGGGAGAGCCATACCCTGTGCACGTTAAAGAACACGCTGGATGGCCTTGACGGGAGGCTACCATCTGTCTCCCAACAGCTGTTCCAGTGGGTCCCCTCCCCCAACCTTCTCTGAGCCTTCGGGGTCCATGTGACCTGGCCATTTAGCCCATGGTGTGCAAAAAAGTGCCGCTCAGAGGTAAAACAACCCACAAAAAATCCCACTGGAAGAACGAGATCATCGTTTGGCAGTGGTGAAGCATGACGGTTTTGAGTTTTGGAAGCAATTACCAAAAGTGCTACAAATAAAACGGAACTCCTTTCTGGTAATCGATGTTTCGAAATCAGTAAACCGGAACGCCGTTCTAGTACTCTTATGTTTCTGAATCATTGAACGGGATCACCGATCTGGTATTTTATGTTTTCTAATCTGTAAGTGAAAAATAGTTCTATGCTTTTGAAATGAAATGCTGTAAATTAGTATTATACATTGTCCCATTTTTTACTGGAAGAGAATGGTTTTTCTACACAACACAGCCATGCCTCAGACATCGAGACGGTAACTACATTTTCCTTCAGGAATCATATTCAAATTTAATGACCACTTCGGGCCCACAGTCGGAGCAGTTCCGTACTCAATTCTGGCCAGTATCGGCAACTCAAAAATTTGCCGCTTTTCCCCCCCCCCATAAGTTGGTTTTGAGTTACACGGTGATTTCTATCAACCGTGTAAATCGAGGGATGGGTGTAATAGCTATAAAATGATAACAGAAACTCGCTCAAGGAAGACTACAGCAAGCTACAACAGGCCCCACGAAAAAACCCGCAGTCTCTACCTAGTACTACATGCCTTGGTTGCCTCGATACAAACTTAGTGAGGGGCGGTGGTGGCTCAGTTGGTAGCGTGCTAGGCTCGTAATCTGCAGTTACTGGTTCGAGGCCCAGCTGGATCAGTGTTGAGATTTATCTCCGCAAAACCCCGCCATGCACACGGTCAGTAGGGGGACACCGATGGGCTTGGAAAGACCACCGTCCATCGGATGGGACGTTAAGCATTGGCCTTGTATGCGAGAGAGACATCCTGTGCACATTAAATAACATGCTGAATGTTCTTGACTGGAGACAAACAGCTGTTAGAAAAGGTCCCCTAACCTCTGAGCCCTCGGGGTCCTTGTGACCTGGCCATTTAGCCCATGGTGTGTAAAAAAGTGCCACTCGGAGGTAAAACAACACAACAGATTTAGTGAATAGTACTCGATAGCGAATGTAAGTACTGCAAGAAGTACTGAAAACGGATAGTCACAATTACATATTTCGCTTATAATGCTGTGGCTTTTCATGGAAAAAACGTAATAACGTTGCGAATTTTACATACGATTTCGGGTATTGGACAGAATTTGACCCTTTTCTGATAACGCGTTTAAATACGAATGCTGACACAGGAATAGGAAGGGTTCATTATTTGTCTTTGCTATGAATTTGTATGACACTAATTAGTGACAAAGTAAGAAATAGTATTGTAAAAGGAATTGAAAGAGCAAAATTTTTCTCAATAATTGTAGTTTCACATCCAGTGTCAGCCATTTTGTTCATTGACATGTCCTTGTTTTGTAGCTTGATATTGTTCTGTGTTTCATCAACTGCGAAGCATATTTTAGGGCACATAAGACGCACGCCCCCATTTTAATAGTGTATAGTTAGAAGAAAAAAAAACTTTTTAAGCATTTATTATTTGCTTCTACTATTACTGTATGTGAAACATGATACAGCAAGTCTGGAAATGGAATAAATCGTTAATTATAGTAAGTAAATTTAGTAGCATGCAGCAGGAAACATGAAGTTTATATAACGCGTAGAGAAATGGAGAACTTTCCAAATGTCTATAAAACCTAAAATTCGTGTCTAAGTTTATGATGGCCTTTTGATTCTCCACTGTCTAGGGTAGGTAAACATTTTTCTCTGGGGCCACTAAAATACTCCCCCTGCTTATTAAAACACTTTTTCTTGGCTTCAACTTTGTTGATTCGCTCTTGACCTTCTAATCCACAATAATTTAAATGTTAAGTCTGAACTTGCCGGTGGGCCGGAGTTTCCCCCATGCTTGGTCTAGGGGATAATGACTTTTTAATGCAATGATGAGCCATGATCATCAAAACGATCGTGGGATCTGCAAATGTCGATTTTGTGGTATTTGAAATTTTCTATCTACAATTATGTGACAATGGGCAATCAAAAGATTTCATTGAATGTTTATTTTTATGCTTAGCACAATGAAACCCATCGTAGATCTGGATATCGGTTAACCTATGAAAGAACCAAACTTCAATCGCAAGGTAATTTTTTTAAAAATTCTTAATGATTTGTGAAACACATTCCTACAAAAAAAAGGAAGAGAGCTTTAGCAATTTTGTTCATTGGAAAGGAAAATATATCGAAAGTAAATTATGATGAATTAATTAATGGTATTATTTGGTTCAACATTTGCAAGAAAATATATCTTGTGAAGAGACGTAACCAGAAGAACCTTTTCAAAACAAGATAACTACAAGCAGTAGATTTCTTATGCTGTTTAAAAAAAGGCACAAGAATAAAAATCGACATAAAAAAACAAACTTATATGTCTAAAAGCTTTATTCCTGAGAAAAATTTCATTCAATGTGTAGTCCAAATGACAAATAATAAACTTGAGAAATACTTTACAGTTCTACTTTTAATATTTCATAATTGAATACGAGAAAAGATCGTCTTACTGTCAACCATCATCATCTATCCTAAGGGGGAAAAATATGTTCTATTTAAGTGAAAAAAAGTGGATTACAATCTAAAACACATTACTACTCTCAAACACTTGAGAAACACTCATATTGCTGCTATACAAGAAATTCAAACAGATAACATACCAAAAACACAAAATACTTATATTTTTCAATTTACAATCTCAGAAATACACCTACCTAAAGAAATATTGTTACATACATAAAAAAAAAAAGTTGAAACCACAAGATATCACATATCTGTAATACCATACAGTGGGTGGTGAAACGACTTTTTGAATACGGGAAACATTTATTGAAGAATTGTTCAAATTCAATCAGACCGCCGTTCCAGGACTTCTGTTTTCAAATCATTAAACTGGAGCACCATTCCACCACTTACGTATCCAAATCAATGAACCGGAACGTCGTTCTTTAATATTGACGATTAATTGGAACAGAACATTTTTCTGTATTTGTATCTGAATTACTGAGTGCGGGTAGTTCTATAGTTTTTAAAATAAATATTTCTGTAACATGGCGTATATAGGCTTATATTTTTGTATAATCAAACTGGGGCACTAAGGAAAAAAGTTGAAAGTGAAGATCGACGCTTGTTTTGAGCAGTACAAAAAATACAGTTGTATGAGGGCATTAGGTTTGGCTTGGTAGGTAGGTATTATTTGGAAGATGGTGGTACTGTTGTAGGTCCTCTCCACTTGGGGGGGGGGGGGCAGCTTACGCGCTATATCACTGGATAAATGATAAACATCGAAAAGGCAACGTACAGTGGAGAAAGGTAAAGTTGAAACGAATTAAAAACTCAATCTGTGACTGCCAATGAGAACAGAGAAAAAGATTTGCTAAAGACTTTAGCTTGTAAACGAAATTAAGTGAAAAATTCAAATAGCTTCTGAATTCAAATAAAGTATAAAACAGCAAATAATATAACTGAAGAAAATGCTTTGAAGCTTTGCAGACACTTGTTAGGTAATTTTTAGACTATTTTTCCTTCTAAGGTGATGGTCCATCGAAGAATATTATATGACGATGGGATTTCCCATTCCGAGTTAGCTAATTTTGGACAAAAAATAAATTTTAGAACATCAACAATGTCTTCAAACGTTTCTTGTATTTCTTCATCATCAAGAATACAGTTTTCTCGGCGGGCCGGAATCCGATTGTTGACAAAATCCGAAATTGCAAACAAGGAGGGTTTTTTTTTAATCTTCGGTGAAGACAACTGAGGCAATTTCTGTACTGGTGGAAGAGGTAACAGGAGAAATAGTTTTTCTTTTGAGAGAGGAAGTGGCCATAAAAGTGTTTTTTTTTTCACTAAAAAAACTTGTATCAACTGGAGGTTCCACAGTAAGAATTTCCAGTTCGGAAGAATTCAAACTTGAAGCATCAATCGATTGTGGAATTTGTTGAACATGAGATTTTTGCACTGGGGAGGGGAAGAAAAGTTTAGCTTTTATAGATTTATTTACTTTGGTGTAAATATTACAATTTTTAATAAAATGGCGAGAAGATTACACCATTTACCAAGTTTCACTCTACCTTTGTACCAGACTGGCGGTAAAACCTCCAACCTTCAGGTAGTTGAGAATGGGTTTATGCATCTGGAAAGAAATTAATTTAGAGCCAGTCATTATATTCTCCAGTCCTTGTGTGTCCATGAATTCATCCTCAAAGCCCAAGACTGCCAAAAGGCTCAAGGGCGGCTTGAATTTCAGTTAGTTAATATCGCCAAACATCACTTCTTCATTACCCTGTCTTGGTAGGAGACGGTAGCCTAGAAGATGATTCCATGTTCATCGAAGTTGAAACAAGGCGATGAAGCAAAGAGATCAGCACTTGAATCATTGTTGAAGGTAATCGTAGTGGTAGCGTTGTTTAATTTCTGAGCGATATCCATATTTGATTTTCCATATTTTCAGCTACATGCTGAACTAGTTTCTTGCATTAAACATTTTCATGACGCACTTTGAAAGTCCACTGAAGCCTTTCATCTTTATAACTATTAAAAACACATGGCTGAAAATCAGCAACAGTAGGAGCGAGTGAAAACACGTCCAATCACTTCAAGAACCAGGAGAGAGCCCCGGTTTGGCTATGTTGCTCCTATGCATAATTATAGATTAGCAAATAGGGATATGAACATTGTGCCTACAAGGCTGAGAAAGTGAAGGAGATCTAGGATGTGGTGGGCAGACAATATCAAACAGGACCTTGTTAGAATAGGTGTAGTGTACGTGCCCAGATATAACTCTGAACAAATGTTTTGGGAACTAAGTTGCACAATCTGGCTAGACCTCCGTAGCCCATGGCTATTTGAGGATGATGATCATGTCTTTCTGACATCGCCTACTAGACGGTCAGAGCTACTACCATTAAACTTCGTCTACAATTAATCTCACTGTAACTTACTGCAATGTATGGGTTTAAATCTGAAAAAAGTCCCACTGCCAAAAGTTTGCCGTGAAAAATGCCCATTTCGTTAATCTACTACCACATAACTTTCAAGTCTATTCGTAGGGTAGGCGAGTGCAGTGCCCTTAGAGATTTTGGACACTTGCAGCGGGTTCAAACCTGACCAATCACAGTTAGGAAACCAATCAAATCCTTACATAGCCAAAACTAAGTGGAATTGCCACACCATATTCAGATCCAATCGGTCAATTACTTGAATTAAATGGAGCCGAAAATATCTGCCCTCTGTGAAGGCATTCCAGACTTGAACAAGTGCCCCACTCACCAGTTATAAGTAAGCCTTAAACCAGAGGCGTAGCGAAGGACTATAGTTGGGGGGGGGGGGAAGAAATCAAAATTTTTCCAACTCGAAATTCAAACTTTGCCAACTGAGGAAACTTCGATTTTCGTTCCATGGGGGGAAGGATTCCAGGCAATTATCGCACTATTTAACTTCCAATATGGCCAACTCTCCTTAATTTCACGAAACTAATCCCAATCTTTACATCACTCCTAAATTGCCAAATCACTTCAAACTCCCCAAGATTTTGCCAAGTTTCCTCGATTTTTTTCAACTCTCCTTAATTTCACAAACCGAATCTCAATTATCACAACTCGCCCGTATTTTCCAAGTAGATACGAATTTTGCCAACTCGCCGTAATTTTACAGAAAAAATCGCAATTTTTACATCTTCCCTGAATTTGATAAGTCACTTCGAATTTTATCAACTCTCCTTAATTGCACAAGAAAGGCACAATTTTCACAACTCCCTTGTATTTTACCAAGTGGCTTTGAAATTTGCCAACTCCCCTAGTTTTGCCAAGAGTTCTGTTTTTCCAACTCTCCTTAATTTCACAAAACCAATCCCAATTTTTATAACTCACCTGTACTTTACCAAGTGGCTTCCAATTTTGCCAACTTCCCTAGATTTTGCCAAGTTTTCTCGATTTTGTCAACTCTCCTTAATTTCACATAAACAATCCCAATTTTCACAAATCGCCCGCCTTTCACCAATTGGATTCGGGTGGGGGTGGCTCAGTTGGTAGCGTGCCAGGCTCGTAATCTGTAGTTCCCAGGTTCGAGTCCCAGCTGGGTCAGCGTTGAGATTTATCTCCGCAAAATTCCTCGCCTTGCCCACGGTCAGTAGGGGACACCGATGGGCTTGGAAAGACCGCCGTTCGTCGGATGGGAGTTAAGCCGTGGCCCCGTGTGCGGGAGAGCCATACCCTGTGCACGTTAAAGAACACGCTGGATGGCCTTGACGGGAGGCTACCATCTGTCTCCCAACAGCCGTTCCAGTGGGTCCTCTCCCCCAACCTTCTCTGAGCCTTCGGGATCCATGTGACCTGGCCATTTAGCCCATGGTGTGCAAAAAAAGTGCCGCTCAGAGGTAAAACAACCCAACCCAACTCTCCCAAGATTTACCAACTCTCCTAGATATTGCGAAGTTGCCTTGATTTTGCCAACACGCCATAATTTTACAGAAAAGAGATTGCAATTTTTACATCTCGCCTGAATTTCGTCAACTCTCCACGATTTTACCAAACACATGACTGGATACACCAAACATCACCCCGAAATCATCACCCAACTGCAAATAAGGAGAAACACAGAGGACATAGCCAGGAGACAACCCACTGTACCTGCCATCAACACATTCAACAAAGCCAAAGCTAAGCTAAGAAGAACAAGATTAAGCGTCAAAAGAAAGGAGTGGAGAAATTTCTGTAACAACATCAGCCCCAGAACAGACTCTCCCCTAATTTTGTCAACAATAAGAACACTCAGGACCCAGGCTCAACCTTTAGCCCCTTGACACTCATATTTATGGAAATATTCACTTTCTGCTAAACAAGGGGTTAACAACATTGTAATTCAGCTAACCACCACCCACACCCATGCCAACACACCTACCTACCAGCTGCATTGCACCCACATGAATGACACAATTAAACAAATGATACCATGCAAACTACCCTCACTCAACACACCCTTCACACCCAACGAACTTATCACAGCCATACACCAGGCCAATAAAAAAAGCACACCTGGCCCTGACAACATCACCTATAACACTATAAAAAACTTTGGCACAAAAACACTAAGCACATTGCTTAACATATACAATGAATGCTGGAACTCTCACACCTTCCCCACTGAATGGGAAGATATACACATTATCCCAATTTTGAAACCACATAAACCAGCATCAGAAATTTCTTCTTATCGACCAATTGCATTAACATCATGTATATTCAAAGTTCTAGAAAGAATGGTGCTCTCCAGACTAAAATTCTTCCTCCAGCAAACAAATACACTCCCCACTTGCCAAACTGGCTTTAGAGAGCACAGATCAACCACAGATAATTTCTTTGACATTATCACATCTGCTGAACTAGCCTTAAATAAAAAAGGAATTCTTTGTTGTGTCTTTCTAGACCTCACCTCTGCTTTTGATATTGCCTCACACACCAACATACTCTACAAATTACATCAACTAGGCATCACAGGAAACATTTTTGAATTTTTTAAAAATTTCCACACACACAGAAAAATTTAAGTCAAGCTGGGGACTACCCTATCTGACCCACATAAACTCAACAGAGCATTACCACAGGGCAGTGTGGTTTTCCCCACATTATTCAACATCTTACTACATGACCTCCCAACTTTTTTCAACAATAAAATCACATGCTCCATCTTTGCAGATGATATAGTGCTTGGGACCTTTGGAACTAACATCAACAGCATACAAACCACATTACAAAATGCAGTCAACCAGGTTCTTGACTTTATACAAAATGGGGACTTGCCATCTCAGCACCTAAATCTGCGGTCTTACCCATTACACGCAAACACTTACCTACCAATTCACCAAATATTACAACTGACAATTGCACCATTCCCATTGTCACCCATTACAAATATTTAGGGCTAACAATAGACCGTAAGCTTACCTGGAAACAACACATTAAAAACATTAAATCCACATGCATTGGAGCATACAACATATTAAATTCCATCACAAGAGTGTCATGGGGGGCCAGCGATAAAGTAATGCTTACTTTCATCAAAGTATTTATCAACTCTAGACTAGAGTATGGCCTCCCAGCACTCAACACTGCTTCAAACACACAAATCAATAAAATTGAAACTATGCAAACACGCGCCATCAGACTTGCCCTGGGTCTTAAAGCTGGCTGCCCAAACCTCGCCACTTGGGCAGAAGCTAACATGCCACCTCTAACAATCAAAAGACACCTCCTCACATGCAAACACTACATCAAACTTAAACACTACAATCCCACTCACCCAGCCATACTTAGAATTGAATCCACCACTAACTCTACTACCACAGCACAAATAATAAAAAAAAAAACACTTTACCCCACTTGGCAACAAATTAAATCCTATAAACCCACACAAACACTTCCCTATTGGTTACTTAAAAAACCAAACATTCACCTCACTCTACCAAACATCACCAAAAAAAAAAAAGCTCACCTCCCCATTGAACTAATATTGCTGCAGACAACTAAATCACACAACTATCAGACACTGACCGTACAATTTACACTGATGGATCTCATATTCCACACACCACCTCTGGCTCTGCTGCTTTTTACACCCCTTCCACAAATTCTCTTATAAAATTAAATCATGCTGAAAATAGCACCTCTTCAGAGCTAGCAGCAATACATATGGCATTAGGCTGGGCCACCCACCTCAACAAACAACACATTAACATAATCACAGACTCAAGGCCTGCATTAAAATAAAAAATAAATACCCCCTCAGGCAGCTGCTTGCAGAGGTCTGACAGAAGTCTGTCAGTTTATATGCCATAGTAGAAGGTCTGTGAGGATGGCATGACCTCAGCAGAAAAACACACATATCCATGCCTTCTCTGGGGCTCGAACCCAGGTCCCTTAGATCAGTAGCCAAGCGCGCTATCCACTCGGCCACGGGACGGCTGGACCTGCATTACAACTCATTAACACACTAACAGTAGATCCATCACAGAACCATTCCCTTTTCCACATTCAAAACATAGCACACAACATTATAGACAAGGGAAACACCCTAACATTTTACTGGATTTCCTCCCATTGCAACATCATCCATAATGAGACTGTTGACTCACTTGCTAAACAAGGCCTCACACTCACAACCCCAAATTACCACACTGTCACTACATGCAAACATCACATAAGAGAATGCACAAAATATTTTTATCACACATGGACCTAGAATTGGGTACAACACACTACAGATAAAAACACATTCAGAGCCACAATAGCACCCTCTCCAAACACACTACATCTTAACTACTTATCTAGAAGGGCCCAAACAGCAATACACAGACTCCGAACTGGCAGAGCGAACATCAACAAAGACTTATTTATGATTAGAAAAATACATACTGCACTCTGCCCAAACTGCCAAGTGATAGAGGATATCCCCCACTACCTACTACACTGTCAAATATACAACACACAAAGACACACCCTCTGTCACAAACTTGCTACACTTGGAGTCATCACATTCACCTTACAGACCATCCTAAACCCCACCCATACAAAGACAAAATCACATTTCAGGGCCCTTGCCCATTTCATACAAAGTACTGGCAAAATCCTTTAACCTTTCAACTTCTTGCAGACTCTCCATCTCAATATGTGAAATATGACTCCTCCCTGCAGACACCTCCTACTCAAAAGATCCATTGGACACCAAAAGATCCAGATGCCAAAAAGATCCAAAGGGACAAAAAAGATCCAGTTCAGGGACAAAAAAGAAGCATTTTGGACACATTACTGCACCACCTTATTTCCCTAGTGCAATTGTATTGACGTTTTAAAAAAAAATATTTATATACATAATTATACTCTGTAACAATAAACTACAACTCCCAAAGTACCCTTTTTCAAAAATGATTACTAGTTGTGGCAAACCATCTGCCTGACCAATTTTCATCACTTTAGTTTTCTCTCTGTTTATAACCAAACCAACTACAGTACAAGTCTCATCAACAGCTCGAATGAAAGAGTTCATCTCATGAACATCATTTGCCAAAAGAGCTAAATCATCAGCATATTCTAAATCAGAAATTTTAAGATCTGCGGACCATTTTAGGCCATCCTTAATTGTAAGAGATTCGGGATTTTTTTTGCAAGAGATTCGATTATAAACAAGATAATAGGAAACTAGATGCTTTTGATACCAGATGCTTATGCAGTATCTTGGGGATTAGGTGGTTCAACTTTGTAACTAATGATGAGGTTAGGCAAAGGAGTCTGCAACCCCCTTTAAGCACCATATTGTGCAGAGAGAGACTCCGTTGGTTTGGGCGTGTTGCCGATGTGGATAATTATAGATTGGCGAATAGGGTTATGAACAGTATGCCTAAAGGCTTCAGAACGAGGGGGAGACCTAGGATGCGATGGGCAGACAATGTCAAAAGGACCTTATTAGAATTGGTGTGCAGTGGCTAGATGCAGTAGATGTAGCTCAGTACAGACTTGCTTGGAGAACCAAATTGCACGGTTTGGTTGGACCTCCGTAGCCCATGGCTGCTTGAGAATGATGATTATGATGGTGATGATGTATAAACTGTCAGGCTACTGTCAGAACTCTGTGGGAAGCAGAATATTTTTTTTATTAATGTAGGAATTTCGTGTGGTATTAAAAACTTTAAGAAGTAAGCAAGTAACTGATAATGCTATATTACGTTTCGTTTTTCCCTTGTTACACATTTAGCTTGTGACGAAGGTCGAACAGAGCGAATAAGACATACTTCACCAGAAAAACTACGTAATATGTGCATGGAAATATCCTCGCCTTTGCTCTGCATTCGAACGAATCGTGGAGACGAACTCTCTGACTGCTCGGCCACTGGACGATTCTAAGTCATTTTCTCTGAAAACGAATCTGGATGCAATATTTGATTTTTGTGGCATCATGGGAAGGCGATTGTACCCGCCATGTTCGTTTAAGAGCTGTGTTCGGTTTGATAATTATGAGTGAATTTTGCAAGTTTGTAGTTTCTCGCTTGAAAACAAAAGACTTGTATCTATAAAAACTATGATCAAGTTCAAAAAACGATTGCCATGATCAGAGTGCAACATGTAACGTTATTTGAAGATGAGAGATATTTCCGAAACAAAGCTTATGTCGAACACGCTAAGATATGGCAAGGTATGTAGTAATAACTTTAATGTCAACATATGAACAATTATAGGTAATTACTTGTTTACATGAAAGTACTGAATAATCATTTAAATACTGTTAGTAACTATATATGAATTGGTGCTGACGAAAAATGAAACTTAGAAAAAACTTGTTTCGACAATTCAGTTGTAATAATAAAGGCGAAAATTGGTGAGTATTTAAATGTACATCATTAACCTGCATCAGTGGGAATCTGATTTAAATAAAATTTCCCCCATCTCTTATGCAGCAATTGTAAGAAATATTGGGCCTGCTGAGCTCCCTATTCCCAAAATAAAATTTATAATATTGTGTAATACATACTAGAATAAATTCTTTTTAAAAACAAATGCATTGGTAAAAAAGCACGTGAATTCAAAAAAATTTGGTGTCCAATATTACTTGCATATGGATAAGAGTAAAAATAGAAGTTTGCAATTCTTTTAGAAAATTTTGTGTCAATTAGCATTAATGTAGTATGCTGAATTTAGTAAAATGTGAACTAGCTGTATACATTAATTGAAATTTCAGAACTGCAATTTTTGATATTAAGGTGCAGAAACAACCCTGTAATTCTCTTGAATCTCTACTCGGGGTCACGTAGGACACTCAAAACATTTGATAGAACAACAAATGCTGCCTTGGCAATATTCGCCAAAAATGTTTAATTTAGTAGTAATTACCGAAAAATGCTTAAAATGGTACACCCTAATGACCATAGCTTCATTCAACAGTTAATAAATAAATGCCACATAATGAAAACAACAGACGGAAATAAAGTTTATAGTTCTGGTTTTTTTTTTCTATGTAATGTTGCAGAGGTTTTTTTAGGAATGCTAAAAATCAATAAGAGTATACCCCCCCAAAAAAACTACAAAAGCTGCCTGTAGATGATTGCCATTTTGCATATTTTCATGGCTGGCATTCATTTCAACAATTATCTTCTACCTGCATTATAAACTCCTAGAATATAACAAATAATTTTTTTTGTAATGCTCTGGATTGCAAAATCAGGATGAATTTTTTTTTTCAAAACTCTGATCGGAATTTATGCTATAATATGAAATATTTTTCACCCTTTGTGAATCTTACTGTATTTTTTACTGTATAAACAATGTCTAAGAAAAAAAAATCAATGTGAAGAACCAAAACAAGTGGAAGACTGCAATTTTTTATATCTGGTCATTAACTGAGATTTCATGAGATTTTTCATAAAAGCCAGGATATTTTATACTGTCTTAATTTTTTATTGTAGCAGTCTTACGTAAACCATCTTTGGAAATATATATGCATTTTTTATAAAGAACCTTTCTTGCACTCCATAGATTAAAAATCCAGAATAGCCAAACACATCCATTGGCCATAAAATTTTAAGTATACCAGATCAAAACTTTTCTTCTGAGTTCATTTTATCTTCATTTTTGCAGAAAAAAATCTAAGCATGCCTGTTTAAAACCAAAATTCCTTAAATAGGGTTGAATTCTCGTGATTTTTTTCATTTAAGCTTGCATTGTTTGTCCACATGGTTCACTCCAAATGTGGTTTTAAACAACTACAACAAAGACATACATGCTTTTTTTTAAAAATTTAACCTATTTTACTGAAATTGGAGTCTAAAATTTTTTTTCTACATGCATTTCCCACTGGAATATTTCACATAATTTTTTTATTTTTAGTTTGAAAGCAATCTGTTGACTAAGGTTTTACTTTTCATCAGTAGTGAAACGCACTATCAATTCGACCATCGGGATGAAAAGCATTATTTTCCCAAAGGGTGAGGTTTATTAGTGAAATTTTAATGCTTTTTAAATTTGATCATTTTAAATGAAAGTGGGATCTAAAAAGGCACTTCTCTTGTTTTCAAAAAAGAAAAGCAAAAATGTAACTCGTGAAATGACAAGCTGAAAAAAATTGGTTTTGCTGTGAGTAGGATTCGAACCCACGTCTCCTGGAAATTTTTTCAGCTTATTATTTCATGAGTTCCATGTCTACAGGACATATCCTATGGTTCTTTACTACACAAGAAAATGTTTTCACTTTGTCACCTGTCTGTTTGCTTATTTTTCCATTCCGTCTGTAGACATCCAACATTTTTACTTTTAGACATAGTGACATCACAGTGTTACGTGGCCAATATATCAATAAATATTTTGTGGAAAAAATTTTGCCGATATACGGGATGAGCCATCATTAGTTCAATCGGGTAGAATACCAAGGCATGTTTCTGGAGAGATGCGGGTTCAAGTCCCATATGTTGGCGAAATTTTTTCCACAAAATATTTATTGATATATTTACTTTTAGACTTAAAAAATATTTTGTTATTTTAGGTATTGATTCAATTTTAAAATTTACATTTTTTGAATCTCCAAAATGTTTTAACTTCGCCTCCTAAAGGTGGAAAAAAGGTGAATATTACAAACGATGTACCTATGCTGAAAATTTGAAATTTTCTTGGTGGAATGTGAAGGTCATGAGTTTGCATAGGCAACAATGTATTGATCACATACCCTCAGAGGGTGAAAGGCAACTTTTTTTGTTTCAAGAAATAATTGTTTGCTTTTAGAAATGAATTAAAAATTTTTTTTTTAAGTTGGATAGGTTTTTAAATATATATGACAATTTGCATTTTAGGAATTGCAAAAAATTTAATTTATCCCTCTAACAGAGAAAAAAAGTTAAAAATTGCAAACTTTTAAAAAGATATTGCAAATGATGCATTTATTCTAGAAATTTGAAATTTTTATTGTAAAATGTGAAGGTCATGTAGTTTTTATTTGCAACAATAAGTTGGGTCCTTTCACACAGGGGGTGCGGGAAATGCAATCGTTTTAAGAAATATTGGAAAATTATTTTTCATTTGGATTGGTACTAATGAAATATTCGCATTTAAAAATTTGCTACGCAGTTTTCATTTACATCGTTAGTGGGAATAAAATATGAAAAAAGGTGATACTTTTAACGAATGTTGCAAATGATTTGTTTATGGTAGAAATTTCGGTGGTAAGGTGTCGAGAGATTCTGCTGAGGAGCAATGATTTGCTTCTTTTGTCAGAGGGATGTAAGAAAAACAACTTTTTAAATTTTCGGAATAAAAATGCATTTTTTTCATTGTTTAAGTACTAGTGTAATACTATTATTGAAATTTCCCAGTAGTCCATTAGTTTGAACTAAATCTTTTAAAGAGTGCAAAAGTAGGTAAATGAAAAGTTTCATTCTCTTTGAAAATGAATTCCCATATTCACTAGAATCAACTACTTTCTACTTTGAAATTTGTAACTCTAAAAGGGGCAAATACACCTAAACCAGGTCTGTCTAACCTGCAGCTCATGAAACAAAAAAATCAATATACTGTATCTTCTAGAAGAAATTAAACCATCTATATTGATTAATACCAAAGTTTGTGAAAAAGATTTAGAGCTTTGGATTTATTTCATTTCTATGAAATTTTTAAACAGAAGTAGAAAAATATAAATATTATAGTGATCAATGTAAACGTTGATTCCAAATAGTTAAAAATTTTTTTCTTAAAGTAATGTGCCTCATCACAAATGATAGAGAATAATGGGCTAAGTGGCAAAGTCATAAAGATCCTAAGGGAGGGAGGAGGTTGATGGGATGAGGATCCACTAGACAGCTGTTAGAAGACAGATGGAAACCTCCCATCAAGACTATTCCAAGTGTTCTTTAACATGCATAAGGTATGGCTCTCTTACACATGAAACCATGGCTTAATGTCCCATCCTACGAACAGTGGTTTTCAAGCCAATCAGTGTCCCCTACTGACTGAGGGCAGGGCGGGGAAAAATCTCAACATTAACCCAGTTGGGGCTCGAACTTGGGAACTGGAGTTGGTAAGGGTAGAGCAGTCCTGGGAAACGGTTGTAGCTGAACAGCCATCTAGAAAATTGAAATGGAATTGCAGCAGCCAAAAAAATATACAGTCAATAATGTATAGTCAAAGCAAAAATGAAGGTAAAACATAAACAATACAAATATATTAATTGTTTTGATAGAAATTCACCTTCTTGTCTTCTATTCTGTATTGTATTTCTTGTCTTCTATACATTCTTGTTCTGTTTCACAAAATGAGGTTGCAAGCAACAGTTTGCCTGGGCTCTAGGATCGCCCATACATTGCAAAACACCTTGAAAAGAGAACTTTAGTGATCGTATTACATCATATACACGAGGGAGAATAGTGTCAAAGTGGTATCATGCAATGCTAATAATTTTTACATGCATTTAGTAATTTATTCTACATGTTGCGATGAAAAAAATTAGCTTGCTATGCTTATTAATGTACCAAAAATGAAAACTTGCAAAAAGGAAAGTGTTACCGGAACACAAGAAAGTGTTTGACCAAGCCTAATGTGGGATGATCTAGGGGAGAGTAGACCTTTAAAATTCTGGTTAAACAGCATTGCATAATTTGTAGATCTAGATAGAGAGAGATGTACAACAAAATCTGGTTATATTTTATGCAATGACCCTTTGGAGATGTAAATAATCAAGTAGGATTATCACAGCTCAATTAAACACTAAAATTATTGTTTTATTGTGAGTTCAGACTTTCTAAGTGCTTCTTCAGATTGTGGAAAAAAAAGCATAATTTAGTTTTCTAAGGTGAGATGTTTATTAGAGCTTAAACAGCTCGACACCGTAATAGTGTCATCTCTAATATAACGTAATGTTACGATGCTTATTGATTATAGGTTGAAAGCAGTGGTGGATTTAATATTTATATACTCCAGGCATGGAAATTATTTCAAGATGCTCCATAGGGAGATTGATATGTTAAAAATGCCAATGTTTCATGATGAAACTTCTAAATTCAAATATTCTGTTTTATGTAAATGGTATGTCGAACATAGAGAAAAAATATATATATATATTTCTGTATATATAGAAAATGAACTAGAAGCAATATATTTACTATTACGTATTCTTAACTTTCCTTATAAATTTTACAAAAGTGATCATAAAATGCAAAAAAATTGCATAAAATTGAAACAATATGCAAAACATACACTTACAAAATTCAAGCTGTCTTTTTCTCAATTTTTGACTAGCAAACACGTAAATTTAATATTCAAAATTTAAATTAACATTGTTTTTAGTATATAGTAAAGATAAATGCCACCCAATGCAGTTGCATGTGCAGTAGCGCTGCTCCTGCCTATCCAACTTTAAAGAAATTTTCAGTTTATTTATAAAAACCAAGATATTGATTTTCCAGTGATGGACAGACAAACAGACGAGAAAATGAAAATATTAATGCTCTTTTTTTGTTGCTTTTTCTTTTGGTAAGCCTAGCTACCGTTGGGCAGTGTGGTGTTTTGATGAAATCACCTCGTGCGGCCATAGAAAAGCTGCCCCATGGCCGAGTGGTTAGCATGCTTGGCTACTGATCTAAGGGACCTAGGTTTGAGCCCCGAATAAAACATGGATGTTCGTGTCATTCTGCTGAGGTCCCACCATTCTCTCAGACCTACTGTGGCATAAAAACTGACAGGCTCCTGTCAAGACCTCAGTGGCAAGCAGCTGTTTGAGGGGGTATTTATAAATAAATTAATAGACTCGACCAATCTTGGCTTCTACCTGTAAATAACCACTCTCATAGTTGATTCAAATATTTAGAGGAAAAATTGTCTTGAGCCGGGTGGTATACGAACCCACGACCTCCTGATAACATGTCAGGTGCTCTGGATCACTGAGTTACCGACCGCCAATCAAGATCTCCTCTAACTGATGTTATGAACATTCTCAAACCTTCATTCCTAATATGCAGGGAGTATTCAGGCAATCCAGCCCTAACTGGCTTTTTTTTTAATGCCTTTTCTTAGATGGAAAGCATTTAATTACGAGTATGCAATTATAAATAAATTAATAGACCTAACCCATGGAGGTAGGAAGATAAGAGGAGGAGCCCTAAGCACTTGAAAATGATGCTACGGCAGCCATGTTGTTCTATTCAAAACATTGATCAGTAGTTACTCACCTATACTAATTTTTGTCGACATTTGTATTTTGGCAGCCTGTTCAGCTTACGGCTGCACGAATCGCACAGTAAAACTGAGTGTAAGTAGGCTTGATTGCAGTGGCAGACGGTTTGTTTTGAATGCAACAACATGGCTACCGCAATGCTGCGTAAGCATCATTTTCCTTCCACAGGGAAAGCGTGTTAGGGCGTCTCCTTATCTTCCTACCTCCATGACTCAACCAATCTTGGCGTCTACCTATAAATAACCACTCTCATAGTTGATTCAAATATTTAGAGGAAAAATTGTCTTGAGCCGGGTTGGATACGAACCCACGACCTCCTGATAACATGTCAGGTGCTCTGGACCACTGAGCTACCAGCCGCCGATCAAGATCTTCTCTAACTGATGTTATGAACATTCTCAAACCTACATTCCTAATATGCAGGGAGTATTCAGGCAATCCAGCCCTAAGCGGCTTTTTAATGCCTTTTCTTAGATGGAAAGCATTTAATTACGAGTATGCAATTATAAATAAATTAATAGACTCAACCAATCTTGACTTCTATTTATAAATAACCACTCTCATAGTTGATTCAAATATTTGGAGAAAAAAATTCCTGATAACATGTCGGAGCACCTGACATGTTATCAGGAGGTTGTGGGTTCGTATCACACCCGGCTTAAGACAATTTTTCCTCTAAATATTTGAATCAACTATGAGAGTGGTTATTTATAGGTAGAAGCCAAGATTGGTTGAGTCTATTAATTTATTTATAATTGCATACTTGTAATTAAATGCTTTCCATCTAAGAAAAGGCATAAAGCCGCTTAGGGCTGGATTGCCTGAATACTCCCTGCATATTAGGAATATAGGTTTGAGAATGTTGATAACATCAGTTAGAGGAGATCTTGATTGGCAGCCAATAACTCAGTGGTCCAGACACCTGACATATTATCAGGAGATTGTGGGTTCGTATCCCACCCGGCTCAAGACAATTTTTCCTCTAAATATTTGAATCAACAATGAGAGTGGTTATTTATAGGAAGAAGAGGGGGTATTTATTTTTTATTTTAAAATTAAAATGAATGGCAGGCAATACCGGGGGGGGGGGGGGAGTTGTCTCGGGCAATCCCGGTGTACTTCTCGCCTGGAACAAAATATTTTTGTTAAGATCAATTTTCATGCATTTGCCCGGGCCGTTTTTTGCTCCCAAACTGCCCTTGACTGAAAGCGTTTTAATCGTGTTACACAAGCATCTTAAGTGACCCCGAGCAGTGATTTGAGATAATTACCAACAACTTTTTCAAACCCTTTTATATGAAAATAGCTCCAGAACTAAATAATTTCATTGCAAACAATTGTTTTAATCGGCATATATTGTAATGCTCCCAATCATCAACAGTTAAATGTTAGATAGCCTAGATATTCAGATGCCAATCAATAATCTTTTTGTCAAAAAATAGGGTCCCAATTTGAATTTGGGCATAAATAATTAAAATTTCATTAAGTGAACATCCATTAAAAAACTGTAAACACAGACTAAATTTTAATTAACTTATTAATGTGGTCAAGAAGAAAAAAATTAGTACCAATTATCAATAGTATCAATAAAAAAAATTACAAAATATACAAAATTAGTATCAATAAAACTGTTTACTCAAATCAGAATCACTAAAAAGTACAGGTCCATAAGTATAATGGACCACTAATTCAATACTAGCTGGACAACAATAGCATTTGCAAAACCTCAGAGCTCAAACCGAGACTGCTCATCCACAGAACTGGGCATTATGCTTCTACTACAAGCCGCTGAACTTTACTCAGCTAGAGCTTCCGCTCAAACTATTTCTTAATGCTGACTGAGATACACCTGCAGTCACATGTCAATTAGCCACATTTGTATAAGTGATTGTAGTGTCTTGGATGATGCAAGCAATTGTGACCTTATCACTTGTGGTTCCTGAACTGAACCAGTGTCACTGAACTGAAACCAGTTATTTGCAACTTTGAGCTGATCGGAGGAAGAACAGCAGCAATAATACCAGAGACAACCAATCTTAAAAAACAACAAAATTGGAAACAATATGTTGCTAATCAAAATTATAAAAAAGCTGTGAGAAATATATAACCTTATTAAGGACAACAAATGTAAAAAAAAAAAATTGGAAATGGTGTATTGCTGATCCCAATTATAAAGGAAAATATCTGAAATTAATACCATCAGAGACAACAAGTGTAAAAAAACATATTCCAGCAGCCATGGACTATGGAGGTCCAACCAGATTGTGCAGGTTATTTCTCTAAACACATATGCCCTCAGCTACATCAGGCCACTTTAGACTATTCTAACAAGGTGCTGTTTGACATTATCTACCCACTGCATACTAGATCTCCCCCTCTTTCTCAGGCCTTTAGGCACACTGTTCATACCTAACCCTGTTCACTAATAGGTAATTATTCATAAGGGCAACATGACCAAACCAACCGAATGCCCAAGATAGTGCATAAACATGTAGAATCAAAGGCATTATGTTTCCTGCTAACTTGTGTACAAAGCATCCAAGTTTCACTACCATAACTAACTCTAGAAAGAATCAAACTATTATACAACCTAATTTTAGTCTTTAGGTGTATATGCCTATTTCTTCACACTCACCATACATTCTTAAATGTCTGAGTAGCGATTCCTATTTGTCTGTTTTACACCACCACCACCATCATCATCATCAAGCAGCTATGGGCTACGGACATCCAACCAGACCATGCAATTTAGTTCTCCAAGCATATCTGTCCTGAGCTACATCTTCTGCATCTGGTCACTGCACACCAATTTTAACAAGGTCCTGTTTGACATTGTCTGCCCACCACATCCTAGGTCACCCCCTCTTTCATTCTTTAGGCACACTGTTCATAACTGTATTCGCTAATCTATAATTACCATGCAGGCAACGTGTACAAACCAACTGAGTTTCTCTCTGCATAATATACTGCTTAGAGGAGGTTGCCAACTCCTTTGCCTAACCTATTCATTACTTACAAAGTTGAACCACCTAATACCCAAGATACTGCATAAGCATCTATAATCAAAAGCATCAAGTTTCCTGTTATCTTGTTTACAAAGCATCCAAATTTCACTATCATAACTAACCTGTCCGTTTTCTACCACACAAAACATTAACTATCTGGTATAGCTTTCTGCTGTTGTGCTGTCTAACTGCTTCCTCAACTTTGTCAGCCAAACCATCAAGCCAAAGATTCTTATCAGCAGTTAACTGATCTTTTACACGTTTATTAAGTTCTCTGTAATGCTTTCTATATGGAGTAGTAGGGTATTGATTAAGGACATTCCTGCAGTTCTTCCTTTCCGAAATAAGCTCAAGTGCCTTATCACTCAGATAATTCTGTCTCTTCTGCTCCTTTTTTCCTAAAAGAGTACTGTTAGTGTCCAAAAAAGACTGTTTA
The DNA here is from genome assembly GCA_038380435.1 of Ryuthela nishihirai. Taxonomy (NCBI): domain Eukaryota; kingdom Metazoa; phylum Arthropoda; class Arachnida; order Araneae; family Heptathelidae; genus Ryuthela; species Ryuthela nishihirai. The sequence continues at coordinate 43,079,810 of JAWZYU010000001.1, read as the reverse complement.
AAATGATCCCATTCTTCCTCAACTTCAGTATTAAGCATACCATGACTGTCACAATGTCATAATGACATGGTAAGCTTTGGTTATAACTCAGTGTTTCAGAGCTTCAGTATTAAAAGTAAATTTTTTAACCCCCTAGCACAACACTTTTTAAGTTTAGGTTGCAAGACACTTTTAACAAGGTAATGGTAACATCTAAATTTAGATCCCCTATTTGACCTTGTATTCTTTAAAGAACTAGCCCATTTGCTGTTAAATAATATATAATCCATCATATTCTTATGCAGCCCATCTGGTGAAACCCATGTTTCAGTGTTTGTAATAAATGTTAGTTATTTTCAAACCATTAAGTTTATTTACATGTAGGAGACTTTGCCCATAATAGCTACTAATACCAAAGGGACCTATCACCCCTCCCCAAAAGTCAGTCAGTATCAACTTTAGCATTGAAGTCATCTAGAACAAGGGTAATATCTCCTCTCTTGACAGGATTCAATATATCCTGAAGTTGTCTGTAGCATTTATATTTCTCGTCCTCATTAGCATCCTCATTTGGGGGCATGACAACAGATAACATTCAAGTCTTCAATGCTTGTTTTAAATTTAGCTGTGAGAAACCTTTCATTAATGCACTCATATCCCAGAAGAGCATCACTAACTTGTTTGCTGAGAAGCAGACCTATGCCTTGGTGATGCTTAATTATCTTCCCTCCCTGAAAAGAGAAATTCAAGATTATTTCTAAGAATCTGACCTTTATCTGTCGATCTGGTCTCTTCCAAGCTGAGAATTTCTAAATTATTATGATGGAATTCTTGTGTGAGGACATCAAGAGAATAATCTCTGTGCAGAATTTTCACATTCCAACTACCTATGGAGAGAAAATGGTTAGTGGGATGTTTAAAAACACTATGTTTATTCACAGAGGAAGTGTGGACAATATTAAACAGTTGCCTAATCAAAGGCATGGGACAAAGACCTGTTCCCCCACTATTAAAGGCTGAAGCCATCTACACTGGAATACTTCTTCCAATGTAGGTTTGACAATGCCTATAGAAGCAACAGTTCAAGTACCTGCGATGGCCACTTCTCAGGATTATCCACCAGCTGATAAAATGTATCCTGAGAATCAGCCACAGTAGGATAAAATGTATCCTGAGAATATGCCACAGTAGAAAGTCTGTGAGGTTGACAAGATCTGTACACTTGGGGATGTCAACCCACAAACAAAACAGAAAACACAAGGAAGAATTTCCCTCATCAGAAGCAGACAAGTGCAGCAAATTCAGGACCCATAATCAAGGTCAGAGCCATTATTCTATTCTGTTGTTGTATTTGGTCAGTACCAGGACACTGTGTGGTTGACCACTCTTCAGCAGGGTGGGGAAAAAAAGTTGCTATAGTAGTCTGGATCAGTAGCCCACCCTTATCTGGCAGCCCTCTCCTTCCATTCCCTTCTACAAGAGGATCTCTTTTGAAAGGTCGTAACAGTCTGCACCATGAGAAGTCGGGGTTGGACTTCAGGTGCTAGGCCTGGCCAATTCTGTACATCTTCTTGGGATTGTTGAATAGCTCTCCTTTCAGTGACTACCTAGCTACAGTTTACTGAGAACAATATTCAGTTCCATAACTAAAAATAATAACTTTAACTATTAATATATATAAGAAGAATATTAATTTTAACTATTGATATATATATATAAGTAAAATATTTGAAAAAAACAATAAAAAAAAACATGCACAATAAACATTGATTCAGCTATCCAAAACACTATAGACTGCCTCCATCCATTAAAAGATGCTTCAGGATTTTCACAAAAGACCCTATAATTACTCTTTCTGCATCCTTTAGCCATCCCATGGCCGAGTGGTTAGTGCGCTTGGCTACTGATCTAAGGGACCTAGGTTCAAGCCCCGGGTAAGACATGGCTGTTTGTTTCGTTTTTCTGCTGAGGGCCTGCCATCCTCTCAGACCTGCTATGGCATATAAACTGACAGGCTCCTGTCAGACCTCTGTGGCAAGCAGCTGCTTGAGGGGGTATTTATTCATTTATTTTTTATGGACAGCTACCATTTTTCCACATCGATGATCCTACAGCAAACAAAATTTCCACTTAAATTCTCTTGAATATTAGCATAAATAATATTAATAATGATATGTTTATTCATCTGGTGGATAACCCAGAGCAGAGGTCATCGCAGGCACCTGAACTCTTGCTTCTACTGGCATTGTCAAATTCTACATTGGAGGAAGTCTAGTGTAGATGGCATCAGCCTTTAGTGATGGGGGAAAGGGTCTTTGCACCCATGCCTGCAATTAGGGGCTGTTTGATATTGTCGGCATTCCCTCTCTCAATAAAAATAGTTTCTTTAAATATTCCACTAACCATTTTCTCTCCATAGGAAGTTGGAATATGAGGACTCTGCACAGAGGTTATTCACTTGATGTCCTTACAGAATAATTCCACCATTATATTTTAGATATTCTTGGCCTGCGAGAGACCAGATGGATAGATAAAGATCAGAGCCTTAAAAATAATTCTAAATTTCTCTTTTCAGGGGGGGAAGATAATAAGCAAGCATCACCAGAGTGTAGGTCTGCTTCTCAGCAGACATGCCAGTGATGCTCTTCTAGAATATGAGTGCATTATTAATGAAAGATTTCTTATAACAAAATTTCAGACAAGCATTAAAGACTTGAATGTTACCTGCTGTTATGCCCCCACTGAGGATGAGGAGGAGAAGGAAAGATTTTATGCACAACTATGGCCGAGTGGTTAGCGCGCTTGGCTACTGATCAAAGGGACCTGGGTTCGAGCCCCGGATAAGGCATGGTTGTATGTGTTGTTTTTCTGCTGAGGTCCTGCCATCCTCTCAGATCTTCTATTTTGGCATATAAACTGACAGGCTCCTGTCAGACCTCTGTGGCAAGCAGCTGCTTGAGGGGGTATTTATTTTTATTTATTTTTTATTCAGGATATTTTGAATTCTGTCAAGAAAGGAGATATTACCCATGTTTTTGATGACTTCAATGCCAAAGTTGGTACTGATTCTGACCTTTGGGGAGGGGTGATAGGCCCTTTTGGTATTAGTAGCTGCAATGACAATGGACAACGCCTCCTACAGGTAAGTAAACTCAATGGTTTAAGAGTAACTAACACTTATTACAAACACCAAGACATAAATAAGTACACATCTGGTTTCACCAGATGGGCTGCATAAGAATATGATAGATTATATATTAATTAACATCAAATGGCTTTTTCTGTTAGGAATACCAGGTCATATAGGGGGTCATAAAGAGTTGAAATTCGATCTGCCCATTACCTTATTAAGAGTGTCTTGCAGCTTAAACTTAAGAAATGTAGTGTTAAGGTTAAAAAAATTTACCTTTAATTCTGAAGCTCTGAAAGACCCAGTTATAGCTAAAGCTTACCATGATAGGTTACTTGGTCATTATGACATTCATGGTTTGCTTACTACTGAAGTTGAGGAAGAATGGGACTGTTTTAAACAGTTTTTTTTTTTGGAAACTAACAGTAATCATTTAGGGAAAAAGCAGCAGAGGAGGCAGAATTCAGTGATAAGGCACTTGAGCTTATTTCAGGAAGAAAGAACTGTAGGAATGTCCTTAATCAATACCCTACTAGTCCTAATAGAAAGCATTACAGAGAGCTTAATAAATGTGTAAAGGATCAGTTAACTGTTGATAGAATCTTTGACCTAATGGCTTGGCTGATAAAGCTGAGGAAGCAGTTAGACAGCACAACAGCAGAGAGCTGTACCAGATAGTAGTGGTCAAGCACACAGGGTCCTGGTGCTGACCATATAAACCCACTGGACAGATATATTGCTCGGAGCTTGATTATGGATCCTGATTTTGCTGCACTGGTGGGCTTCTGTGGAGGGAAAATCTTCTGCTGTGTTTTCTGTTTGTTTGTGGGTTGCCAGCTCCAAGTGAATAGATTCACAGGATATGTTTATTAGCTGGTGGATAATCTTGAGCAGAGGTCATCGCAGGCACCTGAACTCTTTGCTTCTACTGGCATCGTCAAATTCTACATTGGGGGAAGTCTTCCAATGTAGATGGCTTCAGCCTTTAGTGGTGGGGGAACGGGTCTTTGCCCCATGTCTGCGATTAGGGGGCTGTTTGATATTGTCGGTATTCCTTCTCTCAATAAACATAGTTTCTTTAAACATCCCACTAACCATTTTCTCTCCATAGGTAGTTGGAATGTGAGGACTCTGCACAGAGCTTTTTCTCTTGATGTCCTTACAGAAGAATTCCACCATTATATTTTAGATATTCTTGTAAATGGTAGCTAGGTAGTCACTGGAAGGAGAGCTATGCACCAATCCCCTGTGATGATGCATAGAACCGGCCAGGCCTAGCACCTAATGTCCAACCCCGCCTTCTCGTGGTGCGGACCGTTAGTAACTTTCAAAAGAGATACTCTCTTGTGGAAGTGAACAGAAGGGGAGGGCTGCCAGATTAGTGTGGCCTACTGATCTGGACAACTATGGCTACTTTTCTTTTTTTTCTACCCTGCTGAGGAGTGGTCAACCACACAGGGTCCTGGTGCTGACCATATAAACCTACTGGACTAGACAGATATATGGCTCTGAGCTTGATTATGGATCCTGATTTTGCTGCACTGGTGGGCTTCTGTGGAGGGAAAATCTTCCGCTGTGTTTTCTTTTTGTTTGTGGGTTGACAGCCCCAAGTGAATAGATCCACAGGATATGTTTATCAGCTGGTGGATAATCCTGAGCAGAAGTCATCGCAGGCACCTGAACTCTTTGCTTCTATTGGCATCGTCAAATTCTACATTGGAGGAAGTCTTCCAGTGTAGATGGCTTCAGCCTTTAGTAGTGGGGGAACGGGTCTTTGCCCCATGTCTGCGATTAGGGGGCTGTTTGATATTGTCGGCATTCCCTCTCTCAATAAACATAGTTTCTTTAAACATCCCACTAACCATTTTCTCTCCATAGGTAGTTGGAATGTGAGGACTCTGCACAGAGCTTTTTCTCTTGATGTCCTCACACAAGAATTCCACCGTTATAATTTAGATATTCTCGGCTTGCAAGAGACCAGATGGACTGATAAAGGTCAGATTCTTAAAAATAATCTTAAATTTCTCTTTTCAGGGAGGGACGACAAAAAGCATCACCAAGGCGTGGGTCTGCTTCTCAGCAGACACGCTAGTGATGCTCTTCTAGGATATGAGTGCATTAATGAAAGGTTTCTTACAGCAAAATTTCTGACAAGCGTTAAAGACTTGAATGTTATCTGCTGTTATGCCCCCACTGAGGATGCCGATGAGGATGAGAAGGATAGGTTTTATGAACAACTTCAGGATATTTTGAATTCTGACAAGAAAGGAGATATTACCCTTGTTCTTGGTGACTTCAATGCCAAAGTTGGTACTGACTCTGACCTTTGGGGAGGAGTAATAGGCCCTTTTGGTATTGGTAGCTGCAATAGCAATGGGCAACGTCTCCTACAGGTAAGGAAACTCAATGGATTCAGAATAACTAACACTTATTACAAACACCGCGACATACATAAGTACACATGGGTTTCACCTGATGGGCTGCATAAGAATATGATTGATTACATATTAATTAACAGCAAATGGACTAGTTCTGTTAGGAATACCAGGGCATATAGGGGAGCTGAAATTGGATCTGACCATTACCTTGTTAAAAGTGTGTTGCAACTTAAACTTAAAAAGTGTTGTGCTAGGGTTAAAAAATTTACTTTTAATACTGAAGCTCTGAAAGATCCAGTTATAGCCAAAGCTTACCATGATAGGTTACTTAGTCATTATGACAGTCATGGTTTGCTTACTACTGAAGTTGAGGAAGAATGGGATCATTTTAAACAGGCTTTTTTGGACACTAACAGTACTCTTTTAGGAAAAAAGGAGCAGAAGAGGCAAAATTATCTGAGTGATAAGGCACTTGAGCTTATTTCGGAAAGAAAGAACTGCAGGAATGCCCTTAATCAATACCCTACTAGTCCTAATAGAAAGCATTACAGAGACCTTAATAAACTTGTAAAGGATCAGTTAGCTGCTGATAAAAATTTTTGGCTTGATGGTTTGGCTGACGAAGCCGAGGAAGCAGTTAGACAGCACAACAGCAGAGAGCTGTACCAGATAGTTAATGTTTTGTGTGGTAGAAAACGGACAGGCATACAAGGATTGAAGGATAAACAAGGTAAGGTTATAGAAGGTGAGGATTCTGTCATGGTTAGGTGGGCTGAGCATTTCAGTGATGTTCTAAACAATGTAGTTAGTTCTACTCCCATTGTTTGCAATGATGATAGATGCATTGGTGGCTTTAATGTTGACCCTATAACACAATCTGAAGTTAGTTTGGCTGTTTCTAAACTTAAACTTCATAAATCCCCAGGGGTAGATGAAATTACTACGGAAATGCTTAGAGCTGGGAATGTTTCGGTTACCACTTGGATAACTGAAATTCTGAATCTCTTTTATGATAAAGGCATGGTTCCTAAGGATTTTACCAGAGCTATTGTTATCCCTATTTTCAAAAAAGGTGATCGCAGTTCTTGTGATAACTATAGGGGTATCAGCCTACTCTCTGTTCCAGGTAAAGTTCTTTCCATGATTGTGCTTAATAGAATTAAGAATCTGGTTGACAGGCAATTGCGTGATGAGCAATGTGGATTCAGAAGTGGTAGGGGATGTGTAGATCAGATATTTTCACTTAGGCAGATTCTTGAGAAATGTTTAGAGTTTCAGAAACCTTTGGTTGCTAGCTTTGTTGATTTCAAAAAGGCTTTCGACTCTGTTGATCGTCATAATTTGTGGTTGATTGTGAGATCATATGGTATACCAGACAAGTTAGTTAACATTATGAAAGCTCTCTATAATAACACTGAGTCGTGTGTGAGAGTTGGTAAGGCTTGTAGCAATTGGTTTAGCATTACTTCTGGTGTTCGACAAGGGTGCATTTTGTCTCCTTTTCTCTTTAGCTTGGTTATTGATTATGTTATGCGAAATTCACTTCAAGGGGAAGATTTTGGCCTTAAATGGGCTGGAGATAGGAAAATTTCTGATTTAGATTATGCTGATGATTTAGCCCTTCTGGCAAATGATGTTGATGAGATGAACTCTTTCATTCGAGCCATTGATGAGACTGGTAGTAGAGTAGGTTTGGTTATAAACAGAGAGAAAACTAAAGTGATGAAAATTGGTCAGGCAGGCTGTGATTCAGTTAATCTGAATGGTTGCAGTCTTGAGCAGGTGTCACAGTTTAATTATCTTGGGAGCTATGTAACAGATAATGGTGATGTGCGGCATGAGATTAACAGACGAATAGGGATTGCTGCTGGGACTTTTAAGAATCTGTGGAGAGTGTGGAGAAATAGGCGTATACACCTAAAGACTAAAATTAGACTGTATAATAGTTTGGTTCTTTCTAGGGTTAGTTATGGTAGTGAAACTTGGACACTTTGTAAACAAGATAACAGGAAACTAGATGCTTTTGATTCCAGATGCTTACGCAGTATCTTGGGCATTAGGTGGTTCAACTTTGTAACTAATGATGAGATTAGGAAAAGGAGTTTGCAACCTCCTTTAAGCAGCATATTGTGCAGAGAGAGACTCCGTTGGTTTGGCCATGTTGCCCGTATGAATAATTATAGATTGGCGAATAGGGTTATGAACAGTGTGCCTAAAGGCCTCAGAAAGAAGGGGAGACCTAGGATGCGGTGGGCAGACAATGTCAAACACGACCTTGTTAGAATTGGTGTGCAGTGGCCAGCTGCAGTAGATGTAGCTCAGGATAGACTTGCTTGGAGAACTAAATTGCACGGTCTGGTTGGACCTCCGTAGCCCATGGCTGCTTGAGGATGATGATGATGATGATGGTCTGCGAGAAACCAGATGTATAGATAAAGATCAGAGTCTTAAAATAATTCTAAATTTCTCTTTTCAGGGAGGGAAGATAATAAGCAAGCATCACCAGAGTGTAGGTCTGCTTCTCAGTGAACATGCCAGTGATGCTCTTCTAGAATATGAGTGCATTAATGAAATATTTCGTATAACAAAATTTCAGACAAGCATTAAAGACTTGAATGTTACCTGCTGTTATGCCCCCACTGAGGATGAGGAGGAGAAGGAAAGATTTTATGCACAACTTCAGCATATTTTGAATTCTGTCGACAAAGGAGATATTACCTTGTTCTAGGTGACTTCAATGCCAAAGTTGGTACTGACTCTGACCTTTGGGGAGGAGTAATAGGCCATTTTGGTATTGGTAGCTGCAATGGCAATGGGCAATGTCTCCTACAGGTAAGTAAACTCAATGGATTCAGAATAACTAACACTTATTACAAACACCACACCATACATAAGTACACATGGGTTTCACCCAATGGGCTCCATAAGAATATGATTGATTATATATTAATTAACAGCAAATGGGCTAGTTCTGTTAGGAATACCAGGTCATATAGAGGAGCAGAAATTGGATCTGACCATTACCTTGTTAATAGTGTCTTGCGATTTAAACTAAAAAGTGTTGTGCTAGGGTTAAAAAATTTACTTTTAATACTGAAGCTCTGAAAGACCCAGTTATAGCCAAAGCTTACCATGTCACTATGACAGTCATGGTATGCTTACTATTGAAGTTGAGGAAGAATGGGATCATTTTAAACAGGCTTTTTTGGACACTAACAGTACTTTTAGGAAAAAAGGAGCAGAAGAGACAGAATTATCTGAGTGATAAGGCACTTGAGCTCATTTCGGAAAGAAAGAACTGCAGGAATGTCCTTAATCAATACCCTACTAGTCCCAAAAGAAAGCATTACAGAGAACTTAATAAACGTGTAAAGGATCAGTTAGCTGCTGATAAGAATCTTTGGCTTGATGGTTTGGCTGACAAAGCCGAGGAAGCAGTTAGACAGCACAACAGCAGAGAGCTGTACCAGATAGTTAATGTTTTGTGTGGTAGAAAACGGACAGGGATTGAAGGATAAACAAGGTAAGGTTATAGAAGGTGAGGATTCTGTCATGGCTAGGTGGGCTGAGCATTTCAGTGATATTCTAAACAATGTGGTTAGTTCTATTCCCATTGTGTGCAATGATGATAGATGCATTGGTGGCTTTAATATTGGCCCTATAACACAATCTGAAGTTATTTTGGCTTTTTCTAAACAAACTACATAAATCCCCAGGGGTAGGTGAAATTACTACGGAAATGCTTAGAGCTGGGAATGTTTTGGTTACCACTTGGATGACTGAAATTCTGAATATCTTTTATGATAAAGCATGGTTCCTAAAGATTTTACCAGAGCTATTGTTATCCCTATTTTCAAAAAAGGTGATCGCAGTTCTTGTGATAACTATAGGGGTATCAGCCTACTCTCTGTTCCAGGTAAAGTTCTTTCCATGATTGTGCTTAATAGAATTAAGAATCTGGTTGACAGGCAGTTGAGTGATGAGCAATGTGGATTCAGAAATGGTAGGGGATGTGTGGATCAGATATTTTCACTTAGGCAGATTCTTGAGAAATGTTTAGAACTTCAGAAACCTTTCGTTGCTAGCTTTGTTGATTTCAAAAAGGCTTTCAACCCTGTTGATCGTCATAATTTGTGGTTAATTGTGAGATCATATGGTATACCAGACAAGTTAGTTAACATAATGAAAGCTCTCTATAATAACACTGAGTCGTGTGTAAGAGTAGGTAAGAATTGTAGCAATTGGTTTAGCATTACTTCTGGTGTTCGACAAGGGTGAATTTTTTCTCCTTTTCTCATTAGTTTGGTTATTATGTTATGCGAAATTCACTTCAAGGGAAAGATTTTGGCCTTAAATGGATTGGAGATAAGACAATTTCTGATTTAGATTATGCTGATGATTTAGCCCTTTTGGCAAATGATGTTGATGAGATGAACTCTTTCATTCGAGCTGTTGATGAAACTGGTAGTAGAGTAGGTTTGGTTATAAACAGAGAGAAAACTAAATTGATGAAAACTGGTCAGGCAGGCTGTGATCCAGTTAATCTGAATGGTTGCAGTCTTGAGCAGGTGTCACAATTTAATTATCTTGGGAGCTATGTAACAGATAATGGTGATGTGTGGCATGAGATTAACAGACAAATAGGGATTGCTGCTGGGACTTTGAAGAATCTATGGAGAGTGTATAAAAATAGGCGTATACCCCTAAAGATTAAAATTAGACTGTATAATAGTTTGGTTCTTTCTAGGGTTAATTATGGTAGTGAAACTTGGACACTTTGTAAACAAGATAACAGAAAACTAGATGCTTACGCAGTATCTTGGGCATTAGGTGGTTCAACTTTGTAACTAATGATGAGATTAGGCAAAGGAGTTTGCAACCTCGTTTAAGCAGCATATTGTGCAGAGAGAGACTCCATTGGTTTGGCCATGTTGCCCGTATGAATAATTATAGATTGGCAAATAGGGTTATGAACAATGTGTCTAAAGACCTCAGAAAGAATGGGAGACCAAGGATGCGGTGGTCAGACAATGTCAAACAGGACCTTGTTAGAATTGGTTTGCAGTGGCCAGATGCAGTAGATGTAGCTCAGTACAAACTTGTTTGGAGAACTAAATTGCACGGTCTGGTTGTACCTCCGTAGCCCATGGCTGCGTAATGATGATGTGGTAGAAAACGCACAGGTATATAGGGATTGAAGGATAAACAAGGTAAGGTTATAGAAGGTGATGATTTTGTCATGGCTTGGTGGGCTTAGTATTTTAGTGATGTTTTAAACAATGTGGTTAGTTCTACTCCCATTGTTTGTAATGATGATAGATGCATTGGTGGCTTTAATGTTGGCTCTATATCACAGCCTGAAGTTATTTCATCTATTTCGAAACTTAAACTTTGTAAATCCCCAGGGGTAGATGAAATTACTATGGAAATGCCTAGAGCTGAAAATGTTTGTTACAAAATGGATGACTGAAATTTTGAATATATTTTACATAATAATAAAAAAAATTTGTAAAAATAATTAAATAAAGGCATAATTCCTTATTACCAGACCTATTATTATCCCTATTTTTAAAAAAGGTGATTGCAGTTCTTGTGGTATCTATAGTGGTAAGCTATGCTTGAATCCTCAGAATGGCTATTGGTTCTGAATTTTTTATGGTGCTCAAACTGTATGATTAGTCTTTTCTTCTCCCAGAGAATGTAGAGGAGAGATTGAATCTAGGGGCATAGTCTAGGGTATCTCTCAATAAACGTAGTTTCTTTAAACATCCCACTAACCATTTTCTCTCCATAGGTAGTTGGAATGTGAGAACTCTGCACAGAGATTATTTTCTTGATGGCCTCACACAAGAATTCCAGTATTATAATTTAATATTCTCGGCTTGCAAGAGACCAGATGGACTGATAAAGGTCATACTTAAAACTAATGTTAAATTTCTCTTTTCAAAGAGGGAAGATAAAATGCATCTCCAAGGCATAGGTTTGCTTCTCAGCAGACATGCTAGTAATGCTCTTCTACGATATGAGTACATTAATAGGCATTAAATACTTGAATGTTATTTGTGGTTATGTCTCCACTGAGGATAGCAATGAGGATTAGAAAGATGGGTTTTACAGACAACTTTAGGATATTTTGAATTGTCAAGAAAAGAGATATTACCCTTGTTCTAGATGACTACAATTGCTAAAGTGGATACTGACTCTGACCTTTGGAGAGGGATGATAGGTCCCTTTGGTATTGTTAGCTGCAATGGGCAATGTCTCCTACAGGTAACTAAACTTAATGGTTTGAGAATAGCTAACACTTATTAAAAACATACGACATACATAGTACATGTGGGTTTCACCAGATGGGCTGCATAAGAATATTTTTGATTATACATTAATTAACAGCAAATGGGCTAGTTTTGTTAGGAATACAAGGTCATATAAGGGTGCTGAAATTGGATCTGACCATTACCATATTAACAATGTCTCGCAACTTAAGTGGTGGTGTGCTAAGGTTAAAAAAAGTTACCTTTAACACTGAAGCTCTGAAAGACCCAGTTAATTATTATGACATTCATGGTTTGCCTACTATCAAATTTGAGGAACAATGGATCATTTTAAACAGGAATTTGTTGAAACTAATGGTTCTCTTTTAGGTGAAAAGGATTAGAGGAGACAAAATTATTTGAGTGATAAGGCAGAAATTGCAGAAATGTTCTTAATCAATACCCTACTAGTTAGAACTGATAAGAATCATTGACTTGATAGTGGCTGACAAAGCCAAGAAAGCAGTTACACAGCATAATGTTTTTTGTGGTAAAAAATAGACAGCAATACAGGGATTGAAAGATAAACAAGGTAAGATTATAGAAGGTGATATTCTGTCATGGCTAAGTGGGCTGAGCATCACAGTGATCATCCAAACTGTGGTTAGTTCTATTCCTATTGCTTGTAATGATGATAAATACTGACTTTAATATTCACCCTATATAACATTCTGAAGTTACTTTGGCTATCTCTAAATTAAAACTGCGTAAATCCGAAAAATAAAAATAATAAATAAATACCCCCTCAAGCAGCTGCTTGCCACAGAGGTCTGACAGGAGCCTGTCAGTTTATATGCCAAAGTAGAAGATCTGAGAGGATAGGGGGAGACCTAGGATGCAGTGGGTAGAGAATGTCAAAAGGACCTTGTTAGAATTAGTGTACAGTGGTCAGATGCAGTAGATGTAGCTCAGGACAGATATGCGTGGAGAACTAAATTACACAATCTGGTTGTACCTCTGTAGCCCATGACTGATTGAGGATGATGATGATGAGGAGGACTTTTTTGTACTGTTTTAAATTAAATTGAAGTAATTTCATAATTAGCATTCAGAATTTGTAATTCTTAAGTCAAATTTGTTCTGTTTTCATAAAGTTCAACTTTTTTGTAGTACTCAGCATATGGCATGGATGTGTGTCGTTTTTCTGCTGAGGTCCTGCCATCCTCTCAGATCTCCTACTGTGGCATTATAAACTGACAGGCTCCTGTCAGACCTCTGTGGCAAGCAGCTGCTTGAGGGGGTATTTATTTTATTTATATAATGCAAATTGATCTGGAAGAGTTCGATCTCAGATTTCAGAGGTTAAAATAAACTATATTTTCTTTGAAATATAGTTTATTAAATAATATTTAATTTCTTCACTGCTCATTATCCTCTTGTTGTTTTTCAGTTTTTATTTAAATAATCATGTTTAAAGCAAAATAAAATTTTAGTTATTTTTTAGTTTTAGTTTTTTTTTATTTTAGTGTTAGGATTTGGCGCATCGGCATTGTACATTGTTTACATAAATGACCAAATAATTTGGTAAAAATTAAAGATTTAAATAATGATTATCAAACTCACTTCTGTCTAACACCAAATGTTTTTCCTTTTTTTTGTTTCTGGTAAAGTTTTGTATTTGAATAATTTTTAATATATAATAAATAATAAAGTATGTCCACTGCACTTGGTGTTTGTATAGTTAGTACTTTGGCTAATTGAATAGGGTCTACTTTCATGGACTACTTTTGTAAAAAAAAAAATGGAGCTGGACAAGCTATTTTAAATAATTTACCAAATTTTTATAAAGGAAAATTAAGAATCCATTCAGATAAAACTCACTTCTGAGTAATATCTAGCACATTCATAAGCCACATGTTTTTATCATATCCGTCCACCTATGTCAACTCGTAACTCAATAGACTTAACATAGAGCAAATGTAGTATTCCGTGGTAAAAGAGTCCCTTCAAAAATATTGTTAACTTTATAAATAACGTAATTTAAAAAGTCATTTTTCATTTCTACATTTTGAGATCCAATCCTGGTTGTGTATATTTTATCTGGCATCGTAAAAAGAATATCCCTGAGCATAGTCTGCTTTGTATGACGGTTGGTATAGTATATTGATCTTTTGGAATAGCTCGAAAGTCAGAAATTTGCTGGAAAAATTGAAATACTTTAGATAATATAGTGGATATAAGTTTCCATGACATTTTTATCTTTTGTGCTTTACATTCTGTTTGTCACAGAATGGACTCAGTTGTTCTGGTGCCATAAAACCTCAAATAACCAGCTAGCTGCCTTCTACAGATGCAGTTGTCTAAATAGACTGATATAATTTTTTTCTTTTATATTTGATATATTTACCTTCAGTTGAAAAAGAAAAAAAAGTTATTTTTAGCCTTCCTAAAGTTTAATATGTAGTGAAGTAACAGCTAGTATTTTCTTTCTCTCATAGCAGCTGGTGTGAAGGAACAGAAATGGGGAAACTGACAAATAACAGTGACCAACATCCAGCAACAAAGAAGCTTGGAGTGACATCACCAATCAGCACAGCTACTCCCAAACCAATAGACTTTCAAAGGACTAAAGAATTGGAAGAAGTTTTAAAACAGTATGGACTTTTTGAGTCAGATGAAGAACTTGCTCACAGGTGAGCAACATTATTTTGTATTTGCATTCATGATTGATATCTATATAATAAAATAAGGTGTCTGTGTGTGTGTGTCTGTGGCAGCCATAATTCAACAGGAAATCATAGTAGAAGCTTCAGATTTTCAGAGAATGTTTCTGGTTATGGTCTGGATTGTAGGGCCAAATTCCTAGTGAGAAGTCCAAAAGAGGGCTTGCTAGATGCAAAAATATATACCATGTTAATTCCTACTGGAAATGATAATTGATTTCAAATTTATTTTTGCCATTTACTGCTCCCTAACTGTGAATGTAAGAGTCATAATAACACTAAAATCTTCTGCCATTGGCAGCCATTTCCTGATTTTTTAATTTTAAACATGGGGTCAGGCAGGATGAACCCATCTACAAAATTTGGGACCATTTGATCAAGATGTAAATGGTAGCTAGGTAGACACTGGAAGGAGAGCTATGCACCAATCTCCTGTGATGATGCATAGAACCAGCCAGGCCTAGCACCTAATGTCCGACCCTGCTTTCTCATAGTGCAGGCTGTTAGTACCTTTCAAAAGAGATACTCTCTTGTGGAAGTGAACATAAGGGGATGGCTGCCAGATTAGCATGGCCTACCAATCTGGACAACTATGGCTACTTTTCTTTTTTTTTTATACCCTGCTGAGGAGTGGTCAACCACACAGGGTCCTGGTGCTGACCTTATAAACTTACTGGACTGGATTAAGATTCTGAGCTTGATTATGGATCCTGAATTTGCTGCACTGGTGGGCTTCTGTGGAGGAAAAATCTTCCACTGTGTTTTCTGTTTGTTTTTGGGTTGACAGCCCCAAGTGAATAGATTCACAGGATATGTTATCCTGAGCAGAGGTCATCGCAGGCACCTGAACTCTTTGCTTCTATAGGCATTGTCAAACCTACATTCGAAGAAGTATTCCAGTGTAGATGGGTTCAGCCTTTAATAGTGGGGGAACGGGTCTTTGCCCCATGTCTGCGGTTAGGGGGCTGTTTGATATTGTCGGCATTCCCTCTCTCAATAAACATAGTTTCTTTAAACATCCCACTAACCATTTTCTCTCCATAGGTAATTGGAATGTGAGGACTCTGCACAGAGTTTTTTCCCTTGATGTCCTCACACAAGAATTCCACCATTATAGTTTAGATATTCTCGGCTTGCAAGAGACCAGATTGACAGATAAATGTCAGATTCTTAAAAATAATCTTAAATTTCTCTTTTCAGGGAGGGAAGATAATAAGCATCACCAAGGTGTGGGTCTGCTTCTTAGCAGCCACGCTAGTGATGTTCTTCTATGATATGAGTGCATTAACGAAAGGTTTCTTACAGCAAAATTTCAGACAAGCATTAAAGACTTGAATGTTATCTGCTGTTATGCCCCCATTGAGGATGCCAATGAGGATGAGAAGGATAGGTTTTATGGACAACTTCAGGATATTTTGAATTCTGTCAAGAAAGGAGATATTACCCTTGTTCTAGGTGACTTCTGCCACTGCTCAGGAGTGGTCATTCACATAGGGTCCTGGTCCTGACGATATCATCATCATCATCAGGCAGCCATGGGCTACGGAGGTCCAACCAGACTGTGCCATTTAGTTCTCCAAGCAAGTTTGTACTGAGCTACATCTACTGCATCTAGCCACTGCAAACCAATTCTAACAAGGTCCTGTTTGACATTGTCTGACCACCGCATCCTTGGTCTCCCATTCTTTCTGAGGCCTTTAGACACATTGTTCATAACCCTATTCGCCAATCTATAATTATTCATACGGGCAACATGGCCAAACCAATGGAGTCTCTCTCTGCACAATATGCTGCTTAAACGAGGTTGCAAACTCCTTTGCCTAACCTCATCATTAGTTACAAAGTTGAACCACCTAATGCCCAAGATACTGCGTAAGCATCTAGTTTTCTGTTATCTTGTTTACAAAGTGTCCAAGTTTCACTACCATAATTAACCCTAGAAAGAACCAAACTATTATACAGTCTAATTTTAATCTTTAGGGGTATACGCCTATTTCTATACACTCTCCATAGATTCTTCAAAGTCCCAGCAGCAATCCCTATTTGTCTGTTAATCTCATGCCACACATCACCATTATCTGTTACATAGCTCCCAAGATAATTAAACTGTGACACCTGCTCAAGACTGCAACCATTCAGATTAACTGAATCACAGCCTGCCTGACCAGTTTTCATCAATTTAGTTTTCTCTCTGTTTATAACCAAACCTACTCTACAACCAGTTTCATCAACAGCTCGAATGAAAGAGTTCATCTCATCAACATCATTTGCCAAAAGGGCTAAATCATCAGCATAATCTAAATCAGAAATTTTCTTATCTCCAGTCCATTTAAGGCCAAAATCTTTCCCTTGAAGTGAATTTCGCATAACATAATAACCAAACTAATGAGAAAAGGAGACAAAATTCACCATTGTCGAACACCAGAAGTAATGCTAAACCAATTGCTACTAGCCTTACCAACTCTCACACACGACTCAGTGTTATTATAGAGAGCTTTCATTAGGTTAACTAACTTGTCAGGTATACCATATGATCTCACAATCAACCACAAATTATGACGATCAACAGAGTTGAAAGGCTTTTTGAAATCAACGAAGCTAGCAACCAAAGGTTTCTGAAACTAAACATTTCTCAAGAATCTGCCTAAGTGAAAATATCTGATCCACACATCCCTTACCACTTCTGAATCCACATTGCTCAACACACAATTGCCTGTCAGCCTGATTTTTAATTCTATTAAGCACAATCATGGAAAGAACTTTCCCTGGAACAGAGAGTAGGCTGATACCCCTATAGTTATCACAAGAACTGCGATCACCTTTTTTGAAAATAGGGATAACAATTACTCTGGTAAAATCCTTAGGAACCATGCCTCTATCATAAAAGATATTCAAAATTTCAGTCATCGAAGTGGTAACTGAAACATTCCCAGCTCTAAGCATTTCGTAGTAATTTCATCTACCCTTGGGGATTTATGTAGTTTATGTTTAGAAACAGCTAAAATAACTTCAGATTGTGTTATAGGGCCAACATTAAAGCCACCAATGCATCTATCATCATTGCAAATAATGGGAGTAGAACTAAACACATTGTTTAGAACATCACTGAAATGCTCAGCCCACCTAGCCATGACAGAATCCTCACCTTTTATAACCTTACCTTGTTTATCCTTCAATCCTTGTATGCCTGTCCGTTTTCTACCACATAAAACCTTAACTATCTGGTACAGCTCTCTGCTGTTGTGCTGTCTAACTGCTTCCTCGGCTTTGTCAGCCAAACCATCAAGCCAAAGATTCTTATCAGCAGCTAACTGATCTTTTACTCGTTTATTAAGTTCTCTGTAATGCTTTCTATTAGGACTAGTAGGGTATTGATTAAGGACATTCCTGCAGTTCTTCCTTTCCGAAATAAGCTCAAGTGCCTTATCACTCAGATAATTCTGTCTCTTCTGCTCCTTTTTTCCTAAAAGAGTACTGTTAGTGTCCAAAAAAGACTGTTTAAAATGATCCCATTCTTCCTCAACTTCAGTATTAAGCATACCATGACTGTTACAATGTCATAATGACATGGTAAGCTTTGGTTATAACTCAGTGTTTCAGAGCTTCAGTATTAAAAGTAAATTTTTTAACCCCCTAGCACAACACTTTTTAAGGTTAGGTTGCAAGACACTTTTAACAAGGTAATGGTCAGATCCAATTTCAGCTCCCCTATATGACCTGGTATTCCTAACAGAACTAGCCTATATACTGTTAATTAATATATAATCAATCATATTCTTATGCAGCCCATTGGGTGAAACCCATGTGTACTTATGTATATCGTGATGTTTGTAATTGGTGTTAGTTGTTTTGAAACCATTAAGTTTATTCACCTGTAGGAGATGTTGCCCATTGCCATTGCAGCTACCAATACCAAAAGGGCCTATTACTCCTCCCCAAAGGTCAGAGTCAGTACCAACTTTGGCATTGAAGTCACCAAGAACAAGGGTAATATCTCCTTTCTTGACAGAATTCAAAATATCCTGAAGTTGTTCATAAAACCTATCCTTCTCATCCTCATTGGCATCCTCAGTGAGGGCATAACAGCAGATAACATTCAAGTCTTTAACGCTTGTCTGAAATTTTGCTGTAAGAAACCTTTCATTAATGCACTCATATCTTAGAAGAGCATCACTAGCGTGTCTGCTGAGAAGCAGACCCACGCCTTGGTGATGCTTATTGTCGTCCCTCCCTGAAAAGTGAAATTTAAGATTATTTTTAAGAATCTGACCTTTATCCGTCCATCTGGTCTCTTGCAAGCCGAGAATATCTAAATTATAATGGTGGAATTCTTGTGTGAGAACATCAAGAGAAAAAGCTCTGTGCAGAGTCCTCACATTCCAACTACCCATGGAGAGAAAATGGTTAGTAGGATGTTTAAAGAAACTATGTTTATTGAGAGAGGCAATGCCGACAATATCAAACAGCCCCCTAATTGCAGACATGGGGCAATGACCCGTTCCCCCACCACTAAAGGCTGAAGCCATCTACACTGGAAGACTTCCTCCAATGTAGAATTTGACGATGCCAATAGAAGCAATGAGTTCAGGTGCCTGCGATGACCTCTGCTCAGGATTATCCACCAACTGATAAACATATCCTGTGAATCTATTCACTTGGGGCTGTCAACCCACAAACAAACAGAAAACACAGCGGAAGATTTTCCCTCCACAGAAGCCCTCCAGTGCAGCAAAATCAGGATTCATAATCAAGCTCAGAGCCATATATCTGTCCAGTCCAGTGGGTTTATATGGTCAGCACCGGGACCCTGTGTGGTTGACCACTCCTCAGCAGGGTAGAAAAAAAAAGAAAAGTAGCCATAGTTGTCCAGATCAGTAGGCCACTCTAATCTGGCAGCCCTCCCCTTCCGTTCACTTCCACAAGAGAGTATCTCTTTTGAAAGGTACTAACGGTCTGCAGCACGAGAAGGCGGGATCGGACATTAGGTGCTAGGCCTGGCCGGTTCTATGCATCATCACAGGGGATTGGTGCATAGCTCTCCTTCCAATGACTACCTAGCTACCATATATACCAATGAAATGGATTAATGGCTCTTAGTGCGATTGTGGATCGATCCTGATTATTGTTGCACTAGGCACTTCTAGTGAGGGAAAATATTCTATGTTTTCTGTTTGCTGGTTGACAGCCCCAAGTGATTAGATTCACGGGATATGTTTTATCAGCTACTGAATAATCCTGATCAGAGGTCATTGCAGGCATCTGTTGTTTCTACGGGCATCATCTAATCCTACATTTGAAGAAGTCTTCCATTGTAGATGTCTACAGCCTTTAGTAGTGGGGGAATAGGTCTTTCTCCCATGACTGTGATTAGGGAGTTGTTTGATATTGTTGGCATTTCCTTTCTCAATAAACATAGTTTCTTTAAACATCCCACTAATCGTTTTTTCTATAGGTAGTTGGAATTTGACCACTCTGCACAAAGATTATTCTCTTGATGTCCTTGCACAAGAATTCCACCATTATAACTTGTATGTTCTCAGCTTGCAACAGACCTGATGGACAAATAAATGTCAGATACATAAAAATGATCTTAAATTTCTCTAATCAAGGAGGGAAGATAAGAAGCATCTTGAAGATGTAGGTTTGCTTCTCAAGAGATGTGCTAGTGATGCTCTTCTCGGATACGAGTGCATTAATGAAAGGTTTCTCACAGCTAAATTTAACACAAGCATTAAAGACTTGAATGTTATCTGCTGTTATGCCCCCATTGAGGATATTGATGAGGATGAGAAATATAAGTGTTACAGATAATTAATTCTGTCAAGGAAGTAGTATTACTCTTATTCTAGGGGACTTCAGTGCTAAAGTTGGTACTGACTCTGACTTTTGGGAAGGGGTGATAGGTCCCTTTGGTGTTGGTAGCTGTAATGGGCAATGTCTCCTACAGGTAAGTAAACATAATATTAGAGAATAACTAACCTTTATTACAAACATACGACATACATAAGTACATGTGGGTTTCACCAGATGATATATGTATAGATGGGTTCCATAAAAATATGATTGATTATACATTAATTAACAACAAATGGGCTAATTCTGTTAGGAATACAAGGTCATATAGGGAGCTGAAATTTTAACTTACCATTTCCTTGTTAGCAGTATCTCGCAACTTAAGAAGTGTAGAAAAGTTAATTTTAATATTGAAGCTCTGAAAGACCCAGTTATAGCTAAAGCTTACCATGATAAGTCATTGTTAGCTTACTACTGAAGTTAAGGAATAATGGGACTGTTTTAAGCAAACTTTTCTTCTAAACCAACTGTATTCTTTTAGGTAAATGGGAGCATAACAGGAAGAATTATTTAAGTGATTAGGAACTGGAGCTTTTTTGGAAAGAAAGAACTGCAGAAATATCATTAATCAGTACTAATTGTAACAGAAAGCATTACAAAGAGCTTAATAAACCTGCAAAGGAGAGCAGCTGAGGAGAATCTTTGGCTAGATTGCTTGGCTGACAAAGCCGAGAAAGCAGCTGGACAGCGTAATAACAGAGAGCTGTACCAGATAATATTTTGTGTGGGGAAAAACGTACAGGTATACAGGGATTAAATGATAAACAAAGGTTATTGAAGGTCATGGCTAGGTGGGCTGAGCATTTCAGTGATGTTCTAAGCAATGTGGTTAGTTCTATTCTCATTGTTTGTAATGATGATAGATGCATTACTGGCTTAAATGTTAGCTTTACATCACAGTCTGAAGTTATTATGGATATTTCTAAACTTAAACTACATAAATCTCCAGGGATAGATGAAATTATTACAGAAATGCTTAGAGCTGAAAATGTTTTGGTTACCACATGGATGACTGAAATTTTTAATATCTTCTATAATAAAGGCATTGTTCCAAAGGATTTTACCAGAGCTATTATTATCCCTATTTTTAAAAAAGGTGATCCAGTTCTTGTGATAATTATAGGGGTTGGGTTGTTTTACCTCTGAGTGGCACTTTTTTGCACACCATGGGCTAAATGGCCAGGTCACATGGACCCCGAAGGCTCAGAGAAGTTAGGGGGTGGGTACCCAGTGGAACAGCTGTTGGGAGACAGAAGGTAGCTTCCTGTCAAGGCCATCTAGTGTGTTCTTTAACGTACACAGGGTATGACTCTCTCGCACACGGGGCCACGGCTTAAAGTCCCATCCGACAGACGGCAGCCTTTCCAAGTTCGTCGGTATCCCCTACTGACCGTGGCAGGGAATTTTGTGGAGATAAATCTTAACACTGACCCAGCTGGGACTCGAACCTGGTAACTACAGATTATGAGCCTGGCGCGCTACCGACTGAGCCACCCCTGCCCCTAACTATAGGGGTATCATCCTGTGCTCTGTTCCATGGAAAGTTCTTTGCATGATTGTGCTTAATAGAATTAAGAACTGTGTATTCAGAAGTGAACTGTGAATTAAGAACTGTGTATTCAGCTTAATAGAATTAAGAACTGTGTATTCAGAAATAACTGTGTATTCAGAAGTGGTAGGGGATGTATAGATTTTTTTTCACTTAGGAAACTATTGCATAAGTGATCTGATAAAACCTGTGTTTAAACTATTAAAGGCTGTGATTCAATTAATCTAAATGGTTGCATCTTGAGCAGGTGTTTCAGTATAATTATCTTGTGAGTGATGTTCTGCATGACATTAACAGATGAATAGTGATTGCTGCTGGGACTTTTAAGAATCTATATAGAGTAGGGAGAAATAGGTGTATACACCTAAAGATAAAAATTAGGCTGTATAATAGTTTGGTTCTTTCTAGAGTTAGCTGTTGCAGGGAAACGTGGACCCTTTGTAAACAAGATAACAGGAAACTTGATGCTTTTGATTCTAGATGCTTATGCGATATCTTGGGTATTTAGGTGGTTCAACTTTGTAACTAATGATGAGGTTAGGCAAAGGAGTTTGCAACCTCCTTTAAGCAGCATATTGTGCAGAGAGAGACTCCATTGGTTTGGCCATGTTGCCCATATGGGTAATTATAGATTGGCAAACAGGGTTATGAATGATGTGCCTAAAGGCCTCAGAAAGAGGGGGAGACCTAGGATGCAGTGGGCAGACAATATCAAGCAGGACTTTGTTAGAATTGGTTTGCAGTGACTAGATGCAGCTCAGGAGAGATGTGTTTGGAGAAATAAATTGCCCAATCTGGTTGGACCTCCATAGCCCATTGTTGCTTGAGGATGATGATGATATGTTGTATATTATACTTTATATAACTTTTGTACCATTTCTGGAGTGTGGTCGTACCTATGCTATCACTGACGATACACTTCAGGTGACTAAATGCTGCAGATACTGATTCTCTTTGTGCCTGTGCACTAGGCATAGACTAGTGGCATGTGTTGTTGCTTGTTCTCAAGAATTACTTCTATCTGCCTTTTGGTTATTCTTCACACCTATAATGCTGCTGATAACAATATAACAATGAAAGTTCTTATTATTTGGTAGACATGAGCAAACAAAAATGTCCAGTTTTTGAAGGAATAAATTTAGGAATTTAATTATTGGGTTATATCTAGTGTGAACATATTTTATTTGGTAAAAAATGGAATTTCTTTTTGCAAGTGTAATCCCACAGAAATTTAACTATGAAAGTTGTACTGTGGTGCAATGGCATGACAGACAATTCACAATAGGTGGGAGAAGCAATATTTCACTCATTTTAAGTGCCTTCAGTACAGATTGCTTAGATATAATGCATAAGTTTACGCTAGGCCCGTCTCACAGAGGTGTAACTTTTCTTGTTGCATTTTAAAATTAACACAATTTTTAAACACAATTTTAAAAGCAAAATTTTTTCCATTCTTTTCCTCCTCAAGTAGCCATGGGTTATGGAGGCCCAACCAGATTGTGCAATTCAGTTCTCCAAAGACGTTCTGAGCTTCATCTGCTACATCTTGCCACCATAGACCAATTCTAACAAGGCCCTGTTTGACATTGTCCATCTACTGCATCCTAAGTCTCCCCCTATTTCTGAGGCCTTTAGGCATACTGTTCATAACCCTATTCACTAATGTAGTTATGCATACAGGCAACATGATCAAACCAGTGCAGTCTTTCTGCACAGTATGCTGCTCAGAGGAGGTTGCTGACTCCTTTTCCTGTAACCTCATCATATATCATCATTGCTTACAAATTTGAACCACCTAATGCCCACAATACTGCACAAACATCTAGACCCAAAGACATCAAGTTTCCTGCTATTTTGTTTGAAAGGGTCCAAAAAATCACCACCATAACTAACCCTAGAAAAAAACAAACTATTATACAGCCTAATTTTAGTCTTTGGGTGTATATGCCTATTTCTCCACACTATCCATAGATTCTTAAAAGCACAAGCAGCAATCACTATTTGTTTCCAAGCTATTTTCCCACTATGCTTAGCAAAAAAAAACTAACTTTAGAACTTTTTTTGCGAAATAACTAATGAAAGGAATTATGGCATGTTGTATGCCAAATTAATCAGCATTTAATTCTGGATTTTCTGAAAATCAAATATTTAACAAAAAAAAGACTATAAGTTTTATTTTAATAGGACTTTTTTAGAGTCATGTAGTTAAAAAATGCATCTGGCAACACAAATAAAAATTTATTTAAAGAAAAAAAAAACTAATACACAGAAATGATTACAATGCACATGAATAGAATGACTATATATTTCTGAATAACAAAAAAATTCTTTTTTGGTTTTAAGTAAATAATTTTCTCATTTCGTAATTTTTTTCTCGGTAACATACTTTGAGAAAATTCCAATCTTTTAGCCAATTGTGCTGAGTCAAATAAACAAGTCAACTTTAGGATTTTTTTAAAAAATAACCAATCAACAGAAATAGGTCATGTTATATATCAAATTAAACAGAATTTAATTGTGAATTTTATAAAAATGAATAATATAAGTAAATTTCAAGCATATTGATTTTAATAAGCCTTTTTCAATGTGATATGGTGAAAAAAAGGATCACACTATAGAATTAAGGCTTTACTTTGGAAAATCTGATATATAAAAATAGTTAAATTATATATTTATCGAAAGGAAATTTCCTCCCGAATAATATAATATTCAGTGTGAAATATGATTTTTATTTCTTTTAATGATTCTTTTCAGTATCATGTATTTTAAGTGTTATACAAAGTGACTTGGACTTCTCACATTTACAGATTTTCTGAACTGGTTATGAAATAGAAAAAAAACTTCCTTGGCTGTTTTTTTTGACAAACATTATGAATTTTTTCTTTGGGTGTTGAAGTTTGGTGATCTTGGCTAAGTGCAGAAAGGTTTGTGCACCAAAGCACCAGCCCTTCCCGAAACTGCCCTCCCACATGACTGCCAATTTCCATATCAAGGAAGTCTATTTTGATTCCGTATCCAAGGCATTCATTTTCAGAAAACGATACAAGCTCAAAGTGTTTTTTACTAGAAAACAAGAAATAATAAAATAAAAATTACATATAAGCTAATGGGATGTTAAATAAGATATCCGCAACAACTTTTAAGTGGCCTCTGATCTAGCATAACTCGGAAAGATCGATAAATCAGCTGATTGAAAGATCGCTAACTAACGGAAGTAAATCTACAGAAATGAATTTGTGTAAAGGAGGTTGCCAACTCCTTTGCCTAACCTCATCATTAGTTACAAAGTTGAACCACCTAATACCCAAAATACTGCGTAAGCATCTGGAATCAGAAGCATCTAGTTTCCTGTTATTTTGTTTGCAAAGTGTCCAAGTTTCACTACCATAACTAACTCTAGAAAGAACCAAACTATTATACAGTCTAAATTTAGTTTTTAGGTGTATACGCCTATTTCTCCACAATATCCATAGATTCTTAAAAGCACAAGCAGCAATCACTATTAGTTTGTTTATATCATATTGCACATGACCAGTATATGTTACATAGCTCCCAGGATAATTAATCTGAGACACTTGCTCAAGGATACAACCATTCAGATTAACTGAACAGAACCTGCCTGATCAATTTTCATCACTTTAGTTTTCTCTCTGTTTATCACCAAACCTACTATACTACCAATCTCATCAACATCTCGAATGAAAGAGTTCATTTCATCAACATCATTTGCTAAAAAGACTAAATCATCAGCATAATCTAAATCAGAAATTTTCGTATCTACAGACCATTTAAACCTAAACTGTTCCCCTTGCATGGAATTGAATTCTGCATAACATAATGAATAACCAAAGAGAAAAGGAGACAAAATGCACCCTTGTCGAACACCAGAAGTAATGCTAAATCAATTGCTATTGGCCTTACCAACTGTCACACATGACTCAGTGTTATTATAGAGAGCTTCAAATATGTTAACTAAGTTGTCTAGTATGTCATACGATCTCACAATCAAATCCAAATTATGATGTTCAAAGAGTCGAAACCCTTTTTGAAACTACAAAGCTAGTAACTTCAGGTTTCTGAAACTAAACATTTCTCATGAATCTGCCTAAGTGAAGAAATCTGATCAATACATTCCCTATCACTTCTGAATATACACTGCTTTTAATGCAATTGTACATCAACCTAATTCTTGATTCTAGTAAGAATTATTATTGATCTATTAAGCCCAATCATGCAAAGAACTTTTTTGGAACAGAAAGAATGTTGATACTCCTACAGTTATTACAAGAACTGCAATTGCCTTTTTTAAAAGAGTTGGGGTTGGCTCGCCTGTAGCACGCCAGGTTCATAATCTGTAATTTCCATTTTCAAATTCCAGGTGGGCCAGCATTGTGATTTATCTTCACAAAACTCCCTGCCCTGCTCTTGGTTGGCTGGGAACACTGACGGGCTTCATAAGGCTGCTATATATCTGATTAGACATTAAGCCATGATCTGTGTTTGGGAGACCCATACCCTGTTTACATTAAAAACACGATGAATGGCTTTCGGGAGGCTGCCATCTATCTCCTAACATGTTTCTAGTAGTTCCCCTCCCTCCAACTTTCTCTGAACCCTTGGGTTCTTTTGAACTGGTCATCTAGCCCATTGTGTGCAAAATACTGCTGCTCAGAGGTAAAAAACCAAATCTTTTTTTAAAAATGGGAATAATAATAGCTGGTAAAATCCTAAGGAACAATGCCTTATCATAAAAGATGTTCAAAATTTCAGTTAGCTGTGCGATAACAGAAACATTTCCAACTCTTAAGTAATTCATAGTAATTTCATCAACCCCTGGGAATTTATGTAGTTTTACTTAAGAAATTTATGTAGTTTAAGTTTAGAAATTGCCAAACTAACTTCAAGTTGTGATATTAGGGCCACATTAAAGCCAATAATGCATCTATCATCATTACAAACAATGATAATAGAACTAACCACATTGTTTAACCCTTCGAGTGTCGAGGCTGAAAAACAATTTCCATCCAGAGGCCAAGCTATTTTCCCACTATGCTTAGCAAAAAAAAAATTAACTTTAGAACTTTTTTGCGAAATAACTAATGAAAGGAATTATGGCATGTTGTATGCCAAATTAATCAGCATTTAATTCTGGATTTTCTGAAAATCAAATATTTAACAAAAAAAAGACTATAAGTTTTATTTTAATAGGACTTTTTTAGAGTCATGTAGTTAAAAATGCATCTGGCAACACAAATAAAAATTTATTTAAAGAAAAAAAAACTAATACACAGAAATGATTACAATGCACATGAATAGAATGACTATATATTTCTGAATAACAAAAAAATTACTTTTTTGGTTTTAAGTAAATAATTTTCTCATTTCATAATTTTTTTCTCGGTAACATACTTTGAGAAAATTCCAATCTTTTAGCCAATTGTGCTGAGTCAAATAAACAAGTCAACTTTAGGATTTTTAAAAAAAATAACCAATCAACAGAAATAGGTCATGTTATATATCAAATTAAACAGAATTTAATTGTGAATTTTGTAAAAATGAATAATATAAGTAAATTTCAAGCATATTGATTTTAATAAGCCTTTTTCAATGTGATATGGTGAAAAAAAGGATCACACTATAGAATTAAGGCTTTACTTTGGAAAATCTGATATATAAAAATAGTTAAATTATATATTTATCGAAAGGAAATTTCCTCCCGAATAATATAATATTCAGTGTGAAATATGATTTTTATTTCTTTTAATGATTCTTTTCAGTATCATGTATTTTAAGTGTTATACAAAGTGACTTGGACTTCTCACATTTACAGATTTTCTGAACTGGTTATGAAATAGAAAAAAAACTTCCTTGGCTGTTTTTTTTGACAAACATTATGAATTTTTTCTTTGGGTGTTGAAGTTTGGTGATCTTGGCTAAGTGCAGAAAGGTTTGTGCACCAAAGCACCAGCCCTTCCCGAAACTGCCCTCCCACATGACTGCCAATTTTCATATCAAGGAAGTCTATTTTGATTCCGTATCCAAGACATTCATTTTCAGAAAACGATACAAGCTCAAAATGTTTTTTACTAGAAAACAAGAAATAATAAAATAAAAAAATACATATAAGCTAATGGGATGTTAAATAAGATATCCGCAACAACTTTTAAGTGGCCTCTGATCCAGCATAACTCGGAAAGATCGATAAATCAGCCGATTGAAAGATCGCTAACTAACGGAAGTAAATCTACAGAAATGAATTTGTTTCCATATCCAAGACCTCATTTATTTTCAGAAAATGATACTAGATCAAAGTTCTACTGGAAAAGTAATAAATAATAAAATAAAAATTAACGTATAACCTAATGCGATGTTAATATCCCTAGTAACAAGTTGTAGGCCGGCTATATGATGTAGCATAACTACAAAAAAAAACCCAATACTTATCGATCGGCCAAAAAAATCTCTAATTTCTGAAAATAAATCTACTGAAATGAAAACTAAGGTTTGAATATAAAAAAAATACTAACTTTACAAAGCATATCCAATATGCTGGACCAAAACTGTAAACAACACTTATAGCACACGCAACAGAGATTGCGTGTGCCAGCCATCTGCATCTTGTTTGCCTCAGTGAAGCATAACTAATTAAATGCAGCTGCAATCAGAATTTATAAGAGGGATGTGTTTACTTTCAATTTCGATTTTGAAGGTGGGAAAAGATGCGTAGAATGCTGGGAAAAATGATAAAAATAATTTGGGAATAATAATTTGGGTAAAAAAATGGCAGTACGTATTTTGTAATTACTTCCAAAATCTATTGTTTTTAAAAATAGCAGATTTTTGGTAAATTTTAGGAGATTTAAAACATCACTGAAATTCTCAGTCTATCTAATGACAGAATCCAAACCTTCAGTAACCTTACAATGTGTTATCCTTAAATCCCTATATACCTGCCCATTTCTTCCCACACAAAACATTAACTATCTGAAATAGCTCAATGCTGTTACGCTTTCTAGCTGCTTTCATCTGCTTTGTCAGCCAAGCTCCCAAGCCATAGATTCTTATCAGCTGTTAACTGATTCTTTACATGTTTATTAAGCTCTTTGTAATGCTTTCTGTTAGGTCTAGTAGGATGTGGATTAAGGATATTACTACAGTTCTCTCTTTAAAAAATAAGGTCTAGTGGCTTATCACTCAAATAATTTTGCCTCCCGTGCTCCTTTATACCAAAAACAGTAACTGTTAGTTTCAAGAAAAGCCTGTTTAAAATGGTATTATTCTACCTCAACTTCAGTAGTAAGCAAACCATGACTGCCATAATGACTAAGTGACCGATCATAGTAAACTTTGGCTATAACTGGTTCTTTCAGTGTTAATGGTTAAAGTTTAACATTAGAACTTTTTAAGTTTAAGTTGCAAGACACTTGAACAAAGTAATGGTCAGATCTAATTTCAGCTCCACTGTATGACCTGGCATTCCTAATGGAACTAGCTCATTTGCTGTTGATCCTTTGAAGGTGCCCAATGATGATAGATGTTGAGAGAATCCAAATTAGAGCGAGACTAAAGATGAACATTGATTCTTCTGTATAACATACGAACTTCGATTTTTAAAAAATGAAATTGGTGTTTGAAAATTTTCTTACATATCTTTTTAAATTATGTAATTAAGTTTGAAAAGTAATACTTCTCTTTTATTTAATGCATATTTTACTAAACTACATTATAAATAATTTGTTAAAGCCATCTAATTGCCATTTTCTTAAAAGTGTTAAATGGTATTGCTGATTTGCTTGTTAACATTCCTCTATGTTGAAGCAACCTTCTGATTTAAGTTCACAAGTTTGATTTGAACTATTATCAACAAATTTTTCCATAAAGTTTAAAAAATATCTGGAATATCTGAATAATCTATTTTTAAAAATGAAAGATTTTTGGAAATAAATATGATGTACTTACTGCTATTTCCCCTCCACTTTTTAACTCTTTTCTGCCATAAACCTATTTCAGTATCCCCAGAATTATTTTTATTATTTATCCCAGCATTCTATGCATTTTTGCCACTCTTTAAATCGAAATTGCAAGTAACAACAGCTTTCATAGCCAGAGTAAGCAAGGCAGGAGTTGTTATGAAGCTGCCAAAAGCTTCAAGTATATCACAGCAGGGCAGACGCAGTTCTTTGAGTGCACTGTTCTAGTTATTGCTCATACATGCAGTGAAGTGTCTACATAGTGGATGTTTACAGCACCCTAGGAGAATGTGACCATGCATCTGCTTAATATTTATACTTTTATAATTAAACCTTCGTTTTCATTTCTGTAGATTTATTTTATTTCTGTAAATTATTGATTTTTCTGTCGGCTTCTATCAATTTTTTGGAGTTGGGCTACATTGGATGACCTGTTGCAAGTTCTTGAAGATATTTTATTTAACATCACATTAGGTTATATAATATTATTTCTTTTATTATTCCTTTGTTTTCTAGTAAAAAAAAAGCTTTGATCTTTTGTTTCCTGAATATGAATGAGGTATTGGATATGGAAGCAAAAAGGACTTCCTTGAAACTTATATTCAATGGTTTTTCAATCCTCCCCCCTCAATATATTTGCTTGCACCACTCATGATATATGTTTGTTTTTTATCCTTGGTGAACAGTGTGCCTAAAGGCCTTAGAAATAGGGGGAGACCTAGGATGCAATGGGTAGAGAATGTCAAAAGGACCTTGTTAGAATTGGTGTTCATTGGCCAGATGCAGTAGATGCTCAAAATAGATATGCTTGGAGAACTAAATTGCACAATCTGGTTGTACCTCCATAGCCCATGGCTGATTGAGGATGATGATGAAAAGGAGGACTTTTTAGTACTGTTTTAAATTAAATTGAAGTAATTTCATAACTAGCATTCAGAATTTGTAACTGTTAAGTCAAATTCGTTATATATATAACATTAAATATAGTCAGCATATAATGCAAATTGATCCAGAAGGGTTCAATCTCAAATTTCAGAGGTTAAAATACATTATATTTTCTTTGAAATTTTTTTATTCAATTTTTTTCACAACTCATTATCCTTTTTGTTATTTATTTTTTAGTTTTTATTTAAATAATTTTGTTTAAAGCAAAATAAATTTTTGTGACAGTACAAACTTAGTGTTAGAGTTTGGCAGGTTCATTAATGCACTCATATCCTAGAACTCATATCATATCACTAGTGTATCTGCTGAGAAGTAAGTCTACACCTTGAAGATTCAAGCTTATTACTTGTAGATATAGAATTCGGTAAATATTTGTGAAAAAATTGTTTCCATCAAGGTGGGACAGTCTGTGTATTTGCTGTGGATGAATTTTTCATAAATAACACTTAAACATGAGTGACCTCCTCATTGACATCTGAATCACTAGCAACAATTAGAAAATAAGTTGCCTCTCCTGAGAATAGATGGCACAAGAAATGTGAAAGTGGTAATAGGTTTTCCTCACAGATGAATGCTTTAATGTACCTTGACCATAAGTGTAATCTTCATCCAGATTTCAAATATTAAAGAAAATTCTTGCAGTAGTTTTTATTTTATCTTAGGGAGGGAAAAATATCATTTATTTTATAACATTTCCACATTTATGTTAACAACAAATGGTTTCTAAAAAATATCTGATAGTAAGTGATGGTGTTCTGTGTATATTTAAAACACATCCTGAATTGCTGGTCAAAATGAGGTTCTTCTGTAGCTGATAAATCTTATTCTTTGCTTTATTTTTCATTTACCCCCTTTAATTTCTATTGTTATCTAATGTTTCTTATTTGTGTATTATAGAATGGAAGTTTTGAGCAAAATCAATCAACTTGTGAAGATATGGATAAGAGATATAAGCCTGAAGAAGGTAAAGAAATGTTAAGAATTTTGCTTTCAGTCATGTTTTTTTTATTAATTTGCTTTTTAATTGCAATGTCTGGAATTCATATTGTCATACTTTTTAAAAAATTATAAAGCAACTTAATACTTGTTGTTTAGCCTTGTTATATTGGTATTCGTACAAACAAATATGTTGAAAGCACAATTTATTATTCACACTGCACACATCCATAAGTCTGCCCTATTCTGCCAGAATAATATGGCCAGCTGAAAACTCTTGCAGGCTAATAAGTAGGTTAGTACCTACCTGCTGTATAGTGCACCTGTTACTGTTATGATGGGTAAACACGGCAACCTGAGCAAGATCGATTGTGGGCAGAAAGTTATTGATTGTGGGCACTCTAGAATGTCTGGGATTTCCTCTTGTAACTGTCACATATGTGTACCAGGACTATGTCCAAACGGAAAAACTTGCAGCTGCTGGGGAAAATGTGGCCATAACTTGGATTTAATATTTGAGGTGTGTCCTCTCCCATGATATCTTCGGCATTCAACAAAGGGACAGCTATGAAGGTTTGTGCTAAGACCATTCAATGTACGATGGCATGACTGGGCTTTTTCAGCCAACACCCACATCGAGTACCCTTGTTAATGGCACGTCACTGGGATATGAGGCTGCAGTGGGTAAAGGAACATTGTAAAAACTTTTAACATGCAAATAGTTTGAAGGATAAACTTTAAATTTTTATTGCTCAAAGACAGAGAATTTTAAGTTATTTTTAATCATCAATAGACTGTGGAAGACTGAAAATAGGTAGCTTGGTTCAGTGAATCAAGATTTCAACCACAACACACCAATAGGTGGTTATGTGTATGGCGTAGACCACATGAGGCCATTGACCCTAACTGTAAAGTAGGATGTTACAGGCTGTGTAATGTTCTGGGGCCTTGTGTGATTGAATATACATGACACCACCACCACAACCACATAAGCCTATGTTGGCATATTTGCTGACCACTTCCATTCATTTATGACTATCCATTTGCCACAGCAGGATACCTTTTTTTAAGCCCCATTGGTTACAGATTAAAACAATTAGTCTTCTGATTCAAACAATCTTAGTTTAGCTATGATCATTTTATGGTACCCATTAACTGATTATGAATTAAATTTCCTGTCTTATAAGACAAAAACCCTAAATCAGTGTAGTTACATTTTTGGTACGCATGGGTTCGAGCCCCGGGTAAGGCATGGATGTATGTGTCGTTTTTCTGCTGAGGTTCTGCCATCCTCTCAGACCTTCTACTCTGGCATATAAACTGACAGGCTCCTGTCAGACCTCTGTGGCAAGCAGCTGCTTGAGGGGGTATTTATTTATTTATTTTTTTTATACTTTTTGATATTAACAAAAATTAACTTAATCACTATTAATTAATATTTAATATGTAGGTATCATCCCCTGGTTAATATATCAATCAATATATTTCCAAAGTTAGCAGTACAGTACATCGGGAATAACAAATATATTGCAACCTTTTTTGAAAGCACTTGGATTGTCGGCAGTGCCAGCTTGTCATGCAGCTTACTGCAGCCAAGCCACTGCATCCATAGGTTTTGATATAACTAAAGTTAACTTATCAGCTAATAATTAATAACTAAGAGTAAATACATAAATATCATTCATTAAGTAATAATTGACTGAAAATGTCTCTGAGCAGCATTTTCATACAGCTCTCACATAAAACGATCCAAATACATACCTCTTGTGCATAGCTGCTGGGCTGTAAAGTAATGGTGAAATGAAACTGACATCAGCCAACTAATGACAAGCGAAATGCAATAGGATGATAATTAACATAACAGTAGGGAACATAAAGTGCATAATTGATTATAGTTAAAAGTTCTTAATCTCTAGTGAAAGACAAATTTGAATCCATTATCAGAGCTGCCAACTACTCTGATTTTATTGGATTTTCTCTGATTTTTTGGTTTAAAATCTGAAAATCCGATTTTTAGGGTTTTCTCAGTTTTGCATTAAAGAAAATCTGCTTCCAAATTGTGCAGTATTTTTGTTTTTTCCTGAAAGGAGAATGTTAGTGAAAGGGAAGAATTGTTTTCTATATAGCTCTTTTACTGTATTAAAGGTGCCCCGTGGCCAAGTGGTTAGCGCGCTTGGCTACTGATCTAAGGGACCTGGGTTCGAGCTCCGGGTAAGGCATGGCTGTTTGTGTCATTTTTCTGCTGAGGTCCTGCCATCCTCACAGACCTTCTACTATGGCATATAAACTGACAGGCTCCTGTCATACCTCTGTGGCAAGCAGCTGCTTGAGGGGGTATTTTTTTTTGTGTCTCAACTCCCTAATTTATGCTTGCTCATGTGCCTCACCTGTGCATCAGAGGAAGGCTCTGGCCAACTAAATGCTAATTGGATTACTTAGAATTGGAAACTTCTGAGTGAAGCAAATAATGCAGATTAGAGAATTGATTAGATTCTGGTTGAGAATTCTAATTGGTTATCTGGTTGGGGACACTAATTACCTGATCTGTGGGCCGTGAATGACATTGCAACTTGAATGGGGCTCATGCATGTCTATTGTTATCCGAGTTAGGCTATTGGGTAGTTAAGGGGTTAAAACTTTTCTTTCCCTAGAGTTGAGCTATTTTTAATTATAATAAAGTATGTACTTTATATTCCCTACTCTTATGCTATTTAACTTCCTATTGCATTTTGTTTATCATTTGTTGGCTGATGTCTTTCACCAAAACTTCGTAATCTGGCAGCTGATCACAAGAGATGAATGATTGTTTTACGTCTGAGCTGCATGAAAATGCCACTCAGAAAGCTATTAGCAATTATTAATCAATGAATGATATTCACATATTAATTGTTAGTTATTAATAATTAGCTATTAGGTTAATTTTCGTTAATATCAAAAACGTACAGATGCAGTGACTTGGCTGTGGTAAGCCAGTGCTTCCCATGCTGCATGATAAGCTGCCACTGCCAGCAATTCAAGCATTTTTAAAAAAGTCACAATGGCATTTTTTTTTTGAAATATATTGATTGTCTATTATTGATCAGGGGATGATGTTTTACATATTGAATATTAATTATTAGTGATTAAGTTATTTTTTATTAATATCAAAAACTCCTCTTTTGGTGGTATATATTTGATAAAATGTACGGATCCAGGCAGCTGGAGGGAATATGATGGTCTGGGCAATATTTTCTTTGGGAACATCATCATCATCATCCTCAAGCAGTCATTGGCTACGGACCTCCAACCAGACAGTGCAATTTTTTTATCCAAGCAAGTCTGTCCTGAGCTACATCTGCTGCATGTGACCACTGCACACCAATTCTAATAAGGTCCAGTTTGACATTGTATGCCCACTGCATCCTAGGTCTCCCCCTCTTTCTGAGGTCTTTAGGCACACTGTTCATAACCCTATTCGCCAATCTATAATTATCCATGCGGACAACATGGCCAACCCAGCGGAGTCTCTCTCTGCACAATATGCTGCTTAAAGGAGGTTGCAAACTCCTTTGCCTAACCTCATCATTAGTTACAAAGTTGAACCACCTAATTAATAGATTCTGAAAAAAATTCATCGCCACCACGGCGGGAATCGAACCCGCATCTCTCCAGATTCATGCCAGAGCGCGCTAACTATTGCACCACGCGTCGGACAACGAATATTTTCAGAATATGACCTTATAAATCTTCCTGAGACGTGACTGAGACAGTGCCATCTATACTCAAGGAGATGCAACTTTTTCGGTCGTTGCGTTTGATTATCAGATGTTAATGAGAAGGTCGCTAACGCTACCGCGTTAAATATATAATTAAAATCAATCCAAAGAAATGCACAGCATTCCCTGTTAAGAAACATTAATTAATAGATTCTGAAAAAAAATTCATCGCCGCCACGGCGGGAATCGAACCCGCATCTCTCCAGATTCATGCCAGAGCGCGCTAACCATTGCACCATGCATCGGACAATGAATATTTTCAGAATATGACCGTTGCAAAGCATCCAAGTTTCACTACCATAACTAACCCTAGAAAGAACCAAACTATTATACAGTCTAATTTTAGTCTTTAGGTGTATACCCCTATTTCTCCACAATCTCCATAGATTCTTAAAAGTCCCGGCAGCAATCCCTATTTGTCTGTTAATTTCATGCCACACATCACCAATATCTGTTACATAGCTCCCAAGATAATTAAACTGTGACACCTGCTCAAGACTGCAACCATTGAGATTAACAGAATCACAGCCTGCCTGACCAATTTTCATCAATTTAGTTTTCTCTCTGTTTATAACCAAACCTACTCTACTACCAGTTTCATCAACAGCTCGAATGAAAGAGTTCATCTCATAAACATCATTTGCCAAAAAAGGCTAAATCGTCAGCATAATCTACATCAGAAATTTTCGTATCTCCAGCCCATTTAAGGCCAAAATCTTTCCCTTGAAGTGAATTTCGCATAACATAATCAAAAACCAAACTAAAGAGAAAAGGAGACATAATTCACCCTTGTTGAACACCAGAAGTAATGCTAAACCAATTGCTACTAGCCTTACCAACTCTCACACACGACTCAGTGTTATTATAGAGAGCCTTCATTATGTTAACTAACTTGTCTGGTATACCATATGATCTCGTAATCAACCACAAATTATGACGATCAACAGAGTCGAAAGCTTTTTTGAAATCAACAGAGCTAACAACCAAAGGTTTCTGAAATTCTAAACATTTCTCAAGAGTCTGCCTGAGTGAAAATATCTGATCCACACATCCCCTACCACTTCTGAATCCACATTGTTCATCATGCAATTGTCTGTCAACCAGATTCTTAATTCTATTAAGCACAATCACGCAAAGAACTTTCCCTGGAACAGAGAGTAGGCTGATACCCCTATGGTTATCACAAAAACTGCGATCACCTTTTTTGAAGATAGGGATAATAATAGCTCTGGTAAAATCTTTAGGAACCATGCCTTTATCATAAAAGATATTCAAAATTTCAGTCATCCATGTGGTATCCGAAACATCCCCAGCTCTAAGCATTTCCATGGTAATTTCATCTACCCCTGGGGATTTATGTAGTTTAAGTTTAGAAATAGCCAAAATAACTTCAGATTGTGTTATAGGGCCAACATTTAAGCCAGTAATGCATCTATCATCATTACAAACAATGAGAGTAGAACTAACCACATTGTTTAGAACATCACTGAAATGCTCAGCCCACCTAGCCATGACAGAATTTTCACCTTCTATAACCTTATCTTGTTTATCCTTCAATCCCTGTATACCTGTCCGTTTTCTACCACACGAAACATTAACTATCTGGTACAGCTCTCTGCTGTTGTGCTGTCTAACTGCTTCTTCCACTTTGTCAGCCAAGCCATCAAGCCAAAGATTCTTAGCAGCAGCTAACTGATCCTTTACACATTAAGTTCTCTGTAATGCTTTCTATTAGGACTAGTAGGGTACTGATTAAGGACATTCCTGCAGTTCTTTCTTTCTGAAATAAGCTCAAGTGTCTTATCATGCAAATAATTCTGCCTCCTCTGCTCCTTTTTTCCTAAAAGAGTACTGTTAGTGTCCAAAAAAGCCTGTTTAAAATGATCCCATTCTTCCTCCACTTCACTAATAAGCAAACCATGGTTGTCATAATGACTAAGTAACCTATCGTGGTAAGCTTTAACTATAACTGGGTCATTCAGAGCTTCAGTATTATAGGTAAATTTTTTAACTCTAGCACAACACTTTTTAAGTTGTTGCAAGACACTTTTAACAAGGTAATGATCAGATCCAATTTCAGCTCCACTATATGACCTGGTATTCCTAACAGAACTAGCTCATTTGCTGTTAATTAATATATAATCAATCATATTCTTATGCAGCCCGTCGGGTGAAACCCATGTGTACTTATGTATGTCGCGGTGTTTGTAATAAGTGTTAGTTATTCTGAATCCATTGAGTTTACTTACCTGTAGGAGACGTTGTCCATTGCAGCTACCAATGTCAAAAGGGCCTATTTCTCCTCCCCAAAGGTCAGAGTCAGTACCAACTTTGGCATTGAAGTCATCAAGAACAAGGGTAATATCTCCTTTCTTGACAGAATTAATAATATCCTGAAATTGTCCATAAAACCTATCCTTCTCATCCTCATCGGCATCCTCAGTGGGGGCATAACAGCATATAACATTCAAGTCTTTAACTCTTGTCTGAAATTTTGCTGTAAGAAATCTTTCATTAATGCACTTATATTCTAGAAGAGCATCATTAGCGTGTCTGCTGAGAAGCAGACCCACGCCTTGGTGATGCTTATTGTCGTCCCTCCCTGAAAAGAGAAATTTAAGATTTTTTTTTAAGAATCTGACATTATCTGTCCATCTGGTCTCTTGCAAGCCGAGAATATCTAAATTATAATGGTGGAATTCTTGTGTGAGGACATCAAGAGAAAAAGCTCTGCACAGAGTCCTCACATTCCAACTACCTATGGAGAGAAAATGGTTAGTGGGATGTTTAAAGAAACTATGTTTATTGAGAGAGGGAATGCCGACAATATCAAACAGCCCCCTAATCGCAGACATTGGGCAAAGACCTGTTCCTCCACCACTAAAGGCTGAAGCCATCTACACTGGAAGACTTCCTTCAATGTATGTTGACGATTCCAATAGAAGCAAAGAGTTCAGGTGCCTGCGATGACCTCTGCTCAGAATTATCCACCATCTGATAAACATATCCTGTGAATCCATTCACTTGGGGCTGTCAACCCACAAACAGAAAACACAGCGGAAGATTTGCCCTCCACAGAAGCCCACCAGTGTAGCCAATTCAGGATCCATAATCAAACTCAGAGCCATTATTCCTTTCAGGTTGGTATATATGGTCAGCACCAGGACACTGTGTGGTTGACCACTTCTCAGCAGGGTAGAAAAAAAAAAGTAGCCATAGTTGCCGAGAACAGTAGGCCACACTAATCTGGCAGCCCTCCCCTTCCGTTCACTTCCACAAGAGAGTATCTCTTTTGAAAGGTACTAACGGTCTGCACCTCGCGAAGGCGGGGTCGGACATAAGGTGCTAGGCCTGGCCGGTTCTATGCATGATCACAAGGGATTGTTGCATAATGAATTGAATTTTGATTGAATTTGTTGCAATGAACTGTAAAAGTAAGACTTATGTGAAAATCACTTATATTTATCTTAAGAAAGCTAGAAAAGTTTTTCAGTATTTTTTATGAATATGTGAAATATTTGCATTTACTACAAATAATTTTATTTCTAGAATATGCCAGCAAATGTAGCTGAAAATGTTGGTGGCAAGATATATACATTTGGCTCTTACAGGCTGGGTGTTCATACAAAAGGTAAAAAGAAATTTAATTCTATTACATCCTAATCTTTATTTCATCCTATAACTCTTTGATAACCTTAGTAGCTTAAACCACTTAGTTAGTTGAAAACTTTTTAGTTGAAAACTTTAATGGTCCAGAAGGCTAGTAAAGGGAATCTCTATATTATACAGTATATATATATTATATTTTTCAGAAAATATTGCTGAAAGTATGGTAACCTGAGATGCTTAGTTTCTTGAGACCTTTGGCCACTTAAAAAAGTTTAAG
Organism: Ryuthela nishihirai; assembly: GCA_038380435.1. Lineage (NCBI taxonomy): Eukaryota > Metazoa > Arthropoda > Arachnida > Araneae > Heptathelidae > Ryuthela > Ryuthela nishihirai. The sequence goes on along the minus strand of JAWZYU010000001.1, from coordinate 43,040,452 downwards.
TGTGTAATTTTAATTTATCTGTTAAAAATTTCATTGTTATGTATGCTAGATTTTTTGATTTTCCACATGCTTCTTTTAATTGCAAGAATTACTTTGTTAATGTTTTACTTTAAACCTATAAAAATAAATTTAGAGTTGTTGAATGACTTTGTTAATGGTAATAAGAAATTTGTGCTGTAATTTAATAGATAGTGATAAGCTTATTTCTCAAATGAAAATGGTTTTTCACGTATTGCTTTAAAAAAATTTCATTTACATAGCATATTTTCCCATCAAATTTTACATTTTTTTAACAATTAAACTTAAGTTATATTGCCTAAAACTAGTTTCAAATATCAGGTTTTTATCACATTTTCAAAAAGTAAATAAATGCTTTCACTTTGTTGTCTGTAGACGTTAAACTTCTTTGTTTTTGGGGATCCTCCCAAAAGTGTAAATTATGCCCTCTAATGGTGGAAATTTTTTTTAATGAATATTTCAAATAATATATATATGCTAGAAATTTTAAATATTGGTGGTGGATCGTGAAGATCATGAGGTTTGCATTGGCAACAGTGAGTTACCCTTTACCCCAAAGGTGGTGGGGGTGGGGGGTAAACATTTTTTTTGTTTTAAGACATAATCGTTAGTTTTTAGAGATGAAATTTTTTTGGGTTAAATAGGTATTGATGAACAATTTTGATTCAGACTTTATGAATATGCCAAAAAGCTTTAATTGTGCTCTCTAATGAAGAAAAATTTAAAACTTTGAAATGAATATGCAAGTTTTTAAAAAAATAATAAATATCCCCTCAAGCAGCTGCTTGCCACAGAGGTCTGACAGGAGCCTGTCAGTTAATATGCCATAGTTGAAGGTATGAGAGGATGGCAGGACCTCAGCAGAAAAACGACATGAACAGCCATGCCTTACCCGGGGCTCGAACCCAGGTCCCTTAGATCAGTAGCCAAGCACGCTAACCACTTGGCCATTATTGGTATTAAATACACTATATGGCTGTTAAGCATAGAAGAAAAGAATTTTTTTTGTCTCTTTTATATTGCATCTTGTGACATTAGAACTTGCTGTGCCTTAATGGATTAGAGTTGTACAATAGCACTAGAAGTTAATGGAATGAACTTAATATATTTAGTAACAGGTCAACAATTCTTGTTTGTTTCACATCCAGGTGTAATTGGTCAGGGAAAGTCATTTGGATGTCTGGAATTTAGTTGTACCAGGAACACACATAGAAGTTCTAGTTTTTAAAAACGATAAATGACATAAAGGAGGTAAAAAAAGTCAGAATAAATTCTTTGAAGGCACCAAAAGTGAGAAACTTTTATTGGTCCAACTTATTTTGCAACCTCAGTCATTGCTTTTTCAGGAGCATATCAGTTGCAGCAGGCATGTGGCAGTTCAAAGTTAAAAAATTAATAAAGAGACAAAAAGGGATTAATTGCATAAATACACAACCTTGGTTCCCTATACTCAACCTATCAGACTATGAATTCGACATTCTGGAAAGAGGCCCTAGATATTCTTATTCTGAAAGCCACCATTGCTACCTCTCTTTATAGCTAGAATTGCGAAAGTTATTAAGAACGTGCCTAACAAACAGAAAGATAGAATACAATATCAAATATATAGGGCCTACAACATGAATAAACACATCAAATGCAAAGAGAAAGGAAAAGAAAACAAAAGCTGCATATAATTCAAGGCATGAAAACAAAGCAAGACATATGTATAATATCACTGGGAAAGTAATTAATTGGTCGATTTAGCACGGAAAAGAAAACAAAAGCTGCATATAATTCAAGGCATGAAAACAAAGCAAGACATATGTATAATATCACTGGGAAAGTAATTAATTGGTCGATTTAGCACACAAAAGCTGGATGACAAAATCAATATCATGTTGGCAGAGATGCAGTGCAATCCAGTAAAGAAAGATCCTACTAATACAATTATCAGAAAATTGGCATACATCAAAAACCATGAAGTGATACCAGAGTAACAAATCAGCACTTTAGCGTCGATTTAAATCTTAGAGGAAAAATTATCTTGAGCCGGTTGGGATACGAACCCATGACCTCCTGATAACATGTCAGGTGCTCTGGACCACTGAGCTACCGGTCGCTGATCAAGATCTCCTCTAATTAGCACTATGAACATTCCTTTTATGTTTCATATGGGTGCTAGTCTGGCACTTTTAGCCACAAGCGGCATTTATATTTGCCAATAGACGGAAGTATATATTACAAGTATGCAGATAATAAATAATTCGGCGGCCGGTAGCTCAGTGGTCCAGAGCACTTGACATTATTTATTATCTGCATACTTGTAATATATGCTTCCATCTATTGGCAAATATAAATGCCACTTGTGGCTAAAAGTGCCAGACTAGCGGCCATATGAAACATAAAAGGAATATTCATAGCGCTAATTAGAGGAGATCTTGATCGGCGGCTGGTAGCTCAGTGGTCCAGAGCACCTGACATGTTATCAGGAGGTCGTGGGTTCGTATCCCATCCGGCTCAAGACAATTTTTCCTCTAAGATTTAAATCGACGCTAAAGTGCTGATTTGTTACTTGATTGAATCTGTCGAGTTTATATCATTATTTATGATACCAGAGTGCTTACAAAAAGCATGCGTCCCACCGTTATATCAAGCTATACCCAAGCTTTTAATAAAAGCAAAACCCACAGAGAGGAAATTCCATTAAGACCACCAATGGCACCTATCACATTAGAATTGCGAGAGCACTACATTACTTTCTTGCAAAATTCTTCCCTCCTACAGATTAATTGTAGATTCAGCTATGCAGTGTATTGAGAAGCTAAGTAAAATTCAAATGCAGCCTGATATCTGCATGCTATCATTTGACATAACCTCACTTTACCCCAACACACCTCTTAAAGATGTACTCCACATTATTGAAAAGAGGCTTCAGAAAAGTAGTGAGGAAGTTTGCGGTATCCTATGTGTGCTCATTTGTCACACAGAATATGTACTTTAAGAGCAATGTAGCTATTTACCACCAAACTTTTGGGAGTACCAGTGGGATCATTACTTTCTGGGTTGCTCAGCGATATAGTAGTTTGGCATACTGAAGATAAGGTGCTTAATAATTATAGCTCCCCACCTCTATTTTGGATGAGACATGTTGACTACATACTTGTCATAACGAAACAAACAGAAGATCATGTAAAGGGCCTGCAAAATGAGCTCAACTGCATCCTCCCTACTCTTCAATTCACAATTGAAACAGAAATCGAATGCCATCTTCAGTTTATACCAAACTTACTGTGCCAACAATGGATGATTCCCTTCAATTCTAACCAATTCATGAAACATAAGAAAGCTGCTATGCACACTGCATTTTTGGGGAACCATAGATAGGCAATAACAATGCCTGCCTTTGAAACAGAAAGGAAAAGGCTACATGATGTCACCACCAAAGCAGGTTATCCCGAAAAATAAATCAGAGCTGTCGAGAGGTGGTGCAAATTCAAAGTCCAACAAGGCACTCAAATACCTCCAGTGCAGAATAGGGCATGTAAATACACATCCTCTATACCAAATACTTCATGGCTGTCTGAAGCACTGAAAATGCAGTGAATCCATATAACATGAAAATACCATCCACTACGAAATGCTCAATTCTAGCAATAATAAAAAAATGATTGTGACTATGTACCCCTCACGGGCAGTGTATAGAAAATACCAGTCAAAGATACCACCAACCAACATGCTAAAATACTGGATTACTATGGGAAGACCAAATGGACTTTTGAAACCAGGCTGAAGGGACGTCAAAATGATATCAGTAAAGGCAACATTAATACCGCTTTGGGAAAAAAAATAAAGAACGAACCCCAAAAAACATTGGACTTTGCTGGGGCCAAAATTTTATATGCCTCCCCCCAATGCAATATGAATTACACATCCTTGAACAAATTGTCATTTACTGCAAGAGATAAATGTATCAATGAAAAAATTTGCCACCCACCACTGCCATGGCATTTACTGCTGGATGATAACATAAGACAACAGGAAAAGGACAATACCCCAATAGCCCACAGAGCAAACCCTTTCTCCTTGTAGTGAACAATCGCACTGTGCACGTGGGATGCAATAAACTCTGCCAGGTGCCTGCTGCAACTGACATGCCCTTGAAAAAGCGACGACTGAGGTCGTGAAACTTGAGTCAGGCCATTAAATGTATCTAACTTTTGATGGCTTCTAAGAATTTAGTTGGACTTTTTTTTACCTCTTTTATGTCATTTATCATGCTTATAAAATAGAACTTCTATGTCTGTTCCTGGTACAACTAAATTCAAGACATCCAGTATACATTTCCTGACCAGTTACAACTGGATGTAAATCAACAGATGTGAAACAAACAAGAATTGTTGACCTGCTATTAAATATAGTAAGTTCATTCCATTGACTCCTAGTGCTACTGTATAACTGTAATCCATTAAGGCACAGCAAGTTCTAATGTCACACAACACGATATAAAAGAGATGATAAAAAAGGAAAATAAATTCTTATTTTTTTATGCTAAACAGCCATATAGTGTATTTAATACCAATATTGTTAGTGCTGTGAAAATTCTATACATGTTGAATATGCAAGTAATGTATTTAAGCTAGAAGTTCGAAATTTTGGTGGTAGAATGTGAAAGTTTTTAGTGGTAGAATGTGAAAGTTTTTAGTGGTAGAATGTGAGGTTTGCATTGACAATAATAAAAGCCGTTTTATAGCTAAGAGGGTGGGGAATGCAACTGTTTCATTTTAAGAGATAATTGAAAAAATCTTATACAGTTGGATATGTACTAATGAAATATTATTAATCACATTTTTCATATCCTTTTGTAGTTTTAATTACAACATTTGAGGGGACTAAATAATAATACCATGTGATGATGCATAGAACTGACCAGGCCTAACAACTAATGTCCAACCCCTCCTTGTCATGGTGTCAGACCATTAGTACCTTTCAAAAGAGATATTCTGTTATGGAAGTTAACCGAAGGGGAGGGCTGCCAGATCAGAGTGGCCTACTTATCTGGACAACTATGACTGCTTTTCTTTTTTTTTCTACCCTGATGTGGAGTGGTTAACCACACAGGGTCCTGATACTGACCATATATACTGGCCTGAACGGAATAATGGCTCTGAGCTTGATTATGGATCCTGAATTTGCTGCACTGGTGGACTTCTGTGGAGGGAAAATCTTCTGCTGTTTTATTTTTGTTTGTGGGTTGACAGCCCCAAGTGAATAGATTCACAGGATATGTTTTATCAGCTGGTGGATAATCCTGCTCAGAGATTATCTCAGGCACCTGAACTATTGCTTCTATGGGTATCATCAAATCCTACATTGGAGGAAATCTTCCAGTGTCCTACTTAAGCCTTTTAGTATAGGGAGAACGGGTCTTGCCCCATGCCTGTGATTAGGGCTGTTTGATATTGTCGACATTCCCTCTCAATAAACATAGTTTCTTTAAACATTCCACTAACCATTTACTCTCCATAGGTAGTTGGAATGTGAGGACTGCACAGAGATTATTCTCTTGATGTCCTCACACAAGAATTTCACCATTATAATTTGTCTTGACAGTTGTACAAGAACGGAAAAGTCCCGTTTATATGCTGTTCTTTACAGTAGCTGGTGTGGTGTTGTTGCTTCTCACTTGTTGGGGACTGAGACTTCTTTCTCTGTGCCTATTATAGTCACCTCTATCATAGTCCTATCGATCAGAGGCGACTATGGAAAGACATTAGAGATATATACACTCTAACATGTTTATTATTAATCTCGCGCTCTTGCTCATTCACATTAAAAGTTTAGATGGGTTTTAAAGTTAATAAAATTATCACACCTATTAATCCCAGTGGAATGGACAATAATGGAAATTTTTTAGCTTATTCACAAAATGAAGCCTTCCTTATTTCAGAGAGTTACCTGAACTCCACATCTTCGTGTTCATCTCTTTTGCATGCAGATCACATTGCATCTACCGACACACCTGCTGGCCACTTTGAACCATTGAGCCATACCACTGACATTGCAGTTTATTGCACCATATCCCTCCTTTGCTCTCAGCAAACAACTGTTGCTAGCACAATGCCTTAAGCTGCTCACTTGCCACCTGATGATGAGCCCACTGTAAGGGTATGAAATGTATGTTGTGGATTTTAACATTTATTAGCTCTCTATGCTATCAAAGTATCATTAATTATATGAAGGGGCGGGGGTGGCTCGGTTGGTAGTGTGCCAGGCTCGTAATCTGCAGTTCCCAAGTTCAAGTCCCAGCTAGGTTTGATGAGCTTGGAAAGGCCGCTGTCCGTCGGATGGGACGTTAAGCCGTGGCCCAGTGTGTGGGAAAGTCATACCCTGTTCACGTTAAAGAACACGTTCGATGGCTTTGATGGCAGGCTACCATCTGTCTCCCAACAGCTGTTCCAATGGGTCACCTCCCCCAACCTTCTCTGAGCCTTTGGGGTCCATGTGACCTGGCCATTTAGCATTGTGCAAAAAAGTGCCGCTCAGAGGTAAAACAACCAACCAAAATTAATTATATTGACACTAATGCAATCATGAAACTCTTTGGAAGAAAATTTCACTGTGAGCAACCAGCTCATCAGCATGTTGCACCATCTTCTCCACTTCGAACCTGCTGTGTCTCATTTCTTGTTGGCCAGGACTCTATAAAATGAACTTTTCACTCACCATCAACTTTCATCTCTGAAGTTCTTCTCACTTCCCACCTCTAAGTACATAAAATCTAATTCATTGCTTTTGATACTAGGTAGCACAGAATTTTTGTTGAAGTGCTTTCAAATATTAATAGTGTCATAGAGTATTAAGGATATTAATTTAAGTTCAAATGAAAAGTGAACAACCCTTGTGTATGGGTAACTGACAGAATAATTCTTGCACTTCCACACAAGGAGAAACTCATCGAGTACTAATTGTTATGTTTGCTTAGTACACCTTACAGCCTTAATTTCTTCCTATATGATATTTATTTTCTTCATTCAGAAACAATCTAGCATTATCAAGATTAGAATTAATGAAAGCTGTAGACAAGGTATCTCTTTTCATCTTACATGACAAGCATACATTTGAATGACAGACTACCCATGTCATTGCTGTGCATGTAAAACGAAACACACATTGAACACTTCTAAAAATATGGATATTTTTTAAAAGCTTACTATTTTGGTATCTTTAATCCGAAACTTTGTGTAATTTAATATTTTAATTTCACATCAAAAGTTTTTTTTCTTTGTTGATATAATAAAGGTTCTTCATTTTCTCCTCATAAAATGAATCATAATCTTTTGCTAAAATGTTTTCAAGAGGAAATTCTAGAAAGCATATGTAATTGAAGAATCATAAAAAAAAGAAATATCCATTTGAGTACATCAGTTACAAAAAAGAATTTCACCTCACTAGGTAAGGATTAAATGCATACAAAGTTAACTCTTTTTTTCTGATATTTTAAGAGTAGATATAAAATATTAGTGTTATATCCAAAATAATAATTTTGGATTAAAAGGATATATGTATTGACTCTATATTTTTTTTCAGGAGCTGACATTGATACTCTGTGTGTTTCACCAAGGCATGTTGATAGATCAGATTTTTTCACAACTTTTGTAGAGCTTCTTAAAGAGCAGCCTGAAGTGAAAGATCTTCGAGTAAGTTCAAGCTCTTTGTCATAGCCTAAAGGAAAATGCAGTGATTTGGGACTGAATTTTTTTTTGTTTTACACTCAAATTATTATCTTAATTATTTTCTTATTAACTTATGATGACACATCAAACTTGAAGAGAAAATTGCTCTGTTTCTTTAAAAAAATTATATATTTTATATCAGCTTTTCGTAGTGTACATGAAATCACTGTGAAATAATTTTTTTGTTTGTTACTAATATCGAACTTATAATACTTCATTATAAACTAATTAAAAAAAAGTGAAACTATGTTCATTATTTGTTTGAAATCAGTAATTTTCATACTGATTTTTGCTTCATTGTGTGTCTAGATAGCACTGTATAAAATTGACCATGACTGAATACCAACTGTGCTATCAGGAATCATGTTTACATTTGCACTTCTAATATCAAGTAACCAATTCCTATACTCCAACAGTAGTTGTATCAAATAGTTCTCATTTAAATACAGCTAATTTTCTGTTGGTGTTTTAATTATATATAATGGCATTTCTGTTTAACCCTTCCAGTGTCCAGGCTGAAAAACAGGTTTCCATCCAGGGGCCAAGCTATTTTCTCACTATGCTCAGCCAAAAAAAAAAAACTTTAACTTTAGAACTTTTTTGTCAAATAACTAACGAAAAGAATTATGGCATGTCGTATACCAAATTAATCAGCATTTAATTCTGGATTTTCTGAAAATCAGTATTTAACAAAAAAGACGATATGTTTTATTTTAATAGGACTTTTTTTTAGAGTTGTAGTAAAAAAATGCATCTGGCAACACAAATAAAAATTGAAAAAAAAAAAACTAATAGGCAGAAATGATTACAATGCACATGAACAGAATAACTATACATTTCAGAATAACACAAAAAAATTCCTTTTTGGTTTTAAGTAAAAATTTTTCTCGTTTTGTAATTTTATTCCTCGGTACCATACTTTGAGAAAATTCCAGGCTTTTAGCCAACTGTGCTGAATCAGATAAACAAGTGAACTTTAGAATTTAAAAAAAAAAATAACCAATCAACAGAAATAGGTCATGTTATATACCAATTTAAACAGAATTTAATTACGAATTTTATGAAAATAAATAATAAAAACAAATTTGCAAGCAAATTGATTTTAATAGGTCTTTTTCAGTATGATATAGAAAAGAAAAAGATCGCACTATGCAATTAAGGCTTCATTTTGGAAAACCTGCTGAATAAAAATAGTTAAATTATATATTTATTGAAAGGAAATTTCCTTCTGAATAATATAATATTCAACCTGAAATATGATTTTTATTTCTTTTAATGATTCTTTTCAGTATCGTATATTTTAAACATGGCCAGTGTTATGCAACGTGTCTTGGCCTTCTCACATTCACAGGATTTTCTGAAATGGTTATAAAATAGAAAAAATATTTCCTTGGCTGCTTTTTTTTTACTAAACATTATGATTTTTTTCTTTGGGAGTTGAAGTTTGGTCATCTTGGCTAAGTGCAGAAAGGTTTCCTGAAATTGCCCTTCCAAATGATGGCCGATTTCCGTAGCAAGGAAGTCTATTTTTGATTCCGTATCCAAGATATTCATTTTCAGAAAATGGTCCAAGTTCAAAGTTTTTTTTACTAAAAAATAAGAAATAATAAAATAAAAATTGCATATAACCTAATGGGATGTTAAATAAAATATCCACAACAACTTTTAAGCCGGCCTCTGATCTAGCATAATTCATAAAGATTGATCTAAAATCGATAAATCAGCCGATCTAAAAATCGCTAACTAATGGAAGTAAATCTACAGAAATTAATTTGCTTCCATATTCAACACATCATATATTTTCAGAAAATGATACTAGATCAAAGTTTTACTGAAAAAGTAATAAATAATAAAATAAAAATTAACATATAGCCTAATGTGATGTTAAAATATCCATAGCAACAAGTTGTGGCCGGCCATACTAAGTAGCATGAAAAAAAATCAATACTTATCGATCGGCCTAAAGATTGCTAATTTCCGAAATTAAATCTACTGAAATGAAAACTAACTAAGGTTTAAATATAAAAAAAAAGTACTAACTTGACAAAGAGTATCCGATATGCTGGACCAAAACTGAAAAAAAAAAACAGCACATGGGAACAATGGAGATATCTTGTATCAGCCACCTGCATCTTGTTGACTCAGTGAAGCTTAACTAAATAAATGCAGCTGCAACCAGAATTTCTAAGAAAGATGTTTACTTCCAGTTTTGATTTTGCAGGTGGGAAAGATGCATAGAATGCTGGGAAAAATAATAAAAATAACTTGGGAATACTGAAATACGTTTATGACAGAAAAGAGGGAAATGGAGAAAAAAAATGGCGTAACGTATTTTGTAATTGATTCCAAAATCTATGGTTTCTAAAAATAGCAGTTTTTTGTTAATTTTTAGGAGATTTTAAAAAATTTAAGTAAAAATTTGTTGATAATAGCTCAAATCAAACTTGTGAGATTAAATCAGAAGGTTGCTTCATCAAATAGGAATATTAACAAGCAAGTCGGCAATACCGTTTAGTGCTTCTAAGAAATGGCAGTCAGATGGCTTTATTAAATTACTTATATTGTAGTTTAGTAAAATATGCATCAAATTGAAAAACAAAATGTAATTTTGGAAGCCTGAATTATATATTTTTATAAGATATATATATATAAAATTACAACAGCAATTTTTATTTTTGAAAATTAGATTTTTTTTGTTGTACTAAAAACATATACATACGCCCTTGGCCTCTCAATTCAGATTCTCCGAATGTTTACAGACTGCGTTGACACTGGGAGGGTTAATATATAGTAAAACCTCAATTATCCAACCTAAACCTGGACTAAAGGGTGTTTGGGTAACAGAAAATGTTGGATTATGCGAATAATGTTAAAAATCATGGGGCAGATATCCATGCATCTCATTTCATTGCAAACTGTATTATAAAATAATAGCGTGCAAATAATATTTAGTTGATGGAACGTTGAAAAGAAATGCAAAACTACAATTTTATAAATGAAAAAGTCATATATACACAATAAAATCTTAAAAGTAGTTACAAATTGCATTCCAGAGAAGAATGACTGACATCACTGATTGATTTTTATGTGCTCTCAAATCAGATATTTCTTTTGAAAAATCAAATGCATTTACTATTCTTTGTGTTCTTCACATATTCTCTACAAAACAAAATTTCTTTCAGAGGCAAGATGTAACATACAGACCATTTGCATAGCTGTATGTATAATATGATAAGTGTTCAAAATGTACTTGACATGCATCTGCAGAACAAAGGCCATTGCACTTAGCTCAATAAAACTTTTACTGTTCTTCAAAGTACTCCCCTCCAGCATCTATGCAATGTTGCAGACATTTATGCCTATTCAGGAACACATGGTGGTACTTCTGTTGGGGAATACTCTGCAACTCTGAATGAATGCATTTTGCAAGTTCCTTTTTAATTTATGGAAACAACCAAAAATCATATGGTGCAAGATTGGGTGAATATACAGGATGAGGTAGCTGTTTAATTTATAAATAATGAAATTGTATTTCAGTCAAGTAAATAAATCAGCACTTTAGCGTCGATTTAAATTTTAGAGGAAAAATTGTCTTGAGCCATGTCAGGTGCTCTGGACCACTGTCCAGAGCACCTGACATGTTATCAGGAGGTTGTGGGTTCGTATCCCACCCGGCTCAAGACAATTTTTCCTCTAAAATTTAAATTGATGCTAAAGTGCTGATTTATTTACTTGATTGTTTAATTTTTCCTGCTCCAGAAAGGACATTGCATCCAAATCCATGGTCTACCTGGACTTTGGCTTTTAGCTCTTCAAACGTGCTGTTCGCTTACTGAAACCATCCTCCCATGGTAATTAAAGTTGACCACAGCAATTGGAAATGAACTCTAAGCCATTTTCTTACATAGTTTTACCCAGCTGACTCACTGAAACATCTTGCCATAATTAGCAGCTGTTAGTACAGAAGATCTTTCCACAATTAGCAGTAGTTAGGAAGGAAGATCTTTCTCCATAATTTGCGATAGTAGGAAGGAGGAAGAGCATAGTCCCCATCATCCCCCCCACTCTCCTTCAACTTCATTGATGCATGTGAACTGTTAGTGGGTGTAATACTGTAATTTACGACTTCCCTGGGCAAACTGACCAACACAGATAATATCACGTGAACTAACCAGTGATGTTGGATTAAGATGTAGCTGGTTCGATGTCTCACTCACTCTAAAATTAACCTAATTATAGTACTGAAATAGGGATAATTAATTTCTTACTATTTTGTTTAGTAGTGCCATATTTTGTTTGTTAGGATCTTGCTGGACTAAGTGACCAGCCAATCCAAAAGTCTTTGATGGCGACTACTGTGGTACTGTCGCTTAGCCCAGTGAGATCCTGAAGCTGAGAGTACATTTGTTTAAAAGTAATGGACCCCTGCGGGAAAAGGAGTAACTTGGCAGTATTCCCCCAGTTGTTTTTCTAGAGATATTGAAATAGCTCACAATTGCTACACTCAGTGAGTCGTGACTGAGGCTAATTGAGTGTCTCCTTAGCAAAATCTTCATTAACTATTAGGAAATATTGACAGAAAATTGTTAACCAGTGTTGATTTTTAGAGATATTAAGATATTATGTTAAATTATGAGTAGTGCTGTCACTAGCTTGTGGGGTATAATTGTGGGCAAGGACAAGGGGTCTTGCAGCCACAATCTCCACAACTAACTCTTCTTCAAGCAGTCTTTATGACAGCCATAATCTTTTGGTGTGTGGTATAGAGATACACAAGGCAGCCAGTATATTTGCATTTGCTTTTTAGCAGACATTTGCATTTTGGCCTATATTCACATTGCCCACTCTCTGGGAGTGTGCGACATAAGCACTGTTTGTTGCCCAGCAATCATCCAGGTGATTTAAATTTCTGTCCAAACATCTCAGAATGTATGGAGTGACAGTTGCTTTGTGATTAGAAGGATCTGTAGTCATGACAAAATCTATGTTGCACCATTACAAAGTTCAAAAGGGTCATTACAAAGAGTTTGCTTACATTGAAGTCTGTTGAAATTGATTTGTAAGTGGAGAGTTTTTGACATTCCCCCCCCCCCCCAAAAAAAAAAAATATTTTATGCTAGTTATTTTAATAACTTTAAGTTATGGACATTTTTAATAAATTCTCTGACATTGTATATGGAACTTCTGCTGGTAACTGATATGACTTTATTACAGTGCTAATAGAATTTTTAACTTTTTTTTTAATGTATATTATTTTGGACTGCCTTTTTCAGTTTCTCATGCTAAGTAATCTGTTGATGGCAATATTTGCAGTGAATTTAGGTTCTACTCTAAAGCTTTTGTTACATTTTGTAATGTAATAATTTAACTTCAAACAGTTTAAAATTAATAATTTTGAACTGTTGAAGTGGAATACTGTTTTGCTGTAGTTGTAGTTCATGTTGCCTTTTAATTACAAAATAAAATATGAACATAGAATGTAATATAAAGTAATGTTTTAATCCATTTAACATTTCCTTCAATTTCACTAATAGTGACTTTTTCTACCATTCCTTAGTTAAAATTATAAATCGTACAGATTGTAAACAGTACAAAACATATTGGAAATATATAAAAATGTTTAATTATTCATTTCAGACTGTTGAGGAAGCATTTGTTCCTGTAATTAAGATGATATTTTCTGGAATAGAAGTAAGTTCTTACTATAGGCAATTTTTTTTTTTAAATTTAGTGTTACAGTAAATTTGAAGTTTGATGCATAGAAGCACAGTAGTACCTTACTCATTTTAGGACTTACATTCTTGTAGTTGTATTCTCTTTATGTGTCATGTTGTCCTAACTGCCGAGTTATTACATTACATTCCTGATAGTTGCTGCAAACAGCAAATCTGTGAAACTAAAAGCTTATGAGAAAAGTAGGGTTAAAAACATGCTTAGTACAAGGTATGCAAAATCTCTGCCTGTACTGGGCACTTGTCTGAGCAAAACAGGACAATGGATCCTCTATGTGTGCATGGGGGCTTTCCTCATCTCACCTGTCCAGAGTCTTCATGTTGATGCAAAAGAGCCTTCTTTTTATCTCTTTGCTTTCAACAGTTGTCCCTACAATATTTTTGTAAACTGTAATCCCTGCCAGGCCATCCCACTTGGGACTGTGTTTTTAGTCCTATGTAGGAAATGTTCTTTACTAATTGTTCAACTGCCATCCATCCTTTCACTTTGTGTGTCCAAGGCTGCCTTCGAGATACTAACATCAGTCTTGATGTCACTGCCCATTCTCTTCCTGTGATTTTTCTCTTTGCAAGGAGGGGAAGGCATTTACATTTGACTGTGTGTACAGTCAATTCTTTGTCAGCCACTGTGCTTAGCACATGGACTTCTTTCCTATTTTTGGGGCGGGGGTGGCTAGGTCGGTAGCGCGTCAGGCTCGTAATCTGTAGTTCCCAGGTTCGAGTCCCAGCTGGGTCAGTGTCGAGATTTATCTCCGCAAAATTCCCCGCCCTGCCCACGGTCAGTAGGGGACACCGATGGGCTTGGAAAGGCCACCGTCCGTCGGATGGGAGGTTAAGCCGTGGCCCCTTGTGCGGGAGAGCCATACCCTGTGCACGTTAAAGAACACGTTGGATGGCCTTGACGGGAGGCTACCATCTGTCTCCCAACAGCTATTCCAGTGGGTCCCCTCCCCCAACCTTCTCTGAGCCTTCGGGGTCCATGTGACCTGGCCATTTAGCCCATGGTGTGCAAAAAAGTGCTGCTCAGAGGTAAAACAACGGTAAAACAACCCAATCTTTCCTATTTTCACAGATGGCTTGAAGCCTGCACATTGGAGGAGTTGGCCATGGTGTGCTGTGTGTTATCATTGTGGACTAGATCTCACTGCCATGTTCCATCTTTACTGCAGAGTTGCACGCTATCAGTCTTGCCTTGAACCACATAGTGGGTAAGCATCATCATCAGTGTATGCTTTACACTTGTCTCACTTAGCTTGCTACAGACTTTGATTAGAGTTTGGCCTCACCTTGTTCTCACCAATATCTACCAGACTCTATTGTCTGGCAAACCACACTGACACCATTCCTTTCTTTTGGGTACCTGTAAAATCAGTGTCAGGGACAGTCACTTGGCAGGTGCTGCTGGCAAGTCGGCCACTCTATTGCTGATTTCATGCTTGGACTTCAGGCAGTGTTTCTCCATCGAGCCTTGGACACAGTGGTAAAGATCTTGGTCTGAATAGATGGATAACAAGATTCTTTGAGATAAGGCCTGTTATCAGACCATAATAGTAATTTTTCTACCAGATTTTGTTCTGCTTAGGTCATTCTTTGACAACACATTCTTCTCTTATGGGCAAGAGACTGAATGTAAGTGCAAGTTTTGTGACACCATTTTAACTATTAAACATATTTTAATTGATTATAAACTTTTAATCTCAAATGCAATCTTTATTTTAGCTTTCATTATTTTACATCTGAGCTGTTTACATTGACACTTGGGCATCTTTTATTTTTCTTTGCACCATTTTTTTTAATATATAATGATTGATTACTCATATTTGATTTTTTTCATTTGCATTTTATGTTTGATGCTTTAATGATGTTTACACAAGTCCTACATACCCATTTTTTTTTTGTTTTTTTGTTTTTCAGGTTTTTATTGTTCTGTATATTGCTTTTAACTTTGGTTGCAGGTTCTTTGATTTTAAAACCTCTTTTTAACTTGTTTGGTGCATTACAGCCTTAGTTGCTCATAAAACCAAAATAACCAAACCAATGCATTTAAATTGTGATCACTGCCAAGCCATCCCACTTGGGACCATGGAAGTGGAAATTATTTTACATGCATCGACCAAATGCCATTCTTCTTTTCGTTTTGTGTACCCGAGACTACTCGGAGACATGTACATTAGTCTCAGTAGCTTTGTCCAGTCAGCAACTGAGCTCCACCATCATGGCTCGCTGTTTCTCCTTCCTGCAGTATTTCCCTTTTTAGGATGGTTTCCTCATCGTTGATAGTTCAAGGTATTAAATCTTATTTAATATGAAACTGTATTTTTCTGCTAACTTAAAAAATTGTTCTCATTACACATTTTATAACTTTTGTTGTTCAGTAATCAAGTCATTAAATGCAAATATGCATTATATTTTATAGCTTGATATGTTGTTCGCTAGACTTGCTCTCAAAGATATCCCTGAAGATCAAGATCTCAGAGATGTTAATTTATTAAAGAATTTGGATCCTAAATGTGTTCGTAGTTTAAATGGTAAGTTTTTTTTTCTAATTCTGAAGCTTTTTGTTTTATGGATTTCATTTGTATTAAACTATGGAGTATGGTAAGGAATCATTTATTATTCAGTGATAAATGTCTGACATACACATTTGTGCTTATGGAAGAAAACTAATCCCATTAAAATATACTTAGTTCACATTAAAATACATATAAAAATAAATGTATAAAATTACCTATAAACAGCTACTTACCACAGAAATCTGATAGTCTGTCAGTTTAATGTACTATACAGAAGATCTGTGAAGAAAGTGAGTCCTAAACAAAAAGAAAACAAGCATCCTTGCCTTACCTGGGGCTTGAACCCAGGTCACTTTGATCAGTAGCCAAGCTCATAACTGGTCATAACCTGGTTTAGTATAACCATAAATTGCTATGTATAGGACAACAACAACAGGTCATCAAAGATTTCTCTCATACAGTAAACTGAAAGAGGCCTTGAATGAGAGAATAATCGCTGTTGTTCAATAACTCGTTAAGGAAAACGCACACTTCATCATTCAGGTAATAAGTTTAGTTGTCAATGTGTCAATTGGCAGTGTGTAAGCAATTATTCATCAGCATTAAAGTTCTGAAAGATCTATGCCAAATGGATACCCCTAAATTTACAAAACAGTAAAAAATGACCAGAGTTGACTCACGCAAGGAGATGCTGGCAGTGTTTGAGTCTAGTGCTCATGTAACTAAGGATGAATGTATGCTCTGTAGCTTTGAAATTGCAACATCTAAAAAGAATTAAAAGAAGTGCATATAAATCAACAGGTGGCTAAATTGTGCAGAGGTAGGCAAATAATTAAAATATAGGACTAATCTGGCTTCATCATTTGCTGATATTTAGTGAGAATGCCTCTGCCAAAACATTACAACCTAGACTAGTTTCATAGTGAAAAGAGTCTTCTGGATTTGAGCTGGGAGTTGTAGAGTACTGGCTGAGTTAATTTGGGAGAGGGTTGATATTGTTGGTATTTCCTCTCTCAATAAACATAGTTTCTTTAAACATCCCACTAACCATTTTCTCTCCATAGGTACTTGAAATATGAGGACTCTGCATAAAGATTATTTTCTTGATGTCCTCAGGCAAGAATTCCACTATTATAATTTAGATATTCTCGGCTTGAAAGAGACCAGATGGACAGATATTACCCCTGTTCTAGGTGACTTCAATGCCAAAGTTGGTACTTACTCCAACCTTTGGGGAGGGGTGATAGGTCCTTTTGGTATTGGTAGCTGCAATGGCAATTGGCAACATCTCCTACAAATATGGTAAACTTAATGGTTTAAGAATAACTAACGCTTATTATAAACACAATGACATACATAAGTATACATGGGTTTCACCTGATGGGCTGCATAAGAATATGATTGATTATATATTACCGTATATTTCTGCAGATAAGACGATAGTTGAATCATAAAAAAAGCCCCCAAAATCCGGGTTGTCTTATAGGACAGACACAAATAAAATTAGATTGAAATTTATATAAATTGAAACCATTATTACTACAACTATTGGAAAAATCTATCATATTATTTAAATACGCTATATGATAATACATTACATTGTAATAGTAAATAATACTTTACATTGTAATAGTAAAACAATACTAAAACAAAATAAATATTAAAAGTTATGTTTATTGAGCTACTGTGGAAAAAACGGACAAAGCGTAATTATTTACTAGTAGAGTAGGGTATGTCCGCAAAATAGAATAGCCCATACGACACTTTTGTGAATAGTCAAGGTCATTACCCAAATGCCTGAATCAGTGCGAATAGGACATAATTCCGTATACACTATACAGTATTATTATCCAGATGATGATCGCCGATATAAACTAAATTCATAGGCCGTTGATAGTTTGGGGTCGTCTTATAGGACAGATATATGCTAAAACTATAAAACTTTGACGAAAATTTATACTTCGTCTTATCTGAAGGTCGTCTTATCTGCAGAAATATATGGTAATTAACAACAAATGGGCTAGTTCTGTTAGGAATACCAGGTCACAGGGGAGATGAAATTGGATCTGACTGTTGTTAAAAGTGTCTTACAACTTAAACTTAAGAAGTGTTGTGCTAAGGTTAAAAAAAGTGACCTTTAGCACTGAAACTCTGAAAGACCCAGTTATAGCTAAAGCTTACCATGATAGGTTACTTAGTCATTATGATAGTCATGGTTTGCTTACTACTGAAATTGGGGAAGAATGGGACTGTTTTAAACAGCTTTTCTTGAAACTAATAGTGCTCTTTTAGATAAAAAGGAGCAGAGGAGGTGAAATTATTTCAGTGATAAGACACTTGAGCTTATTTCAGAAAAAAGAAACTGCATGAATGTCCTTAATCAATATTCTACTTGTCCTAATAGAAAGCATTGCAAAGAGCTTAGTAAACTTGTAAAGGATCAGTTAATAGCTGATAAGAAACTTTGGCTTGGCTGACAAACCTGAGGAAGCAGTTAAACAGCACAACAGCAAAGAGTTCTGTACCAGATAGTTCAAGTTTTGTGTGGTAGAAAACGCACAGGTATACAGGTATTGAAAGATAAACACAGTAAGGTTATAGAAGGTGAGGATTCTGTCATAGCTAGGTGAGCTGAGCATTTCAGTATTTTCTAAACAATATGGTTAGTTCTACTCCCATTGTTTCTAATAATGATAGATGCATTACTGGCTTTGATGTTGGTCCAATATCACAGTCTGAAGTATTTTGGCTATTTCTAAACTTAAATTGCATAAATCACCTTTGATGAATTTACTATTGAAATGCTTAGAGCTGGGAATCTTTTTGTTACCACATGGATGACTGTGATCTTCTATAATAAAAGCATTGCTGCTAAGGATTTTACTAGAGCTGTTATAATCCCTATTTTTTTAAAAAGTGATTGCAGTTCTTGTGATAACTATAGGGGTATCAGCCTACTTTCTGTTCCAGCTAAGGTTCTTTGCATGATTGTGATTAATGAAATTAAGAATATGGTTGACAGGCCATTGCGTGATGAGCTGTGTAGATTTAGAAATGGTAAGGGATGTGTAGATTACATTTTTTTTCATTGGCAGATTTTTGAGAAATGTTTAGAGTTTCAGAAACCTTTGTTGATTTTAAAATGGCTGTTGACTCTATTGATCGTCATAATTTGTAGTTAATATTGCAGATATATTTTGTTACATTTGTGGGGAAGTGATTTGCAAGCCAGAATAGGACCATCACTCCAATAGTGAAAGTGGCATATGAGTTTTATTTTGGATGCAAGATTGGGGACCAGGACAAGGCCTGGGCCCCACACATATGCTGCAGTACGTGTGCAAGAAATCTCCCAAAGTGGCTGAAAGGCGAAAAAGTGGCGATGCCGTTTGCTGTTCCTACGGTTTGGAGAGAACCAAGCAATCACCCAAATGACTGCTACTCTGCATGGTTCCACCTGTTTCTGGAGGCATCACAAGGAAAAAGAAGTGGACAAACGCGAATATACAGTCTGCTCTCTGACCAGTTCCACATGGCGAAGGCCTTCCCATTCCCGAACCTCCAAAAGAATTTTCCATTTGAAAAATATGCGGGGATTCAAAAAGATGATGAGGAGGGAGGCGAACTGATGTTGGATTCTCTGCAGACTTCGGTGTCTAATTATTATCCATACATATGCCATGGTGCATCATCTGTGCCACATATTCTCACCAAAGAAGAAATTAACGATCTTTTTCACGATCTGGAGCTGTCCAAGGCCAAAGCAGAGGTACTTGGATCAAGACTTAAACAATGGAATCTTCTCAAGGAATCCGAGTGACTTCATTTCTAATCGTCATGAGCAGTTTGCGCCTTACTTCAGAAAGAAAGATGACCTTGTGTTGTGCTCCACTGTAGATGGCCCGATAAATGCCCTTGGAATCGAACATGATCCTCAAGAATGGCAACTATTCATAAACTATCCTAAAAGAGAAAGTAACAGATATTTTCCACAATTTATTCTCTCACCCTTTCAAATTTCAGTTAAATTATGATACTATAATGATAATTCAGTAAATTTTTTTAAGTACAGCTGTTTATTCCAGTCTTACCACCTGAATACCATTATATTTTAAATTTAAAAAAAATCCAAATATGTTTTAAACACCATTATACGTGGAGCATGGAATGTAAATACATATAGGCAAGGAGATGAACAAAGATTACTCTGCAATTTAGTTCTTTTCACATGTCTACCTGAGCTACAGCTGTTACACTTGGTCACTACAGGATCAATTCTAAGAAGGTTCTGTATAACATTGTCTATTTGACATTGTGCATGTGGGCAATACGAGCAAATCAGTACAGTTACTTCTTATATAGGATGCTACTCTGGTAGTTGATTACTCCTTCATCCTTGTCATTACTTAGTAGTGAAACCACCTATAGTTCAAGATGACAATTATCAAGAATCAAAGGCATCAACTTTCTGTTATCTTGTTTATGAAGGGTACAAGTTTCACTACAATGTCAAACTTCAGAAAAGATTAAACTATTATACAGCTAATTTTAGCCTTTTTTGAGGGCCAACAAACACGCCCTCTTTTATCTTTGCTTCCGAAAGATGGGGGAATTTTGTTGTTAGGTCGGCAAATCCTCTACCATATTTATCCATTGCCTTGACAACTTGCTTTATAAGTTCCAGTTTTATATGAAGGGAAGGAAGGATCACATTCTCATAAGCTATAAGTCTCTGCTTCTGTAAATTTTTTGCTCCCACTTTCCAATTACATATTGGTCAAGTTTTCTACAAGTAATGGGATGGTCTGTCACACTGTCCCATTCACAGAGGAAACAAGAAAATTTTTTGTTCCCTTGTTGCATTCCCAATATCATGGCAATGATTTTTGAATCCCCACATATTTTTCAATTGAAATCCATATATTTAATAGATTTGAGCATTTTATATCTAGAATCTCGTATGATTTTTTTGCCATACTAGCATATACAGCTGGAACAGAAGGCATTAAATGACCATTATATAGTAAAACTGCCTTCAAGCTAGTTTTGGATGCATCTATAAAGAGCCTCCAATTTTGTGGGTCATGAATAAATCCTAAAGCTGTCATCAAATCGGCAATGTCATTACAAAAAGTCAATCTGCCATCATGTGAGAAGAATGCAACAAAATTCTGTTCTCTATTTCTATATAAAGTTATACTAGGTTGGAGAAGATTCCATTCTTACAATCTAAAGCCCAGCAGTTCAGCATTTTGTTTACTTAGCCCTAGATCACGAACCAAATCCTTCAGATCTGCCTGCATTAAAAATGGAGTTGAATCCATGGTAGCCTCATAGGAAGGATCACTTCTTTCATGTACCTCACTCTCTTCACCAGTACTTTCTTCATCTTCTGTTTCTTGACTTGGAGTTAGTGGAACTGGCAAAGTTTTAGAATGTGGTACTGGTAGTATTGCAGAAGATAAATTGGGATAATCGATATGTCTCTTCGATTTTCTGCTAGTAAAGCCCTGGATAATAGTCATACAAAAGTAGCAATCTGTAGAATGGTCTTTTGGTTCCCTCCGTATCATGGGTACAGCAAATAAAATGGCGCTACCTATACCCTTCCACCATTTTATTAATTTCACATAACAAGTTTCACAACATATATGAGGGGCCCACTGCTTATCCTGATCTATTTTACATCCAAAGTAACATTTGTATGCTCTCTTTATTATAGGTGACACTTTTTTCTTGTGTCTTGCAAAGATGAACTCTCCGCAAATATAACAGAAGTTGTTTGCCTTATTTTGACATTTTCGGTGGGGCATTTTCTATAATTCAAAAGAAAAAATAACAGAATAGAAGTATTCACAAACCTGTCATGTTAACTACACAAATATGTCATAAAATATATTTACATACCCTAGAATACAGTTTGAAAAAACTGTTGTTAATTCCACAAATATCTTGTCACTTATAAAAATAAAATAAATAAATACCCCCTCAAGCATCTGCTTGCCACAGAGGTCTGTCAGGAGCCTGTCAGTTTATATGCCACAGTAGGAGATCTGAGAGGATGGCAGGACCTCAGCAGAAAAATGACAGAAACAGCCATGCCTTATCCAGGGCTCGAACCCAGGTCCCTTAGATCAGGAGCCAAGCATGCTTACCACTCGAAACTACAGAGGCAGACTTGTAATTATCTAAACTATGAATAAAATAACATTGTTGCCAACATGTAAGTATAAGCTATAGCAAACAAGTCAGTGTTGGCAACTTTTTTGATATAACATTTCCTGATTTTTCATTCCCCAAGTAATATGCATGAAATTGATGTGTTATACCTCAATAACTTTAAAACTAGCCCTGATAGGCTAATTCTGATCTCAGATTTCAATTTCCCACACCAAAATATTATAGGAACACATCAGTTAACCAAAGAAAAATTTTCCCTTGTAGAATAGTGTAACCTTCCCATCCTTATCCCTTAATCCATGTTTGCCATTCAGCAAACATGGATTAACTATCTGATACAACTATCTGTTATTGTGTTCTCTAACAGCTTTCTCTGCTCTATCAGTCAGACTATCAAGCTAAATATTCTAATTAGCCTTCAACTGATCATTTACATGATAATTAAGCTCTATAATGTCATCTGTTAATATAAGAAGAGTGTTGATTCAACTTGTGTCTGCAGTCCCTTCTTTCAGAAATAAGCTGCATAACCTTATAACTCATATAACTCTGCTTCATATGCTCCATTTTGCTCAGAAAGGTACTACTGATTTCATGAATAAACTATTTGAAATGGTCCCATTCATCCTCAACCTCAGTTTCATAGCTTGTGTTAAAAGTAATGCTTTTAACCGAACAAATTTTAAGCTTAAGACATTTTTAACAAGGGAATGGTCAGACCCAATTTCAGCTCCCCTATTTGATCCTAACAGAGCTAGCCAACTTTCTGTTCTTACATATTCAGTCATATTCCTATGCAATTCATCAGGTAAAACCCACACATTTATAAACATTCTGATGATTGAAGCATTATTCCTCAAATTATTAAGTTTTACTTAACATTAGAAGACATTTCCCATTGATACTGCAACAGCATACATAAGTATAGATAGATACATATGTGCACAGAAAATCTTTCTCAAGCAGCCATGGCTATGGAGGTCCAACCAGACTGTGTGTAACTTAGTTCTCCAAATGCGCTTGTTCTCAGCTACTGCATTTGGCTAATGGTGGCCAATTGTAACAAGGTTCTATTTGACATTGTTTGCCCACTATACCATAGGTTATTCCTTTTTCTGAATCCTTTAGGCATACTGTTGATAACTCTATTTGCTTATTGGTAGTTATGAATTTAGGCAACTTGGGCCAAACCAATGCAGTCTCTCTCTGCACATTATGCTGCTAAGGGAAAGTTGCTGACTCCTTTACCTAACCTCATTATTACTTAAAAAGGGAGACCATCTAATGCCCAGGAAGTATCGAATCAAAAATACCAAGTTTTATGTTACTTTGCTTACAAAGGATCCATGTTTCACTACCATAGCAAACTTTGGAAGGACTAAAAAAGAATACTCATATTTTTCTACTCTCCAAAGATTCTTAAATTCCTAGGATTAAAATGCTTAAGGTTCCAATCCCTATTTTTTCAGTTTACCTTTACCTCATGCTACACATCATTAGTAATACAGCTCCCAAGTTAAAACTGAGATGCTTGTTCAAGGTTGCAACCATAAAAAATAACTGAAACACAAGCTGACCAAACAATAGTTTTCATCACTTTAGTTTTCTCTATGTTAATCACTAAACCTACTTTTCCTATCAGTTTTATTAACAGCTGTAATAAAAGAGTTCATCTCATCATTTACCAAAAGGGCCAAATCATCATAATATAAACAAGATTATTTCAAATCTGTAGATCATTTAAGGACAAATTTTCTCCTTGCAGTGAATTCTGTATAGCATAATCAATATAATAAAAATTTTTAAATACCCCCTCAAGCAGCTGCTTGCCATAGAGGTCTGACAGGAGCCTGTCAGTTTATGCGCCATAGTAGAAGGTCTGTGAGGATGGCAGGACCTCCGCAGAAAAACAACACAAACATCCATGCCTTACCTGGGGCTCGAACCCAGGTCCCTTAGATCAGTAGCCAAGTTCACTAACCACTTGGCTATGGGATGGCTCATAATCTGAAACAAACTGAACTGAAAAGAAAAAGAGACAAAATGCACCAATGTTGAACTCCAATCTCACAATCAACCACAGATTATGACAATCACAATAGAGTCAAAACCCTTTTTTGAAATTTATGAAGCTAATAACTAGTAACCACAGGTTTCTGAACCTCCGAACATTTCTCAAGAATCTGCCTAAGTGAAAATATTTGATCACTTTAATATTTTTTGGCATGATTGTGTTTCTTACCCTCTGCTAGATTGGCCTGGTTCTCTGTCAGGTGCTCACACACCCTCATTACTCAAAAGATGAAAGGGCTTATCTCAGTTTTCCTAACTTTACCGTAGAGTGATTTAAAGATTTTGCATTACCAAATGTAAAAATTGTAATGTAATGATTTGTAATTACCAATGTAACTGATGCTATTGTATTAGCAAATGTATGTAGTTTATAGGGTTTTATTGACTCATAATTATCAATATTAAAATAAAAGGTGATATTTACCATTAATCAGTTATGCCACTTCGTCTTTTTCCGTAGAGCCTTGTTAACCAGTATCCGTGAGTTACACCTGTACTTTAGCAGGGCTGATTTGTGATTACTTATCAATTTTATGCATTTTTACCTGTAAAACTACACATTTTAAGTGAAGCAACATTGTAATTGTTGTACCTACATAATAATATAGGTTAGATGTGTGAATAAAAAAAAAAGCATAAATAATATGTTGCAATGCAATAAAATATTATTACAAAAATATATTACAACCTAAAGTAATATAACTTTGGATATTTTTAAGTATTAGAAAAGTTAAACAATAATATTCAAAGTAAATTTAATAAGGTAAATTCTTGTTTAAAAAGTTAATGTTTTCAGGTAATTGTATCACTGGTATATCTCCTGGACACAGTGCCATGAGGTCATTGTAATGATCAAGAGATATTTTGGATGGTTGATGGTTTAACCTAGATGATACCATTTCTGGAGAAATTGATTGCCATTATTAGGATAATACTATGATATTTTGGAGGTAGATTAATAATGAAATTAAGTTATTTTATTATATAATACAGTATATTTTTCTGGCATTTTTTTTTTGTTATGATTCTCACGTAGTTGTCCTGTGGCCAAGTGATTGATGTGCCTGGCTACTGATCAAAGGGACTTGGGTTCGAACCCTGGATATGGAATGAATGACTCTCTTTGGATTTGGAGATTGGATATATCATAAACAGCAGACAAAAATTATTGTTTTTCTGTGTCAGTAATCAAGGTAGAATGTCTCCCAAATTTTTCCACAGATAGTTTACATTGCACCATGGTATAAGAGTGTCTTGCTGGAATTTCATTTCCTGTCTTAGGATTTTTTATATTCCTTACCTTGGCTTTGCAGTTCATAAGAGACTTTTTTTTTTGTTCTCTCTTGGTTTTAATATTTATTCTTGTTCCTCTTTGACTGAACCTTCACCAGTGGATCTGATGTTATTTGTTCATTTGTATTCCATGTTGATTTTATTCTTTTGGGTGGCCATTCAATGTTTGTAACATTTGTATGACCTTCTGCACTACTGTTTTGTGATCATTTCCACATGGTCTAGTGTTTAACAAATGATCCCAACATAGCAAAGTCAAACATGATTGACAAGCATTAAATACTTCTTGGTTGTAGTCATTGACTTCGCATTCTTACGCACATATATAGGCAGGGTCTTCATTTGTATCGTCACCTAGGTTTGAGATATCATCTCTGAAAAGTTGTCATAGTCTCTTTAAATACAGTTGATAGTTTCTTAGAGAAATTGTTTTTTTTTTCTCCATTTTTAAAAAGAGGCAATGGATTTGATCTTAACTTATGTAAGCTTTGTTCTGTAAACTTTGTAAGGTTAGATCATTACTATCCCTAGCACAATGTTTACCTTCGATTGTGATTACTTTTCCAAAAAATATTTGAGGTTTCCAGTACATCTTTATTATCCAATATCTAATGTAGCAGGTTTTTAAACATTTTATTTCTTTTTAAGAGACCAACATACAGGCTCCCATCTTTGCATTCGATAAGGATATCCATCATGCAAAATTATTCTTCTGTCTACAAAAGTAAGTGCAAATCAGTATAATTCAAGTAATTAATTGAGAAGGCCAATATTACAGATAGCAATGACTTTTCAGTCCCAATCTGAAATTCATTAATATCCCTACACACTATTCTTAGAAGGTGTAACTGATGATTTGTTCATAAAAACAAGACTAACAGGTGTAAATAGAGTTTTGCCAGTTTGTCTTTTCATCATGTGTCCAAAAATGTGATATGCCTCCTAATTCATTGTAATTACATAACGGTAAGTCGGAAAGATATGTCAGTTGTGCATAGACATGCTTTAAGTAAGTAACATCCCTGGCTGGCTTAACTCTATTCGCTATTTTTCGAGTTACGCCCCTTCGTCTTTTGAGTGACGAATTGTATCAGCCATCTTTTTACAGGAATTGCAAGGATGAAGTTGTATTCCCTTGGCTACACATAGAGCATGGATTAATAAATAGTTTGTGGAAAAAATTTTGCCGACATATGGGAATTGAACCTGTATCTCTCCAGAAACATGCCAGAGTATTCTACCATTGAACTAATGCCAGCTTTGTCTTTTTTCCACTAATTTAAGATTTTAAACTCTTCACCACCAAGATTTTTGGCGCCTATGTTGTCACCCATCTATGATCTTGGGTGGCAAATATTTATTTTTATATTGTGCTGAGTAAGATGGAAATAAATAAGTCTCTTCACGCTATTTAGCATTATTAATGATTTAAACATAATGACAATCACAGCTTTACTTGTTGACGTTTTAATGTCTATAAATTAACTAATAGTTTGCGGAAAAAATTTCGCCAACATACGGGAATTGAACCTGCATCTCTCCAGAAACATGCCAGAGTATTCTACCATTGAACTATTGCCAGCTCTTGTCTTTTTTCCACTATTTAAGACCTTAAATTCTTCTCCCAAGATTTTCTGTGCCTACTGTTGGTGCTTGTTGATTTATAGATTTATAGATTTAAGTCATTCTTTTCATCTGCAGATGGTTGATGAACCTATGTGTAAGTTTTGTGAAAATTAAATTTTTAAACACATTTTAATTGATTTTATTGTTTTTAATTTTGAATGATATATACACAGTCGTATCAGAATAATATGACCACCTACCTAATAACGGGAATAACTACCCTTGGCCTGGTGACTGTGGCGAGATGGTGAGGCATGGACACAATGAGGCCCTGGAAGTTTGCCAGAGGCACATGTGCCCATTCAGACTCTAGCAGAGCATGGAGGTTCCGGAGATGACGTGGTTGTGGGTCTGCACGCCGAACCTGTCGTTCCAAATGGTCCCACAAGTGCTCTATGGGATTGAGGTTGGGATTTCGCCGGCCAAGGGAGAATGGAGACATCAATCACTGTCGTGTTCCTGGAACCAGTCACGCACCACCTTAGCGACATGGCAGGGGACATTGTCCTGTTGGTAGACACCATCATTACCAGGGTAAATGTCCAACATGAAGGGATGCATGTAGTCAGTGAGGATGGACAGGTAGCCATTGGCATTCAGGGACCCATCCAGTGGTACCAGCATTCCCAGGTCATACCAGGAAAACATCCCCCAGACATGCACACAGCTACCACTGGCCTGTACTTGACCGACAAGCGTGTCTGAGTGTTGATTCTCCTGTGTCTGAAGCCGTATCTGCCACCGCCCATCACTTCTGTGGAGTAGAAACCTCAATTCATCGGAGAAGGCAACCTTTTTCCACTCTTCCACTGTCCAGTGACGGTAGTCCTGTGCAAACTGCAGGCATCGTTGCTGATTGACCTTGGTTAATATTGTCACCTTTACGCAGCATTGACTCAGGAGAACCATGTGTAACAGGGTTCGCTCTACTGTTATCGGGACATGTACCTGGGTACCCCAGTGTTCATTTGAGTGGTCAATTGCTGCACTGTTGCACATCGGTTGCCCTCTACCAGTTGACGGAGGCAACGTTCTCCTCTGGGGTCGATGGCCTTTGGGGCTCCACAGTTATGATGTCTGGAGGTACTCGGTGTGCCAGTGGTCCATTCTTGATACACCCTTACTACTGCACCTCGCAAACAGGCCACGAAGTCTGCTGTTTCTGAGATGCTTCCAGTCTTGGCGTGGTAGCTGATGATCATTCCTTTTTGAATGTCCATCAAATCAATACCTCTGCTCATTGTGTTCACATTACGCACTATGGATCATCTGTCCTGGCCGGCCGCTTATATCTCCGTGTGGTCGACCTTGTCATGTGCACTCTGTGACGCACCTGGGTAGGTACACTGTGATTCCACGGGTGGTCATATTATTCTGATAGGACTGCATATTTTATATCTCATTATTTACCATCCAAGCCCTTTACATTTTGACACCTTCTCTCTAATCATTCATTTTTAATACCTTTGTAAGTTTTTTTTATTGATTAATTTAATTGTATTTAATGGTTCATCTTGTTAATGTTAGAATTAATGCTTTTTTTTTACATGAGTCCTATACATTCATTGTTTATTTTTTTATATTCTTATTTTTACATGGATTTTTATGCCCATATATGTTGTTAGAATGTTTTACACCTTGTATTCATATATTGCTTTTGTGTTTTGATTTAATTTGGTTGTCAGTAGCATGTCTTTTACATCTTTACTCTTATGCTTTACATCTTGTTTGGTGCAACATGACTTTAGTTGCCCTTGCACCATAATATCCCAAACAACCAAACCCTCATTCTGACAACACTTTCTTCCACATAATTTATTGCAACAGAGTTCTACTGCATTAAGTTATTTGAATATGAAAAAGATAATGTGATTATTTTTCTTGTAGGTTGTCGTGTAACAGATGAAATATTGCATCTTGTACCAAACAAAGAGTGTTTTAGATTGGCCTTGCGGTCTATAAAACTTTGGGCAAAAAGTGAGTTTAAAAAATTATTTCTTATGAATGTAATATGGGAAGCAAAGTATGTGTCCAATAGTTTATATTAGCCCAGAGTGTACTTTATGATATTTCTTCAATTCTGAACTTTTAGAATTTCTGTAAATGTATGTGGAAATGTAGTATTAAATAATCTTTAATTTCACAAAATTCATTGTAATAAGGAACAAACATGTTCTCTGAGTATACTTTCAGTAGAGAGTAGTGCAACATTATTTTCTGGTTTCTAACTGGTTTAATTAATGTTAACTAATGGGAAATTTAGTGTTTACTAAAAAATTAAGAATACTATAGGCACGACCAAATTTGCACATTAAGCACTCCTAGACATCCCAACACTTCGGGGACGGGGGTGGCTCAGTCGGTAGCGCGCCAGGCTCGTAATCTGTAGTTCCCAGGTTCAAGTCCCAGCTGGGTCAGCGTTGAGATTTATCTCCGCAAAATTCCCCTCCCTGCCCACGGTTAGTAGGGGACACAGATGGGCTTGGAAAGGCTGCCGTCCGTCGGATGGGATGTTAAGCCATGGCCCCGTGTGCGGGAGAGCCATACCCTGTGCATGTTAAAGAACACGCTGGATGGCCTTGACGGGATTCTACCATCTGTCTCCCAACAGCTGTTCCAGTGGGTCCCCTCCCCTAACCTTCTCTGAGCCTTCGGGGTCCATGTGACCTGGCCATTTAGCCCATGGTTTGCAAAAAAGTGCCGCTCAGAGGTAAAACAACCCAACACTTTGGTGTGGCTACTTTTTTTTTTGTAAATTTCCCTAGAAATGTTTCATTTATTTTGTAAAAGAGTAATTGAATTGGGTGTGGGATTTTAATGAAAACAAATGATACAATTTCATAACCAACTTCTGTGAACATTAGTGTAATATTATACTGGTGGTTCTCGATTTATGTAGATTTAATTAATTATTTTCCAGAATAATGCTGTTACTGTATTTACAATTTTTTTTAAAATTTGTGAGGACATTTTAGTGGAAAAATGTGATTAGAACTCAGAAATTTTAAAAGTAAAAATGCCTCTTAAACATTGTTCCTTTTTTATACCTTGAGAAAAAGGTAAACTTAAATCTTGAACCTCTACACTGTACCTTGGCCCAATATCTGCCAATAAATGAGGAGGCATCTACATATTTGCCTACTGAATCATTTGACCCAGATGACCCCATAACTTTCTAACTCCCACCTCTCATCCATCCCACCACAACCAGCAGCAAGCCATCAGAGGCAGTGCTCAGCATAAGTGTTGGAAAACATTTTCATAAACAATTATTTTCTTAATTCTAATTCTGGCTGTATTTTTTAGATAGGTGGTACTATTTCATTTTTAGCAATATTGTAATAAATTGTAATATCTTTATTATAACAAATTAATACTATATAGTGAAAAATCAAACAATGGAGAAAATAGATGTATGAGTTTTGAGCCAGCATTTCACCATATCATTTCCTTTATTTGTGGTGGGAATAAAAATGCTTGAATTATGAGTTTATTTTTAACCCTTACCGTGTTGCAGCCCGAAGAATCTCTTTCATCTTTCCCATTCTAGTGATTGGAGAGCAAAGTTTCATTCCTGTAGTACAAAGTTGTAAAAAAAATGTTTTTTGAATAGAAATCTGAACTTTTTTCAACTGTTTCTAAATAAGTACCAAAAATAACATTTAAATCTATGATATAAAATTTTTATCTGTTGATTCCACTTGAAAAAATTACAATAAATTGTAAAAAATAAATCTGAGTCTGATGTGCATATTCAGTCACCGTAAATGGCATCAAGTAGTGCTGATTCAGTTCATGCCTTTATTCTGTCATACTGTGCTTAGATTATCAATAGGTTGTGTTTCCTGGTGTTTTGCTATTTATAGCTCTACTAGAGTTGCAATGCTTTCTAAACTTTTAACGTAAAGAATTGATTCTTTTACTACCAGAAATTGCATCATCTGGGAACTACACACATTGGCTTTTGATTTTAAAGAAATTTTTTTTATTTAATCTAATACTTCTAAAATAATTTTTTATTGCTTCTCAAATGGATACTGCGATTAAAAGTAATAAGTAATTAGAAACAATTGAAAGTGGAACTGCTAGCGATCTACAATGACAGCAATCAGAACAAGCACTACGATTACTCAGAGTGCAATTTTTAAAGGGTCCCGTGGCTGAGTGGTTAGCGCACTTGGTTACTGATCTAAGGGTCTTGGGTTCGAGCCCCAGGTAAGACATGGATGTTCGTGTCGTTTTTCTGCTGATGCCTTGCCATCCTCACAGATCTTCTACTATGGCATATAAACTAACAGGCTCCTGTCAGACCTCTGTGGCAAGCAGCTGCTTGAGGGGGTATTTATTTTTTTTATAGGGCTTTATCAATATTTTTAATTACATTTAAAACACATAAACAAATTAAGGTCAGGAAATTGTGATTTTAACCAATTTTTCTGCTGGAATTTTAGAATTAAACTTTTTTGTAGCAGTTAGGCAGCTTCATAGTAAAGCTGCTCGTTTTCAAATTCAGTGCATCAATTAAACTAAATGCTTCGAAACTTTTTCAAAAAATTTTCATAGTTCTTTATCACTTTTTCGATATATTTTTCATTTCTTATTTAAATTATATAGTGTTTAAAGCAAAATTATTTTTTATGACACTGCTTACTTAGGCTTAGAGTTTGCTAATGCATAAATGATTAATTTAGGAAAAATGAAATAAATGAAAGATTTAAGCAATAGTCATAATATTTTGAACTGTTTATATTAGAATAATAAAATAATGTGGAAAAAGTGGGAAAAAACTTTATTAAAGAAATTTTACTAAAGATAAAGTGGGAAAAATACAGTAAAATTTTGCAATGTTTTAAAAAATGCTTAAAAAATTTAACCTACCATTTTTTTTCTTTGAATTTTTAGTAAACACAATTAAATGCTCTTTCTTTTGGTATATAGCATGACATATTTCCTTTCATTAGTTACTTCAGGATGAGGTTCTAAAGTTGTTTATTTTATTTTCTGAAAACACTAAAATAAATTCGGAGTGAGTTCAGTTTCAGAAACCCAACACTGCAACTCCCACAAAGAGAACTAACTGCATATTATTTAAAACATTCAATATAGTAAAACCTCAATTCTACCAACCCTGATTTTAGTGTCCATAAGCACTGCTCGAAAGCAGTTTGATTGGATTTTCTTTGGCGATAGTTGGTGAGCCATGTCAAAGTTCTCTGTAGAGAAAGCAAATGTGACATGAAGCACATAGCTAATGTAGTCAGAAGCAGAGAATCTTATATTCCTCACATTATAGCTTTCTGCCAGCAGATCTCATTGTCTTTTTTTGAAATGTGTTTTTTTTAAACAATTTCATTTCCTGTACTGATGCAAGTTATAACAAATAAGAAGTATTTGATTCTTGCGTGAAATGATATATTTTTATAAACATAAAATTTTCAGATAAAAAAGACTGGTTGTTTGATACCATAAATACTCCATAAACATTCAGTATTTATTTCTTCATTAATCAATGTAATTGTTAATGGTATTCAAAGGAAACAATGAATTTTGAAACAAATTGTGTATTGAACTTATTCTGTGCTTATTATTAAAATGTACCATCCTTAGAGTTTAATTTATTTTTATGAAAGAACTGTTCAGAAGTATGTGCTATATTATCTTTTACTCTAAGTGATAAATATTGATTACTTCAGAGCTACAGTGAAATCTGGAAAATATGAATAACAAAATTTAGCAGACAATTGTTAATTCATTAAATTTCTGAAACCAGAATTCTTTCTCAGCCATTAAATTGCATATTATTTTAAATGAAGGTGATGTATTTTCACTGCTAATAATACACATCTTTCCATATTGTACAATTTCCAAAGTTACCAAAGCCACGGTGAAATCCCGACTACATCTCAGCTCGTAAGGCTCAGACAAGGCTCTGGGGGTGTTTCAAAGATATCTGGCATTTTAATTCACCAAGATGTAAACCCATTTCAGCAGCAGAGCTAGAAGGAATCTCAGATCAAGTATACTTCTATTATCCAGATAACCAGTTCAAAGGTTGTGTGGGATAAAGTCGAGTATATGGGATGGGAATAATGGATAGGCAATTGCTAATAATCTGGGAGAATAGTCAAAATCTGTCTCTTCCATCACTTATTTTCCCAAGTTTCTGGCCCTAAAGACCAAGGCAAAATACTCTCTGTTATATTTTCACATGAAAATTTGCTTGGAGTCCTACAATAAGCCATTTCACAGTGGAGGAGCTGGACTCCACTCTTCTCATGCTTCTCTGTTGAGCCAGACAATACCCATTATGTGATGCTCTATCTGTCACCATTGAGTAAGGACACCAGAGCTGCACGAAAAAATAGTAAGTTCTTAAATTACACCTGATCCTCATAAAATTTGAACTCTTCTGGTTGAATGATATAAAGTTCTCTCTCCGCAGATGAAATTAGCGATAGTGCATGTCAGCCCTGAGGGTCCCACATGATTTTAGGGTGACAGTAGCCATCACTTATCCTGGGGTGTGAGGAACTGGGTGGTTGCCTGCAGTCCTCGTGCTCAAAGTGTGAATCTTCCCTCATTGTAGGATATCAGTCTACCTTTCATCCTCTCCTATTCTGTGCTGCTGGGGTCAAAGTTGCACCCCAGGTATTCTTTGCAGTATTGTTTTATGATGGGTGATAAGCCATTTCTATATCAGGAATAAAAATCTGGAAATCTGGAGATCTTTATATCAGGAATAAAAATCTGGCATTGCTATCAAGGCTGACACAATGCCAGATTTTTATTCCTGATTCTGAATCTTCCATCATCTTTGACAGGACGATCTCCTGATCACAGATAGCACCTCTCCCTCCTTGAATGGCAATCTCAGATCTTAGTTTATAAAACATTTACCCCATTCCTTTCTTCCCCCCTTCAGGAAAGGTTCTACTCTTATCTTTTGAATGAAGCAAGGGCAGAATGTAATAAGTTGGATGTCACATGAAAACATGTCACACTGGGAGTGCTGTAGACTAAAAATTTACCACAGTGCTTTCTCTCCCCATAAAAAGGGGAAATGTGATATAATTATGTATCTTCCAAACACAAAGACCCACAGTTAGGTTTGGTGTCTTATGAAAGCCTCTTTTGTGGGAATTGTCATTAATTATTTTGAATTTCGTTCCCTATTCTTCCAAAAAAAGTGGGCAGAAATTTTGCTGAGGTTGACCCCAACTAGTTATATCTCAAATTAAGGCTTGTAACTTCTGCCATGCTGTGGGCTGCCTCAAATTAAGCCACCTTCTCTCCTCCAAAAAAAATTCAGGAGAAACTAATTGTTGTACATCAAATAAAAGCTTTTAAAGACAGTGTTTTTAACGAAAAAGAAAAATATAAATTGAAAAATAAAAAAAAAGTACCTTGTAAAGCTCCAAAGATTAATAACTTTTTAAAGTTGGACCTTTTATCTGATCCAATTTATTCAAATTCCGGATAGCTCTATTGGGTGCCAGGCAATAATAACTTTGCAAATAAAGTTGAAATAGGGTCGGTTGAGGTATTTGCCAAGTGTTACTTATCGAGTAAGAATTCAAAATGATTGTCAAGCTTAATTAAAGTTTAAATCTAATCACAATATCAATTTATGTTGCTCAAGAGAAAAAATAGCAAAGATTCAAAAGTTTCTACAACAAAGTTTATTTCCAAAAATTCAACTCGCCAAACTCAAAGTGAAAATCTCGACTACATCTTGAAAAAAAATTCTGTCTACGCTAATTCACAAAAACTCTGCTACTACATCTCTATCTCATCACTTCTTCTCACTAACTCCTGCTACTTCATCACTACTCTGTGACCCAATGTCACCAAGTTATAACAAGTGGCGTGAAAAGCTGCACATGTGTACTTCACGCTGGGAAAGACATCGCGCAAGCTATGACGCAAGAGAGGGTGTGTCCTGCACGCGCTTTAGTGATTGTCAATCAAAAGATCGGAGTTGCACATGCGCAACAAGTTGCTCCTGCAGCTCAGAATGAGGATTGAGACAGTACACAAAATGAATTAAATTCCCAAAATGATAATTATAACGTAAATAAAACAAAATTGGTTAAGGAAAAGTAAAAGTGAAAGGGTGGACCATTACAACCTATCTTCCTATGTATGTGCATCTGAAAGAGTAAAGCTAAAGCATACTGATAATGAAATCACTCACTGTTCATTCATATTCATTTCAAAGGAAGATAGGGTGCTGATTTACCTCCTCAACAAATATTGCTGCTACCATATCTTCATTAACCCTTCCAGTGTCCAGCCTGAAAAACAGGTTTCCATCCAGAGGCCAAGCTATTTTCTCCCTATGCTCAGCCAAAAAAAACGTTAACTTTAGAACTTTTTTGCCAAATAACTAATGAAGGGAATTATGGCTATATGCAAATTATTTATATTGTAGTTTAATAAAATATACATGAAATTAATAAATAAAATATAATTTTTGAAGCCTGAATTATATAATTTTTATAGGATATATAAATTACAGCGGCAATTTTTATTTTTAAAAAATAGATATATTTTTGTTGTTCTAAAAAATGAATACACACATCCTTGGCCTCTGAATTCATATTCTCTGAACGTAATACACATGATGTGGACACTGGAAGGGTTAAAACTGATTACAAACTAATATTGTCATGATACTTAACAGCCAAGATAATGACTTAAATATTTGGTGAAACCAATGACTTGTTGTGGGCATAAATAATGCTTGTGTGCACTGTTTTTATACATTTAACCCTTAACAGGCCTCAGCTGGGTATACTATTTTCACTTTTCCGATTCTGGGGATGCTGAATTGGTCTACCATTCTGCAATGCAAGATCGTAAATTTTATTTATTTTTTTTGAATAGAAATCTACATTTTTTTTAACTATTTGTAATCAAATATTGTAAATAACATTCAGTCTGATATATATTTCCTGTTGATTCAGCTTGGAAAATGTTTAAAAAAATATTATTTGATCCTATAGTAATTGTACGCACATACTGAGTCACCTTAAATAGCATCATGCACTGATGATTTAGTTTATCCCTTTATTCTGTCTTACCATAGTAGATTATTGATCGGATTTTGTTTTCCTTATATGGTGAGCTATATATGGCTGTAGCAGAGTTGTAATGCTTTCTAAACTTTTAACAATAAGTTATTGAACTTATTACTACTGGAAGTTGCGTCATCTCGTAAATATGATGAATGCTTTCAGTCAATATTTTTAGCAGACTTTTTATTTCAAAGATGCTTTTTATACTCTAGTGCTTCTGGATTTATTTTTTACTTAGTTTTAAATGTATACTGTGATTATATAAAGAAAGATTTGAAATTATTGAAAATGGAATCGCTAGTGATCTCTAATCGCCAATATCAGAAGAATCGTAGGATTACATGTTAGCCTAAAAGCATTATTTTTAAAAAGGTAGAACTTATTTCAGTGATAATTTTAGTGATATTTTAACCAAATATACTAATTAATATTAAGATATTGCAATTTTTAGCCAAAATTTTAAAAATAAACTTTTCTGTAGCAATTATGCAGCTTCATACTAAAACGATTCATTTTCAATTTCAGTGCTTCAACAAGTAAAACTTTAAATGCTTTGAAATATTTTTATTCAAATTTTTTTGCCGTAGATGATATACATTTCTCAGTTTTTATTTAAATTTTTTTAAGACCAAAATGAAGTTTTTATAACACCTCTTTGCTTAGACTTAGAGTTTGCCATTGCCAAAAATTT
Organism: Ryuthela nishihirai; assembly: GCA_038380435.1. NCBI lineage: Eukaryota > Metazoa > Arthropoda > Arachnida > Araneae > Heptathelidae > Ryuthela > Ryuthela nishihirai. The sequence continues at coordinate 43,003,534 of JAWZYU010000001.1, read as the reverse complement.
AGTCACATGTATTATTTATTCCCAAAAATGAATAAAAAATTTAGGAAAAACTAAATAAATGAAAGATTTAAACATTAATGGAAATATTATGAACTTATTTATATTAGAATAATAAAACAATTTGGGGAAAATGTAAAAATGCTTTTTTTTCTAATTTTTATGGTAAAAATCGAAAAAATGGAGTAAAATTTTGCAATATTTTAAAAAAATGTTCAAAAACTTTAACTGCTATTTTATTTTTCTTTGAATTATTGCCATTTTATTAATCACAATTAAATGTTCTTTCTTTTGGTATATAACTTGAGTATTTCACTTCATTATTTACTTCAGGATGAGGTTCTAAAATTATGCATTTTATTTTCTGAAAATATTTCAAAATTAACTTCGCCACCAGAGTGAACTTTTCAGAAACCTGACACTATAAGGGTTAAAATTGTTAGCAATATATATAATATCAAATATAAATATTTTTAACCTTTACTTTAAAATGTTACATATTGTATTTAATTATGAAATATTACAGATATTTAATTCTTTGAACAGGACATGGTGTGTATTCTAATGTTCTTGGATATTTGGGGGGAGTCTCATGGGCAATGTTAGTTGCAAGGACATGCCAGCTTTATCCCAATGCTGCTGCAGCCACATTAGTCCATAAATTCTTCTTGGTTTTTTCACAGTGGTAAGTTATATATTTATATGTTTATTATTTTATCACTTAATGCAGTTTGTGAAAAGTTTTTGTATTAACTCCTATACAGTTTTTATCTCTCCAAGCTATGGTCTGTGAGCTATTTTTTAGGGATCTGCAGTGTGTTTCAAATATCTAGGTAATTTATATGACCAGAATACATACCAAGTCTAACATCAGACATACCAAGTTGAACACAGAGTAATATCTAGTGTTACAGCAATCCCCTGCTTAGCACTGTTAATTTATTTTTGAAAACTCTAGTGCTAACCAAAAAAGTGCTAAACAAAAATTGATTTCTCATAAGAATTTATAGAAATCAAATTAATTTTTTCCCAAGGTCCAGAAAGCTGTATCAAAATTAAGTAAAAAGTGATAGAAAACTAAATTGTAAACAACATTTATCAATTGCATATAATTATCCAACATATTGAACACAAACATAATATTATGTATATACTGTTCTTATAAAAAATGTAAAAAAATATTCTAGGACTTGAATCACTGCTACTTAGCAGAAGGTTTTGTAGATGTTGAAAAAGTGTTTCTAGCTCCTGATGTAAAAGGCACAGCTGTTTGGTCAATGGGGGTTGAAGATATTCGAGGACACTTAAAAAAAATCAAGTTTGCTTTGCCACCTTCTTTTTCCCTTCAAGAAGCACCTTGTAGCAATTAAGATCTTGTTCTATGTTACGGATTACCATAGAATTGTGTTCCATTTTGGGGTCATGCTTCATTATTCTAGCAATTAATGCCTCCTGAAGTTTGAAAATCTTGTTAAGTTTTGCTGTTGTAAATGCCTTCATCTGCACTGGTTCGTTTTTCTCTTCTTGATACTCAACTGCTCGCTACTGTTCTAAGTCTATGAGATCCTCGTTAGATAATAGATCACAGTGGGATTGTAGCAAGTCTGTAATATCAGATGCCTCTAATTGATTGAAGCTTAGGAAGCTTAGGTTAGCAGTCTAATTTATCATGCACACAGTCAAGCCACAACTTTTGCCACACACCATTCGTAGTCTTAACTGTAACTTCATCCCAGGACCTGCCAATGTTTTTAACTACATTCTTATTGTTGAAATCTTTCCAAAACTGGGTGAGTGTTGGAGCATTTCCACCATCAGTCTTCTTGATTACCTGAAAAAAGATCATGTGTAGATAACAAGCTTTGAGAATTGGCAATAACACCTTGGCAGGGCCTGACTTAGACCTTTTGAGGCCCTAAGCTATGCCAAATTTAAGAGGCTGTGCTATCCTCCTTGAGTTATTCTTGCAGGGTCCTGCTTTCAGGATTTCATCTGGATTGCCATTGGCAGTTGCTCTGGACCACTGAGCTATGATGTATAGCACTGATATTTTCCTTTTGAAGTCCAGATACCAGTCCAGGTTTTTGCATTGAAGACATTGTTCTGAATGTGATTCATCACCACATAGGCTGCATTACACATTCTTTTGAACTCATATCTCGTAGAACACAAGTTGCTCAAATAGATCCCCTTATTCAACATTTAAACACCTTAAAAGAATTTAATGAACTTTACCTCCCACTCAGTAAATGTTGAAACGTCTTTACAAAGACCCATTAAACTCATATTCCGTTTAACAAACACTAAAATCATAGTCGTCAGCATTAAAATCCAATGGGGATCCCCTGCTTCATGCCGTGAGGGCAACATGTTTCATCCCTGCACCAGCCGGGCTTCATCTGGCACTATACTACACAATGTTAAGACTCTTAATAGGAATCTCTCTATTGATGAGTTTTAATTTTATCATGTTGCTCGTGCAGCAGGAGGTTCCACGCCACCAGAAGGGGTGGAATTTCCGTATTGCACAAGTGCTCTCTATGTAAATTAATCAAAATATTTTCAGTATATTGTAATTGATATTTATTTGTTGGTGCTGCTATAGCCTAAAGGTTAAATTTTCTACTTGTATTTGATTTTGAAGTATTGTTTGTGATAACTATGTATTAATTTTTTTATATCCTGTTGATTCTCTGATATACATTGTTCATATTTCCTGTATGTTTTTCCTATGTATTGATTTTTCCCCCCAGTTTATTTTCAACATCTGGTATTTCTACATTATGCACCCCTCCTGTTGAAACACGTTTATCGCTATCGTTAATTATTAGTTTTTTGATGGTATTATTTACTGTATGTGACATTTTTAAATCATTCTTAAAGTATTTTTCATAGGTTTAGATATCCCTGGAATATATGGAAAACTGTGTGTATATTGTGTTTTATTTGATATTTGTGATGATGCATAGAACCGGCCAGGCCTAGCACCTAATGTCTGACCCCGCCTTCTCGTGGTGCAGACTGTTAGTGCCTTTCAAAACAGATACTCTTTTGTGGATGTGAATGGAAGGGGAGGGCTGCCAGATTAGTGTGGCCTACTGATCTGGACAACTATGGCTACTTTTCTTTTTTTTCTACCCTGCTGAGGAGTGGTCAACCACACAGGGTCCTGGTGCTGACCATATATACCAACCTGAATGGAATTATGGCTCTGAGCTTGAATATGGATCCTGATTTTGCTGCACTGGTAGGCTTCTGTGGAGGGAAAATCTTACGCTGTGTTTTCTGTTTGTTTGTGGGTTGACAGCCCCAAGTGAATAGATTCGCAGGATATGTTTATCAGCTGGTGGATAATCCTGAGCAGAAGTCATCGCAGGCACCTGAACTCTTTGCTTCTATTGGCATCGTCAAATTCTACATTGGAGGAAGTCTTCCAGTGTAGATGGCTTCAGCCTTTAGTGGTGGGGGAACGGGTCTTTGCCCCATGTCTGCGATTAGGGGGCTGTTTGTTATTGTCGGCATTCCCTCTCTCAATAAACATAGTTTCTTTAAACATACCACTAACCATTTTCTCTCCATAGGTAGTTGGAATGTGAGGACTCTGTACAGAGCTTTTTCTCTTGATGTCCTCACACAAGAATTCCACCATTATAATTTAGATATTCTCGGCTTGCAAGAGACCAGATGGACAGATAAATGTCAGATTCTTAAAATAATCTTAAATTTCTCTTTTCAGGGTGGGAAGACAATAAGCATCACCAAGGTGTGGGTCTGCTCAGCAGACATGCTAGTGATGCTCTTCTAGGATATGAGTGCATTAATGAAAGGTTTCTTACAACAAAATTTCAGACAAACAGTAAAGACTTAAATGTTATCTGATGTTATGCCCCCACTGAGGATGTCGATGAGGATGAGAAGGATAGGTTTTACGGATAACTTCAGGATATTTTGAATTCCGTCAAGAAAGGAGATATTACCCTTGTTCTAGGTGACTTCAATGCCAAAGTTGGTACTGATTCTGACCTTTGGGGAGGAGTGATAGGCCCTTTTGGTATTGGTAGCTACAATGGCAATGGGCAACGTCTCCAAAGGTAAGTAAATGCAATGGTTTCAGAATAACACACATATTACAAACACTGCGACATACATAAGTACACATGGGTTTCACCTGATGGGTACATAAGAATATGATTGATTATATATTAATTAACAGCAAATGGGCTAATTCTGTTAGGAATTCCAGGTCATATAGGGGAGCTGAAATTGGATCTGACCATTACCTTGTTAAAAGTGTCTTGCAACTTAAACTTAAAAAGTGTTGTGCTAGGGTTAAAAAATTTACTTTTAATACTGAAGCTCTGAAAGACCCAGTTATAGCCAAAGCTTACCATGTCATTATGACAGTCATGATATGCTTACTACTGAAGTTGAGGAAGAATGGGGCCATTTTAAACAGGCTTTTTTTGGAGACTAACAGTACCCTTTTAGGAAAAAAGGAGCAGAGAACGCAAAATTATTTGAGTGATAAGGCACTTGAGCTTATTTCAGAAAGAAAGAACTGCAGAAATGTCCTTAATCAATACCCTACTAGTCCTAATAGAAAGCATTACAGAGAGCTAAATAAACGTGTAAAGGATCAGTTAGCTGCTGATAAGAATCTTTGGCTTGATGGCTTGGCTGACAAAGCCAAGGAAGCAATTAGACAGCACAACAGCAGAGAGCTGTACCAGATAGTTAATATTTTGTGTGGTAGAAAATGGACAGGTATACTGGGATTGAAGGATAAACAAGGTAAGGTTATAGAAGGTGAGAATTCTGTCATTGCTAGTTGGGCTGAGCATTTCAGTGATATTCTAAACAATGTGGTTAGTTCTACTCCCATTGTTTGCAATGATGATAGATGCATTGATGGCTTTAATATTGGCCCTTTAACACAATCTGAAGTTATTTTGGATATTTCTAAACTTAAACTTCATAAATCTTCAGAGGTAGATGAAATTAGTACGGAAATGCTTAGTACTGGGAATGTTTCGGTTACCACTTGGATGACTGAAATTTTGAATATCTTTTATGATAAAGGCATGGTTCCTAAAGATTTTACCAGAGCTATTATTATCCCTATTTTTAAAAAACGTGATCGCAGTTCTTGTGATAACTATAGGGGTATCAGCCTACTCTCTGTTCCAGGTAAAGTTCTTTCCATGATTGTTCTTAATAGAATTAAGAATCTGGTTGACAGGCAATTGCGTGATGAGCAATGTGGATTCAGAAGTGGTAGGGGATGTGTGGATCAGATATTTTCACTTAGGCAGATTCTTGAGAAATGTTTAGAACTTCAGAAACCTTTGGTTGCTAGCTTTGTTGATTTCAAAAAGACTTTCGACTCTGTTGATCGTCATAATTTGTGGTTGATTGTGAGATCATATGGTATACCTGACAAGTTAGTTAACATAATGAAAGCTCTCTATAATAACACTGAGTCGTGTGTGAGAGTAGGTAAGGCTTGTAGCAATTGGTTTAGCATTACTTCTGGTGTTCGACAAGGGTGAATTTTTTCTCCTTTTCTCATTAGTTTGGTTATTATGTTATGCGAAATTCACTTCAAGGGAAAGATTTTGGCCTTAAATGGATTGGAGATAAGAAAATTTCTGATTTAGATTATGCTGATGATTTAGCCCTTTTGGCAAATGATGTTGATGAGATGAACTCTTTCATTCGAGCTGTTGATGAGACTGGTAGTAGAATACGTTTAGTTATAAACAGAGAGAAAATTAAAGTAATGAAAATTGGTCAAGTAGGCTGTGATTCAGTTAATCTGAATGGTTGTAGTCTTGAGCAGGTGTCACATTTTAATTATCTTGGGAGCTATGTAACAGATACTGGATATATAACAGACGAATGGGGATTGCTGCTGGGACTTTTAAGAATCTATGGAGAGTGTGGAGAAATGGGCATATACACCTAAAGACTAAAATTAGATTGTATAATAGTTTGGTTCTTTCTAGGGTTAGTTATGGTAGTGAAACTTGGACACTTTGTACAAGATAACAGGAAACTAGATGCTTTTGATTCTAGATGCTTATGCAGTATCTTGGGCATTAGGTGGTTCAACTATGTAACTAATGATGAATTTAGGCGAATGAGTCGGCATCCTCCTTTAAGTAGCATATTGTGCAGAGAGAGACTCTGCTGGTTTGGCCATGTTGCCCGTATGGATAATTGTAGATTGGCGAATAGGGTTATGAACAGTGTGCCTAAAGGCTTCAGAAAGAGGGGGAGACCTAGGATGCGGTGGACAGACAATGTCAAACAGGACTTTATTAGAATTGGTGTGCAGTGGCCAGATGCAGTTGATGTAGCTCAAGACAGACTTGCTTGGAGAACTAAATTGCACTGTCTGGTTGGATCTCTGTAGCCATGGCTGCTTGAGGATGATGATGCAGGATTAGGCTGCGTTGTTTGCTGCATTTTAAATTTTATCGTTTTCTGAATTTTATCCATGAATTTATCAGGATATCCCACAGTCCTTGGTATATCATATATTGTTTTTATTTCTTTCTATAGTATTTTAGTGTTGAATGAGTATCTGTAGGCTCGTAAGAAATATGCATTTAATGCCGATTTTTTATAATTAATAGGGTGTGTGGAGTCGTATGGTATTAAATTGAGGGTAAACATAGATTTTCGATATACTGCAGTGATACAAATTAAATATTCAGGTTTAATTAATACATCAAGATATGGTAATTCTGCATTAACTTTTGTTTCATGTGTGAATTTTATGGTAGGCATAATATTATTGAATGTATTTATTAATTTTTCTAGTTCATGTACAGGGTGGTCCCAAAAAATTAATGTATCATCGACATAAAGTAGGTATAATGATTTATATTTTGCTTTCTTCAAGGCTGTGTCTTTTACATAGCACATAGCAATGTTGGCCATGAGTCCAGACGGAGGTGATCCCATTGAGACCCCCTCGATCTGATGCCAACAACAAACCAATTATAATAGATGTGGTAGCCAGATCCAAGATCTCATGCACACTAAAGTACTGCTGCATCTTTAGTCTGGTGACCTTCCACAAATAGAACAAACTATTAAAAAAATGCCGATAATAGTAAAAGATAAAGAATGTTTTAAGATATACCATTGTATAAAACAGCAGGAACAAAACCAGAAGGTTGAGAAACAAGATATGTTAAAAGGAAATAAAAGTATTAAAAAATTTAAAAAGTAATCCTGAAATAAATATTAGCAGATAAAACAGAACAAATAGTAATAATAGATAAAACTGAATATTATAATAACCTATAATAAAAAATCCAATAGCTGGAACGATGCGGTATTTCCTTACAAGTAATACAGTTGATAAGTAATTATATCTGCTGTATGTAATAATGTCAACACATGCCATATAGATGGCATGTGTTGACATTATTATCGGCATTTATGCAATTTGTGCCACAAGCAGCAGACACATGCCTTCTATATGGCATGTGTCTGCTGCTTGTGGCACAAATTGCTGAAACACTCCCTACATATGATGTAATATAGGTTGAAAGTGTTCATATCATGAATTAGAGGAGATCTTGATTGGCAGTCAGTAGCTCAGTGGTCCAGAGCACCTGACATGTTATCAGAAGGTCATGGGTTTGTATCCCACCCGGCCCAAGACAATTTTTCTTCTAAAATTTAAATAGACCTCAAAAATTGGTAATTTATAGATTAATGCCAAATATGTTGAGTTTATTTATTACTTATGAACTGTATTACTTGTAAGGAAATACTTCTATCTATATGACCTGTGATTCCTAAGAGAACTAGTCCATTTGCTGTTAATTGATATATAATCTATCATATTTTTATGCAGCTTGTGAAACCCATGTGTACTTATGTATGTCATGGTGTTTGTAATAAATGTTAGTTATTCTCAAACCATTAAGTTTACTTACATGTAGGAGACATTGCCTGTTGCTATTGCAACTATCAATACCAAAAGAGCCTATCACCCCTCCCAAAAGGTCAGAGTTAATATCAACTTTGTCATTGAAGTCACCTAGAAAAAGGTAATATCTCCTTTCTTGACAGAATTGAAAATATCCTGAAGTTGTCCGTAAAATCTATCCTTCTCATCCTCATCAGCATCCTCAGTGGGGGCATAACAGCAGATTTATGCCCTATTGCATTCAAATCTCCAATGCTTGTTTGAAATTTAGCTATAACAAAACCTTTCATTAATGCATTCATATCCTCTAAGAGCATCACTGGTGTGTAATGCTGAGAAGCAGACCTATGCCTTGGTGATGCTTATTATCTTCCCTCCCTAAAAAGAGAAATTTAGAATTATTTTTAAGACTGATCTTTATCTATCCATCTGGTCTCTCGCAGGTCGAGAATATCTAAAATATAATGGTGGAATTCTTCTGTAAGGACATCAAGTGAATAACCTCTGTGCGGAGTCTTCATATTCCAACTACCTATGGAAAGAAAATGGTTAATGGGATATTTAAAGAAACTATGTTTATTGAGAGAGGGAATGCCGACAATATCAAACAGCCCCTAATTGCAGGCATGGGGGCAAAGACCAGACCCTTTCCCCCACCACTAAAGGCTGAAGCCATCTACACTGGAAGACTTCCTCCAATGTAGAATTAGACAATGCCCATAGAAGCAAAAAGTGCCGCTCAGAGGTAAAACAACTGAACTCTGTTGGTTGGTGTAGTCCATATGAATTCTCTTGAGGAAGCTGTAGGTGGCTGTCTTTGTAGAATCTTCTTTAAAATCTTCTCTAGCACAATTAAATGTAACAGTTTCAAACCAGTGAAACTCATAAAACTGAAGGAAATCAAGGTGTTACCATAGGAGGGGTTGGGAACTGCATGCTGCTCTGAACGTTAGTTATGATTCAGGCATTTAACCTCTTGACGCTTTTTGATTCAATTCTGAATAATATTTTTCTTAGTGTCATTAAAACAAGCACAGAGCAGGTCAGCAGAATATGTCAAAGACAATCAAAATTGCAAGAGAAGAATACTTATCCTCACAAGGTAAAACAACCTGATGCACAACTTTTTGGTAGCACAAGGAAAAACAAATTCTGACAAGATGTTTCCTAGTGAAATTCCAGGATTTTGTCACACACATGGTCACCATGTGAGAATTGCATTGAAGTGATCCATGATATTTGAGAAGCTTCTCCAATATGTGAATCATGTTATAATTAGACTATGTCTTGTTTTGGTGTTTTACCCAATTTTGTCTTATTTTTACCCCCTCGAACAAGAGATTTAAATATTTGGGTTAAACCTGGAAAAAAAAAGTGCATTTCAAAAAAGGATGAAATTAGTATATTGCCAATTTCTTTGAGTTTGTCATTTGCTAATACTATATAGTCATAAAAAAAGATAAGAGAATGAATTATTAATTGTTTTTAGAATATGACTTTTTTTCAGGTTAAAAAAAATCAATTGGGGATATAAGTATTGGACAATTTTTTTTAAATTCTGGTTTAAATTGGGTAAAAACAAATCTAATGCTGTTTTTCAAATTCAGGTTGAAGAAAAAAATCTAAATTTTCAGGTATTAGGTAATAGTTTATTATATATGCATTTCCAATATTTCTTCAGCAAGATTAGTTTGCAAAGAGATCACTTTTACATCACAGCTAGCTGCCTGTTGGTATGCCAAGCAATGTTAAGTTTGAGGATATCATAGTCTAGCATCAATCCAAAATTTAAAAATATCCAAAGCTTCATTTTTAGGGGAAGACTAATATGCAGCAAATATATAAATATAGAATAAGCAGCAAATATATAAATATAGAATAAGCAGCAAATATATAAATATAAAATAAGCAGCAAATATTGAAGTTATCAAGTCATTATCAACATCAGTTTATTGGCTGTATAATTCTGCATAATCACATGCATTTGGATTATTCATAGATTTAATAAATTGGTCTAGAATAGATGACTTTCTCCAGATGTTTGTAAATGATATATGAAAATTTCTGTTAATTGTAAATATTCATTTCAAAGGCAGAACTCCAAAAAATTCTTTCTTAGCTCAAATTATTGTATTGGTCCTAGCTAGTGTTCTCATAATAGCTTGCCAAGTACCAGTTTCTTGTGTGACTTCCAGGAAAGCTATATTTGCTGATCTAGTCATGTTCTGTCAGTATGAGCAATTTTATGTATTATTGGAGCTTTAGTTTTTAGAGTTTTTTGGATATTAACTATTCCAAGGTCCAGCTTGAAAAACTGGTTTTACATCCAGAGGCCCAGCTATTTTTTCACAATGCTCATCCAGAAAAATGAAAATTTGAAGTTATTTGCCAAATAGCTGAATGTTGAAGGCATGAAAAGAATTATGGCATATTATATACTGAATTAATCAGCACTTAATTCCTGATTTTCTGAAAGTAAAATATTTAATGAAAAAGATATAGTTTTATTTTAATAGTTTTTTTTCATAAAAAAATTAAAAAATAAGGTTTAATAGAGGTAGTCATATAAAAAACCCATCTGCAATGCAAATAAATATTTAAAAGAAAACTAATCCAACAGAAATAATTATAATGCTTATGAATAGAAAGGCTAGTTATTTTTGAATAATAGAATTTTTACTTAAAACAAGAAAAATTACTCTGTTTTCGCATTTTTTTTTCTTGGTTCTATACACTGAGAAAAGTCACTGCTTTTTGCCAAATGTGCCAGTTGAATAAATAAGTCAACAATACAAATTTTCAACAAATAACCAATTAACAGAAATAGGTCGTATTATATACCAAATTGAACAGAATTCCAATTATTTTGGAAATAAAAATTTTAAACAAATTTACAAACTTTATAATTTTAATAAGACTTTACAGTGGTATGGTAATTTTCAGGTCACAGTGGAAAATATATATTAATCGAAGGGAAATAAAAATCTTGATTCAAGTAAATATTTTTCTTAATAATGAAATTTCCCTTTGATTGATGTATTTAACTCAACAAATAATTTTTTGTGGAAGAAAAGGAGCTTGTCAATTCACAGAACTCAAACCCACATTATTATTTCATTAATAACACTGAGTGTGAGTGACTGTCTTATTTACATCTGATTCAGAGCAACATTGGAAATTTCCTTTCCCATACATAGATTGTGCCAAGAACGACATGTTCAGGGATATTTATCAGTTGCATTAGTGGAAGGATAATGGAGTCCATTCTAATTCAGTTGTCGAAACACTCTGGCATGAATCTAGAGAGACATAGATTTGAATCCTGCAAATCATCAAACTCATATTTTCCACAAAAATTATTTACTTATTTATTGATATCTGTATCAACAGGTATTTATTCATCAGGTTATTTTATTCATCAGGTTTTCCAAAATTAACCCTTAATTGCATAGTCAGAGCTATCACCATGATATCTCACTGTGAAAAAGTCTTATTAAAATTAATATGATTGTAATTTGTTTAAATTTTTTATTTTTGTAAAATTCAGAGTTAAATTCTGAATTTAATTTGGTAAATAGCATGACCTATTTCTGTTAATTGGATTTTTTTTTAATTCTTAAGTTGACTTGTTTATCTGACTCAGCACAAGTGGTGAAAAGCTTAGACTTCTCTCAAAGCATGATGATCATCATCATCATCCTCAAGCAGCCATGGGCTACGGAGGTCCAACCAGGCCACGCAGTTTAATTCTCCAAGCATATCTGTCCTGAGCTACATCTGCTGCATCCGGCCACTGTACACCAATTCTAACAAGGTCCTGTTTGACATTGTCTGCCCACTGCATCCTAGGTCTCCCCCTCCTTCTGAGGCCTCTAGGCACACTGTTCATAACCCTATTCGCCAATCTATAATTATCCTTACGGGCAACATGGCCAAACCAGCGGAGTCTCTCTCAGCACAATATGCTTCTTAAAGGAGGTTGCAGACTCCTTTGCCTAACCTCATCATTAGTTACAAAGTTAAACCACCTAATACCCAAGATACTGCGTAAGCATCTAGAATCAAAAGCATCTAGTTTCCTGTTATCTTGTTTACACAGCGTCCAAGTTTCACTACCATAACTAACCCTAGAAAGAACCACTATTATACAGTCTAATTTTAGTCTTTAGGTGTATACGCCTATTTCTCCGCACTCTCCATAGATTCTTAAAAGTCCCGGCAGCAATACCTATTCGTCTGTTAATCTCATGCCGCACATCACCAGTATCAGTTACGTAGCTCCCAAGGTAATTAAAATGTGACACCTGCTCAAGACTGCAACCATTCAGATTAACTGAATCGCAACCTGCCTGACCAATTTTCATCACTTTAGTTTTCTCTCCGTTTATAACCAAACCTACTGTACTACCAGTCTCAAAAATTAACCACATTGTTTAGAACATCACTGAAATGCTCAGCCCACCTAGCCATGAATGAATCCTCACCTTCTATAACCTTACCTTGTTTATCCTTCAACCCCTGTATACCTGTTCGTTTTCTACCACACAAAACATTAACTATCTGGTACAGCTCTCTGCTGTTGTGCTGTCTAACTGCTTTCTCAGCTTTGTCAGCCAGGCCATCAAGCCAAAGATTCTTATCAGTAGCTAACTGATCCTTTACACGTTTATTAAGTTCTTTGTAATGCTTTCTATTAGGACTAATAGGGTACTGATTAAGGACATTCCTGCAGTTCCTTCTTTCTGAAATAAGCTCAAGTGCCTTATTATCACTTAAATAATTCTGCCTCCTCTGCTCCTTTTTCCCTAAAAGACTACTGTTAGTTTCCAAAAAAGCCTGTTTAAAATGGTCCCATTCTTCCTCAACTTCAGTATTAAGCATACCATGACTGTCATAATGATTAAGTAACCTATCATGGTAAGCTTTAGCTGTAACTGGGTCTTTCAGAGCTTCAGTATTAAAAGTAAATTTTTAACCCTAGCACAACACTTTTTAAGTTTAAGTTGCAACATACTTTTAACAAGGTAATGGTCAGATCCAATTTCAGCTCCCCTATATGCCCTGGTATTTCTAACAGAACTAGCCCATTTGCTGTTAATTAATATATAATCAATCATATTCCTATGCAGCCCATCAGGTGAAACCCATGTGTATTTATGTATGTCGCAGTGTTTGTTATATGTGTTAGTTATTCTGAAACCATTGAGCTTACTTACCTGTAGGAGACGTTGCCCATTGCCATTGCAGCTACCAATACCAAAAAGGGCCTATTACTCCTCCCCAAAGGTCAGAGTGGGTACCAAATTTGGCATTGAAGTCACCAAGAACAAGGGTAATATCTCCTTTCTTGACAGAATTCAAAATATCCTGAAGTTGTCCATAAAACCTATCCTTCTCATCCTCATCGGCATCCTCAGTGGGGGCATAACAGCAGATAACATTCAAGTCTTTAATGCTTGTCTGAAATTTAGCTGTAAGAAACCTTTCATTAATGCACTCATATTCTAGAAGAGCATCACTAGCATGTCTGCTGAGCAGCAGACCCACGCCTTGGTGATGCTTTCCATCCTCCCTCCCTGTAAAGAGAAATTTAAAGTTATTTTTAAGTATCTCACCTTTACCTGTCCATCTGGTCTCTTGCAAGCCTAGAATATCTAGGTTATAGCGCTGGAATTCCTGCATGAGGACATCAAGAGAATAATCTCTATGTAATGTTTTCACGTTCCATGTTCCTGCAGAGAGAAAATGATTAGTAGGATTTTTGAAGAAATTAGGTTTATTGAGATTGGTAGGGCCAACAATATCAAACAGCCCCCTGATCGCAGGCATGGGGCAAAGACCTGTTCCTCCTCTGCTAAATGCTAAAGTCACCGATGCTTTTAGGAACTTCAGTCAGCACCTTTTGAAGTGAACTTTTCAAGAGCCATATGGCCTGCCTGAGACACATTACTCCAGTTTAGGCTTGACGATGCCCAACTAACTAAGTAAGGTTCAGGTACCTGCGATGGCCTCTGATTAGGATTATCCACCAGCTGATATAAGGTATCCCATGCCTCTGTTCACTTAGAGCTGGCAACCCAGAAGCAAACAGAAAACACAGCAGCAGACTCTCCCTCAACAGAGGCCCACCAGTACAGCAAGTCCAGGATCCATAATCAAGCTCAAATCCATAAACAAGTCCAGTCTAGTAGGTATAAATGGTCAGCACCAGGACCCTGTGAAGTTGACCACTCCTCAACAGGGTTGAAAAAAAGAAAAAAGTGGCTATTAATGACCAGATCAGTAGGCCATACTGAACTGGCAGCCCTCCCCTTCCGTTCCTTTCCAAAAGAGAATATCTCTTCTGAAAGGTACTAACGGCCTGCACCACAAGAAGGCAGGGTCGGACATTAGGTGCTAGACCTGGCCGGTTCTGTGCATCATCACTAGGGATTGGTACACAGATCTCCTTCCAGTTTACGCCTAGCTACCATTTACAGGCCCAAAGCATGATACTGAGGGAAAAAAATTATGAAAAGAGAATAATTTTCTTGTTTGAAGTAAAAGAATTTTTTTTTTGTTATTTAGAAATAAATAACCTTCCTATTCACATGTATTATAATTTTTTCTGTCTATTAGTTTATTTTTATTTGAATTGCCAGTTGCCTTTTTTTACTGCATTGACTCCGAAAAAAGTCTCATTGAAATGAAACTAATCATCCTTTTTTGTTAAATATCTTTCAGAAAAATCAAGAATTAAATGCTGATTAATTTATCATATAACATGGCATAATTCCTTTTATTAGTTAATTGGCAAAAAAAGTTCTAAAGTTAAATATTTTTTGACTGAGCATAGGGAGAAAATAGCTTGGTCTCTGGATGTATACCAGCTTTTCAGGCTGGACACTGAAAGGGTTAAGAAACAAAGAAAGCAAAACAGGACTGAGAACCTCACCCTGCAAAACACCATTATTAATACTGAAATTGTCAGATACTCTGTCGCCCACTCTAACTTTAACCATATAGTCTTGTCATACAATATCCTTAACCACTTTCACAAAATTAAACTTACACCAGATTGTCTTAAAACAGACCACAATAATTCATGATTAATGCCGTTGAAAGCACTCTTGAAACCAACATATAATGCAAGGAGCTTACCTCTTATGCAGTTTATCCTGAATTAAAGATGAAAAACAAAAGCCTGATGAAAGCAGCTGTAACCTGGGCAGAAATCACCCTACTCTTATAATAAAATAATATTATTTTTATGCCAGCAATACAGTCTGCTGTTCAATATTGACGTAAATGCTTACTAAGTATAGACAAAAGAGAGATTGGCCTATAATTAACAGGTAACAGAGGGTTGCTCTTTGTGGAAAGAGGAAAAAAAATCAAAATTTCCATCTAGCTAGAAGTATAGATAGTGCTTCTAAGTATCTTATTTAACACATCCCAAATTATAGTGTAAGAAACTACAGATGCACATTAAAAGAATTTTTGGTCTAATTAAATCAGCACCAGGTGATTTTTTAAGATTTAATTTATTAATTGCCAATTTTAATTCATCAGTTAAAATATCCACATCCAAAATGGAGTCACAAACCTTTCTAGTGGGAAAAAATCTGTCAAAAACAACAAATCAGGATGGCACACAATTATGTCTCATGGCATATCGGCGAAAACACCGCGATAAAAATCATACCATGTCTCAAGTGGAATATTAATATTAAAAAAGGTCTTTCACTCAAACTTAAAAAAAAAAATCAGACTAGAAAGATCTTGGGTTCCTACAGTTTAATAACATAGCACTGATTTTCTTGAAAAATGAATGCTTTTTAATTTCTTTTGAAGAGCATGAATCATAAGTCAAAGAATTGCTCACAACTGATCTAGAGCAGTCAGCTCCACTCTTGCGAATCAGACCTGTCGGACTAGTTGGAAACCTGTTAGAATAGCAAAGAACAAGATTTCAGCAGATTCTCTGGAGAAAGTATTTTCAGCCCTATCTAAAAACTTCACAAAGGCTAGCCCAGCTTCAGTTTTCCAAAAATAGAGTTTAATGACTGTCCCAGTAACCCTGCCAATAGGACTAACACAACCAGAGCAAATGGAAAAATCAAAAAGTAGCAACAACAGGCAAATAGTCTGAACCTAGTTTCATTAAAATATTGATGTCAGTAACAATGGAAGAATAAATTGACCTTGAAACCCAAATAAAATCCAAAATACTTGCCCCGTTGTTAGAGAAAAATGTAAAGTTCCCTTCACAATCACCAGGTGAAGTTCCATTTAAACAAATTAAGTCATTATCAAGACAAAAACTTGTGCAAAAGATTTCCCCTTAGACATTTTACCATTCCTTTTGAACTATGAAAAATAATACCTGCAGCTAAAACAGTATCATAGTCTACTGTAAAGAATGAACAGTCTTCACCACCAATGTGGGATTTAAAAGCACCACTTAAGCTAACATTGTCTAAGTAAGTGCAATAGTCACAAATTAATACAAGAAGTAACTAAAGTCATCATCGAACAGCCTCGAAGGAAATAACACATTAAAATTGACACATTTTTCATTTAAGTATAGCCTGCATTAACAATAATCCAAAATTTACTTTTACTAATTAACTTAATGCAATTTCCCAGAATCATTTCCAAAAATCAGTCCTCCACTCAGTTTTCCAAGTCCTGTGTCACTGATAACCTCACTCTGAGCTGAATCAAAGTTGCTAAAGCAAGCCAATAAAAAGTTTAAATGAAACAAAATTAGTTCAATGACCATGTTTCCATAAGACAAAAAAAATATCAGCTTTATGAACAAAATGCCAAAAAATAGGGAAGATAGTTTTATTGAAAATATCAGCAATATTAAAAAGCAAAAATTTTGAATATAAAAAAAAGTTAAGGTCAAATTTTACGAACCCCTCCTAGAAAGAACCGAACACACCAAATGAAGTACCAGGCAGCCATGTGATTTGGGGAGTGAGATTCTGGGACCCTTACATTTCTAACATTTGAGTCAAAAATGTATCATGCACATTGCTGAAAACTTTGTAACCTCATTCTTCTCAGTGCTATAAACATAGACCTTATCATCTATGATGAGCTTGTAGTAATTGAGATGAACAGATCCAGTATCTTTCTCACACAATGATTTACCAAAGGTCCTCAGCTTAAATCTAGTTAATTTTTGTGTGAGAGCAATAATCATCATTAATACAAATACCAATTCCTTTGAGCTTAGAGGCATTACTCTTAATTCTTTCCTTATCTTTATAACTTAACAGCTTATAATCATTTGAGGACCTGAGTCCCCCACTTTTTGTCCAATTCTGTGGTCTATTCAAACAAAATATTCGAAATACCAAGTTTCTGAGAACATAATTTCAAAATGTTTGCTTCAGTAATTTCCCATGAATCCTTATCCTCTTTTTCAAGACCAGAAATAACTATTATTTCTATGACCATGATCTATATCAGCAACTTTGTTCAGAAGAAGTTGATTGTCCAGTTTCAAGTTTTAAAGTAGCACATTGCCAATTCCAGGTTGAGCAGGAGGACAAGAGTATTTTTCTACCTAGTTGATCAGTTCTCAAAATCAATGGAAGCTCTGTCAATATTTCCAACCCTCAATTGTATTTTCTCAAGACAATAAAGAAGCAAATCTAGCTTATTATTAGAATCCAACAAAGAAAACACTGAAAATAGTATGACTTAAAAAATATTCCCCTTGTTAATACAAATCAGATAACATATTTCACAGCAGACATGCACTTAACTTCCAATAGCAGTAGAGCGTATCACAGATTCGGTATGTGTTAGTCGTGGTGACCTTCACAGCCTAGCTTGGTAGCTACAGTGTAGTAGTATAAACTACAAAGCAGATGCTAAACCAAGTCAGTAAGTCAATATAATACTCACTGCAGCCATTCGACAACTGTGAACAATGGATGACTACAAGAATTAATGAAAAAAGATTCAAAGTAAAGGAAAATTAATAAAAAAAAATCTGAGAGACAAAATTATTTTCATTTGTCCTTTTCTATCCATGTCCACATGCACCAAAACCAGTGTTGTCACCCCCACTATCATATATCCCATGGTTATAATGCACATTCTTATGGCAGTATTAATTGACATTAAGTTAGAGATATACTAGACTATTTTTAAAAAAAATGCGTAATTCAGGGATTATCATTAATAAAAATTCTACTGCAAGAACACTGACAAATGATAAGTAAATTATTTGATCACAGAATTATGAATTAGTTATATGGAAAATTTTATAAGGCATTAAATTTCCAAAAATGGTGGGCAGACTAATAAAAGAGGGAAAAGACATGGGTTCATGTTCTAGCTGAGCCTGGGTGTGGTCTCACCTTCTGCACCATTATAATTATACCACTGGGGCATGTCCTTGTCTGCAGTTGCCAGGTTCGAGTCCCACCTAGGCCAGTGTTGAGATACATATCTACAAATCTCCCTTCCCTCAGTCAGTAGGGGGACACCGATGTGCTAGGAAAGGGCGCCATCCGTTGGATGCGATATTAAGCCATTGACCCATGTGCAGGAGAGCTATACATGTGTATGTTAAAGAACATGATGAATGGACTTGACAGGAGGCTACCATCTGTCTCTCATCAGGTGTCCAGTGGGTACCCTTCACTCAGTCTTGTGTGCAAAAAAGTGCCGCTCAGAGGTTAAACAATCCAATATATGTCTTTGTATAAGTAAACTGATTATGCTAGCAAGCATGCTTATACTTGTTATCCATCTGAAGTATTACTCGATTTATAACTACTTAAAGCAACCATTATGTAATATTGCTGAACTGCTTTTCCACATATTATGTCACAGTAGTATCAAAACCATGACTGGTCTAGCTATTAATGCAATTTTAAAATTTTTTTGTTCACTTTTCCACCTGCCTGTAATTACTTCTGGCTACATAGATATTGAGAATTTTTCTAGACCTCAACTAAATTAAGGACTGATTATATTGAGTCCTAATAATTAATTATAAGACATACTCTTGTGCTTCTAGCTGGTAGATCGTTTTAATTGCTTAAGTTTTATCATAACAGTTACATTGTTGATATTAAATATTAATTAAGCTTTACTGCACTGTGTTTTTAAACTTGATATTAAAATATTTCACCATCATTACCATTTTATCTTTGGATTTTGCAGGCCATGGCCAAAACCAGTCCTCTTAAAGCAACCAGAAGAGAATAAATTAGGGTTTCCTGTGTGGGATCCTCGGGTAAGAATTTTAAAAGATATTATATTAGAGTTTATAGCATGTTCAAATATTGCAAAACATGGCAGCAAAAATTAGACTTTCCCCTTTATCAATGAAATGTATACAGGGTGTTTATTAATGTTGGAAAATCTCCTCATAAATCAATCTGTCATTGGAAACTTACATATAGCCATTCCATCTCAAATCAGGTAGTGGGTGTCAGATGACTTCATGGATTCTGTAGAAAAATACATATATCTGAACCTACTCTTAGTAAGAACATCAGACTGGCATCTACTTTTAATTGAAAAAAAAAAACATTCAAAACTTACTGACATTTGAAAATGACCACTCAAAAATAATGGGTCTGAAATGGCATGTGTTGTATTCCTAATATTTAAAAAACATATCTGGAAGTCATTTGGTTTTTTTATCATTAGTAGAAAATTTCTGAAAAATTTGTGAAAATGAAGTTAAAAGTTGAATTTTTCTATATTTCTTATTCACATTATCACTATACAGTTCAAAATCTGGCAACATCTTAAAAAAAATACTCTTTGGTAGCTAATGTAGTCATCTCTTCACTCTAAAGGGTGCACTTTAATGTATTATAAATATTAGTGCTAAACAAATTTTTTGACATTAAAAATATGGAAAAATAAAAAAAGTGGCATATTTCAAAAGTTATTAAAAACAAAAATTCAAAAAATCTGAAACTTTTGCAAATTACAAACAATAATCTGAGTTAAATAACTGGAAAAGGAACTTTGATGTATTGTAGTTTAACAATATATTTTTGGTCTTTGAATATTTTGATTAGCTTTATTTTCTTAACTACAGCATTATGAAGAAACTTAAGGTTTAACAAACTGTTCTGTTAAGAATAGTTAATTGTGTACTCTTTTTAAAGAAATAATGGTTTAACTAGATTTCATTGAACTGTAATGTTTATAAAAGCTGAATTGTTATAAAAATCAATTTGTGGAAGATTGTAAAAGTGATGTAATAGAAAAAATATGATATGGCTAAGTTAAAAAAAAGTGCAAATTAGAAAACTGATATAAACACCATTGTAGATGACATTTGGTTAATTATATCATGAGATTGATTGTGACCTGAGATATGTTCAAACTCCATTTATATGTCTTTCAGGCATGGATGGTAGAGTTGTTTACGAATGCTGCATAATATCTCAACGTGATATTGTCACTTCATCCAGTAGATGCACATGCTGTGCTAACTTTCACTTTATCTTGAAAGTATCGTTAGGCATGCATTTTTTTCTTCTCCTTTGATGGTTGTGAATATTGATGGACATATTTTTGTTGTTTGATGGAGAACATTTGTGGTAATAGATATTTATAGCGTTGTACATATATGAGGAATGTTTCAAAATTTATCAGATTACGTAGATAAAATGGAACTGGATGAGCTCATATTTTAATGTTTGCTGTCACCTTTAAGTTTTCCTTGAGTGTGTATACCCTGGTTTTTAGAATCTTTCCAGCTCCTGAAACAAGTCATCTAAGGCTGCTTTTCAGATGTTGTTTAGCCCTTGTATTGCATTAATTGAATTAAAGGGTTCAAATATTAGGTAATGAGCTCATCCAGTTTCATTTTATCTTCATAGTCTAAAAATTTTGGAAAGATCCCCCCCCCCCCCTCATATGTGTATAATACTACAGACATCTATTACCACAAATGTCCCCCATCAAAACAAGTATCATATTCTCACCATCATGGGAGCAAAAAAGATGCATGATTAATCATACTTTCAAATTAAAGTGAAACTGATCATAGCCTGTGCTGATTATATTGTATTTATCTACTGGAAGAAGTGATGATATAAAGTTGAGACATTATGAATTCATAAACAGTAACTCTACCATCCAGATACATGCCAAAATGTTCTAAGACCACTAAATTAATGCTGGCAACAAAGTGGTATTGTGATTTGGTGCTGTAGTAATGCATTGTAATAGCATTCACAGAATTTTTTGAGAGGATCATTTTTTTCCACATCACCTTGGTGGCAACAGAGGTATCATGTTGGTTTACAGTGACACTGCAGATATCGTGGTCTGTATCCAATCCCGGGATGGTGTGGTTTTGTGTTCGAATAGGTGTTTAATGGTTTATGAGAAACTAGGACAAGGCTTATTGCCCTTCTAGATCAGTGGTGGGCCACTTGGAGTAAACTCCGAAGGTAGGGAGGCCAGTTCTGTCTGTCAGTAGTAGCAAGAAATGCCAATAAAACAATACAGGGTTTGAAATTGCAGCAGTCAGCAACTCGCAACCAAGAATCTTGTTCACCAGTCTCTGTTTATTTTTTCACCATGCATTCTAAAAATTCTCAAAAATAAAATACAACCTATCAGTTTGGAAACTGTAATTTTTTTGAAAATCTTATGGGCCATATAAAATGTCTCCAGCAGCCATATTTTCCCCATCATTGTTCTAGGTTATTATCTCTATGCATTTGTATTTAATAAAATATATGTAAAAAAAGATAAAAATTCCACTACCATGAATCGGTGATCTGTTGTCACAAAACAACCTATGCTGCTGGGTTTCTATGCATGGTTGCTATGTTGATATATGCATATTTTATTTTGCTATGTGAAACTAGCATCATCAGCAGTCCATATGACCTAGATGAACGGTTCACAGGCCAGGGATGGGATTTTTACCACCTACAACAATGATTCATATAAGAACCCCCATTTCCTCCAGGTTCTACAACCACTATTCCAATGGAGCATCGATATATGCATTAGTATCACAAGGGACACCCTTCTAAGCACCACAATACTGCTGTGTACCTGCAAGCTGTCCTGAAAGGGCTGCTTGATGATATGCAGCTAGTTGTGTGGCAACAGATGTACTAGCATGATGGGGTTCCACCCCACTTTGGTATACAGGTACAATGCTAATAGATATCTCATACCCTGGCAGGTGAATTGAGTGTAGCTTCCTACACTGTATCTTGCATGATTGCCTGACCTCAGTCTTTTGGATTTCCTCTAGTGGGGATACCTGAAAGCACTGATGTACTGCTCACTGTCTGCCATGAGGATGACGGTTGCCAAACTTCATGCGACCACAACAATTATGGACTCTTAACATGCTGAAGCTTTTGAAGAAAGCATTTCCTGATACACTCGTGCTTGTTGCCATATGTGGGGTGGATATTTTGAACATTTGCGAATGTGGCATGCTTACTCAACAAATTGTACAGCTGTGATGCTTTTGTGCTACCACTATCAATAGCTTTAGTATTTCACTGGACAATAAATACCAGTTGTTGAATGTCTCAGTAGCATTTCTTTTGTGGTGTGCATACATGGTAATGGGTACCCGTAACTTGCTGCCCCACACCTTTCTGACTGTTTTTTTCATTCCTCACACCTTAAATGTGAAATCATCTCAGAACATTGGTATATATGGAGTCTATGGAGAAAATTTTCCACCATTAACAAGACACTCTGCATATTTATTTAAATACGTATTAATGAAAGACACAAAAGATGAATCTTCTACTTCCACCAAACATTTGAGGACACCAATGTCTATAGATAAAATACATTACCAAATATTTGGGTAAATAAGTGTAAAAACATGGAAAATACCTAAGCATTCTGTACAGACACAGTATATGCAGCTAATATTTGTCAAGTGATAGATGATCATCCTGAAAAATTGCTGCTTGTGTGGGTTAGGATGCCAAAAAAAAATATCATTTCTGACACTGATAGTTGCAGAAAGGTCTAAGCTCTCTATCACCCTTGCTTTCACCGAACGTTATTTCAAATCAATCTCGTTTTCAAACTGTGACAGTCTTGTAATTCATTTCATTTTAATTTATTTCCTACTTTTGTTACACTTCAAAAGTATGATTTAAAACTTATAATAACACAAAATAAATATTTTTTTCCCAGAGTAAATAAACAATGTTGAAACTTTACGATACAAAATTCCACATGGGCCAAAGCTTGTTTGTGATTTGGATTTTTTTTTTTTGGATTTTAATTTGATTTATTTTTTTTTTTTTGGATTTTAATTTGATTTTGGTTGATTGATTTTGAAATCTTTTTTTTAATTTAGATTTTAGATTTGGAAAGCATAAAAATATAGTAAAGCAACAGTGTCAAAATATTTATTCACCATTGTTGAAAATCTGGTATTTTTAATGAAAACTTTTGTATTTGAATCATTTTAGTTTTTGACAATATATGTTAATAAGTAATGAGTGATAAATATATGATTTTCTGATTTGCAAAATCTGTAATGAATTATAATCTTGGGATGCATGATGGCCATAAATGTGTGTAAATGATCAGCCATGAGTTCTACATACCAGGATGCATTGAGTCCTCAGTACACATACCAAAGGTCCCATAGATGTCCAACTGAAGACACCTCAGGCCATCAGTGAGCCACCACCAGCTTGTACTGTTCCAACCTGACATGCAGGATCCATGGCTTCATGGGGTTAGTGCCATACCCTCAGTCTCCCATCAGAGTGATGAAGTATAAATCGGGATTCATCACTCCAGACTATCAGTTGCCAATTTTCAATGGTCCAGTTTCGATGTTCTTTAGTGTTTAGAATGGCACTTCAGTGTATTACCACTGCTCACTGCATCCTAGGTCTCCCCCTCTTTCTGAGGCCTTTAGGCACACTGTTCATAACCTTATTTGCCAATCTATAATTATCCATATGGGCAACATGGCCAAACCAACGAAGTCTCTCTCTGCACAATATGCTGCTTAAAGGAGGTTGCCAACTCCTTTGCCTAACCTCATCATTAGTTACAAAGTTGAACCACCTAATACCCAAGATACTGCGTAAGCATCTGGAATCAGAAGCATCTAGTTTCCTGTTATTTTGTTTACAAAGTGTCCAAGTTTCACTACCATAACTAACTCTAGAAAGAACCAAACTATTATACAGTCTAAATTTAGTCTTTAGGTGTATACGCCTATTTCTCCACACTCTCCATAGATTCTTAAAAGTTCCAACAGCAATCCCTATTTGTCTGTTAATCTCATGCCGCACATCACCATTATCTGTTACATAGCTCCCAAGATAATTAAACTGTGACATCTGCTCAAGACTGCAACCATTCAGATTAACTGAATCACAGCCTGCCTGACCAATTTTCATCACTTTAGTTTTCTCTCTGTTTATAACCAAACCTACTTTACTACCAGTTTCATCAACAGCTCGAATGAAAGAGTTCATCTTATCAACATCATTTGCCAAAATCAGCATAATCTAAATCAGACATTTTTGTATCCCTACACAATTTAAAGCCGAAATCTTTCCCTTGCAATGAATTTGCATAACATAATCAATAGCCAAACTAATGAGAAAAGGAGACAAAATTCACCCTTGTCGAACACCAGAAGTAATGCTAAACCAATTGCTACTAGCCTTACCAACTTTCACACATGACTCAGTGTTGTTTTAGAGAGCTTTCATTAGGTTAACTAATTTGTCTGGTATACCATATGATCTCACAATCAACTACAAATTATGATGATCAACAGAGTCGAAAGGCGTTTTGAAATCAACAAAGCTAGCAACCAAAGGTTTCTGAAACTCTAAACATTTCTCAAGAATCTGCCTGAGTGAAAATATCTGATCCACACATCCCCTACCACTTCTGAATCCACATTGCTCATCATGCAATTGCCTGTCAACCAGATTCTTAATTCTATTAAGCACAATCATGCAAAGAACTTTCCCTGGAACAGAGAATAGGCTGATACCCCTATAGTTATCACAAGAACTGCGATCACCTTTTTTAAAAATAGGGATAATAATAGCTCTGGTAAAATCTTTAGGAACCATTCTTTTATCATAAAAGATATTCAAAATTTCAGTCATCCATGTGGTAACCAAAACATTCCTAGCTCTAAGCATTTCCATGGTAATTTCATCTACCCCTGAGGATTTATGTAGTTTAAGTTTAGAAACAGCCAAAATAACTTCAGATTGTGTTATAGGGCCAACATTAAAGCCACCAATGCATCTATCATCATTGCAAACAATGGGAATAGAACTAACTGCATTGTTTAGAACATCACTGAAATGCTCAGCCCATCTAGCCATCACAGAATCCTCACCTTCAACCACCTTACCAGATTTATCCCTCAATTCCTGTGTTCCTGTCTGTTTCTTACCACACAAAACATTAACAATCTGATACAACCCCTTCTGTTATTCTGGCTAACTGCTTCCTGTGCTTTGTTAGTCGCTATCAAGCCAAAGATTCTTATCAGCTGTTAACTGATTCTTTACACATTTATTAAGCTCATTGAAATGCGATCTGTTAGGATTAGTAGGGTGTTATTTCATATTAATCCTGCACGTCCTTCTTTCAGAAATAAGTTCCATAGCCTTCAGTCAAATAATTTAGCTTCCTCTGTTTCCTTTTACCCAAAAGAGTATCATTGGTTTCAAGAAAAGCTTGTTTAAATTGATCCCATTCTTTCTCAACTTCAGCAGTAAAAAAATAATACCCCCTCAAGCAGCTGCTTGCCACAGAGTTCTGACAGGAGCCTGTCAGTTTATGTGCCATAGTAGAAGGTCTGAGAGGATGGCCCGACCTCAGCAGAAAAACGACACTCACATCCATGTCCTACCCAGGACTCCAACCCAGTTCCTTTAGATCAGTAACCAAGCTTACTAACCACTCTGCCATGGGACGGCAGTAAGCAAACCACAATTATCATAATGACTAAGTTGCCTATCATGGTATGCTTTGGCTATATGTGGATCTTTCAGATATAGCCAATGCTATAAATTCCCCCAAACTGATTTCTTTTATTAATTTGGATAATGAATCTTTATCTGAGCAAGAAACCCAAATTTGCTTACCCCTTCGCCCCCTCTCCAAATTACAACTTTTACTCTCCCAATTAGAGGAAGTAATTAAGCATGTTCCACCTTTTGGAAAAGACAAAATATAATTTAAATTATATCGTACTATTAATAATTTTTGTAATCAACCATATCATCATACAATGAGTACGCATATACATGCCCTTAATAAAATCAAAATGAACCCTAATCTTAAAATATTTGAGGCTTATAAGACTAATCAAATTGTGATTATTAACACCACACAATTTAATGATAAAGTAGCAAATACACTACATGAACTTAAAAGCCAGCCACTAGCTGAAAATCCCTTACTTTTGGGAATTGCTAAGTTAACGACACCTAAGAATAATCCTGCTCTTCCTAAGGACATTAGTGATGCTTGTATAACTCCCATATACCCGAACACCCCAATTGTTTACTAATCCTAGCACTCCTGTTTTTGGGGCTTCCATGTTGCTTAAACATAAATGATTGGAGACAGCTAGTCCCAGTGCTCAGGAGTATTTTAGCATACATGAGGCATTTGAGCTGGCCACCACCAGTAATTGGTTTTCTGCAAATAATCAATTAATATTCAAAAGGAAGGAATATCTATGGGTTCACCATTATCTGGCTTATTGGCTGATGTCATAATGAGACATATCGAATCCAGTGTCTTACAAAATCATCCATTTGAACCTATAGTTTACTGTTGTTATGTCGATGGTATTTTTTTAATTTGGCCATATGGCCCTAATGAACTCAATTGATAGACATGTTCAATCATTTTTTTTCCTTCAATTAAGTTTACCCACGAAGCAGAAATTAATGATACCATATCATATTTAGATGTTCTAATTCACCGTTTTTGTACACATATCACTACCAAGGTATTTCGAAAACCCACTTACCTACTGACTAATCCCTTTTACATCGTCTCACTCACATAAATATAAGGTATCATCCTTCAACGCTTATTTTCATAGAGCTCTAAATTATTGCAGTCAAAAATCCTTGTTAACCAAGGAGCTAAATTATATATATCAAATTGGCTTAGATGTTTGATATCCACCCCATTTAATCTGAAAACAATATTATAAAGTAAAGTATCAGTTGAGTGCAATTCACTATTTCATTCCCCTATATATCTATGCTTACCCCCCTTTGAATAACATAACATCTGCATATGAATATACTGTCCCCATTACAATGAGGCACACTACACAGTGGTATCAGAATAATATGACCACCTACCTAATAATGGAAATAACCCTCCTTGGCCCGGGTTGGGTTGTTTTACCTCTGAGCGGCACTTTTTTGCACACCGTGGGCTAAATGGCCAGGTCACATGGACCCCGAAGGCTCAGAGAAGGTTGGGGGAGGGGACCCACTGGAACAGCTGTTGGGAGAAAGATGGTAGCCTCCCGTCAAGGCCATCCAGCGTGTTTAACATGCACAGGGTATGGCTCTCCCGCACACGGGGACACGGCTTAACGTCCCATCCGACGGACGGCGGCCTTTTCAAGCCCATCGGTGTCCCCTACTGACCGTGGGCAGAGTGGGGAATTTTTGCGGAGATAAATCTCAATGCTGACCCAGCTGGGACTCGAACCTGGGAACTACAGATTACGAGCCTGGCGCGCTACCGACTGAGCCCCCCCCCCCCTGGCCCGGATGACAGCAGGGAGATAGCATGGCATGGATGCAATGAGGCCCTGGAAGGTTGCCAGAGGCACGTGACCATTCGGACTCCACAAATGCTCTATGGGATTGACGTCGGGCGATTGTGCCGGCCAAGGAAGACTGGAGACATAGCTGTCGTGTTCCTGGAACCAGTTTCACACCACCTTAGCGACATGGCAGGGCGCATTGTCCTGTTGGTAGACACCATCACCACCAGGGTAAATGTCTGAAGGGATGCATGTGGTCAGCGAGGATGGACAGGTAGTCATTGGCATTCAGGGACTCATCCAGTGGTACCAGCGGTCCCAGGTCATACCAGGAAAACATCCCCCAGACATGCACACTGCCACCGCTGGCCTGTACTTGACCGACAAGCATGTCCGAGTGTTGATTCTCCTGTGAATGAAGCTGTATCCACCATAGCCCATCATTTCTGTGGAGTAAAAACCTCAATTCATCGGAGAAGGCAACCTTTTCCCACTCTTCCACTGTCCAGTGACAGTAGTCCCGAGTGAACTGCAGGCATCGTTGCTGATGGACCTTGGTTAACATTGTCACCTTTATGCAGCATTGACTCAGGAGAACCATGTGTAACAGGGTTCGCTCTACTGTTATTGGGGACATGTACCTGGGTACCCCAGTGTTCATTTGAGTGGTCAATTGCTGCACTGTTGCACGTATGTTGCCCTTTACCAGTCGACGGAAGCAACGTTCTCCTCTGGGGTCGATGGCCTTTGGGGCTCCACAGATATGATGTCTGGAGGTACTCGGTGTGCCAGTGGTCCATTCTTTGCCCATGAAGTCTGCTGTTTCCAAGATGCTTCCACCCTTGGCACAGTAGCTGATGATCATTCCTTTTTGAACGTCTGTCAAATCAGTACCTCTGCCCATTGTGCTCACGTTACACACTATGGCTAATCTGTCCTGGCCGGTCGCTTATATCTCCGTGTGGTCGACCTCGTCATGTGCACTCTGTGACGCACCCGGGCGGGTACACTGTGATTCCATGGGTGATCATATTATTCTGATACGACTGTGTATATTCAGTATCATACGCAAAGATCAAGATAACATTCCATCTTATGGAGGTATATATTTCATCAAAATATCCGATGCTCAGAGGATAATTCCTCTACATACAGACTATGTAGGAAAACCTACAGACCAATTGCACTTTGACTTAATAAACATAACTCTGACATTAAAAAACAAAAACTGATTACTGCATTAGCACAAACCATTATTGAATATAAATTACCCACTATAGTACATGACCCTCAAATAATCATTTCCCCACCCACCAAATTTTAGTTAGTGTACACTGAAATTTTAATTATTAACATTAATCAAAATGTATTACTCAATCCCGATATTTCCCCTTTGCCATTGTTATGGAAACTATTACTTATAGACTATCAGCTTATAGACTATCAGTATCTGGTAGACTATCAGTATATGACAAGAACGATAATGCTTTATTGATTCTTTAATCTAGAGCCATTGATAAGATTGTTTTAGATTTTTAAACTGAACTTAAGAAAATTACAACATTAAAAGTAGTATGATGAATTATTTTAAAATTTGGACATCCGCCTTCCTAGTGCATTACCTGATATCGATACGTTTTTCCATATGTTAGTTCTTTACAACTAACTTTTCACTAACATGAAAGAACATTGGTCAGGTAAAAAGACCTTTAGGTTGCTTTTATCAACCTCAGTAAGATAATTGGTCAGATAAAGGTGACCAACTTCTTTAAATTGTTCATAAATTTGAGATATATTTGATTGTGGTCTTTGTAGTGTGATTTAGCCCATTGGACTCTGAATCATTTTAACTCAAAGCACAATTCGCATTGTACAGCGATATTACCTTCCACATTTCATTGTATATCACTTAGACAATAATATAACGGACTGATAAAAAAGTAATAAGGTTGTAATTTGCACGCTAAATACTTACCTAATTATTGATGTTAAATTATAGTACACATAACTTTTAGCAACTTGTGGATAAATCTTTTTTGTGTTTATCTATGACAGTATTACATCATACACAAAATGGTAGGCCTTTTAAGGCACATAAGCACATACATTATTTTAAAATGGCTACTTGAAAGATTGTCTTGAGGTGTTTATCCTTTCTGTTTGAATTGACTTATGTTCCGCTGTGTTTTACCCTTGTACAGTGTTATAGAGTTTTTCAATAAATTTAGAGAAAATGTGCTATGTATATAAGTGCAAATAATAAAGATTAAAATGTGAATGTATAAGATGGTGTGCAAATGGTGTGCAAAAAAGGGACGCTCAGACAACAATCCAATCCAATCTTTTGACTTACTTAGTAGAAAATTTTGAGCCCTGGCTCCTACAAACCATTGGAAAAGAGCTTCAACTTCAGGGTAGTATATCAATCCAAACTTTGTTCTTGAAGCAGCACATCTTGATTTTACAGGCTCTGCCAGTCTTTGTTCTTTATTTCTTAAAATTGCAGATAAAAAAATTTGATACTTCCATTCTCTTGGCAATTGAATAGAGAATTCTATACTCTTTGGGAACATCAACTTCCTTTTGGCTTTTCTCATTTTCTTATGGTTTCTTCTTTCATTGCAAAATAGAATTTTTTTGTTTTTGAGATGTTTTAGTGCAAAACCAAATAAACAGCCCACCATCAGGTTGGTTGTTTATTTGGTAAAGTACGAGAAATGGAATGCTTCATTTAATACAATTTTGACTAATCTTTATGCTTTGGATAAAGAACCCCTTAATAACAGGAAAGATTCATTATATCAGTAAAGAATGAAAAAAGTATTTGTAATAAAAATTACTTAACATAGTTTTAAAACTCATATTGTGGGGCATAATTTCATTATTACAGACTTCGTTGTAAATTGGTTTGACTAATTGCTGTTGCACTTATAATTTAGCTGTAGTAATTGAGAAAACATCTACTTTGTACTATAACTAATATTTTATTGCATTTTGGAAATTCCTTTGGTTTGCACTTATGTTTTACATCTTTTCAATTATATTTATGATATATATATAAATTGCTAGTAAAAGCTTTTTTATTTTGCAGGTAAATGTTGCTGACAGGTTTCATTTGATGCCCATAATTACACCTGCATATCCTCATCAAAATTCTACTTTCAATGTATCATTATCAACACGAACTATCATGCAAGATGAATTTAAAAATGGTTGGTATATTACTACTGTTAATTGCTTCACTAATGTTTGAAAATAATATTCAGAAACCTGTGTTCTAAGTTTCTTGAATTTAACTTTTATTTTTAACAATTGTTCTGATAACTACCCTAATTATTTTCATAGTTATTATCATTGTTCTTGAAATGTTTTGGAACATTGAGATTACTGTTAGGATGTACTCAAGATATACAGTGATGCACTCCTTTAATCATTAATTTTAATTAGAACAGTGATTATGCTCAGTCAAAAAAAAACTAACTTTAGAAATTTTTTGCCAAATAACTAATGAAAGGAATTATGGCATGTTGTATGACAAATTAATCGTAATTTAATTCTGGATTTTCTGAAAATAAAGTATTTAACAAAAAATACTACATATTTTATTTTAATAGGACTTTTTTAGAGTCCTGTAATAAAAAAATGCATCTGGGAACACAAAAATTTATTTAAAAAGTACTGATAGACATTAACCTGTTGAACTAATGTCGGCTTAGTCTTTTTTCTACTAATAATGACAAACACATTTATTGATTTATAGATGTTTAAATGTCTACAGGTAAAGCTGAGATGATCAATTATTGTTTAAATCATTAAGAGCACTGAATAGCATGATGTGACTTCATTATCTATTACCATCTTACTCAGATCACTAAAAAGAAGAAGTTGCCATCCGAGATCATAGTGGTGCCAAAAGGAGGCTCCCAAAATTCATGGGAAGAGTGATGTCATTTTTAGTGGAAAAAAGAGTGAGCCGACATTAGTTCAACAGGTTAGAATACTCTGACATGTTTCTGGAGAGATGGGGGTTCGAATCCTGTATGTCGGTGGAATTTTTTTCCACCAAAACATTTATTTTATGATTATCAAAACATTTATCTATTGATGGGAATTTAAACTCATGGGTTATTTGAAAAACAAGAATGCCTTCTCTTTCATATGAAGAGGAAAGTTGCTGATGTCATTGTAAACCTCTTGACCTCTCCCTTGGCTGACTCCCTGTCACCCAAATTTCTGGCATGATAGCTTACATCAGACATTTAAAGTTTTGCCATTTTCTAACTTTAGTGCCCTCTAACTGTGAAAATGTTACGATTGAGAGATTTGGAAGATACAAAACCTAATATTTCATTAGTACCTATCTAACCCAAAAGCAGAGCTGCCAGCTGTGCTGCTTTTTTGAATTTTCTATGAATTTTGTTTTAAAATCCAAATTTTGCATCTTTCATGTCCATTTTTTAAAGAACATCTCATCAAATTTTACATTATTGTTCCCTTTTCCAAAGTGAAATGGTAATAAAACTGGCAACTTTATCCCCATTTCTTAATCTTTGCTTGATTATGACCATTTCTAGACACAACACTGAGAAAAGGTTACACCTAAATTCTTTTAGTATTTTAAAGGTGTGGTATCTAAATCAGTCTGTATAACTGTAACTTATCTCCTATTCTTCCCACTCTGGACAACTAATTGCATTGAGATTACATAGAACCGCGTGTCTTGAAGCTTCAAGGTGAAGGAGACTCGTCATTTCAATGAGAATGGGAAGCTGATTTTGGTTTCACCTATAATGGATCAGGATTTGCAAGGTGGTGAGATACAGTGCCTCTCAGCATGTAGCACAGGAAGTAGTGGCTTGTGGTATGCAATACTTATATTGTGGAAATTTAGCTTAATTAATAATTAATAAAAGCAAATAACAGTGGTTTACAAGGTTTTTATAACATGAACAATTGTAGCTGCCTTTAACTATTTTTCAGGTGTTGATTTCAGATCTGGCCTCAAAAAATGGCTAGCACATCACATTTTTATGTTATTGGTCATTTTGATCTATTAATTTAGCATTTTTATCCTATTAAGATCTTCCTATACCAACATCTCCAGGCAACCGGGAGGATACTAGATATTTTACTTTTTGTGGCTGGCAACACTGATAGGCAAGTGAAAATGTGTAACAGTAACCTAACCTCAGACCACCATTCTTGTTGTTTTCATTGTAGGAGGAACACGTGTTGTACATTGAAGAGTGAATTTTGGCATTTAAATGGCACAAAGGCAGTGTCGCAGATGTGCTAATGTGCCAGATAAGTTTTATGTGTGTGGAAATTATATTTTAAAATCCCAGGATCACTCTTTGACAAAGATTGGGAATAAAGTCTATAACTTGGACTATATTTTGGATGTCAGTCATGTTGGAGATCAGGACAAAACATGGGCTCCAAACTTGTGCTGCAATTTGTGCTTTGTTGGCCTGAGTCAATGGTTGAAAGATAAGATAAAATACATGTCCTTTGCAGTTCTAGTGGTTTGGCATGAGCCAATTAGTCACTTGTATGATTGCTATTTTTGTTTAACTAAAGTGTCAGACTTTACAAAAAAGAACAAAAGCGCATTATCCAAATGTGCCTTCAGCCATAAGGCCCGTTCCTCATTTAGAAAATATTACTATACCAACACCTCCAACCAACTGAAAGATGGATTCACATTCATCAGAGGAAGACTTTGAGGTATATACAGATCCTGATACTACATCCATAAAAAGTTATATAAGCCTTATCTGATTCAGCAAAATGAACAAAATGATCTTGTTCGAGACCTAGGACTTTCCAAAAAACAATCTGAGGTTTTAGGTTCAAGACTTCAAGAGTGGAATTTTCTGGACAAAGGTACCAGAGTTTCTCTGTTCAGAAAGAAAAAATTGGCTTTATCTGCTTATTATGAGATGCAAGATGGTTTGTATTTCTGCACAGATATACAGTGCTGATGGAAGAAATTGGAATAAGTCACAACACTAAGGAATGACATCTTTATAGATTCTTCAAAATTCAGCTTAAAAGCTGTCCTTTTGCATAAAAAAAAATAAAAACCTTCCATTCCAGTGACACACACTGTGGGAATGAAGGAAACTTATGAAAGCATGAAAAAAATACTCACTGCTCTAAAATATGACCAGTTTAAATGGACAGTAAGAGGTGACCTAAAAGTCATATCTCTCATGCTTGGTCTTCAAGGAGGCTTCACAAAATTTTGCTGTTTTCCGTGTTTGTGGGACAGTATGGCCAGAAAGGAACACTACAACAAAACAAAAAACTGGCCCAAAAGAGATGTGTTTATTCCTGGAAAGAGTAATATGACTTATAAGCCTCTAGTTGACCACGCTGATGTTCTGCTTCCACCACTACACATCAAACTGGGGCTTGTGAAAAACTTTGTAAAGGCTATGGACAAAACTGGTAAAGGGTTTTTGCACTTGAAGTAAAATTTTCCAAAACTAAGTGATGCCAAACTCAAAGAAGGGATCTTTGTTGGTCCTCAGATCTCAAAGCTACTGAATGATACTGTCTTCGAAGAAAAACTGAATATGAAGGAGGGAGCTGCATGAAAATCCATCACGTTTGTGGTCCAGGGTTTTCTGGGAATCACAAAGAGGAAAACTACCATAAGCTCATTCGAGATCTCAAAAACTATTAAAATCTTGGCTACCGAATGTCTTTTGAAGATCCATTTCTTGCACTCGCATCTTTCCCAAGAAGTGATGAGCAAGGGGAAGATTTCACCAGGATATCCGAACCGTCGAG
The DNA here is from genome assembly GCA_038380435.1 of Ryuthela nishihirai. Taxonomy (NCBI): domain Eukaryota; kingdom Metazoa; phylum Arthropoda; class Arachnida; order Araneae; family Heptathelidae; genus Ryuthela; species Ryuthela nishihirai. Next base: position 42,969,026 of record JAWZYU010000001.1, on the reverse strand, counting down.
GAGAGATACCAAGGCAGGTGGGATCCAGCAAAGATGGGTGACTACTGCTGGTTCTTGCAGAAGGAAGATACATTAGCACATAAAAGACAAAAATGAACTTCTTGTAAGTATAAAAGATCCTTACCCACGTTTTCTTATTTTGCATTTCAGTATTATTTCATTTGTTACTTAATATTCAGTGGTCTATAACTATGATGTTTCTAATTTTTTTCACTGTAATTATGTAATTAATTAATGAGTTTTAAGTTTCAATTTAATAAAATAGTTACATTTATTTTCATTTCCCAGATATGCGTATAAATTGAATTTTGAAATACATCAATTCGTAATATAAAAAAAAAACTATGTTCTGCAGATTTTTCACAGCCATATTTGAATTCAGCACCCCAAAATTAGTTAAAAACATCCTATTTAACCAGTGTTATAAAAAAGTTTTAATTTGTTGTCTAGTGTAATCAATCAGTGGATGTGATTTCATTGTTTAATCAATATATATCATTAACGCTATAATATAGAGAGAATAGCATTAAATTCTGTTGCACTTGATCTCTCATGCTTCTTTGAGAAAGTTATTGAACCATCGATAACCAGCACTGGTAGCTCTCAGCATGTGGCCCCATTTTAAATGGTCCTTTACCAGTTAACATCCTAGAATATACAGCTATTATCATTGATTTCAATGCTATAATTTTAATTATAGCGATAAATGTTACAGTGGTTTTCATTAGCTTGATTCAATGTTATTTCAACTTAATTCTGTGTTATTGTTAATATTTATTGTGCATTTGTAACTAAGCTGGAATCAAGTAAAGTTATGTCAGGTTGCAAAATGAGTTTTCATCTAGTGGTTTGCAACAATTCTTTAGGTTGGGGGGAAAATGCAAACGTTTTGTTTTGAGAGGTAAATCAAAAATTTTGGATGTTTAAGTACTAAATAAGATAAGTTGATAAGTTTAGGATGGTTAGGTACTAAATCTTCTTGTACCATCACTATTGTATTGCTTGTGAAATTTCTGTCAATCAGAAGCCAGCTGATCGGCATTACTAGCACAACAAATGAAAGTTTGATTTTTTTTAAATATAAAGAGTTTTCTAGACAGAAATTAGAATTAAAAAAAAAGATATAATGGCTTGACCAACCTAAGGTGAAAGGGGGAAGCCATTAGCACTATTGTGCCAGATTTCTTTATCCAAGAGCATCAGAGCCAGTTCTAATGGTGGCAGAGGGTGAGAAATATGCCTAAGGAACCTGCATTCTGCAATTGCAATGCATATTCCAAGGACATGTCAGACTGAGTCATCACTGCAACAATATAACAGAGTTTTGAGAAAATTCAGTTATGGTAAGTGCTAGCCTGTAGACCAGTTTTGCTCAGTTGTTTTTCTGACACAATAAGTGAGGGAATTCGAGGGAAAATTGAGTGATAGTGTGGCAGAAGATTCAGACATTGTGCTGAAACATGGAGGCAGGGAGTTGTAGTTTGATAGGGAATTTGCATGTTGATGCTCAGTACCTTTGCCGGAATTGTGGAATAAAATAGTGATTTTGGAACACAGGAATGAGATTCTAGGATATGACCTGCACAAATGCAGAATATGGTCATGCACTGGTTGTAATTAGAGAGAAATCTTTTGATGAATGGTGACTGAGTGCATTGTTGTTGCAGATAGAAAAGATCAAATTGCTGAGTACATAAGATTGTCATGAATAGATGATTAGAGGTTCATAGGTGCTATACAGTGTTGTATGATAACAGAGGAAAGAGAATGTGAAAATCAGAAACAGTGCTTACAGGATTTGAAGTCATTCAAAGTTGAGAAGGTATAGGAAATCAGAATCTTGATTGAGGTATGGGAAATCAGAAACTATTTAAGAAAGTTAAAGGGATTAATGCTAATATCTTGACGTTTTTAATACTTTCTTTTGGCTTCTGATTGCTTCATTTAGAGCAATAGACTTCAAGAAAAATCTTTTGTAGTGATGGATTATAGAGCAGGGATGGACAAGTTCTTCAAATAAGAAGAGCCACATAAAATATTTTTCGTACATTTTTTTAATGTTCAAGAGCCACAGAAAATGTTATTTTAAAATTGTATTTATAATTAATAAAAAATACAACTATATAGTGGTCCTACTCACCAAAGCAGAATATCATTAATCTCTGCTCATTGAAGACTTTGATTGAGTCTTCATATTTGCAGTTGATAGTTTAAAATCTGACTGCTAGGATCTCAAAGCTGTTCTAAGAAGTTCAGTGAGGTGGCTATTAGTGAGGATAGCGTGATATTTTGATTTGACAAATTTCATTACAGAGAAGAGAGATTCACAACAGTAAGTTGTCCCAAAAATATAGAGTAGTCGTAAGCCAGTTTTCTGAAGATTGGGATACTTTGCTTCTGGGAATTGTTTCCTAAAGTCAGTTACTAGTTGTGTTCTGTTACCACCGCAAGCGCATAACTTGTGCGTACTGCTTGAAGTGTGATGATGCAGAGTCCAGTTGCATCATCTGTACTTGTTTAAAACAAGTTTTGGTTATGTTTTCATTTTATTCATAATCTATTGGAAATGGCGTTTTCAATGGTATACTTCTGAATTTTTTATACCTTTCGGGTCTACGAGACGCCTACCATTTCCTCTCCCAGATCTCAAAGGGTTAATATAAATTTTTAAGAAAATTGGCCATGAAACCCAATATTGTCTCGGGAACTGCACAGAGTAGCTACGCGAGCTGCACTTGGCCCACTTTTGTTATAGAGAATTGATATAGGCACTTTGTTGAAAGTCTGATTAGTTAGAATAGATGTAACTATGTTGAGTTCTAAACATTTTTATTTTATTGAGTGATTGATTGAGTTTTATCAGTGACCAGAGCTGCCAACTATCCCGATTTTATTGGATTTTCTCTGATTTTTGGTTTAAAATCCAAAAGTCTGATTTTGACTTTGAAAATCCAATTTTTAGGATTTTTTTCAGTTTTATAAACTAAGGAAAATCTGCCTCTAAATTGTACAGTATTTTTGCCCTTTTCATAAAAGGAGAATGCTAATGAAGGGGAAGAATTGTTTTTGCTTTAGCTGTTTTTTTTACTGTACTTAAAAGGTGCAGCTGTGTTCCGACTCCCTATCTGTGCTTGCTTTTGGGACTCACCTGCACATCAGTCAAGTGGGAATCTATGACTCCATCTGATCGTTTCCAGACAGAATTGAAGTCATAGATTAAATCACACCTAAAATGGGTGTGATTGATTAAAAAAAAAGGATAATTAAATTGATATCACACCTAAAATGGACACCCTAAATGGGTGTTTATTGAACCCATACCAAACTCTCCTAGCCTGGCCAACTAAAGGCTAATTGGAATACTTAAAATTGGAAACTTCAGAGTGAAGGAAATAATACAGATTACAGAACTTCCCTGATCTGTGGGCCATGATTGACATTGCAACTTGAATGGGTCTCATGCATATGTATTGTTATCAGGGTTAGATGGGTGGTAAGGGATAAAAACTTTTCTTTCACTAGAGTTGAGGTGCCTTTAATTATAATCTGTTATGCACTTTATGTTTCCCACTGTTATGTTACTTATCTTCCTATTGCATTTCACTTGTCATTTGTTCGCTGATGTCAGTTTTGTTTCACCATAACTTCACATATCCTGGCAGCTGATCACAAGAGGTATGCATTTTGATTGTTTCATGCCTGAGCTGATGAAAATGCCTCTTAGAGGCTATTAGTCGATTATTAATCAATTAACGATAATTTACATATTGATTGTTAGTTATTAGTAATTAGCTCTGCCACCCCTTTCTCCAAGTCTGATCTTAGCTATTAATGATCAATTTAGTTAAATTTAACGTTATTTTTAAGAGCAGTTGAAAAACAATTTCTTGAAAAAAAATTCTTGATTAAAATAATAGCAATGCCAGTCTTAAGAAACTCATACAAAACTGAAGAATAGTGAAAGAATACACAAAGTTCTAAAATAAAAACTTATTAAACCCTTTGATCCAATACTTATTAGTAAGTTTTAATTAACTTCTGAAGTTAATTTTTGTGGATGGCATTGTAATCACCAAATATTCAAACTTCCATAATTCATTAAATACTGAATAAATATTGTTGAAAATCAAGTATTGATTTATTTGATTGAGATCTTTATGCAATCTCATTTTTAAAAACAAAAAAAACTTATTTTAGAAGTTATAGAGTTTTGGCGTTAGCTTCCTATTGACTTAACATAGGGATTTTCCTTAACCCATTTCTTCCCAAGTGTTGTGTGTACGCAACACTGGGAAGAAATGGGTTAATTTATGGAAACCAGTGTTGTTAAGGGACCTTTTTTAATGCTGAGGATCGACAGCAAGTTGTTATAATAATTTGTGTTTTTTTAATGTTGTCTCTGATGGGATTATTTAGTTCCAGGAACTTTTTTATACTTCAGATCGGCAGTAAATTGTTTACAATTTTGTGTTTTAGGCTTGTTATAAGATTAATGTGTTCTGAGGGGTTATTATAAAAAGTGGAAAGACAGTTATTTGTTTAGCAGCATGTTCAGGTTAAAATGGTTGTCTCCAGTAATTTTTTTTCTGGGGTTTTGTTAAATTGCAGAATGTCAATTTATTGTTTAGCAGTATGTTAAAATGTATGTTAATCTTGATCGACGGCTGGTAGCTCAGTGGTCCAGAGCACCTGACATGTTATCAGGAGATTGTGGGTTAATATCCCACCTGGCTCAGACAATTTTTCCTCTAAAATTGAAATCGACGTCAAAAGTGTCTATTTATTACTGGATGTTGAACTGTCAAATTTATATGAGTTTATCTCAATATTTATTGTGAAAATAGTCATCTCTGATGAGATTATTGGTTTTTTTGGGAGTTTTTTTTTTTACATTTCAAAAAGAATGTTAGTTGCAATAGGCTGTTGAAACAAGTAGCCTTGGATGGTACTGACTGACTTTCATTGTATAATGATAAGCACAGTTAAGAAAATATGTCTTAGATGCTATTACTTCTGGAGGTTTTCTTTTATTTACGGGAACAAAATTTTATGTTTAAAAGTAAGTGTTTACGTTATATTCTTTATTCAGCATATTCTCATTGTATGGCCTCTTCACTGCTAGTAATATGTTTGTTTAGGTTATTATTGTCGAATTTTCCAAGAAGTTGTTGAATATTCTTTATGGATATTGAAACATGTTTTTCATTCGAAATAATGAGTTAAAAAAAATTGGTTGTCCTGACTGGGATTTGAACCCAGGCTTCCCAGAAGCATTCTGGCATCTTAATTGCTAGACTACCAAGTACTTGTCTGTAGGACTTTTCGTGATAATTTATTGCTGATCTGGGTTTATTGCTGAAGTGTGCAATCTGGGGACCCTAGAATGGTTAAAATAAAATTTAATCCATCCTATATTGAAGAGCAGCTGATTTGACACCTATGTGATTGAGTTTGAGACACATGATCTAGAGCAGGAAGTGTATACTGCAAGCCAATTCTGTTAATGCCTCTGATTATAAAGCTAATGGTTGTATCCTTTTATGTTTATCCACCCATGTGCAAGATACTGGGAAGAAAAAAGGATGTTATTTCATTCAGTTAGCAGAAAAATACAAAACCTTAATTTAGAATTTTACCCCTCCCCCCACACACCAAGACAACCAAGTTTATCCCTTTTGTTATTGAGCTCACAATAAGTGGGCATATATCCTTGATATTTGGGGCATTAAACCTACTTTTGTTTCAACAGAAACTGCCTAAGCTGATGTTGTGCAAAAAAAGTGCCTCTCAGAAGTAAAACAACCAACACTTGCACATCAAATTGACTTTCATCAGAAAGAGCCTGTATTAATGATGTTAAACATCAGACATGCATTTTCTGTAATTATACAGGTAAATATGTTGACTGAAAGCTGCATCATATTAAACTTTTACTGTATTTAAAATTAGCAAATATTATATTACTGTTATATACTTAGAGAACAGAATAAATGGCAGTCTGAAGTTTAATCAAGCTATTCTATCTTTTGAAACTTGTGATATGGCAGTTTACATTTAAACCTTATATTTTTTTTATAGGTCTTTCAGTTACTGATGAAATCATGTTAGGAAAAGCAGAATGGACAAAACTTTTCGAGCCTTTAAATTTTTTTGTGAAATATAAGTAAGTATATTACAACTTATTTTTATTCATTCTGTAAACCCTAAACATTCACTGGGGTTACATTCCAGTAAATTCTCATGATTATGTGATTTTTGAGACCATAATTCAATTGATAATGGGGGTTAGGTTCATGGCTTGACAAAGCATAATAGGGTCATTCTATGTTACTTCAGCCAAGTCATGAGACCACCTGTATTGGAATTTCACAAAAATTGGCAAAGGGATACCTCTTACGAAGGAACAAACTCCAAAATAATTTTAGCTTCCTATACCATGTTTTGGGTTGATGCAAAAGTAACGGGGGAAAAACAGGAACCATGCATTTTGCTGTTGTCAGGAAATGTGAAGTGGTCTTGTAAACAATTGTGCCCTTTGTTGTTATACTGTTTTCATATTGTGTTATTTATTGTTTGGTCTTCTGATTAAATTTTTTTTTTTTGTAGTTTTCATGATTTTTATATCTTTATTTTTGTACTTTTCACCTTGTTTTGGATCACCGCGGCTTTAATTTCACCATTGATTAGCGCTCCAGAATGATGAGACAAGGTTGATTCTAGCATATCTCTTTCAGATCGTTAATGATGTCCATTATATTGTTACATGTTTCTGCAGCAAATTTTTTTTGTACTAGAATTTTTAAATTCCCAAGTTTTTGGAAAGTATAAGATAGGTTTGAGATAAGTGTCTAAATATCTTACTGCTTGGAACCAAAAACCAGGAACTGGAAAGAGATTTGTTTTCAGATCAGGAATAGCTCATTTTCAGAGCCCATAGTTCAGTTTAAAAGTTTCAGAAATAACACACTGAAATCATCTCTCTAATGGCGAGACCCATAAAATAGCAATGCAAAAGCTAAAATTAACTTCACACAACTCTCAGGATTGTCTTGTTGCTTTGCTGTTAAACTTCTCTTAACTCTTAATCCAGTTCTATTCTCCCTTTTCTGAGCTCTCTTTAGATCTGTTTAATTCATTCATGAGTTAGGGAACATAGTTTCCATTTATAAAGTGGCATTACAATGCCACTTTATAAATTGTGGGCACAACTGCCAACAAGGCTTTTTAAATTGTGGCTCATACTGCCAACAAAATTGTGGGCAGTATGAGAAGGCCTGTAGTTTCAATGGATGCACTGCTTGCATGTTCTTGGCCACTTTGATGTGACATTTATTGACATGTCAAACCTTCCCATACCAAATGCCCCCCTCCCCCCATTTGGTGTGAGGACCATTATGTCGTTCTGGATTAGTGCCACAAACAGCTAACTGACCTCTGACCACCGATGTCACTGATTCACCAACAAGTCCAAAAAAGGTGGGAAGGAGGGAGGAAGTGCAGAACTGACAGTAACTTTGAACACCACTCTTATAGTTCAAGCAAATGATATGAAAATGTGTCCCATGGATCAGTTCTCCATTTGGATAAGATTGAAAAATACTCTCTTAAAAAAAAAGAAACAAAAGAAAAAAAAAACCTGATGTTGTTTGCAATAATATTGTTCAAATCAAGCTTTGTTGCCAGAAATGCAATTTATCACAAATTTATAAATAATTCCATTTTAAATAATTACCCCTACATATAGTTTCTAGAATACAGCAGTTTAAATTTTAGGCAAAACTTTCAACTGCAGCAAAGTATTACCATGATATGTTTTGAAATTCCTGTGAAATTGAAGTACTACTGGGAAAAAAATTAAACGTGTTGCATTTGTATAGTGTTACGTAGTTTTGAACTTGTTTTGAATGCCTTATAACCAGTGAAAGAAATTAAAATTTATCAAAATAATGAGAAATCATTAAATTTATTAAAAATGATGTATCTAAATTGGTAGAGACAGGCTAAACTTGAAATATGGCTCTAAATGATCCTTAATATATGACCTCATATTCCAAAAGAAAAAAAAAGTGAGTCCTGAACTGCATTTTGGATTAAAAAATGTCCTGACACATATCAGATACATAGCAATATTTTCTGACATTCACTATTTTGTGACTTAAAGATATCTGATAAAGCTAGAAATTTTGCAGATATGTTGCTCCAATAATTATGCATAATTTGTAAAAATTTAAGATTTTAAAAATATTTTCTGAGGAATCAGTCACCATCATCTGATGAATTAAGTTCAAGCACAATATAAAGTTTTAAAATTTATTTATAGCACACAGACACCACAGTCATCTCAGCAAGCAAAATGCATGCTGCAATAACAAACAGCAGGAGATGCTTTCAGCAGGTATTAGGGGCATTTCAAAGGTTCTTGACATGCAATTGCAGAACAAAAAGCATTTCACCTACCTTAATAAAATTTTATTGTCCTTCAAAGTACTCCCCTCCAGCATCTATGCAAAGTTGCAGATGTCTATGCAAATTCTAGGATGCTTGGTAACACTCCTGTTGGGGAATATTTGCAACTCTGAATGAGTGCATTTTGCAAAGTCTTGCACCCCTGAAAAGTCTTCCTAGCAAGCTCCTTTTTAATTTTTGGAAATAACCAAAAATTCATGGTATGAGATCGGGTGAATATACAGAATGGGGTAGCTGTTTGATTTTTCCCTGTTCCGTATAGGCCGTAACTTGCCAGGTTTTGTGAGTATTGGCATTGTCAGGAAGAAGATAACCCTTGTCATGCCTGTTGTTGGACGCTGCTCCTTCATCTGCTTAGTCATTTTGGATAAAATAATATTAGGAGAGTATTGACCATTTATAGTCATTTTTTCAGGTAAGGATGTCCATGGCTATCACCACTTTTCACCACCTGGGACAATGTCTTTTAACTGTTTGGGGCCTCTAGCTTCTTGCATGAGTTGACTTTAGCCCCTTTTTTACTGTTCTGTCAGTTTGTGAACATTGGCACATATCTTTCATAACTTTAAATGTTGATGAATAATTATTTCTACACTGCCAGTTGATACACTAACATCTAAACTTATCTTAACAGTGATGTGTGGGTTTTCCTTAATAACTTTACGAACATCAGTAATGGTTCTCTCATTCATGACCTCCTTCAGTCTTTCTTCATGAGGGAGATCTTTGAAGCTCTCCCATCCTTCTCTGAATTTTCGCATCCATCCCGTAACAGTGCCATATGAACAGGCAGGATCCACATATACTTGTGATAAATCAGCATAAATCTTTTTAGCTTCATACCCAAGCTGCATCCGTGTGAAAAGGTAAAATCTTTTCTCTGTATTTACTAGGTTCCATAGCAATAACACACAGATTTTGCAGATCAAAATTTATGCTCTGCCAGCAAAGAGAGAAATGATGATACAGTCTTTGTTTTTGACTTGTAATGATGAGTTTAGACAAGCTTTCAAATAAGTCATAGCTGGCTAACTTTGGAAATCTAAAGGCATGTGTCAAGAACTTTAAGTTCTGCAGCGAAGGGATTTATGATACCCAGCCGAGCTATGGATAAATACTGGGTGGCCAAGTGCTCATAGCATGACCGACAGTGATATAGGAGTGCATGCTGTAAAATGTTTGGAACATGCCTTGGAGTCTCCTATAAGACCCTTATGTGCAATTGATGCCTTCTGAGAGAGAGAGAGCAAATAATTGATATGTGAGAGCTCAGATTGAGCTTTTGAGCAATTACTGCATGCATGGGACATAGTGTGAGCACAGTGCAACTATGCATCTCTCACAACATAATGGAGCACCAAATGACAGGTCAGGGGGGTCAGGACAGATGGGGTCAGGACAGTGCACCACAGGACGTGAAGATTGCATGCTGTCTTGGAGGGCTATTGGTGACCCTTTCACCACAGTGACTGTGCTGCAGAGTGATTTGCAGACTGCTACAGATACTGTGGTCTCCATACAAATCATTAGACTACATTTGCATGATGCAGGAATGAGGGCAAGATGTCCTGTCTGGCATCTGCCATTGCAGTGAAATCACTGGTTACACCATCTCCACTGGTGTTGAGTGAGGCAAAATTTGCACTACAGGATGGTAGAGAGTGTTGTTCATAGATGAGTCCCAATTCTGTTTCAGCATGCCAGACAGCTGTTTGTCCGCATGGTATCAGCATCATCAACGACACAAGGAAGCCTATTTCATTAGCTGCCATACAGCTCCCCACTGTGGTTCAATGGTATTGGGTGGCATCACATACGTTGGCCGGACACCTCTGCTCCATGTTTCTGGTGTGCTAATGTTGAGACATTATATCGATGACATTGTTAATTCTATGGTACAACCCTTAGTACTGTGCCTGGACTGATTCTGCAGCAGGACAATCCAACCTCACACACTGCATATGCACCCAGAGCGTAGCTGGGGGGGGGGGGGGGCAGTTTGTTAAATCTAGGTGAGTTGTGAAAATTTCTAATCTTTTTTTTTTGTAAAATTAAGGGGAGTTGGCAAAATCGAGGCAACTTGACAAATCTAGGGCAGTTTGGAAAATGGAAAGATGGCAAAATTCGAAGCCACTTAGTAAAATACAGGTGAGTTGGCAAAATTCGAAGCCACTTAGTAAAATACAGGTGAGTTGGCAAAATTCGAAGCCACTTAGTAAAATACAGGTGAGTTGGCAAAATTGGGACAACTTGGCAAAATTTGGAGAGACTTGGTAAAATCTTGGGTAATTGGCAAAATTCAAGTAAGATGTAAAAATTGGGTTTTTTTTTCTGTAAAATTGGGTTTTTTTTTCTGTAAAATTATGGCGAGTTGGCAAAATCTAAGGGCAGTTGGTAAAATTCGGAATGTCTTGGCAAAATTCAGGTGAGATGTAAAAATTGCAATTTTTTTCTGTAAAATTATGGCAAGTTGGCAAAATCTAGGAGAGTTGACAAAACTTAGGGAGTGGCAAAATCTAGGGGCAGTTGGCAAAATTCAGAGTGACTTGGCAAAATCGTGGAGAGTTGACAAAATTCAGGTGAGATGTAAAAATTGAAATCTTTTTTTCTGTAAAATTATGGCATGTTGGCAAAATCAAGGCAACTTTGCAATATCTAGGAGAATTGGCAAATCTTGGGGGAGTTGGCAAATTCAGAGTGACTTTTCAAAAATCAGGTGAGATGTAAAAAGTGGGATTTTTGTTTCTGTAAAATTGTGGCAAGATCGAGGAAACTTGGCAAAATCTACAACAGTTGGCAATCCACTTGGGACGAATACGCGATATGTGAAAATTGGGATTGTTTTTGTGAAATTAAGGAGAGTTGACAAAATCAAGAAAACTTGGCAAAATTTTGGGGAGTTGGCAGAACTGGAAACTACTTGGTAAAGTACAGGTGTGTTGTAAAAATTGGGATTGGTTTTGTGAAATTAAGGAGAGTTGGAAAAACCTAGAACTCTTGGCAAAATCTAGAGGAGTTGGCAAAATTTGAAGCCACTTGTTAAAATACAGGGGAGTTGTGAAAATTGTGCCTTGTGCAATTAATGAGAGTTGACAAAATTCGAAGTGACTTGGCAAATTCAGGGAAGATGTAAAAATTCAGTTTTTTTTTCTGTAAAATTGCAGTGAGTTGGCAAAATCTAGGGTAGTTGTCAAAATTCGAATCCATTTGGTAAAATATATGCAATTTATGAAAATTTTAATTTGTTTTGTGAAATTAAGGAGTGTTGGACAAATCAAGGAAACTTAACAAAATATATGGCAGTTAGCAAAATTGGAATCCACTTGGAAATTACGGAGGTGAGTTGTGATAATTGGGATTGGTTTTCTGAAATTAAGGAGAATTGAGCAAATCAAGGAAAAATTCACACTGACTTGGTTACAATTCAGATGAGATATAAATATTGGCATTATATCTGTGAAATTATGGCTAGTTGGGAAAATTGGAAGACAAATGGCAAAATGCAAGAGAGTTGGGAAAATTGCCTTAACCCCACCCCCCACGGACGAAAATGTGGGGTAAAAATGTGACAGAGACATTATTTTCTCAGTTGCCAAAATTTAATTTTCGAGTTGGGAAACCCCCCCCCCCCCAAACCATAGTCCTTCGCTACACCCCTGTATGCACCAATGGAACTCTCCAATGTGTGGACATTCTCTCATGCCCACCATACTCCCCAGACATGACACCCATTAAACATGTGTGAGATTTTATGAGTCCATGCCTTTCCCAGCTACCTCCGGCAGTGAACCTGAGTTGCATGCTCAATTAGGTTCTATTTGAACCTCAGGACACCATTAACCATCTAATTGATGGAATGCTAAGATGTCTACTGGCTTGTATATAACGTGTTTTGCAATAGACATACTGTTTGACTATTCATTTAACTTTTAATTGCTAATTTAGCTAATATTGTATTATTTTGCATGAAACTAAACTAGTAATTATAAAGTAATAGTGTTCCTTTTGTGCAAAAAGTCATATTCTTTTGAAAATTTTTTTTGATACTTTGAATGTAATACTGATATTTTCTTTAATAGACATTACATTGTTTTGATTGCAACAGCCTCTTCCAAGGAACATCATTTAGAATGGTAAGAAATTAAAATATATCAAAAAGAAATTTTAAAATTACTGTTTAAGAAGGCTCCATTGTATAAATATGTCATTTTTTCACTGTGGATCAATTGTGTCCATTTTTAGTCAATTAAAGCTGCCAACTACTATGTTTTTTTTTTTGGATTTTCACAATTTTGGTTTAAAATCTGAAATTTTGATTTTTTTTTTTCAGTTTTACCCTAACAAAAATATGACCCTAAATTTTACAGTATTTTTGTCTTTTTTCACAAAACGAGAATGTTAATGAAAAGTAAGAATTGTTTCAGATTTAGCTCTTTTACTGTACTAAAGATGCAGCTGTGTCTCAGAAAACCAATCCCTAATCTGTGCTTGCTTGTGGGGCTCACCTGTATATCAATCAGAGGTAATCTATAAGATTCCAGCTGACAATTTCCAGACAGAACACAAGGCAAAGTCCACACCTATATTTTTTTTAAGGATATTTTTCTCTCTAAAAATGCAACTACACTTTCGAGCCTCATTATGAAACAGCTAATGAATAAAATAGTTTACATTATATGCTAAAAGAAAAAAAAAAGCATTTAATTCTGAACAAAAAATGTAATATTTAAAAGGAAAAAATGGTAGGTAAGCATTAAAAAAAAATGTTGGAAGTTCATTTGTAGTGATTGTCAAAAAATGATGTATCAGTTTCCAATATTTAAAGGGTTAATTGTTTCTAAACCTGTGTTTATTGAACCTATACCCAACCTCTGGCGAACTAATCACTAATTGGATTACTTAGAATCAGAAACTTCAGAGTGAAGGAGATAATACAGATTAGAGAACTTTCCTTTCAGGGACTTTTTTTCAGCATAGTTGAGGCAAGTTGATTGTTGGGTTGCTGCCCTTACATTTTGATTAGCTGATCAAATCTCTCTTAATTTGGTTTCAGCACTATAGCAGTACTGTCTATTCTTACCTCTGCACTTAGTCATTTGCTGTTGTGTTTAAAAAGTTTTATTATTACTTTTATTTTTAAATTTGTACTATGGTTCCTAAATGTTCACATAATGAGAAATATTTAGTGAAATATTCCTAGAAGTTTGTAAATCATTGCATAAAGAGGAATGACTGCTGATCATAAAAGAGGTATGTATTTCGATTGTTTTACATCCAAGCCACACAAAAGTACTGTTTGGAGCCTATTAGTCAATTAAGAATAAAATGATGTTTACATATTATTAATTGTTAGCTATTTAGTGAACTTTCATTAGTATCAAAATGCAAGGATGTCATTGACTTGGCTGTGACTGCAGAAAGCCACCACTGCTTTCTATGCTGCATATGACAAGCTACCAGTGCTGGCAATCTAAGTGCTTTCGAAAAAAAGAACCAGAGAAAGTAGCTCAATAATATTATTTGATTATTCCATTTGTATTGTAATGCTAACTTTTGCAATATAGCGATTGATCTTTAATTATTGAACAGTGGATGATGCATATATATTGATTATAAACCATTCAAATGTCTGGTTTCTGAAACTGATCTCAGGTGGCCAAGTTAATTTTTCAGTGTTTGCAGAAAATAAAATACATAACTTTAGAACCTCATTCTGAAGTAACTAATGAAGTAAAATGTGATTTTTGTTATATACAAAAAAAGAAAATGAGCAATTGTGAGTAAATAAGAAGGAAAAAAAAGATGAGTTAAATTTTTAAGCTCTTTTATAATATGGCAAAAATTTTACTGTAAGTTTTTCCATTTTAACTTAAATACAATTTTTAAAAAATTAATAGATTCTGAAAAAAAATTCATTGCCGCCACGGTGGGAATCGAAACCACATCTCTCCAGATTCATGCCAGAGCGCGCTAACCATTGCACCACGCGTCGGACAACGAATATTTTCAGAATATGACCTTATAAACCTTCGTTCCTGAGACGTGACTGAGACAGCGCCATCTATACTCAAGGAGATGCAACTTTTTCAGTCGTTGCATTTGATTATCAGATGTTAATGAGAAGGTCGCTTAACATCTGATAATCAAATGCAACGACTGAAAAAGTTGCATCTCCTTGAGTATAGATGGCGCTGTCTCAGTCACGTCTCAGGAACGAAGGTTTATAAGGTCATATTCTGAAAAATATTAGTTGTCTGACGCGTGGTGCAATGGTTAGCGCGCTCTGGCATGAATCTGGAGAGATGCGGGTTCGATTCCCGCCGTGGCGGCAATGAATTTTTTCAAGAATCTATTAATTACTGTTCTTAACAGGAAACACTGTGCATTCACTTTGGATTTTAATTTAAAAAATTACATTTTTTTTTCAAAATTATTCTGTTATTTTAATAAAAATAATTCATAATATTTTTTAATAATTTATTTAGTTTTTTCTAAATTTTTTTAGCTATTTATGCGAATAACACATAATGTATATGTTTAGATTTTTAGTGATTGACAGACTCTAAACCTAAGGAAACTAGTGTAATAAAAAAAATTCATTTTCCTTTAAAAACAAGATAGTTTAAATAAAAAGTCAAAAATGTATCTAAAAATGGAGTTTAATAAAAACATTGGAATTAAGAATGAATCATTTTAGTATGAAGCTGCATAACTCTATTTTGGTTATAAATCACAATTTACAAATGTTAATTGGTGTATTCAGTTAAAATGTAATTAAATGTATCATTAAATTAAATTAAGTCCTGTCTTTAGAAAATCAGGCTTTTAGGCTAATTGCTTAATCATATGATTCTTCTGAAATCTGTCATTTGAGTTGACAGCTGTTTTCATTTTCGATCACTTCAAATTAATTATTCCAAATAATCACAGTAAACATTTGAGAAACAATAAAAAATCATTCCAAAAGCAACATAGTAAAGAAAAGTCTTTAAAATTGAAGGTTTCCTAAAATAACGACTGAAAGAGATGTGTGTAGTTCCCAGATGATGGAACTTCTGGTAGTAATGAAATCATTATCTTATGTTAAAAGTTTAGAAAGCATTACAGCTCTGCTAGAGAGATCAATAAGTAGCTCAGAATACTGGAATTTACAACTGATCGATAAACAAGGTATGGTACAGTAGAGTGAAGGCATGAACTAAATTTTTGCTACTTAATTCCATTTATGGTGACTAGCTTTGGTATACAGTCACTACAGGTTCAAACAGATTTATTTTTAAATGTTATCATAAATTTTTCAAGCAGAATCAACAGGCTTATATATATCATAGACTAAATTGTCATAAAAAAATGAATGTTGTTGACATGGCATGGCTGTGGAAAGCCACTGTTTTCTGTGCCTCGTGCCAAAGTGCCACTGTTCATAATTCAAGCACTTTCTCAAAAAATCACTAGAGAAAGAGGTCCAATAATTGTTGCTATTCTCTCCAGGGCTAGATTTCCAATGGCGTGTTAGACACTTGCCTAGGGGCACCAATGCAACATGGGTACCATCATTCAGAAAAGTGTTTGTTTCTTTATTGAAGTATCAACAATATTATGTCTTCAATTCTTAGAAGGAATAAAAAACTATTTGTAAATATCTATGGATCAAGAAAGGTTCAGAGAACTCTCACCTGCAAGAGAAAATGAACTTTTAACCCTTTCTCTACCATACCAACCCAAAATGGCCCAAACTGCAGGTAAGAGGTAATGAAGAAGAAGGAATAACATTGATTGAACAAGTCCATTTAAAATCTCGGCCATTTTGGGCAGGTATGGTACTGGAATGGTTAAAGGATATGAATTGTGCGATCACTGAATCATTGTAAATTATTGATTCAAATTTAATGTTTTAATTAATCTATTTGATCTTGTTGAATTTTATTTTTTTTTTTATTAACCCCCATACAACCAACCAGTAGTATTTTCTGACACTTTGGAAATGTTTCAAAATTAAGGTAGTAAAATGGTCATGAGTGAAAAAAAAAACTATATATTTTAGGAAATATTGTAATTTGTCTCTGCTTTCACTATTGCTATATTTCTGGTTTTTTAGCTGCTTTGCTCTTTGTAGAACTGTATGGTAAAACCAAGAAAGTACCACTCTTACACCGATCCAAATTTTTTTAGAGGAAAAATTGCCTTGAACCAGGTGGGATACAAACCCACGACCTCCTGATAACATGCAAGCTGCTCTGGACCACTGAGCTACCAGCTGCCGATCAAGATCTCCTCTAATTGATGATATGAACATTTCTACTTACAGTACACATTGCATTATGTCACTGTAGGCACTGTTCCAGCAATCAAACCTCAAGTGGCCAGTAAGAAGAATGCCAAGAAGATGGAAAGTATATTCATGAATATACAATTGATTAAATTTGAATAATCTCGACTTATCTGGTTCACACACTAAGGAAGTACCACTCTTACATTTTCCCCACCCTGCCCACAGTCAGTAGGGGACACTGATGGGCTTGGAAAGGCTGCTGTCTGTCGGATGGGACATTAAGCCATGGCCCCATGTGTGGGAGAGCCATACCCTGTGCTCGTTAAAGAACACGCTGGATGGCCATGACAGGAGGCTACCATCTGTCTCCCAACGCTGTTCCAGTGGGGGGAATCCCCAACCTTCTCTGAGCCTTCGGGGTCCTTGTGACCTGGCCAATTAGCCCATGGTGTGCAAAAAAGTCTATTAAATGACATTTAAGTCATAATTAATGACTAGAGGTAAAACAGATCAACCCAACCACTCTTATGTTGATTCAATTTTTTTTTTTCATCTACTGATTGTGAAGAGTTGGGGCTAGATGGAGATTCATCTTCGTTGAAAAGTCTAATCAATGTTATCTTAGCAAATTCAAAAAATTATTCTTTGTTTGGTAACGATGGGAGGCCAGGAATCACTAAAGTCGTATTCCTTCTCATTAATTAGTTTTATAAGAGAGTTTTTCATCTTTTGAAGAATTCTGACATTTTAACTGATTAATAATAAAAGCAAATACTCCTTCAGCAGTTAACAGAGTTGCATCACTGCCGCATTATTTCTCTGCACCAATTTTTTACTGGCTGTAGGGTTCAAACAATATCTTGCAGGACATCAAGTTCTTCATTAGTTAAACTTTCCTTTTCTTTAATATCAATTAATGCTTTAGAAACTACTTCTCTTGTTTCTAAAAATCTCTCATCATACTCAATGAACTGTCCCAGCGAGTTTTTGAATCTAAAATTAACATCTTTCACAACCATGTTATGCTTTCATGTAGTTTTGAAGAATTTCATTCTTGAGAGGGGATTTCCTGAATATTTTTACAATTTTATTTCTTGAGAAATTTCTGTGAATTTTTATAATTCCTGGGAATTTAAAAAACCAATAAAATAATGCGGGATCCTATAATCCCAGGAAAGGAGCCCTATCTGTGATGGTTATTTTAAATATGAAGTTGTCATTTCTTTGTGATATGGATGTTCATCCATATCACGAAGACCTGAGACGGCATTGAGGTGTTCCCTTGAACTTATGAGCCCATCTGTGTTTACCTGCAGGTGACATATTTGGGGCAGTTGATCATCCCATGATCCAGAATTTTTTTCTTGTTCAGCAGGACAGTGATGGAAGTGGCATAGGTGGGTGGGGGTGTTGCTATCTTTGTGAGTCACTATCATCCATACATTCACCACCACTCTAGAGGTGGTAGCCATAAGCCTCTTTATGTGATATTCATTAACTGCTCAATTTATTTTTCACCTGGAAACATCTTTTATGCAGATGTTGATGATCTTGTCTCATAGCTACATTCTCCCTTTCCTTTCATGGATACTTCAATGGGCACAATTCTCTTTCGGGCAGTACTGGTACCATGTGGAGAGTTCAGGTCCTTAACCAATGGATTGGGGATCTGTTGCTCCTCTCCCTGTTGAACACCTTTGTCAGTAGTAGGTCCCCGCTTACATGAGGTAAGTTATACAGATTCTTAGACACGGTTGTGCGATTAGGTTTTTTTTATTGTAACAGTTTAGGTAATTCAACTTCTACATTCATTAGTAGCAGATGCAGAAGGAAATACATATATATTATAATATGGTATGGTAGTTTCCCCACATATATGGAGGCAAATAATTGAGGAATTCTAGGTAACAATTCCCCACACTTCTCAGGATCATATCTGGGGGTATATACAGGGCCACCACTTAATGTCCCATTTGACTAAGGCAAGTGAGAGGAATTTTGGAAAGACAAATCTTAATGCTGGTCCAGGCAATATTCAAACCTGAGAACTGCAGATATGAGTATGATACACTGTTGACTGAACCATCCCTGCCCCTGAGGAAGTTCGGAGTAGTATTTTTATTTTAGTTTCCTTCCAGTTTTCACCTGACATCCTGAGAAGGGAACAGGAGATGACAGTAGATGATACTACTGAGTTGTTGAATAATATCAATTGCAGGTTTTACCTGTGTTGACTGTTCAACATAGCAGCATCCTTATGCTTGGTAAAGTGCTTTGGTTTTAAAAATTACCATGATTTGACATTTGATGTTGCTGTGCCTTCTAGACTTGAGTCTTCAGTTGAAGTCAAATGGATTCAAATGGCTGAGTCTATGGTGTAATGCTTAAACCCATCAATAGACAAAAACCTTGATTAGTGACCTGTTGCTCAGCAGTCAGAGCATTTGATATGTCATCAGGAGGTCATGGTTTGGATCCCACATAGATAACGACAACATTTTCTGTCCACTCATCTAATAAGATGGTTTATTGAAGTAATAACAATACAGACATTGTTTATAACTGAAAGAAAAAGTTATATTTAAATTTTAGAAAGGATTATGATCAAAACAAGAGATTAAAATTACTATCTTCATGGCAAATGAAAGTAGCAGTGCTTTTAGAGGTGGTTAAGATCAGTTAGCTGCTGATAAGAATCTTTGGCTTGATGGCTTGGCTGACAAAGCCGAGGAATCAATTAGACAGCACAACAGCAGAGAGTTGTACCAGATAAATAATGTTTTGTGTGGTTGAAGTTATTTTGACTGTTACTAAACTTAAACTGCATAAATCCTCAGGGGTAGATGAAATTACTATGGAAATGCTTAGAGTTGGTAATGTTTCAGTTACAACATGGAAGACTGAAATTTTGAATATCTTTTATGATAAAGACATGGTTCCTAAGGATTTTACCAGAGCTATTATTATCCCTATTTTCAAAAAAGGTGATTGCAGTTCTTGTGATAACTATAGGGGTATCAGCCTACTCTCTGTTCCAGGGAAAGTTCTTTGCATGATTGTGCTTAATAGAATTAAGAATCTGGTTGACAGGCAATTGCGTGATGAGCAGTGTGGATTCAGAAGTGGTAGGGGATGTGTGGATCAGATATTTGCACTTAGGCAAATTCTTGAGAAATGTTTAGAGTTTCAGAAACCTTTTGGCAAATGATGTTCATGAGATGAACTCTTTCACTCTTTTAATAAAACATGAATAAATACTGTACAATAAGTCACGATGCCCAATTCGGCCACTATTCACCAGTGCACTGCATTGAGTATTACATTTGTTGTATAACTAACTCTGAACATGACAATATGTCGCTCGCCCAATTTAGGGTGTGGACATTTTATATACTATCATAAATCTTGGATGTCGATAAACCTTCTTTATACAATACCATAAACTTAGTACTACCAACTACATACCTTCTTTAACCTATCTTAAAGAGTACTAGTTAGCAAATACAAAAGGTAATATTACCTTTTGTATTTGCAAACATTTTATTATTACAAACTTGCAAAAGGCTGGAACAACTGCATCATTTGATGTTAATCTGTTAGTCTCGACAACACTGTCGTGGTTTCTAACACATGCTACCAGTCCTGTTACATCAGAGATATCAGCAATGATGGATAAATGTACATCAGATTTCCACTGTAGATTTATATTATTAGTCCTGTTATTTCAACAACAGTGATGATAGCAGATTTCCACTAGCTCTTAATAGGGGATTCATCGGACTTGAGTTGTTAATGTCCGTCGCAATAATGTTACAATCGTATTGCTATTATCTGCTTTCTTCGTAGTGGATTAACTTTAAACTGCTGTACATGCTGGTGGACCTGGACCCTGTATGGTTGACCACTCCTCAGCAGGGTAGAAAAAAAGAAAAGTAGCCAGAGTTGTCCAGATAAGTTCCACAAGAGAGTAAGTATCTCTTCCGAAAGGTACGATGTGCACCACAAGAAGGCAGGGTCGGACATTAGGTGCTCGGCCTGGCCGGTTCTATGCATCATCACAGGGGATT
This sequence comes from Ryuthela nishihirai, assembly GCA_038380435.1. Classification (NCBI taxonomy): domain Eukaryota; kingdom Metazoa; phylum Arthropoda; class Arachnida; order Araneae; family Heptathelidae; genus Ryuthela; species Ryuthela nishihirai. Next base: position 42,948,221 of record JAWZYU010000001.1, on the reverse strand, counting down.
GGTGCATAGCTCTCCTTCCAGTGACTACCTAGCTACCATTTACAGACCCAAAATAGCATAGAGACTGTTAAATGTGAAAAAATTGTTAGATTGTTCATGGGCACCTATTCTGCTAGGGCCCAGCTGCAGTCACCCCCTCTTCACCATTAGAGTTATGACACTGAATTGTCTAGCTTCCCACTGTTTCTTCCATATTTGGGACTTCCAGCAGTGGTTTCCATTGAGCTCTCTGCATAGTAGGAACGATTTTGGTCGGAACAGGTGAATCCGGCTCAAGACAATTTTTCCTCTGAATATTTGAATCAATTTACAGAGGTGAAGTTATTAGTGGATACTTAATGAGTTGAGTTTAATAATAATTATTTGTAGATTGCATACTCGTAAGACATGCATTCCATCTAAGAAAATGCATTAAAAAGCTGCTTGAGGTGGGATTGCCTGAACACTCCCTACATATTAGGAAAGTTGGTTGAGAATGTTCATAACATCAGTTAGAGGAGATCTTGATTGGTGGCCAATAGCTCAGTGGTCCAGAGCACTTGGCATGTTATCAGGAGGTCGTGGGTTCATATCCCACCCAGCCCAAGACAATTTTTCCTCTAAATATTTGAATCAATTTACAGAGTGGAAATTATTAGTGGATACGTAATGAGTTGAGTTTAATAATAATTATTTGGAGAAGGATGAAGTTGTATTTGGTTGGCTCCATATAGGTCATGATTTTTTCCTTTCTTCTTCAGGTGCATGACCAACTTATTTGCCAGTTTTATGACACTTTTTTAATTGCTTATCATACTTTAACCATTTGTTCTGCATTTAATGCTTAACATTCTGTTTTAACTCTCACTGTTTAGTGTTCAAGTCTTTTAGATTCGGACATCATTTGTCCAGTCAGTCATTTTTACAACTAGTCTTTATATTTTTTACTTTATACTGGGTATTCTCTTTGTTTTAGACTTTTTCCTGTTGTGTTTTCATGGATTCTTTACATTTGTTGTTATTTATATCATATTATATGCTTGTTCATTCTTAGTTTTACATAGTTTTTATATATATATATACAGTAAATAACAATAACAAGTAAATTATTATATTCAAGTAAATAAAATAGAATACAAACTATAAATAGCCTCTAAATTTAAGTTTCAACTGTGTTATGCCCAAAAAAATGCTAATTTATTCACAACATAATAAAATATGCAACACCGATATACCCCCTATTCCTTCTGCATGGAATCTTCTATTACACAACCAATTGGCAGTTATTATGTAACATCATCCAACCACTTACATGGGACGGGGGTAGCTCAGTCGGTAGCGTGCCAGGCTCGTAATCTGTAGTTCCCAAGTTCGAGTCCCAGCTGGGTCAGCGTTGAGATTTATCTCTGCAAAATTCCCCGCCCTGCCCACAGTCAGTAGGGGACACCGATGGGCTTGGAAAGATGGGATCGGATGGGACGTTAAGCCATGGCCTGTGTGCGGGAGAGCCATACCCTGCGCACGTTAAAGAACACGCTGGATGGCCTTGACGGGAGGCTACCATCTGTCTCCCAACAGCTGCTCCAGTGGGTCCCCTTCTCCAACCTTCTCTGAGCTTTCGGAGTCCTTGTGACCTGGTGATTTAGCCCATGGTATGCAAAAAAGTGGTGCTCAGAGGTAAAACAACCCAACCACTGACGTAACCGAGTGAGATACTTATAAGCTGATGCTACACCCTACACTGACTGAGCCTGATGGTGCCGTAGACTAGAATAATGGTGAAACGCATATCTCTCATAAGGTCCAAATGCTGATACAGATTGTGCTTCTACAACACCTGAGCACCGGTATGAAAGCAGTCTTTTATACTTGTTTTTATATCTTAGTTAATCAGTTTTTAACTTTTTAAATGTTTAAAGTATGCAATTATGTCTCAAAAACTGAGGAAACTGAGGACTGTTGTCATCATTGTGAAAATGCCAGTGAACTTGCAAAAAATATTACACATGATTGTTACTAGCTACAACATCTGCTAAGTACAACGATAATTTGGATTGAAACATCGTATGCTCCACAGAACTAAATAGCATAATTGATGTTTGGTGTAACTGGAAATAAGCTAACAAATGTTTGTTATCAACTGCAAGGAGTAACATACCATCCTACTGTACTAAGCTCAAGATAATTATGTGTCAATATATTGGACTAACATCTACAAACATATGCAATAGTGAAAGGACTGGTTTCTTGTTATAATAACTTCGGCCTCAAATAAGAGCATCAATGGGCAGTATAAGAACATTTAATGTAACAGTAATTAGAATACCTACTGACTACATAGAAAATGTGAAAATCATTGATGTTTCATTGTAACAGCATATAAGCCATAACAAGTAGATGTACCAGCCTACTACTCATTGGTAAATATAACTATTGTTAATTAGCCTATTATGCTTTATATAGTTGATAAGGAAATATTTAGACTAATTAATATTTATTTAGATCATTTATATTTGTATTATAGCAGTTGTAATTGCAGCTAGCTGCCTCACAATTTGTAATAGCACTTGCACTCCTCATATTTGAGATTTAGTAATTTAGACTAAAGAATATTGTACAGCAATTATTGTGAATTATATTAAATATTATTATATATACAGTATTGTTTTACTATATTGTCTACAATTTTTAGCCTTTGCTTCTAATTTTGTTGCGGGTGTGCAGGACTTTTATATATCTTTACTCTTTTGCATTCTAATATGTTTGGCACAATATGACCTTAGTTGCTCTTGTGCCATAAAACCTTAAATGACTAACCAAACAATATTACCCACAGTCATTACATTGGGAATGTTTTAATGGAACAGTTCTCTACATCTTTCCCCATTTTCCAGGGAAGAAAGTACTGACACTAAATGTTTTTAGCCTAAAACATTCCCCTTATTGCAGACTTTCAGTTGCTACATAACTCATTGAAATCAGCCATTTGTTTGGGAACGTATGGCAAACCATTTTCACAAATAAACCTACCAAGAAACAACCAGTTTGCATTGTTTTAAAATGTAAAGAGTGAAAAGCAGTAGGAAGATAGGTAAAAAGTACAAAATTTAGGATCAAGAACTTGAAGTTAACCTATTTTTAAGATGAATTCACAAATCCCTGTTTATTACAATTACAAAGATGAAAAATAAATGTTGTAATTATTGTTGTGATTTAAAATAATATGATGGTATAAATGTTTAAAAGAATATTTTTTAAAATATTGTTTCTATATATTTGCATTCACTGTAATTTTAACTTAATGATCATTTTATTATATTTTCAGGTATGGTTTAGTTGAATCAAAGATACGTATACTAATTTCAAATTTAGAAAGACATCCAAATATTCATCTAGCTCATGTAAATCCAGAAGTTTTTACCCCAATAGACAAAGAGCTGTAAGTATAGAGTTCTGATATTTTTGTTTTATAGTATTTGACTTCTGTAAGTTGACAAATTGGTCTTCATCTTCTTTCTAATATTAAGGGCAAAACATATTTTTCTTGCATTTTTATAGACTTACATTTTTTTCTGAATTTATTTAATTCTATTAACCCTTCCAGTGTCAATCCTGAAAAAATGATTTTCATCCAGAAGTCCAGTATTTTTTTTCTTTCTGAACAGGCAAAAAAATTAACTTTACAACTTATTTGCCAAATAACTAATGAAAGAAATTATGGCATTTTATATGCCAAATTAATCAGCATTTAATTCCAGATTTTGCAAAAAAGACTAGTTTTATTTTAATAAGGCTTTTTAGAGTCATGTATTAAAAATGCATCTGGCAACACAAGTAAAAATTTATTTGGAAAATAAAAAAAAAACAACAACTAATAGACAGAAATGATTATAATGCACATGAATAGAAAGTCACATTTGCCATAAAACTTAAATGACTAACCAAACAATATTACCTGTAGTCATTGCATTGAGATTATTACATAGCACATTTTTCTGAAACAAAAAAAAATTTCTTGTTTCAAGTAAATGTTTTTCCTGTTTTGTTATTTTTTTCTCAGTATCATACTTTGAGAAAAGTCCAGACTTTTAGTCAATTGTGCTGAGTCAGATAAACAAGTCAGCTTTAAATTAAAAAAAAAAAAATCAATCAAGAGAAATAGGTATGTTATATAAAAAATTAAATAGACAAATCCTAAGGGAAAAAATAAATTTATAAACATGTTAATTTTAATAAGACATTTTTACATTGATATAGTGAAAAAATAGATTGGACTATATAAATAAGGTTTAACTGTGGAAAACGTGATGAATAAAAATAGTTAAATTATATATTAATCAAAAGTAAATTTCTTCTCAATTAATATATTTATTACTTGAAACATAATATTTATTTCTTTTAATGATTCTTTACAGTGTGGTATATTTAAAATGTGGGCAACATTATACAAGGTGACTTGGATTGCTTGCATTAATGGGATTTTTTTGCCCTGTCCATGAAAAGGAAAAAACACTTTCTTGGCTATTTTTCTTTACTAAACATTATGCATTTTTTCTTTGGATGTTCAAGTTTTGGTGATCTTGACTGATTGTAGAAAGATTTGTGAACCGAGGTTAAAAACAAGCGTCCATATCCTCAGAGTGGCACAACAGATATATTAAAGCAGGGGGGGGGGGGGGGTGTCTTTTAAAACCATTCAATATAAACTAATAAAAAATAATAAAATTCTGTGGGCGATGTTAAATAAAATATCCATAGCAACAAGTTGTAAGCCAGTCATCCAATGCAGCATAACTCTGAAAAATCGATAATTATTGATAAACCAAAAGATTGATAATTTAGTGAAATAAAGTAAATGCACAGGAATGAAAACTAAGGTTTAATGTAAAAGGAAACAAAATACTCACTTTATGAAGGAAGTGTATATCCTACTTGATTTAAATCATCTTGCATGATGTAAACAATTGCACTTAACACTTATCAGATGGCTCCCCCACTGCTGCATGTGCAATTAGAACACCTGCTGCTCCCCCCCCCCCCTATTGTGATGCCATGCATTGAGCCATATGAAAATATATTTTTTGTTACAGTTTCGATCTGAAGGGTGGGAAAGATGCATAAAATGCTGGAGTAAATGATAAAAATAATTCTAGGAATACTGATACAGGTTTGAGGCAGAAAAGAATGTAAAAAAAGAGGGGGGGGGGGATATAAAACTTCTCATACAAGGTTGGGGATTTTATTCTGGGCCACTTTTACTGAATGCTATTTCATAATATCATGCAGTAAGACACCTTTCCTATTCATGAGTGTAGACTTCTGCAGTAATATATCATGTACTCATTGTGTTTGTTTCGGATATACATTCACTGTGATAATTTGGTCAGGAGTTTGTAGTGCACGACCACCACACATACAGCCTAATTCTCTTCTGAAGTTCTCTGGGTAATAGCCAATGATGTGAATGCTTATGGTTGCTCTAAGTGATCAATTTTCATTGCAAATCACTAAACAATCTAGAAATTATTTATTTTGTTGCAAAAGTAGCAGTATGCAAGCTGATAATCTCAAATGCTTCTGGCCAGCTGTAAGTTCATGCAAAACCCACATGGAAAGTTGATACACTTTCTGTAGCTTATGTAAATGCAATGTATTATTTCAACACTCACATTAAATGTTTTTTTTTTGCATTTGGCATGTTTGACTGGAGTCTATTTTGACGCACGGCATATTTTGCATAATTTGCATAGGAACTTAAATTGTGCCAAAACTACACACTGTTATTTGGACAACTAATTATCTCAGGCAATATATACATTTGATATTGCTGTTCTATACAGTTAACATGTTTATTAATTTTATTATTATGTAATTTATTTCTGCTTATTGATTAAAGTTAATTGCAATTCATTTTTGTTTTTTCTTACAGTGACAGTTATCAGTCTATGTGGTTTATTGGATTACAGTTTACAAAGACAGAGAATGTTAATGTTGACTTAACATATGACATTCAGACATTTACTGATACAGGTAAATGAAATTGTACCATAATGAACTTGTTTTTAAATTAAACCTTATTGTTCTAGTTGACAGTTACTAATTTTTGTAACTATTTTGTGTTTATCATTCATGAATGTTCTATTAATTAAATACACACTGGGTACTAGGTAAAGTTGTGAGCTAAAAATTGTCTTCATAATGTTTAGTAAAATTAGTTTAGAAATAAGAAAAAGAATAGGTTAATGTAATAGAATGCTGCCCAGAAATATATGCACAGTTTTTTCACCAATTTCTGAACATGTACATTATTCAAATATAAGTACCTCATTCAGCCATTTACTCTACAGTCTTAAGTGTGCAAAAGACTTATAATACATAAATCCATAAATAAAAGTCCAATAGGCTTCCAGGAGATTGGTTTTGTACTGTTCACTACCTCTTTGTATATTTTTTAATGCATCCACCAACAATATGCCTCAATGTGTGTCAGTCTATTATGATTGACAATGCATTGTTGTTGATAATGTGCATTTTGATACTTTATAACTGTAGGGCTGCATAAAATATATGATTGATTATATATTAATTAACAGCAAATGGGCTAGTTCTGTTAGGGATACCAGGTCATATAGGGTCATATGAGTTCTTGGAGGCTTTCATAATGCTTATCAGTGATGACATCATATATTTTTCAACCAATCAAAATTTACCATGCCATATGAGGCATGAGGGAGGCTAAAAATCAGTTGCCAACAGGCATTGAGGCAAATGCGATGGTTGCTAATTTATAGCTAATCGCAATTTGATCGAATAAAAATACAATAAATATGTCACATGAAGAGGAATTTAGTGATAGTGAAAGTGAATATATTCTTGATGAAGTGATATGGATTGGAGTTTTACTGATTTTTCTGACCTTCTGATAATAAATTTGAGAATGAAGAGCTAGAACCCCAGGAAATGGTGGGAGGCTGGAAGCATATTCCTGAAGTATTTGATGATGTCAGACCTTGGCAGGAGCCACAATTATCAGATACGTTATTTGTTAAAAGGCGAATAAAATTTGTGTTGCGCAATATCAAGGCTCCTATGGAAGGGGTTAAGCTTGCACTAAGAGCTGCAGAGAAGAAAATAAATGTGAACCACATGATAAATATACTTTTTATTCATTTTATTATCATGGAACAAGTATAACAGTAATGATCTCAATATTATTCATTAAACCTCCAGGTATGTATACCTCAAAAGTGTTTCACTTCCAAAGCTTATTTCAGAATATCCAGGGTTACTAGCCATGAAGAATATGAAACTGAATAAACGTTTTACATATCAATAATCACTTTAACATAAAAATATTATAAACAGGTGGAATAATGAAATTCACTTATAAAAATATTATAAACAGGTGAAATAATGAAATTCACTTATCAAAACATTAATGGTGTCATGTGGCCCAAGGGTGCATATTAAAAATATATGATAACAGAAGTGAAACCAGAAACATGAGAACAAGAACAGATTTTATTAACTATATTTGGGATATTCTGAATTCTGTCTGGAAGGATGATTTTACTTGGAACCAAAGTTAATATTAGCTGTAACCTCTGAGCTGGAATGGCAATTGCAGTTCATACAGCAGGGGGATGGCAACTTTTCGTTACTGTGGGCCACTTTAGAACTGTGGAATTTAATTGGGCTGCACTAGATTAAAAGTGAGTGCAATATGTACAATGATAAATGCATTTATATATATATATACATGCATCGATCAGTCAAAACATTCAAACCACCTACCTAATATGATTTAGGTCCTCCTTTTGCCACCAAAAGAGCTCTTACCCGATGAGGCATAGATTCAACGAGATGTTGGTAGGTGTCGCTTGATATTTGGTACCATGACTGCAACAGAAGATCCCACAGTTCCCATAAATTACGTGGTTGGGGTGATGCTGCTCATACCCGTTTCTTCTACTCAAACCATAAATGCTCAATAGGATTCATGTCTGGCAAATTTCGAGGTCATGGCAATAAATGGAATTCCTCATCATGTTCTAGGAACCATTCCTGAACCTTCTTTGCAGTATGACATGGGGCATTGTCTTGTTGAAAGACACCATCTCCTCCAGCGAATACAGTCACCATAAAGGGGTATACTTGGTCAGCCACAATGTTCAGGTAGGTGCCAGCTGTCAGAGTTTGCTCTACAGGGATAATTGGTCCAAGTGTCCCCCAAGAAAATATTGCTCAGACCATCACACTCCCTCCAGCTGCCTGAATCTGTCCTAAAGTGCATCCAGGTGAGAAGGATTCCATGGGTAAGCATCACACACAAGCTCATCCGTTCACATGGTGTAACAGAAAATGGAATTCGTCTGACCATACGATCCTCTTCCAGTCTTCTATGGTCCAATGTTAATGATTACATGCCCACTGCCTGCAAGTGTTGGTGATGATGAACGACTGTGAGCATAGGCACATGAATGAGTCTGCGGCTGCAGAGACCCATATCCAAGAGCTTACGATGAACTGTGTGTTCAGACACATTGGGCCCCTTTACCACAATTGAAATTAAGGGTAATGTCAGCCACAGTAGCTCTCCTGTAGCTGTGGACAAGACGAGATAGCCTGCGCTGATCCCTGCCATCAATGAGTCATGGCTGGCTGGCCCACGCCTTGTCGATGGCTCCAAGTGTCACCTGTTTTGGACCATCTTTGATAGGTACTAACTACTGTATAGCGTGAGCAGCCTACCAGCATCACTGTTCTTACCAAGGTGTTTTGCCAAAATATCTGGCCTTTGTTGAAATCAGATAAATCCTTTGCTTTTCCTACATTGAGACGAAATGAAATACTGCCTGCGAGAGCTCTGACCCAGGTATTTTATATATCATTCGCGACCTTGACACATGACACTGATTAGCTGTCCGCGCGCTTCTTTACATAATGCAGGGGTGGTTTTAATGTATTGGCTGACCGGTTTGAGTTTTTGAGTCGTACTGTGCACAGGATAATAATTACATGATGACATAGGTAATAAGTCTTCCTACTCCTAGTAACTATTATTTGATCCCACTGATACAACTATAATGTTCAAAGCCACTGTATTGTTGTCATAAGACAGCACTTTGATACCAGTTAAATGCCAACTTTAACATTAAAAAATATAAAACCATATTCAACTAAGAACAATTAAATTACAACCTGATTATAAACAGTTTAAAAATGGACTGTGGTACAATGCATTTTGTGTCCACATTTGGCTGATTCAAGAGACAAAGTAACCTTTTACCTATCTTCTTATTGCTTTTTGCCTGACATTTGTCAGTTTGTGTGTTTTTCAAAACAGTTGTTCCACCATAACTTTTGATTGTGACGGAGAAACTTAATGATTTCTGTCAAATGAAAGCTTGTAACTCGGGGGAGTGTTATAGGCTATAAAAAATTGACCATCCAGGCTTCCCCTCCTAAAAAATTGTGAAATATGAAAACCACTGTCCCCTATATCTCCAGAACGCGAATGCAGAAAGTGAGAAGCTGCACATCAAATGAAAGCTTGTGACATGGGAAGTGTCATAAGCTACAAAAATTGATTCCCCAAGCATCTTCTTCCCCAAAAAAGGGGGAAACCATGAAAAGATTATTCTGCTATATCTTTGAAATATGAGTGCAGAAAGTAGCAAGCCATGCGTCAAGTGAAAGCTTCTGATGTAAGGAGTGTCATAAGCTATAAAAATTGATTCTCCAATCATCTTCCCCCCCAAAAAAAGGGGGAAACCATGAAAAGATTATTCTGCTATGTCTTTGGAATATGAATGTGGAAAGTATATATGTCTTGCATTTATATTTATTTATTATTAAGTGTATTATGTGTTATATATGGTCAATATACTTATTATTAGTTTTAATTACCAGATTTTTAAAAATAAGTAACTACCAGTTGAATTTTTAGAAACTTATATATAGTAAAAACTGTATTTTATAAAATAGAAAAAAAAGTGAGGTTCAGGTACCTGTGATGACCTCTGATCAAGATTATCCTCCAGCTGATTATAAGGTATCTCATGCCTCTGTTCACTTAGGGCTGGCAACCCAGAAGTAAACAGAAAATACAGTGGCAGATTCTCCCTCAACAGAGTCCCACCAGTGCAGCAAGTCCAGGATCCATAATCAAGCTCAAATCCATAAACCATTCCAGTTTAGTAGATATAAATGGGCAGGACTCTGGGAAGTTGACCACTCCTCAGCAGGGTGGAAAAAAAAGAAAGAAGTGGCCATAGATGACCAGATCAGTGGTGTGATGTATTTCAGTGACACTGAACTGACAGCCCTCCCCTTTCGTTCCCTTCCGAAAGAGAATATCTCTTTTGAAAGGTATTAATGGCCTGCACCACGAGAAGGTGGGGCCGGACATTAGGGGCTAAATCTGGCCAGTTCTGTGCATCATCACCTGGGATTGGTATATAGCTCTGCTTCCAGTTTATGCCTAACTACCATTACCCCCAACACAAAGTGAGGACATACTCTATCTGGTGTTGGGTAGGTCCCAACACAAGAAAAGTTGGTGTCTTGTTTTGATGCTGTCTCTTAACAGTTGTCCAGTGTAGCACCTTCACCAATGTTCTCTGAGCCTTCAGGTTTCCTGTTAGGCCACTTAGCCCAATGTGTGCAAAACAGTGCCACTTAGAAGTAAAACAACCTAGAATGGTCAAAATTTGTGTAGTATTTATGTTACTACATTATAAACAGTTACATGATGTGTGATCAGTTCACAATATAACTTAGATATAAGTTTGAACAATTACATTATGCCCTAATAAATTGTCATTTGTATAAAAGTAATTTTTGTTTAATGAATAAAGGTATTTTCTTTGGAATTGAATTATGCTATCATTATAGATAGGCAAAGGTTGCTAATTTTATGTAACTTCAATCTGCACTATTCATCAAAATTACTACATGTGATGTAATTATAGAAAAATGACACTTTTTCATTTAGAAGTTGATGATAAATCTTTTCTGAAAAGTTGTTTTGTCTTTAATAGTTAAGAACTTATTATATCGTATTAAATTTTTAAGGTTAATTGCTATAAGCAAAAATATGTTAGTGACACTTTGTGTTTTGATGAGAAAGATCTCATCTGAGAAATATTGTTTCTTGCAGTTACTAACCAAGCTGTTACATCAAATTTATATAAACCAGGAATGAAAATTGAGACCAAACATGTTAAAAGGTAGTATTAATTCTGTATTTTTGATCTCTTTATGCAGTAGAAGTGCTCTTAATAAACCTCCACCTAACTGATTCATTCCCTGTGTAGTCTGTCCTGTCTACTCCCACCAGTTGAGTTATATGCTTACCAAGAGTCAGTTGTGCTTGTCCCCAAACATGCTTATGAGAATTGTACTTGGAATTATGTAATTTAATTAAATATTATATAAATTGATGAAACATGAGTGCAGAATGAAAGATTGAAAACTATGTTGAATGTCTTCAAAAGACAATAAAGACGAATCACTAAAAAAAAAAACGTAAGAATCTAGAAGGATTCTGCACTCAGATTGCTTTGCAATTGTCATTAAGTTCTCACTTCACTTTAACCCTTACCCTGCCACGACCTGTAAAATTAGTTTCACGAAGCCTGCACATATGGCCAAGAACCATAAAATCAGTCTTTTAGTACCACAATTTTTTTTAAATATTAAAGTTTGAACTAACTTTATTTATAATTTTTTTTAATTATAATATTTTTATGAACAGATATTTCAGAGCTCCTAAATAATGCTAATTTTTTCAATTTATTCCTCAATTTGATGTGTTAGAAAATAAAAAACCCTTTCTCTTGCACAAACTGTTATTAGTACAGTCCAAATTATGCCATCACCATAGGCTGCTGTTCTGTATTTAGAACATTCTCCCACTAGCTGGCTCCAGTGAGTTAATTCAGTCATTTTGTTAACATCCAACTAACTATATTCTCAATGAAATAAAGCCAGATGCCAAGGGAATTATTTGTATTGGAGGTTTTCAGTGATTTGCATGAAAATAGAAACATGTTTTTGCCTCATTTTAGTATATTTTGCGATTTAAAACTATTTTAGCATTTATAAATTATTTTTTATCTGTTATTGAATATCTTTTGCAAATGAAATACAAAGATAAAAATCGATATTTCTTCGATCATATGATTGACAACATCATAGGAGCTTGATATCGATCAGCAAACATCTGATTTTAATTTCAAACTTAGTATGTATATTAGGCTGTACAGAGCAGATATTTTAGAAAACACCAAAGTGTTTTTGCATTTTCTGTTGCTGATGAAATATACAACCTATGTCTGGAAAGTTTTGAGACTGATGAATGAGTATGATGTACTTACACTCTGGCACTAAGGATCACCATCAAAATAGTTTCCTCCTGCATCAATCAATACACCAGTTCTGGTGATATTTGAAGCAGTCATGGAATGCTGTGGAGCTGTTCTATCATGGTTAGTTGAATGTCAGCATAGCAGCATTTGACCCTGTGGAACAAAGTCCTTATTCACTATATCTCTCAGTCAAAAAAAGCAAACAACATTGTTTTTGAACACAAAACTCAATGTTCACCTGGTCTAGTAGATAGTGTACTTGACTATTAAGACCAGTGGGGCATGTCCTTGAGAAACCAGGACAAGCCTAATATAGCTTCTAAATTATCTCTGTCCTTTGCATAAGGAAGTACTTTCTTCCTTTAAAAAATTACTCATTGCTTGTCCATTGGCATGGCTAAACTGCCCATGGAAATGTTTTGCACAGCATAATCGAGAGCAATTGCAGTGAGTAGCAGTGCAGGTCTGAACATGTCAAAACTTGGACAGCAGTAGAGGAATAATCATACTTTACTGCTGCAGAAACAGAATGGCTAGTTATTCCTGATTTGTCTGCATTAGATTCAGTCTCGGAACTTTCTGCACATGGGTTGTGTGGTGGCTTTGTGGTGCAGGCAGGCCAGCATTACCAGTGCCTACGTAATGGGAATGCCTGCGATTTCAAGATGAGTGACAGCAGCGCTAGTTACATTTTTGTCCACTGTGGCGCTGGCAATTCACTGTTTTACTTGCTTCGTAACAGTATGGGTTATTACCAAGGACTATGGTTATTACACTCTTTACCACTAGTTTCAAAATTGGATTCTGATACAGATTTGTTCATATATGATTTATTTACTGTTCTATCGACTTTATGACATCTTTAACTAGAAGTCTGATAGTAAGTGAAGCCTACATAATAAGCACTGTTTAATAAAATATAAATTTTAAAAGTTCGCATAATGATTATTTCAATATTAAATAATTATTAATAAATTTTATAAAACAAGATATTTTAATATTAAATTTCCCAGCTTCCATAACTCTTTAAATACTGAGCGAATATTGTTGATAAATCGAGATTTAAATAAATTTGATTATCTTTAACTTCAATCACAGTTTTTCATTAAATGCATCAAGTACATATATGTAAAATCTGAGTATTTGTTTATTGACCACATAGATAGCAGCAACATCCTGTTAGGGTAGAGAAACAATTACTCTTCTCTACACACTCACACACGAACTGCTCGAAAAGAACCTAGTCCTAATGGGTCTACAAGTACCAGTCTACAATCTTTACCTTTATCACATTTTTCCATTAAATGCACATTTTAGATTTTATAGAGCTGTGGAGTTCGATTTCCGTTGATATATCATGGAAAGATAATACTATAGCTTTCTTTGAGCATAATATTGTTGTTACCAATTTAAAAATTTTCACTAATTCAAATATGTTACTTTAAAAAAAACAATGCTAGGTATAGTAGCAAAAATGTTGCTCATTTTATTGGGACCTGGACATTCTTGTCCCTCCCCCATCTCATCTTAAACCAGTTTTGTATATGACTATGGAATGTGGAAGTTTATAACAGTTTGGTAGCATTTTGAACTGCATAAATATATGTATGAACCAGGGCAGATTAAGCAATTGGGAGCTCTGGAGCTATATTGTAAATGGAGCCCCTTTATCCTTCTAAACTAAAAAATAATGAAAATTGAAATACACTATGTAAAATTGTCAATTGGCATGATAAAAAATAATATACTTAAAAAAAAAATGAGGGCCCTAGAAGTAATTGAAATAAAGGCTAATATATAAAGACTCAATTCTATACTGCAGCGTAAGCTTTGTGCCTGTTGCATTTAAAAACTAAATGTAAACTAATAAAAACTACTAACACTAAAGCTGTTACATTAAAGCTATCTACATTTTTGTGACTTTCAAATCAGGAGGAGTTCATTGGGTTAACAAAATTCTGAGTATAATATCACTATTAAGTTACTATTTACTCTATCAAGATGTTATTAAATTATTCCTAAATACTATGATATATCCTTTGAATAGTTTAGCTCAAAGGACACCTAGACAGAATAAAAAGATGAAATCTATTTACCAGAATTCTTGAAGGCTGGTACAGCTGCATTGGAGAATGGATGTTGTTATTTGCACCTTGTTGGAGGTGTGCACTATGCCGTAGCAATCACCGATTCCAGGCAACCAGGCACATAGTTATCTTGGCATCACTCCTTGTTGGTGAGGTTCTTCTTTGGAAAAGTCTGTTCTTCACCTTTATAATATTGGACTATATTTATCCTATTACTTTAGGAAAACGTTCTTAATGGCTGTTAGCTGACTACTGCAGAACTTTAACCAATGTTCCGTTATCCATGTAAGTGAACAAGGTCACAGTCTTATGCCATTATTGACTCATTTTTAAGAGTCCTTACTAGATGTTACACTGCCAATATTCTGATGCTGGTAACTATATCTCAAATGGCTAAAAAGCCTTGTGCAATTACTAGTATACAAACTTATTAATACTCCATTGCACTTACCTCAAGGTTTATGCACTTAAAAAAAAGTTTTATCTGGATATTTTAAAGTGCATAAATCTTGAGGAAAGTGCAATGGAGTAATAAGTTTGTATACCAGTAATTGCACAAGGCTTTTTAATCATTTGAGATATAGTTACCAGCATCAGAATATTGGCAGTGTAACATCTAGTAAGGACCCTTAAAAATGAGTCAATAATGGCATAAGACTGTGACCTGTTCACTTACATGGATAACAGAACATTGGTTAAAGTTCTGCAGTAGTCAGCTAACAGCCATTGCGAACGTTTTCCTAAAGTAATAGGATAAATATAGTCCAATAGTATATAGGTGAAGAACAGACTTTTCCAAAAAAGAACTTCACCAACAAGGAGTGATGCCAAGATAACTATGTGCAACAAAATCATTACATCAAGTATGTTCTTAAAGACTGGTTGCCTGGAATCGGTGATTGCTACGGCATAGTGCACACCTCCAACCAGGTGCAAATAACGACATCCATTCATCAGTGCAGCTGTACCAGCCTTCAAGAATTCTGGTAAATAGATTTTATCTTTTTATTCTGTCTAGGTGTCCTTTGAACTAAACTATTCAAAGGATATATCATAGTATTTAGGAATAATTTAATAACATCTTGATAGAGTAAATAGTAACTTAATAGTGATATTATACTCAGAATTTTGTTAACCCAATGCACTCCTCCTGATTTGAAAGTCACAAAAGTGTAGATAGCTTTAATATAATAGCTTTAATCATGTATAGTTAAATATTTAAAAACTGTTACTTTTAATCATTAATTTTTAGGAAAATTTTCCACTTCATGCTTAATTAAAAAAATTGGGTATTAATATCAAAATAATCTTGCTTAAATCTATAGCTTATGCATTTCCCTTAACCATAAGCTCTATTGTGATAGTTATTAAAATTATGAAATTAGGTAAAGAATTGCTTTTTGTTCTTAAAGAATTACCATTAAATAATTTTATTGGGTAAACACTTGAAAATTTCGGATTTCGATGGACAATAATTTTCAGTTGTAACATGATTGTTTTTAAATATATTTTTTTTGTTATGGAGAGTTTAAAAATCATTATTTGTGTTGTATCTCTAGGAAAGATTTTAGTTTATTGTATTTGATTAACCACCTGTCTGATTCTTTACCATGTGACTTCAAACAGATTCTATAGATCTAACAGATCTATAGGTCTAAGATATCTAAACAGATCTAACTAACCGTTAACATAAGGTAGCTTGCTGCAGAATGGTGCTGCCCTCATGTGGCTAGTGCTGAAGCTTCCTATACATGCTTGTTAACACGGGGATACTGTGTCCCCAAGTTAAAACAAGGGGATTTGTGGAAATCAGCAGGCATTCGCGTTACATAGGCATTGGCACTACAAAGCCACCACATCAGATTACTGGGATAGCCAGAGAAGATGACTAATTGAATTATCTGTTATGTTCCTCAAACAAATCACCAAAACAGTATTTGACATTACTACTAAGGGGATTCTTCTTAACAGTATTTTTAATTTGAGTGTGAGATAATTGTTGTTGTTATTGGGAATAAAAAAAAACACATGAATTAGGTTGTTGCAAATGAAATGGCTGAATTATTGTGAAACATTCAATAGCTATGCTTTTAACTTCATTAAAAAATAGCTTAATCAAAATATGCACCAACAGATTCAATACACTTCTGCCACCACGAAACAAGTGCATTTATGCTGTTGGTAAAAAAAAATCTGAGTTCCTGGAGGTGATGACTATTTTGAAGGAATTTTAATACCGTGTCTTTGCTGAATGTTTTCCCCACTAAGAAGTGGTAATCAATTGATGATATGTCTAGTGAATATGCTGGATGAGCAAGAGTCTCATACTGTAACTGATGGAGTTTCTGGACCATTATTTGTGAGATGTGAGGTCAAGCATTATCATGGAGCAGTAGTATGCCTTATATACTGATCATTGCAGGCTGCTTTTTGCATAATTTGTCATGCATTATGTGGAGTTCTGCACAATATTTCTCTGCATTTATTGTTTCACCTGTTTTAGAAATGAATAATGGATAGCACCAGCTGCAGACAACCAAACAGTCATCATAAACTTCTTTGGGTGAAGATTAGGTTTGGGTGCTTCTGTGATGTCCAGTCATTGAGCAGAATGTTGATGATTGCCATATAGGATTAATTTTTCTTCATATATTACAACTCTATGCAAAAACGGATCCCTTTGGTTTCATGTGAGAAGGGAAGTTGACATGTCTTATTATGGGTGTCCATTAATTCATGCATAATCCAGTTTCATTTTCCCAATGGTTTCCAAGTGCTGGGGAACTGTTGAATAATGTTCAACTAATTTGCCTGCGATGTCTCATACAATGTGGTGTGTATTGGATTCAACTGAATCCAATCAATGACTTCAATTGTTATCACTTGCTTCTTTGAGTCAACCATGTGGTTTGTTTTAAAGTCCGATGTTACCTGATTGAAATTTTTCAAACCAATGTCATGTTACCTGTCCACTAGCTGTGCTTTCCCCAAATGGTGCATTGATGTTGTGAGTTGCCTCTGCAGCGTTGCCCCAGTTTAAACTCGTATAAGAAAAGAATACAAATTTGACTCTGATCCATTGTTCCTTTTAAGCTCTTACAGTCCATTTAGCACAAAATCTACTGTCTAAATGGCTACTGTGTTATCTTAAGCAGGCTTTATGATTTAATATGATGTATCATAAGCACCATCTGGTAGCATTTTCAGTCCTGAGAACTTTGAAAACTTCCATTCATCTGCAATATCAGCTATTTGATGTAAAAATAACCCCCTCAAGCAGCTGCTTGCCACAGAGTTCTGATAGGAGCATGTCAGTTTGTTTGGTATAGTTAGAAAGTCTGGAGGATGGTGGCACCGCAACAGAAAGACAACACAGACATCCATAGACAAGTACATTAACCACTTGCCATGGGATGTCTCATTTGATATGCAACAGCCTAGTTGTCACTCAAAGAGTTATGGTTTACCAACATGCCTTAACTCTTCAACAACTCTTAAAATCAAGCTTCCATTGTTTTATTTTGCCCTTCAACACTCAGATGTGACCTCAACAAGACCAGGAGGGCTTAACCCGACCCCTCCTCAAAGTGGAAAAAAAAAAGAAGTAAACCAATGCAGAAAATAATAGCATGCAATGCATTTTGGCCTATTGTCACTTCATATTAATATCTCAGCTTTATTGCCCATAGATAGAAAGGCAAAGAATGGGCATCTGTCTGTGATGTTCAATAATTCTTTCCATTCCTAATACTTTTAATATAAAATGGGCTCTCTGTCCAATGGCAGTTTTAATAGATGTTCTTATATGCCAAAGTGAAATGCCACATATGTAAGTAATTTAATGTATGCATATTTTTCTAGGAAAGAACTTTCTAAATACTTGCCTCCAAGTGTTCTGAATAGAAACAGGAAGAAAGATCGATCAGTAAGTTTCTTTGAAGTAATTTATTTTATGTCCTTATATCCGTTTTTAATTTTTATCACGAAATTCAATATTAATGAAAAAATCATCATCCTCAAGCAACCATGGGCTATGGAGGTCCAACCAAATTGTGCAGTTTTCTTCTCCAAATACATCTGTCCTCAGCTACATGTGCTGCATCTCATCATTGTAGACCAATTCTAACAAGGTCTTGTTTGACATGTCTGCCCACCAAATCCTAGGTCTCGCCCTCTTTCTGAGGCCTTTAGGCACACTATTCATAACCCTAATTACTAATCTATAGATATACATATGAGCAAAATGACCAAACCAACGGAGTCTGTGCTCAAAGGAGGTTGTTCACTCATTTCTTTAACCTCATCATTACTTATAAAGTTGAACCACATAATGCCCAAGATACTGCATAAGCATCTAGAATCAAAAACATCAAGTTTCCTATTGTCTTATTTACAATGGGTTAAAGTTTCACTACCATAACTAACTCTAGAAATAACCAAACTGTTATACAGTCTGATTTTCTTTAGGTGTATATGCCTATTTCTCCACCTCTCCACAGATTCTTAAAAGTCCCAGCAGCAATCCCTATTTATCTATTTATTTCATGTTGCATATCACCAGTATCCGTTACATAGCTGCCAAGATAATTAAACTGAACCACAACTTTCGTGACCAATTGGGACAGGGGTGGCTCAGTCGGTAGTGCTCCAGGCTCGTAATATGCAGTTCCCAGATTCTAGTCCCAGCTGGGTCAGCGTTGAGATTTATCTCCGCAAAACTCCCTGCCCTACCCACGTTCAATAGGGGACACCGATGGGCTTGAAAAGGCTGCCGTCCGTCAGATGGGACGTAAAACTGTAGTCCGTGTGTGGGAGAGCCATACCCTGTGCACATTAAACAACACACTGGATAGCCTTGACGGGAGGCTACCATCTGTTTCCCAACAGCTGTTCCAGTGGGTCCCCTCCCTTAACCTTCTCTGAGTCTTTGGGGTCCTTGTGACCTGGCCATTTAGCCCATTGTGTGCAAAAAAGTGCCGCTCAGAAGTAAATAGATTTATTGTGTAAAATAGTTTTATTGTGCTTTAAATGAAAGTTATAAAAATGCTTTTTTTATCTTCATATAGCCTCTTTTAACCTGTTCTCATATTTTTAGATATGTTTTTCACATCTAGAGCTTGGGACTAGTATATGGTTTCCCCTTCTAGAGAAATGAGAAATTTATTTTAGAATTCAAGAATGCCAAGGTATTTAATAAATTGGTATTTTAAGTAATAAAAAGGGGGTCAAGTCTGCCTACTATAGAGGAGCTGTGTGTGTGTATTCTTATTTGCTGAAGCAATGATCATCAAGCAGTTATTTTAGAATTATGTTGTTGTATCTTGACTCAGGGAAAGCAGACGCACAATGAATTAGTTCTTAACTCATGCATATTAAAAATGAATGCTATTAAAAATGTAATAAAAATTGATGCACATATCACTAATTGCATATAAGCCTTCTCAGAACTATGATTATAGGATACTGAACTTGGTTATGGCTGTTGGCTAGTGGACTTAACAGTGCTGATGTAGCTCAAACTACTGAATTTCCGATGTCACACTTGTCCATTAACAGCCTTCATTATGTATATGGGAATCTCTGATTTTATCATTGAGATAGATGTTTCTATTGATGGATATTACTCAGTGGCATTTTGTTGAAATTCTGTATAGGGGGTGAATTTTTCCTGTATCAGACCAAGCATCTAAGATGTTGGGATATCATGATACAATGCAATTATATCAAATGATATTATGCACTGATTCACAGTAATTTTCAGATTCTGCAGGTCTTCAATAATACTGATCTGCAAAGGGTTTCAGTGCCTAGGAAGTTTTGTTGCTTTTTTGATATATTTATATGAAAGGAATGAAGAAAATATGATCGTTTCCTGTATTACATCCAGGTTTATAGAAATTGAACCACCATCCTACATCAGAATCTCAGACATCTACTCAGTCTCTGAGATCAGATTCTTCCTTTGGATATATAAGTTCATCTGTGTGTTCCTGATTGAGACATATTTGCAGACAGTTGCTGATCCCACAATCTAGCACTCATTCTCTGGGACCAGGATAAAGATGATACCATCCTCATAAACTACCATTCTCCATTCCAGATCATATCCCTCACCACTAAATTAGATTCAGTTACCATCCACCTTTTGGGAGATTTCCTTTGACTTACTGATATATCTTCCAGGAAGACCTAGATGTCATCATCTCACAGCTGCCTTCCTTCTTCTCATGGGAGACTTAAATGGGCACAGTCCACTTTGTGGCAGTACTGACATCAATGGAAGGGGTGGGGCCCTTGAGCAATGGCTTATGGATCCTTCACTCTCCCCCTTGAACACTGGCAACAGTACATATTTTCACTCCCTAACCCACACTTTCACTACTATTGATCTCACCATCTACTCAATTCTTCCCCCTTTACCTGCAAGGTCAAGGACAACTTTTATGAAAGTGATCATCTGTGAGGTGTGCACCATCACCCGTGGTAGGCCTTGTTGTGACCCTGCACATGTATCGCAGTGGAGAATTAATCAGGCTGACAGAAGTGCTTTTGAACTCCTGTGTAAGTTTGGCCAGCACTGTCACCCAGGAGCCAATCATTGTTGCAGTGGTGGAGATGACAGACTATCATTAATGCAGCTGCTCCTAACTGTTCTCAAACTTCAACACAGTTTCCTGGATTTCCAAAACTGTAAGGAATCCTGACAGTACCACAGCTTGTAAGGCTCAGAACAAAACTTGGGGATTGTTTTGCAGATATCCGATATCCTCCAACCTTGAAGCCTTCAATCACACCAGAGTGAAAGCCTCTTTCTTCTGGCACCAGAGACAGGGGGAATCTTGGATTAAATATATTTCTTCTATCACCTTCGTTACCTATTCTAAGATTGTGTGGGGTAAAGTCCAGAAGATGGGTGGGAACATGTTCTTCTCGTTATTGATCCTGGAGTGGAATGGATATTAAATTGTTGATCCCCAAGCAATTGCTGACATTCTGCAGGAATCATTTTCCTCCATCTCTTCATCATCTTATTCACACGAGTTTCTGGTCCAGAAGAGCAAGGCCAAATTCTCTCTGCTCTCTCTCTCTCTCTCATCACTTGAATGGCCTGGAGCCCTACAACAGATCATTTACAGCAGAGGAGCTGCACTCTTCTCGTGCATCTACTGTTGGGCCAGACAATGTCCACTATGTTATGCTCTAGCATCACTCTCCATCAAGTAAGTATTGATTACTCCAACTTTTTCTGAAATGTGATAGAAAAGGTCCTTTCCCCTCTTTCTTGGGGAGCAGATTGATATTCTTTGCTCTGCAGTACTATGCACTTGTTTGGTCGAAACAGGGAACTCTTCATTGTCTGCAGTTGTCCCTACAATATGCAATGGAATTTGTGATCCCTGCTGGGCTATTCCACTTGTGACTGTGTTTTTAGTCCTAAGTGGGAGTCCTAAGCCCAGTCAACAGCTGAGCCATTTGCACATGGCTCGCTGCTTCCTCTTCCTTCAATTTTTCCATTTGCAGGGTGGGGAAAGCCATTACAACCAACTGCATGGGCCTTCAACTCTTGGCCAGCCATTGTGCAGCACAACCAGATTTCTTGCCATCTTCACTAATGGCTCGAATTTCAGCACGTTGGTCTTTGGATCACATAGCAGCTAAGCATCATTGTCAGTGTGTGCTACACCTACCTTGACCTCATCCTCTTCTTTGAGATCCACCAGCAGATCCATTATCTGGCAGCCACCTAGGACATCCTCTTCTATTGGGTGCCCAGTCATGTCTGCATCAGGGGCAATAACTTGGCAGTTGCTGCTGGCAGGTTGGCCACACCTCTCTCACACTCTCTTCTGCCAGTTCATACTTGGAGTTTTGGCAGTTTTCTCCATTCAGTTCTGGGCACAGTGGCAAAGATCTTGGTCCAAACTGATTGATAACAAGCTCTTTGAGAACAAACCTGTTGTCACATCTTGACAGTCATCTTTTTGCTGAAATTGCAAGGAGGAAGTTATACCTGCTCTGCTTAAGACATTCTTTTGTAACACAGTTTTTCTTTTTACAGGCAGATGATGAACCCAAGTGCTAAGTTTCATGACTCCATTTTAACTGTGAAACATATTTTAATGAATGCCCATGATTTTACATGTGAACTTGTTATGCTTGGACATATTTTGTCCAATCATTGCTTTTAGTCTTTTTCAATTTTTTCTCTCTATACTGTATATTTTAATGAACTTTAATTTTACATCCTTGTTGTTTGTTATTCTGTATAATTCAACCTGGGTTTATTTTATTTTGCATTTCTATTTATATCATTGTTTTACATGTTATTTATACACTCATTCTTTATTTTATCCTTTTACCATTTTCATGTTTGCCTTTTGAGCTACTATGGGTATTCATGTCTTTTATCATTTTTTTTGTGTTGCTTATGTGTCCTAAAACCACAACCAACCAATTTCTCTTTTTGTTGTGCTGCACATCATCAGTATCTGTTATGTAACACCCAAAATATTTAACTGAGAAACTTGCTCCAGGTGCAAAGATTTAAAAAAAAATAAATGAAGCATTCACTTCTTTTCCTTTTCAGAAGTGATTACAACTTTTGAAAAGTGCTTAATGATCTGCACTACAAGAACGTGAAGTCAGACTGACATTTCAAATGAAGTGTATGCAATCTTGCCAACACATGTCAGATATCAAACATAGAATGCAGCTTAGGCCATACTTAATGATATAAATGTAAAATTTAAAAATAATGATCTTTTGTTACCCAAATTACACATATAGTTATCATAAAAATGATAGGAATAGAACATATACTTAAATTAAAGCTCTATTCAAACATCAAAAGTTAATTTTAAATAAAATGATTTTAAAACATTGGCTGAATAAATTAAGACCAACAGTCAGATGCATTTGGTAAGATGTTTAGGACTTTGTCTCTCAAAAACTCACAAGACTTATCAACCTGATAAAACTATGTTGGAGGCTGGGTGTGTATCATGAGCCATGCATTAAGCATATTCTAAACTTATAAATGAATTGAGCCAGTTTTCAATTGCTGTTTCCAATCTCTTTTAACTGTTTTATTTCTAAACTTTAACTTAATGTCAAAAATTCATTTGGATATTTTTTCCCCATCTATATTCTGTTTATTCTTTTTTTTTTTCTCAAATTTTTATGTGATTTTTAAAATACTGTTTTTGATTACACCTTAAATACATCACAGAATTATTAAGTAATTATAGTTGTGTATAAAATATCTGCTTTTAACATGAATTGAAGTTGTTTAGCCATAAGCCCAGACTTTTTTTTTTCAGTCAGTCACACCAAATTCCACACCACACAGCAGCCCTGGAACTACACCTACCAATGAAGCTAAACAAGATGCTAAAAAACTTCACTATAAATCGGATATTTCTGGAGGCTCAATTTTAGATTCTAGGACAACAAAATTACCAGTTACAGTTCAGGTGAGTGTTAATATACATTTGGGGCCTCATCATATTTCAGTAAAACCCCATCATTGCTTAAATATTACATTCATGCATGCAAACCAATATACATCAAAATTCTCAAGTGACCAAATTTCACATAGGTCCTCCAGATTTTGCCATTTCCATTTTGAAACATTTCTTTTGTGAGCCTGCTGCTACATTAAACCATTAAAAATCAGCCCTAAGGAAATCCTTTTTGACATTGTTTTCACCTTATTCTTAGCCTGCTTCTTCTTCAAGCTTTTAGGAACACTGTTCACAACTCTTGCTTTATAACTGATGTTCAAAATGCATAGTCGTCTGGAGTCAAGAGTATCAAGTTGTGTGTTATTTTGATTCCATTTTAATCCAAGCTTAAGTACTGTAAGCAAGCTTGTTAAAAGTTTCAGCAGCAGTTCCAATTTATCCTTATTTACCTTCAGTTACACAATACTTGTAACTATTGCACAACTCCCAAGGTAGTTAATCATTTGGAGGTTGTTCTTCTCCATTTTGCAATCCAAAGTAGACATTTGAATATTAATGATAAGTGATAATTGTCTTTTGACCTCTCTAGGAAGAGTTTTCTTTAGCCGTTCCATTGAAGGATCCTTCCTTAACAAGCAACTTTCATCTACATTTTTATGTTCTAAACAAACCACTGCAATAACACATCTAACTCTATTGCCAATGGTTAGCATTTCAAAATGTCAATCTCACAGCACTTTGTTGTAAATAAACGTCTGTAGTATAACAAAAGAAATTAAATTTTTTTTTAAATTACTAAGTTATTATTCTTTAAGTTTTTAAACCTACATTATTTCTAGAATTAATTTTAACATTATTAGATTAATCCTTCCACACCCAGCCTGAAAAACTGGTTTACATCGAGAAGCCCAGCTTTTTTTTTTACTGTGATCAGCCAAAAAAATTAACTTTAGAACTTCCTGGCCAAATAATTAATGAAAGGAAAGATGACATGTTATATGGAAAATTATAATGCTGGATTTTACGAAAATAAAATATTTAATAAAAAAATTACTAGTTTTATTTTAATAAATAAATAAATACCCCCTCAAGCAGCTGCTTGCCACAGAGGTCTGACAGGAGCCTGTCAGTTTATATGCCAAGTAGAAGGTCTGAGAGGATGGCAGGACCTCAGCAGAAAAACGACACATACATCCCTGCCTTACCTGGGGCTCGAACCCAGGTCCCTTAGATCAGTAGCCAAGCGTGCTAACCACTGAACCACTGGGCCATTGGACCCAATAGGGGTTTTTTTTTTGGGGGGGGGGTAATGTAGTAAAAAATGCATCTGGCAGTGCAAATAAAAATTTATTAAAAAACGTAAAATAGAAATAATCATAATGCACAAGAATGGGAAGGTTTATTTATGAATAACAGATAAAAAAGTTTGCTTGAAACAAGAAAATTAGTCTCATTTTGTAAATTTTTTCTCAGTACCATACTTTGAGGAAAGTCTAGGCTTTCTGTCCACAGTGCTGAGTCAAAAAATTCAAATTTAGAATTTAAGCTAGAAGAACACATTGCCTTTGGCACATATCAGAATCTCATTTTCAAAGAGAATGAAGTTTTTCATTAACCTACTCTTTCACTTCTTAAAAATTATAATTTGAGCTAGCGGATGATGAGAAAAATTTTAATTCTTAAATTTAAAATGTTGCATTTCCCATACCCCTCTTTGAAAAATAGGTAGATTATTGCTGTCAGTGGAATATCTCTTGAAAAACTACCACTAAAATTTCAAGCTTATATACATATTATTTGTAAAACTCGATAACAGCTCTGTTGTTTCCATACTTAGTGATCTGTAAAGATATATATTAAAACTACCGAGGTATTTTAAAAATGCAAATTATCAATCCAACTACCAATCCAATAAAATAGAGTTTTCTAATTATCACTTTCAGTGTTCGCAATGGAAACTTCATGGCATTTACATTCTACCACCAAAATTTCAAATTTCTATCATTAACCCTTCCCGGGTCACCATTGAACATAGATGTTGACAGAATCTGCAGTGAGAGATCAAAGACATCAATAAACATCTTTCGTACAACTTCGATTTGTGAAATTTCGATTTTTTTTTATTGCTATTTGAAAATTTTCTTAGATATATTTAAAGATATGCAATTCAAGTTTGAAAAATAATATTTTCTTTTTTCATTTGATGCATATTTTATTAAACTAGGTAGTCACTGTAAGGAGAACTATGCACCACAGTGATGATACATAGGACTGGCCGGGCCTAGCCACCTAATGTCTGACCCCACCTTCTCCTGGTGTAGGCCGTTAGTACCTTTCAAAAGAGATACTCTCTTGTGGAATGGTAGGGCTGCTAGATTAGTGTGGCCTACTGATCTGGGCAACTATAGCTACTTTTCTTTTTTTCTCTACCTTGCTGAGGAGTGTTCAACCACACATGGTCCTGGTGCTGACCATATAAACCTACTGGACTGAAATAAAGCTCTGAGCTTGATTGTGGATCCTGAATTTGCTGCACTGGTGGGCTTCTGTGGTGTTTTCTGCTGTGTTTTCTGTTTGTGGGTTGACAGCCCCAAGTGAATAGATTCACAAGATATGTTTATCAGCTGGTGGATAATCCTGACCAGAGATCATTGCAGGCACCTGAACTCTTTGCTTTTACTGGCATCGTCAAATTCTACATTGGAGGAAGTCTTCCAGTGTAGATGGCTTCAGTCTTTAGTGGTGGGGGAACGGGTCTTTGCCCCATGTCTGCGATTAGGGGGCTGTTTGATATTGTTGTCATTCCCTCTCTCTCAATAAACATAGTTTCTTTTAACATCCCACTAACCATTTTCTCTCCATAGGTAGTTCGAACCTGAGGACATTACATAGAGATGATTCTCATGATGTCTTCATGAAGGAATTCCAGCGCTATAACTTAGATATTCTAGGCTTGCAAGACACCAGATGGACAGGTAAAGGTGAGATATTTAAAAATAACTTTAAATTTCTCTTTTCAGGGAGGGACGACAATGAAAATCACCAGGCAGGTCTGCTTCTTAGTAGACAAGCCAGTGATGCTCTTCTAGGATATGAATGCATTAATGAAAAGTTTCTTACAGCAAAATTTCAGACAAGCATTAAAGACTTGAATGTTATCTATTGTTATGCCCCTATTGAGGAAGAGGAGGAGAAGAAGGAAAGGTTTTATGAACAACTTCAGAATATTTTGAATATTGTCAAGAAAAGAGATATTACCCTTGTTCTAGGTGGCTTCAATGCCAAAGTTGGTACTGACTCTGACCTTTGGGGAGGAGGGATAAGCTCTTTTGATATTGGTAGCTGCAATGGCAATGGGCAACATCTCCTACAGGTTAGTAAACTCAATGGTTTCAGAATAACTAACACTTATTACAAACACTGCAACATACATAAGTACACATGGATTTCACCTGATGGACTGCATAAGAATGTGATTGATTATATATTAATTAACAGCAAATGGGCTATAATTCTGTTAGGAATTCCAGGTCATATAGGGGAGCTGAAATTGGATCTGACCATTACCTTGTTAAAAGTGTCTTGCAACTTAAATTTAAGAAGTGTTGTGCTAAGGTTTAAAATTTTACCTTTAATTCTGAAGCTCTGAAAGACCCAGTTAGAGCCAAAGTTTACCATGATAGGTTACTTAGTAATTATGACAGTCATGGTTTGCTTACTACTGAAGTTGAAGAAGAATGGAACCATTTTAAACAGGCTTTTCTTGAAACTAACAGTACAATTTTAGGGAAAAAGGAACTGAGGAGGCAAAATTATTTAAGTGATAAGGCACTTGAGCTTATTTTAGAAAGAAAGAACTGTCCTTAATCAATACTTTACTAGTCCTAATAGAAAGCATTACAGAGAGCTTAATAGACATGTAAAGGATCAGTTAACTTCTGATAAGAATCTTTGGCTTGGCTGACAAATCCGAGGAAGCAGTTAGACAGCACAACAGCAGAGAGCTGTACCAGATAGGTAATGTTTTGTGTGGTAGAAAATGGACAGATATACAGGGATTGAATGATAAACAAGATAAGGTTATAGAAGGTGAGGATTCTGTCGTGGCTAGGTGGGCTGAGCATTTCAGTGATGTTCTCACCAATGGCGTTAGTTCTCCCATTGTTAGTAATGATGATAGATGCATTACTGGCTTTAACGTTGGCCCTATAACACAGTCTATACTGTGACTTTTTTCTGTTTCTAAACTTAAATCCCCAGGGGTAGATGAAATTACTATGGAAATGCTTAGAGCTGGGAATATTTCAGTTATCAAGTGGATGAGTAAAATTTTGAATATCTTTCATGATAAAGGCATGGTTCCTAAGGATTTAATAGAGCTATTATTATCTCTATTTTTTAGAAAAAAGTGATTGCAGTTCTTGTGATAACTATAGGGGTATCCACGTACTTTCTGTTTCAGGTAAAGTTCTTTGCATGATTGAGCTTAATGGAATTAAGTGTCTGGTTGACGTAATTGCGTGATGAGCAATGTGAATTCAGAAGTAGCAGGGGATGTGTAGATCAGATATTTTCACTCAGGCAGATTCTTGAGAAATGTTTAGAGTTTCAGAAACTTTTGGTTACTTGCTTTGTTGATTTCAAGAAGACTTTTGACTTTGTAAGTAATGATGAGGTTAGGCAAAGGAGTCTGCAATCTCTTTTAAGCAGGATATTGTGCAGAGAGAGACTCCATTGGTTTCATCAAGTTGTCCATATGGATAATTGTAGATTAGTGAATGATGATATGCATAATTTGTTAAAGCCATCTGATTGCTATTTCTTAGAACTGAAAAATGGTACTGCTGATTTGCTTGTTAACCTTCTGATTTAAGCTCATAAGTTTGATTTCAACTATTATTAACAAATTTTTCCTTAAATTTTCAGAAATCTCATAAAAATTAACAAAAAAACTGCTATTTTTAAAAATAGTAGATTTTGGAAGTAATTACAAAGTAGGCACCACCCTTTTTTTTTCCGTTTTATACTCTTTTCTGCCATAAACCTCTTTTAGTATTCCCAGAATTATGTTTATAATTTATATAATTTATCCTAGTATGTGTCTTTTCCCACTCTTAAAATCGAAACTGTAAGTAACCGGAGCTTTCTTAGAAAGAAGAAGCAAGTCAAGTTGTTCAAAAGTTGCATTCAATATTAGTATATCAACAGCAGGTACTGTTGAGTGCAGTGACCCTTTATTGCTCACACATGCAGTAAAGTGCCTCTATAGTGGATGTTTACAGAAAGAGTTCTGGAATATAGGATAATGGCACCATGAATCTAGTCAATATTAACCTTTGTTTTCATTTCCATAGATTTATTTTGGAATATTATTGATTTTTCTGTTGGCTGATCAATTGATCTTTTTGACTTACGCTACATCAGATGGCTGACTTTACAAATTGTTGCGGATGTTATTTAATATTGCATTAGGCTATTAGTTAATTTT
This sequence comes from Ryuthela nishihirai, assembly GCA_038380435.1. Taxonomy (NCBI): domain Eukaryota; kingdom Metazoa; phylum Arthropoda; class Arachnida; order Araneae; family Heptathelidae; genus Ryuthela; species Ryuthela nishihirai. The sequence continues at coordinate 42,918,832 of JAWZYU010000001.1, read as the reverse complement.
CTTTTATTATTTCATTCTAATCTTGTATTTTTGAAGGGAAGCAAAAAGTACTTCCTTGGCAGCAAAATAACCATTCCTCCATTTCATAAACTGGGCAGAAAATCCCATTAATGCGAGCAATCCAAGTAACCTTGTATAACACTGGCCAATGTTTTAAAATATACTACACTGAAAAATAAATCATTAAAAGAAATGAAAATCATGTTTCATGCAAATATTATATTATTTGTGAAGAAATTTACTTTCAATGAATATATAATGTAACTGTTTTTATTCATCAGGTTTCCAAAATTAAAGCTTAATTGCATAGTCTGATTTTTTTTTTTTACTTTATCACTGTAAAAAAAGTCTTATTAAAATTACCATGCTTTAAAATTTACTTAAACTTTTTATTTTCATAAAATTCATAATTAAATTCTGTTTAATTTGGTATATATTTCAGTTGATTAGTTATTTTTTAAAAAAATTCCAAATTTGACTTGTTGATAGGACTTGGCATTGTTGGCCAAAAGCCTGGACTTTCCTCAAAGTATGGTAATTTTAATGTTGGCCCTATAACACAATCTGAAGTTATTTTGGCTACCTCTAAACTTAAACTTCATAAATCCCCAGGGGTAGATGAAATTACTACAGAAATGCTTAGAGCTGGAAATGTTTCAGTTACCACTTGGATGACTGAAATTCTGAATATCTTTTATGATAAAGGCATGGTTCCTAAGGACTTTACCAGAGCTATTGTTATCCCTATTTTCAAAAAAGGTGATCGCAGTTCTTGTGATAACTATAGGGGTATCAGCCTACTCTCTGTTCCAGGTAAAGTTCTTTCCATGATTGTGCTTAATAGAATTAAGAATCTGGTTGACAGTCAATTGTGTGATGAGCAATGTGGATTCAGAAGTAGGGGATGTGTATCAAACCCTGTAGGACATCAAACCCTCCTGAAAATGGGGCTGCGTAGCCGCAGGCTGCTCTGAGTGCCCATACTAACCTTGGTTCACCATCAAAAACACCTACAGTGGGCACGTGAGCATCAAAACTGGACCTTGAATGATTGGAAGAAGGTTGTCTGGTCTGGTGAATCTCATTTCCTGTTACACCATGTGGACAGCTGGACACATGTCATTTACCTGGGGAAGTGTTGGCACCAGGATGTACCGTGGGACAAAAACAAGCCGATTGAGGAAGTGTAATGCTTTTGGCAATGCTCTGTTGGGAAACCATGGGTCCAGTCATTCATGTGCAGGAAACTATGAATGTCTACCACCTATATAAACATTAGTACAGACCAGGTACATCCTTTCATGGCAGCGGTAAACCCCTCTAGTAGTGCCTTCTTTCAGCAGGATAATGCGCCATGCCACACTGCCCAGATTGTTCGAGAATGGTTCGTGGAACATGAGGAAGACTTCCAGGTATCTCTGGCCTCCAAATTTCCCAAACATAAAATCCAATTGAGATCTATGGTTTGTGTTGGAACAGCATATCTGATCTGTGGCGGCTCAACCACGTAACTTACAAGAGTTAAGGGATCTGCTGATAACGTGTAGGTACCAGATACACAAGACACCTTTAGAAATCTTGTAGCGTCCATGCCTCAAGAGCTGTTTTGGCAGCACGTGGAGGACCAATATCATATTAGGCAGTTGGTCATAATGGTTTGGCTCTTCAGTTACAGTGATACCACATGAAATAAGTCTGCTGCAAGCCTTTTGATGCCCTGGATGATGAAAATATTGCATGATACTCCATCTTTTGACTAGAGAACTTGAAGAGCAAACCTTGAGTTAATGTGAAGGGCAAACCTGTCATGGCAAAAGTTGTGGATGTAGGTGGAAGCTTCAAGGATGGTATAAAGGTCAGTGCTAGTAGAAGGTATAAGATGTGAGAAGTTACAACCCCTTCAGAGATACTGACAGAAGGGATTATGAAAACAAAGGAGTCTGAAATCATGGAATCAGCATCTTGCTTTCAGCTGGGCAAGGAAGCAGATGCATTCATAAAAACTTGAGGCACCTTTCTTTTTAATATAAAAAGTAAATATAATTCTACATACACTAATTTTAACTAGTAGAATTTGCTGGTTAATAATATGGTGATAACAATATGAAAAAATTGTTGCCAATCAACAAACTAACACTATGGAAGTAACACCACAAAAACTGTAGGATGGGAACAAAACCATGTCACAAAATTAAACAGTAATATTAAATAATGAAATAAGCTCGACATATTTCAATCAAGTAATAAATCAGCACTTTAGCGTCGATTTAAATTTAATAAAAATATTAGCTATATACTAGCGGCCAGTAGCTCAGTGGTGCAGAGGACTTGACATGTTATCAGGAGGTCATGGGTTCGTATCCCACCCGGCTCAAGACAATTTTTCCTCTAAAATTTAAATCTACACTAAAGTGCTGATTTATTATACTTGATAAACAGTATTAACTCATGAGGTAATGAACATACTTTATATTGATTGCTGTTGCAAAGTAACAAAAAAGATCGGAGTTTTTTACACATCATCTTCCACATGAGCACCATTCATTGCACAGGCAATCCCCAATCAGTTATCAATTTTAATCCATGCTCTCAAAGAATATCTACTGTAACGGGAAATGTCATTACAAAGTCATGAAAGATGAGATTTATTTCAAAAGATGGGATTGAGTTATTAATTGTTTCAACATTATTTGTCATTGATTTATTTCAACATTATATCAGTTGTCATTGATTTATCACAACATATTATCAGTCATTGATTTATTTCAACAAGATTGGATTGAGTTTACATGAGCCAATCAGTTGGCCTCTGGAATTGGTAATCTGGGGGTTCCCAGATTTTTCCCTTTTTTTTTTCTTTTATTACTATGTGAAAGATGTCATGAATGCTAATCTTATTCTGATATTCCAAACGTACACATTAGGTTATTCAATATTCACATCAAATGTCATTTTCACAATTATAAAAGATATACTTTAGTGAAAAGGATGAGATTGATTGGAGATTGTCTGTACATTGAATAGTGCTCACATGAAAGTTTCTGTATGAAAAAAATGCAAATTTCCCTGACTTTGTAACAGCAATCAATATTATATATTCATTATTTCATGAGTTATTACAGTTTATGGAGAGAGGGGGTTGGCTCAATCATTTGCATGCATATCCAAGGTTCCAGTCCCACCTATGCCAGCATTGAGATTTATCTCTGCTAAACCACTTCCTTCTCTTTGTCAGTAGGGGACACTGATGGGAGTGGAAAGGGAGCTGGCATCATACTGACTGATTCAACTCCTTCCTCCTTTGCTTCAAAAGCACTGAAAAGAGGTAAAAATTGTGAAAAAAAAATATAAAAAATTTCAAAACATATAAAGTTCATTTTAAACATTGAAATTGAGACAAATCATTTCTGGATCAAATTGCATTACTGCCAGGAAAAGTTTAATTTCAAAACATCAAAAATTTCATTAAAAAATTGTAATTCCTTGAAGTTAATTTCTGTTTAACAAAACCTTTTTTTACAACTTATGCTAAGGACGAGAAATACCATTTTCAGGTCAGTAGAATTAAAAAAGTGAAAGCAAGATCGTGACTTCCAATACTTGGAAGTAGTAAGTCAGAGTAAATTTAATTAGAAAGATTTCATGAAGTTGGAAAGTGAAAACTATAAGTATTTCATAAAAGATAATGCAGAAACAAAAGAGCACCGAGGAAGTACTAGTCCACATAAGAACTGCTATAATGATTAATGTAATGACCAACTTCTAGCATAGTTTTCTTCACTGTATGTGAGGGTCCACCCATTCACTTTTACTTTTTCTTAACCAGGTTTACTTTATTTACATTATATTTATTATTTTGGGGATTATTAATAACTTCAGTTGGATTATCACTTTTCCTCTCCAAGACTGCTAAAGGAGTTCTGCATGTGCAATTCTAACTTTTGATTGACTGCCACTACTGCATGCATCAGGACATGTCCCCTCTTGCATCATAGCTAGTGCAAGCACAAGATTATGCAAATCTATTTTCCAGCATGCATCACATACACACACGTGTCGGTTGCATGCCACATGTATTGTAAAGGATGTTAGGTCACAGAGCTAGTAGAGTGTCATTAGTTTTTGTTGTTGAGTAGATACGGAGTAGGAATAAAACTAAGAGAGTTGTTAGTAGTTAAGTGGAGAAAGCTGGTAGTTGAGAGAATGTGAGCTGTGAGTTGCACAAAATATTGTATTCATGAGTTTATTTGGTGAGTCTTGATTTTTTGGAAATAAATTTTGTTTTATGAAATATTTTGACTTTTCTGTTTTTTTTTCTCTTGAACAGGATAAATTGATTTTTATTAGATTTAAACTTTAACAATTGACAATCCTTTTAAATTCTTTATAACTAAGTAACGCAAAATATACTTGGCGAACCTTTATTTAACTTCATTTGGCAAAATTAATTGCCTGGTGCCTGATGCTATCCGGTAAATTAGCTTAATTTTGATCAGTTAAAACATCCAAAGTGAAGAAGTTTAACATGCTTTTGGAGCATTAAATGTAGGACTGATGACTTTTAAAATGTTAAATTGATTTTTTTATAGATAATAATTCTTCTTACTATTTCAGTTTGACATTCCTGATATATCAAACAATAATCCTGAAGATGCAGCTTCTCCTTCAAAGAAAAGACCTCAGGAATTGGAAGAATCTGATATAGAAAGAAAACGCAGCAGATCTGCAGAATTGGATTCTACAGTGTCTTTTCTTACATCTTCACAAACTGATATGAGATTGCCATTTTTGGAAAAACAGGCTGATGATTCAGAAGATGCAACAGATGACTCACAGGTATTGTAACAGAAATTTCAGTCATTATGTTTCTTAGGTTGAAATAAAAAGTATATGAATGCTAATTTGCTGCCAGATGTTGCTTACTCTGGTATATAATTTTAGCATACTTAAGATGAACATCTGCTCTGAACTTAGCTCATCTCACAAAACAAATGAATCATCTCTGTAATTCCTCACCTAATACTGTATAAACACCTCCCTTCACATGAATTACAGCAGCAATTATTCACATTGAATTACAGCACCTAATAGGTGTGGACTCCACCAGTCATCGAATATTATAATTTAACTCAATTCTGGTCTGCTCCTCCAACAATAGCACTCACTATTGAGTTAGATTATATGGGTGCCTATTTTGGTGTTTCGCCCTCTATTCCAGATAGTCCCAAAGGTTTTCGATGGGATTTACATATGATGATTTTGCAGTCCAATCCAGGTGTCTCAATGTTACCTCTTGCTCCTCAGCCAGTCAGAAACAGTTTTGGCCCTGTATACATTGCAGTTGTCATCCTGGAACACCAATGTCTGTGTTGGATTTGTCCTTCACATGAAGCACAAAAGGTAAAACCTGATCATTCAAAATCTGTATATTGCCTTCTTGATTTAAACAGATCAATACCTCAACTAATGGGTAAGCATCCTTAGAACCATGGTAGGTAAAGTATCCTCAGAACATCACAAAAACACCTCCACCTTGAATAACATCTTGGATAGAGCCCAGAGGGATGACTTCGCTACTCCTGCGATGCAACTATCTTCCTTGTAGCATTGGAATACAAACAAAAATGTGACTCATCAAATAACTGTTTTCTAGTCTTCAATGTCTATAACACCTAGCCCAGTATAACAGGGCTGCTTTACTCCAAACAACCAAAACATTATGGCCATCTGCCTAATATGATGTTGGTTCTCCAGTGCCACCAAAACACCTCTTACCTGGTGAGGCATGGACACCACAAGATTTCGAAAAAGTGTCTTGTGGTATCTGGTACCAACACGTTACCAGCAGATCCTTTAACTCTTGTAAGTTACGTGGTTGAGCCACCACAGATCATATATGCTGTTCCAATACAAACCATAGATCTCGATTGGATTTATGTTTGGGAAATTTGGAGGCCAGAGCAATACCTGGAAGTCTTCATGTTCTGTGAACCATTCTCGAACAATCTGGGCAGTGTAGCATGGCGCATTATCCTGCTGAAAGAAGGCAGAGGGTAATACTGTTGCCATGAAAGGATGTACCTGGTCAGCAATGATATTTAGGTAGGTGGTAGACATTCATAGTTTCCTGCACATGAATGACTGCACCCAGGGTTTCCCAGCAGAACTTTGCCCAAAGCATTATACTTCCTCCATCGGCCTGTTTTTGTCCCACGGTGCATCCTGGTGCCAACACGTCCCCAGGTAAATGATGATTCCCTAGCTTACAATTTGTTGCTATGGATATTTTAACATCGTATTAGGTTTTATATTAATTTTTCTTTTATTATTACTTTCTTTTCCACTAAAAAAAAACTTTGATCCTGTATTGTTTTCTAATATTTATGAAAATAAATGAGGTCTTGGATACAGAAGCAAAAAGGGCTTCCTTGGCAATGAAATCAGTCCTTCTATAGGGGGGGGGGGGGGGGGGGGGCATTTTTGGTATAGGCATTTTTCAGCAGAAAGACAACACCAGAAAAGAAACAGCTTTGCCTTATCCAAGGCTTATTAGTGAAATATTAGATATTTTACTACTAAATTATACTTTTTACTGGTGAATGTAATATTGAAGAGGATCTGTTAATCTCAGCCCCACTGGTGCTGGTGAGAAACATATCACCCACATAGAGAGGATAGTCATTTCCCTAAATTGCCATTCATTGGTGCCCTGGATGACCTCCCCTGCCTTGGCACACCCATGTTCTTATGAAAATATCAGCAAATAAAACCACCAATCCATCCCAGTCTCAGAGCAACTAGCACATTAACAGGAATCCTCCATTCAAGCCCAGTAGGCAGATTGGTAGTTTTTTCACACTTGCCTGGTTATAGTGTGTAAGTTACATTTAAATTATATAAAGTAATGCAGAAATTTTACAAAAATTCCCCGCCCTGCCCACGGTCAGTAGGGGACACTGATGGGCTTGGAAAGGCCGTCGTCCGTCGGATGGGACGTTAAGCCGTGGCCCTGTGTTCGGGAGAGCCATACCCTGTTCACGTTAAAGAACATGCTGGATGGCCTTGACAGGAGGCTACCATCTCTCCCAACAGCTGTTCCAGTGGGTTTCCTCCCCCAACCTTCTCTGAGCCTTCGGGGTCCATGTGACCTGGCCATTTAGCCCATGATGTGCAAAAAAGTGCCGCTAAGAGGTAAAACAACCCAACGCGGAAATTTTACTAGTAAAATTGAGCCAAGTTTTGCTTTTTCTGGAAGATATCTCTGTAGTTTACATCATATTTACTATGTGTTTAACATAATTTAGAATAACGCAACATTCTTCAAGAATACATCCTTTGAATTAATCAAATCATTGCCTTCATATAACTTTTGCCAGATTTAGTTGACACCAGACAAAACACATCCCAAGCCTTTTTCTCATCACCCTGAAGCAGGTTGTCAAATATCTGGTCTCTGAACAGCTCGCTGATCTGAGGACTCACAAAAATTCCCCCATTAATTTTTGTTTTAATGAGTCGAGGGAATTTGTCAGCCTAGTACTTGAAAGCAGATGCAGTCTAGTCCATGGCTTTTATGAAGTTTTTCATCACACCGAGTTTGATATGTAGGGACAGTAGCAGGATTTTGTGCATTTCTGCAAGTGCTGGGTGTTCCACATTCTTCTCTCCAACCTTCAGAGATTTCATCTGAGGCCAGTTTCTCTTCATGTAGTGCAGTCTTTGCTCAGCTGTCCCATTCACATAAGAAACAGCAGTACTTCATGTATCCCAGCTGCAGACCCATCAACAGAGCCACTACCTTCATGTCACAACAGAGATGCCAGCCATACTTGCTGTATTGAAGACAGTTCAACAGCTGTTTTAGGTTGTCGTAGGTTTCTTTCATCTAGACAGTGTCCGACCAGAATGGATGGATGCCAATTTCCATTATGCAGCAACACTGTCTTGAGACTCAATTTCAAGGAGTCTATGAATAGTCACCATTCTTGAGGGTCATATTTGATTCCAAGGACATTCATCAGGCCATCTACATCAGAGCAGAACACAAGGTCATCTTCCTTTCTGAAGTAAGGCACAAACTGCTCATGACAGTTACGAGGCATCACTACTGCTGTATTAAAACTGCAAGGTTCACCTGTGTTGTACTTATGGTTCAGGAAGTCGCTCAAAAGACTTGCTCACCTTACGAGATGTTGCTTACAACTAACAATTGCATCATCTTTTGTCCACGATCGTAAAACTGCGATGTCATGACAACTATATTGCATCAGACAATGATGCAATACCTCTGGGGGTTGTGTGTATGGCAGGCTGATGCAATACAACACAATATATTGCAATCTGGAGTTTAAAATACAGCGTTGCGAAATGGTTACCTATATACTAAATGGGGACTGAGTCATTTCTACACGACCATCTCTGTCTCTCCTAACAAGAGCCAATCAACAAATTTTATTTTCAATTTCATGTTCAGCACCTCGAAATTAATAAAGATTGGCTATTTTCATTTCAAGCCTTTTTGTATGTTGTCCGGTATAATTGACTGCATCACATAAAAGGAATTTATACCACCTTCTGTTGGTGCTGTCCTATTTTTTATTCTTTATTATAATTTAATATTTTTCACTCTGCTGCATTTTTATATGACAGTGATTTGTTGAATGAAATTATCAGTGCAAATCCATATAATATGTATCATTTATAGGAAAATAATAGATGTGTGTACTGATTATATTATTTACATTTTCAGCCAAACATTGCTGTTACATCAGATATAGTCAGCACATCACCTCTTCGCAAAAGGCAATGGGATTCTGAAGATAGTGATTTGGAAGCAAAGCGCCACAAAACAAACTCTGTACCAGTGCTTGAATGTAGGATAGATGATTCAGCTGATACTACTGATGATTCACAGGTGCAATAAGTTATTTATAAATAAAGCTTTGAATGGTGATACCAAAATATATTTTTAAAATATTTTTAACTGGAATATTTGTATACATGGAAAGATGATTATAATTTTGAGTGACCAGTTATTTGGTAACAATAAGTGCATGATAACATAAGATGGCAGCATTTGTTTTTTGAGATGAGTCCTTATGACTGGGAACTTTTGCTGTCAATTACTTCAGTTTTCATAACTGTTTAAATCTGGGCTGTGCAACTCAGTTAGCAAAGAACCATTATAAAGAAAACCATATTCTGAAAAAGTCACAGAAAAAAATTCTCTAAGAGCAAACATATTTCTAATGAGGAATTAATTTGAAAAAGTGTGTTTTAAGGAATCAAGGAATTTATTTAAAATATACATTTTTCAATGAGTAATATGAATTAACAAAAACACTAATTTAAAAAAAAAAAATCAACATAAATCATTTTTCATTAAAGAAAAATCTTTGATAAGAAAACAAGTCTTCAGGACAAAAAATATATTTTTTAAGTATCATTAAAAATATACTAATTAGATTTTCTTTTTTCATGTTACTCACATATAATCCAGTTGGCATCAATTTTGGATGTCACAACTCTTAAAAGGACATACTAAAAAAAATGATGAAAAGCCATGTGTTGCCAACCCTCCTTAATATACTATATGAATATTGCTGAAATTCAAAATTTAGATAGACTTCGTTTAGATCTTTAATTTACCTTCAGTATCATTCCTATAAACAGTTTATTATTCAAGTTATTGAATTTCTAATTATATAGTAGGTCACTGTAATACAATAATAGTAAAGTTTCAAAAATAATAAAATTAACAAATTAAGTACTCAAACTGAAATAAAATATTTAACCCTTTGCACTCAAGAGGCGACACTCAGTTGCCACTTGGTTTGATGCAGCAACTCAAATAGCGACTGAGAGGTGACAATAATTGTTTTATAAACAGATATCGTTCCTCTTTACATTTTAGATGTTTAATGCCTACATCTTATATAAACTTGTAAAAAACGCAAAGAAATGAACATCCGGTTAGTCATTTGAAATATGTTAAATCATTGGTCGATCAACTAAGAGGTGATTTTCGACACGTTCGTAACACTTGTCCTGACAAACCAAGAATGGCCCTTGGCGAGTGCTTCATAAAATATTACATAAAGCAAAATTGCAAAGCTTGATATTCAATATTAGGTCTTGTATAATGTAAAATTACATGAAATATTGAAATAAAATAGTTTTATCAATTATTTTATGTATGATTTATTTTTATGTTAGTTGTAAAAAATTTCATCAACTTTTTAGCAAAAAAGCTTCGATTTGCTACTTTCCTATAGCGAAAACACGTTCGAGTGCAAAGGGTTTAAAATTTAATAATTTACAAAATCACTATATAAACTGAACCAAATGTTCAATAAGTTTCACCAAAGTTAAAAAGAAAGTCAACTTTAAATCTTCATTCCTCTTACCTTAAATTACATTTGGGGGGGGGGGGGGTTCATTAGGTATTTGGTCATTTGGCCTGCAAGCAAATTAGAAATTTTAAATATTAAAGGTATAGTTGCTTAGTCCATTACTAGGATATTTTAAAATAGATTTCTACCAGTTCTTGTTACTTTAGGTTCTGCACCCCCCCCCCCCCCCAAAATTTATTTGCGATTGGCAGTGCATCAGTGAGGTCATTGTGGGGCAGAGGTCTTTTTATCCTTACAGTAGAAAAATAATTGTAGATACAGGATTATGACATGCTCCCACTCTTCCAGTCATGGAGGTCAGCTTGCAGTTTGTGGCACTATGGAGTGGAAATGTTGGCATGTCCATAGAGATCACACTTGAGGGAACAAGGGAGGGTATCCTGAGAAGCACATCTAATAACCCTTTCAGTGTTTTATAGATATCTTATAAAAATGTATAATTTGGGCTTGTTAAATAATATTTTCTTTTTTTATTTGATACATATTTTATTAAACTGTGACATGAATAATTTGTTAAAGCATCTGATTGCCATTTCTTAGAAACCACTGTAAAATATGTTACTCATCATCATCATCCTCAGACAGCCATGAGCTACAGAGTTCCAACCAGATCGTGCAATTTAGTTCTCCAAGCAAGTCTCTCCTGAGTACATCTACTGCATCTGGCCATTGCACACTAATTCTAATAAGGTCCTGTTTGACATTGTCTGCTCACCGCATCCTAGATTTCCCCCTCTTTCTGAGGCCTTTAAGGCACACTGTTCATAACCCTATTCGCCAATCTATAATTATCCATACCGTCAACATGGCCAAACCAACGGAGTCTCTCTCTGCACAATATGCTGCTTAAAGGAGGTTGCCGACTCCTTTGCCTAACCTCATCATTAGTTACAAAGTTGAACCACCTAATGTTCAAGATACTGCGTAAGCTTCTACAATCAAAAGCATCTAGTTTCCTGTTATCTAGTTCTCAAAGCGTCCAAGTTTCACTACCATAACTAACCCTGGAAAGAATCAAACTATTATACAGTCTAATTTTAGTCTTTAGGTCTTCCATATGAAGAAAGGGGGACAGCAGCTGTGAGACAATCATCAAGGTCTTTCCAGAAGGCAATTCTATGTGGAAGATATACAGAGCTGTAAACAGAAATATCAAGAAGAGGCAGATGACAAACCCCTCTAAGTTAGTGGTGAGAGGTATGACCTGGAATGGAGAATGGTGGCGACACTCCCAGGAGCTGGACTATCTCCATCCAGATAAATCAGAGAAAAATGCTAGGTCATGGAATTAGCAGCTGTTTTTGAGGTCATCAAGATTCCTCTGGACACCACGGCAGTTTCATTGTAGGAGTATGACCACCTTAGGACTTAGGGGATTGAATAAATGACACTCTCCATCACAGACAATGTTTTTGATAAATGAGTGTGGTCAGTGCCCATGTCTTTGGAATCATCCAATGGGCATGGATCTGAGACCCAACAAATGAGGAAGTGGTAATGTCTGTTTATTGGGCCTTGGTGGGGGCCTTTTCAATTTGGAAGATCTGGCTGTCTGAGGTGGAGAAGGAGGTGGCCTTCCAAAGGTGGAAGTGAAGGTACTGAAACCAGAATGGGAACTAGAGTCACAGGTGAAGTGAACATTGACTGCAGTTTTGCCTGCTCTAAGAAGTACAAAGTGGCCAGTGAGAAAGACTCAATAGGTGGAATACTGATGATAGATGCTGTGGGAATGACAGGCTTCCAAGCAGCTACAAAGGCATAGGGAAGTCTGCCAGATGGAGGTGGCAGAGAAATGATCTTTATCACTTCCAAATTTGAGATCTACTGTATCATTTTGACATGTTGGACCTCTTTTTCCTCTTTCCACTTTAGCTTCCCAGGAGCTACACCAGTATAGGAAAATTTTGCGAGGTGGAGGTGCAACAATTTCTCACTTCCAGATAACTAGATGTTTTGGATCATTTTGGCATGCTAGACCCATTTTTCTTTCTTCCACTTGGGACATCATCATCATCCTCAAGAAGCCAAGGGCTACGGAATCCAACCAGACTGTGCAATTTAGTTCACCAAGCATATCTGTCCTGAGCTACATCTGCATCTGGCCACTGCACACCAATTCTAACAAGGTCCTGTTTCACATTGTCTACCTACCGAATCCTAGGTCTCCTCTCCTTTCTGAGGCCTTTAGGCACACTGTTCATAACCCTATTTGCCAATCTATAATTATCCATATGGGCAACATGGCCAAACCAATGGAGTCTCTCTCTGCACAATATGCTGCTTTAAGGAGGTTGCCAACTCCTTTGCTTAACCTCATCATTAGTTACAAAGTTGAACCACCTAATGCCCAAGATACTGCATAAGCATCTGGAATCAAAAACATCTAGTTTCCTGTTATCTCGTTTACAAAGTGTCCAAGTTTCACTACCATAACTAACCCTAGAAAGATCGTAGAATTTGATGATGCCAATAGAAGCAAAGAGTTCAGGTGCCTGCGATGACCTCTGCTCAGGATTATTCATCAGCTAATAAACATATCCTGTGAATCTATTCACTTGGGGCTGTCAATCCACAAACAAACAGAAAACACAGCGGAAGATTTTCCCTCCACAGAAGCCCAACAGTGCAGCAAAATCAGGATCCATAATCAAGCTCAGAGCCATAATTCCATTCAGGTTGGTATATATGTGGTCAGTACCAGGACCCTGTGTGGTTGACCATTCTTCAGGGTAGAAAAGAAAGAAATGTAGCTATAGCTGTCCAGATCAGTAGGCCACACTAATCTGGAAGCCCTCCTTTTCCGTTCACTTCCACAAGAGAGTATCTCTTTTGAAAGGTACTAACGGTCTGCACCACAAGAAGGCGGTGTTGGACATTAGGTGCTAGGCCTGGCCGGTTCTATGCATCATCACAGGGGATTGGTGCATAGCTCTCCTTACAGTGACTACCTAGCTACCATTTACAGACCAAATGTTGCTATAATGTTCAAATTTTTTACTTTAATAAAATTCAGAATTAGTTTTTATTAGTTTGGTATATAACATAACCTATTTCTGTTGATTAGTTATTTATTAAAAATATTCTAATTTGACTTGTTTATTAGACTCTGCAACAAGTCCAGACTTTTCTCAAAGTATTGTATAGAGGGGAAAAAAATTAGAAAATAAAAGAAATGTTTACATTGAACAAGAATTTTTTTTATTATTATTCAGAAATAAATAGCCTTTCTATTCATGTGCATTATAATCATTTCTATCTATTAGTGTTTTTTAAATAATTTTTTGTATGTTGCCAGATGCATTTTTTTTACTATATGACTTTAAAAAAAGTCCTATTAAAATAAAACTTGTCTTTTTTGTTAAATATTTTATTTTCAGAAAATCCAGAATTAAATACTGATTAATTTGGCATATAACATTCCATGATTCTTTTCATTAGTTATTTAGCAAAAAGGTTCTGAAGTTAAATTTGGCCTCTGGATGTAAACCACTTTTTCAGGCTGAACATTGGAAAGTTTAAGACACTGACATTCTCTTTGTTTGTAAAATCACTTTGCGAACTGAAACTATTATTTACCAGCCCATTGGCTGAAGACTACATGTTAAACTTCCCTTGGGCACAGGCTGAACAATGTACAAATGACATTGATGTTTTCATACTGTTTTACAGGTCCCACTAAAATAGTTAATGCTCAAGAAGTTGAAAATAAAAGTCATAGATGAATATGGTTGAGGGTCCATTTCATATGGCACAGATGAGAGTACAGAGACAAAAGATACTTACTCATGCCATATACAGATTCACAAGTTTCCTTACCATGTTTGAGGGAACTTATTTTCACAAAATTTATGTTATCTAAGTTTGATCATAATTAAAGAGAATAATTAAACCAGTCTTCATCAAAAGACCAGATTGTAATATTATATGAAGTAAATATATACTCCATATTATATAAATAATAAAAATAAATACCCCCTCAAGCAGCTGCTTGCCACAGAGTTCTGACAGGAGACTGTCAGTTTATATGCCATAGAAGAAGGTCTGAGAGGATGGCAGGACCTCAGCAGAAAAACGATACATACATCCATGCCTTACCCAGGGCTCGAACCCAGGTCCCTTAGATCAGTAGCCAAGCACGCTAACCACTCAACCACAGGACGGCTCCATATTATATATATACTAAATATTATGAATGAAAATTAGTACCTTGATTCAAATGATTCAGCAGTGTTATGACTACACCACTGATTGGTAGTATGCTAGAAGACCTGCATACCACTAACCTCAGCTCATTGGAGGGCATGACTGGAATGGAGCAGGCAGCACCTGAATTAGACCAGTGATAAATTGGGAGAGGTTCTATTTTCTGATGAATAAGTATATAGCATAAGTGGTGATTCTCAGTGCTAATGCATATGGAGAGACTGTAGGATACATTATCACCCTTTCGATATCGTGGAAAGGGACCATTTTGGTGGTTTGTGGTCTGGGGAGCTATCACTATTAATGATTACATGACCTGCATATCTTCTCAGGATTTATTGGAGGTGTCATTGGGTCAGAATTCATTTTTGTGAGTGTCAGCCACTTAGAGCTCATGTAGTGGAGGAATATTTTGAAAGTGAAGATATCCAGAGAATGGATTGACCAGTGAGGGGTCCAAGACCTAAATCCTATTGAACATGCCTGGGATGTTGTGGGAAGGTGGTGAGTTGCATGTAGTCAACCCCTTCCAAGGACCCTTCATGAACTGAGAAATGCTCTAATAAAGGAGTGGAATTTGCTTCCCTCTGCATTGTTGAATAACTCATAAGGAGTAATCATACTCATTACTAAATAGTGTTAATTTCAATATCGCAGTGATCTATAATTTTTCGTCATTGGAAATATTTTCTGTTATATTCTTCGATTGAAAGTTTTATTTTATACTTGAGCAAGTATTCTAATATATTCTTTATTTGAAATGTAAGTATTAATATATGTGATATTAAATATCCTCTGAAAATTTCGTTAAATTCTAAAAGAGATTTCTTGAAATATTTCCAAATACTCTACTAATTTGTAATGGCTTCATATTGATATCTTCTCAGTTCAGATGAATTTGATTGGTTAGAATTGATAAATTTTTGGTAGACATATTATAGCTTTTGGTTGAACAGAATAATACAAATTTTTGTTTGTAATGTAATCAATACATTATTGCTTCTGGTGAATATGAGATTTATGTTTATAAAGAAAATGAAGTTTTATATTTTTGAATTTTGGAACCTTTAACAGTAGTACTAACAGGTGATGGGAAAATGTAAATAATAATAATATATTACTAGCCCTATAGAACAATACAAAATAATGTTACCCACTGATGGCTAGTTAACATCATGCCACATCTGAATGAATTTTCTGTTATACCAGCAAGCCACATCAGATAACATTCAGTGATATGCAAGATAAGAATTCTTTTCTTCTATTATTTTTTTTAAACTATTTAATAGTTCAATTTCAAATACATTTTTAATAAAGATAGTTACAGACCTGATCTGCATGTAGTTATGATATATGTTTGATGTCCGAATTTTGCAGAATGCAATCTTTTATTATCACATGTATTTGTATATAAAGAATCTAGGTATTTCTCTCACATAAACAAGAGACTACCTGCAAGCCATTTCACACAACAGTGTTTATAAGATATGTGATTTTAAGAAAAATCAATGTTACTTTATTACTTTCACTATTACTTAAAATTATTTTTGTATGCTTCACTGAGCTTCTCAGCTCCATCTCAGACTTTCAATATGTTTCATTAGTGACTTTTGAACTCTCATAAGTTTTAAAGATCAAAAGATCCACAAAGACTTTATCATCAAAACTATTTAAACCTGTTTTATGTGAGTATTTTTGTTTAATTTTTGTTTCATTGCACTATTATGCTGAGGAGGTTTTTCTGTCCTCCCTACTATAGCTTGAGATAGCAGGCATCCAGTCAGGCTGCCAGTTATCCCCTACTCTTCTTATCTTGTATCCTATTTATTTGCACTTCTACTAGTAAGTTATCTGGGTATCTGTTTTTGACCAATACATTCTATCACCAGAATTTAAAATTTCTAGTATAAATATATTGTTTGCCAAATTGCTTCAAGTTTTCCTACATTTAATGCCCTTTAATGATGTAAATTAAAGCCTTTGGGAGGTTTTGAAAGCTATGAATCATAAATATATGTTTAGTACCTATTCAACTCAAAACGAATTTTTCATTAATTTCACAAAGCAAATAAGTTGCTTTTCCCCCACTCACCCCTGGGGCTGAAGGGAGAAATTGTTGTTGTTAATGTAAACCCTTGATCAAGACACTCCACCACTAAAATATCAGATATCTAGCCCAAATAGATCATTTGCAATTTTGTTTAAAGTTTGTAAATTTTGAACTTTTTCAGACGCCAGAGGGCACAATTAAAAGTTTTAGAAGATTCAAAGAGTGATTTGTAATGTTTTATCAATGCCTACCCAACCCAAAAAGAATTCTTAATTTATCTTCAGAAAAAAAAAAAAGTCCATCCCCTGTAAGTAATTGAAAGTGTTAGTAATTGAAACTTCATGACATTCACATTCCACCACCAAAAAAATTAAATTTTCTCATATAAATACATTGTTTGCAATATTCATTTAAAATTTTGCAATTTTTAGCTTTTCCATTATTAGAGGGTGCAATTATATGTTTCGGGTGATTCAGAATCTATCCAACACAAAAGGAATTTTTAATTTATCTCTAAAAACAAAAAAAAAAATTCAATAAAAGTTGATGCCTACAGACAAAAAAGTGAAAACATTATCTAATTTTTTTTTCAAAGACAGGATAAGAAGTTGGGTTGGTTTATCTCGGCACTTTTTTTTTCCGCTGCACTTATTTTGCATACAATGGGCTAAATGGCCTGGTCACAAGGATCCTGAGGGCTCGGAGAGGGTTGGGGACAGAGGACCCACTGGACAGCTGTTGGGAGACAAATGGTAGTCTCCCATCAAGGCCATCTAGTGTGTTTTTTAACATGCACATGGTATGGCTCTCCCACACACATAGCCATAGGTTAATATCCCATCTGACTGACGGCAGCCTTTCCAAGCTCATTGGTGTTCCCTACTGACAAAGGGCAAGGTGGAGAGTTTTGTGTAATCTCAATGCTGGCCAGGTGGGACTCAAACCTGGGAAATGCAGATTGCAGGCCTAACACACTACCAACTGAACCACCCCTGCCTCAAGATAAGATGTATTAAAATATCAAGGTTATATTATAGTGCTCTCTAATGTTTTTTTTTTTAATGTGTGTAGCTAATTTTCTATAACTGATAATTAAGTTCATTGCAAAAAATTTAATTTGTTTTGTGGGAAATTTCTATGTTCTTCAGATGAGCTCCTTGGACACATCAAGTAATACAAATCCATTACCTTCTTTAAACGACAATTCATGTCTTGAAGCAGAGAATGTAAGTCATCATTCTTAATGCCATGGATAAAATATAGGTTTGTTCTAGTTTTTTTTTTTTATATTTAAAGTAGAAAAAGCTATTAGATCTGACTATGGTAACTAATTTGTCCAACTTTCATGTCCTGACATCAATTTTTTTTATTTTATGATATTTTGTGATATGGCTGTTTCTTACGACTAATGCAAAAAAAAAGATGCAATACCATTCAATTTACAGTTAAATTTTCTATATACTGTAAAATGGTTGGAAGATTTCATTTTATTCTCATATTGGACACTGGAACCATCAAAAAAGTATTGACTTTGGATTTGGTTCAAGACATGCTAAATATGCTACTACACTGAAATTTCTGTGTAACAAAATCCACAGGACCAAGCAAAATATTATTTTAAGAAGTTCTAACTTAAAAATTGTTTTTCAACAGGTAAACTCTGTGCAGAGCTGCCAACTACTCCAATTTTATTGGATATTCTCTGATTTTTGGTTTAAAATCAGAAAATCCAATTTTGTCTTTGAAAATCCGATTTTTAGGGGTTACATTTGTATCCTTTAACACAAAAATCTGCCTCTAAATTGTACAGTATTTTTGCCCTTTTCCTAATAGGTGAATGTTAATGAAAGGAAAGAATTGTTTCTGATTTAGCTCTTTTACTATGCTAAAGGTGCAGCTGTGTCTCCACCTCTTAATCTGGGCTTGATTGTGGCCACACTTGCATACCAACCGGAGAAAAATCTATAGGACTGCAGATGAACATTTCCAGACAGAACATATGGCAAAGTCCACACCTAAATTCTTTTGCAGAGTTGAAAGTTATAGAGTGACTTATACACAACTCTTCTGGATCTGGCCAATTAAATGCTAATTGGATTACTTAGAATCGCAAACTTCAGAGTGAAGGAAATAATATAGATTAGAGAACTTCCCTGAGCTGTGGGCCTTGTGTCTTGTGCATGTCTGTTTTGGCAGTAACCCTGTAGTTTATGGCACTCAGCTCACTAAATGGTGCCACGAGTGGCTAACCTTCTTTAGCTGTGTAAAGTAAGCTTAAAAGGCCTAATGTTCGTTTTTTAGTAGGATTAAAAAAAAGTAAGTGAATTTATGTAGTACGATAGCTTTTATCGTATCGAACGATTTATTTGATTCTGTGTTAGTATATTTTGTGCTGCCTCTGGTTATTTATTTTGCAGATCTAACCTTCTAAAGTTAATAAAAGAAGTTTATTTTCAGAAATCTCTGTTTTGTATTAAAAAACTCATTTTAAAATGGTTGTCTTTGATGAGATTATCTTCTGGGTATTTTTTAATAATTCAAATGGCTGTGCCTTGTTTACGATCATGTGTTTTAGGCTTGTTTTCTCTGATGGGATTATTTAGTTCTGGGGGGTCTTTTTTATTACTGTGGATCAGTGGTGAATGGTTTACAATTTTTTTTTTAGGCTTTGGTCAGTAAAAAGGGACAGAGTGGTTGTTTAGCAGTGTGCTTAGGTTAAAATGGTTATCTCCAATAATTTTGTAATGGGGTTTTCTTAAATTGTGGAATGGCAATTCATTGTTTAGTGGTATGTGCTTCTTTGAATAGCCATCTCCGATGAAATTATTGATTTTTGCAAGTTTTGTTTTTAAATATGAAATGAATGTTTGTTAGTGATAATAGGCTGTTAAAACAAGTAGCCTCTGATGGTACTGACTAACATTTGCCCTATAATGATATGTGCAGTCATGTTTTTTGCTTAGGAATAAACATTTATCACTATATTCTTTACTCAATGTATTCTCGTTGTACAGCTTCTTTACTGCTTAGTAATATGATTGTTTAGGTTATTATTTGTAGAACTTCCCACGAAGTTGAATATTTGGCAAAATGCTGTTCCGAGGACTCGGTTTCAAAAAATAAAGATCTTGGCCATCACCGGATCACCACTTTTGCCGAATATTCTTTCTAATGTGATATTGAAACGCTTTTGTGAGTAGTTTAAATCGCATATTTAGCGGCTTTTTTTTTACCAAAGTAATATTAAAAAACTTGGTATAATTCTTGAAAAATTGAATTTTTTCATCGCTGCTAGGAGTCCAGAAGTCGAACGTCATATGCAACACATTATTGTGTTGTGTTAAAAAAAGGTTTTTATGCACTATAAACTGCAGAACTGCCCTGTTCCAATTTCCTCCAATTTTTCATTCTTCCAAATTGTAATTTTTGTCATGCAAGGTTGGCAGCTCTGCCTATGAATTGTTAACCTTTTGCATATCCAAAGGCAGTTATAATTTTAAATTCCAGGTTTTAGTGGTGCAGATAAAGTTAACCATTCCATAGTACTCTTTTTTTTACCCATCTTTGTATTGCTTTTCACTCATCATTTGTTGGTTTCTCAGTGTATTGATTTGTCAATTTGTGTGTTGGCCAAGTTGTTCCACCACATCATTTGAACATGAGAGCCAAACTTGATGTGTTATGTGTGAAATGAAAGACTGACTTATGATGCAGGAAGTGCCATAGGGTACGAAATATTTTCTGTTCTTGCTTTATTCTCCCCTTAAAAGTAAAAGAGGTAAATGTGAAAATCATTATTCTACTCTATCTTCTGGTATAGTATGATCTGATATATCAAGCGAAACTTGTGACTAGGGAATGCCACAGGTTATAAAAAATTTATTCCTTGTGTCCTATTTTTAGAATTACTTTTGTCATTCCTCAAGTCTAGTGATTAAAAAGAGTGATAATTCTCTTAAAATGTTAATTTTATCAGAAACAAAACTAATTTAAATGCATTATATTCACTGTTGTAAACTGCTAATTGTTTCACTGGATAATGGAACTTAGGAAAGTTTTGTTTCCAAAAGGATTTATTTTAGTGATATTTTTTATTATCTGTGTGATCATATTTAACAGTTCAAACAAAAAAATGGTATTTTTAAATAGCAATTTGCTCTTATAAGTTTTTCAGTTCTTTTTAAATGTATGTTTCAGTTTTCTATAATAATTTGTCTTAAAGCAAAAGTTTTTACACTATTTTATTAGTCCTACAGATTTGCTCAGCATCAAAAACTCTATTCCTATAAATTATGCTTAACGGTTAAATGCTTTAACAGCATAAATTGTTGAATTAAATTTCACCTTTTAAACTCAAAATGCCATGGTTCTCCTAATTAAAATGAATTAGCCTTATTATGCATGCCCATGTATGACTAAGGAAATGACAAAAAAAGAAGATTTGAGTAAAATAGAAATATGAACTATTAATGTTACTGAAATGATAGAATAAAAAAAATCAAAATTAATTTTAAAAAGGTTTTGGTTAATGACCTAGCATGCTGCTAACCACTATTCAATTAAGGTTTGCTTTCTTTGTTCAGGTAAGAGAAGTTCCATTAGTTAACAGTGATTTAATTGGTGATGCCAGGGAAGTAGTCCATTAGAGAGATTTCATTGTATTTTTAAATAGTTAAAACAGATACTGTGATTTGCTCCATAATATCACTAATGATTGTCAAGGAAATAATCACTCTTATTTTAAATCAAGATCAATATATTGTTCCCTTACAGTTGAATATACCTCCTATTATTACTTCCCTTACAGTTGAACAAAAATGTTGGGGGTGGGGGGGGGGAATTCCTTCAAATCCCTAATGATGCCCATTGAGACAGGTTTTTTTTATTTTGAGAGAAACAACAAGTTGATGTAGATGCCTATTCCTTGAGCTTCATCTTGAACAATGAAATTGTACTCTGCAAAATTGCATGGAAGGATGCACTGTGTGTAAGAGCAGCATTAGAATTCAAAACTGTTAAATGTTCATAAAATAAACATTTAAAGTTTATATATATATCTTATGAATGTGGCTCAGCATCTGTTAATCATCATATAAGATTAATAAATCTGTGTGTATCATTTTACTGTGTGTCCTTTTTCGATCTAACTAACATGACAAAACTTGACACCCTTTAATCCACATATATTACCTCTGAAATTTTCAAGTCTCTGTCACCTCTGAAACTGTGGGAAAAATAGCTTTCAAAATGGTAAAAATTCGAATTTCTACATATTCAAATGCCTGCATTTCTCAGTTTGGCACATATAATATTATGTGTGGTTGATTTTGTATGTACCTGTAATAGTGTATAGTCATTTGCTAAAATATGTCTGTGGTTAGCTCAGTCATTTGCAATCTCGAAACATCTTTCCTTTATTTATATTCCTTCCTTATATCATTTCAATTCCTTTATCTCAAAACATTGATGTGCTTGGAAAGTTTGTTGTCAGTCAGATGGTGCTCCATACTCTGTGCATACTAAAGAACCAATACCTCCTAGAACGAACAAGCCCACCAACCTGTTTTTGATGTCACACACACTGAGCCATCACTGTGTTTGCTCGCAGCTGGTTATTTTTGCACATTGCTTCATTTGAATGAAGTTGAAACGGATATTATTGGCGATAGTTTCAAATGAATCAATTTTTAAAGCAGATGTAATTTATCAATCTTTGAATAAAAATAATTCCTCGACAAAAATGTAAAAAACGGAAAATTCATTTACCAAATTTTGCACTCAAGTAAAACAAACGTAGTTAAAATTCAATCGCTGTATCCTTTCTGATAACAGTTTCAAAAAACAATAAGGAATTTTTGGAATATTCTTTTGTGGACAGTAGCTATTCAAAATTCCTCGAAATAACATTTTTTCACCTAAAACAAATAAATAAAATCTCAGGAAAACAGTGCATCTTTCTCGATTTCAAACAAACCAAAATTACAATAGTGTAAAAATTATCAACTCTTACAAGTTTAAGTAATTTTACATGAACATTTACATAAAAAATAATTGACACGATTCGCAATTATACCTGGAAAAGAAATACATAAAACTAGCAAAATGAGTGATTCATTTATAACATGTATGCTAAATCTTATTGAAGAAATTCATAAAGCTTCTAAAGGTGAGGGGGTGAATATTAAAAATTGCAAAATATTTAGAAGTAAATCATGAAATGATAATACTAAACCAACTGAAGAAATGCATAAATCACCTAGAGGTTGAGGGGAAAAAAATATTGAGAATTTCACAAAACTAGGAGTAAATAAATTAATTCATTATATAGTAAACCAACTGAAGAAATACATAAATCTCCCAAAGAGAAGTGAAAAAATATTAAATATTGCACAAAATTGAAGTGATTCAATTGATATATATATATGTATAATAAACCTAATGCAGAAATTACTTTATATATTATATATTCAAATAACTTTAAAATACACATTAACTTTTCTATGAGTGATGGAAATAAAAGTTAGTAAAAGTTACCAAATTCAGTGATACATTTTTATCATATACTTTGAACTAGATGAAGAAATATACATGCTTTCGTAGAAATAAATGGTTCATTAATATGTGAAAGAAAGTGGACAAGATTAGTGATTCAATTAAATCATTTGAACAAACTAATTGTTGATATATCCTGAAAACAACACAGCTGCAGAATAGTGATTCAGATAAATGGTATACACTAACACATAGATTACCAGATATGTCAATAAACAAGCATAGAAGGTACCAAAAAATGGTGATTCAGATAAATAATGGGGACTATGTAATTGACATCTTTGCTTGTCATAATTAGACTGCTTATCCCTTATCTAAATTTAAGTTTTTAGTAACACTTATCAAATTAAGCTAAAAAACCCCTTTCTGAAGTTTGTAATGTTCATACAGCAGAAATGCATGACTTCAAAAACAAAAGGTTTAGGAAAATATTTTCTTTGTGGAAATAGTTTTTTTAGTTTCAAGGTTAAAATTATAAACAAAATTTACCATTATTCCATCTTTAGCAACTTTTAGCTGAATTCCTTTGTTACAATTTTAATTATTGTATGTAAAACATGATTTTTATGCTTTCACTCAGATATAATTATTAGTAGATATATTAAAAAAAATTACAGCTGACAATTTATAGCATTGCTTTCAAAAAATTTGAACCAGGTTTTTTATAAGAGTATCTTGATGAAATATAACCAGAAATGCATTTCATTCTAGTAAGATTTTCAGAGTTAAATATGTAAATGTATGTTTAGTATGATTTTATGATGAAATATTAGAAAGTAAGAGGGCACAGTTTGAATAAGGCTAATATAGTTGCATTCAAGCAGGTCATTTTTGACTTTGAGGTCATTTTTATACGCCATTGGTGAAACAAAAGACAAATCCAGTTCTTAGGATGAAAAAAATCCACACAATTAAACTTACATAAAAGTTTCATATTTTTCTCTTGTTCATTTGTTAAGTCTTTCCAATCCTGTTCGGAACAAAGGGGGGGGGGGGGGGGGGTCCTTGTGACTTGTTCATTAATTTAGCCTATTTATTGTACAGCAAAAAAAAAATTCCAGTCAGGAGTAAATTTTCCTTTTGAGAAATATTTGTTACTTGCCTTACGTCAACTACAAACCAAAAAAATTATCATTCAGCTATCACTGTGATTTGAACTGCAAAACCAAATCACTTACCTATTAAAATTTTCAAAATTCCATTTACCTTGGGAGTTCTTGAAATCGACGATGAAATTCTGATCGAAATAATTTTCACGAAACATCACTTCGTAGAAAAGGGTGAATTGCTGTTGCAACCAAGCACATTGTATATCCGAGTCAAGTCGTGGTGTTTAGGCCTAACAAAAGTGGCTCACACAAAAATTATGTGCACAATCTACAAATCACTTTACTGATTACACCTGAGGATGTTAAGCATTCTAATAACAATTCACATAGTATAACCTCAAAAACGTGTAATATATATCTACTATAAAAGTAAATAAATTCAAAAATGCCGCCACAGCACTACATCGTGTCCAGTGAGAACAAATGAGACCAAAGGCTCGCGTGACGCAGCCCGCTGGCCTACAAGGACCGCCATTGTTGTGACGTATTCCAAAGCTGGTTGGCTTTCAGATGTAGGTGGTATTGAAAGAACACACTCTATGGCCTTGGTGGGTGGATTCCATCTGTCTCCTAACAGCTGTCCAATGGATCCCCTCTTTTAACCTTGCAGTCACTGGGGTCCTTGTGAACTGACCATTTATCCCATTGTGTAAAAAAAAAAAAGCCACCACACGAATACAGCTGGAATAGGTTGGTTCCATTTCTATTCTTTCTGTGCTGTACGCAAGTGACTTCAAGCCAATGAAATGGCCGTTAATGAATTGTAAAAGTACAAAAATGCACATAAAATTTGAAATGTATACATTCTGGGCAATTCCCTCCACTTCCCCTTTAACCACACTGTTGATCATAAATCAGTTTTTTTTAACTTCAGCTGTTCCACTTGATGATAAGGAGATCAATTATTTACACAAAGGAAAGAAACTGAAGACAATGCATTCCATAATATCGTATATGAGTAAGGTTTTGGTATGCTGATTTCAATATATTATCATGCATTATTTATTACTGTTACTCTAATGTAAGCAGTATGTTTTCCTGATTACCT
Organism: Ryuthela nishihirai; assembly: GCA_038380435.1. Lineage (NCBI taxonomy): Eukaryota > Metazoa > Arthropoda > Arachnida > Araneae > Heptathelidae > Ryuthela > Ryuthela nishihirai. The sequence goes on along the minus strand of JAWZYU010000001.1, from coordinate 42,893,458 downwards.
GTGTTAAATATCAGAAAGTTAAAATAAATTTCTATATGTTTATGCAATTGCAAAGTTGAAATCGTCCAAATAATTTAAAATTAAGTACACTCGCAGCTATAGATTATAAAAATTTAATATATACGATATTAGCTGTATTTACATTTAAGAGCACATTAAGGCACATGTACGAGATAGTGGAGTAATAGCAGAGGTAATAAGCATATTGCACCATGTGGCAATTTACTCTTCATTTCTCTACATGAGCAACTTAAGCTGTTCTCAAGAGTTTTAATTCTTAAATGTAAATACAGCTAATATGGTGTATATTAAATTTTTTAGGTCCAAATAATGTCGTACTGCATTACATGTATCTGCCTATGATTCCCATTCTGTCAAGACATTAATTTTTAGTATGATAAATAATCTGCAACACATTAGGCAGTTGGTGTGAACCTTTAGAAAATTTTTAAAAAGGAAATAAATTTCCTATATTATAGTAATCCTATTTAAAATCACATTAAAAACAATATAGAGAAGAAAGTGCCAGAGAATAATTTTATGAAAATAGAACAGTGTTCTTGTTTAATCTTAACCATTCATTTATTTTTTCTAAACAATCTGATGGATTGGTTACTGCAAAAGAAGTTGCTAGTCGTTGCTGTTCGTGTAATATCTCTTGACACTCTTTTTAATGCCAAAATTTAAAATTTTTACATAAATAGGTTGCTTGCAATATTCCTCTAAAGTTTTGCATTTTACAGATTTAGCATTGTCTAAGCATGGAAAAGCTACTTAAGGTTTGAAAATATGAAATGTTGATCATAATATTTCATCTGTAATTATCCAACAATTTCAAATTTATCATAAAATGAAGAAATACATGAGTGCAATAAACACAAAATATACATCATTTTGTCAAATACATTATCAATGCAACACTTTGCAAAGATCATCAAAACAGTAAAAACACAAATCTAAAAATGATCAATAACCAACTCGTATCGATGCAAACCTCATGGGATTCATATTCCACAACCAAAATTTCCAGCCTATATTTGTTTAAAATTTTACAGTATTCAAACATTACCATCGTGTATTAGAGAGTGGCATTAAAACTTTTAGGAAATTTGAAAAGTGTGAATCATCATAATAGTTCATCAACCCAAAAGGAATTTTTAATTTACCTCTACAAGCAAAAAAAGTTGACTGACTACAGACTACACTAGAAAATAAAAACGTTAGTAATAAGAGAAATTAAACAGTTAGCTATTTTGGAAACTGGGCTAAGAACAATTCTAAATGCATCTAGCCTTATTGTTAGTGCCAATCTTTCAGCTACAGAAATCGATTTCCACAATTTCATGTCCTTTGTTCTAAATAGCCAAAATCTCTTTAAATTTTGCAGCTGTCATACACAAAAAGTTTTTGTAACAATGTCAGCCTCTTGAATATTAAGTATTAAATTTTGGAAATCACCTAATCTTTTTCTATCATTAAGAATCTGGTGAACCCATTTAGTGCGCTATTTTTTATAACTACGCCTATGATTAGCCAAAGCAAGTAATATTAGCTGTTTACTAAAGAACAAACTTCTTTTCCTGGACATAATGTTTATTATAGAGTGAAAGAAATGCCAGAAAGTGTGGTAGATCTCACGGAGACAACAAAGCACTTGCATTCCAGGTTATTTGCAGCGAGAACCAATGAGCTTAGTTCTTCATTGCAGACCATGAAATTTAGTGTGAAGGCTACACCTGTTGCTTGCAGTGTGGTGAGTGCAGCGAAGTGATGTCACAGTGTTTGTGGCATGGTGAGCAGTAAGTGGGAAGGCACCCTTAGAGTTAATATTAGCAATGACCATTTCTTGGATCAGTTACTTAATGCATCTAGTCACTCCAGAGCCTGAGCAGTAGGTGTAGAGGTACTATTCTCAAACCAACTGATTGCCTATATGACTTCATAGAGGCATAAAATTTCGTAAATTTTGCACAGGGGAATTCTCAGATAAAATCAGTAGCATAAATGTATATGAATGGCAATAGGTCAGAATTCTATGTATTAAAGATATAAACATTGAAAATAATAATTTAAACATTGAAAATAATAATAAGCATTGAAAATTATCTAAAATGATATGTGTGAAGAATTTTTGCATCTATTACTAATTCTCATTTCCTCAAGTGATAATGAAATTTCTATTTCTTTCTTATTCTTTCAGGACACACCAAATTGCAAAAGTCTGAAGTGAGGGTCCTGTAGTAATACTACTAGATCCTTTGAACTTTTCTAGGGATTTGAAGTTGTTTTCTTTTCCTTAAGATCATCATATATATATTTGTGGATTTATAAATAGCTGGAGAGGAAGTTTTCCAACTGTACCAGGAAATATTAGTAGATATCGTTAGAATTGATAAATAATCTTGCAGAGTGATTGAGAACACACTGGCCTTGTTTTAAAACTGGAAAAACTGTACTTTGTTCCATCAATTGAAAAAAAAAATTTTTTTTATTCTGTCTTCTGCTAAAATTTAACTTTATTATATGTTTTTATTTATCTAAAATGTGATGTGGGATCAAAGAAATTCAAAAATCAGGGAGTATGTAAACTATATTTTGTTTATTTAAAATAAAGTAATCTGGCTTTCTATTTTAGTTTTCTTTTTTCAGCTGAAATAAATTTACAGTAATTGTATAACAAATTTTCTGTAGGTACATTTATTATGTATATTGTGTGAATGTATCATGTGGGAAATATGAAATTTCAAAGAAATATTTCCTTTTTCAGTTTTAACAAGCATTGACCTGGTAAAATTTGATATAGTCAAAACTGTCAGTGAAGCTGACTTTAAATCATACAAAAAACAACTACAGTAATCATAATTTGTACTAATTGAAACAATTAACCAATGGCAAAAAATTACTGTGTAATATCTGAATTATATGGCATCCCAATTTTGCATTCTTAACCCTTTTTTGTGTATAAGACTAGAAAACTTTTATTATGGATTCCTGATACCTATTTTATAATATTAGGATAAGCTAATTAATTTATAAAGCTATTATACAGCTAATAATATACTTCCAAGCTATTATACAGCCTAATTTTAGTCCTTAGGTGTATATGCCTATTTCTCCACACTCTCCATAGATTCTTAAAAGTTCCAGTGGCAATCCCTATTCTTCTATTGAGATAATTAAACTGAGACACTAACTAGCTCAATAGTACAGCCATTCAAAGCAACTGAAGCACCATCTGCCTGACCAATTTTCATCACTTTAGTTTTTTCTCTGTTTATCACAAAATCTACCCTATTACCAGTCTCATCAACAGCCTCAAAGAACGAATTCATTTCATCAACATCATTAGCCAACAGGGCCAAATCATCTGCATAATGTAAATCAGCAATCTTGAAATCTCTGGACCATTTAAGACCAAAATCTTTCCCTTGCAAAGAACCAAACTAAAGAGAAAAGGAGACAAAATACACCCTTGTCTAACTCCACTAGCAATGCTAAACCAATCTCTGCAAGACATACCAATTCTAACGCACTTTTTTGAAATCTATAAAGCTAGTAACCACAAGTTTCTGAAACCCTAAACATTTCTCAAGAATCTGAATTTCAAAGAATCCACCCTGTTCATTATGCAGTTGTCCATCAACCAAATTCTTAATTCTATTAAGTATAATCATGCAAAGAACTACCTGGAACAGAAAGTAACTAATTCCCCTATAATTATCACAAGAACTGTGATCACCTTTTTTAAAAATTTGGACAATAATAGCTGTACTACAATCCTTAGGAATAAAAAAATATTCAAAATTTCATTCAGCCATGTGACAACACAAATGTTCCCAGCTCTAGCATTTCAGTGGTTATTTCATCCACCCCTGGAGATTTGTGCAATATTAATTTAAAGACAGCCAAAGTGACTTTCGAATCCCTGTGTACTGTCTTTTTATTCCCACAAAAACAACAATCCCCTGCTGTTGTGCTGCTTCCTCTTGCTTTGTCATCCAAGCTATCAAGTAAAGAATTATCAACTGTTGACTGATCCTTTACACATTTATTAAACTCATTGTAATGCTGTCTGTTATGACTATCAGGGTTCATATTAATCCTGTACTTCCTTCTTTCAGAAATAAGTTCCATAGCTTTATCACTCAAATAATTTTGTTTCCTTTGTACCTTTTTAACCAAAAGGGTACTGTTGGTTTCAAGAAAAGCTGATCCGATTCTTACTTAGCTTCAGCAGTAAGCAAACCATGATTGTCATAATGAATAAGTAGCTTATCATGGCATGCTTTGGCTATATCTGGATCTTTCAGACATTCAGTGTTGAAGGTAATTTCTTAACTTTAGCGCAACATTTCTTAAGCTTCAGCTGCAAGACACTTTGGACCAGGTAATAGTCAGACCCAATTTCGGCTCCCCTGTATAATCTGGTATTCCTAACTGAACTAGCCCCTTTGCTGTTAATTATATGCATATTCCTGTGCAACCCATCAGGTGAAACCCATGTATATTTGTAAATCTCCAGTGTTTGTAGTATGTGTTTAGTTATTCACAAACCATTAAGTTTACTTACCTGTAGGAGACATTCTCCAATGCCATTTGAACAACCAATGCCAAAGAGACCTAAAACTCCTCCCCAAAGATTAGAGTCAGTGTCAACTTTAGCATTGAAGTCACCTAGCACAAGAGAAATATCTCAATTCTTCACAGAATTCAAAATATCCTGAAGCTGGCTATAAAATGTATAATTCTCATCAGAGTCCTCTGTGGGAACATAACAACAGATGACATTCAACATTCACGTTTTTAATTTTTTTAAATTTGCCTTAAGAAATCTTTCATTAATGCACTCCTATCCTAGAATAGCATCACTGGAGTGTCTGCTGAGAAGCAAACCTATGCCTTGGAGATGCTTTCCATCTTCTCTCAGTGAAAAAAAATTAAAAGTTATTTTTAAGTATCTCGCCTTTATTTGCCTATCTGATCATGCAAATATAGAATATCTAGGTTATAAAGCTGAAATTCTTGGATGAGGACATCAAGAGAATAATCTCTATGTAATGTCCTCATTCCAAGTACCTGCAGAGAGAAAATGATTAGTAGGATTTTTTAAAGAAACTAGGTTTATTGAGATAGGTAGGGCCAACAATATCAAACAGCCTCCTGATTGCAGGCATGGGGCAAAGACCTGTTCTCCCACTGCTAGGCTGAAGCCATCCATTATGGTAGGAACTTGAGGCACGACCTTTTGAAGTGGACTTTTTCAAGAGCCATAAGACCTGCCTGAGACACATTACTCCAGTTTAGGATTGGCTATGCCCAACTAGCTAAGTGAGGTTTGAGGTTCTTTCAGTGCTAAAGCCTGTAGCCACCATTTTGGTAGAAACTTCAGGCACCACCTTTTCAAGTGGACCTTTTCAAGAACCATAGACCTGCCTGAGACACATTACCCAGTTTAGGATTGACGATGCCCAACTAGCTAAGTGAGGGTTCAGATACCTGCAGTGGCCTCTGATCATGATTATCCACCAGTTGATATAAGGTATTCCGTGCCCTTGTTCACTTAGGGCTGGCAACCCACAAGAAAACAGAAAACAGTGGCAGATTCTCCCTCAACTTAGACTCACTAGTGCAGCAATCCCAGGATCCATAATCAGGTCAAATCCATAAATCAGTCCAGTCTAGTAGGTATAAATGGTCAGCACTGGGACCCTATGAAGTTGACCACTCCTCAGCAAGGTTGAAAAAAAAGAAAAAGTGGCCATAGATGACCAGATCAGTAGGCCACACTGAACTGACAGCCTTACCCTTCCATTCCCTTCCAAAAGAGAACCTTTCATTTGAAAGGTACTAACGGACCTGCACCACAAGAAGGTGGGCACTAGACCTGGCTGGTTCTGTGCATCATCACTGGAGATTGGTACACAACTCTTCTTCCAGTTTATGCCTAGCTACCATTTACAGATTTTTTCCTCCCACAATATATAATTATGTGTTCTTGTTTTCCATAATTCAAGATTTTTTTTGTTGCCTTGATATAAATAACATAACATATATAATTATAAACAAAAACTTTCAAAATTCATTTATCAATTGAGTTATAAGTTTTCAGAAATATATGCTTCAGTAGATATATAGAGCATAAATGATGGATATGTTTTCTGACTAATCAGTGCCTTGCAATGTATTTATTAGTCTTACTTAGCTGTAAAAACACCAGATAGTAATAGAAGAATTAGTTTCATCACTCCTTAAATAGCAATGTCAACAATCCATATTTAGCACATATGAATCTGAAGTCATTTTCCTAATGTTTAATGATTCAGACTTTTAGGTGGAGGACTAGGAGTTTGATACTATAAAATATGTCTTTTGTACTTTTTTGTTTTAGATGTGGGTTTCAGAAAATTATTTTCAGTATAAACAGTAGCATTGGGTAAAATGGTGAGTGGTGCAAACAAGTTTTCTCTTTGTTCAGAAATTAAAGACAATATACAACAACATTTAGGATTTGTAAGCCTAGAAACAAGCATTTTGTCAATAAACAACCAGAGGCATTGGTTTCTTAGATTAAGAAAAAGTGGTTAAGCTGTATTTTTTTACATTCTTTGGCATCTGCTAGTGTTTTCCTTTTTCAAATTTGAAAAATTAATTTAAGAATTTCTCAATGTTTAAAAATAGATTGTACATTTATTTAGCAAAGTTTCTTCAAGAATGCTAATAACTATATCCTGCATGTCGCATTACAACAGCTTGGAATAAAACTGAAGAAATATAAATAGAGGAAATTAATGATGTTCTGAAACTATATAAATTGGTCTTAATAATAACTTTATGTGGAATTGGGATAGTTTTGTGATACCTTGTTTTAAATAATCATTTGGTTTTGCAGCTGAAAAAATATTTCTTTAACTGAGGAGGTGATGAAATTTGTTGTAATATTATATCAGGGATTTGATATATTGCAATGGATTTTATTCAGCTAAATATTACCATATTTTAAATATCTTTTTTTAATATTTGCTCTTTTTAGAATTTTGTTAATCTATAGTCATATGAAGGATATGAATAGCTTTATATAATGTTTGGCATCAGTGATAACTAAATATGCAGCCATCATGAATTAATGTGTTTACAATAATATTAGTGTTTGATGTTAATAATATAGTGCATATTCACATAAAGCGGTTTCAGATAAGTAGATTCATTGCTTGTACATAATATACATCTTTGCTTAAAAATAAGACCTTAAATAGCTACCTGGCAAAAATATATATATATTTAACACAGTGCATAAAGGTATCAAAAATTATACATATAGGATGATGAAAAAGTGCTCAAGTTAGAATTGTCTATGTTTATTGCAGATTTTTCTTACAACATTGTTTCTACCATCACAGAATTCACGATTTTATTCATGCAATTTCTCTGCATCCATTGCCATATATAAATGTCTACTAAAATTCTCCTACCTTTTATTTACAACTGCATGTAGATTATCCCTGTACACTATGTGTACTTACACCTTGAGAAAGATTTAAAAAAAAAAAAAAGGTGGGGGGGGGGGGTTCATTTTGGTCAGTATAGTGGCCAGGACCATCCAATTCCAAAGAATCCTAAATATCAGTTTAAGATGACCCTTTCTCCAAAATGCTCCCTAAGGAAATTAAGAACAGTGTTATCGATGTGTGGGTTGGAAAAATACTCTTGAATATTAACATTTGTGCCTTTGAGAAGTTATAATAAAGTAGACTTGAAGAATGGAATGCAAAACAGTATGCATTTTTGTAGATGCAGCAGTGTCTCCATGACACATAGATTTTTGTAATGGTGCATACATATTGCATTTTGTTTATTAGCATACCTGTGTTTCAACAGAAAACCAAACGTGTGCTTCTTTTAAACATAACCATTTTACAGCTCTGTAAGTGCTACCTGCATAATAGGCAATGTTTTAGCTAACATCTGTCACACCACCAACCAATTCAAGCTTTTAACTGCTGATCTCAAATCTTCTTCAAAACATCACTGCACTTATTCCAACTGGCAGTTTCATCAAACGTTTTCAATCAAAATACACTGCTCAGTTGTGTAAATCCATTTTGTTCAAAACTTGCTCGTGGAATATTCTGCCATTTGTTTCCTGCTTGTACCATCTATTCATATGGACAGTTAATAAACTCTCAAGTTTTATTTGTTCTATACAACACAAAACAATGCTGTAACTGAGATACTTTAATAAATGTCGATGATTCAAACTAGAGCATCTTTTTTTTTCATGACCCTGTATAGATGTATTCTGCAGAAACAGTAACATAAAACAAACATCTTCATAAAAGTTTTTGCTGGAATACATATGGAAGACGTATTCAAACAAACATAGATCGTGTTCCTCTGAATGACAGTTTTAAAAATATGATTTCAATTAAATTAGACCAAGAAAAGAAATCAAGGTTCCTAAAATAAAGAAATAGTTTTTACAGTTCAATTGAATATTATTGTTGGTTTAATGTGAAATGTCTGCTGGGGAATTAATATCACTTGAATGGATACAGTTTAGTAATATTTATATCATAATAAGTAATAAATATAAATATTGTTTAATATGGAGGTTATATTTAGTTTATGTCATCTGTGCAGTTTTCTGGCTATTCAGAGAGTTTATGAACCTTTTTGGTAAAGATATTCTGTTACTAAAAACTCGATTGGTTCCCAAAATTAATTTCCGCGAATCCTACAAATAATATTTTCAAAAATTTATCTTCATTTGGTAAGATGGAATAGTTCTCATTTGCTATGAACCTCCCCATGATCTTCAACTTGGTTCTGAACAAAATTCCTATACATTGACAGGATTCTGTGAAGCGTGATGAATGAGATGGGAGTTACTAATCAAATCATAAAGGTTAAGTGTGATAGATGAGCCTGAATTTTTGAGAACAGAGTGATATCCTTACCAAAAATGTTCTTCAACTCTCTGAATAGGCAGAAAGTTGCATAGATGACAGAAAGCAAAGAAACTTGACCATTGTAAGTTATACTGGAGACATTTCAGAATGAGATTTTTCGCCTCATCTTGAAACCTTTTATGGCAAATGAGAATGTCCACCAGCTGTACCCTATGTCTGGTGGGTTTAAGAACATTCTGGCATCTGATGTATATGAAGTCACCAAGAGTTGATTGTGATGCTTATTAGAGTGGAGTCTAGATAGCTAATACCGGAAAGTACAGTAACATTGCACTGAACTTCTACTGTTAGAGATCTCTCCCGATGAGAGCAAGATAGAGTAATAAAAGTATCTAGTATGTATCGTGGTTTCAATGAATGGCAATATCACAAGAAGACCTAAAATATTAAAGTATCCATTAAACTAAAATATATAATTAAATTTTACACATTTCTTTTCAAGAGACAAAATTTCTCTCATTTCATTATGGAATTTGGTGGTGGTGGGGGGGGGGGTTATTTGTAATACAACAAAGGTATAGTTTCTAACCTCAGTTAGATTCAAAATAATGTTTTTTTTTAGTTTCTGCAGCTCTGTTTATTTACATGTACTTAGGTATTTTGAATTTTCATGGCAATTTTTTCTAAAAAAATTGGAAATGAGGCTGGTAAATAAAACAATATTTTTTGGTAAAACTACTAAAACAGCATAAGTGCTATAATTTATTTGGTTTTTGGCATTACTGTTAGAAAATTTTGTACGATTTTTTTTTTCAGTGTTGTCCTTTTATATTTATTTCATTTTATTGTTTAGAGAGTTAAAAGTTCCATGTAAAACAAAGAAACATACAAGTGCCGTTTGCAGAAAGTTTGTTCAATTTTTATTTGTGGTGTTTTGCTTAGGGTGTGAATACTACGATTTATTGCATTTCTGTTTCTTTTAACTCATCTCAATGATGAAACACATTATTTTTATTCTTACTGGATCACTTGGGGGACCCCCTCCCCCTTTTTTCCCCACCAGATTCCATTTCTTAGTGACCTGATTACTTTAAAAGTAGAATAAATTTGGATGCATATTTTAAATATTTAATTTTAAGGAATTTATTTTAATTATTAGGTGTCCAAATAAGTATGCAGTATTCTTATGCAAATTGTGCAATGCCATCAAATTAGATTGGAGTCAATGGTTTTAAAAATATTTAATGCGAGTGCTGAAACCAAATGGTTGCATGAGCTAGGGAAAGTGTATCGACTTTCCAAGTTGATCAAAATGGATCCCACATGAACTTGCATTGAGCAGAAGAATCTCAAACTAGAAGCAGTTGACATTATCGGCTTTCATGTTGCTGCTTTTGCAACAAAATAGGGAATAATTTCTCGATCGGTTGGAACAAAATTCTGCTGTATATGGTGGCATAAGGTATCGTGCACTCAGAGCAACTGCAGTCATGAATTGGAAAGATTTTCTCTTTCTGCATGATAATGCAAATCGGCATATGGCAGAAGGGACCCAGAATAAATTTCGCAACCTTGGATGGGAAACCTTAGATCAGCCACCTTATTTTCCAGAATTCTCCCCATCAGACTTGACCTGTTTTTGTCGTTAGATAATCATTTGCACTCTAGATAGTTCAGAAACCAATAGTAGATATAAATGAAGTTTTTTTCACTCTAAAGACCATGAGTTATACAGGAGTGGGATACACCAAAACCGCACGAATTTATCTGGACACCTAATAAACCAACTATTTATTACTGTAAAATAACTTTAGTAGTGGTGTGTAAACTTGGCATGCTCCGTGCGTGTGCAATTATCTCAAGAATTTCATGTTTGGAATTTCAGTCCACACACAAATATTTTTTGTATATTATTAATTTGATACAAGCCTTCGATATTGTGCGAGTTAATTTTTATATTCCAACCATGACTCATTCCTATGGTGTAAAAATTATAAAAATCTCAAAGAAATGTTTTGTCATGTTGGTCCTTTTCAATACACGATTCATTTGGTGTTATTTTCACTGAAGTCATCGCGTCTGCCATACTCTCAGAACTAATTTATCTCGTCATAATGCTACCTTATGTCGTACCTAAAAATACAATCAAACCGTGAGATTTAGATAATTCTTTGGCACACCACGGTCTGATAGTTGTGAGTGGTGGGACCAATTTTTTATTTTGATATGAAATATTTGAGAATAAAACCTCAGAAAGTAACTGTTATAGAAGTGGCCAGTAGCATGCAAATAACGTTTGACATTGGTAAAAAAAATCAGTTTTTAATAATAAAACTATTATACTAAGATCGTAATTGTTTCAGCATGCCATTATGAATTACTGAAAATAAATTTCTGTTCTTTTATTTATATAAAATCAGCAGGTGTAGATATGTTTACTAAAGCTCAAAAATACTAATTTCCCCAAAAATATGCAATAAATATTTTTGTGAAAAAAATGAGATATGCCGATACGAGGCACTCGAACCCTTGGTCTCTTCAGATTCATGTCTGTGGTTTTTAACCACTAAACTAGCATCGGCTTCGTCAGTTATCTGCTAATGTGATCCATGGCGTCATTTATGCTCATGAAAGGCAACTTCTTTTTTCACTGTTGCTCTCAATAAGATGGAAATAGGAAAGTCGCCAAGCTCAAATCGTTATTAACGAAATAAGTGAGAAAAATGAGAGTGGGTGAATGACAGAGTCGAGCCAGTGCTAGATTAGTAGTTAGAACATTCTGGTAAGAATCTGGAGAAACATGGATTGGAATCCTGTGCATCCGCAAAACGGTTTTTGTTTGCACAGTTTACTGATATATATTGACTAACGCTGTATATTTGTTATTATTTCATTAATAACGCTTTGAGCCTGAGTGACATTTTTATTTGCATCTTCTTATTGAGAGGAAATTTGAAAAAGGAAGTTGCCTTTCCTGATCCTAAATAGCACCATGGGCGACATCCACATTATTGATTTATCGACATGGCTGTTGCTAGTTTAGTGGCATGAATCTGGAGTATAATGGGTTCGAGTCCTGTATTCACTTTCGTGTCAACAGGTAACTTTCTGTATTTACTATTGATCAATTTCATTAATAACTGTATTAATAAAGATAAATAATTGATATGCTTTTGAGAACAAAAGAAAACGTAAATCATTATATTTCGTTAAGGAAGAAAATATGCATCTTTATTCAACAAAAAATTCATTTTTACAGGGAGGGAGGCAAAAGTTTTCCATATTCCAAATATTTTGCCTAATCTTGACTATGCGACTGATACTTATACAACTATAAATGATGTAGCTTAAATTCATCTAAAAGCCAGCTATATTAATACGTTTCTAAATATATGGTAGTGTGGTACGATATGTAAATTGAGAATAATGTTATAGCTGATAAAGATCTCAATCGAATAAATACCCCGACGGAATTGCACGCAAATTGGCAGGCTCCTGAGTTGCACCGAGATATGCAAATGATTCAAATATGGTGCTAAATCCAGCTGCAGCGATTGCTGATATGAGCGAAACTGCCATTTCTAGGAGGAAAGAATGTGATCCTGTTCCACTACCCCTACATCAGAACCATCAGAAGAGTGAAACTCGCACCACCATCTGGAATGGTGTTCTAGTGTTTCTCACAGGCAGTTTGCAACTGTGGTATGTGGACATAACAACTCTAACACTAGTTCTAACAATGTTGCTATCCCTTTCATAAGAAGAGTGCCTGGCATGTTTCAACAAGATAATGCGCGTCTGCATACTACAAACATCACCAGGAAAGTCCTGGAGTATCCAGCAAGATTCCCAAATGAACATAATACCATCTCGGCGCACACCCACAACCAGTCCAATCAACAACCACACTGCAGTATATGTGAATATCAATTGAATTTTCCCATTGCTTCTGGTAGTTGCATTTCATTGTTAGATTGTAACCAAGATGCCAGATTGAGAGTCAGAATAGGCAAACAAATTTGCAGTAGCTGTTGACTTTGACATGCTGATGCTAGGCATCGAAACGGTCATTTTCTTGGGCCTTTCATGCACAACCGTTTCAAGGGTTTGCAGGTCATCTCCAAATGCACCACGTGTGACCTTGTTGTGAATGGGCTACAACAGCTGTCGATGAACGAAAAGCACGTGTGCAGTGGGTGCAGGTACATCGACACTGGACTGTTGAGAACTGGAAGATGGTTTGGTCAGACGAATCAAGTTTCCTTTTGTGCTGTGATGATAGAAGATCCCTTGCTTTATTGGCCTGCCCAGCCCCCAAATCGAAACCCTACTGATTCAATTTGCAGTAGCTGTTGACACAATCGAGTAATCGTTTCTGCGTGGTACATTTCTCCACAATGCATCCATGCTGTAATGAATTCGACTATTCTGAGGGGTGCAGTGGTTCAGTCGGTAGTGCGCCAAGCTTTTATTTTGATCCCTCGAGTACATATAAATGAAAAACGTGAAGGAAAGAAGCGATCGTTTGGCTGACAAAGTAAAAGTTCCCGAGTATTTCATAAAAAAAAATGGGAATTAAGTATGTGAAAGTTTCAATCGTAGAGATAACGAAGTTTTTATAGTGAATGTAGATGGGAGTTGCTCTGTAATGAGTGTTCCCGTAATTGCGGATAAGTGTCATAATGGTGGACTCGAGAGATGCTACAGAAGTTCATAGTGCAACATTTCTTGACCGATGGATTTGGAGGGTGAGTCCAATTCTTTGGCCACCAAGGAGCTTTCCACGGAGGTCTTTACACCCTCCCCCTCGAAATATCCGATCGTCTTATACTAAATTTCAAACTTTCTATCTGCTTTCAAATCCCAAACAGTCTTTGTATAATTTTATTTCCTCCCCCAATGCGCCAGTTTAGTACCTTCTCAGTAGCAGTTAGTTATGCAGGTACTGAGCTTGCACAGAAACTTCTGGCAAAAGGGTTACATATTCCTGGAAATCCATGAGCACAGTGATTGAAAAAAATAGACCCATTAAGTAACTTAGATATTGGAAGAATTCCTCGGTGTATTCTTTGGCAACAGAAATATTCAACAAGGAAAATGGCGTAGCGAGCTTTGACGTTTCCAAAGGTTCAAAAACTCATTTACGTCGAATACTTTGATCCATTCGGTTTATCCCCTCCCGAAGAAATAAAAATTAATTTGCAAGTCTCCAAGCAAATTACTCTGTGAAATGTGGCGATTATTGCATCTGTTAAGCGAATCTCAACGGTCGAAATCATTAGTTGTGTTAGTTATATATGAATACAGATTTCACTCCATTAATAAAGATGGTACTAATAACTATCATTTTCTCTACTATTACTTGCGCAAACCCAGATTTGAAAATTAATGATGAAACTCCGATTGTACTCAACGGGGAAGGCCACATCGCTTTGATTGGTAGCAATATGTGGTATTCGTAGGAAGACATCGGGGATAGGTGTGTACGTTACAGATGGATTTAACGATGCTTTAAAATGTGAACTCAGTAGAGGATACCAAAACAGCAGATATTTTACCACCACGCTAAACTGACTGCAGTTACATTGGCGATCAGAGTTCGTGACGTGCGTCTGCATATTTGCACTCTCCTCCGAAGTTAATGCGCTATGACTTGTTTGAAAGCTTGTCTAAACTTGTCATTTTGTGCTAAAAACAAAGAGCCTATCATTATTTCTCTCTTTGGTGACTGCGCATCAAGTCGGTCTGTGAAATCTGTGCAATGGAGCCTACTAAAGATGGGTGGGGGGGGGGGGGGGGTAACATTTTCACAAGGATGCAGCTTGGGGGGCGACGCTAAAAACATTCGTGAAGATTTATCACAAGTACATAGGATCATGCCAGTTCAAATGGCACTGCTACGGAATGGATGCCCAAAAAACAGCTCTGCTTCCAGTGGCGGAAAAGGAGGCTGTGTAGCTGGTATGGAAACGAGTTAGTGTTGACACCAACCTCGCCTGAGTTGAGATGTTATTTGCTGCAGTCGAAAACGATTCAGTTAGTGGTACATTGATGTCAGCCTGCACTGCCACGGAAGTCATTGGAACTTTGGGCTCCCAGTGATTGATTGCATTGGCATAGGAAATCTTGTCAGGTTGGTCGGCAATGCGGCAAGTTTTCTCACTTCAGGATAAGAAATATTGTTGATAGTTTTGAGGCGTTGTAGCTTCTTTTTCTCCTGCCACTTGGGTTAGATGTGGGAGAATGTTGGACGGTCGCCACTACTGTTCATTGCATTTGCCTTGTCTGCTGTGCAGTCAGGACCAAGGGGATCATGGCTGCCACAGCAAGCATAAGTGGGTTTGCCCTGGTATGGCCATTCTTCTGACATGGAAGCAGTGCAGAGGATTGGGTATATACGGCCATACCTCACAGTGAAGGTATCCTGCCTTGATAGAAGTTGGCAGGCAAGGCATGTTGGATATTATAATCAGTCGCCAAGTGTGTACCATTTTACCAACATGCGCATCAAAACTGGACTAGTCACTCCTTGGTTCCGCAAAATTCCCCGCCCTGCCCACGGTCAGTAGGGGACACTGATGGGCTTGGAAAGGCCGCCGTCCGTTGGATGGGACGTTAAGCCGTGGCCCCATGTGCACGTTAAAGAACACGCTGGATGGCCTTGACGGGAGGCTACCGTCTCCCAACAGCTGTTCCAGTGGGTGCCCTCTCCCAATCTCTGAGCCTTCGGGGTCCATGTGACCTGGCCATTTAGCCCATGGTGTGCAAAAAAGTGCCGCTCAGAGGTAAAACAACCCAACCCACTCCTTGGTTGAAATCTGAGGATTATCTCCTGTGATTTTGAGAAATCTCCACTCAGAGATCGCACGCTGAGAAGACTTCAATTTGTCAGGTGCCACAGTGATGCCCACCCCACCAAACATTGTCACCTTAGGAGGAGTTTGGAATGTTTTGAGCAGGGAATCTCAAGTCACTAGATCTTAGGTGCTTGATAGATTCTGGAGGTCCCACAAAACCTTCCCAACTTTTGATGATGAGAAAAAGGGACGTATTTGACAAGACAATTTGCTTACCAGCAGACATGCCAGTGATGCTATTTTAGGATAAGAGTGCATTAATGAAAGATTTCTTATGACCCTAATTACCTGATCACCTCTGGAATGGATGATTAAGAAACTGGGAACAGAAGCGGTGAAAGCTGAGGGTGGGCGGATTCTCGGGTTGAAACCTCTTTGCAGACAAAAACTAATGCAGTAATTGATGTCATGGTTTAGTGCCCATGGAGCAGAACATGGGGACATCCAATTGGGCATATACCCAATACAATTGCTATTATTCCATTTGCTTGCACAAAAGCAAGAAAGTAACTGTTGCTTGTATTTTGAATCTACTATATGGAGCGAAAAAATAAACTATCTTCATCTATGAGTAGATAATCGCCCCCTGCAGCAAAACAGCACACGATTGCAGTTACAATTCCCACTCACCGTCTCTGATTTACAACGGACCAGGCATTCCATTTAGAGCTTAACACCACTTTCTCTTGGTGCAAGTCCTTAGTATCTTTTAGGGTAATATTCTGCCTTCAGAAGGGGAATGCTGCCAGATCAGCTTGGGCTATTGAGGCCTATTTTTTTTCCTCTTCTGCTGAGAGTGGTCAATTTCAGGTCTCACTGTTGACCACTTACAACAACTGGACTGTCAACTAGCAATGATTACGATGGGGGATTTAGGACTTATTGCATTGCTAGGCCTCTTCCAAAGGTGAATTGATTGCTTTCTGTTTGTCTTTTTTTTTTGTCCTACTAGGCACAAAAAAAAATGCCTTCAGCTATGGGGGGGGGGCTTCATGCCTGCAATTAGGGGATGGACCTACCTTCACTGTAAGCCCCACCACCACGTCAAGGTGGCCCCCTATCGGGGTGGGGTGGGGGGCATGATTTGACAATGGGTTTAATCTCGAAAAGCTTGCTACCAACCTGTTCAGACCAAGATCTCTGCTACTATGCCCTGAGCTGGATGGAAAAACACTGCCAGAAGCCAAGTATGGAATTAGCAGCAGAGAGTTGGGTAGGGGCATGGCAGACTTGGCAACAGCATCTGCCAAGTCATTGCCCCTGATTGTGACGTGACTGGGCACCCAACAGAAGAGAACAGTGTGCCTCAGAAAGAGATGGACCTAGGATGCGGTGTGCAAAGTCAAGTAGGACTTTGTTAGGATTGGTGTACAGTGGCCAGATGCAGCTCATGACGTGTTTGAAGAACGAAATTGCAAAATCTGGTTGGATCTCTGTAGCCTATGGTTGCTTGAGGATTTTGTGTTTAAAACATTCAGGTATAGTAGTATGAATTTTATTTTTCTGGCCAATGAGAGATCATAAATTTCTTACCAAGTGATTAGGCTCCATTATAATCTGCGAGTTTTTGATATATTACTATGGCATTGTAGTTACTTGGGGGTGTCTTGTTTTTTCATTTAAAAAAAATGTAACATTAAAACACCTCGTACCTGTTAATTGTAAAAAAAAAAAACTTATTCTAACTTGCAAAATTTTTTATTAAATACTTCTACTCCAAATTACCATATATTATTTATGGTGCAAATAACACAATTATTAGCAAACATAATAAGAAATACTATTAATAAATGTCTAGTCAAACCCATAACATCTATATTTGCATACTCCAATGCTCTTATCTAATTACTGTCTCCTGAGGTGCTTAACTATTCACATTTTCATATTCACTGAAATGTCTGGTGTGTTATATTATTAAATATCTAAAAGCAGCACACGTGGATCTTCTACTGCCGCTTTGATCTTCCGTAAGAAGAGAACAGCTTCACGACCGTCAATAAGACGATGGTCATATGTCAGGGCAACATACATCATTGGTTTGATCTCCACCTAAAAACATGGAATGACTTTTAAAAATAATAGTAATACTGAAGTCTTAATCTCTTTGCATTTAATGATATTTTTAAAAGTACCAATGATGCTAGCTTTTGCTAGCTTTTTAAGTATTTAATGTCTAAAATAAGAGATTTGGTTAGATTTACTTAAAATTTCAGAAGAAAAATATTACAATATTTACAGGAAACAGCTGGCAATCTTTATTATACCTTTTTGTATTTGCAGTGCAGGTGTTTAGACTATATGTACCAATCCCCTGAGATCACACATAGAACCTGCCAGGTGTGAACTGCCTTCTCATGGTAACTAACTGTAATCTGCAATAGCTTTGAGTATGATAATGGACCCTGGATTTGCTGCACTGGTGCTTCTTTTGAGGGAAAATCTACTGCTCTGTATTGTTCATGGGTTGCCACCCCTAAGCGATTAGAGGGATAGGATACCTTATATTAGCTGGGGAATAATTCTGTTCATCACAATAAGTTGGCAACACTGCTGTGCAAAAATGTCTTTTTTTGTGTTTATCAATATATGTAATTTATGAATACAAAATTTAATGTGTATATATATATATTATTTTATTCCCATTGTTATACTGTAACTATAGTTTTATCTATCTATATAAGGGGTACGTCAGTTACATACACATTTCCAGGGGGTACGTGAAGCATAAAAGGTTGAGAACCACTGCCCTAGACATTCCAGTCTTCCAAGAGACCAGATGGACTGCTTCTCAACAGACGAGCTAGTGATACTCTTCTAGGATATGAGTGCATTAATTTTTGTTAGGCCCCCCATAGATGATTCTGAGAAAGATGGGTTTTACAGACAACTTCCAGATATGTAGTATTCTGTCAAGAAACGAAATATTTCTTCTGTTCTAGGTGACTTTTTTTTTCAGCTTTACTATTCTGAAAGAGGGTTCATTATTAGCAAGGCACTAAATAATTAAACATCCCCTCAAGCAGCTGCTTGCCACAGAGGTCTGACAGGAATCTGCCAGTTTAACATGCCATAGTATAAGATCTGTGGGGAGGGTGGGACCTCAGACCTGCTCCAAAAACGAAAATCAATAAATTTTTATATCTTGCGTTTTTTATTAAATTTTTTGTTTCACACAATCCTTTCCAGACCTTGTTTTATATTATGTGCATTTAGTAAAACCTTCATCCCATATCAAAAAGCTAATCATTGTAAAATTGTCTACGTAAATCTTTCTCCTCTCTAGAATTTTAACATCACCAAATTTTTTAAGAATTGTCATAGTAAGTGGTATCAGGGTAAACAGACACCCACTCTATTTGTTACTGTTGCATGTAGTCTCAATTTACAAATTCCCTATTTTTATTTTCTGAGAGTGCTATGTGCTTGTCTATTATATATATATAAATGGCATGGGCAATCATCCAACCCTTGTGACATCCCTGATTATGACCTATATTGAAAAATGTCAGAGAACAAGTCAAACTTATTTTTGGTCAAAGAATCGTACATGGTATTTATGATACATCTGTAAATTATAGCTAGGCATACCTGGAAGGAGAGTTGTGCATTGAAGCAGCCAAACCTAGTACCTAATGTCCAATCCTGTCTTCTCATTTTTAATTAGGAATAAATTAATGATACCTATATAACATATTAGATATACCTCAAAAAATAAATTTTGTTATTAAAGTTCTTTAGAACTGTTATTAAGAAAAATCTTCTATTGTGGCTTCTGTGCCCATTGCAGTCTTGCTACCACAGTTCCAGCAGTTTCAAACAGCACTTCCAGTTCTGTGTGAAACTTGGGATTAATCTGTTAGTTGTTAGAGGTGATTGGTGCACAGTTCTCTTTCCAGCAGAGAGTTAGACATTTCAAATTGTTTGAGAGATGTTTTGCTTTTAATTGACTAAATGGATGAGTAATGATAAATTCAATTACAAAATTATCGTGTACAACTTTAATGATCACCAGAATAAATTATTCAAAATAATGAATGAACTACTAAGATGATTAATTTTCATGAATCTACTAGTAACAAAAAAAAATACACTTGTCAGTAAACTTACATTTCCTTTGACTGCAACAGGCCGGTCAATAATAGCATGCATACCCAAAATAGCAGATTGTGGAGGATTAATTATTGGAGTGCCATACATGGATCCAAATACTCCTCCATTGCTAATGGTGAAAGTGCCACCATCCATGTCTTCTATTGCAAGCGATCCAGTACGAGCCTAAAATATATTCACAACTATAATTTGATGCAAAATTTGTCCAAAATTCAAAAGGAAGGAATAGTTTACAGCTGATTAAAATAACTAGTACAGTATTAAAACAAAAAACAGGTGAAAGAAAGGAATAATTAGGTAAAAGATGTCTGAGTGGAAAGGGGCTCACACAGAAAATGAAAACTAAAATAACTCTTAGAGTTAAAACAAAAGTATTCAATGAAAATTTGTTTCATTGTTAAAATGGTGTCAGAAAACATCTGCCCAAAGAGAAATGCATTAAAATTCCCCATCTTATAGAAAGCAGGGAAAGTACCTTGTGATTGCTGTGAAAAAATGATTCTCATTGTTCAACAACAGGCTTAGTCTGGAAAAGGTTGTTATACATTTTAACCAAGATCTTTGCCACTGTGCCCAGAGCTGGATGGAAAAATGTTGCTGGAAGCTCAAATATGGAACCAGCAGTTGGGAACCAGACAGGTGCTTGGAGAACTTGGTAAAGGAATCCCCAAATCATTACCCCTGATGCTCACATATCCAAGCACCCAACTGAAGAGGATGGTTGATGTGCAGATAATGGAGTTGCTGGTAGATCTTGAAAAGAAATTCCACAGAGCAATGGCATTGCTGAGGAATCAATTCTAGGACTGACAATGAGTGGAACAAATAGTTCCCACCTATTGTCCAGACTTCATCCCACGTGATCTTAGAAAATTCCTTCTGGCTCTAGTAGTGAATGAAATAGACTTTCGTCCTGGCACATTTAAAACGGGTGGGATGTGTAGTTCCCACCCATCTTCCAGACTTTAGTCCACACATCCTTAGCACTGGTCGTGTGGGCGATTGAAAATGTCTATTTGATTCTGGATTCCTTCTGGCTTTGGCACCAGATAAAATAGGCTTTAGTCCTAGCATGCTTGGAGGATGTCAGATATCATTGAGACACCCCCAAGCCTTATTCTGAACCTTAAAATCTGCAGTGCAGTTAGGATTCCACCACAGTTTCAGATATTAAGGAAATAATGTTGAAGTCTGAGGAATAGTGAAGGCAGCTGCTTGGATAGTAGTCTGTCTTCTCTGCCACTGCATAATTGATTGGCCTGAAGTCTGAGACAGACCAGTAGTGGTCAAACTCATAGGAGTTAAAAACCACTCCAGTCAGCCCGATTAATTCTCCACCATGATATACCTGAAGGGTCACAAGCCCCCCCCCCCCCTTAGGAGATGATCACTATCATAAGGATTGTCCTCGATATCCCATGTAAAGAGTGGAAGGACTACACCCATTTGGGTCAGTACTTCAGCAGCTGCAAGACAGGGTCATCAAGGTCTTCCTGGAAGACAGACAGAGCAGATGGCTAATGACAATCCCACGAAGAGGTGGATGGCTATATCCTCTAAGTGGTGGCGAGGGTACAACCTGGAATGGAGAATAATAACTCACGAGAATCACCTTGATGTCATTAAGATTCCTCTGGAATCCACAACAATTCCTTTGTAGGAGTGTGGCCATATGAGGTCTGGCAGGTAACAATTTTCCTATTTATTTTTACTGTTGCAGGCGATGGTTTAGATAATTGAGGGCAGTCCATATCCTCAGAATTATCTGAGGAACAGGGATCTGAGACCACCAAAAAGGAGGGGATGGTTTGTTTCTTGGGTTATGGTGGGGATCCTTTTAGTTTGGGAGATCTAGCTGTATGAGGTTGAGGAATGGGCCTTCCAGTGGCAGAAGTGAAATGTGCTGCAGCACAAATGAAAACCGGAGTGGATGTCAAGATGGACACTGACTTAGGTTCACCTGCTGCAAGAGATACTCCAAGGCAGGTCAGAAAGTTTTCAAAAGTGGGATGCTTATATTACTTTGGCACTTAATGGAATTTGGACAACCCACAAGATCTTCCAAACCCTTCACCAAGTACCTCGTCACATATTGAATGGATTATCAGATGTGAGATGGATGAAGAAACAACGATGATGAGGATGAAGAAGATTGGTCTTCATGGTATGCATTTCAGTTGGGTTGCTTTAACTCTGAGTGGCACTTTTTTTGCACACAATGGACTAAATGGCCACCTCACAAGAACCCTGAAGGCTTAGAGAAGGTTGGAGAGGGGATCCAATGGAACAGCTGTTGGGAGACAGATGGTAGCCTCCCATTAAAGCTATCAAAGGTGTGTTTTACACCAGGCACATGGTATGACTCTCCTGCACAAGGGGCCATGCCTTACTTCCCATTCAATGGACAGGTGGGGAGTTTCAGAGATAAATCTCAATGAGAAAAATTTCAAAGAAAAAGCAACTATATACTGCATAATTGTTTTATTTCTCATTTAGCACACATGGTCCCCACAGTGGGACAGCTGATTGGATGCCAAGCTGTACCATACCCACACAGCTAATGAGCAGATGCTCACAACCCACAAGACCTTCCAAACCCTTCTAAATGAAGACATATCACCAAGTACTTCATCACCTATTGAATGGATTGTTAATCCATTCAATAGTGACGAGTAAGAATTAAATATGTGTGGGTATGGTAGAATAATCACGAGCAGAGTCCTCAAAAATGAAGTCGTCAGGCACAACAGGTTTGTGACGAAACTCACAAACCTATACCCAGACATGAGCAAAGCACTCGCTGCATTGCATGACTGGGCCAAACAGGTCCAGCTCACCAGCCAACTTATCCTGGGGGATCAGTTAGCCCCACTTACTCTTCCACCAACTCCCTCAGGACATCCCACTTACCTGAAACAGAGGTGAAAGCTGTGTGTAACAGCAATCCATAAATCATTGCTCAGTCCTGTGATGAACAGGGTCCCTGATGGCAAGACAGGCCAAAGGGCAACTCGCTAGTCATGAGCTGAGGAGAGAAGAGGCCCCAAGCAATTACGGTGATCCTCCTTTCCAGAGTCACAGATTACAGTGCATTGCAAACGTGCAATGTTCAGAACACTGTGAAGGTACCTGAACCAGTGGAACCTTTACAGGGTGGTACTCTCACCATGGACAAGAATATACACTGAGGGAGACAGATGATGGAGCTTCTGGTGGATCTTTGACAGAATGGTGTGAGATCAAGGCCTCACCTAGATCATAGCTTGTTATGAGCTCAGCAAGTCAGTGCAAAGTACAAACCAGCAATGATACTTAGTCGCTATGGGATCCAAGGCAAGGCTGATAGTGAGCAAATCTGCAGTGAAGATCGAACAATGTGGGTCATTGTCTTCCATAATGATGTTACGGCAGACTATGGTTGACCCCACTGATGTGGAAGATTTCAAACCATCTGTGAAGACAGGCAAGAAGTCTGGGAGCACAGTGCAGTGGCTTCCAGAGAATTGCTGGTTCATGAAGTTAGGTGTAAAGGCTTCCACGTCTTGCAAAGGGAAAAATTGCAGAAAGGGAAACAGAGAGCCACAGATGAGGTACATGTGTCATTCAGCTGAGCAAATGCGGGTCAACTTTATCAAGACTGATGTTAAGGTCTCTGAGGTAACCGCAGACTTGCAAACCAAAAGGACGAATGGCAGCTAGGCAATTTGTGTAAAGCATCACCCACCTTGAAATAATTCATGATTAAAGAAAAGATTTGGTTTGAGCTAGATAGGATAAAAATTCTCACCCTCTGATAACATGTCAAATGCTCTACCACTAAGTTACTGGGTTGGGGTGGGGGCACCCCAGGACCTCCCACTTACCTGAAGTAGCCCTTGAAAGCACTGCCTAGCCCCATGACAAACAAGGCAAAGTCACAAGCTGAGGAGAGCAGAAGAGGGCCCCAGAGCAACTAAATGAACCCCAAGATATTTTTCAGGGACACAAGTCTCCATGTACAGCAAATGTGTGAAGGTACACAAACCAGCAGAACTTTCACAGGGTGGTCCCCTCACTATATACAAGAGCTTGTTCTGAGGGATTGTCTAGCTGATGATGAATGCTGCTATTTTAAACATATACAGATTTTTACCACTCAGCAATGCATTTTTCTGGGCCAGGGTTAAAAAGTCATGTGTGGTAGAAACTATCATAGTGCTTAGTAACGTTTGGTATAATTTTTCTCATTATATCTTACATATATATTTTGGCTGAGGAACATTAGAAATATATTTTGGTAAATTAAGGATGCAAAATCTACATCATTAAATATTACAAATGCATATAAAATTAAACATAACTAGAAGGGCACATATCACCTCTGGTGCATATGAAAATCTAGTTTTCAAAGGGAAAGAAGTTTTTCCTTTACCTACTGTTTCATTCCTTAAAAGTTTTTATTTGAACTAGCAGATGATAGGAAAAATGCAAAGAGTATTTAATTAGTAATTATACAACACAAAAGTATTTGTCGTATAATTCTTAAATCTAAAAATTTGCATTTCCCACATGTGTCTTAGAAAGTGGGTAGATTATTGCTGTCAGTGGAATATCTCTTAAAAATTACCACTAATTTTTCAAATTTCTGTTCTATATACACAGTTGTATCAGAATAATATGACCAACTTCCTAATAATGGGAATAACCACCCTTGGCCCGGATGACAGTGGTGAGACAATGTGGCTTGGATGCAATGAGGCTGGCTTGGATGCAATGAGGCTGGCTTGGATGCAATGAGGCCGGCTTGGATGCAATGAGGCCCTGGAAGGTTGCCAGAGGCACATGTGCTCATTTGGACTCCAGCAGAGCACAGAGGTTCCAGAGATGACGTGGTTGTGGGTCCACACACCAAATCTGTCAATCCAAATGGTCCCACAAGTGCTCCTATGGGATTGAGGTCAGGCGATTTCGCCAGTCAGAGGAGAACAGAGACATCGCTGTTGTGTTCCTGGAACCAGTCATGCACCACTTTAGTGATATGGCAGGGCGCAATGTCCTGTTGATAGGCACCATCACTACCAGGGTAAATGTCCAACATGAAGGGATGCATGTGGTCAGTGAGGATGGACAGGTAGCCATTGGCATTCAGGGACCCATCCAGTGGTACCAGCGTTACCAGGTCATACCAGGAAAACATCTCCCAGATATGCACACTGCCACTGCCGGCCTGTACTTGACCGACAAGCATGTCCAGGTGTTAGTTCTCGTGTGTCTGATGCTGTATCCGCCAACCCCATCACTTCTGTGGAGTAGAAACCTCAATTCGTTGGAGAAGGCAACCTTTTTCCACTGTCCAATGACGGTAGTCCCGTGTGAACTGCAGGTGTCCTTGCTGATGGACCTTGGTTAACATGGGCGCCTTTACACAGCATCAACTCCAGAGACCCATGTGTAACAGGGTTCACTCTACTGTTATCGGGAACACATATCTGGGTGCGCCAGAGTTAATTTCAGCGGTCAATTGCTGCACTATTAAGTGTCAATTGCCCTTTACCAGTCGATGGAGGCAACATTCTCCTCTGGGGTCGATGGCCTTTGGGGCTCCACAGTTATAAAGTCGGGAGGTACTTGGTGTGCCAAGCGGTTCATTCTTGGTACACCCTTACTACAGCATCTCACAAACAGCCCACAAAGTCTGCTGTTTCTGAGATGCTTCCACCCTTGGCATGTTAGTCGATGATCATTCCTTTTTGTACATCCGTCAAATCAATACTTCTGCCTATTGTGTTCACGTTACCCACTATGGCTCATTTTTGTCCTGGCCAGCTGCTTACATCTCTTTGTGGTTGACCTAGTCATGTGCATTCTGTGATACGCATGGGCAGGTACACGTGATTTTGTGGGCGGTCATATTATTCTGATACAACTGTGTACATATATACAATTTGCAAAACTCGATAACAGGTTTGCCATTTCAGTGATCTATAAAGATATATATATATTAAAACTACTAAATATTTGGAAAATGCGAATTTTATTTTAATTGTACCAATCAAATTTAAGGGTTGGGTTGTTTTACCTCTGAGCAGCACTTTTTTGCACACCATGGGCTAAATGGCCAGGTCACATGGACTCCGAAGGCTCAGAGAAGGTAGGGGGAGGGGACCCACTGGAAAAGCTGTTGGGAGACAGATGGTAGCTTCCCGTCAAGGCCATCCAGCATGTTCTTTAACGTGCAAAGGATATGGCTCTCCCGCACATGGAGCCATGGCTTAACCGACCCCGTGGACAACGGACGGCGGCCTTTCCAAGCCCATCTGTGTCCCCTACTGACTGTGGGCAGGGCGGGGAATTTTGTGGAGATAAATCTCAATGCTGACCCAACTGGGACTCGAATCTGGGAACTACAGATTACAAGCCTAGTGCGCTACTGACTGAGCCACCCCCGCCCCGATAAAATTTGAGGAATTTTCTAATTATCAGTTTCATGACATTCGCATTCCACCACCAAAATTTCGTATTTCTATCATTAATACATCATTGCAATCAGGGCTGGTGTGAACTTTTGAGGGGTTGGGTTCCAAAATTGTGTGGGGCCAAAAAAAAGTGCATTTATATGTACTTCGAAATTTTATAACAATAAATTATTTATTATAAGTACAAAGTGCAGTACATATCTACATACAACTTATAGAAACACTGAGTATATTATAAATATTACATAATTTTTCTCGCCTTTTTCACCGCAAAATCTTTAATTATGTCATCAAAATTGACCGATTTTGCTATTTTCCTTTCTATTGAAAGAACAGTTAGTCACCGATTAGTGGATTCTGCACTTGGATTTACTATTGGGCTTGGAAAATAACTGACATGCGCTTTGGTGGTGGGACGTGGAGCTAGAGGAAATAAGTATACATTGTGTCAGCTACTGTGTTAAAGATAGGAAAATGGCGTTTTTTACGATGAGTTTTTCGTGGACCACAGGGCTGGGTTCTGGGGAATGCACTGAACCTGCCTCACACTGGCCCTGATTGCAATATTAATTTGAAATTTTTGAATTTTCAATCTTTTTCACCGTTAGAGGGCGCAATTATAGTTTTCAAAAGTGCAAATCATAATATTTTATCAATACCTATCTAGCCCTAAAATGTTCATTTATCTCTAAATACAAACAACTATCTGCTAAAACAAACAAAATGTGCCCCCCCCCCCCCCTGGGTCTAAGAGATTGATTCATTGTTGCCAATGGAAACATCTTGACATTCACATTCCACTACCAAAATTTAAAATCTCTAGATTAAATACGTCATTTGCAATATTTGTTTCAAATTTTGGAATTTGCAAATTTTTCTATCATTAGAGGTCACAATTATAGTTTAAGGAAGATTTAAAAAGTGTGAATCATAATATTTTATCAATTCCTATCTAACCCAAAAAGAATTTTTCATTTATCTCTAAAAGCAAACAATTATTTACTAAAACTAAAAAGGTGTGTTTTCCCACCCACTTTAGGTCTAAGGGGTCAACTCATTGATGGCAATGGTAACTTCATGACCTTCATATTCCACCACCAAAATTTCAAATTTCTATTATAAATACATTGCTTGCAATATTCATTTGTAATTTTTAACTTTTTACACCTGGAGAGGGCATAATTCTAGCTTTAGAGAGATTCGGAAAGTGCATATTGTAATATTTCATCAATAGCTCTCTGACACAAAAACAATTTTTTTATTTATCTCTGTAAACAAAAATGTTCGATGTCTACAGACAGACAGACGGCAAAGTAAAACAATTATCTTGTTTTCAAAGAAAATGAGATAAAAAAAAACCCCAGATAATTTCTGATTAAAAGGCATAAAAATCTTAAATATACGTATGTATATATATTTTTTTAATATAATGTTCACACTTTTCTAAAATAAAATTAAAAAAACAAAACATAACATTTTACTGAGTGTTCAGCCAGAATAGTAAATCAGGATGTGAGAAAAAGATCAAAAACATGTAGTAACTTGGTCAAAAATAGATGTCCTTACACCCAGGCTAAATATACATTAATACCTGTTTATCAACCAGTTTCTGCAAGTGCAACTTAGGCATTCCAGAAAACTTTTGGAAAAATAATGTAAAAAAAAAACTAATCATTGGTAATCTTGGTTCAAAACTAACTTTCTAAAAAAAAACCTACCTTTTCCCCCAGAGCATTGATAGCCTTTTCAATGTCAGCAAAATTCATTGATCCAACATTTCTTATAACAGGAACTACTAATCCCTAAAAATTGTTATAATATGATGTACTAGAAATTTATACAATTAAAACAAAATAATAACGAAATACAACACAGAAGAATGTTAATATTTATATATAATACCTTGAAAATGGCAAAAACTCTAGTTCACATACAACAAAATCTACAACATTTTTGGCATTTAATTACAAAAGATGCAGCAGTATATACTCAAACAGGTGCCTGAAGTTATCATGTGAAGAGGCATATTTAAATGTTGCTCATATGGATCAGAAAGAAAATTGCATTTGAAGTTGTTTAACCAGTTCCGACAAGGCATTTGTTCTGATTTACTCAGTAATATACACGCATTGCATGCATTTATTCTGCAATAATTTTTCAAATGAAACAATCTTTTTTTGAGCCAGTATATACATATATACACCGAAGAGCCCAAACATTATGGCCACCTGCCTATATAGGAGGTGCACTACTAGAGAGGTAGAGAGGTACACTGTTGCCATGAAAGGATGCACCTGGTCTGCAATGAACAAGTTACAACTCTGATTTCTTGTTTCCTACTGTTAAGGGTTCTGATGGTTCTCTAATGGCATGGGGTGCACTCATTCTGTTAGAAGGTAAGATTATCAAATAAAAAATGCCAACCACTCTTTGATAGTCCTGAGTGATCATCTTCATCCAATGGAACAGCAGTTCTTCCACGAAGAGAGAGATGTCTTTCAGGTTGACAGTACTCCCGTCCACAGAGCACGTATGCATTTTAGTGATTTTACATTGCTATTTCTGTTTTTTAGTCCATTATCTGCATCTCTTTAAAATAAATGAATTAGCCATAAATATTACAAAGCCAGAACATCTGCAATATTGTTTTAGTAAGCAGAATAATTCTGTTACAATACTGGACATCATTGCAATTTTATTGAATGTATTGATGATATTAATAATCTTGGATTTCAATTATCTTTGGATTGTACACAAAGTTAGTAATCTTATATAATTAACTAATAAATGTGATGTTACTGTTTCAGTTATATAGATAACAAAGATATTGAATTGAGAAATACTAAAGAAGTGGTCTCCAATCATTTTCAGTTTACTGCACACTTTTAGTACACATTTGTCATTTGAAACAGCTCACTGCCAATTTTCCACATCAACTAACATAAGAATAGCATTTGATGCATTCTTTAACTACATACAAAATCCACATACAGCCATGGGCTATGGAGGTCCTACAAGAGTGAATAATTTTGCTCTCCACAGCAGCCTGTCCTGAGCTACAGCTACTGCATTTGGCCACTGTAGGCCAATTCCAGCAAGGTCCTGTTTTATAGTGTCTACTCAATACATCTTAGATCTCCCCCTTTTCCTGAAGCCTTTGGGCATACTGCTCATAATCCTATTTGCCAATCTGTAGCTATGCATATAGACAACATGGCCAAACCAATGCAGTCTCTCTTTGCACAACATACTGCTCAAAGGAGGTTGCTGACTTCTAACCTCATCATTACTTACAAAGTCAAACCACCTAATGCCCAAGATACTGCATAAGCATCTAGAATCAAAGGCATGAAGTTTCCTGTTATTCTGCTTAAAAAGGGTCCATGTTTAATTACCATGCCTAATCTTAGAAAGAACCAAACTATTATACATCCTATCTTAGAAAGAACCAAACTATTATACATCCTAATTTTACTCTTTAGGTATACACACCTATTTTTCCACACTCTCCATAGATTCTTGAAAATCCCAGCAGCAATTTCTATTCTTCTATTTAGCTCATGCCACACATCACCAGTTCCTGTTACATAGCTCCCAAGATAATTAAACTAAGACACTTGCTCAAGGGTCCAGCCGTTCAAAGCAACTGAAGCACCATCTGCCTGACCAATTTTCATTACTTTAGTTTTTTCTCTGTTTATCACCAAACCTACCCTATTACCAGTCTCATCAACAGCCCTAATGAACAAATTCATCTCATCAACATTATTTGATAACAGGCCAAATCATCTGCATAATCTAAATCAGAAATTTTGAAATCTCTTAAACCATTTAAGGCCAAAATCTTTCCCTTGCAAAGAATTTTGCATAACAAAATCAATAACCAAACTAAAGAGAAAAGGATACAAAATACATCCTTGTCTAACTCCACTAGCAATGCTAAACCAATCACTAAAAGCCTTACCAACTCCCACATGACTCAGTGTTATTATATAGAGTTTTCATTACACTAACTGCACCATGAAAAGGTAGGGTCGGACAGTTCTATTCATCATCACTGGGGATTGGTACACAGCTCTCCTTCCAGTTTATACCTAACTACCATTTACAGGCCACATCCTTTAACACCAACCAAAAATTTTTAAATGCGCAGGTTGAAGATCAATGTACTAAAAATTCTCTATTTCCATGGATCCACTTTGCTTTCACTTATGGGATTTTATGCTATGGTGGGGGACACACATATACACTGAATGGACAAATTATTATATACACCTACCTAATAACCAGTTGCTCCACCTTTTGCCCTCACAACAGCAGCCAGATGTCTTGGTAAAGACTCAATGAGGTGTTGAAAACATGGAGGTGGTATTGCCACCCATGAAGCAAGGATCACCTGTTGTAGAGTATCCACAGTTGCCGATGGGGGTTGGCAGACTTGAATGGATCTTTCCAATTGGTCTCACAAATTCTCAATGAGGTTGGCGTATGGCAATCGAGAGGGCCATTTCAGTGTGGTAAAACTCAAGAGTATGGTAATATTATTTGAATGCTCCTGGAGCTGAATGGGTGTAGATGGTAATTTGTAAATTACAGTCTCTGGAAGGATTTTTTTTCTAGGGGTATGAATCTTGCAAAATGGGCCTACTATGCTGCAAGTATAGTTGCAAAATGGGCCTACTATGCTGGCAATATTCCAGATTTTAATGGTTTTTAGAATGCAACTACAACTGATGTGTAAAAGCAATACCTGTGAGAACTCTGAAATGGCTTATCTTTCATCTGTGGAAGAGCATCTGATACTTCATACCATTTATTGACAGAGAGGAGGATATTTGAAGAAATGACTACAACTGCTAAACAGGCAGCAAGATGTGTGTATGAATGGGCTTCATTTTCTTGCCCACCTGAGAGATATCTGTGTAAGTCACAGGTTAAAACACTAAGTTGCAATAAAACATTAATACAAAATTAGAGTAAGTCTAAAAGTGTCACATTATTAAGAACAGTTTAAACTTCTTACTTTTGGTGTGGCTACAGCTACACTGATATCAATGTAATCTCTATATACAATTTCCATTTCATCAATTACTGAAAAAAGATCTTAGAGTTAAATATATTATATATCAAATATATTAGAGCATCCTAGAACATTTATTATTATCTTTCATGTAGATGCAATTAAAACACTATTTTTTATGATTAATGGTCAGCAGTGTTTGTAGAAGCAAACAATTTTTTAAAAAAAATTAAAAAAGCAATATTTACATTGCATATACATGAAAACATAATAAAAGTCAGTATTGAACATGCTTGTGAATGAATGGAGAAGTAGAATGAGGTGGGTGGAATAATGTCAAACAGAATAAATATGAAGGTGCCTTTAACATGATGGCAATTGTTTAGCGCAATTCCAATGGTTTCACTGCATTAACAAATCAAACACACACAGTTATTCTTAAATAAATATAGGGGAAAAATTGTCATTAGCCAGGTGGGATCTGAGCCCACTATCTACTGATAACATGTCAGGTGCT
Source organism: Ryuthela nishihirai (assembly GCA_038380435.1). Lineage (NCBI taxonomy): Eukaryota > Metazoa > Arthropoda > Arachnida > Araneae > Heptathelidae > Ryuthela > Ryuthela nishihirai. The sequence continues at coordinate 42,861,593 of JAWZYU010000001.1, read as the reverse complement.
CTGACTGCTGAGCTACCAGCCACCGAACAATCATCCTCTATTGGTTGCTTTATGCATTATACCATAGAGTTAGTCATTGAAATGTATCTGACTGTAATTGAAGATGCCAGTCTATAAAGCACTTTCCAGGTTCACTAACCTAAACTAAACTTAGATAACATGGCATGCCAGTAGGGCATGATATATTATCAGAAGGTCATCAGTTTAGATCTCACCTGGATAATGACAAATTTTTCCTCTATATTTATTTAATATACCACCAACAGGTGCATATCTGTGATTTCCTATTATTTCAACAGCTAATCTAGAAGCCATATCAGCACCATAGATTTAAAAATGAAGCAAGGCATGCAACCAGGCTTATTCTGTGATCAAACAGTCCAGAATAGAGTTTGGGTAATTTTTACTTTACCTAGAACAATATGGAATTTACTAAAATTTTGATTTGAAGTAAATGTATTAATTACTTAAAATAGGTCAAAAAACTTTCTTTTACTAAATTTAACTTATACATCTTTATACTACAGTAGGAATATAGTGAACTTACAGCTTTAAAAAATTCTGTTGTTTTTTTTCTTAAATCAAAAGTGCTGGATGCAGAATAGTCTGAAATTCTTTAGGCATTGTCTACGAAAGCGGGGGAGAAATTTGGGGGGGAGAGAAAGTGAACTGGAACCAGAACACTTTAAGTATGTAGTTGTTTTCTTCAATTTAGTGGTAGTTACAAAATTTTCTTGCAAAATATGTGCACTGTAGATATTTAATATTTTTTGCCTCCATTTCAGCAATATTCAAGTGAAAGGGGAGTCATGGCCTCCTTGTCATCCTAGATCTGCTCATGCTGGGATCAACACTGATACTATACAGGGTGTCACACAAATAATGGTGGGGGTTTCAGGAAGCACTGTCCACAAATACACAGAAGGCATCATGAATGCTACAAAAAGTGAAATACCGATTGGATGTATGCAGGATCACGAAAGGTGGAAATTCATGGGAAAATTCACTAATCTTGTCAAAAACTATTTGAAGTAGGCTTTTAATTAAAAAAAATACTCTCTTGAATATGTATATTATTTTCGTACATACTGGTTTTCAAAACTCAACCATTATTTTTTGAACACCATGTAAAATAAGAACAATACCCTTAGTAATCAACATTTTGACACTAATAAAATCTGATCCAATAAATATTCCCAGTACTACAGTTAGTTTTAAAATTATAAAAACAGCAAGTCACTATGGCTTTTGCTGAGATGATCAGAAGGCACTGTTTGTTTAGAATTAATGTAGGTCCCCAACAATCAGATGTTGACTGAATTTGAAAAGAGAGATCAAAGACAAGCATAGACTTCTTTTGTACAACACACGAAACTTCGGTTTTTAAAAACTAAAATTGCCATTTGAAATTTTCTTAGATATATATATCTTTAGATATATTTTTTCTTAGAAATATGTAAGGGGGAGACCTAGGATGAAGTGGGCAGACAATGTCAAACAGGACCTTGTTAGAATTAGTATGCAGTGGCCAGGTTCAGCAGATGTAGCTCAGGACAGATATGCTTGGAGGACTAAATTGCACAGTCTGGATGGACTTCTGTAGTCCATAGCTGCTTGAGGATGATGATGATAATGAATTCAAGTTTGAAAAATAATATTTTCTTTTTTTTTTTTCATTATACTATAATATAAATAATTTGATAAAGCCACCTGATTGCCATTTCTTCGAAATGCTATATGGTATTGCTGATTTCTCTGTTATACTCTATGCTGAAGCAATCACTGATTTAAGCTTGCAAGTTTGATTTGAACTATTATCAACAAATTTTTCATTAAAAGTTTTGAAAATCTATAAATTAAAAAAACTGCTATTTTTGAAAGCAGAAAGTAATTGCAAAGTACCCAGTATCCCAGCATTCTACGTATCTTTCCCACCATAAAGATCGATATTGTAACTAAAGAAAAGCTTTCATAAGCCATAGCTGTTAATGCGCAGTCCAGTAGAAGGAAGAAGTTGCAGGATTCAAATTGCTCACTCACACAATACATGTATAACAGTGGGCTATCTATTAAGTAGCTGAATAGAAAGTTGTTTACAAGGATGATTTAACTCAAGTTGGATATACACTCTTCCTTTATAAAGTTAGTAGTATTGCATTTCTTTTTATAATTAAACCTTAGTTTTCATTTCTATGGATTTACTTCATTTTGATGAATTAACACTCTATTGACCGATTGATAAGTATTGATATTTCATAGTTATGCTACATTGGATAGCTGGCTTACAACTTGTTGCTGTGATATTTTATTTAACATCATACATTAGGATATATGTTATTTTTTACTTTTGTTATTTCTTCATTTTCCAGTTAAAAAACTTTCATCTTATATTGTTTTCTGAAAATGAATGAGGTCTTGGATACAAAAGAAAAAGAACTTCCTTGGCATGTAAACGAGTCCTCATGTACAAGGACAATTTTGGAAAATGTTTTTACCCCCCCCCCCCACACACACACACTGCTAAACTCACTGTGAATGTTTTACCCCACCCCCAAAGATTTTTTTTTATTTTTTTTTTATTATTACGAGTATAGTGAATGATTTTAAAAGTACCCCCCTGTGCCACTCTGATGATATAACATTTTTTTTTTTGCTTTGGTGCACTAACTTTTCAGCACTTAGACAAAATCCCCAAAATTCAACACCCAAAGAAAAAAATTCATAATGTTCAGTAAAAAAAGTAGCCAAGAAGTTTTCCTCCATTTTGTAAACTAGACAGAAAATCCCATTGATGTGTGAGCAGTCCAAGTCACCTTGTATAACACTGGCCTGGGTTTTAAGAACATAATATGAGATAGAAAATATATGATAGTGAAATTAACAAAAATAAAAATCATGTTTCAAGTAAATATTATAGTATTAAGGAAGAATTTCTTTTCGATTGTATATATAATTTAACAGTTTATTCATGAGGTTTCCCAAAATTAAGCCTTAATTGCATAGTTCGATATATTTTTTCACTATATCATGTAAAAAATTCTTATTAAAATTAATATGCTTATAAAATGACCTTTTTCAGTTGATTGGTAATTTTTTTTTCTTAAATTCTAAGGTTGACTTGTTTATATGACTCAACACAGTTGCCAAAAAGCCTGGACTTTTCTCAAAGTAGGTACCAAGGAAAAATATATATAAAAAGGAAGTAATTTTCTTGCATCAAGCAAATATTTTTTTTTATTCAGAAATAAATAGCCTTTCTGTTCATTTAATTAAAATTATTTCTGTCTGTTAATTTTTTTTTCAAATAAATTTTTACTACATAACCAAAAAATGCCGTATTTTTTTTTTGTAAAACATTTTATTTTCCGAAAATCCAGAATTAAAATGCTGATTAATTTGGTATATAACATGCCATAATCCCTTTTCATTAGTTATTTCGCAATAAATTTCTAAAGTTAACTTTTTTGGCTGATCAGAGGGAAGAAATAGCTGGGTTTCTAGATGTAAACCAGTTTTTCAGGTGGGACCCTGGAAGGATTAAACAGGGCCTCAGCACAAACACCCATGAGTTAGAATTAAAAATAAATACCCCATTATGTTTCATTTTAAATAACAAAAATTCTAAACAATTTCATAATTATGAACTTTAATTTGTTGCATCAACATCAGTTTGCATATTAGATATCTGAAATCCATCTGCAAAAAGTTGCCATTTGAGAAATTGTACCAGTAAACATATAAGGACCTGCTTTTCACTAGTCCTTCATTTTAATTCAATTTCAATATCTAAAATCTGAAGTTATGAAAAAGTTGGGTTGCTGTACCTCTGAGTGGCACTTTTTTGCACACCATGGGCTAAATGACCAGGTCACATGGACCCCGAAGGCTCAGAGAAGATTGGGGGAGGGAATCCACTGGAACAGCTGTGGGGAGACAGATGGTAGCCTCCTGTCAAGGCCATCCAGTGTGCTCTTTAACGTGCACAGGGTATGGCTCTCCCACACACAGGGCCACGGCTTAATGTCCCATCCGATGGACGGCAACCTTTCCAAGCCCATTGGTCACCCTACTGACTGTGGGCAGGGTGGGGAATTTTGCAGAGATAAATCTCAATGCTGACCCAGCTGGGACTCGAACCTGGGAACTACAGATTACGAGCTTGGCACGCTACCAACTGAGCCACCCCTGCCCCTATGCAAAAGGTACATATCAGAAAGGTCTGATAATTTGCATTTCAAGTAAATTGTGTGTAAAATGCTTTTACAAATCGAGTCTCGGTGGCATTACTCAAAGAGGTCAGATTAAAAAGAATTTTGTTTTAAAGAAATTATTCATCAGTTTTACAAAAATATTTTAAAAAAGTTCCAATTCACAGCTTCCCAAAATTATAGCTAATCTTGTGTATTACCATTGAACACAATACACAATTTGTAAATTTACTTACGAGCAAATGATACAGTTGGCTTAGAATTTCAATTTATAAACATCAGTAGAATATATAAATATCAAACAGTTATATTTCTAAAATTTGAATTTGGCTGAGTGCAATAAATGTATTTTTTCCCCGAAATTATCTTCAGGTTATTATAAATACTTATATAAATAATAGCTGTCACTTTATCCTGCCAATGTATACAATTAATGTTTTACACATAAAGAAAATTAAAACTATTGCAATCTAAAACTAATAAATTATCTGCTTTACAAAAGCATAACTCATCAAAACTGAATAAAACTATCATCTTGAAAAACAATAAAAAACAATACAAAACAAATTCTTTTTAGTAAATGCTTAGTTTATGTATCTTAAGCTTAATGATCAAATTGCCATTGTTAAAAGCATGGTATGATAAAAACATTTTCCTCATTTCAATTAAGTTACAATCACAGTAATATATATATAATTTAATTTTACAATTAATTACTGTACATACACAATCGAATTAAAATCGAGAGGAGTGCTATACAACACGTTAGAGTCAAGTAACCAATATCTTAGTTGACATATTCTAAAAGCTTGCCTTTTCCGTGTAAAGGTGCTATAGAAAAGTAAAAAACCATAATTATGAGTTCGTAATATGAAGAAGATGTTGATATTTGCTGGCACAGGTACAGAGGCTGTATTTTCCTTCTGTTGTTGTTCAAAGTATTTTGACCGATCTTATGAAGTACCCAAGTCAACGTCTATAAGTTGCTGCTGCACTTGTAGGGACCGCCTGTTGTAAAGCGATATTACTTTTGGTACAGTTGGATCTCAATATCAGCTTCTATATACCAGTCCTTTAAGCAAGCTCTTGTTGTTTCCTCATTGAAGGGCCTCACTTTTTTACACAACTTCTTTACTGACTTAATCAATGGTCGTTTGCACATCCCCAAGACTTAAAACTTCTTAGAACTCCTTAAAATTCCCAAAGGAAACTCAAAACAAGTTTAAAAAGCAATGGTCCTACTTCAGCAATGCGTTTCACCAGATCTCACATACTGGCTTCCTCAGGCTCCCATAATACTAAGTTAAGTCATCTTAAATACATATCTCATTGACGTCAGATTATTATTGCTCATAATTTTACACATCTGCTCATGCAAACAGGAGATTCCATGCTGCCAGAAGGGGTGGAATCTCTGTGTTGCAGAGCCTATGTTGATTTGCATGAATTGGCATATTTTCTGTGTAATTCAGTTGATATTTTGTTCATGGTGTTACTACAGATTTATATTTAATTTTATCTATTTTAATATCATTATCCAAGATTGTTTGCGCTAAGGCTGTTGTATGATGTTTATTTTTAATATCTGTTTGGTGTTCCAACATTCTTTGCTCAAATGTACGATATGGTTTTCCTATATAATTATTTTTTCCTTTCAATTTGTTTTTAGGATCAGGAATTTCAATTTCATAGACCTCCCCAGTTGGTTTAGCTTTGTTTCTATTGTTAGTTACCACTTTTTTAATGGTTTTATTCATGATTGTGGGAAATTGCATGTTATATTTTCTTAGTATATTTGTTAACATGTTAGAAACTATTTCAGTATGCAGAAAACTATGAACACAACTTTCAAGATTTTCAACCCGATTAGGTTTTCCACCTGATTACATTTTCCTGCCCAATATATGAACTTTGTTCCTTTTAGCAGTTTCAGATGAAACATGATCATGACAAACTTTAAAAGAATCAATGACATAATGCTCCCGACTAATGTTTCATTAGCTTGAACAAACCTATAAATTTCTATTGTTTTTATATATTATTAAAAGCATTATATGGAAGAAATTTACTGAGGCTGTACTCTTGCAATGCCAATTTATTAGAAATTTACATTCAACAACTTAACACTCTGGCAACTGGAATGGGATCAAAATTGGTAAAAAATTGGTAAAAAAGCTTAAACTTTCTCAATATTATTTCCTGTAATATGGCTGATATATTAAAATGTCTTGAATATTGAATAGTCAGCAGCTCCCTCGAGAGTAGATTTAAGAAACTAATAACAAATTCATTCATGTTATATCACAGGCTGTCTTATGCATTACAAATTTATTTTCACTCTTATCCTTAAAACTCTTTTTTCACTTACTTCACAAAACCCAGCAACTTTCAACCCTCAAAATATTTAATCACTTTCACTCTACATTTCTCACTATCTCACTGCATTTCACCCATAAAATTAGTTAAAACTTCTTATAAAAAAGAAAAAAGTTAAATTAGTTTTCCAGGCACTGAAAATTCTTTCGTCAAAGTTTCTGTATGCTTTACCTATATATTCTTTTTATCTTTAAATTCCCCTTGACCTATGAGATTTCAACTATTGTGATGGTTCACCCATTCACTTTCCCTTAACCAGTTTTACTTTATTTATGTTATAATTATTATTTTGGGGCATTATATATCAGTTGGATCATAATTTCTCTCCACCCAAACCACTAGAGGAGTTGCACATGCACAACTCTGATTTTTGATTGAGAGCCATTAATGTGAGAGGAAAGACACATTCCCACTTGCATCATAGCTAGTGTGAGTGCGCGATTGTTATATGCAAATGTGCTATCCCAGTGTGCAACATACACCTCAGTTGCACACCATGTGTATAGTAAGTGACGTTAGGTCACGGATTTAGTTAAGAGTAAGACAGCAGTTAGTAGTGAGACAGAGAGCAGAAAGTTAGAATGGGAGCTATGAGGCTCAGTGGAGTGGTGGTGTTGGAGCTCAGGGGATGGTTTTTATTTTAGAGTGAGCAGTTAATAGCTCAGATATGTAGAAGTCGCATTTTGGTCACATGATTCAATGTTTCTCTACACACAACAAACATTTCATCCTGTAACTAGCATCATGTCAGTACCCTACACTATCTGTAACCATAAAATAAAAACATATAACAAAACTTTTACTCTAAAAAGTTTAATATATAAAATAACACAGAAGTAAAAAATAGTCATACAAATGAGAAAAATTACTTTTAGTTATACCTTGACTTTTGCTATGTAACTTAATATAAGAGTTTTGAAAACCAAACCCACCTGCATTAACAATAGGTTGATCTTGCAAAGCATATGCAGAAGCTTTAACAAAAGCAGACATAAAGCCAAGTTTCAGACTGTGTTTTTTCTGAAAAGCATCTTTATGCAAATTCCTCATTTCTATTACATTCCTAGAATAAAGAAAATTTATTGAATATATTAATGAAAGCATTTGTATACAGTAGGCCCTCATTGATTCATTTAATCACAGAAAATATTTTTAGTATACTTAACCAATTCTGGCCCAGTCTCAAATCATTTGCAGTATGTCATGGTTGACAGCAACATTGGCTGCAATTTGCTTCCACATAAAGGAACAATACCAGCATTGAATTTCACATGTCCTATTTAGTGCACTTAAAATAGGCACAAGTTATGCCCCCTACTTTTCTTAAGCCTTCATTCACATAGATTATAAATTTGCCATTTGTGGCTATCTTTAAGAACAATACCTATGCAATTACTGTACAGCTGGTCCTCAACTTTTGCAGATTTGATTATTCACAAGTTTGCCATCAACAATTAAATGGGATTTTTTTTTAGTTTTGCAGCCTACTGCGGAAAATCACAGACGATGCGTGTAGATTAGAAAATGTAATGAAAACTAAAAAAAGTTCAGTAAGTCATAAATGCATAAAATATATGCATTATTAATCTATTTTATCATTTACTACCATAAATATATACACAAATTTATTATAAAAAGTTAAATTTTGAAAAAGGTTTCAGTACACTAAAAGAACTGCGATGACTATTTTTATGACATCAACCCGTCTATGACCATCTGTGATACGTTCCTTGAAATTGAAGGAATTGGTAGAAGAGGCATTGTCTACGTACACCAACATTTTCAAAGAAATGAAGAGGCAAAAAAGCCAAACTGAATTCACAAGGTATTTCAAGAAGATAACATTGAGTATCCCTGCCTCCCCTTCTACCCCTTCCACTTCCACTGCTCGAATAAATGACAATAATGCAGCACAGTTACAATAAACATTGTTTGAATGTTTCTGTGTACTGTAAGTTTCATAAATGTACAGCAAGAACTGTATATCAGAAGTGTTTGTATTTCATCATCATCTGTACATAGTCATCACTAGCCTAGTCATCATGTGAAAGATAAAGAAAATTTTAAAAGTATAAAATTATTAAAGTTTATAAAACACAATACTGTATTGTACTGTATATAACTGTGTTTTATAAACTTCAATAATTTTACTGCTATCTAAATACTGTACATGTATTGCATCACATACTGTACATGTATTACCTCTTTCTCACTCTTTGTGTGTGTTAGCCTACATTGTTCATATTGTAATTTCAAATTTATAAAACAATGTTGCAGTGCAGTGTATTGTTTTACTTTTTTTGTGTGTTAAATATGGTTAATAGTATTAGGAGTTAAGGTTTGGGGGGGCACCAGATATATTCATGGTTTTTCCACATTCGCGGTGGTCCTGCGCCCCTAACCCCCGGGAATGTTGAGGGCCGACTGTACTTACAACTACAAAATTTATTTATACCTTTTCATTTAGAAAGATTATAAGTATAAAATATTACATATGATAAAGCACTAATTATACCTTATATATATATATGAGTCACATTGACAAAAAAAACAAACATTTTTCCACTTTTGTCCCATGTCCATTTTCTGAAAACATTTGCGATGTCATTTATTACTCAATTACTGATGTCTGTATAGTTATTCATTATGAACAATATATTTTATTTTCACTAATATCATAAAGTATACATGAGGTCTGTAAATGGTAGCTAGGCATAAACTGGAAGGAGAGCTGTGTACCAATCTCCAATAATGATGCACAGAACTGGCCAAGCGTAGCACCTAATGTCAGACCCCACCTTCTCATGGTGCAAGCTGTTAGTATCTTTCAAAAGAGATGATAATATTAAATGAGGGATAATAGTTTTAGGTCTAATAAATGACAAACGTTTTTGGTATTAATGTTTAAATGTCATTTATTATAATATAATTTTATTTTATTTTTATTGTAGATTGTAAGTTCTTTTCAACTTTGGGAAATATTCTTGCTTCCGCCCAAAGGGTCAAATCATAATTATAGATTGAAAAATTTAATGCTTTTATTAATAATTTCTAGTAAATCATATAAAATAGATATGTTAAAAAGACAGAGCTACATCTGCAACGAATTAAAGGAACAATGAGGGCTTACCCTCTTTGAGAATACAAGTTTTGTATAATTAATTAGCCCACAAGTTCTGAACTTTGTCTGATGAATTTCAATATTTGGGTTTCCCTATTAATAACTTGGGTTTAATTAGACTTGGCCTGTAAATGGTAGCTAGGTAGTCACTGGAAGGAGAGCTATGCACCAATCCCCTGTGATGATGCATAGAACTGGGTCCAGGCCTAGCACCTAATGTCCGACCCCCGCCTTCTCATGGTGCAGGCAGTACCTTTCAAAAGAGATACTCTCTTGTGGAAGTGAACAGAAGGGGAAGGCTGACAGATTAGTGTGGCCTGCTGGTCTGGTCATCTATGGCCACATTTTTCTTTTTCTTTTCAACCCTGCTGAGGAGTAGTAAACATATCAATTTAAACTACACAGCAATTTGTTTAAAAAGGATGTTTAATTCACGATTATGCTGTACTACTAAAAACCTTTGAGCAACACTAGTCTACATTAAGCTTAATACTATTTTCACATTATCAATGTTTCAGTGTATTGCAAATATCATTGCACTACACCAAAAATATTAAGATTAATTTACATAAAGATCACTTGTGTAATACTGAAATCCCACCCTTTCTGGCAGTGTGGATTTCTTAGTCCCATGCCTGCAATTAGGGGGCTGTTTGATATTGTTGGACCTACCTCTCTCAATAAACCTAATTTCGTAAGAAAATCCTACTAATCATTTTCTCTCTGCAGGAGATGAGAAAAGAATTTCAGGAACAGTTTTTACCCCCTTCTCCAAAAACATTTCGATTCTTTTTAAAAATTACAACTAAGCCTACAGCAACATGTGCTAACGAGGAATGGTATATGGATGTCAGTAAACATCAAGTGGATCTGCTAGTGACTGCCAAGCAAGAGGTGAAGCTTCCAGAGTGTAAGACGTGTCCAGCAGAAGAAAAACTAAACATCTGCCTGAACCAGTGAAAACAAACAGGCTAATAGCAATATGTAATTAAGCTTGTAACAGTTACTTTGGAACTTTTAACCATAACTTAGAAAGTATCTTTAAGTACAAGCAATTAGCTTGCTGCAGAAGTTACTTATGAAGTAATGAGTAAAATATCAATGTCTTGACTGTGATCCTAAGGAATGTTATTTAACTTACTTTTAATACAGCATAGTTGTGAAAAGATTAAATGTTTTTTAAACAATTACTGTGTTCAGATAATGATTTTTTTTTTAAGTTACTAGTATGTTCATCCTTTGTTTTCCTCTTAAAGGAATTATTAACCAGAGATAATGACTCTCTTCCTGATAAGGCATATTTGTGTTTAGCAGTAATCTAATGCTCTATAACCGATGTTTTGCTTTCACTTCCAATAGCAAAAATGTGATTGCACAATGAACATAAAACTGATGATTTTATTATTAGATGCAGGTTGCAAATATGGAACTCTGACATTAAAGTATCATTTTGCACATATTTCATTTCTTCCTTTTTAAGTTATTTTGACAATTTTTTAAAAAAAAGTAAAAACATACCTCTTAAGCAATTTCCATTTAATGTTTGACAGTTCTCCATTAACAACTATAAAATTACCATATAACCCTCTAAAACTCTGGTGAAATGGAAATTCTCCTCCCTCAGTTTTCTTCACTATCTTTGTTCACAAGCTCAAAAAGTCGTGGCAGAACAATGCCAGATTTTCCACATTCACAAAGACATTCGAGGTGCTAAATCTGTTCCATTACAAGCTGAATAGACCATTTGGATACCAGCCATCTGATAGACTTGTTAACCTATCAGATGGTTTCGGGGGGGGGGGGGGGGGGGGGGGGGGGGCTGTATTCCAAATTTGGGACCTGTTGATCAGGTATCTGGTGTAAAAACAGAGTGCCGAAATTTGTAAACCAGAGATGAAACTTGGTTAGAAATTAACCAATTAATAACTTGAGCTGATGTCCCCACCTAGAAGAAAAACATATATTCTCTACCAGTGTTTGCCCAGATACCACTTTCATTGTAGTGATGATTCTGACCTCAATTTTTTAGTCACATGGAATGCAACCAAAATTTTTATAACACTTTCGACATTGCTACTCTATTAGTAAAGATCTGCTTATGCTGTACAGTGAATTTAATATTTAAAAAATACCTAAAACCGAATTCTGGGGAGCCTTTAATCCAGGTACTTTCCTCGGAAAATGGAAACACGGTCACCCTATAATAGGCTTGATCTCAAAGAGCTTGTTCACAATCAGTTCCAACCAAGATCTTTGAAACTGTGACCAGAGCTTGATGGTCCAGATATGGAACCAGCAACAGAGAGCACTCTGTTGTCTAAGGCAATGCTGATAACATGCAACTCTGCAATAAAGACGGAACAGTGCGATGGGATATAAGAACAATATGCAATGGATAATAAGAATATCACATCAGACTATGGCCAACTCCACCAAGGTAAAAGACTTCAAGCCATTTGTGAGCAGAAGCAAGAAGTCTAGGTGTTCAGCACGGTGACTGCCAAAGAGTTGCCAGTGCACTCATTATGGTGTAAAAGCCTTCCCCATCCTGCAAAGGAAAAAAATCTCATGAAGGGGAAACAGCAAACTGAGGTGGAAGTGGCTCATCTATCGAAGGAGCAATGCAATCAAGACTGATGTTGCTATCTCTGTAGTAGCCTTGGACATGCAAACCAAACGGACAAATGGCAGTCAGGTATGTACTGCTGTCAGGTATGCAGTCAGGTATGTATGCTACTATGTAGCATTTCCCACTTAGATTGGGTTGTTTTACCTCTGAGTGGCACTTTTTTGCGCACCATGGGCTAAATGACCAGGTCACATGGACCCTGAAAACTCAGAGAAGGTTGGGGGAGGGGACCCACTGGAACAGCTGTTGGGAGACAGATGGTAGTTCCCCCCCCCCTCAAGGCCATCCAGCGTATTCTTTAACGTGCACAGGGTATGGCTCTCCCTCACACGGGGCCATGGGTTAACGTCCCATCCGATGGATGGCAGCCTTTCTAAGAGCATCGGTGTCCCCTACTGACCGTGGGCAGGGTGGGGAATTTTGCAGAGATAAATCTCAACACTGACCCAGCTGGGACTTGAACCTGAGAACTACAGATTACGAACCTGGTGCGCTACCGACTGAGCCACCCCCGCCTCTTTCCTACTTAGAACTAAAAACACAATCCCAAGTGGGACAGATCAGCAGGAATTGAAATTTAGATGCTTACTGTAGGGACTATTGCTGATGGCAAATAGAAAAGATGGTTTGTCGGTCTAAGTGTAAAGATTCTGGACTGGTGAGGCATTGGAAGGCTTGAACATGGAGCAGGTTCAACACCTTCACCAAGGGAATCCAAGTAGAATTATATACCTAAGATCCACAGTCCAGTTTTGACCGACAAGTATACAGTAAAGGCAGAGGAAAGAACATCAGTCCACTCCCGAGGAAAGAGAGGACTTAGAAAACGTTCATTGCAAGTGTTCACTTGGACTTTAGATATTGTATATGTGGTGAAAATATCACTTTCTAGTTGATGAGACTGAGAAACTTGCCTCTGCCACAAATGGAATGATTGGACCATCCAAATTGCAATTCGGGATCTAGGTGAAGATTATGCGTGTGGCAAAAGTGTACACAAGTGTTCTTCTGTTGCAAGAACATTAACCTGTTCATTGTCACCCAAAGTGCGAGAGCATTAGGGCCATCTGCAGTTGTCTTTCAATGGTACTCATGCTGGATGAAGAGCAAAAAATGCTAAAATCATGAACATAGAGGGCATTGTCTACAGTTGGAGGAAGTTGTTTAGTAATAGAATTAATCTTGACAGTGAAAAGTGTAACACTCATAACACAACCTTGTGGTACCCCCTGTTCTTGGGAGAAAGGCCATGATAGAGTGTTGCTGACATGAACATAAAAACGTTAATAATTAGAGATAAAGATTGGAATGTTCCAGTACTGTGCAAATTAGTTGGGACAATAGGAAAATGCAGTAACAAAGACACACTAAAATATTTATTTGTTTAATAGTGTACATAGTTAATAGTGAATGTGACTCCCCTTAGCTTTAATTACTTTCACCCTCTCAACCATTGATGCCAGTAGCTTTCCACATATCTCCTTCACTTCAGGGTCATGGTACCACACTTTCATGACACTTTCTATCATTTTGGTTTTCTTCGTGCAATCCATCTTAGACATGCATGCTTTAATAATGGCCCACAAATTTTCAATGGGGTTTAGATTGGGTGAATTTCCTGGCCACTCCAATACCTTCGAATGTTGCTGGGTAAAGAAGCTCTTAGCAAGCTTAGAATTGTGGCATGGAGCCAGATCTTGTTGAAATACCCCATCGCCATTAGGAAACAGCTTCTGCAGTATTGGAGCCATTTTCGCCTCCAGAATGCCTGTGTACTTTTTGCTGTCCATCATTCCTTCAATGGGGTGAAGCGTCTGTGGCCTGGAAGCTGTGAAACATCCCCAAAACATGACCTTGGGTGGGTGTTTGGGGGATTGCTGGATGTGGCTGGATCAAAGAGGTTCTCCAGGCACGCAGCGAACGAAATTTGAACTGTAGCCATGCACCTCGAGGTGTGTTTCGTCGGAAAACATCACATTTTCTCAATTCTCCACAGTCCAGTCTCGATGTTTCTTTGCCCAGGATAGCCTTTTTAGCTTCATAGCAGGTGTCAAAAGCTGCTTTTTGTAGGGGCGTCGAGCCCAGCGGCCACACTCCAGAAGGCGACAACATACGGTGGAAGCATCAATATTAATCCCATGAGATGCAATCTCCCTTTTGATGTCTCCACTGGTCTTCTTCGGGTCTATGATACTAATTCTTCGAATTCGACTATTATCTCTAGGGGTGGTTTTTCTTTTTCTTCCACAATGTCCTTTACGGGACGTGTCTACGAACCCTGTCTCTTTATGCAGCTTGATGATACGTGAAACGCTGGATTTCCAGACGCCAACTGCTTTTGCTATCTGCCTAGCAGTAAGTGAAGTGTTTTCGCCTAAAGCGATTATTTTAACTCGTTTATGAGGCGTGATGTATTTAATAAAAAGTTTCCAATGAAAACTGTGAACTACTTACATAATCACGTCCTCAGCCTATTAATTATCAATTCCGACTAAAGTGGAAGTGTAAATAATAGCAGAGTAACACAACAGACAATTCTAGACTTGCAGCAGAAGGTTATGAACAAGTTTAAACTTGCAGCAGTTTAGACTCTGCAGCGGAAGGGACTTAGCATTCCTTCACTTGTCCCAATGCACATTATTGTAATTCGTACAGTACTGTACCTCTCAAGCCAAAGGCAGGAAGGTCAGAAAAATGCTGAATCTTGACATTGTGTCATATGCTTTTTTGAGATTGAAGAATATTGATACCAGGTGATCTCTACATAAAAAATTATTCCTGATTGCAGATCAGGTGGTGATTAGTTGATTGTTGACAGCAAAAGCCACACTGGGTGTTGCAAAGAAGGTTTCTGTGTTCTAAATACAAGATGAGTCTGGCATTTACCATTCTTTCCAACACCTTGAGCATGCAGCTTGTCAAAACAATAACCTCCCACCAGGAATCTGGAAACTGTTCCTTGTTAAAAGTATGGTTAAAAAGCAGGAGCAGTTGAACTTCACTCAATGGAGAGAGGTGTTGGTATAATGGACATTGTCAGACCTGACAACAGATGCACAAAAGTGTGCAGAGAAAGGTGCTGCTCCACTACTGTAAATGGCCTGTTGTAGGGCTTCAGGCCATTCAATTGAAAGGAGAGCATTTGGCTTTGCTCTTCAGACTAAGAAACTCGGGGAAAGAGGAAATAATTGAGGAAAACAATTCCCCTAGAGTGTTGGAAATTGCTTTAGAATCAACAATTGCAAACACTCTAGGGCAGTGTCTTTCAACCTTTTTTATCTCACGGCACACTTAAACCTATTTAAATCTTCTGCAGCACACTTAAATTATGATGATCGAAAAAAAAGTATACTTTTTTGATTTATTTATTAACACAAACAAAACGCACCATCATGGCTTTAATTTTGATATGTACACTTATTGTGCTTTGGACTTCTTTCGAAAATAATTTAAATAATGATCTTTAAAAAATTTTGCGGCACACCTAATATCCTCTCACGGCACACCAGTTGAAAATCACTACTCTAGGGGAATTTTTTTCAATCTGGATCAATGAATGGACAAATAGTTCCATCCATCTCCTGGACTTTATCTCACATGACCTTGGAACTAGTTGTGTGGGTGACAGAGGAATTGCATTTGATCCTTCTGCCTCTGTTGTTGGATGAAACAGTATTTCGTCCTGCTATACTTGAAAGCTTCGAAGTTGGAGGATGAGAAGACTGACCAAGGAATGGCAGATAACTCCAAAACAAACCCCAAACATCAAATAGGGCCTTACGAGCTGTGCTGCAGTTTTTGAATTCCACCATGGTTTCAGGAAGCAAGAAAAACATGTTAAATTTGAGGAATTGTTGAGAGAACTGTTTGGACTATACTGTGTGTCATCTCCACCACTGCAACACTGATTGGCTCCTGGCTGACCAAGTCTTGGTTACACAGAGAAATTCAAAACCACTCCAGTCAACCTGATCGACCTCCAATGAACATCTCTCAATGTGATATGCGTGAAGGGTCACAAGGCCTCCTCAAGGGAGATGGTACATACCACATAGAGACGATCCCTTCCATAATGTTGTCACTTAACGTCCCATGTCAAGAGTAGAAGGATTGACAAAAAGCAGATGGAAAGGTCAATGGCAATGAAAGTGGGTTGAGGTGCAAAAATATATACAGACATCAGTGTTCAACAGGAAAATGAGGGATTCACAAGCTGTTTGCTCAAGGAATCACCCCTTCCATTGCATCAATACTTCCTCCCAAAGTGGATTGTGTACATTGATGTCTTCCATATGAAGAAAGGGGGACAGCAGCTGTGAGACAATCATCAAGGTCTTTCCAGAAGACAATTCTGTGTGGAAGATATACAGAGCTGTAAACAGAAATATCAAGAAGAGGCAGATGACAAACCCTTCTAAGTTAGTGGTGAGAGGTATGACCTGGAATGGAGAATGGTGGCTCACAAAGGTGGCGACACTCCCAGGAGCTGGACTATCTCCATCCAGATAAATCAGAGAAAAATGCTAGGTCATGGAATTAGCAGCTGTTCTTGAGGTCATCAAGATTCCTCTGGACACCACGGCAGTTTCATTGTAGGAGTATGACCACCTTAGGACTTAGGGGATTGAATAAATGACACTCTCCATCACAGACAATGTTTTTGATAAATGAGTGTGGTCAGTGCCCATGCCTTTGGAATCATCCAATGGGCATGGATCTGAGACCCAACAAATGAGGAAGTGGTAATGTCTCTTTATTGGGCCTTGGTGGGGGCCTTTTCAATTTGGAAGATCTGGCTGTCTGAGGTGGAGAAGGAGGTGGCCTTTCAAAGGTGGAAGTGAAGGTACTGAAGCCAGAATGGGAACTAGAGTCACAGGTGAAGTGAACATTGACTGCAGTTTTGCCTGCTCTAAGAAGTACAAAGTGGCCAGTGAGAAAGACTCAATAGGTGGAATACTGATGACAGATGCTGTGGGAATGACAGGCTTCCAAGCAGCCACAAAGGCATAGGGAAGTCTGCCAGATGGAGGTGGCAGAGAAATGATCTTTATCACTTCCAAATTTGAGATCTACTGTATCATTTTGACATGTTGGACCTCTTTTACCTCTTTCCACTTTAGCTTCCCAGGAGCTACACCAGTATAGGAAAATTTTGCGAGGTGGAGGTGGTGGTGCAACAATTTCTCACTTTCAGATAACTAGATGATTTGGATCATTTTGGCATGCTAGACCCATTTTTCTTTCTTCCACTTGGGACATCATCATCATCCTCAAGAAGCCATGGGCTACGGGTTGGGTTGTTTTACCTCTGAGCGGCACTTTTTTGCACATCATGGGCTAAATGGCCTGGTCACATGGACCCCGAAGGCTCAGAGAAGGTTGGGGGAGGGGACCCACTGGAACAGCTGTTGGGAGACAGATGGTAGCCTCCCGTTAAGGCCATCTAGCATGTTCTTTAACGTGCACAGGGTATGGCTCTCCCGCACACGGGGCCACGGCTTAACGTCCCATCCAACTGACAGCGGCATTACCAAGCCCATCGGTGTCCCCTACTGACCGTGGGCAGGGCGGGGAATTTTGCGGAGATAAATCTCGACGCTGATCCAGCTGGGACTCGAACCTGGGAACTACAGATTACGAGCCTGGTGCGCTACCGACTGAGCCACCTCCGCCCCCATGGGCTACGGAATCCAACCAGACTGTGCAATTTAGTTCACCAAGCATATCTGTCCTGAGCTACATCTGCTGCATCTGGCCACTGCACACCAATTCTAACAAGGTCCTGTTTCACATTGTCTACCCACCGAATCCTAGGTCTCCTCTCCTTTCTGAGGCCTTTAGGCACACTGTCCATAACCCTATTTGCCAATCTATAATTATCCATATGGGCAACATGGCCAAACCAACGGAGTCTCTCTCTGCACAATATGCTGCTTTAAGGAGGTTGCAAACTCCTTTGCCTAACCTCATCATTAGTTACAAAGTTGAACTATCTAATGACCAAGATACTGTGTAAGCATCTAGAATCAAAAACATCTAGTTTCCTGTTATCTTGTTTACAAAGTGTCCAAGTTTCACTACCATAACTAACCTTCGAAAGAATCAAATTATTATACAGTCTAATTTTATTCTTTAGGTGTATACGCCTATTTTTCCACACTCTCCATAGATTCTTAAAAGTCCCAGCAGCAATCCCTATTCATCTATTAATCTCATGCCGCACATCACCAGTATCAGTTACATAACTCCCAGAATAATTAAACTATGACACCTGCTCAAGACTGCAACCATTCAGATTAACAGAATCACAGCCTGCCTGACCAATTTTCAACAATTTAGTTTTCTCTCAGTTCATAACCAAACCTACTCTACTACCAGTTTCATTAACAGCTCAAAAGAAGGTTCATCTCATCAACATCATTTGCCAAAAGGGCTAAATCATCATCATAATCTAAATCAGAAATTTTCATATCTCCAGCCCATTTAAGGCCAAAATCTTTCCCTTGCAGTGAATTTTTCAAAACATAATCAATAACCAAACTAAAGAGAAAAGGAGACAAAATGCACCCTTGTCGAACACCAGAAGTAATGCTAAACCAATTGCTACAAGCCTTACCAACTCTCACACATGACGCAGTGTTATTATAGAGAGCTTTCATTATGTTAACTAACTTGTCTGGTATACCATATGATTTCACAATCAGCAACAAATTATGACGATCAACAGAGTCGAAAGCCTTTTTGAAATCAACAAAGCTAGCAACCAAAGGTTTCTGAAACTCTAAACATTTCTCAAGAATCTGCCTAAGTGAAAATATCTGATCCACACATCCCCTACCACTTCTGAATCCACATTGCTCATCACGCAATTGACTGTCAACCAGATTCTTAATTCTATTAAGCACAATCATGGAAAGAACTTTACCTGGAACAGAGAGTAGGCTGATACCCCTATAGTTATCACAAGAACTGCGATCACCCTTTTTGAAAATAGGGATAATAATAGCTCTGGTAAAATCCTTAGGAACCATGCCTTTATCATAAAAGATATTCAAAATTTCAGTCATCCAAGTGGTAACCAAAACATTCCCATAGTAATTTCATCTACCCTTGGGAATTTATGAAGTTTAAGTTTAGAAATAGCCAAAATAACTTCAGATTGTGTTGTAGGGCCAACATTAAAGCCACCAATGCATCTATCATCATTACAAACAATGAGAGTAGAACTAACCACATTGTTTAGAACATCACTGAAATGCTCAGCCCACCTAGCCATGACAGAATCCTCACGTTGTTTATCCTTCAATCTCTGTATACCTGTCCAATTTCTATCACACAAAACATTAACTATCTGGTACAGCTCTCTGCTGTTGTGCTGCCTAACTGCTTCCTCAGCTTTGTCAGCCAAGTTATCAAGCCAAAGATTCTTATCAGCTGTTAAGTGACACTTTACACATTTATTAAGCTCATTGTAATGCTGTCTGTTAGGATTAGTAGGGTGTTGATTTACATTATTCCTGCACTTCCTTCATTCAGAAAAAAGTTCCATAGCTTTATCACTCAAATAATTTTGTTTTCTCTGTTCCTTTTTAACCAAAAGAGTACTGTTAGTTTCCAAAAAAGCCTGTTTAAAATGATCCCATTCTTCCTCAACTTCAGTAGTAAGCAAACCATGACTGTCATAATAATTAAGTAACCTATCATAGTAGGCTTTAGCTATAACTGGATCTTTCAGAGCTTCAAAATTAAAGGTAAATTTGTTAACCCTAGCACAACACTTTTTAAGTTTAAGTTGCAAGACACTTTTAACGAGGTAATGGTCAGATCCATTTCAGCTCCCCTGTATGACCTGGTATTCCTAACAGAACTAGCCCATTTGCTATTAATATATAATCAGGCATATTCTTATGCAGCCCATCAGGTGAAACCATGTGTACTTATGTATGTTATGGTGTTTGTAATAGGTGTTAGTTATTCAGAAACCATTAAGTTTACTTGCCTGTTTGGCCATTGCCATTGCAGCTACCAATACCAAAAGGGCCTATCACCCCTCCCCAAAGGTCAGAGTCAGTACCAAATTTGTCATTGAAGTCACTTAGAACAAGGGTAATATCTCCTTTCTTGACAGAATTCAAAATATCCTGAAGTTGTCTTCAGGATATTTTGATCCTTCTCATTCTCATCAGCATCCTAAGTGGGGGCATAAAAGCAGATAACATTAAAGTCTTTAATGCTTGTCTGAAATTTTGCTGTAAGAAACCTTTCATTAATTCACTCATATCCTAGTTGGTTGGTTGATTGGGGTTTTATGGTGCATGAGCTACTGAGGCTATAATGTGCCAAATGAGGTAAATAGAAGCTAAAAGACAAGTACCCCTTAACCACGATTAAAACGAAATGTTGCAAAAGGCAAAAGATAAGACCAACAAGATGTATATAAATAACAGAAAAACAATAAAAACAAGATGTAAATATAACAAGAAAACCAACAAGATGTATGTATAACCTAAACAACCCAGGTGTAAGGTCTGGGTTAGACATAAAAAATACAAGGTAAAATCAAAGTCGATTAAAATAGCCACAATTTTTCAAAAAGGTAAAAACTGGCAGTAAAACACAATAATCAGATAAAAAAATGTCCGAGTGTAAGAGGCTCAGACATAAAATTATGAAAGCTAAACTAAAACCGATGTTCGAAATTAAAACATGGACATTCGATTAAAAGATGTTTAATAATTAAAATGGTGTCACAAAATGCACACTTGGGTTCATCGTCTGCCCATTGAAGAAACGAATGAGTAAAGAATGAATGGCCTAAGCAGAGTTGAGCAAGTACAACTTTCTCCTTGCGATTCCTGCGGCAACATGACTGGTTAATTGGTTGGGGGTTTGTTGCACAAGAGCAACGTGACTGTCATGGTTTGAAGATAGGTTTGATCTCAAAGAGCTTGTTCATAGGCTGTTCTGACCAAGATCACTGCTACTGTGCCCAGAGCTCAATGGTGAAATGCTGCCGGAAATCCAGATGTGGAACTGGCAACAGAGTCGGACAGAGATGTGGCTAACATGGCAGTAGCATCTGCCAAACCATTGCCCCTGTTTCTGACATTACCAGGCACCCAACAGAAATGGATGGTGGTTGTGGGTGTTAGACGATGGAGCTGCTGGCGGATCTTAGAAAGAACTGGGTAAGGCTGATGCCTCACCAAGATCAAAGCCTGTAGCGAGCTAAGCAAGTCAGTGTAAAGAACACACCGATGATGATGCTTAGCAGCCACATGGTCCAAGGCGAGACTGATAGCAAGGCAAGACTAATAACATGCAACTCTGCAGTGAAGAAGATGGAACACTGCTGTGGGATCTAGTCGGCAATGATTACATTACAGCATACAATGGCTGATCCCACCGATGTGGCGGACTTCGAGCCATCTGTGAAGACAGGCAAGAAGTCCGGTACTCAGCACGATGGCTGGCAAAGAGTTGCCGGTACACACAGTCAGGTATAAAGGTCTTCCCCATCCTGCACAGAGAAAAATCACAGGAAGGGGAAACAGCGGGCCGTGGTGGAAGTGGCTTGGCTGTTGACTGTGTGACACTATCGAGACTGGTGTTGATGTCTCTGAGGTAATTATGACTGGTGTTGATGTCTCTGAGGTCTCTCTCTGACTTATTCACTCATATCCTAGAAGAGAATCATTAGCGTGTCTGCCGAGAAGCAGACCCACAGCTTGGTGATGCTTATTATCGTCCCTCCCTGAAAAGAGAAATTTAAGAATCTGACCTTTATCTGTCCATGTGGTCTCTTACAAGCTGAGAATATCTAAATTATAATGGTGGAATTCTTGTGAGAGGACATCAAGAGAATAAGCTCTGTGCAGAGTCCTCACATTCCAACTATCTATGGAGAGAAAATGGTTAGTGGGATGTTTAAAGAAACTATGTTTATTTAGAGAGGGAATGCCGACAATATCAAACAGCCCCCTAATCGCAGACATGGGGCAAAGACCCGTTCCCCCACCACTAAAGGCTGAAGCCATCTACACTGGAAGACTTCCTCCAGTGCAGAATTTGACGATGCCAGTAGAAGCAAAGAGTTCAGGTTCCTGCGATGACCTCTGCTCAGGATTATCCACCAGCTGATAAATGTATTCTGTGAATCTATTCCCTTGGGGCTGTCAACCCACAAACAAACAGAAAACACAGAGGAAGATTTTCCCTCCACAGAAGCCCACCAGTGCAGCAAATTCAGGATCCATAATCAAGCTCAGAGCCTTATTTCAGTCCAGTCCAGTAGGTTTATATCAATGTTTCCCAAAGTGGGTGATACCGCCTCCTGGGGGGCGCTGGAATGATCCAGGGAGTCGGTAGTAGCCTCAGGACAATTGGGGGGCAATGGAAGCATAAAGAAAGAAGGGAAGGTAAAAAAAAATTTCAAAACCATTTGTACATGTTTCATCTGTTGTGTAACATAGAGTTAAAGTCGTAGTGATTACTTTATTTTCCAAATAAACACATAAAATGCAAGTTATAACTGATCAGTGGTCAAGTCTGCCAACAGGTCTTATCAAGCAAGTGTTGGTAGGCGTGCGTGTCATACATTGTCGGGAAGTCCAGCATCGATCGGCAGGAATGTGTACATCTTTCTGTTTGTTCGCTTAAAGAAGGTAGATTTCCAGGGGGGCACTGAGTAATTTTTTTTTTCTAAAAAGGGGG
Source organism: Ryuthela nishihirai (assembly GCA_038380435.1). Lineage (NCBI taxonomy): Eukaryota > Metazoa > Arthropoda > Arachnida > Araneae > Heptathelidae > Ryuthela > Ryuthela nishihirai. Next base: position 42,838,546 of record JAWZYU010000001.1, on the reverse strand, counting down.
CAGTAGGACAAATACGTTTGGGAATCCATGATTTATATCAGTACCAGGACTCTGTATGGTTTACCACTCCTCAGCAGGGTAGAAAAAAAAAAAGAAAAGTAGCCTATGTTGTCCAGATCAGTAGGCCACACTAATCTGGAAGCCCTCCCCTTCCATTCACTTCCACAAGAGAGTATCTCTTTCAAAAAGTACTAATGGCCTGCACCACGAGAAGGTGGGGTCGGAGGACATTAGGTGCTAGGCCTGGACGGTTCTATGCATCATCACAGGGGATGCGGCTTGTCTATTCACCTGTGGAGTCCAGATCAGTCTCACAGCATAAATAACCTGCCTTGATGGAAGAAGGCAGGCATGGAATGCTGAAGGTTAAAATCAGTATCTGGATCCTACTCAGAAAATCCCCACTCAGAGATCACATCCCATGAGGAATTCAATGATTTATGGAGTGTCATAGTGACAACCACCTGACCAATCACTGTATTTGGGTTGTTTTACCTCTGAGCAGCATTTTTATGCACTCAATGGGCCAAATGTGCAAGTCACAGGGACCTCAAGGACTCTAAGAAGGTTGAGGGAAGGAAACCCAATGGGCAGCTGTAGAAGACAGATGATGCCCCCCATCAAGGCCATTCAACATGTTCCTTAATGTGCACAGGGTATAGCTCTCCAAAAATATGGAACAATGGCTTTACATCCCATCCAACAGATGGCAGCCTTTTCAAGTCCATTGGTATACCTTTCTGACCAAGGATATGGCAGAGAGTTTTGTGGAGATAAATTGCAATGCTGGCATAGGTGGGATTCTAACCTAGAAAAAGCAGATTATGAGCTTGGCAAGCTACCAGCTGAGCCAAACCTCCACCATAACTATAACCAATCGTCATAGCTTTAAGAAGCAATTTAGTCTTTAGAAAAAATGCTCTCGACAAGCAAGTCACCAGTTCTTAGTCGCTTGATGCATTTTGGTGAAACTGCAAGACCTTCAAAACCTTTATTAATAAAGAGCCATGTCTCTAATAACTTGCTTACCCATGGAATGAATGTTCAAGAACTTGGGATTCAGAGAAACAGATAAAGAACAAGATGAAGAATGCAAGAAACTGGGCCTTTATGGTATGTCCATTTAGCAGACGAGGAAGAGGAAGTAGAAATCTCAGAAGCCATGATTGTAATATGATTCAGTGCCTGTGGAGCACTTACAAGGGGATGCCAATTGGACACCATACTCACACAGCCAGTTAGCAGAGTCCTCACAAAATAAAAACGAGGAAAACGAAAGTGTGAGGAAATTTGCAAACCTGTACTCAGACATGGTACATCCCATGCCTGATTACAGGGATGGGATGTACTCAGACATCAGACATAGGCACTCACCACACTACACAGTTGTCTCAGCAGGTACAGCACACCAGCCATTTGATCCTGAGGAAAGCTGATCCTGAAGAAGCAGCGAATGAAACACTGCTCATCCCCATGATGAACACTCCCCAATGGCAAGACATGCCAAAAGGAACCCCACCAGTCATGAGCTGAGGAGAGCAGAAGTGTACTCCAACTACTACTAGAATCCTCATTTCCAGGGAGACAGATTGCAATGTACAATAAACACACAGGCGATTATTCAAGAAACTGTGAAGGTACTCAAACCAGCAGAATCTTTACCAGGTGGTCCCTTCCCTATAGACAGGAGCTCACATCAAGGGGATAGTAATATGTGAATCAACTTTATCTAGCAATTAGGAGTAAAAACTGTACACAATATCAATTGGACAGTTTTTAGGAGACTAAAATACCTTCAGTCTCCGAGTTTTATAGACATTGTTACTTTATTTGTCATGACACAGTAATATCACAGTGCTAAAAATATAATTTTAATGGAAGAATACAAATATAATTAGTTATAGTTCACAAGCATTTTTAAAAATATTGGAATTAAAAATGAGATTAATAAATTAAAATGAGATTAACTGGATTTATTAACTTAAAAATGAGATTAACTGGATTTAGTCAATTTGCCTTTGGAGAAAACTTAATCACATAGCTTCCTTTGACACTATACCACAAGAACACATCATCAAACTAATTATCAATTTTTGTTAACTTACTGTAAAGCCCTGTTTTTATACATCTATTATAAAACTACAAATATAAATCTAATAAAAGAGTGAAAACTTACGACATATCTATTTCATTGAAAGTTGTTAACATTGCATAAGTATTTTGTGCCTCCTTTAATCTTTGAGCAATTCTTTGTCTCATTCTATTCATTTTTACCTTAAAATAAAAGGTAGAAAATAATCTTTAACAGTGAGTTGTGTAAAGCATAATTTTTTTTTAGAATGTAAGTCATTTGTTTACCTTTTTTCTTCAAATAACTAATTTACTCGTTTTTTTTTTTGTAAGACAGTGTGATATATTTACTGCTGAATGCACTAATAATCAATCAAAAATATGACAAAATTAAGCTATTTTGCTAAAGCAATATGAATGCAATAGACAACATTTAAAACACACTGAACCACCTATCTTAAACCACCTCAAATACTACGCAAATCATATCTGTGTGTTTCATCATCTATTTGAGAAATGATTATTATAATATAAATAATGAAACTTATTCAACAAAATGCAAACCATCATTTTCAACAGCTCATAGCCATCTTGTCAGCAAGTTGTTTGATTCCTCTTCAATAACATACTTGGTCCTTGGAGGTGAAAACTCCCGACATTCGTTTTTGACTTCGTAATATGTTTGAAACCACTTACCTCAAAGTAAATGAGCCATGGAGCCAAAGAAGTGGGAGTAAGAAGGGCCTAGGTCTGGACTACACACTGGGTGAAAAAGGAACTAGAATGCCACTTCAAGATTATCTTTGGTCTGAAGTGTGGTTTTTCATTGTCTTGTTGGAGGAGTACCTGATGTCTGTTTATCACATCTAGGTGGCATAGAAGCATCACTGAGTGCACTTGCTCCAGTTGTGCTCAGTAAAGATTGGCATTGATGGCACATCCATTGGGAACTAGTTCAAAGTGCACTACACACTCATATTTTCACTACTTTGTTTCGAATTGAACCCTCTTTGGGACAAGAAGTGCTTTTGTCACTGCTTTTGGTGTTTGGATTCTAGAAAACGATCCATTTTTCATTGCACATAACAATTCACCTGTTGAAATGGTGGTCATGTGGGTTAGCAAGGTGTTTTCTTCAGACTCTAATATGCCAGTTTGCTTGTTCAGTAGTCAGTTCATGTGGAACCCTTCAATAACTCCTAGCTACCTTACCAATGCGCTCCACTGTACAGTTGCTCATGAGCAACCTTGTTCAGACAAGAGCCTGCAAGTTCTTATTGATGGATCAACTTTAAAGCAATAAATAGAATGTAGTAATCCACTAATACTGATGGCAGCAATCCCAACTTACTTTCAAAGCTCATTTTTCCACCTTTGAATTTTTGAACCAAACTTCAGCTGTACAAATGGAGATTGCCCCTTCACCTTCCTCTTCACATATTTCTCAGGTCACTTTGGTAGCTTTTATTCCTTTTTTCCAGTAACCACTCATTGTACAATGTTTCTAATGATGGAAACCAAGATTCTGATACTTGTAATAGCTCTGGACTAAGTACTATTTTCAGATGTATGCAAATGCAACACAGTTAGGTGTCAATGTACATATTTTGCAGGGTGAAAAATCCACAGACTTTTAAAATCACTCTGGTTAATAAACAATTAAAAGAAAACAACTCTTTTACTTTTAGTTTAGTTTATTTGCCAAATGTACAAAACATCGAAATCCAAAGTGAATGCACAGTATTCCCTGTTAAGAAACAATAATTAATAGATTCTGAAAAAAATTCATCGCCGCCACGGCGGGAATCGAACCCGCATCTCTCCAGATTCATGCCAGAGCGCGCTACCATTGCACCACGCGTCGGACAACGAATATTTTCAGAATCTATTAATTATTGTTTCTTAACAGGGAATACTGTGCATTCACTTTGGATTTCAATTATATATTTAACGCGGTAGCGTTAGCGACCTTCTCATTAACATCTGATAATCAAATGCAACGACTGTAAAACGTTGCATCTCCTTGAGTATAGATGGCGCTGTCTCAGTCACGTCTCAAGAAGAAAAACTTAAAAGGTCATATTCTGAAAATATTCGTTGTCCGACGCGTGGTGCAATGGTAGCGCGCTCTGGAATGAATCTGGAGAGATGCGGGTTCGATTCCCGCCGTGGCGGCGATGAATTTTTTTCAGAATCTATTAATTATTGTACAAAACATCTCTGCTATATTCTGATTTACAAACATGATTTTATGTCATACTGTGCACTTTCTTGAAAAAACAACTAATACAAGATATACAATTAATACAACTTAATACAACAAAAACAACTAATACAATTAATCTAAGGCATTAGTCAGAGATGCATATAAATGGTAGCTGAGCCTACACTAGAAGAACTGGGTATCAATCTCCTATATGATGCACAGAACCAGTAGGCATAGCACCTAAAGTCCAACCCCATCTTCTCATGATGCAGACTCCTTTAATATCTTTCAAAGGAGATATTATTTTTTGGACAAGAACAGAATTTCTGAACTTGTCTATTTGGCCTGTTGAGCTGGTCAATTGTGGCCACTTTTAATTTTTTTTCCCACCATGCAGCAGAGTAGTTGACTTCACAAAGTCTTTGTGCTGACCATTTAAAAGAAATGCTAAGTGAGGGTTCAGGTACCTGTGATGGCCTCTGATCAGTATTACCCACCAGCTGATATGAGGTATCCCATGCTGCTGTTCACTTAGGGCTGGCAACCCACAAGCAAACAGAAAATAGAACTCCCTCTATTGAGAGAGAATAAATTCTCCCTCAATAGAGGCTCACCAGTGCAGCAAGTCCAGGATCCATAATCAAGCTCAAAGCCATAAACTATAGCAGTCTAGTAGGTATAAATGGTCAGCACCAGGATCCTGTGAAGTTGACCACTCCTCAGCAGGGCAGAAAAAAAGAAAAAAGTGATCATAGATGACCAGATTAGTAGGTCACACTGATCAGGCAGCTATCTCTTTCCATCCCCTTCCAAAAGAGAAAATCTCTTTTGAAAGCTACTAACGGTCTGCATCATGAGAAGGTGAGATAGGATATTAGGTACTAGACCTCACCGGTTTTGTGCATCATCATGGAGATTGGTACACAGCTCTCCTTCCAGTTTATGCCTAGTTACTATGTACAGACCACAGTATTTTTACCACAGAAAATAATAACTCAAAATTCCACTGAACTATTGAAATAACTTTATTACATAAAATATCCTAAAAAAATACAATAATTAAAAGCTAGAACTGTAAATACCTTCTAAACATAGTAAACCTAAGCAGCTATCAAAACACTGGTGGTCAATGTTTTTATCTCAAAATTAACACTTCCTATAACTTATTAAAGGCATTGTCAACCTCTCCTAGGAACCATTACTACAAGGAAATAAACTAATAGACCTTAACCTCCTCCTTTTCAATATTCTGATATTCAAAAGTTAAAGGTAAATTATATACACTGCTGGCCATTAAAAGTGCTGCTGGCCATCAGGAAGAACTCATCAGATTGTCCCAAAATATGCAAGATGGGTAGCCATGGGAGAACATGTAAATGATTCAAAGTGCAGCACATATGCACATCATGTGTGACAAAACACCCCCTGGAAGTGCTATAAGAGGAGATTACAGAGCTGGTGTAAAGCACTGAAATTGTGTTTGGTCGCAGTTCTTGCACACTAAAGGGTCGAGTATGCCCCGTCAAAGAACACGGCATCCTTACAACCAGGTTTCCGACTTTGATCAAAGGAATTGTGGGATTACGGGAAGGCAGATTATCATACCGAGACATTGGTGCTTGTGTTGGACGGAATGTTGCCACAGTGATGAGAATATGGTGTCAGTGGGTAGAGGAGGAAGAGAGGGATGGACGTAGAGTGAGGGATCTCAACGATCCATCACACAAACGAATGAGACGACAGACATCTTGTGCACATGGCTTTGAATGATCGTACAGCCACACTAAACACTTTAGTTTCAACAGTTAGGGTGTGTTGCACATCAACCAGTGTCCACTCGTACAGTTCGATGTCATCTGCAGTATCGGGGCATCTTCGCTAGGCAGCATTGGCTATCATTGACTCTACAACAGAGGCATATATGACTGTAATAGTGCCAAGAACGTCGCACATGGATGTGCGAATGGCATCGCATTGTCTTTTCAGACAAATCCTGCTTCACTATGCATGATGGAAGAATCTGTATCTGGTGGTACAGCAGCGATAGGCTCAGTGAAACATGCACGATGCAGCGCCATACAGGTCTGGCCCCTGTTATGGTAGTGGTGCCATTGGACTCCACTCATGCATGCGCCTCGTATGCATTACCGGTACTTTGAAAAGGCAGCGTTACGTCACTGAGGTGTTGGAGCCTGTGGCCACCAGAACTAATGTCTGTTTATTAACCATATCTTCGGGGGCTATCTGATTACCAACAGGACATTATTTTTATTTACCAACAGGACAATGCCTGACCACATGTGACATGCATCGTCCAACAATTCCTAAATAGCCACCATGTGACACTTCTGCATTGGACTGCGCATTCACCGGATCTGTCCCCAATTAAATATGTCTGGTCCATGATCTCACAACGACTTGCACACCAACAGCTGTTACAACAGAACAGGCTATGTATCAAAACTACATGGAACTGACGTCCCCCAAACACACATCTGACATCTCATCCTCTCAATGCCGGACCATATAGCAATGGTTGTTGCTGCTCATGGTGGCTACACAAGATACTGATTTCTTTGTATTCCACAAGTCTAACAGTGTTGTATTTGTAATCATTTGATCCTTATAACATAAGCTATGTATTCACTAAATATGGCTTTGATATCTCTCGTCTTTCCTGATGTTTCACTTTTAATGGCCAGCAGTGCATATTAAAATGTTATGGAGTCTTATCTTCTAAATTCAGTTACTTCCAAAATTCTAATTTTCTATTTACCTCGCAACTTCTCCTTCACAGAGATGGAAAGAGGTGTGGAGGGAAGGTGAGGAATTCTTTTCTCTTCCTTCTACCCTTTCTCTGTGATCTTTCATGCCAAATAATACTTCCTAACAGTAGGCAGAATTCTTTAAAATCATTACCCTTTATAATATAGACCTTCAGTGGAAACAGCATTTACTTTAAAAAAAAATAGGAAAAAAAAAAAACCCTTAAATGAAAATAATAATACATTCCCTTTTGTACTACCTTATCACTTTGGGGCCTGCTTAAAAAAAATCTACCAAAGAGTAGAAAAAACACCCATTTCCCCCATATATAATTTCAGTAATGCATAATATACAAAAAAAAGTCCTTATCAGGACTAGCAGCTAAAATGTCCTTCTTAGAACTAAACCTGTAACATTGAACCCTTTCACACAACTAACGAAAAAGTCCTTCTCGGAATTAACCAATACACTACGTGTGAAGATCTACCACAAACAACATCACTTTTCTGACCACCTTTTCCCTCTCGCTAAATTGTTCTTACTACAGCTTTTGGGCCTGACTGATCAATATTAACAACACAATGGAAACCTGACAGCATGCAATGGGAAGAAGCTCAGCCAAAAAAGAATATTGTCCTGCTTTCAAAAAATTCACCCTTCACTTTCATCAGCCAATGAACTGTTAGACTCACTTGGTCAAAAAATTATATATACTGAAATCAGAAGTTATATATTCTATACAGCAAGATATAATTTTTTCATCAAAACTCAGCCCATGGCAGATGTTGAACAGGCATAATTGCTGATATATGATTTGCAAATGAAAAAAAATTACTATCTGGGAGAACTGTAAAGTCTAATTACTTATAGGCTGATGGGTGAACAGATCTTTGCCCCATGCCTACAATTAGGGAGATGTTTGATACTGTTGGCGCTGCTACTCTTAATAAAACTATTTAATCCAACATGATAATGCTGTATATAAAATAATGCCTTATTAGCAAGTATCTATAAATCTGTAGAATTTACATTTCTTTTGCCACTTCACCAATAGTAGTAACTCTTGTTAGAGTCATTAACTTTAGTCTTTTAAAAAGTAAAAGTTCTTATCTTAAAAATGGAAGGCCTACAGCACTTTACCACAGCATATGGTGACCTTTGCCAAGTGAAAATTCTTAAGTTCTAAGATGGATGATTTAAAGCACATTACCACATCACCCTTATTTTTTATCTTTGTCAGATATATGAAGATTTTTTTTGTTAGTAGGCTCACATGGCTAGATTGACTATTCCTTGACACTAGTGATGTCTTGGTGTCAACTCTTGGTCATGTGCAGGCATTTCCAGATAACAGTCCATCAAGTTGTAGATTGGCATTTGATAATTTTGTTGCAATAGCTTTTGAGAACTTTTTATGACATTTTGTTAATCTCACACTTGCAGTCATTGTAGAGTTCGATTTTTACTCTTTGCACTTGCATGCAGTTTGCACTACTACACTTAGGAACTTGCTCATTCAGCTCATTGAGGAGCAGGGTCCAGACTGCTGGGAAGGGTGTTGACCCAGTATTGCACATATGCTCTTTACATAAATTATTTAAAATATTTTCTATATACTTCAACTAAAATTTATTATTTTTTTTGGGGGGGGGGAGGGGTGTAATTGGTAAATTTTCAATTTCTATTTTATTATCGATTATTATTTACACTAGCACAGTAGTTTGATTTTTGAATATCCCTTTGATGCTCTGTGAATCTTTGATCTTCAGATCGATATATTCTGCCTATGTAACTATTTTTTCATGTAAATCTTAAAGTTAATGATGTATACAGGACATGGGCAGGTAAAGGTCAGACGCTAAAAATACCCACTTAATTTCTCTTTTTAGGGCAAGAGGGAAAAAAAGCATCTACAAGACATGGGTCTGTTGCTTAGCAGACACACCACCTACATTAATGAAAGTTTTTTACAGCAAAATTAAAAAGTAGAATTAAAAGGCTTGAGACTTTAATTCTACTTATTGTTTTATTCTACTATATGATGGTATACCCCCAACACAGGACTCTGATGATAACAAGAATGACAGGTTTTAGAAACAACTTCAAGATACTTTAAATTCTGAAGAAATATTTCTCTTGCACCAGGTAAATGAAAAAAAATAATAATAATGACGGAAAAATATTCAATTTAGAAATAGAGGCAATTTTGGTTTTATTGAAATTTTCACTGGATAACAATGTTTTCCAATTTCAAGATAAATTCTGCAAACAAAATCAAGGACTAGCTATGGGATCACCATTAGTTCCGCATCTAGTGAATGTTTACATCTAGCACTGGTAAAAAAAAAAACCCAGAAGATTTTTTAAACAAAATTAATTCATTGCAAAAAGACTTAAAATTTACAATGGAAATAGGAAAAGAAAACATCATTAACTTCTTAGATATCACGCTAAAAATAACAGATGAAAAAATCTCAATCACTAATTATAAAAAAACCAACCAATACAGGAAAAATACTAGACTTTTACTCTAACCACCCAACATATATTAAGAAAAATTTAATCGACCAAGCAATAAAGAAAATTCAATTACAAAACCTAAAGGCAATTCAACAACAAACAATAGCGCAAATTAAAAAACTTCAAAAAAACTTGCAAAAAACCATTATTCAGCCAATTTCATCCTAGAGATAAAAAACAAAAACGTAGATAAATCAAATGAAACAAAAGAAAAACTGTACTTCGCTAAAAAAAAATTGCCTTATCATAAAGGTCTTTTTGAAAAAATCCAAAGAGTGAGCAATAAATTCAATATAAGAATAACACTAACCTGGACAAGAAAATTAAAAAAATACACCCCAAACATCAAACAACAAGAAAAAAATATATACAGAGAAAGTGGAGTAATTTATAAAGTATCATGTGAATGTAAAAAACCATATATTGGAGAAATAAAAAGAACACTACAAATAAGAATAAAAGAACACAGAGTCACAATAAAAAACAAAATAAAACAGGACTGGACAGACACAGAGAAAAAAACTAATTATAACAGACTAGAACACAACAATAATTAAAAAAGAAAAATGAATTCATAAGAAAAGCAGAAGAAGGAATGTTAATACAATCAACAGATGGTACCATGAACGATATGCTTGGCTATTGGTTACCTATAATCTGGCAACCACTACTACAAAAGAAAGGAAGTTCCAAGAAAGCTGCAACCTCCTCGGAAGACGACCACAGTCAGGGGTTGAAATATTAGGAAAGTTAGAAGTAAGTGAACCTTATCTTAAGTTTTTAAAGTATAATACACTAACTATTCTAAGACAGCCATGAATATAATTATTACTTAATTTTTTTTTTCCATCCGCAAATCATGTCAGCGATTAGGTCTGTTCAACCATCATCTACCTCGGGCTGAGTTTTGAGGAAAAAAATTATATTTTGCTGTATGGAACGTATAACTTTTCTTCTGATTTCAGCATAAACACATATATTTTGTGACCAAGTAAGTCCAATAATTCATTGGCTGATGAAAGCGAAGAGTGAAATTTTTGAAAGCAGAATGACATTTTTATGTGGCTGGGCTTCTTCCCGTCACAGCAGACCATGTCTGATCCCACTGATGTGCCGGACTTCGAGCCATCTGTGAAGACAAGCAAGAAGTCTGGGTGCTCAGCACAATGGCTGGCAAAGAGTTGCCGATACACACAGTCAGGTGTAAAGGCCTTCCCCATCCTGCAAAGAAAGAAATCACAGGAAGGGGAAACAGTGAGTCAAGATGGAAGCAGCTCAGCTGTTAACTGGGAGATTCTATCAAGATTATTGTTAATGTCCTTCAGATAACCTCAGATGCACAACCCGAAAGAACGAATGGCAGTAAGCCGATTCTGATATAACATTTCCCACCAGGGACTGAAAATGTAGTTCCAGGTGGAATGGCCTGGTAGGAATCGCAATTTTCCTGCATACTGCAGGGACAACTGCTGACGGCTAATAGATAAAGATGGTTCATTGGTCTCAACGTAAAGACTCTGGACCAGTGAAGTGCAGAAGGCCCACATGCAAACATGGAGGGCCTGATGATGTAGGATGTACCACTGAATCCCGGAAGGAGTTGTACACCTGGGATCCGTAGTCCAGTTTCAACCGGACAAGTGCACAGTAGTGTCGGATCAAGGAACATCAGTCCACCCCCCATGAGAGGAGAGGACCTTGAAGATGTTCAATGCCAGCGTGTATTTTGGAACTGAGATGTCATATATGAGTTCGGATCCAGATGAGATTATGCTTGCAGAAAAAGTGCACACAAGTGGTCTTCTGTGGGGAGAACAGAAACCCATTGTCCATTGCCCAAACCGAGAGATTGTTCAGGGCAGTTTGCAGTTGTCGCTCAATGACTCTCATGCTGGATGACACGCAAAAGATGCTAAAGTCATCAACATAAAGGGCATTGTCTACAGTCGGAGGAAGATGCTGTGTGATGGAATTGATCTTGACAGCGAAAAGCGTAACACTCAATACAAAGCCTTGTGGCACCCCCTGGTCTTGGGGGAAAGGCTGTGACAGAGTGTTGCCAACACGAATTCAAAAACTACGAGAAGATAAAAAGTTTGCGATGAAGACTGGCATATGACCTCTCAAGCCGAAGCTGTAGAGGCTACGAAGAATGCTGAATCTTTATGCAGTGTCATATACCTTTTTGATGTTGAAGAAAATGAACACTAGATGCTCTCAATGTAAAAACAAATTCCTGATCGCTGATTCAAGATGGATCAGGTGGTCTAATGTAGACCATTGCCTGCAAAAGCCAAACTGTGTATTGGAAAGAAGGCTGTGATGTTCCAAATACCAAACCAGCTTGGTATTTACCATTCTTTCTAACACCTTGCAGACGCAGCTCTTCAATGCAATTGGATGATAATTTGAAGGAATCTTGGGATCTTTGCCTGGTTTGGGGAAGGCCAAAACAATAGCCTTCTCTCAGGAGTCTGGAAACTGCTCCTTGATGAAAATGCGATTGAAGAGTTGGAGCAGCTGATCCTTACTTGATGGTGAGAGAAGTTGGAGCATTGCATAATGGACGTTGTCTGGCCAGATGGCAGATGCACGAGAAATGTGCAGAGCAAGGCAAAGCTCCTGCGATGTAAATGGCTTGATATTAGGCTCTAGGCCATTCGAATGGAAGGACAGTGGAGAGCATTCAGCCTTGCTCTTCTGGGCCAGAAACTTGGGGGAGTAAGAACACAAGGAAGAGATGGAGGAAAATGACTCCACCAGAGTGTCAGCAATTGCTTGTGGATCAGCAATTGCCTGTCCATTGTGCTCCAGGATTGATAATGAGTGGGAAGTATATTTTCCATCCATCTTCCAGACCATATCACACACGACCTGAGAACTGGTCATGCAGGTGATAGACGACATATATTTGATCCAAGATTTATTCTGGCTCTGGCACCGGACAAAACGGGCTTTCGCACTGGCAAGTTTGAATGCTTCAAGGTTGGGGGATGTCGGATATCTCCGAAACACCCCCTAAGCCTTGTTCTGAACCTTACAAGCTGCAGTGCAGTTGGGATTCCACCACAGTTTTGGGAACCGTGGAAACAGATTCGAGGTCTGAGGAATAGTACAGGCAACTGCATGGACAATGCAGTCCATCATTTTTGCCACTGCAACATTAATTGGCCCCTGACTGACAGATCAAGTCTCCACCGGGATATACGTGAAGGGCTGGAAGGTCCCCCCACAGGAGATGGTGCACACCATGGGGAGGTGATTGCTTCCATATGGATTGTCCTTGATCTCCCATGTAAAGAGTGGAAGGATTGAGGAGCAGATAGTGAGATCAATGGCAGTGAATGTGCGGGTTGGGGAGTGGAAGTATGTACTGACACTGGTTTCAACAGAGAGAACGATGGATCCAGGAGCCACTGCTTCAGGACCCCATCCCTCCCGTTGGTATCAACACTTCCGCAGAGGGAACTGTGTCCATTGAAGTCCCCCATGATTAGGAAGGGGAATAGCAGCTGCAAGACGAGGTCATCCTGGAAAATGATGCTTCCAGGTAGTAGAGAGACAGAACAGACAGTCAACGAAAATCCCACAAAGAGGCAGATGGCAACCACCTCTAAGTTGGTAGTGAGAAGTACGACCTGAAATAGAGAATGGTTGCTCACGAGGATGGCGACATTCCCACGAGCTGGACCATCTCTATCCCAGTCCCAGCGAACAAGAGAGAAGTGCCGGATAGTGGGATTGTTGGCTGTCTCAAGTATGTTTTCAGGGTTCGTTGTGCCCTCAGGAGGACCTTGATGTCGTCAATATTCCTCTGGAATCCACGACAACTCTTTTTTAGGAGTGTGGCCATCTCAGGTCTTAGAAGAAGTGGTGGATGACCTTTGATTTATTTTAACCGTCGCCAGTGACGGTTTTGAAAAATGGGGTGGTCTGCGTTCATGTCCTCAGAATTGTCTGAAGAACACAGATCAGAGATTGCCAAACAAGGGGATAAAATTTTCTTTTTTGGTCCCGGTGGTGGCCCTTTGTGTTTGCAGGTCTTGTTGCCTGTGGGCGGAATGGCGTAGGCATTCCAGAGGTGGAAGTGGAAGGAGCCACAGCAGGAATGGAAACTGGAGTTGATGTCATGATGGATACCGACTTCACTTGTGTAAGGAGGTACTTATCAGCAAGCAAGAAAGATTTGGCAGATGGAACACTGATGTCAGTCTACACCACCATGGAAGCCATCTTAACGACGGACTTTCCGATGATTACTCCAACATAGGAGACATTGCCAGGTGGGGCAGGCAGTGCAGTGAGCTTCCTTGCCTCTGGATAACTGATGTTATGGAGGGTTTGATGTTATGGAGGGTCGAGTGATCCTGACTGCCACGAGCACAGGTGGGCTTGCCCCAGCATGCTGTGCAGGCATGGCTGAACCTCTGGCACTGAAAATAACACAGAGGGTTGAGTATAAACAGCTGTACCTCGCAATGTAAGTATCCTGCTTTGATGGAAGTAGGCAGGTGTGTGTGATGAAAGTAATTATTAGTACCTAGGTGTGTACTAAATTTTCATCATGACATGTCGAAATCCAGTGGACTGCTGTCATTCTCTGCGATGAAAGCTCCGAGAGGATTTCCTCCTAAGAAACCTAGAAAAGGCCCCACTTGGAGATCATGCCCCAGGAGGAATCAAGCATCTTGTGTGGAGTGACTGTGATGGCCACTCCACCAAATGTTGCTACATTCAAAAGAAGCTCCAAATGTTTGGAGCAAGCAGTCTCCATCTGCAAGTCACCAGATCTTAGGCGTTTGACAATTTCAGTTCTCCCACAAGAAATTTCAAATCCTTGTTTGGGGGACATGTCCCCAAGAACCTGATCACCCATAGAGTGGATGACCAGGAATCTCAGGAATGAAGAAAGACACAAAGACGACAGCAATGATGACAACAAAGACACAGAAGATGGGGGCTCGTGCCTAGTTCTTTTAGCTGCATTCGTCGATAAATTTCCATTTTTGGGACTCATGATTCGTTTTTGAGTTTCAGTGCCCATTATCCCCATCCACCATGGAGTCCAACAAGGGGACGCCCAATCAAACGTGAGGGCTACCCGGGCACCATACCCACACAGCTAGTGAGCCAAGCCCTCACAATTAAACAAAAGGGAAATTAAATGAGAAATGTGATAATCCCATCTGAGGTCTCACAAATGAAAGAACACTACAAAAGTAATAAATCTGTGGGAAAACTCGCAAACCATTGCCTGGGTTGGGTTAGGTTGTTTGACCTCTGAGCAGCACTTTTTTGCACACCATGGATTAAATGGCCAGGTTACAAGGACCTCGAAGGCTCAAAGAAAGTTGGGGGAGCGGACCCACTGGAACAGCTGTTGGGAGACAGATGGTAGCCTCCCGTCAAGACCATCCAGCATGTTCTTTAATGTGCAGAGGGTATGGCTCTCCTGCACACGGGGCCACAGCTTAACGTCTCATCCGATGGACAGCGGCCTTTCCAAACCCATCGGTGTCCCCTACTGATCGTGGGCAGGGCGAGGAATTTTGCGGAGATAAATCTTAATATGGACCCAGCTGGGACTCGAACCTGGGAACTACAGATTATGAGTCTGGCACGCTACTGACTGAGCCACCCCCGCCCCACCACTGCCGGATGTGGGCAAGTTTACTCACCACTCTGCACGATTGACCCCAACGGGACTGCCCACCAGATGATTGATCCCGAGGGGGCCACCCCAGGACCTCCTGTTTCCCTGAAGCAGAGGTCATAGCAGTGTATAGCAGCAGCCCCAGAATTCGCTGCCCAGTCCTGCGACAGACAGGCTCCCCAATGGCAAAGGGGGACCCCCCAGTTACGAGCTGAGGAGAGAAGACTGGGACCCCTGAGCAACTGTCAGGATACTCCTATCCAGGGTGGGGTGGGGGGGTGGATCAGTCGGTAGTGCGCCAGGCATGTAATCTGTAGTTCCCAGGTTCAAGTCCCAGCTGGGTCAGTGTTGAGATTTATCTCCGCAGAATTCCCCGCCCTGCCCACTGTCAGTAGGGGACACCGATGGGCTTGGAATGGCCGCCGTCCGTCGCATGGGACGTTAACCCGTGTGCAGGAGAGCCATACCCTGTGCACGTTAAAGAACACGCTGGATGGCCTTGACGGAAGGCTACCATCTGTCTCCCAACAGCTTGTTCCAGTGGGTCCCCTCCCCCAACCTTCTGTGAGCCTTCGGGGTCCATGTGACCTGGCCATTTAGCCCATGGTGTGCTAAAAAGTGCCACTCAGAGGTAAAACAACTCAACCCAACCATTCCAGGGACAAAGGTCTCCGCACATGACACACATGCGGGTGAGTGTTCAGGATCCTGTGAAGAGCCAGCGGAACCTTCACAGGGTGGTCCCCTCACTATGAACAGGAGCTCACACCAAGGGGTTCCAAAGGTGATGTCTTTAATTTTTGAATATGAGAATATTGAAAAGGAGGAGGTTAAGATCTATTAGTTAATTCCTTGTAGTAGTAATGGTTCCTAGGAGAGGTTGAGAATGCCTTTAATAAGTCATAGGAAGTGTTTAATTTTGAAATAAAAACACCAACCACCATGTTTTGATAGCTGCTTAGGTTTACTATGTTTAGAAGGGATTTACATTTCTGGCTTTTAATTGTTTCTATTTTTTAAGTTATTTTATGTAATAAAGTTGTTTTAGTAGTTCAGTGGAATTTTGAGTTATTATTATTATCTGTGGTAAAATTGCTGCAGTAGATCAGAGGGAATTTTAAGTTTTTCTTTTGAATTATCCATTCATGTCCATCACATTATATTTAGTGGAAGTTCACTGTATTTTATTTTGTATATTAATTGTCTCATTTGATGAGACCTTTTGGTGTTAGTAATTTGAGGTATGTTATCTATCCAGGTGATGGTATGGATGGTGCAACTATAAAGGAGTGTGAGCAGAGACTTATTTCTCAGTTCCAGTTGAAGATAATAGGAAGTGCAGTCTGATAATCCTTTTCTTTTGAGAGTGACAGAGTCGGGAGCGGAAAATGGGGTGTGAGAATATGAACAAGGCGGGAATGGTATGTGCTAATCTTTTTGTTGGAAACAGAGCAAGAGCTTGGGTGATTGACATGGTGAGTGGGTGCAGGTGTTGGGAAGTGTCTGACAGATGGTTTGTGAATAACTAACAATTACTACAAACACCAGGGTATTTATAAACACACATGGGTTTCATAGGAATACAATCTAAATATATTAACACTAAATGGACTAGCTGTGTTAGGAATATCAGATAGAGTGGGGTAATAATATATGAATAGTATAGTTGACAAAAATAAAACACTCATACTCTTTGTTCTGTCCTAGAACCAGTAATAGTTGAACCAGGAATTCCGGATACTTCTGGTACACTTTGTAAAGGAATAGGTTTAATGGTAGACGTAGGCACAGAAGACATGGGTGTTTCGGACTTGTGTGGAACTGGAGGAGGTGTTGTAGTGACAGATTCGACTGCAGGAGGCCGCAATGATGGAGGCGACTTCTCTTCTGCTGCAGATGTTGGTAGTGGAATTTCAGACTTGCCTGATGGAGTACCACCTGAGATGAAAATGTTTGCATTTTAAATTGTCATCACACTGCACAATACTTTCAATTAATATGCAATTTTGTTGTACTTGTAACTGTAACATTATATTCATTAAAAATATAGAAGGAACCCTTTCATACTGAATCATAAAGAAATTAGATATAACAACAAATCATTTAAATAGTTCAAGCAACTGTTGTACAACTCCCAAAATAATTACCTGATACACTAAAAGGAGAATGCCTAGGGCTTACGAGAACTTTAATCTTGCCCTGCTTCCTCAACATCTATCTAACAAGAATCCTACAAGGCAGAATTCATTTTATTATCTTTACATTTCCTCTGATGCTACCAAAACTTCATTTACAGAAACTTACTGAAGTTCACTTCCATCCACACAATTGGCGAATACTTTCTGAATTGTCATCGTATGGAAAGTTCCTAAAAGAAAAAATAAGAATGCACCCCACCCCCTACCTCCAGTACTATGTTTCTTAAGAGCACAGACATTCAAAAACACTGAAGTGCCACACACCTGCCAAATTTTATTATTTTAGTTCTCTCTCAGTTCTCACCAAACCTATCCAATTACCAGCCTAATAACAGTAGCTTTAATGAAAGAGTGCAACTTGCTAATATCATTTGCTAAAAGGATAAAGTTAAATCTTCAAAATAATCCAAATCAGATAGTTTCAGATCTCTTGACCAGATGACTGTCCTGTTAGTTGAGTGGTTAGCATGCTGGGCTTGCTATCAGGGAACTTTCTGCTGAGATCTCATCTTCCTCACAGATCTCCTCTATTGCATACAAACTGATAGGCTCCTGTCAGACCTCAGTGGCTGCTTGAGAGGTAATGTTATTTTGTTTAGTTTGAATACGATTTTCCCAAGTATGGCTGGGGCTCTCCAATGGGTCACAAAGCCTTTGAATAGAGCTCCAGCACGTAAAATTTTTGTAAAAAGCTTGTTTTCAAAGTCTGGGAATTTTGAATATGGATTTCCATATTTTGTAATGCTCCAAAGCTTATTAACTTTCTCAAGTCAGACCTTTCGTCTAATCCAAAATAAATTCAAGCTCTGGACAGCTTATCGTTCGTTATGTAATAGTGATACTTATTAAGTAAGAACTAAAAAAAGATTGTCAAGTTTAATTATAGTTATATCTAAATAAAAATCACTAATCATTGCTCAAGATGAAAAAAATGCAAATGTTAAATATTCATATAACAAACATAGTTTATTTCCAAAAAATTCAAAGAATTCAAAGAATTTTTTTTAACTCAGAGTAAAAAAAAAACTCCATCTCTAAATACGACTCACAAAAACTGACTACTCACGACTTCCTCCTTCACCACCTTCCTATTAACTCCATCCTGACTCACTACTGACTTCTCTCTACTTTAATTCAACTCCAAGACATCACGTCACTTAGATACCTGCAGCATATGATCTGACACTTGTTTGTTGCACACAGGGAAAAACATTTGTATAATGTTACAATCGCACACTCACTATGACACAAGAGGAGGCGTAAACATGCACATTAGCGGCTGTCAATCAAAAGGTCGGAGTTGTGCATGCACAACTCCTTCCATGGCTCAGAAGAAAGAATTATGATTAGTCCAACTGAAATAATCCCCAAAATGATAAATATAATGTAAATAAAATAAAACTGGTTAAGGAAAAGTAAAAGTGAATGGGTGGACCATCACAATGTGAATGCTTCAATACATTTTGAAAGTAATACGTGTATGTGCTTATAAATATATAATATATATATGTGTATATGCTCATATATTTATTCTTAAACATAAACGTGATTTTAAATTTTCATATCATAAATAAATGAATACAATTTAACTTTTAAAACACATTCATGTCATAATGAATTATAATAAATGGACAGTTAAATAACTCAACTTAATAAAAGTTGAAAGGAAACAGAATTTTTTATGAATACTGAAATTCCTGTCATTTTTATTTCAAAGGCCTATCAACTCATCATTCTGAATACCTTGTTCAAATTAGATCTAATTTTATTACAAATGCACCTATTTTAATGAAATGTATGAATATTTTGCTTCATATTTATTGTATCTATAACATCATTCCATATGAAAAGATCATTATCATGGGTCTAAGTGCCTCTGCATATACTATTCTTTTTCATGGACAGTTAAGGAAAAAGATTTAAAAACCCTGATATGGACCAATCTAAAACCTTTGAATTTTTACCTCGTAATATATTTCTCACAACATAATCACAATGAAAAGGAAAGTCAACAAAAATGCAGAAACTCCACTACTAATGCTAAACCAATCACTGCCAGTTTTATCAAATGTCACATGACTTTCATTATTATAGAGATCCATCAATATATTAACTAACTTCTTCAGTATTCCATATAATCAACCAGAAATTATGATGGTTAACAGAATCAGGTCCTAATCTACCCCAAGTTTTTGAAGATCTAAACATTTCTCAATAATCTAAGTAAATAATTAGTTCTATGCAGCCCCTATCACCAGTAAACCTATACTAATAATAGTTGCATTCTTTTTTTTTATCTCATCTCAAAGTTATTCATCAACCAAATGTTTACATTTATTAAGCAAAATAAATGCATTAAACTTAACTGGAACCTTTCTTGAAAATATGGATACTACAGGGTTGGATCTGGGGGAGGGGGATCTTAAAGGATTAATTCCCCCCCAGATCTTAAAGGGGGAAAGACCCCCCCCCCCCCTTAAGAATGTTAATAATGGTAAAAGAGACAAAAAATTATGAAACTTATTTATATTTCATGCATTTTTCAAGAAACTTTTTAAAGACTTGTAAAACTGACAGTAGGAGTAAATGTTATATTGCATTGGAAATCCAGTCTCTTAGCCTCCCATTTGCATTTTTTTTAGCTCAATTGTTTTTCTGTCTCCCTCCCCCCAATTTTTTTCTAGATCTTGGCATGGATACTATTATCTCTAGTACTAGAGTGATTCACAAGTTTGTGCATTTTATCATCTACTTGAGAAATGATTATTATAATACAAATAACAAACCTTACATAACGAAGTATAAACTATCATTTTCAATAGTTTGTAGCCATCTGTCAGTACGCTGCTTGATTCCTCTTCAATACCATGCTTGGTCCTTGGAAGTGAAACACTCTTGGCATCAATTTTTGACTTCCTAATATGTTTGAAACCACCTACCTCGAAGTAAATGAGCTATGGAGTGAAAGAAGTGATAGTAAGAAGGACCTAGGTCTGGACTATACAATGGGTGAAAAAGAAACTCGAATGCCACATCTTCAAGATTTTCTTTGGCCTGAAGTGTGGTTTTGCATTATCATGTTGGAGAAGTATCTGATGTCTGTTCACCACTCCTGGGTGGCGTAGAAGCATCATTGAGTGCACTTGCTCTAGCTGTGCTCAGTAGAGGTCAGCACTGATAGCACAGTTAATCTGAATGGTTATACTCCTTTAGTGAGTGTCTCAGTTTAATTATCCTGGGAGCTATGTAACTGGTACTGGTGATGAATGGCATGAGATAAACAGACGACTAAGAATTGCTGCTGAAACTTTTAAGAATCCATGGAGAGTGTGGAGTAATAGGCGTATACATCTAAGGACTAAACTTAGACTGTATAATAGTTTGGTCCTTTCTAAAGTTAGTTATGGTAGTGAAACTTGGACCCTCTGTAACAAAATAGCAGGAAACTTGATGCCTTTGTTTCTAGATGACCACATAATCTATCATGATAAGATTTGGATATATCCAAGACTTTCAGAGCTTCAATTTTAAAGGCAAATTTCTTAACCTCTTTTAAATTTCTGAATCTTCTTAAGTGTAAGTCTCGTGACACTTTTAATAACAAGAAAATGGCCAGATCTAATTCAGCTCCCCTATATGACCTGGTAGTACTAACAACACTATACTCTGTTTCTTATAAAGAAAGCAGTAATTCCGCATTCAAAAAGTTTCTTGTTCAATTGTTACTTAATACTCTTAACAACAAAAGCCAAAAAAATGCATGATACGACACCTGAAAATAATCAATCCACAACTCATTAGGAAACTTGTATGGCCAGCTGTTTACAAAATGAATGTACTGTCAGGGTCAGACTGACAATAGTGGCTACAGGGAATTTCCGGATCAAACGTTTTTCGGTGATGCAAAAAAAAAAGAAGAAATTTTCCATAATAAGTGCTGTTTATGTTAAACATTTCCTGGGCCTAAATCCTATCCCACTCCAACCATATATATTGGGGGAAAAGAAATTATGTTTCATTGTAAATGAGGGTCATTCAGAAAGTAAAGAAAGTTTGGTTATAAAAGCTATATACTTTTGAATTTTACAAATGTTTTATTTAAAATTTTTAACTTATAACTTAGCCTATTTTTCTACATAGCTTCCCTGGACATTCAGGCACTTGTCATATCTTGGGATAAGTTTAAGTATCCCCTCCTCATAGAATCTGCTGCCTGTCCTTTCAGCCAATCCATAATAGCCTCCTTTAGCACATCATCAAAATGTTGCCCACCACGGAACTGCTTTAAATTGGGGAACAAGTGGTAGTCCAATAGAGCCAAGTCCAGGCTGTAAGGTAGATGCTCAAAAACTTCCCAGTGAAACTCATCAAGCAGCTCCTTTGTCTTCCAGGCAGTGTGCAGGCAGGCATTGTCCTATATGAAACAGATTCCTTGTGAGAGCATCCCCAGCGATGGTTTTGAATGGCTCACTGTAGACATTTCAGAGTTACACAGTAGGCATCAGCATTTATGGTTGGACCTCTTTCCACAAAATCGACGAGTAAGACAAGACAATCGTCATGATTTTCTTTGCAAACAAATTTTCGCGACTTTTTCGGTGTTTGAGGGTGATGCCATTCAAGTGATTGCATTTTGTTCTCAGAGGTGTAGTGCGAAATCCATGTTTCATCCCCTGTAACAATTTGGTCAATAAATTCGTTGCATCTTGGCGGTAGCACTACAAGAACATCAATGCAGCTCCTAGCCACTGAGTCTGTGTTTTATCTGTGAGCATCTGTGGGACCCATCTTGCACAGATTTTGTTAAAAGTTCTGATGTTCAGTCACAATTTGGTACACAAGTGTATGAGAAACTTCAGGGCATTTTTCATGCACTTCGCTAATCATAAAGCGTCAATTCTCTTTAGTGATGTCATCAACTTTTCATTTGAGTTTGTCCGTGATGAGAGAGGGGTGCCTTGACCGCTCCTCGTCATGAACATTTGTTCTTCCATTTTTAAACATTATGCATCACTTTCTGACACTGGATTCATTCATAACACCTTCTCCACACACTTGAACAAGTCTCCGATGAATGTCAATAGGCCTGGTGTTTTCAGCAATCAGAAAATGGATAACTGATCGAACTTTGCATTTGGCAGGATTTTCAATGCACGTGTTCATTTCGAAAGATCACAGCTAAATACAAACAGATAATACAAGCCTGACAATGGTGCAAGAGATAGCCAACACTGTGCTGGGCCCGGCTGACCTTGATTGAGCCCCGGCCAGGAACCTGTGCAGATGCTATGTGCAAACGTTCTTTACTTTCTGAATGACCTCCTATGTACTTTATATTCTAAAATTAAAAACAAGTCTAAAAACCTGTATAGGAAAATATTTTTACACATAATAAGAAAACAGAATTTTATGTCCTCATGATCATCAGATTGGCCATATAGCTGCTATATTTGGTTTCATTTTAGAAACTCAAAATCAGTATCTTCTAAAGCATGGTAAATTGTAGACCACAAAATGTGTGGCATAAAGGAGTCATATCAGAGAATTTTCTCAACTGTTGGTGGTTCATTATAATAAAAATTGATGAATTTCACACCTATAATTGCTGAAATATATATATATAGTTACAAATACCTATAATTGCTGAATAATATATATAGTTTCAAATAATTAATCACTTCTAATGTTCATAGATATGCAATACCTTTTCTTGCTGGGAGTACATAGCACACCTTCCACATACAGTACTTTTTCCACAGTGTTGATAATATATTGTTTTCAAAATACAGGTCAAAACAGATGTTGTTCTCACTGTTTCTTGAACCAATAATGATTCCATTTTTTCTCACCTTGGCATACTCATTTAAAATAACTACTTTCGTATGTGAATTTAACATTTTCCCTTTTGAATTGCTGGTAAAGAAACACTTTTTAAAGAACAGAGTGCTTTCTATGAATCTGCAGCAGTGATATTGAGGAGAGATAAAATGTTACTTTGGCAGTTTTCATAAATCAATGAATTTTATTTTTAAATTGCAAATAACGTAATGGTGGAAATAAAGCTTTTCAATTGCTTACTTCCATAAATTATGACCATAAACCATGCATGGTCATAACTTATGTTAAAAAATATACTTATTTCTTGCATAAGAGAGAAACTTCTTGCCAGAGGTTACATGGTGTGCAACATTATTTTATTAGTTTTTGCCTTCTTTGATCTTTAAACTTTGTCACTCCCATCTTTATATGAAATAGAGTATAGCCCATTTGCTGTGAATATATTCGATCATATTCTTATACAACCCATCTGGTAAAATCCACACATATTTGTACATGTTTTGTATTTGTAATAACTGTAAGTTATCCTCAAAGAATTAAGTTTACTTACCTACAGGAAACATTGCAATTATCAATGCCAAATGACCTATCACCCCTGCCCAAAGGTCAGAGTCAGTACCAACTTTAGGATTCAAGTCACCTCCTTTCTTGACAGAATTCAAAATATTCTGAAATTGTCCATAAAACCTCTTTCTTGTCCTTATCAGAGGCCTCAATGGGAGCATTACAGCAGATCGTAAAAAAAAACATATTTTAATATAGTTGGATCAGCACCCTGTGTGGTTGACCATTCCTTAACAGGGGAAGAAAAAAAAAAGTCATAGAAGTCCAAATCAATAGGCCATATTGATCTGTCGGCCCTCCCTTCTGTTCCCTACCACAAGAAAATATTTCTTTCGAAAGATACTAAAAGTCTGCACCACAAGAAAGTGGGGCCAGACTTTAGGTGCTAGACCTGGCTGGTTCTGTGTATCATCACAGGGTTGAGTTGTTTTACTTTTGGAGAGTACTTTTTTGCACAAAAGTTAAATGACCAGGTCACAAGGACCATAAGGGCTCAGAGAAGGTTGGGAGAAATGAACCAATTAGGAGACAGATGAAAACCTCCTGTGAAGGCCATCCAATATGTTCTTTAATGTACACAGTGTATTGTCTCCTGCACTTGGGGCCATCTGACAGAGAGCCACATACCTTCCATCTGACAGAGAGCAGTCTTTCCAAGTCCATCGGTGTTCCTTTTCTGACTGAGGGCAGGATGAGGGTTCAATGGAGATAAATAACCTCAACACTGGAACAGGTGGGACTCAATCCTGCAAATTACAGGTCTGACATTGTCACAAGGGATTGGTACACAACTCTCCTTCCTGTGCATGCCTAGCATATAGATTTAAAGTCCTATAAACAAATATACAAAATCTTCAAGCAACCATGGGCCAAGGAGGTCCAATCAGACTATGCAATGCAGTCCTTCAAACAAGTCAGTAATAAGCGACAGCTGCTGCATTTGGCTGCCATAGGCCAGTTCTAACAAGTGCTGTTTCACATAATCTGCCCACCACATCCTTGGTTTCCACATCCTCCCTCTTTTTCTGAAACCATCAGGAATATTATTCATAATTTCATTCACTAATCTGTAGTTATGCAGTCTCTCTCTAAATAAGATGCAGCTCAAAAGCGATTGCCGACTTCTTTGCATAACCTCATCACTGTTTGCAGTTCAAACCAACTAATGCCCATGATACTGCATATCTAGAACTGCCCAGCTGTTTTCATGAATATTTAAAAATTAAAACACTGAATTTTACTGATTGTTTTAGTTTTATAAACATAAATATTTACATTCTAATGTATACATTACTCACATTCATCTACAGACCAAAGATACTGTATAGGCCAGTCATGTAATATTGCTTCATGCTCAGGATGCTTAACCTAATTTTAGTTCTTAGGTTCAACACTCTCTACAGATTTTTAAAAGTCCCTGCAGCAACCCTTATTCCTATATTTACCTCATGGCTCAATCAACTCTTGAGAACATAAACTGAGAAACTTACTCATGGGTACAACCACTGAAAAGAACTAAAGCACAATCTTCTCCTGACCAATTTACATCATTTTAGTTTCTCGCTGTTTATCACCAAGCCAACTCTATCACAAGTCTCATCAACAGCCCTAAGGAAGAGTTCATCCTGTCAACATCAATTGCCAAAATGGCCAAATCATCACCAAAAATCTAAATCAGAAATTTTCAAATCTCTAAACCATTTATGACCAAACACTTCCCCCCTTGCAGTGAACTTCACATAACATGATCAATAACCAAACTCAAAATGATAGGAGACAAAATGCACCCTTATTGAACTTTAGTAGTAATGCTAAACTAATCACTACAAACCTTACTCTCACACCACATTCAGTGTTACTAGGAGAGCAATCATTTATATTAACCCTTCCAACATCCATGCCATCTGTATACATTCACAGAATACTTAATGAGAGGCCAAGGATGGCTGTATACGTTTTCAGTACAACAAAAAAAAAAATCAAATTTTTAAAAATAAAAATTGCCATTGTAAAAATTTTTAATATATATCTTATAAAAATATATAATTTAGGCTTGAAAAATAATATTTTGTTTTTTCATTTCATGCATAGTTAATTAAACTACAATATAAATCATTTGTTAAAGCATCTAATTGCCATTTCTTAGAAGCACTATACAGTATTGCCGATTTGTTTGTTAATGTTACCATACACTGAAGCAATCACCTGATTTAAGCTCACAAGTTTGATTTGAACCATTATCAACAAATTTTTCCTTAAAGTTTTGAAAATCTCCTGTAAATTAACAAAAAAAACTGCTATTTTTAAAAACGAAGATTTTGGAAGTAATTTCAAAGTACATACCACTATTATAATTTCCCATTTTACACTCTTTTCTGCCATAAACCTATTTCAGTATTCCCAGAATTATTTTTATCATTTATCCCACCATTCTATGTGTCTTTCATGCTCTTCAGATTGAAACTGTAACTAAAAAAAAGTTTTTTTAGAAAGAAGAAAGCAAGCCGAAGTTGTTGTTCCAAAGTTCAGTGTAGTATAAAGTACATTATGGAAGCAGGTGCAGTTGAGTCCTTGGTTGAGTGCAGTGACCTAGTTATTGCTTACACATGCAGTAAAGTGATTCTGTAGTGGATGTTTACAAAAAGAATTCCTCTCAGATATAGGATAACATGATCATGAATCTAGTCAGTGTTAACCTTCATTATCATTTCTGTAGATTTATTTTATTTACATAAATTATCTATTTTTTCGTAGATCAATTATTATTGATTTTTGCATAGTTATGCTACATCCGGTAGCCGGCTTACAACTTGTTGCTGTGGATATTTTATTTAACATCGCATTAGGTTATCTGCTAAATTTTATTTTATTTTTTATTACTTTTCCAGTAAAATAAACTTTGATCTGGTATCATTTTCTGAAAATAATGAATGAGGGCTTGGATACTGAGTAAATTAGCAATCCTTTGGTTGGCTGATTTATCCATCTTTCTGAGTTATGCTACATTGGATGGTCTGTTTAAAAGTTGTCATGAATATTTTATTTAATATCCCATTAGGTTTTATGTAATTTTACTTTTATTATTTCTTGGTTTTTTTAGTAAAAAATTTTGAATCTGTACAGTTTTCTGAAAATGAATGAGATCTTGAATCATCATCATCATCATCATCATCCTCAAGCAGCCATGGGCTACGGAGGTCCAACCAGACCACGCAGTTTAATTCTCCAAGTATATCTGTCCTGAGCTACATCTGCTGCATCCGGCCACTGCACACCAATTCTAACAAGGTCCTGTTTGACATTGTCTGCCCACCGCATCCTAGGCCTCCCCCTCCTTCTGAGGCCTCTAGGCACACTGTTCATAACCCTATTCGCCAATCTATAATTATCCATACGGGCAACATGGCCAAACCAGCGGAGTCTCTCTCTGCACAATATGCTGCTTAAAGGAGGTTGCAGACTCCATTGCCTAACCTCATCATTAGTTACAAAGTTAAACCACCTAATACCCAAGATACTGCGTAAGCATCTAGAATCAAAAGCATCTAGTTTCCTGTTATCTTGTTTACACAGCGTCCAGGTTTCACTACCATAACTAACCCTAGAAAGAACCAAACTATTATACAGTCTAATTTTAGTCTTTAGGTGTATACGCCTATTTCTCCACAATCTCCATAGATTCTTAAAAGTCCCGGCAGCAATCCCTATTCATCTGTTAATCTCATGCCGCACATCACCAGTATCAGTTACATAGCTCCCAAGATAATTAAACTGTGACACCTGCTCAAGACTGCAACCATTCAGATTAACTGAATCACAACCTGCCTGACCAATTTTCATCACTTTAGTTTTCTCTCTGTTTATAACCAAACCTACTCTACTACCAGTCTCATTAACAGCTCGAGTGAAAGAGTTCATCTCATCAACATCATTTGCCAAAAGGGCTAAATCATCAGCATAATCTAAATCAGAAATTTTCGTATCTCCAGCCCATTTAAACTTCACAGGGTCCTGGTGCTGACCATTTATACCTACTAGACTGGACTTGTTTATGGATTTGAGCTTGATTATTGATCCTGGACTTGCTGCACTGGTGGGCCTCTGTTGAGGGAGAGTCTGCCGCTGTGTTTTTTGTTTGCTTCTGGGTTGCCAGCTCTAAGTGAACAGAGGCATGGGATACCTTATATCAGCAGGTGGATAATCCTAAACAGAGGCCATCGCAGGTGCCTGAACCTTACTTAGCTAGTTGGGCATCGTCAAGCCTAAACTGGAGTAATGCGTCTCAGGCAGGCCATGTGGCTCTTGAAAAAGTCCACTTGAAAAGGTGGTGCCTGAAGTTCCTACCAGCATCGGTGACTTCAGCCTTTAGCGGAGGAGGAACGGGTCTTTGCCCCATGCCTGCGATCAGGGGGCTGTTTGATATTGTTGGCCCTACCAATCTCAATAAACCTAATTTCTTTAAAAATCCTACTAATCATTTTCTCTCTGCAGGAACGTGGAACGTGAGGACATTACATAGAGATTATTCTCTTGATGTCCTCATGCAGGAATGCCAGGGGTATAACCTAGATATTCTAGGCTTGCAAGAGACCAGACGGACAGGTAAAGGTGAGATACTTAAAAATAACTTTAAATTTCTCTTTACAGGGAGGGAGGATGGAAAGCATCACCAAGGCGTGGGTCTGCTTCTCAGCAGACATGCTAGTGATGCTCTTCTAGGATATGAGTGCATTAATGAAAGGTTTCTTACAGCAAAATTTCAGACAAGCATTAAAAACTTGAATGTTATCTGCTGTTATGCCCCCACTGAGGATGAGAAGGATAGGTTTTACGGACAACTTCAGGATATTTTGAATTCTGTCAAGAAAGGAGATATTACCCTTGTTCTTGGAGACTTCAATGCCAAAGTTGGTACTGACTCTGATCTTTGGGGAAGGGTGATAGGCCCTTTTGGTATTGGTAGCTGCAATGGCAATGGGCAACGTCTCCTACAGGTAAGTAAACTCAATGGTTTCAGAATAACTAACACATATTAAAACACCGCGACATACATAAATACACATGGGTTTCACCTGATGGGCTGCATAGGAATATGATTGATTATATATTAATTAACAGCAAATGGGCTAGTTCTGTTAGAAATACCAGGGCATATAGAGGAGCTGAAATTGGATCTGACTTACCTTGTTAAAAGTGTCTTGCAACTTAAACTTAAAAAGTATTGTGCTAGAGTTAAAAAATTTACCTTTAATGCTGAAGCTCTGAATGACCCAGTTATAGCTAAAGCTTACCATGATAGGTTACTTAGTCATTATGACAGTCATGGTTTGCTTAATACTGAAGTTGAGGAAGAATGAGGCCATTTTAAACAGGCTTTTTTGGAAACTAACAGTACTCTTTTAGGAAAAAAGGAGCAGAGGAGGCAGAATTATTTAAGTGATAAGGCAATTGAGCTTATTTCAGAAAGAAGGAACTGCAGGAATGTCCTTAATCAGTACCCTACTAGTCCTAATAGAAAAGATTACAGAGAGCTTAATAAACGTGTAAAGGATCAGTTAGCTACTGATAAAAATCTTTGGCTTGATAGCTTTGCTGACAAAGCTGAGGAAGCAGTTAGGCAGCACAACAGCAGAGAGTTGTACCAGATAGTTAATGTTTTATGTGGTAGAAAACGGACAGGCATATAGGGATTGAAGGATAAACAAGGTAAGGTTATAGAAGGTGAGGATTCTCTCATGGCTAGGTGGGCTGAGCATTTCAATGATGTTCTAAACAATGTGGTTAGTTCTACTCCCATTGTTTGTAATGATGATAGATGCATTGGCAGCTTTAATGTTGGCCCTATAACACAATCTGAAGTTAATTTGGCTATCTCTAAACTGAAACTTCATAAATCCCCAGGGTAGATGAAATTACTACAGAAATGCTCAGAGCTGGGAATGTTTTGGTTACCACTTGGATGACTGAAATGTTGAATAACTTTTATGATAAAGGCATGGTTCCTAAAGATTTTACCAGAGCTATTATTATCCCTATTTTCAAAAAAGGTGATCGCAGTTCTTGTGATAACTATAGGGGTATCAGCCTACTCTCTGTTCCAGGTAAAGTTCTTTCCATGATTGTGCTTAATAGAATTAAGAATGTGGTTGACAGGCAATTGCGTGATGAGCAATGTGGATTCAGAAGTGGTAGGGGATGTGTAGATCAGATATTTTCACTTAGGCAGATTCTTGAGAAATGTTTAGAGTTTCAGAAACCTTTGGTTGCTAGATCTTGAATATGGAAGCAAAATGGACTTCCTTGGCCTGGAAATCAGTCCTCGTTTGGGAGGGCAATTTTGGGAAGGATATTAACCCTTCACCCCCACCACAAGCTCACTGGACATTTCACCCCTCCCCCCTAGAAAATTTTCATTAAAAAAATATGAGTTTTATGTTTATTTGGATGATTTTAAAAGCACCATCCCCCCTCCCCCCCTGGCATCTTGGTTATGCCACACAGACAACATAACACTTTTTTTTTTGCATAAACCTTTCTGTAAGCCAAGATCATCAAACTTCAATACCCCCCCCCAAAAAAAGTCAATGTTTAGCAAAAAAAAAGCAGCCAAGGAAGTTTATTTCTATTTCCTAACCAGTTCAGAAAATCCCGTGAATGTGAGAAGTCCAAGTCACTTTGTATAACACTCGCCATGTTTAAAATATACAATACTGAAAAGAATTATTAAGAGAAATAAAAGTCATGTTTCAGGTTTAATATTATATTAATTGGGAGGAAATTTCCCTTCTATTAATATATAACTATTTTTATTCATCAGGTTTTTCCAAAATTAAGCTTTAATTGTATAGTGTGATCATTTTTTTTTCACCACATCATATTGAAAAAGGCTTCTTAAAATGAATATGCTTGTAAATTTGTTTATATTATATATTTTCATAAAATTCGTAATTAAATTCTGTTTAATTTGGTATATAGCATGACCTATTTACGCTGACCGGTTAGTTTTTAAAAAAAATTCTAAAGTTGACTTGTTTATCTGACTCAGAACGATTGAGAAAATTCTAGGTTTTTAGCCAAAGTCCAAGAAAAAAATTACAAAACGAGAGAAATATCTACTTGAAACAAAAAGTTTTTTTTTTTGTTATTCAGAAATAAATAGTCTTTCTATTCATATGCATTATAATCATTCCTGTCTATTAGCTTTTTTTTAAATAAATTTTTATTTGTGTTGCCAGATGCATTTTTTTAACTATATGACTCTAAAAAAAAGTCCTATTAAAATAAAACTAGTTTTTTTTTGTTAAATATTATATTTTCAGCAAATCCAGAATTAAATGCTGATTAGTTTGGCATATAACATGTCTTTAATTCCTTTCATTAATTATTTGGCAAAAAGTTCTAAAGTTAAATTTTTTTTAGCTGAGCATAGGGAGAAAAATAGCTTGGCCTCTGGATGGAAACCAGTTTTAGTGAACAGGTATGCCATATGATCTCATAATTAATGACAAATTACAATTATAAACTGAGTCAAAGGCCTTTTGAAAATCTAAACACTTCTGAAGAATCTGCCTAAATAAAAATACTTGTTATGTATTTCCTTTTTTCTGAATCCACACTATTCACTACAAAAGTTGGCCATTAACCAGATTCTTAATTCTATTAAGCATAATAATGCAAAGAATTTTAGCTGGAACAGAGAGTATGGTGATCTTCCTATAATTATTGCAAGAACTGCAATCACTTATTTTGAAAATAGGGATGATAATTAGCTCTAGTAAAATTTTTTAGAAAGAACACTTTTATCATAAAAATATTCAGCAGAGTAGTCAAAAATGTGATAATGGAAAAATTCCCAGCTCTAAGTATTTCAACAGAATACTTAAAAAGTAATTTCATCTACACATTGCAGCAAGAAAGTAAAGAGACTGAAATGAAATAAAAACAATGATGCATAAGGCAACATGTTTATTAACTATTTTCTTCAAAATAGTACCAGAAGGACTGAATACACTTAATACAGCATTCATATAACTTTGAAAAATCTTGGAAAATTCATCACTTGTAGTGATATTTAGTTCTATCATCATATTCTTCTGAATGTCACTGAAAGTATCAAATCAGCGACCTTTCAAAATCAATTTCAACTTCAGAAACAGAAAAACTCTGGAGTCATGTCAGGATAATAACGGGAGAGGGGGTGAATGAGAACTGCAACTTGCTCATTTACTTATTTTTTGTCAAAAATGTCACTATGTTCACTGTGTAAGCAGGCATATCATCTTTTGCTCAAGTCTATGTTAATTATGGACCTTATCGATTTCTTTATTCACATTTAGTTCAACTGTCATCATTTTGAGTGTCAATGGATGATTTCTTGTGAGTAATTTGCAGACTCTGTCTACCAATTCTGGATTGGAGGTTGATTTTGGTCATACACTAAGAGGGCCTATTTCCAGATCCTCTTTGCCCTCTTGAAAACATATAAACCATCGAAATGTTTGTGCTCTGAATAGAGGATCACCATAAACTGTTCTTAACATTTCACATGTATTGGTGGGGCTTTTCCTAGCTTTACACAAATTTATTGAAACCATTCCACTGATGAGTTTCTGATCGCACAGTAATATACGATACATAAAACGCATCCACAGAGAAGAATGCAATCCCAACTGGATATGATTAGTAGGACTGCCATCACACTTCAGTGTATCTATAGTAGACTCTCACAGAATGATACTCTAACTACTTATTTTTATTCCAGTCTCAGTAATTTCTTGCCACACTCAGTACATCTGGAGATTTGTGTAGCTAAAATTTTGAGATGGCCAAAGTAACTTCAGAATATGATAGAGGTTAACATTAAAGCCAGTAATGCATCTACTTTCATTATAATGGGAATAACACATTGTTTAGAACATCTCTGAAATGTTCAGCTCACCTTGCTATGATGGAATTCTTACCTTATCATGTTTATTCATCCATTCATTTATGTCAGTTTTTTTCCCACTTAAAACATTTACTCATGTGGTACAACTCTGTTGTACTACATGAGCATATACTATACTATACTATATGTACTATATGTAGCAACTACAAAAAAGGGTAGCATTTTATGATCTAGAATATTTCTATTTTTCATTTTTGACTTTTTCATAATATATTAATCTGTACATCATTGTTTTTTGTATTCACACAATGACTATTGGTTTTCTCCAGAGCAGTATTTACTGATGGAAATTTGATATCATTTAACATTTATGATATGCTTCATCTATAGCCATTATGTTTTGCATTATACATACCTGAAACTCTCAACTTGCAAATTGCTTTTCCTGGTTGAACAGTGGAACCATCTTCTACAAGAATTTCTTCTATTATTCCAGCAGCGGGTGCATGTACGGGCACTGAAGTCTAAAGATAATTAATTATGCAATAAAACTTTATATTGTTATCAATGATAAGTACTTCACTTCCACATAAAATTGTACTACTGCAAATAGGCTTGCATAATAAATATAAAGCATTATAAAATTTAATAATAAACATAAATATTAGTGGAAAAACATTGATAAAATCAGCTAAATTGTTTAATCACTACAATTTCATTATTACTTTAGAATAAATTTATTAGAACCAAACTAATAGTCTGGAACTCATTTTCAGCAATAATTTACATTTTTTTTTCAATACTTCCTGTCATCAGCATCTTCAAGCAGCCATGGGTTACAGAGGTCCAACCAGATCATGCAATTTAGTTCTCCAAGCATATATGTCCTGAGCTATATCTTCTGCATCTGGTCACTGCACACCAATTCTAAGAAGGTCCTGTTTGACATTGTCTTCCCAGAGCATCCAAGGTCTTCCCCTCTTTCTGAGGCCTCTAGGCACACTGTTCCTAACCCTATTCACCAATCTATAATTATCCATATGGGCAAGGTGGCCAAAACAATGGAGCCTCTCTCTGCACAATATGCTGCTTAAAGGAGGTTGCAGACTTCTTTGCCTAACATCATCATTACTTACAAAGTTGAACCACCTAATGCCCAAGGTACTACATAAGCATTTAGAATCAAAAGCATCTAGTTTCCTGTTATCTTGTTTAAAAAGCATCCAAGTTTCACTACCATAACTAACCCTAGAGAGAACTAAATTCTTATACAGTCAAATTTTAGTCTTTAGGTGTATATGCCTATTTCCCCACACTCTCCATAGATTCTTAAAAGTCCTGGTAGCAATCCCTATTTGTCTGTTAATACCTGTAGGTGCCATGCAGTGCCCATTGCCACTGCAGCTACTAACACCAAAAGGGTCTATCACCCCTCCTCAAAGGTCAGAGTCAATACCAACTTGTTCTAGGTGACTTCAATGCCAAAGTTGGTATTGACTCTGACATTTAATGCTTGTCTAAAAATTTCAGACAAGCATTAAGTCACAACTTAAGCCATTTACAATTTGACGAACATAAACAAAAGCAATGAGTGTGGTGAAACAATAATTTAGACATAACAACTATCTCAGTTGGATACAATCTTCCAGCACAACCAAAGGTACATTCTCCCTGTCTCCTAACAATGTGTACAGCTACCTACTTGTAATTACATACCAATGGCTGTGATTCGTAACCCTTCCAGTGTCCAGCCTGAAAAACAGGTTTGTATCCAGGGGCCAAGCCGTTTTTTGCCTATGCTCAGCCAAAATAAAACTTTAACTTTAGAACTTTTTTGCCAAATAACTAATGAAAGGAATTATGGCATGTTGTATACCAAATTAATCAGCATTTAATTCTGGATTTTCTGAAAATCAAGTATTTAACAAAAAAGACCATATGTTTTATTTTAATAGGACTTATTTAGAGTCATGTAGTAAAAAAATGCATCTGGTAACACAAATAAAAATTTATTTAAAAAAAATTAATAGGCAGAAATGATTACAGTGCACATGAACAGAATGACTATATATTTCAGAATAAAAAAAAAATTTTTTTTTGGTTTTAAGCAAATATTTTTCTCGTTTTGTAATTTTTCTCTTGGTACCATACTTTGAGAAAATTCCAGGCTTTTAACCAACTGTGCCGAGTCAGATAAACAAGTAAACTTTACAATTAAAAAAAAATAACAAATAAATGGAAATAGGTCATGTTATATATCAAATTAAACAGAATTTAATTACAAATTTTATGAAAATAAATAATATAAACAAATTTGAAAGCATATCGATTTTAATAAGCCTTGTTCAACGTGATATGGTGGAAAAAAAGATCACCCTATACAATTAAGACTTCATTCAACCTGCTGAATAAAACTGGTTAAATTATGAATTTATCAAAAGGAAATTTCCTCCCGAATAATATAACATTCAACCTGAAATATGATTTTTATTTCTTTTAATGATTCTTTTCAGTATCATATATTTTCAACATGGCCAGTGTTATACAAAGTGATTTGGACTTCTCACATTCACCGGATTTTCTGAACTGGTTGTGAAATAGTAAAAAACTTCCTTGGCTGCTTTTAATTTTACTAAACATTATGAATTTTTTCTTTGGGTGTTGAAGTTTGGCAATCTTGGCTAAGTGAGGAAGGTTTGCCCACCAAGGACCAGCCCTTCCCGAAATTGCCCTCCCAAATGATGGCCAATTTCCGTAACAAGGAAGTCTATTTTGTTTCCATATCCAAGACATTCAATTTCAAAAAATGGTACAATCCCAAAGTTTTTTTATTACAAAAACAAGAAAAAATAAAATAAAAATTACATATAACCTAATGGGATGTTAAATAAAATATCCGCAACAACTTTTAAGCCAGCCTCCAATTTAGCATAACTCGGAAATATCAATAAATCAGCTGATCGAAAGATCGCTAACTAACGGAAGTAAATCTACAGAAATTAATTTGCTTCCATTATCCAATACCTCATTTATTTTCAGAAAATGATACTAGATCCAAGTTTTACTGGAAAAATGATAAATAATAAAATAAAAATTAACATACAGCCTAATGTGATATTAAAATATCCACAGCTACAAATTGTAGGCCAGCCATACAATATAGCATAACTGAAAAAATCAATACTTATCGATCGGCCAAAATATCGCTAATTTCCGAAAATAAATCTACTGAAATGAAAATTGAGGTTTAAATATAAAAAAAAATACTAACTTTAGAAAGAGTATATAGATAATATAGACATCAAAACTAGAAATCAAATAAGGATTCTATGTTGCAAATAATTTAATAACTAGAGAAGCTGGAAAAACCTGTTTAGATCATATTTTTGCAAGAATACCAAACCCAAATAACCTAAGTACTTACCTTATTCAAACACATATAATTGATCATTATTACCTAGGAATTCATTTAAAACTAGATTCAGATAAAATTCAAATGAACTATAAAAAAATATTAAAAACATATTCAACTATATTAATAAATAAAATTTTAAATTACGATTGGAAAATTATAAAAAAATCATACCGATATAAATATTCAATTTGAATTATTTGTAGGAAAATTACAGGAACTACTTAGAGTTTCAAGTTATATTAAATATAATCATCATATTCGGAAACAATTAAACCCTGGATTACAGGTGCATTATTAAATTCAATAGAAAAAAGAAACAAATTGTACAAATTATGTAAGGCACAACCTTCAAATGAAATTTTAAGGGAACAATTCACGAAATATAGATATTTATTACTTAATCTTATTAGGCAGGCAAAATCAGATTGTTTTAAAAGTAAAATATCTGAAATTTTTGGAAACATGAAAAAATAATGGGAAATTATTAATTAATTATCTGGTGTTGAAAAGAAAAATATTTCCTACGGAAATAATTTACAAAAATTTAAATTATAATTTCCATGATAACCCTTTGGTTTTTGTTAATATATTTAATAAACATTTTACTGGAGTTATAGGGGATTTAATAAAAATGATCCTAATAAATAAAACATGTGATTTCACAGAGTTAGATTCCACACTACAGTCAATTTTTATTGATTATGTAACTGAAACTGAAGTGATACAGACAATAAATTCATTAAACATAAAAAATTTTCAGGAAATGATTATTTATTGCCCTTTATTTAAAGAAATATATGCTCATATATTTCAAAGATCTTATGTCATTTAATAAATTATTCTATATCAGAGGTCAGTTTTCCAAAATGTTTAAAAAAGGCTACTGTAATTCCAGTTTATAAAGGAGGTGATCGAAAAAATTTGGGGAACTACAGACCAATTTCAAAACTATCTAATTTATCAAAAATCTTTGAAAAAATTATGAAAATAAAAATGGTAAAGTTTCTTACAAAAACAATTTTTTTTGCTGAAAATCAATTCGGATTTAGGGGAAAAAAATACAGAGATGCTATTTTAAAATTAACTTCAATAGTTCATTGAGGAATAAATGATAACCTTAAAGTAGCTATTGTTTTTCTGGATATACATAAAGCTTTTGATTCTGTTCCACATGGCATAATGTTATTTAAACTTGAAAGATGTGGATTTAGAGGGAAAATGTATAATTGGTTAATAAGTTAATTAAATGATAGGATTCAGATAGTTAAAATAGATGACATTAGTATGGAAGAAATTGTGCAGTTTGTGTTCCTCAAGGTTGTTTTAGGACCACTTTTATTCTTAATATACATAAATGATTTATATAAACTTGATATAAGAAATTTAATTGATTTTGCTGATGATACAGCTATAATTTATACTGCTAAAGATTTAGATTCTTTAATAATTAATATAAATTTAGATATGATTAAAATTAGAAATTGGTTTCTAAAAAATAAATTACTTTTAAATGTAAATAAAACAAAATATATCTATTTCAGATTAAAAGGACAATATGATTTTCTACATAATATTTTATCATGCACATGGAATGTAATGGTAAAAATTGTTCCTGTTTGCCTATTAAAGGAGTTGATTGTTTCAAATATTTAGGTGTTTATATAGACTGTAAATTAAACTGGAAGGAACATATAGCAAATATTATTAAAAAGATAAATATCGTAATACCACGGTTATATTACATTAGTTTTGTAGATATTTCAACTTTAAAAATGTTATATAACTGCTGGTTAAATCGTATCTGCAATATGGAATTACTTCTTGGGGTGGCACATATTATACTAATATTAACAGATTAAATGCAACTCAAAATAGAATTATAAAATGCATATTGAAGAAAAGAAAATATGAAAGCGTTAAAAACTTTTATAAAGATGCTGATATTTGAACAGTTAGAAAATTATATTTTCATTCAATTTTAAGATATTTGTTTAAAAATTTGTCAGACCAAAATATAAAATTTGCAAATTATAACACAAGATACAGTAACTCTGTTAATCTCTTTGAATTCTTACCTAAGAAAAATGTGGCTAAAATTATTATATTTACCTTGTGCCAAAATTATTTAATATTTTGCCAAACAACATAAAAATGAAAAAAAAAAATTACATAGCTTTACTTCAAATCTTCGTAAATGGCTAATACATATTGATAATATTAAGGGTTTTTTTGTAATAAGTTTCAAATTTTTTAATCATTCATCAAACTTCATTCTTTCCATTTGTTCATATTATTTTGTTCTTCAATTACTTTATAAATGCTTAAAATGTTTAGACTATTTATTGTTGCCAATAATGATAAATTAGATATTAAGTTTTAATAAATTCTACAGATGAGTTCTCTTGTGGATTTCTGTAAATTTCAATTGAAATACTCATGCCCACTGGGATGGACCAATATAATCGGTTGTATTATGTGTTAAGAAATAAAAATAAAATTAAAAATATCCAATATGCTGGACCAAGATTGTAAAAAACACTTGTAGCACACGGAACAGGGATAGCATGTGTCAGCCATCTGTGTCTTGTTTGACTCAGTGAAGCATAACTAATTAAATGCAGGTGCAACCAGAATCTCTAAGAATGATGTGTTTACTTTTAGTTTTGATTTGAAGGTGGAAAAGATGCATAGAATGCTGAAAAAATTATAAAAAATAACTTGGGAATACTAAAATAGGTTTATGACAGAAAAAAGTGTGAAACGGGAAAAAAGAAATGAAAAAAAAAAGGCCACCTTTTTTTTTTGAAAAAAAAAAAAAAAAAATGGCCACCTTCTTTTTTTCTGTTTCACACTTTTTTCAGTATTTTGGAATTACTTCCAAAATCTATCGTTTTTAAAAATAGCAGTTTTTTTTGTTCATTTTTAGGAGATTTTCGAAAATTTAAGTAAATATTTGTTGATAACAGTTCAAATCAAACTTGTGAGCTTAAATTAGATGGTTGCTTCAACAAATAGGAACGTTAACAAGCAAATCGGCAAAACGTTTAGTGCTT
This sequence comes from Ryuthela nishihirai, assembly GCA_038380435.1. Lineage (NCBI taxonomy): Eukaryota > Metazoa > Arthropoda > Arachnida > Araneae > Heptathelidae > Ryuthela > Ryuthela nishihirai. The sequence goes on along the minus strand of JAWZYU010000001.1, from coordinate 42,799,376 downwards.
CTAAGAAATGGCAATCAGATGGCTTTATAAATTTATAATGTAGTTTAATAAGATATTGTTACAACAGATGAACGTGCGACAATGGCTTGCGACAGGTGTATCATGAATGTTCGTCTATGCTTAGCATGATGATTTACGTTATAAACTGTTTAGAACGAAAATGCTTTGAAAATAGTACGAAGTGTGAAAAAAAGGAAAGAGATAGTGGAGTAGTAAAAGGAAGAAGGAGATAGTGTTAAAAATTAGTGTTGTGTAATGCTATGTAAAAGGACTGCTCTTATTTGATTTAATATGAAACATGGTTCCAGTGGAGAAGAGGAATCAATGGTCAAGTTTGTTATTGTGTCCTCTATTTTGTCTTTATGCTAAGAGAAAGAGAAGTACTTATGTTTAGATAAAATTGATTAATTTGTAATAATATTGTGTCATTGTAATAAATTACATCATTCATATTTTAGTGGTATACATGTGCTATTTATGAACTCACGCAAAACTTTCATCTCTTTAAATACATAACAATATGCATCAAATTAAAAAACAAAATATTATTTTTGAAGCCTGAATTATATATTTTCATAAGATATATATATATCTAAAAATTACAAAGAAAATTTTTATTTAAAAAAAAACGATTTTTTTTTTTTGTTGTACTAAAAATGTATCCATACATCCGTTTGGAACCTCAAATTCAGATTCTCCGGACATATACAGACAACATGGACACTGGAAGGGATAACAAAACCTACTTTACTACCATCTCATCAAACAGCTCAAAATGAAAGAGTTCATCTCATCAATATTATTTGACAAAAGGGCTAAATCATCACCATAATCTAAATCAGAAATTTTTGTATCTCCAGATCATTAAAGGCCAAAATCTTTCCCTTGCAGTGAATTTTGCATAACATAATAAGTAACCAAACTAAAGAGAAATGGAGATAAAATGCACCCTTGTCATACACAAGAAGCAATGCTAAACCAGTTTCTACAAGCCTTACCCAACTCTCACACATGACTCAGTGTTATTATAGAGAACTTTCATTATTATTTAACTAACTTGTCTGGTATGTCATACAATCTCACAATCTGCCACAAATATGATGATCAACAGAGTCAAAAGCCTTTTTTTTTTGAAATCAACAAAGTTAGCAACCAAAGGTTTCTGAAACTCTAAACATTTTTCAAGAATCTGCCTGAGTGAAAATATCTGATCCACACATCCCCTACCACTTCTGAATCCACATAGCTCATCACCACAATGATACCCCTATAGTCATCACAAGAACTTCAATCATCTTTTATTTAAAAATAAGGATAATAATAGCTCTGGTAAAATCTGTAGGAACCATGCCTTTATCATAAAAGATATTCAAAATTTTAGTCATCCATGTGGTAACTGAAACATTCCCAGCTCTAAGCATTTCTGTATTAATTTCATCTACCCCTGGGGATTTATGCAATTTAAGTTTAGAATCAGATAAAATAACTTCAGACTGTGTTATAGGGCCAACGTTAAAGCCAGTAATGCATCTATCATCATTACAAACAATGGGAGTAGAACTAACCACGTTGTTTAGAACATCACTGAAATGCTCAGCCCATCTAGCCATGACAGAATCCTCATCTTCTATAACCTTGCCTTGTTTATCCTTCTATCCCTGTATAACTGTTGATTTTTTCCCACACAAAACATCAACTCCCTTTAAAAATCAACTACACTCACAGTTATAGGTTGCAAAAATTTAATATTACATGATATTAAATATATTTACATTTAAGAATTAAATGGGACATGTAATCCTAGTGATCAGCTGTAGTCTGCACCAGCAAGGTATCAAAGCTCAAGACTGGAAATTATTCCTTTCTTACTCTTGACAGTCTTTGCTTGATGAAAAGGTATACGTAAAAGGTAATGGAATAATAGCAGAAGCAATAAGCAGATGGCAATTTAAGCTATATTTCTCTAAATGAACAACTTAAGCTCTCCTCAAGAATTTTTATCTTAAATGTAAATAGAGCTAAAATTATGAAATATTAAATTTTCATTAACTATCTGGGTACAGCTTTCTGTTGTTGTTGTGTCTAACTGCTTTCTTGGCTTTTGTCAGCCAAGCCATCAAGACAAAGATTCTTACCAGCTGCTAACATCCTTTATATGTTTATTTAGCTCTCTGTAATGCTTTCTATTAGGACTAGTAGGGTATTATTGATTAAGGAAATTTCTCCAGTTCTTTCTTTCTGAAATAAGTTCAAGTGCCTTATCACTCAAATAATTTTGTCTGCTCTGCTCCTTTTTTCTTAAAAGTACTATTAGTTTCAAGAAAAGCCTGTTTGAAATGGTTCCATTCTTCCTCAACTTCAGCAATAAGCAAACCATGATTGTCATAATGACTAAGTACCTATCATGGTAAGCTTTAGCTGTGGCTGGGTCTCTCAGAACTTTGGAATTAAAGGTAAATTTTTTAACCTTAGCATTCTTAAGTTTAAGTTGAAAGACACTTTTAACAAGGTAATCAATGGTCAGATCCAATTTCAGCTCCCTTATATGACCTGATATTCCTAACAAAACTACCCCATTTGCTATTAATTAATATATAATTGCCGTCCCGTGGCCGAGTGGTTAGCACGCTTGGCTACTGATCTAAGGGACCTGGGTTCGAGCCCCGGATTAGGCATGGATGTGTGTGTCGTTTTTCTGCTGAGGTCCTGCCATCCTCTCAGACCTTCTACTATGGCATATAAACTGATAGGCTCCTGTCGGACCTCTGTGGCAAGCAGCTGCTTGAGGGGGTATTTATTTTTTATTATTAATATATAATTAATCATATTCTTATGCAGCCCATCTGGTTAAACCGATGTGTACTTATGTATGTTGCAGTGTTTGTAATAAGTGTTAGTTATTCTGAAACCATTAAATTTACTTACCTGTAGGAGACGTTGCCCATTGCCATTGCAGCTACCAATACCAAAAAGGCCTATCACCCCTCCCCAAAGGACAGAGTAAGTATCAACTTTGGCATTGATGTCATCTAGAACAAGGGTAATATCTCATTTTTTGACAGAATTCAAAATATCCTGAAGTTGTTCATAAAACCTATCCTTCTCATCCTCATCGGCATCCTCAGTGGGGGCAAAGCAGCAGATAGCATTCAAATCCTTAATGCTTGTCTGAAATTTTGCTGTAAGAAACCTTTCATTAATGCACTCATATCCTAGAAGAGCATCACTAGCATGTCTGCTGAGAAGCAGACCCACGCCTTAGTGATGCTTATTGTCGTCCCTCCCTGAAAAGAGAAATTTAAGATTATTTTTAAGAATCTGACCTTTATCTGTCCATCTGGTCTCTTGCAAGCCGAGAATATCTAAATTATAATGGTTGAATTCTTGTGTGAGGACATCAAGAGAAAAAGCTCAGTGCAGAGTCCTCACATTCCAACTACCTAAGGAGAGAAAATGATTATGGGATGTTTAAAGAAACTATGTTTATTGAGAGAGGAAATGGCAACAATAACAAACAACCCCCTAATCTCAGACATGGGGCAAAGACCCATTCCCCCACCACTAAAGGCTGAAGCCATCTACACTGGAAGACTTCCTCCAATGTAGAATTTGACGATGCCAATAGAAGCAAAGAGTTCAGGTGCCTGCAATGATCTCTGCTCAGGATTATCCACCAGCTGATAAACTTACCCTGTGAATCTATTCACTTGGGGCTGTCAACCCATAAACGGAAAATGCGCCAGAAGATTTTTCCTCCACAGAAACCCACTAATGCAGCAAATTCAGGATCCATAATCAAGCTCAAAATCTTATTCCAGCCAGGTTAGTGTCTATGGTCAGCACCAGGACCCTGTGTGGTTGACCACTCCTCAGCAGTGTTGGAACAAAAGAAAAGTAGCCATAATTGTCCAGATCAGTAGGCCACACTGATCTGGCAACCCTGCCCTTCTGTTCACTTTCACGAGAATATCTCTTTTGAAAAGTACTAACATGCTGCTCCGCCAGAAATCAAGGTCAGACATTAGGTGCTATGCCTGGCCTAAGGCTCCTAAAAAAGGGGGATCTGACCAATCTGCCATACTTGTTCCCACTGGTCACGTGACTTAGTGTCAATGTAGCCACTATGTACGTCACTGTTTTTGAATCATTAGTATATAAAAAACAGTATTATCAGAAGATATTCAGCTGTGAATTGTCTCAACAACTATAGGAACAATTTACACAGTGTTGAAATTCCAAGTTGATCCAATTAAACGAAAAAAAAAAAGTGGTTGAAAATAATTTGACCGAAAATGAGCATTAGGTTTTCAGCATTCTGTAATGTATACTTCTGACTATTGCTTCGATATTTTAATGTTGATTTATGCAATATAACGATTAGTAATCAATGAATGTCGGCTATATGTAGCTTGTTAGTCATTCATTATTTGCAATTAAGTTTAGTTTCGTTTATATAAAATATGCATGCAGAAAACTTTGATTGTGACTGCCGTAACCCTCCACTTCCTGTGTTGGCATACTGAGATCTACGACTACCGGTAGTCGCTAAATGCTGATCATTTGCTTGGGAGTCCAATTTTGTATTTGCTCGCAAGGTGACATATGGTTGTTGTAGTGCTAGTCCTACCTCGAAGGAGTTTGAGTATTTTAAAATATTATCAAACTCTTAAACTTAATCGCTAATAAGTAATAACTATTCACAGCAGCATTACTCAAGGCAATATACTGAAGTGCCACTGAATTAGGAATAGCAACCTAGTAACATGTTAGACCCCCTCTGGCCCTAATGGCCGCCACACGACGAGGCAAAAAGGCAAGGACTCCACAAGCTTGCGTAAATGTTTCACAGGTATGGTGACCCATGCATCCTCCACAGCTGTCCACAATTCTCTCCAGGTCATCACTGATGGGACACGGGCCATAACACTGTGCTCGACGGTATCCCAAGATTTTTGATGGGATTTAAATCTGGGCTTCTAGGTGGCCAATTCATTATTTCAAAGTCAGCAGAATGCTCCTGCTATCATGCAGTAGCCAAGCACACTAACCACTCAACCACACATAACATTAAAATTATGCAATATTAAAATTCATAAGCATAATATTTAATTAACATTACAGTGAGCATCTGCTTACCATGATATTACTATGACATTCAGATTATCATGATTTTAATTTTGGAAAGCCTGAAAAAAATCTTGGTCAAATCCACTTCACTGTGATTTTCTGAGGCACGAAAAAAATAGGTTTTTCCAGTTCATATAAATAAAACCTAACCATGACAGAGAATTCAAGGCTTGTTTAGGAATTGGCTTCCATATTGAGCCATTTGCATTTATCCTGAATGAGATAACGAAACAGGTGATAATTGTTTAAGCAGAAAATGACTCCCTCCTCCCCACATTCAGAAGAATCAAGAATCTGTACCCTCCACATCTGGCAACCAAATATTTTTACTGTTCATAGTTAATAACCAGTGATTCCATATAGGGTTATGTGGTTTTTTTAAACAAGTTGACAAAGAAACCCGTTTGATTTAATTTTTTGTTACTATAATTTTCAAGTTCTTTTTATTAAAATGCAATGGGACAGCTATGTTTATGTGTTAATTATTTATTGTTTTTTGAGCAGGTTTTAAAAAAAAGACATTTTTCATTTAAATTTTTGTTTAATTTTTCAAGTTTTGTTCTATTAACCCTTTCTCTACTATACCAGCACAAACTCCAGATAGAAGATAGTGAAGAGGAAGGAACAGCATTGATTGGACAAGTTCATTTAAAATCTCGGCCTTTTTGGATCAATATGGTACTGAAAGGGTTAAAGTGCAACAATTGTGTTTATTTTAACATATACATTTTCTTGAAAAGGAAAGGTCATGAACACATTTTTTACATATTCCTTTTTTATAACACCATCTGTATATCAGTGTAATAGAAAATATTCCATATCTTTACTCTTTTTTTTCTAAATTAGTCCCCATTGCTCGCTGACCATGAAATTTGCTCACTGAGATTTTTTTTGGTCCCAACTAATCAGGGTAAGCAGACACCCAATGTAAAAAAAAATACCCTCTCAAGCAGCTACTTGCCACAGAGGTCTGATAAGAGCCTGCCAGTTTATAAGCCATAGTAGAAGGTCTGTGAGGATAGTGGGACCTCAGCAAAAAAGTAACACAAACATCAATGCCTTGCACAGGCCTCAAAAACCCAAGTCCCTTAGTTCAGTAGCCAAGCATGCTAACCACTCGGCTACAGGATGGCTAGACACCTACTGTACACAAAGAAAATGGCTTATTCAAGATATATTGAGAGATTATGTTTATGAATGGTTAAAGTGCAATATTCTATTATAGAAGTCATTATTGGGTTGTTTTACCTCTGAGCAGCACTTTTTGCACATAATGGGCTAAATGGTCAGGTCATAAGGACCCCAAAGGCTCAAAGTAGGTTGGGGGGAGGGGACCCACTGGACAGCTGTTGCGAGACAAATGGTAGTCTCCCGTCAAGGCCATCCAGCATGTTCTTTAACGTGCACAGGGTATGGCTCTCCCTCACATAGGTCAAAGCTTAATGTCCCATTTGACAGACTTGGAATAAGCCCTAGCCTATCAAGCAAAGAAAAAAAAATGGCAAAACGAGAGGTAAAAGCTCACATTGCTCTTAAACGAAAAGATAAAATGTTATGTTTTGATGCATTTGTGACTGACATTTCTATGCAATAAATGAATTTATTCAAAATGCAAATGCCATTGTTCTGTTCACAATACTGGAACAGAAATTTTCGTTCTGTTCATGTGCTTCACTTCCATTCACCAAGATGGTGGCCTTTCCAAGCCCATCGATGTGTCCTACTGACCGATGGCAGGGTGAGAAGTTTTGTGGAGATAAATCTCAACGCTGACCCAGCTGGAACTCAAACCTAGGAACTACAAATTATGAGACAGGCACGCTACCAACAGCCACCCCTGCTCCTGTTACAGAAGCATTTACACAGCTTGTCTCTATAAAATATTCATATTTTGCATATATTGTAAAATGATGACTGTTTGTTTTTCATCCATTCAAATTTAGGGCAGTGTTGCTCAACTTCATCTTTACCATGTGCCACTGAATCAAATGTATTAAAATAGGTTCATTTTTACAAGTTCACAAAGATTTGCAACTTCACCCATTAAAACCAAAAAAAAATCTAAAATAAAAGTTTATTACTAGCATTATTCAGTCTTTTGTCTTTGTTTTATTCCAGTCAACATCAGACATCAGGTTGTAATTTTGTTGTTGTGAGAACCACCAGATTTTTAAGATTATAATTAGTAAGACTGCTGTTTGTCTTTATATCATCGATGAAAAGGCTTGTTCGCAGAGATAAGTATTTCCGAAACTGCTGATATATCACTGCACAAATTTTTATACAGCAATAACTTCCAAAACTGAATAGAGTCTTCTGCTGTAGGAACTGTATTGTATTTTAATTGATGAGTAGAGTAGCCTGGACTATGACAACTTGAATTCAATAACTCAAGCCCAGCTGGCCTCTGGCAGACTTGAGCTTAGTTTTCATATTTTGTTTATGATTATAAAAAAATAAAAATGTAATATACAGTCAAACTCAAGTATTACAAAGTTGATTATTGTGAAATTACAACTATAACAAAGCAAAACTCATTCCCCTTCAATTGTTTATATACTTTTAATGTTGAATTTTTTAAATGTTGTATATACTTTTTATTATGAATAATTTTTCCATTCATTATTGATATAATGAACTTTTTTCATTAAGGATCCTTTAGTCAGAGCATACAGCGTGCTAACCACTTGGCCACAGGATATGAATAATTTTTCCATTCATTATTGATATAATGAACTTTTTTCATTAAGGATCCTTTAGTCAGAGCATACAGCGTGCTAACCACTTGGCCACAGGATGGCTATATAATTACCTTTTTTTTTTGCAACAAATACAGTTAATAAAAATTACATTAGATATGATGAAACCTATTCTAAGATGCCCCACCAGTAATCTATAAAAAAATAGCATTAGTATTCTTACCCACCCTGGAAAATTTTCTGTGGATGCCACTGATTATGACCTCTAATCCTTTATGAATCTTGGGATATGGTAACAGTGAGTTTTGCTAATGCTAACTCCTCTGCTATCAATCGTGAAGAAAGACATTATCTGTGGACAAATCTGCCAGGGAAGAAATGTGTTCTCTGCCAAATTGTTGGCAAGCTGTAGCTGGTTACAAAATATAGATAGCAGTGCCAGGCTAGATGAGAATTTAGTTAGATGGAACATTATCCCTTTTTCATGTAATAACTATCAATTAAATTAACAAAAACGTTTGATTCACATAGTAGTATACTGTCATTAAACCCACAATTTTTACCTGGTAGGGTTGAAGTGTCTTTTAGAGAGAGGCTAAATTTACAAAAGGAAATCTTTTGAAGTGTCCATGTCTGCATTGAAGAGTGTCCATTTTAAAGAGGTTGCCTAATGCTTCTGGCAAGAATACAACTGAATGTGTCCACAAACAGAATGTCGATTTTAGGGAGGCGCTGTTAACCCTACCAGAGCCAACATCTTGTATATAAAAAGTCTAGGGCCCATGTCTTGTATACATATATAGTTGACAGAATCCGAAATGAGAGACCAAGGATGCCTATGTAAGTTTTTAGTACAATACATGAAACCTCAATTTTTTTAAATTGCCATTTAAAAATTTTCTTGCATATATTTTATAATAATACATTATTAATGCTAGAAAAATAATACTTTTGTTATAAAAAGGGACAGAGACAAATTTAGCCTCCTTCAAAAATCGAACGTATACAGATTTCTCTACATTTGCCGGATAATTCAGTTGTCTACTATATTGGAAACACCATATGTTCTCTACAGGAGAGGTTTACAGAGCATCAAACAGATGTCAACCAAAACAAGTTAACGACTATTGCTGCCGAGTTGGCAATACAACATGCAGCAACCATAGACTGGGATCACGCCACACTGCTATCATGTGCATCCACTTACTACAGAACCATAGTCCATCAAGCTATTGAAATAATGACCTTGCCTGTCCCCACCTGCAACTGAGACACTGGAATCAACCTTCACTACATGCAGAAAGAAGCTCTTAACAGCCCTAACGTCACTATGTAGGCTGTTAAGACACTGCTGAGCAAGAGGGGGGGGGGCACTTCACTGAAGATGAAGTGCTGTCCTTGCTCTGAAGAACTTCTGAATTTTCTCCTGAAAACTTTTAACATGCAAATAAGTTTGAAGAATATACTTAAATAATTTTATTGCTCAACAACAGAGAATTTTAAGCTATTTTAATAAATAGTTTCGTGGGGAAAAGGTTTTGCAATATATTGGCAAAACTTTTTTCCACAAAACTATAACTGACTCTCTAAAGCTGTTATGGTAGTGAAACTTGGACTTTTGTAAGTAACCAAGCAAGATAACAGGAGACTTTTGATGCCTCTGATTCTAGATGTCATGGATGGAGTTTGACTTTTTAAGTAATGATGAGATTAAGTGAAGGAGTCTACAACCTCTTTTAAGCAATATGTTATGTAGAGAAAGACTATGTTAGTTTGTCCATGTTGCATGTATGCATAACTACCGATTAGGGAATATGAACAGTGTGGGCAAAGGCTTCAAAAAAAGGGGAAACCTAGATGTGGTGGGCAGACAGTTTCAAACATGACTGGTTAGAATTGGCATAAATGACCAAATACAGCAGCTGTTAACTCAGGATAGATGTGTTTGGAGAGCTAAATTACACAGTTGAACCTCTATGGCCTATTGTTGCTTGAGGATTATGTCTGTCTGTACAGATGGATGGATAATTGCTGACGTTGGAGAGAAAAAAGGAGCTTCCATGGTAATTGCTGATTCAAAGCTAAACCAAAAAAAAGCTCTCATAACAAAATGAATTTATTTAATTTTTTTTAAATTTGAGGGTACTGTGCCATGAGCTTCTTGGAGACAGCTATTGTAGGTTGGAACCTTAAAAAAGTTAGAAACCATTAGAACAAAGGTTAGCCAAACACCAGCAATATATAAAAAAAAAATCAAAACCTAATGCAACATTATAAAAAATTATAGATAATAAATTGAAAATAAATAGTTAACAAATTAATGGCAGTCCCCCCCCCCCAAAGCCAAATTCCAGTTAAAATACATGGAAAACATCATGATTAGAAGAGCATTTGTAACAGTGAGATAACATCATGAAAAGAAAGCATTTGTAGCAATGAGATACCACCTCTTCCATCAGTGTGGAATCTTCTGTTTCATGGATGAAACTGCAGTGACAAAATTAACATCAGGAAAAACTTTCAAAAATATTTCATCAGCACTGAGTAATTGCCAGAGGAGGTCTAGCAAGGGTACAGGGCAAAAGGTGTCATTAAATGTTTCTAAACTTGTGTGTTTTTTTTTATTTCAGTTTCTAAATGTTGCTTTGGTTAAGTGAAAATGCTACTTGAGTAAATCGTATAACTACTTGCATAGAGTATAATGATACAAATCATTCAGTTTCAGAGCAACAAAATTTAACTTCTAGCAGTAAAAGTGCACCACCATATCAGCCATGTTAGAGAATACCATCGCCATGATGGCACTCAACTATTAAGCCAGTATATCCCACAAAATTTAAAGGACTGATACACAGACTTACAACTATAACAACTATTGATCAACATCAACCGTTAACAACCAACTTTTCAAATCCAACAACTGCGGATAACTTCAACAGGCAATAACAACAAGTCCATTTGAGCCAGCCTTCAGACATTCAGCATAAATAAATACCCCCTCAAGCAGCTACTTGCCACAAAGGTCTGACATGAGCCTGTCAGTTTAATATGCTGTAGAGAAGACTGTGAGGCAGATGAGACCTCAGCAGAATGACAACATGAACATCCATGTCTTACCTGGGGCTCGAATCCAGATTCGTTTAATCAATAGAAAAGCATACTAACTATTCAGCCATAGGATGGCTATTCAGCATAATGGTGGTAATATTATTTATAACACCACCTTTAAACTTAAAAACTTTTACAAGATAAAAGCCTTTTTATGTTATTTAATGCTATTTTAGTGTTGCTACCATTGCATAGGAAGCAATCAGTAATAGTCAACTTACATATATATAATTTAATTGCCCAAGAGGCATTTAATGGCAATAATATTAAAATTAAATTATTTTCAAAATCAACTGTTTCCTTGACATTATAGGTTGCAAGATTAAAAATAGGAGCTTAATCATACTAAAGTACAAAGTCTTTTGAAATTAAGAATAAACAGATGCAAACCTCACAGACCCTCTCTATGGCATATTAAAATAGCAGGCTTCTGTCAGACCTTTATGGTAAGCTGCTGCTTGAGGGTTTTTTTTTTAATAGTGAAAAGCTTTGGCTAAAATGAAAAGAAGTGCAATAAATATGAACTTGAGATATAACAGTTGTAGGAGTGAATGTTCTGTTTAATATCAGGGGAACTGCAAAAACATTGTGATGGAGATAAAATACTGAGGTATATTAACTGAGCATTAATAATAATAATAATAATCTAAAACAAATACCTTATCAGTCTCTACTTCACATATTACTTCATCTTCTGAAACTTGACTTCCCACAGCTAGATACAAAATGCTAATTTGTTTACTTATACATAGGTATATAGAAAATACTTGAGTTTAAGCAAGAAAAAATATTTCATGTTTGCCTTTTACAGTAATTACTTTTTAATATATTACCACAGTTCTAAAACTATGGTCCATGAGGGTCCTACATTAACTACACTTTAAAGTTTTTCAACCTAACAGTATCAAAACACCAAATCTCAGCAAGTGTTGATACACCCCACCTTAATTACAACTAGAATTAGGGATCTGCAGACAACTAAAGTATAAGAACTGCTGATATAACAATGATGAAAATAGATAAAATACTAAATCAAATAAAGAAATATTAAGCAGTGGCACATATCATTCACTAATTTTCTTTAATAAGATAGAGAAGTCACTTAATATGATCACCTCCATAAATCCTATTTTGATTCTATTAAAGTAGCAATTCTAATAACCAAAAATTAATGGTGTGGTGTCTAGGAGCAAGCAAAAATACAGAAGTATCATATTATTTTAACACAGCAGGTAACAAACCTATCCAAACAATATTGATAAAATATAAATTGAATAATAAGAAAAATTATCACATTAAAATATTATCCACATGTACTATGCATAAATTTTACAATTAAGAAAGTGCAACAAAATGAACAAGGTTCTAGAGTATTCTAGAGTATGATTTTTTTTTTTATGATTTTATCATACTAACACTATTTAAAAAGCAATACAGATGCCAATTTAAGTAGATGGTACGTGCATATATTGTGGGGGATAGAGTGCTATTACATACCAAACTTATGGGCAATATCACAATTCATTAGCTAAGGATAATAGATACTGATAATAGCTACTGATAATGAATAAACTTCTTATGCAACAGTTTATTCATTATCAGTAAAGAGAGATGATAACTCCCAGTAACACATCTGCAGAAAGTTCAGAAGTAGAGGTAAAGTTTATAAGTTATAGAATTGGGGTGCCAGATTAGTTTGGACTACTGATCTGGATTCTGGTAACCTTTCCTTTATTTTCTATCCTGCTGAGGAGTGGTCAACCACACAGGGTCCTGGTGCTGACCATATAAACCGACTGGATAGACTGATTTATGGCTCTGAGCTGGATTATGGATCCTGATTTTGCTGCACTGGTGGGCTTCTGTGGAGGAGAAAATCTTCCGCTGTGTTTTCTGTTTGTTTGTGGGTTGACAGCACCATGTGAATAGATTCACTGAACATGTTTATCAGCTGGTGGATAATCCTGAGCAGAGGTCATTGAAGGCACCTGAACTCTTTGCTTCTACTGGCATCGTCAAATTCTACATCGGAGGAAGTCTTCCAATGTAGATGACTTCAGCCTTTAGTGGTGGGGGAACGGGTCTTTGTCCCATGTCTGAGATTAGGGGGTTGTTTGCTATTGTTGCCATTTCCTCTCTCAATAAACATCCCACTAACCATTTTCTCTCCATAGGTAGTTGGACTGTGAGGACTCTGCACAGAGCTTTTTCTCTTGATGTCCTCACACAATAATTCCACTGTTATAATTTAGATATTCTCGGCTTACAAGAGACCAGATGGACAGATAAAGGTCAGATTCTTAAAAATAATCTTAAATTTCTCTTTTCAGGGAGGGATGATAATAAACATCACCAAGGAGTGGGATGCTTCTCAGCAGACACGCCAGTGATGCTCTTCTAGGATACGAGTGCATTAATGAAAGGTTTCTTACAGCAAAATTTCAGACAAGCGTTAAAGACTTGAACGTTATCTTCTGTTATGCCCCCACTGAGGATGCCAAAGAGGATGAGAAGGATAGGTTTTACGGACATCAGGATATTTTAAATTCTGTCAAGAAAGGAGATATTACCCTTGTTCTTGGTGACTTCAATGCCGAAGTTGGTACTGACTCTGACCTTTGGGGAGGGGACCCTTTTGGTATTGGTAGCTGCAATGGCCAATGTCTCCTACAGGTAAGTAAACACAATGGTTTCATAATAACTAACACTTATTACAAACACTGCGACATACATAAGTACACATGGGTTTCACCTGATGGGCTGCACAAGAATATGATTGATTACATATTAATTAACAGCAAATGGGCTAGTTCTGTTAGGAATACCAGGGCATATAGGGGAACTGAAATTGGATCTGACCACTGCCTTGTTAAAAGTGTCTTGCAACTTAAACTTAAAAAGTGTTGTGCTAGGTTTAAAAAATTTACTTTTAATACTGAAGCTCTGAAAGATCCAGTTATAGCCAAAGCTTACCATGATAGGTTACTTAGTCATTATGACAGTCATGGTTTGCTTACTACTGAAGTGGAGGAAGAATGGGATCATTTTAAACAGGCTTTTTTGGACACTAACAGCACTCTTTTAGGAAAAAAGGAGCAGAAAAGACAGAATTATCTGAGTGATAAGACATTTGAGCTTATTTTGGAAAGAAAGAACTGCAGGAATGTCCTTAATCAATACCCTACTAGTCCTAATAGAAAGCATTACAGAGAACTTAATAAACGTGTAAAACATCAGTTAGCTGCTGATAAGAATCTCTGGCTTGATGGCTTGGCTGACAAAGCCGAGGAAGCAGTAAGACAGCACAACAGCAGAGAGCTGTACCAGATAGTTAATGTTTTGTGTGGCAGAAAACGGACAAGTATACAGGGATTGAAGGATAAACAAGGTAAGGTTATAGAAGGTGAGAATTCTGTCATTGCTAGTTGGACTGAGCATTTCAGCGATGTTCTAAACAATGTGGTTAGTTCTACTTCCATTGTTTGCAATGATGATAGATGCATTGATGGCTTTAATATTGGCCCTATAACACAATCTGAAGTTATTTTGGCCATTTCTAAACTTAAACTTCATAAATCCTCAGAGGTAGATGAAATTAGTACGGAAATGCTTAGTACTGGGAATGTTTCGGTTACCACTTGGATGACTGAAATTTTGAATATCTTTTATGATAAAGGCATGGTTCCTAAGGATTTTACCAGAGCTATTATTATCCCTATTTTTAAAAAACGTGATCGCAGTTCTTGTGATAACTATAGGGGTATCAGCCTGCTCTCTGTTCCAGGTAAAGTTCTTTCCATGATTGTGCTTAATAGAATTAAGAATCTGGTTGACAGTCAATTGCGTGATGAGCAATGTGGATTCAGAAGTGGTAGGGGATGTGTGGATCAGATATTTTCACTTAGGCAGATTCTTGAGAAATGTTTAGAGTTTTAGAAACCTTTGGTTGTTAGCTTTGTTGATTTCAAAAAGGCTTTCAACTCTGTTGATCATCATAATTTGTGGTTGATTGTGAGATCACATGGTATACCAGACAAGTTAACGTAATGAAAGCTCTCTATAATAACACTGAGTCGTGTGTGAGAGTTGGTAAGTCTTGTAGCTATAAACAGAGAGAAAACTAAAGTGATGAAAATTGGTAAGGCAAGCTGTGATTCAGTTAATCTGAATGGTTGCAATCTTGAAACAGATGTCACAGTTTAATTATCTTGGGAGCTATGTAACAGATAATGGTGATGTGTGGCATGAGATTAACCGATGGATAGGGATTGTTGCTGGGACTTTTAAGGATCTATGGAGAGTGTGGAGAAATAGGTGTATATACCTAAAGACTAAAATTAAACTGTATAATAGTTTGGTTCTTTCTAGGGTTAGTTATGGCAGTGAAACTTGGACACTTTGTAAACAAGATAACAGGAAATTAGATGCTTTTGATTCTAGATGCTTACACAGTATCTTGGGCATTAGGTGGTTCAACTTTGTAACTAATGATGAGGTTAGGCAAAGGAGTTGGCAACCTCCTTTAAGCAGCATATTGTGCAGAGAGAGACTCTGTTGGTTTGGCCATGTTGCCCATATGGATAATTATAGATTGGCAAATAGGGTATGAACAGTATGCCTAAAGGCTTCAGAAAGAGGGGGGAGACTTAGGATACAGTGGGCAGACAATATCAAACAGGACCTTATTAAAATTGGTGTGCAGTGGTCAGATGCAGCAGATGTAGCTGAGGACAGACTTGCTTGGAGAACTAAATTGCACGGTCTGGTTGGACCTCCATAGCCCATGGTTGCTTGAGGATGATGATGATGATAATAATTGCATTATACCATAAATCACAAGATGTTGAAAAGTTCTTTTGCATCACCCTGACTGATGAAGCCTTACCTATTCTGCCTTGCTGTGAAATGAGTTGCAATAGCTATATTTTTCTTTAACTTTTACTTTATTTACCTAAGTTAATGTTAATTTTTTTTTTATTTTAACTCCAATTCATCTTGTTTAAGTAACACCCTGTATAGCACCATACAGCAACAGAACAATGGTGTCTATGCATATGTATATTTTCAGCAAGTTTCATATGGCAAGACAAACTTGCAGAAAAATATCCCAACCGACACCAATGCAGCAACCCCCAAAAAATAAGTTCACCACAGGGATTCCAAACATTCCATGGCTGGCATATTCAATGAAAATTGCAATGCAACCTTACAATTACATAGTGCCAACTAAAACTGATTGAGAAGAGAACGAGAAAACAGGAGGTGTATATAAAATGCCATTACAAGAAAATACCGAAAATAGCAATAAACCTTACTATGGCAAAACGAAAAGAACCTGCTGAACTAGGATAAAAGAACACGAAAGGAATGTAGAGTTAAAAAAACAAATCACTTCATTGGCAAGAGTGGTCTATAATACCAGAATGACCCCAGAATTTGACCTCACCAAAATTATTTGTGCCCCCCCCCCCCCAACTAAATTTCAATTGGATTTCGCTGCACAACTAGTGATATATCAAAATAGAGAAGTGTGCTGCAACAAAAAATTTACCACCCACACCACCAATGGAAACTGCTCCTGGATCAGTGCAGCACTGCTAAAGCATCCACACCCCCACCCCTACCCGAGGCACATGCGCAGGACCACTAAATTGCAACAGTGCCACCCGCTGCAAACCTATGGCACAGCCACACAACAACTCACATACATACAATCTCTGAAGTAGAACTGTTTACCCAACTTCTGAAGATGACGTTAATAGTCGAAACATGTCAAGTTATGGAGTTCTAAATACTATTCTGTGATCCGTACACAGGAAAGGACTTACTTCAAATATTTCGACAAGAAGTGAATAACATCCCTATTATCCTGTATTCACTGATCAAAATGCTATTTTGATCTACTGGAACAATAATAAAACAGCCTGGATAGTGATTAAGATTTTAATACCTAGATCTGCTACAGTCCAGGAGTGCTTGAGTGATAGATGTTAATACCTATAGTTGAAGTCCACAGGCAATGGTACTATTATCCTTGAGTTGTACAACATAGAATTAGTGATGACAGATGATTAATGCTATAATTGGCACTGGCAGGTTCATGTACTTGGTTGTAACTTTTAGGCTTGACAAAATACACAGGTAAATCGCTTCTTTCTTATATCTGCTGGTAGATACTCTGGAGCTCTTGATATTATGCTCAGGTTACTAGTCTGTTTTTTTTACATTTTGATGGCATATTAGCTATGATTATTATAAAGTTGTACAATTATCTCCAACTTGTAGCTTGTTCAACTAATTATTAATAAGCTGTGCTTTTCGGACATTCTTTAAAAACTTTTAACAAATAAATTTATGAAACATTTAAAAGAACTCAAAACTAAAACTGGTAGGTGACATGTTTCTTGCAGCACATGCAGCACTTCTGGCAGCATGTAATGTTGTGATTAAGCTATATATAGAGAGAGAGAAAGAGAGAGCTCTCCCTCTGGTGTCTCAATGGGACCACCACTCTCCGGCCTCATGGCCAATGCCTTTATGTGGCATGTAGAACACACCACTTTACAAAAAGCAGAGCTAAAACCAACATTATATCGATGATATTTTAATTTTTTATGAACATCCCGTAGAAAAACTAACAGGCCTATAAATATCTTTGATAATATATTACCCTCTTCCTATAGGTGCTTCCTATACCCACTTCCTATAGGTGCCCAAGGTAGAAAATAAGCCTAAAACATACCGATGGTGCAGTCATCACTGAATTTGCATTCACTTCAAAGGAAGATAAGGTGCCAATTTACTTACTCAACAAGACTGCTGGTGCCACATCTTCCTTTGAAGTTAATACAAAATCTATGACTGATTGCACTATCGATATGTTTTAGATTTCTTTTCTACTCTTTAAGATGCACATAGGAAGATACGTATTTTTTTATTTATTAATATTTCTTCAAGAACTTTTTTTAAGAACTTTAAAACAAAAGGGGGACTGCAATGGAAATCCAGTCTCTTGCCTCCCCCCCTCACTTTTTTCTGACTCGATTGCATCACTTTCTCCACCCAAACGTCCCACCCTTTAACTTTATTGATGTGATTCAAAATAATGTCAAAGATTATCTTGCATACCAAAACTAAAATTTTTATCCCTTTTGGATTCCAAATATTACCCAAGCTAAAATTTGAGTTTCCCTGAAGATGGCTTTAATTCTCTAAGGAGTATTACGGATGATATTTTAATTTTCCTCACCTATGGTTAGCACACTTGGCTATCGGTCAAAGGGTCTGGGTTTGAGCCCCAGGTAAGGCATGGATGTTTATGTCTTTCTGCTGAGATCTTGCTTTCTTCACAATCTTCTCTATGGCACATTAAACTAACAGGCTCCTGTTAGACCGCTGTGGCATGCAACTGCTTGAATAGCCATTTATTTCTCTATTTTAAGAACTGAGCTCCACATAACTTATAAAACCAAAGGACTGAAGGACTGTGACAGAGCTGCATTGTTATTTGAAATCATTGGAACTCTGTGAGACATTACTGGAGGTTATAAACTGTGGCCTTTAGTTTTGATGATCCCAGTTAGTAGCTCCTATGCTGAAATATCTTTTTACAGCACTTCAGAGAATTAAAAATTACCCAAGGAATTCTCAAGGTCAGGAAAAACTGTCCTCACTATCACTCTTTAGTATAGAAAAAATACTTTTGGAACTCAAGAAGTAATGAACATTTATGATCATATTACTGATACATTAGCTCTATAAAAAACAGGAGAATTTAATTGATTGCTAAGTATTACAAATCTTAATTCAGCAGTGCAACAATTTCTCTAACAGTTTTCTTGATTGTCATTATTTCCCATTGTTTGATCTCAGGTTCGAACTTTATGTATTGAAATATCACATGCCATCTTGTATTGCATTAAAAGTTGTACCTATAACAGAATCTATTTTTAAACTTAAAACTAATTTAAACCTTGACATAAATTTTGAATAGAAATCAAGAAATAAAGCACTGAAGTTTCAAACTAGCAGAAGCAACTGAAATAAGGAGGTGTTATACAGATAACTGAAAGATTTACATAAAAAAATACAATGTTTCAAAAACATTCATTTAGAAATAAACTACACTTTTTTTACAAGATTTCCCATATAATTCTCAATAGGAATTCAACTAGTATTCCACTAAAACACTAAAATTATTTAGATAATAAGGAACAAAGGGATGAAGGAAGTCCCTTTTAATAATTTTAATAATAATAATAAAATAATAAATACCCCCTCAAGCAGCTGCTTGCCACAGAGGTCTGACAGGAGCCTGTCAGTTTATATGCCAAAGTAGAAGATCTGAGAGGATGGCAGGACCTCAGCAGAAAAACAACACATACAACCATGCCTTATCCGGGGCTCTACTTAGATTATTTTCTGAAATATATTTAAAAAGCACATTTCAATCTGTACAATTTAAATCATAAAGTAAGCTGTATGTGAGTCAAGGATAAGTGAGATGTTTATATAGATATGACACAATATATAGTCCCACCTGGGCCAGCATTAATATTTATCTCTGCTAAGTACCACCTGCCCTTGGTCAGATATAGGACATTGATGAGCTTGGAAAGGCTACTGTCAGTTGTATGGGATGTTAAGCCATGGACCTGTGTGAAGGAGAGTCATACCCTCTACACAATAAAAGGAACATGCTGGATTACCTTGATGAAAGACTTCCATTTGTCTTCTAATAGCTGTCCAGTGGGTCTCCTCCCAACCATCTATGAGTCCTTGGGTCCTTATGATCTGGCAATTTAGCGATTATGTACAAAAAAAAGTGCTTCTCAGAGGAAAAACAACCTAACCCAATCACACCTGATGATACCATCAATGACTGATACTGTATCATGTGAAAGACAAATATTGCCAGTACACATTCCCTGCTATGCTGTCTTTCTAAAATTACTAGTTCTGTCTTAATTTTTGAACAATTTCTGTACATTTTTTTGGAGATTTTCCAAACTAAAAACTCACCCCAGACAACAAAAACAAATTTTGAAGAAGCTCTTCATTTCAGAGTTCAGTGGTGCATTTCCCACAACTGGAAAACAAATTTTTTTTTCAAATACCTATTACTTTATGAATTTTAGCAACTGATATTTGATTCTAACTTAATTTCAATCATAAATGGTTAATATGCTAATGAACTTGCAACTTGAAGCAAATTGAATTTTGACGCAGTAATGATTTCTTCAGCCGTCCCATGGCTGAGTGGTTAGTGTGCTTGGCTACTGATCTAAGGGACCTGGGTTCGAGCCCCAGGTAAGGTATGGATGTATGTGCCATTTTTTTCTGCTGTCCTGCCATTCTCTCAGACCTTCTACTATGGCATATAAACTGACAGGCTCCTGTCAGACCTCTGTGGCAAGCAGCTGCTTGAGGGGGTATTTATTTATTATTATTTATTAATGATTGCTTCAGATGAAAAAGGGGATGAAGGGGAGAATTTGTCTTAAATTGCAATACCTACACATTCAATTTGGTATACAGTTTTCTCTATTAACTTAAGCAATATAAAGGTTCATCACCCAAATTTTCTCCCCCCCCCCTCAAAAAAATTCCAAAAAAAGGGAGGGGGAGATTTCTATATGGTAAGAGTTAGCATCACTAAATTATTTAACAATTTCTTCTTACTATAGTTTAACATAACCCCTAACATTCTCCCACACAAAAAAACATTTTTTCTAAAGAACCTTCTACCTTCCAAGAAAAAGAGGGTTGAGAGAAGAATTTCTAAACAGTATGAGCTAGAATCAGCAAAATTTATAACCAATTTCCTCCTATTATAATTTAAAGCAATGTAAAGGCTTTTTTCCAAAGAACCTTCTTCCTCAAACGAAAAAGGTGGGTGGGAGAATTCCTAAATGGTAAGAGTTAGGATCAGGAAATTTTATAAACAGTTTCCTCCTATTACAACTTAAAGCAATGTAAAGGTTTGATCCCCTAAATTTTATCACTCCCAAAAAAGGAGAGGAATTTTCATACAATGGTCTGAACGGCTAAGTCCTGATGACTCCAATGGCTCAGAGAAGGTTGAAGGAGTTGAGATATTTTACTTCTCAGCAGCACTTTTTTCTGCACATCATGCTCAAGCAGCCATGGCTATGAATGTCCAGCAAGACTGTGTAATTTAGTTGTCCAAATACATCTCTACTGAGCTACATCTGCTGCATCTGGCCACTGCACACCAATTCTAACAAGGTCCTTTTGACATTGTCTGCCCACAGCATCCTAGGTCTCCCCCTCTTTCTGAGGCCTTCAGGCACATTACTCATAACTCTATTCGCTAATCTATAATTATCCATACGGACAACATGGCTAAACCAACAGTCTCTCTTTGCACAACATACTGCTTAAAGGAGGTTGCAGACTCCTTTGCCTAACATCATGATTAGCTACAAAGTTGAACCACCTAATGCCCAAGATACTGCGTAAGCATCTAGAATCAAAAGCATCTAGTTTCCAGTTATCTTCTTTATAAAGTGCCCTATTTCACTACCATAACTAACCCTAGAAAGAACCAAATATTATACAATCTAATTTTCGTCTTTAGACAGCAATTCCCCATTCGTCTGTTAACTTATGCAGCCCATTACCAGTATCTGTTACACAGCTTCCAAGATAATTAAACTGTGACACCTGCTCAAGACTGCAACCATTCAGATTAACTGAATCACAGTCTGCCTGACCAATTTTCATTACTTCGTTTTCTCTCTGTTTACAACCAAACTTACTCTACTACCAGTCTCATCAACAGTTCAAATGAAAGAGTTCATCTCATTAAAATCATTTGTGAAAACAGCTGAATCATCAGCATAATCTAAATGGAAAATTTTCAGATCACACCATTTAAGGCCAAAGCCTTTCCCTTGGAGTGAATTTGCATAACATAATAAATAACCAAACTAAAGAGAAAAGGAGGCAAAATGTATCCTTGTCGAACATCAGAAGCAATGCTAAACCAATTGCTACATGCTTTACCAACTCTCACACACGACTCAGTGTTATTATAGAGTTTGAATTATGTTAACCAACTTGTCTGGTATACCATATGATCTCACAATCAACCACAAATTATGACCATCAACAGAGTTGAAAGCCTTTTTGAAATCAACACAGCTAGCAACCAAGGGTTTCTGAAACTCTAAACATTTCTCAAGAATCTGCCTAAGTGAAAATATCTGATCTAGACATCCCCCTACCACTTCTGAATCCACATTGCTCATCATGCAATTGCCTGTCAACCAGATTCTTAATTCTATTAAGCACAATCATGCAAAGAACTTTCCCTGGAACAGAGAGTAGGCTGATACCCCTAAAGTTATCACAAGAACTGCAATCACCTTTTTTGAAAATAGGGATAATAATAGCTCTGGTAAAATCCTTAGGAACCATGCCTTTATCATAAAAGATATTCAAAATTTCACTCATTCAAGTGGTAACAGAAATGTTCCCAGCTCTAAGCATTTCAGTAGTAATTTCATCTACACCTGGGTATTTATGAAGTTTAAGTTTAGAAACAGCCAAAATAACTTCAGATTGTGTTATAGGGCCAACATAAAAGCCACCAGTGCATCTATCATCATTGCAAACAATGGGAGTAGAACTACCCACATTGTTTAGAACATCACTGAAATGCTCGGCCCACCTAGCCATGACAGAATTCTCACCTTCTATAACCTTACCTTGTTGTGCCTGTTCTATAACCTTACCTGCTGTTGTGCTGTCTAACTGCTTCCTCGGCTTTGTCTGCCAAACCATCAACCCAAAGATTCTTAGCAGCAGCTAACTGATGTTTTACACGTTTATTAAGTTCTCTGTAATGCTTTCTATTAGGACTAGTAGGGTATTGATTAAGGACATTTCTGCAGTTCTTTCCTTCTGAAATAATCTCAAGTGCCTATCACTCAAACAATTTTGCTTCCTGTGTTCCTTTTTTTCTAAAAGAATACTGTTAGTTTCAAGAAAAGCTTTTTAAAACAGCGCTATTCTTCCTCAACTTCAGTAGTAAGCAAACCATGACTGTCATAATGACTAAGTAATCTATAGTGGTAAGCTTTAGCTATAACTGGGTCTTTCAGAACTTCAGAATTAAAGGAAAATTTTTAACCTTAGCACAACATTTCTTATGTTTAAGCTGCAAGACACTTTTAACAAGGTAATGGTCAGATCTAATTTTAGCTCCCCTATGTGACCTGGTATTCTTAACAGAACTAGCCCATTTGCTGTTAATTAATATATAATCAATCATATTCTTATGCAGCCCATCTGGTGATACCCATGTGTACTCATGTATGTTGCAGTGTTTGTAATAAGTGTTAATTATTCTGAAACCATAATTGGTATCTCCTACAGGTAAATAAACTTAATGGTTTCAGAATAACTAACACTGATTACAAACACTGTGACACCTTAAAATTCATTGCCATTGCAGCTACCAATACCAAAAGGGCCTATCACCCTCTCTCAAGGTATGAATCAGTATTAACTTTTGCACTGAAGTCACCTAGAACAAGGGTAATATCTCCTGTCTTGACAGAATTCAAAATATCCTGAAGTTCTCCATAAAACCTATCCTTCTCATCGTCATTGTCGATGGGGGCATATCAGTAGATAACATCCAAGTCTCATCTGAAATTTTGCTGTAAGAAACACAATGGGCTAAATTGACCATGTCACAAGAAATCGAGGGCTCAGAGAAAGTTTTGGAGGCCTATTGGACAATTGTTGGGCGACAGATGGGAGTTTCCCATCGAGGCCATCCAGCGTGTTCTTTAACATGCACAGGGTATGGTGCTCCCAGCTACAGCTTAACGTCCCATCCAATGGAGGGCAGCCTTTCCAAATCCATCAGTGTCCCCTACTGACTGAGGGCAGGGAGGGGAATTTTGCAGAGATAAACCCCCAGGTGGGACTTGAACCTAGGAATTGCAGATCACAAGCCTGGTGCACTACTAACTGAGGCCCCAGAAAGGGGACCTGCTAGACAGCTGTCAGGTGATGATGGCAACCTCCCATTGAGTACATTCTTTAATGTGCACAGGGAATGGTCTTCCCACACGTGAAACAATGGTTTTATATCCCATCCAAGACAGAAATCTTTCCATGCCCATCAGTGTCCCCTTTCTGACCATGATTACAGTGTGGTTTAGTGCAGATAGATCTCAGTGCTGGCCCAAGTGGGACTTGAACCTGAGAACTGCAGATTATAAACCTGGTGTACCACTGACTAATCCAACTCTTGCCCTAGCATGGTTGAATTAAAGACCTGAGCAATTACAGGTAAAGTGGTTAGCTGTTGTGACACATAAAGAGCTTGAAATAAATAATCACGAGGGTGTTAGAAATACTTGATATAACCATATGAGAAGCAACAATACAATAAAAAGATGTCCATAGAAATATGAAATCCAATATAACCGACTTTCCCTGCTTTCACTGGATGAATATGTTGAATTTCTGTGACCTAACTGTAAATGCTTGTATGGGTTTTTGAGATTTCTGAATTGCAGAATGTGGCTAAAACTTAAGAGAACCAAACCTTTAGAGAAGATTATGCCTTCACATGCAATATAGCATTCTGTTTTTTAGACAATTCAGGCACACTGTCAGAGATTCTGTTTGCAATATTTAAGCCTCAAACACAGTATGAGCTTTCTTTTATCCTACACCTAGTGGCTGCAGCACATACCCATCCCTTGATTTACATGGTAGATAGGTTCCAGAAAATCAGCACTGAAATCAAAACAGTGCAAATCAAGACCAACAACTAACGAAAAAAAAGGGGATTAGAGTTTTTAAAAAATCCTAGTTAGTAATAAAATGCACCTGAAAGTTGAAGTTATATATATTAATGTAACACTCATCCATATAATTTGCTTCACTGATGTGACCAAATTCACTGAATGTGGTGAACCTTGCACCATCTATACTTCAGGAGAGGCAAATTATTTTACAACTGTTGCTAATGATTTAGATGTTAATGAGAAAGTCACTCACACTTAAGCATGATAAAATTCATAAATAATGCTTACACATGAGTGACTTCCTCATTAACATCTGAATCATTAGCAACAATTGGAAAAAAAGTTACCTCCTGAACTATAGATGGTGCAAGGTCCACCACTTTCAAAGATTTACAGGCCACATCGTGGAAGCAAATTATCGTCCAATGCATGGTTTAACAGTATAGGGCTCAGGCATGTATCTGGAGAGTTCTGGGTTCGATTCCCACTGTCAGCAATAATTTTTTTCACGAGTATTTATTGAATTTAATGTAACATTATTTTGCACTTTATTTGCACTATTCAGATAAGCCTAATTTCCCAAACATATCTTTTCAGTCATGAAAAACACTCATAGTTAATGCAGATGTACACTGCCGAATTTGAAGATGAAACTGAAGAAGGATATTTATGAACTGAATGCATATTAGAAATTAAGCATTTGTATCAATACTTAAAGCTTTATTTTATAAAAATTAGTGTTTTCATGATATTTTATGAAACACTGTACCTGGTCAGGCAGGCTGTGATTCAGTTAATCTGAATGGTTGCAGTCTTGAGCAGGTGTCACAGTTTAATTATCTTGGGAGCTATGTAACAGATAATGGTGATGTGCGGCATGAGATTAACAGACGAATAGGGATTGCTGCCGGGACTTTTAAGAATCTATGGAGAGTGTGGAGAAATAGGCGTATACACCTAAAGACTAAAATTAGGCTGTATAATAGTTTGGTTCTTTTAGGGTTAATTATGGTAGTGAAACTTGGACACTTTGTAAACAAGATAACAGGAAACTAGATGCTTTTGATTCCAGATGCTTACGCAGTATCTTGGGCATTAGGTGGTTCAACTTTGTAACTAATGATGAGGTTAGGCAAAGGAGTTTGCAACCTCCTTTAAGCAGCATATTATGCAGAGAGAGACTCCGTTGGTTTGGCCATGTTGCCCGTATGAATAATTATAGATTGGCGAATAGGGTTATGAACAATGTGCCTTACGCCTCAGAAAGAAGGGGAGACCTAGGATGCGGTGGGCAGACAATGTCAAACAGGACCTTGTTATCATTGGTGTGCAGTGGCCGGATGCAGTAGATGTAGCTCAGGATAGACTTGCTTGGAGAACTAAATTGCACCGTCTGGCTGGACCTTCGTAGCCCATGGCTGCTTGAGGATGATGATGATGATGATGAAGTCTTCAAAGTTAAACTTAACTTGTTGCAACAAAGTTAACTTGTTTCTAAAAATGATATTAAACCTAGTCTTCAATAACCTGAAAATTTTCAGTCCAGAAAAGTCAGATCTTATTGCCAATCCAAAACAGCTTTAATACAAATAACTCATGAAATAAAAAAAAAACGTCTACAGGATATATCCTGTGATTCTTTACTACTGATTTGTTGCAAGTAATTTTATTAACACAATTTATTATTATATAGGGTGTTGCCAAAAGATCTAGTCAAACTTTGGAAACATGTTCTATTGTGCATAGAAGAAAATATTTTCTATGAACACTGAGTCAGAAATGTTTCTCTTCCAATTAATAGCATATTTTGAGTGGAAGCAAGAAAGCTTGTGAAGTTAATTGGTTTTTATTCCAGTTATTCCAGTACACTGTAAGTGATTCGTGAGAACCATTATGTAAGTCTACATCAGAGCACATATTCAAAATGGCTTCCCTGAGCAACAATACACACCACACAGCATCTTCTCATCAATTATTGAACACATTTGAAAAGTTCTAGAGTCTTCGGAATTCTTATACAACTATATATATATACTAAATAATGTATGTATAATACATATATTATATTCAGCATTGGGGAACTGATTCTTTGTGATCCAGGTCACAAATAACATGTAGATTGTAAATAACAAGACTACTGATTCACTTACTTGTAACTTAAGAACAAATGACTATCAGAACAACTTCTAACTCACTTTATGTAGCCATTACTTCAGCCAAAAGTGGTGGAATTTTGCCTACATTTGCATACATCTACTGTGCCCATCAGACATACAAATTTTGGCAGCATCATTACTTGCATTCTCAAAATGGGCTGTAACTTGGAAGGAAAGCATTTCTGGCCCAATGTTCATAGAACCTTTTTCCATCATTATGCATAGTAGAAACCATTCCCAAAGTTTGACAAAACCATTTTGAAACACCCTGAATATTTATATTTGAAAATAAATTATATCAACTAAAACCATTTAGTTGATTTTTACTTTGGGAAGACAGTCTGATGGTCTCCCTTAATGCTATACCACCACTTCATAATGTTTATTAGATTTATATACATAAAAAAATCTAAATCCATACCATATAAAACTGAGTCTATAATAATGTAAAATGAAACTGGTTGCATTTTCCTGAGTGTGTAAAGCTCAAACTGGTATATCGAGTACGGTGTAAAGAAAGGGATGATGTTTATAATACAAGAATGAAACAAGACACAACAAACATATAAACATTTCAGAGGGGTTTTCCTTCTGCAGCTCTTCCACTAACAATAACTTCAAAAATTTATATTCTGCATCCTCCCTACCTGAGCTCTTTGCTTTTTGGAAAAGCTTCTTAAAACTAAAGCAATATTCTCTACTTAAAAACAAATTGCACAACCTAAAAGATCTAGACTTTACATACAGTATTCATTTCACTGTCTTCTTTCACTTGTCTCGTTTCACACATCCAGCCATTAAACACATAAAAAATTACATTAAGCCCATTCTAAAATTTTACCATTGAATCAATAGAACTAGATTGATTTTATGCCCACTTTAAAATGAAGGTTGAAAGGCTGAGATTCTTTAAATATTTTAATATAAATTTCATGTTACACTTTATGTATAACATACTTACATTTTAATTTTATACTGTTGCATACAAATCAATTTCCTTGACTTCATTTTATTAATTCAACTAAAACTCCCAGACATCTGATGGCATCTTAAAGTTCCTGTAACTCTTCCTGAATTTTCAGAAAGTGGATATCCAATAGTTTTTCCTCTAATGCGTGGAAGTATTTAAAAAAAAAATAAAAAAATACATGAAACAATATATAAAACATAATATATTTAATTATTCAAATTCTGTTCTGTATACAGTGTAGTTCTTACATGGAAAAGTATAGTCTTCCTACTTAAGAAACTTGAAATTGAAGGCACTGTCCATTTGAAACAATTTAAAATCCATCAATTTCAAATTTATACCATAAAAACACATTCCTGTTACAATCTTCGAAATAGTAGATCAGGTATTTTTTTATGTACAGATTGTTGTGTAAGGGGCCTCAAGACACTGGCACCCAAGTAGCCACATAGTTTGTCGATATCTTGAAGCCAGCAATAATCGCTGTTAAAAGGATCAAAATAGGATTTACAAAAGGTGATCACGTCAAAGTGCCATCTACTGTACAATCAAAAAAATTACATGCAAACTTTATGAAAGTTTACATCACCTAATTTAATAAATTAAATTATGAATATAACCAGAGAATAAAAAAACTTCCTAAATTACTTTCATTCTAGTTTAAATTGCCTAAATATGACTTGTAGCAATGCAAAAACTGTATTTACTTCAAAACTGAATGTTTCCTTAACTGTAAAGAATTGCAACACTCACTTTTTTCCCAACGGATATCTCCTTCACTTAGAGACTCAGCTAGCTGAGGCACTGTTATTACTCTTAGCTCATCTCCTACATAATCATATAGAATGTAATACATTATTGATATATCAAAATGACATACTTTATTGATAATATGATAGATTACATGTTATGGGAAACTGCTACAAAATAAACTCAAATTATTTCCTTAAAATACTACAACTTATTCAACTAGATCAATCAAAATTCAGTAATTAGTTGCTTCAGTTTATGCAGATGTAAATAGCACAATTTGACAGATAAGGTGGCGAAATCAGCAAACTCATAAAAGCAACAAATTTGATTACTTCTAAGTTTACATTTTTTACAGAATGCACATGGGTAATATATATATATTCATAATATGTCAAAATATATCAGTAAAATGCCATTACCATGCCGCAGCTTCAAAGCTGAAGTGTGGAGAAAATTGAACTTTTTAAATATCATAAGCAGATTAAAAGGACTGTTAATCCAAAGGACTGTTAATCCAATGGAAGCCTGTGCTACAAAATTTTTTTTTCCACAAATAGTCTGAAATTGATGAAAAGCTTGGTAGTTTTCTCATACTTGGAGGATAGAGAAAAAGGTGGCAAAATGCACCATTGTCTAATTCCACTAGCAATGCTAAACCAATCATTACAAACATAACCAACTCTCACACATGACTCAGTGTTATTATAGAAAGTGTTCGTTATGCTAACCAACTTATCAGGTATTCCACATGATCCAACAATCAACAACAAACTATGACAACAGAGACAAAAACCGTTTTTAAATCTACAAAGCGAGTAACCACAGGTTTCTGAAACTCTTAACATTTCTCAAGAATCTGTCTAAATGAAAAAACTAATCAATACATCATCCCCTATCACTTTCGAATTCATACTGCTCAATTGTACATGAACCAAATACTCAATTCTATTAAGCATAATCATGCAAAGAAATTTCCTTGGAAAAATATTGACTAATTCCCCTATAATTATCACAAGAACTATGACCAATTAAAAAAAAATAAGAATCATCATCATCATCTCAAGCAGCCATGGGCTACAGAGGTCCAACCAGATTGGGCAATTTAGTTCTCCAAGCATACCTGTCCTGACCTACATCTGAGGCATCTGGCCACTATACACCAATTCTAGCAAGGTCCTGTTTGACATTATCTGCCCACTGCATCCTAGGTCTCCTCTTTCTGAGGCCTTTGGGCACACTGTTCATAATCTTATTCCCTAATCTAAAATTATGCATACAAGCAACATGACCAAGCCAACATAGTCTCTCTCTGCACAATATGCTGCTCAAAGGAGGTTGCTGACTGTTTTGCTTAACCTCATCATTACTTACAAAGTTAAACCATCTAATGCCCATGATACTGCATAAGTATCTAGAATCAAAATCATAAAGTTTCCTGTTATCTTGCTTACAAAGAGTCCACATTTCACTCCCATAACTAACTCTGGAAAGAACCAAATTATTACACAGTCTAATTTTAGTCTTTAGGTGTATACACTTATTTCTCCAAACTCCCCATAGATTTTTAAAAGTCCCAGCAGCAATCCATATTCTTCTATTTATCTCATGCTGCACATCACCAGTATATGTTACATAGCTCCCAAGACAATTAAACTGAGACACCTGCTCAAGAGCACAGTCATTTGAAGCAACTGAAGAACCATCTGCGTGACTAATTTTCAAAATTCAAACTTTAGTTTTCTCTCCGTTTATCACCAGACCTACTCTACTGCCAGTCTCATCAACAGCTCAAATGAAAGAGTTCATCTCATCAGCATCATTTGCCAAAATGGCTAAATCATCAGCATAATCTAAATCAAAATTTTTTGCATCTCCAGGATATTTAAGGCCAAAATCTTTCCCTTGCAGTGAATTTCACATAACATAATCAATAACCAAACTAAAGAGAAAAGGATACAAAATGCATCCTTCTTGAACACCAGGTGCAATGGTAAACCAATTGCTACAATACTTACCAACTCAGTGTTATTATAGAGAGCATCATTATGTTAACTAATTTGTCTGGAATACCATATGATCTCACAATCAACCATAAATTATGATGATCAACAGAGTTGAAAGCCTTTTTGAAATCAACAAAGCTAGCAACCAAAGGTTTATGAAACTCTAAACATTTCTCAAGAATCTGCCTAAGTGAAAATATCTGATCTACACATTCCCCTACCACTCCTGAATCCATACTACTCATCACGCAATTGTCGGTCAACCAGATTCTTAATTCTATTAAGCATTTATGCAAAAAACTTCACCTGGAACAGTAAGTATGCTAATACACCTCTAGTTATCATAAGTTTTGCAATCCCTTTTTTTTAAAATAATGATGAAAATAATAGCTCTGGGAAAATCCTTAGAACCTTTATCATAAAAGATATTCAAAATTTCACTCATTTATGCAGTAACCAAAACATTCCCAGATCTAAGCATTTCAGTAGTAATTTCATCCACTTCTGGGGATTTATATGGTTTAAGTTTAAAAATAGCCAAAATAACTTCACACTGTGTTATAGGGCCAACATTAAAGCCAGTAATGCATCTATTATCATTACAAACAATGGGGATAGAACTAACCATATTGTTTAAAACATCCCTGAAATGTTAATCTCAACTAGCCATGGCAGAATCCTCACATTCTATAAACTTCTTTATCCTTCAATCCCTGTATACCTGTTCATTTCTTCCCACACAAAACATTAAATATCTGGTACAGCTCTCTGCTGTTATGCAGTGTAAGTGCTTTCTCAACTTTGTCAGCCAGGTCATCAAGCCAAAAATTCTTATCAGTTGCTAACTGATCCTTTACACACTTATTAAACTTTTTTGTAATGCTTTCTGTTAGGACTACTAGGGTATTAAGAATATTTCTGCAGTTCTTTATTTTAAAAAATAAGCTTTAGTGCGTTATCACTTAAATAATTTTCCTCTGCTTTTTTTTTACCCAAAACAGTATTGCTAGTTTCAAGAAAAGCCTGTTTAAAATGGTCCCATTCTTCATGAACTTCAGTAGTAAGCAAACCATAACTGTCATAACAACTAAGTAACTATCATGGTAAGCTTTAGTATAACTAGGTCTTTCAGAGTTTCAATGTTAAAGGTAACTTTTTTAACCTTAGCACAACACTTTTTATGTTTAAGTTGCAAGACATTTTTAACAAGGTAATGGTCAGATCCAATTTCAGCTCCCCATTATGACCTGGTATTCCTAACAGAACTAGCTATTTCTGTTAACTAACATATAATCAATCATATTCTTATGTATGTTGTATGTTTGTAATAAGTCAATAAATAATTCTAATACAGCTAATTAGGTAATCAGTTACACAATTAAAAGGACCTTCTTGCTCAGAAATTAATTAAAAATAATTTAAAATTCTCTGTCATTGAGCAATAAAATTTTAAAGTTTATCCTTCAAACTATCTGCATGTTGAAAGTTTTTAGGAGAAAACTCAGAAGCTTTTCGGAGCAGTGACAGCGCTCCGTCTTCAGTGAAGTGATGCTATGTGGTGACATTAGGGCTGTTTAGACAAAAAGCTTCTTTCCACATGTCGTGAAGGGCGACACTGGAATCGCCCTATCAGTTTCAGGACACTGGAATCGCTCTTCACGACATGTGGAAAGAAGCTCTTTGTCTAAACAGACTTAATGTCACCACATAACATCACTTCACTGAAGACAGAGTGCTGTCACTGCTCCAAAAAGCTTCTGAGTTTTCTCCTAAAAACTTTCAACATACAGATAGTTTGAAGGATAAACAAAATTTTATTGCTCAACGACAGAGAATTTTAAGTTATTTTTAAATAATTAGGTAATAATTTAATAATAATAAATCCCAAGGGGTACATGAAATTACTATGGAAATGCTTACATGTGGGAATGTTTTGGTTACCACATGGATGACCAAAATTTCGAATATCTTTTATGATGAAGGCGAGGTTTCTAAGGATTCTATCAGAGCTATTATTATCTCTATTTTTAAAAAAGTTGATTGCAGTTCTTGTGATAACTATATGGGCATCAGCCTATTTTCTGTTTCTCTCTATAATAATACTGAGTTGTGTGTGAGAGTTGGTAAGGCTTGTTGCAATTAGTTCAGCATTGCTTCTGGTGTTCGACAAGGATGCATTTGGTGCCTTTTCTCTCTAGTTTTTTTATTGATTACATTATGTGAAATTCACTGCAAGCAAAAGATTTTGTCCTTAAATGGTCTGGAGATGCTAAAATATCTGATTTAGATTATGCTGATGATTTAGACCTTTTGGCAAATGATGTTGATCAGATGAACTCTTTCATTTGAGCTGTTGATGAGACTGGCAGTAGAGTAGGTTTGGTTATAAACAGAGAGAAAATTAAAGTGATGAAAATTGGTCAGGTAGGCTGTGATTCAGTTAATCTGAATGGTTGCAGTCTTGAGCAGGTGTCACAGTTTCATTATCTTGGTAGCTAACTAACAGATACTGGTGATGTGCGGCATGATATTAACAGACGAATAGGGATTGTTGCCAGAACTTTTACATTTCTATGTAGAGTGTGGAGAAATAAGCATATACACCTAAAGACTAAAATTAGAATGTATAATACTTTGGTTCTTTCTAGGGTTAGTTATGGTAGTGAAACTTGGATGCTTTGCAAACAAGATGGAATGAAACTTGATGCATTTGATTCTAGATGCTTGTGCAGTATCTCGGGCATTTGGTGGTTCAACTTTGTAACTAATGATGTGGTTAGGCAAAGGAGTTTGCAACCTTCTTTAAGCAGCATATTGTGCAGAGAGAGACTCTACTGGTTTGGCCATGTTGCCTATATGGATAATTATAGATTAGGGAATAGGGTCATGAATAGTGTACCTAAAGGCTCAGAAAGAGGGGGGAGACCTAGGATGCGGTGGGCAAACAATGTCAAACAGCATCTTATTAGAATTGATGTGCAGTGGTCAGATGCAGCAGATGTAGCTCAGGACAGATCAGATAGGCTTGGAGAAATAAATTGCATAGTCTGGCTGGATCTCCGTAGCCCATGGCTGCTTGAGGATGATGATGACTGTACAATTACAAAGTATATACCCAATGACATTGGCATACTTTTAACAGAGTAATAGTAGTTAAATATCTTATAATAAATATTATAATATTCAGTATTTTTGGAAGTTGTCAATGTTTGTCACTATTATCATAATAATGATCAACAGTGATATTGTAGGAATTAAAAATTTTATGTGAAGGATACTTAGGATACAGGCTAGATCATTTAACATATATTTATTTCAGGCCAAACATTTCGGTAGTGACAAACTTATATACTTACTTAGGATGCAACTTGTATGCAAATTACAAGATGCAGGCCATAACCAAAAATTTGATGCATAATGTGTTCTACAAATCAAAAAAGGCATAATATAGATTAACCATATCACTACAATAGGTAAGGTTTACATAATATAATATTCATACAAATAATAAAAAATAATTTTTATAAAGAATGCAAATAGATAGACAGTCACAATAAACATTAAATCTCAGTGTCCTGTTTCAAATAATAAATTATTTTATCACTGATAGTATGGCAGGAAAAGTTAACAGTTTGGATATTATAAAAAAAAATTCTGCATAAACACAGAAGAAAAAAAAATCAATGAATATCCTTGGGAACAGTTTCATGACAATAATTTATCTGCTGATGTATCTGGTTTTGAGAGGAAAATAATAATATTCATACAAATAATAAAAAAATAATTTTTATAAAGAATGCAAATAGATAGACAGTCACAATAAACATTAAATCTCAGTGTCCTGTTTCAAATAATAAATTATTTTATCACTGATAGTATGGTAGGAAAAGTTAACAGTTTGGATATTATAAAAAAAAAAATTCAGCATAAACACAGAAGAAAAAAGTCAATGAATATCCTTGGGAACAGTTTTATGACAATAATTTATCTGCTGATGCATCTGGTTTTGAGAGGAAATTATCAAGCACTGAGTGCATAAATTGTTAAACATAATTATGAAAAAAATAAATTTTGTGATAAGTGAGACCACTGTGACTTTAAATCTCCTGAATTTCCCGACTTTGTGGCCACTGGCAACATCTATGATCAGGTACAGCAACTTTTTATTACTCCTCAGTCAGTATAGTTGTTAATATGGATGTCATATATGCTAAAACAACATTAATAAAAGAATCAATCAACAGTATATAAAAAGAATTAATTTTTGACAGTGTGTATTCTTGTATTAATAAAATAGTGTAATCTTCTGAAAATAAAATATCTGGATATAAGAGAATATCTGGATAAAGAGGCATTAAGTAAAAATTACTCCCATCTCCCCCGAAAAAAAATATTGAAGGACTTTTTTTTAATCAAAATAATTAATGAAAGAATATAAAATCTATGTCATTTTTATTGAAATTTAAATTCATATTTTGAATTAACTTTACAAGTTTTTGACAAACTTTTTGCTCTGGCTTCTGAACATATATTCTAAAAATTCAGTTCATATTATAATTAATTTCCATTCACAATGGTTCTTTCATCGAGGATACACTTAAACAATGACATTCATCTATCCATAAATTTTCCATCGTGGAAAATATTCACCCAATACATAAGTCGATGATGGCTATAGATGATATTTTTCCTACTAATTTTGGTATTTTTGTATTTTGGAAAAACTCGTTTTTTGTTTTTCAAAAATTTTAACCCGCATTTTATCAACAGAATGTGTCTTTATTCAGTTTAGGAATCTACAATTTTCTAGATTCTTTTAAACATTAACATTTTTGTTTTCAATTAAAAAATGCTAAATAATGTAAATGGACAGTAAAAATAATCATCATATTTATTTAAGTAATTTAATATTCTTTCACATACTTAATTTGCTTCTGAAATAAATTTTGATCTTCAATGATTAATTTGTTTCACTTTGCTTCTGTAAAAACAAATTGTTAATCTACTTGATTTGCTATTAGATTCAGCATCACAATGTGTAAGTCGATACTTGTGCTTTCACTTTTTTCCAAAATCAATATTGCCTCATTTAAGACATTCATGAAATGGTCAACAAAGTACAAATAACTTTCTGGCAATGATGTTTCACCTGCCAAATCATTTGTGAATTCATTCTTGTTATCTTTTAAAAATTTCCATATAACAGTCCCACATTCTTTTTTCCTGTCTTAAGAAATTACAATTAAGAACAGGCCTCGGTGTATTCAACTGATCAATGGCTCAAAATGAAGATAACCAGCTTTTTGAAACATGTCGAATTACCTTTTGGTATTCTATATCAAATTCTTCAAAAATGTTTAAGTTTTTAAGCACATTTTGCACTAATCAAAATTCTGCATGCACTTTAGAAACTGACCATTCAAAACAAAGGATTTTAAGTTATTTTTAATTAATTTCTGAGCAAGAAGGTCCTTTTAATTGTGTACTTATGTGCCCCATAATAAATTAATGCATTGTCAGCATATGGCGATACACAACTTATATTTAAAGGATTTTATTTAAAATATATTAATATTTTGATATATATTTCAACTTTTGTGTGGATTTTTGAACAAGTCCATCAATGTTGTACTTTCGATGGTATACGTCAATGGTGTACTTCTTCATCCCAGCTGAATCATGATACATTTTAAAATTAAATTTTATGCCACAATCCATACTTAGATAGCTGTGATAATGACTAACAGTATGATAAATGGATCCAAGTTCTGTTTGGGCTACCTCATATTTCTCATGTCTTTCTTCAGAATAAAATATGTTAGCAAATAATTTTTTTAATATTTGAAACTCATCCATCCCATTTTATAGTAGATTTTATATTTAATATTTTTTTAAAAGGAAGAAAGTACTTCTCTACACAAAGGACAGAGATAAATATAATTAGGCTTGTCCTGGTTTCTCATACAACATGCAAACACTTACACAAGGGCATATTCCACTAGTCTTAGCAGTCAGGTACACTAACCACTAGACCAGGTAGGGTCTAAATTACAATACATATATGTTTACCATTTTTGTCATCAATTTTGCATGACCAATTGTTATACTTTGGATTGTTGAGCCATTCATTTTGAATGATTTTTTGCATTTTCTCTATTTCTGCTAGTTTATATTTTTATTTTCATCCATAATGAAAGTGGTTAACTACATTACAAAAATTAATGTTACAAACCAACTAAATTAAAAACAAACTGCCTTTATAATAATGGTTCTTTTTCAATTTGCAAAAACTTTTCCCCATCAACAATTTATCTCTTAATTCAATATCTTTTTCGATATCATCAGTTATCCATGGATTTTTACTTCTACCATTACTGTTCTTATTAGTATATTGTTTAGCATCTTCCATCATTCCAGAGAATTTATCAATAAACATTTTGCAGCACAAATTGACATAAGTAATTTCCATAACTTCTTTAAACCTAAAATTTTGAGTTTCACCTGCACCAACTACAATCACATGCACAACTCCCAACCATTCCATACCCCGGAGCTGAGCTGGTGACAATTCAATTTATGGTACCCCTCTCTTCCCCCATACACAATAAACAACTGCCTCTCATGGAATACCAAAGATGCTCACTATCACCTGATGAAGTGCCCATTATCAGGGCATGACACAC
This sequence comes from Ryuthela nishihirai, assembly GCA_038380435.1. Classification (NCBI taxonomy): domain Eukaryota; kingdom Metazoa; phylum Arthropoda; class Arachnida; order Araneae; family Heptathelidae; genus Ryuthela; species Ryuthela nishihirai. Next base: position 42,762,084 of record JAWZYU010000001.1, on the reverse strand, counting down.
ACATTGTGGAATTTTAAAGTATAAAAAAACTCTATGCTATCATAAGTATCATCTCATTAATGGCTCCAGTGCAGACATGAACCATTAATGTATCACCATCAGCAAAAAAACTCGTCATCACCTTTCTCACCACCTTCTCCACCTACTGCCAGCTGTCCTATTTCCAGATCTCCAGCTAGTCATTCCATGGTACATAAAACCTTAGTCATATTGTTGCACACTAACTCATTTTGTTTACCAACTTTGAGTGTGCAGAGTACGATTCCCCTGGCCACAGTTACAACTATTCTTTGTCCTCCCTTCACCATTTCCATCACTGAAAGAGTTTATAGCACGGAAGAGACAGCAGGGTGCAGCTGAGCTGTCAGTTGGACCCTGTTGACAAAAACACGAGTTTGTTGAGTAATTAATCACATGGAGTAAACATCCGAATAATGGGATGCAGCTACAAACAACTGTTCATATGAAAAGGGACACTCACAGAACATGAAGTTTCCATAAAGCATACTGTCCAAAGTCAGTATGCTATACAGCAAACAATGTTATGGAATGACAACAGCATAATTAGAACACTGAAAAAAGGTACATGACTGCACCATAAAGGAGTTTTAGTGGCCAATGTTCAAGCAGCCAGCAAGGCATCCTCCCCCCCCCCCCCCCCCCCCCCCCCCGGCACAGCGTAAGTGACGGTGAGAATACGGACTGAAAAACAAATGATATCACTTGTGATATACAACCATCCAGTGAAGAGATTCCAACTGGGTTTTTCCAGCAGTGAAGTGCCGTTCAGCAGTGAGGAGCATTGTTAAAGACACAGTAGTTGAGGTGGGATATGTGGAGCAGGGAGACCTCTTAGTTAAAGAAATTGACCTACAGAATATTTTCCAGTAGAGCTTGGGCTGGCCCCTTTCATCTTTAAGAGAAGACAACTTTCCATCAGCAAATAATACTGGAGAACTAGATCCTGTAGGTATAATAAAAACTCGTACCCCAACACAACTCCTCAGTAAGTCAAACTTGTGAGAGAGCTATCCAGAATCAGCATCATTATTGGGGATGTCACTAGATAGCTGTTCTCCCTAACACTCGAGCTACCTCACAATCCCTCCACCACCACTGTTATGTTTGCTTGGTATCAGCTATGACCACCTAGGAAATTGCATACCAAAAAAAGGAAGTGTGACTTCCTCTACTTGGATAGTTATTGCTTTACACGTCAGTTTGCAGCTCATCAATTTAGTACCTAAGTTAGACCACTTGAAGATTCTGTTAGCCAGAACCTAGTGAACTATCTACCCTTGTATTGAACAACTCCAAAAATTATTCTGCATTTTCATCTGCTCTGTAGTAATGAACAGTACTTCAAAATGTAATTTCATATTTCAAGTCAACAAAGATTCTCCAGCAGTGTGTGGGGCGGGGGTGGCTCAGTCGGTAGTGCGCCAGGCTCGTAATCTGTAATTCCCAGGTTCGAGTCCCAGCTGGGTCAGCGTTGAGATTTATCTCCGCAAAATTCCCCACCCTGCCCACAGTCAGTAGGGGACACCGATGGGCTTGGAAAGGTCGCCGTCCGTCGGATGGGACGTTAAGCCATGGCTCCGTGTGCAGGAGAGCCATACCCTGTGCACGTTAAATTAATGTTTTAAATAGCGAATTTTTCAAAAACAGAGGATTTTTTTTTTTTTGAAATGGAACTACTTATTGCATGAGACTAATTTTTTGTTGTTAGAGATGAATTAAAAATTCTTTTTGGGTTGGATAGTTAATGATGAAATATGATCATTCGCATTTTCAAAATTTTCCAAAAGTTTCAATTGTTCCCTCTAACGGTGGAATGAATTTTTGAAAATGGCAAAATTTTAAGCAAATATTATAAACGATTTATTTAATGGAAATTTGAAATTGTGGTGGTGTATCACACTCAAGGCATTTCACTGACAGCAGTGCTTCGACTTAGAGGGAGAGGAAGCAACTCTTGTTTTTCAGACATGAATGAAAAATTATTTTTCTCTTGTTTACTAATAGGGCGGAACATAGAAAAAGATAAGGTGGTTGGTCAATTAATCCGAGTTGGGGGAATGGTGGCAAGATCTAGCCAGATTGCCATTCCACTGTACAATTTTTCTCTGTGTTTTAATGATCTGCACATATGTTCATGAAAAATAAGTGAAATATACATTTATAATTTTTTCGCCACTGCTTTGATCAATATTCTCAAAGAGAATGGTATGGACACTTCCACCTTGACACTTTATATCCGGCCATATGTACTAATAAAATATTACTATTTTCATTTTCCCAATCATCCATTAGCTCAAATTTCCACTGTTAAAGAGTGCTAAGGCTGAAAATAAAAACTTTCTATAATTCCTCTAACAGTGGGATTGCCAAAATTTTTAATGAATATTGCAAACGATATATTTATGGTCAGAATTTGAAATTTTGGTATAGATTGTCATGTACATTTTGCTGCAATGCTTTTCTCCCTTACCCCAAGTGGTTGGGAAAACACAACAATTTAGTTTTATGAGAAAAAGAAAAAAAAAATTCTTTAATAGTTATTAGTAAAAGCAAAATTACACTGCAATTTCCCAAACATCATATTCTTTGAAATTCAGCTGTTAGAAGGTGCTAAAAGCTGAAAATAAAAATTTCATTCTCTTTGAAAGAGAGCATCCAATATTTGTGGCCAAGATTAGCTAAAATGTTTCAAAGTATATGCAATTTCCAAATTTTGTTAACGATTTCAACACTAGGCAATAATTTATGGCAACATTGGGGACTGACCCTCAACCACCTGCTGTGCACGTCACTTGACGGTCCATTCATTGTTCACTGATGGTTCCCCTGACCAGAAGAGTCGAGTGGCTTGCTTCCCAACGAAATGGGAAGGAAACAGGGATAGGGACTAGTATGGACGTGTGTTGTTAATTAAGCTGTGTGCTCATAGGATTGATATATTTTTTCTCTGCAAATTTCTTCAGAAAACATTTTAGGAAAATTATGACAGAAGATATATTTTAGCACTATCCATTTAAACAGTATTTGTTTGGTATTTAAAGAGTTAAGAAAATTTAGTTCAAAAAATAAAATTTTGAATCTGACAAAATTGAAATATTTACTAGAAAAACAGTTCTTAGTAAAATTCTAATTTTTAAATTCAAACTCACTTTTGAGATCAGTAATTTAATAGCCTTGTTGATGATGTTAAATAACTCTGCTTCCATAGTTCTTTTGGTATGTTTAAAAGTTTCTTTAGGAATGTTCAAAATCCAAATCGATTACATTCAGAACTGTATCTTCAATCACATTTTGTTCATAAAAAGTTAGCATAAGTATTTAGTAATAATATTATTCAATTAAAAGGATCTCCTTGCTCAGAAATTAATTAAAAACAGAGAATTTCAAGTTATTTTTAAACAACATTATTAAAATTTATACTATTATAGTTTCATATTTGTCTCCCCATTGGCACAATATGGAGATATTCCTATTTTAAAATGGCCACTGAGTGCCACTCTAGTACTGGTGTATACACCTACCAAGTGCATAAATTTATATATAAAATAACAACTTGAAAAATTTCGAAACATTTTTCAATTTCCATGAAACATGTTAGCCATAAATATTATCAGATTTAGAATAAGAATAAAGGAAGTTTCAAAATCAAAACATTCTCCGAGTTTTATCATTAATAAATATTTTGCAGAAAAAAATTATGCCGACATACAGAACTTGAACCCACATCTCTCCAGAAACAGATGCTGGTTCAATTGTAGACAAAATGTAGACAAAATTTTTTTACACAAAATATTTAATGATTTATCAACGTTAAAAAGTCAGCAGGTAATGCTGTGATTGTTATCTATGTTTTATTATTTCAAATACTATACCAAATAATGAATCAAAAAAATAAATAAAAATTATGCTTTTATAAAGCAAATGCAGTTATACAACTATTTTTAGGTTTGTAGCTTTAAACTGAGCAGCCCCCCCCCCCCCCCCACACACACACAACTTGGATTACATGACCACACCTTATCTTTTTCTATATTTGGCCCTGTTTAGTAAACGAGAGAAAAATAATTTTTCATTTATGTCTAAAAGCAAAAGAGTTACTTCCCCCCTCCCCCAATGTAAGAAGTCGAAGCACTGCTGTCAATGAAATGCCTTAAATATGACACTCCACCACCACCATTTCAAATTTCCATGAAATAAATCGTTTATAATATTTGCTTAAAATTTTGCCATTTTCAAAAAATTCCACCATTTAGAGGGTGCAATTGAAGGTATTGGTAAATTTTGAAAATGCTAATGATCATATTTCATAAATAACTATCCAATCCAAAAAAAGAATTTTTAATTGATCTCTAAAAACAAAAAAAAAAGTCTCTTACATAAATAAGTAGACGTGCCCTTGTTTTTCAAAAAAAAATCTCCGTTTTTGAAAAATTCACCATTTGCAAAACTGTTATTCAAAAAAGTTGTTATTTGAAAATTTGAATTTTGAAAAACTAGCCACTCAAAAAATTTTATTTCGAAAAACTAGTCATTCGAACAAATGACTTTTGAAGAACTGATTTTGAAACAATTTACCTAGAGTTGGTTCTCCCTCACATAGAACCACATCTTAACATCCTATCTGACAGATGACTGCCTTTCCAATACCATTCGTGTCCCCTACTGACTGCGGGCAAGGCAGGGAGTTTTGCGGAAATAAACCTCAACTCTGGCCCAGCTGGATTCGAACCTGGGAACTGCAGATTATGAGCCTGGCAGCAACTGACTGAGCCACCCCACCCCATACAGCAAAAGAATGTAAAAGCAAAATCTAATTATGGTAAGAATTTCGTAAATATTCTACTATACCATCTAGCATAACCTGCATAGAATAAGTACAGAGACTAAGCATGAAACTTTGTTTCAAAATCGAAATTCAGTTATTTTTCTAAATCGTAGAATCACCTAATTGATGCTATCTTAGAATATCATAGTCTAAGAATTTTAATGATTCAACAGTTTTTTTTTGTGAATTAAACTTTGAACAGTGTCTTTTTTACGAATTAAAGTAATTAACACAATACTTTAGAAAAGATGGGAAAAATTAAGTTTTTTAATATTTCTGATTAAAGTGGATAAAATACAATAAAATTTTCAGCATAACATCGAAAATATCATCTGACATTTCTGATATCAGTTAATGCTATGACAATTTGTATGAATTATTGATATTACACCCTCTTAATTGGAGGTATTTATATTATTAAAATGACTCTTCTCTAATACTAGTTCAAAAAGATAATTATATTGCTAGAACATACCCAAGGGTGTAGCCAGAGGATCTGGACAATCTACCCCTTTGAAGTACAATCATCTTGTATAAACTCTAGAAAACTGCAGAATTTGACTACCTGCTTAGAAATCTGAAACAAGTGTCTTTGTGTAATTTTATTTTAGCCCCGTGTTTCCCAATAGAGAAAATATGGCTAACACTAAAAATAGTTAGGAAAAAAAACAATTAAATCTTCATATTCATTTCTATAGATTTATTTCGATTTTATTGACCTTTCAAGCCAATTGATTATTTTTGATCTTTTGGAATCAACTACATCACTGGCAATGGCAATCACATCAGGTTATATGTAATTTTTCTTTCATTATTTCTTCATTTTTCAGTCAGAAAACTGGGAATTATATCGTTTTTTGAAAATAAATGGTCTTGGGATATGGATGTAAAAAAAAATATTTCCTTGACATGAAAATCAGCCCTCCTGTGGGAGGGCAGACAATTTATGGTACAACAAATATTAAAAAGACTGAAGAAATTCAATTGCAAAAATATTGATGCCTGTCAACTACCATTCACCTAACTGCAACTAAAGGAAGATTTATTTATATGCCTTAACATTCAAATTTTATATTAATACAACAGAACATTAAAGAAATTTTTTTATGACAAAGTAAAAATCCAATACAAAAAATACAAGACTAAAACATATTTTCACATATGAATTCACAGCTCGTTATTGATTTGATGAATATATATCCACTATCAAGCTGTTATTTAAATAACAGGATAATATGGGTGTAGAGAAAAAATTGTCTTGAGCCAGGTGGGATCTGAACCCATGACCTCCTGATGACATGTCAGGTGCTCTGTCCACTAAGCTACTGGCTGCTGGTCAATCCCTCCTCTACTGCTGATACCGTGGGTTCAGATCCCACCCGGCTCAAGACAATTTTTTCTCTACACCCATCTTCTCTTGTTATTTAAATAACAGCTTGATAGTGGATAAATATTCATTAAATCAATGATGAGCTGTGAATTCTTATGTCTAAATACAATGTACTACTGATCAAACCAAAGGTGAGGCAGATTCAGATTTGCTCACAAAAAAAAATAGCAACCAGGAGGCTCTTGTGGCTGGTTGTGTGCACGTGACCAGGATGAGTGAAGAATAAAGTCCCCTAAAATACACTCAAAAGACAGCGATTGACCAAATGGAGTATAGCATAACATCAGCACTAGAGAAAAGATGATCAGTGGCTGGTAGCACAGTGGACAGAGAACCTGATATTGTCATCAGGAGGTTGTGGGTTCAGATCCCACCCAGTTCAAGACAATTTTTCTCTACACCCATCTTCTCCTGTTACTTAAATAACAAATTTTCAGTTGCAAAAAATTATGGGAAATATAGGAACAACTACAAAATAAGGCGGGGGTGGCTCAGTCAGTAGCGCGCCAGGCTCGTAATCTGTAGTTCCCAGGTTCGAGTCCCAGCTGGTCAGCATTGAGATTTATCTTTGAAAATTCCCCACCCTGCCCACGGTCAGTAGGGGACACTGATGGGCTTGGAAAGGCCGCCGTGGCCCTGTGTGCTGGAGAGCCATACCCTGTGCATGTTAAAGAACATGCTGGATGGCCTTGATGGGAGGCTACCATCTGTCTTCCAACAGCTGTTCCAGTGGATCCCCTCCCCCAACCTTCTCTGAGCCTTCGGGGTCCATGTGACCTGGCCATTTAGCCCATAGTGTGCCAAAAAAAGTGCCGCTCAGAGGTAAAACAACCCAACCCAACTACAAAATACCACATACATTTACCTCTTACCAAGAGAAATATTATACATTAAAGAAACTCAAGTTTATACTAAAAATAGGTTTAAAAAAACAAACAAGAAAACCATAAACAATGACTGAGAGCCAAAGCAATAATATGTAACTGAAGTTTAAAAAAAAAAGGTTTGAAATAAATCAGAAATAAGGATTACCGTAACACAAAATAAATTTTATTGAAAAGAAAAGCATGAAATGTGAAACATAATTTACCATGATCTGGGTGATAGCTTTGCATTAAATATTATTTTACTATCAATGTTCTATGTCAATGTCAATAATTTCGTTGTTAACTATTACAAATATCAGTAATTTCAAATGAAATACACTGTTGGCCAATAAAAGTTCAACACCAGGAAGAACTTGTCAGATTGTCCCGAAATATGCAAGATGGGTAGCCCATGGGAGAACACGTAAATGATTCAAAGTGCAGCACATATGCACATCATGTGTGACAGTAACACCCCCTGTAAGTACTATAAGAGAAGATTACAAAGAGCTGGTGTAAAGCACTGGAATTGTGTTTGCTCGCAGTTCTTATGCACTAAAGGATCAAGTATGCCCCATCGAAGAACACGGCATCCTTACGACTAGGTTTCCGACTTTGATTGAAGGAGAATTGTGAGATTATGGGAAGGTGGATTATCATACCGAGACATCAGTGCTCGTGTTGGATGGAATACTGCCACAGTAATGAGAGAGAATATGGCATCAGTGGGTAGAGAAGGAACAAACTCACTTACGTGAGGGATCTCAATGGCCCTGTCACACAAACGAATGAGAGGACAGACATCTCATGCACACGGTTTTGAATGATCATACAGCCACATCAAACACCTTAGCTCAACAGTTAGGGTTGTTGCGCATCAACCAGTGTCTGCATGTATGGTTCAATATTGTCTGCAGCATGAGGCATCTTTGCTAGACAGCCATTGCTTTGGCTACCATTGACTCTACAACACAGGCATATGTGGCTGCAATAGTGCCAAGAACATTGCGCATAGATGTGCCAATGGCATCACATCGTCTTTTCAGATGAATCCCGCTTCAATACGCAGCGCCATGTTGGACAAATCCATATCTGGCGGTACTTTGGTGACAGGCTCAGTGAGACATGCATGATGCAGTGCCATACAGGTCCGGCCCCTGGTGTTATGGTATGAAATGCCATTGAATTGCCTCAATAAACATTAAAACGTCTTTAAAAAGACTCAGTAAACTCAAATTCAAGTTATCATCATCCTCCTCCTCCTCCTCCTCAAGCAGCCATGGGCTACGGAGGTCCAACCAGACCACGCAGTTTAATTCTCCAAGCATATCTGTCCTGAGCTACATCTGCTGCATCTGGCCATTGCACACCAATTCTAACAAGGTCCTGTTTGACATTGTCTGCCCACCACATCCTAGGTCTCCCCTTCTTTCTGAGACCTTTAGGCACACTGTTCATAACCCTATTCACCAATCTATAATTATTCATACGGGCAACATGGTCAAACCAACGAAGTCTCTCTCTGCACAATATGCTGCTTAAAGGAGGTTGCAAACTCCTTTGCCTAACCTCATCATTAGTTACAAAGTTGAACCACCTAATGTCCAAGATACTGCGTAAGCATCTGGAATCAAAAGCATCTAGTTTCCTGTTATCTTGTTTACAAAGTGTCCAAGTTTCACTACCATAACTAACCATAGAAAGGACCAAACTATTATACAGTCTAATTTTAATCTTTAGGTGTATACACCTATTTCTCCACACTCTCCATAGATTCTTAAAAGTCCCGGCAGCAATCTCTATTCGTCTGTTAATCTCATGCCGCACATCACCAGTATCAGTTACATAGCTCCCAAGATAATTAAATTGTGACACCTGCTCAAGACTGCAACCATTCAGATTAACTGAATCACAGCTTGCCTGACCAATTTTCATCACTTTAGTTTTCTCTCTGTTTATAACCAAACCTACTCTACTACCAGTCTCATCAACAGCTCGAATGAAAGAGTTCATCTCATCAACATCATTTGCCAAAAGGGCTAAATCATCAGCATAATCTAAAATTAAAGTTAACGAATGCTAAAATCATCTGTCATTGTGTTTTAATGTTGATGTCTATGAATTTAGCATTCGTTAACTAGAATTTGAGTTTAATGAGTCTTTTTAAAGACGTTTTAAGATTTATTAAGTTGGAGGTAAAGTTCGTTAAATTCTTTTAAGATATTTAAATGTTGAATAAGGGGATCTTTTTGAGCAACCTGTGTTCTACAAGATGAGTTCAAAAGAATGTGTAACGCAGCCTATAAGGTGGTGAATCATACTCAGAATAGTGTCTTCAAACCTGGACTGGTATTCGGACTTTGAAAGGAAAACATCAGTGCAATACATCAGCAACTGCCAATGGGAAGCCAATGGCAATCCAGATGAAATCCTGAAAGCAGGGCCCTGCAAGAATAATGCAAGGAGGATAGCACAACTAGCTGAGCCAGCAGGAATTTTGGAAGACATCTAAGAAATGGTAACAATTTACATCTTTACTTGGGAAGGTGGTCTCTTAGGTCTCCTTAAGTCATAGTTTACCATGATAGATAAAACTCATAGCTTAACTATGTAAAAATAGTGTTAAGCTTAATGTAGACTAGTTGCTCAAAAGTCTTTAGTCATACAGCATAATCATGAATTAAACATTTTTAAACAAATTGCTGTGTAGTTTAAATTATTACAGATAAACTTTGGCTACATATCAAAACTGCATGGACTGACATTCCCCAAACATACAACTGATTTCTTTGTATTCCACAAGTCTAACCAAGTTGTATTTGTAATCATTTGATCCTTGTAACATAAGCTATGTCTTCACTAAATATGGCTTTGATATCTCTTGTCTTTCCTGTACTTTTAATGGCCAGCAGTGGATAATAAATGTCACATGTCAACATCAATATTGCAATGTCATATATTCAATTTTATTATTCTTAATTGCTGTATTCACTCATAATGTATCAAATGTCAATGCCAAATAATGTCAAACAATATTAATGTAAAGTCACATTAAATGAAAGAAGGCTAATCATACTACTGTAATGAATTATAAAAGCAATTATTCCATATCCTGTAGAGTTTTGTGGGCCAGCTGTAAAGACACAATTTACTTATAGTATGATCAAAGAGTAATGAGGGGAAGCTAAATTGAATTTGTTATTCCCCTTTTTTGCAGATATAATAGTTTAACTAGATTTTGTTGAACTGTAATGTTTACAAAGCTGAATTATTATATAAGATCTATTTGTAGAAGACTTCAAAAGTGATAAGCAGGAAAAATACATTATGACTAAGTTGTTCTTTTAAATCACAAATTAAAAAACTGATATAAACACTATTTAAGTAAATGAATGGGTTTATGTTATCAAACTTGTTCTGTAGACAAAACATTGTAGAAATGACATTTGATTAACTGCTATTGTAGAGGTAATTAAAGTCCATTTTATATGATTTTTCAGTCACAGATTAGAGCTGCTGTTTACAAATGCTGCATAAGATGTAAACATGATATTGTCATTTAATCCAGTAGATAAACACAATTACCACATGCTGTGATCACATGAATTTTCTCTTGAAAGTATCATAAGGCAAGTATTTTTTTCTGCTCTTGATGGCAAACATATGATGGACACATTTTTGTCATTTCTTGGGAACATTTGTGATGATAGATGTCTACAGTGTTGCAACACAAGCATTAAACTCCATCTCAAAGGCAGGCTAAGTGAGTGAAAAGATCCTTGAAACCATTGTATACATGCCCAAGGAAACTATTTGGATGGTGACGGCAAACATCAAGAGATGAGTTCATCAAGTTTCATTTTATCTCTGCAGTCTGATAAACTTTGGATTATGTACAACACAGCAAACATCTATTATATAAATATTACTCATCAAACATCATAAATGTGTCTATCACATGTTCACCATCAAGGGAACAGAAAAAATACATAGATAACTATACTTGCAAGGTAAAGCAAAACTGATCACAGCATGTGCTACTTGTTTTGTATTTATCTATTGGATGAAATGAACTTACATCTTATGCAACATTTGAAAACAGCAAGTAGTATTTTGACCTGAAAGACACATAAATGGACTTTCGTCACCTCTACAATGGCAGTAGACAGACAGCTTTTGTGCCTTCCACAAAACTGATCTTTTATAATTCTGTTAAACAATTATTTCTACAAAAAAGAATAATAACAAATTCAGTTTAATTTTTCTTAGCAGAAAATTTTGTTAATACAATTCCTTCATATTGATGCAGCAATAAAAATAAAACTATTCAAATATTCAAAGCTCTAAAAAAATTGTTAAGCTAAAATACATCAAAGTTTTGTTTTATTGAATATTTAATTAAGTCCTTGTCTTTTTATAACTTGTGAAAGTTCCTAATTTTTTTGATGGTTTTTTTAAACACATTTCTACAAGTTTTTCCCAAATTTTCATTTTTTGAGACTATTTTGGGCATTAATAGTAAACATATTAATGTGCAACATTTAGTGAGGAGAGATGACTACATTCACTAACACACAGTATAATTTTTTAACAGATGTTGCCACGTTTTGAACCGCAATGTGAAAAATAACTGGGAAAATTTCATTTTTTAACCTTATTTTGACGATTTTTCATAAATTTCCTGTAACCGATAGATGAACCAAATGATTTTTTGTATATATGCGTAAAATACAATCTCTTAACCCTTCCAGGATCCAACCTGAAAAACCAATTTACATCCAAAGGTCTAGCTATTTTTTCACTCCAATTAGGCAAAAAAAAAATTTAACTTTAGAACTTTTTCTGCCAAATAACTATTGAAAGGAATTATGGCATGTTATATGCCAAATTAATCAACATTTAATTCTGGATTTTCTGAATATAAAATATTTAACAAAAATAGACAACTAGTTTTATTTTAATAGGGGTTTTTCAGAATTATGTAGTAAAAAAATGCATCTGGCAACACAAATAAAAATTCATTTTAAACAAACTAATAGACAGAAATGATTACAATGCACATGAAAAGAATGGCATTATTAATAGACAGAAATGATTACAATGCACATGAATAGAATGGCATTATATTTATGAATAACAACAAAATTGATTTTCTTGTTTCAAGTAAATATTTCTCTAATTTTTTCTTGGTACCATACTTTGAGAAAAGTCCAGGCATTTAGCCAATGTGCTGAGTCAACTTTAGTGAACTTCAGAATTAAAAAAAAAATAACCAATCAATAGAAAATTGGTCATGTTATATACCAAATTAATTATGAATTTAATTATGAATTTTATGAAAATAAATAATATAAACAAATTTACAAACATATTGATTATAATAAACCTTTTTCAATATGATATGGTGGAAAAAAAAAGACTGCACTATACAATTAAGGCTTAATTTTGGAAAACCTGATGAATAAAAATAATTAAATTATACATTAATCAAAAAGAAATTTTCTCCTGAATAATATAATATTCAACCTCAAATATGATTTTCAATTCTTTTAATGATTCTTTTCAGTATAATACACACTACAGAAAAAAAAATTTCAACAGCTGGAAGGATTAATGCCATCTTATTGAAATGCAGGCAGCTGTTAGCATACACTGAGATGTGCGATTGATTATATTATCAAAAAAAAATATGGAAAATTACCACTTTACTTACTCAGTAAAGTGGTATAATTAGCGTGATGTTGAACCATCCTGTGCAGCAATGCATTCATGACACATCAAGAAAGGCTATCATACAGCTCTATAATATCCTCCTGAGGGATAGAACGCCAAATAGCGCGAAGTAACTGTTCCATTTCAGTGACAGTTGTTGGTATACCTCTAGGGTGTTGTTGGAGCTGTCGGCCCAACATGTCCCAGATGAGTTCAATAGGTGAAAGGTTCAGCAGCATTCTGGTCATGTTAGTGCCTGAACGTTTTGCTCATGTAGATACTGAAGACTAATGCAGGCTGTGTGGGGATGGGTGTTATCTTGCTGGTTGGTTGGCTGGTTGATTGGGATTTAATGGCACAATGGCAACTAAGGCTATATTGTGCTAAACATACAATATAGAATAAAAAGTAAAACTGATAAAAATCACAGAACCTACAACCAAAATTTAAAAACAACACACAAAAGGGGAAAGGAAATGAAACTATACAAGACAAAACAAGAACTAAAAGTGTAGAAACAACAAGTGTAAAATATAAACAAGGATAATACTGAAACTGGTAGTAGAGTAGGTTTGGTTATAAACAGAGAGAATACTAAAGTGATGAAAATTGGTCATGCAGGCTGTGATTCAGTTAATTTGAATGGTTGCAGTCTTGAGCAGGTGTCACAGTTTAATTATCTTGGGAGCTATGTAACAGATATTGGTGATGTGTGGCATGAGATTAACAGATGAATAGGGATTGCTGCCGGGACTTTTAAGAATCTATGGAGAGTGTGGAGAAATAGGCGTATACACCTAAAGACTAAATTTAGACTGTATAATAGTTTGGTTCTTTCTAGGGTTAGTTATGGTAATGAAACTTGGACACTTTGTAAACAAGATAACAGGAAACTAGATGCTTTTGATTCTAGATGCTTACGGAGATTCTAGATGCGAAGGAGTCAGCAACCTCCTTTAAGCAGCATATTGTGCAGAGAGAGACTCTGTTGGTTTCGCCATGTTGCCCATATGGATAATTATAGATTAACGAATAGGGTTGTGAACAGTGTGCCTAAAGGCCTCAGAAAGAGGGGGAGACCTAGGAAGTGAAGGCCTGACAATGTCAAACAGGACCTTATTAGAATTGGTGTGCAGTGGCGAGATGCAGTAGATGTAGCACAGGAGAGGCTTGCTTGGAGAACTAAATTGCACTGTCTGGTTGATCCTCTGTAGCCCATGGCTGCTTGAGGATGATGATGTTGAATACAGAGAAAGCAACAATAGGTGTATAGGACCCATAAATGCAACAAGTCTAAAGATGAAAAGGGTAAAACATTAAATATGAGAAAACTAACCTGTAAAGCATAAAAAGGTGAAGACAACAGTTAAAAGCAAATCATCAGATAAAAGATGTCTGAGTGTAAGAGGCTTGGACCTAAAATCATGATAGGTAAAAAATAAACATCTGTCAAGGATAAAAGCGGGACAATCAATTAAAATGTGTTTAATTGTTAAAGTTGTGTCACAAACACTTAGGTTCGTCATCTACCCAAAGAAGAAAAGAATGATAATATACGAATGACCAAAGCAGAGCCGAGCAAATACAACTTCCTCCTTGTGATTCCTGCAAAAACATGACTGTCAAAGTTTGACAATGGGCTTGATCTCAAAAAGCTTGTTACCAATCTGTACTGACCAAGATCTCTACCAATGTATCCAGAGCTCGATGGAAAAATGCTGCCAGAAGTCCAAGTATGAAACCAGCAGTGGAGAGTTGGATAAGAGCGTGACTTACTTGGCAGCAGCATCTGCCAAGTCATTACCCCTGATATCGACGTGGCAGGGCACCCAACAGAAGAGAACGGTAGTGGTGGTTACCACATGATGGAGCTGCTGGTGGATCTTGGACAAAACAGGGTGAGGTTGATGCCTCACCAAGATCAAAGCCTGTAGTGAACTAAGCGAGTCAGTGTAGAGGACACACCGATGATGACGCTAAGGTATTATGTGGTCCAAGGAAAAGCTGATAGCATGCAACTCTGCAGTGAAGATCAAACACTGCTGTGGGATCTAGTCTACATCGATGACATCACAGTAGACCATGGCTGATCCCACATCACTGATCCCACACTGATGTGCACTAGCCATGTGGTGCACTAGCCATGTGATCAGCCAAGTGGCTGATCCCACATGGCTGATCCCACACTGATGTGCACTACTTCAAGCCATCTGTGAAGACAGGCAAGAAGTCCAAGTGCTCAGCAGAATGGTTGGCAAAGAGTTGCCGAAACACACAGTCAGGTGTAAAGGCCTTCCCCATCCTACACAGGGAAAAACTGCAGGAAGGGGAAACAGCGAGCCAAGATGAAAGTGGCTCGGCTGTTGGCTGTGAGATGCTATTGAGACGTGTTAATGTCTCTCAGGTAACCTTGGGCATGCAAAAAGAAAGGATGAAAGGCAGTCAGCCTATTCTGATATAACATTTGCCACTGGGGACAGAAAATGCAGTCCCAAGTGGGATGGCCTGGCAGGGATCGCAATTTCGGTGCATATTGCAGGGATGCATATTCCCTGTATGGAACCAGCAGTGGAGAGTCAGACAGGGGCATGGCTGACTTGGCAGCAGTGTCTGCCAACTCATTGCCCCTGATCCCAATGTGACTGGGCACCAAACAGAAAAATATCGTGGTGATGGCTGCCAGATGATGGAGCTGCTGGCAGATCTTAGAAAGAACAGGGTGAGGTTAACACCTCACCGAGATCAAAGCCTGTAGTGAGCTAAGTGAGTATGTGTAGAGGACACACTGATGATGACATTTATCCGCTATGTGGTCCAAGGCAATACTGATAGTGTGCACTACTGTGGGATCTGGTCTGTAATGATTACAAAAGGGACAGGACATTTTAAGGACAGCAGAGTGCATTTGGCCTTGCTCTTCTTGACCAGAAACTAGGGGGAATATAAAGATAAAGAAGAAATGGAGGAAAAGACTCCCCCAGAGTATCAACAATTGCTTTGGGATCAGCAATTGCCTGCCCATTGTGCTCCAGGATCGATAATGAGTGGGATGTGTACTTCCCACCCATCTTCTGGACTTTATCCCACACGACCTTAAAACTGGTTGTGCGGGTGATAGAAGATGTATATTTGATCCAAAACTCCTTCTGCTCTGGCGCCAGATGAAATGAGCTTTTGCCCTGGCGCGTTTGAATGCTTCAAGGTTGGGGGATGTCAGATATCTCCGAAACAACCCCAAGCCTTGTTCTGAGCCTTACGAGCTGCGATGTAGTTGGGATTCCACCACAGTTTTGGAAACCGAGTTGAGGTCTGAGGAATAAGTAACTGCGTGGACAATGCAGTCTGTCATCTCCACCACTGCAACATTGATTGGCTCTGGCTGACAGAGTGTTCTTCGAGCTCAGAGAGGAACTCGAACCCAATCCAGTCAGCCTGATCAAACCTCCACCATCGGGATGTGTGAAGGGCTGCATGGCCCCCAACAGGAGATGGTGCACACAACTGGGAGGTAATCACTTCCATATGGATTTTCCTCGACCTCCTATGTAAAGAATGGAAGGATCGAGGAGGAGTAGATGGTCAGATCAATGGCAATGAATGTGCGGCTCGGGGAGTGGAAGTAAGTTCTGACACCTGTGTTCAATAGGGAGAGTGAAGGATCCAAGAGCCACTGTTCCAGGACCCCACCCCTCCCATTGGTGTCAGCACTTCCCCAGAGTGGAATGTGTCCGCTGAAATCCCCCATATGAGAAAGGGGGACGGTACTGCGAGACGAGGTCATCAAGGTCTTCCTGGAAGACGAAACTGCTCGGTGGTAGGTAGACAGAGCAGACATCAACGAAAATCCCACAAAGAGGTGGATGGCAACCACCTCTAAGTTGGTGGTGAGGGGTATGACCTGGAATGGAGCATGGTTGCTCATGAGGATGGCGATATCTCCACGAGCTGGACCCTCTCCATCCTGATGAATGAGAGAGAAGTGCCGGAGGGTGGGATCGTTTGCTGTCTGAAAGTATGTTAATCGTGAAGGCACATGCAGAGGACCTTGATGTCATCAATATTCCTCTGGAATCCACGACAATTCCATTATAGGAGTGTGGCCAACTTGGGTATTAGAAGAATTGGCGGACGACTTTCTGTTTATTTTAACCATCACCAGCGACAGTTTTGGAAAATAGGGCGGTCAGTGTCCATTCCTCGGAGTAATCCAAGTGACGTGGATCAGAGACCGCCGAACAAGTAAGAGTGAAATTTTCTTTTGGGCACTGGTAGGGGTCCCTTGGGCTTGGAAGGTCTTGCTGTCTGTGGGCAGGATGAAGGAGACCTTCCAGAGGTGAAAGTGGAAGGAGCCACAGCAGGAATGAAAACCGGAGTTGATGTCGTGATGGATACCGACTTCACCTGTGTAAGGAGATACTTAGCAGCAAGTGAGAAAGATTCAGCAAGTGGTATGCTGATATCCATCTGCACAGCCACAGAAGCCAATGGAATGATGGGCTTTCTGCTCACTGCCCCGGCACAGAAGACCTTGCTGAGAGGGGGAGGCGGTGCAGCGAACTTTCTTGCCTCTGAATAAGAGATGTTGTGCAGCATTTTGAGGCACTGTACCTCCTTCTCCTACAGCCTATTTGGACAGTTGTGGGAGTTCACCACTGCAGTTTAAGCAGTATGCCTTTTCAGCTGTGCAGTCAGGTTTGAGATGATCCTGACTGCCACAACAAGCACAGGTGGGCTTGCTCTGGCATGCTGTGCAGGCATGGCCTTACCTCTGGCACTGAAAATAACACAGAGGGTTGGGTATAAACGGCCATACCTTGCAATGTAAGTACCCTGCCTTGATGAAAGTTGGCAGGTGTGGTATGTTGAAAGTAATTATTAGTACCCGGATTGTACTAACTGTCCATTACGGCATTGCAAAACCTGGTGGACTGCTGCCACTCCCTGGGATGAGAGCTCCGAGAGGATTTCTTCCTCAGAAACCTTGAGGAGGTCCCACTCAGAGATCACACCCTGGGAGGAATTAAGTATTTTGTGTGGAGTGACTGTCACTCGACCAATCGCAGTAACTTGCAAAAGAAGCTCCGAATGTTTGGAGCATGCAGTCTCCACCTGCAAATCACCAGATCTTAGGTGCTTGACAGATTCCAGTTCTCCCATAAGACCTTTCAAACCCTTGTTGATAAAGGGGGACATGTCTCCAATCACCTGATCACCCATAGAGTGGATGACCAGGAATCTTGGAGACAGAGAAACACACGAAGAAGACTGTGACGATGGCAACGAAGACACGGAAGACAGAGGCTCGTGCCAAGCTCTTTTTGTGGCATTTGAAGGCGAGTTTTCATTTTGAGAACTCATGGTTGGGTTTTGAATTTCAGTGCCCGTTGTCCCCACCCACCATGCAATCCAACAAGGGGATGCCCAATTGGCTGCCAGTGCTGCCTGGGCACCATATCCACACAGCCAGTGAGCCAAGCCCTCACAACTAAACAAAAGAAAAATTAAAAGAGAAATGTGAGAATCTCATCTGAGGTCTCACAAAAAAAATGAAGTGGAAAAAGAAAGAAATGTGAGAAACAACTCTTTTTCACAAATGAAAGAAAACTACAAAATTAATAAAACCATGGGGAAACTTGCAAACCATTGCCCGAACATGGACGAGGTTACTCACCGATCTGCATAGTTGACCCTAGCAGGACCAGCCCACCAGCCGATTGATCCTGAGGGGGCCACCCCAAGACCTCCCGTTTACCAGAAGTAGAGGCCAAAGCAGTGTATAGCAGCAGACCTAGAAGTTGCTGTCCAGCCCAGCGACAGAGAGGCTCCCCAATGGCAGGACAGCCAAAGGGGACACCACCAGTCATGAGCTGAGGAGAGAAGACTGGGACCCCTGAACAACTGCCAGGTCCTCCTTTCCAGGAACACAGGTCTCTGTGCACAGCAAACATACAAGTGAGGGTTCAGGACCCTGTGAAGGTACCCAAGCCAACTTCACAGGGTGGTCCCCTCACTACGGACAGGAGCTCATACCGAGGGGTTGAGGTCTGAGGAATAGTAGAAGCAGCTGCATGGATGATGCAGTCAATCATCTCCACCACTGCAACATTGAGTGGCTCGTGGCTGACAGAGTGGTCATCAAGCTCAGAAAGGAGCTCGAAGCCACTCCAGTCAGCCCGATCAAGCCTCCACCGAGATACACGTGAAGGGCTGCAAGGCCCCCAAAGGGAGATGGTGCACACCTGGGGAGGTGATTACTTCCATAAGGATTGTCCTTGACCTCCCATGTAAGGAGTGGAAGGATCGAGGAGGAGCAGATAGTGAGATCAATGGTAGTGTATGTGTGGGTTGGAGAGTGGAAGTATGTACTGACACTAGTTTCAACAGAGAGAGTGATGGATCCAGGAGCCACTGCTTCAGGACCCCATCCCTCCCTTTGGTATCAGCACTTCCCCAGAGGGGACTGTGTTCATTGAGGTCCCTCATGATGAGGAAGGGGGATGACAGGTGAGAGACGAGATCATCCAGGTCTTTCCAGAAGATGAGACTTCTGGGTGATAGGTAGACGGAACAGACAGTCAATGAAAATCCCACAAAGAGGTGGATGGCAACTGCCTCTAAATTGATGATGAGGGGTACAACCTGGAATGGAGAATGGTTGCTCACAAGGATGGCGACACCTCCATGAGCTGGACCATCTTCATCTGGTCCTCGCAAACAAGAGAGAAGTGCCGAGTAGTGAGATAGTTGACTGTCTTCAAGTAATACTCCTGCAGGCACATGCAGATGGGCTCATGTGCCCTCAAGAGGACCTTGATGTTGTCAATATTCCTCTGGAATCGATAACAATTCCATTCTAGGAGTGTGACCATCTCAGGTCTTAGAAGAATTGGCTGATGACTTTCTGTTTATTTTAACCATCACCAGCGACAGTTTTGGAAAAATGGGGCTTGTCCTCAGAATCATCTGAGTGACAAAGATACGAGACTGCCACTCGAGGAGGGGTGATGGATTTTTTCTTAGGCCCTGGTGGGGGCCCCTTCATCTTGGAAGGTCGAGAAGTCTGTGGGAGAGAAGGAGGGGCCTTCCAGTGGTGGAAGCGGAAGGCACCTTAGCAGGAATGGAAACAGGATTCAATGTCGAAAAGAACACAATTCAGTTTCACCTGCTGTAAGAGGTACTTCCCAGCTAGCAAGAAAGACAGACAGAGGACACTATTATCAGTCTGCACAATCACAGAAATTGGAACGATGGGCTTTCCAATGACTGTACCGGCATAGGAAACTTTGCCAGGTGGGGTAGGCGGTGCAGCAAGCTTTCGCACCTCAACTTAGCTGATGTTGTTTACTGTCTTAAGACATTGTACTCCTTCTTTTCCTTCCATTTGGGGCAGTCAGGGAGTACACTGGATGCTCACCACTGCAGTTGACACAGCATGCCCACTCAGCTGTGCAGTCTGGTTCTGCATGACCCACACTGCCAAAGCAAGCACAAATGTGTTTAACATGGCATGGCCATACCTCTGACATTGGAAGTGAAGCAAGAGGGTTGGGGATGTATGGCCTGACTGCACAATGCAGGTAACCTGCCTTGATGGCAGTAGGCAGGCGAGGCATGTTATAGGTGAGAATTAGTGGGCGCTCCATCATAGACAGAAATCCGTTGGACTGGAACCACTCCCTGTGGAACCAACTTGGAGCAGAGCTCTTCCTCAGAAACTCTGAGGAGACCCCACTCTCCATGAGAAGAATTCAGGCACGGATGAGGTGACATCGAAACAGCCACTCCACCAATCGCTGTGATCTTTAGACGCAGCTCAGTTTGAGCACAGGCAATCTCAATCTGTAAGTCGCCAGATTTTAGGCACTTAACGGATTTCAGAGGTCCCACAAGACCCTTCAAACCTTTCTGAATGAAGAATGGGGAATACCCCCAAGTACATGATCGCTCGTTGAGTGGACAACCAAAATCGCGGCACTGGTAATGGCACAGACAAAGAAGATGAGGACGAAGATGGTGCCTCATGACGAGCATGTTTATTGCTCAAGGTAGGATTGAATTCATTAAGTGAACTCATGGTGGTGTAAAGGGAATTCAGTGCCCATTGTCCCCACCCACCACAGAGTCCAACAAGGGGACACCCAATCGGGCTTCAGGGCTGCCCAGACACCATACCACACAGCCAGTGAGCCAAGCCCTCACAAAAGTAAAAGAGAAATGTGAGAAGCAAACTCGCCTCATGCAAGAAATAAAACTACCAAATTAGTAAATATGTGGTGAAACTCGCAAACCGTTGCCCAGACATGGACAAGGTTACTCAACGCTCTGCATAGTTGACCCTAGCAGGGCCTGCCCATCAGCCGATTGATCCTGAGGGAGCCATCCCAGGACCTCCCATTTACCTGAAGCAGAGGCCACAGCAGTATATAGCAGCAGCCCCCAGAATTTGCTGCCCAGCCCCGTGACGGACAGGCTCCCCAATGGCAGGATGGCGAAAGGGGACCCCACCAGTCATGAGCTGAGAAGACAGGGACCCCTGAGCAACTGCAAGGATCCTCCTTTCCAGGGACATGGGTCTCTGTACACGGCAAACATGCGGGCGAGCATTCAGGATCCTGTAAAGGTACCCAATCCAGCAGAACCTTCATAGGGTGTCCTCTCACCATGGACAGTAGCTTGTACCGAGGGGTATTTTGCTGGTTAAAGGTTCCGTGCTGCTGAACAAATAGGGCAGCCACTGGCTGCAATATGTTGGTAACATATCATTGGACAGTTAGAGATCCCCTTATGATGACCAGTTCTGACAGAGGTGTCTGACTAGTGACACTCCACACCAAGGCACCAGGTGCTGGAACCTTGTAACAATATCACATACATTGGATGGCATTCCTTTCCCCTGGATGATGGTGAACACATCGTCTATCGTTGTGCTGACTAAGACAAAAACGAGATTCGTCACTAAACACCACAGCACTCTACTCTTGTTCATTACAGTTCTGCCTGAGGCAACACAGTTTGTCATACAGGGATGTGGCCAACAAGGTTGGCCACATCCCTGTATGACAAACTAGATTCTCTAGGAGCAATGATTCTTCCATTCTCAAGGTCTGTTAACTGTTGGAACAGCTGTCGACGTCTGCATAAGGGCATCTTTAGCAGTTTAGAACAATTTCCACAATGTTTTGTTAACCAGGGAGCTTTGATTACCTTTATCTGTGTTTAACTGCTCCACATCTGTGACATCAGCTCACACCTGTCCAATTGTTTCAATTGTTCTGCAAACCTAATCATTTCCAGTCTTGGAACCTAAGAAGGATGCTTTAACTTCCAGTTTTGATTTTAAGAGTGGGAAAGATGTATAGAATGCTGGGAAAAGTGATAAAAATAATTCTGAGAATACTGAAATAGGTTTATGGCAGAAAAGAGTGTATAAAGGGGAAAAATTGGTGGTAAAAGGGGCACTTGAAAAGGATTGAATGGTATAATTCCTCTTGGTAGACAGGATACATACTTTGTAATTACTTCCAAATTCCGGCATTTCTAAAAATAGTTTTTTGTTAATTTTTAGATTTTCGAAAATTGAAGGAAAAATTTATTGATAATAGTTCAAATCAAGCTTGTGTGCTTAAATCAGAAGGTTGCTTCAGCAATGAGGAAAGTTAACATGCAAATCGGCAATAAGTTTAGTGTGTCTAAAAAATGGCAATCAGATGGCTTCATCAAATTATTTCTATTGTAGTTTAATAAAATATGCATCAAATTAAAAAACAAAATATTATTTTTCAAGCTTGAATTAGGTATTTTTAAAAGATATATCTAAGAAAATTTTCAAACGACAATTAAAAAAAAAGAAGTTTCATGTGTTGTACAAAAGATATCTATTGACCTCTCATTTCGGTTCTGTCAACGTCTATGTTTGATGGTGACCTGAGAAGGGTTAAATTAAAAATTAATGGAAAAGTTTGAATGAATAGTTTTTGAAGTATTAAAAATACAACACATACCATTTTTGAACCATTATATTTGAGTGGCCATTTTTAAATAGCCACAACTTTTGAGAGGAAAAAAAATTTTTTGATCAAAAGCTGATACATTCAGATGTTCTTATGAAAAGTACTCGCATATATTTTTTACAACAGAATCTGTGAGGGTCCTGATGCTCTATGCCTGTTTTGAAATGGAATAGTTCATACATATTTTAGTTGTTATCGTATAGTTTACTCTTAATATTAAGTAGTTTTACTTACAAGCCAGTGTGGGAGAGGTGAGGTATTCTTTCCCCTCCCAGTATTAGGATAATACTAGGAAGTAACGTAACATCTCATCGTACGGAGCCTAATGAAGCCATGGGAAGGATGTAGTGGCAAAATGCATTGCTGGAGGAAGTGTGTTGGGGAGTGTTTTAAACTTTTTAAAAGATTGTTAGAGTTTTAAATGTTTTAATATGCAGCTGGGATTCAGTAGCTTTAATTATTGAGGATATTCTTAATATTGTCAACTCACTCAATGAGTCAAACCGTCCAGAGCATAACAACACAAACAACGAACTGACAGCAGAAGTCAGTGCATGTCAGCAAAGAGGTTTGCATAAAAATCTGATGATTTCAATGCTCTTCAAGTAAACCAGGACTGGCAATCACAGCTATGATGACATACATTAATGCTGGAATAGCAGAAAAAAGGGACATACAGGGATCTCAGAATTAGCTGTTCGACTGTGCCAGCAAGGTATACAAGCTGAATGGACTGGTAGTTATTCTTCTTTTTATTCTTGACAGCCTTTACAAGGGAAAAAATGCATGTATAGAAGATAAAGGAATAAGTGTAAAAGCATTAAGTTTAGAGGTAATAAGTGTAAAAGCATTAAGTGTAGAGGTAATAAGCAGAGTCCACTAGGTGGTAATCAATGCTCTACTTTTCAATATGAGCCACTTAAGCTCTCTTCAGGAATTTTAATTTTGCAATTACAGCTAGTATCATGTATATTAAATTGTATTGTACCTAGTTAGTGAAGAGTGGTTAGTACCTAGTTAGTGAATCTGGGATTTTTGTTAACTTAGAGGGGAAACTGTCAAATGCATCTGGACAATGTTTGTGCCTCCCGAGGGTGAACATGAAATGATGTGGACATTGGCTTGTTCATTCGACCATATGGCTACCATCCACATCTGAGAACTCTCTGCTACTGAGGGTGTACTGTTATTTATGATATATCACCTGTTAATATGCAGGTCACACACACACCACGAAGTCTCAATACAGGTCAGTATGGGACCTCAAAATGTGAAGTTCATATGACTGTTGGCTAGCCCCTAAAACTACATCTACGGAAACAGGGCTCAGAATGCATCGCCATGGGACACTGCATCAGAGGAAAGGAAATGGGTTTGCCCTTGTATTTCTCTGACATGTAATGGCCTGGGAATCCCTAGTCCTCTTGTGTGAATCTAGTCTGGGAATTTTCATATCATATGGGTCAGTTATGTAAATGTTCTGGCAGTTTTACAGTTGGTCCCATAATTCATCTAATTAATTAGTCAAAGTAATTAAAAGCATTTATGGAAAGTTATGAAGGAGGAAAAAAATTCTGGAAATGTTTGTGTCTTTTTAAAAACATGTTTTCAAACATAAACA
Organism: Ryuthela nishihirai; assembly: GCA_038380435.1. Lineage (NCBI taxonomy): Eukaryota > Metazoa > Arthropoda > Arachnida > Araneae > Heptathelidae > Ryuthela > Ryuthela nishihirai. Next base: position 42,737,639 of record JAWZYU010000001.1, on the reverse strand, counting down.
CTTACTAGTATTTTATTGTTTCAAGTATAAGATTATTATATAAGGGAAATTCACTTTTCATTAAATATTAATAATTATATATTTATATATTTGTATTTTAATGAAATTTCTGCTATGTTTTACTTAAATATTTCTTTCTTCATTCATTCACTTCTTTTACCTTTTTAACATGCAGAAACTTTGTGTTTTCAAGATATTATGAATAAATAGTAGATAATCTAAAGGGTATATAATCCAAAAGGAAGATAAAATGCATTAACCAAATGATGCTCACTCCTTAACTGCATGGGGCAGGGGTGGCTCAGTCGGTAGCACACCAGGCTCGTAATCTGTAGTTCCCAGGTTCGAGTCCCAGCTGGGTCAGCATTGAGATTTATCTCCACAAAATTCCCCACCCTGCCCACAGTCAGTAGGGGACACCGATGGGCTTGAAAAGGTCGCCGCCTGTCGGATGGGACATTAAGCCATGGCCCCGTGTGCAGGAGAGCCATACCCTGTGCACGTTAAAGAACGCGCTGGATGGCCTTGAAGGGAGGCTACCATCTGTCTCCCAACAGCTGTTCCAGTGGGTCCCCTCCCCCAACCTTCTCTGAGCCTTTGGGGTCCATATGACCTGGCCATTGGTGTCCCATGGTGTGCAAAAAAGTGCCGCTCAGAGATAAAACAACCCAACCCTTAACTGCAAGATGTTAACTGCCTGTGAATACTCGAAATTTCTCCCCAAGAATATGAAATGTATATAAAAAGGAAGTTACTACAAAATACAGAGCACTTACAGTACAATACAATTTCTTTTCTGATAGGTTAAAACCTGTCGTGAGTTTTTTTTTTAAATAGCATGTTTGGCTAGCTGTCCCATGGCCAAGTGGTTTACATACAAAGGGACCTGAGTTCAAGCCCCAGGTAAGACATGGATATTCTTGTTATCTTTCTGCTGAAGTCTCTCCTTCCTCACAGATCTCTATAGCATTATAAACTGACAGGCATGTCAGACTTTTGTGACAAGCAGCTGCTTCAGGTGATATTTTTTTACTTATAGCATGTCTGAACAAGCCAGTCCTCTTACATTTTAACAGTAAAATCTTTTTATGAAAAACATGATATGTGCTTTTAGAAAATGGTGGAATTTCATGAGGAGAACTTATATTACAAATCAAAATGTAAGATCTCAAAAAATTTCATGCAAGCAAATTTTCAATCTTCTAAAAGGAAAGCAAAATAATACTTACAGTGGAACAGTTCCAATATTTTTATGTGTGCAGACCAATACCAAACCTAAAATAAGAAAAAAAAAATGAATTTAATTCCTTCAGATCCAAATTTTTATTTATAGAAGAAAGGGTGTTTCCATTCAAATGTGCTTTATGACCAATGAAAAAACAATATATAAAAAAAATTATGTTTTTTAACATCATTTCATTCAGTATGTACCTATAGCCCACGACTGCTTGAGGATGATGATTATAATGTACATACTATATAGCAAAAGTTTCAAAATTCTGAAATCTCAGAAAGCAATAGAAAGGAACATAAAAATTATGATTTATATGCACTTTGTCATGATGCACCCATGAATGACAATTGTGAAATGTAACAAAACAGATGTGTTTTTTCCCTGAAATGTAACAGTTCTTATTGTGTGTCAGACACAGTTATCAGTATTATTATATGTAGTTTCAATTATATCCACAGATGACATCAAATTCCAGTCTATTCCTATATACTAAAAACTGATTCCTGGTGACATCACCCAGGTTTCAGTTGACGTATGTGTCCATAATTCATCGGCATTGCGAGGGGTCATGTAGAGGCATGAAGTTCTCGATTGGGGAGAAGTCTGAGAATTGTTCTAACAAAGGCAGAACTTGGACATCTTATAGGCACTGTCTGCTGATGTTGGCAGTCTATAGGTGGTCATTATCATGTTGAAACTGGGCATCAGGGATACCATGGAGATACAGCAACAACACAGGCTGTAGCATCTCATCAACATATCATCATGCTGTCATTGTACCCACTATGCATACAAGTGGTGAATGGCTATTGAAACTAATAGCATCCCAAACCATGACATCAGGCTGAGGAGATGTATGATGCTCACGGATAGGAGCAAGATCGGACTGGTGATCATGTCGTCTGAACCCTCAATCGGCGATCATTAGCACTGAGACAGAAGTGAAACTTGTCACTAAATACGACATGGCTTCATTCGTCCCACCAGGCATGTCTGGTAAGGCACCACTGCAACCTTGTGTGATGATGTGCTGCGGTGAGTGGCAGTCGTTGCAATGGCTGGCGAGAGCACAAACCTGCCTCAGACAATCTGCAATTCACAGTCCATGTTGACATGGGGATGTCTGTAGCTGCCTGTACAGCATGTTGAATGTCACTCACTGTGAATTGTGGGGCTGCTATGGCATGCCATTGAAAGCACTGATCAAGGTGTTCAGACATCTGCCTAGGTGCACCAGTCACACTATGGCAACGCGTTACCTTCCTCCAAACACTATCACCAAATTCAGCTGACAGTTGTTACTCCTTACACATGCTTTTGCCACCGAGATCACTCTGATGTTTGGTCCACATGCCCAGGTGAGGATGACCAAACCTAGCTACACTGAGCAGTTTTGTCCTGTTATCTCCCTCACCTATCGCGTGATTGGTTCACAACTGTACTCATTTACATAACCAACTGTTGACACATACCCATGCATGGTGCTCCAACAAATACTTCCTGGTGTGGCATTTTCTATATCAGTGTATGTGCAGAGACGTGAATGTACAATTTCTTCTTTGTTATTTCTGTGGAAACAACATAACTATGCCACAACAAAGAGGCAAAGAAAGTTCATCAATCTCAAGGTAAAAATACGAAGCCTGCAGAGAGAAGTTCCTATGCAAATATGGAGAGCCTGATTGTGGACTGGCCAGCATACTCACCATTGAATCTCACATAAAACAATACACTTGCAATCCACAATCCAGTTTCAACCAGAGAAAAAATGGTATAAGCAATACAGGCTCAGAGAAGGTTGGGGGGATCCCATTGGAACAACTGTTAGGAGACAGATGGTAGACACCCATCAAGGCCATCTAGTGTGTTCTTCAACATGCACAGGGCATGGCTCTCCCGCACACGGGGACTCACTTATCCCATTCGATGCACGATGGCCTTTCCAAGCCCATCTGTCCGCTACAGATCCATGTGTCCCCTACAGAACATGGATGGGCAGAGTTTTGCCTGCCATTATCAGATTAGATTTGGGACTCGAACCTGGGAACTGCAGCTTACGAGTCTGACAAACTGAACATCCTCCCCCCCCCACCCCCACCACCACACACACACACACACCACTGTTCAGGGTAGCCTGCAATTGTAACTTAATAGGTCCTTATACATAAATCCCCAGGTGTAGATGAAATTACTACTGAAATGCTTAAACGCTGGGAATATTTCGGTTACCACATGCACGACTAAAATTTTTAATATCTTTTATGATAAAGGCATTATTTCTATAGATTTCACCAAAGATATTATTATCCCTATTTTCAAAAAAGGTGATCGCAGTTCTTGTGATAACTATAGGGGTATCAGCCTACTTTCTGTTCCAGATAAAATTCTTTGCATATTGCATAATTGTGCTTAATAGAATTAAGAATGTGGTTGACTGTCAATTGCGTGATGAGCAATGTGGATTCAGAAGTGGTAGGGGATGTGTAGATCAGATATTTTCACTCAAGCATATTTTTGAGAAATGTTTAGAGTTTCAGAAACCTTTGGTTGCTAGCTTTGTTCATTTCAAAAAGACATTTGACTCTGTTGATCGTCATAATTTGTAGTTGATCGTGAGATCATATGGCATACCAGACAAGTTAGTTAACATAATGAAAGCCCTCTATAATAACACTGAGTCGTGTGTGAGAGTTGGTAAGTCTTGTAGCAATTGGTTTAGATTTACTTCTGGTGTTCGACAAGGGTGCATTTTGTCTCCTTTTCTCTTTAGTTTAGTTATAGATTATGTTATGCGAATTCACTTCAAGGGAATGATTTTGGCCTTAAATGGTTTATAAAATAATAAATAAATACCCCCTCAAGCAGCTGCTTGCCACAGAGGTCTGACAGGAGCCTGTCAGTTTATATGCCACAGTAGGAGATCTGAGAGGATGGCAGGACCTCAGCAGAAACACAACACACACACATCCATGCCTAATTCCGGGGCTCGAATTTAGAGGTGCAAAATTTTGTGACTTAGATTATGCTGATGATTTAGCCCTTTTGGCAAATGATGTTGATGAGATGAACTCTTTTATTCGAGCTGTTGATGAAACTGGTACTAGGTAGGTTTGGTTATAAACAGAGAGAAAACTAAAGTGATGAAAATTGGACAGGCAGGCCTTGATTCAGTTAATCTGAATGGTTGCAATCTCGAGCAGGTGTCTCAGTTTAATTATCTTGGGAGCTACGTAACAGATACTGGTGATGTGTGGCATGAGATTAACAGACGAATAGGGATTGCTGCCGGGACTTTTAAGAATCTATGGAGATTGTGGAGAAATAGGCGTATACACCTAAAGACTAAAATTAGACTGTATAATAGTTTGGTTCTTTCTAGGATTAGTTATGGTAGTGAAACTTGGATGCTGTGTAAACAAGATAACAGGAAACTAGATGCTTTTGATTCTAGATGCTTACGCAGTATCTTGGGCATTAGGTGGTTCAACTTTGTAACTAATGATGAGGTATGGCAAAGGAGTCAGCAACCTCCTTTAAGCAGCCTATTGTGCAGAGAGAGACTCTGTTGGTTTGGCCATGTTGCCCGTATGGACAATTATAGATTGGCGAATAGGGTTATGAACAGTGTGCATAAAGGCCTCAGAAAGAAGGGAAGACCTAGGATGTAGTGGGCATACAATGTCAAACAGGACCTTGTTAGAATTGGTGTGCAGTGGCCAGATGCAGCAGATGTAGCTCAGGACAGACATGCTTGGAGAACTAAATTGCACGGTCTGGTTGGACCTCTGTAGCCTATGCCTACTTGAGGATGATGATGTTATAAGTAATGATGAGGTTAGGCAAAATGATGATGATGAGAAGGAGATGCTAGCAATGTTTGAACCTAGTGGCCCCAAATGGTAAACATAATTGTCACAGGTGATAGGATGTTGTTTTATTACTATACAACTCCCAGAAAGACTGTGTTTCGGTTGCAGAAGATGAATTGCATCCCCAAATCCTCCTACAAAACTTTTGCTCAAGGAGGAGGATGTTCACACTTTTTTCAATTCCCAAGGAGTGGTAGCCATGAACACCTTACCAGAAAAAATAATTATAAGTGGCAAATATTACACCAACAACGTTTTGCCTAAAATGGTTAAGGAGATAAAGGAGCAGTGTCCAACAACATGAATGTCAAGGGTTCTCCTTCATCATGACAATGCTAGTGCTCACAAAACCCACAAGTTACAACCTATCTGGTGCAGGAAAAAAAACAGACCTTAAATTTCTCATTTCAGGGAGGGCAGATAACAAGCATGTCCAAGGCTTAGGTTTGCTTCTCAGCAGACATGCTAGCGATGCTCTTCTAGAATATGAGTGCATTAATGAATTACAACAAAAATAATTAGTACAGCTAAATTTCGGACAAGCATCAAAGGTTATCTGCTGTTATGCCCTTACTGAGGATGCTGATGACGGTGACAAAGGTTTTACGGACAACTTCAAGATTTTTGAATTCTGTTAAGAAAGGATCCTACCCTTGTATTATGTGACATCAATGCCAAAGTTGGTGCTGACTCTGACCTTTGGGGAGAGGTGATAGGTCCTTTTGATAATGATAGTTGCATTGGCAATGGGCAATGTCTACTACAGATAAGTAAACTTAATAGTTTGAGAATAACTAACACTTATTAAAAACACTGCAACATACATAAGTACACTTGGGTTTCACCAGATGGGCTTCATAACAATGCAATTAATTAACAGCAAATGGACTAATTCTGTTAGGAATACCAGGTCATATAGGGGAGCTGAAATTGGATCTGATCATTACCTTGTTAAAAGTATCTTGCAAGTTAAACTTAAAAAGTGTTGTGCTAGAGTAAAAAAATTTACCTTTAATACTGAAGCTCTGAAAGACCCAGTTATAGCTAAAGCTTACCATGATAGGTTACTTAGTCATTATGACAGTCATGGTTTGCTTACTACTGAAGTTCAGAAAGAATGGGACTTTTAAACAGCCTTTTCATGAACTAACAGACTCTTTTAGGAAAAAGGAAACAGGAGACAAAGTAATTTGACTGAAATGACACTGGATCTTATTTTCAGAAGAAAGAACTGCAGGGATATCTTTAATCAACACACTACTAGTCCATATAGAAAACTTTGCAAAGAGTTTAATAAACATGTAAAGGATCATTTAACAGTTGATAAGAATCTTTGACTTGACAGCTTGGGTGTTAAATCAGAGGAAGCTGTAGACAGCATAGCAGTGATCTGTACAGAGAGTTAATGTTTTGTTTGGGAAGAAATGGAGAGGTATACAGGAATTGAAGGATAAACAAGGTAAGGTTATAAAAGGTGAGGAATCTGTCATGGCTAGATGTGCTGAGCATTTCACATATATTTTAAACCATGTGGTTAGTTCTACTGCCATTGTTTGTAATGATGATAGATGCATTACTGGCTTTAATGTTGGCCTTATAACACAGTCTGAAGTTATTTTGACTATTTTTAAACTTAACTACGTAAATTCCCAGGGGTAGATGACATTACTACTGAAATATTTAGAGCTGGGAATGTTTCAGTTATCACATGGCTGACTGAAATTTCGAATAACTTTTATGCTAAATGATTTGTTGCTAAGGATTTTACCAGAGCTATTATTATCCCTTTTTTAAAAAAAGGTGATTGTTGTTCTTGTGATAACTGTATAGATATCAGCCTACTTTCTTCTCCAGGTAAAATTCTTTGCATTGCTGTGCTTAATAGAATTGAATCTGGTTGATGGACAACTGCATGATGAGCAGTGTGGATTCAGAAGTTGTAGAGGATGTGTAGATCAGATTTTCTCACTTAGGCAGATTCTTGGGAAGTGTTTAGAGTTTCACAAACCTGTGGTTATTAGCTTTGTTGATTTCAAAAAGGCTTTTGACTCTCTTGATCGTCATAATTTGTGGTTGATGGCAAGATCAAATGACATAACTAAGAAGTTAGTTAACATAACGAAAACTCCCTATAACAACACAGAGTCATAAGCTTGTAGCAATTGGTTTAGCAATACTTCTGGTGTTCAACAGAGTGTATTCTGTCCCATTTCTTCTTTAGTTTGTTCACTGATTATGTTATGCGAAATTCACTGCAAAGGAAAGATTTTGGGCTTTATAATGCTCTAGAGATCTAAAAATTTCTAATTTAAATTATGCGGATGATTTAATCTTTTATGGCAAATGATGTTGATGAGATGAATTCTTCCATTCGAGCTGTTGATGAGACTGATAATAGAATAGGTCTGGTGATAAACAGAGAGAAAACTAAAGTGATGAAAATTGGCCAGATAGGCTGTGGTTCAGTTAATCTGAATGGTTGCACTGTTGAGCAAATGTCTCAGTTTAATTATCTTGGGAGCTATGCAACAAATAGATGATGTGCAGCATGAAATTAACAGATGATGCTGGGCATTGCTGCTGGGATTTTTAAGTATCTATGGAGAATGTGGAAAAATAGGCATATACACCTAAAGACTAAAATTAGACTGTATAACAGTTTGGTTCTTTCTAGAGTTAGTTATGGTAGTAAAACTTGACCCTTTGGGAACAAGAAAGCAGGAAACAATGTCTTTGATGCTAAATACTTACGCAGTGCATTAGTGGTTAAACTTTGAAAGTAATGATGAGGTTAGGCAAAAGAGTGGGAACCTCCTTTGAGCAGCATATTGTGTGGAGAGACTCTGTTGGTTTGGCCATGCTGCCCATATGCATAATTATAGATCAGCAAATAAGGTTATGAACTGTGTGCCTAAAGACCTGAAAGGAGGTGAGATTTAGGATGAGGAAGGTACAGAATGTCAAACAGGACCTTGTTAGACTTGGTGTTTCTACATTAAGGTATCTTGCTAGGATTGAGTCAGCATTTATTAACCTGTATTTGAGTGAGGTTGATTTTCATAAACAATTTAGTTTATTGATTTCATACATTTTTCTTTCTTTCTTGAGCAGAGTTAAATTTTAGCAGACATTAACTTTAGGCAAAATTTGCTATTTAAATGCTCAGTAGAAAAATGAAACCCTAATAGTTGGCAAGTAAATTATTGCCTAGCACTCAAATTCCCTGCTGGATAATAATAAAAAATTATTATCCAGCATGTCTGGCCTCCCCATATAAAAGATTCTATCTCCACATAATAAATTCTCCCCAATAATTTCTATGGTTTCAGAAAATTCAGATCCTCAAAGGACTGCATTTCACATCTTCTCACTGATATACACAAAGCCAATAAAAAGAAAAAATACACTATTGCCATTTCTGTGGACCTGTCCCAGGCATTTGATTCAGTCTGGATACACGGCCTCCTACACAAACTTTTATCCATAAATATACAGGGAAACCTCCTACATTTTCTACATTCCTTCCTCCTACACAGAACCTGCCAAGTTAGGATTAACGATACATCTAATCAACTTCCTTTCATACAAGGCCTATCACAAGGCTCTATTCTATCTTCCACCCTATTTAATATTTACATTCATGACATCCACAAAATCTTCTATAGGAGGGTTACTTACACATGTTATGCAGATGATATAACCTTCTGGGCCACTGACAACTCTAAACCCAATCTCCATATTTTATTGCAAAAACAGCTAAATAAATTATACACCTACTGCCAAAAATGGCACTTACAAATTAATCCTCAGAAGACATTTTGCATTCCTTTCCACCATAACAGAAACCCTAAACCCACACTGCATTTCACTATTAATAATGATATTATCCCACAACATAATACATGCAAAATACTAGTCATAAACTTGGACTCAACACTCACCTGGACCCCCCCCCCCATCTGGATTATTTACACACTCAGGGACTTAAATTCACAAACACACTTAAATACTTCACATTTATTAATAATGGCACACTACAACAACATATGATTATACTATATACAAATCTCATTAGAGCAAAACTAGAATATGGTATGGAATTTTTATGCGGCATATCAGATACCAAAGTACAAAAACTCAATATAATCCAAAACAAATGCATCAAAATTACAATTGGCCTCCCCTCCTTCACACCCACTCTCTCTATCATTGCAGAGACTTCCCTACCCCCCCCCCCTCCAAATCAGACAAAAAATCCTTCTAATTAAATATTATATTAGACTACACTACAAACTTCCAAATCACCCTTTCCACACCCATTTTATAAGAAGCCCCTACTACAAACACATTAAATCCACTCCTGACCTGCACACTTTAATGAAGAAACACCTACAGATCAAAAACTTTGGGGATATTCCCCCACTTATAGCAGACTGGAGTTTTATTAGTCCTACATTCTCCACCCACATACCCACTCTCACACATAAACATAACTTACCACATGATGCAGTAAAAACTCTTGTTGAAACATACTTTGACACACAATACAATGAAAATATTAAAATTTATACTGATGGCTCTGTCATTCAAAACCCACCATCAGCCAGTGCTGCTATTCATATTCCACAATACAGTACTTCATTATCTTTCAAATTATCCCCAATCTGCACCATACTACATACCGAAATTTTTGCCATTATTGAGGCCTTGGAATGGACCCATAAATATGTACACAACAAAAACATTACCATTTTCATAGATTCCAAAGGAGCCATACAAACCCTCTCACAGGAATTTCTAAACACCTCATATAACTACTACATACATAAAATCCTCACTCTTACAACACATAACCTCCATACAAAAAATAATACAATTATTTTACATTGGATTCCCAGCCACGTTGGAATTCAACATAATGAAACTGTTGATAATCTCGCTAAACTGGCACACAACCTCCACATAGTATCACCTACCTACCACTTTCATATCAATACTTCACAGGAGATAAAACAACTTGAAGCACATCTCACCAATAAATATTTTCAGGTCCAGGCTTCTGTCAAAAACAACTTTTGATATAATCTTAACCAAAATATATCAACTATTGATAACCTCCCCTTCCCTAGAAAACACATCAAATTACTACACAGACTAAGAACCAACTCCACAATTCTTAACCCTACTCTACATAAATTCAAGCTCACACATTCTCCTAACTGTAGACATTGTAATGTTCCGGAGACGGTTCCTCACATCCTTCTTAACTGTGATAATAACTGCCTCACAGTGACAAATTTTCTTCAAATCACTCATTGACCTAAACATTTTGGACATTCAAACGAACGTACTTCTGGACCCCTCACCCCCTCTAAACAAAACCCAAATTTATGAATCTCTCTTCAATTTCCTTCTTTCCACCTCCCTTTGGAATAGAATTTACCTTTCCTTTACCTTCTCCTATCTCCTCTTCATGTCCTCCATAAAGATTTTTCTTCAATTCTCAACTTACCTCTCATATACATGTTCCTGAAGGGACCCACATTCTGCTCTCTATCCAAACTCACACCAAAAATTCCATAAAATATAAAAAAAAAAAGAAAAATAATGGAGGGACTATAGAAATAAGGGAACAAAAAAAATATATATATATCTAAAGTGGCTTGAACCCTTTACCTCAGGTCCCACTGGCCCAAATAACCACAAAACAGTCTGGATCAATAGTCTTCAACCTAACTATCTCGATAACCCAAGAATAAATTAAAACCACTCTGGGGAAAATAAAGAAAAACTATTAAATAGTAAATATAAGAATAATAATTAAAAAAAATGCACAATAATAATAATTTAAAAAATTAATTAATTAAAAAAATAAATATAAAATAATGAAATAAAATATAAAATAAAAATAAATAGTAATAAAATATATATATATATATAAAATAATACATAATTAACAAAAAATTAAAAAAAATCAAAAAAAAAATCTTAAAAAATTATTAAAAAAATAAATATATTATATAAAAAAGCATAAAAAATTCCCAAAAAAAATTAATAAAAATATAACAAAAAACTATTTAAAAGAATAATAACTAAAAAAAAAAGCATTAAAAAAAACTAAAAAAAAAATTAATTATCCAAACAAACTCTGAATGCTTCCCTGAAAGCATATACAGACAAAAACACTCATAAAATCCTAAAATATCAATTTTCACTGGGCAACTATCTCTTACTTCTTTGCATGATATCAAATATAATTTTGATAACCAAAATATTAATATATACAGGAACCCTAAATTTAAAATAAAAAACATAATACCCACATACATCCAAAATTATCATTCTGAGAAAGCCTGTAGAAGGACCTCTCAATGCCATGTAACATTAAACAACAACAACAATCCTATCACAGCTACAAGCCCAATTATGTGCATACGTGTAAAACCCTAAATAATGAAATGTCAAAAGCCTTCAACTTCATACATCAAAAATTATATCATCATCATCCTCCTCCTCAAGCAGCCATGGGCTATGGGGGTCCAACCAGACCGCGCAGGTTAATTCTCCAAGCATATCTGTCCTGAGCTACATCTGCTGCATCCGGCCACTGTACACCAATTCTAACAAGGTCCTGTTTGACATTGTCTGCCCACCGCATCCTAGGTCTCCCCCTCCTTCTGAGGCCTCTAGGCACACTGTTCATAACCCTATTCGCCAATCTATAATTATCCATACGGGCAACATGGCCAAACCAGCGGAGTCTCTCTCTGCACAATATGCTGCTTAAAGGAGGTTGCAGACTCCTTTGCCTAACCTCATCATTAGTTACAAAGTTAAACCACCTAATACCCAAAATACTGCGTAAGCATCTAGAATCAAAAGCATCTAGTTTCCTGTTATCTTGCTTACACAGCGTCCAAGTTTCACTACCATAACTAACCCTAGAAAGAACCAAACTGTTATACAGTCTAATTTTAGTCTTTAGGTGTATACGCCTATTTCTCCACAATCTCCATAGATTCTTAAAAGTCCCGGCAGCAATACCTATTCGTCTGTTAATCTCATGCCGCACATCACCAGTATCAGTTACACAGCTCCCAAGGTAATTAAACTGTGACACCTGCTCAAGACTGCAACCATTCAGATTAACTGAATCACAACCTGCCTGACCAATTTTCATCACTTTAGTTTTCTCTCTGTTTATAACCAAACCTACTGTACTACCAGTCTCATCAACAGTTCGAATGAAAGAGTTCATCTCATCAACATCATTTGCCAAAAGGGCTAAATCATCAGCATAATCTAAATCAGAAATTTTAGTGTCTCCAGACCATTTAAGGCCAAAATCTTTCTCTTGCAGTGAATTTCGCATAACATAATCAACAACCAAACTAAAGAGAAAAGGAGACAAAATGCACCCTTGTCGAACACCAGAAGTAATGCTAAACCAATTGCTACAAGCCTTACCAACTCTCACACATGACTCAGTGTTATTATAGAGAGCTTTCATTATGTTAACTAACTTGTCTGGTATACCACATGATCTCACAATCAACCACAAATTATGACGATCAACAGAGTCGAAAGCCTTTTTGAAATCAACAAAGCTAGCAACCAAAGGTTTCTGAAACTCTAAACATTTCTCAAGAATCTGCCTAAGTGAAAATATCTGATCCACATCCCCTACCATTTCTGAATCCACATTGCTCATCACGCAATTGCCTGTCAACCAGATTCTTAATTCTATTAAGCACAATCATGGAAAGAACTTTACCTGGAACGGAGAGTAGGCTGATACCCCTATAGTTATCACAAGAACTGCGATCACCTTTTTTGAAAATAGGGATAATAATAGCTCTGGTAAAATCTTTAGGAACCATGCCTTTATCATAAAAGTTATTCAAAATTTCAGTCATCCAAATGGTAACAGAAACATTCCCAGCTCTAAGCATTTCCGTAGTAATTTCATCCACCCCTGGGGATTTATGAAGTTTAAGTTTAGAAATAGCCAAACTAACTTCAGATTGTGTTATAGGGCCAACATTAAAGCCAACAATGCATCTATCATCATTGCAAACAATGGGAGTAGAACTAACCACATTGTTTAGAACATCACTGAAATGCTCAGCCCACCTAGCCATGACAGAATCCTCACCTTCTATAACCTTGCCTTGTTTATCCTTCAATCCCTGTATACCTGTTCGTTTTCTACCACACGAAACATTAACTATCTGGTACAGCTCTCTGCTGTTGTGCTATCTAACTGCTTCCTCAGCTTTGTCAGCAAGGCCATCAAGCCAAAGATTCTTATCAGTAGCTAACTGATTCTTTACACGTTTATTAAGTTCTTTGTAATGCTTTCTATTAGGACTAGTAGGGTACTGATTAAGGACATTCCTGCAGTTCCTTCTTTCTGAAATAAGCTCAAGTGCCTTATCACTTAAATAATTCTGCCTCCTCTGCTCCTTTTTCCCTAAAAGAGTACTGTTGTTTCCAAAAAAGCCTGTTTAAAATGGCCCCATTCTTCCTCAACTTCAGTATTAAGCAAACCATGACTGTCATAATGACTAAGTAACCTATCATGGTAAGCTTTAGCGATAACTGGGTCTTTCAGAGCTTCAGTATTAAAGGTAAATTTTTTAACCCTAGCACAACACTTTTTAAGTTTAAGTTGCAAGACACTTTTAACAAGGTAATGGTCAGATCCAATTTCAGCTCCCCTATATGCCCTGGTATTTCTAACAGAACTAGCCCATTTGCTGTTAATTAATATATAATCAATCATATTCTTATGCAGCCCATCAGGTGAAACCCATGTGTATTTATGTATGTCACGGTGTTTGTAATATGTTTAGTTATTCTGAAACCATTTAGTTTACTTACCTGTAGGAGACGTTGCCCATTGCCATTGCAACTACCGATACCAAAAGGGCCTATTACTCCTCCCCAAAGGTCAGAGTCGGTACCAACTTTGGCATTGAAGTCACCAAGAACAAGGTAATATCTCCTTTCTTGACAGAATTCAAAATATCCTGAAGTTGTCTGTAAAACCTATCCTTCTCATCCTCATCAGAATCCTCAGTGGGGGCATAACAGCAGATAACATTCAAGTCTTTAATGCTTGTCTGAAATTTTGCTGTAAGAAACCTTTCATTAATGCACTCATATCCTAGAAGAGCATCACTAGCATGTCTGCTGAGCAGCACACCTTTACAGGGAGGGGAGATGCTTTCCATCCTCCCTCCCTGTAAAGAGAAATTTAAAGTTATTTTTAAGTATCTCACCTTTACCTGTCCATCTGGTCTCTTGCAAGCCTAGAATATCTAGGTTATAGCGCTGGAATTCCTGCAAGAGGACATCAAGAGAATAATCTCTATGTAATGTCCTCACGTTCCACGTTCCTGCAGAGAGAAAATGATTAGTAGGATTTTTAAAGAAATTAGGTTTATTGAGATTGGTAGAGCCAACAATATCAAACAGCCCCCTGATCGCAGGCATGGGGCAAAGACCTGTTCCTCCTCCGCTAAAGGCTGAAGTCACCGATGCTGGTAGGAACTTCAGGCACCACCTTTTCAAGTGGACTTTTTCAAGAACCATATGGCCTGCCTGAGACACATTACTCCAGTTTAGGCTTGACGATGCCCAACTAGCTGAGTAAGGTTCAGGTACCTGCGATGGCCTCTGATTAGGATTATCCACCAGCTGATATAAGGTATCCCATGCCTCTGTTCACTTAGAGCTGGCAACCCAGAAGCAAACAGAAAACACAGCGGCAGACTCTCCCTCAACAGAGGCCCACCAGTGCAGCAAGTCCAGGATCCATAATCAAGCTCAAATCCATAAACAAGTCCAGTCTAGTAGGTATAAATGGTCAGCACCAGGACCCTGTGAAGTTGACCACTCCTCAGCAGGGTTGAAAAAAAGAAAAAAGTGGCCATAGATGACCAGATCAGTAGGCCATACTGAACTGGCAGCCCTCCCCTTCCGTTCCCTTCCAAAAGAAAATATCTCTTTTGAAAGGTACTAACGGCCTGCACCACGAGAAGGCGGGGTCGGACATTAGGTGCTAGACCTGGCCGGTTCTGTGCATCATCACTAGGGATTGGTACAGCTCACTTAAAATTCACTAGAGGCCAACATGACTGCTGGCTCCTTCTAGTTCTAGTCAATGTCATCTGACATATTAATATGCTATGTAAATGAATGGTGGTTATTTTACTTCTGAGTGCCACTTTAGGTACAATGGGCTAAGTGAATAACTCACAAGGATCCATTGAGTTCAGAGAATGCTTCTTGCTCCCCCTGATGACTTTAGATAGTGCCTTTCTTCATGTGCTCACTCTCCCTGAGACTAGAAACTGCCTATGCCACTGCCTTTACGCACACTGTCTACATAAAATTAAAAATCAAAAATGGAGTTACATATATGATATCATTTGAAATGACTTTGTTTACTGTTTGCAATTGAAATTTGACTTTTCACAAAAAATTTCTCAAAGACATCATTTGAGTAATTGAAGAAGTTTCTGTACATTTTCATTTAACTGTCAAGGAAGGCAAAACTCTTAGTTTAATGTCAATATCAATTTTAGAGGAAAAAATGACATACATTCTTAGATAAAAAAAATTTGACACATCTCAAAGCAAGTATCCCATCATAATTAAAAATAAAAATCCCCTCAAGCAGCTGCTTGCCACAGAGGTCTGACAGGAGCCTGTCACTTTATATGCCATAGTGAGAAGGTCTGTGAGGATGGCAGGACCTCAGCAGAAAAATACAGTACACTTACTTGGGGCTCGAACCTAGGTCACCTAGTAGCCAAGTGCTCTAGTACATGCAATGTGGAGGAAGAGATAAAGAAGTGATTACAATATCACAGAAAAGGACTCTTTATTTCTGAAGAGTTATAGCATTACTGTTACAGATTAGTACCTCATAAAGCCACCTCTGGCTGCAATACATGCTGATATACAGTGTGGCATGGATTATTTTATCGGGGGTGTGGTGGATATTTTTTGTTTGTTTAAGAGTGTACTTGTCATCTGCTTCTTGAGCCCATTTGTGAGCAGCTGGGACAATGCCTTAATGAGACACAGAACATTAAGTACTATATCACAGTGGTATTTCTTATAAATTTCATCATCAATTAGAGATATTAATCGGCAGTCAGTAGATCAAAGCAACTGATATATGTTATCAGGAGGTCATGTGTTCGTATTCCATTGGGATCAAGCCAAATTTTCTTCTAAAATTGATATCAACATTAATCTAAAAGTGATGCCTTCCTTGACCACTTAAATGACTCAACAAGATGGCCTGCCATTGAACAATGGAGACTGGCCAGTCTCAGAACAATGTGGCCAGATGGCTGATAGTACGCTGAATAGTCATCTCCAAGTTCTGGAGACAATTTGAGGATACAGATGATGTCACGAAACGACCAGTACAAATTACCCAAAAACTACATCTCTAGATCACCTACACCCTGGCTTTAACTGCCAGGAATCATACTGCACTGATAGCTCCCCAGTATGCTTGGTCCACAGGTTGTTGGGTTGTTTTACCTCTGAGCAGCTTGGTACCCAGGAAAGAGAATTCCAAGGTGGAAAATTTCTAGGCTTCAAGAGCGAGAGCTCTATGCAAAATGATCAGTGGTATGTCCCCCCAACCCAGCTTCTCACACACACAGAAGAGTGTCTGAATTAGTCTCATCAACATATGCATGATACTCAGGAACAGTGGGTAACTTTTCTATTAACAGATCAGTCAAGGTTCAGCAGACTGATTCTTCAGACATACATCTGAAGAGAATGTGGGGTATGCTATCATCCCTCTAACTTCAGGAAAGGGACCAATACAAAGATTAAAATAAATTAAAATTCTCTGTCACTGAGCAATAATATTTTTAAGTTTATCCTTCAAATTATTTGCATGTTAAAAGTTTTTAGGAGAAAACTCAAAAGCTTTTTGAAGTAAGGACAGCACTTTTTCTTGACTCATGGTATGGGTAGGCACCAACTTACATGTTTGATAGAGAAATCCTGACTGCCCAGTCATATTGTCTAAGGCAGTGGTTCTCAACATTTTATGCTTCACATACCCCCTGAAAATGTGTATGTAACTGGCATACCCCTTGTAGAGATAGAACTAACTACAGTTATAGTATAACAATGGTTATTTTTACTTTGTTACTAGATCTAACAACTTTTGAGCTCTCATGGCTAGTCTATTCTATGGCCTAGTCTAATGGTATCTTGGAGAAAAGGAGTGCCAGTCTCAACCTTCTCAAAGAAGCTTCCATGATCTCCAAACACCCTTTTGCACCAGTGGACTTACTGCCTTCAGAACTTATTGGTAGCATTCATATAATACAGTATGAGGAGGTGTTTTGAATCATGCAGTGCTCTCAGAGATGATCACATCCCTTATTAACTCTTCCAGGGTCCAGCCTGAAAAACTGAATTACATCCAGAGGTCCAGCTATTTTTTCACTCTGATCAGGCAAAATAATTTACTTCAGAACTTTTTTGCCAAATAACTATTGAAAAGAATTATGACATGTTTATATACCAAATTAATCAGCATTTAATTCTGGAATTTCTGAAAATAAAATATTTAACAAAAAATATGACTTGTTTTATTTTAATAGGACCTTTTTAGCATTACATAGTAAAAATATGCATCTGGCAACACAAATAAATATTTATTTAAAAAAACTAATACACACAAATTATTACAATGCACATGAATAGAATGATTATATATTTCTAAATAACAAAAATATTAATTTTCTTGTTTCAAGTAAATATTTCTCTCATTTTGTAATTTTTTCCTCAGCACCATATTTTGAGGAAAGTCCAGGTGTTTTAGCCATTGTGCTGACAGATAAACAAGTCAACTTTAGAATTTTTTTTTTAAATAACCAATCGACAGAAATAGGTCATGTTAACAAATTAAACCATCCCATGGCCAAGTGGTTAGCATGCTTGGTTATTAATCAAAGAGACCTGAGCTTGAGCCCCAGATAAGGCATGGATGTTTATTTGTGATGTCTGTTCTCTATGGTTTATAAACTGACAGGTTCCTGTCAGACATCTGTGGCAAGCAGCTGCTTGAAGGCATATTTCTTTTTTTTTTATAAAAATATATAATATAAACAAATTTGCAAGCAAACTGATTTTAAAAGCCTTTTCAATATAATATGGTGCAAAAAAAAAATCCCATTATACAATTAAGGCTTAATTTTGGAAAACTTGATTAATAAAAATAATTAAATTATATATTAGTTGAAAGAAAATATTCTCCCGAATAATATAATATTCAACCTGAAATAGGATTTCCACCTCCTTTAATGGTTCTTTTCAGTATTACATTTTTAAACATGGCCAGTGTTATACAAAGTGACTTCGACTTCTCACATTCAAGGGATTTTCTGAACTGGAAAAAAATTTCCTGGCTTCTTTTTTTTACTAAACATTATGAATTTTTTCTTTGGGTGTTGAAGTTTGGCAATCTTGGCTAACTGCAGAAAGGTTTGTGCACCAAAGAAAAAAAAACAGTGTTCTATTTATTGTCAGTGTGGCACAGCCAAGATACTGATGGGGGGGGGGGGGCTGCTTTTAAAATAATTCAATATAAACATAAAAACTCTTTTAATTCTTTTTTAAATGTAAAAACCCTTCCTGAAATTGCCCTCCCACATGAGGACTGATTTCTATGCCAGAAAAGTCCACTTTGCATCTGTATCCAAGACCTCATTTGTTTTCAAAAAAGAATACAAGTTCAAAGTTTTTTTTTTTACTAAAAACCCAAGAAATAATAAAAGAAAAATTACATATAACCTAATGGGTAGTTAAATATAATATCCACAACCACTTTCAAGTTAGTCAACGATGTAGCATAACTCATAAAGATCGATAAATCAGCTGACTAAAAGATTAAATTTACCTAAAAAAATGTACGAAATAAATTTGCTTCAGTATCCAAGACCTCATTCGTTTTCAGAAAACGATACCAAATAAAGATTTTTTACTGGAAAAGTAAAAATAAAAAATAAAAATTAACATATAACTTATGCAATGTTAAATAAAATATCTGCTACAACAAGTTGTAAGGCAGCTTCAATGTAGCATAAGCATGAAAAATCAATAATTATCGATCAGCCAAAAGATTGATAATTTACAGATATAAATCTACTGAAATGAAAACTAAGGTTTAAATATAGAAAAGTAAATATTAACTTTACAAATATACTGTTAACAATTTATTATGGAGCCACTTATAACACACGGAAAGGAGATAGCACGTGTGAGCCACCTGCCTTCTTAAGCAGTGAGCCATAATGTAATTAAGTGCAGCTGCACCCTATCTTGGAACCTAAGAAGGATGTGTTCACTTCCAGTTTCGATTTTAAGAGCAGGATAGATTCATAGAATGCTGGGAAAAATGATAAAATAATTCTGGGAATACTGAAATAGGCTTATGGCAAAAATGAGTGTATAAAGAAAAAAAAAATGATGGTCAACTCATAATAAATAGGCACTTTAGCGTCAATTTAAATTTTAGTGGAAAAATTGTCTTGAGCCAGGTGGGATACGAACCCACGACCTCCTGATAACATGTCAGGTGCTCTGGACCTGACATGTTATCAGATCCAGATTAAAAATGATGGTATGTACTTTATAATTACTTCCAAAATCTGCCATTTTTAAAAATAGTTTTTTTGTTAATTTTTAGGAGATTTTCAAAAATTGAAAGAAAAAATTTGTTGATAATGATTCAAATCAAACTTGTGTGCTTAAATCAGAGAGTTGCTTCAGCATAGAGTAATATTAACAAATGAATCGGTAATACCATATATTGGGTCTAACAAATGGCAATCAGATGGCTTTAACAAATTATTTATATCGCAATTTAATAAAATATGCATCAAATGAAAAAGAGAAGTATTATTATTTCTTAAACCTAAATTATGTATTTTTATAAGATATATAAAAAAATTTCCAAGTGGCAATTTCTATTTTTTTTTTATTTCAATGCTTATGTGTTGTACTAAAAATAGCCATAGATGACCTCAGCTTCTCATTTTGGATTATGTCAACGTGTATAAATGACCAGGACATGGAAAAGGTTAAGAAAATTGTAAAAAACATTCATGCTATTATCCTAACACACTGAATCTTTAACTGCAATGTGAAAGAAAATAATAACTTACCTGAACAAGGACTTAGCCACGAAGACGCTGCCTGTAAAAAAATATGAACATGAGTATTTTAAGCTTACTTGTATTTTGTCACTATGCAAACAGATAAAATTAGAATTGCTGTATAACAACAAGGATCATGCTCCTACAAGTGTTTATGATCACATATTAAAACTTTCATTATGTTTATCAGCTGGTGGATAATCCTGAGCAGAGGTCATCGCAGGCACCTGAACACTTTGCTTCTATTGGCATCGTCAAATTCTACATTGGAGGAAGTCTTCCAGTGTAGATGGCTTCAGCCTTTAGTGGTGGGGGAACGGGTCTTTCAATAAACATAGTTTCTTTAAACATCCTACTAACCATTTTCTCTCCATAGGTAGTTGGAATGTGAGGACTCTGCACAGAGCTTTTTCTCTTGATGTCCTCACACAAGAATTCCACCATTATAATTTAGATATTCTCGGCTTGCAAGAGACCAGATGGACAGATAAAGGTCAGATTCTTAAAAATAATCTTAAATTTCTCTTTTCAGGGAGGGACGACAACAAGCATCACCAAGGCGTGGGTCTGCTTCTCAGCAGACACGCTAGCGATGCTCTTCTAGGATACGAGTGCATTAATGAAAGGTTTCTTACAGCAAAATTTCAGACAAGTGTTAAAGACCTGAATGTTATCTGCTGTTATGCCCCCACTGAGGATGCCGATGAGGATGAGAAGGATAGGTTTTATGAACAACTTCAGGATATTTTGAATTCTGTCAAGAAAGGAGATATTACCCTTGTTCTTGGTGACTTCAATGCCAAAGTTGGTACTGACTCTGACCTTTGGGGAGGGGTGATTGGCCCTTTTGGTATTGGTAGCTGCAATGGCAATGGGCAACGTCTCCTACAGGTAAGTAAACTCAATGGATTCAGAATAACTAACACATATTACAAACACCGCGACATACATAAGTACACATGGGTTTCACCTGATGGGCTGCATAGGAATATGATTGATTATATATTAATTAACAGCAAATGGGCTAGTTCTGTTAGGAATACCAGGGCATATAGGGGAGCTGAAATTGGATCTGACCATTACCTTGTTAAAAGTGTCTTGCAACTTAAACTTAAAAAGTGTTGTGCTAGGGTTAAAAAATTTGCTTTTAATACTGAAGCTCTGAAAGACCCAGTTATAGCCAAAGCTTACCATGATAGGTTACTTAGTCATTATGACAGTCATGGTATGCTTACCACTGAAGTTGAGGAAGAATGGGGTCATTTTAAACAGGCTTTTTTGGACACTAACAGTACTCTTTTAGGAAAAAAGGAGCAGAAGAGGCAGAATTATCTGAGTGATAAGGCACTTGA
The DNA here is from genome assembly GCA_038380435.1 of Ryuthela nishihirai. Classification (NCBI taxonomy): domain Eukaryota; kingdom Metazoa; phylum Arthropoda; class Arachnida; order Araneae; family Heptathelidae; genus Ryuthela; species Ryuthela nishihirai. The sequence goes on along the minus strand of JAWZYU010000001.1, from coordinate 42,715,978 downwards.
GCTTATTTCAGAAAGAAAGAACTGCAGGAATGTCCTTAATCAATACCCTACTAGTCCTAATAGAAAGCATTACAGAGAACTTAATAAACGTGTAAAAGATCAGTTAGCTGCCGATAAGAATCTTTGGCTTGATGGTTTGGCTGACAAAGCCGAGGAAGCAGTTAGACAGCACAACAGCAGAGAGCTGTACCAGATAGTTAATGTTTTGTGTGGTAGAAAACGGACAGGTATACAGGGATTGAAGGATAAACAAGGTAAGGTTATAGAAGGTGAGGATTCTGTCATGGCTAGGTGGGCTGAGCATTTCAGTGATGTTCTAAACAATGTAGGTGGTTCTGCTCCCATTGTTTGCAGTGATGATGGATGCATTGGTAGCTTTAATGTTGGCCCTATAACACAATCTGAAGTTATTTTGGCTGTTTCTAAACTTAAGCTTCATAAATCCCCAGGGGTAGATGAAATTACTACAGAAATGCTTAGAGCTGGAAATGTTTCGGTTACCATTTGGATGACTGAAATTCTGAATATCTTTTATGATAAAGGCATGGTTCCTAAGGATTTTACCAGAGCTATTGTTATCCCTATTTTCAAAAAAGGTGATCGCAGTTCTTGTGATAACTATAGGGGTATTAGCCTACTCTCTGTTCCAGGTCAAGTTCTTTCCATGATTGTGCTTAATAGAATTAAGAATCTGGTTGACAGTCAATTGCGTGATGAGCAATGTGGATTCAGAAGTGGTAGGGGATGTGTGGATCAGATATTTTCACTTAGGCAGATTCTTGAGAAATGTTTAGAGTTTCAGAAACCTTTGGTTGCTAGCTTTGTTGATTTCAAAAAGGCTTTCGACTCTGTTGATCGTCATAATTTGTGGTTGATTGTGAAATCATATGGTATACCAGACAAGTTAGTTAACATAATGAAAGCTCTCTATAATAACACTGAGTCGTGTGTGAGTTGGTAAGGCTTGTAGCAATTGGTTTAGCATTACTTCTGGTGTTCGACAAGGGTGCATTTTGTCTCCTTTTCTCTTTAGTTTGGTTATTGATTATGTTATGCGAAATTCACTTCAAGGGAAAGATTTTGGCCTTAAATGGGCTGGAGATACGAAAATTTCTGATTTAGATTATGCTGATGATTTAGCCGTTTGGGCAAATGATGTTGATGAGATGAACTCTTTCATTAGAGCTGTTGATGAGACTGGTAGTAGAGTAGGTTTGGTTATAAACAGAGAGAAAACTAAAGTGATGAAAATTGGTCAGGCAGGCTGTGATTCAGTTAATCTGAATGGTTGCAGTCTTGAGCAGGTGTCACAGTTTAATTATCTTGGGAGCTATGTAACAGATAATGGTGATGTACGGCATGAGATTAACAGACGAATAGGGATTGCTGCCGGGACTTTTAAGAATCTATGGAGAGTGTGGAGAAATAGGCGTATACACCTAAAGACTAAAATTAGACTGTATAATAGTTTGGTTCTTTCTAGGGTTAGTTATGGTAGTGAAACTTGGACACTTTGTAAACAAGATAACAGGAAACTAGATGCTTTTGATTCCAGATGCTTACGCAGTATCTTGGGCATTAGGTGGTTCAACTTTGTAACTAATGATGAGGTTAGGCAAAGGAGTTTGCAACCTCCTTTAAGCAGCATATTGTGCAGAGAGAGACTCCGTTGGTTTGGCCATGTTGCCCGTATGAATAATTATAGATTGGCGAATAGGGTTATGAACAGTGTGCCTAAAGGCCTCAGAAAGAAGGGGAGACCTAGGATGCGGTGGGCAGACAATGTCAAACAGGACCTTGTTAAAATTGGTGTGCAGTGGCCAGATGCAGTAGATGTAGCTCAGGATAGACTTGCTTGGAGAACTAAATTGTACGGTCTGGTTGGACCTCCGTAGCCCATGGCTGCTTGAGGTTGATGATGATGATGATGATGATGATAAATATTTATTTTGAAACTATACACACACTCAATACCCTACCTGTAAAAGGTGCCCATTATTAGATGACCAAAGAGACCTTGTCCTACAAAATCTCTGTAACAAACACTAAAATGTGAATTTTAAACCCTGAATTATAAAGCCTAATAAAAAATCTTAATTCACATGGATATTTGTTTTCTGAAGTATTTTGCCCATATTGCTATTTCCACTCAATGCATATTTAGTGAAACAATACAATTCAAACTGCTGTGGGTCTTCTTCTAGGATCTCAATAAGCCAGATGAAAATGGGTATAAAATGGCCGAAGTCTCTTAAAACTTTAGATAATGAAGCCTTGAAAATGCAGTTCAAGGAGGGAATATTTGACTGAAAACACTTAACAAAAAGTAGTACAACAAAAGAATTAAAATTGTCTTAAAAATATAAAATTCTGAGTAACTTTTATGATTAAATATATATTAAAAATAGAGCTCCTAAATAATACTATTTTTTTACTCTATTCCTCAATATGATGTGCCAGAAAAGAACAAATGTTTACGATACTTAAAACTTCCATTATCACTATTTAATTAAAAATAACTTAAAATTCTCTGTCATTGAGCAATAAAACTTTTAAGCTTATCCTTCAAACTATTTGCACGTTAAAAGTTTTTAGGAGAAAACTCTGAAGCTTTTCGGTTCCTTGTCATCTCCATCTTCTGAAGAAAAAAAGCAGATGGCTTTTGGATGGATGCTATGTGTGGAGAGAAACTGAATTTAGTTACATCCATTAGGCTGAAAGAATAATTGAAGCATAACAGTTCTCTGAGAAAAAAAATGAGTTCTGACTGTAGGAGTCTGGAATCAGCCAATCGATTTTGTGTGGTGTACTTAGCAGACTTTAATAGAATTGGAAGTAAAAGTTTTCAGGCAGCTTTTTTTCTGTTTTTATGAATTTCTGTATATAACAGGTTGGAACTCATATAAGCAGTGGCATACCCTGCACTAAAAATTCATTTATCATTTAAATAGTGATACATAACTAAAAGGACCTTCTTGCTCAGAAATTAATTAAAAATAACTTAAAATTCTCTGTCATTGAGCAATAAAATTTTAAAATTTATCATTCAAACTATTTGCATGTTAAAAGTTTTTAGGAGAAAACTCGGAAGCTTTTCGGAACAAGGATAGCACTCTGTCTTCAGTGATACTATATGGGGACATTAGGGCTTTTAAGAGCTTCTTCCCATATCATGAATAGTGATTCAAATGTCTCGGTTGCAGGTGAGGATGAGTGAGGTCATTTTAATTACCTCACAGATTATGGTTCTGTAGGAAAGTGGATGCACGTGCAAGCAGTGTGGTGTGCTCCCAGTCTATTGTTACCGTGTGTTGTACTGCTAACTCGGCAGCAGCATCAGTAACATGTTTTGGCTGACATTTGTTTGATGCTCTGCAAACCTCTCTTGTAAAGAACGTATGGTTTTTCTGATGTAGTAAATAACAGAATTATCCAGCAAATGTAGGGGAAATTGGTATATGCCCGATTTTTGAAGTAGTCTAAATTTGTCTCTGTCCCTTTTGATTAATTTCTTCATATTTAGAGCTAAGTTGAAAATTATTCTGGGCTCTGAGTAATTTGCAGGCTGATTTGCGTAGGGCAGGAACGTAAGAAATGGATCCAGCAAAGGTCGCACGTTCGGATCACCGACTCCCAACTTATTCCAATCATTGACTCTGAATGTGTGACCTTTGCCGAACCTATTTATGTTCCTGTCCTATGTGAATCAGTCCGCAAATTACTCAGAGCCCAAAATTGTTTTCACACCAATCACTGACTCTGAACGCGTGACTTTTGACAGATCTATTTCTTACGTTCCTGTCCTATGTGCAGGGAGGGGCTATGGTTGGAGAGGGGGGAGCAAAAATTTACCAACTCGGAAATCAAATTTTGCCAATATAAAAAATAAGAACTGTACAGAAATTTAATTATGTATCTACTGTCACTAATACACCTTGCTTTTCATTCAGTGGGGGGTGGGGGTAAGGTTGCAACCTTCCATTGATTTTTAGTTTTTGCCAAGTTCTTCATCTATGCAAATAAAAAAACTATTTTATTCCCTTTCCTACATTTCGAATTCTACTAACTTTCCTTAATTTCACAAAACATATCCCATTCTTCACATCTAACCTATATTTTATCAATTGGCTTCAAATTTCCAATTCCATTTTAACCTTTTTTCCTATTGCCTTCGGCTTTGACATTTGTCAGTTTGTGGATTGTACAAAAGTGTTCCATCTTATTTATCGAATGCGATAGAGAAACTTAATGATTTATGTGTCAAATGATAGCTTGTGACTCGAGGAGTGTGATGGGCTATTATAAAACAGTGACACCCCCCCCCCCCAAATGCTTTCTTCCCTACCTGAAAAAGGGAAAATATGAAAACAATTCTTCCCCAATATCTCCAGAATGGGAGTTCCAAAAGTAACAACATATACGTCAAATGAGTGCTTCTGATGTGGGGAATGTCATAGGCTACAAAAAGTTGACCACCACGCTATCTTACACCCTAAAAAATGGGGGAAATATTAAAGTGATTGTTCCCCTATATCTCCTGAATGCAAGTGTTGAAAGTAACAAGACGAAATAAAAATAAAATGATAAAGTAACAGACGAAATCTTTTGATATGGCGAATGTCATAAGCTATAAAAAATTGACCTCCCTTCTTTCGTACCTCACCTGAAAAGGGGGGTGGGAAGAAAGAACAGAAATGATTGTTCCCCTATATCTCCTGAAAGTGAGTGCAGAAAGTAACAAGCTATGTGTCAAAAGAAACCTTGTGATGAGTGTTATAGGCTATAAAAAATGACATCCCCATGCATTCTTCCCCCCTAAAATGGGAAATGTGGAAGTTGCTCTACTGTATCTTGCGAATGCAAGGGCCTAAAGCTATGATTAGATGTCAAATGAGAACTCGTATAATGACTGCCGTAAACTATTACGAATCTTGCCCCCACTATTCCCTCCTGATAAAGAAAAAAGAGAGGAACAGATTTTTGCAGGGTTTGACTCTAATGAGTCATATCTCTTTTCTGTTAGTACACATTCAACTATCATTAAAGATGTTTAAGATTGTATATATTATATGTTAAAATATGTTGTACTACTTTTTTCATGTGTTAATTATTATAATAACCTGGATGTGCATATGCTCATTTACATTGTAATAAAGTATTTTACATCAAAATTAAACCAGAAAAAAACTGAAACACGATTCCAAAAGGGAGAAAAAATGTGGTCAATTGCTTAGGAGTCATATGTCAAATGAAAGTTTTTGAAGGTAGGTGTTTTTAGTGACAAAATTTAAAAAAAATACATATCTTCGTAGTTGGCCCCAAAACGTAAAAATAAACTTAAGCATATCAGTGGTGCAATCAGTCACTTCCCTGATTCACCTATACAAGATTACCGACATCCTATCTTCCTTGGAAGTGAATACTACGAACTAGGTGACTGATTGCACCATCGATATGCTTTAAGTTTATTTTCTACTTTTTAGGGCCATATAAGAAGATAGGCATTTTTTAAATTTTTTTATTCATAACTTGCCTGTATTTTACCAAGTGGCTACGAATTTTGCCAACTCTCCTAGATTTTGCTAACATGCTGTAATTTTACAGAAAAAAATCCAAATTTTTACATCTTCTCTGAATTTCACCAACTCTCTTTAATTGCACCAAAACAAGCCCAGTTTTCAAAACTCACCTGTATTTTACCATGTTGCTTTGAATTTTTCCAACTTGCCATAATTTTACAGAAAAATATCCCAATTTTTACATCTGACCTGAATTTTACCAAGTCACTTCGAATTTTGCCAACTAAGCAAGATTTTTCTAAGTTATCCTTATTTTGCCAAGTTGTCTCGATTTTTCCAACTCTCCTTAATTTCATAAAAACCAATTCCAAATTTTTACAACTCACCTGCATTTTACCAATTCGAATTTTGCTAACTCCCCTAGATTTTGCCAAGTTGCCTCGTTTTTGTCAACTCGCCATAATTTTACAGAAAAAAAATTCAAATTTTTACATCTCACCGGAACTTTGCCAAGTCACTCCAAATTTTGATAACTCCTCACAATTTTGCCAACTACCCTAGATTTTGCTAAGTTGCCTTGATTTTGACACCCAAGATTTTGCTAACTCCATTTAATTTTACAAAAAAAAATTCCAATTTTCACAACTCATCTGGATTTTACAAAGTCGCTTTGAATTTTGCCAACTTCAATATACTTTGGGAGGGGAGCCTCCCCCCATCCCCTCCTTAGCTAAGTCCTTGCATGTGCAAATCAGTCTGCAAATTACTCGGGGCCCAAAATACCAAAATTGTTTTCAGCCCAGTTCCAAATGTGAAGAAATTAATCAAAAGGGACAGAGACAAATTTAGACTACTTCAAAAATCGGGCATATACCAGTTTTCCCTACATTTGCTGGATAATTCCGTTATTTACTACATCAGAAAAACCATACGTTCTTTACAAGAGATGTTTGCAGAGCATCAAACAAGATGTCAGCCAAAACATGCTAATGATGCTGCCGCCGAGTTAGCAGTACAACACACGGTAACAATAGACTGGGAGCACACCACACTGCTTGCACGTGCATCCACTTTCCTACAGAACCATAATCTGTGAGGCAATTAAAATGACCTCACTCATCCTCACCTGCAACCGAGACATTCGAATCACCATTCATGATATGGGAAGAAGCTCTTAAAAGCCTTAATGTCCCCATATAATAGTATCACTGAAGACAGAATGCTGTCCTTGCTCCGAAAGTTTCCAAGTTTTCTCCTAAAAACTTTTAACATGCAAATAGTTTGAATGATAAATTTTAAAATTTTATTGCTCAAGGACAGAGAATTTTAAGTTATTTTTAATTAATTTCTGAGCCAGAAGGTCTTTTTAATTATGTATCACTATTTAAATGATAAATGAATTTTTAGTGCAGGGTATGCCACTGCTTATATGAGTTCCAACCTGTTATATACAGAAATTCATAAAAACAGAAAAAAAACTGCCTGAAAACTTTTACTTCCAGTTCCATTAAAGTCTGCTAAGTACACCACACAAAATCGATTGGCTGATTCCAGACTCCTACAGTCAGAACTCATTTTTTTTCTCTCAGAGAACTGTTATGCTTCAATTATTCTTTAAGCCTAATTGATGGAACTAAATCCAATTTCTTTCCACACATAGCATCCATCTGCTTTTTTTCTTCAGAAGATGGAGATGATAAAGCAGCTGCACTCGAGGATTGTTAAGCTGACCATCCCACACATGCACAGAGCAACACTGAGCCCTCACCTGAACTGTCCAGCAGCACCAAGGGTAAACAACATGGGATTTGATCCCCAGCACATTAAGGCCCTCCATCGACACAAAGCACCACACATCAACTATAAATTCACCTTTCTTGACATCATAGGCAGACTATCACAGAGGATTTGGCAATGTCCAACTCTGATGTCGAAACACCACTGGGCATCAGCCAACACCTGATGCTGCTGCCCCAACCCATGAGGATGACCCAGTCTGGGGAATGTGGGAAATTTGGCCAGGAAATGCTCTGAACACATTTAATCATATTGGGGTGGTTATTGCAGTATAAAATGGGAGAGAGACAAAAGAACAGGAATCACAAGTTAATTTGTTCACAATTTCAGCAGTCTAGAGTCGCAAAAGTTAGCCATATAGGAAGAGAGGGATATAGTGCTTGAGATTGGGAGACTATGCCTGACTCTGAGATATGTCGAGGCTGAGAGCCATGAGACCACAACCCAGTGGAACATTTTAAGAGGTGTCTAATGTCGATTGCTGGAAGCTGCATCTGAGTGATGCAAACAGATACAATGCTCCTTCCAAGACTAATGAAGTGACATAGCTAAGCATAGCAGAGAGTGACTTCATGCTATCAAAGCCCCCACCTGACATAAGGGTTGTCAGACTTTCTAAGGTGCCAATGGCCTCAATGCAAGCTGTTAACCCTCCAAAAGAATCAAGGCTCCCTACGACTTCCCCACCCCACAGAAGGAATCATAAAATTCTCTAACATCTCAATGACAGACATCAGCAGAATGCCCTTAGACAGGATACTCCTAATGCATGAGATGCGAAGTCTCACCTTTTTCCTCTGGTTAAAAGTTAGTATCATATGTCTAAATTAGAGGATGCTAAATTAAGTCTTGACAGTGCTTACAAGTAGAAACTTAGTGACCTTACAATTTATCGAAATTATGGCAATTTATCCCACAATGCAATTGAAATATTAAATTTAATTGTTATGCTTGTATGGAATCAGAGTGAATATTGAATTAATTCACCAAATTTCTCCACCTTCTCCACTAAGGGGAGGGCTTGGATTAATGCAGCTTCTCTTTGCTAAACAAGCCAATCATTATCAGTTAATGAAGGAAAACAACACAATGCAACAAAATTATCTACACGTTATTGCACCTCCAGCTTAGGGGTATGAACAGTGCACTCACAGGGGCAGAGGTGGCTCGGTAGCGCGCCAGGTTTGAGTCTCAGCTGGGTCAGCATTGAGATTTATCTCCGCAAAATTCCCTGCCCACTGTCAGTAGGGGACACCGATGGGCTTGAAAAGGCTGCATCTGCCGGATGAGATATTAAGCCGTGGTCCTGTGTACAGGAGAGCCATACCCTGTGCACATTAAAGAACAAGCTGGGTGGCCTTGACGGGAGACCACATGTCTCCCAATAGCTGTTCCAGTGGGTCCCCTCACCCAACCTTCTCTGAGTCTTCGGGGTTCATATGACCTGGCCATTTAGCCCATAGTGTGCAAAAAGAGTGTCGCTCAAAGGTAAAACAACCCAACCCAAGTGCACTCACAGAGTGAAACATGATAAATATTGCTCAATTGCTCATTATATGTAGATAGTTTGTATCATTAGCTTCAACCTGCGAACGTTCAGCCATTTTCAAACTCTGTATCATACAAATTCTCAAGTTACTCAGTTGCATGCATTACTCAGTTGCATGCAATGTTCCCAATTTAACTATTTTACTTCTCATTTCATTCCCTTAAGAATCTATGGAAAGTGTGGAGAAATAGATGTGTATACACCTAAAGACTAAAATTAGGCTGTATTATAGTTTGGTTTTTTCTAGTTATTTATGGTAGTGAAACTTGGACCCTTTGTAAAAAAGATAGGAAATGATGCCTTTGATTATAGATGCTTATGCAGTATCTTGGGCATTAGGTGGTTCAATTTTTTAAGTAATGATGAGGTTAGGCAAAGGAATCAGCAACCTCCTTTGAGCAGCATATTGTGCAGAGAGACACTCCATTGGTTTGGCCATGTTGCCCATATGCACAACCATAGATTAAGGAATATAGTTATGAATAGTGTGCCTAAAGGCCTCAGAAAGAGGGGGAGACCTAGGATGTAGTGGGCAAACAGGATCTCATTCATTTCAAAATATTGCAAGTAGGAATTCAACAGTTTAGCTGTGACTGAATAAAATTGGATATAATAAAAATCAATGAAATTGCATATTATAAATATTTGGTGGCACTGGATATTATAAAATTCAACTGAAATTTCAGGTTATACATATTAGGCAAAATTCCACTTTGTAAAATAGTAATTCTGGGCATGTTTAATGTAAAGATATTTGTATGCCAATGGGTTAATATGCATTCTCGTTCCTTATGTTTGAGAGACATTAGTCAACAATAGGTTATTTACCATTACAAGGGTAAATGAGATAGTTAACCTTTTGTGTAGGAAGAAATGAGTGTGGACATACATGGACTGAGGGAAAAACATGGTAAAGTCATTGAAGGTGAGGATTCTATCATGGCTAGGTGGGCTGATCATTTCTGAGATGTTTTAATCATTTGGTCTACAGTGGCTAGATGCAGCAGATGTAGCTCAGGACAGATGTATTTGGAGAACTAAATTGCACAAACTAAATTGCAAAATCTGGTTGGACCTCTGTAGCCCATGGCTGCTAGAGGATTATTTATTATTAAACATTGACTTCATCATCATCATCATCCTCAAGCAGCCATGGGCTACAGAGGTCCAACCAGATCGCTTAGTTTAATTCTCCAAGCATATCTGTCCTGAGCTACATCTGCTGCATCTGGCCACTGCACACCAATTCTAACAAGGTCCTGTTTGACATTGCCTGCCCACCACATCCTAGGTCTCCCCCTCCTTCCGAGGCCTCTAGGCACACTGCTCATAACCCTATTTGCCAATCTATAATTATCCATACGGGCAACATGGGCAAACCAGCGGAGTCTCTCTCTGCACAATATGATCTTAAAGGAGGTTGCAGACTCCTTTGCCTAACCTCATCATTAGTTACACAGTTAAACCACCTAATACCCAATATACTGCGTAAGCATCTAGAATCAAAAGCATCTAGTTTCCTGTTATCTTGTTTACACAGCGTCCAAGTTTCACTACCATAACTAACCCTAGAAAGAACCAAATTATTATACAGTCTAATTTTAGTCTTTAGGTGTATACGCCTATTTCTCCACAATCTCCATAGATTCTTAAAAGTCCCAGCAGCAATCCCTATTCGTCTGTTAATCTCATGCCACACATCACCAGTATCTGTTACGTAGCTCCCAAGATAATTAAACTGAGACACCTGCTCGAGATTGCAACCATTCAGATTAACTGAATCAAGGCCTGCCTGTCCAATTTTCATCACTTTAGTTTTCTCTCTGTTTATAACCAAACCTACTCTAGTACAAGTTTCATCAACAGCTCGAATGAAAGAGTTCATCTCATCAACATCATTTGCCAAAAGGGCTAAATCATCAGCATAATCTAAATCAGAAATTTTCGTATCTCCAGCCCATTTAAGGCCAAAATCTTTCCCTTGCAGTAAATTCTGCATAATATAATCAATAACCACACTAAGGAGAAAAGAGGGCAAAATTCACCCTTGTCAAACACCAGAAGCAATGCTAAACCAATTGCTACAAGCCTTACCAACTCTCACACATGACTCAGTGTTATTATAGACAGCTTTCATTATGTTAACTAACTTTTCTGGTATGCCATATGATCTGATGATCAACCACAAATTATAATGGTCAATAGAGTCAAAGGCGTTTTTGAAATCTACCAAAGATTTCTGAAACTCTAAACATATCTCAAGAATCTGTCTAAGTAAGAAAATCTGATTAATACAATACATCCCTTACAATTTCTGAATCCACATTGCTCATCACATAATGTCCATCAATCAGATTCATAATTCTATTAAGCACAATCATGCAAAGAACTTTACCTCAAACATATCCCTATAGTTATCAGAAGAACTACGATCACCTTTTTTAAAAATAGGGATAATAATAGCTATGGTTAAATCCTTAAGAACCATGCCTTTATCATAAAAGATATTCAAAATTTCTGTCAGCCATGTGAGAAAAGAAGCATTACCTGCTCTAAGCATTTCATTAGCAATTTCATGTTGCACTCAAGATTTATGTAGTTATGTTTACAAATAACTTCAGGCAGTGATATAGGGCCAAAATTATAGCCAATAAAGCATCTATCTTCATTACAAACTATGGGAGTAAAACTAATCACATTGTTTAGAACATTACAAATTCTTGTTTAGAACATCTCTGAAATGTCAGCCCACCTAGCCATGACAGAATTCTCACCTTCTATATAACCTTACTTTGTCTATACTTCAATCCCTGTATACTTGCTCTGATTTTTCCCACACAAAACATTAACTATCTGATACTGCTCTTGGTTTTTACACTGTCAAGCTGTATCCTCGGCTTTATCAGCCACTCTATCAAGCCAGAGATTCTTATCAGCTGTTAATTGATCCTTCACACATTTATTAATCTCTTTGTAGCACTTTCTGTTAGGACTAGTAGGGTACTGATTAATCACATTGTTGCAGTTCTTTCCTTCTGAAAAAAGCTCAAGTGCCTTACCACTCAAATAATTCTGCCTTCTCTGCTCTTTTCTTCCTAAAAGAGTACCATTAATTTCAAGAAAGAATGTTTAAAATGGTCCCATTCTTCCTCAACTTCAATAGTAGGAAAACCATAACTGTCATAATGACTAAGTAGCTATTATGGTAAACTTTAGCTATAACAGGGTCTTTCAGAGCTACCAGTGTTAAAAGTAACTTTTTTAATCTTAGCACAACATTTCTAAAGTTTAAGTTGCAAGACACTTTTAACAAGGCAATGGTCAGATCCAATTTCAGCTCCCCTATATGACCTGGTATTCCTAACAGAACTAGCCCATTTGTTGTTAATTAACATATAATCAATCATATTCTTATGCAGTGCATGTAGTGAAATACATGAGTACTGATATATGTTGTGGTGCTTGTAACAAATGTTATTATCAGATTAAGTGTTGTATTCTGAATCCATTAAGTTTACTTACCTGTAGGAGATGTTGCCCATTGCAGCTACCAATACCAAAAAGACCTATCATCCCTTCCCAAACGTCAGAGTCAATGCCAACTTTGGCATTGAAGTCACCTAGAACAAAGTTAATATATCCTTTCTTGACAGAATTCTAAATATGCTGAAGTAACCTATCTTTCTCATCTTCATTGGCATCCTCAGTGGGGAATAACAGCAGATAACATTTGTCTTTAATGATAGTCTGAAATTTTGCTGTACGAAACCTTTCATCAATGCACTCATATCCTACAAGAGCATCACTAGCATGTCTACTGAGAACCAGACCCACGCCTTGGTGATGCTTATTGTCTTCCCTCCCTGAAAAGATAAATTTAAGATATTTTTAAGAATCTGACCTTTATCTGTCCATCTGGTCTCTTGCAAGTCGAGAATATCTAAATTATAATGGTGTAATTCTTGTGTGAGGACATCAAGAGAATAATCTCTGTGCAGAGTCCTCACATTCCAACTACTTATGGAGAGAAAATGGTTAGTGGGATGTATAAAGAAACTCTGTTTATTGAGAGACGAAATGGTAACAATATCAAAGAGCCCACTAATTGCACGGGGCAAGGACCTGTTCCCCCACTACTAAAAGCTGAAGCCATCTACACTGGAAGACTTCTTCCAATATACAATTTGATGATGCCCATAGATGCAAAAGTTCAGGTACCTTCGATGGCCTCTGATCAGGATTATCCACCAGCTGATAAAACATATCCTGTGAATCTATTCACTTAGGGCTGTCAACCCACAAACGGAAAATGCAGCGGCAGATTTTTCCTCCACAGAAGCCCAACAATGCAGCAAATTCAGGATCCATAATCAAGCTCAGAGCCTTAATCCAGTCCAGTAAGTTTATATGGTCAGCACCAAAATCCTGTATGGTTGACCACTCCCTCAGCAGGGTAGAAAAAAAAAGTAGCCATAATTGTCCAGATCAGTAGGCTATACTGATCAGTAGGCTACACTGATCTGGCAGTCCTCCTTTTCAGTTCACTTCCACAAGAGAGTATCTCTTTTGAAAGATAGTAATGGTCTGCACCATGAGAAGGCAGGTCCGACATTAGGTGCTACGCCTGACCAGTTCTGAGCATCATCACAGGGGACTGATGCATAGCTCTCCTTCCAGTGACTACCTAGCTACCATTTACAGACTAAAATATTTTGAGCCAAAAAATTTTTGCAAGGAATTATAGTTGTATATACATATGACAATTGTGACCTAAAGTTTTTCATTTTTCTCTTTCTATGGTAGATGAGATTACCAAACTTGTAATTCTGGTATAGATTTTGATCATGAATTCAATTTTAAAATGTGAATTCTAAATTGCTTTAATGTGTATTTTTTTTTAAAGACTGTAGACAAATAATAAAAACTTATGTTGTACATTATGCTCCATATAACCTTTGTACAAAATTTGGAGTATGGTCATTCTTTTGATAAAAAGAAAAAAAATATACTGAAGTTGTACCTATGTTATCACTAATATTGCATTTCAGGCAATCAAAAAGACTCAAAATATTTGCCCAAATAGGCTGCAGGCTGCATTTATTGTACTTCAAAGTTTCTAAGTTGTGTCGGCTGTTACTATAAGAAACTGTATTTTGTGCTTTATTTTTGATCAATTAATCTATGATAGCTACCAAAAAATTATTCCAAAACATTCAGTCTTTTGATATAAAGACTGCCTCCTTTTCCTAATCTTTGAGAAAAAAAATATTTCTTTGTGCTGATACAACTTAAGAACAATTTTTTCCCCTATTTGGATTACAAAATAGTCCAGTGGTTAGGACTGCTAGGAGAATTCAGGTTCATTTCTCCATAAGAATGTGTACTCTTTCTGGGATATGTGGTCTTTCGGATGAAGTTCTCCATTACTTCTGGCTTTGAACTGCAGGTAGGGAAAAATGAAGGTACTATCTTCTTATTATAGAACTGAAAACAAAACTATTACCACAGCAATCAGTGCAAAGAGATTTGCCAATTTCTAAATCACCTTAAAAAAGGTGTGGGGGGTGGCTCAGTCAGTAGCATACCATGCTTGTAATCTGCAGTTCCCAGGTTGAAGTCCCAGCTGGTTGGCATTGAGATTTATCTCTGCAAAACTCCCCACCTTGCCCATAGTCAGTAGGGGAGAATGATGGGATAGAAAGGCTGCCATCAGTCAGGTGGGACATTAAACATATGCCCATTGTGCAGAAGAGCCAAATCCTCTGCACATTAAAGAACACGCTGGATGGCCTCGACAGAAGGCTTGCCATCTGTCTTCTAACATCTGTCCTGTTGGAACCCTCCCCCAACCTTATCTGGACCTCAGGGTCCTTGTGACATGACCATTTAGACCATTGTGTGAAAAAAAAGTGCCACTCAAAGGTAAAATAACCAAGCCAACCACCTTAACTGATACCAGTGAAGAAAAGAACAATTCTTTCTGGTTAAACTAAGGCAATAAAAGCATAATTGAATCAAATTCATATTACAAATGTGGAAGCAAATCAAAGTAATAATAGTCACATAAAACTCTTTAGTTTCCTTTTTCCCAATGAAAATACAGTAAATATACCTTTGAAAAGGCACTTATAATGAACAAATTATCACATCTCTCACTTATTGCAAATTGTTTATAATGCTTATTGTGCCACTGTAGAAGTGTCTTAGTTAAAATTTAGGTGGAGTTACACTTTCAAAAAGAAATATCCCAGTTTCAGTAAATTGAAATAAGAATATTTACTAAATTATTCTGATTCTTACCAATGCAAATCCGTTCATCCTAGGTATCACTCAACATTTGTATTACTAAACTCTGGATGTTCCCTCAAGAATTGGGCATTTTTGTTTGCTCATGTGTACCAAAGAAGACAAACTTTTATTAACTGTTCACTGACACCAGTTACGAAGTCATGCTTGAATGCAAGCAACAAAGCACATTGGTAGCATCTTCCTAGTGCAGAGGAACAAAAAGAGTTGGTATATGCAGCCCTCTGAAAACCTCTAAAATGCAGGGGAAAATATTACACTACAATCAAGATCCAATCTCTTGGACCACCCTTTTACTGGCTCGATTTGCTAATCCAGGCCTGGGAACAACTTCATGAAATCTACAAACCTGTGGTTTGTAGATTTCAAAAAGGCTTTTGACTCTGTTGATCAACAAAATTTGTGGTTGATTGTTAGATCATATGGAATATCTGACAATTTAGTAGCAAAGAATCACAGGATGTGTCCTGTAGACATGGAACTCATGAAATAATAAGCTGAAAAAAATTGGTTTTGCTGTGTGTGGGATTTGATTTAAGATTCAAGATGTTTTAAGTTCATGGTGAAATTAGCCTCCAATGAGGGGCTTCCCTACACCAGAGTGGGGTTTGAACTCACGTCTCCTGGAAACATGCCAATTATGCTAACCACTACACCATTGGCTAACATGTTTTCTTCAGCTGATGTGAAACATAAACTTAATGGATTCTTTTACTTGATTCACACAGTGGTGCCATCTATCTGGGAAGTAGCCAACAGTGTTGCCTCATAGAGATGGAATTTAGCATTTGTCACTCACACTCATGGCATTAAATCAATAATTCAGTGGTAAAGCATCAAAGGATGTGTCCTGTAGACATGGAACTCATAAAATACTAAGCGTAAGTGACAAATTATTAAATTCCATCTCTATGATGCAAAACGGTTGTCAACTTCCCGAATAGATAGTGCCACTGTGCAAATCAAATAAAATATCTGGAAAGTTTATATGTCACATCAGCTGAAGGAAAAACATTAGTCAATGATGGTATAGTGGTTAGCATAACTAGAATGTTTCCAGGAGACATGGGTTTGAATCCCACTTATGGCAAAACCAATTTTTTTCAGCTTGGCCGAGTGGTTAGCGTGCTTGGCTACTGATCTAAGGGACCTGGGTTTAAGCCCCGGGTAAGGCATGGCCGTTTGTGTTGTTTTTCTGCTGAGGTCCTGCAATCCTCACAGACCTTCTAATATTGTATATAAACTGGCAGGCTCCTGTGAGACCTTTGTGGCAAGCAGCTGCTTGAGTGGGTATTTATTTTTTATATTATTTCATGAATACTTGACAAGTTAGTGTAATGAAAGCTCTCTATAACAACACCGAGTCATGTGTGAGTTGGTAAGGCTTGTTACGATTGGTTTAGCATTGCTTGTGCAGTTAGACAAGGGTCCATTTGTCTCCTTTTCTCTTTGGTTATTGATTATGTTATGAGAAATTCTTTGCAAGGGAAAGATTTTGGCCTTAAATGGTATAGGGATATCAAAATTTCTGAATTAGGCTATGTGGATGATTTGGCCCTGTTAGCTAAGATGTTGAGATAAATTCTTTCATTAGGGCTGTTGATGAGATTAATAATAGAGTAGGTTTGATAATAAACAGGAAAAAAAACCAGTGTCTACTTATGGGAATGCCTGTCGATTTCAAGACACGAAGCGACAGCAGCGCTAGTTACATTTTCATCTGCTGTTTTGATTGCTACTTGCATCGTTGCAGTATAGGTTATTATGCTGTTTACCACTTGCTTCAAAATTGTATCTTTAATAATAATAATATCTTTATTAAGCCTTAGTATGGTTACATACATAGATTACCCCGCTAAGCCTTATGGCTTGTCAGCAGGATTCCTTTCAATCACACGACAGGTTTATTAAAGAATATGACATGTATAATGGAAAATAAACACATAATTAAAAACAGGAACTAAAACAATAAAAACAACAAAAAACACGTAGTACAACACAGACATGAAAAATTAAACACATTTATATGTAAATGGTAGCTAGGTAGTCACTGAAAGGAGAGCTATGCACCAATCCCCTGTGATGATGCATAGAACCGGCCAGGCCTAGCACCTAATGTTCGACCCCGCCTTCTCGTGGTGCAGACCGTTAGTACCTTTCAAAAGAGATGCACTCTTGTGGAAGTGAACGGAAGGAGAGGGCTGCCAGATTAGTGTGGCCTACTGATCTGGACAACTATAGCTACTTTTTTTTTTCTACCCTGCTGAGGAGTGGTCAACCACACAGGGTCCTGGTGCTGACCATATAAACCCACTGGACTGGACAGATATATGGCTCTGAACTTGATTATGGATCCTGATTTTGCTGCACTGGTGGGCTTCTGTGGAGGGAAAATCTTCCGCCATGATTTCTGTTTGTGGGTTGACAGCCCCAAGTGAATAGATTCACAGGATATGTTTATCAGTTGGTGGATAATCCTGAGCAGAGGTCATCGTAGGTACCTGAACTCTTTGCGTCTATTGGCATCGTCAAATTCTACATTGGAGGAAGTCTTCCAGTGTAGATGACTTCAGCCTTTAGTGGTGGGTCTTTGTCCCATGTCTGCGATTAGGGGGTTGTTTGATATTGTCGACATTCCCTCTCTCAATAAACATAGTTTCTTTAAACATCCCACTAACCATTTTCTCTCCTTAGGTAGTTGGAATGTGAGGACTCTGCACTGAGCTTTTTCTCTTGATGTCCTCACACAAGAATTCCACCATTATAATTTAGATATTCTCGGCTTACAAGAGACCAGATGGACAGATAAAGGTCAGATTCTTAAAAATAATCTTAAATTTCTCTTTTCAGGGAGGGACGACAATAAGCATCACTAAGGCGTGGGTCTGCTTCTCAGCAGACATGCTAGTGATGCTCTTCTAGGATATGAGTGCATTAATGAAAGGTTTCTTACAGCAAAATTTCAGACAAGCGTTAAAGACCTGAATGTTATCTGCTGTTATGCCCCCACTGAGGATGCCGATGGGGATGAGAATGATAGGTTTTATGAACAACTTCAGGATATTTTGAATTCTGTCAAGAAATGAGATATTACCCTTGTTCTTGGTGACTTCAATGCCAAAGATGGTACTGACTCTGACCTTTGGGGAGGGGTGATTGGCCCTTTTGGTATTGGTAGCTGCAATGGGCAACGTCTCCTACAGGTAAGTAAACTCAATGGTTTCAGAAAAACTAACACATATTACAAACACCGCATACATAAGTACACATGTGTTTCACCTGATGGGCTGCATAGGAATATGATTGATTATATATTAATTAACAGCAAATAGGCTAGTTCTGTTAGAAACACAAGGGCATATAGGGGAGCTGAAATTGGATCTGACCATTACCTTGTTAAAAGTGTCTTGCAACTTAAACTTAAAAAGTGTTGTGCTAGGGTTAAAAAATTTACATTTAATACTGAAGCTCTGAAAGACTCAGTTATAGCCAAAGCTTACCATGATAGGTTACTTAGTCATTATGACAGTCATGGTATACTTACTACTAAAGTTGAAGAAGAATGGGATCATTTCAAACAGGCTTTTTTGGACACTAACAGTACTCTTTTAGGAAAAAAGGAGCAGAAGAGACAGAATTATCTGAGTGATAAGGCACTTGGGCTTATTTCGGAAAGAAAGAACTGCAGGAATGAATGTCCTTAATCAATACCCTACTAGTCCTAATAGAAAGCATTACAGAGAACTTAATAAACGTGTAAAAGATCAGTTAGCTGCTGATAAGAATCTTTGGCTTGATAAGAATCTGTGGCTGACAAAGCCGAGGAAGCAGTTAGACAGCACAAAGCTGGTACAGCAGAAAGTACCAGCAAAACTGGTACAGCAAAACTGGTACAGCAGAAAGCTGTACCAGATAGTTAATGTTTTGTGTGGTAGAAAACAGACAGGTATACAGGGATTGAAGGATAAACAAGGTAAGGTTATAGAAGGTGAGGATTCTGTCATGGCTAGGTGGGCTTAGCATTTCAGTGATGCTCTAAATAATGCGGTTAGTTCTATTCCCATTGTTTGCAATGACGATAGATGCATTGGTGGCTTTAATATTGGCCCTATAACACAATCTAAAGTTATTTTGGCTGTTTCTAAACTTAAAACTTCATAAATCCCCAGGGATAGATGAAATTACTACAGAAATGCTTAGAGCTGGGAATGTTTCGGTTACCACTTGGATGACTGAAATTCTGAATATCTTTTATGATAAAGGCATGGTTCCTAAGGATTTTACCAGAGCTATTGTTATCCCTATTTTCAAAAAAGGTGATCACAGTTCTTGTGATAACTATAGGGGTATCAGCCTACTCTCTGTTCCAGGTAAAGTTCTTTCCATGATTGTGCTTAATAGAATTAAAAATCTGGTTGACAGTCAATTGCGTGATGAGCAATGTGAATTCAGAAGTGGTAGGGGATGTGTGGATCAGATATTTTCACTTAGGCAGATTCTTGAGAAATGTTTAGAGTTTCAGAAACCTTTCGTTGCTAGCTTTGTTGATTTCAAAAAGGCTTTCAACTCTGTTGATCATCATAATTTGTGGTTGATTGTGAGATCTTATGGTATACCAGACAAGTTAGTTAACATAATGAAAGCTCTATAAAAGCACTGAGTCATGTGTGAGAGTTGGTAAGTCTTGTAGCAATTGGTTTAGCATTACTTCTGGTGTTCGACAAGGGTGCATTTTGTCTCCTTTTCTCTTTAGCTTGGTTATTGATTATGTTATGCGAAATTCACTTCAAGGGAAAGATTTTGGCCTTAAATGGTCTAGTGATCAGAAAATTTCTGATTTAGATTATGCCGATGGTTTGGCTATTTTGAGAAATGATGTTGAGGAGATGAACTCTTTCATTCGAGCTGTTGATGAGACTGGTAGTAGAGTAGGTTTGGTTATAAACAGAGAGAAAATTAAAGTGATGAAAATTGGTCAGACAGGTTGTGATTGAGTTCATCTGAATGGTTGCAGTTTTGAGCAGGTGTCACAGTTTAATTATCTTGGGAGCTACGTAACAGATACTGGTGATGTGCGGCACGAGATTAACAGACGAATAGGGATTACTGCCGGGACTTTTAAGAATCTATGGAGAGTGTGGAGAAATAGGCGTATACACCTAAAGACTAAAATTAGACTGTATAATAGTTTGGTTCTTTCTAGGGTTAGTTATGGTAGTGAAACTTGGACGCTGTGTAAACAAGATAACAGGAAACTAGATGCTTTTGATTCTAGATGCTTACGTAGTATCTTGGGTTTTAGGTGGTTCAACTTTGTAACTAATGATGAGGTTAGGCAAAAGAGTTTGCAACCTCCTTTAAGCAGCATATTGTGCAGAGAGAGACTCCATTGGTTTGGCCATGTTGCCCGTATGAATAATTATAGATTGGCGAATAGGGTTATGAACAGTGTGCCTAAAGGCCTCAGAAAGAAGGGGAGACCTAGGATGCGGTGGGCAGACAATGTCAAACAGGACCTTGTTAGAATTGGTGTGCAGTGGCCAGATGCAGTAGATGTAGCTCAGGATAGACTTGCTTGGAGAACTAAATTGCACGGTCTGGTTGGACCTCCGTAGCCCATGGCTGCTTGAGGATGATGATGATGATAAAATAAAGCTATAAAATTTCGGATTACAGCACATATTGCACAAAACTATCACCTATTGTACAAGTCATCATTTCACATTAAAATTGCACTTGCTTAAAAGATACCAGATACAGGATATGACTTTTTAAACATTACTTTTCAAATTCTGATACGGATTTCTTCATATGATTTATTTACTCTTCTGTCTACTTTCTGCTGCCTTTAACTAGAAGTCGGAATGATGATACAGTATTGTGTGATGTTTTGCAGAAACGAAGCTTATGAAACAAAACTCATTTTCTATCCACATGAGTAATTAGAAAAAATATCTGAGCTCCTTTAGAATAAATAATAATTTGGAATCGTAGGAATCTTTATAAGGAAGTAAGTTACACAGCCCTAACAAAATATTAAGAGAATTTCTGTGCTATGTGAAGGGAATCTAATTTCGAAACTCTAACTTCTAAAATATTCATTTCATGAAAAAATGTTACTAAAAATAAATGAAAAATCATATCTATTTAAATCTCGATTTTCAACAGTATTAGTCTGTATTTAAGGAATTATGGAAGCTAGA
The DNA here is from genome assembly GCA_038380435.1 of Ryuthela nishihirai. Classification (NCBI taxonomy): domain Eukaryota; kingdom Metazoa; phylum Arthropoda; class Arachnida; order Araneae; family Heptathelidae; genus Ryuthela; species Ryuthela nishihirai. The sequence goes on along the minus strand of JAWZYU010000001.1, from coordinate 42,694,604 downwards.
ATATTTCATAACAGTAATGGATCATAAGAATTTATTTCAGATATTAAAACTTAAATAATAAGTACTTATTCAAGTCATTTAATGAAATATGAATTTTAAAAGTTGCAAAATGATTATTTTGATGTTAGATAATTATAAATGATTTTTATAAAACAAGATAATTTATTATTCCATAACAACTTAAATACTGAACAAATATTGATGATAAATCGAGATTTAAATAAATTTGATTATCTTTAACTTCGGTCAGTTTTTCTTAAATGCACAAAATGACAAGGTAGAGACAACACTTTAAATACTGAACAAATATTGATGATAAATCGAGATTTAAATAAATTTGATTATCTTTAACTTCAGTCAGTTTTTCTTAAATGCATCAAATGACAAGGTAGAGACAAGTACCCTTCTGCACACACGAGTGGCTCAAAAAGAATCTAGCCCTCAGGGGTCTACAATTAATAAAATAAATACCCCCTCAAGCAGCTGCTTGCCATAGAGGTCTGACAAGAGCCTGTCAGTTTATATGCCAGAGTAGAAGGTCTGTGAGGATGGCAGGTCCTCAGCAGAAAAAACGACAAGAACATCCATGCCTTAACTCCGGGGCTCGAACCCAGGTCCCTTAGATCAGCCGATACCAAGTGTGCTAACCACTCGGGGAAAAGATTTTAATTAATGTAACAATGTCACGTTAATATGTTTGATACTAAATATTTATTTTATGCTTAGCTGGTCAAGCAATGTTAAATCATTATCTGTTACATAGTTCCCAAGTTCGTAATCGACCATAGTACATTATGTATGTACTATGGTCGATTACCAAAGATTTTCTGTCTTAAAAGTAGATTGCAGAATCTAAATGTTTGGCCCTCCCTGTTACAGAGCTTTGTAGTTAGATTCCCATTGAAATAACATGGAAAGATAATGATATAGCTTTCTTTCAGCATAATGCTATTACCAATTTAAAAATTTTCGCTATTTCAAATAATGTTACTTTAAAAAAAAATAGTGCTAGGTATAGTAGTAAAAATGTCGCTCAATTCCTTCAAACCCAGACATTTGTCTCCCCCCTCCCCATCTCTTCTTAAAGCAGTCTTGTATATGACTAATGGAATGTTGAAGTTCAGAATAGTTTGTCAGTGCTTTGAACTGCACAAATATGTGTATGAACCAGGGCTCATCAAGCCAGGGGTTCTCAACATGGGATACACATACCCCTTGAGGGTATGTGGTAAAATTTTTTGGGGTACGCCGTGGGACCTCAAAAGTTGCTAGATCTAATAACAAATAAAAAATAACCATTGTTATACCATAACTATAGTATTATCTATTTATACAAGGGGTATGCCAGTTACATACACATTTCCAGGGGTTACATGAAGCATAAAAGGTTGAGAATCAATGCATGAAATAATTCAGAGACCTGTAGCCAAGTTCCAAAAGGGTGCACTGGAACAAAGTTCTAATTAAGAGCCATAGAGCTATATTCTAAATGGAGCCCCTTTTATCCTTCTAAGCTGAAAAATGATGAAAATTGAACTACTTGTATAAAATCATCGACTGATGTGATAAAAAAAATAACATTACTTTGAAACAAGCAAAAAAAAAAACAGGAGGGGCCCTCTAGGTTGGGAGAAGTAATTGAAATAAAAAGACTAACATATAAAGAATCAATTCTCTACTGCAGCATAAACTTTGCACCTATTGCATTTAAAAACTATTACTTTTAATCTTTAATTTTTTTGCAAATTTTCTATTTCATGCTTAATTAAAAAAATCAAGTATTAATGTTAAAAAATCTTGCTTAAATCTAATGCTTATTCATTTCCCTTAACAATAAGCTCTATTGCAATAGTAATTAAAATGATTAAATTAGATAAAGAATTGCTTTGGAAAAAAAATAAACTATTTTCTTTAAAGAATTACCGTTAAATAATATTATTTGGTACACTTGAATATTATGGATTTTACTGGATAATAATTTTCAATTGTAACACGATTATTTTTAAACATATTTTTCATTATGGAGAGTTTAAATCATTATTCCCATTGTATCTCTGAGGCAGATTCTAGTTTATTGTATTTGATTAACTATCTCTCTGATTCTTTACCATATGACTTCGACCAAATCGTTATATACTTACCATTAGCATAGGTTAGTTTACTGTGGAACAGTGCTGCCCTCATGTGATAAGTTCTGAAGCTTCCTATGTGCACTTACTAACACGGAGATTCGTGGAAATCGTCAGGCATTCCCATTACTAAAGAAAAAACCTAAAGTAATGAAAATTTGTCAGGCAGATGGTGCTTTAGTTGCTTTGAATTGCTGCACTCTTGATCAAGTGTCTCAATTTTCTTCTCTTTGGAGCTATGTAACAGATACTGTTACATATCTTGTTACATATTTGTTATATGTTTTGAGAGCTATGTAACAGATACTGGCGATTTGTGGCATGAGATAAACAGAGTAGGATTTGCTGTTGGGACATTTAAGAATCTGTGGAGAGTGTGGGGAAATAGGTGTATACACAAAAAGACTAAAATTAGGCTGTTTAATAGTTTGGTTCTTTCTAAGGTTAGATATGGTAATGAAACATGGAACATTTGTAAGCACTTGTTTCCCTTTGTTCTGCTACCACTGCGAGCTACAGACATGTGCGTTTTCAAGCTCCTGACTTTACCTTAGAGTGCTTTTTTTTGCTGACTCTTTGGTTCAATCTTTAACTGCATGTTTCTCCTCCCTGTTTGAAGCACAAGGGATTCTTCAGCTACCTGTAGTAAGTGTTTTTTATATTCCATTACTACTGTAGTTTAGTTTCTTTGTTAGTTATTTAGCAGCCAGCTTTTAGAGTTTATATTTTTGGGTGTGCTTTGCTTAATCATTGTGTTTCAGAGATTTGATTGTTCCTGATAAAATGATGAGCTCTCTTCCTGGCTTCAAGAGGACAAAAGGTGGGTCTGCAATCTCTCCTGACATCTTGGGGTCAGACCCACCTCCTAAGTGTACTGCAAAATGAATTGTTATCAAAGTGCCTGCTTCTCGCCCAACTGAGAATCCTGCTACTTTAGGTAACTTGCCTCAACGACCCCACAGGACCTATTCTAGAGAGAGGGTTCCTGCCCCCTCCTATCCAGACAAAAAGTCTTACCATATGTGCTCTAACTCTGTGCCAAGAGACAAGACTTTACTTAGGTCCTATTAATCTCATGCCGCACATCACCATTATCTGTTACATAGCTCCCAAGATAATTAAACTGTGACACCTGCTCAAGACTGCAACCATTCAGATTAACTGAATCACAGCCTGCCTGACCAATTTTCATCACTTTAGTTTTCTCTCTGTTTATAACCAAATCTACTCTACTACCAGTCTCATCAACAATTCCAATGAAAGAGTTCATCTCCTCAACATCATTTCTCAAAATAGCCAAACCATCGGCATAATCTAAATCAGAAATTTTCTGATCACTAGACCATTTAAGGCCAAAATCTTTCCCTTGAAGTGAATTTCGCATAACATAATCAATAACCAAGCTAAAGAGAAAAGGAGACAAAATGCACCCTTGTCGAACACCAGAAGTAATGCTAAACCAATTGCTACAAGACTTACCAACTCTCACACATGACTCAGTGTTATTATAGAGAGCTTTCATTATGTTAACTAACTTGTCTGGTATACCATAAGATCTCACAATCAACCACAAATTATGATGATCAACAGAGTCGAAAGCCTTTTTGAAATCAACAAAGCTAGCAACTAAAGGTTTCTGAAACTCTAAACATTTCTCAAGAATCTGCCTAAGTGAAAATATCTGATCCACACATCCCCTACCACTTCTGAATCCACATTGCTCATCACGCAATTGACTGTCAACCAGATTTTTAATTCTATTAAGCACAATCATGGAAAGAACTTTACCTGGAAGAGAGTAGGCTGATACCCCTATAGTTATCACAAGAACTGCGATCACCTTTTTTGAAAATAGGGATAACAACGGCTCTGGTAAAATCCTTAGGAACCATGCCTTTATCATAAAAGATATTCAGAATTTCAGTCATCCAAGTGGTAACCAAAACATTCCCAGCTCTAAGCATTTCTGTAGCAATTTCATCTATCCCTGGGGATTTATGAAGTTTAAGTTTAGAAACAGCCAAAATAACTTTAGATTGTGTTATAGGGCCAATATTAAAGCCACCAATGCATCTATCGTCATTGCAAACAATGGGAATAGAACTAACCGCACTGTTTAGAGCATCACTGAAATGCTAAGCCCACCTAGCCATGACAGAATCCTCACCTTCTATAACCTTAACTTGTTTATCCTTCAATCCCTGTATACCTGTCCGTTTTCTACCACACAAAACATTAACTATCTGGTACAGCTTTCTGCTGTTGTGCTGTCTAACTGCTTCCTCGGCTTTGTCAGCCAAACCATCAAGCCAAAGATTCTTATCAGCAGCTAACTGATCTTTTACACATTTATTAAGTTCTCTGTAATGCTTTCTATTAGGACTAGTAGGGTATTGATTAAGGACATTCATTCCTGCAGTTCTTTCTTTCCGAAATAAGCCCAAGTGCCTTATCACTCAGATAATTCTGTCTCTTCTGCTCCTTTTTTCCTAAAAGAGTACTGTTAGTGTCCAAAAAAGCCTGTTTAAAATGATCCCATTCTTCCTCAACTTCAGTAGTAAGCATACCATGACTGTCATAATGACTAAGTAACCTATCATGGTAAGCTTTGGCTCTAACTGGATCTTTCAGAGCTTCCGTATTAAAAGTAAATTTTTTAACCCTAGCACAACACTTTTTAAGTTTAAGTTGCAACACACTTTTAACAAGGTAATGGTCAGATCCAATTTCAGCTCCCCTGTAAGACCTGGTATTCCTAACAGAACTAGCCCATTTGCTGTTAATTAATATATAATCAATCATATTCTTATGCAGCCCATCGGGTGAAACCCATGTGTACTTATGTATATCGCGGTGTTTGTAATAAGTGTTAGTTATTCTGAATCCATTGAGTTTACTTACCTGTAGGAGACGTTGCCCATTGCAGCTACCAATACCAAAAGGGCCAATCACCCCTCCCCAAAGGTCAGAATCAGTACCATCTTTGGCATTGAAGTCACCAAGAACAAGGGTAATATCTCCTTTCTTGACAGAATTCAAAATATCCTGAAGTTGTTCATAAAACCTATCCTTCTCATCCTCATCTTCAGTGGGGGCATAACAGCAGATAACATTCAAGTCTTTAACGCTTGTCTGAAATTTTGCTGTAAGAAACCTTTCATTAATGCACTCATATTCTAGAAGAGCATCACTAGCGTGTCTGCTGAGAAGCAGACCCACGCCTTGGTGATGCTTATTGTCGTCCCTTCCTGAAAAGAGAAATTTAAGATTATTTTTAAGAATCTGACCTTTATCTGTCCATCTGGTCTCTTGTAAGCCGAGAATATCTAAATTATAATGGTGGAATTCTTGTGTGAGGACATCAAGAGAAAAAGCTCAGTGCAGAGTCCTCACATTCCAACTACCTAAGGAGAGAAAATGGTTAGTGGGATGTTTAAAGAAACTATGTTTATTGAGAGAGGGAATGTCGACAATATCAAACAACCCCCTAATCGCAGACATGGGACAAAGACCCACCACTAAAGGCTGAAGTCATCTACACTGGAAGACTTCCTCCAATGTAGAATTTGATGATGCCAATAGACGCAAAGAGTTCAGGTGCCTACGATGACCTCTGCTCAGGATTATCCACCAACTGATAAACATATCCTGTGAATCTATTCACTTGGGGCTGTCAACCCACAAACAGAAATCATGGCGGAAGATTTTCCCTCCACAGAAGCCCACCAGTGCAGCAAAATCAGGATCCATAATCAAGTTCAGAGCCATATATCTGTCCAGTCCAGTGGGTTTATATGGTCAGCACCAGGACCCTGTGTGGTTGACCACTCCTCAGCAGGGTAGAAAAAAAAAGAAAAGTAGCCATAGTTGACCAGATCAGTAGGCCACACTAATCTGGCAGCCCTCCCCTTCCGTTCACTTTCACAAGAGAGTATCTCTTTTGAAAGGTACTAACGGTCTGCACCACGAGAAGGCAGGGTCAGACATTAGGTGCTAGGCCTGGCCGGTTCTATGCATCATCCTCTCAGGCCTTCAGGTCTTAGGGAGTAGCAACAGAGACAAGACACTAAACAAAATCAAAAGTAAATACCAAAGGATCAAAAACTCAAGAAATATCAAACCACACTGGATCGGGGCTCACATTGGCTGGGACAACGAGCTAGCAGACAGGAATGCAAAGATAGATAGCAAGTTAGAAAACGTAACGAACTCAGTTCCCCTACCTCTCAGCTATGTGAAAAATAAATTTAGGAAGTAATGGAAGAATGGCAGAATACACAGAACATCAATGATAAGGGAAGAGTATTCTACAAGTTCATTAAAGAAGTGAAGGAATCGAATAATTGCTATAATTTTTACATCAATCAATTCCTGATAAGACATGGGTAATTCCCCAGGTATTTCGTTAGAATAGGACGAGCAGAGAATTCCCTCTGTCGATGCAGTAGGGAGGGTGATAACAAACATTATCTCTTCGAATGTAACTTATTGAATCTGAAGTATGAACTGAAGAACATCAATCAAGATATTCAAGACTTACTCAAGCATAACAAGCCAAGAAAATTTAACAATCTCCAATGCCATGAAGATAATTTTAGAGCACTACGAAGACTTCTCTCAAGAGGTAATCACATAAAACTATTCACTCCCAGTGGCAGGAAGGTCTCTGGATATAAAGTAGGGCATTTTGAAGGTAGGTCGGGGTCTCAGACCAAGACCCCGAACTTTCTTCCTATATCTCTCTATATATAAATAAAAAAAAAAATAAATACCCCCTCAAGCAGCTGCTTGCCACAGAGGTCTGACAGGAGCCTGTCAGTTTATATGCCACAGTAGGAGATCTGAGAGGATGGCAGGACCTCAGCAGAAAAACGACACACACACATCCATGCCTAATTCCGGAGCTCGAACCCAGGTCCCTTAGATCAGTAGCCAAGCGTGCTAACCACTCGGCCACGGGACGGCATCTATATATAAAAACCAAATATATATATATATAAAAAAGTAAAAAATTATTTCCAAAATATCTCGTTTCTATGTCTGTGTTTTTTTTTTAAGTTTGTTATCAATATAAAAAACCAAAAAATAAAAAATAAAATTCACTAAAATAACAAAAATATCTCTTGGTGTTTGTGAATGTAAATCTGTGCAGTGTCAGTATACATATGTTCTGTTTGTCTAAAATAATTATTTCCTTTTAGTACATAATAATGTATTTTTTTAACTGTATAGTCAGTGTTATTTTAATTTGAATCTTTATTTCATTATCCCCCCCCCACACTTTCCCTCAACAGATTTGAACACTGACCTACATTCCGTTAACAGGTCGCGTCGTATGCTTTCCTCCCTTTTCTCTCCGCTCCTCAGTGCTCGTCCTACTGACTCCTTGTCTTCCTGCTTCCCACCCTCCCACCACACACCCTGCTAGCTTGCCAATGCAAATCCCTTCAGACGGCTTTGGCCAGCGCCCGTTAGCCAATCCCAACAACATAAGTTTGTCTCAGAACATGAACTTCACGATAGGTGAGCCTAATTCGTAGCCAGAATATATCTCTCCCGACTTCCCTGTCTAGGCACAGTTAAAATTCACAGATCATATTTCTTTTTATTACATATTAATCATTATGCATCTCATCTTTCCTCCTACTATTTATTATCTTATATTCTTATTCGGCACATGCTAATTACTAAGTGTACTTTTATTTAAACACTTTAAATTTCTGTTCACTTCCATGTTCCCCCCCCCCCCCCTTTCTTTTCTCCTTGTAATTACTATCTTATTTATTTAATCTGTACATGTCAAATACTATCTGCATTTCTGTTTAAATGTTTTAATTTCTGTTCCCTTAAATGCTTTTTTTATCCTTTTCTTAATTCATTTTCTTATTCTTTTATTCTGTACAAGTCAATTGCCATATGTACTTCTGTTTAAATGTTTTAAATTTCTGTTCCCTTCTGTCTCTTTCCATTTCTTTTTATGTCTTTTCTCCTCTTATTTACTCTGTTACTCTTCTTATTCTGTACATGCTAATCACTATGTGTACTTTTGTATAAGATTTTTTTTTCTTTCTTTAATTTTTGTTCACTTGTTTTTCTCTTCTTTTCTCCTTTAACGTATTATCTTACTCTATTATTCTGTACATGTCACAATTAAATTTAAAATTTAAATTGATATATGCAATACCATATTAAATTACTATATGTACTTTTGATTGAGCATTTTACATTTCTGTTCACCTCTTTTTTTTTCTTTTCCCATTTTTTCTATTTTCTTACTCCTTCATTCTGTACATGTTAATTAATTTGTGAAATTCTGTTAAAGTATTTAAACTCCCAAACATCTTTTTTTTTTTCCTTTTTATTATTTTATTATTCAATTCTGTCTTTTTTTTCTTTCATCTTTACCTAATTTTATTACCTTCTCTTACTCCCCACCTTGCCCACAATGAACAGGGTTATACTCAGTTAGCTAACCTGTCACCTAAGGTTAAATATATGTCTACCTGTTCTCAAGTCAAGAGGGTAGGTCTGGCAGTAAGAGGAGAATAGAGTGGGTATTTCCATCTACACGGATGACATCTGCATCTAGCTCCCTAGACAGGACCCTTCCTATGCTCAGCTCAAGATGAAAGCTGTGGCCACAGTCATCAAGTTCTTCGACAACCTAAGCCTCCTCACTCTTTCCATTATAAGACTGTAGCCATGGTTCACACAAAGAGAAGCTTTCCGCCCACCTTCCCTGGCCTCATGCTTCGACCAGACCATATCAAGGTTGTCAAACAGAAGTTCCTTGGTGTGGTCCTGGACAACAGGCTGACCTAGGAACCTCACATCCAGTAACTTAAGAGTGTTGCCACAGTGCAGAGAAATATACTGTCTTTCCTTGTTGGTACCCATTGGGGAAGTTCCTGCAAGACCCTCCTGGTCCTGTACCAGAACTTGATCCTCTTCTGCATCAACTACAGTGATCACCTTCTGAGCAATGCTTCTGCTTCACTGCTGAGCAAGTTGGCCACTGTCTCGGAATCTGCCCTAGCACACCAAATGCGTCTGTCATTGCAGAGACTGATGACATGCCTTTCTGCCTGTATAAGAAGAGAGATATACTGTGACATCTCTCGAGGCTCCATTCCCTCCACTTTAACCACGAGCTTCTCAGGAAACTGCAAGACAGGCCAGACTCTGCCATCGCCGTGTCTGCCACTGACTTCTACGACAGAGTTGTCTCTGTCTGTTCCGCTACTGGCAATGCACTCTTCTCTGACCTTCTACCCTGGAGGAATAGTGATCTTATGAGCAACATCACTGTCCCTTCTCTAGGTCGAAAAAGTGACTCAGATCCAGTGCCCGTCAGACTTCTCTCCACCTCTTATGTCACTGCACAATATGAGAGATGAACTGAGGTCTACACTGACGGATCTGTGGACCGGGAGAGGCTACATGCTGCCTCTGCCATCCCAGATACGGGCATCACCAGAGGTTTCCATCTCCCGCATCTTGTTTCCTCCACCTGTGCAGAGCTTCATGCTATCCTTGAAGCTGTACTCTTCATCCTCAGCCTCGAGAGTGCCAACTTTGTCATTCTCTGTAACTTGAAGTCAGCTTTGGAAGCTCTCCAGAAGCGAGACAGCAAGAGCTGCAACTCCTTCCTCATCCAGATCATGGAGATTTGCTCCAAGGTCACTTCTGCCAGAAGCGTGGTTCATTTCCAGTGGATCCCCTCCCATATAGGGATACCTGGCAATGAGCTCGCTGATCGCAATGTGAAGGAGGTACTGGAGAGTCAGAGGTATGTAACTAATTACCCTCTCTCTGTGACTGCAAGAGTTCTGTCTCACAAATGATGAGCCAGTATCGTCTTACCCCATGGCAGAGGGACAACAGCTGATCCTCATTCAAGTAGCTGATTGACCCTTCTCTCACTGTTTCTAACCTTGGTAACTTTCACCGATCTGAGGAGACCCTCCTTCATTGTCTCCGAGCTGGTGTCATCTACAGTAACCCTAAACTTCACACCCTCGGCAGAGCTTACAGTCCTAACTGTGCCACTTGCAGCACACCTGAGATTATCCCACGTTATGCTCAACTGCTCCCGCTACAATGCCAAAAGAGAAGCTTTGTTCCGGGAGCTTCTTGCTATCAGAACCACTGACTACTCCATCACCTCCCTACTTAGTAATCACCACAATGTGAAGCTGCAACGAATACGCTTCTAACTGGTCACTGATTTCTTTTGGAACATTGACCTCTTCTGCAAGGTCTAATGTTTCCTGTATTTCTTTCTCGAGATTAATACTCTTATTAGCTTAAAGAGATAGCTGAGAGGCAGTTTATTCTGCCTCCACATCTCGCTCTTCTGTTGTGACTAGTGTAGATGAACTTACAACACCTTGAACAGGAAATGAGATTTCTTTGTTTCTAGATGCTTATGCAGTATCTTAGGCATTAGATGGTTTGACTTTGTAAGTAATGATGTGGTTAGAAGGAGTCACAGCAACCACCTTTGAACAGCATTTTGTGAGAGAGAGACTGTGCTGGTTTAGCCATTTTGCTTGTATGTGTAGCTGCAGATTGGGAAACAGGATTATGAACAGCGTGCCTAAAGGCTTCATGAAATGGGGGATATTTAGAATGCCACAGGCAGATAATGTTAAACAGGACTCTGCTAGAATTGGCTTACAGTGGCCAAATGTAGCATCTGCAGCTCAGGACAGACAGGTGTGGACAACAAAATTATACAGGCTGGTAGGACCTCCATAGCCCATGGCTGCATGGGGATTTTATATGTATTGTATGCATGTATGTATGGAAGTTTGGAATGGGGGAAATAAAATGGTAAAAAGTTGGGTTTTTACGGGGTGTCAGAGTTTCAGAATAGTTTTTGGGGAAACGTACAGTGGGCTTTGAGAGGATTCTAATATAGTAGGGGATGGAATGTGTTTGCAAAAAGAATACTTGAAGATTTTGTGTGTGGTAGTGAACATGGCAGTTGTAACAAATGCAGTATATCTCGTTATAGAAGTTTGAGATGAATTAAGTGTTTATTAGTAATTATGTACAGTATAATTATTATTAGTATATTACAGTGATATATTAATTTGCTATATATTTATTACTTTTTTAATGTTATTAATAGGATTTAACGAAAATATTTAGAAGGATTTGGCAGCATTTTTTTAATGTAGAAATTTTGGATGTTGTAGAATTATCAGTGTGGAAAAATCACAGTTCACAATGATGCAGGAAGATTAATAATTTAGGGAAGGTTTTTTTTAGCAATATGAAATTTTTTTAATGTATGGTGGGTGGTCTATGGTTTTTATCTATAGCTTAATTGATTGTGCTGATTCCTTGTTTTTATTAATATCTGTATTAATAGTAATAGTTATTAATGTATTTAATCATAGAATTGATTTTTTTTTCTTTTCTGTTATTGTTATTAGTATTTGTGATTAGGAAGTTTAATATAGATATTTAATTGCTTAAAATGATGAGTAATATATTAATGAGTATAGAAATGTAATTAGCGTTGTGATAGATATTGCAGGTTGGAATGATGTTGGATATATGATTTCCTGTTGTTTTTTATGGTATTATTTAGTTCCCAGGGCTTTATTATAATTCAAATCAGCATTGTATTGTTTTTCATTTTCTCATATGTGTTGTCTCTGATGCAATCACTTAGTATCTGAGCTTCTTATAATTTTGATCAGTAGTGTATTATTTCCAATTTTTTTATTTTATGATGAAACAGTTTAGTTCTGGGGACTGCAGATCAACAGTGCACTGTTTCTGATTTTTTTGTTTTCATGAAATGTGTTGTCTCTGATGAAATATTTAAGTTTAGGGGGCTTTTTTATATTTCAGATCAGCGGTGTATTGTCTCTGATTTTGTTTTTGTGATATGTACTATCTGATGAGAATTAATTCTGTGGCTTTTTTTATAATGCAGATCGGTGGTGTATTGGTTCCGATTTTCTTCTTTTTGTGAGATTTATTATCTCTGATAGGATTATTTAGTTTAGAGGCCTTTTATAATTTGGATCGAAAATGCCTTGTTTTCAATTTTCTTGTTTTTAGAGATGTTTCCTCTGATGAGATTATTTAGTTCCAGGGGCTTTTATTATAATCGAGATCGGTAGTGCATTGTTTCCGATTTTCTTGATTTCAAGATTTGTCTTCGATGCAATTAATTCTGATGATTTAAGTTAATTTTTTTTTATGTTTGACTTGCTTAAAGAATTTAGATTTTGGGAATATGTTTATGGAATGTTTAAAATATTGCAAAAAGAGGGAGCAATTTGTATGTGGGAAGGCAATTGTTATGTTGTTTTAATTATGCTTGTGTGTTTGTGTATTTTTTTGATAATTTTATTTTTAAGTAATTCACAGTTGTAATGGATTTTTTTCTTTTTTTTTGGGGGGGGGAGATCATTTATGTTATTTGTTTAAATTGCAAATTACCATTATCACAGTAATGATATATGTTGCATTTGTTGTAAACTCGACTTATCATTACCATAACAATTTTTTTTTTTTTATCTAGAAACCACTATTGGGACTTGAACCTTTGAACTGTAGATTATGAGCGTGACATGCTACCGATTGAGACACCCTTGCCCTAGACATATATATGACAATTAAATCCAAATTGCCTTAACAAAAATACAATTAGATGAATAGCCCACCTATTCCCTAATAACAAGTTCATAACTTTTATTCAGCTTACATGGTTAGACCAGCAAAAGAAAATCAAGAACCACAGGCCACAAAAAGATACAAATGGACAATCCAATAAATCATTCTATATGCTGAAAAGCTACCAAAATATACATGTTCACTGACATTTCTTTACAAACCTTAAAAACAATGAATTATCACTCATAGTGCCATCTAGTGAACCATAAACTGCAGGTGTAGTCATGGACTTTAGTCATGTTTCTATATAACACTTTATAGCATGTATTAGGCCACTACTGCCATAGTCAAAGCATTATTTACCAGAAGCATGGGAAGAAAGGGATCATAACAGCTTTAATTTATCATCATCATCATCATCCTCAAGCAGCCATGGGCTATGGAGGGCCAACCAGACCGTGCAATTTAGTACTCCAAGCAAGTCTATCCTGAGCTACATCTACTGCATCTGGCCACTGAACACCAATTCTAACAAGGTCCTGTTTGACATTGTCTGCCCACCGCATCCTAGGTCTCCCCTTCTTTCTGAGGCCTTTAGGCACACTGTTCATAACCCTATTTGCCAATCTATAATTATTCATACGGGCAACATGGCCAAACCAACGGAGTCTCTCTCTGCACAATATGCTGCTTAAAGGAGGTTGCAAACTCCTTTGCCTAACCTCATCATTAGTTACAAAGTTGAACCACCTAATGCCCAAGATACTGCGTAAGCATCTAGTTTCCTGTTATCTAGTTTACAAAGAGTCCAAGTTTCACTACCATAACTAACCCTAGAAAGAACCAAACTATTATACAGTCTAATTTTAGTCTTTAGGTGTATACGCCTATTTCTCCACACTCTCCATAGATTCTTAAAAGTCCCGGCAGCAATCCCTATTCGTCTGTTAATCTCATGCCGCACATCACCATTATCTGTTACATAGCTCCCAAGATAATTAAACTGCGACACCTGCTCAAGACTGCAACCATTCAGATTAACTGAATCACAGCCTGCCTGACCAATTTTCATCAATTTAGTTTTCTCTCTGTTTATAACCAAACCTACTCTACTACCAGTCTCATCAACAGCTCGAATAAAAGAGTTCATCTCATCAACATCATTTGCCAAAAGGGCTAAATCATCAGCATAATCTAAATCAGAAATTTTTGCATCTCCAGTCCATTTAAGGCCAAAATCTTTCCCTTGAAGTGAATTTCGCAAACCAATTGCTACAAGCCTTACCAACTCTCACACACGACTCAGTGTTATTATAGAGAGCTTTCATTATGTTAACTAACTTGTCAGGTATACCATATGATCTCACAATCAACCACAAATTATGACGATCAACAGAGTCGAAAGCCTTTTTGAAATCAACAAAGCTAGCAACAAAAGGTTTCTGAAACTCTAAACATTTTTCAAGAATCTGTCTAAGTGAAAATATCTGATCCACACATCCCCTACCACTTCTGAATCCACATTGCTCATCACGCAATTGACTGTCAACCAGATTTTTAATTCTATTAAGCACAATCATGGAAAGAACTTTACCTGGAACAGAGAGTAGGCTGATACCCCTATAGTTATCAGAAGAACTGCAATCACCTTTTTTTGAAAATATAAGATAACAACAGCTCTGGTAAAATCCTTAGGAACCATGCCTTTATCATAAAAGATATTCAGAATTTCAGTCATCCACGTGGTAAAAAATATACCAAATAATCAGTTATTGATTAAAGAATGATGCCAAGTGATTGTTTTTAGTTATTAACGAATAAGGTTAATATTGATAACCACCATGATCATGGGCATCCACAGAGGGGGACAATCCAATCCCCCCAATCAAGTAAAAAATTCCACAAATTGTAATCCTATAACAAATTAAACGTAATTAATTTACATACATTATGTATGTGTTTTTGTATTGATGCAATACTGTATTATATAATCTACTTGTGGAAAAAAAAAAAACCTAAAAAATTAAATAATTAAATAAAAATTTATTGATGTAATTATTTGTCTCCAAGCTATGCCCCCCCCCCCTTGAAAATTTTCTGCGGACGACCATGATGAAATGCAGGAAAATCCTTGCATTGTTAAAGTTGCCTCCCAACATTAACACGTGAATCAACCTAACTGCAACTAAGCTTATATTTATACAAGAAATTGCACGAAATTATTTGCAAAAGAATCAAAAGTATACCATAGGTGTTATTTATAGATACTTCAATAAGCAAAACAAATTTGGCGTCAAACTGACCCAGCAATTGTAAAGAATGGTTAATACATTATTAACTCAATAAAGTCATGATACATATATCAAGATTATCACAATTCATAATTCACAATTTTACTCCAATCTTCACTTTTAACTATAAGAATACATACTAAATAATATCAAATTGTTTACATCTAAGTAACTCCTAAATAATGAAAAAAACTTATTTAAGCAGAGCTTACTTCATAATATGATTTTCGAACTTTAAAAAATGAAAACTTCGTAAAATTTCGAGGCAAACACCTTAAAGTACACGCCGAAAGAGCAGCCATGTTGCCCTGAAGTGTCGGTGTTCATTAAACTATATAGGAAACTGGAGGGGCTGCTTTACGGAGAATGAGTGAGGCCGCTTATCGATTACATTTACCTAGTCCAGGTGGCAAAAGCATTGAGCTATATACGGAATTGGGAACACTGCCTCTAATGCTCTGCCAGTGTAAAAGTGTGGCTTGAGATATCGCTTACTTTCTCCGAGCCCATGTGGCAAAACATGTCCGATCTACGTGATAACCTATGCAAAGTTGTCGTATTTATATTAGATATATTTGTAGTAAAATTAATTATGGCAGAAAGATTTTTTTGGTTTCGACTGTACCAATCATTGGGAAAAAGACTGTGAATTAATAATATTTCACAGATAATCACAAAACATATTTTTCTGTCAATAAAGAAATGTATCAATGTTAGCCAAAATGATTTTCACACAGTGGCGGTGAAGATAAAGATATAATCAAATCTATTTAAATACGATTTTCAACAATATTCGTTCAGTATTTAAATAGTTGCGGAAGCTGGAATATTTAATAATCTTCCATGTTAATCCAGTGAGAACTTAACTTGGAAGCTCTATAACTTCTAAAATATGCATTTAATGGAAAAATGACTGAAGATAAATTAAAGATCATAATCAAATCTGTTTAAATATCCATTTTCAACATTAGAAACTTTTGATTAAACCACGCGTTTTTTCTTTGGTGTATTTGCTATAAATTCCAAATTAGTTTTAGATAATTAAGCTTATATAAAAGATACATATGATGTATTTCAAGACTTTGTATTCTGAACTTTCTCCTGGGGAGAATTTCCTTAACAAAGTTCGGCTGAATCGGGAACAGAAAAGAAACGAGATAAAAGTGGGTGGGAAGCAAAAAACAAAACAAATCGACCTGAAAAATATAAGTGGGGAGGGGAAACAAGAGATGATTTCCAATGCAATATAACATTTTTCCCTCCGTTTTATAAGTCTTTAAAAAATGAAACATAAGTTTATTCTTCAATATCATAAAATATAAATAAGTTTAGTAATTTTTGTTCCTATTATCCTTACTTATTGCACTGAATATAATTCTAAAAAAAAAATCTTATTTTATGAAAAAGATGCAGCATAACTTTTATTTGATATGCAATTTGTTAACTAATCTTCAATGGGGTTAAATAACTGTTTCAAAACAAACGTTAACACAAAACCGAAGCTGAAAAAAAGCCGTTTATTGATAACTATAAAATAATTATTAACCTTCCAAAAAAAAATAGATTTTATTTAGCAATAATTGTAGAAATAGTCTGCTAATTTAATCAAAG
The DNA here is from genome assembly GCA_038380435.1 of Ryuthela nishihirai. Lineage (NCBI taxonomy): Eukaryota > Metazoa > Arthropoda > Arachnida > Araneae > Heptathelidae > Ryuthela > Ryuthela nishihirai. Next base: position 42,677,935 of record JAWZYU010000001.1, on the reverse strand, counting down.
GGTTTCAATCATCATTAATCCTGAATAAGAATCTTTTCGTACATGAAACAATTGCTATGTTATTAAGCAGTATTAGCTACACTAGTGACCTATACTAAGAGCACTTAAGAGATAGTAAGGGCGCCTCCACCCCTTCTTATCCCCATGGGACCATGGCCCCCTCCAAGAGACCCGCAAGTGTTTCATTTTTTCAACAGTCATCCAATTTCTTTTCCAAGAAAGAAGGCAAACCCCAGATTCCTTCAGTACCCGATATGAAGGCAAACGTAAAGACATATAAAGGATTTTGTATTCCAGAAATGACACTTTTCATCACAAAAGCCTTCGTATATCCCTGAATGACCCCCTCCACGAATGAGATCTATGACCGCCCCTCCATTCACAGAAGTATTTCAAATAAGATAGGAGTTTAAAAAACGACAGGCACAAGGGTGGCTGAGATTAAGATTGAAAAACCCATACCAAATTTTCTGAAAGTTAACAATTTTACAGCTACAGTTTATTATCAAGGATTACTCAGGGTGTACAAATGGTGTCGCAAGTCTTCACACTTTGCCAAGGTTGGGTTGTTTTACCTCTGAGCGGCACTTTTTTGCACACCATGGGTTAAATGGACAGATCAGATGGACCCCGAAGGCTCAGAGAAGGTTGGGGGAGGGGACCCACTGGAACAGCTGTTGGGAGACAGATGGTAGCCTCCGGTCAAGGCCATCCAGCGTGTTCTTTAACGTGCACAGGGTATGGCTCTCCCGCACACGGGGCCACGGCTTAACGTCCCATCCGACGGACGGCGGCCTTTCCAAGCCCATCGGTGTCCCCTACTGACCGTGGACAGGGCGGGGAATTTTGCGGAGATAAATCTCAACGTTGACCAAGCTGGGACTCGAACCTGGGAACTACAGATTACGAGCCTGGCGCGCTACCGACTGAGCCACCCCCGCCCCACTTTGCCAAGGACTGTTTAATTTTCGCTTCCCGAAAACATATAAAATCTGATTCCTCAACCATGCTAAAATTGGATTCCTCAGACTTACAAAAAGTGATTTCATTTCCGCTTGATGTTAGGCCCTCAGTTAACTTCATGACTGAGGAACCTGAACTGCACTCAGGCCAAAAAGTTTACAATGAACAAGATCATGATTTCCAGTCTTCTGATTTCAATGCCCACAAGAGGAAGTGTTTTAAACCCTCTTCTGACACTGTTTCGTCAGATGTTGTGGGTAAGCCAGTTGCTGCTACAAAGAAGTCTCATGTTGAACTGATATCTTCGTTGATTTTTCACCTGAAACAATTCGTGACTTTCAATCGGACTGTTTCAGATCCAGTGTCATCTCGGTGCTCATCTCCGAAGAATCGGTAGAGACTTACGAGGATGTGATTGACATCCTTAAATTCTTAACTAATCCACTCCTTGCTGCTTCAGAGTGGAAACTTCCAGCTAAGTTCAAAAAGCTAAAGAAAACAGTATCACCTACTGGTTTTGTAATAAAAAAGTTTAAAATCTACAATCTAGCCTTGGATCAGTGCCCACAGTCTCAGATTTTTTCAATTTAGGACTTTCTTCAGTTGATTCAACATGCTTAATTTTATTTTTTCTTATTATTTTGTATATTATTGTTATTTTACATTTAATCTTTTATTGTATTGAAATTTTTCAATTTCTTTCTTTAAATATGAGTTGGCTTAATTAGCCAAACTCTTTTTTCCTTTTCTTATAAGGGTTGAGAAGCCATTCTGTTGAATTTTATTATATATTTAGTTAATTATTTTCTCTAATTAACCTTATTAGAGATTTCCCCCTGTTTTAAAATGTAATTTAATAGAAATTATTGTTTACTTGAATTTCGCCATTTTTCGCCTCTGAGCCAATACCAAAATTCCACTTTTCTCATTGGCTGAGTGTTTATATCGGAATACTGTCAAAATTTTATGCTTTCTTCGATTAGGCTTAAACTTACTTTTTTACCTTATTTGGCTTTTTATCACCCTCTCTAATTTAAAATGGAGCCTTTATTATATTTTTTCATTTTTTTAAATATAAATTTTTATTTATATTTGAACAGGGAAATTAATCGCTATCCAGAGTCATGGCCTCTTTATTTAGTATTAAGAATATAATCCTTGAATTTCTTTATTTTTAGTTCACAATATTTATAAACAGAGAAACATTAATTCGAAATGCTACAGTTTCCAAATGGGAAAATATGTTGAGTCTTATGCTTAACTGCATCAAATTATAGGAACATACTATAAAGCAATAAAGTGCAATTACAATAAATTATAATGTCTACATAAAATGAATTTTTTTTTTTACTATATTTAAAATAAATAAAATTGTTTTAAAAATAATATTAGGCGATTTTTGATCAAATCGATTCATTTATTGGCGATTTAAAATTCAACATTAGCCAAATAGAAATCAAATATTTTTATATAAAATATTTCATGTATAAAATATGAAAAAATCTATAGAATGAATCAAGAAATTTGTTAATATAAAATAAAAAGCCTTCATGATGAAAAAGACTGAATAAAAGTATTATTTAAAATTAATCTTTCAAACGTATAAATATCTATATATCAGTCTTCAATATTTTTTGTTTCTCACAAAAAAAATGCATATTTTACTGGTACTTGAAGCCTTGAAAATTTTGAAGCAATTTCTTCTATTGAGTGTTTATGACTGATTCCAGATTTAAAAATATAGCATTTAATTTCAGAATTTTCTTTTTGATTGTTTTAGATAAAATACTTCTGAGGGCTATCCTTTATAGTCTACCTTATTCATGCACCCAGTGGGAACAATAAAGAAAGTCATTATGTTATTATTTTTGTGATGAAATCCGGGTTTTCCCCATAGGGTATCATTAAGGTACGTCTGTTTTACCACCTGGACTAGGAAAATGTAATCGTTAAGCGGTCTCACTCATTCTCCCTAAAGCAGTCTCTTCTCTTCCCTATATAGCTCAATGGTTCCCCCCCTCCCCGCATCAAATAATGCTATGTTTTCAGATCCCGGATCAATCATAAACACTCAATAGAAGAAATTGCTTCAAAGTTTTCGAAGCTTGAAGTACCAGTAAAATATGCATTTTTTTTTTCTGTGAGAAATAAAAAATGTTGAAAACTAATATATAGATATTTATGCCTTTTGAAATGTTAATTTTAGATACTTTTATTCTGTCTTTGTCATCTGAAGCCTTTTTTTATATTAACAAGTTTCTTGATTCATTCCAATGATTTTTTTTCATATTTTACATATTAATTATTTTGTATAAAAATATTTTATTTCTATTTGGCTAATGTTGAATTTTAATTCGCTAATAAATTAATTTGATCAAAAATCGCCTAATATTATTTTTAAAACAATTTTATGTATTTTAAATATAGTAAAAAGATTTCATTTTATGTAAACATTATAATTTATTGTAAATGCACTTTATTGCTTTATAGTATGTTCCTATAATTTCATGCAGTTAAGCATAAGACTCAACATATTTTCGCATTTGGAAACTGCAGGATAATCTGTTAATAAATATTGTGCACTAAAAATAAATTCAAGGATTATATTCTTAATACTAATCAATCAAGACTTTCTGTCGTTTTTTAAACTCCTATCTTATTTGAAATACTTCTGTGAATGTCATTTTGGCTAACAGTGATGCATTTATTTATTGACAAAAAAAAAACCTCAAGCAGCTGCTTGCCACAGAGGTCTGACAGGAGCCTGTCAGTTTATATGCCACAGTAGAACTGAGGATGGCAGGACCTCAGCAGAAAAACGACACACACATCCATGCCTAATCCGGGGCTCGAACCCAGGTCCCTTAGACCAGTAGCCAAGCGTGCTAACCACTCGGCCACGGGACGGCTGACCAAAAAAATATACAGGGTGTCTCAAAAATATAAGTACAAACTTTTAGGGAGAGGTAGATAACATCTAAAGGAATGAGAACTGCATAGGAACCCATAACTGGAAACGTCACTGTAAGTTAATAGGCGGCGCTGTTCATCAGTGCGCTAGAGGGGAAATTTCGGATTTCCTCATTCGCGCGGTAGTCGGATTACGAAGAGCATGCAAAGACCACTCAACAAATGTATCAAGAATGCTTCCCACACAGACATGTACCGGGCCACCGTTTGTTTGCGCGTGTGCATCAAAATTTGTGTGATTATGGGTCATTAAGAGGCTTTGGGTTGGGTTGCTTTACCCCTGAGCGGCACTCTTTTGCACACCATGGGCTAAATGGCCAGGTCACAAGGACCCCAAAGGCTCAGAGAAGTTTGGGGGAGGGGACCCACTGGAACAGCTTTGGGAGACAGATGGTAGCCTCCCATCAAGGCCATCCAGCGTGTTCTTTAACGTGCACAGGGTATGGCTCTCCCGCACACGGGGCCACGGCTTAACATCCCATCCGACGGATAGCGGCCTTTCCAAGCCCATCGGTGTCCCCTACTGACCGTGGACAGGGCGGGGAGTTTTGCGGAGATAAATCTCAACGCTGACCGAGCTAGGACTCGAATCTGGGAACTACAGATTACGAGCCTGGCGCGCTACCGACTGAGCCGCCCCTCATTAAGAGGCAGCAGAACTGAGGGCAGTTCACGATCGACGCGTACTCCCACCATGAAAGAGTGTTGGATGCTGTGGAGACTAATCCTAGTACTAGCACACATCGTTTAGAACATCACTGAAATGCTCAGCCCACCTAGCCATGACAGAATCCTCACCTTCTATAACTTTATCTTGTTTATCCTTCTATCCCTGTCCATTTTCTGCCACACAAAACATTAACTATCTGGTACAGCTCTCTGCTGTTGTGCTGTCTTACTGCTTACTCAGCTTTGTCAGCCAAGTCATCAAGCCCAAGATTCTTATCAGCAGCTAACTGATCCTTTATACGTTTATTAAGCTCTCTGTAATCCTTTCTATTAGGACTAGTAAGGTACTGATTAAAGACATTCCTGCACTTTCTTCTTTCTGAAATGAATTCAAGTGCCTTATCACTCAAATAATTCTGCTCCTCCGCTTTTTTTTTCCTAAAAGGGTACTGTTAATTTCGAAAAAAGCTGGTTTAAAATGGTCCCATTTTCCCTCAATTTCAGTGGTAAGCGAACTATGACTGTCATAATTACTAAGTAACCTATCATGGTAAACTTTAGCTATAACTGGGCATTTCAGAACTTCAGTATTAAAGGTAAATTTTTTAACCCTAGTACAACACTTCTAAAGTTTACGTTGCAAGACGCTTTTATTAAGGTAATGGTTAGATCCAATTTCAGCTCCCCTATATGACCTGGTATTTCTAACAGAACTAGCCCATTTGCTGTTAACATATAATCAATTATATTCTTATACAACCCTTCAGGTGAAACCCATGTGTACTTATGTATGTCGCGATGTTTGTAATAAGCATGTTATTCTGAAACCATTGAGTTTACTTACCTGTAGAAGACATTGCCCATTGTCATTGCAGCTACCAATACCAAAAGGGCCAATCACCCCTCCCCAAAGGTCAGAGTCAGTACCAACTTTGGCATTGAAGTCACCTAACACAAGGGTAAGATCTCATTTCTTGACAGAATTCAAAATATCCTGAAGTTGTCTGTAAAACCCATCCTTCTCATCGGCATCCTCAGTGGGAGCATAACAGCCGATAACATTCCTCTTTAATGCTTGTCTAAAATTTTGCTGTAAGAAACCTTTTATTAATGCACTCATATCCTAGAAGAGCATCACTAGCATGATTGCTAAGAAGGAGACTCCCGCCTTAGTGATGCTTTCCATCCTCCCTCCCTGAAAAGAGAAATTTAAAGTTATTTTTAAGTATCTCACCATTAGCTGTCCATCTGGTCTCTTGCAAACCTAGAATATCTAGGTTATAGTGCTGGAATTCCTTCGTGAGAACATCATGAGAATGATGTATTGTCCTCACGTTCCTGGGGCAGGGGTGGCTCAGTCAGTAGCGCGCCAGGCTCGTAATCTGTAGTTCCCAGGTTCGAGTCCCAGCTCCGGCAGCGTTGAGATTTATCTCCGCAAAATTCCCCGCCCTGCCCACGGTCAGTAGGGGACACCGATGGGCTTGGAAAGGCTGCCGTCCGTCAGATGGGACGTTAAGCCATGGCCCCGTGTGCGGGAAAGCCATATCCTGTGCACGTTAAAGAACACGCTGGATGGCCTTGACGGGAGGCTACCATCTGTCTCCTAACAGCTGTTCCTGTGGGTCCCCTCCCCCAACCTTCTCTGAGCCTTCGGGGTCCATGTGACCTGGCCATTTAGTCCATGGTGTGCAAAAAAGTGCCGCTCAGAGGTAAAACAACCCAACCCTCACGTTCCTGCAGAGAGAAAACGATTAGTAGGTTTTTTTTAAAGAAACTAGGTTTATTGAGATAGGTAGGGCCAACAATATCAAACAGCCCCCTGATCGCAGGCATGGGGCAAAGACCTGTTCCTCTTCCGCTAAAGGCTGAAGTCACCGATGCTGGTAGGAACTTAAGGCAGCACCTTTTCAAGTGGATTTTTCAAGAGCCTATGGCCTGCCTGAGACACATTACTCCAGTTTAGGCTTGACGATGCCCATCTAGCTAAGTGAGGTTCAGGTACCTGCGACGGCCTCTGATTAGGATTATCCACCAGCTGATATAAGGTATCCCATGCCTCTGTTCACTTAGGGCTGGCAACCCAGAAGCAAACAGAAAACACAGCAGAGGCCCAATATCCTGAATAGAGGATCTCTCAACAGTGGCCCACCAGTTCAGCAAGTCCAGGATCCATAATCAAGCTCAAATCCATAAACAAGTCGTCTAGTAGGTATAAATGGTTAGCACCAGGACCCTGTGAAGTTGACAGTTCCTCAGCAGGGTTGAAAAAAAAGAAAAAAGTGAAACGCAGTAAATCTATTAAAATATGTTTAATCATTAAAGTGGTGTGAAAAAACTCACTTAGGTTTGTTGTTTGCCCGAAGAAGAAATGAATGACCTAAGTGGAGCCGAGCAAGTACAACTTCCTCCTTGTGATTCCTGCAAAAAGAAAACTGCAACTGTTTGACAATTGTCTTGATCTCGAAAAGCTTGTTACCAACCTGTTCAGACCAAGATCTCTGCCATTGTGCCCGGCAACCTAAGTGGCGTTGCACCTCCTTTCCTCCAGGACAGTCGCAGGAATATGCCAGATGGTCACCACTACAGTTCACACAGCTTGCATTTTCTGTTGTACAGTTGGGATCAAGGTGATCCTTGCTGACACAGCGAGCACAGGTGGGTTTGCCCTGGCAAGTTGTGCAGACATCACTGTATATTTGGCACTTAAAGCAGAGTAGAGGATTCGGTATGTACAGTGGTACCTCGCAATGCAAATAACCTGCCTTGATGAAAGAAGGCAGGCATGGAGTGTTAAAGATTATAATCTGTACCTGGGTGGGTACCAATTTACCATCATGATGCGTCGTAACCCAGTGGACAGTTGTTACTCCCTCAGGAATGAGCTCTGAGAGGATTTCCTCCTCAGTGACTTGGAGAAGGCCCAACTCAGTTATTACACCCTGAGATGAATTCAAATGTTGTGGGGAGTGACCACCACAGCCACCCCCACCAATCTCTAACCTTCACGAGCAGTTCCGAGTGTTTGGAACAAGTGGTCTTAACCTGCAAGTCGCCAGATCGTAAGTACTTGATGGATTTCGGTTCACCTGCAAGACCTTTCAAACCTTTGTTCACAAAAAATGGGTACATATCCCCAATTACTTGATCACCCATAGAGTGGATGATCAGGAATCTTGGAGATGAAGACACAGACGAAGATAACAAAGACAACGAAGATAGGAGCTCAAGCAGAGCCCTCTTAGTAGCATTGATCGAATCAATTGTATCATCAACTCTCATGATTATTGTTCTATAGTTCAGTTGCCACTGTCCCCACCCTCCACCAACAAGGGACACCCAGTTAGGCGCCAGGGCTACAAGGGCACTATACCCACACAGTGAGTCAGGCCCTCACAAATGAAATGAAAAGAGAAATGTGTGGAAATAAACTTCACAAAAGGAACTAAGTGAAAAAATAACAAAATTGCGAACAACCAAATTGGCCTCACAAAAAAAGGATAACTATAAAAGGAAAATAAATTCTGGGGAAACTTGCAAACCTGTACCCTGACAGGAGCAAGTTACTCACCACTCTGCATAGTTGATCCTAACAGGTCCTGCCTACCAGCTGATTGCTCCTGGGGGAGGAGGCACCCCATGAGCTCCTGTTTACGCCCAGCCCCGTGTCAATCAGGCTCCCCAATGGGCAAGGTGGCCAAAGGGGACCCTGCCAGTCATGAGCTGAGGAGTGAAGACTGCATCTCCCAAGCAACTACCAGGATCCTCCTTTTGTGGGACACAGGTCTCCGCACACAGCAACACACGGGTAAGAATTCAGGACCCTGTGAAGGTATCTGAACCAGCATAACCTTCCCAGGGTGGTCCCCTCAACACAGACAGGAGCTTGCACTGAGGGGCTTCAGGGATCATTATTGGGCCCAATTTTTTTTAGTTGTTTTATCAATGATATTTTTTACATTAATTTTCATGGTGAAATAATTGCATTTGTATATGTTACTGGTAATGATTTACAGATGTCTCAATATATAAAGAGTAATGTTCACTTACTTTATAAATCGTTATCAAATAGTAAAAAAATACCCCCTCAAGCAGCAGCTTGCCACAGATGTCTGAAAGGAGCCTGTCAGTTTAAACACCATAATAGATCTTTGAGGATGGTGGAACCTCAGCAGAAAAATGACACAAACATCCATGTCTTATCTGGGGCTGGAACCCAGGTTCCTTAGATCAGTAGCCAAGCATGCTAAACTGCTTTTAAATTTAAATATGACAAAGTATATGAATTTTTCACTTAGTAATAATAGGTTATCAATTTGCACTTAATAAAGGTTATCTGAAAAATTTTGAAATTGAATTCCATTCTTGTGGATCAATAGGTGAATCCAAATTATATTTGTCCATCAATTCTAAATGTTTCAGAAATTAAGTATCTTGATGTATTTTTTGACAGATAACTAACATGGGAAAGTCATACAAATTTTATTATGAAGAAACTAAAATTTCCTATAAATAGATTTTATATATTAAGAGATGTTTTAAATAGGCACTCTTTAGTTATTTATTACTTTTCATGTGTACAGTCTCACTTAAATTATGCCCTTCCAATATGGGGAGGTGAAAGTAATATGCAACTGAGGTGAAAGTAATATGCAACTTTTAATTTGATATTTATAAAAAAAATCTGTCAAATTTCCAAATGAAAGTTGGTTGGTTGTTTAGGGTTTTATAGCGCATTAACATCTAAGGTATAATGTGCCAAACGAATGTTCAAAATAAAAAAAGATAAAAGTCATGAGACCCTCAACCAATTTTTAAAAATACACTAGAAATTTAACAAGACAAAGGTTGAACAATAAAATGACAAGCAGTGAATAACAATAAACAAATGTAGAAATATTTTGTAAAAATAAAAGTAACCAGGTGTAAACAACCTGGTTTAATCATATATATAATAAATAGACGAGTAAAATTATAGACGAGTAAAATAACCTGTAAATTGTAAAAATTGAAAGACAGCGTTAAAACAACAATAACAAATGTCCGAGTGTAAGGGGCTTGGACGTAAAATCATGAAAAGTAAAATACAAACGTTGTTCTAGATTAAAACACGGGCAATGAATTAATATATGTTTGATAGTTAAAATGGTGTCACAAAACTCACACATTGGTTCGTTGTCCGCCCATAAAAGAAACGAATGAGTAATAAACGAGTGACCTAAGCCGAGCAAGTACAACTTCCTCCTTGCGATTCCTGCGGTAACAAGACTGCCTTGGTTTGATCTCAAAGAGCTTGTTTGTAAGCTGTTCTGACCAAGATCTCTGCCACTGTGCCCGGAGTTCGATAGTAAAATGTTGCTGGAAATCCAGATATGGAACCGGCAACAGAGAGTCGGACAGGGGTGTGGCTGACCTGGCGGCAGCATCTGCCAAATCATTGCCCCTGATTCTGACGTGACGGGCACCCAACAGAAATGGATGGTGGTTGTCGCTGCCAGACGATGCAGCTGCTGGTGGATCTTAGTAAGAACTGGGTGAGGCCGATGCCTCACCAAGATCAAAGCCTGTAGCGAGCTAAGCAAGTCGGTGTAAAGCACACACAGACGATGATGATGCGTAGCCGCTACATGGTCCAAGGCAAGACTGATAGCGTGCCACTCTGCAGTAAAGATGGAACACTGCAGTGGGATCTGGTCTGCAATGATTACATCACAGCAGACCATGGCTGATCCCACTGATGTGCCGGACTTCGAGGCATCTGTAAAGACAGGCAAAAAGTCTGGGTGCTCAGCACGATGGCTGGCAAAGAGTTGCCGGTACACACAGTCGGGTGTAAAAGCCTTCCCCATCCTGCACAGGGAAAAATCACAGGAAGGGGAAACAGCGAGCCATGCTGGAAGCGGCTCGGCTGTGCGATGCTATCGAGACTGGTGTTGATGTCTCTGAGGTAGCCTCGGATTCGCAAACCAAAAGGACGAATGCCAGTCGGCCAATTTGTGTAAAGCATTTCCCACTTTGGACTGAAAACGCAATCCCAAGTGCGATGGCCAGGCAGGGATCGCAATTTAGATCCATATTGTAGGTACAACTGCTGACAGCGAAGAGATAGAGGGTTCGTCGGTCTCGACATAGAGTCTCTGGACCAGTCAGGTGCAGAAGGCATCCGTGCAAACACAGAAAGCCTGATGATGGAGGGGGTCCAGCACCTTTACCACCGAATCCCGGGCGGAGTCGTACACCTGGGATCCGTAGTCCAGTTTCGATTGGACAAGTGCACGGTAGAGGTAGAGCAAAGAATATCGGTCCGTCCCCCAAGAAAGGGAGGAGAGGACCTACTAGAATTAATCTTGACAGCGAAAAGCGTAACACTCAGAACACAGCCTTGTAATAACTATATTATCACAATGTATGCTGTACAATTAGTAAAAACTCCTTATAACTCAAAATGTGAGGTACTATTAAATATATTTTAACATATTTTAAACTCGTAGACGATTTTAACTGTTTAAAATAGTAACTCTAAACGCAAAGTATGCGGATGGTGCAATAGTTCTTCTACAACTGAACTCTGTACAAAAGTATAGCATAAATAATTGCAGCATAACTATTCAGTGTTAACCTTCAAACTGCTCTGACTTGGTTAAGTAACGGATGTTACGGCGTCATCATAGCAAATTGGTATAACAAAGCTTAACTGCAGTTAGAAGAAATTCAGTAAACTTTAATGCAGTTATACATATATCTAATGACTGCATCAGTGATAAGAATATCGATATAACATCATGCCTACAACTTCCAAGGACTGGTTTCTTTGCATAACAACATCTTTGGCTACATGAGATGTCTACAATAGGCTTAGCAAGTGCACCAACACAAGAGTTTTGGACATATTGCATGGAGTAAGTGTTTGTGACATCAGACTGTGCTAAAGTAGCAAGTAGAGTAGATATACCAGACTATGAAATACAGGTAATTATGTTTGCAATTTTATTGTCTAGTATACATTGTAAATATATAATGCTATATTTATGACTTGAATTTAAGTTAAGAAATAAGTTGGTACATATATTACAATAAGGTATCACACTGTAGGTTAAACCCACTATGAATTGTAATAACTTTTCACTCCACATTTTGAGTTACAAGGAGTTTTTACTAATTGATTGTACAACATACATCGTGATAATATAGTTATACTATTAGCTGTGTACTTCTCTTTATTTAACACAGCCTTGTGGCACCCCCTGTTCTTGGAGGTACGGCCACGACAGAGTGTTCCCAGCAGAGACAAGAATGTGTCGATAAAAGTTGGAGATGAAGATTGGCATGTGACCTCGCAAGTCGAAGCTATGGAGGTCATGAAGAATGCTGAATCTTCATGCCGTACGCTTTTTCGATGTCAAAGAAAATTGCCACATGGTGCTCTCGATGTAAAAATGAATTCCTGATCGCCGATTCAAGACGGATCACGTGGTCTAAACTAGACCAGTGCCTACGAAAGCCACACTGAGTGTTGGAAAGAAGGCCGTGATGTTCCAAATACCAGGCCAGCCTGGTATTTACCATTCTCTTCAACATCTTGCAGACGCAGCTCGTCAACGCAACTGTACGATAATTTGAAGGAATCTTGGGATCTTTGCCTGGCTTAGGGAAAGCCAAGATGATGGCCTCCTGCCAGGAGTCCGGAAACTGCTCCTCGATAAAAATGCGGTTGAAGAGTCGAAGCAGTCGATCCTTACTAGATGGCGAGAGATGTTGGAGCATAGCATAATGGACATTGTCTGGCCCAACAGCAGATGCACGAGAAGTGTGCAAAACAAGGCGAAGCTGCTCCGCTGTGAATGGCCTGTTGTAAGACTCCAGGCATTGGAATCGTAGGACAGCGGAGAGCGTTCGGCCCTGCTCTGCTGGGCCAGAAACTCGGGGAGTAGGAGGATAGAGAAGAGATGGAGGAGAATGACTCCCCCAGAGTGTTGGCAATTGCTTTGGGATCCCCAATTGCCTGTCCATTGTACTTCAGGATCGATAGCGAGTGGGACTTGAATTCCCATCCATCTTCCGGACTTTATCCCACAACACCTTAGAACTGTTTGTGCGGGTTATAGAAGCTGTCCAGCCCCACAACAACAGGCTTCCCAATGGCAAGGCAGCCAAAGGTGACCCTGCCAGTCATGAGCTGAGGAGAGAAGACAGGGACCCCCAAGCAACTACCAGGATCCTCCTTTCCCGGGACAGTCTCAGCACAGGGCAAACACGAGGGGCGAGCATTCAGGACCCTGTGAAGGTACCCGAGCCATTGGAACCTTCACAGGGTGGTTCCCTCACCGTGGACAGAAGCTTGCACCGAGGGGTCAATAAATACAAGAATTACAACGACTAGAAGAAATCCATCACTCTGTCAGACATAACATCAACTTAGCAAGCGAAAGAACCAAAATGTGATACAACAGTAAAACAAATGGTTTCGATTAAGATCTTGTCTGGCTGTACAATCTACATAGAAAGAAGAAACTTTCTCCAAAACATCAGAAACCTTGGGAAGATCTGTATACAGTAGTTAACAGGATTAACGATGTGGTGTATCGCATCCGTTGACGTCCAACTACAAAATGCAAGGTGGTTAATGTGGATCGTATGGCCCGTTTCATAGAAGAACTAAAGAAGCTTCAGAATTGTTCGGGACAAACAAGACCTAAGGAGAGGGCAGTGTTATGACAGATGAATATGCTATAATGCATTTATGATAAACATGTCATGAACGTTCACATATGCTTCTGCGTGAGAATTATGCACTAATTATATTAAAATTATAATTTTAATATAATTATTATAATAAAAATATTTAATAATAATAATAAAATTATAATTTACTGCCATAAGTTACTTTTTAATTGTCTGCTGAGTTTTATGATTATCTCTATATTTTCATAAAACTATATTAAGAGAGTAATATGGTTTCCCATAATCCCTAGATAGTATGGAACAATTCACATTTCTTTTTCCATAACACCTGCTTGACACAGGTCTGACAGGACCCTGGGATAATAATACACCACAGAAAATATGTGTAAGGAAAGCAAAACCACAGCAGAAATATACAAGAAAGCAAACACCCATTTCTTATTTTAGACTAGAAACTGGATCCTCCAAGTACACTATACACTTAGTCACTGGAATGCTAAATGTTTTATGAAGTGAACCCTAATATAAGCTACCTTATGTCCCACTTTTGTGTTGGAATTGCTCCAAATTTGTCATTGGTAGTTCCAATGGCAATGGGGAATGTCTCCTACAGGTAAGTAAACTTAACGGTTTACGAATAACTAATACATACTACAACCACCAGGGCATTTATAAATATATGTGGGTCTCACCTGATGAGTTGCACGGGAATATGATAGATTATATTTTAATTAACAGCAAATGGGCCAGTTCAGTTAGGAATACCAGATCATACAGGGTAGCAGAAATTGGGTCTGACCATTACCTGGTCAAAAGTGTCTTACAGGTGAAGTTTAAGAAATGTTGTGCCAAGATTAAGAAAATTACCTTCAACATCGAAGGTCTGAAAGATCCAGATATAGCCAAAGCATACCATGATAGGCTACTTATTCATTATGACAATCATGGTTTGCTTACTGCTGAAGTTGAGAAAGAATGGGATCAGTTTAAACAGGTTTTTCTTGAAATCAACAGTCCTCTTTTGGGAAAAAGGGAACAGAGGACACAAAATTATTTGAGTGATAAGGCTATACAACTTATTTTTGAAATAAGGAAGTGTTGGATTAATATGAATCAACACCCTACTAATCCTAATAGAAGGCATTACAACCAACTTAATAATAAAAGCATCTGCTTTTTTAAGTTAAAATGATAATCTTTTTATTCTCTTTGTTTAACAAATCTGAGCTAAATAAATGTTTTTATTTGAATATTTTAAATATAAATTTCAGTATTATGAAGCAAAAGTATTGGTCACTGGCTTAAATTTCCATCCTTTAACTAAGTGCCAAAGTAACAAAAATGTAAAAGTTATTAACATGGTGAATTCTGATCCATGATGATGTTATGTAACATTTGTGATGTTCTTATTATATTATGTAATAGCCATAATTCTGGGAAACCCAACAGATGGACATGTGTGATGTCATCAGTGGCATAAATTATTGGTTTCCCCATGGTTTTATGGGTACCAAAGCGACCATTCCCAAATTTGATGGGGTAGTCCCACTTGGTTCTAGCCCTGTTGGGGTAATGAATATCAGGTTCTCAGCTTGGTTCCTCGAAAAATGTCTTAAATTTCTGGAGGTACTTGCTGTCGCCTACCTTCTGAATGGAGTAGTATGGTGGAAAGTTTTGAATGAAGTAAGAATTATGAATGGGCATAAGTTTTGTGCCAAACGTTTGGCATGAGTTTAACTACTATAATATATTCAGTCTTAACAATCAGAGAATATTTCTAAAGTAGCAAATGACAACAATACTTATACTCCTCCTAGAGCAGTGAAAATTTAATGTTGCTAGGAGCTTCAGCAACAAGACTGATCTAAAGAAATAGTTATAAATTTATATCATTTTGATTTGAATTCTAATCATTGGCACTTTTCTGAAATATAAGATTCATATACAGAGTCAAATAGCTTCTTACAGAAAACTTTAGCTTTCAGTTTGGTGCAAAGCAAGAATATGCCTGAAATTTTGCGATGTAAGGAATACGTTTCTTCAGGTGGTGGAGCAAGCCTATACTGAAGCATAATGGGAACTAAATGGTGAATTCGATGAGTAATGGACTGCTGACCAAAATCAAATGGCTTATCACTAGCAAAAGCTTCTCCAAGTATCATTACTGCATCTATATGAGCCTTTTCCATAACCTGAAACAGAATAAAAATATATAACTATCAAATTATGTTAGTGGTATTATTTCAAATATTCCATATTTAGCCATAAAGTTAAAACATAATAATTGCCTAAAATATTCCCTCGAATGTTGCTATTACTCTTTTAGAGTTTAAAATTTTTCTAATTAAAACATAATCGGTATATTTAAATATTATAGTTCTCAATTATTGTAATATTTTAATCAAATTTTACATTAATTTCCTGAGCTACTTGACACTGTATTATTTGTGGATGGTCGCCGTATTTATGGGCAATATAGTCAACCTCCAAGCGTTCTAAAACCATGTTAGGTGCTACAAGTAAAGTTTGATTGATATTCAGTATTCACCTTTACATTGGTTGGGGTTTTATGGTGCAAGAGCAACAAAGGTTATGTTGCACCAAAAAGGGATAAATAAAAGGGTAAGAGACACTGAACCCACAACCAAAGTTAAAATCAAAACACAATTTGTAAAGGACGCTACGAAAACAAAAAAATACATAATAGTGAGTATAAAAATTTGGGTTAAAAAAAAACGAACAAGAGAAAATAAAAGTAAAAATTCAACAATGGGTGTATGAGACCCATGTAAAAAAGGGAAACAAGTGTAAATTTCATAACACAAAGTAAAAATAACTAGTAAAACATAAAAATTTGAAATAAGGAGTTAAAAATTGAATCATTGGTTAAAAGGTGTCCGAGTGTAAGGGGCTTGGAGATTATGAACCAAAATAATCTCACAGTTAAAAGCAGGGGATGAGATTTAAATATGTTTGGTAGTTAAAATGGTGTCACAAAACTCGCACTTAGGTTTATCATTTGCCAATAGAAGAAATGAATATGTAATAGACGAATGACCTAAGTTGAGCCAAACAAGTACAACTTCCTCCTTGCATTTCCGGAAAAAGATGACTGCCACAGTTTGATGAGGGGCTTGATCTAAAAGAATTTGGTATCAGTCTGTTCTAACCAGATCATTGCCACAGTGCCTGTAGCTCAATGGCAAAACATTGCTAGAAGTCCAAGTATAGAACTAACTGACAGTGGAGAGTTAGACAGGGGGGTGGAAGATTTGGCAATCATTGCCCCTTATCTTGATGTGACCAGGCACCCAAAAGATGAAGATGGCAGTGGTGGCTACCAGATGATGGACTTCTGGCAGATCTTGTAAAGAACAGGATGAGGCTGAAGCCTCAATGAGATCTAAACCTGTAAAAAATTAGGCAAGTTAGTGTAAGCACACACCAACAATGATGCTTAGCTGCTATGTGGTCCAAGGCAAGACTCAAGGCAGGCAACTCTGCAGTGAAATAAAACATTGTGATGGGATCTAGTCTGCAATGATAGTATCACAGCAGACCATGGGCAATCCACAGATGACGTGCTGGACTTCAGGTCATTTGTGAAGAAAGGCATAAAGTCCAGATGCTCAGAATAGAAGCTAGCAGAGTTGCTGACACACACAGTCAGGTGCAAAGGCCTCCCCTATCCTGAAGGAGAAAAATCACAGGATGGGCAACAGTGAGCAATGGTGGAAGTGACTCAGTTGTCAACTGGGCAATACTATAAAGACTGATATCTTACAGTATTGAGTGAGGTAGCCTCAAACACGTAAACCAAAAGGTTGATTTTCAGTTGGGCTATCATGATAAAGTGTTTCTTTATCATGATAAGTTTTCTATCATGATAAAGTGTCTGAAGGCTGAAAACGCAGTCCCAGTGGGATGACCTGGAAAGGATTAAAATTTCGAAGCATATTGTAGTGGCAACTGCAGATGGCAAATAAATAAAGATGGTATGTGGGTCTTAACATAAAGACTCTGGGCCGGTGCAGTGCAAAATACCCCAGTGCAAACATGGAGAGCACAGAGTTTTTGGATTTCTCTTAAAAACCTTTAACATGCAAATAGTTTGAAGGATAAACTTCAAAATTTTATTGATGAATGACAGAGAATTTTAATGCTATTTTAATGGAGAGCCTGATAGTGAATAGGGTTCAGCACTTTCACTACTGAATCCTGGGTGGAATTGTACACCTGGGATCAGTAGTAGAGTTTTGACTGGACAAGTAGAGGAGGAGCAAAGAGCATCAGTCCATTCCTCCCGAGAGGACCTTCAGGATGCCCACATGCACTTGGACATGAGAGGATGTACATGAGGTGGAAAGTTCAATTTCTGGTAAAAGATGAGACCACAAAACTTTGTCTCCACCACAAATGGAATGATGGTACAACCAAACCATAGCTAGGGCTCCAGATGATTAAGCTTGTGACAAAAGTGCACACAAGCGGTCTACTGTGGAACGAACTGAAACAAATTGGCATTTGCCCAAACCAAGAGACTGTTCAGGGCATTTTGCAGTTGTTGTTCAATAATCCTCATGCTGGATAAAGAGCAAAAGATGCTAAAATTGTCAACATAAATGTTACAGTCGGAGGAAGTTGCTACTAATGGAATTTTCTTTGTGATGGTCCACCCATTCACTTTTACTTTTCCTTAACCAGTTTTATTTTATTTATGTTATATATATTATTTTGAGGCTTTTATTTTTTTAGTTGGCCATCATTTTTTGTCATTCCAAGCCATGAAAGGAGTTGTGGATGCACAACTCCGACTTTTGATTGACAGCCGCTAATGCACATGTTTAAGACGTGCCCCCTCTTGCATCATAGTTAACGTGATTGTCAGATTATGCAAATGTTTTATCCAGCATGCAATGCACATTGTCAGTTGTATGCTGCATGTTATACTAAGCAACATTAGGTCACGAAATCAATATGGAGTTAGGAAGCTAGGAGTTAGTAGATGTGAGGGAATCAGTAGAGTGTCAGTAAGAGGAAAGATGTTAGTAGAGATGGAGCTTTTATGTCCTCACACTTTTGTATTCATCAGTATATATGATGAATCTTGAATTTTTTAGAAATAAACTTTGTTTGTTACATGTATTTAACTTTTCTATTTTTCTCTCGAGCAATGATAATTGATTTTTGATTTTGATTAAGATTTATGACTTTAATATTTCGATAATCTTTTTGATTTCTAACTCAACAAGTTACACTACCATAACTAATCCTAGAAAGAACCAAACTATTATACAGTCTAATTTTAGTCTTAGGTGTATACGCCTATTTTTCCACACTCTCCATAGATTCTTAAAAGTTCCAGAAGCAATCCCTATTCGTCTGTTAATCACATGCCGCACATCACCAGTATCTGTTACATACCTCCCAAGATAAACTGTGACACCTGCTCAATAATGCAACCATTCAGATTAACTGAATCACAGCCTGCCTGACCAATTTTCATCACTTTAGTTTTCTCTCTGTTTATAACCAAATCTACTCTACTACCAGTGTCATCAACAGCTCGAATGAAAGAGTTCATCTCATCAACATCATTTACCAAAAGGGCTAAATCATCAACATAATCTAAATCAGAAATTTTCGTATCTTCAGACCATTTAAGGCCAAAATCTTTCCTTTGCAGCGAATTTCACATAATATAATCAATAACCAAACTAAAGAGAAAAGGAAACAAACTGCACCCTGTTGAACACCAGAAGCAATACTAAACAAATTGCTACAAGCCTTACCAATTCTCACACACAACAGTGTTATTATAGAGAGCTTTCATTATGTTAACCAACTTGTCTGGTATGCCATCTCACAATCAACCATAAATTATGATGATCAACAGAGTCAAAAGCCTTTTTGAAAAAAAAAATATATGATTTCAAAAAGGGATGGAGAGCTCCGAGAGGATTTCCTCCTTGGTGACTTTGAAAAGTCCCCACTCAGAGATCACATTCCATGAAGAATTCAGCGATTTGTGGGAGCCAGTGACAGCCACCCAACACATCACTGTAACCTTAAGAGGAAGTTCTGAATATTGAGAACAAGTGATCTGCATAAGCAAGTCACCAGATCTTAGGTGCTTGATGGATTTCAGCAAACCCACAAGATCCTCCATATCTTTGCTGATAAAAAAGGGGAGCACATGCCCAATTACCTGATCACCTGATCATCCAAATGGATGATCAGGAATTGTGGTGTAATGCTCCAAAGATTAATAACTTTTTTTAAGTTTGGACCTTTTATCTGATCCAATTTATTCAAATTCCAAATAGCTCTATCGGGCACCAGGCAATAATAAATTGACAAATAAAGTTGCAATAGGGTTCGTTTATTTGCCAAGCATTACTTATCGAGCAAGAATTCAAAAATGATTGTCAAGTTTAAATATTAAATACAATCAAAAATTAATTCATGTTGCTCAAGAGAAAAAATAGCAAAGATTCAAAAGTTTCTAAAACAAACAAAATTTATTTCCAAAAATTCAACTCCCCAAACTCAAAGTGAAAATCTCGACTACATCCCGAACAAAACTCTGCTACTACAACACAATCTCAATTACTCCACTACACTAACTCTGTGACCTAACATCATCAGGTTATAACAAGAGGCTACAAAGCCGGCACGTGTCTTGTTGCACGATGGGAAAGACATTTGCATAAACTGACAATAACGCAAGCTATGACGCAAGAGAGGTCATAACCTGAACATGGGCACTTTAGTGGTTGTCAGTCAAAAGGTTGGAGTTGTGCATGCGCAACTCCTGCAGCTCGGAGCGAGGATTGAGACAGTCAACAAAAATGAATTAAAATCCCTAAACTGATAAATATATAAAGGTAAATAAAGTAAAACTGGTTAAAGAAAAGCAAAAGTGAATGGGTGGACCATCATAGTGGGACAACAGAAGCAGACAAATGTGATGAAGAAAATGGTGGGCTAGTGATGAATACTTTTCGCAGTACATGCTGAATATTGTGGATTTTGCTATTTCATGGTTCAGGCAATTGTGGTTCACTGCCCACCCCATTCACAATAGAGCCCAACTAGGGGATACCTGATCAGGCACCAGGGCTGAACAGGTATTATACCCACACAGCCAGTCAGCTGAGACCCCTCAAACAGAATAAGAAAAATAAAAGTGTGAGGAACTGAACTGGCCTCACAAAATAAAAATAAAATGTAAAGGAAACACGTGAGGAAAGTTGCAAACCTGTATGTGGGTAAGGTATTCACCATACTGCATAGTTGGCTCTAGTAGGTTAAGTCCACCAGCTGATTGATCCTGGGGGGATGGCAGTGTGCAGCAGTAGCCCTCAAAAGCGCTGCCCAGCCCTGTAACGAACAGGCTCCCCAATGGCAAGACAGGCCAAAGGGGATTCTGCTAGTTGTGAGCTGAGATGAGACAAGAACCCCTGGGCAACTATGTACGAGAATCCTCCTTCCAAGGGACATGAGTCACAGCAATGGCAAACACTCAGGTGAGCCATCAGGATCCTTGAAGGTACCCAAACTAGAGGAACCTTCACAGAGTGGTCCTGTCACCTTAGATAGGAGCTTGCACCAAACGGCATCTTTATAAAAAAAAAAAAAATAAATACCCCCTCAAGCAGCTGCTTGCCACAGAGGTCTGACAGGAGCCTGTCAGTTTATATGCCACAGTAGAAGATCTGAGAGGATGGCAGGACCTCAGCAGAAAAACAACACACACACATCCATGCCTTACCTGGGGCTCGAACCCAGGCCCCTTAGATCAGTAGCCAAGCGCGCTAACCACTCGGCCATAATACTGAATAAATACCCTTTGTTTTTAAATTTTTAATTAATATATTTTTCAAAACTGTATTTGAAATAGAAGTTTTCCAATTATTTCCCCCCCTGTTTACTTCTAAATATGTGCTATAACTAATTGTGGATAGAGGTTTTGTAGCTGAAATGCACATATTCCTTATCTAAACTTTTGTATATTGAAAATTGGTTAATAATTTCAGTATTTGTTCTTTACTTATCTAAATGGGATTAACCATTTCATAATACAAGATTAATTTTTTTTATTCTTTTTGAAAATAAAACCTTTTAATAACTTTTTTTCGTAAAACTGAAAATATACCAAATTTTAACATAATTTTCACCTGTTGATGTCTGCATGGAAAAATGACAGTAGGAACATAACTACACAAGCACACACAGACAGATATACATATTCAATCATCAAGCAGCTAAGGTCAGTTTGGAAGTCCAAATTAGATTTGTTCCTAATTTATGAAAGCCAGTGTAAATTAAGTTAGAGTGAATGACAATTACAGCTTTACTAGTTGTAGTTATGGAAGTAGATAATAAATCCAATGTTAATTGTTGTAAGCATGGAGTTAGATGATAAATCCATGCCAATACATTGTTAGCATCTGTAGTTAGCAGTTCTGACAGAGGCTGACATGTGCACTTTATGCGGATGTATGATGAAGGCTGGCCATTTGCTTATGGTAGAGATATGAATGCCAAGGAAAATAGTCCCACGTATTCAATATGTGGCTATCTCATGATTGATGGTAGGAACAATCACTTAAAGTGCAGGTGGGTGGTTTTACTTCCACTAATAAATCAGCATTTTGACGTCGATTCTAATTTTAGAGAAAAAATTGTCTTGAGCCAGGTGGGATACAAACCCACGACCTCCTGATAACATGTCAGGTGCTCTGGACCACTGAACTATTGGCTGCCAATCAAAATCTCCTTTAATTAATGTTATGAACATTCCTTTTATGTCACATATAGGCGCTAAGGGTGGTTTTACCTCTGAGTGGCACTTTTTTGCACACCATGTGCTAAATGGTGTGTGAGAATTGGTAAGGCTTGGCATCACAGGACCCCGAAGGCTCAGGACCCACTGAAACAGCTGTTGAGAGACATGGTAGCCTCCCATCAAGGCCACCCAGTGTGTTCTTAATGTGTACAGGGTATGGCTCTCCCACATATGGAGCCATGGCTTAATGTCCCATCGGATGGACAGCAGCCTTTCCAAGCCCATCGGTGTACCCTACTGATCTGGCCAAGGCGGTGAGTTTTGCAGAGATAAACTTAAAGTGTAAGAAAAAGTACTGTGAAAAATACTATAGCTTATCTCATAAGGAAACATTAAGATAAAATGCCCTCTTTGGGTAGTGTATAAGTAATGAAATTAGAATATATACGGGTAAAATGTTTCCAAAAGACAAATGAACTAGAAAAACTTTTAGAATAAATTATTTAATAAAAGAATACAGGAATATTAATAGATGTTCTCAATAACACTAAAAAAAAGTGTTATTACAAACTATTAAAGAATATAAACTCCCAACCCACTTGAAAGAAAAATGAAAGTTTTATCTTACCCCTTACAAATTATCAGTTTGCTACACTATAAACTTCATTTTTAATACTAATTTAACATGAACTGCAACGTGAAACAGGACCATGTTAGAAATGGTGTAAAGTGGTCAAATGCAGCAGCAATATATCAGGAAGGCATATTTTGGACAACTAAATTACACAACCTGATATATTTCAATAGCGTCCATCCATCCATCCATCCATCCATCCATCCATCCATCTGTTGTCTGTCTGACTATAAATGATATAATCCATACACTGGCAGCCTGGATAATAAATATTAATAAAATAATTTTTTTCTCTAATGTTATAATAAAAAAAGTGTTATTGTTTTTGTATTTTTTTTTCTGTGTGGCACAATTCAAAACAAAGGCTAGAATTCAACCGTGACTTTGCACTGTTCTTAATCATGGGAGATATCTGTCCTGCTTGTAGCAGTGGAACACAAAACACACTTTCTATTTAGTTGGCATTGTTTGCTGTGTTCACAAAACAATTTCTGTTTGTATATTGAACTTATGGAATCTTCGTGACAAAGTGTGTTTCGTAGATGGGAGCAATGTCATCCTGAAAGACAGTTTTCTCTTAATGAAAAAAATGCTGTACCATTGGATGAAGTTCATAATTCAGGACTATTAAATAGTGATTGGCATTAATCTTACCTTCTAAAGTAATGAGTGCACCCAAACCATGCCACAAGAAATCACACTATTACAAAACCACTAGAATTCTTAACAGTAGGAAACAAGCAATCAGAGTTATAAACTTCTTTTGGTTGGCACCACACTTTCACTTGTCCATTTGTTGGAAACAAAGTTTAGGATGATTCATCAGACCACATCATATTCTCTGCTGCTAGTCTCTACTGCTTGTTCTCTTTGCATCACAGGACACAATGACATGCATTAACAGGTGTGATGACTGGCTAGTGAAGTCCAACTTGACCATGATATCTAAGTCTATGGAATTCTTCAAGTACTGTTTCCAACCAAACTGCTTCTAGCTTCCTACATTGAAACCTGTGCATAACTGATCAGCTGTAACTTACCAGTTTTGCTTTCCATATCGCAATAATGCTTCGATTCTGAAACATTATTGCTATATGGAAAAATTTATTTTTTAATGAATTTTAGAGTGATATACAGATTCTTAGGGGTTGAGTAGTTTTTAAAAGCCCATTTCAATGGATATTAAGCACTAACAGTTTAATTTGTTTTCATCTGTAAGTATTTAATAATGACTAAAAGATAGTGCTAGTGGTTACAAATGTAAATACCAGTTCATTTGTTGTTGCAACAAATGCTGTCATGCACTGTAATGTCAAAATTTAAAAGCATGCCTAGCATTCATCAGATGGATTCACCCACAGTGGACTTATCTACTAACGTACCTAAGTGCGAGTTTTGTGACACCATTTTAACTGTCAAACATATTTTAATTTATTGCCCATGTTTTAATCTTGAACGACGTTTGTTTTTTACCTTTCATGATTTTACGTCCGAGCCACTTACACTCGGACATCTTTTAACTGATCATTGCTTTTTACCTCCAATTTTTGCCTTTTTGAAGTTTACAGGTTATTTTAACAGGTTATAATTTTACGGATTTGTTATTTATTCGCCATCTGACCTAGGTCATTTACACCTAGGTTAGTTTTATCCATTGTAAATATAATATATATATAAATATTTGTTTTTTGACACAAATTTTTATCATGGTTTTTTGTTATATATATTTTTTGGTTTTATCTTTACGTGTTTCACACTTGTCATTGTTTTTGTATTGTATTTTATCACCTTTAGATGTTGCTTTTAACATTGGTTGTAGGTTTACACGATTTTTATTTCTTATTTACTATTTGTCTTTGTCTGGTGCATTATGGCCTTAGTTGCCGATGCGCCAATAAACCTAAACCAACCAAACTTATCTACTAGATTAAGAGGAGGGCAGTAAAGAATGTTCAGTTATAACATTTGCTACAGTTCAGGCTTCAGTTTATAGGTACTACTGTCAAGTTTTTCTTTTTTTTGACATTCGTTTTCATAATTTGATATTAAAGGATATTCCCATGTAATTTACATGCTTTTTCTCGTTTCTTCATCAATGACAATATTTTTACATTTATCCATGGTTTACGAGTTTTACAACTGGGAAGATTTAGACAATACTTTTTCTTGGTAATACTTTGTCAAATACATTACTCTGTTTAATTTATCTCACTTTTATACATAGTATTTATATTTATATTCTGATCGTATACAAAATTCAAATTGAAAAAAAAATCTTTCAGATTTGTTGCAATTTATAAAAGAATTCAAATTACTGATGGTCTGTTCTGGCTTAATTGTGTTCTTAATATTAATAAAATGCAGTAATGTTCTGTAATATAATTCTGATAAACAGCCGAACTGAAAGTATTATCAGATGATCTAACATACATATATGGTCCAAACAACTGGAAGAAGCATTGATCACTCTTGTAAACAAATTTATATATGAAAGGCATCCAATAAAGTAGTTAAACTTAAATAATCATTAGCATCATTATTATTTAAAGTAATATCAATATTTATATCATCTACTAATATAAAATGATTATATTTAATATTTTAATAAATATATTATATATTTTATATATAATTAAGACTATTAATATTCCTGTATTTAATAAATATATAATATTTTATTTATGGTTTTTGAGAAGATCTTGAATAAGCTGATGTTAGTTTTCCTCTTTGTGATTCCCCAGAAAACCCTGGACCATGACATGAAGGATTTTCATGCAGTGCACTCTTTCATATTCAGATTTTCTTTGAAGACAGTACCATTCAGTAGCTTCCTAATCTGAGGACCAACGTTATGCCAAACTCAAAGATCCCTTCCTTGAGTTTGGCATAACTAAGTTTTGGAAATTTTTCCTTCAAGTGCAAAAACCTTTTACCAGTTTTGTTCATAGCCTTTACAAAGTTTTTCATAAGCACCAGTTTGATGTGTAATGGTGGGAGCAGAACATCAGAGGGGTCAACTAGAGGCTTATACCTCACATTACTCTTTCCAGGAATAAAAACATGTCAAGAGTGTAAAGGTTCACTATAATGCTGTAGGTAAAATTATGTATATACGGCAGCCATTGTTGTTAGAGTGTTCAAAGGACTTTTTGCAGAGGGATGTAAGAAGCACTTACTTATAGTTGACTTCAATGCATCAGCGTTGCGATCAAGTCAGATTCCGGTTCTCCTCTTCCTTTAATGGCTGTCGTATGCATGGGAGGCACATGACCAGTTTTGCTGCTTCTTTGGCAGCAGCTTTTTTAAGTGTAAGGTCAAAGTTTGGGGCACATGGAAGTGAAAGTGTTTCGGAGGTATATTACAAGCTGTTCAGCGTAATCAAGTTTGTATTGTGTTGGTGGAGCACAAATAATTTTTGCTTCATTAAATTTTGGTATTGCATTACCATGGTAGAAGGCTTTGGCCAGTGCTGTGTTTTGTTTCCAGTTGCGTGTATCTCTTTTGTGTTCTTTAGTCTTTGCCTGAAGAGTCTTTTGGTTTTTCCACAGTAATCGCACATTTTAATTTCTTCATTCACTTGCATTTCAACTGGAATTTGATATATGCCACCTGAGGTTGGGGTAAAATCTCTGTCATTTTTAATTATTTTCAGATTGGTTTTGTCTGCTTTTATTGAGACTTTATAGTTGTAAGGTTTCATAACAGCTTGCAGCGTTCATACAAGCCACAGTATGTTGGGACAGCTTGTTGTGAATTTGGGTTTGTTATTTTGAGCTGCTGGGAATTGAGACGGTACTTTCTGTTGGAAGGTGGCTTTTTTTAAAATTTTTTGATAAATTCAGGTTTGTAACCCACTTCTTTGGCTAAAGAGTGAATTATGTGCAAGTTCTTTTTTGAAGTATAGTTTATTAGAGAAATATCTTTCATTTCTGATGAATGCTGCATGGATGGAGGTTTTCTTATATCTCATAAGTTGATTAGAGAGTGCCAGGATCAGGATCATAGGTGAGGATGGTTTTTGATAAACTTTGAAGTCAAGGGAATAATCTGTTCGATGAATTTTAAAGTCCAGAAATGGGAGAGTTTTATCGATTTCTCATTCCAGTGTTAAATTTATGGTTGAGAAGACTGCATTAAGTTTTCTTTGGAGGTTCTAGAGATTTATATTTGTAGGTTCATAAAAAATTAGGATATTATCGAAGTATCATCCCGAAAATTTAATTTCTGTTCCTAAAGGTTGAGTAATTTTATCTTCTATGGATCTTATAGTGATATCTGAAAGCAAACAAGAAAGCGGGGACACCATTGGTAAGCCAAATGTTTGTTTATATATCTTTGTTGATTTGAAAGTAATTGTTTTACATGACAAAATTCAGTGTCTGCAGGATTGCATTGATTTGCAGGTTAGGTTGGTAGCTCTACCATTATTGGTGATGGTCTTCTTGATGATTTTGAGTACTTCTGGGACTGGGGTATTTGGAAATAAGGCAACGATATTAAATGAAGCCATCTTTAATCCGAGAATGATAGGAAGCTCTTTTAATTTACTGATACAATTGAGCAGTGAAGTGGGCATGTAGATTTTTGGGAAAAAAATGCAAGCTTTCTAGATGTTGGGTGGCAGAATTTCATGATTTTAATATTTACCAATTTAGCAAGGGTAACATCAGTGGGATCTTTTTGATCAAAATACAATTAAGGTCTTGAATCACAGTTTAGAGTTTATTTTTAAAGTCCATATTGTTGATGGTGAATATTTGATTTCATTTATCTGCTGGGATAAATTTGATTGACTATATTTTTTATAGTTTTTATAATATATAGTCCTTATGGTTTTCTTTTTCTTCTTTATTGCCTTGCTTCTGATTATTTTTGAATGCTCGCAATATTTCGAAACATGCTTTATCTTTGAATTTATCGGGAATAGGTACTATGATTTCTTCAATACAAGGCAAAATCATATCCAATTGGTAAATGTTTTCTTTATAGGCAAATTCGGGTTCTCGTTTTTCAGTTCCAAGTTTCGTCCTCGTATTTGCAGTTCTTGAGCACTGAACTGATGGGAAGATTAACAATTTTCATTGGCTTAATCTGGGATTTGGGAGTCAATTCAATCAAGTTATTAAATTTCTTAGTATGGACTTTTTGAATTTTGTCCATATCCTGTTCATTTTTTGAGAATTCTTCCAAGAATTTTAGCAAATTGTGTGGGATCACATTTCTTTCAAGTTTAAAATATGCATTATATACTGTTTGTTAGAGAATTATCTGAAAAGACAGCTTTTAAACTGATAAATCAAAAGGTGATCAGATAATTCTAAAGGAATTCAAAGCATTTTTAGTTCAGCAGTTTCTAGAATTTTTCTCATAGAGACAGCAATTTTTTTTACAATTAATTTTCAGAAATTTTGGGATTATGCCTTCATTTTTGCAATTGAGGGGGAATTTGAGATGTAGGAATTAATTAATTGCATAGTTTGCATATTCAGATCTTTTTTATTATATCACTGTGAAAAAGTCTTGTTAACCTTTTGTGTATCCAAGCTGGGTTACAGTTTTCACTTTTCCAATTCTAGTGGTCCACAGTCAGTCTGCCATTCCATAATGCAAGATCATAAACTCTATTTTTTTTTAACAGAAAGTGGCATTTTTTTAAAACTATAACTAAGTAAATGTTGAAAATAATATTTGACTATGACGCATTGTTTATCTTGTTGCTTCTGCTTCAAAAAATTATGATAAAGTTTAAAAATAAATCAGTTTGAGTTTGCAGCGATCATATGCTGATGCAAAGTCACTGTCAATAGGCATCAAGTAGCAACAATTTAGTTAATGCTTTTATTCTGCCATACCAAATTTATCAATTGGTTATGATTCCACCATTTTACCCTACTTATAGCTCTAGTAGAGTTGTAATGCTTTTACATTTAAATTCATCTAAAACTCATCGTATCCTGAGTTGCGAGTGCAAAAGGTTGTATAACATGAATTGTATATATCATTAGTTATTAACCACTAATTATCTAATTTCAACTCATAATTAGGTCTTTATAATTATCACATAGTCTTAGATATATCTTTTGTAACTCAAAAGTATACTAGACCAATTAGTAATGTAAAACTAAGTAGTATTACTTGGTGGCTTGTACATCTGCTTTGGAGTTCTCATCTAGAAGCTGAATGCCTTCAGTGGATGTTACATTGCATAGCTGATGTTATTTACTAGTCCTTAGCTACCAGTCCTTTGGAAAAACACAGAAGTATATCGATGTTATAGTAGACACTAATTCGAAGTTTTCTTTGTATGCAAACTGATAAAAGTTCAATGCGATGTTTTTGCTGTTGATGTCTTCTTTCCACTAGATGTTGTATAGCACAAGTATTGAAGTTTTGATATGATGCTTTTACTCCACACAGTTTGATGTTATATATTGACTATTTGTCCTTTGCTGTAGTTTAATTGTGTGGTTACCTACTACCACTTTTACCAATGTTTGGTTTTTACAGCTTTCTCTTGGAGTATTGCTTTTGACATTTCATACATTAAGTTGAAATGAAGACTAACTTTCATTGCATACTTATGATGTTATATTTCCATTTCGAATTAAAGTCCTTATACCCTTGCGCTATAACTAGCACATAGTTTTTTAGGAAACTCTATTACACATTCCTCAAATCTTAAGACTCGACTTATAAAGATAAACATTTAAAATCATCAAACTAGGTCAAACTACTAACTGTTAAAATACATTAAAAGCATAGGCCATGACATCGCCTTGATGTTGGTGGAGCAACACGTTTCACCGTATCTCTAACTTAGTGTCCTCAGGCTCTGCATGTGACAAGTGAAAGGCTCTGCTATATACCTGTCTCGCTTCTTACGTCAACGATCATCTGTTCTTGCGTACTTGTATGTGCACATGCTTGTTGATGTAACAGGAGATTCCATGCTGAAGCAGGGTAGGAATCTCAGTGTTGCATATTTTATTTAATTGTGCATGTATTAATATTTTTTCTGCATAAAGTAGTTGAAATTTTAATTTAGGTGCTAATAATGGTTTATAATCAATTTCGTTTATTTGAATATTATTATCTAATATTGTTTGTGTGAAAGCTGTATTAGGAATTTGTTTTAATATGTCGATTTGGTGTTCTTGCATTCTGTCAGTGTATTGTCTAAATGTTTTGCCTATGTATTTATCTTTACCATTTAATATGTTTATAGGATTTGGTATATGGGTGGTTTTTTTATCTCAGTCATTGATTACAAAATTTTTTATGGTGTGAGTTATTATGGTAGGTAGTTTGATGTTATATCTTTTAAGGATATTTTCCATAGTATGTGAAATTTTCTTGGTGTACAGGAAACTGTGTGCATAATTTTAGTATGGTTTAGATTGATTTGGGTTTAGTTGGGAGTCTTTAATAACTATATATTTAGCATTTTCCCTCCAACTGTTTAATGTTTGTTGTGTGTATCCTGTTTTGATTGCTGTCTGGTTTATATAATATATCTCTTTTTGAAAAGTTGATTGCTCTGAACAATATCGATTTGCTCTTATGTAGCGTGGTAGAATACTGGCTTTTTATACTTGAATGGATGTGCTGAATTAGATGGTATGGACATGGGAGTATGTGTTTTTTTCCTGTATACTGTTGTTCCACAGTATTTTTCCTTCCTAGTAATTAGTATGTCAAGATATGGTATTTACTGATTTTCTTCTGCTTCATGTGTGAACTTTATTGTAGGTAATATTCCATTAAGGGTATTTATGAATTAGTTCAATTTTTCTATTTTATGTAGCCAAAAAATCAAAATATCATCTACTTACTTAATGTAGAGTGATGGTTTATATTCTGGCTTTGCTAATGCAACATACTAGATGTGTCACATTACGACATCGGCCATGAGTCCCGGCAAAGGGGATCCCATCCGTCTGGAGCCATGTATGATTGTTGATGTTAAAGAACTTGGATGAGGCGACCAGATCCAACTTTCACAAACTTGGGATACGATAAGTTTTAGATGAATTTAAATGTAGCAGCACTATTTGTGAATGATTAAATTGTATTAAGTTAGCTGTGTTCATCTTTATTTAAATGTAATGCTTTCTAAACTTTTAATGTAAGATACTGATTTTTATTATTACCAAAAGTTGCATCATCCGGGAATCACACACACTGCTTTCAGTTAATATTTTAGCAGATATTTTTTTTTACTCTGGTGCTTTTGGAATTACTTTTCATTATTTCTCAAATGTTTACTGCAATTAGGAAGAAAAATTAATCTATAACTGACAGGCTCCTATCAAAACTTCCATGGCAAGCAGCTGCTTGAGGGGGTCTTGTATCTTTTACTTTTTTTTAATGATGGAAAACAACACTGTTAGCGATATCAAATGTCAGATATTGGAAGAATCATAGGATTAAAGAATTGGACTGAAAGCGTGATTTTTAAAAAGTAGTGTGATGGTTCACCATTCACTTTCATGTTCCTTAAGCAATTATTTTATTTATGTTATAATTATTAATTGGGGTTCTTACCTTTTCTTTGAAGCATTACCAATTCTCCTTTCTGTTAGCTTGAATTGTTTGCTGCCAAGTGCCTGCCACAGTATCAAGGTCGCAGCAATCACATGCGTCATCACTGGCACACAATTAGCTATACAAATGTGGCTCAATGATATATTTGTAGGCAAATGCCAGCATTTGTCTTAAGTCAGTGTAAGGCTAGCAAAAGTTAGCTGAGAGTGAGAAGGATAGTACGAGTCAGATAGTAGTTTGAGTTGTAGTTGAGTTATTGTGAGGTAAAGAGAAATAGTTTGATGTTTATGTATGTAATTGGGTTGCAGTGAAATTATATTTGAGTAAGCATATTTGACCTGTATATTAGGTGAGTTGATTTCAATAAATGTTTCATTCTATTGATATTGATTTGAATTTTTTTTCTCTTGAGCAGATTTAGATATAAATAAGTTTAGTTGCACTTTAACTTTATATTGGACAACTTACAAGTTTAGGCTAAATTTTTAGATAAGTTTTTACCATTTACATTCCAGAAACAAAAGAAAACTAAATTTTTGGCAAGCGAATTATTGCCTTGCACCTGAAATCCCGAGTTATCCAGCATTTGATGAATTGATATTTGGAGAATTATAGTAGGACTTATTTAAGTGATACTTTCAATTACATTTTAACCAAATACACTAATTAACATTTGGAAATTGCATTTTTCAACCAAAATTTTTTAAACTTTTCTGTAACAGTTAAAAAGCTTCATACTAAAATGATTCATTCTCAATTTCAATGCTTCAAGTTAAACTTTAAATATTTTGATATTTTTATTTAATTATTTTACAGTTATTATAAAGTTTTTTAAAATACATTTTTTAGATTTTATTTATCTTGTTTTTAAAGCAAAATGAATTTTTAATGACACTACTTTTTTTATGTTTAGAGTTTACCAATCACCAAAATTCTAAATATATACATTACACATTTGTATAAATGACTAAAAAATTTATAAAACTAGATAAATGGAAGTTTAAGTATTAATAGAAATATAGAAATATTATGAACTATTTGAATTAAAATAATAAAATAACTAAATAAAAAATGCTAAAAGATTTTACCTGTTTTATTTCCTTCAAAAATTTGCCATTTTATCAATCATGATTAAATATTCTTTTTTTTTTTTCAGGAATATAACATGATGTTTTTCCTTCTTCGTTACTCCAGGATGAGGGTCTAAAGTTGTGTATTTTATTCTCTGAAAACACTTCAAAATTAACTTGGCCACCAAAGTGAGACCAGTTTCAGACACCTGACACTTCAAGGGTCAAATTTAATTTGTTTGTAAATTGGTTTAAATTTTTTTGTTTTCATTGAATTCGAAATAAATTCCATTTAATTTGGTATATAACATGACCTATTTCTGTTGGTCATTTTTCAATTCTAAATGTAGACTTGTTTATTGATTCTGCACAGTTGGCAAAAAAGTCTCAACTTTTTTCATTGTCAAATTAAAAAAAAATTGAAAAATAGAGTAATTCTCTTGTTTTAAGTTAAAATAACTTTTTCTCTTATTAATAAATAAAAAGCTTTTCCATTGATATGCATTATAATTATTTTTGTCTATTAGTTTTCTTTTTAACAAATTTGCATTGCGAGATGCATTTTTTTTACTACATGACTCTAAAAAACCTTATTAAAATAACACCAGTTGTCTTTTACATTTAATATTGCATTTTCATAAAATCCAGAATTAAAAGCTTATAAATTTGGCATATAATGTGACATAATTCCTTTCATCAGTTATTTAGCAAAAAAAAGTTCTAAAGTTAAATTTATTTGGGCTGATCATTGTGAAAAAAATATAGCTTGCTCCGTGGTTACAAACCCATTTTTCAAGCATGGTTGGCATCACATTGTAGATTTAAAATTACTAGAAATACTCTCTGATACTGCAATGTCTTAAAAAAAGCTTAAAAAAAGCTGAAACATTTAGCTAGTTTTATTAATTTCTACAAAAAATACTTTTTTTCGTGATATAGTACAGTAAATAGGCAAGTTTAATGTTCATTGGAGGGTAGTAAACGAAACTAAAATACATTTTAATTAAAGAAAAAAAGCATTATGGATATCAAATACTAACCTTAGTTTCATATCCAGTAAGAAATCCAAGATCCTTGGAGAAATGTAGGACGCTACCTTCATCCTGATCAGCTGCAGATTTTATTATAGCCATGTATCCATCAACAAACTCTGGACTGTACTTTCGGCAAGCTCCAAAATCCAGCAAAGAAATCTAAATTAAAAAATAAAATGTTAAAATGCTAAAACTCTGAAACTGAACTCATCGTGTTATTACAATTCCTTTTCACTGTGGGTGTACTTGGCTGAATAGTAATATATGCATACATACAAAATCCTCATGCAGCGACAGAGGTCCAAACAGACTATAATTTTCCTCTCCAGACGTGTCTGTTCTGAGCTACTGCTGATGTATTTAGCCACTCTAGCCCAATTCTAGCAAGGCCCTGTTTGACATTTTCTGCCCATCACTTCCTAAGTCTCCCCCTTTATCTGAAACCCTTATGCACACTGTTCATAATCCTATTTGTTACTCTGCAGCTATGCATATGGGCAACATGGCCAAACCAATGCAGTATCTCTTTGCACAAAATGCTGCTCAAAGGAGATTACTGATTCCTTCTTCTAACTGGGGCAGGGGTGGCTCAGTCGGTAGCATGCCAGGCTCGTAATCTGTAGTTCCCAGGTTCGAGTCCCAGCTGGGTCAGCATTGATATTTATCTCCGCAAAATTCCCCGCCCTGTCCACGGTCAGTAGGGGACACCGATGGGCTTCGAAAGGCCACTGTCCATCGGATGGGACGTTAAGCCATGGCCCCATGTGTGGGAAAGCCATACCCTGTCCACGTTAAAGAACACGCTGGATGGCCTTGACGGGAGGCTACCATCTGTCTCCCAACAGCTGTTCCAGTGGGTCCCCTCCCCCAACCTTCTCTGAGCCTTCGGGGTCCATGTGACCTGGCCATTTAGCCCATGATGTGCAAAAAAGTGCCGCTCAGAGGTAAAACAACCCAACCTTCTTCTAACCTCATCATTACATATAAATACAAACAACCTAATGCCCAAGATTTTGCATAAGCATTTAGAATCAATGGCATCAAGTTTCCTATTATCCTACTTACAAAAGGGTCAAAGTTTTATTACCATACATAACATTAAAAAGAACGAAACTATTATATAGCCTCATTTTAGTTCTTAGGTGTATACATCTATTTTTCCACACTCTCAATAGATTCCTAAAAGTCCCAGCAGCAATTCCTATTAGTCTGTTAATCTCATGTTGCACATCACCAGTATCTGTTACATAGCTCCTGAGATAATTAAACTAAGACACTTGCTCAATAGTACAGCCATTCAAAGCAACTGAAACACCATGTGCCTGACCAATTTTCATCACTTTAGTTTTTTCTCAGTTTATCACCAAACCTACTCTATTACCAGTCTCATCAACAGCCCTAATGAACGAATTAATCTGATCAACATCAGTAACCAACAGGGCCAAATCATCTGCATAATCTGAAATCAGAAATTTTGAAATCTCTAGACCATTTAAGATCAAAATCTTTCCCTTGCAAAGAATTTCGCATTACATAATCAATAACCAAACTAAAGAGAAAAGGAGACAAAATGTACCCTTGTCTAACTCCACTTGCAATGCTAAACCAATCGCTATAAGCTTTACCACCTCTCAGATATAACTCAATGTTATTACACAGAGCTTTCATTATGCTAACTAACTTATCAAGTATTCCATATGATCTAACAATCAACCACAAATTATGTCGATCAACAGAGTCAAAAGCCTTTTTGTAATCTATAAAGCTAGCAACCACTAATTTAGAGATAGCCAATGTGACTTCGGAATGTGATATAAGGCCACCATAAAAGCCAGTAAGGCATCTATCCTCATTACAAACAATGGAAGTAGAAATAATCACATTATTTAGAACATCTCTGAAATGCTCAGTCCACCTAGCCATCACAGAATCCTCACCTTCAACCATCTTCCCATATTTATCCCTCAATCCCTGTGTACTTGTCTATTTCTTCCCACATAAACATTAACAATCTGGTACAACCCCCTGCTGTTGTGCTGTCTAACTGCTTCCTCAGCTTTGTCAGCCAAGCTATCAAGTGAAAGATTCTTATCAGGTGTTAACTGATCTTTTACATGTTTCTTAAGCTCATTGTAATGCCTTCTGTTAGGACTAGTAGGATGTTGATTCATATTAATCCAGCACTTCCTTCTTTCAGAAATAAGTTGCATGGCCTTATCATTCAAATAATTTTGTTTCCTCTGTTCCCTTTTACCCAAAAGAGTACTGTTGGTTTCAAGAAAAACCTGTTTAAACTGATCCCATTCTTTCTCAACTTCAGCAGTAGGCAAACCACGATTGTCATAATGACTAAGTAGCCTATCATGGTATGTTTTGGCTAAATCTGTATCTTTCAGCCATTCAGTGTTACAGCTAATTTTTTTAACCTAAGACATTTCTTAAGCTTTAGATGCAAAACACTTTTGACCAGGTAATGGTCACACCCAATTTCGGTTACCCTGTATGACATGGTATTCCTAACTGAACTAGCCCATTTACTGTTAATTAAAATATAATCTATCATATTCCTGTACAACCCATCAGGTGAAACCCATGTATATTTATAAATGTCCTGGTGTTGTAGTATGTGTTAGTTATTTCCAAACCATTAAGTTTACTTACCTGTAGGAGACATTCTCCAATGCCAAAGGGACCTAAAACTCCTGCCCAAAGATTAGAGTCAGTACCAACTTTAGCATTGAAATCACCTGGCACAAGAGAAATATTTCCTTTCTTCACACAATTCAAAATATTCTGAAGCTGGCTGTAAAACACATCCTTCTGATTCTCATCAGAGTCCTCTGTGAGGGCATAACAACAGATGACATGGAAGTCTTTAATTTTTGTTTTAAATTTTGCTCTAAGAAATCTTTCATTAATGCAGTCATAACCTAGAAAAGCATCATTGGCGTGTCTGCTGAGAAGCAAACCTACACCTTGGAGATACTTTCCATTCTCCCTCCCTGAAAAGAGAAATATAAAGTTATTTTTAAGTATCTCACCTTTACCTGTTCATCTGTCTCTTGCAAGCCTAGAATATCTAAGGTTATAGCGCTGGAATTCCTGCGTGAGGACATCAAAAGAATAATATCTATGTAATGTCCTCACGTTCCACGTACCTGCAGAGAAAAGATTAGTAGGATTTTTAAAGAAACTAGGTTTATCGAGAGAGATAGGGCCAACAATATCAAATAGCCCTCTGATCGCAGGCATGGGGCAATCTCCGCTGTCCCTCCTCTGCTAAAGGGTGAAGTCACCAATGCTGGTAGGAACTTCAGGCACCACCTTTTCAAGTGGACTTTTTCAAGAGCACATATGACCTGCCTGAGACACATTACTCCAGTTTAGGATTGACGATGCCAAACTAGCTGAGTGAGTGTTCAGGTACCTGCAATGGCCTCTGATCAGTATTATCCACCAGCTGATATAAGGTATCCTGTGTCTCTTTTCACTTAGGGCAGTGGTTCTCAACCTTTTTATGCTTCACGTACCCCATGAAAATGTGTATGTAAATGGCGTACCCTATGTATAGATAGATAAACTATGGTTATAGTATAAGAATGGTTATTTTTACTTTGTTACTAGATCTAGTGACTTTTGAGCTCTCATGGTGTATCCCAAAAAATTTTACCACATACCACATGTTGAGAACCCTTAAGGTTGGCAACCCACAAGCAAACAGAAAACACAGGGGCAGATTCTCCCTTAACAGAAATCCACCAGTGCAGCAAATCCAGGATCCATAATCACGCTCAAATCCATAAACCAGTCCAGCCTAGTGGGTATATATAATCAGCACCAGGACCTGTGAAGTTGACCACTCCTCAGCAGGGTTGAAAAAAAGAAAAACTGGCCATAGATGACCAGATCAGTAAGCCACATTTAGCTGGCAGCCCTCCCCTTCCAAAAGAGAATATCTCTTTCGAAAGGTACTAATGGCTGCACCATGAGAAGGTGGGGTCGGAAATTAGGTGTTTGATCTGGCTGTTTCTGTGCATTATCACTGGGGATTGGTACACAGCTCTCCTTCCAGTTTATGCCTAGCTTAGGAGAATAAGAGAGGTTTCCTAATTACAAAAATAAGCACAGTTATAAACCATTCTGTGTTTTCATAATATATATTGCTCACAAAAATTAGGGGATATTTCAAAATGAATATGAAACAATAACATATCCCCTAATTTTTGTCAGCAGTATATATAAAAAAATGCTATTTATTGAAGTAAATTAAAATTATTTTTACTTATGATGCGATAAATAGAAGAATATGGATTGCCACTGGGGACTTTTCAGAATCTGTGGAGAGTGTGGAAAAATAGGTGTGCACAACTAAAGACTAAAATCAGGCTGTATAACAGTTTGGTTCTTTCTAAGGTTAGTTATGGTAGCGAAACATGGCCCCTTTCTAAGCAGGATAAGAAGAAACTTGATGCCTTTGATTCTAGATGCTTTACGCAGTATCTTCGGCATTAGGTGGGTCGACTTTGTAAGTAACGATGAGGTTAAAAGGAGTCATCAACCTCTTTTGAGCAGCATATTGTGCAGAGAGAGATTATGAATGGTGTCCTAAGGTTTCACAAAAAGGGAGAGGATCTAGGATGTGTGATGGGCAGACAATGTTAAACAGGATCTTGCTAGAATTGGCTTAGAATGGCCGAACTCAGCTGGCTGGCTGGTTGTCTGTATGTAATATAAAAAAAAACAGGGCTTGTCTACTATTCTTGGGGTAGTTTTTGATTCTCTCTTCCTACTGTCTATTGCTAATGAATGCATTTCTGCTTCTATGCCAAGAATTAAGCTGAACAGAAAATTCATAAAATAACTATCTTATATACCTGTTTGTTTTATATAGCCATTAATTTACAAGCAGTTGTCAAGTGATCAGCACACTTGATTATAGATGAAAAGACCTGAGTTCAAGCCCTGGGTAAGACATGGATATTTGCATTGTCTCTCTGCTGAGGTCTTGACTACCTCACAGACTTTGTCTATGGCATATTATACTGATTAACTCCTGTCAGACCTCTCTGAGAAGTAGCTGCTTGAGGAGGAATTTATTTTTTTTTAATATAATATTACTCTAGAAACCTTTGTTAAAATCTGACTATTGAGGAATATTATCAAATTCCTAGCTATACCATATTATTTTGAAAACAGACAGAAAGTTATTTCTTTACAATGTGCACAAGGAAATGCATATTCTAGGCTCTGAGGCAAAAATTTTAAGTGTAGAGGAAGTTCAGGTTGTTTTGAAGTTCCTATATGTTATTAATTATTGCTGTAGGCAAGTTAGTACTGTGGCATATTTGTGGAGGAGCATCACTTGCTGAAATATCAATCAATAAATCATGAACTATCATTCATGACCAATTCATCTGTTGCAACAAATTTCCTTTTGTATTTGCTATATTAAATTGTATTAATGCTCATGTTTTCTTTTCAAAGTACCAGAATGTTTTTCCATAATTTTATAGTTCATTTAATATTTGGGTTGGGCCATCTATTTCACTTGAATAACTGTCTCCTGTAGTGGGAACATAATCCCTATCATTGCAGATTAGTTTAGCTCTTTTACAAAGAGTTGGGTTGTTTTACCTCTGAGCAACACTTTTTTTTGCACACAATGGGATAAATGGTCAAGTCACAAGGATCCCAAGGGCTCAGAGAAGATTGGGAGGAAGGAACCCACTGGACAGCTGTTGGGAGACAGACGGTAGCCTCCCATCAAGGCCATCCAGCATGTTCTTCAACGTGCAGAGAGTACAGCTCTCCCGCACGCAGGGCCACAGCTTAACATCCCATACAATGGCCTTTTCAAGTCCATTGGTGTCCCCTACTGACTGAAGGCAGGGCAGGGAGTGTGATGGTCCACTCACTTACTTTTCCTTAACCAGTTTGCTTCATTTACATTTATCATTTTGGGGCTTTTTAATTCATTTTGTGGACTGTCTCAATCCTCATCTGAGCTGTGGAGTTGCACATGCGCAACTCTGACCTTTTGATTGATAACTGCTAAAGCACGTGCCAGACATGCTCTCTCTTGCATCATAGCTTGTGTGATTTGTCAGTTTATGCAAATGTCTTTCCCGGCGTGCAACATGACACGTGTAGGCTTTGTACATCGCTTGTTATAACTTGGTGATGTTAGATCACAGAGTCCATTGTTGTGTATTAAGATTGTAGTGAGAAGAAGTGATGAGATAGAGATGTAGCAGCAGAGTTTTTGTTCGAGATGTAGTCGAGATTTTCACTTTGAGTTTGGTGAGTTAAATTTTTGGATATAAACTTTGTTTGTTTTAGAAACTTTTTGAACCTTTGCTATTTTTTCTCTTGACAACGTAAATTGATTTTTTGATTAGATTGTATTTAAACTTGACAATCATTTTTGAATTCTTTTTCTATAAGTAACACGCTTGGCAAATACATTAATGAATCCTATATCAACTTTATTTGGCTAATTATTATTGCCTGGCACCCGATACAGTTATCCAGAATTTGAATAAATTGGATCAGATAAAAGGTCCAACTTTAAAAAGTTAATAATCTTTGGAGTGTTACAGGAGTTTTGTGGTTTTTACGAAGGGATTAAAGAAAAATTACTAAATACTTGGTTGGATCATTTAATTTGTGAACTAATGCTGCCAATAATTAGCAGCTTTTTGTATAAGTTAATACATGATGTGGCAAATCTTCACTTTATCAGGTTCTGCAGACTTCATTCCCATCCTGCTCCAAATGTTAGCTGTAGGCACTTTGGAAGATCACTTTTGTGATGTCATGTAGTTTTCTTGACTGCTGCACTGGTGATTGCCACTATGCTGGTTGTCTTTGTCTCACTTGTCTTTGCTTCACTTACTCAAAGTTGATGGAACAACTGAAACTGGTTTGCTATCCACAAGCTTATTATGCCTGTATCAACATGATGCTCCAAAATTTGACACCTTCCGGTTTACTGTTAAAATGTTCTCAATTATTATTCAAAACAATAACCTAACTTTTTCTTCCTTATTTAGGTGGGCATTAGCAACATGCTCTTTCATATCTAACTTTATTTGTTTGATGTTGTTTTTCCTTTAGCAAAATAGTTATTTATCAAGTCTAGCTGTATAGAGTGCTTTCTTATTGCATCTAAACTTATCAAATATTCGTATAACAATTCTTTTATTATCACAAGTTACAATTTCATCTCCCCATTATTTTATGTAATAAGTAATTCAACAGTTCTTTCTCGAAAACACTGCTTGGGTATCAAGGTAAGTTCAAAGGCCCACAGGACCATGGCTGAAATTTAAATTTACTCTTCTGCTAATCTTATTCCAAACCTTTTTATATAGGCATGAAATGTCAGCTCCAATGTCAATGTGAGCTATAAATTCAGTACTTTCGTGATAAAGTTAAAAAAAAAATCACTCAGGAGAGGGCTTTACATGAGAATCTTTGGTCACTTGCTGCAAAGATCCTAATTCAAGTTTCCTGAATTGACAATTTTTCTGTAGCAAAATTGTTCAATATGTCTTACTTGGCCACAAAAATTATATCTTAAAGATTCTTGGGTTTTTTTGTAATGAAAATGTTTGGACTAGTTTCATCGTTTGAAGCTTGCCATGGAGCATAATTTCTACTACTTTCATTCTGCCTTATTGTGGTATTCAGTGCAAATTGTCTGGACCATATTACTTCCAGTCATACAGGAGTCTACATATATGTTTTCTGAGAGACTGCCTCAAATCGCTGCCTTGCTGAGGATTGCATCCATTGTTGAGTTGGTAACAATGTTTTGGCAGGTTCTCTTCTAGTGGTGTATTGCTGAGCCAATGTTACTAAAGTCACAATCTATGTTACATTTCTCACAAAAATTCTCTCAATGGTAATACTGAGATATTACAAAATAACATCGATTTTGGCAGCATCAGCATTGTACAATTGGAATAGTTCTACTGCACCCTAAATAAATGTTTCAATATCATCTTCTTCCTGTTGTCTTCATGAAAAAAAGTTCCATGGCTAGACATGTATAATCATCACAAGTAAGATAGATTCCCAAAAATTCTGCTTTGAAGTCCTCCCAATATTCTATGTCTTCATAACTTCCAACATTGTTCCACCACTGCTTAATGCAACCACTTAAACAAGATACAGTGCAAAAGCACTTTTTGTTACATTGCATGGCACTTCATATAGATGGAAGTGCTCTTCCATGGACTTGACAATTGTCCATTATGATGGATGTTTTGAACCATCAAACCTTATCTCAGGTAAAGGGAAATGAACAGTTGGCCTACATCTAATAATGGGTCAGCAACTCATCATTGGTGGAGTCAATAGTATTCTGTTCTGTCACTTGTTTCTGAGGAATATTATTTGGAACTCTTTGCTCAAAATCTAAATGTTCATTTGTTGATGTAGCATTATCAACTAAGTTCAGATTAGGGGCTGTTGTCGTTCTCTTTTCAGTGCGAGAATCATTAAGAAGACCCACTAATACCTCTGCTTCTTTTAATACATCCTGCAATCTTTCCATTACTCTTACTACCTCTTCAGGAGTCTTAATGGTGGAGTCAGCCATATTAGTAGCATTCATTAACAATCTGCCAAAATTGTGAATTTATGAAATTTAGATATTCTTTTTTCTTGAGCAGACTTAAAGGTACTGTTATACCACTAACACAATTCTAAAGCTACATTAATCTTGGAAATAAACTTGCTTATCAAAAGTTTTTATGTCGTATGTCTGGACATTTCTAATCACTACAAAAATACAATAGTTATATTATCTATAAATCAGCAATAACAGTGCCGAAACTTCAATACCTTTGACTAATATTATCATTAAGCATCTTGCTTAACAGTAAAATTTGGTTTAATCTACCATTAAATCTATAGTTATTACAACTAATGAGCTCACAAAAATTTGTTAAACTCATGGACAATCACATTAAATAACATACACTTTTATTAACAAGTCCCCATTCTTCGGGCACCATTTTCTTTTTTGTCCTGCAATACTCCAAAGTATGTTATTATATTTGTCAGATAACTGAATTTGGGCACCAGGCAATTAATATTGCCAAAATTTATTAAAAAATATATTACAAAATATTAAATAAGGGTTCCTTTTTAAACGAGCCTAGGACAAGAAAAAATTCAAATTAATTATTGCCCCAAATTAGTAGTTAAAACAATATGACTACAACAAAGCTCTACTCAAGAGAAAAAAAAAATCAAAGTCAAATACAATTTCATAAAATTAAATAAATTTAGTGAATTATTGACTTACCAATAAAAAGCTCTATAAAATA
The DNA here is from genome assembly GCA_038380435.1 of Ryuthela nishihirai. Taxonomy (NCBI): domain Eukaryota; kingdom Metazoa; phylum Arthropoda; class Arachnida; order Araneae; family Heptathelidae; genus Ryuthela; species Ryuthela nishihirai. Next base: position 42,635,243 of record JAWZYU010000001.1, on the reverse strand, counting down.
GCTCCTCTAAAAAGCTTATATAATATGACTCCTCTAAATCATTCATGAATACAATGCACAAAACTAAAGCATCATCACTATGATTACAGTCACTCCTCCTTCACCTCAACTACTTTATTAACTATTTTTCAAACTGTTTACTCTTCCAACTAAAACTATCTACATCTCCTCCTGGGGCGGGGATGGCTCAGTCAGTAGTGCACCAGGCTCGTAATCTGTAGTTCCCAGGTTCGAGTCCCAGCTGGATCAGCGTTGAGATTTATCTCCACAAAATTCCCCGCCCTGCCCACGGTCAGTAGGGGACACCGATGGGCTTGGAAAGGCCGCCATCCGTCGGATGGGACGTTAAGCCGTGGCCCCGTGTGCGGGAGAGCCATACCCTGTGCACGTTAAAGAACACGCTGGATGGCCTTGACGGGAGGCTACCATCTGTCTCCCAACAGCTGTTCCAGTGGGTCCCCTCCCCCAAATATCTCTGAGCCTTTGGGGTCCATGTGACCTGGCCATTTAGCCCTTGGTGGGCAAAAAAATGCCGCTCAGACGTAAAAACAACATCTCCTCCATCACCTTAACACTACTATCTCTACACTAACTCTTCTCTCAGCCTCACATGGATTAAAGGCAAACATGGCAAGTGCTGACATCATACTTCAAGCCACATTTACATACAGTGATCTTGCAATGATGATTTATGTGGCTTGTCACATCGTTTGTGGTAGAAGCCATCAATCAAAATGGAGTTGCGCATTCAACAACACTACGAAAGGAGAGAAATGATGTTCAAAGAATGAAAGCCCCAAAATAATAATTATAACATAAATATATTAAAACTGGCTATTAGGAGACAGATGGAAGCCTTCCATCCAGTGTGTTCTTTAACTTGCTCAGGGTATGGCTCTCCTGCACAAGGGGCCATGGCTTTACATCTGATCTGATAGATGGTGGCCTTTCCAAGCCCATTGGTATCCCCTACTGTCTGAGGGCAGGGTGGGGAGTTTTGTGGTGATAAATCTCAATGCTGCCCCAGGTGGGAATCGAATTTGGGAACTGCAGATTACAAGCCTGGTGCACTACCAACTGAGCCACTCCTGCCTCCTAAGTTGGGGGAAGGTATCAATAAACAGAATTGATCTTGACAATAACAAGAGTAAAACTCAGGACAGAGCCTAGTGGTACTTTGTTCTTTGGGTTAAGGCCAAGACAGAGTGTTGCTGATATTGACATGAAAAGAACATGATGATTAGAAGTTAGAGATGAAGATCAGCAAGTAACCTCTCAAGACAAAGGGATAGAGGTTATGAAAAATGTCGAATCTCCAAGCCGCGTTGTATGCTTTTTTGATATCAAAGAAAGTTGATACCAGATGCTCTTGATGTAAAAATGAAAACCTGATAGCTGTCTCATGGCATATCAAATGGTCTAAGGTAGACTGATGCCATCTAGTTGGTCTAAGGTAGACTGAATAGATGTTGGAAAGAAGGTTGTGGTGTTCTAAATACTAGATGAGTCTGGCATTTACCACTGTTTCTAACACCTTGCACATGCAACTCGTCAAAGTGATGGGATGAAAATTTGAAGGAATCTTGGGATCCTTTTCTGGTGTGGGGAAGGTCAAAATGATAGTCTCCTGCCTGGAGTCCAGAAACTGCACCTTGAGAAAAATGTGGTTGAAAAGTCAGAGAAGCTGATACTTTCTTTATGATGAGATGCTGAAGAATAACATAATAGACATTGTCTGGCTTGACAGCAGATGCAGAGAATAGTGCAGAGCAAGGCGCAGTTCCTCCAATGCAAATGGGTTGTTATAAGGGTCAGCAATTGCCTATCCATTGTGCTCCAGGATTGATAATGAGTGGGACAAATACTTCACACCCATCTTCTGGACTTTATCCCACAACCTTAGAACTGGTCATGCAGGTGACAGAAGAAATATACTTGAACCAAGATTCATTCTGGCTCTAGTGCTGGAGAAAACAGGCTTTTGCCCTGTTGTGCTAGAAAACTTCAATGTTGGAGGATGTCAGATGTTTCCAAAACACCCTCAAGCCTTGTCCTGAGGCTTATGTGCTGTGGTGCAGACAGGATTCCACCACCGTTTGGGAAATTTGCATGGATGATACAATCCATGCTCCCGATCATTGGCAGCTGCATGGACAATAGTCCATCATCCCTGCCATTGCAACATTGGCTTCTGGCTGACCTACTGTTGACCGAACACACAGAAGAGCACAAAACCACCTCAGTTAGCCCAATCAATCCTCCACTGTGATATGTGGGAAGGGTCACAAGAATTATCTGAGGCACATGGATCAGAGACTGCCATCTGAAGTGATGCTGTCTGTTTCTTTGCTTCCAGAGGGGGCGTCTTCTATTTGGTTCCAGGGATGGACATAGAAGGCTTGAAAGCAGGGATACAAACCGGCATCAACATTAAAATAGACCTTGATATCATTTTACCGGTCCCAAGTGTGGAAGTATTGCCACGGGTGTTTAACAGGAAAAGCAAACTATCCAGGAGCCATTGCTTGAGCACCCAACATCTCCGTTTGGTGTCAGTACTACCTTAAAAGAGGATAACGTCCATTGAAGTCCCTCATGAGAAGGGGGATAGTACGCAAACCAGTAGACCAAGTGGTAAAAAGAGGCTAGTGAGAAAGATTCAGCAGGTAGAACAATGATATCAGTTTGCACCACTACAGAAGCTATGTGAACAATGGGATTCCCAGCAGCTACAGGTGATTGTTCCTAGTTGGTGGGATATGAGAGTTTGCCAGTGTTGAGGACTATGCAACAATTTTTCATGCCTCAAGTTATGTGACATTTTGTATTGCTTTCATTCACTGGACCAATTTTTTTCTTTTCCACTTCTGAAAGTTGGAGAAAAAGTTTGGATGCTCACCAGTACAATTCCCACAGTTTGCCTTTTCTGCTATGCAGTCCAGATTAAAATCATCTGCACTACTGCAGGGGCATAGATAGGCTTATCACGGCAAACTGTGTGAGCATGGCCATATCACTGATACTGGAAGATTGGGTTGGGTTGTTTTACCTCTGAGTGGCAGTTTTTTGCACACCATGGGCTAAATGACCAGGCCACATGGACCCTGAAGGCTCAGAGAAGGTTGAGGGAGGGGACCCACTGAAACAGCTGTTGGGAGATAGATGGTAGCCTCCCATCAAGGCCATCCAGCGTGTTCTTTAACGTGGACAGGGTATGGCTCTCCCACACATGGGGCCATGGCTTAACGTCCCATCTGATGGACGGCGGCCTTTCTAAGCCCGTTGGTGTCCCCTACTGAATGTGGGCAGGGCGGGGAATTTTGCGGAGATAAATCTCAACGTGGACCCGGCCGGGACTCGAACCTGGGAACTACAGATTATGAGCATAGCACGCTACCGACTGAGCCACCCCTGCCCCTGACACTGGAAGAGCACAGAGAATTAGGTATATATATAACTCGCAGTTAAGGTATCCTGTCTTGATGGAATTTGGCAGGTGTAGAGTGTTGAAGATTAAAATCAGTACCCAATGGGTACTAATTTTCCATTATGACATATTGAGACCTGATGGATAGCTATTATTCCTTGGGGAGAGATCTGAGAGGATTTCCTCCTTTTTGACTTTGAGAAGTCCCCACTTAAGACATCAAACCCCATGACAAATTCAGTGATTTGTGGGGTATCACAGTGACAGCCACACCACAAATTGTTGAAACCTTAAGGAGCAGTTCTGAGTGTTGAAAACAAGTGGTCTCCATAAGCAAATCACCAGATCTTAGGTGCTTGACAGATTTTAGTGAATCCACAAGACCTTCCAAACTTTTGTTGATAAAAAAAGAGAGGCATGTCTGCAATTACCTGATCACCCAAGAAGCAGATGATATGGAACTGGGGTGCAACAGAAACATGAATACAATGAAGTAGAGGATGATGAAGGTGTATTGAGACTTTTGTTCAGACCTCTTTTGGATGACGTAGAAGAAGCATTAATGAATTGCATGGTTGTATAATCACGAATGCCCATGGTCCTCACTCACTAAGAGGGGGGGGGGGGGGTACCCACTTGGATATCAGGGATGCATGGGCACTATACCCATATAGCCAGAGTGAGCTGAGCCCTCACAAACAAAATAAGAAAAATAAAATTGTGAGGAATGGAACTGTCCTCAAAAATATTACAACAACAAAAATAAAGGAAACATGGGAGAAAATTTGCAAACCTATACCTAGAAAGGGTTCTCACCATACTGTAGAATTGGCCCTAGCAGGTCCAGCCTACAGGTGATTGTTCCTAGTTGGTGGGTATCCCAGGATCTCCTGCTTACCTGAAGCAGAAGCTAAAGCAGTGTGAAGCAGAGGTTCTTGAAAGCACTGCCTAGTCCCACAATGAACAGGCTACAACTTGCCCCAATGGCAAGACAGGCTAAAGTGGAAGTCAAAAGCTGAAGTGAGAAGACGAGGACCCCTGAGCAACTACCAAGATTCTCCTTTCCAGGAACACAGGTCACCGTACATGGATATACACATCCAGGAGATCTAGTAATTAAAAGATCCAGCATGCTTCTGGGAAATGTTGGTTCAAATCTCACTCAGGACAATCAATTTTTTTCAACTAATTATTTCAAGTAGAAAGTAATGTTTTAAAACTTACCTGACCAGTAGTATGGTTATAAAAAAAGTTCGACCAATTAGGGTCAGTCTGCATGAAATGAAATATGAAGATTTCTCTTAAGCACAGATTTAGGAGATGCTCACATACCTGTGTGTAAAGAATCATTTTAATGACATAGTAAAAATTATTTATACTAAAATTAACAATGTAAAAAAAAAAACAGAAATATTTATTGAAATAATAAACTTTCTATAAATTTCAAGCCTTATTTCAAAAAATGCAAAAAATTTAAAACAGGCAAAATATTTTGAAAATATAATTATGAAGTTCATTTAATATTAGTTTCAAACCTGTCTTATTAAAATAGTTTCCAAGCAAACACATCCTACCTAACAACTCTTTCAATAAAAAAAAAACACAAGCAGCACCAACTTTCCAACAATATACATCCAGTCCCCAACTAACATGTTCGATGCGTTCTTAAAAAATTCATGTAAGGTGAAACTGTGCTAGTCAGATACTACCTCTAATTAAAAAATATATATTAAGTTTATGTAAAACTTCGTCCCATTTTTGCCATTTGGCCACCTAGCCTTACCATTTCCCAGCATTGCGTAGGATCAATCACAAATCCAGTTGTGGTTTAGTTAGGTTCATATTCCAACTTAATTTCTTTTTCTTAAGTAATACGAGGAGACTTACTATTATGAATATTGGCTATACTTTTACTTCAATGAAGTCTACACAAATACACAATGCTACATAGAACTTTACACACACACATATACACAATACTACACACAACTGTACACACATACACAATGCTACACACAACTTTACACATATACACAATGTTACACACTTCAATTTCTTAACAGTTTCTCCCAACTCGAGCATTCTCATGAGCAAATATTCTTTCTCCGGCTACATTAGGTCTCAGTTATAAGTTCACATATCTGTTGAGCTGTTACACAAATGGTAAGCTTCCATGTTGGACACTTCTTCAAATAGGAGTTAATCTTATTAATTCAAATAGAAAGTCAATTCAAATAGGAGTCAATTAGGAGTTAATCCATGTTGGACACTTCTTCAAGTAGGAGTCTCCATGGTAATGGTGGCCCTTACAATTCTTCATTGGCACATGTGTACTGTTTTTGATAAATACGGTCTGGTTTCGCTATACGTAACTGAAATTTCTTTTTTGGTGCAGCTACAATTTTCATGGCATAATGTTTCGATATACACCAATCAGCCAAAACATGAAAACCACATACCTAATATGATGTAGGTCATCCTCTCACCCGATGAGGCAATAGATTCAATGAGATGTTGGTAAGTGTCGCTTGATATTTTGGTACCATGACTGAAACAGAAGATCCCACAGTTCCCATAAATTACGTGGTTGGGGTGATGTTGCTCATATCTGTTTCTCCAACTCAAACCACAAATGCTCAACAGGATTCATGTCTGGCAAATTTCGAGGTCATGGCAATAAATGGAATTCCTCATCATGTTCTAGGAACCATTCCTGAACCTTCTTTGCAGTATGACATGGGGCATTGTCTTGCTGAAAGACACCATCTCCTCCAGCGAATACAGTCACCATAAAGGGGTATACTTGGTCAGCCACAATGTTCAGGTAGGTGCCAGCTGTCAGAGTTTGCTCTACAGGGATAATTGGTCCAAGTGTCCCCCAAGAAAATATTGCTCAGACCATCACACTCCCTCCAGTTGCCTGAATCCGTCCTAAAGTGCATCCAGGTGAGAAGGCTTTCATGGGTAAGCGTCACACACGAGCTCATCCGTTCACACGGTGTAACAGAAAATGGGATTCGTCTGACCATGCGACCCTCTTCCAGTCTTCTACGGTCCAATGTTCATGATTACATGTCCACTGTCTGCAAGTGTTGCGATGATGAATGGCTGTGAGCATAGGCACACGAATGGGTCTGCGGCTGTAGAGACCCATATCCAAGAGCTTATGATGAACTGTGTGTTTGGACACATTGGGCCCTTTACCACAATTGAAATTAAGGGAAATGTCAATCATAGTAGCCCTCCTGTTGCTGCAGACAAGACGAGATAGGCTGCGCTGACCTCTGGCATCAATAAGGCATGGCTGGCCCACACCTTGTCGATGACTGGAAGTGTCACCTGTTTCAGACTATCTTCGATAGGTACTAACTACTACATAGTGTGAGCATCCTTTCAGCGTTGCTGTTTTGGAGATGCTCTTACCAAGGCATTTTGCTATAATGATCTGGCCTTTGTCAAAATCAGATAAATCCTTTGCTTTTTCCATGTTGAGATGAAACGAAATACTACCTGCGAAAGCTCCGAGTCAGGTATTACATACATCATTCGCAACCTTGGCACACGACACCGATTGGCTGCATGCACGCTTCTTTGCATAATGCAGAGGTGGTTTTAATGCATTGGCTGATCGGTGTATACTGTCCTTCAATAATTCCTTTAGCTAAGGCAGCTGTTAACTTTTATTTTTTATGTCTCTTTGATGTTCTTTAGCTACGAAATTGAAAGTAAAAGAACATGTTGTGTGTAGCATTGTGTATGTGTGTAGACTTCATTGAAGTAAAATATAGTCAATATTCGAGATAATAAGTTTCATTGTATTACTTAAGAATAATAAATTAAGTTGGAATGTGAGCCTAACTAAATTACATTCCAACTTAATTTATTATAACTTCGATAATTAATTGATTTTTAAGAATGATGACTAGGCAGACCTCCTAAGATAAACCTTTGAGCACCGACTTCATTATTGTTCAAATGTTGCAGGTGCATTGCAAAGTCCAAATGGCATCGCTTTAAACTGCCAAAGTCCATTCCTTGTAGTGAAAGCTGTTTTCTCACAGTCTTCAGGATGTATACCAACTTGCCAATAGCCGCTCTTTAAGTCTAATGTTGAGAACCATTCTGACCCAGATAAAGTGTCCAGTGTATCATCAATCCTGGGTAAAGGAAAGGAGTCTTTCTTTTACGTCATTTAATCTGCGATAATCTACACAAAATCGTGCAGATCCATCCTTTTTCTTGACAAGAACTACTGGTGATGTCCAGGGACTCTGTGATGGTTCTATAATGTCTTAAGCTTCCATGTCCCTTACGAGTTGTTCCGTCTCCTCTCTTTTTGCCAATGGAAGCCTTCTTGCCGACAGATGGACTAGAGGAGAATCACCAGTGTTGATTTTATGTTCCGTCAGGTTAGTAAGGCCATAATCATTTGATGTGGCAGAAAAAATGTCAGAAAATTCTTTCAATAGGTTCTCGGCCTTAGCAGCTTGGTTTTCAGTTAATATTCATCTTGTTTCTCTCCATAAGTCAGTAAGATGAGATGGGATGTCTGTATGATTTTGATTTGAATCAGTAACTTCTATTTTATTTATACTTGTTACCCAGGTAACAGGTTAACATATTGCTAATTCTTCACCATTTTTCAATATTCTATTGAATTTTTTACAGTTCATCACTCTGATAGGAATCTGTTCTTTATCTACACTGACTAAAGTCCTTGCAACCAGGAGATTCCATGAGCCAAAGCTCCTTTACCAGAAGCATCAGTGATGCCTCTGGTAAATCCCAGATCAATCAGAAGGCCCCAGAATTCTCCGCCCAATAAATTTCATTTTGTGCTGGGATTTCTTTATCTTCCGTCACAAATACTGTGGTCACACTTGATAAAGAATCAGATGTTTGGCTAAGAAGGGGGATCTCTTCTGTCTTATAGATGAGTAGGCTGTCACTGGGTCTAATGCTGAATCCATGTTTCTTTAGGAAATGAAGGCCTAATATGTATTCATCATAAATGTCAGCAATGTAAACAGGATGGCGTACCAGACAGCTACCAACTCTGATGTTGAGTTCTGTCTTCCCATGGACTTTAGCACAATCTCCAGTGGCTGTTTGTAAGGTTAGACTGTCTAGCATTCTGGTGTGGGTCAGGTATTATCTTCCTTATTATGTCTGTTCTGTGTAAAGTTACATTTGCACCAGTGTCTACTATCATACAGCAAGGCACTCCATTCATGGTTCCATCAGCTACCAATCTGTTTTCTTCACCATGTAGTGCTGAAACGTGGCGACTTTCCCTGAGGCCAACCAATCAACAGCCAACCTTTGCCCTTCATGTTGCTTATGCTGGTTTTGTTCTCTGGTAGATGTGCTTAAACTTTGTACCCACCACCTTTTGCAGTTGGCTTGAATGTGTCCAGTCTTGTTACAATTTCAACACTGTATGTTTGTACAAGTTCTTGGAGAAGAACCTTTAATGTCTTTCAAAATGGATAATATTGTTTTGGTTAGTTCTTTCATTTCACCACTATCCTTTTCTATAGTTTCTTCTGCATTCACAAATCTCACTGTGTGTTTGTTCGCTCAGGAGGAAAGCCTGGAGCACTCTTACTTCATAGCATGTACCACAGCTGACTTTAAGATTCACCTTCCCAACATCCTCAGGGATTGTTGAGTCTTGGGGTCAGCAATAGTATCAATAAATTGTAATTGAGCTAAGTTATCTTGAATTTCTGGTGGTGTATTTTTTTTGTGTATTAGTCAAAGGTACTGAAGTTTCAGCGCAGTTATTGCTGATAGTCAAGATATTTATTGTATGTATGTAAAGATTAGAAGTGTCCGGAAACACACACACACACACGCACGATAAACTTTTTGATAAACAAATTTATATTTTTGCAAGCTTAGTATAGCTTTAGTATTGTTGTGTAGCAGTACCTTTGAGAGCTGCTGAAGATTAAAAAAAAGTTTCAAAATTTCAAAAATTTTGCAGACTGCTAAACATGTCTGCTAGTAATATGGCTGATTCTGCCATAATGACTCCCAATTTAGAAAAAGTAAAAGATAGGTTGCAGGATGTAATGAAAGAAGTGGAAATGCTAATGAATCTGCTTAATGAGCCAAGGGAAAAAAGGGGAATGACAACAATCCCTAAATTTGCTGACAATGCTATGTCAGTTCACCAACGTACGAACTTTGAATGTAAGGTTCCATTTTCTGTTCCGTCAGAAGCAAGTGATAGAACAGAGTATTATCAACTGCTACAACAATGAGTTGCCAATCCATTTATTAACTATAGTCCTTATGTTAATTGGCCTTTACCTGAGATAAGGTTTGATGTTTCAAAACGTCTGTCATCGTGGGCATTTGTCAAGTCTATGGAAGAATATTTCCATTTACATGAAGTGCCCGGCAACAAAAAGGTGGCTTTAGCAGTATCTTTTTTAATTGGATGTGCTAAGCAATGGTGGAATAACGTAGGATGCTGTCATGGAATAGAGTTTTGGGAAGATTTTAAAAGTCAATTCATGGAGATTTATCCAGCTTATAATGATTTAACAGAATTAGCTATGAAACTGTTTTCACGAAGGCAAAGGGAAGATGATATCGAAAAATTCATCTGGGGTACAGCAGAGTTATATTAGCTGTACGATGCTGATGCTGCTGCTGCTGAAATTGACATTATAAATTGCATATTGTCCCAATTACTTTTTCCCATTAGGGAATTCTTAGAAGTACGGAATATACATTCAATTTCAATTTTAGTCAAATTGACTCAGCAATGTACTGCAAGAAGAGAATCTGCAGCAATTACATTAAACCAACAATGGATGCAATCCTCGCCAAAGCAGCACTATTATGTGAGTCTCGTAAAATGACTCTTATACGACCAGAAGTTACACGGTCCTGACAATTTGTGCTGAACGTGCCTACAACTATGCAGACCAAACGAAGCAGAGAATTTGTTCTATGTCAAGCTTCGAACAATGACACTAGACCTAAAACGTATGTTAAGAATAATAGAGAAACTTTCAGATGTAATTTTTGTGGCCGACTAGGACACACGGAACAATATTGCTATAGAAAGAATGACAATTCAGGAAACTTGAATTAGGATCTTTGAAGCGAGAGGCCAAAGTTCTTGGTTTATAGTTCTTGGCCATATATATGCAGGCTTCGTGAACCTGATTTTCAAGGTTGCATCACTGTAAGGTTTAATACTAGGCATTATATTGTTAAAAACATCTAGCAATTCCTTTAATTTATCCAAATCATGATCCCAGAAAAGTACCACAAGTATAACCTTGCGTTTATACTTTGTATGAGTTAAGGCTTCATTTTCAACATGCAGGATAATGACATCAGCCACGAGACCAGACACAGTCGATCCCATTGGGATACCATTTGTCTGGACTGATGTAGTGCTGTTAACTAAAAAACAATTGGAGGAGGTAGCCAGGTGTAGGGCATCATATACACTGAAGTACTCAAGCACTGTGGGCCTGGCTTCCTCCAGCCATTTAGCTTCCACGTGCATAGGAATTGCTGTATCCTAGCTTTTCTAAGGTTTTATTCTGCAAAGTACAGTGATTTGATGATTAATGAATTTATAACTATGTATATGCAATTCGATAAGTTTACTGAAGAATTAAAATACCATGTTTTTCAAGTCCTGATTTGCATCAACCAGCACATCTAAAGGACTGCCATGTATGAGCTCAGTGGTCAGTACTTGTTTTGAACTCATTTCATCAATGACCTTAGGAATATAAAATACTGGATGAGACTTCAACAGATCTCTGCAGAAAGATAAAACATATTTAAATATTTTTTACATTTTTATATAAATTATAATATTTCACAACATAAATAGATACTTCACTATTATCTGTAGATGCAGAATGCATTTTCATTCCTTTTGTTTTATATCTGTTCTTCCTTTTTTTCCCCTTTATTCATCTCATTTGAAGATTGGTTGCTCATGGTTTTATTGCCTAAAGGCAGATAAGGCCATGTTGCACCAAACAAGGTGCAAATGACAAAAAAAAATATAATAATCATATAAACTCACAACCAAAATTAAAATCAGATGACTAAACAATAAAAGATACAAAGTATAAACAGTTGTGATGGTCCACCCACTTTTACTTAACTGGTTTTGCTTTATTTACATTACATTTATCATTTTGGGGATTATTTCAATTGACTTAATCACATTTCTTTCTTCTGATCCACTAAAGGAGTTGCACATGCACAACTCTGACTTTTGATTGACAGCCGCTAATGAACGCTTTGAAGGACACGTCCCCTCTTGTGTCATAGCGAGTACATGATTGTAAGATTATGCAAATGTTTTCCCCAGCATGCAACACACACGTCAATTGTACACTGCATGTATACTAAGTGATGTTAGGTCACGAAGTCAGACAGTGATGGAAGGTAGTAATAATAGTGGAGAATGAGAATGATGTTAACTGAGAAGTTTGTCAGTTTAGGAGATGTTTAAATTTTAAATGAGTTTTTATTTGCTCAGACTACTTTTGCATTCATCTGTTTATATGGTGAGTCATGAATTTTTTGGAAATAAACTTTGTTTGCTATATGAATATTTTGACTTCGCTATTTTTTCTCTTGAGCAACAATAATTGATTTTGATTAAGATTTAAGTTTTAAAAATTTGACAATCTTTTGATTTCTTACTCAATAAGTAACGCTCATTTAACTTTGTTATAATTGTAAGTTAATATTGCCTCGCACCTGATATGCTATCTGCAGTTTTAATTTAATATGGATCAGTCAAAAGGTCTATGGAGAAAAAGTTTAAAAATCTTTTGGAGCATTATTGAGCAAAGAAAGAAAGTACGCACTAAACACAGGGACCGTATATGTGTGTGTATAAATTGTATGTTATTTAACATCATTGTCAAAGTTAAGAAATTTTTGAGCTCATGAGTTATATGTACTAATCATAGATTTAACAGCAGCTTAAGCCGAAATTTTTGTTGAGCAAGAAGCTTAACTTTTGTATTAGTCAAATTTAGTTTTAGTGCAGTTATTGCTGATAGTTAAGAACTTTATTGTATTTATGTAAAGATTAGAAGTTATGTATTGCTATATAGCAGCACCATTGAGCACTGCTCAAGATAAAAAAGTTTGAAAATTTCCAAAATTCAAAATTTTGGCATATCACTAAACAGGCCTGCTAGTAATACAGCCGATTCCACCATTTTGACTCCTGACTTAGTAAAAGTAAAAGATAGACTGCAGGATGTGACGAAAGAAGCAGAAATGTTAATGAATCTGCTTGAAGAGCTTCAGGAGAAAAGGGGAACGACGACAACCTCTAAATTTGCTGACAATGCAGCTCATGAACATATAAACTTTTAACATAAAGTTTCATCTTTTGTTCCATCAGAAGCAGGTGACAGAACAGAGTATTATCAATCGCCTCAACGACAAGTTGCCAATCCATTTATTAACTGTAGTCCTTATTGTTAATTGGCCTTTATCTGAGATAAGGTTCGATGGTTTGAAACGTCCGTCATCGTGGACATTTGTCAAGTCCATGGAAGAGCATTTACATGAAGTGCCTGGCAACAAAAATATAGTTTTTGCAGTATCTTGTTTAATTGGATGTGCTAAGCAATGGTGGAATAATGTAGGATGTTGTCATGGAATAGAGTTTTGGGAAGATTTTAAAAGTGAATTCATAGAGATTTATCCAGCTTATAATGATTTAACAGATTTAGCTAGGAAACTGTTTTCACGAAGACAAAGGAAAGATGATATCGAAAAATTCATCTGGGGTACAGTAGAGTTATACTAGCTGTACGATGCTGATGTTGCCAAAATTGAAATAAACTGCATTATGTTTCAATTACTTTTGCCCATAAGAGAATTTTTAGAAGGACAATATGTAAATTCAATTTTACTCAAATTGGCTCGGCAACACACCGCAAGAACTGGCAACACACCACAAGTAACATCTGACAGTAATATAAAGTGTGGTCATTAAAATATTGCTATGAAGTATTGATATAATGCAGTTTTTGCAGATACTAAACTATAAATGCCACCTGTTCTGAGTCAAACAATGGCAGCCATGTTTCTGCAGGAATCGTCAGGAGGAAGCTGTAATTGCACTGCTTAAGTCATTTTTTCATTATACATTCTTTTGAGCTATAAGTAGATGGTGAACCTAAGTGTGAGTTATGTGACTCTGTTTTAACTGTCAAACATATTTTATCTCAGGTCCAGATTTTAACTGTTAATGTTGTATTTATTTTAGTTCTTATCACTTTTGATGACTCATTTTTAAACATTGTTTTCAAATTTTTATGTTTTACCTAATATTTTACACATATTTAATGTTTACCATATTGATATTTAGACTTGTTGCTTTTTATTATATCAGTTCTTATACACACATTGTTGTTTTTTGCATTTTACATCTGTTTTTACATGTGTCATTTTTGCTCTTTGTTGTTATACTGTGCAATGCTCAAAAATATTTTTTTTTTTAACTTTTTCTTTTTTGGATCTTTTGACTGATCGAAATTAAATTAAAACTGCAGATAGCATATCGAGTGCCAGGCAATATTAAATTGCAATTATAACATAGTTAAATGAGGGTTCATTAAGTATATGGCGTTACTTATTGAGTAAAAATTCAAAATATATGGCAAATTTTTAAAATTTAAATCTTAATCAAAATCAATTATCGTTGCTCAACAGCAAAAATAGCAAAATCATAATATTCATATAGCAAACAAAGTTAATTTCCAAAAAATTCACGACTCACATATAAACAGATGAATGCAAAAGTAGTATGAGCAAATAAAAACTCATTTAAAATTTAAACATCTCCAAAACTGACAAACTTCTCAGTTAACATCGCTCTCATTCTCCACTATTATTACTACCTTCCATCACTGTCTGACTTCGTGACCTAACATCACTTAGTATACATGCAGTGTACAATTGACGTGTGTGTTGCATGCTGGGGAAAACATTTGCATAATCTTACAATCGTGTGCTCGCTATGATGAAAGAGGGGACGTGTCCTTTAAAGCATGCATTAGCAGCTGTCAATCAAAAGTCAGAGTTGCGCATGTGCAACTCCTTTAGCGGATCAGAAGAAAGAAATCTGATTAAGTCAACTGAAATAATCCCTAAAATGTTAAATATAACAACAATAAAGTAAAAGTGAATGGGTAGACCATTACAACTCCCCCTTCCAAAGAGAGTCAAAATTTGATCTACAGATTTTGATGAGTAATTTTGAATAAAATGGACACTTTCTACATCATTTACATATCACTGAACATAAATAAAGTAATAAGTATGCATAAGCAAATTTGATAAGATGAGCTACTCTCACATCGATGCAATCTTCCATCACAAGCAAATGTACCTCCTCCCATTCCTCCTAAAAAAAGTGTATAGCTACCTATTGTAAATACATACCTATGGCTGTGGCAGTTAACTGCAATACTAGCATTATTGGACTAACTGGTATCACATTCTGATACAATTCCAAAAGTCGCATACTATAACATTTACAAAAAAACTTGTTAATTTCACTCCTAATCTGCTTAACTTCTAAAAAGGTTAAAGAAAAATTCAATTACATCAAATTCTGTTCTTTCACAGAATATAAATACAGATGCATCAAGCAGGGTACATAACTTCTGCTTATTCTCCTAACAACAATCTAATATGCGAAAAGTAATCTTCTTCATTGTCTGCCATACGTAAAAAAATGGGTATTGGTATTCTGTTATATCCTCCTAACTCAAAGGAAGCGAAGCTAATAATTTCATTTTCAAACAAGCAAGAGTGTAATCATCTGCTAAAACTTCACCTAAACAGAATAAATTGTGAGCTAGCTGAAATAAAAATAGCATTAATTATTTCCCCTCATTGAGCTTTACGTCCCCTTCCCAAAGAAGTTTTGCTAGTGATGTTCTCAGTCAAATTAGACTTTGTCATTTGGGACAGCTCAAAGAAGGTACAAAAACTTCAAGACATCATGGTCAGCTCATATATATGCAAACAAATTGCTATAATAGTATATATATATAACAAGTTGCTATAATAGTATATATATTTATATAACAAGTTGCTATGAATAGTAATATATGTGTGGTCACTAAAGTGTTGCTCAGCAATACACCATAACATCTGATAGTAATATAAAGTGTGGTCATTAAAGAGTTTTTCTATGAAGTTAATACAACCCAGTTCACGTTTCACATATGCAATTTGTATTCTGCAATCATAATTGTGAGAAATTATGATGTAGCACCCACCACTCTTCTATAGTTCTTATTTTGCTACTGAGTATGACAAGAGATCGTGTTGAAAATAAATAATTGGTCATATATTGCAGACATATAAATAAACAATTCAATCTCCTCGTTATTAGGTATATATTTCATTGATAATCGGCTAAAGGGAGCCATAAAATGACCATCCTTCTTCTGTTGAGCTCTGATAGTTTTCATGGGGATGGGGAGGCTAATACTGGATTCTACCTGCAGTGGTTCGAGGGTGCAGTGCATAGGTCAGTGCATGATCCAAGTCCAAGGCACTTTATATTCGTAATTGAAGTTAATTATTAAGAATTAATAAGTAATAATCTATCAGTAAACACAAATTATCTATTAATAAACGTTTAATCAATATATTTCATAAATTAGACAGAACAGAAATAACTGTCGTGTAGCCCCTTCTGCCCTTTTTCGAAAAAATGCTTGAACTTCGTTAGTGCATTCCTCCTCATGCTGCATGGAAAGCAATGGGTTACGGCAGTGATGATTGAATTCCGCATCATGCACACCTTATGATATTAACCCTTCCAGTGTCCACATCGTCTGTATACATTCGGAGAATCTGAATTGAGAGACCAAAGACATATGTATCCATTTTTAGTAAACAGAAAAATGTCGATTTTGTAAAAATGAAAATTGCCATTGTAATTTTTTTAACATATATCTTATAGAAATATATCATTCAGGCTTCAAAAATAATATTTTGCTTTTTAATTTGATGCATATTTTATTAAACTACAATATAAATAATTTTATAAAGCCATCTGATTGCCATTTCTTAGAAGCACTAAACGGTATTGCCAATTAGCTTGTTAACATTCCTATTTGCTGAAGCAACCTTCTGATTTAAGCTCACACGTTTGATTTGAACTATTATCAACAAATTTTTCCTTAAATTTTCGAAAATCTAAAAATTAATGAAAAAACTGCTATTTTTAAAAACGATAGATTTTGGAAGTAATTACAAAATATGTACCGCCATTTTTTCCCCCATTTCACACTCTTTTTTGTCATAAACCTATTTCAGTATTCCCAAGTTATTTTTATCATTTTTCCCAGCATTTTATGTATCTTTCCCACCTTCAAATAGAAACTGAAAGTAAACACACCCTTCTTAGAAATTCTGGTTGCACCTGCATTTAATTAGTTATGCTTCACTGAGGCAAACAAGATGCAGATGGCTGACACATGCAAACTCCATTGAGTGTGTTATAAGTGTTGTTTACAGTTTTGGTCCAGCACATTGGCTACCCCTTTGTAAAGTTAGTATTTATTTTTTTATAATTAAACCTTAGTTTTCGTTTCAGCAGTTTATTTTCGGAAATTTGCAATCTTTTGGCCAATCAATAAGTATTGACTTTTTCATAGTTATGCTACATTGTACGGCCGGCCTACAACTTGTTGCTGTGGATATTTTAGCATCACATTAGGCTATATGTTAATTTTTATTTTATTATTTATTGCTTTTCCAGTAAAACTAGAATCTAGTATCATTTTCTGAAAATAAACAAGGTCTTGGATGTGGAAGCAAATTGATTTCTGTAGATTTATTTCCGTTAGTTAGCGATCTTTAGATCGGCTGATTTATTGATCTTTCCGAGTTATACTAAATCACAGGCCAGCTTCAAAGTTGTTGCGGATATTTTATTTAACATCCCATTAGGTTATATGTAATTTTTATTTTATTATTTCTTGTTTTTTTAGCAAAAAAACTTTGAGCTTGTACCATTTTCTGAAAATGAATGTCTTGGATATGGAAGCAAAATAGACTACCTTGCTGTGGTTGGGTTGTTTTACCTCTGAGCGGCACTTTCTTGCACACCATGGGCGAAATGGCCAGGTCACATGGACCCTGAAGGCTCAGAGAAGGTTGGGGGAGAGAACCCACTGGAACAGCTGTAGGGAGACAGATGGTAACCTCCCGTCAAGGCCATCCAGTGTGTTTAACGTGCACAGGGTATGGATCTCCCGCACATGGGGCCACGGGTTAATGTCCCATATGACGGACGACGGCCTTTCCAAGTCCATCGATGCTTCCTTGCTAGCAAATCAGCCGTCATGTGCGAGGGCAATTTCAGGAAGGCATCCCCTCTGCTAATACGGAGGTTCAGTTAGCACGCTACTAACTGAACCTGCACATACGGAGGTTCAGTTAGTAGCATGCCAGGCTCGTAACCTGCAATATCAGGTTCGGGTTCCAGCTGGGCAAGTGTAGAGATTTTTCTCTGCCAAACTCCCCACCCTGCCTACAGTGAATAGAGGTCACTGTTGGGCTTCAAAAGGCTGCTGTCCATCAGATGGGATGTTAAACTGTGGTTCCGTGTGTGGGAGACACCCACCCACGCAAGTTAAAGAACATGCTGAATGCCCTTGACAGGAGGCTGACACTCTTTTCCCAACAGCTGTCCAGTGGGATCCCCTCACCCAACCATCCATGAAACCATGACAGCTTCGAACATGGACATCTGTCCCAAATAACTGATATTTAGGTAGTGAACATCATGATTCAAAATTAAAAGATCTCTAATTTACCCCTTAAATAATGGTAGACTTTCAGCACAATTAATGTACAGAGTGGCAGTAAAAATTAGACCATAATGCTACCTAACCATATTGGCAATATATCACGGCACGGTTCAAAATTCGAAAGTTCCATAATTAGAGATATGAATGAACTGACTGATTCGATAATAGCAAGCTAATTTAGACGGAAGGTACTCTCCCAGCTGCTGCAGCCTTAATGTCAGCGTACTCATAAGCATCAACCAGCACACAGGACTCAAAATTCCAAAGTTTCAAAATTACAGAATTCAACGAATCAAAGATTTTGATAATACTAAAGTAATGTAAATGACTGGTACTCACTCCGCTGCTTTGCAGCTTCAATATCAGAGTTTTGATAGGCCTCAACCAGCACACGAAGGTGGCTTTCGGTGCCATCCATAAGATGTAGTACTGTCCTATATAGTGTAACGTCGGATGGCATCATTCAATCATATTCAAACTCATGTAGAAAGTTTCACCCCCCCCCCCCCTCTAGAAAAATATAATTTTTTTTTAATTTTGAGTTTTTATGTTTAAATTGAATGATTTTAAAGGCAACACCCTCCCCTCACAGTACCTTGGCTGTGCCACACAAACGATATAAAGCTGTTTTTTTTTTTTGCTTTGGTGCACAAACCTTTCTGCACTTAGCCAAGATCGCCAAACTTCAACACCCAAAGAAAAAAAAAATCGTAATGTTTAGCAAAAAAAGCAGCCAAAGAAGTTTTTTCTATTTCATAACTAGTTCAGAAAATCCTGTGAATGTGAGAAGTCCAAGTCACATTCTATAACACTGGTTGTGTTTAAAACGTATGATACTGAAAAGAATCATTAAAAGAAATAAAAATCATATTTCAGGTTGAATATTATATTATTCAGGAGGAAATTTCCTTTGGATAAATATACAATTTAACTACTTTTATTCAGCAGGTTTTCCAAAATGAAACCTTATTTGTATAGTGCAATCTTTTTTTTCTATCACATTGAAAAAGGTTTATTAAATCAATATGCTTTCAAATTTGTTTATATTATTTTCATAAAATTCGTAAATTAAATTCTGTTTAATTTGGTATATAACATGATTTATTTCCATTGAGTGGTTATTTTTTTTTACAAAAATTCTAAAGTTGACTTGTTTGACTCAAAGCCTGGAATTTTTTCAAAATATGGTACTAAGAAAAAAATAACAAAACAAGAAAACTATTTATTTAAAACCAAATTTTTTTTGTTATTCAGAAATATATAGTCATTCTATTCAATGCATTGTAATCATTTCTGTCTATTAGTTTTTTTTAAATATATTTTTGTGTTGCCAGATGGATTTTTTTACTACATGCCTAAAAAAGTCCCATTAAAATAAAACATATCGTCTTATTTGTTAAATACTTTATTATCAGAAAATCCAGAATTAAATGCTGATCAATTTGTCATACAACATGCCATAATTCCTTCCATTAGTTATTTGGCAAAAAAGTTCTAAAAGTTTTTTTGGCTGAGCATAGGGAGAAAATAGCTTGGCCTCTGGATGGAAACCTGTTTTTCAGGCTGGACACTGGAAGGGTTAATGGGAATAAAATTAATTTATAATAATTAATAACTAATAATCGATATGTATAAAATCTTAGTTGATTAACTCTTTCCATGTCGGAGTCTGGAGAATCGATTTCATCTTTCCAATTCTAGTGGTCGGAGACCGAAGTTTCACTCCTATAGAACAAGGCTGTAAAAAAACAATTTTCTGAATAGAAATCTGAATTTTTTTTTTGAACTGTTTCTAAATAGCTATCGAAAATAATATTTAAATCTATAACAAAAATATTTTACCTGTTGATTTCACTTACAAAAATTACGATAAAGTTTAAAAATAAATCTATTTGAGTTGGTGTGCATGTTCCTTCACTTTAAATAGCATCAAGTCGTGCCAATTCAGTTAATGCCTTTATTCTGCTGTACTGTGCTCAGATTATTGATAGTTGCATTTCTCACTATTTTATGCTATTTATAGCTCTACTAAAGTTGTAATGCTTTCTAAACATTTAATGTAAGGATATTGATTTTTTTACTACGGGAAATTGCATCATCCAGGAACTATGCACATCAGCTTTCAATCAATATTTCAGTAGACTTTTGATTTTTAAAGACATTTTTTATTTACTTTAATGTTTCTAAAGCTATTTTTACTGCTTCTCAAACGGATACTGCAATTATAAACAATAATCAATTAGAAACGATCAAAAGTGAAATTGCTAGTGATCTATAATGGCGGTAATCAGAACAAGCATTAGGATTCTCTGAGTACGATTTTTAAAAGGCAGGACTTTATTTGTTTGAAATTTAATTAAAAGTATTGATAAATTAACTAATTAAGGTCAGAAAATAAGATTTTTAACCACAAATTCTCCTGGAAATTTAGAATTAAACTTTTCCGTAGCAGTTATGTAGCCTCATAATAAAGGGACTCATTGTCAATTTCAGTGTTTCAGTCAAACTTTAAATGCTGTAAAACATTTTATTGAATTTTTTTTTCATAATTATTTTATTAATTTTCTGATATATTTTTCAATTTTTATTCAAATTATCTTGTTTTTAAAGCAAAATTTTTTTATGACACTCCATTACTTAGGCTTAGAATTTGCTGATCGTCAAAAAACCCTAAGAATATGCATTATGCATAAATGACTAAAAAAGTAAAAAAAACTAAATAAATGACAGATTTAAGCAATACTAGAAATACTATGAACTATTTATATTAGAATAATAAAATAATATATAAAAAAATGGAAAAAATATATTTGAAATTTTACTAAAGATAAAGCGGAAAAAACAGAGTAAAATTCTGCAATGTTTACAAAAAATATTTAAAATAAAATTTAACTTATAATTTTTTTTTCCCGAATTTCTGTCATTTTATTAAGCACAATTAAATGTTCTTCCTTTTGGTATATAACATGACATATATCCGTTCATTAGTTACTTTAGGATGAGGTTCTAAAGCTGTTTATTTTCTGCAAACACTTTAAAATAAATCTGGCCACCACAGTGAGTTCAGTTTCAGAAACCCAACACTGTAAGAGTTAATACCTGATTATTCGGTATATCTAATGAATTTCGTGTGAATTTACGCACAAATGCAGTTAAACTAGCCTTATTTGTGTATCACAGGGTGTCGCCTTCAATGAAAAGCATCCTAAAGCATGAATTGTCCAGTGTTCAAGCTATTAGACTAGCACTAGTACCAAAAGAAAATAACCTAATGTGATGTTAAATAAAATATCCAAAGCAACAAGATGTAAAACTGGCCATCCACTGTAGCATAATTCCAAAAAATCGATAATAATCAATCAACCAAAAGATCGATAATTTATGGAAATAAAGTAAATCTACTGAAATGAAAACTAAGGTTTAATTACAAAAAAAGAAATTTTGTTGGGTGGAAGTATTTGGATTTAAATCATCCATGCAATCAAGTTGCCATGCAGCCACTTGGCACACGGCTCCCTCCAACTATTGCATAAGTGAGTGAGCAATTAGAATACCCGTGACTCCTCCCATGTCCTTTGATGCTGTACATTGGAGGCTGTCTTAAAGAAGCTAAGAAAACTTTTTATTTTTTATTAGTTAAGTATCGATTTGAAGAGTGGAAACCCTGCATAGACTGCTGGAATAATTGATATACATGATAAAATTAATTCTAGGATTACTGAAATAGGTTTAAGGTAGAAAATTCTGTAAAAAGGGGGGTGAAAATAGGTACATACTTCGCCATAACTTGCAAAATCTTCCACTTTTAAAAATAGCAGTTTTTTTTAAATTTTCAGGAGATTTTCAAAACTTTAAGGAAAAATTTGTTGATAACAGTTCAAATCAAACTTGTGAGCTTAAATTTGAACATTGCCTCAGCAAAGAGAAACATTAACAAACAAATCAGCAATACCATATAGCGCTTCTAATAAATGGTAATCAGATGGATTTAACAAACTATTTTATTGTAGTTTAATGATATATACATCAAATGAAAAAAAGAAAATATTTTTCAAACTTCAATTATGTATTTTTAAAAGATATAAGCAAAAAAAATTTTAAACAGCAATTTCTATTTTTTTTTAAATTGAAGTTTTTTTGTTGTACTAAAAATTAACATAGATGTCTTGCACCTCTCATTTCGGATTCTGTCAATGTCTATGTTCATCAGGGACCCTAAAAGGTT
This sequence comes from Ryuthela nishihirai, assembly GCA_038380435.1. NCBI lineage: Eukaryota > Metazoa > Arthropoda > Arachnida > Araneae > Heptathelidae > Ryuthela > Ryuthela nishihirai. Next base: position 42,612,736 of record JAWZYU010000001.1, on the reverse strand, counting down.
TAAAAAATCTGTGGAGATCATGAGAAAACAGATTATGCCTCTGAAGACTAAAATCTGGATTAAAAATACATAAATCAGCATACACATCTGAAGACTAAAGTCATGGCTGGATGAATAAGTTGGTAGGTATTTTTTAAAAGTTATTTTTTACACATTAACAGCTAAAATAGGAAAAAAAATAAAAAATTAAGGATCTTCATTACACTAATATAACATTTGAAACTGTTAATATATAAAAGCCAGCAAAACAGGCAACAAAACTGACAAAATATATTCATCATCATCATCATCCTCAAGCAGCCATGGGTTACGGAGGTCCAACCAGACCGTGCAATTTAGTTCTCCAAGCAAGTCTATCCTGAGCTACATCTACTGCATCTGGCCACTGCACACCAATTCTAACAAGGTCCTGTTTGACATTGTCTGCCCACCGCATCCTAGGTCTCCCCTTCTTTCTGAGGCCTTTAGGCACACTGTTCATAACCCTATTCGCCAATCTATAATTACTCATACGGGCAACATGGCCAAACCAACGGAGTCTCTCTCTGCACAATATGCTGCTTAAAGGAGGTTGCAAACTCCTTTGCCTAACCTCATCATTAGTTACAAAGTTGAACCACCTAATGCCCAAGATACTGCGTAAGCATCTGGAATCAAAAGCATCTAGTTTCCTGTTATCTTGTTTACAAAGTGTCCAAGTTTCACTACCATAACTAACCCTAGAAAGAACCAAACTATTATACAGTCTAATTTTAGTCTTTAGGTGTATACGCCTATTTCTCCACACTCTCCATAGATTCTTAAAAGTCCTGGCAGCAATCCCTATTCGTCTGTTAATCTCATGCCGCACATCACCATTATCTGTTACATAGTGTGATGCCCCATCGTTCACTTTTGCTTTACCTTAACCAGTTTTTGTTTAATTTACGTTATATTTATCATTTTGGGGATTTTTTATTTCCTTTTCGGCATCACAGCACTCGTTTTCAAGTTTCTAGGAGTTGCGTACGCGCAACTCCGAACTTCCGACCGTAACCGTTAAAGCGCGTGCCAAGGACACGCCCCCTCTTGCGTCATAGCTTGCGTCCGTCATTGTATGCAAATGTCTTTCCCGGCATGCGCCGGCCCATTGTCAAAACCGTGACCTGCGAGCACTTGAGAGTTGTAGAAGCACTTGAGGACTGAGAGCAGAGTTGTAGAGAGAGCAGAGAGATGTAGTAAGGTGCGTGTAGCACAGAATTTAGTTTCTTCATTGATGTCTTGGTGAGTTAGTTATTTTGGAAATAAATCTATTTGTTTTGTTATAACCTTTTGAGTCTGTAGTTTTTTATCTTGAGCAACGCTAATTTAGGATCTTTTTTATATTAACTCTTATTTTGTTAAGAATCATTTTTGACTCTTACTTATGAACGCTCGCTGGCATTTGAACCCTAAATCAACTTATTTTACATTTTGGCAATTTGTTAATTATTGCCTGGCGCCCGTCTAAGCTATCCGGAGCATAAAACTTTAAATAATTAGCACTTGTTTGGAGCGTTACAATAGCTCCCAAGATAATTAAACTGTGACACCTGCTCAAGACTGCAACCATTCAGATTAACTGAATCACAGCCTGCCTGACCAATTTTCATCACTTTAGTTTTCTCTCTGTTTATAACCAAACCTACTCTACTACCAGTCTCATCAACAGCTCGAATGAAAGAGTTCATCTCATCAACATCATTTGCCAAAAGGGCTAAATCATCAGCATAATCTAAATCAGAAATTTTCGTATCTCCAGCCCATTTAAGGCCAAAATCTTTCCCTTGAAGTGAATTTCGCATAACATAATCAATAACCAAACTAAAGAGAAAAGGAGACAAAATGCACCCTTGTCGAACACCAGAAGTAATGCTAAACCAATTGCTACAAGCCATACAACTCTCACACATGACTCAGTGTTATTATAGAGAGCCTTCATTATGTTAACTAACTTGTCTGGTATACCATATGATTTCACAATCAACCACAAATTATGACGATCAACAGAGTCGAAAGCCTTTTTGAAATCAACAAAGCTAGCAACCAAAGGTTTCTGAAACTCTAAACATTTCTCAAGAATCTGCCTAAGTGAAAATATCTGATCCACACATCCCCTACCACTTCTGAATCCACATTGCTCATCACGCAATTGACTGTCAACCAGATTCTTAATTCTATTAAGCACAATCATGGAAAGAACTTTACCTGGAACAGAGAGTAGGCTAATACCCCTATAGTTATCACAAGAACTGCGATCACCTTTTTTGAAAATAGGGACAACAATAGCTCTGGTAAAATCCTTAGGAACCATGCCTTTATCATAAAAGATATTCAGAATTTCAGTCATCCAAGTGGTAACCGAAACATTTCCAGCTCTAAGCATTTCTGTAGTAATTTCATCTACCCCTGGGGATTTATGAAGTTTAAGTTTAGAAACAGCCAAAATAACTTCAGATTGTGTTATAGGGCCTACATTAAAGCCACCAATGCATCTATCATCATTGCAAACAATGGGAATAGAACTAACTGCATTGTTTAGAACATCACTGAAATGCTCAGCCCACCTAGCCATGACAGAATCCTCACCTTCTATAACCTTACCTTGTTTATCCTTCAATCCCTGTATACCTGTCCGTTTTCTACCACACAAAACATTAACTATCTGGTACAGCTCTCTGCTGTTGTGCTGTCTAACTGCTTCCTCGGCTTTGTCAACCAAACCATCAAGCCAAAGATTCTTATCAGCAGCTAACTGATCTTTTACATGTTTATTAAGTTCTCTGTAATGCTTTCTATTAGGACTAGTAGGGTATTGATTAAGGACATTCCTGCAGTTCTTTCTTTCCGAAATAAGCTCAAGTGCCTTATCACTCAGATAATTCTGTTTCTTCTGCTCCTTTTTTCCTAAAAGAGTACTATTAGTGTCCAAAAAAGCCTGTTTAAAATGATCCCATTCTTCCTCAACTTCAGTAGTAAGCATACCATGACTGTCATAATGACTAAGTAACCTATCATGGTAAGCTTTGGCTATAACTGGGTCTTTCAGAGCTTCAGTATTAAAAGCAAATTTTTTAACCCTAGCACAACACTTTTTAAGTTTAAGTTGCAAGAGACTTTTAACTAGGTAATGGTCAGATCCAATTTCAGCTCCCCTATATGCCCTGGTATTTCTAACAGAACTAGCCCATTTGCTGTTAATTAATATATAATCAATCATATTCCTATGCAGCCCATCAGGTGAAACCCATGTGTACTTATGTATGTCGCGGTGTTTGTAATATGTGTTAGTTATTGTGAAACCATTGAGTTTACTTACCTGTAGGAGACGTTGCCCATTGCCATTGCAGCTAAATAAATAATAAAAATAAATACCCCCTCAAGCAGCTGCTTGCCACAGAGGTCACCAATACCAAAAGGGCCAATCACCCCTCCCCAAAGGTCAGAGTCAGTACCAACTTTGGCATTGAAGTCACCAAGAACAAGGGTAATATCTCCTTTCTTGACAGAATTCAAAATATCCTGAAGTTGTTCATAAAACCTATCCTTCTCATCCTCATCGGCATCCTCAGTGGGGGCATAACAGCAGATAACATTCAGGTCTTTAACGCTTGTCTGAAATTTTGCTGTAAGAAACCTTTCATTAATGCACTCATATCCTAGAAGAGCATCACTAGCGTGTCTGCTGAGAAGCAGTCCCACGCCTTGGTGATGCTTATTGTCGTCCCTCCCTGAAAAGAGAAATTTAAGATTATTTTTAAGAATCTGACCTTTATCTGTCCATCTGGTCTCTTGCAAGCCGAGAATATCTAAATTATAATGGTTGAATTCTTGTGTGAGGACATCAAGAGAAAAAGCTCTGTGCAGAGTCCTCACATTCCAACTACCGATGGAGAGAAAATGGTTAGTAGGATGTTTAAAGAAACTATGTTTATTGAGAGAGGGAATGCCGACAATATCAAACAGCCCCCTAATCGCAGACATGGGGCAAAGACCCGTTCCCCCACCACTAAAGGCTGAAGCCATCTACACTGGAAGACTTCCTCCAATGTAGAATTTGACGATGCCAATAGAAGCAAAGAGTTCAGGTGCCTGCGATGACCTCTGCTCAGGATTATCCACCAGCTGATAAACATATCCTGTGAATCTATTCACTTGGGGCTGTCAACCCACAAACAAACAGAAAACACAGCGGAAGATTTTCCCTCCACAGAAGCCCACCAGTGCAGCAAAATCAGGATCCATAATCAAGCTCAGAGCCATATATCTGTCCAGTCCAGTGGGTTTATATGGTCAGCACCAGGACCCTGTGTGGTTGACCACTCCTCAGCAGGGTAGAAAAAAAAAGAAAAGTAGCCATAGTTGTCCAGTAGGCCACACTAATCTGGCAGCCCTCCCCTTCCGTTCCCTTCCACAAGAGAGTATCTCCTTTGAAAGGTACTAACGGTCTGCACCACGAGAAGGCGGGGTCGGACATTAGGTGCTAGGCCTGGCCGGTTCTATGCATCATCACAGGGGATTGGTGCATAGCTCTCCTTCCAGTGACTACCTAGCTACCATTTACAGACCCCAAAATATATTATCCAAGAGAATTCTGAAAGTAACAAAATTAACATACTGAAAGGTCTTGTTACACTCTGCTTCTCGAATGTAGTCGACTTCCCACTTAAGTTCTCTTTCAGCCACAGCCATAACATTTTCAAGAAACAGCCCTATGTAAAATAAAACAATAGTTTTAATTTAGATTAATATTGTATTACAGTTAAGAATTTGAACATTACACTACTTGTTAAAAGTTAACAGCAAGTACCTTAAAATACACAAAATACAAGTACCCAACCTGGTCTAGTGGTTAGCATACCTGACTATTAACACCCGCAGGGCATGTCCTTGTGTAAGTGTTTGCATGTTTTAGGAGAAACCAGGGCAACCTTAATATAACTTCTAGGTTATCTCTGTCCTTCGTGTAGGGAAGTACCGCATTACTTTTTTTTTTATATCTCAAAATATATTTCGACAAATTTAATCAAATTTCACAAGATACAAATATGTTAGGATAAATCATGAAATTTTAGACTATGCTGATTTACATATACCATCTACATTAACTAGGGTATTGAACCACAAAAAATGAGTTCAGGTTTCGTGATTAAAAAAAAGCACGTTCTATGATTAAAAGAAATGTGTTTCAGGTTTTATCTATAAAATAGGTTCAGGTTCAATTACAAAACATTTTATTTGATGAAAATGCATTATATATATATTAAATATTTAATTGTATAATATGTACAACATTAAATAAAAAACACTGATTAAATAGTACATTTGCTTAAAAAATTATAAATTTTAGAAGTATTATTTAAACAAATCAGTAAAATATTTTGAGGTGTTTTCTACAGAATAAATGAATTGCACTGGTGATAGGACAAATTTTAATGAAAAATATGATCTTTATAAGAGGATAAAAATTCAATTACTTAAGTATCCTTAGGTAATATATATATCTGTATTAAAGCTTAAATTTTTACACTGCTTTATTACTTGTTTAAAATATTCTTCAAGAATATAATTTTTTTCATCTCTAGAATCTGGTGAAATGCTTTACTGAATATATTCTTGTATTACTACTTCTCCATATTTAAGATTTTGCAAAAAATTTAGAGTATTAATAATTTGCTTTTTGGCCCTTTATTTTTTTCTAATGATAATCTATATCTTGAATACAATTACCTGCAACAAATAAATATCCTTAATTAAAAATTCTACTTTTAATAATGTTCGAATATAAAACCTTTGCTATTTTTTTCTCATTTTTCTTCATACCCAATTTAAATCGAAGCCACTAATCCATAAAAAAAACCCTTAGTCTTTTTTCATTTTGCAATTTTAGTTTCTTTGCTGATTTAAATAAAAGTATCTATAAACTCTTTTCAAAATTCCATGTAGCATCGTCCAAGTAAAAATCAAAATCCAACAATTCAGAACACAATTTTTTAAAACCTAAAAGTATATAACTTGAGTTCTACCTTGTGAGGTGTCAATTGGCTCTTTTAATCATAACAATTTTACAACAACTAATCTATTTCGAGCATGTAACCATTTGCAAACATTTCTAAGTGCATGATACACAGTCGTATCAGAATAATATGACCACCTACCATAGTATATGTATGGTAGGTGGTCATATTATTCTGATACGACTGTGTATATTGTTTTATTAGTACAATTGAAGAGATGGTAATAGGAATGTAACTGTACAGATATGCCATGTATTTAAAGTAGGTAATATGTGTACAAGTAGGAATTTCTTTCAAATATTGATCAGTTTCATTATCTGTTTTTAATTCATTACTATATCCATCAAAATCTTCTATTTAATTTTTTTAGCAAATCAGTTGCTTTTATATTTTTATTGTTATCTGAAATATGGAAAATAATGACTTATTAATTCATATGATTTTAGAACATCAATTGATAATTTCTTTCATATCAATTCAAGTTTGACAATTCTTTGCATTGAATATAGGTAAGTAAACTTAATGGTTTTAGAATAACACTTATTACAACACTGTGGCATACATAAGTACACATAGGTTTTATCGGGGCTGCATAAGAATGTATCAATTTAATCATGATTAGAGCTGTATTACATAATAAGGTCTTTGAAATTCATCACAAGTATGGGTGTGTTTAACAAAGTTATTACAGATTCAGCCTTGTGGATAAGCCCTTTTGGTGTTAATCTTGGCTTTATCATTACTTTGTTTAACATGCTGTATGTTTATCTTGTATTATTAACCTTTATCCTAGTGTAAAGGTAATCAAGAGAATGATAAATTATTGTTAGAATAGTCCATCTTGTCTAGTACAACGACTTTGGAAGATCTCTGCTTGATGTTATACAGTTTTAAGAAGAGTATCTCTGCCTTGATGTTACAATCAGCTGTAGGCTTAAATCTTCTAATTTCTTCCAAGCATTACTAGTCCATATATAATGCACTCTTTGATGTTCACTTAATGTAGTGGATATAGCTGGATGTTGAGATGTTAATTGCTGATAACTTTTTAAGTCCTATGATGTCAATCCTGGCACGCTTATGCTTAGTAATTGTTGGTTGATAATCATTCAACAGGCATTGCTATCACTCATCCACTATTAATTTGTGCATAAACTGGAATAACTATGAACGTACTGCACACCACCCACTCTTATGAACGATGTTAACGATTAACAAAGACTGTACAAAAACTTATAAAAGAATATCAATGCTTAACTTTAAAACTTTAAAAGTTAACTCCCCTGACATGCTCTTAGAGCAACACATTTTGCCAACTTACTATCATGTTGGCATTCTCAAGCTCAGCTCTTAACAATGCTGTCATTGCCTTTTATACGTATCTCACTGAAGTCATGTGTTGTGATGTAATTGGGTATACGTCCACCATATGCCAAGCAAGGAGATTCCATGCAGCAAGCAGAGGTGGGATGTTTGTTGCATATACAGTTATGGTTTTTATTTATCAAAAGTTTTTCTGTATATAGTAATTGAAATTTTGTTTTTGGAGTGGCAATGGCCTTGTATTCAATATTGTTAACTTTTAGATTATTTTGTATTATTGTTTGTGCTAGAGCTGTGTTCTGAATTCGTTTTTTAATATCATTTTGATGTTCGTTCATTCTAGATTTGAATTGTCTACAGGTTTTATTTATATATGCATCTTTGCCCTGTAAAATAAATGTTGGGTCGGGAATATTTATTTCATATACACCGCCCGTGGGTGGGCATGTATCTCTGTCATTTATTATTAAATCTTTAATTGTGTGTGTCATGCTTGTTGGTAATATTGTATTATATTTTTTAAGACTATTTGTCATAGTTTTAGTGATATTTTTTGTTTGTGGAAAACTTTTAGCATATTCATCAATATTAATTTCTTGATTTAACGGAATTTGTGAATTCTGTTCAACTATATATTTTGCATTTTTATCCCATTTATTCAGTTGTTGTAATGTATATCCTACTTCTTTAGCCTTTGTTTTGATGTATAGTAATTCGTTATGTAATGAACTCCATTAAGAGCAATAACGATATGCTCAAATGAAGTGTGGGTAAATGCTAGATTTTTTTATTTTGCTGGATGTGCTGAGCTTTAATTGTGATTAAATTGATATTTATAGTAGCTGTGTTTTAATTATTTAATATTAGCATAAGAATGTGACTGATTATATATTAATTAACAGCAAATGGGCTATTAATAGATTCTGAAAAAGATTCATCGCCGCCAAGGCGGGAATCGAACCTGCATCTCTCCAGATTCATGCCAGAGCACGCTATCCATTGCACCATGCGTCGGACAACGAATATTTTCAGAATATGACCTTTTAAATCTTCTTGAGACGTGACTGAGACAGCGCCATCTATACTCAAGGAGATAGAATTTTCAGAATCTATTAATTAATGTTTCTTAACAGGGAATACTGTGCATTCACTTTGGATTGATTTTAATTATATATTTAACGCGTTAGCGTTAGCGACCTTCTCATTAACATCTGATAATCAAATGCAATGACTGAAAACGTTGCATCTCCTTGAGTATAGATGGCGCTGTCTCAGTCACGTTTCAAGAAGATTTAAAAGGTCATATTCTGAAAATATTCGTTGTCCGACGCATGGTGCAATGGTTAGCGCACTCTTGCATGAATCTGGAGAGATGCGGGTTCGATTCCCGCTGTGGCGGTGATGAATTTTTTTCAGAATCTATTAATTAATGTTTCTTAACAGGAAATACTGTGCATTCACTTTGGATTGATTTTAAGCAAATGGGATAGTTCTGTTAGGAATACCAGGTCATATGGGGAAGCTGAAATTGGATCTGACCATTATCTTGTTAAAAGTGTCTTGCAACTCAAACTTAGAAGTGTTATACTATGATTAAAAAAAAGTTACCTTTATCACTGTAACTCTGAAAGACCAAGATAGGTAAAGCTTACCATGATAGGTTATTTATGTAATGGTTCACCCATTCATTTTTACTTTTCCTTAACCAGTTTTACTATATTTACATTATAATTATCATTTTGGGATTTTATTTTAAGTTAATCTATCATTCTCCCTGCCCTTTCTGCTAGAGGAGTTGCAATTGCACAGCTCCACTTTTTGATTGACAGCCGTTAAATGAATAGAGAAGGATATGCCCACTTATGTCATATCTAGCACAAGTACGCGATCATTGTATGCAAATGTTGAAGGTGTCAGTTTGCATGCCAAGTGTATAGCAAGTTACATTAGGTCATATATTTAATTAGCAGATGGTAGTAAGTTAGTGGGTGATATTAGTTGGTGATGTGAAGTGGGAAAAGGAGATTAGTTGTGCGAGTTGCTCAGTGAGGAGCAAGTTTAGTTTGAGAAGTGTTGATTATCTAGTGAGTTTAGATTCTGAATAAACAGTTATTTATTTTATGAAATTTGTGTTTGACTTTCATATTTTTTCTCTTGAACAGAGTTGGTTTAAAATTATTTGAATTACTTTAATGGAAATCGTTTAAGTTCTTTTTTTTATCTAAAGTTATTAAAAAGAACCCTTGCTTAATTTATTGGCAAGATTAATTGACTGGTGCCCAATTTTTAAGCTATCCAGCAAAGTAATGCTTAAATACTTTGGAGTGTTACACTTAATCATTATGATAGTCATGTTTTGCTTACACTGCTCAAAGTCGAAATAGCAACACTAAGATGGAATGGAAATACAGATATGTAAATCACAGGAGGCAATCAACCAACAGAGACATGCAAATGATTAAAGTTCTGCAGTGAATGGACATGACACCCAGCCATGGATAAACATGGGGCACCCATGAGCTTGTATCATAGCATGACTGACAGTGAGGTTGGAGTGCATACTGTGACACTGTAAGGGTTAAAAGTCTCCAGCATCTCATGTTGCACATCACTAGTATCTGTTACATAGCTCCCAAAATAATTAAACTGAGATACCTACTCCAGACTGCAATCATTCAGATTACCTGAATCACAGCCTGCCTGACCAATTTTCATCACTTTAGTTTTCTCTCTGTTTATAACCAAACTTACTCTACTACCAGTCTCATCAACAGCTCGAATGAAAGAGTTCATCTCATCAACATTATTTGCCATAAGGGCTAAATCATCAGCATAGTCTAAATTGAAATTTTTCAGATCAGTAGACTATTTAAGGCTAATATCTTTCCATTGCAGTGAATTTTTCAAAACACAATCAATAACCAAACTAAAGAGAAAAGAAGACAACGTGCATCCTTGTTGAACCAACTGCTTGTAGCAATTGGTTCAACAAGGCTACAAACCAATTGCTACAGCCTTACCAACCTCACAAACACAACTCAGTGTTATTATAGAGAACTCTCATTATGTTAACCAACTTGTCTGGTATGCCATAAGATCTCACAATCAACCAGAAATTATAGCAATCAACAGACCTCAAAAGCCTTTTTGAAATCAACAAAATTAGCAACCAAAGGTTTCTGAAACTCTAAACATTTCTCAAGAATTTGCCTAAGTAAAAAAATCTGATCTACACATCCCCTACCACTTCTGAATCCACACTGTTCATCACACAATAGTTTGTCAACCAGATTCTTAATTCTATAAAGCCCAATTACGCAAAGAATTTTACCTGGAACAGAAAGTAGGCTGATACCCCTATAGTTATCACAAGAACTGCGATCACCTTTTTTAAAAATAGGGATTATAATAGCTCTAGTAAAATCCTTAGAAACCATGACTTTATCATAAAAAAATATTCAAAATTTTGGTCATCCACGTGGTAACTGAAACATTCCCAACTGTAAGCCTTTCTGTAGTAATTTCATCTACCCCTGGCGATTTATGTAGTTTAAGTTTAGAAATAGCCAAAATAACTTCAGATTGTGTTATAGAGCCAACATTATAGCCAGTAATGTATCTATCATCATTAAAAACAATGGTAGAAGAACTAACCACATTGTTCAGAACATAGATTCCCAATGGGGGCGATATCGCCCCCCAGTGGGCGGTGGAGCCTTCCATGGCGGCGGTAGCGGATCCAGAGGCAGATGGGGGACGTTGAGGCAGTCAAGAGGGGCGGTCAAATAAATAATAAATTTAATGGAATTTTCTGTGACAACCTTTTTATCTCTTCTATTCTGTGGTGTCTTCCTGGTGATTCTGGTCATCCACTACCTCATCCATCTTGTACAGCTTTTCAACTGCAGCTTGGACAATAAGTTCCCTGCTACTGCCTACTAGCGTACTGGTACATCTGAAGTCGACTGAGATGCTCTCAAAAGTTCTCTTCAAGATCACAGATTGGATATAAGCTTCAATATGTTTTCCCACTCCAAGTTGCTTTGAGTATGCTTTATGGTACGTAGTTACAATACCATCCCACGTCAGAACATAAGGTATAATATTAACATTACACTTGTGAATTAGGCTCAACTCATTAGCCAGCTGATCATACTTCCTCTTCTTTTCAACCTCTACTGTCTGCAGGTTATCCTGAGATGTTGTTCCTACTTCAATAATTGTAATCTCATTCAATACCTTAACATGCACTACTATATCAGGCTTATTATGTTGGACATGGGTGTCCGTCCTGATAGGCAAATCAACCCTGATGCAATAATATAATAACAATATATTTATTATATTTAATATTATTTTTATAATTTTTTTAATATAATAAAATACTTTGAAAATACCTGTTTCCATGAATAAATATTTTATCTAGCTATGTAAATTATCTTATTGTTATCGCGTTAATAAGCATTTTTAAATTAGCATTAGGTATACCTATACCTAATTTGTTTTAGTTTAGAATAGACTGATGGTGACAAGTCCTTGCAAGTTGGTAAACAAACACGTGGTTCATGCAATTTAACATGTTTCAACAAGAATATGGGAGCTTGAAATGACTTGTTTACGGAGCAAGTGCGGCGGCATCGCAAACATACAAGTTAATGCGTGCACAAAATCAAATCTATAAAAGTGATAGCTCCAGGAATGTTTTATTATTTTTATGTGCTTCGCCATGATAAATAGTCATGAGTGATGTCAGAATGTCTGAATCTACATCTAAAAAGAAATGCCGGCAGTACAGTATTGAGTATTTGAAATATGGATTTAAATACTCTCCTACAAACCAATCATTACCTATGTATTTAATTTGCCGAAAAGTTTTTTCAACATAAGCTATGAAACCTAGGCTACAAGAGCATTTAAATAAAATGCATGCTGATAAGAAGAACAAAGATTTATCATATTTTCAAGAACTGGAAAAGCAATATTTAAAACAGCCAACTATGTCAAACCTTTTTGCGTCGTCTTCTAAACAAGATGATGATGGACTACGAGCCTCATATAACGTTTCATTGTTAATCGCAAAAATAGGAAAGCCACACACAATTGGCGAGGAATTAATTTTGCCGACAGTCAAAGAGATATTAAAAACTGTTCTTCATCATAAGACACCGTCAGATATCATCAAAAAACTTCCTCTCAGTAATAATTCAGTGCAAAGAAGAATAGATGAAATGGCAAAAGACATTGAAATATCATTATGTGATTACTTAAAGACTTGCAAATTTTCCATTCAACTCGATGAATCAACTCTACCAAATAACGAAGCTCTACTCTTATCATACGTATGATTTATAAAAGAAGAAAAAATTCATGAAGAGTTATTATTTGCTAAAAATTTGGAATCTGATACAAAGGGAGAATCTATATTTAATACCATGCAAAAGTTTTTTCAAGAGAAAGAAATTCCTATTTGCAATATTTTGTCTGCTGCTACTGATCGCTTGCTGCTGCACACAGAAGTACATTGGCTCTCTAAAGGTGTTTGAATCGTTTTTTCAATCTATTTGACTCAGTACTGGACTTTCTTGAAGACAGAGACGAAAAATTGCGTGAAAACCTGATTACGTCAAAAAATGACATCGCTTATTTGACAGACCTGTTTAAAATATTTAATCAAGTTAATTTACAATTGCAAGGTGATGGGTTGAATTTAATTAAAACAAAAAATGTCATGCTGCTTTTGCGGGAAAACTTCTATTCAAACAATATCTAGGTAGAGGTGAATACAACCACTTTCCCACATTATCAGCAGTCTCTGCAAAACCGGAAGATTTACTTACTTACTCCCAATACTTGGAAGATCTTCATGTTGATTTTACGGAGCGTTTCCAAGATATTTTAAACATGAATATACCGAGTTGGGTTTTAGATCCTTTCGCAAACACAGATACTGAAGAATCATCAAATTTGGAAGAGGAACTCTTAGAACTCACGACTAACGAAGAACTCAAAATAAAATTCAAACATGGATACCAAGAGTTCTGGCTTCAAAAATCAATACCAGTTCTCTACCCTGGATTGTGGGCAATAGTACAGAAGTTTTTAATCGCATTTCCTTCGTCCTATATGGCTGAGCGTGGATTCAGTGCAGTAGCTAATTTACTGTCAAAGAAGAGGAACAGACTACACATCACTGAACGTGGCGATCTGCGATTGATGTTAACGAAATTGGAACCTGACATTAACAAATTGTTAACACTCCACCAGCCTCACCCACTCATTAATTTTTTTTATTTATTATTAATTTTGTGTTTATCTCATTATTTTTTATTTCTTATTGATTCTGTGTTTATTTTTAAAATTTTAATAATCAATTTTATTGTACATTTGGTTGTCGTTTTATTAATTTCTGCTTCATGATTTTTAATAGATAAATAAACAGATAAATTAGGTACAGATAATATGCAACAATATTTTAATATTTCACATAAAATTAACTATTATGGACTAGGGGGGTGTTGAAATTTTTGTTCTCTTCTAAAGGGGGCGATAGTCCAGAAAAGGTTGGGAATCACTGGTTTAGAACATCACTGAAATGCTCAGCCCACCTAGCCATGACAGAATCCTCGCCTTCTATAACCTTACCTTGTTTACCCTTTAATCCCTATATACCTGTCCATTTTCGACCATACAAAACATTAACTATCTCGTATGCTCTCTGTTGTTGTGTTGTCTGACTGCTTCCTCAGCTTTGTCAGCCAAGCCATCAAGCCTAAAGATTCTTATCAGCAGCTAACTGATACTTTATACATTTATTAAGTTCTCTGTATTCTTATTTTTAAAAAATAAGATGCTTTCTATTAGGACTAGTATGGTATTGATTAAGGACATTTCTGCAGTTCTTTCCTTCTGAAATAATCTCAAGTGCCTATCATTAAACAATTTTGCTTCCTGTGTTTCTTTTTTTCTAAAAGAATACTGTGAGTTTCAAGAAAAGCTGTTTAAAACAGCCCTATTCTTCCTCAACTTCAGTAGTAAGCAAACCATGACTGTCATAATGACTAAGTAACCTATCATGGTAAGCTTTAGCTATAACTGGGTCTTTTAGAGCTTCAGTATTAAAGGTAGATATTTTAAGCCTAGCACAACACTTTTTAAGTTAAGTTGCAAGACACTTTTAACAAGATAATGGTCAGATCTAATTTCAGCTCCCCTAAATGACCTAGTATTCCTTACAGAACCAGCCCATTTGCTGTTATTTAATAAATAATCAATCATATTCTTATGCAGCCCATCTGGTGAAACCCATGTGTACTTAGGTATGTTACAGTGTTTGTAATAAGTGTTAGTTATTCCGCAACCATTAAGTTTACTTACCTGTAGGAGATGTTCCCCATTGCCATTGCAGCTACCAACACCAAATGGCCCTATCACCCCTCCCCAAAGGTCAGTCAGTACCAATTTTGGCAATGAAGTCACCTAGAAAAAGGGTAATATCTCCTTTTTTGACAGAATTTAAAATATTCTGAAGCTAGGCGTAAACTGGAAGGAGAGCTGTGTACCAATCCCTAGTGATGATGCACAGAACCGGCCAGGTCTAGCACCTAATGTCCGACCCCGCCTTCTCGTGGTGCAGACCGTTAGTACCTTTCAAAAGAGATATTCTCTTTTGGAAGGGAATGGAAGGGGAGGGCTGCCAGTTCAGTATGGCCTACTGAACTGGTCATCTTTGGCCACTTTTTTTTTCAACCCTGCTGAGGAGTGGTCAACTTCACAGGGTCCTGGTGCTGACCATTTATACCTACTAGACTGGACTTGTTTATGGATTTGAGCTTGATTATTGATCCTGGACTTGCTGCACTGGTGGGCCTCTGTTGAGGGAGAGTCTGCCACTGTGTTTTCTGTTTGCTTCTGGGTTGCCAGCTCTAAGTGAACAGAGGCATGGGATACCTTATATCAGCTGGTGGATAATCCTAATCAGAGGCCATCGCAGGTACCTGAACCTTACTTAGCTAGTTGGGCATCGTCAAGCCTAAACTAGAGTAATGTGTCTCAGGCAGGCCATATGGCTCTTGAAAAAGTCCACTTGAAAAGGTGGTGCCTGAAGTTCCTACCAGCATCGGTGACTTCAGGCTTTAGCGGAGGAGGAACAGGTCTTTGCCCCATGCCTGCGATCAGGGGGCTGTTTGATATTGTTGGCCCTACCAATCTCAATAAACCTAGTTTCTTTAAAAATCCTACTAATCATTTTCTCTCCGCAGGAACATGGAATGTGAGGACATTACATAGAGATTATTCTCTTGATGTCCTCATGCAGGAATTCCAGCGCTATAACCTAGATATTCTAGGCTTGCAAGAGACCAGATGGACAGGTAAAGGTGAGATACTTAAAAATAACTTTCAATTTCTCTTTTCAGGGAGGGAGGATGGAAAGCATCACCAAGGCGTGGGTCTGCTGCTCAGCAGACATGCTTAGTGACGCTCTTCTAGGATATGAGTGCATTAATGAAAGGTTTCTTACAGCAAAATTTCAGACAAGCATTAAAGACTTGAATGTTATCTGCTGTTATGCCCCCACTGAGGATGCTGATGAGGATGAGAAGGATAGGTTTTACGGACAATTTCAGGATATTTTGAATTCTGTCAAGAAAGGAGATATTACCCTTGTTCTAGGTGACTTCAATGCCAAAGTTGGTACTGACTCTGACCTTTGGGGAGGGGTGATAGGCCCTTTTGGTATTGGTAGCTGCAATGGCAATGGGCAACGTCTCCTACAGGTAAGTAAACTCAATGGTTTCAGAATAACTAACACGTATTACAAACACCGCGATATACATAAATACACATGGGTTTCACCTGATGGGCTGCACAGGAATATGATTGTTTATATATTAATTAACAGCAAATGGGCTAGTTCTGTTAGAAATACCAGGGCATATAGAGGAGCTGAAATTGGATCTGACCATTACCTTGTTAAAAGTGTCTTGCAACTTAAACTTAAAAAGTGTTGTGCTAGGCTTAAAAAATCTACCTTTAATACTGAAGCTCTGAAAGACCCAGTTATAGCTAAAGCTTACCATGATAGGGGACTTATTCATTATGACAGTCATGGTTTGCTTACTACTGAAGTTGAGGAAGAATAGGGCTGTTTTAAACAGCTTTTCTTGAAACTCACAGTATTCTTTTAGAAAAAAAGGAACACAGGAAGCAAAATTGTTTGAGTGATAGGCACTTGAGATTATTTCAGAAGGAAAGAACTGCAGAAATGTCCTTAATCAATACCCTACTAGTCCTAATAGAAAGCATTACAGAGAACTTAATAAACGTGTAAAAGATCAGTTAGCTGCTGCTAAGAATCTTTGGCTTGATGGTTTGGCAGACAAAGCCGAGGAAGCAGTTAGACAGCACAACAGCAGAGAGCTGTACCATATAGTTAATGGTTTGTGTGGTAGAAAATGGACAGGTATACAGGGATTGAAGGATAAACAAGGTAAGGTTAAAGAAGGTGAGGATTCTGTCATGGCTAGGTGGGCTGAGCATTTCAGTGATGTTCTAAACAATGTGGTTAGTTCTACTCCCATTGTTTGTAATGATGATAGATGCATTGGCAGTTGTAATGTTGGCCCTGTAACACAATCTGAAGTTATTTTTGCTATTTCTAAACTTAAACTTCATAAATCCCCAGGGGTAGATGAAATTACTACAGAAATGCTCAGAGCTGGGAATGTTTCGGTTACCACTTGGATGATTGAAATTTTCAATAACTTTTATGATAAAGGCATGGTTCCTAAAGATTTTACCAGAGCTATTATTATTCCTATTTTCAAAAAAGGTGATCACAGTTCTTGTGATAACTATAGGGGTATCAGTCTATTCTCTGTTTCAGGTAAAGTTCTTTCCATGATTGTGCTTAATAGAATTAAGAATCTGGTTGACAGGCAATTGCGTGATGAGCAATGTGGATTCAGAAGTGGTAGGGGTTGTGTTGATCAGATATTTTCACTTAGGCAGATTCTTGAGAAATGTTTTGAGTTTCAGAAACCTTTGGTTGCTAGCTATGTTGATTTCAAAAAGGCTTTCGACTCTGTTGATCGTCATAATTTGTGGTTGATTGTGAAATCATATGGTATACCAGAGAAGTTAGTTAACATAATGAAAGCTCTCTATAATAACACTGAGTCATGTGTGAGAGTTGGTAAGGCTTGTAGCAATTGATTTAGCATTACTTCTGGTGTTCGACAAGGGTGCATTTTGTCTCCTTTTCTCTTTAGCTTGGTTATTGATTATGTTATGCGAAATTCACTTCAAGGGAAAGATTTTGGCCTTAAATGGACTGGAGATACGAAAATTTCCGATTTAGATTATGCTGATGATTTAGCCCTTTTGGCAGATGTCGATGAGATGAACTCTTTCATTCGAGTTGTTGATGAGACTGGTAGTAGAGTAGGTTTGGTTATAAACAGAGAGAAAACTAAAGTGATGAAAGTTGGTCAGGCAGGTTGTGATTCAGTTAATCTGAATGGTTGCAGTCTTGAGCAGGTGTCTCAGTTTAATTACCTTGGGAGCTATGTAACTGATACTGGTGATGTGCGGCATGAGATTAACAGACGAATAGGTATTGCTGCCAGGACTTTTAAGAATCTATGGAGATTGTGGAGAAATAGGCGTATACATCTAAAGACTAAAATTAGACTGTATAATAGTTTGGTTCTTTCTAGGGTTAGTTATGGTAGTGAAACTTGGACGCTGTGTAAACAAGATAACAGGAAACTAGATGCTTTTGATTCTAGATGCTTACGCAGTATCTTGGGTATTAGGTGGTTTAACTTTGTAACTAATGATGAGGTTAAGCAAAGGAGTCTGCAACCTCCTTTAAGAAGCATATTGTGCTGAGAGAGACTCCGCTGGTTTGGCCATGTTGCCCGTATGGATAATTATAGATTGGCGAATAGGGTTATGAACAGTGTGCCTAGAGGCCTCAGAAGGAGAGGGAGACCTAAGATGCGGTGGGCAGACAATGTCAAACAGGACCTTGTTAGAATTGGTGTGCAGTGGCCAGATGCAGCAGATGTAGCTCAGGACAGATATGCTTGGAGAATTAAACTATGTGGTCTGGTTGGACCTCTGTAGCCCATGGCTGCTTGATGATGATGATGATGATGATGATGATATTAAAGACCTCAAGCAAATCTGCCTAAATCCAGATTTTAAACAACATTTTTTCAGTATTCAAAGTTATAAATACTTAAATATTTCACAGGCTACAAAAAAAATTGACCCGAAATTTTAATTAAGAGATTAAGATATCAGTAACGGGTGCAATGCACCCGAGTGCTACTAGAGTCAACTCTGATCTCTTCACCTGTTTTCTTTACCAGTTTTGGTAGCCTGTTAAATATATTCCAACATTCATAACTCTTTGAAAACTGAAGAAATATTGTTTAAAATCGAGATTTAGACAGATTTTACTGAGATATTTATCTTTAGAGATATTTTTCATTAAAAATCATATTGAGGAAGTTATTGAGCTCTGAACGTGATTTTCTATTGATAATGTGGAACTGTTTCCATTTTTCTGTCCAATACCTATATATAATACAAAAGTTTTTTTTTCTTAGTGATAGGAGGGAATACCTGCATATCCTACCTGTTTTCATCTGTAAAAGAATGAAATATAATTATCTTTTAGTTGAAAGTTCGTTAATAAAAGATTTTTAATGTACTCATAATAAATAGGAACTTTAGCATCGATTTAAATTTTAGAGGAAAAATTGTCTTGAGCCGGGTGGGATACGAACCCATGACCTCCTGATAACGTGTCAGGTGCTCTGGACCACTGAGCTACCGGCTGCCAATCAAGATCTCCTCTAACAAGCGCAATGAACATTCCCTTTATGCTTTATAGAAGCGCTGATTCAGGTAACATTTCTAGTCACAAACGGCATTTATATTAGCCAATAGATGGAAGCATGTACGACAAGTATGCAGATATAAATAATCAATGAAATAGGTTCGACGTATTTCAAATCAACTCATAATAAATAGGCAACTCATATTAAAAAATGCCTATTTATTATGAGTTGACTTGAAATATGTCGAGCCTATTTCATTGATTATTTATATCTGCATACTTGTCGTACATGTTTCCATCTATTGGCTAATATAAATGCCGCTTGTGGCTAGAAATATTGCCTGAATCAGCGCTTCTATGAAACATAAAGGGAATGTTCATAGCGCTTGTTAGAGGAGATCTTGATCGGCGGCCGGTAGCTCAGTGGTCCAGAGCACCCGACACATTATCAGGAGGTTGTGGGTTCGTATCCCACCCGGCTCAAGACAATTTTTCCTCTAAAATTTAAATCGACGCTAAAGTGCCTATTTATTATGTCTATTTATTATGTTGATTTGAAATACGTCGAGCCTATTTCATTGATTATTTTTTAATGTACAGTTGGCAATATTTTTCTTTACCCCATTTTCGACTGGACTACAATTCCCCAGGTATCGACACTAAAAGCAAAGAGCAAAATCAAAATATTTCTCAGAAAGCACGACTCAAATTTGGAGTTTGTTATGCAACTTTTCTGAAGTTTATTTTATTAATTTTTTTGTAATATTACTTTGTACTTTCATTCAAACTTCCCAGTAAATAAAATGAAATTATATTAAAATACATGTTTAACTTCTTTCATGCACTTGGGACATTTTCTGTACCCCTCTCCTTGACTCTCAAAATAACACTGTTAAAAGGCCACAGTATCCCCACATTTTTTCCTAAAAAAGGCAATGTATAATACTAATTTACAAAAATATTTGATTTAAAAAGTATAGAACTATTTTCATTCATAGAGTAGGAAACATCAAGTAGCAGATTGTCAATCCCATTTAATGATTCAGAAACACTGAGTGCTGGAAAGGTGTTCTGGTTCAGTAATTTGGAAACATCGATTACTGGAACGGCATTCTGATTTAGTTGTAGCACTCCTTCTGGTAATTGCTTCCCTTACTGAAAAAGTGACACTTCGCCACTGGAAGATGTTATACTGCAATAAAAAAACAGTCTCTTGCCTCCCCTTACCTTTTTCTGGCTTGATCGCATCCCTTCTATCCCCCCCCCCCCACTTCATTTTTATTCTAAATCTGGGCCTGTTAGTACCCACTGTATGTGTACTGAGAAAAAAATTGTGCTAGTGTTACAACTGTAGCATAAAAGTGAAAATAGCAGCACAAGAATATTAATGGATTGAAGTGTAATTTACATATTTGGCTAAGACAGAATCTTACACAGAATACTATCAAAAACAAGATCTCCTGCATACCTCAAATCTGGCACAAGTATCACCATGGTGTAGTATCCTGTGGCCTTTACGTTAAATATCTCATTGCCTTAGACATCAGTGTACAATGCAAGTGTTAAGTGCTAAAGAGAAATGGCAGTAAAAGGAGTGGCACATTACTAAAACAAAGGATTAAAAACTACTGAAGTGGTGTGGGAAATACGTGAAGTGGAAGGTGAGAGGGCAGTCTTCATTTGCTCTGCTCAAGCTTGGTTCAAGAAGTTTAAAGGTGGTGGAATGAACCTTGGAAATATTCCAATAAGCTGGAATCAGAATGGCCAATATTGATAAATTGCAACATTCTGCACTATGCTGTTTATTTCCTAAACAATTTATTTCCAAAATGCACTCACCAAAGCTTCAATAAAGAAGATACTACATCATTTCTTACTACAAACATCTTCAACAAACTCCAAACTAAAACTAATCTCTAAACTGTGCTGTGCTCTACTACTCTCTCTACTCTACTATCTTCTGTGTTACTGTGACATGTCACTAGGTTATAACAAGAGGTACAAAGCCCGCACATGTCAAGTTGCATGCCGGGAAAGACATTTGCATAAATTGATGAGCGACGCAAGCTATGATGCAAGAGTGGGCGTGTCCTTGTACACGCACTTTAGCGGTTGACAATCAAAAGTTCGGAGTTGCACATGCGCAACTCTTAACTCTTGGAAACGAGCGTTGCGATGCCAAAAATGAAATAAAAAATCCCCAAAATGATAAATATAACGTAAATTAAGCAAAACTGGTTAAGGTAAAGTAAAAGTGAATGAAGGGGCATCACAATGGCATGAAATAATACTTTTTTTAAAGTGTTAATCAACATTTGAAGGGAATTCTTATGATTGACATCTCTGTTATTTAATATTCAAACTTCTATAACTCTAAATATTGAACAGATATTGTTCGAAATCACAATTTAGACAGTTTAATTGACTTCTAATATTTATCTTCAGTCATATGTTTCTATAAAAATTTATTTTACTACTTGCAGAGCCTTGAATTATTCTCCATTGATAAAAGATGAGAATAAATCCATTTTTCTGTCCATTACCTGTATATACCAGAAGTAAACTATGTATAAAGTTTCAGAGGCTACATAAGTCTTTACATCTTGGTGTGAGATCAAATTAAAGCTCTTTGAACATTTTGCATGAATGATAGGAAAAGTTTTGAGTGAAAATATCCTAATATTTACAGGTATTAAAAGAAAGTATGTGAAGAAATCTGAAAATGATTTTATCATAAATTAGAAGCTGGAAATATTACATTTGGTAAATAGTAAAAATCAGAATACATTTTAAAAAAAAAAGGCTTTACTGTACTTTTCAAATGGCTTACCTTTTGGAAGGATTTTCCAAACATTTAGTATACCCATTAAACTTCTGATATCACTTTCAATTCCTTCAGCCACACCAGGATACTTAAAAAAATAAACAAATAAATAAACATACAAAGAAATGAACAAATAAAGGTGCAAATCTACTATCTTGGATGCTTAATGAAACTGCTGGAGCATTTTCATTGAGCTCCAGCAGTTACATTTATATCCTGTAAGGTATAAGGTTTTTTTTTTTTTTCAGCCGTCCCGTGGCCGAGTGGTTAGCACGCTTGGCTACTGATCTAAGGGACCTGGGTTCGAGCCCCGGAATTAGGCATGGATGTGTGTGTCATTTTTCTGCTGAGGTCCTGCCATCCTCTCAGATCTCCTACTGTGGCATATAAACTGACAGGCTCCTGTCAGACCTCTGTGGCAAGCAGCTGCTTGAGGGGGTATTTATTAATTTTATTTATTATTATAAGGTTTTTTACTGTACTTCAATGCAAATTCATATCAATTAATTGACTACAAATTGAAATCTACAAATCTATTATTAGTTATTATTAGCAATTAAATCCTATTTCTATTAATATAATGTTCACGTGACACATACATCGATAGTCTCTGCTGCTATCGGCAAACTAAGCACTTCTCAAAAAAGCATAGAAAGAAGTGACAACAGCAGTTCCTTCTGTTCTCTCTGTATTGCAGTGCTGATTTAAAAAAATAAAATAAATAAATAAATACCCCCTCAAGCAGCTGCTTGCCACAGAGGTCTGACAGGAGCCTGTCAGTTTATATGCCAAAGTAGAAGGTCTGAGAGGATGGCAGGACCTCAGCAGAAAAACGACACAAACAGCCATGCCTTACCCAGGGCTCAAACCCAGGTCTCTTAGATCAGTAGCCATGCGCGCTAACCACTCGGCCATGGGATGCATTATATTAATTGGTGACTGCCAACTATTTCATGAATTTTATTTATGAATTATTAGCAAAGGAGTTCAATTTTAAACACATTCTAGCTTAAGCATGCCAGCAGACTTACAAACCATTTCCTGTACAGAATGCTGAGAACTGCCTCTGTTGCAGTCCAAGCAATTTCTTGAAAACAGGAAGGGCAGATTGGCATATTCTTCTTGCAATCTTTATATTACAGTGCTGATTTATGCATTATATTGATTAATGGATTATTAATTGATGATTGATGCCTACTGATTATTAGTTATGATTTATTATATATTAGGTTCAATTTTAATTGCATCATAGCATATGTATGCCAGTGGACTTGAATCATAAACACTGAAGTGCCATTGAATTAGGGATAGCAACCTAGTAATGTGTTGGACCCCTCTGACCCTGATAACGGCCACCACATGACAAGGCAAGAACTCCACAAGCTTGTGTAAATGTTCCACAGGTATGGTTACCCATGCATCCTCCAGAGCTGTCCACAATTCTCTCAAGGTCATCGTTGATGGGCATGGGCTTGAACACTCTACTCAATGGTATCCCAAAGATTTTTGATGGGATTTAAATCTGGGCTTCTAGGTGGCCAATTCATTATTTCGATGTCAGCAGAATGCTCCTGCAACCATGCAGTAGCCAACCTGGACCTGTGAAATGAACAGTTGTCTTGCTGGTAGACACCATCTCCAGAGGGATGCCTGATGGCCATAAATTGGTGTAAATGATCAGCAATGAGTTCTACATACCGGGATGCATTGAGAGTCATCGGTACACATACCAAAAGTCCCATAGACATCCAACTGAAAACACCCAGGTCATCACTGAGACACCACCAGCTTGTATTGTTCCGACCGGACATGCAGGATCCATGGCTTCATTGTGTGGGCGCCATACCCTCAGTCTCTCATCAGCATGATGAAGTTTAAATCGGGATTCATCACTCCAAGCTATCCGTTGCCAATTTTTGATGATTCAGTTTCGATGTTCTTTAGCCCAGGCATGGTGTTGAACCTGGTGTCATGCCATTAGAAGTGGCAAAGTGTTGAGCTTGAAAATAATTTGTCATGCACAATATTTCCTTTCCTCCTTCTGTACCAATATTCACTTAAAATTTAATTCACTTAACCTCCTGTATGAAATTCTATCTTTAATTTTAATTTTTAATGTTGTTGTTGTTTTACCTCTGAGCGGCACTTTTTTGAACACCATGGGCTAAATGGCCAGGTCACATGGACCCCGAAGGCTCAGAGAAGGTTGGGGGAGGGGACCCACTGGAACAGCTGTTGGGAGACAGATGGTAGCCTCCCGTCAAGGCCATCCAGCGTGTTCTTTAACGTGCACAGGGTGTCTCTCCCGCACACGGGGCCACGGCTTAACATCCCATCCGACGGACGGTGGCCTTTCCAAGCCCATCGGTGTCCCCTACCAACCGTGGGAAGGGCGGGGAATTTTGCGGAGATAAATCTCAACGCTGACCCAGCTGGGACTCGAACCTGGGAACTACAGATTACGAGCCTGGCGCGCTACCGATTGAGCCACCCCCGTCCCTAATTTTTAATGATACATCTCTCAGTGATATCAGAGGTGGGAGGGAGAGATGGACACAAAGCCAGGCAAGGTGGTGGTAAGGCTTTAGCCAGGCAAGGTGGTGGTGTCTCAGTGATGCAAATTCTCATATGTATGTTCTTCTTCTAATGGCATGACACCAGGCAAGGTGTTGAGCCTGGTGTCATGCCATTAGAAGTCTTGTAGGTCAGTGGCTCCTGAAGCCGAGACGATGAAGTGAGTGTTGCATGATCCATGCACTGACTTCCCAGCTGGAATGCGTGTTCAGATGGGAGGTGATTTTAGATAATGTCTGGCCCCTATTGGTCTGTATGACGCGGGTCAGATGGCGAAGCCCACAGTCATTCAAGGCTGGTTGTCCTCAGCAGTTTGTCCAAGCGCTTGTTTTTTTATCAGAATTTTCATATTCCCGGAACACTCTTGAAACTGTTGTATGATAAAATTAAAGTTCATTGACAATTTCAGAGATCGAGTGTTGAGAAAGTGTTGTTTGTGTTGTCAGAGATCGAGAGTTGGGCACCTACAATCTGCCCTCTGTCAAATGCATCTAAATCCCATGCCTTTCCCATTACACTTCTTACGACGAATGCTTGGGGAAGCCAAAGCTGACAGATATATATATATGACCAGAGTTTCAGCCACACATGCGCACAAATGCGGGACTAAATTTGAATAACGTCTCCTATCCCTAATTCAATGGCACTTCAGTGTATCTTCCTGGTTCCTTGCCTCCTTGCCACCTTGGATGCCTCAAACCAATACAGGCTTCCTTGTGACTATGCAAGTGACTGGAATTGAGTGATGGATGGTCATTTCACACCTGCCATTAATGAAAATTTTATTTAATAAAAAGGAGACAATCAGTTTATTTACATTTTTGCAGCATATGAACAACTTCTTTACAATAAGATCTATCAATGTATCCAATGGTTAATTAAGAACTGTAGAAGAGTGATGGGCACTATCTCATCATTTAAATTCAAATTAAATCTGCTGCTCTCTATTACACTTCCAGAAGCATGACTCAAATACATTAAACATTAACTGGGTTGTATTTATTTCAGAGCAGCAATTCTTTTGCGCACACAATTTTAAAAATCACCAACTGTTAACAATGAAATGAAAATCTCACACAGGGAAATGTATATACACTGGCCCAGGATTTAATGTCCCATTAGATGGATGATAGGCTTTTCAATCTTATTGGTGTCCCCTTTCTCACCAAGGTCAGAGTGTGGGTTTAGTGATGAAAATCAACAGTCACAGTTAGAGTTTTCTGTGATACAAATGTGTCCTGAACCAAATAAAATTCAGATGAACATAACACAGCAGAGTAATGCAAACATAAAACAAAAAGCAACATCCACACTCCACATTAGGTGGGTAAGGTGGCAGACATTCAATATACACGTCAGTTTTGGATACACCATTGGACAGCCTGACTAAATTAATCCAACACCTTGAAAGTAGGCTTAAATGAGTTTTCACTGTATGTTTTGAAGCTAGTTTAGGAAGAACATACATAGGAGCAATGATTGAATAAGGGAGTTTTGTGCCCATCTCTCCCTCCCACCTCTGATATCACTAAGAGATGTATCATTAAAAATTAAAATTAAAGATAGAATTTCATACAGGAGGTTAAGTGAATTAAATTTTAAGTGAATATTGGTACAGAAGGAGGAAAGGAAATATTGTGCATGACAAATTATTGGTTGTTGCATATCAAATGGCTGATGCAAGAAATTTTCAATGTTTTGTAAACTGAAAATGTTACAATTGGTGCTTGTGATATGTTATAATAAATCATTAAGCCTGCTTAAGATAACACAGTAGGCATTTTGCCAGTAGATTTTGTGGTAAGTGGATTGTAAGAGATTAAAAGGAACAATGGATCAGAGTCAAATTTATGTTCTTTTTTTATATGAGTTCAAACTAGGTCACAACATTGCAGATGCAACTCACATCATCAGTGCAGCATTTGGAGAAAGCAGAGCTAGTGAATAGACAACATGACATTCATTTGAAAAATTTCAATCAGTCGACATCAGCCTTCAAAATAAGCCACACGGTTGACCCGAAGAAGCGATTGACAACTTTAATTGAATCTGACACATGCCATTATACGAGACATTGCAGGCAAATTAATCATAAGTTATTCAACAATTTCTCAACACCTGAGTCATTGCGAAAGTGAAGAAGTTGGATAAATGGGTTCTGCATGAATTAACACACTCCTAAGGCATGTTGACTTGAAGTGTGCATTTCTTTTCTTATACAAAACCAAAGAGATCCATTTTTGTGTAGAGTTCTAATGTGTGATGATGGAGGATATTATCGGCAATTGTCAATGTTCTGCTTAATGACTGGACATTACAGAAACACCCAAACACATGCCCAAGCCTATTCTTCACCTGAAGAATACTTCACTGAAGTAGGTTATGGTGACTAAATTTGGAGGTCTACAACCAGAGTTATCCATTATTCATTCCTAAAATTGGGTGAAACAATAAATGCAGAGAAATATTGTGAAAAATTCTAAAAAATCATGACAAATTATGTAAGAAACAGCCTGCATTGGTCACTAGACATGGTATTCTACTGCTCCATGATAATGATTGACTTTACATCTCACAAATAATGGTCCAAAACTCCATCAGTTACAATACAGTACTGTGCAAATTAGTTGGGACAAGCGTAGGAATGCTAAGTCCCTTCCGCTGCAGATTCTAAACTGCTGCAAGTCTAAACTTGTTCGTAACCTTCTGCTGCAAGTCTAAACTTGCGCGTGTCCATTGCAGGGACACATGCAAGTTTAGACTTGCAGCAGAGCGATATCTACAAGTCTAGAATTGTCTGCTGTGTTACTCTGCTAATATTTACACTTCTACTTTAGTCGGAATTGATATCTCATAGGTTGAGACCGTGATTATGGAAGTACTTCACAATTTTCATTGGAAACTTTTTTTATTAAATACATCATGGACATCACGCCTCGTAAACGAGCTAAAATAATAACTTTAGGCGAAAACACTTTACTTACTGCTAGGCAGATAGCAAGAGCAGTTGGCGTTGGGTTAATATAGATAATATAGAAAATTAATATAGGGTAGTATAGATGCTTCCACCGTATGTCGTCGCCTTCTGGAGTGTGGCCGCCGGGCTCAACGCCCCTCCAAACAGCAGCTTTCGACACCTGCTATGAAGCAAAAAAGGCTATCCTGGACAAAGGAACATCGAGACTGGACTGTGAAGAATTGAGAAAAAGTGATGTTTTCCGACGAAACCCACCTCCAGGTGCATGGCTACAGTTCAAATTTCATCTGCCGCTCGCCTGGAGAACCTCTTCGATCCAGCCACATCCAGCAATCCCCCACACACCCACCCAAGGTCATGTTTTAGGGATGTTTCACAGCTTCGGGGCCACAGACACTTCACCCCATTGAAGGAATGATGGACAGCAAAAAGTACATAGGCATTCTGGAGGCTAAAATAGTCCCAACACTGCAGAAGTTGTTTCCTAAAGGCGATGGGGTATTTCAACAGGATCTGGCTCCATGCCACAATTCTAAGCTTGCTAAGAGCTTCTTTACCCAGAAACATTTGAAGGTATTGGAGTGGCCAGGAAATTCACCCAATCTAAACCCCATTGAAAATTTGTGGGCCATTATTAAAGCGCGCATATTTAAGATGGATTGCATGACGAAAACCAAAATGATAGAAAGTGTCATGAAAGTGTGGTATCATGACCCTGAAGTGAAGGAGATGTGTGGAAAGCTAGTGGCATCAATGATTGAGAGGGTGAAAGAAGTAATTAAAGCTAAGGGGGTTCACATTCACTATTAACTACATATGTACACTATTAAACAAATAAATATTTTAGTTGTGTCTTTGTTACTGCATTTTCCTATTGTCCCAACTAATTTGCACAGTACTGTATGAGACTCTTGCTCACCCAGCTTATTCACCAGACCTATCACCAACTGATTACCACTTCTTCAAACATCTTGACCACTTCTTAGTGGGGAAAACATTCAGCAATGAGACTGCAGTTAAAAACGCCTTCAAATAATTTATCACTTTCAAGAACCCAGATACATTTACCAATGGTATAAATGCACTTGTTTAACAGTGGCAAAAGTGGTCTATTGATGCATATTTTGATTAAGTTTTTTTTAACAGTTAAGCTGTTGAATTTTCACTAACAATTCAGCCATTTCACTTGCAGCAACCTGATACTAAACAATATATAAAATAATCTGAACTAGTCTTTTAGAAGAATGATAAAAGGAATTAAACTCATCTATATATCTCATTGATGGGAGCATATATGGGGCAGCCCCCACCCTAAGCTCAACATAAACATCATTTAAAATATGGGGCAGGAAATGCAATAAGGCTAATACTGGAGATTCCCAATTTGCATGTGTGTGTTTTATTATTATTAAAACACATTATGAGCTCTGTTATATTGGTTTATAAATGTATAAGCTGTATTACTATATAAACTAGAATTACAAATAGCATGATTTGGAAGAATTCTAATGATTGTTACTGCACACTGATAATGTGATTGATATCTATCAGAAATGCTCTTAAGATGTGTTCATCTTAATTTTATTTGGTAGAGGACCTATTTGCAGCACAGAAGTATCCTACTGTGACTGTGCTGATTTCCTCACTAAACCACAACTCTCTCCTTAGTGCAAAAAAGGGAACCAATAGGACTGAAAAGCCTACTTTCGTTCTAATTGGATGTTAAGTCCTGGGTCAGTGTGATTTTCTAGCGTGAGGCTTTCATTTCACTGCTAACAGCTGGCGATTTCGAACATGTTGTACACAAAAGTGTAGCTATGAAATAAATAAAATCTATAAATATATTCACAGAGTTCCTTTTTGACTTTAACATCAATAAATGGTTTTGTGGAAAAAAGTTTCACCAAGTTAAAGACATCTTCAAAGACAGAGCCGCCATTAGTTTGGTGATCTTAGAACACACTCTGGCATGCTTCTGGAGAGACTTGGGTTCAAATCCTGCACATCAGTGAAAACTTTTCTCCACAAAGCCATTTATTGAAATAAAATCTAATTCATATTTAACATTTTTATTTCATACTTCTGGAAGTGTAATAGAGAGAATTTAAATGATAAGATAGTGCCCACCACTCTTCTACAGTCTTTAATTTGCAACTGCATACAATCTGGGTCAGATATAGGTGGGGCAAGGGACCATGCCCCCCCTCTCAAAATGCTAGTAAGGGTAATAGAGGCCAAAAATTATTAAACTTTTTTATATTTCATGAATTTCTCATGAATTTTTTTAAAAATCTCTAAAATGACGGGCAAATTGTTATACTATTTTGAAAATTGAGTCTCTTACCCCTCCTTTTCCATTTTACTGGCTCGATTCTATTTCTTGCCCTCCCCCCACTACCATCGATTGCTATTCCTATCTAGGCCACACAGCATGTTCTCTCTCACACACACATAACCATGGCTTAACATCCTATTCCTTGGGTGGAGGCCATTCCGAGCCCATCAGTGTCCCCTATTGATTGAAGGCAGGATGGAGATAAATCTCATGCTGGTCCAGGTGGGGCTCAAACTACATATTATGAGCCTGTTGCGCTACTGACTGAGCCATCCCTGCCCCAAAACTGTCTTGAACTGGGTGGGATCTGAGCCCATGACCTCTTGACGACATGTCAGGTGCTCTAACCACTGAGCTACTGGCTGAAAACTGAACTTAATTTCTAATAAATTACAATATATTAATAGGCAGTCATCAATTACTAATCCATTAATCGATATAATGTATAAATCAGAAGTGCAATAGAGAGATAGCAGGAAGAAGTGCCTTTGCTCATTATTTTTCACGAAAGTGTGTAGAAAGTGTCAGACATAGCTCTCAGCATGCTGCAAGAGAAGTGGTGGTTTGCAGCAGTGCCCAAATCTGCTGGCATGTGTGCCCTATGATGGAATCAAAGTTGAATTCAATCACTAATAATTAATCAGCAATCAACAGTCACCAAGTAACAATATAAATCATCATTACATATACACTGAGATGCCAGTTTATTAGATACATCTACCTAGTAGCATGTTGTGCCTTGAACTTCTAAACAGCCCAAATTCGTTAGGACATGGAATTTACACAAGATGCTAGATGCATTGTGCAGGAATGTTGCATACCATGTGGAAATGATTGTCATGCAGTTCCTGCAAATTGGGCAGCCCTTACCACCTCATCCAAAGGATGCTCAATAGAATTTAGATCTGGGGACTGCGCAGGCCAATAAAGCAAGGGAAACTGATTGGCATGTTCCTGAAACCATTCGGTGATGATAAATGCCTTGTGAGCATGTGCATTATCATGCTGAAGTGTCTATCCAACTGAGGATAAACTAGTCATGAAAGCTACAGTTAAGATGTTCAAATACACCATGGCATTCAGATGTCCAGGAACACATTCCCTACATTATCACACCACCACCACCACCGGCCTGTAGTGTTTTACACTAGACAAGATGGCTCAATGGCCTCATGTTGTTTGCACCTATTTCTGATCCTTTCATCAGCATGATGCAAAAGGAACTTTGAATTATCTGACCAAGCAACCTATTTCCAGCCCTCAATGGTCCAGTGACGATGCTCCTGTGCCTACAGGAGATGTGCTTTCGTGTTCTTTGCTGACATGATCAGTGGCTAATATAGCCCATTCATGACAAGGTCTGAAATGTGGTGCATTCAGAGATGATCTTCTGGACAGCAATGTTTAATTCTACAGTGATGTGCCTGTTTGTAACCCATCTGTTTGCTTGCACAATTCTCACCAGTCTCCTTTAACCCCTCTGACCTACAAGTTGTTTTCGTCAACAGTATTGCTGATCACTGGCAGTATTTTGCTTTTTGCACCATTTTTGGTAAATCCTTGAAACAGTTGTGCATGAAAAGATCAGGAAGATGGCTGTTTGGGAGAGGCTAGAACTGGCATGTCTAACACAACTATAATGCCACATTCAAAATCTCTCAGGTCGCTAGTTTTCCCATTCTGATGCTTGTTCCAACTCTTACAGATGCTCGAAGAGCTGGTCTGACTGATTTATACTGCATATCATTCCCACATGATGCATTACATGTTGGAATTAACCATTTATATGATGAGGGTGGTGTGCAAAAATAAACTGGCATTTCAGTGTACAAATGTCCTTAAATCAGGGTATACCATGTCAGCGGCTGCAACTGTAAGACACAACTAAATAAAATTTGCAGTTAATTAATTTTAACATTGTTAAATATCTTATAAAAAATTCTTTTTATTAAACGTTTTCAAACTTCAGACTTTCAAACATTATTCCACGTAGTACGAAATGTTTTCCAATAATCACCAATTCTGAGGTGTAGAGTTGTAACAAAAAATTAAGAAAATTATTGTGTTGACAACTGATTGAAATGATGATTTTGATAATTATTGAATCAACTGATATTGAAAATTATCGTATGAAATGTGCAGTTTAACTGCACATTTCAATTGTCAGAAAACCTGACCAAAAACCACCCATCCTACAAATAGTATACCAGAAAGTGAAATTAGTTTTGAAATTAATAATATATTAATCTCTATTCTGTATTATTAAGCCAAATTCTTTACTATTAATAATAATATTTGTAAATTGTGTAGTACATATTTTTTGACATGGTGGATGCAGTTAAGCAGATCGGTGGTTACACCTGAGAATCATGATCTTCAAGTAGGCATACTGAACATTTTTGACATATTTAGCGTAAAATGATCCAAGCCAATAATTTCATCCCTCTTAAAAATTCAATTTAAAATAATTTAGAGAGATGAATATGAAAAGTTCCATAAGCTTCCTAGCAGGGCTGATGCTAGCTATTTCACCGTGCAGAGTGAACAATGGATATCTGTTGCCCAGAGCAAGCTTGGACTCTACCTCCCATTTCTTCAAATCTGATCTTAGATATTAATGATTAATTTAGCTAAATTTAATGTCATTTTAAAATATAACTGAAAATAATCTGTTGCAAAATAGGTTGTATTTACTTGAGTCAATTTTACTACAGGTATGGTCGTTAGTTTGTTTAGAAATTTTCCACCCCTAAAATAATGCTACCCGGTGCGATCATACAGGTTGCATGTGCAGTAGTTTTCCACCCCTAAAATAATGCTACCCAGTACGATCATACAAGTTGCATGTGCAGTAGTGCAGTCCCTGCTTCCTAGGCAAAACTTATAACTTCCAATGTTGCACTTTGTAAAATTAATGTGCCATCCATCCACACATTCATTAACTGTTACAGTTCCAGGACTGAAAAACTGAATTGTATCAAATGACCAAGAATTTTTTTTTCAACTGGTTCAGTCAAAAAAATGAACTTCAGAACTTTTTTTTTGCTATATAACTAATGAAAGAAAATATGGCACGTTATATATATAATAAATTAAATACCATATACTTCTAGAATTTATGAAAATAAAATAGCTAACAAACCAAGTATGTAATTTTTACAGAAATTTTTTTTTTAAATTGATGTTGTAAAAAAAAAGGGAATCTCACAATGCTAATAAAAATTCATTAAAAAAAACTAATGAACTAAATTATTTTATATATGTAAATAAAAAGGAAATTTCTTTCTGGATAACAAGAAAATAAATTTTTATTTAAAACAGGAAATTATTCTTTTCCATAATTTCTTTCTCAGTGATATATTTTGATAAGTTCTTGAGTTTTAATCTTTTAATTAACTGTGCTGCCAAAAAAAAGAGAACGGTTTAAAGACTTTTTTTATTTTCTAAATAACCAATCAATAGAAATATGTAGGTTATGTTGTATACCAAAAGAAAGATAATTTAGTTTTGATTAAATGGCAAAAATTCAAAGCAGATAGATGAAATTTTTACAAGCTTTTTAAATTCCAAACTTTTATTGTATTTTAACACGTTATCTTCAGTAAAACAAAAAAAAAATAATTTTATCATTTTTTTTCTAAAGCATTTCATTAACTGAATATAAATGATTCATAATATTTATTATTTTCTTGATATCACACAGAATTACAGCATTATTACCTTAACATTCTGTGCTTGCAAGAGTCCATAAAAACAGTGATGGTTAGATACTTAAATATAATTATAAATTTCTTTTTTCACGATGGGAGAAGGAAATTATCTACAAAGTGTGGGCCTGTTTCTCAGCAGAAAAGTCAGTGCTCTTCTAAGATATAATTGCATCATCAACCTGGAATGTGATAGGTGAACTATATCAAACAGCACCTTGTTAGAATTGGGCTGCAATGACCAAATGCAACATTTCTAGCTCAAAACTAAATTGCATGTCTTCATATCTGTTTATCAAATCTTCCAAAGCAACATGCTGCAGTGTGTGTGAAATTTCTGCAGATTAGTACCATAAGCACTGCTAAGGGCCATTAGCACAACAAAAGAAATTTCAGTTAAAAAAAAAATACAAACAACCATTTGAAATTGTTTTACCTATATCTCATAAAAATATTCATAAATAATAATTATTATATAATAATATAATAAATATAATTCAAACTTCAAAAATGATACCTTTTTCATTTCATGCCCAGTTTATTACAATATGACATAAATAATTTCTTCCAGTTCTCTGATTGCTATTTAATAGATGCAATATGCACTATTACCATTTTGTTTGCTTTCATTTCTCTATTCTGAAGCAGCCTCTGATTTAAGCTCATAAGTTTAATTTGAACTACTGTCAACATATTTCTTCTTAAATCTTCCAGGTCCTTTGGTGCTGTATGGCATACCAAATTTCTGTAGGTTGAGAACATAGGCACTGGTCAGCAATGCTAGCACAACAAACAAAACTTTAAAAAAAAACAACAGAAATTCCAGTTTGAATTTCTTTTTACTTATGTCTTATAAAAGCAGACAATTTAAACTTTAAAAATCTTACTTACCTTTTCATTTCTCATTTTGAAGCAAACCTCGATTGAAGCTCAAAAGTTTAATTTAAACTAATGTAAACACATTTTTTTCTTAAAATTTCGAAATTCTACCAAAAATTAACTAAAACCTTTCATTTTTAAAATTGGAAGATCTTTCTTTGTAGTGAATACAAATTCAGTGACTGATTGCTTCAGCAATATGATTTAGGTTTACTCCTACTTTTTTAGGCACATATAAGAAGATAGGTATTTTAAAAATATTTTAATTTATTTACATTTTAACATATGATTTTTAAGAGTTAGCAAAAGAAAAACAATCCCAAGGCATACAATTACAAATACCTTCTTGCTCAGAAAATAATTAAAATAGCTAAAGTTCTCTGTCATTGAACAATAAAATTAATAAGTTATCCTTCAAACTATTTGCATATTAAAAGTTTTTAGGAGCAAACTCAGTCACTGAACATGTCACTGAAGAAATTTCTATAGCACTGTCCTTGCTCAGAAAAGCTTTCAATATGCAAAGAGTTTGAAGGATAAACTTAATAATTTTATTGCTCAACAATAGAGAACTTTAAGTAAACTTTAGGTTCTTTTTTGCAAATTTATTTCATTATTAATAACTATTTTTATATTGCTGTTTTTAATTTTTTCGCTTGCTTTTAAATAATTGCCACAAACCAATGGGTGACACCACTGCATATATATATAATAAAAATATTAGCATTTACTTGATTATTTTACATTTCTACTAAAAATATTTTTTTTAGAATGCTAAATACAATGAAAATCAAAATTAAAATTTTACTATAATAAAAAGGATATCAAATTTTGGGCTAAAACAAAACAGGTAACAAAATGTTTTTCTTTTTGTTTGTCAACACTTATATTTACATTTTAAGATCTTTAGCTATTTTCAGATTTAAATACATAATTTTTTTAACCATCTTCTGTTATAGAGATATAAAATCTCTGTAGTATTACTTTGTTAGGCTTGAACTGCTGATTGATAAAAGTCTAATGCATGCATTTATTACACCAAAAGTGGATATACACATCTAAAAATATCTGAGAAATAAAGGGATATTATAAAATTTTTATTGGAATTATGAAATATTTTAGAAAGCAACTAATGTTAATTTAAATATTTCTTACTGGAGTTAAAGTGAATTTTTTTTTAATAGATTGTTAGTGATGATGTTACAGTATGTTGCTATCTTGATTATAAACGCAGAGAAATCTAAGTGATAAAAACTGTTCAGGTGAGTGTTTTATTTTCAGTATAAGAGAATTTAAAATGAAAGTTTGAATTCGAAATGATGGTAGCTTCCTCAAAAATTGGTCTTGCATTATATACTGGTTTCCACAAATTACATAAAACTTAGAAATATTATGATAAACAAAAAACAATAGGAATGATTTTAATAAAATTTGATGAAAACGTTAATTACAATGCTTGTTTCAGAATGGCTTAAACTATTTTACACTAGGAACATTTTTCATAAAAAAATAACGCTTACAGGAATTTGTCTGAAAATGAGGTGTCAGAATG
The DNA here is from genome assembly GCA_038380435.1 of Ryuthela nishihirai. Taxonomy (NCBI): domain Eukaryota; kingdom Metazoa; phylum Arthropoda; class Arachnida; order Araneae; family Heptathelidae; genus Ryuthela; species Ryuthela nishihirai. The sequence goes on along the minus strand of JAWZYU010000001.1, from coordinate 42,576,682 downwards.
CAATGGGCAAAGTTCTTTAATAAAGAGTGTGGTGACCCCGTACAGCAATGCAGGCATGACAGCGATGTTCCATCTGTTTATGATGTTGTGAATCAGCTCAGTAGGGAGTAACAACATTGCTCCTTTAAAGCAGTAATAAACTCCCCCTTTGTTGCAGGTGGCGGGTTGAGGGCAGCAACATGTCGCCCTTGAGCATCCCACACATGCTCAATCTGATTTAGGTCAGGGTTGGGTTGTTTGGGTTGTTTTACCTCTGAGCGGCACTTTTTTGCACACCATGGGCTAAATGGCCAGGTCACATGGACCCCGAAGGCTCAGAGAAGGTTGGGGGAGGGGACCCACTGGAACAGCTGTTGGGAGACAGATGGTAGCCTCCTGTCAAGGCCATCCAGCGTGTTCTTTAACGTGCACAGGGTATTGCTCTCCCGCACACGGGGCCACGGCTTAACGTCCCATCCGACGGACGGCGGCCTTTCCAAGCCCATCGGTGTCCCCTACTGACCGTGAGCAGGGCGGGGAATTTTGCGGAGATAAATCTCAACGCTGACCCAGCTGGGACTCGAACCTGGGAACTACAGATTACGAGCCTGGCGCGCTACCGACTGAGCCACCCCCGCCCGATTTAGGTCAGGAGATAGAGCTGGCCACTCCATGCACAAAATGGTCTCCTCTTGAAGGTATTGTTCCACTAGTCAAGTTCTGTATGGACAAGCATTATTGTCTTGTAAGATGAATGTTGTACTGGTGTCTACATAATGGGAATGCCTGTCAATTTCAAGACGTGAAGCAACAGTAGTGCTAGTTACATTTTTGTCCACTTGGCATTGATAATTCACTGTTTTGTTTGCTACTTGCTTCATAGCAGTATAGGTTAGTATGTTGTTTACTGCTTCCTTCCAAACTGGATTCTGAAACGAATTTGTTCATATGCGATTATTTACTGTTCTGACCACTTTCTGCTGCCTTTAACTAGAAGTCTGAATGATGATGCAGTATTGTGTGATGTTTGGAAGAAGCAAAATTCAGTTTCAATCGAATCTCTTCCAAACTGGATCTGCAAGACAGGTGGCTGCATAAATATGTCGGCAATATAACAATGACATATAGAAAAAAATTTCTGAGATCACTTTTGAATAAATAATACTTTGGAATCGCAGAAACCTTTACAATGTACAGAACTGAGTTACACTGCCCTAACAAAATATTAAAATATTAGAGAATCTCTGTGTTTTTGTGAATGGGAATCTTACTTGGAAGTTCTGTATCTTCTAACGTATTCATTTAATGAAAAAATGTAACTCAAGATAAATTCAAGATCTTAATCTTGTCTATTTAAATCTCGATTTTCAACAGCATTTGTCTAGTATTTAAGGAATTATGGAAGCTAGAGTGTTTCACAGCAGTAATGGGTAATAAGAATTTATTTCAGATATTAATTAAAACTTAATAAGTATTTTTTCAAATCATTTAATAAAATATAAATTTTAAAAGTTGCATAATGATTATTTCGATATTAAATAATTATAAATGATTTTTATAAAACAAGATAATTTATTATTAAATTTTCCAGCTTCCATAACTCTTTAAATACTGAATGAACACTGATGATAAATCGAGAATTTAAATAAATTCGATTATCATTAATTTCAGTCAGAGTGTTCATTAAATGCATCAAATGTGTATATGTAAAATCTAAGCTTGTGTTTTCCGGCCACCTAAATAGCAGTAGCATGCTGAAAGGTAGACAAGTACCCTTCTGCACACATGAGCGGCTTGAAAAGAATCTAGCCCTGACGGGTCTACAATTACCAGTCTACAATTTTTATCTTCATCACTCTATTAAATGCATATTTTAGATGTTATAAAGCAGAGATGGTCAAACAGTCGATCTCGTGGCTGCCAGTCTTAGGTGGAAAACATTTTAATTAATGTAATAATGTCATGTTAACATGTTTCATGCTAAATTGTTAGTTTATACTTAGCTGGTCAAGCAGTGTTAAATCATTTACTACGTACTATGGTCGATCGTGAAAGATTTTCTGTCTTAAAAGTCGATTGCAGAGTATAAAAATTTGGCCCTTCCTGTTATAGAGCTTTGTAGTTAGATTCCTATTGAAATAACATGGAAAGATAATGTTATAGCTTTCTTTGAGCAAAATATTGTTACTATCAATTTAAAATTTTTCACTAATTCAAATATTGTTACTTTAAAAAAATAGTGCTAGGTGTAGTATTAAAAATGTCGCTCATTTTCTTTGAACCCAGACACTCTTTTCCCCCCTCTGTCCCATCTCTTCTGAAACCAGTCTTGTACACACATGACTAATGGAAAGTTGAAGTTTATAACACTTTGTGAGCTTTCTGAACTGCACAAATATGTGTATGAATCAGGGCTAATGAAGCCAGGGGTTCTCATCATGGGGTACACGGTAAAATTTTTTGGGATACGCCGTAAGAACTCAAAAGTCACTATATCTAGTAACAAAGTAAAAATAACCATTGTTATACTATAACTATAGTTTTATCTATTTATACAAGGGGTACGACAGTTACATACACATTTCCAGGGGATACATGAAGCATTAAAGGTTGAGAATCACTGCATTAAGCAATTCAGAGACCTGGAGCCAAGTTCCAAATGGATGCACTGGAACAAAGTTCTAAATAAGAGCCTTAGAGCTATATTCTAAATGGAGCTCCTTTTATCCTTCTACACTGAAAAATGATGAAAATTAACTACTTGTGTAAAATCATCGACTGAAATGATTAAAAAAAATAACATTACTTTGAAAGAAGCAAAAAAAACAGGAGGGCACTGTAGTTGGGAGAAGTAATGAAATAAAAAGACTAACATATAAAGAGCCAATTCTGTACTGCAACACAAACTTTGTGCCTATTGCATTTAAAAAACTATTACTTTTAATCTTTAATTTTTTAGCAAATTTTCTATTTCATGCTTAATTAAAACAATCGAGTATTAATATCAAAATAATCTTGATTAAATCTATTGCTTATGAATTTTCCTTAACAATAAATAAGCTCTATTGCAATAGTAATTAAAATTATTAAATTAGATAAAGAATTGCTTTGGAAAAAAAATTAAATTTTGTCCTTTTAAGAATTACCATTGAATAATATTATTGGGTAAACATGTGAAAAATTCGGATTTTAATGGATATAATTTTCAATTGTAACACGATTATTTTTAAACATATTTTTCATTAGGGAGAGTTTGAATCATTATTCCCATTGTATCTCTGAGAAAGATTCTAATTTATTGTATTTGATTCGCCATCTGTCTGATTCTTTACCATATGACTTCAACCAGATTGCTATATACTTACTGTTAGCATAGGTTAGCTTACAGCGGAACGGTGCTGCCCTCATGTGGCAAGTTCTGAAGCTTTCTATGGGCGCTTGCTAACATGGAGCATCACAGTAAACGGCAGGCATTCCCATTATGTAGGCACCGGTTGTACCTATTGCACCAGCATAAGGACGTACATAAAGTTCCAGGATGTCATCTCTATATCATCTCTATACCTTTGAGCACTGAAGTTCCCACTTATCAACACATAGAGGTCTGTGCGCCTATCAAAGGAAATGCCACCTCAAACACACACACTACTTCTGCCGTAACTGTCTCTCTGATGGATGTTACTGGAATGATAGCAGGTACCTCATTCTCTCCATATCAAACAATGTCTGGAATCACTCTGCAAGCAATATCTGAACTCATCTGTGAAGAATATGGGCCTCCATTGCTCTTCTTTCCAGTTACATGCATGCATGCCTAATTCAACCGCTCTCTCTCCTGTGATGTGAGGGGTATACAAATTACTGGCCTTCTAGTATACAGACCTCCCTCAGGAAGCCTTCTATGCAGAGAAGAAGCTGATACAACCCTCCCAGTGGCTGCTGCAAGAGAGGATCATAGTGGAGAGGGAGTAGATGTGCTGTTAATCGCAGATATCAGTCTTGTACAGCGGTCGTAACTCTAGCCCTTCCTTGGTTAAACCTCCGAGTGTGGAATCAGTGCTAAGAAATTGATTCCAGTCTATGGACCACAGAAGGACTCACATTCAGCCATCGTGTCACATCTGATGACTTTGGCCTGCTTCAAGCCGGCCAATAGCTCTCCACCACAGTTCATTTGGCAAATGAAATCTTGAAGTCATTCCTACAAAATGCTTATTTCGAATTTCTTTACTCACATTTAAAACACAAAATAACGATCCACTTAAAAACAGCCATTTTTATGCTGCTATCTGATTACACAAATTGACACAACCTAGACTAATTTCCACATGATATGCTCACTCGGCATTACTTTACTAGTTACATGAACAAGTTTGGTGAGGATCAGACAATTTTTAGCGAATTATGATTTTTCTCATTTTACCTTAATTTATGGAAACCAGTGTAGTTAATTACTGTATTAGATAATGCAGTTGCTGATATCTTTTTTAGATGTTGATCGATCATTCACATCAATTAACACTTGTGTTGCAATGATGAACTAGGTACTTTACCTACTATTGGAAAAATTTATTTAAAGAATTCTCTAATACCACTATATTGATCAACAACAAAAAATACTGCCATTATTCGTGCAACACACTTAAACAATAGAAATATGCTATTACTATTTCATCATCACAATAGTGATATATCAACTGCACATGACAACATACCAATATATCAGATCTCAAGTATAATCATCATCCTCAAGCAGCCATGGGCTATGGAGGTCCAACCAGACCGTGCAATTTAGTTCTCCAAGCATGTCTGTCCTGAGCTACATCTGCTGCATCCGGCCACTGCACCCCAATTCTAACAAGGTCCTGTTTGACATTGTCTGCCACCGTATCCTGGGTCTCGCCTTCTTTCTGAAGCCTTTAAGCGCACTGTTCATAACCCCATTCGCCAATCTATAATTATCCATAAGGGCAACATTGCCAAACCAACAAAGTCTCTGCACAATATGTTGCTTAAAGGAGGTTGCCGACTCCTTTGCCTAACCTCATCATTACTTACAAAGTTGAGCCACCTAATGCCCAAGATGCTGCGTAAGCATCTAGTTTCCTTTATCATGTTTACATAGTGTCCAAGTTTCACTATCATAACTAACCTTAGAAAGAACCAAATTCTTATACAGTCAAATTTTAGTCTTTAGGTGTATATGCCTATTTCCCCACACTCTCCATAGATTCTTAAAAGTCCCGGCAGCAATCCCTATTCGTCTGTTAATTTCATGCCACACATCACCAGTATCTGTTACATAGCTCCCAAGATAATTAAACGACTGGAACCATTCAGATTAACTGAATCACAGCCTGCCTGACCAATTTTCATCACTTTAGTTTGAACTTTTATATTTTCCTTCTATTTCAGTTAAATTTTTTAACTCCCATATTGCTGATGAAGAATACATAGTATATTCAAACTCTAGATTCTATATATATACACATTTTTTACTTTATGTTACTAAAATTTCTATCAATTTTTATGCAAGTCTTTCAAGGCATTACGATGATATAAATACAATTCATTAGTGCTCTGCACATATGAATTGAAAGTGTCTTCCACTGTATTATGAAGTTAAATCGGAACTTTGACACAAATTTCTCTACTCTTTAATGACTCATATGTTATAGCTCATATAGATCAACATGATAAATTACCTACGTTATGTTCTATACATCATATCATTATTATGTATAAGTTCTTATTATATATAAGAACATGCAAGGCTGTAGAACAGCATAAAACTAAAAGAGAAACTATAAAATACCTGAATTTTCATTGCAACTTCAGTGCCATCAAGAAGAACCCCTCGATGTACCTGGCCAATAGATGCAGCAGCAAAAGGTTTTGTTTCAAATTTGGCAAAGTTATCTTGCCAGTTCTTTCCAAATTCTTTCACTAATACTCGCTAAAGAAAATAGAACAAATGAACATCAAAGCAAGTGAGAGTAAGGCTTGACCTATTAAAATACATCTGATATAATAATTAAAATAAAAATTACCTTACACACAGTGCAATACTTATTAAAAAGCAATTTAATAAACAATGTCAATTCAGTAGGAGCTAATAACGTTTACACACTAAAAAGTATTGATAGGTTTGGAGTAGCAAGGGGCACAGGCACTGTAGCATCCTGGACTCTGAAGTCCTCAAAAACTATTTTTAGTGATAAATATAAATTATCAGCAGAATAAGTATTGAAACCTTGCAAAAAAATTTTGTGTTGCTTAACTTTTAAACATCAATGTATTTAAATATGTATGATTTATTAACTTTATTGCAGTGGCATTGTGCATTAATTGATTACTGAATTAGATAATAGTTATAACTTATTAGCAAAAAACCTACTGAAATCCAATGGCCCAAATTCCAAACCAATCTTCTTTATAAGCAACACAGAAATGGGATCTACAAGCTACACAAACATAACTTTAGCATGAATCCTTTTAAATGAGAAAACCCTGTGAACATCCATGCACCACTAATATAAACAACCTAACCTGCGAAAAAGGAATTGCAACTTACAAAACCCTTAATACAAGCTTGAGGACTAATGTTATAGCTCACATACATCACACTTTGGGAGGGGGGCAACAACTGCCTTTCTTTTTGTTCCCTGTTCCCATTACCACAATAATCCTAGATTATGACTGCTACAAAAACCAACTTGTCTTTACATCTGAGACTTAGACTGCATCAAATTGTAGCAAAATGCTCTCTGTAGTGACTCAATGGCTAGGGCAAGCCAAGAACAACATTTTTCTGCAGAGCGTTGCCTAGCAACAACTTTGTGCAGGTGAAGGGCAGTTCTGAGCTGTGTGAAAAAGAACATGTGTTTATTGAAGTCCTGCACTCAGAGTTGCATTCTAGAAAGAGCCTCACAAGCTTGGAATGTGGGCATACCTGATTGGGTCGGGAACCTTACACCTCCCAGAAAACATCACATGACCACACTGGTGACATTTCCAACAAAGGAAATGAATTTTGAAAAAGAGAGTTGTATCTGGACTTTTGTCAGATAGACTTTTGTCACCTCAGCTTTGTCATCCAAGCCATCAAGCCAAGTATTCTTATCAGCAGCTAACTGATCTTTTACAAATTTCTTAAGTTCTCTGTAATACTTTCTATTAGAACTAGAAGGGTCCTAATAGATTAAGGACAATCCTGCAATTCTTTCTTCCTGAAATAAGCTCAAGTGCCTTATCACTCAAATAATTCTGCCTCCTCTGCTCCCTTTTTCCTAAAAGAGTACTGTTAGTTTCCAAAAAAGCCCATTCTTCCTCAACTTCAGTAGTAAGCAAACCATGACTGTCATAATGACTAAGTAACCTATCATGGTAAGCGTTAGCTATAACTGGGTCTTTCAGAGCTTCAGTATTAAAGGTAAAATTTTTAACCCTAGCACAACACTTTTTAAGTTTAAGTTGCAAGACACTTTTAACAAGGTAATGGTCAGACAAATAGATTATTCCATTCAGTTAAACAATTGAAACTGAATAATGCATATCAATATGCTTCGATAAAATATGGCAAAATATTTCTCAGGAAATCCTGAGACACAAAAATACACAGAATAATAAGTGAAGATATCTTACTCTTAAAATGAATTTCAAAACTGTATTCTGTGGCAAGAAACCACTTGAAGGGATATTTATTTTAGGTTACATTTCATATTAATTTATTTTTATTGTATGGAATGGTTTTCCTGAATCTAAATGCAACTGTCATGTTTTAAAAGTTACTATATACCTTTTTCACCTTACAAAAGTATTTTGACCAGAAGTTCAATGATATAATTGAAAATACACCTAATATTGATGATAAGATAAAATTTACATTAATTCTTGATATGGTATTGTTTACTGGTACTATATATAACTTACCACCAAATATGTAGTGTATGCATCAATTAAAAGATACATTAATAAAACTAAGAAGTAAATATAAATGACAATCACAGCATTACTGTTGACTCTTTGTTATATAGTATACAAATTAACCAAATATAAACATATCTATGGCATATGGGTACGTAAATATGTATTTCAAATTTTAACTCTTTCCATTTACGATGGATGACTTTTCTAGTTTTGCTGATGATGAAGCACATGCTTTTAATGTAACCGAGTTTAATGATTTTGTAAGCTACAATACTCACCCAACAAAATGTCTTTCTAATCTATCCTTAATGCATTTTAACATTAGGAGTTTAAAGCAAAATAAAAATGAACTACTTCTAATTTTACATAACACTAAATTAAAATTAATACTAAATTAAATTTGACTTAATACTGCTCTCAAAAATATGGGTAAAGGAGGAAGAAGTGGACTTATATGTTATGGATGGATATAAAATATTTTACAATTGTAGATACTCAAATCAGGCGGTGTTTTAACATATGCTAAAGATAATAAATTTGCTTTATGCAATTCCAAAACAACTTCTTTAGCAACTTCCAAAAACACATGGTGTAATATTGTTCTAAATATGTCTAATTTTGAGAACATTTTCAGATAATGTATATAAAAAGATTATGCTGTACATTCAGAAAATTTCCAATGTTACAAAATTTCATACATTAAGTTACTAATAGAATCTGGACAGGCTAACATGCTCCTTGATTTCAAATGTGAAATATTTAATTTTTGTATATTTTGAGTTTTACCTTTTGTTTCACATATTGTATTGCAATAATTACTTGTAATGATACTTATATGTGAATAAATTATTATTATTTGCACTTTGAGAATGAATCCATCAAATGCTTCAACTATTACAACCTAAGTATCATCCCTGAATAAGTTTAACTGACTCACATTACAAAAAATTGAAGAAAAAAAAAAATTCTGCAGTGAACAGATAAAAATTTTCTTAACATTTACGTATATAATAGATTTCATTTACTCCTATGCTTATATTTCAGGTTACCGATGCTTTTATCAGTTAAGGAATTATACTCTCTTACCAACTATACCAATTTCTGAGATCCATTGTGTATATTACCTTATAGGAACTTCAAATTAATATAATAAAGCAAAAAAAAAAAACTTACAATACTCTAAATTTTATTATAAATTAATCTTTTGCATTCAAACATTTTGACATTACAATGTTCAACAGAATTCATACTTTCAAATAATTTGGTGATGCAAAGAGCTCAATGACATTTCACTTGCTTGATGAGCCATCTTGCATCTTTCAACATTACATTTTCCTTAATCTCTTTTTCTAAGGAGCAGAAAGGTTTAATTCAATCAGATGCAGACAAAAAAATTAAATGTCAGGTCTAGCATGATATGGGAGTGGAAATGGTTAAGTATAAATAAATCAAAATTTAATACACGATTTATGCTGTTTTAAGGGAGTGAGCCTAGGAGCAATCACATTTACACACTGACTATCTCATGAATAGTCAGTCCTGGTAAGAGTTGTTACATTTGTATGACAGAACTTAAAGCAATCTTTAAAACGATAAAGGTTCAAAGTAATAGTCATAACATTACCATATTTTGTGGAAAGTCCAGCTGGCTGCAGCTGGTTAAGTGACATGACAGCTGCAGCCAGCCGGACTTTCCACGAAATATGGTAATGTTATGACTATTACTTTGAACATTTATCGTTTTAAAGATTGCTTTAAGTTCTGTCATACAAATGTAACAACTCTTACCATAACTATTCATGAGATAGTAAGTGTGTAAATGTGATTGCTCCTAGGCTCACTGCCTTAAAACAGCATAAATCGTGCATTAAATTTTGTTTTAACTGTAATGCTGTGAACTTATAATTATTTGTATAAATAAATACATTGGATATACCAAAAGTAATGCCTGTTAGGTAATAATGTCTTTATTATAATGAATAGAAAGTTCAAGTTATACATGTGGGGTGGAGGTTGGCTCAGTCAGCATCGTACCAGGATCACAATCTGATGTTCCCAGATTCAAGTCCCACCTGGGCCATAATTAGAGTTATCTCTGCTAACCTCTTGTTGTTTCCACAGCACTGTGAACACAGAAAAAGATGCAAGATGACTCATCAAGCAAGTGAAAAAAATTGAAAAACACTATTGTAAGTTGTCACCAGTGGCCACAGTCAATTGGCTCCCACTTTGTGATTTGTCCTTTATGGTTGTTTCTGCTTTGGTAAACTTCTTCACCCACATTCATACATTTCTAACATTGAATGTCTGCTCAATGTACACCTTGGTTAGCCTGACATAACTATTGGAAGTACTGCAGCCCTCCTTCAGCAGAAACTCGATGACAGTTCTTTGTTTTAGCTTCGTATCCATGAGCATCAATCCATTAAAAGATAAGACAAGAAAGTGCAACCTACATAACACAGCTATTGTTATGCATATTATACCCCTTACAGGCATTACTTTCAGTATGACCCTCTTATCAGTTACATTTAAATAACTCTCAAAATGATATAATTGATAGAAATCAAGAGAAAAAAAATTACTAACTTCCATCTGCCAGTAAGGCATGAAATCAGCTGACTGGCGTACCCTCTCAAACACAGCTTGCAACTGAGGATTGATCATTGCATTATCTATGGGAAACAATGGAAAAATAAAAAAAATATTACTTTTTTTTGGGAGTCAAAATTTAGATAAAAAATATGTGACAATTTCTATATTTGAATCTAATAATAACTATAAACTCAAAATTAATGCTAAAATCACAAGAGATTTAATGTTAAAAGCTGCTCTTGATTAAGTGTCAGTGATTAGTTTTTTTTTTCCCACACACAATGGCTTTATGACCAGATCCCAAGTGTGTGCTCAGAGGTGTGTAAGGGGTGTTCTATTGGACAGTTGTAAGCTTCCTATTAAACCATCCAGTGCATGCTTTAACATTTACATGCTTTAACATCCTTTCTCACCGAGGGCAAATGTGGGTTAGCAGAGAAAATCTCAATGCAGTCACAGTGGGAACTGGAACCAGGGACATACCCAGAGAGAGTGTAACGCTCCAAAACAAATGCAAAATACTTTAAGTTTTATGCTCCGGATAGCTTAGACAGGTGCCAGGCAATAATTACCAAATTGCCAAAAGTAGAATAAGTTGATTTAGGGTTCAAATACCAGCGAGCGTTCATAAGTAAGAATCAAAAATGATTGTCAACTAATAAGAATAAATGTAAAAAAGATCCTTAATTAGCGTTGCTCAAGATAAAAAAACTACAGACTCAAAAGTTTTATAACAAAACAAAATAGATTTATTTCCAAAATAATTAACTCACCAAGACATCAATGCAGAAACATAACTTTTGTGCTACACGCACGGTGCACTCACTTGTGCTTAGCTCCCCTTACTACATCTCTCCCCTACTCTACTGCTCTCTCTGTCTACTTCTCTCTCTCAGTGACTCGCAGGTCACGGTTTTTGACAATGGGCCGGCGCATGCCGGGAAAGGACATTTGCATACTATGACGAACGACGCAAGCTATGACGCAAGAGGGGGCGTGTCGTTGGCACGCGTTTTAACGGTTACGGTCGGAAGTTCGGAGTTGCGCGTACGCAACTCCTAGAAACTTGAAAACGAGTGCTGTGATGCCGAAAAGGAAATAAAAAATCCCCAAAATGATAAATATAACGTAAATTAAACAAAACTGGTTAACGTAAAGCAAAAGTGAACGATGGGGCATCACAAGAGGGTACAAGGCGTCCCCACCCACCCCCAAAAAATCCTGTCATCTTATACTAAATTGTATCTATGTATAATTTTATTTTAACCCCCATATTTTATGTCCAACACTAAAAATAGATTAAAAAACAACTATAAAATCTCATTCCATATAGAATATTTTAACCTTTCTTTTTCAGTGGAATATTTTAGTATAGTAGACTCCCTCTTATCCAGCCCTTATGGGACCGGACCCCTAGCCAGATGAACGGAAGGCAGGTTAATCCAAAAATTGTGTCAGAAAATAAATAAAAACTGCAAATGACAAAAATACTAACTATACTGTATTTTAATTAATAATTTGTTGTACAATATTAGCAATTTACTCACACTCACTTGAAAAAGTCTGATTTTCTATGTTTCTTTGAACTTAACACTTTTTTACCTGCAGAGTCTTGCCATTTTTAATAAACATCACATCAATCACAGATGAGGCCTGTTGTTGTTCAATGTATCTTACTGCAACATCAAAATCTTCTTTTCCTTCAATATGGCTAATTTTCCCTTCTTCCTCTTCTTCTTCATTCTCTGCTTCTCTGTTCCCTTCTTGGCAGACTGCATTAATAATTTTGTCATCATTCAGTGCTTCATTTTCCAACTGTTCAACCATTTTTCAATGTCATCTTCTTCAAGTGTGTCACATCCAGGCAGCAGTTTAAAGTCATTAAGCAGCGAAATATTGTCATTATCCGTCATATCTTCGGCAGGTGCAGGCTCATTCAATACTTTCATGTTGTCGTCTTTGATACTTTCTACATAGTTTTCAACTTGGGGGCAAAGTTTTCTCCATGACTTCACAAACGTTGTAGAGGCATTTCTTCAAAAGCTCTTGCCAACATGTAGATCACATCCTTGATATTTATTGTTTTCAAAGCATTTAAAAGTCCTATTCCATCATTTTTAGTTCGCTGTAGAATTTCTGAAAGAAGTTTTCTCCTGTATCGCTTTTTTAAATTTACAAGCATGCCTTGATCCATTCATTGGTTGCCCTAAAGATATTACATTAAGTGGAAAAAACATGGCTTTTGTGTTGTCAGAAATGAGTTCGCTCAGGTATGTTAGGGGCATTGTTGAGAATGAGTAGGGCTTTTACAGGTATTTTAAGACTTTTTTACTTTTGGAACAAATTCTGTAAAGAACACTCCTTAAACAAATACTAGTTTATCCCAGCAGACTTTTGAGCTTTGTAGTAAACTGGCAGAGTAGCTAAATTTAAATGCTTGAATGCTCGGGGTTTGCTTATTTCCCAATTACAAAAATAGGAAGTTTGTGCCTACCTCTAGCATTTGTACACACAGTCACAGTGATTCTTTCTTTGTTTTAAATCCTGACACTGAGGCTTCTTCATCATCCTCAAGCAGCCATGGGCTACGGAGGTCCAACCAGACCGTGCAATTTAGTTCTCCAAGCAAGTCTATCCTGAGCTACATCTACTGCATCTGGCCACTGCACACCAATTCTAACAAGGTCCTGTTTGACATTGTCTGCCCACTGCATCCTAGGTCTCCCCTTCTTTCTGAGGCCTTTAGGCACACTGTTCATAACCCTATTCGCCAATCTATAATTATTCATACAGGCAACATGGCCAAACCAACGAAGTCTCTCTCTGCACAATATGCTGCTTAAAGGAGGTTGCAGACTCTTTTGCCTAACCTCATCATTAGTTACAAAGTTGAACCACCTAATGCCCAAGATACTGCGTAAGCATCTGGAATCAAAAGCATCTAGTTTCCTGTTATCTTGTTTACAAAGTGTCCAAGTTTCACTACCATAACTAACCATAGAAAGAACCAAACTATTATACAGTTTAATTTTAGTCTTTAGGTGTATACGCCTATTTCTCCACACTCTCCATAGATTCTTAAAAGTCCCGGCAGCAATCCCTATTCGTCTGTTAATCTCATGCCGCACATCACCATTATCTGTTACATAGCTCCCAAGATAATTAAACTGTGACACCTGCTCAAGACTGCAACCATTCAGATTAACTGAATCACAGCCTGCCTGACCAATTTTCATCACTTTAGTTTTCTCTCTGTTTATAACCAAACCTACTCTACTACCAATCTCATCAACAGCTCGAATGAAAGAGTTCATCTCATCAACATCATTTGCCAAAAGGGCTAAATCATCAGCATAATCTAAATCAGAAATTTTCGTATCTCCAGTCCATTTAAGGCCAAAATCTTTCCCTTGAAGTGAATTTCGCGTAACATAATCAATAACCAAGCTAAAGAGAAAAGGAGACAAAATGCACCCTTGTCGAACACCAGAAGTAATGCTAAACCAATTGCTACAAGCCTTACCAACTCTCACACACGACTCAGTGTTATTATAGAGAGCTTACTGTCAACTGAACTAATCTCTTCTTCTTTCGATATGTAAAAATAAGTCAAATTTTACGTGAAACTACTTCTGGCTTTCATATGAGAAATTCTAATTTAAAAATTGTGTTATATATGAAAATACAAAAATATAATTTCAAATCAAATTGTAATGGAATCATAAAAACAGTGTTAAGTATCTAGAAACTGTTCAGAAGTATCTTTTAATGTATGATACAAGATGCATTTTACTGATATGGGATTTTTAACCATAATAGTATCAGAAATTAATTCAAACCTAGAGAAATATTATTATATATAATTTTGGTGTGCAGCAATGGTAAATTAGTACCCATGTGGGTACTGATTATGACTTTTAACTTGCCACACCTGCCTACTTCCATCAAGACAGGTTATTTGCATTGTGAGGTACAGCCATAGGTTCCCGAATCTTTTTGTTGCTTTCACTGTCACAGGTATGGTCTGCCTACACAGCTTGCCAAGGTAGATCCTACCTGTGCTCACTATGTCAGTCAGGATTACCTTGATCTGAACTGCACAGTTGAGATGGCAAGCTGTTTCAATTAGTGGCAACCATCTGGCATTTTCTCGTGACTATCCAACATGGAAGACCAAAGTAACAACTCCTCAAAGTAGTAAACAATATCACTTACTCAGAAGTGAGAAATTTCACAGCACCACCTACCCTGCCTTGCAAACTTATCTATGCCAGTGCAATCATAGGGAAGACAACTATCCTAGTGTCTTCAGTAGGGGTGCAAACTGCCATCAGTGTGCCACCTTCATAGTCTTTCTCGCTTGTGACAAAGTATCTCTTAGTGCAGGCGCAACTCAAGTTTGTCTATTTCAATGTCTACACTGGTTTCAGTTTCTGCTACCATGCTTTCCATTACCATCTGTGGAAGCTAGACCTTCTAAAACCAAAGACCAGAGCCCAAAAAGAGAGCTTTATCCTCTCCTCATTTGGCAGCCCAACCCAACCACCCCAATTTTCCTGTTTTCTGTGATGCTAAAAAAGATAAATCATCTTCTTCCCAATCTCCTCACACCTGAGATGGCCACACACTCCTGGAATGACACACTCCTACAATGGAATTGTCAACAATGGACACTCCTACAATGGAATTGTCGTGGATTCCACAGGAATTTTGATGACATCAAGGTTCTTCTTGAGGTTACATGAGCCCATCTGCATGTGCCTGCAGAAGACACAATTGAAGACAGTTGCTAATACCACTATCCAGAACTTTTCTCTCATTTGCCAAGACTGGGATGAAGATGGTCAAGCTTATGGGGGGTGTCACAATCCTCATGAACCACCACTCTCCATTCCAGGTCGTACCACTGAACACCACTCTTTAAGTGATAGTTATCCACCTCTTCATGGGATTTTCTTTGACTGTCTGCTCAATATATCTTCTGTCCAGAGGTGTCATCTTCTAGGAAGACCTTAATGACCTCATCTCACAGCTGCCATTCCCCTTCCTCATTATGGGAGACTTCAAAGGTCACAGTCCACTTTGGGGCAGAAGAGCAAGGCTGAATGCTCTGCACTGTCCTTCCACTCGAATGGCTTAGAGCCTTATAACAGGCCATTCACAATGGAGGAATTCCACCTTGCTCTACACTCTTTACATGCATTTGTTGTAGGGCCAGACAATGTCCATTATGCCATGACCCAATATCTCTCACCATCAATAAAGATCAGCTGCTCTGGCTTTTCAACCATATTTTTATGGAGGAGCAGTTTTCAGATTCCTGGCAGAAACCTATTGTCTTGGCCTTCTCCAAGTCAGGAAAGGATCCCAAGATTCCTTCCAATTATTGTCTCATAGCACTGATGAGCTGTGTGTGCAAGTATGTGCGAGGAAATGGTAAATGACACTTATCTGGCCTTTACCATTCTTTCCAAGCTTTGGTAATTGGTAATCTTTCCAATATCCAGTGTGGCTTTTGCATAGAATGATCTACCTTAGAGAAACTGATCTGCCTTGATTCAATGATTAAAAATTCTTTTTTATGCAGAGTGTCTGGTGTCAATTTTCTTTGACATCGGAAAAGCATACGACATGGCATGGAGATTAGGCATTATTTGTGGCCTCTATACCTTTAGCTAGAGAGGTCAGATGCCAATCTTCATTTCCAACTTTTTATCTACTATCTTTTTGTGTTCGTTTCAGAAACACTCTGTCACAGCCTTTCCCCCAAAAATAATTTTGCTGTCAAGATCATTTCCATTACATGACAACTTCCTCTGACTGTAGGTAATGCCCCCTACATTGACGATTTTAGCATCATTTGCTCATCATCCAGCATGAAGGCCATTGAAAGACAACTGCAAACAGCCCTGAATACTCTTGGTTTGGACAATAGTTAATGGGTTCTTGTTCTCCCCACAGAAGACGTTTGATTGCACTTTTGCTGCAAATGTAATCATCATCTGGACCCTGAGCTGCAGTTTGGGAGTACCAACATTCCAGTAATGGAGAAAACCAAGTTTCTTGGTCTCATCTTCAACTGGAAATGACCTTTTTACCATTCCTTCTGATGATTTAAAACAGGCATTTTTGGCCTGCTTTAAATCTGTCATCTCAGGTTCAAGTGCACATGGGCACTGAACATCCTCAAGATTCTCTCCTCCCTCACCTGGGGAGTAGACCGATGTTCTTTATCTTTACCATGCACGTGTCCAGTCAAAATTGGACTATGGATCCCAGGTGTGCGATTCAGCCAGGGATTTGGTGGTGAAGGTGCTGGATCTCTTCCCAGATGGCTTGATTGCTCATCTTCCCAGATGGCTTGAGGTCCAGCACATCAATGGAATGACTCATGGTCTGCTGTGGTACTGTCATTGCAGGCCAGATCCCTCAGTAGTATTCCACCTTCACTGCAGAGTTATACTCTATCAGCCTTTGGACCACATGGCAATTAAGCATCACCGTCAATGTGTCCTCTATACCAACACGTTTAGCTAACTACAGGCTTTGATCTTGGTAAGGCATCAGCTTCACCCCATTCTCTGCAAGATTTGCCAGCAGCTCCATCATCTGGCAGCAGCTACCACCATTTTCTTCTGTTGGGCCATGAGTTATGTTGGTATCAGGGCCAATGACTTGGCATATTCTGCTGCCAAGCCTCTTTCTGACTCACCACTGCCGGTTCCATACATGGACTTCTACATGTTTTTCCACTGAAAACCGAGCTTAGATATCTTGAGTTGGGTTGCTTTACCTCTGAACGGCACTTTTTTGCACACCATGGGCTAAGTGGCCAGGTCAAATGGACCCCGAAGGCTCAGAGAAGGTTGGGGGAGGAAACACACTGGAACAACTGTTGGGAGACATATGGTAGCCTCCCGTCAAGGTCATCCAGTGTTCTTTAACGTGCACAGGGTATTCTCTCCCACACATGGGGCCACGGTTTAACGTCCCATCTGACGGAGCAGCCTTTCTACCGGTGTCCCCTACTGACCGTGGGCAGGGTGGGGAATCTGGGGAGATTTATCTCAACACTGACCCACTGGGACTCAAACCTGGGAACTACAGATTACAAGCCTGGCACGCTACCGACTGAGCCACCCCCCGCCCCACAGAGATCTTGGTCTGAACAGGTTGGTAATAAACTTTTCAATATCAAGCCTACTGTCAAACCATGGCAGTCATGTTTTCAGTGTAATTGCAAAGAGGAAGTTGTACTTGCTTGGCTCTGCTTAGGTCATTCGTTTATTATACATTCATTTCTTCAACAGGAAACCACAGACAACAAACCTTAACATGTTTTGGGATACCACTTTAACCATTAAACACATTTTAATCATGACCAGCTTTTAAATATCGATGTCATTTTTATTTCAATTCTTCTCATTTACTGTCCAAGCCCCTTACACTAGGATACCTTTTATCTGATGATAAAACCTGTTTCGGACTTTTTCCATCTTACTGGTATTTTGCAATATTTAATTTTTTTACCTTTTAAATCTTTATACTTGTTTCCTTTTATTCTATGGTACTACACACCGTTGATTTTGTTTTATACCTCTGTTGATCATTTTATATTTGGGTTTTAACTACATTGGTTTTGCTCTACAGTTTTATTGTCTTTGTATCAGTAACCTGTCCTTTTTTTGTTTATTTTTAACTTTAGTTTAGAAAGTACATATCTTTTATCTATTTTATTGAAATCTTGTTTGGCAAAACACAGCCTTTGCTCCATTGTGCCATAAAACCCCAAACAACCAAATCAAACCAATCTGTATCTATAGGAGTCAAGTTGGAGTCACGAACAAATAATGGGGCCTAGCCCCTTCAAAAGTTGAGTGCCGATGAAAGAGGAATATTTTGGTAGCACCATGTACTCTGCATAGGGTATCCATAATTCTATTGGCATTTGCCTCAGTTAGGAATGTTTTTTATTGTGGAAATTCTGATTTGCTTCTTATTATTACTTAAAATGTGGCCTGACATATATTAAAAAATAATGATTTGTTCCTATATGATTTGAGTTTTAGGTCCCTGATTTAACTATCAAAATTCAAGGCTTTTGACAAAATTCTTTTACATTATAACCGCTGTCTCATTACATTAATTGAAAAATAAGTTGACAATAAAGTATAATTATTAAATTTTTATAATAATTAAGACAAAGTCAAAGATTCTTATCAGCAACTAACTGATCCTTTACACATTTATTAAGCTCTCTGTAATGCTTTCTATTAGGACTAGAAGAGTACTGTTTAAGGACATTCCTGCAGTTCTTTCTTTCTGAAATAAGCTCAAGTTCCTTATCACTGAAATAATTCTGCCTCCTCTGCTCCTTTTTCTCTAAACGAGTACTGTCAGTTTCCAAAAATGCCCATTTAAAACGATCCCATTCTTCCCCAACTTAAGTAGCAAGAAAACCATGACTGTCATAATGACTAAGTAACTGATCTTGGAGCTTTAGCTATAACTGGGTCTTTCAGAGCTTCAGAATTAAAGGCAAATTTTTTAAACCTAGCACAACACTTTTTAAGTTTAAGTTGCAAGACACTTTTAACAAGGTAATGGTCAGATCCAATTTCAGCTCCCCTACATGACCTGGTATTCCTAATAGAAGTAGCCCATTTGCTGTTAACTAATATATAATCAATCATATTATTATGCAGCCCATTTGGTGAAACCCATGTGTACTTATGTATGTTGTGGTGTTTGCAATAAGTGTTAGTTATTCTGAAACCATTAAGTTTACTTACCTGTAGGAGATGTTGACAATTGCCATTGCAGCTACCAATACCAAAGGGCCTATCATCCCTCCCCAAAGGTCAGAGTCAGTACCAACTTCCGTATTGAAGTCACCTAGAATAAGGGTAATATCTCCTTTTTTGACAGAATTCAAAATATCCTGAAGTTGTCTATAAAACCTATCCTTCTCATCCTCATCAGCATCCTCAGTAGAGGATAACAACAGATAACATTCAAGTCTTTAATGCTTGTCTGAAATTTTGCTGTAATAAACCTTTCATTAATGCATTCATATTCTAAAAGACCATCACTTGCATGTCTGCTAAGAAGCAGACCTATGCCTTGGTGATGCTTATTATGTCCCCTCCCTGAAAAGAGAAATTTAAGATTATTTTTAAAAAATCTGACCTTTATCTGTTCATCTGGTCTCTTGCAAGCTGATAATATCTAAATTATAATGGTGAAATTCTTGTGTGAGGACATCAAGAGAATAAGTTCTGTGCAGAGTCCTCACATTCCAACTACTTATGGGGAGAAAATGGTTAGTGGGATGTTTAAAGAAACTATGTATATTGAAAGAAAGAATGCTGACAATACCAAAACATCTCCCTAATCGCAGGCATGGGGCAAAGACCTATTCCACCACCACTAAAACCACTGGAACACTTCCTCCAATGTAGAATTTGACGATGACTGTAGAAGCAAGAGTTCAGGTACCTATGATGACCTCTGCTCAGGATTATTCCCTAGCTGATAAAACATATCCTGTGAACCTATTCATTTGGGGGGTGTCAACCCACTAACAAAAAATAGAGCGGCAGATTTTCCCTCCGTAGAAGCCCACTAGGTGCAGCAAATTCAGAATCCATAATCAAGCTAAGAGCCATAATCCAGTCCAATAAGTTTATATGGTCAGCACCAGAACCCTATGTGGTTGACCACTCCTCAGCAAGGTAGAAAAATAAAAAGCCACAGTTCTCCAGATCAGTAGACCACACTAATCTGGCAGCCCTCCCTTTCAGTTCACTTCCACAAGAGAGTATTTCTTTCGAAAGGTACTAACAGCCTGCACCAAGAGAAGGAGGGGTTGGACATTAGGTACTAGGTCTGGCCAGTTCTATGCATCAACACAGGGGATTACCTAGCTACAATTTACAGACCAGCAGAGAGCTGGTTGGTTGGTTGTTTGGGGTTTAATGGCGCATCGGCAACAAGGCCATAATGCGCCAAACAAAAGACTAAATAAAAGATAAAAGACATAGAAACCCGCAACCAAAATTTAAAATACATTTTCAACAGTGTAAATGGGTAAAACAACAAAAAACAGGTGCATATAAACAGAGTAAAACAACTGTAGAAATACTAAATAATCCCAGGTGTAAGAGACCTGCGGTAAATAATGCGATTAAAATATCCAGTATAAATAGTATATCAGATTCGATTAAAATATCCAGTAAATTTTAAAAATTGAAAAAAGCGTTAAAACGACAATGATCAGATAAAAGATGTCCGAGTGTAAGGGGCTCGGACGTAAAATCGTGGAAGTTAAAAAACATACGTCGTTCAAGGTTAAAACAATGACATTCAATTAAAATATGTTTAACAGTTAAAATGGTGTCACAAAACTCGCACTTAGGTACTGCGTCCGCCTTAAGAAGAAAAGAGTGGGTTAAAAACGAGTGACCTAAGCGGAGCCGAGCAAGGACAACTTCCTCCTTGCGATTCCTGCGAAAACAAGACTGCCACGGTTTGACAATGGGCTTGATCTCGAAGAGCTTGTTAGCAACCTGTTCAGACCAAGATCTCTGCCACTGTGCCCGGAGCTCGATGGTGAAACGCTGCCGGAAATCCACATATGGAACCGGCAACGGAGAGTCGGACAAGGGGCATGGCTGACCTGGCAGCAGAATCTGCCAAATCATTGCCCCTGATTCCGACATGACCGGGCACCCAACAGAAGAGAATCGTGGTGGTGGCTGCCAGACGATGGAGCTGCTGGCGGATTTTGGAGAAAACAGGGTGAGGCCGATGCTTCACCGAGATCAAAGCCTGTAGCGAGCTAAGCGAGTCGGTGTAAAGCACACACCGACAATGATGCTTAGCTGCTATATGGTCCAAGGCAATGCTGATAGCATGCAACTCAGGCAGAGAGCTGTACCAGATAGTAAATGTTTTGTGTGGTTGAAAACAGACAGGTATACAGGTATTGAAGGATACACAAGGTTATAAAAGGTGAGGATTCTGTCATGGCTATCTGGGCTGAGCATTTCAGTGATGCTCTAAACAATGTGGTTAGTTCTACTCCCATTGTTTGTAATGCTGATAGATGCATTAACGGTTTTAATGTTGGCCCTATAACAGTCTGAAGTTATTTTGGCTATTTCTAGACTTAAACTACATAAATCCCCAGGAGTGAATGAAATTACTACTGAAATGGATAGAGCTGGGAATGTTTCTGTTACCACTTGGATGACTGAAATTTGAATATCTTTTATGATAAAGGCATGGTTCCTAAGGATTTTACCAGAGTTATTATTATCCCTATTTTCAAAATATGTGATCGCAGTTCTTGTGATAACTATAGGAGTACCAGCCTACTCTCTGTTCCAGGGAAAGTTCTTTGCATGATTGTGCTTAATAGAATTAAGAATCTGGTTGACATGCAATTGCGTGATGAGCAATGTGGATTCAGAAATGGTAGGGGATGTGTGGATCAGATATTTTCACTTAGGCAGATTTTTGGGAAATGTTTAGAATTTCAGAAACCTTTGGTTCCTAGCTTTGCTGATTTCAAAAAGGCATTTGACTCTGTTGATCATCATAATTTGTGGTTGATTGTGAGATGATATGGTATACCTGACAAGTTAGTTAACATAATGAAAGCTCTCTATAATAACACTGAGTCGTGTGTGAGAGTTAGTAAGGCTTGTAGCAATTGGTTTAGCATTACTTCTAATGTTTCACAAGGGTGCTTTTGGTCCCTTTCTCTTCAGTTTGGTTATTGATTATGTTATGTGAAATTCACTTCAAGAGAAAATTTTTTGCCTTAAATGGGCTGAAAATACGAAAATTTCTGACTTAGATATGCTGATGATTTAGCCATTTTGGCAATTGATGTTGATGAGATGAACTCTTTCATTTGAGCTGTTGATGAAACTGGTAGTAGAGTAGGTTTGATTATAAACAGAGAGAAAACTAAAGTGATGAAAATTGGTCATGCAGGCTGTGATTCAGTTAATCTGAATGGTTGCAGTATTGAGCATGTGTCACAGTTTAATTATCTTGGGTTGGGTTGTTTTACCTCTGAGCAGCACTTTTTTGCATACCATGGGCTAAATGGACTCCGAAAGCTCAGAGAAGGTTGGGGGAGGGGACCCATTGAAACTGCTGTTGGGAGACAGATGGTAGCCTCCCATCAAGGTTATCCAGCGTGTTCTTTAACGTGCACAGGGTCTGGCTCTCGCGCACACGGGGCCACGGCTTAACGTCCCATCCAACTGACCGATGGCCTTTCCAAGCCCATCGGTGTTCCCTATTGACCGTGGGCAGGGCGGGGAATTTTGTGGAGATAAATCTCAACGCTGACTCAGCTGGGACTCGAACCTGGGAACTACAGATTACGAGCCTGGCACACTACCGACTGAGCCATCCCCACCCCTTAATTATCTTGGGAGCTGTGTAACAGATACTGGTGATGTGCATCATGAGATTAACAGACAAATAGGGATTGCTTCTGGGACTTTTAAGAATCTATGGAGAGTGTGGAGAAATAGGCATATACACCTAAAGACTAAAATTAGACTGTATAATAGTTTGGTTCTTTCTAAGGTTAGTTATGGTAGTGAAACTTGGACACTTTGTAAACAAGATAATAGGAAACTAGTTGCTTTTGATTCTAGATGCTTATGCAGTATCTTGGGCATTAGGTGGTTCAACTTTGTAACTAATGATGAGGTTAGGCAAAGGAGTCTGCAACCTCCTTTAAGCAGCATATTGTGCAGAGAGAGACTCCATTGGTTTGGCCATGTTGCCTGTATGAATAATTATAGATTGGCGAATAGGGTTATGAACAGTGTGCTTAAAAGCCTCAGAAAGAAGGGGAGACCTAGGATGCGGTGGGCAGACAATATCAAACAGGACCTTGTTAGAATTGGTGTGCAGTGGCCAGATGTAGCAGATATAGCTGAGGACAGACATGTTTGGAGAACTAAATTGTGTGGTCTGGTTGGACCTCCATAGCCCAAGGCTGCTTAATGATGATGAATACAAAAAATACAACTTCTTATGGTGGGGTCCCTTATAATTTTATGTGAAACAATAATCTATTTTTTGTGAATTTTAATAAATTAAATTACAAACTACTTACTAATACAAATAAATTTTCTTTCTTTACACATGCCATTAATTTATGTATATTATATTAATGTTATGTGATGTAAAATACAAGACTGTACTTGAGATTAGTCTTTTTGGTATGAAGGTAGTCACTAAGAAAGATTTTCCTACAGACATACCATGGATAAAGCATTTAAGTTAAAATGAGATTATATATTAATATCAGAGAGAGTGTTTACTGAGCTTCCAGATATTTACCTTGCAAACTGAGCATCTGGCCTAGTTTCAGAGCAGCACCACGTACTCTGCATAGGGTATCCACAATTCTATTGGCATTAGCCTCAGTTAGGAATGGATTTTTATCCAGAAGTGCTTTATCATCCGAGTATTTCTCAGTTTTTAAACCTAAAGCTCTTCTGGTTACTTCAGCAACAGCCCCAATTCCAATTCCAGCAGCAAGACCTTTAACAAACAACAGACCATCAAAAACCAACTTTAGCAATATATCAATCAAAAAAAAGTAAAAGACGAAAGGTTTATGTGAAGTACTGTAAAATCTCATTTATCTGGAATAGATGGGAGATAAGGTCTTTTGGTTGTATGGATTTTACATAATGTACACCTTAATAAAATATTCCAATTGTCAAAACACAAATTACATTATATAGAATGAAATAAAAAAAATACTGTGGCTATATACAAAGTATGTACAATGAAACTTTAATTTTGCCTTTAAAATTGCAGGTTCCAATTTCTTTGAAATAAGACTGATCTTAATAAATATTGAGATAAACTCAGATAAACTTGACTGTTCAACATCTAGTAATAAATAGGCACTTTGACGTCAATTTCATTTTTAGAGGAAAAATTGTCTGAGTTGGGTGGGATACGAACCCATGACCTCCTCCTGATAACATGTCAGGTGCTCTGAACCATTGAGCTACCGGCCACCGATCAAGATTTCCTCTAATTAATGCTATGAACATTCCCTCTATGTCACATAATGTTATTTTAGGCAATTTTTAGCCCTAGCGGCTTTTTATTTGCCAATAGATGGAAAGCATGTCTTACAAGTATGCTAATGATAATAAATATTGAGATAAACTCGCCAGTTCAACATCTAGTAATAAATAGGCACTTTGATGTCAATTTCAATTTTAGGGGAAATATTGTCTGAGCCGGGTGGGATACGATCTTAGTTTTTAATCAAATTTATATTCTTAAATGTACAAATTTCAGGCTCTGCAAAAAAAAATATAGTGATATTTTATTACTTTTAATTATGGATACAGTTACAATTGTTACATTACTAACAGCTTTCTGAACTGTGTATAAGAAAGAAATCACAAATCAGCTCCAACCAATACTGGATGATTCATAAGTTTTGTCAGGTTGGGTTGTTTTACCTCTGATTGGCAGTTTTTATACTATGGGCTGAATGGTCAGGTCACAAGGACCCTGAGGGTGCAGAGAAGGCTAGGGA
The DNA here is from genome assembly GCA_038380435.1 of Ryuthela nishihirai. Taxonomy (NCBI): domain Eukaryota; kingdom Metazoa; phylum Arthropoda; class Arachnida; order Araneae; family Heptathelidae; genus Ryuthela; species Ryuthela nishihirai. The sequence goes on along the minus strand of JAWZYU010000001.1, from coordinate 42,551,580 downwards.
ATGGGACCCATTCGACAGTTATTAGGAGATGGATGTTATTAGGAGATGAAACCTCCTATCAAGGCCATCCAGCAGGTTCTTTAATATACACAGGATATGGCTCTCCCATCCATGAAGCTACAGTTTAAGTCCCATCCAATAGACAGTTGTCTTTTCAAGCCCATTAGTCCTTCTACTGACTGTGAGCGGGAAGTTTTGTGGAGACAAATCTCAATTTTGGCCCAGGTGGGACTCAAACCTGGGAACTGCATATTATGAACCTGTCCTGCTACTGACTGAGTCACCCATGCCCCTTTCGTCAGACAACAAACATGTACTATAATGGGGAATTTAGGTGTGCTAATTGCTTGACCTTTCTCAATGTCTGTGACAGATAAACAAGATTTTACTTTATATTTAAAGTTTTAAAAAGAGTGTCACAAAAAATGCCACTCAAATTTTGAATCTATAGTTTTTGCAATATATAAAACCTCTGTAATACCATGCTTATTACTCTTCATTTGCTCTATGCAGAGAGAAGAAATTTCTCAAATTTTCATTTACTACATCATTCTTAATAAATTCTCCATGCGTACCACACTTCACTATGCTTTTCACCGAAGGCGACATCCTGTGACACATAAGGCTAGTTTTACTGTATTTCAGCCTAAATTCATGTGAAATTGATCGGATATATATTGAATTACCAATTATTAATCCTAAGGTTGTCTATGTATTTATTATTAGTTATTGATTATTAGAAATTAATTTCATTTTCATTAATATCATAAAGTATGCATAATGCAGACTTCAATCATCGCTACCACAACCCATTGCTTCCTGTGCTGCATGACGTGGTCCGCCACTACCACAGTCTAAGCACTTTTTTTGAAAAAGCACAGTAGGGGCTGAATGGTAATTTCTTCTGTTCTCTGTAATTGAGTGCTAATTTGATCATTATATGAATTAAGAGATTTTTAATCGATTGTTGAATGATTATTAGTTATTAATATTTAGACTTCTTTTTTAATATTCATTAATATCGTAAAGTATGCATGGCACGAACTTCAGTCATTGCTGCCACAACCAATCACTTCCCATAGAGCATGATGAGGTCAGTCACTACTGAAGTCCAAGCACTTTTTTCCTAAAAGCACGGTACGGCTATGCATGACAATTATTTCTGTTGTGTCCAATTCATGCATTATATCGATTATTAATCATTATTGGATGGAATCGAGACATGCTTATTAATTATTAGCAATTAACTTCAGTTGCAAACTTATTATAGAGCAATGGACTTGTGTCATGCACCTGCCCAGTTCAACCTCCCTGAACCTCCCCTCAAACTATTGTGGGTAGAATCCAATATTAGCCTCCCCATCTGCAGGGAAACCATCGAGTTAAATGAGGGATGGTTATTTTTATGGCTCCCACAGCAGAGAGCTGTACCAGATAGTTAATGTTTTGTGTGGTAGAAAACGGACAGGCATACAAGGATTGAAGGATAAACAAGGTAAGGTTATAGAAGGGGAGGATTCTGTCATGGCTAGGTGGGCTGAGCATTTCAGTGATGTTCTAAACAATGTAGTTAGTTCTACTCCGATTGTTTGCAATGATGAGAGATGCATTGGTGGCTTTAATGTTGGCCCTATAACACAATCTGAAGTTATTTTGGCTGTTTCTAAACTTAAACTACATAAATCCCCAGGGGTAGATGAAATCACTACAGAAATGCTTAGAGCTGAGAATGTTTCGGTTACCACTTGGATGACTGAAATTCTGAATATCTTTTATGATAAAGGCATAGTTCCTAAGGATTTTACCAGAGCTATTGTTATCCCCATTTTCAAAAAAGGTGATCGCAGTTCTTGTGATAACTGTAGGGGTATCAGCCTACTCTCTGTTCCAGGTAAAGTTCTTTGCATGATTGTGCTTAATAGAATTAAGAATCTGGTTGACACTCAATTGCGTGATGAGCAATGTGGATTCAGAAGTGGTAGGGGATGTGTGGATGAGATATTTTCACTTAGGCAGATTCTTGAGAAATGTTTCGAGTTTCAGAAACCTTTGGTTGCTAGCTTTGTTGATTTCAAAAAGGCTTTCAACTCTGTTGATCGTCATAATTTGTGGTTGATTGTGAAATCATATGGTATACCTGACAAGTTAGTTAACATAATGAAAGCTCTCTATAATAACACTGAGTCGTGTGTGAGAGTAGGTAAGGCTTGTAGCAATTGGTTTAGCATTACTTCTGGTGTTCGACAAGGGTGCATTTTGTCTCCTTTTCTGTTTAGATTGGTTATTGATTATGTTATGCGAAATTCACTTCAAGGGAAAGATTTTAGCCTTAAATGGACTGGAAATACAAAAATTTCTGATTTAGATTATGCTGATGATTTAGCCCTTTTGGCAAATGATGTTGATCAGATGAACTCTTTCATTCGAGCTGTTGATGAGACTGGTAGTAGAGTAGGTTTGGTTATAAACAGAGAGAAAACTAAAGTGATGAAAATTGGTCAGGCAGGCTGTGATTCAGTTAATCTGAATGGTTGCAGTCTTGAGCAGGTGTCACAGTTTAATTATCTTGGGAGCTATGTAACAGATAATAGTGATGTGCAGCATGAGATTAACAGATGAATAAGGATTGCTGCCGGGACTTTTAAGAATCTATGGAGAGTGTGGAGAAATAGGCGTATACACCTAAAGACTAAAATTAGACTGTATAATTGTTTGGTTCTTTCTAGGGTTAGTTATGGTAGTGGACACTTTGTAAACAAGATAACAGGAAACTAGATGTTTTTGATTCCAGATGCTGACGCAGTATCTTGGGTATTAGGTGGTTCAAATTTGTAACTAATGATGAGGTTAGGCTCCTTTAAGCAGCATATTGTGCAGAGAGAGACTTCGTTGGTTTGGCCATGTTGCCTGTACGAATAATTATAGATTGGCGAATAGGGTTATGAACAGTGTGCCTGAAGGCCTCAGAAAGAAGGGGAGACCTAGGATGCGGAGGGCAGACAATGTCAAACAGGACCTTGTTAGAATTGTTATGCAGTGGCCAGATGCAGTAGATATAGCTCAGGATAGACTTTCTTGGAGAACTAAATTGCATGGTCTGGTTGAACCTCAGTAGCCCATGACTGCTTTAGGATGATGATGATGAATAACAAAGATAAATGATGAATTCTGTCTACATATCAATTATTAATTATAAGAGATTAATTTTCCCTGCATTAATGTCATAAAATATGTACGATAGCTGCCGCTTCCCATACAGCAGGACATCCACCACTACTGAAGTCCAAGCATTTTTTCGAAAAAGCATGGAAGGGGCTGCACGACAATCATTTCTGTTCAAATTTATGCAATATATTGATTAAACAATTATTAACAATAATTGGTGTTTTTATTAGTTATTATTTATTTGCAATTAACTTCAATTACAAACATATTATAGCGCCACAGACTTGAGTCATGCACTGGCCCTGTGTACCTCACCTTAAAACCACTATAGGTAAAATCCAATATTGGTCTCCCCATCCCCACAAAAACCATCTAAGCTCAACGGAAGAAGGATGGTCGTTTTACAGCATCCATTAGCAAATTAATGATGAAATATTTACTTTACCTAATAATGAGGAGACTGAATCCATTTATTTGAACATGATCTCTCATCATACTCAGTGGCAATATAAGTACTATAGAAGAATGGTGGGTGCTACATCATAATTTCTCTCCATTACGATAGCAGAAGAACAAAATCTTATGTGAAACATGATTGGGTTATATTAACTTCATAGCAACACTTTTGTGACCACAACGCTAAAAGTGAGATGGAAGCCAAATGCAAGGAAATGTATACACACTGGCCCATCAGGTGAACTGCAGACTTTTCAAACTCGTCAATGTCCCCCTTTCTAACTAAAGACAGAGTAATGGTTTAGTAGAGAATAGCAACATGGTCTCAGTGGGGAATTTTTGTGATGCAAATTGACCTTAATTCTAAACTCTATTTTATATACTCATGTCCCCACCTATCAACCTCATAATCTAGATTCTCTCATAATTTGCAGTTCTTTTTCTCTGTTACTCTCATAATCTGCAGTTGGGAACTGCAGATTATAAGGAAATTATTGCAGAAAATAGGGCAAATTCTCTGTGCTAACTCTAATTCTGCTCTCAGCAAGAAAGAGAACAACATTGTGCTTGGGAATGCTGTTATCCACATGATGGGAAGTTCTTTCATGGTCTTATGTTTGTGGTCCTGTCAGCACATTAGGTTCTAAATATCTAGTGTGAGGTATCAGTCTCACTTGGAAAGCATTGAGATTTATCTCCACTAAACCGCAATCCTGTACTCAGTCAGAAAGAGGGCACCGATGGGCTTGGAAAGGCTAACGTCCATTGGATGGGACTTAAAGTCATGGTCCCAAGTATGGGAAAGGCCGCCGTCCGTCGGATGGGACGTTAAGCTGTGGCCCCGTGTGCGGGAGAGCCATACCCTGTGCACGTTAAAGAACATGCTGGATGGCCTTGACGGGAGGCTACCATCTGTCTCCCAACAGCTGTTCCAGTGGGTCCCCTCCCCCAACCTTCTCTGAGCCTTCGGGGTTCATGTAACCTGACCATTTAGCCCATGGTGTGCAAAAAAGTGCCGCTCAGAGGTAAAACAACCCAACCCAACAACCCAAGTATGGGAGAGCTATGCCCCAGAAGAACTCCTAATCAGAAGTATGTCAGCCTTCTCAAGCACAATGGTGTCTTTCTCACTGAGAGCAGAAAGGTGTTATTGGAGAGAATTCATCCTATTTGGAGATTTGATCAAACACAGGAACTGCAGATTATGAGGTTGACTGGGGGAGGGGGGGATGATTATAGAAAATAGAGTTAAGAATTAAGGTCAATTTGCATCACAGAAATGACCCAACTGACACTGTGTTGCTTTTCTCTACTAAACCCCTGCTCTGTCTTTAGTTAGAAAGAGGGACATCGATGATATTGAAAAGCCTGCTGTTCGTCTGATGGGACACTAATTCGAGGACCAGTGTGTATACATTTCCTTGCATTTGACTTCCATCTCATATGCAACAGGTGGCGTTTCTAGCATTGTGGTCACAAAAGTGTTGCTATGAAGTTAATACAACCCATTCATGTTTCACATATGCAATTCGTGCTTCTGCTATTGTAATAAAGAAATTATAATGTAGCGACCACCATTCTTCTATAATTCTTATTTTGCCACTTAGTATGACAATAGATCATGTTGAAATAAAAATAATTGTCATATATTGCAGACGTATAAATAAATGGATTCAGTCTCCTCGTCATTAGGTATAGTAAATATGTTATTGATAGTTCACTAATAGGAGCTGTAAAACCTCCATCCATCTTCCATTGAGCTCCACTGGTTTTCGTGGGAAGGGGGAGGCAAATATTGGATTCTACCCACAGTGGTTTGAGGGTGGGGTGCACAGGGCCAGTGCAAAACCCAAGTCTGCAGCACTATATATGAAGTTAATTGCTAATAATTAATAACAAATAATCCAGCAATAAACACCAATCATCTATTAATAAAGGTTTAATCAATATATTGCATATATTAGACACAATAGAAATAATTGCTGTGCAACCCCTTCCCATACAGTTTCAAAAAAATGCTTGGACTTCGATAGTGGAGGATCTTATCATGCCACATGGGAAGTAATGGGTTGCAGGAGCAATGATCAAAATTCTGACCATGCATACTTTATCATCGTCGTCGTCGTCGTCATCATCATCATCAAACAGCCATGGGCTATGGAGGTCCAACCAGATTGCACAATTTAGTTCTCCAAGAATATCTGTCTTATCTGTCCTGAGCTATATCTGTTGCATCTGGCGACTGCACACCAATTCTAACAAGGTCCAGTTTGGCATTGTCTGCCCACCACATCCTAGGTCTCCCCCTCTTTCTGAGGCCTTTAGGCACACTGTTCATAACCCCATTCACCAATCTATAATTATCCATATGGGCAACATGGCCAAACCAACGGAGTCTCTCTCTCTGCACAATATGCAGCTCAAAGGAGGTTGCTGACTCCTTTGACTAACCTCATAATTACTTACAAAATTGAACAGACTAATATCCAAGAAAATGGCATTTCTATAATCAAAAGCATCAAGTTTCCTGTTATCTTGTTCACAAAGCATCAAAGTTTCACTACCATAACTAACTTTAGAGAGAACCAAACTGTTATACAATCTAACTTCTTTCTTTACATGCATATGTCTATTTCTCCACACTCTCCATAGATTATTAAAAGTCCCTGCAGCAATCCCTATTAGTCTGTTAATCTCATGCTGCACATCACCAGTATCTGTTACACAGCTCCCAAGATAATTAAATTGTGACACCTGCTCAAGACTGCAACTATTCAGATTAACTGAATCACAGTCTGCCTAACCAATTTTCATCATTTTAGTTTTCTCTGTTTATAATCAAATCTACTCTACTACCAATCTCATCAACAGCTCTAATCAAGCATTCAACTCATCAACATCATTTGCCAAAAGGGCTAAATCATCAGCATAATCTAAATCAGAAATTTTTATATCTCCAGCCCATTTAAGGCCAAAATCTTTCCCTTGAAGTGAATTTCGCATAACATAATCAACAACCAAACTAAAGAGAAAAGGAGACAAAATGCACCCTTGTCAAACACCAGAAGCAATGCTAAATGAATTGGTACAAGCCTTACCAAGTCTCACAAATGACTCAATTTTATTATAGAGAGCTTACATTATGTAAACTAATTTGTCTGTTATGCCATATGATCTCAGAATCAACCACAAATTATGATGATCAACAGAGTCAAAAACCTTTTTGAAATCAACAAAGCTAGCAATCAAAGGTTTCTGAAACTCTAAACATTTCTCAAGAATCTGCCCGAGTGAAAATATCTGATCTACACATCACCTGCCACTTTGGAATCCACATTGCTCATCACTCAATTATCCATCAATCAGATACTTAATTCTATTAAGTGCTATCATGCAAAGAACTTTACCTGAAACAGAAAGTAGGCTGCTAACCCTATAGTTATCACAAGAACTACAATCACCCTTTTTAAAAATAGGAACAATAATAGCTCTGGTGAAATCCTTAGGAACCATTCCTTTATTATCATAAAAAATATTCAAAATTTCAGTCATCCATGCAGTAACTGAATTCGCTAACCCTATTCACTAATCTATAATTATTCATACGGGCAACATGGCCAAACCAATGGAGTCTCTCTCTGCACAATATGCTGCTTAAAGGAGGTTGCAAACTCCTTTGCCTCACCACATCATTAGTTACAAAGTTGAACCACCTAATGCCCAAGATATTGCATAAGCATCTGGAACCAAAAACATCTAGTTTCCTGTTATCTTGTTTACAAAGTGTCCAAGTTTCACTACCATAACTAACCCTAGAAAGAACCAAACTATTATAGTCTAATTTTAGTCTTTAGGTCTATACACTTATTTCTCCACACTCTCCATAGATTCCTAGAAGTCCCAGAGGCAATCCCTGTTCGTCTGTTAATCTCATGTCGCACATCACCAATATCTGTTACATAACTACCAAGATAAATAAACTGAGACACTTACTTAAGGGTGCAACCATTCAGAGCAACTAAAGTACCAACTGCCTGACCAATTTTCATCACTTTAGTTTTATCTCTTTATCACCAAACCAACTCTATTATCAGTCTCATCAACAGCCCTAATGAAAGAATTTATCTCATCATCATCATTAGCCAACAAGGCCAAATCATCTGCATAATCTAAATCAGATATTTTGAAATCTCTAGACCATTTAAGGCTGAAATCTTTCCCTTGCAAAGAATTTCACATAATATAATCAATAACCAAACTAAAGAGAACAGGGGACAAAATGCATCCTTGTTGAATGCCAGAAGCAATGCTAAATCAATTGTTACAAGCCTTACCAACTCTCACACACGGCTCAGTGTTGTTATAGAGAGCTTTCATTATGTTAACTAATTTGTCTCGTATGCCACACCACACGATCTCACAATCAACCACAAATTATGACGATAACAGAATCGAAAGCCTTTTTGAAATCAACAATACTTTATAATATTATTGCAAATAAAAATATACACCTAAATATCAATAACTAATAGTCATTCAATAATATATTAATAATCTCTTTAATTGATATAATGATCAAATTAGCACTGCAATTACATATAGAATGGAAAGAATTACTGATCAGCCCCTACTGTGCTTTTTTAAAAAAGTGCTTGGACTGCGGTAGTGGTAGTCCTCATCATGCTGCATGCAATGCAATGGGTTATGGCAGCAATTATCATAGTCCACATCATGTGTACTCTATATTAATAAAAATAAAATTAATTTCTAATAATTAATAACTAATAATCAATACATAAATAACTTTACTTGATTAATAATTGATTATTCGACATATTTGATGAATTTCACGGGGAATTTATACTCAAATATAGTAAAACTAGCCTTATTTATGTTCACAGGACATCACCTTTGGTGAAAAGTACACTAAAGTGCAAATCATCCAACATCCAAGCTATTACACTAGTGACCGTTTTTTTTCTTTAGTGATTCAAAAGCTATTAGAAGAGCTTGAATTAGCAGAAATTACACATCTTACAAAAAATTTTAACAATGCATCACAGTTTGAACAAAGGTTATTATCATTGAAGGAACAATTTTTAAAAAATCTATGACTATCAAGGAATGAATTCAAATAAGTTATTTCATCTTAAGAACTTAAAAAATGGACTAAGGCCTGAATGATTAATCCAGGTTTTTTGCTTTGCCAAAACCAGGCTGATTACAAATGCAATTCTTATTTACAAATGCATAGATACATACAAAATCCTCAAACAGTCATGGGCTATGGAGATCATACCAGAGACAGCCCATTGTGTATTTCTCTCTCCAGACTTGTCTGTCATGAGCTACAGTTGTAGGTCAATTCTAGCAAGGTCCTGTTTGATATTGTCTGTCCATGGCATCCTAGGTATACCCCATTTCCTGAAGATTTCAGGCACACTGTTCATAATCCTATTAGCCAATCTGCAGGCATGCATATGAGCAACATGCGAAACCAATGCAGTCTGTCTCTACACAAACTGCTGTTCAAAGAGGTTGCCAATTTCTTTGCCTAACCTGATCATTACTTACAAAGTCAAACCATCTAATGCCCAAGATACTGTGCAAGTATCTACAATCAAAAGCATTGAGTTTCTTACTATCCTGTTTAAATAGGGTACATGTTACGCTACCTAACCTCAAAGAGAACCATATATTCTACATCCCAATATTAGTCTTTAAGTGTATACGAGTATTTTTCCACCCTCTCCATAGAGTCTTAAAAGTTCCAGCAGCAATCCCTATTCTTCTATTTATCTCATGCTACGCACATCCCAGTATCTGTTACATAGCTTCCAAGGTAATTGAAAACTTGCTCAAGGGTGCAATCATTCAGATTAATTGAACCATAATCTGCCAATTTTCAGACCTTTAGCTTCCTCTCTGTTTTTCACCAAGCCTAATCTATTACCAGTTTCATCAACAGCTCTAATAAAAGAACTCATCTAATTAACATCATTGGCCAACAAGGCCAAATCATTTGCATAAATCTTAATAAAAAATTTTGAATTCTCTACACCATTTAAGGCCAAATTTTTTTCTCCTGAAGAATTCCACATAAAAAAATAACCAAACTAAAAAGAAAAAGAGACAAAATGCACCTTTGTTGAACTCCACAAGCAATACTAAACCAATTGCTACAAGCTTTGCCATCTCTCGTATGATTCAATATTATTATAGAGCTTTCATTATGCTAAACTAACTTGTCAGATATTCCATATGATCTAATGATCAACAGTCAACAGAGTCATAAATCGCTAGGGGTGATTTCATCCACTCCTAGGGATTTATGCAATTTTAATTTAGAGATAGCCAGACTTCAGAATGTGATATAGGACCAACAGTAAAGCCAATAATGCATCTATCCTCATTAAAATCAGAGTAGAAATAATCACATTGTTTAGAACATCTCTGAAATGCTCAGTCCATCTAGCCATCACAGAATTCTCACCTCCAACCACCTTACAATGTTTATCCCTCAATCCCTGTGTACTGTCTGTTTCATTCCACACAATGTGATTGGTGATCGCAGCTCTTGTAATATATATAAGGGTGTCAGTCTACTTTTGTTCCAGGTAAAGTTCATTGCATGGATGTGTTTAATAGAATTGAGAATTTGGTTGATGAACAACTTTGTGATGAAGAGCATGGATTCAAAAGTGGTAAGGGATATATAGGTCAAATATTTTCATTTAGGCAGATTGTTGAGAAATGTTTAGAGTTTAAGAAAATATGTGGTTTCTAGCTTTGTAGATTTCAAAAAGGCTTTTACCTCTGTTGATCGACATAATTTGTAGTTGATCATTAGATAATATGGAATACCTGACAAATTAGTTAGCATAATGAAAGTTCTCTAAAATAACATTGAATCATATGTGAGAGCTGGCAAAGTCTGTAGCAATTGGTTTAGCATTGCTAGTGGAGTTCAACAAGGGTGCATTTTGTCTCTTTCTTTTTAGTTTGGTTATTTTTTATTACATGAATTTTTCAGCAGAAAAAGATTTTGGCCTTAATGGTCTAGAGATTTCAAAATTTTTGATTAAGATTAGATGAATTCTTTCATTAGAGCTGTTGATGAAACTGGTAATAGAGTAAGCTTGGTGATAAATGGAAAGAAAACTAAAGTTCTGGAAATTGGTTGGGAAGGTTGTGGATCAATTACTCTGAATGGTTGCACCCTTGAGCAAATGTTTCAGTTTAATTATCTTGGTAGTTATGTAACAGATATTGGTGATGTGTGGCATGAGATTAACAGGCGACTGCCTCTGGGATTTTTAGGAATCTATGGAGAGAGTGAAAAAATAGGCATATACACTTAAAGACTAAAATTTGGATGTAGAATAGTTTGGTTCTCAGGTTAGTTATGGTAGTGAAACATAGACCCTTTGTAAGCAGGATAACAAGAAATTCGATGCTTTGATTGTAGATACTTGCACAGTATCTTGGGCATTAGGTGGTTTGACTTTGTAAGTAATGATCAGGTTATGCAAAGGAATGGGCAACCTCCTTGGAGCATATTTTGTGTGCAGAGAGAGACTCCATTGGTTTGGCTATGTTGCTCATATGCATACCTGCAGATTGGCTAATTGGATTATGAACAGTGTTCCTAAAGGCTTCAGGAAATAGGGGATATCTAGGATGCCATGGGCAGACAATGTCAAACACAACCTTGCTAGAATTGAACTACAGGTGGCCAAATGCAGCAGCTATGCTTAGGACAAACATGTCTGGAGAGAAAAAATACACAGTCTGGTATGACTTCTGTATCCCATGGCTGCCTGAGGATTTTTGGGTTAATGCCATCAATCATCATAACAAACAATGGAAGTAGAATTAATCATATTATTTAAAATAACTTTAAATATCAAGTCTACCTTGCCATTACCAAATTTTTATCATCTGTACAATTTTTATACCTCAGTCTGTTCACAACATTACATTTTTTCTTACACAAAATATCTATTAACATGCTGTTTAGCTACCATTTCTGCTTTGTCAGCCAGGAATCATCCTGAAGTAACAATGAATGTCATGTTATAATAAATACATAGATTACCTGTAGAAATCAACTTCAAAGAGCACTCTAATATGTATATAGAGAGTTGAAGATTTGATTCCTGCCATGGCAGCGATAATTTTTTTCAGATGTCTGTAATAACTATGTCATGTTATACACCAAAAGAAAGAGCACTTAATTTTGATTAATAAAATGGCAGAAATTTGAAGAAAATAAACAGTAAGTTAAAATTTTTAAACACTTGTTTTAAAATATTTTAAAATATTACTGTACTATTTCAGTTTTAACTTCAATAATTTTTTTTTAATTTTTTAATTTTTTTTCTAAATTATTTTATTATTTTAATATAAACAGTTCATAATATTTCCATTAATGCTCAACTCTTTCATTTATTCAGTTTTGCAAATTTTTTAGTCATTTGGCAAACTCTATGCCTAAGAAAGCAGTGTAATAAAAATTTTTGCTTTAAACATAAAATAATTTAAATAAAAATTAAAATATATATCTGAAATGTGATAAAGAACTACAAGAAAAAATTCATTAAAATGTTTCAAAGCATTTTTCAAAGCATTTGTTTTAACTGCTTCAGTTAAACTTTAAATGCTTCATTTTAAAAAAAATGAATTGAAAATGAATCATTTTACTATAAAGCTGCATAACTGCTACAAAAAAAGTTTAATTTAAAATTCCAGAAAACATTTTGGTTGAAAATTACAATTTCCTAATCTTAGTTTATTTGATTGAAATATAATTAAATGTAATGCTAAAATAGTCCTAACTTTTAAAAATTACACTTTGATGCTAATTGCTTAATCCTACAGTTCTCACGTTATTCCCCCCCACCACCACCACCATTAGAGATCACAAGCGGTTTAGATTTCAATGATTTCAAATTAATTGTTGTTATTTATAATGGCAGTACACATTTCAGAAGCAATAAAAATTATTTTAGAAGCATTAGAGTAGAAAAAATATCTTTAAAATTGAAAGTCTGCTAAATTACTGACTGAAAGCTGATGTGTGTAGTTCTCAGACAATGCAATTTCAGGTAGTAATAAAATCAATACATTTACATTAAAAGTTTGGAAAGCATTACAAGTCTGCTAGAGCAGGAATTAGGCCAAAAGACTAGAAATCACAACTGATTGATAATCTGCATACAGGACAGCAGAAGAAAACAAACTAAATATTGTTGTTTAAGGTGAGTGAACATGCATGTATGTTTACTGCACACTCAGATTTACCTTTAAATTTAATCATAAGTTTTTCAAGCAGAATCAACGGGTAAAAATTATATATCATAAACTTCAACGTTATTTTCGATATCTGATTAGAAACAGTTAAAAAAAAGTGCCAATTTCTATTCAGAAAAATTGTTTTTTACAAATTTGTACTGTGAAATTGTAGTTTACTTCTCAAGTCACTAGAATTCGAAAGATAATACTGATTAATACTGCCCCAACACGGAAAGGGTTAAGCTCTCCATAAACTGTCTGTTTACACTAGTAGATTGTTCATCCAATTTAACTGTACACTTCTATATACTCCTATCTGTCAGATGCTACACAACTGAAGTAACTCTGTTCTACTATGCTATTTTCCATCAAAATTTCATTGTTGGTGTCAGGAATAGTCTGCTGAAAATGGTCTCACTAATTCTTAGTATTTGTAATAAATCACAATTTGTAATGACAGAGCAACTTATCAAGGTAAGCTTTGGCTACATCTGGTCATTTGGTCTTTCAGCCGTAAAGGTAATTCTTTTACCCTTTGTTACCCTTTTCAGGTCAATATTACCAGCAATATTATTTACAATTTTATTGTAATTGAATTTTTGTTCTGAATTTTTTTTAGTTTTTTAAGCTTCTTCACTTTGGCTACTTTTTAATGCCATTTATGTTGATAAGTATTTTTTGTTGAAAATTGCTAAATCTACATAAATTTTTATCATCTACAAACATAATAATAAAAAGAAGGGATTTTTTTTTTGTTTAGCAATAGATTTAATTTCACATGGGGAAGATATCGTTTTATGAAAAATCAGTCAAAAAAAGCATCAGAGGCTGGATCTCTGTGTGTGTGTGTGGTGGTAGAGGTGGGGGGGGGGGGGGTGATAGTAGCCAGAACAGAGGAAAGGAAAAAAAAACAGTAGGATCTCAAAGTATGCATGGATCAGGTTCTTGGTAGCATCGCATATGTTGGGATTCTCCTATAGCAAACTACTGACATATGCTAAGGATAAATTATACAACTCCTATAAACCATTTACACATGTATATAAACCTTAAATGTACATAAATCGTAGAGTATGAATTTCACAAAATATGTAACACTAGCATTTTTTGATTCCTGATCCTCTTTCTCTGACCCCATCTCAAAAGTTTGAGGATCATTGGGATCAACTTCAGCTGAGTTTTGACAGGTCTTGGATTACCTGTGAGTGGAACGCTTTTGCATGCAATGGGCTAAATGGCAGGTCACAAGGACCCTGAGGGCTCAGAGAAGGTTGGGGGAAAGGGACACACTGGACTGTTGGGAGATAGATGGTCAATGCCATTCAGTGTCCCCCTAAAATGTGCACAGGGTAGGGCTCTCCAGCATATGGGGGCCATGGCTTAAAGTCTCTTTCAACAGACAATGGCCTTCCCAAGTCCATCAGTGTCCACATATGACCTAGGGCAGGGAGTTCTGCAGAGATAAATCTCAACACTGGCCGGGGTGGGACTCAAACATGGGAACTACAGTTTATGAGCCTGGTGTGCTATCGACTGAGCCACCCCATCCTTGACAGGCCTTACAACCTTAATTATTCTAAGAATTATTATCTCTGAACTTAATGGAAAAAGACAAAGAAGTTCTCTCTTTATGAATATGGATATTATCCATTACAGAAACAAACAGAATATATGAAGAAGTTCTTTGCAACTATTTGATGGCAAAGGATGGATATTTCCATCAAAGGATCATACTCATGTACCTTGTTAGTTAACTAAAACTTATTACTTCACTGAACTTATGGACCCATGATGCCTCCTTGATTTCTTCTCCTAATTCTCCATTTTCAACACTCTCAACAAGTTCTGTAAGTCTTCTGTTAGCTTGTTCCCATCTCCATTCGGTTGTTTAGGTTGTTTTACCTCCGAGTGGCACTTTTTTGCTCACTATGGGCTAAATGGCTAGGTCACAAGAACCCCGAAGGCTCAGAGAAGGTTGGGGGAGCGGACCCACTGGAACAGCTGTTGGGAGAGAGATGGCAGTCTTCTGTCAAAGCCATTCAGTGTGTTCTTTAACGTGCACAGGGTATGGCTCTCCCACACACGGGGCCATGGCTTAACGTCCCATCTGACGGATGGCGTCCTTTCCAAGCCCATCAGTATCCCCTACTGACCGTGGACAGGACAGGAGTTTTGCGGAGATAAATCTCAATGCTGACATAGCTGGGACTCGAACCTGAGAACTGCAGATTACAAGCTTGGTGCACTACCAACTGAGCCACTCCTGCCCCTCTCCATTCAGTAATTCTTCTATATCATCCTCTGCCATCATTGAATTATTACCACTTACCTGACAAGAAATATAAACTATTCTCGTGACGGTCAGTGGCATAAGAGTGAGGGCATATACTCTGATTTTACCTACTCTATTAAACATATATAAACATACACCTTTATGTATGTTAATAATGATGCTTTCCATATATTGCAATTGAAACTTAATTGGGAGTGCTGCTAAGGAATTAAATGTTATCTATTTCTGGTTGATCATTTATTGGTTACCAGGTCCAGGGCCTTCAAATGCAATCTCACTTGAATGCTCCTGGAGCCAATTGGTCACAATTGGGAAGTATGTGGTGTGGCATTATCCTGTTGAAAGATGGCGTCATGGTGCAAAGAGAATCCTTAAGAACGGATGTAGATAGTCAGTGAGGATTTCACATATCTTGTGCCAGTGATAGAGGTCTCGACATGTATGAGGGGCCCAAGGAAGCCCATATAAATGGACCCAAACTGTTACACTGCCTCCACCTGCCTGTCTGACCCCAAATTGGCAAGCTGGGTCCATCGCTTTGTGTGGTTTACGCCACATACACGCCCTCCCATCAGTGTGATAGAGTTGAAACTGTGATTTGTCAGATCAGATGACATTTCCAGTTCTCCGACCTCCAGTTGCAATAGGCTTTTGCAAACTGCAGCCTAATCTTTCAGTGCCTTACAGTCAACAAGAGGACATGGTGTGGGCATTGACTGCCATAGCCTGTTTTTACCTTGGTATGATGGATAGTCTTTGTGCATAAGCTGGATGCACTCTCATTCAATTCCGACATTATCTGCCCCACGGTAGCCATGTGATTCCTTTTAACAATGCGGAATAGTCTGCGCTCACCTTGAGAATCAATTGCACATTTATGTCCACATAAGACTTCATGTAATTCAATAGAACACTTTGACTGCAATTGCAAGTTTTTATTTTTATTTTAATTGAATCAATGTTAACATATAGAATTTCAGGGTAAAAAATTACCTTTATTTATTGAATTAATTGGTGAAATGTATTAAATAATCCAACAACTAAGTTGGTGTAGCCATTTTGAACTGATACATAAGTTCTGGGATTCACAAGATTCTTTGTTGTTTCTATATGTTGCAAATATTTTAGATGTGGAAACAGGTGTGCCTGTGCAGTGAAAGACCAACTTTAGTAGTTTCAATGTGAAACTTTTGTGTTTCTTTTCATATATCAGTTTCTTTTAAAGTTACAGTTACAACTATGTTATTTCCAATGGGGAAATCTTATAACCTGTTGCTATTGAAAATTGAAATTTTTTAAAACCCAATTTTATTTTGCAATCTTATGGGTTGAATGAGATTTTGAAAATGAACAAGATTCCTTTGGTCTGTAAATTAGTAGTAGTGTAGTGCCTTCAGGAGTGGTAGCAACTTTGCAAAGGAGGGAGTTAACTCCCACCCTTGTCTTACGCTAACCTAAGGGAAATTAACCTCTCACCCTGAATCCAGGAAAAATTGTATTTTTAAACAATAATTAATTTATGTGTTTAGATTAAAATGTTTAAAAAACTTTAAATCCTCCCCATTTACAAAACCTTGGTTATGCTACTGTGAAGAAATTAAAATTACTTTCTTTAATTCACCAAACTTACTTGCACTTTGCAGGAAGATTCCCAAACTGCAATAGCTGAGCACAAAATTTGTAGTGCACATAAAAAACATTTTAGTGCCTAGGAATACAGAGACTATAAAATAACCTTGAGTATTCCAAGATCTTGCTTTCAGGACTTCAATAGAAAAGTATGGGAATTTTTATTTAGATAAATCTGTTTTAATACCCTTATTCTGAATTAAATGCTGTCTTATTTAATATATACCATGGCATAATTCTGTATTTATTTCAGAGCAAAATTCAAATAAAAAGACTATTTTTACTTCATTTTCTGAAAATAAACCACTCTAAAAAAATAATATATTTCGATTTTTGATTAAATATTTGGTTTCATTTTCTTTCAGAATAAAATCCTCTTTCTTTTAATACACAACATGATGTTCAGCAGCTACTTCAGGATAAAATTCCAAAGAGTTTATTTTTCAGCTATAGCCACTTGAAAATTAACCTTTACACTTGAAGTTTTTTTTATATATAGATTATAACTTCTATCACTGATTATATATATATTTATTTTATCTGCCACGTTTATGGGTAAAAATTATGATCATGAATAATAATATGGAGCAGAGATACAACACACAACCATCCACTATGGATGTTAGCTCCAGACTGACCGTAGCATGTCGCCACAGTGTGCCCTCAAGTTTTACGATAAAATCAAGATGGCGCTGCTATGGCACCCTTGGGTGCAAAGGGTTAATTCATATACAAGGCAGAATTCATTGTAAGAAACTTGGCACTTTAAGCCATAGCTGTTTATGCAAAAGAGCCATACTCTGTAAGAAAAACATGAGACCTATATAGTAGTATACAACATCTTCATATCTTTTGATATACAGTACATACTTACTACCATAAGACATTAAACGGCTCATTCGAGATGCAGGAACTTTCCTTTCTCTAGACCTCTCATTCAACTATCAAATATAAAGTATGTTTAAACTTTAATAATGGAAATATATTCAAAACAATTTTATAAACTATTCAAAAAGTATCAAATGAATTAAACAGTTTGCTATTCATAAAATACATGGAACTTGGTTTAATTTCCACCCTTCGCTCTTTTTTTTTTTACCATTTAAAAGTACCTACAGCTTAAATATAATTTTTCATTTTACCTCAACTAATTTTCTCGTAAATTTTATATTATCTCAGCATTCTCTAATTGCATGTGTCAAGTTACCCCATGACTAGGGTAACTCATCATCACCATCCTTAAGCAGCCATGGGCTACGGAGGTCCAACCAGACCATGCAGTTTAATTCTCCAAGCATATCTGTCCTGAGCTACATCTGCCAATTCTAACAAGATCCTGTTTGACATTGTCTGTCCACCGCATCCTAGGTCTCCCCCTCTTTCTGAGGCCTTTAGGCACACTGTTCATAAACCTATTCGCCAATTTAAAATTATCCATATGGGCAACATGGCCAAACCAACGGAGTCTCTCTCTGCACAATATGCTGCTTAAAGGAGGTTGCAGACCCCTTTGCCTAACCTCATCATTAGTTACAAAGTTAAACCACATAATACCCAAGATACTGCATAAGCATATAGAATCGAAAGCATCTAGTTTCCAGTTATCTTATTCACACAGCGTCCAAGTTTCACTACCATAACTAACCCTAGAAAGAACCAAACTATTATACAGTCTAATTTTAGTCTTTAGGTGTATAAACCTATTTCTCAACAATCTCCATAGAATCTTAAAAGTCCCAGCAGCAATCCCTATGCAACTGTTAATCTCATGCCGCACATCACCAGTATCTGTTACACAGATCCCAAGAAAATTAAACTGAGACACTTGCTGAATAGTACAGGCATTCATAGCAACTGAAGCACCATCTGCATGACCAATTTTCATCAGTTCAGAGTTTTCTCTCTGTTTATAACCAAACCTACTCTACTACAAGTCTCATCAACAGCTCGAATGAAAGAGTTCATCTCATCAACATCATTTGCCAAAAGGGCTGAATCATCAGCATAATCTAAATCAGAAATTTTCGTATCTTCAGCCCATTTAAGGCCAAAATCTTTCCCTAGAACTGAATTTCGCATAACATAATCAACAACCAAACTAAAGAGAAAAGGAGACAAAATGCACCCTTGTCGAACACCAGAAGTAATGCTAAACCAATTGCTACAAGCCTTACCAACTCTCACACACGACTCAGTGTTATTATAAAGAGCTTTCATTATGTTAACTAACTTGTCAGGTATACCATATGATCTCACAATCAACCACAAATTATGACGATCAACAGAGTTGAAAGCCTTTTTGAAATCAACAAAGCTAGCAACCAAAGGTTTCTGAAACTCGAAACATTTCTCAAGAATCTGCCTAAGTGAAAATATCTGATCTACAACACATCCCCTAGCACTTCTGAATCGACACTGCTCATCACGCAATTGACTGTCAACCAGATTCTTAATTCTATTAAGCACAATCATGCAAAGAACTTTCCCTGGATCAGAGAGTAGGCTGATACCCCTATAGTTATCACAAGAACTGCGATCACCTTCTTTAAAAATAGGGATAATAATAATTCTGGTAAAATCCTTTACCAGATAATGCCTTTATCATAAGAGATAATATGCCTTTATCATAAGAGATTTTAAAAATTAGAGATTTCAAAATTTCTGCTTTCGAATATGTTGATGATTTGAGTCATTTGAGAAATGGTATTGATGAGATGAACTCTTTCATCAGAGCTGTTGATTAGACGGTAGCACCAGTCTAATCAACAGGTAGTAGAGTACATTTGGTGATAGAGAGAAAATTAAAGTGGTGAAAATTGGTGTCTGTAAATGGTAGCTAGGTAGTCACTGGAAGGAGAGCTATGCACCAATCCCCTGTGATGATGCATAGAACTGGCCAGGCCTAGCACCTAATGTCCGACCCCGTTTTCTCGTGGTGCAGACCATTAGTACCTTTCGAAAGAGATACTCTCTTGTGGAAGTGAATGGAAAGGGGAGGGCTGACAGATTAGTGTAGCCTACTGATCTGGACAACTATGGCTACTTTTCTTTTTTTTCTACCCTGCTGAGGAGTGGTCAACCACACAGGGTCCTGGTGCTGACCATATAAACCCACTGGACTGGACAGATATATGGCTCTGAGCTTGATTATGGATCCTGATTTTGCTGCACTGGTGGGCTTCTGTGGAGGGAAAATCTTCTGCTGTGTTTTCTATTTGTTTGTGGGTTGACAGCCCCAAGTGAATAGATTCACAGGATATGTTTATCAGCTGGTGGATAATCCTGAGCAGAAGTCATCGCAGGCACCTGAATTCTTTGCTTCTACTGGCATCGTCAAATTCTACATTGGAGGAAGTCTTCCAGTGTAGATGGCTTCAGCCTTTAGTAGTGGGGGAACGGGTCTTTGCCCCATGTCTGGGGCGGGGGTGGCTCAGTCGGTAGCGCACCAGGCTCGTAATCTGTAGTTCCCAGGTTCGAGTCCCAGCTGGGTCAGCGTTGAGATTTATCTCCGCAAAATTCCCCGCCCTGCCCACGGTCAGTAGGGGACACCGATGGGCTTGGAAAGGCCGCCGTCCGTCGGATGGGACGTTAAGCCGTGGCCCCGTGTGCGGGAGAGCCATACCCTGTGCACGTTAAAGAACACGCTGGATGGCCTTGACGGGAGGCTACCATCTGTTTCCCAACAGCTGTTCCAGTGGGTCCCCTCCCCCAACCTTCTCTGAGCCTTCGGGGTCCATGTGACCTGGCCATTTAGCCCATTGTGTGCAAAAAAGTGCCGCTCAGAGGTAAAACAACCCAACCAACCCATGTCTGTGATTACGGGGCTGTTTGATATTGTCGGCATTCCCTCTCTCAATAAACATAATTTCTTTAAACATCCCACTAACCATTTTCTCTTTATAGGTAGTTGGAATGTGAGGACTCTGCACAGAGCTTTTTCTCTTGATGTCCTCACACAAGAATTCCACCATTATAATTTAGATATTCTCGGCTTACAAGAGACCAGATGGACAGATAAAGGTCAGATTCTTAAAAATAATCTTAAATTTCTCTTTTCAGGAAGGGACGACAATAAGCATCACCAAGGCGTGGGTCTGCTTCTCAGCAGACACGCTAGTGATGCTCTTCTAGAATATGAGTGCATTAATGAAAGGTTTCTTACAGCAAAATTTCAGACAAGCGTTAAAGACTTGAATGTTATCTGCTGTTATGCCCCCACTGAAGATGAGGATGAGAAGGATAGGTTTTATGAACAACTTCAGGATATTTTGAATTCTGTCAAGAAAGGAGATATTACCCTTGTTCTTGGTGACTTCAATGCCAAAGTTGGTACTGACTCTGATCTTTGGGCAGGAGTAATAGGCCCTTTTGGTATTGGCAGCTGCAATGGGCAACGTCTCCTACAGGTATGTAAACTCAATGGATTCAGAATAACACTTATTACAAACACCGCGACATACATAAATACACATGGGTTTCACCTGATGGGCTGCATGAGAATATGATTGATTACATATTAATTAACAGCAAATGGGCTAGTTCTGTTAGGAATACCAGGGCATATAGGGGAGCTGAAATTGGATCTGACCATTACCTTGTTAAAAGTGTCTTGCAACTTAAACTTAAAAAGTGTTGTGCTAGGTTTAAAAAATTTACTTTTAATACTGAAGCTCTGAAAGATCCAGTTATAGCCAAAGCTTACCATGATAGGTTACTTAGTCATTATGACAGTCATGGTTTGCTTACTACTGAAGTGGACGAAGAATGGGATCATTTTAAACAGGCTTTTTTGGACACTAACAGCACTCTTTTAGGAAAAAAGGAGCAGAAAAGACAGAATTATCTGAGTGATAAGACACTTGAGCTTATTTCGGAAAGAAAGAACTGCAGGAATGTCCTTAATCAATACCCTACTAGTCCTAATAGAAAGCATTACAGAGAACTTAATAAACGTGTAAAAGATCAGTTAGCTGCTGATAAGAATCTTTGGCTTGATGGCTTGGCTGACAAAGCCGAGGAAGCAGTTAGACAGCACAAAAGCAGAGAGATGTAGCAGATAATTAATGTTTTGTGTGGTAGAAAACGGACAGGTATACAGGGATTGAAGGATAAACAAGGTAAGGTTATAGAAGGGGAGGATTCTGTCATGGCTAGGTGGGCTGAGCATTTTAGTGATGTTCTAAACAATGTAGTTAGTTCTACTCCGATTGTTTGCAATGATGAGAGATGCATTGGTGGCTTTAATGTTGGCCCTATAACACAATCTGAAGTTATTTTGGCTGTTTCTAAACTTAAACTTTATAAATCCCCAGGGGTAGATGAAATTACTACAGAAATGCTTAGAGCTGGGAATGGTTCGGTTACCACTTGGATGACTGAAATTCTGAATATCTTTTATGATAAAGGCATGGTTTCTAAGGATTTTACCAGAGCTATTGTTATCCCTATTTTCAAAAAAGATGATCGCAGTTCTTGTGATAACTATAGGGGTATCAGCCTACTCTCTGTTCCAGGTAAAGTTCTTTTCATGATTGTGCTTAATAGAATTAAGAATCTGGTTGACAGTCAATTGCGTGATGAGCAGAAGTGGAGGGGATGTGTGGATCAGATATTTTCACTTAGGCAGATTCTTGAGAAATGTTTAGAGTTTCAGAAACCTTTGGTTGCTAGCTTTGTTGATTTCAAAAAGGCTTTCGACTCTGTTGATCGTCATAATTTGTGGTTGATTGTGAGAACATATGGTATACCTGACAAGTTAGTTAACATAATGAAAGCTCTCTATAATAACACTGAGTCGTGTGTGAGAGTTGGTAAGGCTTGTAGCAGTTGGTTTAGTATTACTTCTGGTGTTCGACAAGGGTGCATTTTGTCTCCTTTTCTCTTTAGCTTGGTTATTGATTATGTTATGCGAAATTCACTTCAAGGGAAAGATTTTGGCCTTAAATGGACTGGAAATAAGAAAATTTCTGATTTAGATTATGCTGATGATTTAGCCCTTTTGGCAAATGATGTTGATGAGATGAACTCTTTCATTCGAGCTGTTGATGAGACTGGTAGTAGAGTAGGTTTGGTTATAAACAGAGAGAAAACTAAAGTGATGAAAATTGGTCAGGCAGGCTGTGATTCAGTTAATCTGAATGGTTGCAGTCTTGAGCAGGTGTCACAGTTTAATTATCTTGGGAGCTATGTAACAGATAATGGTGATGTGCGGAATGAGATTAACAGACGAATAGGTATTGCTGCTGGGACTTTTAAGAATCTATGGAGAGTGTGGAGAAATAGGCGTATACACCTAAAGACTAAAATTAGACTGTATAATAGTTTGGTTCTTTCTAGGGTTAGTTATGGTAGTGTAACTTGGACGCTGTGTAAACAAGATAACAGGAAACTAGATGCTTTTGATTCTAGATGCTTACGCAGTATCTTGGGTATTAGGTGGTTCAACTTTGTAACTAATGATGAGGTTAGGCAAAGGAGTCTGCAACCTCCTTTAAGCAGCATATTGTGCAGAGAGAGACTTCGTTGGTTTGGCCATGTTGCCCGTAAATAATTAATAATTAGAGATTGGCGAATAGGGTTATGAACAGTGTGCCTAAAGGCCTCAGAAAGAAAGGGAGACCTAGGATGCGGTGGGCAGACAATGTCAAACAGGACCTTATTAGAATTGGTGTGCAGTGGCCAGATGCAGTAGATGTAGCTCAGGATAGACTTGCTTGGAGAACTAAATTGCATGGTCTGGTTGGACCTCCGTAGCCCATGGCTGCTTGATGATGATGGTGATTGGTCAGGCAAGTCATGCTTCAGTTGTTTTGAATGCTTCACCCTTGAGCATTTGTTTCAAGTTTAATTACCTTAGAATCTATGTAACAGATACTGGTGATGTGTGGCATGAGATAAACAGAAGAATAGAGATTGCTACTGGGATATCTACGAATCTATGGACAACATGTAAAAATAGGCATATAAACATAAACATCTAAGAATCTATAGACATGTAAAAATAGGCATATACACATCTACGAATCTAAGGGCAACATGTAAAAATTGGCATATACACATAAAGACTAATATTACGCTATATAAATGTAGCTCAGGACAGATATGCTTGGAGAATTAAACTGCACGGTCTGGTTGGACCTCCGTAGCCCATGGCTGCTTGAGGATGATGATGATGATATAATAATTTGGACCTCTCTAAGGCTATTTTGGTAGTGAGTGAAATTTCGACCCTTTGTAAGCAACATAACAAGAAATATGATGCCTTTGATTCCAGATGTTTGCACAGCATCTTGGTCATTAGGTGGTTTGACTTTGTATGGAATGATGAGGTTAGGTGAAGGAGTAATCAATAACTTATGAGTAGCATCCTATGTGGGAGTGACTGAGTTACATGTTATAAAATATACCCCCTCAAGCAGCTGCTTGCCACAGATGTCTGACAGGAGCCTGTCAGTTTATATGCCACAGCAGAAGATCTGAGAGGATGGCAGGACCTCAGCAGAAAAACGACACACACATCCACGCCTAATCCGGGGCTCGAACCCAGGTCCCTTAGATCAGTAGACAAGCGTGCTAACCACTCAGCCACGTTACCACCACTAAAAACAACAGATTAGAAAATAGGGTTATGAACTGTATGCCTGTAGGCTCAGAAAAAGGGGAAACTTAGGATGTGGTGGGCAGACACCTTTGACCAACACACTCTTCCATCTCATATTTTTAGTTTAAATACATATTTGCAATATTGATTTAATATTTTGTCATTTTCAACTTTTTTTCTTTGTTAGAGGGCATGTTTGACCCATGCTTAAAAATGAGGCTTAAAAATTTAACCAATACCAGTTACTTCTGTGCATATTGATATTAAGAAAGACTTTCTTGTCTCTCATTAGTTTATGTTAGGTCTCAAGCAGAACAGAATATAGCCATACAGTGCATGACCTCGAAAGCAGGCAGGGGAATTCTGATACTGCTACGATAGACAGTGATGGTATTTTAGAACAGACAAAGACATCTCATTTATCCAGTACTTAAAAACATAACCAGAGAGCATATGCTATTTTCTTTGCATGAATTTCTGACAATCATAATTTCATTGCTTTTTCTCCTGAAACCACCTATGCACTACAGTTTGAGAAACACTGCTCTGGATTATATAATGCCCCAACAATGACTCAGTATTATTACAGAAATCTATTGTTAACTCTTCAAGATATTTCATGAGATCTCATGATCAAGAAGTTATGCAGCTCAACAGAATCCAAAGAATTTTTTAAATTTAAAAAATAACAATTTCTTGTTTGAAACTCTAAACCTTAATCAAAAATCTACTTGCTTACTTCCCAAATATTAAATACACATCTTATTGCACTTTCTTATGACAACACTTAAATATATTGCTCAATATTAAGATGCTCCATCCAGAAGCAGCAGCCAGATCTGCATGCAAATCAGCGTCATATACAAATGACTGTTTCTATGACAAACATGTGGTATCTGTGGGAGATCAGAACAAATACTAAGCAGCTAGGCCAAATTGCTGCAGGCATTGTAGTTGTCTGTGACAAACTATGAAAAAGTGTTGATAGGAGATATTGAGGACCAAGTGTAGAAGATGCCACAACAGCCCTTTTGTCATTGTCAACCATATTAGCAGCTGGATGGTAAGTAGTATCAGACCCAGCCACAACCATAACTATTAATCGATGAACTATAATTGCTACCATGGAAGTTCCCATTAGGACCTGGAGCATTGCCAGAAGACTGGCTGATAACAAGATTGTGAGCACGGCATCCACCATTAGACTGCCCTTGACCATGTGCCAGCTACACTGGTGTTGAGTTAGAGCTACCTGGAATGATGAATAGCAACACATCTTCAGTTATGAATCCTGGCTCTCCCTGGATGTTGACAATCATTGCATTCAAGTCTGGAGGTGATATAAATAGAAGGTGGGTCCAGCCATTGTCCATATAGGCCACACCACTCAGACAGGATGTCCTCCTTTTGAAAGCTACCAGATACAACAGCAGGTCACCTCTGGTACTTTTAATTGGTAATGTGAATGACTGGCAATATGTTGGTGACATCCTATGGTCTGTCATAGTACCATTTCTGATGATTATCCCTAATGCTATCTTCCAGCAAGATAATGCTTGCCCACATACTGCTGCCATTTCCAAGACATAACCACAAGACACTAAGACTAGTCTATAGCGAGTCATGGCTTCAGACCTGTCATTCATCGAATTTGTTTGGAATATGTTATTCATCACTATCAGCTGGCTCCAACGGAGCTGTACTATGGGGCCACATGCACCTCGAGTGGTAGGTCATTTCTCAGGTTCACTTTTTCACCAGTCTATGCTGTGATGTGTTGTTGAATGTCTCATGAACCACCACAGTTTCACTTCATACCAAATGACATATATATTTTACTGTATACTGTTTATTTCATTGAACCAAGTTTACACAGAATCAAGTCATACCCATCTGACCATCCATCTGTCAAGAGTTTCTAAACAATCTGTCCACTCCTTTTGGATGGAGCAATTCTAGTGTCAAGCAGCTTACTTGTCTACTCTATTTATTCCTTCTAACACTAAGTTTCTTTCAATTTGAAAACTACTATCCTTGAAGTCAATCCCAAAATTACTTTTTCTTACTGCAAGTAACTATTCTCTCCACACACAAAAAAAGTGACAAGGTTGCAATAGTGGATAGCTGTGGAAATTAAAGATATATAATCAAACAGATAGGCAATTTTAATATTTGGTATAATCTGTGTAAAGTGTGTGTAAAGTCTCTTTTAGTAAAATAAAAATTGTATAAAATTTTTAAAAGATAACTTACTTTCTGTTCAGATTTTATTTGAAAATCAACTTTTGTGTTCTCTTTCATCTTTGAGTAGGAGAACTTTTTAGATGTGTCAATTCCTACTGAAGGTTTGATTAACTCCACAGTATTCTGAGAATTACAATTATGTAATGATTGATTATCACTTAAGTTAGAACTAATACAATTACTGTCTTCTAATATCCTGGAATTTGCATCTCGTGTTGCCAGATTTTCTTCAAGGATAGGATGTTTAAGCTCTAATTCATCAAATGAAGCATTATGACTTTCCTTAGAAACAAACTCAAAATAATGTTTCAATGCTCCTACTATTACTGAACTTCTGCCAAGAATTTCTGATGATGTTCTGTACAATATCTGTAATTATAGATAAAAAAAGAGAATTATTGAAATCATTGTAATGCTTATATAGTTTCTACACATACCTGAAAGCAGAAGTTCACAAGAAGTGTCAGCCTGGTAGCCAGCCGTGAAATTTATCTTCTTAGTACTTGTACAAATATAAAACTGGTAAATTGGCAGCCAGCACTCCAAAATGTTAATAAAATAAAAAATACAACAAAAATACCTGATATTGAAGAAATTAAAGTATGTAACCTAAGACTATGCTAAGTGATTGGTTCAAAATGATTAAAATAAAATAAAATGCCATAGGAAACCTGTATATTACAACTCTTTCTCTGACATGTATATGCTAGGATGTAAGAAAAGAATTAAGAAATAAATTTGAAATTGTAGTTGACACTCAAATGAGAATATCAGAGTCCTAATTCCATTCCATTTAGTGCATGTGGTCAGCACCCTGTGTGGTTGAGCACTCCTCAACAGGGAAGAAAAATAAAAGTAGTCCAGATCAGTAGGCCACACCACATAATAGTCCAGATCAGTAGGCCACACCACGAGAAGGCAGGGTCGGACATTAGATGCTAGGCCTGGCCAGTTCTGTGCATCATCACAGGGGATTGGTGCATAGCTTTACTTCCAGTGACTACCTAGCTACCATTTACAGACCCAAGTAAATAGATTCACAGGATATGTTTCATCAGCTGGTGGATAATCTTGATCTGAGGTCATCACAGGTACCTGAACACTTGCTTACAGACATCATCAAACTACAATGGAGGAAGTCTTCCATTGTAGATGGTTTCAGCCTTCAGTAGTGGGGGAAAGGGAAAGGGTCTTTTCCCTACGCCTTCAATTAGAGGCTGTTTGATATTGTCAGTATTCCTGCTCTCAATAAGTATAGTTTCTTTAAACATTCCACTAACCAATTTCTCTTCATAGGTAGTTGGAATGTGAAGACTCTGCACAGAGATTATTCTCTTGATATCGTCACACAAGAATTCCACCATTATAATTTAGATATTCTAGGCTTGCAAGGTACCAGATGGGCAGGTAAAGGTCAGATTCTTAAAAATAATTTTAAATTTCTCTTTACAGGGAGGGAAGATAATAAGTATCTCCAAAGTGTAGGTTCAAATTCTACATTGGAGGAAGTCTTCCAGTGTAGATGGCTTCAGCCTTTAGTAGTGGGGGAACGGGTCTTTGCCCCATGTCTGTGATTACGGGGCTGTTTGATATTGTCGGCATTCCCTCTCTCAATAAACATAATTTCTTTAAACATCCCACTAACCATTTTCTCTTTATAGGTAGTTGGAATGTGAGGACTCTGCACAGAGCTTTTTCTCTTGATGTCCTCACACAAGAATTCCACCATTATAATTTAGATATTCTCGGCTTACAAGAGACCAGATGGACAGATAAAGGTCAGATTCTTAAAAATAATCTTAAATTTCTCTTTTCAGGAAGGGACGACAATAAGCATCACCAAGGCGTGGGTCTGCTTCTCAGCAGACACGCTAGTGATGCTCTTCTAGAATATGAGTGCATTAATGAAAAGTTTCTTACAGCAAAATTTCAGACAAGCATTAAAGACTTTAATGTTATCTGCTGTTATGCCCCCACTAGAGGATACAATGATAAAGATGTTTTCATTGTATCCTCTAGTGTTATAGCTTCGAAATATTTTGAATTTGTATCCATTGTATCCTCTAGTATATAACTTCGAAATATTTTGAATTCTGTCAAGGTGATATTACCCTTGTTCTAGGCGACTTCAATAATGGTACTGATTCTGATCTTTGGGGAGGGGTGATAGGTCACTTTGGTAATGGTAGCTGCAATGGGCAGCATCTCCTACAGGTAGGTAAACTTAATGGTTTGAGAATAACTAACTTGTTATAAAAACCGCGACATACATAAGCACACACCGAAGAGCCAAAACATTATGACCAGTGCATCTTTATGCAAATCAAACGAGAGCACGTGTGAAGGTCATGAAATGGTATAAATAACAGTTGATCCCGAGCTCTGTTAATCAGTGTTATTCTTATTCTTCAGGTGGGAAAGGCAGCAAACTTAAGCGAATTTGATAAAGGTCAAATTGTAATGACCAGACGACTGGGTCAGAGCATTTCTGAGACGGCAATGCTTGTGAGGTGCTCATGGTCATCCGTGGTACCTTCAAATCATGGTCCGAGGAGGGAAAAACAACGAACCACTGGCAAGGTGTGGGCCAACCGCAGCTCATTGATGCTACAGGTGGGCTAAGGCTATCCCATATGGTATGAGCCAACTGAAGGGATACTGTGGCGCAACTCATCTGTAATTTGAATGCTGGTGACAGGAGCAATGTGTCACAACACACAGAACATTAAACCCTGCTGAAAATGGGCCTGCAGCTATGCAGGCTGCTACAAGTGCCCATGCTAACCTCAGTTCATCATCGAAAGTGCCTACAGTGGGCACCCAAGCATCAAAACTGGGCCTTGAATGATTGGAAGAAGGTCATCTGGTCTGATGAATCTTGTTTCCTGTTGCACCATGTGAACGGTTCAGTATGTGTGTGTCGTTTACATGGAGAAGTGTTGGCACCAGGATGCACTGTAGGATGAAAACAAGCCAATGGACGAAGTGTAATGCTATGGGCAATGTTCTGCTGGGAAACATTGGATTCAGTCATTCATATGCAGGAAACTATGATGTCTACCACCTACCTAAACATCATTGCAGACCAGGTCACACTGTCCAGATTGTTCGAGAATGGTTCACAGAACATGAGGAAGACTTCCAGGTATTGCCCTGGCCTCCAAATTCCCCAGACATCAATCCAATCAAGCATCTGTGGTTTGTGTTGGAACAGCATATCCAATCTGCAGCAGCTAAACCATGTAACTTACAAGAGTCAAAGGATCTACTGGTAATATGTTGGTATCAGATATCACAAGACACCTTTAGAAATCTTGTAGTTTCCATGCCTCGTTGGGAAGAGCTGTTTTGGCAGCATGTGGAGGACCAACATTACATTAGGCAGGTGTTCAGAATATTTTGGTTCTTCAGTGTATATTAACAGCAAATGGGTTGGTTGGTTGATTGTTTCGGGTTTTTTGGAGCAAGAGAACAGCAAATGGGCCAGTTCTGTTAGAAATATCAAGTCATATAGGGGAGCTGGAATTGGATCTGAACAATACCTTGTTAAAAGCATTTTGCAACAGACTTAACCTTTCCCAGGTCCAGACTGAAAATTTGATTTACATCCAGAGGTCCAGCTATTTTTTCACTCTGAGCAGCCAAAAAAAATTAACTTTAGAACTTTTTTTGCCAAATAACTAATGAAAGAAATCATGACCTGTTATAAGTCAAATAAATCAGCATTTAATTTTGGATTTTCTGAAAATATAATATTTAACAAAATAGACAACTGTTTATTTTAATAGGGCTTTTTTTAGTCATGTAGTAAAAAAAATGCATCTGGCAACACACATAAAAATTTATTTTAAAAAAACTACTGGACAGAAATGATTATAATGTACATGAATAGAAAGCTTATTTATTTCTGAATAACAAAAATATTAATATTTATTTGAAGAAAGAAAATTACTCCCATTTTGTTATTTTTTTTCTCAGTAACCATACTTTGAGAAAATTCCAGGCTTTTAAACAAATTGTCCTAAGTCAGACAAACAAGTCAACTTTAGAATTTTTTTAAAAATAACCAATCAACAGAAATAGGTAACGTTATATACCAAAATAATACAGAATTTAATGAAAATAGGCAATTTAAAAAAATTTACAAGCATATTAATTTTAATAAGCCTCTTCTGATGTGATACAGTGAAAAAATAGATCAAACTAAACAAATTAAGGCTTAATTTTGGAAAACCTGATGAATAAAAATAGTTAAATTATATATTAATTGAAAGGAAATTTCTCTCGAATAATACAATATTTAACCTGAAACATGATTTTTGTTTCTTTTAATGATTCCTTTCAGTATTGTATACTTTAAACATGGCCAGTGTTATACAAAGTGACTTGGACTTCTCACATTCATGGGATTTTCTGCACTGATTATGAAATGGAAAAAAACTTTCTTGACTATTTTTTTATTGAACATTATGAATTTTTTTTCTTTGGATGTTGAAGTTTGGTGATCTTGGCTAAGTGCAGAATGGTTTGTGCACCAAAGAAAAAAAAAACGTTATGTTGTCAGAGTGGCACAGCCAAGACTGTGAGGGGGGGGGGAGGTTAAAATCATTCAGTGTAAACATAAAAACTCACAAATTTTTTTAAATGAACTTTTTCTATGAGTGGGGGGGGGGGGTGAAACATTTACAGTGAGTTTAGTGGGAGAGATAGACAGAGGGGGTAAAAACCCTTCCAGAAATTGCCCTCCCACATGATGACGGATTTCTGGCCAAAGAAGTCCATTTTCCTTCCGTTATCCAAGATCTCATTCTTTTTCGGAAAACGATACAAGCTCAAAGTTTTTTACTAAAAAAATCAAGAAATAATACATATATAACCTAATGTGATTTTAAATAATAATGGCAATGACTTGTAAAGCCGGCCATCTGATGTACGATTACCCCAACAGATCAGCTGATGAAAAAAACGATAATTTCCAGAAATAAAATAAATCTACAGAAATGAAAATGGAAGGTTAATACTGACTTGATAGATGCATGGTCACATTATCCTATATACAAGAAGAATTCTTTCTGTAAACAGTCATTAAAAGAGTAGTCACTTTATTGCACATGTGAGAAATAACAAGGTCATCGCACTAACTCATCAACTGCACCTGCTACATGACCTACTTTAGACTGCAGGGAACTACAACTCTGAACTGCAACTCATATTGCTTTTCAAGAAAACTTTGGTTAGTTACAGTTTCGATTTGAAGGGCTGGAAAGATGCATAGAATGCTGGGATATATGATAAAATAATTCTAGTAGTAGTGAAATTGGTTTGTGACAGGAGTGTAAAACAGAATAAAAAACGGTGGTAGGTACTTTGCAATTACTTCAAAAAACTTCCGTTTTTAAAAATAGCAGTTTTTGTCAATTTATAGGAATTTTCAAAACTTTAAGGAAAAATTTGTTGAAAATAGATCAAACTTGTGAGCTTAAATCAGGTGATTGCTTCAGCATAGAGTAACATTAACAAAAAAAATCAGCAATACCGTATGGTGCTTCTAAGAAATGGCAACCACACAGCTTTAACAAATTATTCATCAAATTAAGAAAGAAAATATTATTTTTCAAATTGAATTGCACATTTTTAAAAGATATGTCTAAGAAAATTTTCAAACGGTAATTTTTTTTTTTTTATTGAAATTTCAAATGTTGTACTAAAGATGTCTATTGACATCCTTGACCTCTCATTTCGGAAAAAGTCTATGTAAAAGTCTATGTTCAACGGTGACCCAGGGAGGGTTAAGAAGTGTTGTGCTAAGGTTAAAAAAGTTATCTTTAACACTTAAACTCTGAAAGACCCAGTTATAGCTAAAACTTACCATGATAGGTAACTTAGTCATTTTATGACAATCATGGTTTGCTTACTACTGAAGTTAAAGAATGGAACCATTTTAAGCAGGCTTTTCTTGAAACTAACAGTATTTTTTTACGAAAAAAGGGGCTGAGGAGGCAAAATTATTTGAGTGATAAGGCACTTGAGTTTATTTCGGAAAGAAAGAACTGCAGAAATGTTCTTAATCAATACCCTGCTAGTCCTAACAGAAAGTGTTACAAAGAACTTAATAAATTCTAAAGGATAAGTTAGAACTGATAAGAATCTTTGGCTTGATAGTTTGGCTGACAAAGCCAAGGAAGCAGTTACACAGCACAACAGCTGTAACAGATAGTTAATGTTTTTGTGGTAAAAAATAGACAGCTATACAGGGATTGAAAGGAAAGGTTAGAGATGGTGAGATTCTGTCATGGCTAGGTGGGCTGAGCATTTCAGTGATGTTCTAAACAGTGTGGTTAGTTCTACTCCCATTCCCATTGTTTATAATGATGTTAGATGCATTACTGGCTTTAATGCTGGCCCTATAACACAGTCTAAATTTAAACTTCATAAATCCCCAGTGATAAATGAAATTACTATGGAAATGCTTACAGCTATAAATGTTTCGTTTACCACATGGATGACTGAAATTTTGAATATCTTTTATGACAAAGGTATTTTTCCTAAGGATTTTACCAGAGCTGTTATTATCCCTATTTTTAAAAAAAGGTTACTGCAGTCTTGTGATTTTTTCTGGTCCTAAAGATTGAATAATTTTATCTTCTATTGATCTTATAGCCTTATCTGCAAGCAAACAAGAAAGTGGTGACCCCATTGGTATGCCAAATGTTTGTTTATATAACTTTGAGTTGATTTGAAAGTGATTGTTTTGAATAACAAAGTTTAGTGTCCGCAGGATTGTGTTGGCTTGCAGGTTGGTGGCTATACTATTATTGGTGATGGTCCTCTCGATGATTCATCACCACTTGAAATAATTTCTTCCCCCAACAATCTACACACTCACTTCACCTCCCAATTGCATCAATAAATTAAAAGAGCTTCATATCACTCCTGGATTAAAGATGGCTTCATTTGATATTGTAGCCTTATTTCCAAATACCCCAGTCCCAGAGGTACTACAAATCATCGAGAGGACATTAACCTTACACTTGAAGAAGCTGCTGCTGCAGAAGCAGCGAAACTGGCTGTGTACCCCCTATGCATACGACAACCGTCAAAGGAAGAGGAGAACCAGAAGCTGACTTGACTGCAACGCCAACTGTGATGCCCCATCATTCACTTTTACTTTACCTTAACCAGTTTTGTTTAATTTACGTTATATTTATCATTTTGGGGATTTTTATTTCCTTTTTGGCATCACAGTGCTCGTTTCCAAGAGTTAGGAATTGCGCAGGCGCAACTCCAAACTTCCGACTGTCACCCGCTAAAGCGCGTGCACAAGGACACGCCCCCTCTTGCGTCATAGCTTGCGTTGCTCGTCAAATTATTTAAGTCTTTCCCGGTGTGCAACATGACACGTGCGGCTTTTGTTAAAGACTGGTGACATGTTGTCACAGTAGCACATAGCTTAGTATGGAGTAGCATGTAGAGAATCATAGTGAGCGTAGCTCAGTTGAGTGCACAGTTAGTGCAGTGTGTATCTTCTTCATTGAAGTTTTGGTGAGTGATTTTTGGAAATAAATTTGTTTGTTATTTAAACCTTTTGAATCTTTACTAATTTTTTTCTCTTGAGCAACGTTATTTGTTTGATTAGTATTTAATATTTATACATTTTGACAATCATTTTTGAATTCTTACTCATTAACGCTCGCTGGTATTTTGAACCCTAATTTAACTTTATTTATTTTTTTGGCAATTTGTTAATTATTGCCTGGCGCCCGTCTCAGCTATCCAGAGCATAAAACTAATTGGATCAGAAAAAGGGTCCAACTTTAAAAGTATTTTGCATTTCTTTGGAGCGTTACACAACGAATTGTAGTCAACTCTGAGTAAGTGCTTTTTTCATCCCTCAGCAAGAAATCCTTTGGACACTCTACCAACACCAGTGGCTGCCGTATATGCGTACTTTTACATACAGCAATGTAGTGAACCTTTACGAACTCTCAAACCCCATGCTGTGTTTCAAACTTTATTTGGTGAAAATTTAATTGATTTCCATTTACTTTGTTCCATTTTAAATGCATTTCACATTTTCCAACATAAAATATAAGGCATTACCCTTATTTTTTAAATGAAAAATATTTGTTATAAAGCTTATAAACACTTAGCAATTCTCACAGACAGGATGTGCTTTCTAGGGTTAAAGGGCCCAATTACCCAGATATATTCTAATATTCAGGGCTAGCACATACATGAAGAGAAGAGAGGAGTTCCTTAAGATGCAACGTATCATAGGTTCTGCCCCTCAAAAAAGACTGAAAAACACTGCATTAAACTATCGAATTGGAACATTGTAATAATCTCTGAACTACACCAAAATTATAATTTAATCACTAGTCTGTGCTCTGCACTACTGGAAATAACTTCTTTTGGCACAATATGCACTACTGCTGAAAACATATCACAAGCTCACTTACATTTTGCTTTGTTCCATAGACTAGAGCTGATCCAACTGCTTCTTCTACAATAGCAGTTGCTTTTTTGGCAATTGGACTTATGCTTGAGTTCTTCCATTGTCTTCTCACCTCTCTGCCTTGCGATGTTACCAAGGCTCTTGTAACAACTTCCAAACCATTTAAGATTGTTGTGAAGTCACTGGCTTTCATTTCACATAAAATTTACCTTTGAAATATTATAAAAATACAACTATTAAATTTCCAAGGAGAAATTTTTATTATTATCAACATTAATCATTAACTATGTAAGGATTTTTGTTTAATACTGATGTTAAATGATCTTTGTCTTAATGTGTTGGAAATATGTTCAACAGATCTTGAGTTTAAATGAGAGTATCCTGGGCTTTAGGCTAAAACATGCATTGAAATTTTAAAACATACTGACTTGACTGCAGCAGGTCCCTTGAAGATCTCTCAATACATTCCAATTTACTGACTACTCAGTTCATTCATGATTTTTGAATTGTCTCAGTTACCTTGGATTACACATAGTGGAATATCAGAGCATTGTCAACTATATAAGAAGTACCTCTGTAGATGTTCTAGCATTTCAAATTGAAATGTTACATTGTCAGTCTTAACTAGGTGACTGCTTCACTACCACAAATGTTTTGATAACTGAAAATGAAGGAGAGCTATTGGTAGGTTGGAGACTGATCATGGAGTTGGCCATATTCTTTGGTATCCACTATTCTATTATCTCAAGACTATAGCACCAATTTGAAACAATTCAAATGGATATCAGACCTGTTCCGAGGTTTACAATTCAAGAAGATGATCACGCTATTAGATTACTGTCCTGACCAGAGTCCAGCAGGCATTTTAGTGCCTGAGGAAGGTATATTCAACAGGCTGTTAAACTAAGTTAATGTACTTATAGCATCAGAATAATCTAAGGAAATTCCTATATAACTTTAACTGTCAACATTGCTAAATCTGCTAGTCGGTCTTCACTCATGGTAGTTCTTAAATAGTTATGATTACTATATAGCATAACAAATTATTTAATTAAAGTTAATAAATAGTTTAAATGAACACTCCATTTCTAAATATTGATAAAACAAAATATATTGTGTAATTTAAAAAATAGTTTTAATGTTGTAAATGATACAATAATAAAAATCAGACTTTAATAAAATAGATAATTGTGGCTGTGTTTCTATTGAAAGACTTCCTTAAATTATGCATTTAGGGATAATGATAAATCAAAAATATGGAATTTTTCTGCATTGGAAACTACATATAAATAATCTGACAAAATAAACTTACGTTCATACACACACAAAAATAAATCTCATGCACCCATGAAAGTCCTACCAGACTGTAATTTTCTCTCTAGACATGTCTATTGTGAGCTACAGTTGCTGCATTTGGCTGATGTACACCAATTCTAGCAAGATCCTGTTTGACATTATCTGCCCACTGAATCCTAGGTCTCCCCTTTTCGTGCTTGCAGCACACTGTTTTTAACCCTATTTGCAAATCTAAATCTATATGCATAAAGGCAACATGGCCAAACCAATGCAGTCTCTCTGCACAAAATGCTGGTCAAAGGAGTTTGATGACTCCTTCTTCTAACCTCATCATTACTTACAAAGTCAAATCACCTAATGCCCAAGATACTGCACAAGCATCCAGAACCAAAGGCATCAAGTTTCTTGTTATCCTGTTTACAAAGGATCCATGTTTAGCTATCATAACTAATCTTAGAAAGAACCAAACTATTATACAGCTAATTTTAGTCTTTAGATGTACACACCTATTTTTCCACACTCTCCATAGATTCTTAAAAGTCCCAGCAGCAATCACTATTTTAGTATTTATTTCATGCCACACATCACTGATATCTTTTTACATATCTCCCAAGATAATTAAACTGAGACACTTACTCAAGAGTGCAGTCATTAAAAGGAACTGAAGAACTATCTGCCTGACAAATTTTCATCACTTCAGTTTTTTCTCTGTTTATCACCAAACCTACTCTATTAACATTCTCACGAACAGCCTTAATGAAAGAATTTATCTCATCAACATCATTAGCCAATAGGGCTAAATCATGCATAATCTAAATCAGAAATTTTGAAATCTCCAGACCATTTCAGGCCAAAACCTTTCCCTTGCATAGAATTCCATATAACATATTCAATAACCAAACTAAAGAGAAAATGAGACAAAATCCACTCTTGTTTAACTCCACTAGTAATGTTAAATCAATTGCTACTAGGCTTACCAACTCTCGCACACGACTCAGTGTTATTATAGAGAGCTTTCATTATGTTAACTAACTTGTCTGGTATACCATATGATCTCACAATCAACCACAAATTATGACGATGAACAGAGTAAAAAGCCTTTTTGAAATCAACAAAGCTAGCAACCAAAGGTTTCTGAAACTCGAAACATTTCTCAAGAATCTGCCTAAGTGAAATAATCTGATCCACACATCCCCTACCACTTCTGAATCCACACTGCTCATCACGCAATTGACTGTCAACCAGATTCTTAATTCTATTAAGCACAATCATGCAAAGAACTTTCCCTGGAATAGAGAGTAAGCTGATACCCCTATAGTTATCACAAGAACTGCAATCACCTTTTTTGAAAATAGGGATAATAATAGCTCTGGTAAAATCCTTAGGAATCATGCCTTTATCATAAAAGATATTCAAAATTTCAGTCATCCAAGTGGTAACCGAAACATTCCCAGCTCTAAGCATTTCAGTGGTAATTTCATCCACCAAAGATTTATGCAGTTTTAATTTAGAGATAGCCAAAGCAACTTCAGAATATGATATAGGGCCATCATTAAAGCCAGAAATATATCTATCCTCATTACAAACAATGGGAGTAGAAATAATCACATTGTTTAGAAGTTACTCGCCTTGAAGTTCGAACCTCGGGCACTTTTAAACCTAGACGATTTATCATATACAGCAATTATGAAAATTTATGTGTTGTGTTAGAGTTACATTTAGAAAAATTGATTATATATATATATTGCATATTATGATAAATATTTTTCCTACTTTATATCGATGTGGATATTCTGGAAAAAAAGATCCATTACAACAACTTTCCTAATTCATCTACCTATGGTTACCTTTTTGAAATACATCTGTTTATCATAATTCTAATTTCCTCAAAGACGTTGGAAACACCCACAAGCACTTTTGGACAAATACCGGCAGTGATCAAGAAGGGGACCATGGGATCCGGGATAGAGGGCATCCCTGTACACTTGACTGTTTCTTCTCACACAAAACATTAACTATCTGGTACAGATCTCTGTACCAGCTGTTATAGCGTTTAGCTGTTATAGCGTCTGCTGTTATAGCGTTTAGCTGCTGCTTCTGGTTTGTCAGTCAAACTATCAAGCAAAGGTTCTTATCCACTTGGCTGATCCTTTACAAGTTTATTAAGCTCTTTGTTATGCAGCCCATTACGACTAGTAGGATATTGATTCATATTATTCTTGTACTTCCTTCTTTCAGAAGTAAGTTCCATAGCCTTATCACTCAAATAATTTTGTTTCCTCTACTCCTTTTTACCAAAAAGAGTACTATAAGTTTCAAGAATAGGCTGTTTAAACCGATCCCATTCTTTCTCAACTTCAGTAATAAGCAAACCATAACCATCATAATGAATAAACAGCCAATCATGGCATGCTTTGGCTATATCTGGATCTTAATTAATTATAAATTCACAGCAATATAGTTAAAACAATAGTTAATATATGATTTATGCTGTTTTATGGGAGTGATACCATGACTATTCATGAGATAGTCATTATGTAATTGAGTTTGCTCCTGAGCTCACTCCCATAAAACAGCCTAAATTGTGTATTAAATATTGTTATATCTCGATCTTTCAGAGCTTCAGTGTTAAAAGTAATTCTCCTAACCTTAGCACAATATTTCTTAAGTTTCAGTACCAAGATACTTTGGACCAGGTAATGGTAAGCCCCAATTTCAGCACCCCTGTATGATCTGGTATTCCTAACTAGTCTATTTGCTGTTAATTAAAATATCATTTAACATTTTCCTGTGCAACCCATCTGTCAAATCCATGTGTATTTATAAATTTCCCAGTTTTGTTGGTTGAGATTTTATGGCCGAAGAGCAACTCAGGCCATATTGCACCAAACAAGGTGTAAAGGACAATAGAGATAAAAATCATAGAAACCCACAAACAAAGTTAAAATCAAATGATGAAACAAGAACAGATACAAAGTGTAAATGATAAAACAATGGGCATAAAAAAAACTAATGTAAAAGTAACAAATGAAAAATACAAAAACCAACAACAGGTGTACCCATAGTAAAAAGCAACAAGTCTAAACAGCAAAAATGTAAAACATTATATGCATGTAAAATATCTTGTAAAAAAATTAAAAAAATGCAAAAAGCTCAAGGTTAAAAGTGGGACAAGCAATTAATATATATTTAAAGATTAAAATGGTGTCGCAAAACTCACTCGGATTCATCGTCTGCCCATGCAAGAATGTTAAAAACAAATGACTTAAGTGGAGCAGAGCAAGTACAACTTGCTCCTTACAATTCCTCCAAAAACATTCCTGCCACAGTTTGATAATTTGCTACTGTGCCTGGAGCTCAGTGGAAAAACACCAACAGAAGATCACATATGGAACCAGTAGTGGAGAGTTGGACAGGGGTGTGGCAGCAACATTTGCCAAGTTATTGCCCCTGATCCTAACATTACTGGGCACCCAACAGAAAACATTGGTTGTGGCAGACAATGAACCTGCTGGTGAATCTTGGAGAGAACAGGGTGAGGCTGATGCCTCACCAAGATCAAAGCACGTAGCAAGCTAATGAGTCAGTGTAAAATACATACCAACGATGATGCTTAGCCACTATGTAGTCCCAGGTGAGGTTGATAGCATGCAACTCTGCAGTGAAGATGGTACACTGCTATGGGATCTGGTCTGCAATGACAGTATCACAGCAGACCACGGTGATCTCACCGATGTGCCAGACTTCGAGTCATCTGTGAAAACAGGAAAGAAGTCCAGGTGCAAAGCAAGGTGGTTGGCAAAGAGTTGCTGATACACATAGTCCTTCTCTGTCCTACAAGAAATTGTAGGTAGAAAGTTGCAGGAGAAAAGTTGCCCGAAGGGGGAACAGCAAGCTGAATAGCATTGCCCAGTCGACAGCCAAGCCACAATGGATGTTGCTTGGCTGTAGACTGGGTAACACTATTGAGACAGGTATCAGTCTCGATAGTGTTACCCAGTCTACTATCTACACTATCAGGAGGTGGTGGGTTTGTATCCCACCCGGCTCAAACGATTTTTCCTCTAAAATTGAAATCGATGTCAAAGTGACTATTTATTACTGGTTGTTGAACCTTCGAGTTTACCTGAGTTTATCTCAATATTTATTAGACTGTTGTTGATATCTTTAAGGTAGCTTTAGACAAGAAAACCAAAAGGATAAATGGTAGTTGATTAGTACATAGCATTTCCCACTTAGGACTGAAAACTCAGTCATGTGTGGGAAGGCCCGTAGGAATTGCAAGTTTGACGCATACTGTAGGGACAATGGTCTGTAAATGGTAGATAGGTAGTCACTAGAAGGAGAGCTATGCACTAATCCCCTGTGATGATGCACAGAACCGGTCAGACCTAGCACCTAATGTCCGACCCCACCTTCTTGTGGTACACACTGTTAGTTACCTTTCAAAAGAGATACTCTCTTGTGGAAGTGAACAGAAGAGGAGGGCTGCCAGATTAGTGTGGCCTACTGATCTGGACAACTATGGCTACTTTTTTTTTTTCTACCCTGCTGAAGAGTGATCAACCACATAGGGTCATGGTGCTGACCATATAAAACGACTGGACTGGACTTAATTAAGGCTCTGAGCTTGTTTATGGATCCCGAATTTGCTGCACTGGTGGGCTTCTGTGGAGGGAATAAGTTCCGTTCTGTTTTCTGCTTATTTGTGGGTTGACAGCCCCAAGTGAATAGATTCACATGATATGTTTATCAGCTGGTGGTTAATCCTGAGCAGAGGTCATCGCAGGCACCTGAATTCTTTGCTTCTACTGGAATCGTCAAATTCTACATTGGAGGAAGTCTTCCACTGTAGATGGATTCAGCCTTTAGTGATGGGGGAAAGGGTCTTTGCCCCATGTCTGCGATTAGAAGGCTGTTTGATATTGTTGCCATTTCCTCTCTCAATAAACAAAGTTTCTTTAAACATCCCACTAACCATTTTCTCTCCATAAGTAGTTGGAATGTGAGGACTCTGCACAGAGCTTATTCTCTTGATGTCCTCACACAAGAATTACACCATTATAATTTAGGTATTCTCGACTTGCAAGAGACCAGATGGACAGATAGAGGTCAGGTACTTAAAAATAATCTTAAATTTAAATTTCTCTTTACAGGGAGGGAGGATGCAAAGCATCACCAAGGCATGGATCTGCTGCTCAGCAGACATGCTAGTGATGATCTTCTAGGATATGAGTGCATTAATGAAAAGTTTCTTACAGCAAAATTTTAGACAAGCATTAAAGTCTTGAATGTTATCTGCTGTTATGCCCCCACTGAGGATGCCGATGAGATTGAGAAGGATAGGTTTTACGTACAACTTCAGGATATTTTGAATTCTGTCAAGAAAGGAGATATTACCCTTGTTCTAGGTGACTTCAATGCCAAAGTTAGTACTGACCCTGACTTTTGGGGAGGAGTGATAGGCCCTTTTGGTATTCGTAGCTGCAATGGCAATGTCTCCTACAGGTAAGTAAACTCAGTGGTTTCAGAATAACTAACACTTATTACAAACACCACAACATACACGACTTTGTACACATGGGTTTCACCTCATGGGCTGCATAAGAATATGATTATAAATTAATTAACAGCAAATGGGCTAGTTCTGTTAGGAATAGCAGGTCATATAGGGGAGCTGAAATTGGATCTTACCATTACCTTGTTAAAAGTGTCTTGCAACTTAAACTTAAAAGATGTTGTGCTAGGGTTAAAAAATTTACCTTTAATACTGAAGCTCTGAAAGACCTTGTTATAGCTATAACTTACCATAATAGGTTACTTAGTCATTATGACAGTCATGGTTTGCTTACAACTGATGTTGAGGAAGAATGGGACCATTTTAAAGTCTTTTTTGGAAACTAACAGTACTCTTTTAGGAAAATAGGAGGCAGAATTATTTGAGTGATAAGGCACTTTAGCTTATTTCAGAAATAAAGAACTGCAGGAATGTCCTTAATCAATATCCTACTAGTCCTAATAAAAAGCAATACAGAGAGCTTAATAAATGTGTAAAGGATCAGTTAGCTGCTGATAAGAATCTTTGGCTTTGTAGCTTGGCTAACAAAGCCGAGGAAGCAGTTAGACAGCACAACAGCTGAGAGCTGTACCAGATAGTTAATGTTTTGTGTGGTAAAAAATTGACAGGCATACAAGGATTGAAGGATAAACAAGGTAAGGTTATAGAAGGTGAGGATTCTGTCATGGCTAGGTGGGCTGAGCATTTCAGTGATGTTCTGAACATCATAATTGTTTGCAATGATGATAGATGCATTGGTGGCTTTAATGTTGGCCCTACAATGCAATCTGAAGTTATTTTGCTTATTTCTAAACTTAAACTTCATAAATTCAGAGGGGTAGATGAAATCACTACAGAAAAGCTTAGAGCTGGGTTGTTTCGGTTACCACTTGGATAACTGAAATTCTGAATATCTTTTATGATAAAGGCACAGTCCCTAAGGATTTTTCCAGAGCTATTATTTATCCCTATTTCAAAAAAGCTGATCGCAGTTCTTGTGATAACTACAGTGGTATCAACCTACTCTCTGTTCCAGGGAAAGTTCTTTGCATGATGGTGCTTAATAGAATTAAGAATCTGGTTAACAGTCAATTGCGTGATGAGCAATGTGGATTCAGAAGTGGTAGGGGATGTGTGGATCAGATATTTTCACTTAGGCAGATTCTTGAGAAATGTTTAGAGTTTCAGAAACCTTTGGTTGCTAGCTTTGTTGATTTCAAAAAGGCTTTTGACTCTGTTGATCATCATAATTTGTGGTTGATTGTGAAATCATATGGTATACCAGACAAGTTAGTTAACATAATGAAAGCTCTCTATAATAACACTGAGTCGTGTGTGAGTGGTAAGGCGTGTAGCAATTGGTTTAGCATTACTTCTGGTGTTCGACAAGGGTGCATTTTGTCTCCTTTTCTCTTTAGCTTGGTTATTGATTATGTTATGCGAAATTCACTTCAAGGGAAAGATTTTGGCCTTAAATGGCCTGGAGATAAAAAAAATTTCTGATTTAGATTATGCTGATGATTTAGCCCTTTTGGCAAATGATGTTGATGAGATGAACTCTTTCATTCGTGCTGTTGATGAGACTGGTAGTAGAGTAGGTTTGGTTATAAACAGAGAGAAAACTAAAGTGATGAAAATTGGTCAGGCAGGCTGTGATTCAGTTAATCTGAATGGTTGCAGTCTTGAGCAGGTGTCACAGTTTAATTATCTTGGGAGCTATGTAACAGATAATGGTGATGTGCGGCATGAGATTAACAGACAAATAGGGATTGCTGCCGGGACTTTTAAGGATCTATGGAGAGTGTGCATAAACAGGCGTATACACCTAAAGACTAATATATTAGTTTGGTTCTTTCTAGGGTTAGTTATGGTAGTGAAACTTGGACATTGTAAACATGATAACAGGAAACTAGACGCTTTTGATTGTAGATGCTTAAGCAGTATATTGGGCATTAGGTGGTTCAACTTTGTAACTAATGATGAGGTTAGGCAAAGGAGTCGGCAACCTCCTTTATGCAACATATTGTGCAGAGACTCTGTTGGTTTGGCCATGTTGCCCGTATGGATAATTATAGATTGGCGAATGGGGTTATGAACAGTGTGGCTAAAGGCCTCAGAAAGAGGGGGAGACCTAGAATGCAGTGGACAGACAATGTCAAACAGGACCTTGTTAGAATTGGTGTGCAGTGGCCAGATGCAGCAGATGTAGCCCAGGATAGACTTGCTTGGAGAACTAAATTGCATGGTCTGATTGGACCTCTGTAGCCCATGGCTGCTTGAGGATGATGATGATGTAGGGACAAC
Organism: Ryuthela nishihirai; assembly: GCA_038380435.1. Classification (NCBI taxonomy): domain Eukaryota; kingdom Metazoa; phylum Arthropoda; class Arachnida; order Araneae; family Heptathelidae; genus Ryuthela; species Ryuthela nishihirai. The sequence continues at coordinate 42,507,287 of JAWZYU010000001.1, read as the reverse complement.
TGCTGAGGGCGAATAGATAAAGATGATTCGTCAGTCTCAAAATAAAGACTCTGGGCTGGTGAAGTGCTGAAGGTTCCCATGCAAACAGAGAGAGCCTGATGATGGAGGAGGTCCAGCACCTTCAACACGAAATCCCGGGCAGAATCATACACATGGGATCAGTAGTCGTTTCAACCAGACAAGTGCATGGTAAAAGCAAAGCAAAGAACATTGGTCCACTCACCATGAGAAGACCTTGAGGATGATCAGTGTCCATCTTCACTTGGACCTCAGATGATGGATGTGTGACAAAAAAGGGCAATTTCTGGTTGAAGATTAGACCAAGAAAATTGCCCTCCTTGTAACGCTCCAAAGATTATTAACTTTTAAAGTTGAACCTTTCGTTTGATCCAAATTTATTCCAATTATGGATAGCTGTATCAGGCGCCAGGCAACAGCTTGCCAAATAAAGTTGAAATAAGGTTCATTATGTATATAGAATTAATTATCGAGGAAGAATTCAAAAAGAATTATCAAGTTTAATTAAAATATAATCAAAAATCAATTAATGTTGCTCAAGAGAAAAATAGCAAAAATTCAAAAGTTCATTTCCAAAAAAATTCAAAAGTTAGAGTACTAATAACTCACATCTATCTAAATCCCCTACTTCTCACAATACTTCTGACTCCTACATTTCTGCTACTCACTACACAAAATCTACCTCTCCACTCTGTGACTTAACATCAGTTAAAACATGCGTATAAATCTGACATGTGTCTGTTGCATACTGGGAAAGACATTTGCATAATATGACAATCATGCTAGCTATGATGCAAGAGGGATTGTGTCCTACACGCATGCTTTAGTGGTTGACAATCAAAAGGTTGGAGTTGCGCATGCGCAACTCATACAGCTTGGAAACGAGAATTGCAATGTCCAAAAAAATGAAATAATCCCCAAAATGATAAATATAACCTAAATAAAGCAAAACTGGTTAAGGGAAAAGTAAAAGTGAATGGGTGGACCATCACATTCTCCACAACTGGAATGATAGTACCCCCAAACCACAACTCAGAGTCCAGATGATTACACTTGTGGCAAAAGTGTACACAAGCGGTTTCTGTGGAGAGAACTGAAACCCGTTGGCTATTGCAAAAATAGACAGATTAGAGCAGTTGTCGCTCAATGACCTTCATGCTGGATGAAGAGCAAAAGATACTAAAATCAACATAGAGGGCTCTGCCTATAGTGGAGGAATTTGCCACGTAATGGAATTGATCATTACAGCCAAAAGCGTAACACTCAATATGCAGCCTTATGCCCCCCCCCCCCCCCCCATCTTGGGGGAAAGGCCATGAAAGAGTATTGCTGATAGCATGACATTTACCATCCTTTTTAATACCTTTCATATGCAGCTCGTCAATGAAATGGGACAAAATTTTGAAGGAACCTTGAGATCCTTTCCTAGCTTGGGGAAAGCCAAAATGATAGCCTCCCTCCAAGAGTTTGAAAACTGATCCCCAAGAAATATGTGATTATAAAGTCTGAGCAGCTAATCCTTACTCAATTGCCAAAGATATTGGAGCATGGACCTTATCTGTCTGAACAGCAGATATATGGGAAGAGTGCAGAATAAGGCAAAACTTCTCCTCTGTGAATGGACTTTTGTAAGTCTCTAGGCTATTCAAATGGAAAGACAGTGGAGAGAGTTTGGCCAGAAACTCAGGGGAATAAGAGGACAAGGAAGAGATGGAGGAAAAAAGATCCCAGAGTGTCAGCAATTGTTTGAGGATCAGCAATTTCCTGTCTATTGTGCTCCAGATTCGATAATAAGTGGGACATGTAGTTCTCACCCATCTTCCACACTTCATCCTATACAACCTTAGAATTGGTTGTACAGATAATAGAAGACATATATTTGATCCAAGATTCCTTCTGGCACCAGACAAAACAAGCATTTGCCCTGGCACGCTTGAAAACTAAAGTTTGGAGGATGTTAGATATCTCCGAAACACCACTCCCGAAAGCCTTGTTCTGAGTCTTACAAGCTGCAGTACAGTTGCATTTCACCGGGGTTTCAGGAATCATTATCTCCTTTCTGTACAAAATTCAAACTATCCTGTAAAACATATCCTTTCATTCTCATCAGAGTCATCTGTGGAGGAGAAACAACAGATGACATTCAAGTCTTTAATTTTTGTTTTAAATTTTGCTGTAAGAAATCTTTCATCAATGCAGTCATATCCTAGAAGAGCATTACTGGCATGTCTGCTGAGATGCAAACCTACACCTTGGAGATGCTTTCTATCCTCCCTCCTTGAAAACAGAAATTTAAAGTTATTTTTAAGTATCTCATCTTTACCTGTCCATCTTGTCTATTGCAAGCCTTGAATATCTAAGTTATAATGCCAGAATTTCTGCATGAGGACATCAAGAGAATAATCTCTATGCAATGTCCTCACATTCCACATACCTACAGAGAGAAAATAATTAGCAGGATTTTTAAAGAAATTAGGTTTATTGAAAGAGGTAGGTCCAATAATATCAAAGAGCCCCCTAATTACAAGCATGGGGCAAAGACCTATTCTCTCACTGTTAAAGGCTGAAGTTATGCATGTTATTAGGAACTTCAGGTACCACCTTTTCAACTGGTCCTTTTCAAGAATCAAAAACTGACCTGCCTGAGACACATTACTTCAGTGTAGGATTGGCAATGCCTAACTAGCTAAAAAAGGGTTCTGGTACCTACAATGGCCCTCTGATCCAGATCATCTACCATCTGATATAAGGTATCCTGTGACTTTGTTCACTTATAACTGGCAACCCACAGGCAAACAGAAAACACAATGGCAGATTCTCCCTCAATAGAGGCACACCAGCAGCAAGTCCAGGATCCATAATCATACTCAAAGACTAGTGGGTATAAATGGTCAGCACCAGGATCCTGAGAATTTGACCATTCCTCTGCAGGGAAGAAAAAAAAGAAAAAAATGGCCTCACATGACCAGATCAGTAGGCCACAGTGATCTGGAAGCCTTTCCCTTCCATTTCCCTCCATAAGAGAATATCTCTTTTGAAAGGTACTAACAGCCTGTACCACGAGAAGGTGGGGTTTGTGTTATTCAAAATATATTATTTAAAGAAATTTGTGAATCAGGAAATGTTATATATAACTCATGGATACCATACATTATGGGCTACTTTTCTATGGAGGTGCTTATACATCAATCCTTAGACCAGTGATAAATCTACAAAAATAATAAAAATAAAAAATTAATTGATTACAATGGATTTGGAGATAGCCCACATAAAGCTTGTATTAATCTTAACATACTATCATTTAGAAACTTATATGCCTATAAACTAATGATATCTCTCTTTGTAAATTGTAAATTATATAATCTGAGAGCAGATAATTATTGTCTGTGATCAAATGGAAAAAAGTATGAAATATTTCATATAAAAAAGGAACTAATACACAAATATATTAACTAATTTAGCTTCTAAGATATTTAATCATTTACCTCTTGATTTGTGAAATCATAAAGATAGATTGTTTCTGTATAAAAAGAGGTTTAAAAATATACTTCTTGACTATAAGTTATACTGAATGCATGTTTACAGTTCTTAGATAAGATAAAATTAGCATTCTTGATTTTGATATCTACTCTCCTCTGTTATGTATATTGCTTATTTGTGACATTTCATATGAATTAGATTGTTGTTGTTATACTGATCACTGTCATCATTAACTGATTAATTTATCTGTTAATTCTTTTTTCATCATTCTTAAAATCCATTTTAAATTTTTTTGTACTAGCAATGCAAACATGCACTGCAACAACCTGGTCAAGCATTTGGGTTGTTTTTATGTTGATTAAATTTTATTGTAAAATTTCTAATGATAATAAACTTGAAACAAAAAGGATTTTCTTGTCATGGAAATCAGTTCTCCTATGGTTGTTAAGAACAGCTTTATCATAAAAATGTCCAAAATTTCATTCAGCATGTGGCAATAGAAATATTCCCAGTTCTAAAATTTTCTCTAGTAATTACATCTACCCTGGGAGATTTATGTATTTTGATTTAGAGATAGAACAAGGTAACTTCAGAATGTGATATAAGGTTAGTATTAAAACCACTAATGCACATATATTTAATGTAAACTAAGCATGTTGTTCAAAACATCTCTGAAATGCTCAACCCACCTGGCTATGAAAGAATCAAGAACCTGATTATAATTTATATTAAAATAACTTAATAATAAATGGGATCTGTTCGTATTCCATGGGAAATACCAAACTATACAGGGTTGAGGGCCACCTGGAGTACAAAATATTACAATGGTCACTAGCTTATTGCATCCTTTGTAATTCGATAATACAGGGAATGTATAAATTGGGTACACTGAAGGAACTTATACCTATTGAAATACACATAATGTTCAAAAATTACAAAGTAAGTTTGAAAGCTATTATCTAAGAAATAAACACCAATATATTAGTATTTGAGGACTGAACAGTTAAACAGCAAGTTTCATATACATATTTACAAAAATACATATTTAGACCTCCTCTTCAATTTTACTCCTATTTTTGATCTTATGAAAATGAAGCTTATGATCATTGTGCTGAGAAATTTAACTCTCAAAATAAGGTACAATAATTGTAAAATCTCCAACAATCATAATGCCATTTCCATTACTAAAAGCTCCCATTACAAAAATGTCAATGTTTTAACATCAGCAGAAATCCTAACAGATCTAACTGCACAGCTGATGCTTTGACAGTACCACAGATTATAGATTTATTGATAGAGGATTTATCTACTGTCTATGAGAACTGTCAAAATCTCCTCCACACATCTAATTAGTCTTCCATATTCTTCCTAGTTGCTAGGCATGCTTTGAACTGGCAATTAATCATGATCTGTTTGGTTCAATTATATCTGGGAGGCATGGTTCAACTCAATTTTTATCAGATAACCATTCAAAAAACTCTAAATATTTGCAGTATAAACAATATGCACTCAGTCATATCATTTCAATACTCGAACCAATGTATGCACTCAGTCATATCATTTCAATACTCGAACCAATTCTGCAGATGAGCTTTGTCCACCATAATGCAGGTATATACTGACAATTTAGGGAGTTCTGAAAAGAAGCAATCCACAAATTTTTTTGCAACTGAAATTGGTTACATTTCCAAAAGTTATTTACCAATGAACAAAAGACTGTTTTAATGCAGTGTATACATTTCCAATTTTTTTTATAATAAAAACTACCACCAAGGCAGATGCCCTCCAATGAGATCTGAAAGTAGTCTCTCAGTATGTAATATGCCACAGAGAATATGTGAAAGGAAGGCAAGAACTTTGGCAGAAAAGACAACAGAAGAAACCTCCATGCCTATATGGGGCTCAAAAAAAAAGCATACCTCAACCACCAGAACTGCATATATTTTAGAGGTTCGGATTTTCTGATTTTTTGTTTCCTCTTACAGGAATGAGAATAGTTTATAAACTTATCATTTTGCTAATATTGCTCACAACTGTTATACCACTCTTAAAAATAAAATGCATTGGAATCAATTCTGCAGTTTAGGGACAAAACTAACAAGTGTGTATAAAGTTCAATGCTCTGGTGCACATTCCGATGCCAGGTTCAATTAATAATTTATGCATTGTAAATATTAGAGTGTAGAAAAGTTTAATTCTACTGAACTGTATTAAGTATGCCTCCTATATATATTCTACTTAAATCAGTTAATTAACAAACATTAATTGCTTTATGGGTCCATCACTATAATAAATTTCGTTCTATGTGTTGAGTGACCATTTTCCTTAAAAATAAAAAGTTTTTATTTTAAAATATATTTCCTGGCAACTTTTCCCATTACAAAGGGTGTTCAAAAAGTTCTTTGGATGTTTTTATAGATTTGCACTCATTCCTTTTTAAATTCATTCCATTTTAATGAGCTATGACTTGTTTGAAACACATCCAAACTTGTCATTACATGTAAAAAAAACAAAGACCCCCCCCCCCATCATCATTTCTCTTCACTGGTGGCACGTAAAGTTTGTTCTGCGAAATTTGTGCATTGTTTCTATGGAGTCTACTAAAGACAGAGAAAGATTTTACACTTTCAGAGATGCAGCTTGGGGATGATTAGAAAAAAATTCATGCTGATTTATCTCAGGGATAGGGGAACATGCTTGTTCATATGGCACTGTTATGAGTTGGATGCACAAATTCAGGGGATAGCAGAACTTCAAAGACCTTCGTCATGCAAGAAGACTGAAGGAGGCCATGAACGAGAGAACCATTGCTGCTGTTCATGAACTCATTAAGGGACACCCACATATCACTGTTCAGGTAATAAATTGAGATGTCAGTGTATTGATTAAAAGTGTAGAAACAATTATTCATCAGCATTTAAAGTTCCAAAAGATCTGTGCCAAATGGGTACACCAAATACTGACAGAACAGCAAAAAAAGAGCTAAAGTTGACTCGTGTAAGGTGGTGATGGTAATGTTGAATATAGTGGCCCCAAATTCTTAACAGATATTGTCACAGGTGATGAGATGTAGTTTTATTACTACAACTCACAGAAAGATCAACAATTATGCTTGGGTTGCAGATAATGAACTGCATCCCCAAATCATCCGACAAGACATTCACTCAAGAAAGGTGTTAACAAATTTTTTTCAATTCTCAAGGAATGATAGTTGTTGACATTTTACCTGAAAAATGACAATAAATGTAGATGATAATCACAGCATTACCTGCTGCTCTTTTGGTGTTGATAAATTAATAAATATTTTGCGGAAAAAATTTTCGCCAACGTATGGGACTCGAACCCACATCTCTCCAGAAACATGCCAGAGTATTCTCCCAGTTGAACTAATGCCAGCTCGTCATTTTTCCTATAAAATATATCGAATAAATGGCTAATAATACACCAATATTGTTTTTCCAAAATCATTAAGGAGATGGAGTAGTCCAACAAACAATAGGAGTGTCAAGGGTTGTCCTCTTCATGACAATGCCAGTGCTCACAAAAACTAGCAAGTCTTATCTGGAGCAAGAAAAAAATTAAACTACTCCATCCAGCATATTCACCCAATCTTGTACCATGCGATTTCCGGTTGTATCCAAAAATTAAAAAGGATTGGGTTGTTTTACTTCTGAGCAGAACTTTTTGCACAACATGGGCTAAATGGCCAGGTCACATGGGCATCTCCAGAAACATGCCAGAGTATTCTCCCAGTTGAACTAATGCCAGCTCGTCATTTCTCCTATAAAATATATCGAATAAATGGCTAATAATACACCAACATTGTTTTTCCAAAATCATTAAGGAGATGGAGTAGTCCAACAAACAATAGGAGTGTCAAGGGTTGTCCTCTTCATGACAATGCCAGTGCTCACAAAAACTGGCAAGTCTTATCTGGAGCAAGAAAAAAATTAAACTACTCCATCCAGCATATTCACCCAATCTTGTACCATGCGATTTCCGGTTGTATCCAAAAATTAAAAAGGATTGGGTTGTTTTACTTCTGGGCAGAACTTTTTGCACAACATGGGCTAAATGGCCAGGTCACATGGGCCCCGAAGGCTCAGAGAAGGCTGGGGGAGGGGACCCACTGGAACAGCTGTTGGGAGACACATGGTAACCTCCCATCAAGAGTGTTCTATAATGTGCAAAAAGATGGTTCTCCCACGCACAAGGTCACAGCATAATGTTCCATCTGACGATGGCCTTTCCTACCCCATCAGTGTCCCCTACTGACTGAGGACAGGCAGAGAGTTTTTACAAAAAGTCTTCGGTAAAATCAATTAAATTGTGAATTGTGGTCGTCACTGCTGGCAATTCAATATCTTCCAATTCTCTGCTTTCAATATAATATTGAGCTCTCTTAAAAATGTTGTACCCGTTATTGACTATCGTAACTACATTACTGCTGCCGATATCAGACCCATCTGATTTCAGTATTTTGCCTCTGACATATATATAACTGCTGTGTGGATGTAGAAAAATGTCCATATCTTTGGTAAATATTTCATATTTTTCGAGATTTTTAACATTCACATTGGTTTTTCAATATTCCAAGTATTTTGTCATTGAATTATCGTCTATTGCATCTTCGAACAAATTCCAGTAAGAAGCCTCAACGTCCATCCTATACTTACTTTACGACTTTATGCCATTTCCATAAATTAACTGATTAAGAATATTAGGAAGCCTCCTTTTTCAAGGGTGTAAAATCTTGCAAAAATGCATTCATTGAAAGTTGCATAATCCCCAACTGTAGTACCACAAAGCATTCCAGAATTGACATAGACTGCAAATTTGCATAGATGCTTGAGGGGAGTACTTTGAAGGCCAGTAAAAGTTTTGTTAAAATGCAGTGGTTTTTGTTCTGCAGATGCATGTCAAGAACTTTTTGAATATCTTTCGTAATACTCTTCGTTCATCAATTTTTGTCATGATACTATTAATTTTATGTCTAGCAGTCATCCTCAAAAAGTTATATCCCAAAAAGTTCTAAAATAACATAAGTGCTACATAAACATTAATTTCATTTAAAATGAAAAAATTATTCAACACACAAAAAAGAAAAACATATCATTTAATAAATTTTCGAAAGCTAGTTTGTGGCACTCAGCTTACTAGATGATGCCAAAAGTGGTAGCTGAACATAACGTACATAAACTGAATTAGTATGGTTGTGACGTCATTATTTTTACCATATTAAATGATTTACTGGATTGTCTGTTACGTTTCATGTGGTGTCTGGTTCTTAATATTTTTTCCCAGGTACAACCGGCTAAGGTGAATAAAAGATATAAATATATTTTCAGGGAAAAGGGGGTAAAATTTTAATTTTTTTTTGATGCAATTTGGATTTTTCCATATATGAAGTATGAAGTTATAAATTTGCATCACGGAAATACTGAATGTTTCAGAAAATTTTATTTATTTAATGCACAGTTGCTATTATTGTATTAAGTGCGAATTGGCACAGTTTCTTCTTTAGCAATATGCTCTGTTGAAAATGGTTGTCTCCATTGAGATATCTTGTTCATTTTTTTTTAATGCAGATCAATGGTGAATTGTTTACAATAATTCATGTTTTTAGGGTTGTTGTCTCTAATGGGATTCTTAGTTATGGGGGCTTTTTCATACTGCAGATCAGAGGTACATTGTTTATGATAATTCATGTTTTTTTAAGCTTTTTGTTTTCGATGAGATTTAGTTTCGGGAACTTTTGATTGTGGATTGGCAATGAATTGTTTAGCTTTATCTTTAGGCTTGTTCTCTCTGATTTCGTTCCAAGGGGGCACGGGAGTATAGAATGACCATTCACTGTTTAGCAGTAGGTTCAGGTTAAAATGGTTGTCTCCAATAATTTTGTTCTGGAGTTTTTTTTTTAAATTGTACAATGGCAATAATTTGTTTACAGGTATGTGCTTATCAGACTACCCATCTCCAGTATTATTGATTTTTGAGAATTTTTTTAAATTACAGAAATTCATTTGTTAAAAATCAATCTAAAGGGAATGCACATTATTCACTGTTAAGACAGACATCAAACATTAATTAATAGATTCTGAAAAAAATTCGTCGCAGCCATGGAAGGAATCAAACCCGCATCTCTCCAGATTCATGCCAGAGCATGCTACCATTGTACCACGCGTCGGACAACGAACTCTTTCAGAATACGACCTTATAAATCTTCTTCCTGAGATGTGACTGAGACAGCGCCATCTATACTCAAGGAGATGCAGCTTTTTCTTCAGTCATTGCATTTGATTATCAGATGTTAATGAGAAGGTCGCTAACGCTAAGACGTTAATATATAATTAAAAATCAATCAGGAGAGATGAGAGTTCGATTCCCGCCGTGGCGGCGATGAATTTTTTTTCAGAATCTATTAATTAATGTTTCATTTGTTACCAATAATAAGCCTTTGAAACAAATACCCTTAAATAGTACTGACCAACAGTCATCATAAACTAATGTGGAGTTACAAAAATTTGCTTTGGATACTATTACTTTTGATGCTTTTATTTTATTTTTGGAAGCAAAATTTTATGCTTAGGAAGGAGTGCTTATCACTACAATCTTTACTGAATGTATTCTTGTTGTATGGCCTCTTCATTGCTATTAATAAAATTGTACATTTTTTTTGTCAGAACTTTCGGTACTTTTCAGTTAACAGGGTGCCAGTCGTAATTGTGCGCCAAATGTGGTAACTTGTTTATATCACATTACGATTGGCTACGCAATGACATCATTGCAAATAAGCAAGAAAAATGAACATCGGTCCAGTCATTTTCCCTCCAAGATTGTCAGTTGCTTTTTTGTTGAAGTGATGAGTTAGATTCCTACTTAATTGAATTCAAGTGGCGTTGATTACATGAGAAGACGTAAATGTTATCGACGATGTTAAACGATATCAGCAGCTTCATGCCTCCAGTGTAATCTGAAATTGTAATAAAATCCATTTTGTAATTTTGTTAAATATTAACAGAGCTTCACAGTGCAGTAATTAAAATAAAATCTTTAGTTCTCAGTGTCATAGAAAATTGATGATTTAATTTCAGAGACTTAAGTGTTTCTTGTTATGTAAGTAATTTTAAAAAACTGTTTCAACATAATTATTCAAGAAAAAATGCTTTTCATCCTCATTAGGAGTCTGGAAGTCAATGGTCATATTATTGTGTTACATTAAAAAAGGTGCCCTGAATAATGTAAACTGTAGGGTTTTTTTATAATAAAAAAAAATAAATAATAAATACCCCCTCAAGCAGCTGCTTGCCACAGAGGTCTGACAGGAGCCTGTCAGTTTATATGCCGGAGAAAAAGGTCCGAGAGGATGGCAGGACCTCAGCAGGGAAACAAACACACACATCCATGCCTTACTCGGGGCTTGAACCCAGGTCCCGTAGATCAGTAGCCAAGCGCGCTAACCACTCAGCCACGGGACGGCATTTTTATAATAATAATAAAATAAACACCCCCTCAAGCAGCTGCTTGCCACAGAGGTCTGACAGGAGCCTGTCAGTTTATATGCCACAGTAGGAGATCTGAGAGGATGGCAGGACCTCAGCAGAAAAACGACACACATCCATGCCTAAATCCGGGGCTGGAACCCAGGTCCCTTAGATCAGTAGCCAAGCGTACGAACGTCAAATAGGATACATAGAAGTACTGCTGCGAAGCCTAGTTAACTAAGAAAGGATGTAGTCTAAACTGAAACCTGTATTTTCACTGTAACCCAAAGGGCAAAATATCCCAAAAATTATAGAACGAAACAGTTTTTGAATTTTTGATCTATAGGGTAATACCCTAAATTATGCGACTGTCCTATATAAGACGAATGGTCAACACTCAGTGGGTCAACATAGCTACGTGATTCGGGCACACTAGAAGTTTGTATTAGAACCCTTAACAATATAGTGTCGCCATTACTGCAATTTCGGCTGCAAGTACTTCCTTTAACCATTTTACAGCAATAAGAAATGTTATACATATTCTGTGACCACTAAGGAAGCTGCTCTATAGTTCAGAGCGGTATTCCAGTTCCTTTTCAGTTAAAATATTTCGAGGTTTGTTAAGAATGGCACATACTTTCATTCCAATTTTTTTGCTCACTGAAACATTTAACATTGGTGTTTCAGCTATTCCACATAGATACCATTGTGAACTCACTTTTGGGATCAGTACGCATTTCATTGGATTATCAAAATTTAGATATCCTTTGGTCAAGTGCCACCTGGAATACCTGGAGCATGGTAGTAGTCTTGGAAAGCTTCTGTCGTTTTCCGAATCGTAAACTTCCCCTAAAATACTACAATTTCTCTCGTAACCAAATTACTGCATTCTTGGTAATTCAATAATCAACCAGACATCAGAGCCAAACACCGTAATTGGAACCATTGAGGTTGGAACTATTAATAGGGTTGCCAAACGTAAGTAAAAATTAACCAAAATTCCAAGTGCCCCTAAATGCCGGTAAACATTTTTTTAAGTCCACAAAAACGCTGAGAATTTTACAGCAAAAATATTTTGCAATTTTTCTCGAATCAATGCAGTTTTTTTTTTAATTAGGTAAATGGTAGCTAGGCATAAACTGGAAGGAGAGCCGTGTACCAATCCCAGTGAAGATGCAGACAACCGGCCAGGTCTAATACCTAATGTCCGACGGTGCGGCCAAAGAAGGTGTAAGGAGAAGAACGCTAGCTTCGCACAAACGTAAGTGGCGCCGTTCTGCGGAGTTTTGCCGAAGCTGAACGTGGCAAATTGAAGTGCATGCACAAAAACAACTGTAAGGAACGATCTGCGAATGCGCAGTGCAATCATTTCAGCCCACTGCAGCTATAGTTTGCCTTACTCTTGGTATATTTATTGTGACTTAATCAGTGTTTCAACCTGTCAAACACCCATAGCTCTTTGGTACAGTGGTAGCTAACCCTAAAGTCATCCATGGCCGAGTGGTTAGTGCGCTTGGCGACTGCTCTAAGGGACCTGGGTTCGAGCCCCGGGTAAGGCATGGTTGTATGTGTCGTTTTTCTGCTGAGGTCCTGCCATCCTCTCAGATCTTCTACTTTGGCATATAAACTGGCAGGCTCCTGTCAGACCTCTGTGGCAAGCACCTGCTTGAGGAGGTATTTTTTTTTTCAGGAGTACATTTTACGATACCTGGAAAAGCTGTTGTATGTTTAATTTGAGTAATTTTGCGGAATTTTTAAAATTAATATGTAAATTAATACATTTAATCATCTTGCGAATATATATGTCAATGTGTGTTGCAGGTATGTGTTCCTTGGAGCATATCGATGTATACAGGGTGTCTCAAAAATATAGGTACAAACTTTTAGGGGAGGTAGATTACATCTAAAGGAATGAGAATTGCATAGGAACCCATAACGGGAAACGTCATGTGAAAGTGGTAGCAGAGGTACAAGATCTGAAAGGACACAAGACAGTGATTAATGGGAAAACATTTATTGGACATAATTATTACAAATGGCGTACTAGATGATACATTTCATAATGTTACAGCTCTTAATGACCCATAATCGACAAAATTTTAAGGCGCACGCGCATATAAACGGTGGCCCGGTACATGTCTCTGTGAGAAGCGTTCTTGATACATTCGTTGGACGGCAAGTCCGTTGCCCTCAGCTATTCCATACACTAAGTGCATGTCTGCCAGCTCCCTGTTCGAATACCTTTGAATGCTCTTCATAAGCCGACTACCGCTCGAATGAGGAAATCCGAAATTTCCCCTCTAGCGCACTGATGAACAGCACCGCCTATTGACCTTCGGTAACGTTTCCGGTTATGGGCTCCTACGCAATTCTCAATCCTTTAGATGTTATCTACCTCCCCTAAAAGTTTGTACCTATATTTTTGAGACACCATGTATAGGCTTCTACACTTTGCTCCAACATTGTAATACATTTTTATGGTTGATAAAGGAAGTGCCTGCTACCATCTGTTCTATGTTTATAGAAGTAAAAAACTCCATATGATATTTATTGAAAATATGAAGAATTGTTTAAAATGTAATTATATTGAACATGTTAACGTACATTGAGAAATAAATCTCAATTTATTATAAAATATTAGATATTGTAGAGTGTTCAAAATGTTAAAATTTTCTTGTTGAGCAAAGCTACTACCTATTTTACAGAATAGGACTTTATGAAGGAAAATAATTTTCATTACTCCTTGTTATTTTCTCTCTAAACGAAAAGAAAATTATGATGGTGTCTTGGGAAGCAAATGAGGATTTTTCAGAGTCAGAGTACAAGTGGTGTAAGAAACTGAAAACCTTGCTCAGCAGTGAAAAAATAACTAGGGAACTCACTCCTCTCCCTGGCTAGGTGAAGGAGTGAGGTGGCTTCACGACAATACACGAATTTGTCATGTTTAGAGAGCGCTGCAACCGAAAACGTTTACATTACGCTGATGAAGCTACCTCTCTTCTCATTAAGACACTCCTTGGCAGACTCCTCCTTCTCGTGGTGTAGGCCTTTAGTACCTTTCAAAAGAGATATTCTCTTTTGGAAGGGAACGGAAATGGAGGGCTGCCAGATTAGTGTGGCCTACTGATCTGGACAACTACGGCTACTTTTCTTTTTTTTCTACCCTGCTGAAGAGTGATCAACCACATAGGGTCGTGGTGCTGACCATATAAAACGACTGGACTGGACTTAATTAAGGCTCTGAGCTTGATTATGGATCCTGATTTTGCTGCACTGGTGGGCTTCTGTGGAGGAAAAATCTTCCACTGTGTTTTCTGTTTGTGGGTTGACAGCCCCAAGTGAATAGATTCACAGGATATGTTTATCAGCTGGTGGTTAATCCTGAGCAGAGGTCATCGCAGGCACCTGAACTCTTTGCTTCTATTGGCATTGTCAAATTTTGCATTGGAGGAAGTCTTCCACTGTAGATGGATTCAGCCTTTAGTGATGGGGTAAAGGGTCTTTGCCCCATGTCTGCGATTAGGAGACTGTTTGATATTGTCCCCATTTCCTCTCTCAATAAACTTGTTTCTTTAAACATCCCACTAACCATTTTCTCTCCACAGGTAGTTGGAATATAAGGACGCTGCACAGAGCTTTTTCTCTTGATGTCCTCACACAAGAATTCCACCATTATAATTTAGATATTCTCGGCTTGCAAGACACCAGATGGACAGATAAAGGTCAGATTCTTAAAAATAATCTTAAATTTCTCCTTTCAGGGAGGGACAACAATAAGTATCACCAAGGCATGGATCTGCTTCTCAGCAGACACGCTAGTGATGCTCTTCTAGGATATGAGTGCATTAATGACAGGTTTCTTACAGCAAAATTTCAGGCAAGCATTAAAGACTTGAATGTTATCTGCTGTTATAACACCACTGAGGATGCCATTGAGGATGAGAAGGATAGGTTTTACGGACAACTTCAGGATATTTTGAATTCTGTCAAGAAAGGAGATATTACCTTTGTTCTAGGTGACTTCAATGCCAAAGTTGGTACTGACCCTAACTTTTGGGGAAGAATGATAGGCCTTTTTGGTATTCGTAGCTGCAATGGCAATGTCTCCTACAGGTAAGTAAACTCAGTGGTTTCAGAATAACTAACACTTATTACAAACACCGTAACATACATCAGTACACATGGTTTTCACCTTATGGGCTGCATAAGAACATGATTCATTATATACTGCTCACAAAAATTAGGGGATATTTCTAAATGAATATGAAGCGATGAAATATCCCCTAATTTTTTTGAGCAGTATATATTAATTAACAGCCAATGGGTTAGTTCTATTAGGAATACCAGGTCATATAGGGGAGCTGAAATTGAATCTCACGATTACCTTGTTAAAAGTGCCTTGCAACTTAAACTTAAAAAGAGTTCTGCTAGGGTTAAAAATTTTACCTTTAATTCTGAAGCTCTGAAAGACCCAGTTATAGCTAAAGCTTACCATGATAGGTTACTTAGTTATGATTTGCTTACTACTGAAGTTGAGGAAGAATGGGGAGATTTTAATCAGGATTTTTTGGAAACTAACTGTACTCTTTTAGGAAAAAAGGAGCAGAGGAGACAGAATTATTTGAGTGATAAGACACTTGAGCTTATTTCAGGAAGAAAGAACTTCAGTAGTGTCCTTAATCAATACCCTACTAGTCCCAATATAAAGCATTACAGAGAGCTTGAAAAACGTGTAAAGAATCAGCTGTTGATAAAAATCTGCGGCTTGATGGCTTGGCTGACAAATCCGATGAAGCAGTCAGACAGCACAACAACAGATAGCTGAACAGATATTTAATGTTTTGTTTCGTAGAAAACGGACAGGTAGACAGGGATTGAAGGATAAACAAGATAAGGTTATAGAAGGTTAATATTCTGTCATAGCTAGGTGGGCTGAGCACTTCAGTGATGCTCTGAACAATGCAGCTAGTTCTACTCCCATTTTTTGTAATGATGATAGATGCATTGGTGGCTTTAATGTTAGCCCTATAACACAATCTGAAGTTATTTTGGCTATTTCTAAACTTAAACATCATAAATCCCCAGGGATTTGATAAAATTACTACAGAAATGCTTAGAACTGGGAATGCTTTGTTGACTGAAATTTTGAATATTTTGCATGGTCCCTAAGTATTTTACCAGAGCTATTATTATCCCTATTTTCAAAAAAGGTGATCGCAGTTCTTGTGATAACTATAGGGGTATCAGCCTACTCTCTGTTCCAGGTAAAGTTCTTTCCATGATTGTGCTTAATAGAATTAAGAATCTGGTTGACAGTCAATTGCGTGATGAGCAATGTGGATTCAGAAGTGGTAGGGGATGTGTAGATCAGATATTTTCACTTAGGCAGATTCTTGAGAAATGTTTAGAGTTTCAGAAACCTTTGGTTTCTAGCTTTGTTGTTTTCAAAAAGGCGTTTGACTCTGTTGATCGTCATAATTTGCAGTTGATCGTGAGATCATATGGCGTATCAGACAAGTTAGTTAACATAATGAAAGCTCTCTATGATAACACTGAGTTGTGTGTGAGAGTTGGTAAGGCTTATAGCAATTGGTTTAGAATTGCTTCTGGCGTTTTGTGTTTAATTAATTGTATGTGTAGTTATCTACCCTCCTTTCCAGGTTACTTCTTTGCTTTGAAGTGGGAAGGTGAGTAATTTTTCTCTATGCATTTTCAATAGCAGTGACATGATAGGAATGGAATAAACTTACGTTAATACTAGAGGTCCTATATAGTTAGAGGCTGGCCTTCTTCTTCTTATACATCCTTCCTTCATGTCTGGACCAATTTGTAAAGGGGGCCTCGGCCCCCTTTACAAAATTGAATTTTGATTTTTCCTAATTGACTTCTCCTCCAATAATAAAGTGAATATCATATGCTTCTGCTTACTATCAGTAAAACTTTCCATGCAGAAAACTTCAATAAATCCAAGAAGGCCATCTACAGATCTGCACAAGTTAAAATTGTGGAGCTATTGGGAAAGAAGATTTTCTCTTACAAATTCATAAGCCTTTAAAAAAATAGAACCTCAATTTTTAATAAGCCTTTGGAGAATGAAAATTTCATGGTAAACCTATTTACCTCTTGGCAATAAAATATGCCTTTGCTTCTTTCAGCATTTTGCTGTGAATTTCTGAACAAGTTTAAAGTTATATCTAGAAGCACAGGCTTCGGTGTCTCAATGTCATCTTGATGTGCTTTTGAACCTTAAAAAAATCTAATATATCTTTTGAAATATAAGAGTCTGATTGCTTGGCTCTTAGCTGGCAGTAATTTCACCATAGCATTTTCTTTAAGCTCTGGATTTCATTTTGCACTGATATCAACTTTCTCTTAAATTTCCTAGGACTCTTCCCTCGCTTCCCTCTTTCACAGCATGAGTGATCATGCTTATAGGCAATATCTCTTCTCATTGCAATTTCTATCATATCTTCTACAAGTGTCTCTCAATACAGGCATTTGTTACAAATGTGAATAAAGTTGGCACAGCATCATTAATTAATCCTACTATGCCATTTTCTGGAGCTTTATTTTTAAAGCAGTAAAATGCTGGGAACAGATAGTACTAGCTACTATTTAAAGAGAGACAGTGGAGTTTCAACCACAATCGACAAGCCTTAGCATTTCAACTCATAAAATTTCTTATAAAATATAAAGAGCAAATTTTTAGGCTTAATTTATCACATACAAAATTATAAAATCCCTATTTCGGGGGTTTCGTTTGAGAAAAAAAAACAATTTGTGTTATTTTGGCAAAATAGCAATGCAAAGCAGAAGTCTCATAAAATTGATAACTAAGTTCAATATTTCTTTTAAAAGCAAAATTCACCAAAATATTCTATAAATTCTATGTTGTTTGAATGTATAAATCGCCTTATTTTCATATGTAAATGTTATTAGTTTCATTTATGAAAAAATCGTGAACTACATCTGATATTATTCTAGGACAGAAAGGTATTTTAAAATGTTTTATTTATTTTTAGGCCTCTCTGCTTTAACAATTTAAATTTAAAGCATTTCACAATATTCGTAAATTACTAACCTATAAAATGTCGAATTGCTACTTTTATAGTACTTTTCAGTAGTAAGTACACAATTCATGTAAATATAAGATAGTGGTGAAATGTTTGTGTACGTTAATCCAACACGACTCTCTCTCTGCCTCACTGAGGAGTAGGCTTAAGATTTTGTACATGTTCATGGCGTCCACTGTCAGCCCTGTCTCTAGTAATATTACCTCAATGGTCCCATTAGTAAAATGCAACTTTTCTGCTTTAAGAGATAAATGAAAAATATTTTTTGTGTTTTAAGCTGCTAATAAAATGCTAATAGTTAATTTTCTCATTTATGCAGTAGTTCGAATTTCCACTGTCAGAGGGCATTGAAAGTCGAAAATAACTAGAAGAACGCATATCGCCTCTGGCGCATATGGGAATCTCGTTTTCAAAGAGAATGAAGTCTTACTTTGCTTACTTTTCACACCTTAAAAGTTTTAATTATGGATGTTCGTGTTGTTTTTCTGCTGCGGTCCCGCCATCCTCAAAGACCATCTACTATGGCTTATAAAATGACAGGCTCGTGTTAGACCTCTGTGTCAAGCATCTTCTTGAGGGATTATTTATTTTTATTTTTTTAATGTATGATGGGGAAAAATGCACAGAGTAGTATATTATTAGTAATTATATAACCATAACAGAATCCACAGCTGAGATCACTAAATATCCGAAGTTTGGATATTTTGTGATCTCCAATGATATAAATTAAAACTTCCTTTGAAAATGCGAATTATATTTGATTAGTATCAACTAAAAAAAATATTTTCAACTATCTCTTAAAACCGTTCTGTTTCCTACCTACCTTGGGCGTATGGGTCAACGCAGTGTTGTCAATGGAATCTTCAAGACTATCACATTCCATTACCAAAATTTCAAATTTCTGACATAGCTACATCCTTTACAATATTCCTTTTAAATATCGGGATTTTTCGATTTTTTTCCACCGTTAGAGGGCGCAATAATTGCTTCTGGGAGATTCGGAAAATGCAAATTGTAATATTTCATCAATACCTGTCCAACCGAAAAAGAATTTTTAATTTATCTCTAAAAACGTACAATTTTCTGTTAAAATATAAAAATTACATTCTCCCCTCCCCCTTTGTTTAAAGGGTCAAGTGGTTGTTGCCAATAATAACTTCGTAACTTTTGCATTTCAACACCAAAATTTCAAATTTCTAACATAACTACATCTTTTGGTTATGTTCGTTTGGTATTTTGGAATTTTCTACTCTTTCCACCGTTAGAGAGCACAGTTATAACTTTTAAGAGATTCGAAAAATGCAAATTGCAATATTTCATTAATACCTGCCCAACACCAAAAGAATTTTCTATTTTTCTGCATAAACAAAAAAAAAATCATTGTCTACAGACGGATAGACAACGAAGCGATATTATTAACTCTTTTTTTTTTTTTTTAAAAATGCCCTAAAATTTACCTTTTTTTCTTAACCGTTTTCTAAAGTGCTTGCAATCATGAACACTAAAATCTGTATCAAACATGATCTGCCCTTTTCCGGAATCCATAGGTACAATGCATTACCATTCAGCTATGCACGCTAAACAATCCGAGCGACCACAAAACATGGCGTCCAATTTTGAGATGGCCAACTTCTACTAGGGCCTCTAGGTGGGTCGCAGGTGAGTTTGTCAGAAATTATTTGTTTAAAAATTTTTGTTAGAGAGTATATGTGACCGAAATAATGAATATTTAGAATGGAAAGGAAAGGTTCCTGACACTCTTGTTTTGTCTATACTTTGAAACGAAGCTCAAAATATCAACAAACCTAACAACCACTCGGCCACTCCTAATGGAAAATATTTACTGTTTAACTCCTTTACACATTGCATAATATTTTATCATGCAGTATTTTGTTTTATGTCGAAATGAATATTTTGTTTTACTAGTTTTTCGAAAGAATAGTTGCTATTAAAAATAACATACCTGTTGCCAGTTTTATTACTTTATTGAATATTTAACCGTATTATTTATTCAGGAAAGCACCAGGTCGGTATTTCTACACAAGTCAGACCAATAAAACGGAGCCACGGAAACTTTCAGTGCGTTGTCCAGATGGAAATTTTTGACATTGGTAGATGTGCAAGAGAAGGGTGGCTAATGTGTAGTACTTGAGTAAAATAATATTGAATCGAATGAGTAGGTTTCTGGCTATATTTGTAGTTAGTTTCTGAAGTGGGCGAGTTGGAAGTTTTTTGAACAGGAAGGGTGGTGAGTGGTAGTTATCAGTGTAATGTTTAATTGCTTGTGCAATAATTAGGTTAATTGATAGTTTTAGGTAAATTTATCAGAACCTTGCATAAAAAGACATGGTTGTCGAATATATTTATGTGATCAATGAAATTTGCCTGGGGAAATACATGAAAATGAAATATAAATGTGCACTTCATGTAGTGTTTAAACATAAACGCATGTTTTAGAAATCGGTTCATCCTAAGTTCTTTAATAAGTAAATAGTAGAAGAAAATGCATTTCGAAGTCTGTATATATGATGAAATAATTGTATTTCTGTATTTTTATATTAAAAATGCTGAAACTTGATTTGCTGTGAATAAGAAATTTTAAACCTTAAAAAAAAATAGATATTTCAGAAAGAAATACAAGGGTAATCCAGGGTATGCAACCATTTAACCCTTTAACACACGAGAATGTTTAGGCATAGAGAGTAACAAAGACAGAGATATTACTATTTGCACTAGTCAATTTCAAATTTTGTCCGTTATGTGTATTAAAGGTTAAACTAGAAGTGAGCCCATATGCACTCTCCAATTAAAAATCCCTCAAGCAGCTGCTAGCCACAGAGGTTTGACAGGAGCCTGCCAGTTTATAGAACACAGAAGGTCTGTGAGGAAGGTGGTACCTCTGCAGAAAACATTTCTATGCTTTACCCTGGGCTTGAACCCAGGTCCCTTTGATCAATAGCCAAGCATGCTAACCCTTCAGTCACATGATAGTGACAATGAAAGTAATTAAGCAGTGCTTTCCCATGTAGCTCTCATTTTTATATATTATGAGTGTATAAAAATTGTAAACATTCGTCTTTTCTCACTCTTTTTACTCCAATTCACAGTAATCTTATTCTTTTTGCACACATATGAGAAAGTAAAACCATATTCTAATGGCCTTCCATCCTACAAAATAAAATAAAAGTTTGAAAAATTAACCCTGATCTTGACAGTCTATAAAGAAAAAGGCAGACCAGCAGTTTTGATTGCCTAGCTATCCTACTGTTTCCATGCAATATAATGTGCAATATAATGCATAGCCTCTGTAACTAGATGTGTACCAATTTGCCAGTGTCGCCGTTAAATGCTTGGCAACATGTAAACAGGTTTCTGCCGCAAGAGGGCAGTAGCTACAGGTGACAGCATCACATGCTCTTGTATAAGGTAAATATAAGGTCTGTATAAGGTAAATTGAAAAGAGATATATTAGCTAGGATTATATGTTTTCGGCTTCTTAGAGAAAATTACAGTAAACTTGAGAAATATACAAATTGGTGGTTGGTTTTCAAGATACATCAATTGTTATTGATCCCAAATAGAAACTACTCGTATTGCACCTCTTGCAGAACAATTACAATGAAACATTAAAATTTGAGTAAGGTGACCCAAAAGAAGTAGTGAATTCAGTTAAACAAAGTTACCTCTGTGGCAAGCAGCTACTTGAGGGGGTATTTATTTTAATTTTTTTATACAATGTATGATCATACTTGAAATATTTCTGCTTAAGCAACTGAGAAATATGTATGTAAATATCTCATTATTTCATATCCTTGTTATGAATGTCAAAACTTGTTCTGCCATATGTAATCCGATAACCCATCATAATCAGATATTTACGAAATAAAATCTTAAGTGGGAAGGACATCTGAAATTTCCTCAATTACGTTCTCCCCCTTTTTTCGTGAAAAGAGGAAATTTTAACATATTGTTTTTCTTCTCCAGACTAGAGGATAGAAGTTATAAATTTTTTTTTTGCTCTCTAGTGATAAAAGTAAAGTGGAAACAAAAAAAACCTATATTTTGATAGGTGCCATAAAATGTGAACAATATACATAAAATGTAATGGAAATTTCTATTGATTGTTAATCAAAATTGAATGATTGTCGTTTACTTTTCAGAAAACATTTTTTTAATTACATTACTTTTTAAAGAATCTACCAATAATTTTACAGGACTGCTTCAATAAAAAATGCAATTTTACATTCTATGTTAATGAATTTAAAAATGTTAAGATAGTAGAAGCTAAATGAGTGTACAATTCCTCCAGACCTATAGTGTAATTGAAATTTAGATATTAATCAAAATTAGGCTCAGATGTAGAAAAAAAGGAGAGGAAATAGGGGTGGGTACAAGAAACTCAGTCAAGAGAGGGAAAAAATTAAATGGGCCAAGAGACTGGATTTTCATTCCAGTATGACTTTTCCCGTCTTTATGAGTTTAATAAACTTTTGCCTCTGTTACCATTACTGTCATTCTTAAAAAGGATAGGGCTAAATGCACATCCCTCCCCCAATCCTTCCCTGTTCAAAATAATAAGGAATCATGTTCATTTTTTTGAGAACTTTAATATGAAATTCATAGCAGAAAAACAGTTACAACTTTATCCAACAAATTCCATTAATTATACCTTTATTGTATTTTTTTTCTATATGCTACCAAATTATTGGAGAATTTCCCTGTCGGGCAAATGTGAAGCAAATTTCAAAGCTTTGTAAGTCTTAAAATCGGTTTTCACAAGAAATATTACTGAAGATAAATTTAAAGATATTCATTAAGTCTACCAAAATCTTGAATTTTATTACCGTATTATCTTTTATGATAAAGGCATGGTTCCTAAGGATTTTACCAGAGCTATTGTTATCCCTATTTTCAAAAAGGTGATCGTAGTTCTTGTGATAACTATAGGGATATCAGCCTACTCTCTGTTCCAGGGAAAGTTTTTTGCATAACTGTGCGTAATAGAATTAATAATCTGGTTGACAGTCAATTGCGTGATGAGCAATGTGGATTCAGAAGTGGTAGGGGATGTGTGGATCAGATATTTTCATTTAGGCAGATTCTTGAGAAATGTTTAGAGTTTCAAAAACCTTTGGTTGCTAGCTTCGTTGATTTCAAGAAGGCTTTCAACTCTGTTGATCATCATAATTTGTGGTTGATTGTGAGATCATTTCGTATACCAGACAAGTTAGTTAACATAATGAAAGCTCTCTATAATAACACTGAGTCGTGTGTGAGAGTTGGTAAGGCTTGTAGCAATTGGTTTAGCATTACTTCTGGTGTTCAACTTTTATCCCTTTGTCTTTTTGTTTGGTGCAATATAGCCTTCACTGCTCTTGCACCAAAAAAACCCAAACAACGAACCAACAAACATAAAAAGATTGAGGGAATTAAATTCTCAATCACCAAAATATTGATGCCTATTAACTACTGCACACATCTCACCACAGCTAAAAAAGATTTCATTATTTAGATATCCTTTAGAAATTTGTACTAATACAACATATTCTTTGATAAACATAAAGTAAAAATCCAATGCAAAAAAAAAATACAAGACTGAAAATAAACTTTTTTCAGTTACCAAGTTTTGTAAACAATCATGGGAAAATATAGAAGCAATTACAAAATAGTACATACTTTTAACACGTACCAAGAAATTATTCATAATGCATTATGCATAAACTCTTACTTTATTAAACCCAAACTTAAAGAAGCCTGAAAAACAGGTAAAAAATGTGCTGAAGGTAACTCTAAAAATTCACACAAAATTATTATGAAAAAATATTTTCTGTATAGAGTGAATTATTCAATGATGGAGCTTTCAACTGAAATGGTATAATAAATGCAACAAGATGTAATTGTATTAAGATTATCGGATGGAGATACAAAGAAAAAAATGTCAATATATAATTCTCTTGCAGATAAGCTGCCAGTGTAACATAACGATTGTTGCTGAAGATTAGTGAAAATATTTTTCAAATAGTTTAATTGGTACTCCGTTGGTGGTGGCTGGTATGATTTTTGTTTCTAAATGTGTGTGTATAATTTAGAACCAAAATATTTTCCATAATGTTATATGATGGTGGTTAAAGGTTGACCAGGACTTTTTATTGAACTCGCTCCATGTTCTCTACCGATTGCAACAAAATCCGTGTGATAAATGCACTGCATGACATTGAAATTGCTCCACTCAGAAGGTGTGAAGGGATAGGGGTGAAATGTAGCACATACATAGCAATATATATTGTCATACCATGATTTAATTTGCAGCCACTTATAGTGGTTAGAAGATGAGATGATACAGCATAATGTGACAACCTCAGCAGATGGTTAAACCATTGGGAATGGCAATACAGGCAGCAATGCAGCGTGGCATGGAGTCATACAGTCGATGGATATGATCCTGAGGAATTGCACATCAAGTAGCATTGACTTGCTCCCATAATTTGAGATTCTGCGCCTGCTGGTGAGAGGATTGCACATGTTCAATGTGGTCCCACAGATTTTCTATTGGAGATTAATCTGGAGATCGTGCTGGCCATGGCAATACTTGAACATGTTGCAAACATTGTCTGGAGACCCTAGCAGTGTGTACATGGGCATTGTCATGGTGGAAAATGGGCTGCTGCGTGCCTCCCAGGAATGGTAACAAAACTGTCTGCAGAATCGCGCTAATGTGTTGTGCAGCTGTCAGTGTTCTCATGATGTGGACAAGAGGTGACCTGCAGTCATATCCAATAGCACCCCATATCATTATGCCTGGCTGATGGGCAGTGTGCCGGTCATGAACAAAAGCTGGATCTGTCCTCTCAGCAGGTTGTCGCCATACACAGACCCATTGATCATCAGCACCCAGACAGAAATGGGATTCATCACTAAACACAACAGTGTTCCATTCGTGACCGCAGTTTGCATGACTTTGGCACCAAGTCAGATGAGTGCTGCAATGGTTTGCAGTCAATGGCAGTCAACATAACGGTTGCCTAGAGTGCAGGTGTGCCTCGTGTAATATTTGGTTTACTGTTTGGGTTGTTATGGGGATGTCCATGGCTGCTGACACAGCCCATTGAATATCACCTGCAGTGCTCTGTGAGCATGTTTAGCAATGCACCTATCAAGCCATACTGACATCTGATGGATGACATCATTCCCTCTGCGATGCATGCTAGAACCTTCATTTCGCCACTGTTGCCAACAGTGTCCAACAGTTCATGCATCCCAATGAACATGGGCAGTGACTCAACATGTCCATCAGCTTCATATAGACCTATAATTCTTCCTCTCTCAAAAGCATCCAAATGGTGTAAACCTGCCGACGGCATGTACCAGGCATTTTCGGCCTTCACTGAACATTTTCCAAGCGGAACCACCTAATCTCAACTGTTTGCACGACTTCCACCTGCATAAACACAATACCACCCCTGTTCCTTCTTGCACCTTTTATCTCTTGAGCCACACATGTCATTCGTTCCGAATTATCATTTGCATGTCTCAACTACACACACCTACCCTTCTATTTGCATGTTTGTATGACATGTCCTTCTGGGTGGGGCACTTTCAATGTTGAGCAGTGTATATGTGAACCTGACCTTCATGCCAGTAGTGGTTTTGTTCATGTATGTCCTGCGAGGTGCACTGTGGGAAGCATGGAGTCTATAGAGGTGTCAGTGAGTATGGAACAACATTGTATTATTAAATTTTGAGAAGGTGAAACCTGCTGAAATTTTACGAAGATTGCAAGCACAGTGCGGAGATAAAACGCTGTCAAAGGCAAGTGTCTACAATTGATGCAACAAGTTTTCTGAGTGCCAAGTAGGAGTAGCAAATGAATCGCATGGGCATGTGTCGGCTACTGCTATGACCAAGGTGAGCATCGATCATGTGTAACAGGCTATTTTGGAAAACAGGAGAGTAAGGGTATGTGATACAGCTGCAATAGTCAACATTAGTGTTCATAGTGTGGAAAAAATCAACAGACACCTGCTGTTCAGAAAAGTGTATGGAAGTTGGGTACCAAAGGCATTGAAATTTAATCAAAAGTTGTTTCATGTCACCATTTGCACAGAGCTTTTGTTCTACTTTAAGTTTGAGGGAGATACATTTCTGCAGCAGATTGTGATCAGTGATGATACTTGGGTTCAATATTTTACTCCAGAAACCAAGTGGGCCAGCTGTGAATGGTGACACAAGGATTACCCATGGCTGAAGAAATTCAAGGCAGTGCCATCTGCAGGAAAGCTAATGGCTGTTGTATTTCAAGATGCAGACAGTACTCCTGTTGGATTTTCTTGCAGGGGAACAACAATGAATGTACAGTACCCTTGTAAAAGAGAAGCTTGAACCTGCCATCCACAAGAAGAGAGCAGGAAAATTGTCGAAACGGTCATCTTGTTGCATGACAATGCTAGGCCAGACACAGCTCATTTGAGAAGGACAGCTGTGGTATCAATGGGCTGGGAAATACTCGGCCATCCCCTCCACAGTTTTGATTTGGCAGTGATTTCCACCTGTTCGGAACATTTAAGGAGTATTTAGGAGGGGAGAAATTCACTACAGAAGAACAAGAACAGGAATTTGTCCTACAGTGGCTACAACAGCAAACCAAATCCTACATGGCTGGAATACAGTATCTTCCATGGAGATGGGATAAGTGTGTTAATGTTAAGGGAGAGTACTTAGAGAAGGACACATAGTGTGGTAAGTGTATTCCTATTTGCTTCTTTTGTACAAAAAAAAGTCCAGGTTAACCTTGAACCACCTATAACAATAAATTATGCTATAATATAATGTGTTTCGGCAGTGTTACTAAGTTTATGTTTAAAGTCGAATTCATGTTCTTTAATTCTGTCTTCCAGTTGTCTTTATGTAGGGGTTAACTTGTATATTTATTTTTGTTTCCTAATTCATTTTCTGAATTTTGAAATTTTATTTGGTAGTAGTCACCTCTGGTGGGAGGTGGTAGTCTTTCTCTGTCATTTATGTTATTCTGATTAACATAATATTAAAATACTATTTATTTTGATTTTTTGTAAAATTGATTTTAGTGTATCAGTTAATGAACCATAATTTGAGAATATCATGGTATACTTAATGATTTCTGCTGTTGGTTGGATCTAGTTGTCTTTTAAACATTTATATTTTAACATTTTGTAAATTTTATCCATATATTTTACCATATAACCTGTTTTTTTTTTTGCCCTATTTTAAAAATATATTGGATCTCATTTATTAAGGCCTCATTCACTGAGCAGGAGTATTCAGATCTTATAAAATACGTTGGAAACTGTTTTCTTAGTTACTTGCAGTGCTTTTTTTCTGAAAAAAAAGGTGTCTGTACTCACCATGAAGATGTTATTACATCAACTTTCACATTTTTAACATATTCTCCAATATACCCTCGTCGTCTCTAGATCGCTTCTTGCTTTTGGTATCAATTGCAGAATGATGAACTCGGAGCAGCCACGAGTTCACATATTTGCTAGGGTTGAACTGAGTGAGAGGAGGTCCTACTATCCTGAAGAACATCAGTGCAGAAGTTGTCCGCACAAGCAGGGATGAACTAGATGAAGTTAATATAAGATTCATCTGAGAGAAACCCTCACATTCACTGGAAGATACTGCAGTTGTGCCCAAAGTGTGCTTTAGAGGAAGTAGATGTCCGGGACTTTGTTTTCTTGAAGATATTCACGGAACCCACTAACTGCTTCTTTCATTTAAGCGATATTTGCGTTCTAACTTTTTAATTTCAGCTTCACCAAATGTCAGATGCTTCCCAGATTTTCTGGCCAATACTTGAAATCTAAAATCAGCACATTCAGGCAAATCAGCATCATCTCCTTCAAGCAGACACTTTCCAACAGCTTCTTTCAGACTTTTATAGAAAGCAGATGAATTTATTGCAGGACTGTCTTTCATTTTTGTGCAGCTCAATCCCTTTGAATTTCATGTTCTTCTGACTTTGAAGAAAAATACTGTAGTACGACCAGGATTTTCAATTCTTTCTTCAAAAAGTTGAACTGTATTCTTTATCTTCCTGCCTGCTTTGTACAAGTCAATATTTCTTTCTTGTAAATCTAGACTTAGTTCACTAAATTCTTGGAGAACATCACACATAAGGCCCAAATCAAGAACAAACTTGCATGATGTTATTTTTCTTAAAAGGTCCTCATAAAGACAGTGATCTGTTTTGCTTATTCTGCTGTCTTCTTTTGCCTCCTGAAAGTGATGGACGAGGGCTTCAAAGTCTTGCCACACTACAGAAACAGTGCAAAATTTGTGACTTATCATTCTTAGGTGAAGCATAATAAGTCACATAAAGTTTGTCCATGAAACTCTTTAAGCGATTTGCTCCTGCCACACTGTTCACTGTGTCATTAACAGACAATTCAAGGCGATGACTAGCACACATCCAGAAAATAACACTAGGAAACTTCTCTTGCATTAGCCCACTTACACCATTACACACACCAAACAACACGGCTGCACCATCACAGGTTACAGACAATAAATACTCCTTTAATTAATCTTCAGATAATTCTAAACACACAAGATGACTAATTAAAGAGTTTAGAATTCCTCTAGCAGTTACATCTGCTAATTCGATCAAATCTAGCAATAGACTCGCAGGAGCTGAAAGTTCAGGAAGAACTACACGAACAATAACAATCAATATTGTTCTGTTACTCACAGTTGTTGATTCATCAATAAGTAATGATATTTTGTTCTTGGAGTTCACTATATTATCTATTAATGTTTTTCTCATTTCATTTGCAATATGGCTCACAATGTTAATGCAGGCATTTGCAGAATGAAGAATATATTCCATGTCTAGGCCATTAAGTTCCTTTAAATTTATTTTGTCTTCAAAGTTGTTAAATGATTGATTTTTCCTCGCAACTTTGTAAGTGGTTCGAAACACTTTTCCTGTTACGTCTTTATTATGAGACAAAGTATTTAGGAAAACTTGCTCAAATGTTTCGATTTTTGCTTCAGATTTTATTTTTTTGGCACGCTTTGTGCGCTTGCATTCTCCTTATGATCGTAAATCTTTTTTCTTAATGACATTAACTGTTGTTTGCGAGATTCTCCAAAATGACTGATTTTACCATTTGCCCTTTCCGCTGAAAATTTCGTTCCCATCTGTTTATCGATGGCAAGACTTCCGATATCACGACACATTTTACAGCCCAACATTTTATTCTTGACATACAGCCACTCGTTTCTCTCACAGAAGTCATTTTTCTGCAAAAGTGTCTAGCATTCAGGCCAATCATTATCAGAATCTGTTTCCTTTTGACCATGTGGATCTTCAGTCTTGGTTTGGTGATTCTCTTCACCAAGTGTATTTTTGGTGCTAGTTTTCTGTTTTACAGGATCACAAGTAGATTCAACAATTTCTGCTTCTTCAGCTTTCCTTTTTTTACTCATTGAAATAAAGTAACTACTTATTTTACTCATTTTGAACAATGATTGCACTGACTTAACTTAGATTAATCCAAAACTCAAGTGAACACCTGCGAACACCTGCCTGTTGCAGAGTGGATATAGAACTGATAAACTGATATTGGAAGCAATTGGAAACGAACACAACTTCCTGTTTCTGGCCATATCAACCTATGAAACAGGAAAGCAGGGTACCAACTTATGAGTAATCAAAACTGAAAATTTAATTCGTGAACACTACCATCTACCGAAATATTTATAATACATTTTGCTTCAATAAATCGCAAATTTTTAAAAACTTATGAAAAAAGGTGTTGGAAAAAACAGCGATATGACATCAAATGAATGCAACATAATTAATAAGCAATTTATTTCACAATTATCACTAGAAGATTTATGTCTCCTGTGTTGCAGCAAGAGATGCGAAAATACAGGTTTCCATCAAAGGCCAAAGCTATTTTCTCACTATGCTCAGCCAAAAAAAAAACTAACGTTGGAACTTTTTTGCCAAATAACTAATGAAAGGAATTATGGCATGATGTATACCAAATTAATCAGCATTTAATTCTGGATTTTCTGAAAATCAAGTATTTAACAAAAAAGACTTTTATTTTAATAGGACTTTTTTAAAGTCATGTAGTAAAAAAATGCATCTGGCAACACAAAAATTTATTTAAAAATAATAGACAGAAATGATTACAATGCCAAATGAATAGAATGAAATTGAAACACATGAATTGAATGAAAAATTATGAAATGAAAAATATTTACTTAAACCCAAAATAATTAATTTTTTTGTTATTCAGAAATATATAGATATTTCTGAATAACAAAAAAAATTACTTTTTTTGGTTTTAAGTAAATATTTTTCTTGGTAACATACTTTGAGAAAATTCCAGGCTTTTAGCCAATTGTGCTGAGTCAGATAAACAAGTCAACTTTACAATTAAAAAAAAATAACAAATCAATGGAAATAGGTCATGTTATATACCAAATTAAACAGAATTTAATTACGAATTTTATGAAAATAAATAATGTAAACAAATTTGCAAGCATATTGATTTTAATAAGCCTTTTTCAATGTAATATGGTAAAAAAAAGATCGCTCTACACAATTAAGGCTTCATTTTGGAAAACCTGCTGAATAAATAGTTAAATTATATATTTATCGAAAGGAAATTTCCTCCTGAATAATATAATATTTAACTTGAAATATGATTTTCATTTCTTTTAATGATTCTTTTCAGTATTGTATATTTTAAACACTGCCAGTGTTATACAGCGTGACCTAGCCTTCTCACATTCACGGGATTTTCTGAACTGGTTATGAAATGGAAAAAAAAAACTTTTTTGGCTGCTTTTTTTACTAAACATTATGAATTTTTTTTTTTGGGTGTTGAAGTTTGGCGATCTTGGCTTAGTGCAGGAAGGTTTGTGCACCAAGGACCAGCGCTTCCCGAAATTGCCCTCCCAAATGATGGCTGATTTCCATAGTAAGGAAGTCTATTTTTGATTCTGTATCCAAGACATTCAATTTCAGAAAACAGTACAAGCTCAAAATATTTTTATTAAAAAAACAAGAAATAATAAAAGAAAAATTACATATAACCTAATGGGATGTTAAATAAAATATCTGAAATAACTTTTAAGCTGGCCTCTGATCTAGCATATCTCGGAAAGATCGATAAATCAGCTGATTGAAGATCGCTAACTAAAGGAAGTAAATATACAGAAATCAATTTGCTTTCATATCCAAGACCTCATTTATTTTCAGAAAATGATACTATATCAAAGTTTTACCGAAAAAGTAAAAAATAAAAAATGAAAATTAACATATAGCCTAATGCAATGTTAAAGTATCCACAGCAATAAGTTGTAGGCCAGCCATACGATAACATAACTATGAAAAAATCAATACTTATCAATCGGCCAAAAGATCGCTAATTTCCAAAAATAAATCTGAAATGAAAACTAAGGTTTAAATATATAAAAAAAAATACAAACTTTGCAAAGAGTATCCAATATGCTGGACCAAAACTGTAAACAACACTTATAGCACACGGAACGGAGATGGCATGTGTCAGCCATCTGCGGCTTGTTTGACTCAGTGAAGCATAACTAATTAAATGCAGGTGCAACCAGGATTTCTAAGAAGGATGTGTTTACTTTCAGTTTTTATTTGAAGGTGGGAAAGATGCATAGAATGCTCTGATAAATGATAAAAATAACTTGGGAATACTGAAATAGGTTTATGACAGAAAAGAGTGTGAAACGGGGGAAAAAAAATTGCGGAACGTATTTTGTAGTTACTTCCAAAATCTAATTGTTTTTAAAAATAGTTTTTTTATTAATTTTTATATTTTCGAAAATTAAAGGAAATATTTGTTGATAATAGTTCAAATCAAACTTGTGAGCTTAAATCAGGTTGTTTCAGCAAATAGAAACATTAACAAGCAAATCAGCAATAGCTTTTAATGCTTCTAAGAAATGGCAATTGGATGGCTTTATAAAATTATTTATATTGTAGTTTAATAAAATATGCATCAAATTAAAAAACAATATTATTTTTTGAAGCCTGAATTATATATTTTTTATAAGTTATATATATAAAAAAATTTACAATGGCAATTTTTATTTAAAAAAAAAATCGATTTTTTTTGTTGTACTAAAAATGTATACATACGTCCTTGGCCTCTCAATTCAGATTCTCCGAATGTATACAGACGATATGGACACTGGAAGGGTTAAATTACCACGTTTTAACTCTACATTTAACCACCTGATGTAACCACTGGTTGGTGGTGGAGATCTGTCGTGGAACAATTTTTAATGTTCAGTTTTAGATTTATTAAGTTGAAGTTCGATGTTCCTCAGAGTGCAACAAATTGTATTATTGTTCTAAACTAAAAATTTAATTAAAGTTGGTGATTGCAGATTCCAATTGTCTTCTTGCAACCTTGGAATCTAAGTTCTAACCATTAGTGAATATAGTGGAATGTGAAGCAGCCCAGAAGCATATGGGTATGTGTAACATTCATTGTATTGTACCATCTGTTGCCATCTTACTAATGTGTAAGATATGCAGCATTATTGTTTGACCTTTTATTGTTAGTGGGATAAACTCTACCTTTTAATCTTCGTAAAACGTCTTTAATTCTTTAAGGTCGGCTCAGTTGATAGTTCACCAGGCTTGTAATCTGCAGTTCTCAGGTTCGAGTCTTGGCTGGGCCAGCATTGAGATCTCTGAAAACTTCCTGCCCTCAGTAAGTAGGGGACACCGATGAGCTAGAAAAGGCTGTCGTCCATCAGATGGGTCTTTATAGTATTTTACTTTTGGTCTTTTATGCTGTTGTTAGTCTTATTTTGTTGTTCATATTATTGCTATTAATGTGGCATACCACAGTCTGAGTTGCAAGGGTACCTTCAATCCCAAATACAATTCTTCGAACCTCCCCCAAACACCCAAATGCTCTCACCCCCCAAAAAAGGATACTTCCTATCTCCTGCTTAAATATCACTAAAAGTTTTTAAGCATTGGAAGCACTATCATTATAAGTTAAAAGTTTTTTGCTGTCTTGTTCAAGAAAAAAATGATTTATAAATTGTGAGCATTTTGAACAAATTGTATAAACATCAGTAATGTTTTATTTCCAGTTACGTATACAGAAAATTCCCTGACCTTTGATTATAAGTGGTGCAAGGAGATATTACCCTTGTTCTAGGTGACTTCAATGCCAAAGTTGGTACTAACTCTGACCTTTGGGGAGGAGTAATAGGCCCTTTTGGTATTGGTAGCTGCAAATGTAATGGGCAACGTCTCCTACAGGTAAGTAAACTCAATGGATTCAGAATAACTACCACTTATTACAAATACCGTGACATACATAAGTACACATGGGTTTCACCCGACGGGCTGCCTAAGAATGATTGATTATATATTAATTAACAGCAAATGGGCTAGTTCTGTTAGGAATACCAGGTCATATAGGGGAGCTGAAATTGGATCTGACTATTACCTTGTTAAAAGTGTCTTGCATCTTAAACTTAAAAAGTGTTGTGCTAGAGTTAAAAAATTTATTTTTAATACTGAAGCTCTGAAAGACCCAGTTATAGCCAAAGCTTACCATGATAGGTTACTTAGTCATCATGACAGTCATGGTTTGTTTACTACTGAAGTTGAGGAAGAATGGGACCATTTTAAACTGGCTTTTTTGGAAACTAACAGTACTCTTTTAGGAAAAAAGGAGCAGAGGAGGCAGAATTATTTGATTGATAAGGCACTTGAGCTTATTTCAGAAAGAAGGAATTGCAGGAATGTCTTTAATCAGTACCCTACTAGTCCTAATAGAAAGGATTACAGAGAGCTTAATAAATGTGTAAAAGATCAGTTAGGTAATGATAAGAATCTTTGGCTTGATGGCTTGGCTGACAAAGCCGAGGAAGCAGTTAGACAGCACAACAGTAGAGAGCTGTACCAGATAGTTAATGTTTTGTGTGGTAGAAAACGAACAGGTATACAGGGATTGAAGGATAAACCAAGTAAGGTTATAGAAGGTGAGGATTCTGTCATGGCTAGGTGGGCTGAGCATTTCAGTGATATTCATAACAATGCGGTTAGTTCTATTCCCATTGTTTGCAATGATGATAGATGCATTGGTGGCTTTAATGTTGACCCTATAATACAGTCTGAAGTTATTTTGGCTGTTTGTAAACTTAAACTACATAAATCCCCAGGGGTCGATGAAATTACTACGGAAATGCTTAGAGCTGGGAATGTTTCGGTTACCACTTGGATGACTGAAATTCTGAATATCTTTTATGATAAAGGCATGGTTCCTAAGGATTTTACCAGAGCTATTGTTATCCCTATTTTCAAAAAAGGTGATCGCAGTTCTTGTGATAACTATAGGGATATCAGCCTACTCTCTGTTCCAGGTAAAGTTCTTTCCATGATTCTGCTTAATAGAATTAAGAATCTGGTTGATAGTCAATTGCGTGATGAGCAATGTGGATTCAGAAGTGGTAGGGGATGTGTGGATCAGATATTTTCACTTAGGCAGATTCTTGAAAAATGTTTAGAGTTTCAGAAACCTTTGGTTGCTAGCTTTGTTGATTTCAAAAAGTCTTTCGACTCTGTTGATCGTCATAATTTGTGGTTTATTGTGAGATCATATGGTATACCTGACAAGTTAGTTAACATAATGAAAGCTCTCTATGATAACACTGAGTCGTGTGTGAGAGTTGTTAAGGCTTGTAGCAATTGGTTTAGCATTGCTTCTGATGTTCGACAAGGGTATATTTTGCCCCATTTTCTCTTTAGCTTGGTTATTGATTATGTTATGTGAAATTCACTTCAAGGGAAAGATTTTGGCCTTAAATGGACTGAAGATACAAAAATTTCTGATTTAGATGATGCTGATGATTTAGCCCTTTTGGCAAATGATGTTGATGAGATAAACTCTTTCATTCAAGCTGTTGATGAAACTGGTAGTAGAGTACGTTTGGTTATAGACAGAGAGAAAACTAAAGTGATGAAAATTGGTCAGGCAGGTTGTGATTCAGTTAATCTGAATAGTTGCAGTCTTGAGTAGGTGTCACAGTTTAATTATCTTGGGAGCTATGTAACAGATACTAGTGATGTGCAGCATGAGATTAGCAGACGAATAGGGATTGCTGCCGGGACTTTTAAGAATCTATGGATAGTGTGGAGAAATAGGCGTATACATCTAAAGACTAAAATTAGACTGTATAATAGTTTTTCTTTCTAGGGTTAGTTATGTTAGTGAAACTTTTACAATTTGTAAACAAGATATCAGGAAACTAGATGCTTTTGATTCCAGATGCTTATGCAGTATCTTGGGCATTAGGTGGTTCAACTTTGTAACTAATGATGAGGTTAGGCAAAGGAGTTTGCAACCTCTTTTAAGCAGCGCTGTGAAGAGAGAGACTCCGTTGGTTTGGCCATGTTGCCCGTATGAATAATTATAGATTGGTGAATAGGGTAATGAACAGTGTGCCTAAAGGCCTCAGAAAGAGGGGGAGACCTAGGATGCGGTGGCCAGACAACGTCAGACAGGACCTTATTAGAATGTAGCCCATGGCTGCTTGAGGAGGAGGAGGAGGAGGAGGATGGTGCAAGGTGGCATAATTGGTAACATATCAAATTCATAACCTCCGTTTGGAATATTTGAGTTCCAACAGTGCCAATCTTGAGATTTTTCTCTATTTGTCCTGTCTTAACAGCAGTGAGAAAGAACACACTGACAGATTTGAAAAGGCAACTTTATATTACATGAAGCATTAAATGATGTCCCAGAGTACAAGTATGCCATACTTCCCATATTGAAAAATAGATTGGATAGACTTCTGCCTCTAACAGCTGTTCAGTTGGTCCTCTAACAACAGCAATGTTCTGAGATTTGTGGTATAGTGATTTAACCCGTTTTTAATTTAAAATTATATTTGGTGTAAAATAAAAATGTTTGTTCATACTTCCAGAAATGGTTTAAAAACAGTATTTTTGAGTATTGATGTATACAGGTAATTTTGTGAATATATTAATTTTAAAAACATTAACAGTTACTCAAATATAAAGCTTACTTGCCTTTAAAATTTGTTTTCAGTGCTTGGGATCAGAAAAATGAGAGCTGCTTTAGTGAGCTTAGGCAGCATTTTGCTGACAACAGCAGTTATTGGAAATGCATATTATCAGAAGAAACAGTTTTACCCTTCTGTTGTGTACATTACAAAATCAAATCCCAGCATGGCTGTAAGTATATTAACTTTATCATATTCAGAGTTTATTCATAGCTTCATCTGATGTTTTCAAAGTTAATTCAAGTAGTAATCAAAAGTGTTTGGAATTTTTGATACGATATTTGTATGTCCCAACAGTTCTAAAATGGTCTTAAAATAAATCACAATAGTTGTTTGTTTTATAAATTTTCTAAAATTTTCTCCTTTATAGTAATCTCTTTGCACCAAAAAATTATTAACAGCGCTGCTTGAGGGGCTATTATTATTTATTTTATTATTGCTGAAGTGAAGATTGAGTTCTTGAAGCAACTTCGGTTGTCATTTTCAGGAATATTGCTCATAAGCTCTTGTCAGTCCATTAATGACTTTTTAGCTGTGAGAACAGATAAAGTTCAGTGGTGTGATATTTTGGATGAATATGTGCATGATAGTAAATAGTTTTTGCCAGCAAAGCAAAATGTAATTTTCATTCATTGCTCATCCATCTCAGACCGAACCAAGCTCCTGCAATGATTATCAGTGGGGAAGTGTTGCATGTACTGTGATAAGAATGAATGTGGCACAATTTGCTTGGACACTGAAACTGCTTTAGATATACACAGGGAAGGGAAATATATAACTCCCAATTAAAAGGAAGTAAAAAATCAATCATGAACAAGTATGTTTTTTTAATATACCAGGGATGACCAACCCTTTTCTGCCACATTATGCATTGCTAAATGTATTGCATTCCAGACAGGGTAAATTGAATTTGGAAGAGCAAAAGAAAGGTGTGTGATAAGTGTGGCCACACCTGTCTTGTACAGTATTCTAATTCCATGAAAAAGGTTAGTGTTGTTAATTTATGCAAAAGTATATTATGAAAATTTTGTTATTTCTAATATGTTGATAGTATTGCTTTAACCCTAGAAGTGCCAATCTCCAAATTCATCATTGCATATCATCCATATACTATAGTGGTGCTGTCAATGTTTTAAGTAGGAAAAACTGTTTGCAGCATCAAATGTGTTAAAAATTCCATTACAGAAGCAATGTGGCGATAATCAACAGGATTAATTGAAGCTTTAATGTCCAAATCTCATAAGATCCATGATTATGCATTTGTGTTACTACTTTAATTTTTGAAACAATGGGAATGAAGAAATACACCTGACATATTAAAACATATTAAAAAAAAGTCTATGAAGTTAATGTAAGTTTACACTTAACAGAAGATATTTGCACTGAAGAGCCAAAACATTAAGACCCTGCCTAATATGATGTTGATCCACCACTTGCTAACAAAACAGCTCTTACCCATGAGGCATGGATGCTACAAGATTTCTAAAGGTATTTTGTGGTATCTGGTACCAATACATTACCAACAGATCCTTTAACTCTTGTAAGTTACATGGTTGAGCTGCCACAGATCAGATATGCTGTTTCAATGCGAACTACAGATGCTCGATTGATGTCTGGAGAATTGGGGGGCCAGGGCAATACCTGGAAGTCTTCCTCATGTTCCATGAACCATTCTCAAACAATCTGGGCAATGTGGCAGGGTGCATTATCCTGCTGAAAGAAGGCACTATTAGAGGGGAATACTGTTGCCACGAAAAAGGATGTACCTGGTCTGCAGTGATGTTTAGGTAGGTGGTAAATGTTGTAGTTTCCTGCACATGAATGACTGTACCCGGGGTTTCCCAGCAGAACATTGCCCAAAGCATTACACTTCCTCCACTGGCTTGTTTTCGTCCCATGGTGCATCCTGGTGCCAACACTTCCCCAGGTAAATGACACACACCTACCCCGGTCATCCACATGGTGCAACAGGAAACGAGATTCATCAGACTAGACAACCTTCAAATCATTCAAGGTTCAGGTTTGATTTGTGCTCATTGTAGTCGCTTTCGATGGTGAACTAAGGTTAGCATGTGCACTTGGAGCAGCCTGCGGCTATGCAGCCCGATTTTCAGCAGGGTTTGATGTTCTGTGTGTTGTGACATTACTCCTGTCACCAGCATTCAAATTACAGTCAAGTTGCACCACAGTATCCCTTCTGTTGGCTAGTACCATAAGGGATAGCCTTCACTCACTTCTAGCATTGATGAGCCGTGGTCTGCCCACACCTTGCTGGCAGTTTGTAGTTTTTCTCTCCTCGGACCACTTTTTAAAGGTACTAACTACTGCTGACTGTGAGCACCCCATAGGCCTTGCCATTTCGTAAATGCTCTGTACCAGTCTTCTGGCTATTGCAATTTGGCCTTTGTCAAACCCACTTAAGTCCTCTGCCTTTCCCATCTGAAGAACAAGAATAACACTGATTAACAGAGCTCAGTATCAGGTGTTATGCCAATTTCATGACCTTCACATGCTCTGTCATTTACCTGCAGTTTCTTCGATTTGTATAAAATGCGGTGATCATAATGTTTTGGCTCTTTGGTGTATAATCTTATGGATAATTTAACTTTTATATCTATATTATAGCTGCCATGAGGAAAGCCAGGATCTTGAATTTGGCACTATGGATTTAATAGTTTATTGGATTTTATATAAAATACAGGCATAATCCTCATATATTGCCATTTTTTAGTTTTAGCAGGTAAATAATTGCTTTTGGATATACCCTGAAGCACATAAGATGAGTTACACACTGGCTTTCCCTAAACACTGCTGTTGTTATTTAAGGAAATTGAACAAAAAAGGAAAATATCTCCAGAAATCTTTTTTAAAATTTAACTAAAATTTCAATGGATATTTAATATTACATGTTGCAAATGTATTGCATAGTTTCCAGTCCCAGCTGGGTCAGCATTATAACAATATAGAGATTTGTCTCCACAAAACTCACCACCCTGCCCACAGTCAGTAGAGGACACTGCTGGGCTTGGAAAAGCCACTGTCCCTTAGATGTGACTTTAAGCCATGGCTCTGTATGTGGGAGAGTCATATCCTGTGCATTTTGAAGAACACACTGAATGGCCTTGACCAGAGGCTACCATCTCTCTCCCAACAGCTGTTGGTCCCTTCCCCCCCAACCTTCTGAGTCCTTGGGGTCCTTGTGACCTGGCCATTTAGCCCATTGTGTGCAAAAAAGTGCTGCTCAGAGGTAAAACCCAACCCAAAGCCACCCATGTTGAATTTGTAGGAGCAAAAAAAGATGCCACAAGTTTTGTCACACCTACTTTGTCCAGTATCATAGTCCTAGTTCCATGAGAAAAGTTAGTCTTGTGAATTTATGCAAAAATCAAAATACTTTTTGACTGAAATTTTTCAAAAGAAATAATTGACTAAAACAATTGGCGCAGTTCAAAATTAAAAAGGTCTCTCACTACATCCCAATAATGATTGACTAGACTGAAACTGCTTTCTTCAATGGGAGTATCACTATCAGTGGCTGCACTGACCTGACAGATATTTGAATTAAAGAATATATTGGAATGCATGTCCAGTTATAAAATTAAATTTTTCCATTAAAGAATATATTGGAAAAATTTTCCAGTTATGAAAAATATAGCCCATTGCTGATATTGAGGTTAACATTATTTAGTTAAAAGTATGATTTCCCCTAACAGCAGTACAGCTTGCACAATAAGCTCTTATGTTTCTAATAAGGTTATCCAACAATGCAGAGGACAGCAAATTTCACACCTCTAGAAGAGCATTTCTCAGCTCTTGAAGGGTCCTTTTGGAGGGGGTTGATGACTTGCACCTCTCCTTCCGAAATCATCTCGTTCATTTTTAATGGAATATAAGTCTGGGAATCTTGCTGGCCAATCCATTCTCTGGATATCTTCACTCTCAAAATATTCCTTCATTTCTGAACTCTTATGTGAACAAGCATTATCATCCATAAAAATGAATTCTGACTGAATGGCACCTTGAAAGTCTCGCATATGGCTTTAGGATCTCATCTCTGTATCTTAGGGTAATTAGCCCCTCCTGAGAAGACGTGCAGGTTAGTGTGGCCATTGATAATGATCCTCCTACTGAAGAAAGTAATTTCAGTCTGGCCATTCATCATTGAATGTAGTGAGAGACCTATTTTTTTTTTAATTTTGAGCTGTGCTAAAATGTTTTAGTGAAATTTTTCTTCTGAAAAATTTCATTCAATAAGTATCCCAAAACTTTGTATATGAACTTTTCAAAAAGTTATACACATTTTGAAAAACCAAACTTTTTATACATAACAATTAAAAAGACCTTCTTGCTCAAAAATTAATTTAAAATAATTTAAAATTCTCTGTCATTGAGCAATAGAATTTTAGAGTTTATCCTTCAAATGCTCAATGACAGAGAATTTTAAATTATTTTAAATTTATACATAACTATACTTGAAATAAATTTTATTACTTAAAAGGAAAGGTTGATAGGAAATAAAAGAAAAACTTTTGCAAAGGATGGTAAGGTGAGGCCTAATGCTAGCTCAAGCAAAGCCTGAATTCCCATCAGACTTTACTGACCAAAGAGAAGAAGGCTACCAGTTGACCATGCGAGTTCAAGCAATACTCAGACCTGCAAGCATCCAACAACTTGGGGGGTAAGAAAAACAGCCTTGGGGAATGACGATGGTAGTTAAGGCATCCCCCAACTTTCCCATATTCCCTGTGACTGAGGAGCTGTCCTGCCAGAAACATGTCAGTGAGGGCCCAGACTCTTTTAAGCTCTGAGAACAGGTGAAAGGCAAGTTCAGATTGAAAAGATTTGAGAAGGGGGAGGGGGAACAAAGAAGCTCAATCTGAGAAAAAAAGCAGGGGAATGAAAGAAAATAGGCTTTTTTTATTTTAAAATTTATATCTTCCTATATATGCCCTAAAAAGTAGAAAATAATCCTAAAACATATTGATGGTGAATCAGTCCTGAATTTGTGTTCACTTTAAAGGAAGATAGGGCACTAGCAATCTTGTTCAATAATTGCATTCAACTACAGCATTTATTTAAAAATATATTTTATATATAATTTTGGCTGCATTTAAGGTAAAAATTAAAAGCATTCCTGAGGAGTTTTATGTAGACTAGTATGCTGATACATAATTCATTTTTCCATATGCAATGATTACTTAGTTTTTATCTAGCTATTTATCTACTTAAGAATGTTGAGAAAGTTCCTATTTAGATATTGAGAAATGTTTGCATACTACCCTTCATACGTGGGAGGCTGGCTCAGGCGGTTCACTTGTGTTTGCAGCTGTTGTTCTTGTATGCCGATATTCATATCTGTGCTGGAGATCTCTGGTGTTGACATTTAATGCATCATCATCATCCTCAAGCAACCATGGGCTACGGAGGGCCAACGAGACCATACAATTTAGTTGCATACCAGTCCTTTTTTCTGTAGTGTCATTACATTTCATTGAAAATTGTTGTTTGTGTCTTCAATGTATTTTCTTCTTTGTTGGGATCTCTGATTGCATAACACACTGATGGTATATTGTAGAAACTGAGGTAATTAAGCCCTTCTTTTCACAATTTTGGATGGTAAAGTTCGAATCACTTTAGACACGTTTTACAACAATAAATTAAATTTCTCTGTCAGGAATTACTTTTCCTATATTTAAATTTTAGCGTTTTAACACTCAATTATTAAAAGCTTAAAAGTAGACAGCATCGAACCTTTAAAATACAAAAATTTTAAAGGTTTACCTCAGTGTATTCAATACACCACCAATGTGTTATGTCATTAAAGATCTCAACAAAAAAGAAAATGCATTGAAGACACAAACAACAATCTTCAATAATGAAGCGTAGTGATACAATGAAAAAACAAGAACTGGTATGTGGTAAGTGTCAACAGAAGAGACTTTTAGCAGAGGTAAGAATGTTGCCATACAAGAATGACAGCTGCAAAAACAAGTGAACTGGCTCAGGCAGTCTCCCACACATGAAGTAACAGTAATATGCAATCTTTTTAAATACTAATAAGTTATTAGGAACAACGTTAAGTATTTCTCAACATTAAAGTATCATTAAGTAGATGAATAACTAGATACAAGCTGTAACCATTGTGTAAGGAGCAATGAATGTGTATCAGCCTACTAGTCTATGTAAGATTCCTCAGGAATGCTTTTAACTTTTACCTTAAATACAGCAAAAATCATGTATAGATTAAATATTTTTAATCTTGTTGAGTAAATAATTGGCACCCTATCTTCCTTTGAAGTGAATATGAATTATGTGACTGATTGCACAATCGATAAATTTTTGTAAATAATTTACAAACACAGCTATATTCATGTAACTGGAAGGAGATCTATGCACCAATCCCCTGTGATGATACATAGAACCGGCCAGGCCTAGCACCTAATGTCCGACCCCACCTTCTCGTGGTGCAGACCGTTAGTACCTTTCAAAAGAGATACTCTCTTGTGGAAGTGAACGGAAGGGGAGGGCTGCCAGATTAGTGTGGCCTACTGATCTGGAAAACTATGGCTACTTTTCTTTTTTTTTTTCTACCCTGCTGAGGAGTGGTCAACCACACAGGGTCCTGGTGCTGACCATATAAACCCACTGGACTGGACTGATATATGGCTCTGAGCTTGATTATGGATCCTGATTTTGCTGCACTGGTGGGCTTCTGTGGAGGGAAAATCTTCCACTGTGTTTTCTGTTTGTGGGTTGACAGCCCCAAGTGAATAGATTCACAGGATATGTTTATCAGCTGGTGGATAATCCTGAGCAGAGGTCATCGCAGGCATCTGAACTCTTTGCTTCTATTGGCATCGTGAAATTCTACATTGTAGGAAGTCTTCCAGTGTAGATGGCTTCAGCCTTTAGTGGTGGGGGAACAGGTCTTTGCCCCATGTCTGTGATTAGGGGGCTGTTTGATATTGTCAGCATTCCCTCTCTCAATAAACATAGTTTCTTTAAACATCTTACTAAAAATTTTTCTCTCCATCGGTAGTTGGAATGTGAATACTCTGCACAGAGCTTTTTCTCTTGATGTCCTAACACAAGAATTCCACCATTATAATTTAGATATTCTCGGCTTGCAAGACACCAGATGGACAGATAAAGGTCAGATTCTTAAAAATAATCTTAAATTTCTCTTTTTAGGGAGGGACAACAATAAGCATCACCAAGACATGGGTCTGCTTCTCAGCAGACACGCTAGTGATGCTCTTCTAGGATATGAGTGCATTAATGACAGGTTTCTTACAGCAAAATTTCAGGCAAGCATTAAAGACTTGAATGTTATCTGCTGTTATGCCCCCACTGAGGATGCCATTGAGGATGAGAAGGATAGGTTTTATGGACAACTTCAGGATATTTTGAATTCTGTCAAGAAAGGAGATATTACCCTTGTTCTCGGTGACTTCAATGCCAAAGTTGGTACTGACTCTGACCTTTGGGGAGGGGTGATAGGCCCTTTTGGTATTGGTAGCTGCAATGGGCAACATCTCCTACAGGTAAGTAAACTCAATGGATTTAGAATAACTAACACTTATTACAAACACCGCGACATACATAAGTACACGTGGGTTTCACCCAATGGGCTGCATAAGAATATGATTGATTATATATTAATTAACAGCAAATGGGTTAGTCTGTTACGAATACCAGTCATACAGGGGAGCTGAAATTGGATGTGACCATTACCTAGTTAAAAGTGTCTTGCAACTTAAACTTAAAAAGTGTTGTGCTAGGGTTAAAAAATTTACTTTTAATACTGAAGCTCTGAAAGATCCAGTTATAGGCAAAGCTTACCATGATAGGTTACTTCATCATTATGACAGTCATGGTATGCTTACTACTGAAGTTGAGGAAGAATGGGATCATTTTAAACAGGCTTTTTTGGACACTAACAGTACTCTTTTGAGAAAAAGGGAGCAGAAGAGGCAGAATTATCTGAGTGATAAGGCACTTGATCTTATTTCGGAAAGAAAAAACTGCAGGAATGTCCTTAATCAATACCCTACTAGTTCTAATAGAAAGCATTGCAGAGAACTTAATAAACGTGTAAAAGATCAGTTAGCTGCTGATAGGAATCTTTGGCTTGATGGTTTGGCTGACAAAGCTGAGGAAGCAGTTAGACAGCACAACAGCAGAGAGCTGTACCAGATAATGTTTTGTGTGGTAGAAAACAGACATGTATACAGGGATTGAAGGATAAACCAAGTAAGGTTATAGAAGGTGAGGATTCTGTCATGGCTAGGTGGGCTGAGCATTTCAGTGATATTGATAACAATGTGGTTAGTTCTATTCCCATTGTTTGCAAAGATGATAGATGCATTGGTGGCTTTAATGTTGACCCTATAATACAGTCTGAAGTTATTTTGGCTGTTTGTAAACTTAAACTACATAAATCCCCAGTGGTCGATGAAATTACTACGGAAATGCTTAGAGCTGGGAATGTTTCGGTTACCACTTGGATGACTGAAATTCTGAATATCTTTTATGATAAAGGCATGGTTCCTAAGGATTTTACCAGAGCTATTGTTATCCCTATTTTCAAAAAAGGTGATCGCTGTTCTTGTGATAACTATAGGGGTATCAGCCTACTCTCTGTTCCAGGTAAAGTTCTTTCCATGATTCTGCTTAATAGAATTAAGAATCTGGTTGATAGTCAATTGCGTG
Organism: Ryuthela nishihirai; assembly: GCA_038380435.1. Taxonomy (NCBI): domain Eukaryota; kingdom Metazoa; phylum Arthropoda; class Arachnida; order Araneae; family Heptathelidae; genus Ryuthela; species Ryuthela nishihirai. The sequence goes on along the minus strand of JAWZYU010000001.1, from coordinate 42,462,442 downwards.
ATGAGCAATGGGGATTCCAGAAGTGGTAGGGGATGTGTGGATCAGATATTTTCACTTAGGCAGATTCTTGAAAAATGTTTAGAGTTTCAGAAACCTTTGGTTGCTAGCTTTGTTGATTTCAAAAAGGCTTTCGACTCTGTTGATCGTCATAATTTGTGGTTTATTGTGAGATCATATGGTATACCTGAGAAGTTAGTTAACATAATGAAAGCTCTCTATGATAACACTGAGTCGTGTGTGAGAGTTGTTAAGGCTTGTAGCAATTGGTTTAGCATTGCTTCTGATGTTCAACAAGGGTATATTTTGCCTCATTTTCTCTCTTTAGTTTGGTTATTGATTATGTTATGTGAAATTCACTTTAAGAGAAAGATTTTGGCCTTAAATGGTCTGGAGATACGAAAATTTCTGATTTAGATGATGCTGATGATTTAGCCCTTTTGGCAAATGATGTTGATGAGATGAACTCTTTCATTCGAGCTGTTGATGAGACTGGTAGTAGAGTAGGTTTGGTTATAAACAGAGAGAAAACTAAAGTGATGAAAATTGATCAGGCAGGTTGTGATTCAGTTAATCTGAATGGTTGCAGTCTTGAGCAGAAGTCACAGTTTAATTATCTTGGGAGCTATGCAACAGATAATGGTGATGTGCGGCATGAGATTAGCAGACGAATAGGGATTGCTGCCGGGACTTTTAAGAATCTATGGAGAGTGTGGAGAAATAGGCGTATACATCTAAAGACTAAAATTAGACTGTGTAATAGTTTGGTTCTTTTTAGGGTTAGTTATGTTAGTGAAACTTGGACACTTTGTAAACAAGATAACAGGAAACTAGATGCCTTTCATTCTAGATGCTTACGCAGTGTCTTGGGCATTAGGTATTTCAACTTTGTAACTAATGATGAGGTTAGGCAAAGGAGTCAGCAACCTCTTTTAAGCAGCATATTGTGCAGAGAGAAACTCCGTTGGTTTGGCCATGTTGTCTGTATGGATAATTATAGATTGGTGAATAGGGTCATGAACAGTGTGCCTAAAGGCCTCAGAAAGAGGGGGAGACCTAGGATGTGGTGGGCAGACAATGTCAAAATAGGACCTTGTTAGAATTGGTGTGCAGTGGCGAGATGCAGTAGATGTAGCCCAGGATAGACTTGCTTGGAGAACTAAATTGCACGGTCTGATTGGACCTCTGTAGCCCATGGCTGCTTGAGGATGATGATGATGATAGTTAAGACATTCTTGAGCTGGAATATTATGGTTCTTTCATTAATTATAGCAAAATGTATGCAATATCCCCATTATTACTATGCTAACACAATATCCTAATTAATATTAGGATTTTGCATATGCCCATTATTACTATGCTAGTCTTATGCACTAAATGTTACCTTTACCTTGCAAATGCACACAAGTATAAATTTTAAATTACCAATTCTTAAGTGTATAAGTACTTGGCTGGCATAGACTGAAGCTACATGTTAGAGTTGTTGGTCTTTCTTTACACGCTCCAACTTTTCAATGTCAGATTACCGATGTTTGCATCTCAACAGCTGGGTTTACCAATCCAGGTTTCTCTGAAGTTTTTTGCTCTAATTTATTTCTTTCCATTTAGTCTTCAGATTATCAGGTAAACTTCTTGTTATCTTGGAATTTTATGACTTTTAGAGCACATTGTATTACTCTATGATGGCAAGTTTCAGTTCTGTTGTATTTCACAAGTTGCATATTCTTTAGGTTCACACTTAAGAAATCTTTATATTTCAATTTTTTGTAACTGAGCTTAAGCATCAAAATAATTTAAATACTAAAATCTTGAAATGATTGCCACTGCAACATGTTTCACCTCTGTCCTACTCGAGGCTTCCTCAGGTAGTTATAATGAACAATGTTAGTCTTTATATGAGTCTCTCACAGAAGATGTGACTGTTCACACAGCTGACATGTTCAGTTGCATGCATAACAGGAGATTTCATGCTGCTGGTAGGGGTGGAATCTTCATTTTGCAAAGCGTTCTTTAATTAAATTAATCAGTATAGTTTCTGCATATTGCAATTAAAATTTAGTTGGTGGGGCAATTAGTAGTCATATATTTGTTCATACATGTGATAAGTTTTTCTGGTATATTTATTTTTACCACCTAAACTGTTTTCGGGGTCTAAAATTTCTATTATACCCCCCCCCCCCCCCCCTCTACCCTCTCAATCATTTAATATAAATTTTTGTATACTACTGTGTACAGTGTTTGGTACTTTACTATCCTATTTTTAATACATTACCCATAGTTTTAGGTACATAGTTTTCCATACATACCCATAGTATGTATTTAGGTTTTTCCTCTTGTTGGTTGGGTTAAGAATCTTGTTGACTTTTTATATCTTGCAGTTTTTTCAAGTTTTTTAACTAGTTTTTCTGGATAACAGGCTTCCTTTGCTATCTTATTTTTATAAATAAATTCTATTTCTTTAATGAAATTTTTTGCATGATATATTTAAATGCTATGAATAAGGTATTCATGTTGGTTTTTTTATAGTTCATCGGATGTGCTGACATGTATAATGTTAGGAATAAAAATTGGTTTTTTGTAAACTATTATCTCGCATCTTGGTATATTCTTTTTAATGAGGATATCCAAATGTGGAAGTTTCTCATTAACCTTGGTTTCATGTATAAATTTTATGGTGGGTGAAATACTATATGTGCCTTTTAAAGTTTGTGATATTTGAATGGGGCTAATCCCAAAAAATAATACATCATCAATATAATGAAGGTTTAAAGTAGGTTTATGAAAACGTTTTGCAAGACAGTCTAATGTCCAGAGAGTGTGTGTGTTTGGGGGGACCCCATCTATTTGGACCCATGCCCGCTCGTTGACAATAAACCAGTTGGAGTTGGTGGCCATGTCCAGGACCTCATGTACACTAAAGTATGAGGCCCTGGAGCATTGCAACAAGACTGTCTTGCAAAAAGTTATAAACTTACTATATACGTTCATTACATGAATGATGTATTAATCCTCAACAGAGGCCCACCAGTGCAGCGAGTCTAGGATCCGTAATCAAGCTCAAATCCATAAACAAGTCCAGTCCAGTAGGTATAAATGGTCAGCACCTGGACCCTGTGAAGTTGACTACTCCTCAGCAGGGTTGAAAGAAAAGAATAAAGTGGCCATAGATGACCAAATCAGTAGGCCATACTGAACTGGCAGACCTCTCCTTCTGTTCCCTTCCAAAAGAGAATATCTCTTTTGAAAGGTACTAACGGCCTGCACCATGAGAAGGTGGGGTCGGACATTAGGTGTTAGACTTGGCTGGTTCTGTGCAACATCACTGGGGATTGGTACATAGCTCTCTTTCCAGTTTATGCCTAGCTACCGTTTCAGACCAGCAATTATATACATAACTTATATTTTACTTACAGGTGTCTTTTAGCTTGAAAAAGTTCCAAAGTAAATAATAGATATTAAAAGGTTATATTACCATTGTGATGGAATCTTTTTGAGGCTGACTCAGGCAATCTTTACTGTTGCCAGGTAATATCACATTTTTTCAAATGCTGACGGATGTTTCTTTACCAAGAAAGTTTGGTGATGTTCTTTGATGCCATATACCAGTCCTTTTGATGATTCACCTAACTTTGTTAGAGATGATGTTGTAGACTCCATTGCTGTTCGACATTGTTGAACACATTGTTAAATTTTTTGGTTGGTAAGGTCAAAGTAGTTGTTGAAATAAGGTTCACAGTTTTGGGTGGTAAAGTCCAAATAATTGAAAGTTTCATTCTTTACGTTGCCATATCTATGGTTTAATACTCAAGATCTTTCAACTTTTCTGGTTAATTATCTATTTAACTCACATTTAACCAAATAAAATATTAGACTTTAAAAACATCAAACATTTTAAAAAGTTTTTTAAACATTTGATGTTTTTAAAGTCTTTTTGACCTTTTGGTTAAATGTGAATTAAATAGATAATTAACTAGAAAAGTTGGAAAATCTTGAGTATCAGACCACAGACATGGCAATGTAAAGGATGAAACTATTGACTATTTGGACTTTGCTAACCAAAAAACAGTGTGTTCAACAATACTGAATAGCAACGGAGCCTACAACATCAATTTCCAACAAAGTGATGTGAATCATCAAAAGGACTGGTATACAGCATCAAAGAACATCACCAAAACCTTCTTAATGAAGTACTCCGATTGATAAGAAACATCCACGTCAGCATCAGGAAAACTAGGATAATACCTGCCAATACTAAAGGCTGTCTGAGCCAGCCTCAAGAAGATACTATCACAATGGTTTAACATCCTTTTAACATCTGTTATTTACTTTGCAACTTTTTCGAGCTAAAAGATACCTTTAAGTAAAATATAAGCTATGTATATAATTGCTATCACATTGCAAAAGAAGAAAATGACAGAAAATGGCTAATTATCCTATTATGGCCTACTCAGAATGTCTTAGCTAATATACAGCCTAATCATGTAATTATTAAATCTTTATATCACTGGTGTTGTTTGAATTTAATTTTTTATACAATTTCTATTTTCAATAATCTGCCAGAGTTAAAATATTTGACCTGTTAATCTCCTACCTTAGAACTCTGACCAAACAACTTAAAGTTGACCATTAACCAAATTCTTAATTCTACTGAGCATAACAATGCAAAATGTTCCAGCAGCAATCTCTTAATGTAATTATTAAATACAAAAATTTTCTTGGAATAGAAAGTAAAATAGTGCCCCTATAATTATCATGAGAACTGCTCTCACCATTTTGGGAAATTGGCATAATAATAGATCTAGTAAAATCCTTCGGGACATGTTTATGATAAAAAAATAAAAATTTAACTCTGATATGGAACAATAAATGCATTCCCAATTCTAAGCATCTTAGTAGTAATTTCATCTAGCCCTGGTTATATATATATATGAGAGGTGATCATTTAATTTATGGACTGACACCATAAGTACTTGTACGTAGCACTTTTACCAAAGTAACACCAGATGGCGTTTTGCTTGACTGTTGCAAAGGAGGCTCAACGTGCCATGGTCATTTGGCATTGACTGCTGTTGTGTTAAGACTATGATTCGAGCTTTGTGTCGTAGACATTCATTCAGAATGTTGAAAATTTAGATGGAACAGCAGTATGTCATTAGTTATTGTGTTAGGCGAGTCCTAAATGCTGCTGCGACTGTCGAATAGATGACTGAAGCCTGTGGTAATGACTGTCTTCGTAGGTCTGACATTTTAAAGTGGCATAAGCGATTCAAAGATGGATGCAAATCTGTTGCCGATGACCCAAGACTCAGCCAGCCTTCTTCCTCAATAATTCCTGAGCAAATCGAAAGAGCCATGGCAATTCTGAATGAAGATGGATGATTGTGTTTTTTGACATCAAAGGTGTTCTCGTTACTCACTTTGTGCCTCATGAAACAACCATCAATAAGGAAACCTATTTGAAGATTCTCAGAACCAAACTGTGGTGTGCCATTTGTGAAAAACGTTCGGAACTTTCTGGTGTAACTGGTTTCTCCATCATGACAAAGCCAGGCCCCCATATGGCTAATATTGTGCAGCCAGTGATTACTGCCATAGGTCCTGAGGTTTTGCCACATCCTCCATATTCCCCGGACTTAAGCACCCTTCAATTTTTTTTCCTCTTTCCGTGACTGAAGAAAGATTTGAAAGGGAAACATTTTGCATCCAATGACGAAGCTTGTAGAGCCACAACGACAACACTTCACATTCTTTCGAAAAATGTCTTCAAATGCTTTTAATGCATGGTTACAATGATGGGAAGAAGTTCAAGGGAGAATATTTTGAAAAGACGAATGCCAGGAAGATTCAGAGGATATTTAATGTAACATTTTGCTTCTGTCATTGAATTAAATGATCATCCCTCATATATAGTTTTAATTTTCAGATAGCTAAAGTAGTTTCAGATTGTGATATGGGATCATCATTAAAGATTCTCATTACAGACAATAGGAGTAAAACTAGCTTCATTGTTTAAAACTTCTCTGAAATGCTCAGCCTACCTTGTCCTGATGCAATCCTAATCTTCAATAACAATGTTTATTCCTCAATCCTTGTATTCCAGTTTTTTTCCCATACCAAACAGCAGAAGCTCACTTAGTCAGTAGAGTACCAGACTTGTGATCTGAAGGTACCAGGTTTGTCTCAGTTGTACCAACATAATATTTGTATCTGTTAAACACCCACCCCACTCAGAAAGGGAACACCAATGGGCCCTATAAAGGCTGCTTTTCCTCAGATGGGAAGTAAAGCCATGGCCTTGTCTATGGGAGAGCCATACCCTGTTCATATTAAAGAACATGAAGGATGGCATTGACTGGAGGATTCCATTTTCCTCCTAACAACTATCTAGTGGGTCCTTTCCCCTGCAAAACTCTGAACCTTGGTGGTTGTGCGACCTGGCCATTTAGCCCATTGTGCAGGAAAAAGTACTGCTCAGAGGTTAAATAAACAACTGAACCCTTGAAATTAATTTTTTTTATATCTCATTGTTAATGCATTTAAGATACTGAAAGTATTTAAGGTTAATTTATTGAAAATGTAATTTTTATGATTTGTCAAGATTGAAATCCCACTGAAACCATGCATAAAGTATAAAATAGACTTTAGTTGAATAACCTACTCCAGAAAATGCACAATTAAAATATGACCATAGTTCAAGAGTTTTGTTCAGTGAATGAGTGCAGCACAAGAATTTTCATGTTGAAAAATGTTTATTTGAAATATTCATTTTTAGGTGATTTACTTACAAGCTTTTGTCCTGGTGTTATTGATGGGTAAACTAATGCGAAAAGTATTTTTTGGGCAATTAAGAGCTGCTGAAATGGAGGTAAGTGAAAATTTGTTGGAACAATGTACATTAAATTTTAAAATCAGATTTCACCACATTTGTTTTGAGAAATTTCACCTCGTAGGTTTTGAGAAGGTCAATTTCAAGTGTATAGATATAGTTTTAAATTGCTAAACTTTCACATAAAAAAAGGTTAGATAAGATTCTGTCAACAGTTGTGTAGTGTGGGTTTAGATGTTGGAGTAGGTTTACATACATCTTTCAAAAGGAGGCCATGCCCTTTTATCTCAAAATTTCTCTCAACATTTGAAAAAAACCCGGAAAATTCCCTTTTTGTATTTACTTAAAAGAATGTTTTGAACTAAAAGTAAGCTTTTTTTTTTTTAATTTCTTGTATCAGTGACTGTCATATAATCTATTGTTAACTGTGAATAAGTTACTAGAAATGCAAATTTGTTAATGCTAAAGTGTTGACATAGTATGCCTTAATTGCACTAGTGCCATAAAACCCCATGCAGCTCATCAGTCTACATTGAGCTATAGCAAGCTTAGTTAACTTATAGCTAACATGGTTTCTAAAGATTCTCAACTGCAATCATTTGTGGCACCCTTTATTGATTTGGGCAGCCTAGTTATTCCATGTTTTACTTAAAGGTATAAAATTTTTTACTTAAAATGTTTTACTTAAATGGACTACCAGTCCTGTAGTTTTCTACCATTGAATCTTGCATTGATAATGCTGTTTCTGCATGTGTGACTATAACAATGATTATATTTACATGGATAGCAGGGGCGGAAATAATCACAAGAAATAATAAGTGAATTTGAAACTTTGTTTTTAGATAACAAAAAAATGATTGCTAGCATTTTATAAGTTTAATATATACACAATATTACTGTTAAAATGTACTGAATGCTTCAATATCCCATATTGAGCTAAGATGAGTTATGTGTTGGTGCTAATACAGTGCTAATATATTACCATTTCATTAAGCAGTTGCTCATTGGACATAACATTACACTTTTGAGTAACAAAAATAAATATTTTTCACTGTAAAATGATGCAGAGTTCAAAATTTATTACTATTGTAATTCCTGATGTTATTAGTGTGTAGCCAGTTCTTGGTGCTGGTGGTTGAGGTTATGATGTTAATTTCAACAAATGGACTCCCATCCTTAACTCAATGCATTGTGTTGATGTTATTGTACATTCTTACATGTCCTTAATGGTTTGTGCAGGAGAAATCAAGTAGACTATACTGTAGTTGTTGTATGTAACAGAATTCTTCTGACATAGGTCATGTTTTCATTCTTCAAAGTTGACTATGCATTTTATAAGCAGCCATTGCAATTTTTGATGTTGCTAGTGTATAGCTGGGGCACTTGTTGAATTATCTATCTTTTGGTGCTGGTTGTGAGGTTATGCAGTACGATGTTAACTTTAGCAAATGGACTACCAGTCTTTCAAACTCTATGCACTGAGTTGAATGGTTGTTGCTGAGAGTTAACATCCTTGATGGCTTATATAGGAGTAGTCACACTGACGACATTGTAGCTGTTGTACATAAGGTTCTTGCATATGTCATTTTTGCATTCTTTCAAAGTTGACATGATTTTAAGCAACTCAAGTGGGTACACATTCTGAACATTTTATAAGCGACTTGGGTAAAAGTTGTATTAACTTTTGAAACATCCAAATAGGGAAACTAACTCTAGGCTAAGTTTTAATTAAAAAAATTAACAGAGTACATAAAACCATAAATAATGGCTATGCATTTTGTCCCCACACGTGAGAGGCTTCAACTGGCAATTAACAGAGTCCTTCAGCTACCTTATGTAGTGGCATCCCTCTGGCAGTGGTGTGAAGAGTAATTTATCCATTATACCGACCACCTGAATCTTATCTATTATGGTTGATTGCACATGCACTGAAATGCAATAGCAGTGAACTATAGAAGACCTAGGCCTCCAATTCAGAATGACTCATTATACTTAATTGGGAGATTCAACCAATGCAACAAATAGTTGAAGACCATAGCCAAAATCTTCATTTGACTGCATCAGTACTGTTGTCAACTTTTTATCTTGCAAAGGATGGACATTTAAATGTGAAAATATAGCAATGTATTGAACATTTGGTTTTCAATGAAATACTAATACGTTTTAACAAATTGCCTTGTCATCAGTGCTTAGCTCAATGCAATGTCATTTCATTTGCAGCTTTCTGGTTCAACATGAGCTGCTCCTCTTTTTTAAAGTAATTCATAGTATTTTTTGTACTGCATTATTTATTATGCATAATGTTTATTTATTATGTCAGTTTTTTTGCAATTCACTGTATAAGAAATTAATATATATATTTGATATTAGCTGTCATTTTCTAATTTTTAATTCTTTATTGTATTATATTTGATAACAGAAGATATATAATTTATATTTCAATATATGTATGTAAATGGCATGCAACTTTGTTGATTTATGATGTGAAGTTTCCAAATTGTCATATGCACTCTGACAAAAAAAAAGCATCTTGAAGCAAGTGCCTGATTGTGCTGAAACTTTGCACGTGCAATGAGTGTGTAAAGGTAAAGAAGTATTTAAAGTTTTACAGCAACAGGGCTCTGTATTGCAGAACAATGACCCCATAATAGTAACACGTTAGTACGTAGTACAGCCACCTCTGGTCGGGGGATGCATGTCGATATCCAGCATGATATTGAGTCAAACAACAGTTGGATGTTGTCCTGTGGCAGATTCTGGCATGTGTTCTCGAATTGCTGGGCTAGTTTGTTAACATTCTGGGATGGCTTCAGTGCACGTTCCATATGGGCTTGATTGGCAAGAGGTCTGGAGACCTGGCTGACCATTTGAGGGTTTCAAAACTATGGAGACATTTCTGGGAGAGGTGAGCTATGTGCAGCCTTGCATTGTTATGCTGGTAAATGTTCCCTGGTAGACATGACAGCAAAGCAACATGACTGGTTGCAGGATGTTGTCAGTGTACCGCTGTGCTGTTAAGGTACCACCTAACACTATTAGGAGGACCAGCTGCCATAGGAGATGGCTCTCCGGATTGTAACACCAGGTGTGATGGCTGTGTGCTGCTCCACAATGTTAGCCAGATAAGGGTGCTAGCCTGATTCTCCAGGTCATCTGCTCCCAGGCAAAAGTGGGATTTGTCACTGAACACTATAAGCTGCCAGTTGGACGCAGTACACCCTTCCCAGACACGACACCGTTCCAGATAGCACAGCCGATGTTCAGTGGTTAGTGGTAGATGTAAAGGGTGGCAAGAATGTAGTCCTGCTGCTGCCAGTTGTCTTCCAATGGTAAGACGATATAGTATGCTCCTTGGAGGATGCTTTGTGTCTTCAGATGGTACATAGCGATGCCATCAGTGCCATTCTGGTTGGTCTCACTATCACATGATCCTCCCATCCAGTTGTTTGCATGGGTCAACCAGTGCATTCATGGCAGGTATGTGTGCCTGCCACAAAGGCACCGGCTGGCCCAGGCAACATTATTATAAAAATAAGTATTCTCGTTTAAGATAAATCTTTTATTGTTCAGAGCAATTTTTATTTATATGTATTATAACTATTTTTATTCATTACATTTTCCAGAATTTTGCTTTCATTTTCTTGCAGATGTTTTTTATTATATCAACTTGAACAAACCTATTAAAATGAATATATTTGTAAAATTATTTAAATATTTCATTTTCATAAAATTTAGAATTCCTGTTTAATTTGGTATGTGACAACTACTTCAGATGATTAGTTATTTGTCAAAAAATTGTAAAGTTTGCTTTTGTATTTGAGCACAGTCAACAAAAAGCCATTGTCCTTTTTCAAAGTATATTACTGATTTTTTTTCGAAGAACATTATTTTTTTCTGTATTAAGTAAAAATTAAGTGGATTCAAATCCTGCATGTTGGCAAAACTTTTTTCCACGAAACTATTTTGCTATTCAGAAAGAAATTTCCTTTCCTCTGATATGCATTATAATTATTTTAATGGATAAGTTATTTCAATAAATTTTTATTTGCCATACCAGATCCTTTACTACATCACTGTAAAAGTATTAATAAAATTAATTTGCTTTTCATTTTTGTTAAATTATTTATAAAATCTAGAATTAAATGCTCCTTTAATTTGGTATATGACATATCTATATTATTTGAGAGAAAAAAAAGTTATGGGTTTAAGTTTTTTGTAGTCTGCACAGTGAGAAAATAATTTGGCATGTGGTTTCATTCTAGTTTTACAGGCTTGGAAACCATGGTTATCACCTATCCAAAATTTTATCTTTTTTCTCATACATCCTGCACAGACAACATTCACAATACAAAATGGCCCCCTAATTTTGTATTTTTCCATTTTTTTAAATAAGAAATGTAATACTCTATACTGAAAGGATTTGAAATGAAAAAATATATATTTTCTTGAAAAATTAATGGTACAGGAAATTTAAGGCTTCAATGTTCAGGAACAAATTCAAAATTGTCCAGTATTTTCTGTTCAGATATTAAATAATAGATTCTATGAAGTAACTGAAAACACAAATCGAAGTTTAAAGAAACATAAATTAAGAAATTTGCACTTCCACCTCTGAACCCATTACTTCTTTAATCTGGAAGTTGACATGAAATGTGGCAACAAGAAGACATACTATATCATGCTCAGTTGCTGAGTAGCATGCTCTGTAGATATGCTCAGAGAAAGCATTTAAAATTATCACCTTAATGAAGACTGGACGTCATTACTTAGATAAAATTCATAAAAAAAATCAAATTTATTGTCACTATAGTCACCATTTAACTAACACTTATGGTCACCATTTTTTCGTTCTGACTCTACTCAATGGAATGTAAAATATATGATGTATATACAAGATGTTTCCAAGAGGTTAGTCAAACTTTGCAAATGTGTTCTACTACACATAGTGATGAAAAATATTCCTATGAACAATGAGCTGGAAATGCTTCCCATTAGTTATAGCACATTTTGAGAGTGCAAATAATAAATCCATCCATAGTAAATAGACAGATTACCTGTAGATACAGAGTTCAACAATTATTCATCTGAAAAAAATTATCACTAACGCAGCAGGACTTGACCCACAACTATCTAGATCAGTGGTTCTCAACCTTTTATGCTTCACGTACCCCTTGGAAATGTGTATGTAACTGGCGTACCCCTTATATAGATAGGTAAAACTATAGTTATAATATAATAATGCCAACTTAGTGACTTTGTTACTAGATCTAGTGACTTTTGAGCTCTCATGGCATACCCTAAAATTTTTTTACTGCATATCCCCAAGGGGTACATGTACTCCACATTGAGAACCCCTGCTCTAGATACATGTCGGAGTGCTCTAACCAGCTAAACCACATGTCGGACAACAAATAATTTCAGGATATTACTTATAAATCTTTTACTGAGATGTTTTGGATCTTGCACCATCTATACTTCAGGAGAGGCAACTTATTTCCAATTGTTGCAAATGATTTTAAATGTTAATGAAGTCAATCATGCTTAAATTTTATTAAAAATCCATCCATAATGGATTAAATGCAGATTACCTGTAAATAGTGTGAGTGACCTCCTCACTAACATCTAAAATCATTAGCAACAATTGAAAATAAGTTCTCTCTCTCCTGAAGTATAGATGGTGCAATCTGCCACATCTCAGTGAAAGATTTATAGGTGATATCCTGGAATTATTTGTCATTTGATGCATGATTTAACTGGTTTAGAGCATTCTGACACGTATATAGTGAGTTGCGGGTTCAAGTCCCGCTGTGTCAGTGATAATTTTTTTCAAATGAATAACTGAAATTAGTTTTTATTCCATTTATTACAGCATATTGTAAGTGACTGATGAGAAAAATTGTCTACATCAGGACAAGTGATCGAAATGACCTTTTTTCCCACTGTTGAACAAGTTTGAAAAGCCCCAGAATGTTCTGAATTCTTCAACAGCCATTCACAATCTGTTTAAGGAGAGCTTGAATATTAGGAACCTGGGTAGCTTTAACATATCCTCATAAGAAATCCAGTGGATTCTGTCAGGATCTAACAATCGAGCCTTGCTTGAGTGCTGCAATCTGGGGTAAACACTACAGGAAACATGTTGTAAATCTGTTTGTGTGGTCGTGCATGATCCTGAGTTTGTTTTACGGCTATGACACCTCTTAGAGGTATTCTTATGTGTAAAAGGGTTGAGTGTAGCCAGCGGAGGGGGTTGATCTTGTGGGGAGAAGGTGGAGTGACCTGATCCGAAGGTCAAAGGGATTAGCAGGGGCAGTGGGGATTAAGAGAAGAACAGGAGATTGACAACTGACTGAGGAAGGTGGACGTGGCGCTGAAGAGCAGAGAATTTTCTGTGGGTATAGCCCTGTGATGTTCTGTGTAATGTATGCCCTGTGATTTATCTGTGGGCTGATTCCCTGTGAATTGAATTGTGTGTTAAATTGGTGCTACATAAGGTAATAACCTGAGATAGAAATAAGTTCTATAGTGCCGACAGGTGTTTAAAATAAGTGCGTAACTACCCACTGGCTACCTCCCCGAACTTGCCTCTGTAAATAAATGTTGTTTTATGATATCTGGCTGTTGAGCATTAATCGATGGGAGCAGATATAGAACATATGCTGCACGAACCAAAAATAGATTTAATAAAGCAAGGAGGTACAGAGAAAGCTTTAGAAACCTTACAGATAGATATCAAGAGAGTGCAAGCCATGCAGTTGGTGTACAATCTACCAGGCAGGATACATATTATTGAAATGTTTTTGACCATTGAGGCTTAAATGTGCTGAATATGCGATTGTGTGTTACTAGTGGAATGTCTTCCAGCAATGCAGGTAGTTCCGTCTCTAAGAAAAGCATGTATTTCTAGTCACTAAATGTTGGTAACAGGAAAAATTATCCAAACAAGTAGTCATCAATGATACGATTCATACATTCACATGAAACCTCTGCTGATGCAAATACTGTGATTTTGAGGATTTTAAATGTGACTAGTGGTGAAAGTTATGAAAATTCACAATGTCGTCTTTTGTGAATTGCAATTCTTCAGAGAAAACCAGTGCAATATACTGCTGCAGATGACATTACAAAAATATAACTATGGAAATGAAAGAATGCACTACAAGAAGCAACATTGTATCTGTATTGTCACTAAAGAAAATACAGATCACTAATCACTAATAAGACTTTTGATACCACTGGCAGGGTTAAATGAAATATATAAAATTCGATTTTGTGTGCATTTCTAAAAGGGCTCAACAATGCTACATCTTTTTGACTACTGATTTCCTGAGAAGTTATTTTTTAAATACAGTCGTATCAGAATAATATGACCACTCATGGAATCGGTGTACCCACCTAGGTGTGTCAAAGAGTGCACATGACAAGGTCGACCACACGGAGATATAAGTGGCTGGCCAGGACAGATGATCCATAGTGCGTAACGTGAGCACAATGGGCAGAGGTATTGATTTGACAGACATACAAAAAGAAATGATCATCAGCTACTGTGCCAAGGGTGGAAGCATCTTGGAAACGGCAGACTTCGTGGGCTGTTCGTGAGGTGCTGTAGTAAGGGTGTACCAAGAATGGACTGCTGGCACACCAAGTGTCTCCAGACATAACTGTGGAGCCCCAAAGGCCATCGACCTTAGAGGAGAACATCCCTCCATTGACAGGTAAAGTGCAATCGACGTGCAGCAATTGACCACTCAAATGAACACTGGGACACCCAGGTACGTGTCCCCGATAAGAGTGAACCCTGTTATGCATGGGTTTCCGGAGTCAACGCTGCGTAAAGACTCCCATGTTAACCAAGGTCCATCGGCAACGATGCCTGCAGTTCACACGGTACTACCATCATTGGACAGTGGACGAGTGGAAAAAGGTTGCTTTCTCCAACGAATTGAGGTTTCTACTCCACAGAAGTGACAGGCAGTGGCGGATGTGGCATCAGACACACGAGAACAAACACCCGGGCACACTTGTCGGTCAAGTACAGGCCAGTGGTGGCAGTGTGCATGTCTGGGGGGGATGTTTTCCTGGAATGAACTGGGACCACTGGATGGGTCCCTGAATGCCAATGGCTACCTGTCCATCCTCGCTGACCACATGCATCCCTTTATGTTGGATGTTTACCCTGGTGGTGATGGTGTCTACCAAAAGGACTATGCACCCTGCCATGTCACTAAGGTGATGTGTGACTGGTTCCAGGAACACGACAGCGATGCCTCCGACTTCAATCCCATAGAGCACTTGTGGGACCATTTGGATCAACAGGTTCGGCGTATGGACCCATAACCACGTCATCTCTGGAACCTCCATGCTCTGCTGGAGTCCGAATGGGCAAGTGTGCCTCTGGCAACCTTCCAGGGCCTCATTGTGTCCATGCCATGCAGTCTTGCTGCTACCATCTGGGCAATGGGTGGTTATACCAGTTATAAGGTAGGTGGTCATATTATTCTGATATGACTGTGTACTTGTTAGTGCATTTCTATGAAACTGAATTAACTTTTCTTGCTATTGCATATTTAAGGAGACAATTTTTTGGAAATAGATTATTAATAATAATAATTTATTCAAATTAAAAATCGCCGTCCCGTGGCCGAGTGGTTAGCGCGCCTGGCTGCCAATCTAAGGGACCTGGGTTCGAGCCCCGGGTAAGGCATGGATGTATGTGTCGTTTTTCTGCTGAGGTCCTGCCATCCTCTCAGACCTTCTACTGTGGCATATAAACTGACAGGTTCCTGTCAGACCTCTGTGGCAAGCAGCTGCTTGAGGGGGTATTTATTTATTTTATTTTTTTTTATTCAAATTAAACATATAGCAGTATGTATTTATCTCAGTTCTCCACAAGACTTTAACTTGCTAGTGGATTAATATAATTTTTTTGATCATCACATTTAGTATATAAAGCATACATTGGTACATAGGTTTTAACAGAATAGTATTTGGTATCTACAGAATAGTATTTGGTATCTACAAAACAGTATATCAGTTTGATACGTATAATAATTATTGCCTTAATAGACAAAATTTAATTTCTTTCTTATTAGTTATAAGAAATATAACTAATATGCCTTTTGGTAGATTATTAAATATTTTAGGACCATAAAAACTAATATTTTTTAAATAATTTATTATTTGGTTTAGAAACAATTTTTCGTTTTCCATAGATCTAGTGTTATGAGTTTTCAACCCTATAAAACATGTGAATATTTTTATGTATAAACATTGAAAGTTTATATGTTCAATATTTAATAAATTTAAATCCAGATAATCATACCTGCACAATAAAAGTGAACAAAATTATTACATGAGCCATTATAGTGAAGAAATTCACTAACATTATTAGAGCTAAACTATTAAATTTAACACAACTCAAACATGAGTGTCATCTTTTGACTTTCATGTTTTTTTAACTTAATTTTTTTAAATTTTAAAGAATTTGTTTCTTTTTCTTTTAACAGCATCTTATTGAACGTTCATGGTATGCAGTAACAGAAACTTGCCTTGCATTCACTGTATTTAGAGATGATTTCAGCCCAAAATTTGTAGCTTTGTTTACGCTGCTTCTTTTTCTGAAGTGTTTTCATTGGCTTGCTGAAGACAGAGTGGATTATGTAAGTATGTTTTTATTTCAGCTATGTCAGGAATTGAGACTTTATAAATTACAAGTTATTTATAAAATAGTTTAATAATATTTGTCTGTTACCACCACCATAACCTACAGTTAGTTTGGCCTTGTTATCCTTTATATTGAAATATTCAAAGCTCTTTTAAAGGGCAATTGTCTCTGAACAATATAGTTATGATTGAAGCATAATATCAGGAATATAATTTTGCATTTGGTCATACACTGATTGACATTGAAGTTGCCCCGCTCAGAAAGGATGGATGGAATCTACTGAAGCTTGTTACAGACACAGATCATCAGATGGATATGACATGACTTTTGTTTACAACTGTGCTAACAGTAAAATGTACATGCATTAGTATGTAGTGAAACACCTGTGGTTTGTGCTCCCTTCAAGATTTTGACATAAAGATTTGTTTCTGATGTTCCAAGAGGATGCAACATTATGCCATTTGGACATATTTGGGACACAGACTCACAATCATGCTCAGTGGTCAAGCCTGGGCATGCTCAGGTTTGGGAACATGGCTACCTGTGTAATAGTTTGGATGCCTTGTAGATATGCCATGTAAATAGTGTGTTAGTAAGCATTTCCTTGCTGGAAGATTGCATTAGGGATACCCTTTGGAACTGGTAGTGCAACTAGCTGTATGATGCAGATGACATGTCAACAGACATTTACATTGCTGATTTTAGAATCCACATCATTGGTAAATAACTCATAATTAATTGCTCCCCAAATGACACTCTCTAGGTGAGTGATATGACATTCTCAGACTGTTGCTGGGTCTGTCCTCTTGTCTCCAGATGTGATGACAATTGTCCATCATCTAAGTGGAACAGGATTCATTGCTGAAGATATGTTGCTATTCTTCATTCCAGGTAGTTCTAACCTAGAACCAGTCGATCCCACCAATGGTGGGGCGAGGGTGGCTCAGTCGGTAGCGCGCCAGGCTCGTAATCTGTAGTTCCCAGGTTCGAGTCCCAGCTGGGTCAGCGTTGAGATTTATCTCCGCAAAATTCCTCGCCTTGCCCACGGTCGGTAGGGGATACCGATGGGCTTGGAAAGGCTGCCGTCCGTCGGATGGGACATTAAGCCTTGGCCCGTGTGCGAGAGAGCCATACCTTGTGCACGTTAAAGAACACGCTGGATGGCCTTGACGGGAAGCTACCATCTGTCTCCCAACAGCTGTTCCAGTGGGTCCCCTCCCCCAACCTTCTCTGAGCCTTCAGGGTCCATGTGACCTGGCCAATTAGCCCATGGTATGCAAAAAAGTGCCGCTCAAAGGTAAAACAACCCAAATCCCACCAATGGTGTATAGCCAAGTGCCATTTATGCAATGGACATTGAGTCTACAGGCTTACATGTACTAATCTTGTGGCAACAGTTAAAATTTGTCCATTGGTAGCTGCAGTTGTGGTTCTCTTACCTATCAGTGAATCAAATGAGTCGTGTGCTCTTGTGCATCTGACACTACCTGACCCTGTGCAACAACTTTTAATACCTTTCTGATGCTGTTGGCACCAACAATATTTAAATTATTCTTGCATTGTTGCCCAGACCATCTGGCTTCATACAGCCCTGCAATCCAGCAATGTTCAAACATCCTGCTGCTGATAAGGTTAGTGAAAAGTCATTGTGGCTACACTTAATGTTCAGTATATGTTGTGAGCATTATCTCATAGCTTGTTGCAACAACTACAGTACCTGAAGCATTTGGCCTAGCTCTCTAGCATTCATCCTGTGATATCCTGCAGACCATGTGTTATGGAAAAGTAATCATTTGCAAATTGCTTTTTCTGTGAAGTGTGGGAAATTTTAAGATTGAGCAGTGTATAAAGTGAAAAGATACACCCTTAAAATGCAGTTTCTACTAATGAAACTGACCTAGTGGCTGAACCAATTTTCAAGTGGCTTAGCAGAAAACAAAACAAAATCTATACCTAATCTCAAAGCAGTTTCTAAATAGATACCATGTTACAGAGGGCATTAATAGATATCATCTTACAGAGGGCATTCAAAAAGTTCTTGACCTGTGTCAAGATTTGCACTCATTCCTCCAAAATTAATGAGCTATGGCTTGTTTGAAAGCTTGTCCAAACTTGTCATTGTGTTAAAACAAAGGCCATAATATCATTTCACTCTTTGCTGGCAGTACATAAAGTTTGGTCTGCATAATCTGTACGTTGTTGCTATGGAACCTAGTAAAGATGGTAAAGATTTTGCATTTTCACAAGGATGCAGTTGTCAGTGTATTGATTGGCGGTATCGAAACAATTATTCATCAATATTCAAAGTTCCGAAAGATCTGTGCCAAATGGGTACCCCACAAACTAACAGAACAGCAAAAAAGGGCTATAGTCAACTCATGCAAGGAGTTGACTACAGCCCTTTTTTGCTATAGGAGATGCTTGCAATGTTTGAATGTAGTAGTCCTAATTAACACATCACAGATGATGAGACATAGTTTTATTACTATATAATTTCCAGAAAGATTGTGTCACAAACTTTAATTTGAGATAGTCTGCAATGACATGGGTTACATCAAACATGATCCCCCCCCCCCAAAAAAAAAAAAAAAAAAAAAAAAAAGTAAGGGAGGAGAAATGTGTTCGTTTGTGTCACATATCAAATGAAAATTTCTGCAGGTAGATGTTTTTAGTGACAAAGGCATAATACAAATAAAAAAATGAAAAAAAAAACCTTCCTATATGTGCCCTAAAACGTAGTAGAAAATAAACATAGAGCATATCATTGGTGCAATCAGTTACTGAATTTGTATTCACTTCAAAGGGAGATATGGGCACTGGCAATATTATTCAGCAGATAAATGGGCCTTATCTTCCATGGAAGCAAATACAATTTCATTTACTGACTGCAGTGATGATTAGGGTGCATATAGGAGACAGCAATTTAATTTTTTTTTTTACATATATGAATAGATTCTGGTTCTTGTAAAGGTGGTGACTGAAGTTCTTACCAGCCTGGGTGTTTTCAGCCTTTAGTGGAGGGGAATGGATCTTTGCTCCATTCCTGTGATTAAGCTATTTGATATTGTTGGCTCTCTCACAATAAACCTAGTTTCTCTTAAAATCATGCAAATCATTTTCTTTCTACGGGTATGGGGAATGTGAGGATGTTGGTTAGAGATAATTCTCTTGCTGTCTTCACAGGAATTCCAGCATAACATAACTGCTATACTATAACACACTGCTAACTATTCTAGACTTGCAAGGGACCAGATGGACAGGTAAAGGTATTTAAAAATTTTAAATTTCTCTTTTCAGGGAGAGAGAGAGAGGATGGAAACCATCTCCAAGGTATAGGTTTGCTTCTCAGCAGACATGCCAGTGTTACTCTTCTAGGTTATGACTACATTAATGAAAGATTTCTCACACCTAAATTTAAAACAAAAATTAAACACTTGAATCTCATCTGTTATGTCCCAGAGGACTCTAATGAGAACAAGGATAGGTTTTGCAGACAATTTCAGGATATTTTTAATTCTGTCAAGGAGATATTTCTCTTGTGCTAGGTGACTTAAATGCTAAAGTTTGTTTGACTCTGACCTTTGGGCAGGGATGTTATGCCCCTTTTGTATTGGTAGTTTCAATGGCAATGGAGAATGTCTCCTCAGGTAAGTGAACCTAATGGTTTGAGGTAAGTGAACCTAATGGTTTGGCACTAGCCTTCACCAAAGAGTTTTCTTTATAGCTTCTCAGTGCATTTAGTGAAGCATACTCAATCTCCTTAACTGCAAAAAAATTTTTACAGAAAAATATCGCTAGAAATAAATTGAACATCTCCTGCAAATCTTTCTAAGTCTCAATTTTCACAACATTCTTTTAATATTTAGAGTTATTAAATTTAAAACATTTAGCAACAAATGCTGCTGTTATTCTAACATTTTCAAAATTAATTGAATGATTATATAAACTTCTAACACAGCATTTATTTTAGTTAGTGAAATTTAAAAATAACTTTTTACAGCAAATCATGTCGCTGATTATCCCCAGTGACATATTTCTGTATAATTGAAATTTTTATCAGATATTTTCAAAAATATCTCTTCGATAATTTAGTGAAGCTGGAACATTTGGTAGTGATGTTGCTTTTAAATGTTCATCACAGGAGCACTTTTTCTTCAAAATATGCAAAAAAAATCATTATTAAACCTTTGAAGTTACACTTATTTCACCAAAGGATATAAAGGTCAATGTGTTTTAATTAGCTTTTGAGATTAATTCATGTGGAAATTGTTTATTGCTAAGCCAGTTTCCACAAAGTTTTAAAATATCAGTGAATGTCACAAAAATGTGATTTCAGTAAGAGCTTCCATTTATCTTCAAGGATATTAATTGGAAAAAAAATCCTGTATTCGATGCTTTGAAGTTAGAAATTTTGTTTTCTATTGGCTAAATGAGAAAATTCCGTATTTGGCTATCCAGAGCTCTGGCAAACTATTCAGAAAATATTAGTAATACTTCAACAGTAGAGACGTATTCGAATATTAAGAAAATCTATATTTTCTGAATTTTTAAAGATATAATTAAATTCAACCTAGGGTTAGGTTGTTTTACCTCTGAGCGGCACTTTTTTGCACACCATGAAATTCAACCTCTACCACACATAAACAAGAGTGATCTGTTGGCTTCTAGAATTCACGTTTCACTTAAGCTGCCCAGATATTTCTTCTAGTGCGATTTTTTTTTTTTGGGAATGCCTTGATCAATTTTCCTTCCTTTGCAGTATTAATGCAGCCAAAAGCAGCACAATGTGGCATTTTAACAAGCTTAAAAACCTTAAGTTTATCAGAGAAAACACATGAGGATATAGATCCAACATATATAGAACCAACATGCAGACTTTACCTGTAACTATCGTAGAGCTAAGTAACAATTGAAGTCCAGAAATAGCACCCATGAGACACATGACAGTGACAGCCAATAGAAATCGACATTGTTTGCCAACCTCTCCCTATATAGGACCACTAGTAAATACTTGACTGGTCTGTCGAACCACAGACTTCTTACAAACACCCATTGCAGCTTTTGCAGGCAACTGTAGTCACTGGAAGGAGAGCTATGCACCAATCCCCTGTGATGATGCATAGAACTGGTGAGGCCTAGTACCTAATGTCTGACCCCGCCTTCTTGTGGTGCAGACCGTTAGTACCTTTCAAAAGAGATACTTTCTTCTGGAAGTGAATGGAAGGGGAGGGCTGCCAGATCAGTATGGCCTACTGATCTGGACAACTCTGGCTACTTTACCTTTTTTTTCTTCCCTGCTGAGGAGTGACCAACCACACAGGGTCCTGGTGCTGACCAATTAAACCCACTGGACTGACTTAAGGGTCTGAGCTTGATTATGGATCCCGAATTTGCTGCACTGGTGGGATTCTGTGGAGGGAAAATCCTCCGCTGTGTTTTCTGTTTGTGGGTTGACAGCCCCAAGTGAATAGATTCACAGGAAATGTTTATCAGCTGGTGGATAATCTTAAGCAGAGGTCATCGCAGGCACCTGAACTCTTTGCTTCTACTGGCATCGTCAAATTCTACATTGGAGGAAGCTTCCAGTGTAGATCGCTTCAGTCTTTAGTGGTGGGGAATGGGTCTTTGCCCCATGTCTGTGATTAGGGGGCTGTTTGGTAATGTCGGCATTCCCTCTCTCAATAAACATAGTTTCTTTGAACATCCCACTAACCATTTTCTCTCCATAAGTAGTTGGAATGTGAGGACTCTGCACAGAGCTTTTTCTCTTGATGTCCTCACACAAGAATTCCACCATTATAATTTAGATATTCTCGGCTTGCAAGAGACCAGATGGACAGATAAAGGTCAAATTCTTAAAAATAATCTTAAATTTCTCTTTTCAGGGAGGGAAGATAATAAGCATCACCAAGGCATGGGTCTGCTTCTCAGCAGACACGCTAGTGATGCTCTTCTAGGATATGAGTGCATTAATGAAAGGTTTCTTACAGCAAAATTAAAGACGAGCAATAAACACTTGAATCTTATCTGCTGTTACCCACTGAGGATGGTGATGATGAGAAGGATAGGTTTTACGTACGACTTCAGGATATTTTGAATTTTGTCAAGAAAGGAGATATTACCCTTGTTCTAGGTGACTTCAATGCCAAAGTTGGTACTGACTCTGACCTTTGGGGAGGAGTAATAGGCCCTTTTGGTATTGGTAGCTTCAATGGCAATGGGCATCGTCTCCTACAGGTAAGTAAACTCAAGAACAACTAACACTTATTTCAAACACCGAGACATACACAAGTACACATGGGTTTCACCTGATGGGCTGCATAAGAATATGATTGATTATATATTAACAGCAAATGGGCTAGTTCTGTTAAAAATACCAGGTCATATAGGGGAGCAGAAATTGGATTTGACCATTACCTTGTTAAAAGTGTCTTGCAACTTAAACTTAAAAAGTGTTGTGCTAGGGTTAAAAATTTTACTTTTAATACTGAAGCTCTGAAAGATCCAGTTATAGACAAAGCTTACCATGATAGGTTACTTCGTCATTATGACAGTCATGGTATGCTTGCTACTGAAGTTGAGGAAGAATGGGATCATTTTAAACAGGCTTTTTTGGACACTAACAGTACTCTTTTAGAAAAAAAGGAGCAGAAGAGCAGAATAATCTGAGTGATAAGGCACTTGAGCTTATTTTAGAAAGAAGGAACTGCAGAAATGTCCTTAATCAGTACCCTACTAGTCCTAATAGAAAGGATTACAGAGAGCTTAATAAACGTGTAAAGGATTAATTAGCTGCTGATAAGAATCTTTGGCTTGATGGTTTGGCTGACAAAGCCGAGGAAGCAATTAGACAGCACAACAGCAGAGAGCTGTACCATATAGTTAATGTTTTGTGTGGTAGAAAACGGACAGGTATACAGGGATTGAAGGATAAACAAGGTAAGGTTATAGAAGGTGAGGATTCTGTCATGGCTAGGTGGGCTCAGCATTTCAGTGATATTCTAAACAATGCAGTTAGTTCTATTCCCATTGTTTGCAATGATGATAGATGCATTGGTGGCTTTAATGTTTGCCCTTTAACACAATCTGAAGTTATTTTGGCTGTTTCTAAACTTAAACTTCAGAAATCCCCAGGGGTAGATGAAATTAGTACAGAAATGCTTAGAGCTGGGAATGTTTCGGTTACCACTTGGATGACTTGGAAATTCTGAATATCTTTTATGATAAAGGCATGGTTCCTAAGGATTTTACCAAAGCTATTGTTATCCCTATTTTCAAAAAAGGTGATCGCAGTTCTTGTGATAACTATAGGGGTATCAGCCTACTCTCTGTTCCAGGTAAAGTTCTTTCCATGATTGTGCTTAATAGAATTAAGAATCTGGTTGACAGTCAATTGCGTGATGAGCAATGTGGATTCAGAAGTGGTAGGGGATGTGTGGATCAGATATTTTCACTTAGGCAGATTCTTGAGAAATGTTTCGAGTTTCAGGAACCTTTGGTTGCTAGCTTTGTTGATTTCAAAAAGGCTTTCGACTCTGTTGATCGTCATAATTTGTGGTTGATTGTGATTTCATATGGTATACCAGACAAATTAGTTAACCTAATGAAAGCTCTCTATAATAACACTGAGTCGTGTGTGAGAGTTGGTAAGGCTTGTAGCAATTGGTTTAGCATTACTTCTGGTGTTCGACAAGGGTGCATTTTGTCTCCTTTTCTCTTTAGCTTGGTTATTGATTATGTTATGCAAAATTCACTTCAAGGGAAAGATTTTGGCCTTTAAATGGACTGTAGATACAAAAATTTCTGATTTAGATTATGCTGATGATTTAGCCCTTTTTGACAAATGATGTTGATGAGATGAACTCTTTCATCCGAGCTGTTGATGAGACTGGTAGTAGAATAGGTTTGATTATAAACAGAGAGAAAACTAAAGTGATGAAAATTGATCAGGCAGGTTGTGATTCGGTTAATCTGAATGGTTGCAGTCTTGAGCAGAAGTCACAGTTTAATTATCTTGGGAGCTATGTAACAGATAATGGCAACTTGTCCGATTAAACTTGTCCGATTGAAACTGGACTATGGATCCCAAGCATACACCACTGCATGGGATTCGGTGGTGAAGGTTCTGGACCCCCTTCATCATACCCTCCATGTTTGCATGGGGGCCTTCTGCACTTCACTGATTCAGACTCTTTACATTGAGATTGATGAACCATCTTGATTCATCATCAACAGTTGTCCATATAGTACTCAACAAAGTTGCAATCCCTGCCATTGCACTTGAACTGCTCGATAGAATTGCCCAGTTGAGTCACTTACACAATGTCTCCCTGTTTCTCCTTCCTTTGAACTTTTTGCTTTGCATGATGGGGAAGGCTTCTACACCTGACTGCGTGTACCAGCAGCTCTTTGCCAGCTACCACATTGAGCACCCAGACTTCTTGCACATCTTCACGTGTGGCTTGAAGTCCAGACATCAGTGGGATCAGCCATGATCTATGATACTATCATTGGAGATTAGATCCCACAGCATTGTTCCATCTTTGCTGCAGAATTACACACTATCAGCCTTGCATTGGACCATATAGTGGCTAAGTATCATCGTCGGTGTGTGCTTTACACAAACTCACTTGCTCCTTACACCTTTGATCTCAGTGAGGTATTGGCCTCACCCTGTTCTTTCCAAGATCTGTTACCAACTCCATCTGGTAGTCATGCACGATGGAAGAAGCCGCTCACATTGTTGCCTTCAGACACATAAATGAGCATTAGATGCTTGTAAGCAAAATTGGCTTTCATTACTGAAGAACACAAACTGCCATAATTCCTTCAAATGAACCCGTTCTTGACACCAGTGCAAATGTGCTCAACAGTTACAAAGTGACAGTGGTAACCGTGCCAGTGGCATGCATGCCTGCAGTCCTGCTTCCAAAAGACTATTGCATTATCATTCCTGTAGACACCCTTGGTACGACATAGGATCAAATTTGCAACACTGTAGCTGTCCACTCTGCCACTGCTGCCCTCCTGATACACCAATCCTCTCATAAATCCATAACTCTGTGTTCCCCATAAACCACATCTGCAAGTGTGTGAATGCTCTTCTGACCATCATACCACTGCCGATACCTCTCATTCAACATGGTATGCAATTTGATGAAAAGACTAACCTGCTTCCTGAAGAGCCACTATATGACCTCCCTCAAACTCCGCTAACTGAACAAATGTTGTGCGCTTGCGTCGTCCAGGCATGGTAGCTTCTCCAAAGAGCACTGAACAGCATGACACATGATTAATAACTTCTTTCTTCACGCCCTAATCCTTAAATATGCATGTCTCTCATCCAACGCGGTGTGCAATTTGACGAAAAGGTCAACCTGCTTCCTGAAGACCCACTATATGACCTCACTCAAACTCAGCTTACCTAACAGTGACAACCTGTTATGTTTTCATTACTATTAACCTATCTTCCCTTAACTTAATGCCTGTTCATTGAGTGATTTCATCATTTATGCTTTATTTTTTCAATTTTTAGAGTGCTTATATGATTATATTATATTTTTAGAGTGCTTATATATTTTTTGAGTGCTTATATGAGTAATATAGGTATTCTTTAACCTTTTGATATTAAAGTTACATAATAGCCTGTGCTGCCATTTGGAAGAGATAAGTATACAGATACCTGTAAAGATAAATGTGAAAGCATTGGTTGCAATCAGTAACGTTATGGATGTCTCTTATTATTAGAAATTTACGAAAGTACATAAAATATTTCTTTTTTCTATATGTTTAAAATTCAATTTCAGCTTTGTTATAAGTTATAGATTTTGTTTTATACTAGATGGAGAGAAGTCCAGTAATATCTTGGCTGTTCCACATTAGAGTGTCATGTGAGTAGTTCATTGAAGCTATTAAATTCATGTTTTGCTTATTTATGTATCGTAGTATGAGAATAGCTTGTAATTGTTATAACATTGTAATATGTAAATTCCCAACAAATAACTAGAGATGAAAGCTAAATTAGAAACCCTGCATCTTGAAGAATAAACTTATGGAAATGAGACTTAAGGTATATTATAAGTTTAATTATAGTATAGTACTATTAAATATTTAATTCACAATTTCATTGTATTTGCAAAAGTAAGTGTTAAATTTAAAATGTAAACTTTAAATGAGTGGTTCCATTCTGATTACATAAATCTTGCAGCTCTTAATGTATGATAGTATTATTTCACATAATGCATAAAGTCCACTTTTGCCTGTTAGTTAGTCTTATTAGAGAACTATACAATTCCTCATTGGAGCTAAAGAAATACTAGTTGTCATCTTGTGTATGCTTTTTTTGCTGATGTATTCCAGGGTTTAGTGGGTTACTGCTCATCATTGTTATCTTAGCAGTGTAAGCATATAGTTATCAGCTGGCACATTCCCCCATGTTGTTGACATCATAATCTGCTGGATTAGTCACACAATGCTACATAGTCTTGATATAGATTCATCCATCATTAGAACTGATTATAGTGCTTAGATATTTCTCATAACCCTTGAACCCACGATACCTTTGTTGTGGCACTATGCTCATGGAGATCTCAACTTAAAAATTTTTAAAAATTGTTACTCTACAACCCATAAAAGTCTAAAAAACATGGACTTCTGACATGTGCTCTATCACCAACATTAGATGAGTGTGTGCACTTTTACAAATACAGTGAGATTGTGAATTACTATTTTAAGGTAAATTAAAGATCGAAATGAAGTCTAACTGAATCTTGGGATTTAAATATTTGTTCAGTATTTTATTCCCCCTTAATTTGTGATGAGACCCACAAAGCTGCTAGCTTTATTTGCAGGTTAGGACAGAGCAAACGGCCATTCCATCCCAGGACTAGAACTCTGGACGTCAACATTTGCAGTATCATCTAAAACTCTGTAGGCCATACTGAACTTGCAGTCCTCCCCTTCCGTTCCCTTCCAAAAGAGAATCTCTTTTGAAAGGTACTAATGGCCTGCACCACAAGAAGGCGGGGTCAGACATAAGGTGCCAGACCTGGCCAGTTCTGTGCATTATCACTGGGATTGGTAAAATAACAATATAAAAATAACCGATAAAAAATAAAAAGTAACCATATAAAAATGAAAAAAGGACAATACAAACCTTTAATTGCTCCTCTAACCAAATTTCAACTAAATTATGCTGAAATACTTTTAATAAATTTACATAGACTCCATTTTTAACGCTGAGATACCAACCGTACCTGCAGCTTGGAACTTCCTGTTGTGTAAGCAACATGAGCAACAAGCTGCACAGTTAACTAATATTAAGAGAGATGGATATATAACGAGATCTGCAGTCAATTGAGACTGCACTAGTTGTACCTGAGGAAGCCCCAAGGTGGTAGGGGGTGAACTGCATTGTACGTGGTGGATTGCTGCATAAGTGATGTAATTGTTTGCAGCATTGTATTGGATATTTTATACATGAAGGTTTTTAATGTTTAATATTTTATGCAATGCAAAGACTCAGTGTGGAGTCTAGTCTTTTAGTTAGTATTCTTCATTCTCCCAACTATGAGGAAGGTGAAAATCGACATGTTTAGCACAGAATGTGGCTACATAAAAATAAATGCTCCTGCTAATAAACTACAACATTCTGAAGGACTGGTAACACTAATAATAAGTGTCTTTATGGAAAGACTGTCATATATAAGATGTAATGCATCGTAAGGAAAATATTAAGCGACTGTGCCAGCCTCAATGTACAGGAAAAGCACAAATATTTCATCAATGTGAACACCTGGGCTTTAATAACCAAGCCAAAAAGTTACTAGCTAGAACATCTGAAACCTCTTATTGGGACAACATCAGGTCAAAGGATGGAACATCTTGGGCTGGACCAATTAATGAACTGGTAATAATTTTAATATTCTTGCATTGTGTTGACTTTGTAGTTAAAAGTTGATGTCAAGGTTAAATATGGCTTAAATGAAATATATCTTAGGTATTGCACAAGTGGCAATATGATTGTGATAAGATGTTATAATCCATTGGATAATCATAATAGGAGAATAAGATAGATGTTGTATACAGCTTATAATCATGTTTATTAATTGATACACAATACTGTGAATGTGATCTTTTAAATACATTTTATCAGCTTGTTGATAATCCTGATCTGAGGCCATTGCAGGTAATTAAACTCTTGCTTCTATGGACATTGTCAAACCTACTTTGGAGGAAGTTAGTGTGGATGAGCTTCAGACTTTAGCAATGGGGGAACAAGTCTTTGCCCCATGCATAAGTTTAGGCGGCTGTTTGATATTGTCGGTGTTAAGATCTCTCTTCTTTTTTTCAGAGATCTGTTAGCCGAATATCTCTACTGGACTTTACTCACACTACAGTTAATTTTCTCAATAAGAAAACCAGGCACTTGGTATCTCTAGATTAGATAAAACGTTTAATGCATACACACTTCACCTTACATAAACCTATATAAACACATGGGTGCAGCCTTATTCCACTGCCCCATTGATAAAATAAAGCCGTGCACTCCTGGAATGCTGACCCAAACTTTACTAAAAAGTCCTTCAATATGCTGGCTTCCAGAGTCAACATTCCACTCACCTTCTGACCCACTCAGCAGTTAAGGGAGAAGTGCCCCCCTCTTGGTTTTTTCTTTCTGCACAAATGGCTGCAGACCTTATTACACATCCTTCTGTTCATGACATCCTGTGGTGCACAGGTCTGAGTCATGCAATCTGGTAGACCCTTGGCAAGTCAGGTATGCAGCACATGGTTCTTGCCTAACCAAATGTAATATTGGGGATGCATGTGAACTCCAAGAAGGGAACATCCTTGACAGTTGCCACTTCCTCTCTCAATAAACATACTTTCTGTAACCATCACACTAACCATTTTCTCTCCAGGTAGTTGGAATGTGAGGACTCTGCACAGAGATTATTCTCATAATGTCCTCACACAAGAATTACACCATTAAAACAGATATTTTTGGCTTTCAATAGATCAGATGGAAAGATTAAAGGTCAGATACTTAAAAATCTAAAAATTTCACTTTTTTTTAGAGAGGGAACATTGAAAGCATCTCTAAGGTGTAGGTTGCTTCTCAGTAGACACTGTAGTGATGCCCTTCTAGGATACAAGTGCATTAATGAAAGGTTTCTTAGAGCTAAATTTCAGACAAGCATTAAACACTTGAATGCTATCTGTTATGCCCCCACTTAGGATGAGAAATATATTTTACAGACAACTTCAGTATATTTTGAATTCTATCAAGAAATGAGTATTACCCATGTTCTAGAGGGGCGGGGGTGGCTCAGTCGGTAGTGCGCCAGGCTCGTAATCTGTAGTTCCCAGGTTCGAGTCCCAGCTGGATCAGCGTTGAGATTTATCTCTGCAAAATTTCCCTGTCCTGCCCACGGTCAGTAGGGGACACTGATGGGCTTGAAAAGGCTGCCGTCCATCGGATGGAATGTTAAGTCGTGGCCCCATGTGCGGGAGAGCCATACCCTGTGCACGTTAAAGAACACGCTGGATGGCCTTGACGGGAGGTTGCCATCTGTCTCCCAACAGCTGTTCCAGTGGGTCCCCTCCCCCAACCTTCTCTGAGCCTTCGGGGTCCTTATGGCCTGGCCATTTAGCCCATGGTGTGCAAAAAAAGTGCCGCTCAGAGATAAAACAATCCAAACCCATGTTCTAGGCAACCTCAGTGCTAAAGTTTGTACTGACTCTGATATTTGGGGAGGGGTGATAGATACCTTTGGTAACAGTAGTTGCAATAGGCAATGTCTCCTACAGGTAAGTAGACTTAATGGTTTGAAAATAACTTACACTTATTACAAACACTGTGACATATATAAGTACACATGGATTACACCAGATGGGCTGAATAAGAATGATTATATATTAATTAACAGCAAATGGGCTAATTCTGTTAGAAATACCAGGTTATATATGGAGCTGAAATTAAATCTGACCATTAGCTCATTGAAATTGACTTGCAGCTTAAACTTAAGAAGTGTTGTGCTAAGGTTAAAAAAGTTGCCTTTAACACTGAAGCTCTGAAAGACTCGGTTATAACTAAAGCTTACCACAATAGGTTACTTAGTCATTATGACAGTCGTGGTTTGCTTACTTCTGAAGTTGAGGAAGAATGGGACCGTTTTAAACAGGGTTTTCTTGTAACTAAACAATACTCTTTTGGGGTAAAAAGGAGCAGAAGAAGCAAAATTATTTGAGTGATAAAGCACCTAAGCTTATTTTCAAGAGAAAGAACTGCAGGAATGTCCTTAATCAATACTCTACTAGTCCTCCATATTAAAGCAACTGAAAATCTGAATTTCTTGGATGTGTTAAATTACTTAAATCTGAAACAAGCTTAAATTATTTCTTGGGTAATATTTACAAGAATGCATAAGATATATAGAAAATGCAATTTTTTATAGAAAATTTAATCCACTTTACTGAAATCGAAAAACCAAATTTCTTACATTTCCTAGCAGAATATTTCATGTGGCTTCTTTCTTTTAATTTTTATCACTTGAAAATAAACCAGATTGCCTGGGTTCCCATTGTTCAGTCACAAAGCATG
This sequence comes from Ryuthela nishihirai, assembly GCA_038380435.1. NCBI lineage: Eukaryota > Metazoa > Arthropoda > Arachnida > Araneae > Heptathelidae > Ryuthela > Ryuthela nishihirai. Next base: position 42,431,350 of record JAWZYU010000001.1, on the reverse strand, counting down.
CTGGCCATGCAGCAATTGGGAAGAAAACATTTTTTTGTTCCAATTGAAGTAATGCAATGTGATGTTTAGCAGCATAATTCTAACATTTTAAAATTCAACTGTTTAAAATGAAACTGGGATCGGAAAAGGAGCTTTTAAGTTAAAAATTTTGTAACTCTTTTTTCAATTTGATTGCTGAGACTTAGGGTTAATATTCGCTTTATGTCCCAAAGTGAGATCATAGATTATTTTGTCATGTTAATAAGTGAACATTTTTGTTTTAATTGTGAGACAGTTACAGCATACATGACAGAACAAATAATCACGCCATGTCTGGGGCTTGAACCCTGGCAGTCGAGTGTCACCAAGAGCCAATGCGATACCACAGATCCACTTAGGCAGCGTAACTCTAAAAGGGACTAATGATATTTATTTTAGTTAAAGTAGAGCAGAGGGAGGTTAAGCAAACAAGTAACTCTTTTTGCCATAAGTTTTGATGTGAAAGCAACCTTATTATATATTTTTGCAAGTTTTAGGAGTTTTTCACCCAGAAAAAGAATTAAACCACTCAAATGATATACCAAAATCTTGCCTGTAGAATTTGAAAATTCATACTGTTAGGTTACCTTTTAGTGGCATTTTTGTGCACAAAGTGGGGATGGTGCAAGGACACCAAGAGATCAGAGCTAGTTGGGGGAAAGGGGTTCCACTGGACAGCATTTAGGAGAGAAATGGTAGCCTCCTGTAAAATTCATCCAGCATGGTCTTTAACATGGACCCGAAGTATGACTCTCCTGTACATTGAGTCATGGCTTAACGTTTCGTTTGGTGGGTGATGGCTGAGCTCATTGGTTTATCCATTCTCACTGAGACAGGGTTTGTAGGGAAAATTGCAAAGCAGGTGCAGTAGGGACTTGAACCTGGGAACTTCAGATTATGATCCTGCTTCATTATAGAGTGAATCAAGAATATGACAAACCTAAAACATTAACAACTTTTAAAAAACTTAATTCTTCTGTCCATTCCACTGAAAGAAATGGATTTTTTCATATCTCAGAAAAAAAAAAATCTGCTTGAAACATTTTCCTAATAGATTTTGAGGGATACATTAAACAAGCAAAATATGTTAAAATTATTAAATTTAAGACTCCATTCCAAGGATATTTTTAATTTTCATAATACAGATTGGATGTATTAATGCAGCGCTTATATACCTTCGCTGAGAAACATACCAGAGACTGAGCAGTTTTGACGAAGACTGGTTATGTCTCTTCCCTGTCCCATTTTTTGTGTTCAGTTTTGAATATACATACATCTTTTCATAAAATATTGATTTTCCTATCATATTTTTGTTGTAATGCCATCAAGTTATCATTTATTTTTCTGGATTATGAATAAATTTGTTTTTATGAACTATAAAACTTGAAAATATACAACTATGTTCTATAATTGGGACTTTTCATTAATGCATGGGTACCCCTTACCTTTATTAGTTTTAACAGTAAGATTTTACTGTACATACTTATCTAACATCTGCATTATGAAGATTTTAAGGGGTGTGTCAATTCTTCAGTTAATGAAAGCATAATAATTCAGTGGAAGAAAATCTGACAATTTATTCCATGGGCTAGGAAGAATATTTTTTATCATGAAATTATCTGATTAAAAACTATTAAATCTGTGGTCTTCAACCTCCATGAGGCTGCAGAACCCTTGCAGCTAGTATTATTTTTCTAGGAACCCTAACAAAAAACTCTCTATAAAAGTAACCAAAATTGGAAAAAAAAAATTAATAACTTATGAGTAAAATTAATTTTTTCAGTTTTGAAGAACACTGATTTAGATCATCAGTAATTTCTTAATAGTTAGATTTTAGTTTACTTTAAAAATGCATATGACATTGAAAACAAAATAGGAAATTTGCTTTTGGCATTTTTTAATATGCTTTACAGGCAAAATTGTTCATACTACCCTAAATGGTCACCTGCAGATTTGAGATTTATGACCACCCCTGATAAATGCAACACATAAAATGCTATTACAACAAGGATTGAAATTTGCATACCCTGCACCACTACCACTCATGCACAAAATCATACTGCAATTAGAGCAAATAATATACCAATATACACAAAGATAAGGTTAAAATTCTATTGCAGCATTCAGGCATGCAATAACTGACCTGATACAAAGATGATAAACGAAATCAAAACTCTACAAAAATTGAAAGATAGTATTAAAGTAATACTCACTGATAAAACGAATCAGTTAGTGTTATAAGACACAGATGGTTGCATCAGCTAACTAAAAGTAATGCTAGATGATTTTATAGGCTATAGAAATTACAACCCACTTCTTGACTAAACTTGCACATTTGAAAACATCCTTGTTTACCATCGAATTTAGCCAAAGCCTGCAAACCCCAATAATACCAAAACATCTCCCAATTATTTGTCAAAATTAAATTGTACAAACCTTTGATAGATACCTTTTAGACCACTAGTTGCCAAATGAAATTCTCCCATATGTAACTTAGAGAGGACTCTTGCAGTTCTTTGCTCCACCTAGTATAATCCATTCGGAAGTAGACCTAATTGACATATTTAAAATGATAACTGTTACTCTGAGTGCACCCGCACTCATTCGATGCTTTCGCACTCTACCCCAACAAAGTTGTACTTGATGCAAATATGCCATTTCAATATAAATGGCTTGAAGTGGCCAGACCCCACAGCATCTCAGCATTTTAGTACTAAGAAGGCCCTTGGACTTGACACTAAGAGTAACTGGTTTTAAGCCAACAGCAGGGTGTTCATCCAGAACCAAGGTGTCCCAATGGGCTCCCCTTCTCTTTGGATTGATAACTGAAGCATCACATAGAATCCAGTTCCCCACGAATGTCAAATCTGCCTCTCACTTCATGCACACTATATCGACGGCATCTTAATTATCTGGCACACCAAAGCAGGAATTATGTAAATTACTATCAAAATTTAGCACAGTCTTCCCTACCATCAAATTTGCATATGAAGAAGAACCAAGTGGACAGTACCATTTTTAGATATTAACTTGCACTGTACTTTAACTAAACTATACACATCTGTATACAGAAAGCCTACATTTGTTCCTAGCATAACTAGTACATCTGCCCTTCCAAACAACTACAAATTACACTAGACAACAAATGGAAACTTTTTTTTTATATAATATTCGTCAAATAGGATGTTTTAACTAATTTTGGGTGCTGAATTCAAATATGACTGGGAAAAATCTGCAACATGTACAGTTTTTTTTTTATATAAATTACTGATTGATGTATTTCAATGAATATGCATATCTGGGAAATGAAAATAAATGTGACTATTTTATTAAATTGCAACTTAAAACTCATTAATTACATCATTACAGTGGAAAAAATTAGAAATACCATAGTTATAGACCACTGAATATAAAGTAACAAATGAAATAATATTGAAACATAAAAAAAGAAAACACGGGAGAGGATTTTTATACTTACAAGAAGTTTATTTTTGTCTTTTATGTGCTGAGGTATCTACCTTCTGCAAAAACCAGCAGCAGTCACCCATCAATTGCTGGATTCTACCTGCCTTGGTATCTCTCTTCCATGGTTTGGACATACTGATGAAATCTTTCTCCTTGCTCATCACTTCTTGGGAAAGAAGTCGAGATGCGAGTGCAAGAAATGGATCTTCAAAGACATTCGGCAGCCAAGATTTTCATAGTTTTTGAGAAGATCTTGAATGAACTAATGGTAGTTTTCCTCTTTGTGATTCCCCAGAAAACCCTGGACCATAAACGTGAAGGATTTCCATGAAGCACGCTCCTTCATATTCAGTTTTTCTTCGAAGACAATATCATTCAGTAGCTTCCTGATCTGAGGACCAACAAAGATCCCTTCTTTGGGTTTGTCATCACTTAGATTTGGAAAATTTTCCTTCAAGTGCAAAAACCCGTTAACAGTTTTGTCCATAGCCTTTACAAAGTTTTTCATAAGCCCCAGTTTGATGCGTAGTGGTGGGAGCAGAACATCAGAGGGGTCAACTAGAGGCTTATACCTCACATTACTCTTTTCAGGAATAAAAACATCTCTTTTGGGTCAGTCATTTGTTTTGTAGTGTTTCTGCCCTACTGTCCCCTCAAACACAGAAAACAGCAAAATTTTGGGAAGCCTAATGTTTTAACTTTGAATGGCGTTTGTTTTTTAAATTTCATGATTTTACGTCCGAGCTTCTTACACTTGGACATTTGATATCTGATCATTGTTGTTTTAATGCTGTCTTTGAATTTTTACTTTTTACAGGATATTTTACTCGGATATATTCCAATATTTAACCCAGGTCGCTTACACCTGGGTTACTTTTATATTTATAACTTATTTATACATTTGTTTCTTGTTGTCAATTATGTTTCCTTTTATTGCTTTACATTCTTAGTATATGTTTGTGGTTTCTTTTAAAATTTGGTTAAGGGTTACACGACTTTTATCTTTTTTTTTCTTATGGACATTCGTATGGCGCATTATAGCTTTAGTTGCTAATGCGCCATTAAAACCCAAACAACCAAACCAAACCTTGAAGCCTAAGCAAGAGAGAGACGACTTTTAGGTTACCACATATTGTCCACTTAAACCGGTCATATTTTATAGCAGTGAGTATTTTTTCAATGCTTTCATAAGTTCCCTTCATTCTCACAGCATGTGTCACTGGAATGGAAGGTTTTTAGTTGTTTTTTATGCAAAATGCCATCTTGCATCTCGTAATAAGCAGATAAAGGAAAATTTCTCCTGAGCAAAGAAACTCGGGTACTCTTGGCCAGAAGATTCCACTCTTGAAGTCTTGAACCGAAAACATCGACTTATTGTTTGGAAAGTGCTAGGTCTCAAACAAGATCATTTAATTCATTTTGCTGAATCAGATGAGGCTTGTCTAACTTTTTAGGGGTGTATGTAGGATCAGGATCTGTATATGCCTCAGTCTTCCTCTGATGAATGTGAATCCATCTCCTCCCAGTTGGTTGGAGGTGTTGGTATAGAAATATCTTCTCCATGAAGAACTGGCCGTTTAGCTGAAGGAAAGTTTGGATATTGCAATTCGCTTTTGTTCTTTTTTGAAAAGCCTGACACTTTAGTTAAACAAAAATAGCAATCATGTAAGTTACTAGCTGGCTCACACCAAACCATTGTAACTGCAAAGTGCATGGATTTTATCTTGCCTTTCAACCATTCACTCAGACCAACAAAACACTAAATGCAGCACACATGTGGGCCCATGTTTTGTCCTGATCTCCAACATGACATCCAAAATACAATTTACAGGCTTTCTTCGCAATCTTTGTCAAAGAACGACCCCAGGATTTTAAAATATAATTTCCACACACATAACAAAACTAATCTGGCACATTAACACATCCTTGATGCTGCCTTTGTTCCATTTAAATGCCAAAATTCACTCTTCAATGTCCAGCATGTGTTCCTTCTACAGTGAAAACAACAAGATAGCGATATGAGGTTAGGTTACTGTTACATGTTTTCTCCCACTTGAGTCAGTAACAAAAAGTGAAAATCGCTACAAAAAGTAAAATATCTAGTATCCTCCCAGTTGTCTGGAGGTGTTGGTATAGGAAGATTTTAATAGGAGTCAAAATGACCAACAACATAAATCATCGCCTAAAAAAATAGTTAACTGTAGCTGCAATTGTTGTTATAAAAACCTTTTAAGCCAGTGTTATCAACCTCCTACTCACACTTTACCAAAGCCTATAAATACTGGAATGCAAAAGAAGCAGTAAACAATGAAATCAAATATATTTTTGAACTTGCTGAACAAGCACAATACATCACACACTATCAGCAAACTTCATAGATAAATCAAATGCAAACAGTCTCAAATCCCCCCCCCCCATCACCAACAATAAAAAAAAAAAAGAAAACATAAGCAATAACCCTACCATACATAAGTAATAATTTTGCATACTCTGTTAAAAAATACCCTGAAACCTTTTCATTTTAAAGTCCCCATTAAAATAGCACACACAATATCTCAACTTGTCCAAAACGATCATGATCATATACCCAGCTCTGGAGGGATATACTATGTCTAACTCAAAGACCCCAAAGGCAAATTCTTGCCTAAAAACAATTACATAGGGAAAAATCTTGCGCCCTTTTAATATCTGAGATAAAGAATGTAAATGCGACATCTTAAAACTACAAAAAAAACCCACTATTTCAAGTAATCACAGAAAACAATCTACCCACAGATTTTCAGTCAGCAAAAATAATATTCCTCCCTACCAAATTCAAACTCTTTATTAACCCTTACAGTATCGAGTTTTTGAAACTGAACTCGCTGTAATGGCTGGATTTATTTTGTAGGGTTTTCAGAAATTAATAGCTTTAGAACCTCATCTTGAAGTAACTAATGAATGGAAAATACTATATACCAAAAGAAAGAGCATTTAATTGTGTTAGTAAAATAACAGAAATCCATAGAAAAATTTGTAAAATTTTTTAACATTTCTTTTAAAACATTGCAAAATTACTGTTTTTCTACTTTATTTTTAACAAAATATAAAAAATAGATATTTTTCCCATATTATTCTAATGTAAACAGTTCAAAATATTTCTGTTAATGCTTAAATTTTTTAGATTTTTCTAAATTTTTTGTCGTTTATGCATGTAATGCATATTGCATATTCTTAGACTTTTGATGGGTTGGGTTGGGTTGTTTTACCTCTGAGCGGCACTTTTTTGCACACCATGGGCTAAATGGCCAGGTCACATGGACCCCGAAGGCTCAGAGAAGGTTGGGGGAGGGGACCCACTGGAACAGCTGTTGGGAGACAGATGGTAGCCTCCCGTCAAGGCCATCCAGCGTGTTCTTTAACGTGCACAGGGTATGGCTCTCCCGCACATGGGGCCACGGCTTAACGTCCCATCCGACGGACGGCGGCCTTTCCAAGCCCATCGGTGTCCCCTACTGACCGTGGGCAGGGCGGGGAATTTTGCGGAGATAAATCTCAACGCTGACCCAGCTGGGACTCGAACCTGGGAACTACAGATTACGAGCCTGGCGCGCTACCGACTGAGCCACCACCCGCCCCGACTTTTGATGATTAGCAAACTCTAAGCCTAAACAATAAATAATATCCACATAGGTAACTCTGTGGATATTATTTAATGGTTAAATTATTGATAACTAATAGTGTGAAGTGACTTACTTATTTGCATCTTACTCAGTGCAACATAGAGAGAAATAGTTCGCCATCCCAGATCATAGATGATGCCAAGACCAGGTCCCAAAATCATGGGAGGAGTGATATCAGTAAACCATTCACTAGTTATTAGTGGAGAAAAGGCAGAGCTGGTATTTGTTCAGTGGTCTTGGAATACACAGACATGTATCTGGAGAGATGTGGTTTTGAATCCCACACATTGGCAAAACTTTTTTCACAAAATAATTTATTGTTCTAAGCCTAAGAAAAAAAAAGTGTCGTAAAAAGTCATATTGCTTAAAAACAAGATAATTTAAATAAAAATTTGATAAATATATAGGAAAAGTGATAAAGAACTAAGATTATTTAAATGTTTTAAAGCATTTAGAGTTTACTGAAAGCACTGAATCTGAAAATGAGTCACTTTTTTATGAAGCTGCTGATAACTGCTATGGAAATGTTTATTTCTAAAATTGCAGCAGAAATTTTGATTAAAAATTGCAGTTTCCTGACCTTAATTGCTTTTTTTTTTTAAATGTAATTAAATGTATTGATAAATAAAGCCCTACTTTTAGAAATTGCACTTTGAGTAATCCTAATATTGTTCTGATTGCTGGCATTGTAGATCAATAGTGGTTTCGTTTTCGATCGTTTCCAATTGTTTATAATCGCAGTATGCATTTGAGAAACAATAATATATTATTTTTGAATCATTAGAGTAAATAAAAAAAATTTAAAATCAAAAGTCTTCTAAAGTTTTGATCGAAAGCCGATGTGTGGTAGATTTCTTCCTAGATGATACAATTTCTGGTAATAATAAAACCAATAAGTTTACGGTAAAGGTTAGAAAGTATTACAATTCTAGTAGAGCTATAAATAGCCCAAAGTATTGGGAATCACAGCAGATTGATAATCTGTATGCAGGACAGCAGAATGGAAACATAGACTAAATTGTTACTATTTGATAGTATTTATGGTGATTGAACATACACTACATTCACTGCAGACTTGAATAGCTTTATTTTTAGACTTTATCATATTTTTTTCAAGTGGAATCAACAGGTAAAAATATCACATTTAAATAATTTTGATATTTGATTAGAAACAGTTGAAAAAAAAAAGATTTCCGTTGGAAATTTTTTTCCCCAACCTTGTACTTTGGGAACAAAACTTGCATCTCCCATCACTAGAATTTGAAAGATAAAAATGATTAGGGTGCTAACATGGAAAGGATTAATCTATGATAATGGAAAACATTCTTATTAATGTAAATTAATTGAATTCTGCAACACACACCTCTTTCCACTTACCCCAGCTTGCTGTTTGATCCTTAAGTTAATTAGCTACCCATTGGAGATATGATGCTCCCTTAATCATGCCTCTCCATACTTATCTATTATCCCTATTTCCACCTTCAATCACATACACATACCCTTGCTGTGACACTCTCAGCTTTTTTCAAACTCCAAATTCTAAATTTAAAACATACTGAAGAAACAAATGTGATATCATCCTTTAAATCTCAAATAAACCTCCTCAAATACTGAACAAATCCTCTTAAAATATCTTCTTAAATCATCAAATCATCTCAGGGTTCAACATCTTCAGTGGCAAAGCCACATGTTACAGTGTGAAGTAGAAGGGAGCCATCTGAAGACTCATAACCATACTAATTTTATTCAGGTCACATGCTTATGACTATCCTTCTTCTTTTTTCCAAGGTGAGTTTTGATACTGTCTTCTTGATTTGTGCTGCAATTTAAACACAGAGCAAGGAACCAATTTCTGAATTCAATTCATTAATTTTTTTTTTCTAATTTTCGCATTTATGAGAGATCCTTTTCCGAATCTCCGAACATCACTGCTTATTAGCCAACACAGACTTGGGCAGCTCTGCTCAGAGACTAGAATGCATCATGCCGAGATGAGGCTTCCCACTGCTGGGATCGAACTGGGGCCCCCGAGTTAGGTCAGCAAGCACTGCTGACAAGTGATGACTTAATCCACAATGCCAAGAGCCTAATCCTGAAGGGTGTCGTTACGAGGAGGACCATCACAATACCTCCTTCAAATACTTATCACAAATTCATTTTTTGTAAGAAAATATTGTACCTTCTTACGAGAACAGAACTGAATTGGTTGATGACATGAATATAAATTTTATCCAAGGTATTTTATGTCTGAATCGTGAAAAATCAGTTTCTTTATGTGGAAAATACAGATGATGTAGAAATTGGTAAAGAACTTGCAGCAATGAGTAAAAATAAAGCCTCTGGGTATGATGGTATTACAGTGGCCATGTTACAAATTATTGCTAAATATAACTTAAATGTTTTTTCTTAATTTATCACAACAACAAGAAAAATTAATAGATTGTGAAAAAAATTCATCGCCAACACGGTGGGAATCGAACCCGCACCTCTCCAGATTCATGCCACATCACCACACAGAACGCTCTGGCATGAATCTGGAGAGGTGTGGGTTCGATTCCCACCGTGTTGGCGCTGAATTTTTTTTCAGAATCTGGTGATTAATGTTTGTCTATCTTAACAGGGAATACTGTGCATTCACTATATGGATTGATTTTTAACAAGGAAAATTTGTTGAACAACTAAAATAGCTTTAATTTACCCAATTTACAAGTCTGGCAATAAACAGCTGTAGACTAATTATAGACATCTCATTGTTGTCAGTGTTTTCTATTGAAAATTGTTTAAAAAATTGTTTGAAAAAAAGTAAATTTCTTAAATCAACATAGCTTTTTTTCCAAGAACCAGTTGGTTTTAGGGAAGGAAAAAACACTGAATTTATGTATTATGAAGCTAATGGAAGGTATTTACAAAAGCATTGATGTGGGTAAAAAATGTTTCTGCATCTACAGAAAGCTTTTGATACAGTGGATCAGGAAATACTGTTAAAAAAAAACTCTTTGCCAACATTATAAGAGGACATATTTATAATTGGTTTAAAAGCAACCTTTTAGCAAGAAGTCAGGTGGTAAAAGTGAATAAGGAAATAAGTCGGGCAGAAAAATTGAATTTGGAAATAAGTTCATATAGGGAATTGAAAAAGGTGTACCTCAAGGCTCTGTATTGGGTCCCATATTGTTTCTTATTTACATTAACGACATGCAATTTACATTTGAGAGGATCATTAATATGTTATGCCGACGATATTACAGTAGTTTACACAGCAGATACTATTTTAGAAATGGAAACAAATGTAGAAAATTATCTTTAAAAATACATAGGTGGCTAGTTTTGAATAAATTAAACTTGAATATTAATAAAAGTAAGTTTCTTTGTTCTGAATTGCTTAAAACAGATACTCTAATAGAAATTTAATATGATGTTAATTGTCTTCGTAATCAGAATTGTATATGTCCTAATTTAATTCAGAATTGTATATGCCTTCTTAATTCAGAATTGTATATGCCCTAAATTAGAATGAGTGTATAATTACAATTATTTGGGGTTTTGAACTGGATTCTTTTTTAAAACAGAACTCATGCAAATAAGATAACAAAGCACTTAAGGTACATATTATTTAAATTTTATCATATTCAAAAAATAGTAGATGAGAAATTTTTAACAGTACTATATTATGCCAGGGTTTATTCTAATATGCAGCATAATTTCTGTAGTTTGGGAGGTGATTATATTAACTTATGATTTATTTATGGTACATAAAAATATTTAGTGTTCAATGTTAATTTTTCTACTTTAGATCCATCTAATTCATTTTCATCATATTAGAAATATTTATAGGTATAAAATTCTATTGTTTTTATATCAAAATAAACAGTGGATAGAGTAAATGTATTAAATGAAATTTAAGAATGAAAAGAGTAATATTTTAAATACTGTTGGCAAAGAATATTCTTCAGAGGCACTTCGCTTATTTGGCACTGAAGTTTACAATTCTTTACAACTGGATAAGAGAGATGAAAACAATTTGACTGTCTTCAAAAAGAAATTTCATACACATATTAGCTGTTATTCAGTCGTTTAAATCTTTTATTTATACTTAATGAATACTAATGTACTCCTATCTTTTATTATTGATGTATCAAGTTATATTCAGAATTGTTATTCCCGTTAATGGTTGCCTAAATTTGATGTTGGTAATTAAAACAGAACCTGGATGGGCAGTTTAGCCGCTTCTGGCACATAACAAAAATTATGTGTTTTTTTCTTCTATTATGCTAGTTTTGTGTATTTGTGTTTCCACCATTTGTATTGTTACATGTATGGAATTTTGTGATATATATATATATACACACACACACCGAAGAGCTAAAATATTATGACCACCTGCCTAATATGATGTTGGTCTTATATGTGCTGCCAGAACAGCTCTTGCCTGGCAAGGCATGGACACTACAAGATTTCTAAAGGTGTCTTGTGGTATCTGGTACCAACACATTACCAGCAGATCCTTTTACTCTTGCAAGTTACATGGTTGAGCTGCTGCATGTCAAATATACTGTTCTAACACAAATCACAGATGCTCGTTTGGATTGATGTCTGGGGAACTTGGAGGCCACAGCAATACCACATTGGCAATAAATCCTTGGCATAGTTCAAAATTAGAAAGTTCCAAAATTACAGATATGAATGAAGTGACAGATTTCGATAATGTTATAGTAATGTAGACGATAGGTACTCTCTCAGCTGCTTCACAGCCTTAATGTCAGTTCTCTGTTAGGCCTCAACCAGCACACAAAAATGGCCTTTGGTGCCATCTATAAGATGTAGTCCTGTATAGTGGAACATCGGATGGTATCGTTCAATTATACTCAAGCACATAAATGACTGAACCCAGTGTTTCCCAGCAGAAATTGCCCAAAGCATTACACTTCCTCGATTGGCTTGTTTTTGTCCCATGGTGCATCTGGTGCCAACACTTCCCCAGGTAAATGACACACACCTACCCCAGTCATCCACATGGTGCAACAGGAAACGAGATTCATCAGACTAGACAACCTTCAAATCATTCAAGGTTCAGGTTTGATTTGTGCTCATTGTAGTCGCTTTCGATGGTGAACTAAGGTTAGCATGTGCACTTGGAGCAGCCTGCGGCTATGCAGCCCCATTTTCAGGAGGGTTTGATGTTCTGTGTGTTGTGACACATTACTCCTGTCACTAGCATTCATTTACAGTCAAAGTTGCACCACAGTATCCCTTCCGTTGGCTTGTACCACAAGGGATAGCCTTCACTCACGTCTAGCATTGATGAGCCATGGTCTGCCTACACCTTGCTGGCAGTTTGTGGTTTTTCTCTCCTCGGACCACTTTTTGAAGGTCCTAACCATGGCTGACCATGAGCACCCCACAAGCCTTGTTGTCACGGAAATGCTGTTACCCAGTTGTCTGGTCATTATAATTTGGCCTTTTGTCAAATTCACTTAAGTCCGCTGCATTTTCCATCTGAAGAGCAAGAATAACACTGAGCAGAGCTCAGTATGAGGTCTTATACTGTTTCATGACCTTCGCATGCACTGTCGTTTATCTGCAGTGCTTCGATTTGTATATAGACTCTCTGATCATAGCGTTTTGACTCTTCGATGCATATAAGTATTGATTATGAGTGGAAATGAATGCTACATGCTAAAATGCTAGAAATCTGTGACTAGAGGATAATAGCTCCCCCGATGACCTGAGAGCCCGACTCCCACTTCGTAATGCAACCCCTATTCATATACACATCCAACCAATATTAATTCCCTCATTAATACACTTAGTTATCTGTTGCATAGGATTTATAATAATAAGTTAAATTAGTCCCACCATTATCACACTCATTACAGTATTAATACAAATTTTAATGTATTCACACAGTGAAACTTCTCTCAAAACTCCTAAATCTTGGAAAGTTACCAGAATTCTACTCTTATTCATCTCCTTCACATGCAGATCACATTTTGGCTACCCACACATCTTCCGACCACTCCAAGCCTCAGAGCTGATCTAATGACATTGCAATTTATTTCATCCTGCCCCTCCCCTGCTCTCAACAACTGCTTCTTGATTGATGCCTAAGGCTGCTCCTTGTCACCTGACTTTGTGTACACAGTAAGTGTGCGAAACACGTGCCATGGATTTTAATATTTATAAACACTGTGCTACCATAAGTATCATCAGTCATTACTGATCTGACTGTAGTCACAAAACGTTTGATCAGCGGAAGAAAGTTTTACTTCAAGGAACCAACTCATCATTGTTCCTTGACACCTTGTCCACTTTGAATCTGCTATGACTCATTATTTGCATACAATGACTTTATAAAATAAACTTGTCACTCACTATCAACTTTCATTTATAAAGATCCTCTTGCTTGCCACCTCTATGGTACATTAAATCTCATTATTTTTGATACTAGGTAGCATAGATATTTTGTAAGTGCCTTAAAACATTTAAGTGTCAAAGAGTATTAAAGATATTAAATTAATTTTGTACTTTTTAAATATATTTTTCCTTAATTCAAATCTTTTTCTTTTTGGTTTTTGCAGTACCTACTCATGTTAACAATTGCTAAACAAAATTATGGTTGATTAAATAATATATACAGGTGGTTTTAAAAGAAAGTTGCCTTCTTTGGTAACACCTGAGCTCTCCAAATGCATGTCATTGGGAATTGTGAGAAATGTTCACTAAATATAAATCAAACTGTTTTCATGTTTTATTAAGGCTAAAAACTGTAAGATATAAAGATATACTGGAACACCCTATACAACAGAATAGTTGCTAAATAAACCTTTACTTTGAAAGATTTTGTTTAGTATATATATTTTTTTAACTTTTGAATAATCCCTTTTCAGCACTTCTTCTTCTTCTTGGAGTATTGGACTACATTTTTGTGAGCCATGCCTATCACAGCACCTTAACAAAGGGAGCTTCAGTTCAGTTGGTTTTTGGATTTGAGGTATTAAAATCTTGCATTTGTCATTTGAGTAAGAATTTGTCTTTAATTGTCATAACGTTTCTAGTATTTTAATATCTGTGATGAATATGCAACAAGCAGAAAACTAATAATGATACTTGAATCATGACTACAGACAGACAAATGAATGGAGCTGTTTTTGATACATAGCTATTCTGAGTTACACAACTGTTGAACTTGGCCAATAGAAGCAAAATATAACAAGGTTTTTGCATTGTCCATCCACCACATTCTAGGCTCTCCTCTTAGTCACTAATGTACATTTGTAGTTTTACATGCAGGGAACATGACCAAATCAAGGCAGTCTATCACTATACAAGATGGTTCTCAAAGGTGGCTGTTGATTCTGGTGTAACCTCGTCATTTCTTCCATAGCAAATCATTTAATACTGAAGCACTATAATCAAAAGCATTGAGTTTCTTGTTTACAAAGGATTCAATATCATAGTGAACATTAGGAGAAAAAAGTAACTTAAAATATCGTAATTTTTAGATCCAAAAGCCTGTTTTTTCAGTCACCAGAGATAATTAAAAAGTTTGAGCAGCAATGATTTTTTTTTAACAGAGGTTGCACATTACCAGTATCTGTCACATAACTCCACAGATAGATAAACTGAGAAACTTACTCAAGAGCACACATTTGCTAAAAGGTCCAAATCATGAGCACATAATCTAAGTAAGATATCAAATATCTAGACTAATTCTCAACATGGGGTACACGTTAAAATTTTTTGGGGTTCACCATGAGAGCTCAAAAGTTTCTAGATTTAGTAACAAAGTAAAAATAACCATTCTTATACTATAACTATAGTATTATCTATCTATACAAGGGGTACCCCAGTTACATACACATTTCCAGAGGGTACGTGAAGCATAAAAGGTTGAGAACCACTGATCTAGACTATAAAGTCCCAATGTCTCCCATGCAATGAATTCCTCAGAAAATCAATAACCAAAGATAACATTACAAAATGCAACCTTGTCAAATTCTTCTCACACATGACACAGTTAACAAATGATGACTCTAATAAAACTAACTTTTCAGGTATGCCATGTGATCTCATGATCAGTGACAAGCTATGATAATAACAGAATTCAAAAGCCTTTTCAAAAAATGCAAAGCTACTAATCACAGGTTTTTGGGATTCCAACTATTTCTCAAGAGCCTAAATGAAAACTTTTGTTTTATGCAGTCCCCAACTTCTGAACTTTCACTCCACATCCCATAATTGTACTTCAAGCAAATGTTTAATTATATTAAGCATAACAATTATTTTTAGCAAAGAATTTTACCCAGAACAGAGATTAGACTGCTCCTTAATTATCATCAGAAATGCAATGTGCGTGCAGTAAAATCCTTTGGAATTCATAACTACATTAACAGTGTGACAAGAAAAATATTTAGTTATTTTAGTAGTAATTTATCTACCCCTGGTGTTTGTGTAAATTTATTTAGGGAAAGCAGTTACAGACTGCATTGTAGTGCTGAAATTAAACTAAGAATATATTGTAATAAAATATCACAGGAAATGTCCTGTTGACAAGAAACACTTAAAATAATATGCTGAAGAAATTTTGGTTTCATCCTAAATGGAATTCGAACTGTCTCTCAGAAGCATGCCAGGTGCCATAAATTGCTACACTATCAGAGACTAAGTTTCCTTCAGCAATGTGATATAAAAGCATTCTTGCATATTTTGTTTATTTGCCACTAGCATCATGTGATACTTTCCTGTGATACTTCATTACTGAATTATTCATATAACACTGAGTGAAAAATATTACTTCCATCATATGAGGCAACTTGGTTGCCTGATTCCTGATATAGATGTTTCTTGTGGCAAATCAACAAAATATGTAGGAATGCTTATATGTCAAACTGCTGAAGAAAATGGTTAGTCTCTGATGATGGTCTAGTAGTTATGAGTCTTGGCATGCTTCTGGGAGATGGAGATCATATCCTACTCAGGATTCATCATCATCATCCTCAAGCAGCCATGCGCTACGGAGGTCCAACCAGACCGTGCAGTTTAGTTCTCCAAGCAAGTCTGTTCTGAGCTACATCTGCTGCATCTGGCCACTGCACACCAATTCTAACAAGGTCCTGTTTGGCATTGTCTGCCCACCGCATTCGAGTTCTCCCCATCTTTCTGAGGCCTTTAGGTGCACTGTTCATAACCCTGTTTGCCAATATATAATTATCCATACGGGCAACATGGCCAAACCAACAGTCTCTCTCTCTGCACAATATGCTGCTTAAAGGAGGTTGCCAACTCCTTTGCCTAACTTCATCATTAGTTACAAAGTTGAACCACCTAATGCCCAAGATATTGCGTAAACATCTGGAATCAAAAGCATCTAGTTTCCTGTTATGTTTACAAAGTGTTCAAGTTTCACTACCATAAGTAACCATTAGAAAGAACCAAACTACACTGCTCACAAAAATTAGGGGATATTTCTTTGCTTCATATTCATTTTGAAATATCCTCTAATTTTTGTGAGCAGTATATTATACAGTCTAATTTTAGTCTTAAGGTGTATATGCCTATTTCTCCACACTCTCCATAGATTCTTAAAAGTCCTGGCAGCAATCCATATTCATGTGTTAATCTCATGCCGCACATCACCATTATCTATTACATAGCTCCCAAGATAATTAAACTGTGACACCTGTTCAAGACTGCAACCATTCAGATTAACTGAATCACAGCCTGCCTGACCAATTTTCATCACTTTGACCAATTTTCATCACTTTAGTTTTCTCTCTGTTTATAACCAACCTACTCTACTATCAGTTTCATCAAGAGCTCGAATGACATCATTCATCTCGTCAACATCGTTTTGCGAAGAGGGCTAAATCATCAGCATAATCTAAATAAGAAATTTTCATATCTCCAGCTCATTTAAGGCCAAAATCTTTCCCTTGAAGGGAATTTCGCATAACATAATCAATAACCAAACTAAAGAGAAAAGAAGACAAAATGCAATCTTGTCAAACATCAGAAGTAATGCTAAACAAATTGCTACAAGTCTTACCAACTCTCACACGACTCAGTGTTATTATAGTGGGCTTTCATTATGTTAACTAATTTGTCAGGTATACCATATGATCTCACAATCAATCTCAAACTATGACGATCAGCAGAGTTGAAAGCCTTTTTGAAATCAACAAAGTTAGCAACCAAAGGTTTCTGAAACTCAAAACATTTCTCAAGAATCTGCCTAAGTGAAAATATCTGATCTACACATCCCCTACCACTTCTGAATCCACATTGCTCATCATGCAATTGACTGTCAACCAGATTCTTAATTCTATTAAGCACCATCATGCAAAGAACTTTCCCTGAAACAGAGAGTAGGCTGATACCCCTATAGGTATCAAAAGAATTGCAATCACCTTTTTTGAAAATAAGGATAATAATAGCTCTGGTAAAATCCTTAGGATATCCATGCCTTTATCATAAAAGATACTCAAAATTTCAGCCATCCAAGTGGTAACCGAAACTTTCCCAGCTGTAAGCATTTCTGTGGTAATTTCATCTACCTGTGGGGATTTATGAAGTTAAATAAAAAATAAATACCCCCTCAAGCAGCTGCTTGCCACAGAGGTCTGACAGGAGCCTGTCAGTTTATATGCCATAGTAGAAGGTCTGTGAGGATGGCAAGACCTCAGCAGAAAAACAACACACACATCCATGCCTTACCCGGGGCTTGAACCCAGGTCCCATAGATCAGTAGCCAAGCGTGCTAACCACTTGGCCATGGGACGGCAGTTATGAAGTTTAAGTTTAGAAATAGCCAAAATAACTTCAGATTGTGTTATAGGGCCAACATTAAAGCCACCAATGCATCTATCATCATTGCAAACAATGGGAGTAGAACTAACCATATTGTTTAGAACATCACTGAAATGCTCAGCCCACCTAACCATGACAGAATCCTCACCTTCTATAACTTTACCTTGTTTATCCTTCAATCCTTGTATGCCTGTCAGTTTTCTACCACACAAAACATTAACTATCTGGTACAGCTCTCTACTGTTGTGCTGTCTGCTTCCTCGGCTTTGTTAGCCAAAGATTAAAAAAAAATATAAAAAATAAAGAAAAAAAAAATACATAAAGCCAAAAATTCTTATCAGCAGCTTACTGATTCTTTACATGTTTATTAAGCTCTCTGTAATGCTTTCTATTAGGACTAGTAGGGTATTGATTAAGGACATTCCTGCAGTTCCTTCTTTCTGAAATAAGCTCAAGTGCCTTATCACTCAGATAATTCTGTCTCTTCTGCTCCTTTTTTCCTAAAAGAGTGCTGTTAGTGTCCAAAAAAGCCTGTTTAAAATGATCCCATTCTTCCTCAACTTCAGTAGTAAGCATACCATGACTGTCATAACGACTAAGTAACCTATCATGGTAAGCTTTGTCTATAACTGGATCTTTCAGAGTTTCTGTATTAAAAGTAAATTTTTTAACCCTAGCACAACACTTTTTAAGTTTAAGTTGCAAGACACTTTTAACAAGGTAATGGTCAGATCCAATTTCAGCTCCCCTACAAGACCTGGTATTCCTAACAGAAGTAGCCCATTTGCTGTTAATTAATATATAATCAATCATATTCTTATGCAGCCTATCAGGTGAAACCCATGTGTACTTATGTATGTCGTGGTGTTTGTAAAAAGTCAACCAATAAATTAGCACTCTAGCGTCGATTTAAATTTTAGACAAAAAATTTTCTTGAGCCGGGTGGGATATGAACCCACGAACTCCTGATAACATATCAGGTGCTCTGGACTGCTGAGCTACTGGCCACCGATCAAAATCTCTAATTAGTGCTATGAACATTCCTTTTATATTTCATATAGGTGCAATTCAGGCAATTTTAGCCACAAACGGCATTTATATTTGCCAATAGATGGAAGCATGTATTACTAGTATGCAGATAATAAACAATGAAATAAGCTCAATATATTCCATATCAACTAATAAATCGGCACTCTAGCGTCGATTTAAATTTTACAGCAAAAATTGTCTTGAGCCGGGTGGGATACGAACCCATGACCCACGACGGCGGTCGATCTCGTTTCCTGTTAACCATGTGGACGGCCAGGTACATGTGCGTCATTTACCTGGAGAAGTGAAGCAAGTTTGTGTAGAAAGTATAATGCTTTGGGCATTGTTCTCTTGCGAAACCCTGGGTCCTGTCAGTAATGTGCAGGAAACTATGACATCTACCTCCTGCCTAAACATCATTGCAGACCAGGTATATCCTTTCATGGCAACGGTATACTCCTCTAGTGATGCCTTCTTTCAGCAGGATAATGCACCATGCCACACTGCCCAGATTGCTAAAGGCTTTGCGGAACATGAGGCTATGGGCTACTATGACTACTTTCTTTTTTTCTACTCTGTCGAGGAGTAGTCAGTCACACAGGGTCCTGACCATATATACCAACCTGAATGGAATAATGGCTCTGAGCTTGAGTATGGATGTGGAATTTGCAGCACTGGTAGGCTTCTGTTGAGGGAAAATCTTCTGCTGTGTTTTCTGTTTGTGGGTTGACAGCTCTGAGTAAATAGATTCACAGGATATGTTTTATCAGCTGGTGGATAATCCTGATCTGAGGCCATCTTAGGTACCTGTCCACAGTTTGGGTTTTGTCTTCCATTGGTAGTTAGCAGCACTCCCTTCAGTTGCGATGACATTGCACTGGTTTAAAAGGGACACTGTAGGTCTTTTGCAGTCTCCTGAGATATGTGTATATCCAATGAAAAAAACAAAGTAATTATTACTCAACACGTTTCGGCTTCTGGGCAGCCTTCTTCAGGAGTGCTAGTTTTTCAAGTGTTGCGTAGGTTATTCCCATATACTTGTAACTGCATGCGTTTCTTCTCGCAACTCAGCTTCATGTTTGTGTCATGGTGGGGTGGTTGGCAGCAGTTTGGGCCTGCGATCTTGTTGCTCGCGGTTTGATGTTTCGGAGGGGGAGAGGTTTCGGACTTGTGCCATCGTGTAATGCCTTTTATTTTTTGTTCTGTGAATTTTTCTGTTTATTGGTCTAGTAATAAAAAAAAAACTCAAAGACATCAGATACTATCGGCTGACAAAACAAAATTGTAATCATGGATGAAAAAAAATTCTACCCCCCAAAAAATCAAAGATTTTCTGAAAGAACAAAATTATGAAGTTTCCAAAAGGACCCCACAGAAAAAATGATTAAGCAGTTAGCTTTTTTCCAAAATCACGAAATATTACCTAGAGATATGCAAGCTAGAATGCCAACCACCCATGTATCCTGCCATCCCATTGCTGTTTGTAAAAGACTAATACGTAAAGAATTGCTTTGACCACTAGTAGCAGAACAACACTCTCCAACAATCAAACTCGAAAAACTCTGTACCTATATCTGCTGGCCATATTTTGAACCAACAGAATTTTCATTTACCACTACAATAGATCTTCATAAAATATTAAGTATGAATATCGAGCCCGAACACTGAATGGCATCATTTGACGTCGTTTCACTTTTCCCACAAACACCTGTATCAGAAGTAATGAAAATTATACAGACAAGAATAGAAGCTTGCAGCGGAGGCCCCACCCCAATGACCTGTGGTATCATGAAAGCACTAAGTTTGTCACTGAACACAATTACTTTAAAATCAACCAATTTACTGGCAGTAGCATGGCGTACCGATGGGCTCACCTCTATCATCCCTCCTAGCGGATTTTGCACTTATGGACATTGAAGACATAGTGCTGAAACATCCAGCATATCAACCTAAATATTGGGGTCGATTATTCGATGTCATCTTGGTCATTTACAACCAAACCTGGAACAGATGCAGCAAGAACTAAACCAAATCCTTCCTACCATAAAATTTACAATCGAAAATGAAAAGGAACTGAAAATACCATTCCTTGATATGATGATACATCGAAGAAACCATAAATTGGACGTTGAAGTATATCATAAACCATCTGCAACAACTATCCTTATCCCATATAATTCAAGCCAATCCCTAAACTATAAAAAAAGCAATAAAAACTGCATTTATAAGAAATGACAAATACTCCAGAGCATTCCATGAAGCAGAAAGAAGAAACATTTATGAAATGGCAGTAAATGCAGGATACCCATGGAAACTGATTAACGACATTGAAAATATGGCTAAAAGTAGGTAGAAATGTTTACTTTCATCCATTTAAAAACAAGAAATTTATTTTGTTATTCAGAAATAGCCTTTCTATTCATGTGCATTATAATCATTTCTGTCTATTAGTGTTTTTTTAAATAAATTTATATTTGTGTAGCCTGATACATTTTTTTACTACGACTTTAAAAGAAATGAAACTGTCTTTGAAATGTTTCTTGTCTTTTTGAAATGAAAAGTTGTCTGTTGAAATGAAACTTGTCTTTTTTGTTAAATATTTTATTTTCAGAAAATCCAGAATTAAATGCTGATTAATTTGGCATTTAACATTACAATAATTCCTTTCATTAGTTATTTGGCAAAAAGTTCTGAAGTTTAATTTGGCCTCTTGAAGTTAACCAGTTTTTCAGGCGGGACACTGGAAGGGTTTACACTGAAGCTCTGAAAGACAGTTATAGGTAAAGCTTACCAGCCTTAGTCATTATGGCAATCATGGGTTGCTTACTACTGAAGTTGAGAAAAAATGGGACCATTTCAAACAGGGTTTTTTTTAAACTAACAGCACTCTTTTAGGTAAAATACAATAGAGGAGTGAAAATTATCTGAGTGATATGGCACTGGAGCATATTTTTGAAAGAAAGAAATGCAGGAATCTCCTTAATACCCTACTAGTCCTAACAGAAGGCATTACAAAGAGCTTAATAAACATCAAAATGATCAGTTAGCAGCTGATAATAATCTTGATGGCTTGGCTGATAGATGGCTTGGCTGACAAAGCTAAGGAAGCAGCTAGACAGCATAATAGTGGAGAACTGTAATAAAGATAATGTTTTATATGATAATAAAAGGACAGGTATACAGGGATTGAAGTATAAAAAAAAAGTAAGGTTATAGAAGGTGAGGATTCTTTCCTGGCTAGGTAGGCTGAGCATTTCAGTGATGTTCTAAACATTGTGGTTGGTTTTTCCATTGTTTGTAATGAGGATACATACATTACTGGCTTTAATGTTGGCCCTATAACACAGTCTGAAGTTGTTTTGGTTATTTCTAAACTTAAGCTACATAAATCCCCAGGGGTAGATGGAAATTACTACTGAAATGCTTAGAGCTGAGAATGTTTTGGTTACCACATGGTTGACTGAAATTTTGAATATCTTTTATGATAAAGGAATGGTTCCTAAGGATTTTACCAGAACTATTATCCCTATTTTTTAAAAAAAGTGATCACAGTTCTTGTGATAACTATAGGGGTATCAGCCTACTTTCTGTTCCAGGTAAAGTTCTTTGCATGATGGTGCTTAATAGAATTAAAAATCTGGTTGATGGACAACTACATGATGCGCAGTGTGCATACAGAAGTGGTAGAAGATGTATAGATTAGATTTTTTAACTTAGGTATCAAAAATAAAATAAATACCCCCTCAAGCAGCTGCTTGCCACAGGGTCTGACAGGAGCCTGTCATTTTATATGCCACAGTAGGAGATCTGAGAGGATGGCAGGACCTCAGCAGAAAAACGATACACACATCCATGCCTAATCCAGGGCTCGAACCCAGGTCCCTTAGATCAGTAGCCAAGTGTGCTAACCACTCGGCCACGGGACGGTTCTTGAGAAATGTTTAGTGTTTCAGAAACCTTTGGTTACTAGCTTTGTTGATTTCAGAAAGGCTTTTGAATCTGTTGATCATCATAATTTGTGGTTGATTGTGAGATTGTGTGGCATTCATGAAAGTTAGTTAACATAATGAAAGCTCTCTATAATAACAGTTGTGTGAGAGTAGGTAAAGCTTGTAGCAATTGGTTTAGCAGTGTTTCTGGTGTTCGACAAATATTCATTTTGTCTCCTTTCCTCTTTAGTTTTGTTATTGATAATGTTAATCCCAAAATCTTTCCATTGCAGTTAATTTTGCCTAAATAGTCTAAAATCTGAATTTCTGATTTATATTATGCTGATGATTTGGCCAATTTGGCTAATGATGCTGATGAGATGAACTCATTCATTCAATGAGATGAACTCATTCATTCAAGATGTTGATGAGACTGGTAATAGAGTAGGTTTGGTGATAAACAGAGAGAAAACTGAAGTGATGAAAAAGGGTCAGGTAGGCTGTTGTTCAATTAATCTGAATGGTTAGTCTTGAACAGGTGTCTCAGATTAATTATTTTGGGAGCTGTGCAACTGATGTTGGTGATGTGCAGAATGAGATCAAAAATGAATAGGGATTGCTGCTGGGAATTTTAAGAATCTATAGAGAGCGTAGAAATAGGTGTATGCATTTAAAGACTAAAATTAGACTTAAAATAGTTTGGTCCTTTCTAAAGATAGTTATGGTAATGAAACATGGACCCTTTGTAAGGAAGATACAGGAAACTTGATGCTTATGCAGTATTTTGGGCATTAGGTGATTCTACTTTGTAAGATGATGATAGGCAAAGTATTCAGTGGAGCAGGGGTGGCTCAGTCAGTAATATGTCAGGCCCGTAATCTGCAGTTCCCAGGTTTGAGTCCCAGCTAGGTTTGCATTGAGATTTCTCTCCACAAAATTCCCCGCCCTGCCATGGTCAATAGGGGACACCGATGTGCTTGGAAAGGCCGCCGTCTGTCGGATGGGATGTTAAGCCGTGGCCCCGTGTGTGGGAGAGCCATACCCTCCGTATGTTAAAGAACATGCTGGATGGCCTTGATGGGAGGCTACTATCTGTCTCCCAACAGCTGTTCCAGTGGGTCTCCTCCCCCAACCTTCTCTGAGCCTTTGGGATCCATGTGACCTGGCCATTTAGCCCGTGGTGAGCAAAAAAGTCCCACTCAGAGGTAAAACAACCCAACCCAAAGCAGTCAGCAGCATATTGTGGAAAGAGACTCGGTTTGGCATTGCTGACCATATGATTAACTATAGATTAGCGAATAGGGTTATGAACAGTGTGCTGAAAGGCTTCAGAAAGAGGGGGAGTCCTAGGATGCAGTGGGAAGACAATCTCCAGTTCCAAACAGACCTTGTTAGAAAATTTCAAATGGGAATTTAAAAACAATTTTTTGTTGTACTAAAAACTGAAGCATACATCCTCGGCCTCTCAATGGGAATTTAAAAACAATTTTAGTTGTACTAAAAACTGATGCATACATCCTTGGCCTCTCAATGGGAATTCTGTTTATGTATACCGATGACGTGGACACTAGAAAGGTTAAAACTCCAAACAGCAATCCCCATTCGTCTGTTTATCTCATGCCACACATCACCAGTATCTGTTACATAGCTCTCAAGATAATTAAATTGCGACACCTGTTCAAGAGTGAAACATTTCAGATTAACTGAACCACAGCCTACCTGATCAATTTTCATCAGTTTAGTTTCCTCTCTATCACTAAATCGACTCTACTACCAGTCTCATCAATAATTCTAATGGAAGAGTTTGTCTCATGAACATCATTTGCCAAAAGGGCCAAATCATCAGCATAATCTAAATCAGAAATTTTCAGAACTCTACACCATTTAAGCTCGTAATCTTTCCCTTGCAGGAATTTTTGCATAATATAATGAATAACAAAACTAACAAGGAAAGGGAACAAAATGTACCCTTTTTGAACACCAGAAACAATGCTAAACCAATTGCTACAAGCCTTACCAACTCTCACACATGACTCGTGTTATTATAGAGAGCTTTCATTATGTTAACTAACTTGTCTGGTATGCCATAAGATCTCGCAATCAACCACAATTTATTATGGTCAACAGAGTCGAAAAGGCTTTTTGAAATCTACAAATCTGGTAACCACAGGTTTCTGAAACTCTAAACATTTGTCAAGAATATGCCTTAGTGAAAAAATGTGATCCACACATCCCCTACCATTTCTGAATTCACACTGATTATTATGCAATTGTCCATCAAACAGATTCTAATTCTACATAGATGGTTCAATGTTGACCTGGATGTTTTGTACAAAAGAAATGAATAGGAATACAGTTACCAACCTATGGATCCTTCTCTAGGTAATCTCATTTAGCATTAACACACTTGTCCCATCTCCATGGATAACTCTGTATTCCTACCATTTTGGAGGATTTGGGTTGCTTTGTAGCCATTGTAGGACTCCTGTTGTTCATCTGTAGTGAATTTTGTCCCTCCTAAATGCTCTTTAAATGGGCCAAACAGGTGGAAATCACTTGGAGCCAGGTCAGGACTGTAGTGGTAATGGTTGAGTATTTCCAAGCCCATTGATGCCACAACTCATTGTTTAGTGAGCCATTCCTTAGCATTGCCATGCAACGAGGATGCCTTGTTTCGACATTTTACTGTCCTTTTGCTGTGGAAGGTGGGTCAAAGCTTTTCTTTTACAAGGGTAATGTAATACTGTGCATTCGTTTTTGCTCCCCATGCAAGAAAATCCACCATGAGTACCCTATTTGCATCCCAGAATACAGTAGCTATTAGCTTTCCTGCAGGGGACAGGGGTAGCTCAGTTGGTAGCACGCCAGGCTCATAATCTGCAGTTCCCAGGTTCGAGTCCCAGCTGGGTCAGCGTTGAGACTTATCTCTGCAAAACTCCCCACCCTGCCCACGGTCAGTAGGGGGCACAGATGGGCTTGGAAAGGCCTCCGTCCATCAGATGGAACATAAAGCCATGGCCCCGTGTGTGGGAGAGCCATACCCTGTACACGTTAGAGAACACACTGGATGGCCTTGACGGGAGGCTACCATCTGTCTCCCAACAGCTGTTCCAGTTGGTCCCCTACCCCAACCTTCTCTGAGCCTTCGGGGTCCTTGTGACCTGGCCATTTAGCCCATGGTGTGCAAAAAAATGCCGTTTAGAGGTAAAACAACCCTAGCTTTCCTGCAGATGGAAATGCCTAGAATTTCTTCCATCATGGGGAACCCTTGTAGCACCATTCACGGCTAGCTCATTTTTATTCTGGAGTAAATGAACCCAAGTCTTATCACTGGTCATGATCTGTTGAGAAATGCATGTCTTTCAGACTTTTAAAGCAATGCAAAAGTTCTGTGCAAACAGCAACATGAAATTACTTCTGATCAAATGTCCAATGCCTTTGGCAGCCAATTTGCACACACTTTTCTGAACAGCAGGTGCTCGTGGATTAATTTTACCAAACCAACAACACTGATATTGACTGTTGCAACTATGTCATATACCCTATCCTCCTGTTTTTCAAAATAACATGTTTCACATGATTGATGTTCATTTCGGTCACAACAGTAACTGACACATTTCCATGCAGTTTGTTTGCTACTCCTTTTTGGCCCTCAGAAAACTTTTTGCACCAATCAGACACTTGCTTTTGACAGTGTTTTATCCCCATCTGTGCTTGCAATTTTGGCAAAATTTCTGCAGTTTTCACCTTCTCTAGAAATTTAATAATGCAATGCTAGTTAGATACTCACTGATACTTCTACAGACTCCATGCTCCCACAATGCACCTTGTATGCACCGTGTAGATGAAACTGGCATAAAGGGAATGTTCACACATAGTTACTGTACGGATTCTTTTTGCAATTGTTACAGAGCATGGAGAGCTACAATAAAAAGTCCAGGTCAACCTTGAACCACCCTTGTATTAAGCATAATCATGCAAATAACTTTATTTCAAACAGAAAGTAGACTGATATCCCTATAGTTATCAGAACTGCGATCACTCATTTTTTAAAATAGGGATGATAGCTCTGGTAAAATGCTTAGGAACAATGTTTCATGAATAAAGATGTTTAAAATTTCAGTCAGCCATGTGATAACCGAAACATTCCCAGATCTAATCATTTCAGCAATTGCTTTCTCCTTCCTTGCTATAGATTGTAATTTAGATGATGTAATTTCATCTACTCCTGGGAATTTATGTAGTTTAAGTTTAGAAATAGCCAAAATAACTTCAGTCTGTGATATAGGACCAACATTAAACCAAGAATGCATCTATCCTCATTACAAACAATAGGAGTAGAACTAACCACATTATTTAGTACATATCTGAAATGCTCAGTCTACCTAACCATGACTAAATCCTCACCTTCAATGACTTTACCTTGTTTATCCTTCAATCTCTGTTTTATGATATATATATACCAGGGAAAATTTTACATATTATCAAATTAAACATATAGCAGTTTTGAAGTTTCTGCACTAGGGAAAGAATGAACATGACAGGAAATAGTGATGTATGTTGGTAAATACATTTAATCTACGGCAAGGAAGAAAATAAATTACTCAGATTAGTTCAGTTTTCGTAGTTATCACTACTTTACAAACACTTTATGTAAATTTTCGAAACATTTCTTTAGCATTTGAAATGTATGAAATCACTTTTAATATAAATATCATATTTAGAGAATATACTGTCAAGGGCCAAGTGGGATACAGATCCCAAACCTCCTAATAAATGTTAGGTACTTTGACCACTGAGCTACTGGCCACTGATCAAGACCTGTATTTAATAATATTAACTTTTCTACCTGCAGTAAACAATTCTGATATCCATGTCAGTTGAAGGCCAGTGTCTTCTGTGCTTACAAACAGAATCATGAAGAAAATGGCAATGTTTGGCATCCAGTAGCTTAGTGGTCAGAGTAACTGCTGACATGCTATCAGGAGATTTTGGGTTCATATCTTACCCAGCTCATGACAGTTTTTCTTCTAAATTTCTATCTAACATTGATACATAAGAGTGATTTCATACCTTTTGAAATGATGAAACATTGGGAAATTTATTAAGTAATTACTTTAGCAGTTTAATTAAGTTTTAAAGAGTCTGGAACTTTAATATATTTTTAGTTTATTTAAAATCTTAGAGGTTTACCTCATTAGCCATAAATCTAAACTATGAAGTATAATGAAATCATTCAGAAATTGTGAAGTGTAAATCATTTGCAATAAAATACGATACCAAAAGGCAAAATTTATTTGAGATACTAGGAGTCAAATTCATTTTAAGGAACAGGCTTTCTCACTTGGATATTTAAACCAGTGAGGAAGTTCTAGCTTCTTCCACCTCACTATTGTAGGACAGTAAAAAAAACTCAGACTTAAAGACTTACATATAAAAATCCATTCTTAACAACCTTTTTTATTCCATTAATTCCGAACTTTACCAGAAATAAATAATAAATATTGGCCTTCAGTTAATTGTGATCAATGATAATTGGTCTTCTCTCGTAGGGTGCACTTCAACTGTCTCATCACCTGACACATTTTCTGAACTGTTTTTGGGCTGTCTGTTTGCTCACTGTTCTCTCCAAATGCTGTACATATCTTGTGGCTGCTTGTGCCTCTTTAGTTCCCAGTTTAAAGTCATAAAGTAGCATGCTCGAATAACTATTCGACAAGACATATTTTAGTCACCCTTCCTAATTTCACCGAACTGCTTTTCACACTTGCTACACATCATCTGACTCAGTGTGCCACATGCATTTGACTGTGTATTGATGCATGTGCACCATTTGCAAATGTGTTGACTTTTTGTTGAAATGATAACATTGTAAAACCACATTAACTTACCTAGTTACTTGATACATGTTGTCCACCAGTTCTTGGGTTGGAGGTCGTTTTTGGCCATCCATTCAAGGATCACCTTCAGCATCTTCTCTGCCCTCTTAAAAAAGTTTAAACCATTGAAATGTTTGTGCTCTGGATAGAACCTCATTCCCATAAGCTGTTCTCAACATTTTATGTATTTTCAAACTGGTTTTTCCTTTGCTTTACACCAAACTTGATGTTGACGCATTATGTTAATGGGCTTCTGATAACACAGTAATACATGATGCACAAAGCTTGTCCATACAAAATCCAATGCTATCCTAATTAGTTATTTGGTTAGCAGGACTTACAAGGTGTCACATCTTACTGTTTCTGTAGTGACCTTTCACAGAATGATACTCGTTACTGATTTTTTTTTTACTTGGTGCACTGTGTAGTATTCAGTTCCTATAAATTTGCCTATTCGTGTAATTGTGTAGGAAGCTTATTTTGCAATTGTTGGTGATTCTTACAATTATAAATAGTTGAAAAAAATTGAAACATAAAATTCAAGAAAAACTAGTGATAAAATTATGTATTCAATGTAGATGAATAGAAAAGTAAATGTGTATTTTTTTTAGTGAAATGAGAGTTATGTATTTGATAAAATATTTTGAAATGATGCATGAAGTGGTGTAGTTTGCTTATCTTTCATTTCTGCACTTTGGTTTCTTTCAGTATGCCATTTTGTTAAGTATTGTGGTTAACATCTTTATCAAGTATATTCTGCATACTATTGATCTTCAGAGTGAAAACCCATGGGAGAATAAAGCAGTGTACCTTTTATATAGTGAACTAGTCATGGGTATGAAAAACGTTCATTCTTCTTCAGTATAATATATTTTATTCTCTCTTCTGTTAATGTGATAATCACAGATCTGAAATAGTACACAAAAGATTAACCACACTTCAGTAAATGCAGGTGATATTTTTTGTGATCACTTAAACTGATTTGATCATGCTAAGAATGCCATTTGGCAGATAATAAAAGCAAGCCGTGCAGTCACAGTTTAATTTGTGACTGAACTGCATTTCTCACAAAGAATGAAAATTGATCACAAAACTAAATCATTGTACCAATGATAGTGGGAGATAAAATTTACTGCCCAGGAATGTATGAAGTATGGAAAATAAAATGAGATTGCCGTGATCTTATTGAAACTTCAGTTGCTTGGCTACAGTTTTATGCTAAATTTCTCACTAAAATAAATTGTAAAGATTGTGATGGCCTGCATGCTGCATCTTCTTTCACCTTCTGGAAGTTGAAACAGAATATATTTATATATACTGTTCATATAAATTGTCAACATAATAGTCTTGAGTAGAATTTAAAATGTCTTTACACTGATGCTAATATAATTTAATGTATAATTTAATATTAATATTAAAAAAGCATGTCAACTAGGCATACACTGGAACTATGCACCAATGTCTTGTGATGGTGCACAGAACTGGCCAGACTAACATCTAAAACCAACTCTGCCATCTTGTGATGCAGGCCATTAGTGCCATGCAACTTTCCAAAGATATTCTCTTGTAAAAGGGAATGAAACGGGGAAAGGTGACAGATCAGTGTGATCTATTAATTTGGACCTACTATGGCTGCTTTTCATTTTTTTTTCTACCTAGTGGAGAATTAGTCAACCACATGGAATTTTGCTGCTGATCATATACAGAGCTGCCAACTGCTCTGTTTTTTACATTTTATCTGAATTTTGGTTTAAAATTCAAATTGGTTATTAAAAATACAAATTTGCATGTTTTTCAGTTTTACTCTTTTTTTAAAAAGAAAATCTGCTTTCAAATTTTAGTTTTTTCTCATTTTTACAAAGGGAAAGATGATAGAAGATAATTTAATTCTTTAATTGGAATAAAACTGCACCTCTGTACCCAATTCTTTACATATACTTACCCCTGGGTATTCATATTCACACTAATGCCCTGAAGATCATATAGGGATGGGTATTCATAGTTAATTCTATTTTCTGTGGGTTGCAGCTTGTGCAGTTTTTGTTCAGTTTTGAGGCTTAAAATTTCGAATGCAAATTATCCATTAATAGGCCTTATAAGCTAATATGCACAGTTAACCTGAAGACCCCACCCCCCGCATCCATAGACTGGTATAGTTGCTGCTATCCACTGCCTCCTGTTCTTGCATGCCAAGCTGGCATTAGTTGCAAGTTCCTAAAAGAATCTTGAAGATAAGGTTGCAATGGCATCTGTTGCTGTTTTCTCTGTTAATTTTTGCAATATGTCGATAAATTCATTATTAATCATTGAAGGATATCTATATATTAATTATTAGTGACTAATTTTTAATATACAAAATGCAAGCCACAGACTTTCTGCACTGTAAAAATGTAAATAAAAATATTTAGTGCCTTTTTTGCCAGATACAAAATTTAATTCATAATTATATAAAGGATGCTGTGAAATGATTATTCATTCACTAAACTTTTATTTCAATGCAATGCCTTAGTTTCACCTATATTGGATCAAGGCTCATAAGAGGTGAGGAAATGTGACAGTGGCAGCTCTCAGCATGCATAATTTTTGATATTATGGAAATTTAAATCAGTTGCTAATTATTTGTGTTATCAATAGGCATCAGTCATTGATTTTTGAAACTGAACTCTCTCTGGTGACCAAATTAATTTTCAAGCTTTTCATAAAATAAAATTAGCATTAGAATCTCTTCCTGAAGTAAGTAATAAGATATAAATAGGTTATTTATATACCAAAAGAAAGAGCATTTAATTGTGATTAATAATTGCCAATGATAAAGAAAATAAAGGAAAGGCAGGGTAATTTGTTTCAAAAACGGCAAAATTTCCCTGCATTTTTTTATGTTCTAACTTTAGCAATTTTTTTAAAAACATTCATTTGGCTGCTCTTTTTGAATTATTATTTTAATATAAATGATTTGTAGCATTTATATTATTACTTAAATCGTTATAGCTTTTTTAAAATTTTTTGGTCTTGCAAATAACACATAATACATATGCTTAGATTTTTGGTAATTGGCAAATTCAAGACTAAAGAAAAGTATTGGCACAATGAAATTATTTTGCTTTAAAATCAAGTTAATTTAAATAACAACTGGAAAAGATATTACAAAAAACAAGTAAAGAGCTGTGAAAGAAATACAAAAAATTTCAAAGCATATAAAGTTTAATTTTAAAAGAATTGGAATTTGAGAACAAATTACTTTTGACTTAATTAACATAACTTCACAGAAGTGGCAAATGCATCATCTGAAAATTGCAGTTTCTTAATGCTAGTCATTAAATTTCAGTTTAAAATATCACTCAAGTAAGTCATACCTTTTAAAAGTAGTTTTCTAATTTAATCCAAAATCAGTGTCATTTGAGACAGCTGCATTTTGAGGACAGGAATTTCTGATATGTTAAACAGTTTAATTTGTGATAATTCCAGAATAATTACTATTCATCTTAAGTGCAGTATACAGGGTGATTCAGAATTCATCATCAATATTTAGTGGGGAGGAAGGGAATAAGAAAAGAAAGAGATTTCACATAGGAAAGTATGGGGGCAGACGAATGCATGGTGGTGTAGAGGGCGCTGTGTGTACACACCTCTCATACAGAAGCACAGCTGTTTGACGCGTGCAGTCAGTTGTCATTCGACAAGGTGAATTTGCAGAAGTAACATGAACCGGTATACGTGGAATGAATGTGCAGATATGCATGTAACTTACGGTGCGGCAGGAGAAAGATGTCTTTGAGCCAGGCAATTGTATGCAGCGCGCTTCCCAAACCGCTGTGTGCCACAGCATCAAATGTTTTCACGTATTCATCGCCAACTGCGTGAAACAGGATCGTTTGCTGCTAGTAATGTTAATCGAGGGAGGCGCAGATCGGCACGGACAGTAGCAGTAGAGGAAGCTGTCCTACAGGAAATCGAGGAACAACCTGGTGCTAGCACACGAGGTATGGCTAGGCAGTTTGGAATTTCGCAAGCAACTGCATGGCGGATATTACACGATGAAGGGTTACATCCGTTTCATCTGCAAAGAGTGCAATTATTGGCAGCAGATGACCATCCCAAGCGTATTATTTTTTGTCAGTGGTTCATGCAGAGAACAGCCGTTGATCCCAATTTCCCAACGTATGTTCTTTTCACCGATGAGGCGTTCACTCGAGAGGGTGTCTTCAACACACACAATTGGCATGTGTGGGCTCATCAGAACCCACACGGTACAAGACCTGGAGCTGCGCAACAACGTTTTGCTGTCAATGTGTGGACTGGGATTGTCGGTGACTGTTTGTTGGGCCCGTATTTACTACCATCCCGTTTGGACAGTGCCAGGTACCTAACATTTCTTCAGACTGTGTTACCGGATCTTCTGAACGAGGTTCCTGATGGTAGTCTCCGGCGAATGTGGTTCCAGCATGACGGCGCTCCTGCACATTTCGCAAATGCTGTGCGTGCTTACCTACGCAGACAGTTTGGTGGTCAATGGATTGGCCGCGGTGGACCGGTTTCTTGGCCACCACGTTCACCGGATTTATCTCCAATCGATTTCTTTGTATGGGGTGCTATGAAAAACATGGTGTACGAGACCCCTGTTGATAGTGCTATGGATCTTGTAGCACGCATATCAGTTGCTGCCTCAAACATCCGGGAAATGCCAGGCATCTTCCACAGGGTCCGGCTGTCCATGCAACGCCGTTGTGAGTCATGCATTCTAGCACATGGTCGGCAGTTCGAGCACCTCTTGTAAGTCTGTACAACCAATGCAAAGAAATGTTACATGTAAGATAATAAATGTTTTTTCCTTACCACTTCGTTCTTATGTGTTCTTTCCATCATTGAACTGGGGTCATTTTGCCCTACTACATGGCATATGCGCCCATGCTTTCCTATGTGAAATCTCCTTCGTTTCTTATTACCTACCTCCCCACCAAATATTGATGATGAATTCTGAATCACCCTGTATATTTGAGGTGCAATGAAAACAATTCTAGAAGTAGCTTAAATTTTTTTTTATTAATAATCTACATACACAATAACAGAAGAAAGGCATAAACTAATGCATGCTACTTACAGTGAGTGCCCCCCCCCCTCCCCCAGAGTTTCAACTCTGTGCTATGAAAAAGTTTATTTTTATGTCACTGGAATTCGAAAAAGGTTAATAGAGTATGTAATTGAAGTATTGAATAAATTAACACTATGGAACATAAAGAATAAAATTACCAATTGCCTGGAATTTTTTGCTGAAGTACTTTGACTGGCTATTTAGTAGTGGCTTGTGGGACCCATGGCTGAAATCTGTGGGGTACATTATTTTTGATATTATTACTAATAATTAATAACCAATAATCAATATGTATTCATCATGCATTGAAAAATGAAAGTCAGAAAATTTAGAATTTTTAAAATCTACAGGAATACAGTGTCTATATCCAAACATATTACAGACAGAAAAGATAAATCTGAATGCAGAGCTGTTCATTCAGGGATATCATCACCTGTTTCATTACATTTATGGATGTCTTACCAAATAAAATCATTAACCTTTCAATATTTGTGTACTATAAAGTATAGAATATTATAGAGAAGCATTGACCAGAACACATTTTTTACCATCTCTTTATTTTTCAGACTTGTTTGTGTACAAAAATAGATTTTTAGAGATGCTTAACTTGGATATCATTTTTTTTTTATTATTCTCTTGTTAAATATATGCCATTGCTAAGAAAGGTAAATAAGTAGGTTTGCAAGGATATCTTTTGTTAGATGTGATTGGTTTAATAGTTGAGGCATTCCATCTCAAATCAGACAGAGGGTGTCAGGTGACCCTCACAGATTCTATTGGAAAAAATGTGAGACTACTCAGAACAGGGAAATGGCATCTACTTTAGATCAGTATTTTTTTTCAAAAGTTGTGGCCACTTGAAAATAATGGGTCTTAAGTGGCATGACGTGCATTCCTAATATTTAAAAAAACAATCTATATTAAACCTTTGTCATTTATTTTTATATAAAATACCATATCTGATACATGTGAAAATCATTTGGTTTTTTATTGCTAATGGAAAATTTCTGAAAAATCACCTAAGGTTAAAAATTGAATTTTTCGTGTATCTTGTTCATGTTAGTTCAAATTCTTGCAAAATCTTAAAAATAAAAATCTTTTTGGTAGTTAGTGCAGTCACCTCTCCACACAATTTAATATATTAAATAACTGCCATATAAATATGTTAAACATTAGTTCTTGAAAAAAATCAGACATTGAAAATATGGAAAAACATGAAAAAGTGGTATGTTTAAAAATCATTTTAGAAAAATAACCATATTCAAAATATCTGAAACTTTTGCAAATTATAGACAATAACACGAGTTAAATAATTGGGGAAATAAATGTTGATGTACTGTAGTTTAACAATGCATTTCAGGCATAGATGGTAGAATTGCTGTTTATGGATGTTGCACAATATCTCAATCTGTTATCACTTCATCCAATAAACAAATAAAATTAGCATATGTTGTGATCAGTTTCACATTAACTTGTATCATTAATCATGCATTTTTTCTGCTCTCCTGGTGGTGAGAATATGATGGACATATTTTTGAATTTTGATGAGAAATATTTGCAGTAATCGATGTTTATGATGCTGTACCTCAAATAATGGGTTGATCAGATAATAGCTCAATAATGGTAAATTTTGTATTGATCCACCACAGGACAATAGACTTGTCTAATCATCAGATATCATCGCAAAGAAAAAAACCAAGGTAAATATCTAGATAATTCCATCTACGTGTCTCAACTTTTCCACTAATTACAGTGATAGAGAAAATTTAATAATTTTTGTACAACTCTGTAGTAGAGCTAAACTACCCCCCACTCTTCCTCTCCCTGCCTCAAGATAGTATTAAACTTTGACAAAAATATGATTACTAAATTTCCTCATTTTAGCATTAATTTTTTCAGTAAAATTTTAAATGATGTATTTACTTGCATGCCTTCCTTCTTTTACCCTGGTTAGTGTACCTTAAAATGTTTGTTGAAAGCTTCCATCTGGACAGAAATATTATTCAGAATATTTACCTGGGAAATCACGGATTTATAAAGAAAGAAAATTTGATTAAAATAACTGCAATTACATTTCCATGTAGCAGCAGCTTTTAGAGGGTTAACATGATACTCTCTTTGACTGCTGGTCACTGGATGGTGTAATTCTCTCTGTATAATTTTATACTTATCATTATGCCTTATTAACATGGTTTTTTTGTTCCCATTTCCTTTATTGCTTGTAATTAAGCTGTATTTTAATTTTTTTTCTAGCTTTTCTTAATTATTCACATTACCTCTCAAATGTCTGAAATTTCAGCATATCTGAGCCACCCATATTCAGGCAAATTAATTGAAGTTCTTCTGTACTTTGATACCCCCCCCCCCCCATCCTCTTACTATGAGATAACTCATAATTATATATGTACAGGTACTGGACTGAAAAATGGAAATAGTTCCATGTTATATCAATAGATAATCACATTCAGAGCTGAATAACTTCAATTTGATTTTTAGTGAAAAATATGTCTAAAGATAAATTAGACCACAATCAAATCTGTCTAAATTCAGATTTTAAACATTTTTTCTGTATTCAAAGAGTTATGAACGCTTGAATATCTAACAGGCTACAAAAAAAATTGATCCCAAATTTTAATTAACGCATTAAAACAGATTAAGAGATCAATAATGGGTGCAATGCACTATGTATACTAGAGTCAACTATAATCTCTGATCTCCACCTGTTTTAATTGAGGGCAGGGGTGTCTCAGTCGGTTGCGTGCCAGGCTCATAATCTGTAGTTCCTTGGTTCAAGTCCCAGGTGGGTCAGCGTTGAGATTTATCGCAAAATTCCCTGTCCTGCCCATGGTCAGTAGGGGATACTTATGGGTTTGGAAAGGGCGCCGTCTGTCAGATGGGATGTTAAGCCATGGTCATGTATGAGGGAAAGACATACCATGTGCACATTAAAGAACACATTGAATGGCCTTGACGGGAGGCTACCATCTGTCTCCCAACAGCTGTTCTAGTCGGTCCCCTCCCCCAACCTTCTCTGAGCCTTCGGGGTGGGGTCCATGTGATCTGGCCACTTAGCCCATGGTGTGCAGAAAAATGCCACTTGGAGGTAAAACAACCAACCCTGTTTTAATTAAATTTTGGGGTCCATTTTTTGTAGCCTGTTAAATATATTCCAGTGTTCATAACTCTTTAAAAACTGAATAAATGTTGTTTAAAATCAAGATTTAGACAGATTTTATTAAGATCTTTATCTTTAGACATATTTTTCTTTAAAAGTCATTGAAGAAGTTGAACTCTGAATGTGATTTTGTATTGAGATAATATGGATTTCATTTTTCTTTCCAATTTTCTTTCCATTTTTCCTTCCAATATTTGTATATAATACAAAGGCTTTTTTCTAAGGATATGCAGGTATACCCATATCCCTACCTGTTTTCATCCATAAAAAATAAAATTTAACTATCTTTTGAGAGTTAGTTAATATAAGATTTTTAATGTAAAGTTGGGGATATTTTTCTTTACCCCATTTTCGACTGGACTACAATTCCACAGTGTCGACACCAAAAGCAGAGAGTGAAATAGAGATTTTCCTCACAATGCACAACTCAAATTTGGAGAAATGCAAATTTTCTGAAAGTGATTTTGTAATTTTTTTTTAAATTTGAGTTGTACTTTTGTTCTAACTTCTCAGTAAATAAAATCAAATTATATTAAAATATATATTTAACTTCTTTCATACGCTTGGGCAATTTTTTTTAACACCCTCTCCTCCTTTCAGCTCTCAAAATAATGTTGCAAGTTCACAGAATCCCCACATTTTTTCCTTGAAAACACACAATATATAATGCTAATTTCCAATATTTGATTTAAAAAGTATAGAACTATTTTCACTTATAGAATATGAAAGATCACAGATTGTCAATCCTGTTAAATAATTCAGAAATATTAAGTCCAGAACAGCGTTTTGGTTTATCGAGTTGAAAACAGCTTTGAGATTTATCTCTGCCAAATTCTCTGCCCTGCCCACAGTCAGTAGGGGGACACTGATGGGCTTGGAAAGGTGGCCATCCGTCGGATGGGACGTTAAGCCGTTACCCTTGTGTGTTGGAGAGTCGTACCCTGTGCCTATTAAAGAACATGCTGGATAGCCTTGACAGGAGGCTACGATCTATTTCCTAACCATTGTCCAGCGGGTCCCCTCCCCCAACCTTTTTTGAGTTTTGAGGTCCTTGTGATCCTGCCATTTACCCCATTGTGTGCAAAAAAAGTGCCATTCTGAGGTAAATGATTTCTTGAGTAACCTTCTAAATATCAACTTCAATCTGATGATGGATATGAATATATCCAAAATTGCGATAATTGATCAACTATTATGAATATTTGCAGAAGTGTTCTAATTAGTTTATGCCATCCTTTTGTATGTTCAGGAAATGAAATTTTCTTCTTTAACCTTTCTAACGTCAGGAAATAAATTCATCTTGTGCTCCTAAAAACATTTTGGCTTTTGTAATGTGTTATGTTTATCTTAAGAACATCATTTTCATTTGAACATCTAACAATTTCTGTGTTAGTATCAGTGAAATGAAGTGTATAGATATATATTTGAATATTGGACACTGAGTTTAACTATTTAACACTAAGTACTTGTTGGTAATGTAAGTGGAGAAACACAGTCCTTGTTGTTTGAGCATGATGAAATTTCATATTTTCAGAATTATTAGCATTTTGAATTGAAGATTATTGGTGATAACTAGTTAAGTTTGATGACTGATGATAGGCATCCAATTGTGATGTTATTTATTCCCAGTGTCATTCTTTTAAAGGTATTTAAACAGATATATATATGGGGGAAAAAAACTTGATACATCAAACCATTAAAAGTTTTAAATGTAACTTAAAATCCCCTTTACATTGCATTTCTACATCATTAGTCAGATGTTGTCATTTAGCGATGTGATGGTTAACAATGCTTTCTTCTCTTGAGCTGTCCCCTATTGGTGCTTTTCAATGATAATATGTTAATTTTGTAACTAACCATTGCAAATTCTATTGCAGCTGGTAGTGGGAATCTGTATTGTAGAGGGTTTGTGTAAATTAATGATTAATTTTCCATATTTAATTGGTTTGGTAGATGGTGAAGGTGTTATTTTATATTGTGATTTAATATTAGGTAATGAACATTGTAAAATGCAGCAGTATGACCTTTCGAATATCTGCTTTGTGCTCAGCACAATACATTCTTCTATTGTTCTATATGTTTGTCCTCCATTGATTTTTATTGTTTAATTTTTTTATTGGGTCATTTATTACTATAGAATATATTCCTCCAGAGGTTTGTTTTATTGCAGTCATTTGCTGTTAGTAATTTAATGGTATTACCTACAGTACTTGGGATCTTTATATGGTTTTAATGAATTTGTTTATTCATCTATGTATACAATCTATGTATGAGAAATTGGCAGAGAATTTTTCTTGATTAGTATTAATTCGTTGGGCAGGAGCTATTTGTTATGGCTGTGTATTCAAATTTAATGCTTTTGAATCTTATAAATTAATTGTTTCACATATCCTGCCTGTC
This sequence comes from Ryuthela nishihirai, assembly GCA_038380435.1. Classification (NCBI taxonomy): domain Eukaryota; kingdom Metazoa; phylum Arthropoda; class Arachnida; order Araneae; family Heptathelidae; genus Ryuthela; species Ryuthela nishihirai. The sequence goes on along the minus strand of JAWZYU010000001.1, from coordinate 42,391,898 downwards.
TACCAATGTCATAAATAAATTTTATTTCTTCCTTTAACAGCTGTGGGGTGGAACAATATAGGCTTTTAAGAAATATTTATTAAACGTTGCTCTTTTATACATCACAGGATGTGCAGAAGTTGGAGAAATTAAATTTGGAATATAAGTAGGTTTTTTGTGTACTGTAGTGACATTGTATGCCAGCAGGATATGAGTGTGTCAAGGTACTGTAATGTACCTTGAACCTTGACTTCATGGGTGAATTGGATGGAGGGTATAATACTGTTAAAAGTATCAATGTTTTTAATTCTTTAATATCATAATTCCAAAATAATACTATATAGTCAATGTAAATAGAAAGATGTGTGTTGAATCAAGCATTATAATACTGAAGTTTTCACATGTCTCATGATGCCTTTGGACATGTGGCCAGAGATAGGTGATCCCATTGAGACCCCATCTCCCTAAACCCATGTACAATTATTGACTGAAAACCAGTTTGAAGCTATAGCCAAGTCCAGGGCCTCGTATATGCTGAAGTACTTTTGGGATGTGGGCTGGTGACATCTAGCTATCGCAACTTGAGCTGCATCATTGCATCCAACACTGGAGTGCTCAGATACAACAATAGACATCAAGTGAATGAAAGGTGGTAGAACTGTTTATGGTTGTGCATTGTATGAGCTGAATTGCATTATAAAGAGTCAATACTATATATATGGGGGGATATGTTTTGAAAACATCATAAATTGCATGTTCTAAATTATAAGTTGTGGAAATTAATGGTTAAAATGGGTGGCCTTCCTTAAAAAGTTTAATTTTGACAAACATCTGAGATATAGCTGGGTACATAGGTGGTATGAACCTATAGTTATACCCTTAAGCAAGAATGGTCATTTTTCATAATGGATAAAGAAAAATGTCATATAAAAATTCAACAGACCCTAGAGAATTTAAAATGGCAAACCCTTTATTATAATCCATTGCACAGAACCTTATAAAACTACAGGAATTGATGAAATACCAATTCTTGCCTAAGGGTATAGCTAGAGATTGCCTACAACCTATGTACCCAGCTACATCTCAGATATTTTCTACAATTAAACTGCACAAGAAATGCCACCATTTCAACCATTTTATTCCAATTAGTTTTGTATATCTTCAACTTCCGAGCACCTCCCTATTTCAGCTATTGGTGTCTTTGTGACTTGGCTACTGAGCTAATATAATACTTATACATTTATGATATAACTATTTTTATATATTTATGGCATTGTATATTTTATCCCTGAACAAAAATGTTTGTTGAGGATAAAATTATTACATATACAGTATTTTGATATAAATGCTTATTAGTATCTTAGTATTAAGTCATTTGAGTATGTAAATAATGAGATAGGAGTCAGCAACCACCTTTTTTAAGAAGTATGTAGGAAGAGGCTGCATTGATTTGGATATGATTCTGCATATAGAGAAAGCAGTTAGATAGCAACAGTAGAGTAATACCAGATAGTAAACATTTTTGTGTGGGAAGAAGATTTGGCTCAGAGGGATAGAGAGATGTTAGGATATTGAAGGTGAGGATTCTGTCATGTCTAGATAGGCTGAGCATCTACCGTAAAATCTCGAATATAATACACACAACTTTTACTCATTTTTGCCCGCCAAAATGGGGGTGCATATTATACTCGCATACAAAAATACAAAAAGGCCATTTTCAATATTGAACAGTCGCATGTACAGCTGCGAGAGGTTGTTGCAGGACGCATATCGCACTCATGGCAACAGCGCTCCATGACTGCTTTCCCTCCTCTTGTCCCTGTTTTTTTGTTAAAAGTTTAAGTTTTGTTAAAAAATGTTTTATGCAATTTAAAATAAAATCTTGAAATGTTATGGATGCGTATTATATATGAATTTACATTTTACCAGAAACTTTCGGGTTAAATGCAAGCATGCACATTATACATGGGTTGGCATTATATTCGAGATTTTACCGTATACAATGTAATTAGTTTAGTTCCTATTGTTTGCAATAAATTAAGATGCAATACTGGCTCAATGATGACCATATACCACAATCTGAAGTTACTTTTATTATCTATAAATTGAAACTATATAACTCCTCAAGGGTAGATGAAATTGGTACTGAAGTGCTTAGAGATGGGAATATTTCTTTTCTCATGTGGTGGAAGGAAAATGATTTCTTTTAAACCTGTTACAAAGGATTTTACTAGAGCTATTATTATCACTTTTTTTTTAAAGCTAATTGTAATTCTTATAATTACAAGAGGATCAGTCTACTTTTAGGTAAAGTTCTGTGCATATTGTGCTTAATAGAATTAAGAATTTGGTAGATGGACAGCTGTATGAATAACAATGTGGATTCAGAAGGGTAGTGCATGTATAGACAAAAAAAATTCACTTAGTCAGATTCTTGAGAAATGTTCCAAATTTCATAGATTTCAAAAAAAAAAGTAAAGCTTTATTCTATTAATGGTAATAGTTTGTGGCTGATTCTGATATTGTATGGCATACCTGATAAATTAGCACAATGATGGCTCTGTACAATAACATAGTTGTGTGAGAATTGGTAAAGCTTATTGCCATTGGTTTTGTATTGCTACTAAAGTTTGACAAGGATGCATTTTGTCTGTTTATTTTTTAATTTGGTTATTGATTGTGTTATGCAAAATTCACTGCAAATGCAAGATGTTTGGTGATAAACAGAGCAAACTGAAATGATAAAAACTGGCATGCTGCTGGATTATGGAGATTGTCAAAAAAATAGGTACTTGTACGTACCTATGTATGCATGTGTTTTTTTCGTGAAATTGAAAGGGCGTGCTTTTTAAAGTTAGTTTTGAGTTACTCTTTTAATGCATCAGTGAGCACAAATGCCAGTTATTTAGCTTCAGAAAATTATTTTCAGATTGTATTGTTACTAGGTCCTATACAAATAGTGACCAGTGGTGGCAAATAACAAATGTTTCGTTACGTTTTTCATTGCAGCCAAAAATTTTGTACTGTTTTCTTATTACACATTTCGTTAGAGAATTTTTTTTTTATTATATATACATTGAGATGCTAGTTTATTAGACATACCTACTGTATTACCCCTCCTTTGGCCTTCAGAAAGCCTGAATTCATCAGGGCATGTAACTTACAAATTGGATGCGTTGTATAGAAATGATGTGTCATGCAGTTGCTGCAAATTGGACAGTGGTAAAATCTTGCAGTGAACAGCCCTTACCATTTCATCCTAAAGATACTCTGTAGGGTTTAGATCTGGGGACTGTGCAGGCCAATGAAGCAAGGAGGGATCTCGTTGGCATGTTTCTGGAGTCATTCAGTAATGATACATGCCTTGTGAGCAAGTGCATTATTATGCTGAACATGTCCATTCGAGTGAGGATAAGTTGTAGCCATGAAGGGATGAAACTTGGTCATCAATAATGTTCAGATATGCCTGGATGGAAAAAATGGAAAAGTTATGTCCAAAATTTTAAGATTTATACAACAACAGAATAAAAAACACTATTTACAATATAAAAAAAAACTTAGTTTGCGATCTTGTAAATAATTATTTACAAGATCCAAACAGCCATTCAAAATTGATATGTAATTTGGCCCCTCCACTTACTGAGAATATGGATACCATTACTAAATAACCTCTCAACATGCGCAGAAGAGAATGGTAGTGTTGTACCTGACAAAAAGTTTTTTGTAGCAGCTGCCATCTCCAGTTGAGGAAGTCAAATATTGCTCGCTCCTCTTCAAACTGAAAGAAATTCTTTGTCATATCAGGCTGTTGCTGTTCAACACCTTGAGCTTCATACAGAGCCACTGCAGCTATGAGATATGATCTTAACTGGCCTTGCTCATTTTAATTGGTTCATTTCAATCATTTTAACTGATCCTACAACTTGACGGTTGACAACAGTTAAGAGAACATCAAAATTTTGCTTTGAAAATTGGGAAATGCTGGAAAATTAATAAACACCCCCCCCCCCCCCCCAAAAAAAAAAAGTAATTAAGTTGAAAAGTTAAATATACAAAACATTAACGAATTAAGTTAAAAGTTAACAAAAATATTAACTTTTAACTTAACCTGTAACGTATTAACAGACATTAACCCAACTATACCCCCACTGCCACCACTGACCTGTACTGTTGAGACCAGATAAGATGGCATCATGGTCTCATGTTTCTGCCAATTTTGATGTATCAGCATGATGCAAAAGGAACATTGATTCATCCAACGAAGCCATGTTTTTCCAGTCCTCAATGGGCCAGTGTGAATTTTCCTATGCTCACTAGAAATGTGCTTTCACATTCTTCACTAACAGCATCGGCACTTGACATGTTTAGTGGGTGTTGTAACTCATTCATGACAAGGTCCAATATGTGGTGCATTCGGAGATGGCTTTCAGCACACCAATGTTTAATTCTGCTGTGATTTGCCTGGTTGTGCCCCATCTGTTCACTTACACAATTCTTGCACTTGTATTGCCTTTGAAACCTCTGATCCACAAGCTGCTTTTGTCCACAGGATTGCCAATCACTGGTAACTATTTGCTTTTCACACCGTTATTGGTAAATCCTTGAAATGATTTTGCACAAAAAGCTCAGGAGGACAGCCATTTGGGAGATGCTAGAACTTGCATGCCCCATTCAAAGTTGCTCAGGTCACTTGCCCATTCTGATGCTCGAAGGGCTGGTCTGCTTGATTTATACTGCACACTGCAGTTATATGATGTATTATGTGCTGGAATGAACCATTATGTGATGAGGAGTGGTGTACTCAATTAACTGACATCTCAGTGTATGTATATAGTGGTTCACACCAATTGTATCAACCAATTGTTAAAAAGGAAATAAAATTGAAAAAAAAATTAGATACACAATTAAAAGGACATTCTTCCTCAGTAATTAATTAAAAATAATTTAAAATTCTGTCATTGAGCAATAAAATTTTAAAGTTTATCCTTCAAAACATTTGCATTTTAAAAACTTTTAACATACAAATAATTTGAAGGATAAACTTAAAAATTTTATTGGTCAATGACAGAGAATTTACTTTTTAAAAATTAGCAAGGATGTATGAAATTATTGAACTTGCATATATGTTATGTGACATTTCAAAAAATTTTAGACCACTAAACAGAAGGTGATTCAGTTGCTTTGAATAGCTGCCCTCTTGATCAAGTCCCTCAGTTTAATTATCTAGGGAGCTGTTTAACAGATACTGATACTATGTAGCATGAGATAAAAATAAAGGGGATTGCTGCTGGGGCATATAAGAATCTATGGACAGTGTGGAAAAATAGGTGGGTCCTTTGTAAGCAGGATAACAGGAAACAGAATACCTTTGATTCTAGTTTCTTATGCAATATACAATATCTTGAGCATTAAGTGGTTTGACTTTGTAAGTAAAGGTAGGTTAGGCAAGGGAGTCTGCAAGCATATTTGAGCTGCATATAGTACAGAGAGAGTTTGCATTGGCTTGGTCAACTAGAGATTGGTAAAATAGGGCTTTAAACAATTTGCCTAAAGACCATAGAAAAGTGTAAAATAAGTTCTAAAAATAATTTCCATAACCTTTTTTGGACTTTTGTGGTTCTTGTGACCTGACTATTTATCCCATTGTGGACACAGGTGTGATGCTTAGAGGTGAAACAATGAAACTCAAGTAAAAAAAAAAGTCGCCACCATCGTGATGAAGACGAAAATATCCACCCTTATTCACCTTTTGAAAAGGGTGAAAAAAATCTTTTTGCACTTTTCTAATTAATAATTAATAGGCATGATTATTTTTACTTGAATTTCCTGATTTTTTTCAGTAAGGTAAATTTTTGTTACATTGCAGAAAAGGTGGCATTAAGTTTATTTGGATATTCATCATTGCTTAGAATTACTGTTTACTTTTATCAGCTGAAAGTACTTTTATATTATTTTCCTTTTATTTCATTTTTGTCTTAAAAATATTCTTTATACATGTTAATCTTCTTGCTATAGATATGTAGTTCTATAGAGACTAAATCTTTGTCTTGATCCTTATGTGGTATTTCAACATTTTCTGTATCAGGAATTTGTTCATTGGTTTAATTTAATAGGATAGCATAACTTTGGTCCTCTAATGCTCATTTTAGAATATTGTTGGGAACTGTATCTTATAGACTATTTTGACTGTCTGGGAATAACATTAATTCTAACTATGAAGCAGAAATGGTAGAGCTCTGAAAATATTCACCTAGGGGTAATTCAGGTGGTAGATCTGGGGGGGGGGGGGGGGGGGGAATTTATCTATGACATGTCCTTGAATGTAAAATAGAGATTGTATAGAAGTCGAACCATGAGATATAAGTATAGAAATGCGAAAATTGGTGTTTAGGAGTGTGTCAGTTTGTAGATGTTGGAAACGTTACGAATTTTGGGTCTGGAGGATCTTTCAACATCAATTTAGATATACCAGTGCTGGAGAGCTAAAATTGCTGAATAGGACTATTTCAGGCAGTAGAACTCTGAAATATGAGTAATTTTCAGATATGCTGTTACGTTCTAATTCAAACAAGATTCAATGAAAGGCTATAAAACAAGGGATTCATCAACTACTGCAATACCAACAATTGTCATCAGTGAAAGTGCAATGCTAAACGTGGATGAAGCCTCGGTTATTTCAACAGCTTAGTTCTTTTTTCAAACTATCTTACACTGAAAAATTAATCACTCGTATTAATCAAGACATACACTGCAATTAAAAATTCCACCAATGCCTTCAGCATGGAAAATCTTACTAAAAGATTTCCCAAACAAAAATTTATTAATCAACAAACCAAATAGTTGCCAAAAAAATCATCTACCACTCTGCAACAATAAAAATGACAAACGGTATCAACTGCATATGAGAGAATACCATGTATTCTATTATAGTGCTGAACAATAGTTATTTTTCTCATGGCTAGTAAGCTAGTACAGTAGAGTGATTGCTATCTATCATATGCTCTCAGCCAATGAGAGCTAGTGGGGCACTGTACATAATACTGTAAGGTGCCATAACCTGGCTCATCTTCCCACCAGTAACTCCCATCTTTCTTCTCAACTCTCTCAAGTTCACCATGTTTTGGGGTTGCATCATGCCTTGGTGACTACCGTACACTTTAACTTTATTAAACTTTTTTCTCATTATTATTCATTTGACAATACAGTGTACATATTTATAAAATCACGTTTATCATTTGTATTGTTTAAGTAACCTAATATACTCCCAATATATAGTAAATAAATTACGATTTCAGGAATACATCTCCATAGGGATTATGTCATAATGACTCCATATAGCACTGGTTCAGGTATTGCTCCCATTTCCAGGAACATAACCCTCAAACCAAGTGTGATGCTACTCGTATAATCAAAGCTCATTTATTTTTGCTTGCATTTTAAGTTTCCCCATTGTTATCTAATATTGTACGTTTTGTTCCATCTGCTAAAAATCTAAGTATTTTATCAAAATATTGATTAAAAATTGAACTTTTTCTTCAATACAATATCTGTTACTGACTTTGCTCTCATCCCTTCCCATTTGTTGGCATATTGAAACCATCTTTTCTAGTAATAATGCATCACAGGAAAGTCCTGTAGGCAAGATACACTTGAAATAATTGGTCAAAAAACTTAGGTTAGAGTCCCACTCAGGACAGCTATGCCTCCTCTCTGGCATACTTCTGGAATGTGCGAGTTCTAGTCCCACTCAGGATAACCAGTTTTTTCAGCTAATTATTTCAAGTGTTGCTTGTCTACAGAACTTTTTACTGTGATACTTTATTACTGAATTATTGATACAATGCTGTGAGCATGAGTGACAGTTATTACAACCATCAAATGTTGTGGCTTGGCTGCCCCATTTGCTGTTATCAGATGGCACCACTGGCAAACCAGCAGAAATTGGGGAAATGCATATAATGTCACTTCATCGAAAAAATTGTAGGTTCTAGTGGTCCAGTAGTTAGAACACCTGACATGCTTCTGGGAGGCATCCCACTTAGGAAAAATCCCACTTAGGACAACCAGTTTTTCCCAACTAATTATTTCAATTATCTTTTACACAATGCTAACTTACATCAGTGTTTTGGTAAACATTTTCTTTATTGTGTATAGGACTTGTCATGGGTGAGACTTTTTTTCAGAAGGGGTGTGACACCAAGCTTTAAATTTTGTATTATGGTATTGGTTATTACTAAATAAATATTCATGAAATCTAGATCTCAAATATGAGGCTTGCAACACAGATCATTGATGCAAATCATGTATAACAAGAGAAATTTTGAAGGAGAAAGAAAGTGAATAGTAGGCAAGAGAAATGTATGCCCAAGGGTTCTTGTGCCATTTTGATCTATGATCAGTCTGTCATGTGGGTGAGTTTCTGAGAATGTGCATAGGCCATTTTTTTGTTTGTACACATCTACTTGTACCATATATAGACTGAAATTGCTCTAACCTTTTTGAAAAAGGGACAAGTCAGAATTTCTTTAAGATGTAAGCTCTAATGTATTCAAAAGATATTATGCATTTTAAAGATATAAAATGTCAAAGTTTAATGTAAGTTTAAAAAAAGTTGAATTATGAACTTTAATAAAGCATAATAAACTGTAGATCAAAGTACTTTAAAATTGTTTCCATTTCATTCTTTGTAAGAGAAAGCAAAAATTTTAGATGTAGTTTCATCACAAATAAGACCTGATAGCATGCCTTATCAGTTTTCCAGAATACATCAGCTACACTGCTGTTTCTGAAGTGCACAATTTTTACTTTTGAGAATGTGACTAAATTCTTGAGTCACTCATTTATACTTTTAAACTTTATCAAAACTTGATAGTGTAAACATTACAAATAACAAAGAATGTGTAAACATTGTTCTTACAGGCTGTTTCAAAAGTAGCTTTACAACTTTGAAAGGCTGTACAATTATTTTTAAGAGAAATGTGATAGAAAGTGCAGGGTTTGAAGTTGTTAGGCAACAGTTGATGATCAATGGGCAAGAATTGCAGGCACAATTTCAGAAGTCATACATGCTATGTTTCACCTAGAAAAAATTTGTTGTAATACAAAAAATTTCCCATATACATCAAACTGTCACTCTGTTACATTTGACAAAACTTGATGTGTTTGCTACATTTGTATGCATTTGATTTTTATCTGCCATTTATTAATAAATGTATTCACCCATTCAAGGTTTTAAGCCTACATTTGAAACACTTTTTTTATCGAAGAAATCTTTAGGAATTTTTGAGCCATGAATAATTTCCACTCTGTAAATTGATTCAAATATTTAGAGGAAATATTGTCGAGCTGGGTGCGACTCAAGACAATTTTTCCTCTAAATATTTGAATCAATTTACAGAGTGGAAATTATTAGTGGATACTAATGAGTTGAGTTTAATAATTATTATTTGTAGATTGCATACTCATAAGACATGCATTCCATCTAAGAAAACGTATTAAAAAGCCACTTGAGGCGGGATTGCCTAAACAATTCCTACATATTAGGAAAGTAGGTTGAGAATGTTCATAACATCAGTTAGAGGAGATCTTGATTGGCGGCCAGTAGCTCAGTGGTCCAGAGCACCTGACATGTTATCAAGAGGTTGTGGGTTTGTATCCCACCTGGTTCAAGACAATTTTTCCTCTAAATATTTGAATCAATTTACAGAGTGGAAATTATTAGTGGATACTTAATGAGTTGAGTTTAATAATTATTATTTTTGAGCCAAGCATTCATTAGACTTTGCATGATCATATTTTCTATTAAGTTGGTTTTAATGTTGCTTGTTTCAAGAGAACACCCCAGAAACTTCATTATTATAGTAGTTGCATGGTATTTACAATAACTTATTGTAAACTTCAATTTTGTAATTTTAACCAATTTAGGGAAGTGTAACATACTGTATAATCCTGAAATATAAGATAAATTTCTAGTTGTTGTGCTCATAACCTAGAAAACTAGAAGAATGCAGTACTTATGCACTTTGAGTGTTTTTTAGTGTAATAAAATAATATCTTAAACACAGTTATTTACATTCATTATTTATGACAGTCACTATTTCCTTTTACTTACAGGATTTGTAAAAGTTGTACTATATTTATCATTCATGACAATAATGATTAAGATCCATACATTCCCTCTATTTGCAATTCGGCCTATGTATCTGAGCATGAGGTAAGATTTAATTGTGATATTACTGTTTAGTTAGTATAAAAGTTCAGCTGCTGTTTGTATATCCATAAACATACAAACTGGGAGTACTTTTCATCCATCTATGGCTCAATTTAAACTGTAATTATGCAAAAGAATAAGCAATTTATAAAGTACAAGAGCACATATACATATAAAGTTTTAGTATTAATTTATTGGTTAGGAACTGTAGGAATTGAACACTCAAATTTTACATAATTTACTAGGACATTTACAAATACACATGAGTTTCACCTGATGGGTTGCAGAGGACTATGATAGATTATATTTTAATTAACAGCAAATGGGCTGATTTGTTTACCATATCATACAGTGATTAAATTTTAATTAACAGCAAATGGGCTGATTTGTTTACCATATCATACAGTGGATTTGAAATTGGGTCTGACCATTACCTGGTCAAAAATACCTTGCAACTTGAAGGTTAAAAAAATTCTTTAAATATTGAAGTTCTGAAAAATCTAAATACAGCCAAAGCATACTATAATAAGCTACTTAGTCATAATGACAATCGTGGTTTGTTTGCTGTTGAAATTGAGAAAGAATGGAATCAGTTTAAATAGGCTTTTCTTGAAACCAACAGTACTCTTTAGGATAAAAAGGAACAAAATTATTTGAATGATAAGGCTATGGAATTTATTTCTGAAAGAAGCGCTGGATTAATAGGAATTAACACCCTACTAGTTCTAACAGACAGCATTACAACAAGCATTATAAATGTGTAAAGGTTCAGTTAACAGCTTATAAGAATCTTTGGCTTGATAGCTTGGCTGATAAAGCAGAGGAAGTAATTAGACAGCACAACAGTGGGAGGTGGTACTAGATGGTTAATATTTTGTGTGGAAAGACAGGTACACAGGTATTGAGGGATAAACATGGTAAGGTGGTTGAAGGTGATGGCTAGGTGGGCTGAAAATTTCAGAGATGTTCTAAACAATGTGGTTATCTCTAAATTAAAAGGCTACATAAATCACCAGCTGTTGATGAAACTACTTCTGAAATGCTTAGAGCTGGGAACATTTCTGTTGTCACATGGCTGACTGAAATAATGAATATATTTTATGATAAAGGTAGTGTTCCCATGGATACTCCATCAGTGCTATTATTATCAGTATTTTTTAAGAAAGGTGACCAGAGTTATTTAGACTGATTACTTTATAATTATCTTCTTTCTGTGCCTGGTAAAATTCTTTCCATTATTGTACTTAATAGAATTAAGAATTTGGTTGAAGGACAACTTAGCGATGAACAGTGCAGATTCAGAAGTGGTAGGGGGGGATGTATAAATAAAATATTTTCACTTAGGCAGATTGTTGAGAAATGTTTAGAGTAACCTAAATTAATATCATCCCCAGGTTCCAACTTATACTGACTTTATTATGCAGTTAATTTAAATATGTTTCAACAGAACATGACCACCCTATACTATCAGGATGACTGATCCTGCAGAATTATTGAATAACCCTGCAGAATCCACCATATGCAAATGTTTTGTAACACCAAGCCTCACACCAAATATGTTCTTCAGAATGAAAACAGGCACAACCTCTACTTGGGCTGTTCTCAATAAACATTTGAAGTGCTGATAGACAGTACATAATGTATAGTAGTTTATCATATTAATGATACATTGGTCATATAGTAAATATTTTACTTTTAATATTCAGTTCAACTTCAAAATTAGTCGGGCAATAAATCTTAATTATATTGTCTCTAGTTGCTGCACATAACAAGAACTTTCTTCAACTTTCTGCAACTATTGATACCCCAGATGGTAAATTATTTTGTGATCAAACTGCTGACATCAGCAGCTACAGACTTAAAAACTCTCCTACGTCTGTTTCTTGGTTAATACAAAGTTGCCTTCACAAATCATAGATGGCAGCAACAACGATGGGAGATTGATAGATCACATTAGTAGAAAAAAAGACAACTGGCATTAGTTTAGCGGTCTTAGAACACTCTGGCGTGTATCTGGAGATATGTGGGTTTCAATCTGCACATCTGCAAAACTCATTTTTTCCATAAAATTATTTGTTGATTTAAAAATCGATAGATAACTCTGTGAATTTACCATTTATTAATACAAATGTGGAGCCATCCATTAATTGATGCCGTTTTGCTATTTCAAACAAAAATAATTGAATCTCAAAACTTTTCCATGCCTAAAATATTGACATTCATGAAGCACTAAAACTTGTCTCTGAAAACAAACTCCCTTCAGTTCACAACAAAATATACTGGCAGGACTTGGGGTCCCCCATGGGCTCACCCCTTTTTACATGACCTTGAAACAAAATTATTCAACTCTGCCACAATGTTACCCGTCTTCTGCTGCCACTATGTTGATATATTTTTTAATTTGGAATAGCAGCAAAGAATAATTAAACTGCTCATTAAAAGAGCCAACAGTATCCATTTGACTCATTAAAAGAGCCAACAATGATACATTTGACAAAGGAGAGAAACAGTAGTACCATCCCCTATTTTTATATTTTTATCCAAAATATGATGCAGGAGCCTTGAACTACATGCATTCATTCATGCATGCATGCACAAGGCTTGCGTGCACAAGTCTGTGCATATGATACTATTATGTGCATGCATGCACATAATAGTATCATATGCACAGACTTGTGCACACGATGGGCCTACATAATTTCAACCTTCTGTGGTGGCTGTTGCTCAGTTTTTTAGCATGCCAGGCTCATAATCTGCAGTTCCCAGGTTCAAGTCCCAGCTGGGCCAGTGTTGAGGTTTATCTCTGCAAAACTCTTCACCCTCCCCTCAGTCAGTAGGGGACACTGATAGGCTTGCAAAGGCTGTATACGTCAAGGTACTAAGATACACAAGGTATTAAAAAATAACACATTCAGCTCTCTTCCCAGTCACTCACATGCACCAGGCAACCTTTGCCAGATTATTTTCAGCCCAACTCCAGGTCTGAACAAAAATATAGAAAGGAATTAGAGATAAATTTACCCTCATGTAAAAATCAGCTGTGTTCAGATTCCTTCTACATTTGCTGGATAATCTATTATTATGTAATAAAAACCATGTGTTCTCTATAGGAGTGGTTTACAGGGCCTCCAACAGTTGTCAGCCAAAACAAATGTCTGCTGCTGAGGTATTAATTCAACAGTCAGTTAGGAGGGACATTCAGAAAGTTCTTGACATGAAACTCCAGAATAAAAACAATTGTACTTACCTAAACAAAACTTTTACAGTCTTTCAAAGTTCTTTCCTCCATCATCTGTGCAAAGTTGCAGATGTGTATGCCAATTCTGGAATGCTTGGTGGTACTCCTGCTGGGTAATACTCTGCAAATCTGAATAAATGAATTTTGCAAGGTGTTGCACCCTTGAAAAAGCTTCCCAGCAAGTTCCTTCTTAATTTTTGGAAACAACCAAAAATCACATGGTTCAAGATTGGGTGAATATGCAGGATGTGGTAGCTGTTTGATTTTTTTTCCTGTACCAGATATGCCATAACTTGCCCGGTTTTGTGAGCACTGGCATTCCACCTGTTATTGGATGCTGCTCCTTCTTCATCTCCTGAACCATATTGGGCAAAACAATCTTAGTGTAGTATTTATCTGTAAATTTTTCATCAGTAGTATTTTTTCTGGTAATGTGTCCATGGCTACCACTACTTGGGAAGTGAAAAAATCGTGAACACCCTCTTCCTTGAGTAAACGTTTTGTTGGAGGATTTGGGGATATGATTCATTTTATGCAACCCAAATGTAGTTGTTGATCTTTCTGAGAGTTGTATAGTAATAACACCATGTCTCATCACCTATGACAATGTCTCTCTTAACCGTTTGGGGCTACTTCAAACAATGCCAGCATCTCTTTGCACGAGTAGACTCTAGCCCTTTTTTGCTGTTCTGTCAGTTTGTGGGGTACCCATCTGGCACAGATTTTTTGGAACTTTAAGTAATGATCATTTGCTCTTAAATAATGATCATTTGCAATGATGGCTACTAGATAATAATCTTGCTTTCCAGCAAAAGTTCCTAGCTTTCCTTTGCTACTTGTGCAGGTGTTACATTAAAAACAAGTAAGTTCTCACCATAGATGCCATCTTATTTTTTTTAGCGAGGCTGGTGCACTCAGTTTGTTCATTATCATCTCAGCTTCCAGTTGTCTTTTACTATTAGCTGTTGTTTCTTTGCTGCATTCTGCTGGGAGACTTTTGCTTCAGAGACACCAGTCCTTTTTGACGGTCAGCTTGGTGAGCTTTCTCTTACTTTCTGTATTGCACTAATCTTGCACACATTAGATGATCTTATTCCACTTTTTGAGAGCTGCAGGTTCTTAAAACCTTTTCCTCTACTTTGGGTTGACATGCATGGAAGGAAGAATTAAAAGGTTAAACTGGACACGTTTTGTCCGTCAGACTGATGGCTTCTTCAGCGATGACTGCTGTTAGTACTATGGCTGCGTTTATAGTATCATATCTCTGGTGGTGTTGCTGCATTTATAGTATTCACCCTCTGGTGGTGTTGCTGCAGTTCTGCTTCTTTTTGACATAGGATGTTCCATGCTGATGGAAGGGGGAGGGGGCTATGTCAATATTACATACATTGTTACTTTGCATATTAATGAGTAAGTTATCCATATAGTTAAATTGGAACTTAGTGGGTAGAGTTCTATAATCTGTGGTTTTATATTAGTTATTGGTAATTTGATTCCTATTATAGTCTGGATTAGTGCTGTTTTTTAAGATCTGTTTCATATTCCTTTCATCGTTCTTCTATTTGTCTATATGTTTTACCGATATACTTATTTTTACTTTTGAGTAAGTTCTGCAAGATGGCAAAAATATGGTAATATATTCCTTTGAACTCCATTTTTAAAAGCTTTGGAACTTAATAAGCTAAAAGTCTAAGTTATTTCATGTTTGTTAAAATAGCTAATATTGCCTATTGTAATGCTCCAAAAGATTGTTAAACATCTTCTCTTTGGACCTTTTGACTGATCCAAATTTAACTAAACTTTCTGAATACCATCAGGTGCCAGGCAATATTAACTTGCCAAATAAAGTTAAATGAGGGTTCGCTAAATATATGGGCGCTACTTATTTAGTAAGAAATCAAAAAATTGTCAAATTATTAAAGTTAAATCTTAATAAAAAATCAAATACCATTGCTCAAAAGAAAAAAATAGCAAAGTCAAAATATTTCATTTAACAAAGTTTATTTCCAAAAAATTCAAGACTCACCAAATATACTGATGAATACAAATGTCTGAACACTAAATCTCTATCTCTAATAACTCCAAAAAACTGACTTCCTCATATTGACATTTTCTCATTACTCATATCTCATTCTGACTATCTACTGACTCCATGACCTAACATCACTTAGTATGCATGTGGCATGTAACTGACACATGTGTTGCACATTGGGAAAAGCATTTGCATAATCTGACTATTGTGTGCTAGCTATGATGCAAGAAGGGGCATGTCCTTAATGCATGCATTAGCGGCTGCCAATCTAAAGTAGAGTTGCACATGCACAATTCCTTTAGCGGATCAGAAGAGGGAAAAAGTGATAAGTCCAACTGAAGTAAATCCCCAAAATCATAAATGTGACGTAAATAAAGTAAAACTGGTTTAGGAAAAGTAAAAGTGAAGGGTGGACCATCACACTATGAAGCAATGGAAGTTAATAATCTAAAAATGTAGGTGAAACTTTCTCTGTTGTCCCTAAATAGACCAAATAAACATCTATAAACCCTTAAAAGAACATTGTTGTGAAATAATTAAAGCAAACTTTAAACATCAGCTGTGTTTCAAAAGTATTTTTGTAAGAGACAACATAATCAATTAGCAAAGTAATAAAAATAATAAAACAATAAAGGATTGAAATTTTCATGGATATGATAAAGTAGTAACCAAAGGTGAATCTAAGAAATAAGTTAAGTCTACAGAAACTGTTTTTCCAGAAAACAAACACATTTCCTCTTTAACAAGGAAACAGCTACATTGGAGGGAAAAATATGGAATACAAGTATTATCAATGTGAGATGAAAAATTGATAACAAATACAGTATTTTTGAATGTTATAGAATATATGTTCCTATAATTTTCTCAAAGATTGTAATACTATTGATGCTTTCCTTTGTGCTATAATATGATAGAATATTTAATCATATGTAGTGGGTATGGATTTAGACATGAGGAAAACTGTGCATTGAGTTACTCTGATATTCAATGCTCACTGCCACATACCCACTTGAGAAACTGAGTCGAATAGATCTGAGCACTTGTATTTTTCAGTTGCAGGTCATATCATCATCATCATCATCCTCAAGTAGCCATGGGCTATGGAGGTCCAACCAGACCGTGCAATTTAGTTCTCCAAGCAAGTCTGTCCTGAGCTACATCTACTGCATCTGGCCACTGCACACCAATTCTAATAAGGTCCTGTTTGACATTGTCAGCCCACCTCATCCTAGGTCTCCCCCTCTTTTTGAGGCCTTTAGCCACACTGTTCATAACCCTATTCGCTAATCTATAAATATCCATACGTGCAACATGGCCAAACCAGTGGAGTCTCTCTCTGCACAATATGCTGCTTAAAGGAGGTTGCAAACTCCTTTGCCTAACATCATCATTAGTTACAAAGTTGAACCACCTAATGCCCAAGATATTGCGTAAACATCTGGAATCAAAAGCATCTAGTTTCCTGTTATGTTTACAAAGTGTCCAAGTTTCACTACCATAACTAACCGTAAAAAGAACCAAACTATTATACAGTCTAATTTTAGTCTTTAGGTGTATATGTCTATTTCTCCACTCTCTCCATAGATACTTAAAAAGTCCCGGCAGCAATCCCTATTCATCTGTTAATCTCATGACACACATCACCAGCATCTGTTACATAGCTCCCAAGATAATTAAACTGTGACACCTGCTCAAGACTGCAACCATTCAGATTAACTGAATCACAGCCTGCCTGACCAATTTTCATCACTTTAGTTTTCTCTCTGTTTATAACCAAACCTACTCTATTACCAGTCTCATCAACAGCTCGGATGAAATAGTTCATCTCATCAACATCATTTGTCAAAAGGACTAAATCATCTGCATAATCTAAGTCAGAAATTTTCTTATCTCCAGCCCATTTAAGGCCAAAATCTTCCCCTTGAAGTGAATTTTGCATAACATAATCAATAACCAAACTAAAGAGAAAAGGAGACAAAAGGCACTGTTGTCAATCACCAGAATTAATGCTAAACCAATTGTTACAAGCCTTACGAACTCTCACACATGACTCACTGTTATTATAGAGAGCTTTCATTATGTTAACCAACTTGTCTGGTATACCATGTGATTTCACAATCAACCACAAATTATGATCATCAACAGAGTCGAAAGCCTTTTTGAAATCAACAAAGCTAGCAACCAGAGGTTTCTGAAACTCTAAACATTTCTCAAGAATCTGCCTAAGTGAAAATATCTGATCCACACATCCCCTATCACTTCTGAATCCACATTGCTCATCATGCAATTGACTGTCAACCAGATTCTTAATTCTATTAAGCACAATCATGGAAAGAACTTTACCTGGAACAGAGAGTAGGTTGATACTCTTATAGTTATCACAAGTACTGCGATCACCTTTTTTGAAAATGGGGATAATAATAGCTCTGGTAAAATACTAAGGGACCATGCTAGATATTCAAAATTTCAGTAATTTTATCTACCCTTGGGATTTATGAAGTTTAAGTTTAGAAATAGCCAAAATAACTTCAGATTGTGTTTATAGGGCCAACATTAAAGCCACCAATGAATGCATCTATCATCATTGCAAACAATGGGAGTAGAACTAACCGCATTGTTTAGAGCATCACTGAAATGCTAAGCCCACCTAGCCATGACAGAATCTTCACCTTCTATAACCTTATCTTGTTTATCCTTCAATCCCTGTATACCTGTCCGTTTTCTACCACACAAAACATTAAATATCTGGTACAGCTCTCTGCTGTTGTGCTGTCTAACTGCTTCCTCGGCTTTGTCAGCCAAGCCATCAAGCCAAACACTCCTATCAGCAGCTAACTGATACTTTACACGTTTATTAAGCTCTCTGTAATGCTTTGTATTAGAACTAGTAGGGTATTGATTAAGGAAATTCCTGCAGTTCTTTCTTTCCGAAATAAGCTCAAGTGCCTTATCATTCAGATAATTTTGTCTCTTCTGCTCCTTTTTTCCTAAGAGAGTACTGTTAGTTTCCAAAAATGCCTGTTTAAAATGGCCCCATTCTTCTTTAACTTCAGTAGTAAGCAAACCATGACTGTCATAACGACTTAAGTAACCTATCATGGTAAGCTTTAGCTATAACTGGGTCTTTCAGAGTTTCAGTATTAAAGGTAAATTTTTTAACCCTAGCGCAACACTTTTTAAGTTTAAGTTGCAAGACACTTTTAACAAGGTAATGGTCAAATCCAATTTCAGCTCCCATTTATGACCTGGTATTCCTAACAGAACTAGCCCATTTGCTGTTAATTAATATATAATCAATCATTCTTAGGCAGCCCGTCGGGTGAAACCCATGTGTACTTATGTATGTCACGGTATTTGTAATAAGTGGTAGTTATTCTGAATCCATTGAGTTTACTTACCTGCAGGAGACATTGCCCATTGCCATTGCAGCTACCAATACCAAAAGGGCCTATCACTCCTCCCCAAAAGTCAGAGTCAGTACCAACTTTGGCATTGAAGTCACCTAGAACAAGGGTAATATCTCCTTTCTTGACAGAATTCAAAATATCCTGAAGTCTTATGTAAAACCTATCCTTCTCATCCTCAGTGGGCGCGTAACAGCAGATAAGATTCAAGTCTTTATTGCTTGTCTTTAATTTTGCTGTAACAAACCTTTCATTAATGCACTCATATCCTAGAAGAGCATCACTAGCGTGTCTGCTGAGAAGCAGACCCACGCCTTGGTGATGCTTATTATCTTCTCTCCCCGAAAAGGGAAATTTAAGATTATTTTTAAGAATCTGACCTTTCTGTCCATCTGGTCTCTTGCAAGCCGAGAATATCTATATTATAATGGTGGAATTCTTGTGTGAGGACATCAAGAGAAAAAGCTCTGTGCAGAGTCCTCACATTCCAACTACCTATGGAGAGAAAATGGTTTGTGGGATGTTTAAAGAAACTGTGTTTATTGAGAGAGGAAATGGCGACAATATCAAACAGCCCCCTAATCGCAGACACGGGGCAAAGACTTGTTCCCCCGCCACTAAAGGCTGAATCCATCTATATTCAAAGACTTCCTCCAATGTAGAATTTGACGATGCCAATAGAAGCAAAGAGTTCAGGTGCCTGCAATGACCTCTGCTCAGGATTATCCACCAGCTGATAAACATATCCTGTGAATCTATTCACTTGGGGCTGTCAACCCACAAACAAAGAGAAAACACAGCGGAAGATTTTCCCTCCACAGAAGCCCACCAGTGCAGCAAAATCAGGATCCATAATCAAGCTCAGAGCCATATCTGTCCAGTCTAGTGGGTTTATATGGTCAGCAGCAGGATCCTGTGTGGTTGACCATTCCTCAGCAGGGTAGGGAAAAAAAGTATACATATACTTTTCTTATATACAGGGTGATTCAGTTAAGCGTGTACAAACTTCTGGGAGGGGTAGGTTGCACAAAGATGAATTGGAATGATATAGCAATACTGGGTTGGTAACGGCTTCTTCACGCAGTAGATGGCGTTGTTCGACACAGTAGATGGCATTGTATGGCTGCAGGATTGCACAACGTTCTCACAGGTAAGTCATTCGCGAACCACCCACAGAGGTAGTAGGATGGCTGATTTCACAAATGCGGAGTTGCTGATATGCATCCGCGTATCAGCAACTCTGTGTGTATATACTAGGAACGGTACCCAATGAGACGTACTTCCAACCACCAGATGTTTGCACGGCTGCATCAGAGGTTATGTGACACTGGTTCCTTCCAGAGACCTGCCAGGAGTCAGAAATGATGGGCACAGACCTCTGACATGGAGGAGAATGTGCTACGTCATACAGAAGACACTCCAAGTGCCAGTACTCGAGCAATCACTCACCAGGTTAGTCTTTCCCAATCCACCGTATGGAGGATTATACACGATAACCAATTGCATCCATATCATGTGCAGTGCATCCAGACACTGAAGCCTGAGGATTACCCACAGCACATTACATTTTGGCAACCTGGATTTTTTTGCATTTGCGCAATGGTACCTGCAGAAGAGTGCGATAGAACCCCAGTTTTCTGCTTCTGTGTTCACAGACAAAGCATGCTTTACACATTGGAAAGTAGCTTCAATGTACATAATGCGCATGCATGGGCGGTGGAGAACCTCCATGCTACACGAACACGTGCAGCACAAAACAGTTTTGCTGTAAATGTTTGGTCCGGCATTGTCGGAGACCACTTAATAGGCCCATACCTCATGCCTGTTTGTCTGGACGGAAGGAGTTACCATATATTTCTGGAGGACGTCTTGCCAGAACTTTTGGACGAACAGGTCTCTTAATCGCTGCGCCATGCAATGTGGTTCCAGCACGATGCCAATTTCAGCCATGAAGTTCATCAATACTTAAAAGTGACATTTGGACAACAGTGGATCGGGCATGGTAGTCCCGTTCATTGGCCTGCGAGATCACCAGACCTATCATGCCTTGATTACTTCTTGGGTTACCTCAAAGGACTGGTGTTCGACACCCCCGTTGAAAGTGCTGAGGACCTTGTCGCACACATCTCCGTAGTTGCCTCGGAAGTCCGAAACACGCCAGGAATCTTCCAGAATGCACGTGATTCCATGCACCGACGATGTCAAGCTTGTGTTACAGCTGATGGTCGCAACTTCAAACTCCTTCTGTGACCTCTGTGCATTTCACAAATGTACCCAATGTGATTGATAAAAAGCATTTTGTTAACATACGTGCTGCTCTTTCATTCACATCCTCTCTGTACACTAGCACATGTTGATGTCGTTACCGACCCTGCATTGCTATATGATTCCGATTCGTCTTTGCCGATCCCTCCCAGAAGTTTGTACATGCTTAACTGAATCACCCTGTACATACATCCTCATTATTGAATTGTCGTATTGTTCATTTCCCATGTTTTGTGCAATAGTCTGATTTCTATCTCTTATGGTGTGTTGTTGAGGTGTTTTACCTCTCAGCAGCATGTTTTTGCACACAATGGGTTCAATGGCCAGATAATAAGGGCCTTTTGAGGGCTCAGAGAAGGTTGGGGGGGGGGGGATCGGACCCACTGGACAGCTATTAGGTGACAGAAGGTAGTCTCAAGTCAAGGCCATCCAGCGTGTTCCTTAATGTTTACAGGATGTGACTCTCCCGCACAAGGATTGATGGTTTTATGCTCCATCTGATGGACAGTTGTTTTTCCAAGCCCATGGGTGTTCCCTACTGACCAAGGGTAGGGAGTTTTACGGAGATAAATCTAATGTTGGGCCAGGTAGAACTCGAACCTGAGAGCTACAGATTACAAGACACGTGCTCTACCAACTGAACCATCCCTGCCCCCACAGTGGAAGGCTGAAAAGGTGTATTTGCATGGGTCAACCCTTGTTCTTCACTTCATCTCTCCCATTGTAGGTGATTATTGTTACCCTCCTCTGAGAGTGTTAGAAGTTTCAAACTCGTATATGTTCTGCAACTTTTTCCCAAAGGAAGTTTATTTGAGGCTAATCAAGTATTTAACTTTCTGTTTTTAAAGCTTTGCTGTTGATCTCTATCTGCAAGAATTATGATGAAGTGGATTTCAACGTTATAATTCTTCTACCTATCTATCTGAAATTTGACATCACTGATAATTGGTGGAAACAACTTGAAAGTGTTCCAACATTAACTTATTAACTTGTAAAGTTTTGAGCTTTGATTTAAGCTTAATAGTAAATGTAAGTTAGAACACTGCATTTAATAACTTCGTATACTTATTTCCTGAGTTTGAAATCCTACAATAGTGATGCAATATATTTTTATTATTGATAATGTTTATGCCATAGATTTTTTTTAGAATGGTAATACAACTATTTTTGCACTTTGTTTATGTTTGTATAATTATAATTTTTTTTTTATAGAGCATTCAAAAAAGCTGTGAATGATGTCATAATGTCTAGAAGAGCCATAAGAAACATGAATACTCTGTAAGTGTCTGTATATCTTTATTTTTATACATTGTTATTTCATGCAACTGTTTTAATACTAAACGATGATCATATTTTCTGCATTTTGATGCAGAAGTGCAGTGTTATACCTTTATTGCATCATAAAATTTCATTCCATGCTTGCATACTTAAGTACAAAATCCTCAGGCAGTGAAAAACTATAGAAGTCTAATTAGAATGTGCTGTTTTATTCTCCAGAAACATCTGTCCTGAGAATATCTGGTGTGTAAAGTTATCTAAGGGTGATGCAGCTTATTTGTGATTGAAAAAATGTAAGGATAAATGGAATCAACATGGTATTAATTTATCAAATACACCCAATTCTGTTTTTACATGTTTTTTTTTTACACGATTTTGATTTAATACAGTTCAGAAAAAAATTCCAATTTTACTTTTACACAATTGATTTTGATCTAACATGGTTCATATGGTGCCTTTTTAAAAATCTCCATTTGAATTGAATTCTGAAAAAATGTTCCTATTAAAGAAAAAATGCCTAGAATTTACATTTATAACAAAGATGATGCTTTTATGGTCACATTTTTCGAACTAGTTTTAACTTTGAAAATGTACAATAGATACACATTTTGTGCACTAAAATCCCCAAAATAAAAACTACACTAACATATACTACACAACAAGTTTTCTATATTTTATGAGTGAAATAATGTACAAGGTAGATGCACTACCGATTGAACCAATCCCTCTCCCCCTCAAAGGGATTTAGTATTCACAATCTAATGCCTTTTGCATGGAAAAATTGAACAAAACCTACTTCATTCAGAGTAAAGTGGCAACATTTAGTTCCGGGAATTCCCCTCAATTTTGTTTTCAATACATATGTTAGTCTTTGTCATTCATTTCGTGTTTAAAGTTAAAAGTGTTAAGATGTTTAATAGAAGAAATCGAAAAAATGTTGTTTTTTTAAGTTTTGTGTGCATAATATAAATTCATTAAATTTTGCTGATAGGTAATTTACGATTTTTCTTTATCTCATTTGTTAAATATAATTGAAATATTTTTCGTAAGCCTTACCACAATGCCAGATAATTAAACTATACAAAAGCAGAAAAGGAAAGCTATCTCTTTGGATACTAAGATCCAAATTTTAGATCATCTTGCAACTGGAGAAGATTCAACATCGATAAATATTTTGGCTTGAATGAAGCCACTCACTG
Organism: Ryuthela nishihirai; assembly: GCA_038380435.1. Lineage (NCBI taxonomy): Eukaryota > Metazoa > Arthropoda > Arachnida > Araneae > Heptathelidae > Ryuthela > Ryuthela nishihirai. The sequence goes on along the minus strand of JAWZYU010000001.1, from coordinate 42,368,293 downwards.
CAGGTTTAATTAAAGAAGGGATTCAAATGGGAAGCAAATTGGAAAGCCATTTTCTTACACATGATCCCATTGTCGAATGAGCCGAGCAGTTTAAATGTGAACTGAAGTCGTATATGATGCATTATCAAGAATTATACAAAGATCTATTCAAAGCAGGATCTCAACGATTGATTACAGAGTTCGTTGTCAAAACTAATCAAACTTCAGAATCACAGGAAACAAGTAATAATTTGGTTCCCCATTTCGACAGAGAGCATTTCACCATGTGAGTATGAATACAATGGCCAAAATGTTTCAAGCGATGAAAGTGATTTAATTCCAGTCTTAGGCAAATGAATGCATCTATTGTCAGAAAGTGACAATGAATAAAAAGTGTTTAAATGAATAAAAATCAAATAAAGATTTAATTAAAGATTTTGATATGATTTGTTTGAAAACAACTTATTATTTGTACTGGGTTTTCACATCTGGAACCAATCTCTATTTTTTCATATGCAGTGTATTTTTTTTATTGTTTTATTTTGCAGTTTTTTCGGTAACCTATCTACTGTGTAAAAATAGAATTGGGTGTATTAAAGTTTTATCTTTTTGAAAGCTGACAAGAATCTTTAGATAACCTGACTGATAAGCAAAGAAATCTGCTGGATGTTACAATAACAGAAAGTTTACCAGAGTAAATATTTTGTAGAGGGTGGTGGGAACAGAATAATGTAACGGGACTGAGAAATAAGGATGACAAGGTAATTGAATGTGATGATTCTTTATGGCGATGACATGAATTAAAGATACATGCATTAAGGAGAGATTAAGTTAATTCTATAAACACTGTAGGTTCTGGACTAGTCACATGGTATCGCAACAAACAATCGACTCATTGACACTAATGCGGTAATTGATGGTCATAGATTGGTAGGGGCAGGGGTGGCTCAGTCGGTAGCACGCCAGGCTCATAATCTGTAGTTCCCAGGTTCAAGTCCCAGCTGGGTCAGCATTGAGATTTATCTCTACAAAACACCGATGGACTTGGAAACATGCTGGATGACCTTGATGGGAGGCTACCATCTGTCTCTCAACAGCTGTTCCAGTGGGTCCCCTCCCCCAACCTTCTCTGAGCCTTCAAGGTCCATGTAACCTGGCCATTTAACCCATGGTGTGTAAAAAAAAGTTCCGCTCAGAGATAAAGCAACCCATAGATTGGTGCGGTGAAGTTTTGGTTAAATAATCGTACCTTCACGTTCTTCTAGATGTGGCTTCGTCAGTTAAGAGTTATGTGCTGTTCTAGGTACCTGATGTTTTCACTGGTTCGATATTGTTGCCTCTCACTTGATGATAGAGTTCTTAAGTGCAGTGGTGGTGTACTTTATTGCCTCTGTGATATGAATCACTGGGTGTCATTCTAAACTTTGTGCTCCTATTAGTGTGCTGAGCTGGTTACCTATAAGAGATGTTGGTGACTAGGCATTGCAATGTGTTTTGTGCTGTCTGCTTTGGCATATTGTCAGGCATGTGCTGTCCTGGCAGTGAGATGAAATAGAGATGTGATGCTCTCAATTGGTGGATGCACATGTGGTCTGCATCAGATCGCCAAGGTCAAGCGTGGACTGACTGCCCCTGAGGTGCTGTGAAAGGGAGATGATTTGGAAATGCTCTCTGAGCTACACTGGGCCTATGCATTAGTATTCCAAAGAGCAGTTCGGAATTTTGGTACTATATTGGTAGAGCATTATAGATCGGTTTCATTAGTTCCAGAATTTAAATTACTGAAGTATTGGGTGAATTTCATCTGTCAACAGTGAATCCCATATGTCAAAATCACATAGATTCTTGCTGATACACTTCAGCTTAGTGGGAGTTTTTGAAAATTAATAGTATAGTTTATTTATCTATAGTGAGTATGTATATACATTATGTATAGATAGTAACATAATGTATACAAAAACATGTATGTATAGATGAATATTGCATGTTAAAAATATAGTAAAAAAAGTTGGATATCAGGCTTCCAAGAATATATATATTTGTTTTGAATTTGCCCAAGCTAAAAGTAATATACAATTCTTGGAAACATCTAACTTGGAACAGGTGTTATTTCATGGGTTGGCCATTATGTATCGAATTTGCACCCTATTCTAATTCTCCCAATTATGTGTTGTGGTGCATGCTCCACAAATAAAAGTTTCATAATATTCTAAATTATTATAGTTCAATACAAATTTTAGAAGTTGGGGATTAATATATAATTTTTGGTCTTGTAAAATTTGTTAACATGTATTTTCACAGATTGGGATGGTTCAAGTATAAAAGTGTTCAATAAAAATATCAGATTTTCTACAGTGGCACTCTTTAATGTGGTTTCTCACAGGAAAAGGTTTTTTGTAAGCATTACGTATGCCAGGTTCCCAAAGTATTCAACTGTTTACCTAATAACTTTAGAATGAAAGAGATCTTATGTTTTTAAATTATTTAGGAGATGGATACTCGGGCAAAATGTAAAAAATCCATTATAGTGATTAAGCCTTGCATGATTATAGCATTTAAAAATACACAATCGTATCAGAATAATATGACCACCTACCTAATAATGGGTACAGAGGGGGGGGGGGACGTCATATTATTCTGATACAACTGTACATTTGAGTCATAATGTTAACGGGTTTACTATATATCTGTGAGAAGTAAGATAACACTGTTGCTTTAAACTATTTAACGTTTTTGAAATTTAATATCTCGCAAACTAACTTTGGCTTATGTGGTGTTGTGTATTTTATTTTTTCAAAATTGTTTAGTTACGGTGGAAAAGAAAAACATTTATTGTTTTGTTATAAGCTTTAAATTTCATGTTTAATGTAACAAAGGTGTGAAATAAATTTGAATTGAAAATAAAACTGTTAAAACTAACTTTGTATTTGAGAAGGATATATTTCTCATAGCGATGCCTACATAATGGAATGCCTGCCGATTTCCATGAATCTCTGTGTTAGCAAGCGCGCATGGTAAGCTTCAAAACTTGCCACATGAGGGTAGCACCGTTCTGTGGTAAGCTAACCTACGCTAACGTTAAGTACATAGCGATCTGGTCAACTAATATTTATTTAATGCTAATTATTTGAGGAAAATACACTAAAAAATTAATGAATAAAAAATTTTAAATCACTTTACCTTTAGTTAAGGTTAATCCATGACTTATTTTTATGATATATATGCAGAATTCTTTAATGGAATAATTTGACTACATAATGCTGTTTACATAGGCACTGGAACTTTACCAAGAGACACAAATGAAGTTCATGCTGCAGCACAGAATTTACTCTTTATCATAACTCTTTTATTTCAGTGTTGCTAAATTTCAGTTCTTAATTACTTCTGATCTTAAAATCTCACATTAAAGAATATTATTTATACATGTATTTGTGCAATTCAAGGATTCTGTTGAATACTTAAACATTCTATCAGAAATATAGCAGGAATTGACAACTGAGATATTTATAATTTAAGCATTTTTCTTGAGAGGGGTTTAGAATTCAGCTTGAGTTGTGCAACTTCTTCAGTACACTTACTACCTTAATTCGTTAAATATGGTTTTAAAAAGTTCTGTATTATTAATTTAAAGGTTTTTTATGTGGCTGTCATCATTAAAAGAACAATGAAATAATTTATTTTTGCATAACCTTGGTAGAAATGTTAATGTTAACAGGGTTAACACTTTTCTCTTTGAACTCAAAGTGGGCAGCAATTTTTTTACAGCTTTTTCCATAACAGCTAAAACACTGACAAATTCAAGCTTTGGATATTTCAAGCCCCTACGATCGAGATTTCGAATAATGGCATTTGATGCTGATGGTGACTGAGGAGTATTTAATAGCCCAGAGCAGCTGTGGCACTCTATGTTATCTTGTACTGCTCTAACTAGGTAACCAGTGATCACCACTAACGTTGCTGTCAAAAGTGACACTCTACAAAAGGAATTTATATTTTCTATCTCAGAAAGTTCTTCTGCTAACAATATTTCAAAAGATATTTGTGAAGCTTTATTACTAATTGTGAAGGGTTGGGGGATTGTAGAAACAGGAACCATTGCATCTAGGGAAGGTTTGTTGCTCACATTGCTTGAAAGTGATGCAGAAATTATGCCAGTTTTAAGAATTTTTGTAATTGCTGCAGCAGCACTACAAGCAGTTGTTTGGTCATTTTTGCCTCCCAGTTGCCTAATACAGCCAAAAAATGATTCCACATCATCACTGGAAAATTTTCTGGTTAACACAAAATGAAATCCTTCATTCAGTAGATATTTCACACATTTTATAGTAGATAATGTTGTCACAACTATTGCTTCATATGTTTCTGCACTTAAAAATTGTAATTTTGGTTGAGAACAAGAATTTTTCCACTTAAATAATCTAAGAAATCATTCTCTAACCAATGCAATCTTTCATCAGTAACAGAAAAGAACTGCATACACATAGGATTATTGCTATATATATATGATACCTGGTATTTTGAATGTTATGCATTGTGAACCTTTTACAAAACATTGCCTACCATAATCATAGAGAAATTTTAAGACAGATGTTACCTCAGGAATAAAAATTGCTATTGCTCTCTTTACATTCATTTTTTCAAAAGTTGAAGGAAATAAGTGCTTCTTTGTAAGATTGCTTATAGGTTTACATATTTCTTTGCTTTGCAAATCATATATATGGTACAAATATTTCGGTGAAATTTTTTCAGCCCCAACACACATTTTTTTTATTAGATAAAAATTGGGATCTGATATTTTTGATTATGTGGCAGTAATCATAACTGAGAAACAACTTCTTTTCTGGATCACAAGGATGCTCAATTTCAGGTTTAATTGAGCCATGACAGCTTTTGGTGCATGAAGGTGTTTACCTTGTGATTTTCCGTTACAATTCTTAGAACTTGAAATCCAATATTTTCCAGCTGTTTCAAGACATTCAGTGTCAGTAGATATAACTGATTTCCCTGTAACTGATGGGTAAAATAACCGGAAAACAGGAAGCACAGTAAACGATTGGCTAATTTGTTTTGAATTCCTAATTCATTTTCGATGCCATCCATGACAACATTACCAAAGTAACGGTCCTGCAACTTATTGTACAACAACATCGGTTTAATGCTCATTTCATCAATTATTAAGCTACCAAAGAGCTCTTTTTCTGTCTATCTTTTTTTCTCAGCATATAGTCTTTGCTGAACAAGACTACTGAAGCTAGTTTCCGTAGGACTATTAGACAGATACTTTTGTAATGTTGATCTAGCTGGTAATTTTAAGAGTTTGATGTTTCGAGCATAACGATAGCCACATGGTGAACGGCTCTGTCACATAATGCAAAATCTTACTGTAAGTTTATGCCACTTGGGCTTGTTTTGCTCATAAGCTTTTAGACAGCACTATGATTTCCATCTGCAGCATTTTCTTGTAATTTTTTCACACATTCAAAGTCAGATTCTAATTTCTGGTAGTGTTTTAGAAGACTATTATATTTGGCTTTCATTATATTTAACTGTTTCCTCACTCTGTAAAACCTTGATGTTTTATTTCTATTTTTATTTCTCAAAAATAAAATGCTTTTTGTATCATGTTCAGTTTGAATGGATTTGTCACGTGATTTGCAGCTTATTTAGGAAAAGGGGAGCTGCAAATATTTGCACTAAGAATCGATGGAACTGTATTCCCTGTAATTCCTTTTGTTTTTCTTTTCACTACTTCTTTTTTATGCAAGTGTGTAGGGTAACTGGGAAACACTGAAGGCACTGCAGAAGGTTTCAAGATATTTCTTTTCCCTACAGTTTTAAAATCCTCTTCTTGAAAATTCTTCCCACAAACTGCAGAATATTGGCTAGGGCACCATTTACTTCCCTGTTTCATTCCTGTTAAGAGAAAGTATGTGTATGAATCAAACATTAATAGCCAACTAAATAAAAACAATAATTAGAAGAATAAATATTATGTTTTAATTTTTTACTTCACTAGTTTGAAAATTAAACAGGAATGTAATCGGCATTATCAAGAGGTTAATGTTTTAAATGATATGTCATATCATCAGGAATCAAAATACTATTCTTGGGCATATTTATTATGATCATTGCTCTGCAACATTCTACCTAAAGTACTGTCATATACTATAATATACTTTAAATATCCTACATCAGTACCTAGTGAAACTTACAATCATTTTAAATGATTTCAACATCTGGCCAAATTAACAATTACTGAAGAAAGGATGCATTCTATTATGGGGATAAAAATCACTGGAATATTAGGCCAAGTAGTTAGCGTGCTTGGCTATTGATCAAAGGGACCTGGGTTTGAGCCCCAGGTAAGGTATGGATGTTTATTGTTTTCTGCTTAGGTCCCACCATCTTCGCAGACCTTCTGTTATGGCGTTTAAATTGACAGGTTCCTGTCATACCTCTATATGGCAAGCAGTTGTAAAGAGGTTTTTATGTATACAAGCACAATTTTCCAACTTTTTCAATCTAAATTTAGGCATTTCCATTTGATGTGTTTGTGAAATATTATTTAATCATTCCTTACACTCAAAATGTACAGTTCACTTAAGTTGGTTAAACAAAGAAGTTAAAAAAATATCTTAAATTTTGCTTTATATTTTATAGTTTATTTGATACATATTTCCAGAAAAACAAATGTAAAAACGGAAAAGATAAATTGCAATTTTTCAAAAATATTTGTTCTGCATTTAGTTATGGAAGCCAGAGTATTTAATAAAAAATTATCTTATTTTATTGTATCATAGAATTTTGAAGTAAGATTACAGTTCACATATCATCATCATCATCATCCTCAAGCAGCCATGGGCTACGGAGGTCCAACCAGACCACGCAGTTTAATTCTCCAAGCATATCTGTCCTGAGCTACATCTGCTGCATCCGGCCACTGCATACCAATTCTAACAAGGTCCTGTTTGACATTGTCTGCCCACCGCATCCTAGGTCTCCCCCTCCTTCTGAGGCCTCTAGGCACACTGTTCATAACCCTATTCGCCAATCTATAATTATCCATACGGGCAACATGGCCAAACCAGTGGAGTCTCTCTCTGCACAATATGCTGCTTAAAGGAGGTTGCAGACTCCTTTGCCTAACCTCATCATTAGTTACAAAGTTAAACCACCTAATACCCAAGATACTGCGTAAGCATCTAGAATCAAAAGCATCTAGTTTCCTGTTATCTTGTTTACACAGCGTCCAAGTTTCACTACCATAACTAACCCTAGAAAGAACCAAACTATTATACAGTCTAATTTTAGTCTTTAGGTGTATACGCCTATTTCTCCACAATCTCCATAGATTCTTAAAAGTCCCAGCAGCAATACCTATTCGTCTGTTAATCTCATGCCGCACATCACCAGTATCAGTTACATAGCTCCCAAGATAATTAAACTGTGACACCTGCTCAAGAGTGCAACCATTCAGATTAACTGAATCACAACCTGCCTGACCAATTTTCATCACTTTAGTTTTCTCTCTGTTTATAACCAAACCTACTCTACTACCAGTCTCATCAACAGCTCGAATGAAAGAGTTCATCTCATCAACATCATTTGCCAAAAGGGCTAAATCATCAGCATAATCTAAATCAGAAATTTTCGTATCTCCAGCCCATTTAAGGCCAAAATCTTTCCCTCGAAGTGAATTTCGCATAACATAATCAACAACCAAACTAAAGAGAAAAGGAGACAAAATGCACCCTTGTCGAACACCAGAAGTAATGCTAAACCAATTGCTACAAGACTTACCAACTCTCGCACATGACTCAGTGTTATTATAGAGAGCTTTCATTATGTTAACTAACTTGTCTGGTATACCATATGATCTCACAATCAACCACAAATTATGACGATCAACAGAGTCGAAAGCCTTTTTGAAATCAACAAAGCTAGCAACCAAAGGTTTCTGAAACTCTAAACATTTCTCAAGAATCTGCCTAAGTGAAAATATCTGATCTACACATCCCCTACCACTTCTGAATCCACATTGCTCATCACGCAATTGCCTGTCAACCAGATTCTTAATTCTATTAAGCACAATCATGGAAAGAACTTTACCTGGAACAGAGAGTAGGCTGATACCCCTATAGTTATCACAAGAACTGCGATCACCTTTTTTGAAAATAGGGATAATAATAGCTCTGGTAAAATCTTTAGGAACCATGCCTTTATCATAAAAGTTATTCAAAATTTCAGTCATCCAAGTGGTAACCAAAACATTCCCAGCTCTGAGCATTTCTGTAGTAATTTCATCTACCCCTGGGGATTTATGAAGTTTCAGTTTAGAGATAGCCAAACTAACTTCAGATTGTGTTATAGGGCCAACATTAAAGCTGCCAATGCATCTATCATCATTACAAACAATGGGAGTAGAACTAACCACATTGTTTAGAACATCACTGAAATGCTCAGCCCACCTAGCCATGAGAGAATCCTCACCTTCTATAACCTTACCCTGTTTATCCTTCAATCCCTGTATGCCTGTCCGTTTTCTACCACATAAAACATTAACTATCTGGTACAGCTCTCTGCTGTTGTGCTGCCTAACTGCTTCCTCAGCTTTGTCAGGCAAGTTATCAAGCCAAAGATTTTTATCAGTAGCTAACTGATCCTTTACACGTTTATTAAGCTCTCTGTAATCTTTTCTATTAGGACTAGTAGGGTACTGATTAAGGACATTCCTGCAGTTCCTTCTTTCTGAAATAAGCTCAATTGCCTTATCACTTAAATAATTCTGCCTCCTCTGCTCCTTTTTTCCTAAAAGAGTACTGTTAGTTTCCGAAAAAGCCTGTTTAAAATGGCCCCATTCTTCCTCAACTTCAGCATTAAGCAAACCATGACCGTCATAATGACTAAGTAACCTATCATGGTAAGCTTTAGCTATAACTGGGTCATTCAGAGCTTCAGTATCAAAGGTAAATTTTTTAACTCTAGCACAACACTTTTTAAGTTTAAGTTGCAAGACACTTTTAACAAGGTAACGGTCAGATCCAATTTCAGCTCCCCTATATGCCCTGGTATTTCTAACAGAACCAGCCCATTTGCTGTTAATTAATATATAATCAATCATATTCGTATGCAGCCCATCAGGTGAAACCCATGTGTATTTATGTATGTCGCGGTGTTTGTAATATGTGTTAGTTATTCTGAAACCATTGAGTTTACTTACCTGTAGGAGACGTTGCCCATTGCCATTGCAGCTACCAATACCAAAAGGGCCTATTACTCCTCCCCAAAGGTCAGAGTCGGTACCAACTTTGGCATTGAAGTCACCAAGAACAAGGGTAATATCTGCTTTCTTGACAGAATTCAAAATGTCCTGAAGTTGTCCGTAAAACCTATCCTTCTCATCCTCATCAGCATCCTCAGTGGGGGAATAACAGCAGTTAACATTCAAGTTTTTAATGCTTGTCTGAAATTTCGCTGTAAGAAACCTTTCATTAATGCACTCATATCCTAGAAGAGCATCACTTGCATGTCTGCTGAGCAGCAGACCCACGCCTTGGTGATGCTTTCCATCCTCCCTCCCTGTAAAGAGAAATTTAAAGTTATTTTTAAGTATCTCACCTTTACCTGTCCATCTGGTCTCTTGCAAGCCTAAAATATCTAGGTTATAGCGCTGGAATTCCTTCATGAGGACATCAAGAGAATAATCTCTATGTAATGTCCTCACATTCCACGTTCCTGCATAAAGAAAATGATTAGTAGGATTTTTAAAGAAATTAGGTTTATTGAGATTGGTAGGGCCAACAATATCAAACAGCCCCCTGATCGCAGGCATGGGGCAAAGACCCGTTCCTCCTCCGCTAAAGGCTGAAGTCACCGATGCTGGTAGGAACTTCAGGCACCACCTTTTCAAGTGGACTTTTTCAAGAGCCACATGGCCTGCCTGCGACGCATTACTCCAGTTTAGGCTTGACGATGCCCAACTAGCTAAGTAAGGTTCAGGTACCTGCGATGCCCTCTGATTAGGATTATCCACCAGCTGATATAAGGTATCCCATGCCTCTGTTCACTTAGAGCTGGCAACCCAGAAGCAAACAGAAAACACAGCGGCAGACTCTCCCTCAACATACTCTCCCCCACCAGTGCAGCAAGTCTAGGATCCATAATCAAGCTCAAATCCATAAACATGTCCAGTCTAGTAGGTATAAATGGTCAGCACCAGGACCCTGTGAAGTTGACCACTCCTCAGCAGGGTTGAAAAAAAAGAAAAAAGTGGCCGTAGATGACCAGATCAGCAGGCCATACTGAACTGGCAGCCCTCCCCTTCCGTTCCCTTCCAAAAGAGAATATCTCTTTTGAAAGGTACTAACGGCCTGCACCACGAGAAGGCGGGGTCGGACATTAGGTGCTAGACCTGGCCGGTTCTGTGCATCATCACTAGGGATTATAACATGGAAATTATTATTTTTTTTTGTGCAGTGTATTTCAATTCAGTATGTGTAAAGATATTTATGATTTAAGCTAACAAAAATTACTTTCATTTGCTTACAATACCGATGAATTTAAAATATCAGAAATGTTATTTATTCAAAAGTAATCTATTAAATATTTTTCAAATTATTCATGTCAACAAACTTATTAAGGTAATTATAAAGACAAAGATCTTACCTTGCCGACATATTGCTTTCAGCCATTTTTCTCGCGAATCAAGCTTGGAAGGGATTTGATGAAAACTTATTTTCGTTTTACAAGTTTTACTTCTGCAAAACAGCACACAGCAATATACCATTGTTAAAACTGCTCTTTAGAAACTACAGAAAATAGAACAATAAATAACTCGCATATGAATAAATCCTTATCAGAATCAAATTTTAAAACTAGGGCTGAACAGTGTAATAACGTATGTTAAAAGGAGCAAGCAGAAAGCAAAACAGCGGATCGCCAGCGCCACAATGGACGAAAACGTAACTAGCACTGCTGTCGCTTCACGTCGTGAAATCGGCAGGCATTCCATCATGTAGGCACCGCTCATAGCTATTAGGTTGTGCTATCTAGGGTGGTATGGCGGTTTTGTTACCCTGTAATTTACAACCCCCCTCCCTTTCCCCTGTTGTGATGTTCTTCCATTGGTTTCTGGTGGCAGTGTCAGTGCCATGGTCTAAATGTCGGCAGGGTCTGGGTTCGCCTGATGGGTAAAATGTAGTTAAATGGAGAGTTTATGCATTCTTTCTAGCAACAGTTTCCAGGTTGAAGGGGCGATATTATGTCTGTGTTGCATGCAAATTTCTTATTGCTGTAGATGAGGTCTTGCATTGTTTTCAGCTGGTATCTAGTGGGTGGAGAGCTTGTTTTGGCCATGTCAAACTGTGGAGCAGTTTCTGATAGCAGTTTGTGTGAGGGCTGTTAGTTGCAGCTTGTTTCAGAAGTCCCACTGGTGCTCCTCCAGGTGAGTTTTGAAGTTTTGGAAGGTTTTGCCAATCTTATCTTTTTCTTGCAGTACTTTGTTTGAGTCACTTAATGGTATCAAATAAATTATGCCAGCAGGTTTTTGTGAGTCGTGATCTTTCCATGCTAGTTGGAGATAATATTTCTGACTGATATGGGTATTTTAAACTTATGCTGCTGAGTGTGTTCAATATGTGGGGTATGTATGGAAATATTATAGTGTATTTAATATCGGGATGTTAGGAGAGTGAGGCTGGCTGAGAGATATCTTAGGAGTCAGGACCAATTTCAAAACTCTCAGCCAGCCCCACTTGCCCAACATCCCAAAATTAAATATGCGGGACAGTGCCTGCCTGATAATGTGCCGAAGTGGACAGCACGAAACACATAGCAATGCCTAGTCACCAACATCTCGTATAGATAACTCGCTTGGCACAATAATAGGGGTGCAAAGTTTAGAATGACACTCAGTGACTCGTACCACAGAGGCAGCAATATGCAACACCACTGCACTTAAGAACTGTATCACCAAGTGAGAGGCAACAGTACCAGACCAGTGAAAACATCAGGTACCTAGAACAGCACACAACTCTGAATTGTCCTCTTTGAACAACTGACGAAGTTACATCTAGAAGAATGAAGAAAATGCAGGTATAACTATTTAACCTAAACTTCACTGCACCAATCTATTACCATCAATTACCACATTAGTGTCAATGAGTCAATTGTTTGTCATGATACCAGGTGACTAGTCCAGCACTTAGTGTTTACAGAGTTAACTTAATATCTCTTTAATTCAGCACACTGTGTTTTTACCTTCATTTTGGCTGACCATTATTTCATTGTTCCAAATAATGCTAGCTTTGCTTCCACTGTTTGTAATAATGAAAAATTGATTTAATAATTTGAAATTACTTTGTCTTGAAATAAAAACTGCACAAGTCACCCAAGGGTAAATGAAATTACTAATGTTGAGAGCAGAGAACTATTTTATTATCACATGTATGACTGAAGTGTTAATTTTTTTTGGTTGTTCTGTTATTCCTAGGGATTTTACTAGAGGATAATTATTCATATTTTCAAGAAAGCTCTTGGAGTTGTTGTGATAATTGGCAGCATCAATCTACTTTTTTTTAATTTTATGCTTAGCAGAATTAAACATTTGGTTGGTGGTAAACGTGGGTATTAACAGTACAAGTTCAGAAATGGTAGTAATGTTATAAATGTAGGCTAATGTTGTTTTAATCATATATTTATTGCATATAATACTACACACACTGGCTTGTATGGAGAAACAGAACTTTCTGTGTGCAGCAATTGACCGAAGAATGAAGGCTGTTCTAGACCCATATCTCAGCGAATTATGCGCAGGGAATTGGAGAGGATTGGTATTAGCAGTTTCATGCCTATACGGAAACCACTGATTTCTGTGAAGAACCAGAAAGTTTGTCTACAGTGTTGTCACTGGAAGATTGGGAAAAAGTCGTGGTCCAATGAATCGTGGTACACCTAATTCTATATTGATGGTAGGCAGAGAGTTTGGCGGGAGCCCCATGAAGCAATGGACCCAGCTTGCCTTGTAAACACAACTCAAGGTTCTGGAGACTGACATGGTGTGGGGCACATTCTGTTGGTATGGAATGGGTCCCCTGATATTGCTTGAAGGTCAGTTGTCCTTCACGCATTATCTGACCATTGTTGGTGATCAGGTCCATCTGCAATGTTGACTTTTTATGCAGTAAGTGACGGCTGTTTCATGGATGACACTGCTACTTCCATCACTCAAGATGTGTTCAGCAATAGTTCATCGAGCATAACAGTGATTTCCATCACCTTCCCTGGTTGCCTCAAAGCCCGGATCTGAACTCCATTGAGAATGTATGGGACATGTTAGAAGCAGATCCAGGAGCTAAGTGCTCTTACATCAAATCTAAGCCAGTTAAAGGACTGTCTGGTGAACACAGGTATGATGGAGATGTAAAAGTACTCCAACACCTTATGGAATCTATGCTAAACTGCATACGTGCTGTAATTTGAGCTAAAGGAGGTTCAACTCGTATTGAATAAAGGTTTATAATTCAGTGGCCAATATGTGTATCTTTTATGAAATGTTGTATTGGTCATATTGTTTACAAAAAAAAAAGTATATTCTGTTTCTTGCATAAGATGCTGTTTATTCCTTATGGCACCATAATCTGATTTTTCTGTGGCTAGAATCACTACAGTGGCTGGTGTAGACATAAGTTTGGTAGAGTGATATGTTAAAATATCTTTTTTTTATGTTAATTTTGATTTGTTCTTCATGCCTTAACTACTACAATTTACTCTAGCCTTGGTAAAATATAATAGGTTTGCAATCTGCCAGACTATGCTATATCAGTTGTACTCGAACCACATTGTTTAGAATATCACTGAAATGCTCAGCCCACCTAGCCATGACAGCATCCTCACCTTCTATAACCTTACCTTGTTTATCCTTCAATCCTTGTATGCCTGTCCGTTTTCTACCACACAAAACATTAACTATCCGGTACAGCTCTCTGCTGTTGTGCTGTCTAACTGCTTCCTCGGCTTTGTCAGCCAAACCATCAAGCCAAAGATTCTTATCAGCAGCTAACTTATCTTTTACACGTTTATTAAGTTCTCTGTAATGCTTTCTATTAGGACTAGTAGGGTATTGATTAAGGACATTCCTGCAGTTCTTTCTTTCCGAAATAAGCTCAAGTGCCTTATCATTCAGATAATTCTATCTCTTCTGCTCCTGTTTTCCTAAAAGAGTACTGTTAGTGTCCAAAAAAGCCTGTTTAAAATGATTGTCTGTCATTGTTTACTAAGTTAATGTTTACTAAGTCATTACTGTCATAATGACTAAGTAACCTATCATGGTAAGCTTTGGCTATAACTGGGTCTTTCAGAGCTTCAGTATTAAAAGTAAATTTTTTAACCCTAGCACAACACTTTTTAAGTTTAAGTTGCAAGACACTTTTAACAAGGTAATGGTCAGATCCAATTTCTGCTCCCCTATATGCCCTGGTATTCCTAACAGAACTAGCCCATTTGCTGTTAATTAATATATAATTAATCATATTCTTATGCAGCCCATCGGGTGAAACTTACGTATGTCACGGTATTTGTAATAAGTGTTAGTTATTCTGAATCCATTGAGTTTCCTTACCTATAGGAGACATTGCCCATTGCAGCTACCAATACCAAAAGGGCCTATCACTCCTCCCCAAAAGTCAGAGTCAGAGTCAGTACCAACTTTGGCATTGAAGTCACCTAGAACAAGAGTAATATCTCCTTTCTTGACAGAATTCAAAATATCCTGAAGTCGTATGTAAAACCTATCCTTCTCATCCTCATCGGCGTCCTCAGTGGGCGCATAACAGCAGATAAGATTCAAGTCTTTATTGCTTGTCTTTAATTTTGCTGTAAGAAACCTTTCATTAATGCACTCATATCCTAGAAGAGCATCACTAGCATGTCTGCTGAGAAGCAGACCCATGCCTTGGTGATGCTTATTATCTTCCCTCCCCGAAAAGAGAAATTTAAGATTATTGTTAAGAATCTGACATTTATCTGTCCATCTGGTCTCTTGCAAGCTGAGAATATCTAAATTATAATGGTGGAATTCTTGTGTGAGAACATCAAGAGAAAAAGCTCTGTGCAGAGTCCTCACATTTCAACTACCTATGGAGAGAAAATGGTTAGTGGGATGTTTAAAGAAACTGTGTTTATTGAGAGAGGAAATGGCGACAATATCAAACAGCCCCCTAATCGCAGACACGGGGCAAAGACTTGTTCCCCCGCCACTAAAGGCTGAATCCATCTATATTGGAAGACTTCCTCCAATGTAGAATTTGACGATGCCAATAGAAGCAAAGAGTTCAGGTGACTGCAATGACCTCTGCTCAGGATTATCCACCAGCTGATAAACATATCCTGTGAATCTATTCACTTGGGGCTGTCAACCCACAAACAAACAGAAAACACAGTGGAAGATTTTCCCTCCACAGAAGCCCAATAGTGCAGCAAAATCAGGATCCATAATCAAGCTCAGAGCCATAAATACATTCAGGTTGGTATATAAGTGGTCAGTACCAGGACCCTGTGTGGTTGACCACTCTAAATGAGGGTAGAAAAAAAATTAGCTATAGCTGTCCAGATCAGTAGGCCACACTAATCTGGCAGCCCTCCCCTTCCATTCACTTCCACAAGAGAGTATCTCTTTTGAAAGGTACTAACGGTCTGCACCACGAGAAGGCAGGGTCGGACATTAGGTGCTAGACCTGGACAGTTCTATGCATCATCACAGGGGATTGGTGCATAGCTCTCCTTCCAGTGACTACCTAGCTACCATTTACAGACTACCATATTATAATGCACTGGAAATCCAGTCTCTTGGCCCCCTTTCACAAATTCCTGGCCTTGATTACATTTCTTGGGTGTCCCCCCAACTCAAATGCTTTTTTTTTTCTTCTGGATCCATGTGTGTTGTTTATTAATTGGTCTATGAGATGAGTTTTTTTAACATGATTCAAATTCACATGGTTTAGCAAATAAGTAGTCTGGTATGCTGGCAGTAGGCATAGAGGAAATATTGTTTTGAACTGGGTGGAATCTGAACCCAGAACCTCTTGATGACATGCCAGATGCTCTGGCCACTAAGATATAGGGTGGCTCAGTTGGTAGTGTACCAGGTTCATAATCTGCAGTTCCCTCAGCTGGGACAGAGTTGAAATCTCTGCAGAACTCCCAGCTGTGCCCGCAGTCAGTAAGGGATACTAATGGGGTTGTCAAGGCCACTGTCCATTGAATGGGACTTTAACCCAGGATCCCTGTGTGTGGGAGAGAGACATACCCTGTGCACGTTAAAGAACATGCTGGATGGCTTTAATGGAAAGCTACCATTTGTCACCCAAGAGCTGTTCCAGTGGGTCCCCTCTCTCGACCTTCTCTGAACCTTTCGGGTCTTTTTGACCTGGCCATTTAGCCCATGGTGTACAAAAAAGTTCTGCTCAGAGGTAAAACAACCCAACTATTACCATTGAGATACTGGCTGCTGATTAATCTCTCCTCTATTATTGATATTGTCCCATACCATAGGTCAGTTGCAAGAAGTTGTCTTGACTACAGCTTAAGACTATTTTCATCAAAGCTCTTACAGGTATGTGTGCAAGACCAGCCACACTCCTAACCTGACCTAACCAGTGTTTGTTTTTTGAGCAGACCTAAATTTAATGGCACTGCATGTGCTGTTGGTATGTGTTAACCTTTAGTTGCATTTTGTATTCACAGCACTTCATAGTTATTAGTTATTAAACCACTATTACTCTGTTGAAGTAACATGTTGGCAATACATATAGAGGAAAATTGTCTTGAGCCAGGTGGAATCTTAATCCATGACCTCTTGATATGTCAGATGCTCTAACTGCTGAGCTACCTAGCCACTGATCATCTGAAGTGTTGTGAATACAAAATGCAAGGTAGTGTGCTTTTGTCTTAAACACTTTATTATGTTTTCAGGTTTAAACTTTTATAATCACTTGTTGTTTTTATTCATTACATATGTATTACTGGTTGACAAAATAATATTCTTTTTAATCATAATTTCTGCAAAACTAAGTGATTTTGGGAATGTCAGCATGTTTCAAAAACAGGCATTGTGAAAGACAATTGAAGGCACAACCTAACATGATACATTATACTGGAAGTTTTCAATATAAACAAGTAGCTTCAGGTGCTCTTGAAATATTTCATACATGTGTTTGCTCAGTTACTACTACTTCATTTCATATTGCATTTTTTTTATAAAGTTTGTTTTTAGAATAATGTCTACCTGAATATTTCTGATGAGGAGGACTTACAACTTTGTTGCTCTTGAAAGATTCGCATTTTTAAACTCTTTTTGTGGGATCAGAGTACTAGAATTTCTTGGTTTTTCCTCATCAGGAAATGTTGAACTTTTAGTGATCCTGAGGTTAGCATCTTTTTTTAAAATAAAAATTTATGTGGATTTTGTAGCAACAGGGGAAAAAAGGTAGGGATGGTGTAGTTTTTGCCAGTACAATGTGTTATCCTTCCCACCACCACACACACTCTTTGCAACTCTGATAACATGATTTAACCAAGGTTACTGATCTGGACAACTATGGCTACTTTTCTTTTTTTCCACCCTGCTGAGGAGTGGTCAACCACACAGGGTCCTGGTTCTGACCATATAAACCCAGTGGACTGGACAGATATATGGCTCTGAGCTTGATTATGGATCCTGATTTTGCTGCACTGGTGGGCTTCTGTGGAGGGAAAATCTTCCACTGTGTTTTCTGTTTGTTTGTGGGTTGACAGCCACAAGTGAATAGATTCACAGGATATGTTTATCAGCTGGTGGATAATCCTGAGCAGAGGTCATCGCAGGCACCTGAACTCTTTGCTTCTATTGGCATCGTCAAATTCTACATTGGAGGAAGTCTTCCAGTGTAGATAGCTTCAGGCTTTAGTGGTGGGGGAACGGGTCTTTGCCCCATGTCTGCGATTAAGGGGCTGTTTGATATTGTCAGCATTCCCTCTCTCAATAAACATAGTTTCTTTAAACATCCCACTAACCATTTTCTCTCCATAGGTAGTTGGAATGTGAGGACTCTGCACAGAGCTTTTTCTTTTGATGTCCTCACACAAGAATTCCACCATTATAATATAGATATTCTCAGCTTGCAAGAGACCAGATGGACATATAAAAGTCAGATTCTAAAAAATAATCTTAAATTTCTCTTTTCAGGGAGGGACGACAATAAGCACCACCAAGGCATGGGTCTGCTTCTCAGCAGACATGCTAGTGATGCTCTTCTAGGATATGAGTGCATTAATGAAAGGTTTCTTACAGTAAAATTTCACACAAGCGTTAAAGACTTGAATGTTATCTGCTGTTATGCCCCCACTGAGGATGCCGATGAGGATGAGAAGGATAGGATTTACGGATAACTTCTGGATACTTTGAATTCTGTCAAGAAAGGAGATATTACCTTTGTTCTTGGTGACTTCAATGCCAAAGTTGGTACTGACTCTGACCTTTGGGGAGGAGTAATAGGCCCTTTTGGTATTGGTAGCTGCAAATGTAATGGGCAACGTCTCCTACAGGTAAGTAAACTCAGTGGATTCAGAATAACTAACACTTATTACAAACACCGCGACATGCATAAGTACATATGGGTTTCACCAGATGGGCTGCATAAGACTGATTGATTGTATATTAACAGCAAATGGACTAGTTCTCTTAGGAATACTAGGTCTTATAGGAGAGCTGAAATTGGATCTGACCATTACCTTGTTAAAAGTGTCTTGCAACTTAAACTTAAAAAGTGTTGTGCTAGGGTTAAAAAATTTACTTTTAATACGGAAGCTCTGAAAGACCTAGTTATAGCCAAAGCTTACCATGATAGGTTACTTAGTCATTATGACAGTAATGACTTAGTAAACAATAACTTAGTAAACAATGACAGACAATCATTTTAAACAGGCTTTTTTGGACACTAACAGTACTCTTTTAGGAAAACAGGAGCAGAAGAGGCAGAATTATCTGAGTGATAAGGCACTTGAGCTTATTTCGGAAAGAAAAAACTGCAGGAATGTCCTTAATCAATACCCTACTAGTTCTAATAGAAAGCATTGCAGAGAACTTAATAAACGTGTAAAAGATCAGTTAGCTGCTGATAGGAATCTTTGGCTTGATGGTTTGGCTGACAAAGCTGAGGAAGCAGTTAGACAGCACAACAGCAGAGAGCTGTACCAGATAGTCAATGTTTTGTGTGGTAGAAAACGGACAGGTATACAGGGATTGAAGGATAAACCAAGTAAGGTTATTAGAAGGTGAGGATTCTGTCATGGCTAGGTGGGCTGAGCCTTTCAGTGATATTCATAACAATGCAGTTAGTTCTTTCTATTCCCATTGTTTGCAATGATGATAGATACATTGGTGGCTTTAATGTTGACCCTATAATACAGTCTGAAGTTATTTTGGCTGTTTGTAAACTTAAACTATATAAATCCCCAGGGGTAGATGAAATTACTACGGAAATGCTTAGAGCTGGGAATGTTTCGGTTACTACTTGGATGACTGAAATTCTGAATATCTTTTATGATAAAGGCATGGTTCCTAAGGATTTTACCAGAGCTATTATCCCTATTTTCAAAAAAGTGATTGCAGTTCTTGTGATAACTATAGGGGCCTAACTCTCTGTTCCAAGTAAAGTTCTTTCCATGATTGTGCTTAGTAGAATTAAGAATCTGGTTGACAGTCAATTGCATGATGAGCAATGTGGATTCAGAACTGGTAGGGGATGTGTGAATCAGATATTTTCACTTAGGCAGATTCTTGAGAAATGTTTAGAGTTTCAGAAACCTCTGGTTGCTAGCTTACATCGTCAAATTCTACATTGGAGGAAGTCTTCCAGTGTAGATGGATTCAGCCTTTAGTGGCAGGGGAACAAGTCTTTGCCCCGTGTCTGCGATTAGGGGGCTGTTTGATATTGTCGGCATTCCTCTCTCTCAATAAACAGTTTCTTTAAACATCCCACTAACCATTTTCTCTCCATAGGTAGTTGGAATGTGAGGACTCTGCACAGAGCTTTTTCTCTTGATGTCCTCACACAAGAATTCCACCATTATAATTTAGATATTCTCAGCTTGCAAGAGACCAGATGGACAGATAAAGGTTAGATACTTAAAAATAATCTTAAATTTCTCTTTTCAGGGAGGGACGACAATAAGCATCACCAAGGCGTGGTTCTGCTTCTCAGCAGACACACTAGTGATGTTCTTATAGGATATGAGTGCATTAATGAAAGGTTTCTTACAACAAAGACAAGCACTAACCCTTCCAGTGTCCAGCCTAAAAAACTGGTTTCCATCCAGAGGCCAAACTATTTTCTCCCTATGAAAAGCCAAAAGAAAAATTAACTTTACAACTTTTTTTGCCAAATAACTAATGAAGGAATTATGGAATGTTATATGCCAAATTAATCAGAATTTAATTCTGGTTTTTCTCAAAATATAATATTTGACAAAAAAGACTACTAATTTTATTTTAATAGGACTTTTTTTTAGCCATGTAGTAAAAAAATGAATCCGTCAACACACACAAAAAAACTAATACTCAGAAATGATTATAATACACATGAATAGGAAGGCTATTTGTTTCTGAACAACAAAAAAAAATAATTTTTTTGTTTTAAGTAAATATTTCTTTTGTTTCATAATTTTTTTCTTTGTACCATATAATTATGAATATTTAATTGTACATGATTAAAGCTATCTACATTTTTGTGAATTTCAAATTAGGATATGCCTCTCAATGCTGAGTCTTATTCTTAACTTAAATTTCTTAATTGTAAGGGACATTTTGTAATTCCTAAATTTCTAAGTATTAATAAAACAAAATTTAATCAAAATTCCTCCCTTTCCATCTGCATGGAATCTCCTTCTACATCAACAGACCGATGCACACAACACCACGCATGAAGATGTAACCACTGACGTCAGCGATCAGACATGTATGTAGTAAGGCAACTTCATTCAGTTATGAGCCTGACGAAGCCACATGTAGGTAGACAGCTAAATGCGTTATTCCTATTATCATCATGGAGCAGGACCGGATTCCAATTACCAATGGAGCAGGCAGGGCCATAAATTTTATTAGTTTTAAAGTTATGTTGGCGAGTTTTTAAGATGGTTTAAAGTTTTATCTGGATATTTTAAAGTGCATAAATCTTGAGGAAAGTGCAATGGAGTATTAATAAGTTTGTATACCAGTAATTGCACAATTCTTTTTAACCATTTGAGATATAGTTACCAGCTTCAGAATATTGGCAGTGTAACATCTAATAAAGACTCTTAAAAATGAGTCATTAATGGCATAAGACTGTGACCTTGTTCACTTACATGGATAACGGAACATTGGTTGAAGATCTGCAGTAGTCAGCTAACAGCCGTTAAGAATGTTTTTCTTAAGTAATAGGATAAATATAGTCCAATAGTATAAAGGTGAAGAACAGACTTTTCCAAAGAAGAACCTCACCAACAAGGAGTGATGCCAAGATAACTATGTGCAATAACATCATGTGTTTTTAAGGACTAGTTGCCTGGAATTGGTGTAAGAGTTCCAGCTGGGTCAGCGTTGAGATTTATCTCCGCAACATTCCCTGCCCTGCTTGCGGTCAGTAGGGGACACCGATGGGCTTGAAAGGCCGCCGGCCATCGGATGGGACATTAAGCTGTGGCCCCGTGTGCGGGAGAGACATACCCTGTGCACATTAAAGAACATGCTGGATGGCCTTGACAGGAGGCTACCATCTGTCTCCCAACAGCTGTTCCAGTGGGTCCCCTCCCCCTACCTTCTCTGAGCCTTTGGGGTCCATGTGACCTGGCCATTTAGCCCATCGTGTGCAAAAAAGTGCCGCTCAGAGGTAAAACAAACAAAACAAACAAACCTGGAATTGGTGATTGCTACAGCATAGTGCACACCTCCAACACGGTGCAAATAACACCTCATCCGTTCTCCAGTGCAGCTGTACCAGCCTTCAAGAATTCTGGTAAATAGACTTTAATCTTTTTATTCCGTCTAGGCATCCTTTGAGCTAAACTATTCAAAGGATATATCATTGTATTTAGGAATAACTTAATAACATCTTGATTGAGTAAATAGTGACTGAATAGTGATATTGTACTCAGAATTTTGTTAACCCAATGCACTCCTCCTGATTTGAAAGTCACAAAAATGTATATAGCTTTAATGTAACAGCTTTAATCATGTATAATTAAATATTTATATCTAGCTGTGCTATTATTTATTAATAATTACGAATTTTATGAAAATAATATAAACTTTTTCAATATGATATGGTGAAAAAAAGATCCAAGGCTTAATTTTGGAAAACTTAAATTAGATATTAATTGAAAGAAAATTTCCTCCCAAATTACATAATATTTAACCTGAAACATGATTTTCCTTTCAATATTGTATATATTTTAAACATGGCCAGTGTTTACTGTTATTGTTAAAGTATGAAATCCGTTATAGAATACCTAGTTATTTCATGAAATAACTGATCAAGTCAGTTAAAGCGTAAAACTCACTTGTTTTCTATGGTTTAACTAGTTATTTCATAGAATAACGATCTACACCCCATTAAAGTGTAAAATAACAGAGTAAATAAATCTTAAATTCAAATGGCTGTGAAGTGAGAACCACTGGTCAGAAATAGCACACCATTTTTAACCCACTATAAAGTGTTATATAATAATAATGATATTAACTTTTATGTTTCGTTTAAGAATATGGAAAGTAGCTTCTTGTGAATCAGTCGTACGCATTATAAAAAAATGCCCTGGATGAGTGGAGGCCAAGTGAGAACCAATCAGTAAAGGGATTCATTCTTGAGAATGAATCAGTAAAGTGATTCATTCTTGAGAATGAATCACTTTACTGATTCAAGTGAGAACGAATCAGTAAACTGGCCAAGTGAGAACAAATCAGTAAAGTGATTCGTTCTCACTTGGCCTGCTCCATTTTGGGCATTTTTTATAATTCGGACCACTGATTCATGTTGACAGAGGGATGACCCTGGTTTCAACTCTACTCTCGGACAATAGAAAGTCTTTTTTTTTACTTTTTTGTTGCATTTCTGGGTAGAATGCATTTTTTGTTGTTTTTGGTCACTTTTCAGAATCTGAAAACAGCTATATTCCCGATCCCAGTAGGGCGGAGGTGGCTCAGTTGGTAGCGTGCCAGGCTCATAATCTGTAGTTCCCAGGTTCGAGTCCCAGCTGGGTCAGCGTTGAGATTTATCTCCGCAAAATTCCCCGCCTTGCCCACGGTCAGTAGGGGACACCGATGGGCTTGGAAAGGCCGTCGTCCGTCGGATGGGATGTTAAGCCGTGGCCCTGTGTGCGGGAGAGCCATACCCTGTGCACGTTAAAGAGCACGCTGGATGGCTTTGACGGGAGGCTACCACCTGTCTCCCAACAGCTGTTCCAGTTGGTCCCCTCACCCAACCTTCTCTGAGCCTTCGGGGTCCATGTGACCTGGCCATTTAGCCCATGGTGTGCAAAAAAGTGCCGCTCAGAGGTAAAACAACACAACCCCAGTTGAGTGTCTGTGAACAAAAACTAATTAAGATTGAAGAAGTACCGGATATAGAGAAATCGCTCCGGTTGATTGCTACAGCTCAAAGTTTAGGTACCGGTCAGGGATTTAGAAAATTTTCATGTAAAACGCAGTGTGTCAACAAAAATGTATTTGTTTTAGAAATAACGTTCTATGCAATTCCAAATGCCATTTTAGTAATGCCTGTTGTAACAAATGATTTTATTGTGTCTTTATATAAATAACATTTTGTATGCTGTATAATTCAGTCAGATTGTCTGTCTATCATTAGGTATTTCATAGAATACCTAGTTATTCCATAGAATACCTAGTTATTTCATAGAATAACTAAAGTGTAGAATTATTAATTTATTACATGCTTTAACTGACTTCATCAGTTATTTCATGAAATAACTAGGTATTCTATGAAATAACTGAATTATATACTTTAATGGTAACAATGCAAAATGACTTGGACTTCTCATATTCATGGAATTTTCTGAACTGATTATGAAATAGAAAAAATCTTTCTTGGCTACCTTTTTTATTTAACATTTTTTTTTTGGAAGATGTTGAAGTTTGGTCACCTTTACTATGTGCAGAAAGGTTTGTGCACCAAAGAAAAAAAAAATGTTATATTGTCAGAGTGGCACAGCCACTAGGAGATGACACTAGAGGGTGTTTTTAAAATCATTCAATATAAACATAAAACATGTAAATTTTTTAAAATGAAATTTTTCTTGGGGGGGGGGGATGAAAGATTCACAGTGAATTTAGTTGGGGAGGGGGTAAAAACCCTAAAATTGCCCTTCCATATGAGGGCTGATTTCCGTGCCAAGGAAGTCCATTTTGGTTCCATATTCAATACCTTGTTCATTTTCAGAAAATTCTGCCATGATTTACTGGAAAAGTAATAAATAAAAGAAAATTTAACAGATAACCTAATGCGATGTTAAATATCCACAGCAACAAGTTGTAAGCTGGCTACCTGATGTAGCATAACTCTGCAAAAATCGATAATGATCGATCTACAGAAAGATTGATAATTTATGAAAGTAAATCTACAGAAATGAAAACTAAGGCTTAACCAAAGACTCAACAGCACCTGCTATCATAACGTACTTTATACTGCACTGAACTTTGAAACAACTTTGGCTTGCTTGCTTCTAAGAAAACCCCTTTTTTTAGTTACGCTTTTGATCTGAAAAACAGGAAAGATGCATAGAATGCTGGGATAAATGATAAAAATAATTCTGGGAGTACTAAAATAGGTTTATGGCAGAAAGGAGTTTAAAACGGTAAAGAAAAATAGGGGTATGTGCTTTGCAATTACTTCCAAAATCTTCCATTCTTAAAAATAGTTTTTTTGTCAATTTGCAGGAGATTTATAAAACTTAAAGAAAAAAAAATTCTGGATAATAGTTCAAATCAAACTTGTGAGCTTAAATTAGATGATTGCTTCAGTGTAGGGTAATGTTAACAAACAAATCGGCAATAGCATTTAGTGCTTCTAAGAAATGGCAATTAGATGGCTTTAACAAGTGATTTGTATTGTTCAATAAAATATTTATCAAATGAGAAAACAAAAATACTATTTTTCAAGCCTGAATTATATAACAAAAATTAGTAGAGGTACACAGTAAAATAAAAAAATAAATAAATAAATACCCCTCAAGCAGCTGCTTGCCACAGAGGTCTGACAGGAGCCTGTCAGTTTATATGCCACAGTAGAAGGTCTGAGAGGATGGCAGGACCTCAGCAGAAAAACGACACATACATCCATGCCTTTTCCGGGGCTCGAACCCAGGTCCCTTAAATCAGTAGCCAAGAGCACTAACCACTCGGCCATGGGATGGCACAAGGTACACAGTATGCTAATTAAAATTTAAGTGTTTTAATTTTTTATGACACAGTTAAATGTTTTTAAGCACTTCAACATATGGACTATGCTATCAAGTATCAACAGTTATTAGGAGAGATTTATGTACTGTAGAGGATGGGTAGTAACAGGAACATCTGGAAAGTTCTTGTTACTATCCATCTTCTACAGTGTGATACATAAATCTCACCTTAATAACTGTTGATACCTGATAGCATAGTCCATGTGTTGAAGTGCTTAAAAAATCTAACAGTGTCATAGAGTATTAAAAAACTTTAATCTGAATTATATATTTTTATATTAAAAAAATTTACAACTGCAATTCCATTGTCCACGCTGTATACATACAGCGTGGACACTGGAAGGGTTAAAGACTTGAATGTTATCTTCTGTTTTGTCCCCACTGAGGATGCCAATGAATATGAGAAGGATACATTTTACGGACTCTTCAGGATATTTTGAATTCTGTCAAAGGAGATATTACCCTTGTTCTTGGTTACTTCAATGCCAAAGATGGTACTGACTCTGACCTTTGGGGAGGACTGATAGGCCCTTTTGGTATTGGTAGCTGCAATAGCAATGTCTCCTACAGGTAAGTAAACTTATTGGTTCCAGAATAAATAACACTTATTACCAACATTGTCACATACATAAGTACACATGGGTTTCACCTGATGGGCTGCATAAGAATATGATTGATTACATATTAATTAACAGCAAATGGGCTAGTTCTGTTAGGAATACCAGGTCATATAGGGGAGCAGAAATTGGATCTGACCATTACCTTGTTAAAAGTGTCTTTCAACATAAACTTAAAAAATATTGTGCTAAGGTTAAAAAATTTACCTATAATTCTAAAGCTCTGAAAGACCCAGTTATAGTAAAGCTTACCATGATAAGTTAATTTGTCAAATTGACAGTTATGGTTTGCTTACTACTGAAGTTGAGGAAGAATGGAACCATTTTAAACAGGCTTTTCTTGAAACTAACAGTACTCTTTTAGGAAAAAAGTTGGCAAAATTTTTTGATTGATGAGGCACTTCAGCTTATTTCAGAAAGAAAGAACTGCAAGAATGTCCTTAATCAATACCCTACTAGTCCTAATAGAAAGCATTGCAAAGAGCTTAATAAATGTATAAAGGATTAGTTAGCAGCTAATAAGAATCTTTTGCTTGATGGCTTAGATGACAAAGCCAAGGACAGCACAACAGTAGAGAGATGTAGCAGATAGTTAATGTTTTGTATCATAAACAGACAGGTAAACAGGGATTGAAGGTGAGGATTCTGTCATAGCTTGGTGGACTGAGCATTTCAGAGATGTACTAAACAATGTGGTTAGTTCTACTATGGTTTGTAATGAGGATACATGCATTACCTTATTACACAGTCTGAAGTTACTTTTGCTCTTTCTAAACTTAAACTACATAAATCCCCAGGGATAGATGAAATTACTACTGAAATGCTTAGAGCTGGGAATGTTTCGGTTACCACATGGATGACTGAAATTTTGAATATCTTTTATGATAAAGGCATTGTTCCTAAGGATTTTACCAGAGCTATTATCCCTATTTTTTAAAAAGTGACTGCAGTTCTTGTTGTAGCTATAGGGATATCAGCCTACTTTCTGTTCCAGGTAAAGTTCTTTGCATGATTGTGTTTAATAGAATTAAGATTCTGGTTGAGAGACAATTGCATGATGAGCCATGTGGATTCAGAAGTGATACAGGGGGATGTGAAGATCATATTTTTTCACTTTGGCAGATTCTTGAGAAATGTTTATAGTTTCAGAAACCTTTGTTTGTAGCTTTAATTTCAAAAAGCCTTTTGACTCTGTTGATCATCATAATTTGTGGTTGATTGTGAGATCATATGGCATACCAGACAAGTTAGTTAACATAATGAAAGCTCTCTATAATAACACTGAGTCATGTGAGAGTTGGTTTAGCACTGCTTCTGGTGTTTGGCAAAGGTGCATTTTGTTCCCTTTTCTGTTTTGTTATTAATTATGATATACAAAATTCACTGCAAGGGAAAATTTTTAGCCTTAAATCGTGTGGAGATCTGAAAATTTCTGATTTAGATTATGCTGATGACAGCCCTTTTGGCAAATGATTTTGATGAGATGAACTTTTCATACTAGCTGTTGACGAGAATGGTAGTAGAGTAGGTTTGGTGATAAGCATATAGAAAACTAAAGTTATGAAAATTGATCAGCAGGCCTTGATTCAGTTAATCTTAATGGTTGCACTCTTTAGCAGGTGTCTCAGTTTAATTATCTTTGGCTCTCTGTAACAGATACTGGTGATGTTCGGTATGAGATTAGCAGACATTTAGGGATTGCTGCTGGGAATTTTAAGAATCTATGGAGACTGTTTAGAAATAGTGAAATACACTTAAAAACTAAAATTAGACTGTATAATAGTTCGTTTCTTTCTAGAGTTAATTATGGTAGTGAAATCTGAACACTTTATAACAATACAACAGTAAACTTTTGATGCTTTTGATTCTAGATGCTTACACAGTATCTTGGGCATTGGGTGGTTCAACTTTGTAAGTAATGATGAGATTAGGCAAATGCATCTGCAGTCTCCTTTGAGTAGCATATTGTGCAGACTGCATTGGTTTGGTTATATTACACATATGTATAATTATAGATTAGTGAATAGGGTTATGAATAGTGTGCCTAAATGTCTCAGAAAGAGGGAGACCTAGGATGCAGTGGGCAGACAGTGTCAAACAGAACCTTTTAAGCATGGATGTAGTGGCCAGATGCAGCAGATGTACCTCAGGACAGATATGTTTGGAAAGCTAAATTTCACAGATTGGTAGGGGCGGGGGTGGCTCAGTCGGTAGCGCGCCAGGCTCGTAATCTGTTGTTCCCGGGTTCGAGTCCCAGCTGGGTCAGCGTTGAGATTTATCTCCGCAAAAATTCCCCGCCCTGCCCACGGTCAGTAGGGGACACCGATGGGCTTGGAAAGGCCGCCGTCCGTCGGATGGGACGTTAAGCCGTGGCCCCGTGTGCGGGAGAGCCATACCCCGTGCACATTAAAGAACACGCTGGATGGCCTTGACGGGAGGCTACCATCTGTCTCCCAACAGCTGTTCCAGTGGGTCCCCTCCCCCAACCTTCTCTGAGCCTTCGGGGTCCTTGTGACCTGGCCATTTAGCCCATGGTGTGCAAAAAAGTGCCGCTCAGAGGTAAAACAACCCAACTCACAGATTGGTTGGACTTCTATAGCTCATGGCTCCTTGAGGAGGAGAAGGATGATGTTTTTGCTACATGATTTTTCTATGAAGTGATTGCAATCTCAGGTTTTTATAATGTGTGTAACCACTTCTGATATTAAATTGAAACTATGCCAATTTATTCTGTTTTTTATCTTCATTGACTTCATTATATTATACATATACCAATCTAGAATATTAACCTACTAAATGATTGTATCAGTGTTTTATGGTGCTATACCACTACTTCTTTAAAGTCATTTGGTTTTTAGTTACAGCACATGTAACTGACTAACAATATGCTTCATCATTCCTGTGTAATTTGAGAACTGTGGTAAGATCATCTCAGAATTTTTCAAAATGGTATAATATATAAAATTTGTAATCGAAAGAATTGTGCATAACTACTATGTGTATCCAACTCATTACTTATTAAAAATATTAGAACTTATCTACATGTGCACCTATTTACCTCCTTTTTACAAGGGAAGTTGATTTTTAGGTAATAATGAAGGAATACCTTTAATGTGTTTTAACATTGTTTCTTATGGGAAAGATAAATTCAGCTTAGATATATTTAGTTTAGGAAAACATTTCAAGGTATATATTATGTTCATAAGTTATGGTCCAACTGTTCATAAAATTACTAGCCCTACTGATAACTTAGGCAATAAAAATAACTTGGTGATATTAAAATATGTTAATTGAAATGTTTCCTGCTTTGTGCATTTGTGTGAAAAATGTTTACAGTTCACGCTTCGAAGTGTATACTGACAAATCAAGGCATTATAGATATTGAAAATATTTTACACCTGTTTTTTCTATTGCTACCATGGTTCTTAAAGTTTTTCAAATTTCTGAATTAAAAGCAAAGGATTTTTTCAAGAATTTTCTTTTTTCAGCTATCCAGATGCTACCCCTGAAGAGTTGGCAACAGTAGACAATGTGTGCATTATCTGCAGGGAAGAAATGACTGGTGGTGGAAGCAGCAAAAAACTTCCATGCAATCACATTTTTCATGCTTCTTGTTTGCGCTCTTGGTTTCAGCGCCAGCAGACATGCCCAACTTGTCGTATGGATGTTCTACGTGTACCAGGTCCAGCTGCTAGTTCAGCTAGTCCTCCTGGTGCTACTCCTGGAGGGCGTGGAGCACCACCACAGCAGCAACCACAAGTGCCAAACTTTGGCAATTGTAAGTTTATTAGTGTTATGAATTTTTAGCTTTCCAATAGATCCTATTAAATGCATAGATGAAGTAATAGATGGCATACTTGAAAATGTTTGATTGATAGACCTATTAATTATTGTCTTTTACTCTTCATATTTTTTCAATATCAAGGACCTTTAATTTAGCCCTTAAAGTTCCAGGCATGAATAACTGAATTGTACCAGAAATTCAGTTTTTTTTAAAAACTAGTTTTCTATTTCTTTTTCACTCATTTATTTGTCGGTTTCTCAAAACATTTGTTTCACCATATCTTTCTAATGCAACAGACAAGCTTAATTATTTATGTGTTAAAATAAAGCTTTTAATGTGCATCATGGGCTCTAAAACATTTACTCCCCATGCCTTCTTCCCCCCTTCTAAAAAAGGAAATATGAAAACGGTTGTTTCACTATAACGTCGGAGTGTGAGGGCAAAACTATGGCTATGCATCAGATGAAAACTTGCGACATGGGAAGTGTCACAGGTTATAAAAATTGATCCCCTTCTGCTCCCCCCAAAAAATATGGATTGTTCTACATCTTTCAAATATAAGGTCTGAACATAACAAGAATGTTAAATGAAAACTTGTGACATTGCGAGTGTTGTGGGATATAAAAATACTCCCCTTGCTTTCTTCCACCCTAATCCCTCTCCGCAAAACTCCCCACCTTGCTGACAGTCAGTAGGAGAGACCGACAGGCTTGGAAAAGCCACTGTCCATCAGATGGGATTTTAAGCTGTGGCCCCATGTATAGGAAAGCCATACCCTTTGCACTTAAAAGAACATGCTGGATGGCCTTGACAGGAGGCTACAATCTGTCTCAACAGCTGTTCTACTGGGTCCTTTCCCCCCAACCTTCTCTGAACCTTCAGGGTCCTTATGACCTGACCATTTAGCCCATTGTGTGCAAAAAAGTGCCGATCAGAGGTAAAACAATTCAACCCCAATCCCTTGGTGTGAGCTCCTGTCTATGGTGAGGGGGACCACCTTGTGAAGGTTCTGCTTGGCTCAGGTACCTTTATAAGGTCTCTCACTATGAACCGGTCCATAGTGAGGGGATCACACTGTGAAGATTATGCTGGTTCAGTACCTTCACAGAGTCCTAGACACTCGCCATCGTATTTCCCATGCACAGAGACCCATTTCCCTGGAAAGAAAGATCCTGGTAGTTGCTCGGGGGTCCTCATCTGCTATTCTCAGCTTATGACTAGGGAGTTCCCTTTGGCCCGTCTTGCCATTGGAGAACCTTTTTATTGTGGGGCTGGGCAGTGATTTCGAGGACTTCTGCTACACACTGCTTTGGCCTCTGCTTCATTTAAATGAGAGATCCAGGGGTGGTCCCCTTCAGGATCAATCGGCTGGTGTGCTGGACCTTATAGGGCTAACTATGCAGTAGGTGAGTGTCTTGCCCATGTCCAGGTAATGGCTTGAGAGTTTCCTCATACCTTATTTTCCTTTTGTAATTTTATTTCTTTTGTGAGGATGGTTTGTTTCCTCACACTTGTTTATATTTCAGCTTATATCATTTTGTGAGAACTCGTGCGAGTTTCTCTTTCCCTTTTCGTTTTTTCTTCATTGTTGTAAGAACTTGGCTTACTGGCTGTCGGTATGCAGCTCTGGTGCCTGTTAGGACATTCCCATGTTGGTCTCTGTGGTGGGTGCTGACCATATGCACTGAAATACATAAAAACCGTCATTAATTCCTTAAATGGAAATTCATCAGCTGATGCTGCCAAGAGGACTCGCCATGAATCCCCATCTTCATTATCTTCATGTATTTGTCCTCCGAGATTGTTGATCATCCAATACACTGATGATCAGATACTTGGGAACATGTCCCCATTTTTTATTAATAAGAGTTTGGATGGTCTTGCAGGATCACCAAAATTTGTCAAGTGCCTTAAGATCTAATGACTTCTGGGTGAAGACTACCTGCTCTAAGCACTTGGAGCTCCTACTAAAGGTAATAGCGATTGGTGGGTATCATTTTGACACCCCACAGATTGCTGAATTCCTCACATGGCATAATATCAGAGTGTGGTCTCCTCAAAGTTTAAGGTGGAGATCCTCTGAGTTATTTGCCCAAAGAGTGGCTGCAGTCCACTGTGTTTCAGTTCACTGGGATGGGAAATTAGTGCCCACCAGGCTTTGGCCTTTGCCTTATTTTCACTCTCCATGCTCACTAATTCATATTTTTAACTCCATACCTGCCTACTTCCATCAAGGCAGGATACTTACATACGAGGTATGATCATATATCCCCCACACTCTGCGCTGTTTCCAGTGTCAGAGATATGGTCATGCCCACACAGCTTGCCAGGGTAAGCCTACCTGTGCTTGCTGTGGCAGTCAGGATCATATTGGGGGCGGGGGTGGCTCAGTCGGTAGCGCGCCAGGCTCGTAATCTGTAGTTCCCAGGTTCGAGTCCCAGCTGGGTCAGCGTTGAGATTTATCTCCACAAAATTTCCCCACCCTGCCCACGGTCAGTAGGGGACACCGATGGGCTTAAAAAGGCCGCCGTCCGTAGGATGGGACGTTAAGCCGTGGCCCCGTGTGCGGGAGAGCCATACCCTGTGCATGTTAAAGAACACGCTGGATGGCCTTGACGGGAGGCTACCATCTGTCTCCCAACAGCTGTTCCAGTGGGTCCCCTCCCCCAACCTTCTCTGAGCCTTCGGGGTCCTTGTGGCCTGGCCATTTAGCCCATGGTGTGCAAAAAAGTGCCACTCAGAGGTAAAACAATCCAATCCAAAGGATCATATTAATCTGGACTGAACAGCTGAGATGGCAAGCTGCATAAATTACAGTGGTGCCCAACCTGTGTTTTTTAGCGATATTTTCTGGAGGAGAAAGAGTTGCAGCGGATTAAAACAATGCAGAACATCTCGTATCCCAATTCAAGAAAGATAGTTATGCTGCCATCCCCACCTGCCAAGCTCTACTATGCTAGTGTGGTTGCTGGAAAGCCTATTGTTTCCACAGCATCTGGGGTAGTGCAAACAGACATTAATGTTCCATCTCAGTTTTTCTCGACGGACACTCTATTATACCTCTTGCAGCAGGTGAAGTTGAAGTTGGTGTCCACCTCGACTTCGACTCCAGTTTTGATACCTGCTTCTACATCTTCCATTTTCACCGCCAGAAGGCTTCCTCCTTCCAGACCTCAGACATATAGACCTTTGAAATCAAAGGAGCTGCTACTGGGGCCTAAAAAGAAAATTAACTCCACCTCATTCAGCAGTCTGCAAGGATATGGATCCTTCGGATGATTCCAAGGACATGGACACCGGACTGTCCCAATTTTCCTAAACTGGCACTGGCAATGGTGAAAATCAACAGGAAAACATCGTCTCACAGTTGCCATCTCTCTTCTACATCATGGACTTCAACAATTGCAATCACCTTCAAGAAATACTGACACCAATGGGAGGGGTGGGACTCTGTAGCAATGGCTCCTGGATCCATTACTCCCTGTTGAACACTGGTGTCAGTACTTGCTTCCACTCCCCAAACTACACATTCACTGCCATTGATCCCACCATCTACTCCTCTTCAATCTTTCCACTCCTTACATGGGAGGTCAAGGACAGCCATATGGAAATAGTCACCTTCCCATGGTGTATACCATCGCCCGTGGGGAGCCATGCAACCCTCACGTTTCAGGTGGAGACTCGATCGGGCTGATTGGAGTGGCCTCGAACTATTTTTGAGTTCGATTAACTCTGTTAACCAGGAGCCAATCAATGAATCAGTGGTGAAGAAGGACTGTATTGTCATGCTTCCTCAGACCTCGATCTGATTTCCATTATATCGAAAACTGTGGTGGAATCCCAACTGCACTGCATCTTGTAAGGGTCAAAACAAGGCTTGAGGGGTGTTTCGGAAATATCAGAATTCTTCCAAACTTGATGCATTAAAGTGCACCAGGGCAAAAGCCTGTTTAATTTAGCACCAGAGTCAGAAGGAATCTTGGATCAAATAACATCATCTATCACCCCATGACCAGTTGAAAGGTCATATGAGATGAAGTCCAGAAGATAGGTGGGAACTACACATCTCACTCATTATCGATCCTGGAGCACAGTGGGCAGTCAGTTGCTGATCCTCAAGCAATTGTTGACCCTCTGGGAGAGCCCTTCTCCTCCATCTCTTCATCCACTTATTTTCCTAAGTTTTTGATCCAGGAGAACAAGGACGAATGCTCTCCTTTGTTCTTCCACTTGAATGGCCTGGAACCTTCCAACAGCCTTTCACAGGATGAACTTCACCTTGCTCTTCACTCTTGCATCTGCTGTAGGGCCAGACAATATTCATTGTGCCATGCCTTACAACATCAAGTAAGGATTGGCTGCTCTGACTCTTCAACCAAATCTTCCTTGAGGAGTAGTTTCCAGACTCCTGGCCGGAGGACATCATTTTGGCCTTCCCCAAACCAGATAAGATCCCAACATTTCTTCCAATTATTGTCCAATTACATTTATGCTGCATATTCAAAGTGTTGGAAAGAACGGTAAATACCAGACTGGTCTGGTATTTGGAATGCCATGGGCTACTTTCCAACACCCAGTGTGGCTTTTGCAGGCAACAGTCTACCTTAAACCACCTGATCTGCCTCAAATCAGTGATCAGGAATGTTTTGATGTAGAGAGCACTGGTTTCAAATTTCTTGGACATTGATAAAGCTTAAGACACAGTGGGGAGATTTGGTAATTCTTTGTGACCTCCATAGCTTCAGCTTGAGTGGTCACATGAGATATTCATTTCTAACTTTTTATCTTCCTGTTCTTTTCACATCCATGCCAACAACATTCTTTTGCGGCCTTTCCCCCAAGACCAGGGGTTATCACAAGATTACATCCTGAGTGTTATGCTTTTCACTCTCAAAATAAATTCTAATACATAACAATTTCCACTGACTGTAGGTAATGCCCTCTGTGTTGATGATTTTTAGCATCTTTTGCTCATTGTTCAGCATATGAGGGTCATTAGAAAGATAACTGCCCTAAACATCCTCTTGATTTGGGCAATGGCCAATGGATTTTTTCTCCCTACAGAAGACCACTTGCATACACTTTTGCCACAAACATAATCTTCATCTGAACCCCAAGCTGTGGCTTGAGTCCAGTGTGTGCAAGATACTAGTGTTCTGATACTAACATTGCAGACCAGTTCCCATAGCATTGTTCCATCATCACTGCAGAGTTTCACACTATCAGCCTTGCCTTGGGCCACTTAGTGGCTAAGCATAGTCATTGGTGTGTCCTCTACATTGACTTGCTTAGCTGCTGCAGGCTTTGAACTCAGTGAGGCACTGGCCTCACCCTGTTCTGTCCAGATCCATCAGCAGCTCCAACATCTGGCAGCCACAACCACCATTTTCTTTGGTTGGGTGCCTGGTCATGTGATTGGGGGCAATGACTTGGCAAATTGGCCACGTCATTTTCTTACTCTCTACTATTGTTCCATACATGGAATTCTGGCAGTGTTTTTCCACCGAGCTCTGAGCACAGCGGCAGTGATCTTGGTCAGAACAGATTAGTAACAAATCGTTTGAGATCAAGCTTATCAAACTGTGGCTGTACTTTTGTTATTTTACACCATTTCCAACTTACCTGGTTTTAACTTTTTGTTGAGGATTTCATAACTGGGTCATTCCATGTCAAATCAACTAAAATTTTTGGGGAAAAGTTCACCACCCATCACAGATTTCAGTCATCGTTGGCATAAATGTTAGTACATATAAGATGCCTAATTGTCCGAAATATTTTGAGTGAAAATTTTTTGTAAGTTGTTATAATCGTTTAACCTAAGAGGAAAATATACAAATTGCGATTGTGACTAAATATTTTTCCTTTGCTTCTATGGTAGATGAGAAGACCAAACTTGGTGTACTTGTGTAGATTTGGATTATAGATTCGTTAAAAAAACAAATTTAAAGAAAGTAATATGGTTTTGAAAAAAATTGAAAAAAGTAAAAATTTTAATTTGAAAAAAAATTTTAAAAAAGTGAAAATTTTAATTTGAAAAAAGTGATGTGGCCCCATATATAAAATATTAAAACTGGCAGATGTTGCACATTATGCTCCATAGAAATGTTGTACAAAATTTGGGGTATGGTCATTTCTTTGACGAGTAAAAAAATATCGAAATTTTACTAATGTTATGGTTAATAATGCATTTCAGGGGACCAAATTGATGCTTTTCTGCCTGCGCACTATAAATGGAGAGGCTACTGATCGAGCTACCAAAGTGCTTTGCTGCTTGCACTCAAACACTACTTTGTAACTCCCAGACCATTCGGCTGTGAGTATCCTTTGGTACAGATGAGCAATTGATAAAGTCAAGTTTTTGATGGAACAAGGTTAGGAATACAAATGTTGAATGACTTGATATGTAGTGAGGGTAACTAGATTTCAATTAATAAAATCTGGAACAGTTTACTTAAACGTTCCAATTTCAGTTTACTGAAACTGGAACATTTTTTCCCCAAAAGTGTAACCCCAGGGAAATTTTAACTAAGCAGCTGTAAAATGGCTCAATAGGTATGAAGGATAATTCACAGTTGTAACACAGGGATTAACACACAGTTGTAACACACAGTTGTAACAACCAGATTTCAATGTTCAGATTTCAGTTTGAATAACTAGAAAATGGTAAATTATGCCTTTTTGTGAATTGTTTTATAATTAATCACCAAAAATATTCAGAAACAAGTGAACTGTTGATGTAATCGTGATTATCTCCATTTTTTAATTTTGGAGGAAAAATATTTCTTTACTGATATCTTAAGAACAAAGCTGTGCAAAGGCAATGGAGGTAGCCTAGGTCGCTGCAAACAGGTTTAAATCAATTAATAGAAATGTAATTTACTTTTTTCAAATTTACGTGAACATTTTTTTTTGTTTTCAAATTACCTACAAACTGCCACAGGCAAACATGTGCTTTGAATTTAGTGGTGCCAAGACAAAATTCGCACTTCTGAAAGACATACACTTATTGTCAATATACACAGCAGAACTGAAATGCATACTCAACTGGCTTAGAATGGGTGAACTTGCCCACCAACTATGAATTATCCGTGATACCTATTGTGCTGTTCTACAACTAATTTACCTAAATTTTCCCTGGGTTAACTTTTGAGAAAAAATGTCCCAGTTTCAGTAAAATGAAATTGGAACATTTACTAAACTGTTCCGGATTTTACTAATTGAAATCTGGTCACCTAATAATAAAATAATAATAAA
Source organism: Ryuthela nishihirai (assembly GCA_038380435.1). NCBI lineage: Eukaryota > Metazoa > Arthropoda > Arachnida > Araneae > Heptathelidae > Ryuthela > Ryuthela nishihirai. The sequence continues at coordinate 42,331,177 of JAWZYU010000001.1, read as the reverse complement.
TACCCCCTCAAGCAGGTGCTTGCCACAGAGGTCTGACAGGAGCCTATCAGTTTATATCCCATAGTAGAAGGTCTGAGAGGATGGCAGGACTTCAGCAGAAAAATGACACATACATCTATGCCTTACCTGGGGCTCGAACCCAGGCTACATATCATCAAATCATTCGACATTTGTAATCCTAACATTGTTCCCTCAAAAACTTGACTTTATTAATTGCTTATCTGTACCAAGGAATACTCAAAGCCAAATGGCTGGAAAGAGTTATGAAGTTGCATTTGAGTGCAAGCAGCAAAGCACATTGGTAGCCTAGTCGGTAGCTTTTCCGTTTAGTGTGCAGGCACAAGAGCGTCAATGTGGTCTCCTGAAGTGCATCGTTACATTAACCATAACATTAGTAAAATTTCAATATTTTTTACTTGTTATCAAAGAAATTACCATACTCCAAATTTTGTACAACATTTCTATGGAGCATAATGTACAACATCTGTTGGTTTTAATTTTTTTTATACGTGGTGCCACATTACTTTTTTCACATTTTAAAATTTTCAGTTTTTTCAATTTTACCATAAAAGCAAAGAAAAAGGAAAAACCGTTTAATCACAATTTTTATATTTTTCCCTTAGGTTAAACGATTATAACTCCTTACAAAAATTTTTTGACTCAAAATATTTTGGACAATTAGACACCCTATGTGCACTAACATTTATACCAAAGATCATTGAAATCTGTGATGGGTGGTGAACTGGCCTGGTTGAATTGACACGGAATGACCCAACTTTTTAACTTTTATGATGTTTGGTGCAATATATCTTTAGTGCCCAATTGCGCCAAAAAACCCAAAGAACTAACCAATTCCCCCCCCCCCATCCATCCCTAAGAAGGGGGGAAATCTGAAAGTCAATCTTCTACAATAATATTTATTATTAGGTTATAAAAAAAAAGTGGCCATAGAAGTTCAGATCCATTGGCCACACTGATTTGGCATACCTTTGCATCCCTTCCAGAAGAACAGAGATCTTCATATTATGCTTCTTGGGGGACAATAAAAAGTGCATGATATATCTGATGCCATGATATAAAAAAATATGCAAGAGAAAGTATAGTGTGTTACTATGCATACAAAAATATGATGAGAAGTGATAAAACAAATCTGAAAAATTTGTTTTATTTTTCAGATTAAAAATCCACTCAGAGGTAAAGCAACCCAACCTGTTAGTGTGCAAAAATGAATAGAAATATGGAATGCATAATTTCTGGTATTATATAGCCTTGCCTTGTATAGTGGTTAGGGAACCTGACTATCAAGCCATGGGAATGTCCTTGTATAAGTAAGTGTGTGCTGTATGAGAAACCAACACAAACCAAAATTCTTCTGATTATCACTACACTACAATAAATATTTCTAAATACAGATTTAAGAAAAGTTACAAGATTTTGAAACTATGTACAATCAGTTTCTTATGAATAATGTAGTGTTAAAATAGACTAATATTATTAGAAATATTTCTTTTAGGGCCTGGTATTGTCCCGGGAGCTTTTCCAGCTGCCTTTCCATTCTGGCTTCCTCAGATGCAACAACAGCAGCCACCACCACCTGTACCACCACCACCACCACCACCACCGACAGGTGAGTGAAGACAAAAGAAAAGCATCTTAAAAAAAATAAATATACTATAGACATACTGGCCAAAAGACACTTTAACATTTAACACTTTGATATGCAAAATAAATGTGCCCAAGCCCTACCCAATGAATAACTGCAACACCACATTTGTGCCTCCACAGGCTTGTCCTGTCAAGGTGACACATGTGAAATCTTTCATGAGTTAGTACTTGACTCAGTGTCTGCCATCTCTTCAGCATATGGTAAAGCAAGATTCATCAAACCACAACCACTGCCTCTCTCTAGTTGTGCATTCTTTTACTTTTCAAACCGGCTGCAGTTGTTTTCATCTGTGTATTGCTGAAATGATAGGTGAAGATATGGCCATTGATACACTGGTAGTTGCCATAGTCTGCTAAATTTTTGCATCATAAAGTCAGTCATTAACTACTATGGAATTCTGTAATATCTTAGCTCTTCCCATCTTGGATATGCATATACTTGCAGACCATAGCATAGGGTTTCATTTTATCAGAAAGTTTCTGCGACATATTTTAATATCATGCAACTACTTACAACAAGCCATTTTTCATATGATGATATAATGCAGTTGTTTTCAATTTCATGATATATGGCAAAGGGTTTAAATTTTTTGCCAACTTGTAATTTTGTAAGAAATGTTGAACATCACATGAGAAACTATCCTCAAAATTATGTAACATGATGAATGTTTCTTGCATTCCTTGCTGCAAAGATACTTTGCATAATCAATCTTTTTAACTATTTTAAGATATATGCAGTGATTTGGAACAAATCACTAAAATATTCAAGAATATTTGACATATAGTTGATTCTTAAGTTGATGGTCCCCTAGGAAAACAAGCAAGATTTAATCTTAAAAATAAAGATTAGAATAAAACAACAGCAAAACATATGATCATTTTAAATATTATCAAACAAAAAATATTGCGTATGTACTCCCATGTAATTTGTCTAAAATGGCTATCTTTTCAGTCAAAGTCATTATTAATACACCTATCCCTCGATTTACACGGTACTCAGTTCACACAATTTTGGCTTTGCACGGTCAAAAAATGCAACCAGTTTCGATTTACACGGTACTGACTGAGACGTACATAGAAAGGAAATCTCAGTCAGTACTGTGTAAATCGAAACTGGTTGCATTTTTTGACAGTGCAAAGCCAAAATTGTGTGAACTGAGTACTGTGTAAATCGAGGGATAGGTGTACAGTATTAAGTGCATTCCTAATCCATAATTTGTGGTGATGTTGCAAAACACGACATGCACAGGGCAGCCATTTGAAACCATGCCAGTCTTGCGATTGTGCTTCACCTATCATGTTATGAATGTAATGTATTGTTTTGTATGCTCATTATTGTGTATGGAAGTATGACCATAAATAATATTTTTCCGCATTGTAGAAAATTAGTGTGACACTTAATACATAAAAATCAAATCCATGACTGGCAAACCCATGATCAGCAAGGGTTTGTTTCATGTATGTTTCTTAATGAATGAAACTGCAGTTTAAAGGAAAATTTGGACATATTAAGTCCCTTATTCCGGTTCAAGGGTAAAAATAGTGGCAATGTCTTGGGCAAAGGCCAAATTTTGGAAAATGAAGTAAAATAATTTTTTGACGCAACATAACACATTCGTTATGCAATGCAGTGCAGGCACCATGAAATGTAATGCACATGCAATAGTAGTGAAGGGAAACAAGTGCAGAGAGCAACCCAAAGAGAGACAGAAGAATTTTTGAAGGAATTTCCTCTGTTCAAATATTTTCTGTACGTGAATTTGCGTTTTCCTGATTTATCTATTTACTGAAATTATCTTGTGGTAGTTTTCATACATTTCTCATCTGAATCGAAGTTCCTTGGGTGGGTTTTCATGTATGTGAATGAGAAAGTCCTCCAGGTAGTCATTAACTGAGACACATTTCATTTAAGAGTTATTAATAAAGGAATTCTTCTCTTATGAGCTTATTGGGGTTATACCCAATAATTTCATCATAGTCTCACCTGCTTCAGTATTAATGCTGCAGTCATAATCTGATTCTTCACCTAATACAATTTGGAGTTTGCCAGTTGAGCAGTCAGGTGTAGTCGAAGCATTTTTTTTTTAATCTTATGTGTTATTTTTGTTGTCAACTTTTTTCGGATTTTTCCAGTCTTTCATGCTTTGTTTCCTGTTGTAAGTTGGGAACCTTGTTGAGTGCTTTTTGGATAAATAAATTCAGCAAATAAAATATTTTCTGCTACATCCCTTCCCACCATCACCAATTCAGCACTTGGTTACGAAATGGCCTAGTCTTTTACATTGTTTGCAGATACATATTATTCTACATTAACTGTGAAAGTCCCAGTTCTGATAAAATTAGGGGTATCATCCTTCATTTTAATTTTCGCTATTCTTGATTTTAATTTGAACTATTCTTGATACTTATATGTTGGCTATTTCTTCTCCAGAATAGGTTTCATCTGTAATTGAAAGGATTTCACCTTAATTTCCACCCACATGTCATGTTGCATGCCGGAAAGACATTTGCAGAAATTGACGATCGCGCAAGCTGTGACATAAGAGAGGGCATGTCTGGGTTGTCAGTCAAAAGGTCATAGTTGCGTATGCGCAGCTCGGAGCGAGGATTGAAACAGTCCACAAAAAAAATTTAATTATGATCCCCAAACTGATAAATATAACGTAAATAAGGCAAAACTGGTTAAGGAAAAGTAAAAGTGAATGGGTGGACCATCACACAGTGACACACAGGGCCCATGCCTGGCATCATGGTGTGGGGAATGATTAGCTGTCACTCTCGTACGTGTCTGGTGTTTGTACAGGGTACATCATCATCATCCTCAAGCAGCCATGGGCTACGGAGGTCCAACTGGACCGTGCAATTTAGTTCTCCAAGCAAGTCTATCCTGAGCTACATCTACTGCATCTGGCCACTGCACACCAATTCTAACAAGGTCCTGTTTGACATTGTCTGCCCACCATATCCTAGGTCTCCCCTTCTTTCTGAGACCTTTAGGCACACTGTTCATAACCCTATTCGCCAATCTATAATTATTCATACGGGCAACATGGCCAAACCAACGGAGTCTCTCTCTGCACAATATGCTGCTTAAAGAAGGTTGCAAACTCCTTTGCCAAACCTCATCATTAGTTACAAAGTTGAACCACCTAATGCCCAAGATACCGCGTAAGCATCTGGAATCAAAAGCATCTAGTTTCCTGTTATCTTGTTTACAAAGTGTCCAAGTTTCACTACCATAACTAACCCTAGAAAGAACCAAACTATTATACAGTCTAATTTTAGTCTTTAGGTGTATACGCCTATTTCTCCACACTCTCCATAGATTCTTAAAAGTCCCGGCAGCAATCCCTATTCGTCTGTTAATCTCATGCCACACATCACCATTATCGGTTACATAGCTCCCAAGATAATTAAACTGTGAAAACCTGTTCCAGATTGCAACCATTCAGATCAACTGAATCAAGGCCTGCCTGATCAATTTTCATCACTTTAGTTTTCTCTATGTTTATAACGAAACCTGCTATAGTACCAGTTTCATCATCAGCTCGAATGAAAGAGTTCATCTCATCAACATCATTTGCCAAAAGGGCTAAATTATCAGCATAATCTAAGTCAGAAAATTTTGCATCTCTAGACCATTTAAGGCCAAAATCTTTCCCTTGAAGTGAATTTCACATAACATAATCAATAACCAAACTAAAGAGAAAAGGAGACAAAATGCACCCTTGTCGAACACCAGAAGTAATGCTAAACCAATTGCTACAAGCCTTACCAACTCTCACACACTACTCAGTGTTATTATAGAGAGCTTTCATTATGTTAACTAACTTGTCTGGTATACCATATGATTTCACAATCAACCACAAATTATGACGATCAACAGAGTCGAAAGCGTTTTTGAAATCAACAAAGCTAGCAACCGAAGGTTTCTGAAACTCTAAACATTTCTCAAGAATCTGCCTTAGTGAAAATATCTGATCCACACATACCCTACCACTTCTGAATCCACATTGCTCATCACGCAATTGACTGTCAACCAGATTCTTAATTCTATTAAGCACAATCATGGAAAGAACTTTCCCTGGAACAGAGAGTAGGCTGATACCCCTATAGTTATCACAAGAACTGCGATCACCTTTTTTGAAAATAGGGATAACAATAGCTCTGGTAAAATCCTTAGGAACCATGCCTTTGTCATAAAAGATATTCAGAATTTCAGTCATCCAAGTGGTAACCGAAACATTTCCAGCTCTAAGCATTTCTGTACTAATTTCATCTACCCCTGGGGATTTATGAAGTTTAAGTTTAGAAACAGCCAAAATAACTTCAGATTGTGTTATAGGGCCAACATTAAAGCCACCAATGCATCTATCATTATTGCAAACAATGGGAATAGAACTAACCGCATTGTTTAGAATATCACTGAAATGCTGAGCCCACCTAGCCATGACAGAATCCTCACCTTCTATAACCTTACCTTGTTTATCCTTCAATCCCTGTATACCTGTCCGTTTTCTACCACACAAAACATTAACTATCTGGTACAGCTCTCTGCTGTTGTGCTGTCTAACTGCTTCCTCAGCTTTGTCAGCCAAACCATCAAGCCAAAGAGTCTTATCAGCAGCTAACTGATCTTTTACACGTTTATGAAGTTCTCTGTAATGCTTTCTATTAGTACTAGTAGGGTATTGATTAAGGACATTCCTGCAGTTCTTTCTTTCCGAAATAAGATCAAGTGCCTTATCACTCAGATAATTCTGTCTCTTATGCTCCTTTTTCCCTAAAAGAGTACTGTTAGTGTCCAAAAAAGCCTGTTTAAAATGATCCCATTCCTCCTCAACTTCAGTAGTAAGCATACCATGACTGTCATAATGACTAAGTAACCTATCATGGTAAGCTTTGGCTATAACTGGGTCTTTCAGAGCTTCAGTATTAAAAGCAAATTTTTTAACCCTAGCAAAACACTTTTTAAGTTTAAGTTGCAAGACACTTTTAACAAGGTAATGGTCAGATCCAATTTCAGCTCCCCTATATGCCCTGGTATTTCTAACAGAACTAGCCCATTTGCTGTTAATTAATATATAATCAATCATATTCCTTTGCAGCCCATCAGGTGAAACCCATGTGTGCTTATGTATGTCGCGGTGTTTGTAATATGTGTTAGTTATTCTTAAACAATTGAGTGTACTTACCTGTAGGAGGCGTTGCCCATTGCCATTGCATCTACCAATACCAAAAGGGCCAATCACCCCTCCCCAAAGGTCAGAGTCAGTACCAACTTTGGCATTGAAGTCACCAAGAACAAGGGTAATATCTCCTTTCTTGACAGAATTCAAAATATCCTGAAGTTGTTCATAAAACCTATCCTTCTCATCCTCATTGGCATCCTCAGTGAGGGCATAACAGCAGATAACATTCAAGTCTTTAACGCTTGTCTGAAATTTTGCTGTAAGAAACCTTTCATTAATGCACTCATATCTTAGAAGAGCATCACTAGCGTGTCTGCTGAGAAGCAGACCCACGCCTTGGTGATGCTTATTGTCGTCCCTCCCTGAAAAGTGAAATTTAAGATTATTTTTAAGAATCTGACCTTTATCCGTCCATCTGGTCTCTTGCAAGCCGAGAATATCTAAATTATAATGGTGGAATTCTTGTGTGAGAACATCAAGAGAAAAAGCTCTGTGCAGAGTCCTCACATTCCAACTACCCATGGAGAGAAAATGGTTAGTAGGATGTTTAAAGAAACTATGTTTATTGAGAGAGGCAATGCCGACAATATCAAACAGCCCCCTAATTGCAGACATGGGGCAATGACCCGTTCCCCCACCACTAAAGGCTGAAGCCATCTACACTGGAAGACTTCCTCCAATGTAGAATTTGACGATGCCAATAGAAGCAATGAGTTCAGGTGCCTGCGATGACCTCTGCTCAGGATTATCCACCAGCTGATAAACATATCCTGTGAATCTATTCACTTGGGGCTGTCAACCCACAAACAAACAGAAAACACAGCAGAAGATTTTCCCTCCACAGAAGCCCTCCAGTGCAGCAAAATCAGGATTCATAATCAAGCTCAGAGCCATATATCTGTCCAGTCCAGTGGGTTTATATGGTCAGCACCGGGACCCTGTGTGGTTGACCACTCCTCAGCAGGGTAGAAAAAAAAAGAAAAGTAGCCATAGTTGTCCAGATCAGTAGGCCACTCTAATCTGGCAGCCCTCCCCTTCCGTTCACTTCCACAAGAGAGTATCTCTTTTGAAAGGTACTAACGGTCTGCAGCACGAGAAGGCGGGGTCGGACATTAGGTGCTAGGCCTGGCCGGTTCTATGCATCATCACAGGGGATTGGTGCATAGCTCTCCTTCCAGTGACTACCTAACTACCATTTACAGACCACAGGGTACACTGAATAGCAATACGTACATCAGTGACATTGTACAGGTCATCCTGCCGTATTTGAGTGTAATCCCAAATGCAATATTCTGGCAAGATAATGCCTGCCCACACTCTGCCTGGGCAACATGCTCTTCAGGCAGTTCACCAACTCCCTTGACCAGCACGCTCTCTGGACTTGTCTCCATTCAAACATGTCTGGGACTGGATTGGACAAAGAGACTTCTGTGGACTGCGGCAGGCAATGACCATCACTGAATTACGTCCAAGTTGAAACCGCATGGAATGGTATCCCCCAGTTTGATATCCAGCATTTTTATGACCGATTGCATGCCAGATTGGAATCTTGTATTGCTGCTCAAGGAGGTTCAACACCTTATTAAAATGTGCCTTCTGTAAAATGTAATACTCATTGAAAGGTAAAATAAACATTGAATCACTTCACGTGTGTGATCACTGTCCTTTCTCAACAAGTTGTTTCTACTATATAAATCTCATAGATTGTGCTTCAATTCTTAATGGTGTTCTTTTTTCAATTTCCACCAAGTGTGTATACATTGGTCTGTAAATGGTAGCTAGGTAGTCACTGGAAGGAGAGCTATGCACCAATCCCCTGTGATGATGCATAGAACCGGCCAGGCCTAGCACCTAATGTCCGACCCTGCCTTCTCGTGGTGCAGACCGTTAGTAACTTTCAAAAGAGATATTCTCTTGTGGAAGTGAACGGAAGGGGAGGGCTGCCAGATTAGTGTGGCCTACTGATCTGGACAACTATGGCTACTTTTCTTTTTTTTCTACCCTGCTGAGGAGTGGTCAACCACACAGGGTCCTGGTGCTGACCATATAAACCCACTGGACTGGACAGATATATGGCTCTGAGCTCGATTATGGATCCTGATTTTGCTGCACTGGTGGGCTTCTGTGGAGGGAAAACCTTCCGCTGTGTTTTCTGTTTGTTTGTGGGTTGACAGCCACAAGTGAATAGATTCACAGGATATGTTATCAGCTGGTGGATAATCCTGAGCAGAGGTCATCGCAGGCACCTGAACTCTTTGCTTCTATTGGCATCGTCAAATTCTACATTGGAGGAAGTCTTCCAGTGTAGATGGCTTCAGCCTTTAGTGGTGGGGGAACGGGTCTTTGCCCCATGTCTGCGATTAGGGGGCTGTTTGATGTTGTCGGCATTCCCTCTCTCAATAAACATTGTTTCTTTAAACGTCCCACTAATGTGAGGACTCTACACAGAGCTTTTTCTCTTGATGTCCTCACACAAGAATTCCACCATTATAATTTAGATATTCTCGGCTTGCAAGAGACCAGATGGACAGATAAAGGTCAGATTCTTAAAAATAATCTTAAATTTCTCTTTTCAGGGAGGGACGACAATAAGCATCACCAAGGCGTGGGCCTGCTTCTCAGCAGACACGCTAGTGATGCTCTTCTACAATATGAGTGTATTAATGAAAGGTTTCTTACAGCAAAATTTCAGACAAGCGTTAAAGACCTGAATGTTATCTGCTGTTATGCCCCCACTGAGGATGCTGATGCGGATGAGAAGGATAGGTTTTATGAACAACTTCAGGATATTTTGAAATCTGTCAAGAAAGGAGATATTACACTTGTTCTTGGTGACTTCAATGCCAAAGTTGGTACTGACTCTGACCTTTGGGGAGGGGTGATTGGCCCTTTTGGTATTGGTAGCTGCAATGGCAATGGCCTCTCCTGCAGGTAACTAAACTCAATGGTTTCAGAATAACTAACACATATTACAAACACCGCGGCATACATAAGTACACATGGGTTTCACCTGATGGGCTGCATAGGAATATGATTGATTATATATTAATTAACAGCAAATGGGCTAGTTCTGTTAGAAATACCAGGGCATATAGGGGAGCTGAAATTGGATCTGACCATTACCTTGTTAAAAGTGTGTTGCAAATTAAACTTAAAAAGTGTTTTGCTAGGGTTAAAAAATTTGCATTTAATACTGAAGCTCTGAAAGACCCAGTTATAGCCAAAGCTCACCATGATAGGTTACTTAGTCATTATGACAGTCATGGTATGCTTACTACTGAAGTTGAGGAAGAATGGGATCATTTTAAACAGGCTTTTTTTGGACACTAACAGTACTCTTTTAGGAAAAAAGGAGCAGAAGAGGCAGAATTATCTGAGTGATAACGTACTTGAGCTTATTTCGGAAAAAAACAACTGCAGGAATGTCCTTAATCAATACCCTACTAGTCCTAATAGAAAGCATTACAGAGAACTTAATAAACGTGTAAAAGATCAGTTAGCTGCTGATAAGAATCTTTGGCTTGATGGTTTGGCTGACAAAGCCGAGGAAGCAGCTAGACAGCACAACAGCAGAGAGCTGCACCAGATAGTTAATGTTTCGTGTGGTAGAAAACGGATAGGGATTGAAGGATAAACAAGGTAAGGTTATAGAAGGTGAGGATTCTGTCATGGCTAGGTGGGCTGAGCATTTCAGTGATATTCTAAACAATGCGGTTAGTTCTATTCCCATTGTTTGCAATGATGATAGATGCATTGGTGGCTTTAATGTTGGCCCTATAACGCAATCTGAAGTTATTTTGGCTGTTTCTAAACTTAAACTTCAGAAATCCCCAGGGGTAGATGAAATTACTAAGGAAATGCTTAGAGCTGGAAATGTCTCAGTTGCCACTTGGATGACTGAAATTCTGAATATCTTTTATGATAAAGGCATGGTTCCTAAGGATTTTACCAGAGCCATTGTTATCCCTATTTTCAAAAAAGGTGATTGCAGTTCTTGTGATAACTATAGGGGTATTAGCCTATTCTCTGTTCCAGGGAAAGTTCTTTCCATGATTGTGCTTAATAGAATTAAGAATCTGGTTGACAGTCAATTGTGTGATGAGCAATGTGGATTCAGAACTGGTAGGGGATGTGTGGATCAGATATTTTCACTTAGGCAGATTCTTGAGAAATGTTTAAGAGTTTCAGAAACCGTTGGTTGCTAGCTTTGTTGATTTCAAAAAGGCTTTAGACTCTGTTGATCGTCATAATTTGTGGTTGATTGTGAAATCATATGGTATACCAGACAAGTTAGTTAACATAATGAAAGCTCTCTATAATAACACTGAGTAGTGTGTGAGAGTTGGTAAGGCTTGTAGCAATTGGTTTAGCATTACTTCTGGTGTTCGACAAGGGTGCATTTTGTCTCCTTTTCTCTTTAGCTTGGTTATTGATTATGTTATGCGAAATTCACCTTCAAAGGGAAAGATTTTGGCCTTAAATGGGCTGGAGATACGAAAATTTCTGATTTAGATTATGCTGATGATTTAGCCCTTTTGGCAAATGATGTTGATGAGATGAACTCTTTCATTCGAGCTGTTGATGAGACTGGTAGTAGAGTAGGTTTGGTTATAAACAGAGAGAAAACTAAAGTGACGAAAATTGGTCAGGCAAGCTGTGATTCAGTTAATCTGAATGGTTGCAGTCTTGAGCAGGTGTCACAGTTTAATTATCTTGGGAGCTATGTAACAGGTAATGGTGATGTGCGGCATGAGATTAACAGACGAATAGGGATTGCTGCCGGGACTTTTAAGAACTTATGGAGAGTGTGGAGAAATAGGCGTATACACCTAAAGACTAAAATTAGACTGTATAATAGTTTGGTTCTTTCTAGGGTTAGTTATGGTAGTGAAACTTGGACACTTTGTAAACAAGATAACAGGTAACTAGATGCTTTTGATTCTAGATGCTTACGTAATATCTTGGGTATTAAGTGGTTTAACTTTGTAACTAATAATGAGGTTAGGCAAAGGAGTCTGCAACCTCCTTTAAACAGCATATTGTGCAGAGAGAGACTCCGCTGGTTTGGCCATGTTGCCCGTATGGATAATTATAAATTGGCGAATAGGGTTATGAACAGTGTGCCTGGAGGCCTCAGAAGGAGGGGGAGACCTAGGATGAGGTGGGCAGACAATGTGAAACAGGACCTTGTTAGAATTGGTGTGCAGTGGCCAGATGCAGTAGATGTAGTTCAGGATAGACTTGCTTGGAGAACTAAATTGCATATTCTGGTTGGACCTCCGTAGCCCATGGCTGCTTGAGGATGATGATGATGATGTATATATTTTTTATATCTTGATGGGAATACTTATTTCAGTAATTTCGATTTTATTTTCATTCATTTTTGGTTATTTTAGACTAGGATATTGTTGACCCCTATCACTGTTGAATAACACAATCGTAAGTGACTTAGGGATTTTCTGTGCTATATTGACAGAATTTTAAGGGAGAGGTAAAAAAAAATCTTCATGATGTTGATGAAATCGACCCCAGCATGGTAAAGAAAAAAAAAACTGGCTGTATCTGTGTATCTTCTAGGAATTTGTCTCGAAAAAAAGTTTCCTCGCAGCAATCAAGAAAAACGTGTTTCTTAACCTTTTCTCCTCTTATCAGACTGGACCCGACATTTTAGTTTTTTGATGGAGTCGATAACGTTTTCCTTTCAAAGAAAAGAGATGGATTGTTAAGTTGTTGGAGTAGCTGACAGATGGATTATAACAAGTAAAACATGATTGGACCTTTTTTTTATAAGTTAATAGGTTGAGGCCATTAGTTTCTCTTAGAAATAAGAGGGAAAGGATTAAACTTAATATATATTTCTTTTATATCAACTATAAATCCAGCTTGAATAGTGTTGAACAGATGTTCTAAAGACAAAAGTTTGTTTTTATAATAAGTAATTATTTCCCCCACTGTCTCAGAATGGAACTGACCCTCAGCATAACAACAGGGGGAGAGAGGTTATATTGCCCTAAAAAATTGCAAGTCTTCCTACAGCTTGGAGGGAGATGACTTCCAAGCCAAGGAAATTCTTTCCTCTTAGGAATGAAATTAGCATTTAATAAAGATATAAAAGATGCTGAGAAAATGGAATATTTATGAGTGTAAGGCCAGCACTGGACAACCTAAAGCATGTGTATCTAATTTGTCAAATGGCACTAAACAACGTTGCAGCAATGTCTTTGCTGCAGTTTATAGTACTTTCCAAGAAGTAGAGAATAGTGGTTTAGTTTCACTTTTGGGAAATTATGCAATGAATGGTGGGATCAATGATAAAAATAAGTGAAGAAATACTGAAATAGGTTATATTCATTCATTACTATTGCTGGAAATGATACTATTTGTACTTCATTTTTATAATCATAAACTCTTAACATCTGACTGAAACAATACTGAATATGCGATAGTTAAATTTATTTATGACTTTTTTTACCAGTATTTATTTGAATTCCAATCAGTTTAACATGATTATACTGTACCATGTTAACTTTAGAATGATAGTTAGTTTTAGCACAAGTAATAATAGAAAACAAATTAGAAAAAGAATTATGAGCAATATTATTAGCCGCACACCCCACAAAATATCAACTGAATTATATCTAAAACATTCACATCAATATGCAAAAAAGAAAGCTTATGCAATACAGACATAATACTCCTACTAGCTGCATGGAATCTCCTGCTCAAAGAGCATTACCATAACAGCAATTAACACTGCTAGAGAGCTATAAATACATCACTCGCAACAACATACATGGCAAGAAATATTGCACTTGCAATATGAAACATGCAGCCATTTAATTTTAGCATTTAGTCTTGAATTTGTATAAATGTTTTATAAGTTCATTTTTTAGACAAATTTTAATGAATGTTGAAACAAAGACTTAATATATGCTAGTTGAGCAGGTTATAAAATAAATGAATTGTATTAAATATTGAAAAAACTCTCCTTTCTTGGTAAAAGACATTTCAACTAATAAATCAGCACTTTAGCATCGATTTAAATTTTAGAGGAAAAATTGTCTTGAGCCAAGTGGGATATGAACCCACGACCTCCTGATAACATGTCAGGTGCTCTGGACCACTGAGCTACCGGCTGTCGATCAAGATCTCCTATAATTAGCACTATGAACATTTCTTTTATGTCGCATGTAGGCGCTATTCTGGGCAGTCTAGCCACAAGCGGCCTTCAACTTACTGATAGATGGAAGCATATGATTACAAGTATGCAGATAATAAATAATGAAATAAACTCAACGTATTCCATATCAACTAATAAATCAGCACTTTAGCGTCGATTTAAATTTTAGATGAAAAATTGTCTTGAGCTGGGTGGGATACAAACCCATGACCTTCTGATAACATGTCAGGTGCTCTGGACCACTGAGCTACTGGCTGCCGATCAAGATCTCCTCTAATTAGCGCTCCTATTCATTATTATGCTTCCATCTATAGGCAAGTTGAAGGCCGCTTGTGGCTAGACTGCCCAGAATAGCACCTACATGTGACATAAAAGAAATGTTCGTAGTGCTAATTAGAGGAGATCTTGATTGGCAGCCGCTAGCTCAGTAGTTCAGAGCACCTGACATGTTATCAGGAGGTCGTGGGTTCGTATCCCACCCGGCTCAAGACATTTTTTCCTATAAAATTAAATAGACTTACAAAGTGGTGAATATTTAGTATAATGAATTGTAAAGAATATGCACATAGGGAGAGTCATATTAAAGTGTAAGAAAAAGGACTGGTAACCTGACAATAACAACAAAACCTTCAGAGTGTCAGCTAACACAAGATGGATGTGATCTGCTACAGTATTACTTCAAGCTTGATTACAACAGTCTGCCAGTGCATGGGGCGGGGATGGCTCAGTCGGTAGCGTGCCAGGCTCGTAATCTGTAGTTCCCAGGTTCGAGTCCCAGCTGGGTCAGCATTGAGATTTATTTCCGCAAAATTCCCCGCCCTGCCCACAGTCAGTAGGGGACACCGATGGGCTTGCAAAGGCCGCTGTTCATCAGATGGCCCGTGTGCCCCTTTGCCCCGTGTGCGGGAGAGCCATACCCTGTGCACGTTAAAGAACACGCTGGATGGCCTTGACGGGAGGCTACCATCTGTCTCCCAACAGCTGTTCTAGTGGGTCCCCTCCCCCAACCTTCTCTGAGCCTTCGGGGTCCATGTGACCTGGCCATTTAGCCCATGGTGTGCAAAAAAGTGCCGCTCAGAGGTAAAACAACCCAACCCAACTCTGCCAGTTCAAACGGCAGCAAAAAAAGGCCATCTGTCATCAGTGACTCCATGTTGCACAGAGAAAAATGGACACCAACTCCATTACCTGTGGTATACAGTTATAAACGGTATCATCTATCACTCTGGAAATCTTTAACTGTGAAGGACCTGTTATGTTTTAAGCTTGCAAATGAGTTAAAAGTAAATGCTGGGGAAAGATAATGTAATATCAACTACTCTAACAATATAGTTATTAACTTATATATATAGTAATAATAAATATAAATAAAGTTAAGAAGGTAAAACTGGTAACTAATGCCACTGACAAGATTATTTTAATTTACTTAACATGCTAGAATGCTCTAAAAGATGTAAGAGTGTAAGTTGTAAAAACACTGATAAGTTTTCTACTGTTGCCTAAGCACAATTGTATAGAAAAACTGAGGAGTAAATAGCTTGCTCAATAGCAATTAAATTGCAGCATAATCATGTCAATTAAATTGATCTGAATTACAGCTGTTTTGAATATAATAATAATAATCTTTGTTGACATAAAGCATTGCGTTTCATATGTATACTATATCTAAGAAAATTTTTTGTGGATATAAAAATTATAAATAAATAACAAACTATGAATGACAACATGCTTAATTAAAAAGAGAAATATAATCCAGTTCATTCAACCAACACAAATTTCTTTTTGAACATAGTTATGTAGCATTTTCAATTCAGAACTTAATTGATTATATAATCTTAACCCAATGTACATTATGCATTGTTTAAATTTTGTTTTATAAATTCTGGTGCAGTTAATTTTTAATAATTCTTTCTAATCCAATAACATGAGGTACTATAACTAAATTTGTTAATATGCTGAAACACAAAAATCAAAACTCTAAAAATGTACAATTTGGCTACTGGCAGGATATGCAAATTTGTATATAGAGGTGAAGTATGAGTTAATCTATTTTTTTTCAACAAGACTCTTAATATAAACTTTTGTAATATATTTAATCTATACAATACTGTTTGGCTTGCTTCTCCCCACACAGAAAGAGCATATTGCAGATGTGATTGTACACAAGAGAAATAAAATAGCATAGTTTTTAACTCGAAATTGACTCTTAAAATGTAAAATCTGTTTATAGCACACTTTAATTTGTTGGCCACATATTCCATATCCTACTCCAATTTAAATTCCTATTAAAATACACCAAGATATTTATGTCCTACTTCAATTGTGTGACATCTGCAATTTAGTATAGTATTACACTTCAAAGAATGATACCTAATTACATAATGATCGGTATATTTGGTACAAAGTGAGAAATTTATATTTTGTCTTACCAAATTCAAAGCTAATTCATTTTGTGATAGCCATTTATGCAAAGTTAATATATCACTATTAGTCTGTATTACAATTTGATCATTGTCATCTGCCATGTAGAGTAACACAGTGTCATCAGCAAATGCAATTAAATCGCCAAAAAATTTTAAATAAAATATATCATTAATGGAACAATTGAACAATCATCATCATCATCTTGAAGCAGCCCTGCACTACGGAGGTACAACCAGACCGTGCAATTTAGTTCTCCAAGCAAGTCTATCCTGAGCTACATCTTACTGATCTGGCCACTGCACACCAATTCTAATAAGATTCTGTTTGACATTGTCTTTCCACTGCATCCTAGGTCTCCCCTTCTTTCTGAGGCCTTTAGGCACACTGTTCATAACCCCTATTCAACAATCTATAATTATTCATACGGGCAACATGGCCAAACCAACGGAGTCTCTCTCTGCACAATATGCTGCTTAAAGGAGGTTGCAAACTCCTTTGCCTAACCTCATCATTAGTTACAAAGTTGAACCACCTAGTGCCCAAGATACTGCATAAGCATCTGGAATCAAAAGCATCTAGTTTCCTGTTATGTTTACAAAGTGTCCAAGTTTCACTATCATAACTAACCCTAGAAAGAACCAAACTATTATACAGTCTAATTTTAGCCTTTAGGTGTATACGCCTATTTCTCCACACTCTCCATAGATTCTTAAAAGTCCCGGCAGCAATCCCTATTCGTCTGTTAATCTCATGCCGTACATCACCATTATCTGTTACATAGCTCCCAAGATAATTAAACTGTGACACCTGCTCAAGACTGCAACCATTCAGATTAACTGAATCACAGCTTGCCTGACCAATTTTTGTCACTTTAGTTTTCTCTCTGTTTATAACCAACCCTACCTACTACCAGTCTCATCAACAGCTCGAATGAAAGAGTTCATCTCATCAACATCATTTGCCAAAAGGGCTAAATCATCAGCATAATCTAAATCAGAAATTTTCTTATTTCCAGTCCATTTAAGGCCAAAATCTTTCCCTTGAAGTGAATTTCACATAACATAATCAATAACCAACTAAAGAGAAAAGGAGACAAAATGCACCCTTGTTGAACACCAGAAGTAATGCTAAACCAATTGCTACAAGCCTTACCAACTCTCACATACGACTCAGTGTTATTATAGAGAGCTTTCATTATGTTAACTAACTTGTCTGGTATACCATATGATTTCACAATCAACCACAAATTGTGACGATCAACAGAGTCGAAAGCCTTTTTGAAATCAACAAAACTAGCAACCAAAGGTTTCTGAAACTCTAAACAGTTCTCAAGAATCTGCCTAAGTGAAAATATCTGATCCACACGTCCCCTACCACTTCTGAATCCACATTGCTCATCATGCAATTTACTGTCAACCAGATTCTTAATTCTATTAAACACAATCATGGAAAGAACTTTCCCTGGAACAGAGAGTAGGCTGATACCCCTATAGTTATCACAAGAACTACGATCACTTTTTTGAAAATGGGGATAACAATAGCTCATTTATCATAAAAGATATTCAGAATTTCAGTCATCCAAGTAGTAACAGAAACATTCCCAGCTCTAAGCATTTCCGTAGTAATTTCATCTACCCCTGGGGATTTATGAAGTTTAAGTTTAGAAATAGCCAAAATAACTTCAAATTTCATTATAGGGCCAACATTAAAGCTACAATGCATCTATTTTCGTTGCAAACAATGGGAGTAGAACTAACCACGTTGTTTAGCACATCACTGAGATGTTCAGCCCACCTAGCCATGACAGAATCCTCATTCTATATATAACCTTACCTTGTTTATCCTTCAATCCCTGTGTACCTGTTCGTTTTCTACCACACAAAACATTACTATCTGGTACAGCTCTCTGTTGTTGTCCTGTCTAACTGCTTCCTCGGCTCAAATAATTCTGCCTCCTCAGCTCCTTTTTTTCCTAAAAGTGTACTGTTAGTTTCCAAAAATGCCTGTTTAAAATGGCCCCATTCTTCCTTAACTTCAGTAGTAAGCAAACCATGACTGTCATAATGACTTAAGTAACCTATCATGGTAAGCTTTAGCTATAACTGGTCTTTCAGAGTTTCAGTATTAAAGGTAAATTTTTTAACCCTAGCGCAACACTTTTTAAGTTTAAGTTGCAAGACACTTTTAACAAGGTAATGGTCAGATCCAATTTCAGCTCCCATTTATGACCTAGTATTCCTAACAGAACTAGCCCATTTGCTGTTAATTAATATATAATCAATCATATTCTTATGCAGCCCATCAGGTGAAACCCATGTTTCCTGTGTATGTCGCGGTGTTTGTAATGTGTGTTATTCTGAAACCATTGAGTTTACTTACCTTTAGGAGATATTGCCCATTGCCGCTACCAATACCAAAAGGGCCTATTACTCCTCCCCAAAGGTCAGTCAGTACCAACTTTGGCATTGAAGTCACCTAGAACAAGGGTAATATCTCCTTTCTTGACAGAATTCAAAATATCCTGAAGTTGTCTGTAAAACCTATCCTTCTCATCCTTATCGGCATCCTCAGTGGGGGCATAACAGCATATAACATTCAAGTCTTCAACACTTGTCTGAAATTTTGCTGTAAGAAAACTTTTATTAATGCACTTATATCCTAAAAGAGCATCACTAGTGTGTCTGCTGAGAAGCAGACCCACGCCTTGGTGATGCTTGTCGTCCCTTCCAATGTAGAATTTGACAATGCCAATAGAAGCAAAGAGTTCAGGTGCCTGCGATGACCTCTGCTCAGGATTATCCACCAGCTGATAAACATATCCTGTGAATCTATTCACTTGGGCTGTCAACCCACAAACAGAAAACACAGTGGAAGATTTTCCCTCCACAGAAGCCCAATAGTGCAGCAAAATCAGGATCCATAATGAAGCTCAGAGCCATAATTCCATTCAGGTTGGTATATAAGTGGTCAGTACCAGGACCCTGTGTGGTTGACCACTCTTCATGAGGGTAGAAAACAAAGTAGCCATAGCTGTCCAGATCAGTAGGCCACACTAATCTGGCAGCCATTCCATTCACTTCCACAAGAGAGTATCTCTTTTAAAAGGTACTAACGGTCTGCACTACGAGAAGGCAGGGTCGGACATTAGGTGCTAGGCCTGGACAGTTCTATGCATCATCACAAGGGATTGGTGCATAGCTCTCCTTCCAGTGACTACCTAGTTACCATTTACAGACCTACCACTACCATTTAGTTTTACCATTGTTTCCTATTTGTCAAATAAGACTTAAACCATGTATCCACTAATAAATCAGCACTTTGATGTCGATTCTAATTTTAGAGGAAAAATTGGCAATTTTTCCTCTAAAATTAGAATCGACGTCAAAGTGTTGATTTATTAGTGAATATTAAACTGTCGAGTTTCTCATTATCATCATCGGCATACTTTTAAGACATGCTTTCCATCTATAATGCAAATAGAAAGCCACTTGGGCTAAAATTTGCCGAATAGCACATATATGTGACATAAAAGGAATGTTCATAGTGTTAATTAGAGGAGATCTTGATCGGCGGCCTGTAGCTCAGTGGTCCAGAGCACCCGACATGTTATCAGGAGGTTGTGGTTTCGTATCCCACCCGGCTCAAGACAATTTTTCCTCTAAAATTGGAATCAACCTCAAAGTGCTGATTTATTAGTGGTTAATCCATGTATTACAATTTCCTCTCTTATACCAGTATTATATAATTTTTGGAGCAAGATATTGTGATCAGCCAAGCCAAAAGTTTTTCTGAGATCTGAAAATATAGCTTTTTTGGAGTTAAGAGCATTATAAACAAAGTAAGATATACAAGTGAATCCAGAGTACCTTTATTAGCCTGAAAACTAAACTGCTTCTTGTTCCATAAACTTCTTAATTCCATAAACCTGGTTTTAAATAACTTTTCAAATACTTTTGAAAAAAACAAACTTCAGATTGGTCTGAAATTACTCATGTTAAATTTATTACCCATTTTTAATATTGGAGTCACCAAAGAAACTTTTAAAATACTTTTATTGAATTCTAATTTTATATTAATTTCAAAATTCCTCTTTCTGTTAATTTTTCACCATTATTAACAACAGATATACTTGAGTTTGTTAATGGAATTTTTTTTTTACTCCCTAGCTCAACCTGGAAATCAACCGGGAGCTTCCCCTGGCACTACTCCTCCTCCTTCCACTAGTAGTGCTCAGACACTTCCTAATACAAATCAGACATCTGGAAATAGTAATCCATCTGCAGTGTTCATGACACCCTTTCCATGTATGCCATTTTGTAAGTAATTAGTATGCAGGAACCTAAAAAGGAATCATTTGACCTTTTAAAATGTTTCTAGGTTTAATCAGATATTAATTGATTTAAGAATGTTTTGATACTACCTTGAAATGTAGTTCATCTGCTCTTAATACGTTCTGCACAATAAATGCATAATAACTCGATAAACTACTATTAAAATTTAATTTTTGGGTGCATCCTGTTTTTACTTAAAATTATTAAAAATAGATGGAAAATTGTTCCTTTACAATATGAATATTTGATAGAGTTAACCCTTTATTGATCATGTTGGTTCTAATTATCATAAACTATTTTGTATCTTAATTTTTCCTGAACAATGCTAACTAGGGCATTGTTTAGAGCCACGGTGAGAGAAAGATATATACCAAATTTAGTGATCTTTGTTCTTACCATTTAGGAGAAATTCTTTTTTTTTTAGTTTTATGTGGAGGTTTTTTTATTGTACTGGGTTAGTTTTTTTGGGGAAAGAAAAATTTGGAGAGTCCTAATGTTAATTATAGTGCTTATATACAATGCTTATATTTATCTAAGTTACAATTAGAGGAAGTTGCATATAGAGTTTGGCTGTTCTAGTCCTTACCATTTAGGAACAGAACTTGGTCAAACAGAGAAACAGATGCTCTCAAATATATGGTAGATTCTTGTCTGGTCTCTCCATTTCTTGTGGCTTAGAGACTGATCTAAATAACATCAACCAGTTCAGTTTAAGCCTGTTCAGTCTTTGATATCATTCCAAGTATAAAACTGAAACAATGGATATTGAAAGAAAAAGACTATTATTTATGGTCCAAAATAGATTAATATGTTATAATAAGATCATCAATTATAAGATTGTTTCAAACTGTTGAAAAAAGACAAGAATGTTAATGTTAAACATGGGTCTGTCTGACCCAGTGTGAGCCACTATTTATGCTGTTGAAGTATGTTGTCAATTGAGTATGGAGAAAAAATTACCTTGTGCTTGGGTGGGATCTGAACCCATGACTTTTAATAACATGTCAGGTGCTTTATCTGCTAGACTACCTTCCACCGATTAATATTTAATCTGTTGTAGACGTTAAGTCCATGCCATAGGACAACTATACATAACTGTCTTAACTGTTATTGAAGACTCCATTCACAGAGCTCTCTTACGCATTTGCGTAAGATCATCCACACTACTGCTGAGACTTTGACTAGTATTTTTGAGCATTTACAGGCCCACAGATACTGCTGGTATGAATTATTACAGTGTTAAAATTTTTGTGGGTTTATGGTTATTAATTGATTGGCATTGTGTTTGTTGCATTACCACCTAGTCCTTTTATAAAAGAAATTCATTTTTTTTTCATTTGAACAAGTAGGACAGAAAAAAATCCTAGAAGATTTCCTAGCATTTATTCGAGTCCTCATACAAGAATATGCTCTACTAAGATTGGAATCATTGCTGACCACTGCATCAATTAGAACTAGTGCAGTACTTTATCCCCCTGATACCCATCAAAGGACATCTGAACACCATGGTGTGTTTGAACATTGTTGCTGACCAAGTTCATCCTTTAATGGCTACAAGTTTTCTTCACTTGGATGGACACATTCAGCATGATAATGCACCTGCTCACAAGACATGTATTGTCACCAAATGGTTCCAGGAACATACCAAATAGTTTTTCCTTGTTTTATTGGCCTGCATGGTCCCCAGATCTAAACCCTATGGAGAGTCTTTGGGATGAGGTGGTAAGGGTTGTTTGCAGTGAGACTATGCTGGTATCGAATTTGCAGCAACTTAATCATTTCCATATGATACAACATCCCTGCACAACGCATCCAGCTTGTAAGTTCCATGCTGAAACAAATTTGGGCTGTTCTGAAGGCCATAGGAGGTGCTGCACACTTCTTGGTAGCTGTACCTAATAAACTGGCAGCTCAGTGTATATTAACTGCTGATTACACTTGATAAAGTTTAAAAATATATTTGAGTCAGTGCAGTGAACATAACATATGCAGTGTTCATTCACTCTAAATAGTGTCAAGTAGTGACAATTTAGTTAATGTTTTCATTCTGCTGTATTATACACAGATTATCAATTGTTTGTGATTTCCAGTCTTCTGTCCTTTCCCACTTTAACAGAGTTATAATGCTTTGTAAACTCTTAAAGTAAAGATACAGATTTGTAATAAATAATTTATTCATAATTAAATTTTATTTAATTTGGTATATAATATGGCCTATTTCTATTGATTGGTTATTTTTTTAAAAAAAATTCTAAAGTTGACTTGTTTATCTGACTCGGCACAATTGGCTAAAAGCCTGAAATTTTCTCAAAGTATGGTACCAAGAAAAAAAATTACAAAACAAGAGAAATATTTACTTGAAACCAAAAAATAACATTTTCATTATTCAAAAATAGCCTTTCTATTCATGTGCATTGTAATCATTTCTATTAGTTTCTTTTAAATAAATTTTTATTTGTGTTGCCAGATGCACTTTTTTACTACATGACTCTAAAGAGTCCTATTAAAATAAAACCTATCTTTTTTGTTAAATACTTTATTTTCAGAAAATCCAGAATTAAATGCTGATTAATTTGGCATATTAAATACCACAATTCCTTTCATTAGTTATTTGGCAAAAACAGTTTTAAGGTAATTTTGTTTTGCTGAGCATGGGGAAAAAAATAGCGTGACCTCTGGATGAAAATCAGTTTTTCGTGCTGGACACTGGAAGGGTTAATGACCCACTGGAATTTTCCAGTAGTTTGTATTCAAAAATACTTAGGTGACTCTTTGCTTTTTAAATCTGCAATTCAACATTTTTATTTTAAGATTTCACTTCTTCTGAAGGATACAAGTTGCATATGGAATGGTGAAATTTGGAAACTTACTATAAAGTGCATTTTGAAAGGGTTGAAAGTGTTCAACAGGTAACCTGTTGCAAAGATTATTCATATGATTCCAGCTGAAAATTGAAGTGTCTATAAAATAAGCTTCAAAACTTGGGTTAAGACTTGCTAATTGAAAAAAAAAGTACGTAAGTATTTCTTATTAAATACTGTAATGAGAACTAAATCATTGTAAAAGTGCATTTTTTGTGTTAATTTTGTATTTTCATATTAATGCCTTTTCTGTAGTGTTGCCACCACCTCCACCATTACCAAATACAGACCTAAGTTCCTTGTCAGTTGAAGAATTGCAAGTGATGGAAGGACAAGAGAGAGAAAACTTAGAAGCTAGAATTCGATGCCTCCGAAACATTCAGACTTTACTAGATGCTGCAGTTATGCAAATGCAGCAGTATAGTTCTGTGATTGCATCTTTAAGGTAAATGCAAAGTGTTTACAATGATTATTGGAAACAGTGTCATATCCTGGGTAACAGAGCAAGGTTAATTTGTGATGAACAGTCTTTTGGTGCTCTATTATGAAGATTTAAAATTATTTGAAAACCAAATCAGTTGTAGCAAAGATGGTAAAAGATTAATTTTATTGGTCAGGGATGTATGAGTTAGGCAAAATGAAAAGAAATTGTGCTGACCTTACTGAAACCAAAATCACTTTTTAAGGTTAGTGATAATTGTACACCTGGAATAAATTAGAAGAAAGAGTCCATGAATAGCATGGCAGGTAGTTCACTCTTCTTTTACTACTACAAATTTATTTATTAACATAAAAACTAAATGGAACAGACTTTTATAATTTAATAGAAGAATGAGTCTCATCCTCAAAGGAATTTTGTACAAAAGGTGTCCTTGGAAATTTTGAAAAAACACACAAATATGAAATAATAAGCTGAAAAAAATTGGTTTTGCTGTGAGTGGCGGGGTTACTTGAACCCAGGTCTTAGAGTAACATGCCCAGTACTCTGAGATGTGGGTTTGAGTCCCACTCATGACAAAACCAATTTTTTTTCAGCTTATTATTTCATGTGTTCCATGTCTACAGGACATCTTCTGTGATACTTTACTACTGAAACACAAATATATTTTAACAGAGTAATTATTTAAAGTGAGGTATTACAGTACATTCCACAAAACACTTTCGATGCAGAAAATTTTCCCTTGGAGCCATTTCTTTCCATTAAAAAACTCATTTAAAGTATTAAGTTTTCAGACATAACAGCAGCTATCAGCCTTTCCCAACAACTAATATTTGACCATTTAGGACAAAACCATTTGACCCTACCTGGTCGAGTAATTAGCATGCCTGATGACTAAGACCAGCAGGGCATGTGCTTGTGTAAGTGTTTGTATGTTGTATAAGAAACCAGGACAAGCTTAATATAGCTTTTAGGTTATCTCCATCCTTTGTGTAGGGAAATACCTTCTTCCTTTTAAAGAAAGAAAAAAAATTGCATGCAAATTTGTTTTAATGAATAAGCAAAATAAATGCATTCTAGAGATTTAAATTCAAAGACAATAAAAGCCACTTGCCTTAAATCTTCCAAGGCTGTTAATAGCACTAAGACAACAAGTGAGATGTCAATATTTAAAAAAAGAAGGAAATTCCCATTTTGAATTATTTTCACCAAGCTTAAATAATATTCACCTTTTCCATTTCGTTCATATTTTATTAAGCTCTAACCAAAAGAACTTCCACTGATCTCATTGCCATTCCTTAGTCACAATATCTGGGAGCACTGCCACTTTACATTATTCTGTGTTTGAGCAATCACCTTATTTCAGCTTGAGAGATCTATCTGAACTGTTACCAACATATTTTTAGTTGAAGTGTCAAAATTCTGAAAATTAAAAGCTTATATCTGAGGTTTTGGGTGCAGTTATTAGAAGGTACTATTTTCTTTCCCCTGTGTACTCTTTTAAACCTATTTCATTATGTCAGGTTTATTTAATACATAATGATTAACCTAGTTACATTGACTTTTTTTTTAACAAACTGTAAACTTGTGTTCGTAGAATTGTGTAACATATGAAGTCATGTAATAGTAGAACTGGTGGAAAAAAAGGGATTACCATGATTAATCATGATTTTTGAATGTAAGTCCTTATGCATAAATATCTCTTCAATGAGACAATCTCGTTGAAGAGATATTTATGCATAAGGACTTACATAAAAAAATATTTGAAATTAACTCTTTTATCTCACAGTAGTGTATATATTAACTATATTTGTATTCAATCAAAACTATCCTACTTTCAAGATAAATTTACTCTTTTATATTAACCCTCTATTCTGTGTAATATAAAAATGTACAATCTCAAATATGGGTTATAAAAATGCAGGTTGTTAATAATGCTACAGAGAAGTTATACATCAAATGATGTAAAAAAAAAGTTTAACCTCCCTCAAAATCTTAGCTGTAGTCTCAGTGCAACTTGTAGGCACTTTGTCAAGATCCCCAAAGTGAAAATGTGTGGTGAAGTGCCATACTTTTCAAGATTTCACAATATTATAATGAAAAAAATTATTTAAAAAAGCCCTGTTTTAGGTGATTTTTTTTATTACATTATTCAGAAATAAATATCCTTTCAATCCAAATCCCCCCCCCCCTTTTTAAATATATAATGGGTGTTTGACTAGTCAATCACTACGTACTTTTTGATCAATTGTGACTTCATTTTATTGCATGTATATAACGTATCCTTGCCAAAATCTGTCCTTTTGTGAAAGAGTTAGATTAAAAAAAATTCATTGTACTATAAAGGTTGGACAGCACTGATGTAAAACATTACTTTCTTTATTTGTTAGGTTTACTAGAATAAGGCCTACTATTAAACCAACATGCATGTCCTTGTGTACAACAAAGAGCCAAAACATTATGACCACCTATCTAATATGATGTTGGTCCTCCACATGCTGCCGAAACAGCTCTTACATAGCGAGACATGGATGCTACAAGATTTCTAAAGTTGTTTTTTGGTATCTGGTATCAACACATTACCAGCAGATCTTAACTCTTGTAAAGTTACATGGTTGAGCTGCCGCAGATTGAATATGGTGTTTCCGTCATAAACCACAGATGCTCATTGGATTGATGTCTGGGGAATTTGGAGGCCAGGGCAATGCCTGGAAGTCTTCCTCATTTTCCATGAACCATTCTCGAACAATCTGGGCAATGTAGCATGGCGTATTATCCTACTGAAAGAAGGCACTACTAGAGGGGAATACTGTTGCCATGAAATGATGTACTGGTTTGCAATGATGTTTAGGTAGGTGGAGGTTTCCTGCATATGAATAACTGGACCCAGGGTTTCCCAGCAGAACATTACCCAAAGCACTACACTTCCTCCACCTGTTTTCATCCCACGGTGCATCCTGATGCCAACACTACTCTAGTTAAACGACGCACACCTACCTGGTCGTCCACCCATGGTGCAACGGGAAATGAGATTCACAGACTGGATGAGCTCCAATCATTCAAGGTCCAGTTTTGATGCATGCCCATTGTAGGTGCTTTTGACGGTGAACCAAGGTTAGCATGGGCACTCGGAGCAGCTATGCAGCCCCATTTTCAGCAGAGTTCGATTTACGGTGTGTTGTGACACATTACTCCTGTCACCAGCATTCAAATTATGGGCGAATTGTGCCACAGTATCTCTGTTGGCTTGTACCATAAGGGATAGCCTTCACTCACCTCTAGCATTGATGAGCTGTGGTCAACCCACACCTTGCTGGTGGATCGTGGTTTTTCCCTCCTCGAACCGCTTTTTGTAGGTACTAACCACGGCTGACCATGATGCCTTGCCATCTCAGAAATTTTTTGACCCAGTCATCTGGCCATTGCAGTTTGGCCTTTATCAAACTCTCTTAAGTTTGCTGCTTTTCCCATCTGAAGAACATGAATAACACTGATTAACAGAGCTCAGTATCGGGTATTGTTTATACCGTTACATGACCTTCAAATGTGCTGTCGTTTACCTGCA
This sequence comes from Ryuthela nishihirai, assembly GCA_038380435.1. Taxonomy (NCBI): domain Eukaryota; kingdom Metazoa; phylum Arthropoda; class Arachnida; order Araneae; family Heptathelidae; genus Ryuthela; species Ryuthela nishihirai. Next base: position 42,303,520 of record JAWZYU010000001.1, on the reverse strand, counting down.
ATTGTTTTGATTTGCATAAAGACGTGCTGGTCATAATGTTTTGGCTTACTGGTTTCACAAATTATCGGGTTTTATCTTTTATGATAATGCATAAAAGATCTGCTTTTATGAGTGTGCCAGCTACCATCCCCAACTACAAACAAGAACTGCTAAAAATTTTCTTGAACTTTTCCACAGTGTTGTGTATATTCAAATAGCACTTCGGTGCCTAAGAATAAACTAAATTGCAAAATCAATAACAAACCATGATAGTCAACTACTTAACCCAGTGCACTGTTTTAGATTGACCTATCTTGGTACAACAAACTTTCATAGTCATGAATTTATCTTTTTGGACATTGAAGTTGTGCTTATTAAACTTTTTTTTAAGTCAAACCTTGGCAATTTTGTTTTTTGCAGGAATCACAAGGAGAAAATTGCACATTCTTGACTCTGCATTTGTTATGTATTTCTTAATGAAACACTGCATCCTTCGATTGGATGACTAACTTATGTGCAAGTTTTGTGATCATTTTAACTATTTGCCTAATTTTATTTATTGTATTACCTTTAATTTTTTGAATGTTTAACTTTCATTATATGATGGCCAAGTATCTTACACTAGGACATCTTTTATCTAATGATTTGTTTTTAGTACCAGTTTTTAAAATTTCTTGGTGTATTTTAATTGCATCTTTTTATCAATTATTTTATGTTGTCTTCATCAACCTACCCTCATATTTAGAATTGTGGATTTTTGCTTTGTGCATAGATTCTGTACACAGACTATCTTTTATAGATATGTTCTATTTTGTTGGGTTCAATTTTGATGCCTTTCTATTTTTAATTCTAGTTTTAGTGATATTTATCTTTCTTTTTTTACAACTTATTTGACTCAATATAGGTTTTGTTGTTCACTATAAATATTGCAACAAAAAATTATCTGTCTCAGAATGAACCTGCATTTTCTTCAATGTAATATTGCAGTTGAGTTTGTAGCTAATATTTTTTGAACGTTCTTAACTTGAACACCACCTCTCGAACTTTTCACTCATGTGATGCAGTATCTATGTACGTCTGTTTTTAACATAAGTATTATTAATCTGCTCATAGTAGAGAGCTATTTTTAAGTGTTTTATGAGTTTTATTAAATATTATATTTGCATCAGTACTTTCTAAAATTCTGATCATTCCAATCAGTTTAATTTATAGTTTGTTATTAAGAGTAGTGTTTAATTGATAAGATGTGTTAAAAAAAATCAGCATTATGCAGTAACTCTGAAACATTAATATTAACCTTTCTAGATTGATGCAAATGTGTGAAGGAAATATGTTTAAGAACTGCTGTAATCTTGAGTATCAGTAATTGATTTCTATGTAATGTTTATTTTTAGCATTATAATGAAATTTTTGAATAACCCTCTTTTAGATCTGCACCATCTTCTATACCCAAAAGTACAACACAGGCAACACAAACAAATTCAAACGCATCTCCAGTTACAAATGAAAGTGCACATTTTTCTAAAGAAGGTAAAGTAATGCTTTTGGTGGTTACATAAAATTCTATCTTGAATTTGTTGTCTAGTTTAATTTTCATGCTGATGTATACAACTTTGTGTTTGTAAGTGAATTATTAAAGATTTTGGTTTGATTTAAAAAAAAAAGTATAGTATGTGCAATGATCATTAATTTCGTTTGCCTATGACTTTTAGACTGTTTGATCTGACAAAATTAGGACTATAAGCTCTTATCATTCATTGGGGTGGGATTGGCTCAGTTGGTAGCACTCCCTGCTCATAATCTGCAGTTCTTAGGTTGGAGTCCCACCTGGAAGAGTGTTGAGATTTATCTCCGCAAAACTCCCCATCCTGCTCTCAGTCAATAGAGGATACCAGTGGGCATGGAGAGACTGCCATCCATCCAACAGGACATTAAGTCATGGTGCAGTGTGCGGGAGAGTCATACCCTGTGCATGTTAAAGAACATGCTCATTTACCCTGTGCATGTTAGAACATGCTCATTTAGCCTCCCAACAGCTGTCCTTTAGGTCCCTTCCCCTCAACCTTCTCTGAGCCCTTGCAGTTCATGTGCCCTATTTGGCCCATTGTGTGCAAAAATGTGTCACTCAGAGGTAAATCAACCCAACTCTATCTGTTCAGTAAAGAAAATGTGGCTGCTGTCTGGAAAATTCCATTCAGCAATAGTCAATATTGATTTTTCATTGTATAACTTAAGTATAAACTAACTCTCAGTGGAGTTTTGTTTTACAAACAGCTCATTATACACTGCTCAGCATGTAAATTGCACCACCCAGTGGAAATGTGGAAATGATTGTTTCCAGGACAAATGCTGAATCACAACCAAATTCTTAGGTCTTGTAGTTGTCTGGAGTAAGCTACAAAAGAGTGTTGGTGGTAGATAATGAGGATGGAGTGTTGAAGATACCCACCCCCTTTTCAAACTATATCAGCAGCTTGATGTGTTTAAGCATGATTAGATTGTTGAGCTGTATGAAGTTGGTCTTCACACAGGTGAGTGCTGTCAGATACACAACAGCATAGGTGGATGGCAGATTTGTCTGCAGGTGCTAGCTGACCAAATCACAACCATAGCTACCATTTGATCAACTAGAATTGCTGCCATGGAAGTTCTCATCACAACCAGGATATTACCAGGAGACTGAAAGATGCAGGGCTGATGGTCTGACATCCATTGCATAGACTGCATGCCACCGTCAGTCGTACATTGACTGGGTTAGTTTAGAACTACCTGGATTGAGGAATCAGCAATGAGTTTTGGTTCTGTCTGGGTGCTGATGACTTGTATCCCACATAGATGAAGACAGTTTTTCCCCTAAATCTTTTTTCGATGTTAAGAAAGATGTCATACCTTTCAATTGAAACTCTGAGAGATTTATTAAGTAATTAAATGAGTATATTCATATTTTGCCATCTACTTGAGAAATGCTGTTTGGAAGTGGAGAGTTAAACCTCCAAATGACACATAATAGTTATGAACTATTCTACCTGCTTACATATTCATTAATCCTTCCAGGATCCTGCCTGAAAAATTTGTTTATCCAGAGACCCAGCTATTTTTTTCACTTGATCAGCCAAAAAAAATTAACTTTATAAATTTTTTACCAAATTAAATAGTATTTAATTCCGAATTTTATGAAAATAAAAAATTTAGACAAATTTATAAACATATTGATTTTAATGACTTTTTTATGTGATACAGCAAAAAAAAAGGATTGGACTATGCAATTAAGGCTTAATTTTGTGAAACCTGATGAATAAAAATAGTTAAATTTTATATTAACCCTTCCAGTGTCCAGGCTGAAAAACAGGTTTCCATCCAGAGGCCAAGCTATTTTCTCACTATGCTCAGCTAAAAAAACTAACTTCAGAACTTTTTTTGCCAAATAACTAATGAAAGGAATTATGGCATGTTGTATACCAAATTAATCAGCATTTAATTCTGCATTTTCTGAAAATATAATATCTAACAAAAAAATGTTTTATTTTAAAGGACTTTTTTTAGAATCGTGCAGTAAAAAAATGAATCTGGCAATGCAAATAAAAATTTATTTAAAGAAAACTAATAGATAGAAATGATTACAATGCACATGAATAGAATGGCTATATATTTCTGAATAGCAAAAAATATATTATTTTGGTTTTAAGTAAATATTTTTCTCGTTTTGTAATTTTTTTACTTGGTACCATACTTTGAGAAAATTCCAGGTGTTTAGCCAATTGTGCTGAGTCAGATAAACAAGTCAACTTTAGAATAAAAAAAAAAAACCATCAACAGAAGTAGGTCTTGTTATATATCAAATTAAACAGAATTTAATTACTAATTTTATAAAAATAAATAATATAAATTTCCAAGCATATTGATTTTAATAACCCTTTTTTAATATGATATAAAATTAAAGCTGTTTAATTCTCTATGACACTGTTAAAGGTTTTTAAGCACTTCAACAGATGGACTATGCTATCAAGTATCAATAATTGTTAAGGAGAGATTTACATACCATGCCTTAGAGGATGGGTAGTAACAGGAACTTCTTAGGATGCTTTCGGTGAGAAATTTAAAATTCGATGCTCTTGCCGGTAAGTGATGTCTCAGTGGAGATTAAAATCAGGATGACAGCTGCCAATGGTCTACCCACATTGGTGAATGAAAGCTTTAATTTTAAATACTGCACTGTGTACCTCTGCTCTAATTTTTGTCATGTAATTTTGTCAATGGTGAAAAAAAAGATTGCACTATAACAATTAAGGCTTTACTTTGGAAAACCCAATGAATAAAAATAGTTAAATTATATATTTATCGAAAGGAAATTTTCTTCCGAATAATATAATATTCAACCTGAAATATGATTTTAATTTCTTTTAATGATTCTTTTTAGTATTGTATATTTTAAACACGGCCAGTGTTATACATATTCCCGAAATTGCCCTCCCAAATGATGACCGATTTCCGTAGCAAGGAAGTATATTTTATTTCCGTATCCAAAACATTCAGTTTCAGAAAACGGTACAAGTTCAAAGTTTTTTTTATTAAAATAGCAAGAAATAATAAAAGGAAAATTACATATAACCTAATGGGATATTAAATAAAATATCTGCAACAACTTTTAAGCCGGCTTCCGATCTAGCATAACTTGGAAAGATCGATAAATCAGCCGATTGAAGATCGCTAACTAATGGAAGTAAATATACAGAAATGAATTTGGTTAGATATCCAAGACCTTATTTATTTTCAGAAAATGATACTATATCAAAGTTTTACTGGAAAAGTAATAAATAATAAAATAAAAATTAACATATAGCCTAATGCGATGTTAAAATATCCACAGCAACAAGTTGTAGGCCGACCATATGATGTAGCATAACTATGAAAAAATCAATACTTATTGATTGACCAAAAAAAAAACTTTAATTTCCGAAAATAAATCTACTGAAATGAGAACTAAGGTTTAAATATAAAAAAATAAATACTAACTTTACAAAGGGTATCCAATATGCTGGACCAAAACTGTAAACAACAATTATAAGCACACACAACAGAGATTGCATGTGTCAGCCATCTGTGTCTTGTTTGCCTCAGTGAAGCATAACTAATTAAATGCAGCTGCAATCAGAATTTCTAAGGATGTGTTTACTTCCAGTTTCGATTTTGAAGGTGGTATTTTCCCAGCATTCTATGCATCAAACATGATGCATAGAATGCTGGTAAAAATGATAAAAATAACTTGGAAATACTGAAATAGGTTTATGACAGAAAAGAGTGTGAAACGGAAAGAATGGTGGTATGTATTTTGAAATTACTTCCAAAATCTGTCATTTTTAAAAATAGCAGTTTTTTTTGTTAATTTTTAGGAGTTTTTCGAAAATTTAAGGAAATATTTGTTGATAATAGTTCAAATCAAACTTGTAAACTTAAATCAGAATGTTGCTTCAGCAAATAGGAATGTTAACAAGCAAATCGGTAATACCATTTAGTGCTTCTAAGAAATGGCAATCAGATGGTTTTATAAAATTATTTACATTGTAGTTTAATAAAATATGCAACAAATTAAAAAAATATTATTTTTGAAGCCTGAATTATATATTTTTATAAGACGTATATGTAAAAAAAATTACAACTGCAATTTTTATTTTTAAAAGATCGATTTTTTTTTTGTTGTACTAAAAACGTATACATACATCTTAGGCACCTAAATTCAGATTCTCTGAATGTATACAGACGATGTGGACACTGGAAGGGTTAATCAAAAGGAAATTTCTTCTGAATGCTATATTTACCTAAAACATGTTTTTTGTTTCTTTTAATGATACTCTTTAGTGTGGTATATTTTAAAACATGAGCCAGTTTTATACAAAGGTGGCTTTGAATAGCTTGCACATTAATGGGATTTTCTGTGCTCTTTATGAAATGGAGGAACACTTATTGGCTGGTTTTTTTGCTTAACGTTATTCCAAAGCAAAAGTTTTATCAGAGTGGCACAGCAAAGATAACGGCCATCTCACTTGAGGACTGATTTGTGTGCCACAGAAGTCCTTTTTGCTTTTGTATCCAAGTTCATTTTTAGAAAACGATGAGAGATCAAAGTTTTTTTCATTGGAAAACAAAAAAGTATCAGAAGAAAAAATAACATCCCAATGTATGATGTTAAATAAAATATTCACAGTAACAAGTTGTAAGCTGGCCATCCGATGTAGCATAACTATGAAAAATTGATAACTATCTGCCGACAGATCAATAATTCACAGAAGTGAAATAAATCCACAAAAATGAAAATTAAGGTTTAATTATAAAAAGAAACACAATACTATTAACTTTATGAAGAGAGTGTATATCCTACCTGAGTTAAATAATCCATGTAAACAATTTGTTATGCAGTCACTTAGCAGATGGCCCACTGTCACACATGTATTGTGTGAGCGAGCAGTATGAACACCTGCTACTTCCTCCTACCAGACTCTTTGGGGCGGGGGTGGCTCAGTCGGTAGCGCGCCAGGCTCGTAATCTGTACTTCCCAGGTTCGAGTCCCAGCTGGGTCAGCATTGAGATTTATCTCCGCAAAATTCCCTGCCCTGCCCTGCCCATGGTCAGTAGGGGACACCGATGGGCTTGGAAAGGCTGCCGTCCGTCAGATGGAACGTTAAGCCGTGGCCCCGTGTGCAGGAGAGCCACACCCTGTGCACGTTAAAGAACACACTGAATAGCCTTGACGGGAGGCTACCATCTGTCTCGCAACAGCTGTTCCAGTGAGTCCCCTCCCCAACCTTCTCTGAGCCTTCGGGGTCCATGTGACCTGGCCGTTTAGCCCATGGTGTGCAAAAAAGTGCCGCTCAGAGATAAAACAACCGAAAAGAGTGGAAAATGGAGGGAAAAAACAGACTAGCAGTTACTTCCAAAATCCATCATTTTTGAAACTAGCAGTTTTTTGTTAATTTTCAGAAGTTTTTTAAGACTTTAAAGGAAAAATTTCTTAACAGTTCGAATGAAACTCGTGAGCTTAAATCATGTGATTGTTTCATCATATAGTAATGGTAACAAACAAATAGACAATACTGTACAGCGCTTCTAAGAAATGGTAGTTATATGGCTTTAACAAATTATTTATGTTGTAGTTCAATAAAATATGCATCAAATGAAAAAATAATAGTTTTCATACTGATATTTACATTTTTTTAAATCGAAGTTTTTGTTATACTAAAAACAAACTCAGATGTCTTGGACTTCTCATTTCGGATTCTATCAACATCTATGATCATCGGGGACCTTGGAAGGGTTTAATAGAGGAAATCTTGATTGTGTGTGCACCTAGCGGTTGCAGGCACTTTATTTTAATGGAAAAGTATACAGATTTAAATGTATTATGTGGGGTTGTGTTTTACACATTGCCCAATATGGATTATTTCCTTAAATGGATGATGATCCGCAAAAATTCCAGGATGTCTCCTTAGGGGAAGACATTTTTAAAATGAAGTCTAATGATGGACACCACTCAGAGTATATGAAAAAGACAATAATAATATTTATTGAGAAATAAGGTATCTAGCTGTTTCTGCTTGTACTTTTAAACTATCAATAACAAATCATTACCTTGGAACTTAAGAAAGAAGGAACTTAAACAACTAAATGAACTATGAATGAATTTAAATTTAAATCTAAAATTAAAGATAGCAACTCTACAATCAAAGAATGGATAAGCTTACCGTATTTATATATCTCCTTAGTTCGCCCAACAGCTGTGTCATGAGGCTGGGGGCAGGCGATGCTTCAACTCTAGGTAGGGGGTCATCTCCTCATGGCACCCTTTTGCCGAGGACGAGGAAAACATCTACATCACACTGTGGCTAATGTGGAGATGGAACCTCAATCGACCGTCACATAGGCAGTTGGATAATTGGTTGCCAAAGAGAGGCGGCTGCATCATCTTGGTTCTGTTGAAAGGGGGAGTGTGTCCTTTACTGGTCAGATGATTGAAAGCATAATTCCAGTCTCTCTGCTTCGAAGTGAATGCATCAAAGTTCTCATTAAATTGGCCTAATTCACTACAAATGAAATTCCAACCGTTTCCAATATTCTAATTCCTATTCCCAATCTGCCCATTGCAGACCAGATCTCTGGCCGCCTGTGCTTCACTCACTTCATCGCTTTTAAGAGTCTAACTGCTACTATTCGCTCCCTCTAAAATCTTGGGTCCAACTAAAATTCTGCTATACCTCACTAGCTATTTCCCACATTTCTTTCCACTGTTTTTCACGAATAGGTGGAATGTTCAAAAAAACGAGTCATAAATTTCACCCAGGATGTCTGTCTCTGTGCTAGATGATAACATTGCCGCCTGGGAGAAGCGAATTTCTCATTGGTTAGTATAAACATTGGATGATGATGTCCTGTCTAAATCCGAAGTTGTTATGGGGATGATTTCCCGAATATGGCTTCCCGTGTGTGGTCGCATTTAAGCTGTCGGCATTCATTCACACCCACCAACAATTCAGTGTCTGACCTTACACTGTAAGGGAATAAATCTGGGTTCTGCCTGTCGTCTATCCATGGGGCGCTTGTCAGAGTGTTGTTTTATCGGAAAGGGATTCCTGGATGTGACAAATGGGCACTTGTCACAATGTGTATGTGTGCTTCTGTCTGCAGCTGCGAAACAGGACATCATCATTCAATGTCCTCCTGCGAATTTCCCTCCTAAAGTGTAAGTAACTTGGCATCTGTTCATGTGTTCCCTCTGTGTTGGAAAAATTCTCAATTAAGTGAGAAATTAAGAAAAAGATCGTTATGCCTGATGTAAAATCAGCACATAACAATTGGCAGCTGAGGGGTGGGGGTGTTTCAGATGGTAGCACACCAGGCTCGTAATCTGCAGTTCCCAGGTTCAAGTTCCAGTTGGGCCAGCATTGAGATTTATATCCGCAAAACTCCCTGCCTTACCCACAGTCAGTAGCGAACACTGATGGGCTTTGAAAGGCTGCTGTCTGTCTTATGGGATGTTAAGCTGTGGCCCCATGTGCGAGATCCATACCCTGTGCATGTTAAAGAACTCGCTGTATAGCCTTGATGGGAGGCTACCATCTGTCTCCGAACAGCTGTTCCAGTCGGTTCCCTCCCCCAAACTTCTCTGAACCTTCAGGGTCTTTGTGACCTGGCCATTTAGCCCAGGATGTACGAAAAAAGTGCCGCTCAGAGGTAAAACAACCCAACCCAAATTGGCAGCTGGCAGCCTAGTGGTCAGAGCTGGTCACATGTTATCAGCAGGTTGTGGGTTCTTATCCTACCTAGTTCAAGACTGTTTTTCTTCTAAATTTTTTGTTAAAAGGATTTCAGATATTTCAGATAAAAACTAGGTTGGAGGAAATTGCCAACAGATGGCAACACAACTTAAGAGGGTTGGTTTATTTTACCTCTGAGTGGCACTGTTTTGCACACAACAGGCTAAATGGTCAAGTCACAGAACCCCAAAGGTTGGAGGAGGGGACCCACTGGACAGCTGTTATGAGACAGATGGTAGCCTCCCACCAAGACCATCCAGTGTGTTCTTTAACCCTTCCATTGTCCACGTCATCTGTATATGTTTGGAGAATCTGAATTGAGAGGCCAAGGACGTATGTATCAGTTTTTACTACACCAAAAAAAATCATTTTTTTTTTAAATAAAAATTGCAGTTGTAATTTTATATGTTGTATATACCTTATAAAAAAATAAATAGTTCAGGCTTCACAATTAATAATTTGTTTTTTAATTTGATGCATATTTTATTAAACTCATCATCATCATCATCCTCAAGCAGCCATGGGCTACGAAGGTCCAACCAGACCGTGCAATTTAGTTCTCCAAGCAAGTCTATCCTGAGCTACATCTACGGCATCTGGCCACTGCACACCACACACTGCTTTTTTTGGACACTAACAGTACTCTTTTAGGAAAAAAGGAGCAGAAGAGGCAGAATTATCAAGTGCCTTATCACTTGAGCTTATTTTGGAAAGAAAGAACTGCAGGAATGTCCTAAATCAATATCCTACTAGTCCTAATGGAAAGCATTACAGAGAACTTAATAAACGTGTAAAAGATCAGTTAGCTGCTGATAAGAATCTTTGGCTTGATGGTTTGGCTGACAAAGCCGAGGAAGTAGTTAGACAGCACAACAGCAGAGAGCTGTACCAGATAGTTAATGTTTTGTGTGGTAGAAAACGGACAGGTATACAGGGATTGAAGGATAAACAAGGTAAGGTTATAGAAGGGGAGGATTCTGTCATGGCAGGTGGGCTGAGCATTTCAGTGATATTCATAACAATGCGGTTAGTTCTATTCCCATTGTTTGCAATGATGATAGATGCATTGGTGGCTTTAATGTTGACCCTATAATACAGTCTGAAGTTATTTTGGCTGTTTCTAAACTTAAACTTCATAAATCCCCAGGGGTAGATGAAATTACTACAGAAATGCTTAGAGCTGGGAATGCTTTTGTTACCACTTGGATGACTGAAATTTTGAATATCTAGCATGGTTCCTAAGGATTTTACCAAAGCTAATATTCCTATTTTTTAAAAAGGTGATCGCAGTTCTTGTGATAACTATAGGGGTATCAGCCTACTCGCTGTTCCAGGGAAAGTTATTTGCATGATTGTGCTTAATAGAACTAAGAATCTGGTCGGCAGGCAATTGCGTAATGAGCAGTGTGGATTCAGAATTGATAGGGGATGTGTATAACACATATTTTCACTCAGGCAGATGTTTAGAGTTTCAAAAACCTTTGGTTTTGCTAGCTTTGTTGATTTCAAAAAGGCTTTCGACTCTGTTGATCGTCATAATATGTGGTTGATTGTGAAATCATATGGTATACCAGACAAGTTAGTTAACATAATGAAAGCTCTCTATAATAACACTGAGTCGTGTGTGAGAGTTGGTAAGGCTTGTAGCAATTGGTTTAGCATTACTTCTGGTGTTCGACAAGGGTGCATTTTGTCTCCTTTTCTCTTTAGCTTGGTTATTGATTATGTTATGCGAAATTCACTTCAAGGGAAAGATTTTGGCCTTAAATGGACTGGAGTTACAAAAATTTCTGATTTAAATTATGCTGATGATTTAGCCCTTTTGGCAAATGATGTTGATGAGATGAACTCTTTCATTCAAGCTGTTGATGAAACTGGTTGTAGAGTAGGTTTGGTTATATACAGACAGAAAACTAAAGTGATGAAAATTGGTCAGGCAGGTTGTGATTCAGTTCTTCTTAATGGTTGCAGTCTTGAGCAGGTGTCACAGTTTAATTTTCTTGGGACCTATGTAACAGATAATGGTGATGTGTGGCATGAGATTAACAGATGAATAGGGATTGCTGCCGGGACTTTTAAGAATCTAGGTAGAGTTTGGAGAAATAGTTGTATACACCTAAAGACTAAAATTAGACTGTATAATAGTTTGGTTCTTTCTAGGGTTAGTTATGGTAGTGAAACTTGGACACTTTGTAAACAAGATAACAGGAAACTAGATGTTTTTGATTCCAGATGCTTACGCAGTATCTTGGGCATTAGGTGGTTCAACTTTGTAACTAATGATGAGGTTAGGCAACGGAGTTTGCAACCTCCTTTAAGCAGCATATTGTGCAGAGAGAGACTCCGTTGGTTTGGCCATGTTGCCCGTATGAATAATTATAAATTGGTGAATAGGGTTATGAACAGTGTGCCTAAAGGCCTCAGAAAGATGGGGAGACCTAGGATGCGGTGGGCAGACAATGTCAAACAGGACCTTGTTAGAATTGGTGAGCAGTGGCGAGATGCAGTAGATGTAGCTCAGGATAGGCTTGTTTGGAGAACTAAATTGCACGGTCTGGTTGGACCTCCGTTGCCCATGGCCGCTTGAGGATGATAATGATGATGATTTTCATTTATTTGTTACTTTTTTTTTTAATTGTAAAGTTGACTTGTTTATGTGACTCAGCACAGTTGGCTAAAAACCTAGAATTTTCTCAAAGTATGGTACTGAGAAAAAATTTCAAAACGAGAAGAATGTTTATTTAAAACCGAAAAAATGTTTTTTGTTATTCAGAAATATATGGTCATTCTATTCATGTGCATTGTAATCATTTCTGTCTATTAGTTTTTTTTTAAACAAATTTTTATTTGTGTTGCCAGAGGGGCGGGGGGTGGCTCCGTCGATAGCGCTTCAGGCTCATAATCTGCAGTTCCAAGGTTCAAGTCCCAGCTGGGCCAGCATTGAGATTTATCTCCGCAAAAGTTTCCACACTGTCCACGGTCAGTAGGGGACACCGATGGGCTTGTAAAGGCCGCCGTCCGTCAGATGGGATGTTAAGCCGTTGCCCCCATGTGCGGAAGAGCCATACCCTGTGCACATTAAAGAACACGCTGGATGGCCTTGACGGGAGGCTACCATCTGTCTCCCAACAGCTGTTCCATTGGGTCCCCTCTTCCAGAAAGATGGATATAATTTTAATAAGAAAGTCAACTTGTCAGAGTTGTCAGCCAGCTAGTGGGATAATGTTCTGGATATAGAACAGCTGCTATAGAAAAGCCATAATCTGAACTGTGCTAGTGGCAGTTTGAAGAAGTAAAATTTTTTTTTTTACTTTTTGAAGCATCATGTTTATGAATAAATTGAAAAAAAATTAGGTTTTTTAGAGCTCTGTAATATTTAATTATACACGATTAAAGCTGTTACATTAAAGCTATCTACATTTTTGTGAATTTCAAATTAGGAGAAGTGCATTGGGTTAACAAAATTCTGAATATAATATAACTATTCAGTGACTATTTACTCAATCAAGATGTTAAGTTATTCCTAAATACTATGATATATCCTTTGATAGTTTAGCTCAAAGGACACCTAGATGGGATAAAAAGATAGTCTATTTACCAGAATTCTTGAAGGCTGGTACAGCTGCACTGGAGAATGGATGAGGTGTTATTTGCACCGTGTTGGAGGTGTGCACTATGCCGTACCAATCGCCAATTCCAGGCAACCAGTCCTTAAAAACATGTTTTGATGTTGCACATAGTTATCTTGGCATCACTCCTTGTTGGTATATGGTTAGGTGATGCCATCCGATTCTCCACTATACAGGATAGTACTACATGTAATGGAAGGCACCACATGTCACTCTCGTGTGCTGATCGATGTAAAAGGAAAACTGACATTGAGTAGCAGAGAAGGAACCTTTCGAAAAGATATGTATTACACAATAATTGTCTAATTCTGTCTGTACATTCAATTCAAGAAAATGGAAACTTTTTAAATTTTGAGCTGTGCCAAGGAATTATTGCCAATAGGAATTGGTAGCGATAAATTCGGAATATATACTGTAACTCTGTAATTGAATTAAGCTGAGAGTCTATCATTTTCAAAGGTGTGTTCTGAGCTTTGTTTTTTATTATATTAAAAAAAATGATTATCACTACCATGAAATCAATTAGTTGGGACTAATGTCCATGTTCCAAGATCTCATGGGTACAAGTATGGTTGAGAGAGGGGACCCACTGGACAGCTTTTGGGAGAAGGGTGTCGTCCTCCCATCAAGGTCATCCAGTGTGTTCTTTAACGTGTGTGGGGTGTGGCTCTCCCACACACGGGGCCAAGGCTTAACATCCAATCTGACAGATAGTGGCCTTTCAAGCTCAACAGTGACCCTTGTTCACTGTGGGGAGTTGGCAGAGAAAAATCTCTATACTTGCACAACTGGAACCTGAACCTGAGAATTGCAGGTTACAAGCCTGACACACTACCAACTGAACCTTCCCTACCCCTATAAAAAAAAAGTTGAGAAAATAAAAGAGGTTAAAGAACAAAAATAGAGAGTAAGAGAAGAATGTAATAAAAAAATAGGTAAAGAGACTGAATAGAGTAATAAGATTAAAAAAAAGGAGAAAAATAAAATTGATGTTTGGTTAGAGAATGAAGGAATAAGAAAATTGATAAAATGAGAATAGAGAAGAAAAAAATTAGAGGTGAACAGAAATTTAAAATGCATAATCAGAAGTACATATAGTAATTTAATAATGTATTACATATATCAATTGAAAGTCTAAATTTAGTTGACATGTACAGAATAATAGAGTAAGATAATATGTTAAAGGGGAAAATAAAGAGAAATGAAGAAGTGTACGAAATAAAGAACAAAGAAAAATCTTATACAAAAGTACATATAGTGATTAGCAGGTACAGAATAAAAGAGTAAAATAATGCATAGGATGAGAAAAGAAATAAAATGAATGGAGAAGAGACAGAAGAGAACAGAAATTTAAAACATTTACATGTACAGAATAAAAGAATAAGATAATGATTTGAGGAGAAAAAGAAAAAACACGAGAGGGAACAGAAATTCAAGCATTTATGCAGAAGTGTGAAAGTGCAGGGTAGAGACTTTAACAGTCAATTTCAGGGTCAGAGACAAACGTATGTCGTTGGAAATGGCTATCGGGCACTGGCCAAAGCTGTCTGAAGGGATTTGCACTGGCAAGCTAGCAGAGTGTGTGGCGGGAGGTAAGCAGAAAGAGGAGTCAGTAGGAATTGCACCGAGAGGCAGAGAGAAAGGGAGGGGGGAACCTGTTGCCGGTATGAAGGTTGGGGTTCGAATCTGTTGAGGGAAAGAAGGGAACATACATAATGAAATAAAGATTCAAATTAAAATAACATTGACAACAGTTAAAAAAAAAACGTTATGTACTAAAAGTAAACAATTATGTACATTAACATTATGTACTAAAAACATTATGTAGTAAACATTATGTACTAAAAGTAACAAATGTAAAAAAAAAACATTATGTACTAAAATTATTTTAGTCAAACAGAAACATATATACTGACCCTGCACAGATTTATATTCCCATTCACCAAGAGATATTTTTGTTATGTTAACTTTTTTTTTTGTTAACAAAAATATATCTTGATGTTTAATTATTTTAGTGAAGTTTTTTTTTTAATGTAATGGACAGCACAAACACAAAAAAAATTCGCAGACATTAACATAGACATAGAAATGTGCTATATTTTTGAAATAATTTTTACTTTTTTTTATATTTTTTTCTGGTTTTTATATATTAAGAGAGATAGGAAGAGAGTTCGGAGTCTTGGTCAGAAATCCCGACCTACCTTCGAAATGCCTTACTCCTTGTTGGTGAGGTTCTTCTTTGCAAAAGTCTGTTCTTCACTTTATAATATTGGACTATATTTATCCTATTACTTTAGGAAAACGTTCTTAATGGCTGCTAGCTGATTACTGCAAACCTTTAACAAATATTCCACTATCCATTTAAGTGAATGAGATCAGCCTTTTGTCATTGACTCATGTCACAAATGGCTAAAAAGCCTTGTGCAATTACTGGTATACAAATTTATTAATACTCCATTGCACTTTCCTCAAGATTTATGCACTTTAAAATATCCAGATAAAACTTTAAACCATCTGAAAAACTCTCCAACATAACTTTAAAACTAGTAAAATTCATGGCCCTATCTGCTCTTTGTAATTGGAGTTCTGTCCTGCTCTGTGATGGTGATAGGAGCAATGCGTTTCGCTGTTTACCTATGTGGCTTAGTCAGGCTCGTGATAACTGAATGAAGTTTCCTCACTGTATATGTGTGTTATCACTGACGTCATTAGTTACATATTCATGTGTAGTGTTGTGTGCATTGGTCTGCTGAAGTAGGAGATTGCATGCAGACCGAAGGGGAGGAATCTCTGTGTTGCATATTCTATTAAGATGGATGTGTATCAATAGTTTTTCGGCATAAAGAAACCGAAATTTTGATTGTGGTGCTGCTAATGGTTTAAAATTAATATTATCCATTTTAATGTTATTTCCTAGTATAGTTTATGTTAGTGCTATGTTGGTTTTTTGATTTTCAATGTCTTTTTGATGCTCTTGCATCCTATTATCATACTGCCTATATGTCTTTCCTATATATTTATTTTTTCCCTGTAATATTTTTGTGGGGTCTGGGATATTAATCTCATAGACCCCATCTGTGGGTGGTTTTTATCTGTCATTGATAGTTATATTTTTATTGTATTTGTTATTGTTGTTGGGAGAGTGATATTGTATTGCTTAAGGATATTTTCCATTGTACCAGAAATTTTTTTAATATACAGAAAACTGAGCATATTTTGGATTTGCATTATCCTAATTAAGGGTTGGTTGAGTTTCTTTTATTACGATATATTTTGCATTTCTTTCCCATCTATGTAATTTTTTTGTGAATAACCATCATCTATTGCTGTTCTTGTTATATATTCTATTTCTTGCTGAAAAGTTATTTGTCCAAACATTATCAGCACGCATGTATGTAATGAGGTAATATACTTGCATTCTTGTATTTAAATGGGTGAAAGGAATGTGCAGGGTATATAGTTGGATACATGTGTTTTCTTATATATTTCTTATCTATTCTGTATATGAGCTCTGTAATGTCTCAAAATTTAATATTTTCAAAAGAATTGAAATTTTTATGGTATTAATGATTGAGTTTTCCTTTCATGGCAATGTATAGATTTTTTGTAAACCGAATTTTTACTATTGGGCACCATAAGGCTTAAAGAGTGAGGTTTTTAGTGACTAAAACAAATTTTGTTAACATAAAAAAATACATGATATAGGCTTTCTGCACCACAAAAATGTGAATAAACATATAGTCACCACGTTAGGAGATAGGCAGTTTAATTCATAATTAATTAATGGTTGCTCGGGTCTTTGCCCCATGTCTGCGATTAGGGGGCTGTTTGATATTGTCGGCATTCCCTCTCTCAATAAACATAGTTTCTTTAAACATCCCACTAACCATTTTCTCTCCATAGGTAGTTGGAATGTGAGGACTCTGCACAGAGCTTTTTCTCTTGATGTCCTCACACAAGAATTCCACCGTTATAATTTAGATATTCTCGGCTTGCAAGAGACCAGATGGACAGATAAAGGTCAGATTCTTAAAAATAATCTTAAATTTCTCTTTTCAGGGCGGGACGACAATAAGCATCACCAAGGCGTGGGTCTGCTTCTCAGCAGACACGCTAGTGATGCTCTTCTAGGATATGAGTGCATTAATGAAAGGTTTCTTACAGCAAAATTTCAGACAAGCATTAAAGACTTGAATGTTATCTGCTGTTATGCCCCCACTGAGGATGCCGATGAGGATGAGAAGGATAGGTTTTATGAACAACTTCAGGATATTTTGAATTCTGTCAAGAAAGGAGATATTACCCTTGTTCTTGGTGACTTCAATGTCAAAGTTGGTACTGACTCTGACCTTTGGGGAGGAGTAATAGGCCCTTTTGGTATTGGTAGCTGCAATGGCAATGGGCAATGTCTCCTACAGGTAAGTAAACTCAATGGATTCAGAGTAACTAACACTTATTACAAACACCGCGACATACATAAGTACACACGGGTTTCACCTGATGGGCTGCATAAGAATATGATTGATTACATATTAATTAACAGCAAATGGGCTAGTTCTGTTAGGAATACCAGGTCATATAGGGGAGCTGAAATTGGATCTGACCATTACCTTGTTAAAAGTGTGTTGCAACTTAAACTTAAAAAGTGTTGTGCTAGGGTTAAAAAATTTACTTTTAATACTGAAGCTCTGAAAGATCCAGTTATAGCCAAAGCTTACCATGATAGGTTACTTAGTCATTATGACAGTCATGGTTTGCTTACTATTGAAGTTGAGGAAGAATGGGATCATTTTAAACAGGCTTTTTTGGGCACTAACAGTACTCTTTTGGGAAAAAAGGAGCAGAAGAGTCAGAATTATTTGAGTGATAAGGCACTTGAGCTTATTTCGGAAAGAAAGAACTGCAGGAATGCACTTAATCAATACCCTACTAGTCCTAATAGAAAGCATTACAGAGACCTTAATAAACTTGTAAAGGATCGGTTAGCTGCTGATAAGAATCTTTGGCTTGATGGTTTGGCTGACAAAGCCGAGGAAGCAGTTAAACAGCACAACAGCAGAGAGCTGTACCAGATAGTTAATGTTTTGTGTGGTAGAAAACGGACAGGCATACAAGGATTGAAGGATAAACAAGGTAAGGTTATAGAAGGGGAGGATTCTGTCATGGCTAGGTGGGCTGAGCATTTCAGTGATGTACTAAACAATGCTCTTAGTTCTATTCCCATTATTTGCAATGATGATAGATGCATTGGTGGCTTTAATGTAGGCCCTCTAACACAATCCGAAGTTATTTTGGCTGTTTCTAAACTTAAACTTCATAAATCCCCAGGGGTAGATGAAATTACTACGGAAATGCTTAGAGCTGGGAATGTTTCGGTTACCACTTGGATGACTGAAATTTTGAATATCTTTTATGATAAAGGCATGGTTCCTAAGGATTTTACCAGAGCTATTGTTATCCCTGTTTTCAAAAAAGGTGATCGCAGTTCTTGTGATAACTATAGGGGTATCAGCCTACTCTCTGTTCCAGGTAAAGTTCTTTCCATGATTGTGCTTAATAGAATTAAGAATCTGGTTGACAGTCAATTGTGTGATGAGCAATGTGGATTCAGAAGTGGTAGAGGATGTGTGGATCAGATATTTTCACTTAGGCAGATTCTTGAGAAATGTTTAGAGTTTCAGAAACCTTTGGTTTCTAGCTTTGTTGATTTCAAAAAGGCTTTCGACTCTGTTGATCGTCATAATTTGTGGTTGATTGTGCAATCATATGGTATACCAGACAAATTAGTTAACCTAATGCCCTCTATAATAACACTGAGTCGTGTGTGAGAGTTGGTAAGGCTTGTAGCAATTGGTTTAGCATTACTTCTGGTGTTCGACAAGGGTGCATTTTGTCTCCTTTTCTCTTTAGCTTGGTTATTGATTATGTTATGCGAAATTCGCTTCAAGGGAAAGATTTTGGCCTTAAATGGGCTGGAGATACGAAAATTTCTGATTTAGATTATGCTGATGATTTAGCCCTTTTGGCAAATGATGTTGATGAGATGAACTCTTTCATTCGAGCTGTTGATGAGACTGGTAGTAGAGTAGGTTTGGTTATAAACAGAGAGAAAACTAAAGTGATGAAAATTGGTCAGGCAGGCTGTAATTCAGTTAATCTGAATGGTTGCAGTCTTGAGCAGGTGTCACAGTTTAATTATCTTGGGAGCTATGTAACAGATAATGGTGATGTGCGGCATGAGATTAACAGACGAATAGGGATTGCTGCCGGGACTTTTAAGAATCTAGGTAGAGTTTGGAGAAATAGTTGTATACACCTAAAGACTAAAATTAGACTGTATAATAGTTTGGTTCTTTCTAGGGTTAGTTATGGTAGTGAAACTTGGACACTTTGTAAACAAGATAACAGGAAACTTGATGCTATTGATTCCAGATGCTTACGCAGTATCTTTGGCATTAGGTGGTTCAACTTAGTAACTAATGATGAGATTAGGCAAAGGAGTTTGCAACCTCTTTTAAGCAGCATATTGTGCAGAGAGAGACTCCGTTGGTTTGGCCATGTTGCTTGTATGAATAATTATAGATTGGCGAATAGGGTTATGAACAGTGTGCCTAAAGGCCTCAGAAGGAGGGGGAGACTTAGGATGTGGTGGGCAGACAATGTCAAACAGGACCTTGTTAGAATTGGTGTGCAGTGGGCAGATGCAGTAGATGTAGCTCAGGATAGATTTGCTTGGAGAACTAAATTGCACGGTCTGGTTGGACCTCCGTAGCCCATGGCTGCTTGAGGATGATGATGATGTAAAATGACCATGATTTAATCTTTTGAATACAAAGGCATGTTTTCAATTCATCCCTAATTTATTGAGGCTATAAGGTGATGGGTGGGGGTGGCTCAGTCGGTAGCATGCCATGCTCGTAATCTGTAGTTCCCAGGTTCGAGTCCCAGCTGGGTCAGCGTTGAGATTTATCTCCGCTAAAATTCCCCGCCCTGCCCACAATCAGTAGGGGATACCGATGGGCTTGGAAAGGCCGCCGTCCGTCAGATGGGACATTAAGCCGTTGCCCCCGTGTGCGGGAGAGCCATACCCTGTGCACATTAAAGAACACGCTGGATGGCCTTGACGGGAGGCTACCATCTGTCTCCCAATAGCTGTTCCAGTGGGTCCCCTCTTCCAACCTTCTCTGAGCCTTTGGGGTCCATACGACCTGTCCAATTAGCCCATGTTGTGCAAAAAAGTGCCGCTGAGAGGTAAAACAACCCAACTCATAAGGTGGTGAGGGACTGCAGCAGTGATGGGTCTCGGCATGTGTTTTTTTTGATATTGTGGAATTTAAATTCTAATAGTTTGAACAATCGGTTGGCAATCTTAATGTTCAATTTCTGAAACTGGACTTCGGTGACCAAATTAATTTTGAAGTGTTTTGGAAAATAAACATTAGAACCTCTATCTGAAGAACTAATAAAAACATGTTTTATATTTACCAAAAGAAAGAGCATTTAATTGCATTTAATAAAATGGTAAACTTTCTAATAAAAAAAATTAAGGTGAAAATTTTTATGAAATTCCAAAAATTGCACGATTTTGCATCTTTTGTTTTGCGTAATATATATTTTTTTTAGATTTTTGGCGATTGATAAATTCAAGACTCAGGAAATATTTCTCCCAAAGAATTATTTTGGTTTTAAAACAAGATAATTTAAATAAGAACTGAAAACTTATAACTAAAAGCAGTTAAAAAGATGTGAAAATATGTAAAAATATTTTAAAGCATATAGTTTTGAAATTGAGACTGAATCACTTTTGGCTCAGTTACATTATATAATGCTATGGAAATGTTAAATTTCAAATGGCAAATATTTCATTTGAAAATTGCAGTTTCTTAATGCTAGTCATGAAATTAATTTTAGCTTAAAATACTACTAAAATAAGCCGGCTTTTAAAAATAGTTTCCAATGTAATTGATATCATTTGAGACAGTCAAGTTTTGAGGACAGCATTTCTGATGTATAACATAATGTAGTTTAATTTCCAGTGGTTTCAAAATATTTATTATTCATTTTAATCACAGTATATATTTGAGGATGTGGCCAAGTGGTTAGTGTGCTTGGCTACTGATCAAAGGGGACCCGGGTTTGAGCCCTGGATAAGGCATGGATATTTGAATTGTCTTTCTGCTAAGGTCTCGCCTTCCTCAAAGACTTTCTGCTATGGCGTATAAACTGACAGGCTCTTAGAGCAGTTATTTGAAGGAATATTATTATGTATTTGAGGAGGAATAAAAAAATCTAGAAGCAGCATAGTAAAAAAAAAAAACTGACGATACAATGGATGATTATAGGCCATATACAGTGGTTTTTTGCCAACTGATGTTCATTTGGACTGGCCCATAGGGTTCTTTGTGATTGACTCCAGTTGTGGAATGTGAACACCCAAAGTGGACACATTTCATTATGCATTATTGCATTAGCAGTCTCTACTGCGAATGACATTTGATTATCAACTCAGTGCTATGATATGAAACATAGGTTCTGCCATATGTTGCTGAACTTGACAGTTCTACATAATTATGTTTTGGTAGCTGTGTGCATTTGTGAATTATTTACTGACTCACCTTTGTAAAACGTTAGTGCTTTGATAAAAGCACCAACTTATACAAGCATTTTAATTCCATAATCACAGACTTAACAGATATAAGTGACAGACATAAGTGACTATATTTAGTAGGAACTTCATATAACATTATGGTCGGATCTTTCTATTAAACAAGTAAAAGATTTTACTCTAGTGCATTCCTTCAGTTTAAGATCTGCAATGATCCCATTAGTAAAAGGGTTCAAGGTTCAGTTATCTGCAGCTATGTCCTGTGTATCTGTTCATTTTGGGTGGGCAACGAAAAGTTTTTGGAACTTTTCAGTGTATGTTTTTACCTATCTTCCTGTTGTTTTGGCTTTGATGTTTGTCAACTTCAGAAAAAATTTGTTCCATATATTTTGAATGCAATGGAGAAAATGATTTATATGGCAAATAAAAGCTTGTGATGCAGAAAGTATCATAGGCTGTAAAAATTTGACCCCCAAGCTTTCTTCCCCCCTAAAAAGAGGAAATATGAAAATTATTCTTCCGCTATATCTCCAGAATGCAAACGCCGAAAGTAACAAGCTATACATCAACTGAATGCTTCTGATGTGGCGAGTGTTATAGGCTACTGCTTCCCCCCTAAAAAAGGGGGGGGGGGTATGAAAAATCAGTGTTCCCATATATCTCCTGAAAGGGAGTGCAGAACGTAACAAGCTATGTGTTAAATGAAAACTTATGATGCGGGGAGTGCTATAGGCTATAAAAGGTTGATTCCCCATGCTTCCCCCCCCCTAAAAATGTGGGTCTACTATATCTTCCGAACCCAAGGTCCTACAGTTAAGAGTTAGGTGTAAAATAAAAGCTCATATAATGACCATTGTAAGGTATCTCAAATTTTGCCCCCACTATTCCCCTCTGAGAAAGAGGGGGTTGGATTTTTGTGGGGTTTGAATTTAACGAGTCACCCCAAATTAAAGCTTGCAATGTCACCATTGTCATGGGCAACATCAAACACAACTCCAAAAGGGAGAGGGGATATGATCGTTGTTTATGAGTCCTATATCAAATGAAAGTTTTTGAAGGTAGGTGTTTTTAATAACAAAAAAATATATAAAGAGGTATTTTTTAATTTGTCTTCCTATATGGTCCTATAAGGTAGAAAATAACCTAAAGCATGTCGATGGTGCAATCAGTAACTGAGTTCATATTCACTTTGATGGAAGATAGGGCACTGATTTACCTACGTAACAAGGTTGCAGTCACCCCATCATCCTTTGAAGTGAATATGAACTCGACTGATGGCACCATTGATGTTTTAGTTTTATTTTCTACTCTTTAGGGTCGTATAGAAAGATAGGTAGCTTTTAAATTTTTTATATTGTGTTTTGTCATACGATGTGTAGCAAACCAATGGATCATATTTTTAAATCAATTATAATGTCTAGTTGATTAAAAGCAGTGGTTCCCATAGGGCCAAACTGTGCCATAAAGGGTGTTTTAGAAATTTGTGAGGCATTTGATTTGTCAAATCAGTAATAGGTGTTACTGCCATCTATTTTTAAACTTGGTTTCATAGCAGAAAAATTATTTTTATTTCCTTGAAGATAGCATTAGAAAATGCTTGATAAAAAGAGATCATTAGAAAATAACACGAGTAAAAGGAAGTTTTGGGTTATAAAATGTTGTAAATCACTGATTCGTAATGAATAGCATTGAGACTAATGAGGTGGGGTGCTATATAAGTGCAGATCACTACCTGCAACTGGTCTGACAGTCTTCCCTTTTAAACCTTTAATGGAGAAAATTGGTTCCTTTGAAAGGTACCACCAATGTGCATCACAAGAACCATAAGTACTAATCCTGCTCCATCTTGCAAATCACATCAAACCATGGCAGTCTTGTTACCGCAGGAATCGCAAGGAGGAAGTTGTACTTGCTCGGCTCCGCTTAGGTCATTCGTTTATTACTCATTCGTTTCTGTTATGGGCGGACAACGAACCTAAGTGTGAGTTTTGTGACACCTTTTTAACAATCAGACATATTTTAATTGAATGTCATTGTTTTAACTTTGAAAGACATATGTTTTTTAACTCATGATTTTATGTCCGAGCCCCTTACACTTGGACATCTTTTATATGATCATTGCATTTTATCTCCAGTTTTTACCTTTTTGAAATACTGTGGATATTTTAATCGAATTTGATTTTACCTTAACTTTGTGCATTATTTGCCCCAGGTCTCTTACACCTGGGATTATGTTATTTAATATTTCTACAGTTGTTTTACTCTGTTCATATACACTTGTTTTTGTTGTTTTACCACTTTACAATGTTGAAAAAGTATTTTAACTTTTGGTTGCGGGGTTCTATGTGTTTTATATTGTCCTTCGTTTGGTGCATTATGGCTTTGTTGCCAATGCGCCATTAAACCCCAAATAACCAACCAAAATCTTGCAAATCATTTTACAGAAATTGTGCATAGTTTTCTTTCACTTGCTGCTATTTACAGACATTTTTTACATTGGTAACAAAGAAAAAAAATTAATTGATTTGCTAAACATAACATTCCTCTTCTAGTTCAAGGTGAAATATTAATTTAAAATTGTCAGCTAAAAATACTCTCCTGGTTTCTAAATTTTAATGCTAGGCATGGAAAAATGTAAAAAAAAAAATCCACCCTTTAATAGATTTTTAAAATAGCAAGCTTCTAAAATTTTATTGCTTAATGACAACATCCTCATCCTTAACCAGCCATGGGCTACAGAGGTCCAACCAGACTGTGCAATTTAATTCTCCAAGCAAGTCTGTCCTGAGCTACATCTGGTACATCTGGCCACTACACACCAATTCTATCAAGGTCCTGTTTGACATAGTCTGCCACATCCTAGGTCTCCCCCTCTTTCTGAGGCCTATGGGCACACTGTTCATAACCCTTTGCCAATCTATAATTATTCATACGGGGAACATGGCCAAACCAACAGAGTCTCTCTGCATAATATGCTGCTTAAAAGAGGTTGCAAACTCCTTTGCCTAACCTCATCATTAGTTGCAAGGTTGAACCACCTAATGCCCAAGATACTGCGTAAGCATCTGGAATCAAAAGCATCTAGTTTCCTGTTATCTTGTTTACAAAGTGTCCAAGTTTCACTACCATAACTAACCCTAGAAAGAACCAAACAATTATACAGTCTAATTTTAGTCTTTAGGTGTATACACCTATTTCTCCACACTCTCCATAGATTCTTAAAAGTCCCGGCAGCAATCCCTATTCGTCTGTTAATCTCATGCCGCACATCACCATTATCTGTTACATAGCTCCCAAGATAATTAAACTGTGACACCTGCTCAAGACTGCAACCATTCAGATTAACTGAATCACAGCCTGCTGACCAATTTTCATCACTTTAGTTTTCTCTCTGTTTATAACCAAACCTACTCTACTACCAGTCTCATCAACAGCTCGAATGAAAGAGTTCATCTCATCAACATCATTTGTCAAAAGGGGCTAAATCATCAGCATAATCTAAATCAGAAATTTTCGTATCTCCAGTCCATTTAAGGCCAAAATCTTTCCCTTGAAGTGAATTTCGCATAGCATAATCAATAACCAAGCTAAAGAGAAAAGGAGACAAAATGCACCCTTGTCGAACACCAGAAGTAATGCTAAACCAATTGCTAAAAGCCTTACCAACTCACACATGACTCAGTGTCATTTTGTTAACTAACTTGTTTCAACTTTCATTATGTTAACTAACTTGTCTGGTATACCATATGATCTCACAATCAACTACAAATTATGACAATCAACAGAGTCTAAAGTCTTTTTGAAATCAACAAAGCTAGCAACCAAAGGTTTTTGAAACTCTAAACATCTGCCTGAGTGAAAATATGTGTTATACACATCCCCTATCAATTCTGAATCCACACTGCTCATTATGCAATTGCCTGCCAACCAGATTCTTAATTCTATTAAGCACAATCATGCAAATAACTTTCCCTGGAACAGAGAGTAGGCTGATACCCCTATAGTTATCACAAGAACTGCGATCACCTTTTTTAAAAATAGGAATAATAGCTTTGGTAAAATCCTTAGGAACCATGCTAGATATTCAAAATTTCAGTCATCTAAGTGGTAACAAAAACATTCCCAGCTCTAAGCATTTCTGTAGTAATTTCATCTACCCCTGGGGATTTATGAAGTTTAAGTTTAGAAATGGCTAAAATAAATTCAGATTGTATTATAGGGCCAACATTAAAGCCACTAATGCATCTATCATCATTACAAAAAATGGGAGTAGAACTAACCACATTGTTTAGAACATCACTGAAATGCTCAGCCCACCTAGCCGTGACAGAATCCTCACCTTGTTTATCCTTCAATCTCTGTATATCTGTCCGTTTTCTACCCCACAAAATATTAACTATCTGGTGCAGCTCTGTGCTGTTGTGCTGTCTAATTACTTCCTCAGCTTTGTCAGCCAAGCCATCAAGCCAAAGATTCTTATCAGCAGCTAACTGATCTTTTACACGTTTATTAAGTTCTCTGCAATGCTTTCTATTAGAACTAGTAGGGTATTGATTAAGGACATTCCTGCAGTTCTTTCTTTCTGAAATAAGCTCAAGTGCCTTATCACTTAAATAATTCTGTCTCCTCTGTTCCTTTTTTCCTAAAAGAGTACTGTTAGTTTCCAAAAAAGCTTGTTTAAAATGGCCCCATTCTTCCTCAACTTCAGTATTAAGCAAACCATGACTGTCATAATGACGAAGTAACCTATCATGGTAAGCTTTTAGCTATAATTGGGTCTTTCAGAGCTTCAATATTAAAGGTAAATTTTTTAACCCTAGCACAACACTTTTTAAGTTTAAGTTGCAAAACACTTTTAACAAGGTAATGGTCAGATCCAATTTCAGCTCCCCTATATGACCTGGTATTCCTAACAGAACTAGCCCATTTGCTGTTAATATATAATCAATCATATTCTTATGCAGCCCATCAGGTGAAACCCATATGTACTTGTGTATGTCGTTGTGTTTGTAATAAGTGAGAGTTATTCTGAAATCATTAAGTTTACTTAACTGTAGGTGACATTGCCCGTTGCCATTGCAGCTACCAATAGGGCCCATCACTCCTTCCCAAAGGTCAGTCAGTACCAACTTTGGCATTGAAGTCACCTAGAACAAGGGTAATGTTTCCTTTCTTGACAGAATATTTTCTGAACAAGGTCTCTTTATTGTGTTTTTAAAATATGAAGAGCTTTGTTGACACCCTGTACATTCATATAAAACCCAGTGGACTGATGTATTGGACTGCCCACTTTTATTTCAATTGTTGATTCTTTTGATATATTACATAGTGGACAATTTCTCGATATGTAAGAAAGCATGTATGCAACTAAGTTTTTTCTCCCCCCTATGATTTTTAGAGAACAGAAATGAAGGTGAAAAGGAAGCGACCACAAGAGAAAGTAGTAAGCAGGAAGAGTTAAGGCGGAGAAGACTTCAAAGGTTTGAGCAGACCGAAGGAGGTTCTGGCTCATCAGAGGTCGAAGAGAATAGGGACCATCTGGACTAAAGGGATTGTGATGATGGATTGCAGTGATTCTGTCCATTTTTGTCTGATTGTTGAAGAATTGTTCTTGTCCCAGGGTGGAAAACTTCATCTGTTTACAACACAAGGAGAATACCACTTTAGTTCTGTGGCATATTAAACTGGAAAACGTGCATATTGTGTAAATATTTATTGTAATACTGCTAATAAAGAAATCTTTATAAATAATTTCTTAAGTTTACAGTTTGTAACTTAATTTATCATTTGAAAGTGAATCTTCTGTTGCATTTCTTTCTCTTTTCAGATCTTTTAACTCATTTAGTTTTGAATTTCCAAAACTCTGGTGATTGAATTCCAGTGTTCCCCAAAAATATTTTTTATCCTCTTATTCTGGAGAATAATTATTCTGAACAGAAATATAATATAATGCACTTTGAGTGAAAACAAAACATCAGAAATTTTTGTATATATTTTTAAAATGCCAGTTGTTTTATATTTTCTTTTTAACTTTAGTGAAAATTTAAACTGTTTTCTGGTGTTTTCTAACTTTATTTCAATATAAATCATAACATTTCTTTACTTAAATGTTCACTTGTGTATTTTTTTCGATTCTAAGTCATTTATGTAAGTAAATCACTGATCATTCTTACTTCTATAAAAAAAAAATCATTGCACTAAGAAAAGGATATGTATTTTTTTAAGTTAATATTTCGTGCCTCTATGATAAAATTTGTTTTTGAAATATCACTTTCAACAGGTATACATGGGCAAAGTAATTTATTCAAATCTTATATTCATGTCATTGAACTGTAACGATCCATACTAAGAAATCAAATGCTGAAACAGCATTTTGTTGCTTGCACGTGGCAATCTTGTTTCTTAGTGAGGCTAATGGATGGCATTATCTTGTGACATTCATTGCGGTGAGAGTTCAGGGAGTGAGATGCCATTTCACAGTCCCATGTCGACCTATCCTTTTGCAGGGTAATGTTTCATCCAACCAAGTTCGTACAGTTGTGTCAGTGCTGTGGTGCCCCATCCTGCTGAAAGAAAACACTGTGGCAATGTACTAAGGGTGCATCAGCTAAGTATAGGGTAGTAAAATGGACATTTAACATTTTCAAATAAGAGTTGCCGTTACTGTTAGAATAAAAGGTCCTACGATGTTGTTACTATGAAGTGCACACCCACAGAACGATACCAATGTATCATCAACCCAGTGTGGTTGTGTCACAGCCCAATAGTAATAATTGTGGCAGTTGACAGTCCATTCAAGTGAATGTTTGCTTCATTGCTGAAGATTGTCTGCCAAGAGTGATATTTTCCTGAAGTTCTTCTATTACCCAATTGCAGAACGATTCTCTGCAGTTTATGTTGTCCCCATGCAACTCCTGATTTGCATTTTATGTGGGTGGAACCTGTTTCTTTTCAGGATTCTGGATACAGATGATTTTCCATTTCCCACCTGTGCAAAATTTCTTAGACTGGTGAGGGCTAACTTTGGAGTTTAGGAGTGACCACCGAGAGACAAGGCCAAGGCACACCTTTGCCGGAAGAGCTGTGTCGTCACGAACACTGGTGTTCCGGTCGCCATTTTTGAATAGCTTTAGTTTCGTTTGAGTCACGCTGGTTGAGTTGATTGATTTTGATATATTTGTGAGTTTGTTTTAGCGTTTACAGCTATACCTAGTTTATGTGTAGTGCCAAAGTGTAATGGAAACTTCAAGATGGGCCCAAAGTTCATGTATTTCAGTTCGCTAAGGATATTTCTCAAAAAGAAGCTTGGATCAAAGCGATCAAGAGACAGTTTCACACCTACAATTAATAATAAGGTACGTAACATAAGTTCTCACTTTTATTTTCTTTAACTATATTCTATATATTCAAACGGTTATCAGGATTTAAACTGAATTTTTACCAGGAAATGGTTACGCTAAGCTAATATGATCAGTTAATCCAAAGTAAATTTTTGTACTTTTATTATCTAAATTGTTTCATTGTACCAAAACAAAAAATCTTGTTATACGAAATTATTGTGAAAATATTATTTATACTATAAAATAATATCAATTGGTTCATTCCTCAAAAAGGTGATTCCTTCTAATACTTTATAATTTTTTTAGATTCAAAATTTCAGCAATTTGTAATTTATTACAATAGTATGGTTTGAAAAATGCTGGTTTGTTTGTAGAGTACACTATGTCAAAACTTGTTGCAAAATGCACTAATCAGTGCTCTATGATTATATTTTTTTAAATATTAACTTCAAATTAAATAATTTTGACAGTAGTTAATGAATAAAAATGAATTTAAAACCCAAAGTAAATATTGACAATGCATTCTGCCAGCAATCCCACAATATATCAAATTAAATAAATGATGTGTTGTGTAGGTATTAAGGTCACTTGATGTTTAATAAAATAAACATTAAATCTCTTTGATAAAATATTAATGTTATTGCAAAATCAAACATTATATGTTAAAAATTGTAATAACCAATTTGAATTATTGAATTTACATGCATTTCAGTATCATTATACTTAGCAAATATTTATAGGAATAAAATAATTGGTAATTTTTCAGGTTAGTAACCTTGGCTAGCATAGAGGAAATGCAGTTTAGGGTGTTTCTAACGTATAAGTTACTGGTGCCAATCAATTTTGACTAAAGTTTATGAATTCCAATTAATTGAAGAGCTGACCATTGATTTGCTAACCAGCACAGAAAAGTGTGTGCATTTATAGAGTAAGGAAAGTAAAATTTTAAAATATTTGGAATAACCAGAAAATGCATTCATATGAGATCATGTCATAAAAACAAATTGTGAAAAATCGATAGTTAATAAATTTCTTGTCATATGCAAGATTTGTTTGTACATATATGCTTTGTTTTAGTTTTTTTAAATGAGTAATGCATTCCTATACATACTCTGTTATTTTTGCTACTAAGATGAGAATATTTCAAAAATATAAATTAGAACAGTAAAAATTAATTTTCACAATTAGTTTTAATGTTCCAACATACTAAAATTAAAAAATTCCTTTAGGTATGTGAACTTCATTTTAAAGCAGTAAAATTCAGCATGAGACAAGCATGTGTGATGAAGTCACAGGGAGAGAAATAACAGCAAAGTCAGAAAAGCTTAGACTCATCAAAGTGCAGTTGCTTCACAAATGCTGCTAACTGGTATTATGTATCCTTTTAAAGATGTTGTATACATACTTGGGAAAAATAATATCTGAAGTTCTTCGTGTATTTTAAAAAAATTGTAATTGATTTCCAAGCTATAGGATTCAGAATCATATGTGTTGTCAGTGACAATAATTATATTAATAGAAAAACAATGTCTTTTTTCACCATACCACTTTCATTGAATATTGTGTATCCCCATCCTGTAGACAAAGTTAGACCATTGTTTTTCTTAATTAATGCTGTGCACTTCTTAAAATGTATAAGAAATAATTGGATTCATAAAAATTTGGATCAGAGGGTTTAGTTGAAAGGCATGATTTTTCTACAGCAGCATTTTCAATGCTTAGAAAGCTTCATGACATTGAAAACAATGGTTTTAATTAAATATAATTATAGTTTGTCTTTGAAAGCCTTGTCACTTTCTTACTTAGAGAAGCAAAATGTTAAGCTGGTTCTTCAAATTTTTAATAAATTTGTTGCAGAAGCACTTTTAGAAATGGGTGAAAAACATAAACTGAGGTACTGCAGAGTACATTAAGACTTAACACACGGTGGGATATAGTAAATGTTAAATCTCCTTTTAAGGGAGCTCGATGAAACAACATATAAAATGCCTCTCACAGCATCATCTTTAGATGAAAGAAATTTATTTTAAAATTATTTAAATTAAATTATTGGATTGACTGGATTCATGGCAAAGTATGGGTTGTGATACAGGTATGCTGACCAAATAAATACATAATGCTTTAAAATTATCAACACATGCTTTGTTGGAATTAGCTTCATATTGTTGTGAAAAGTTAAATATGGCATACATATTGCCTGGGAAATTCCAAACTGATTGTTTAGAAGGTAAATTTAGCAAATACAGGCAACTAGCTGGAGGCCAATATCACATTTCAATAAGGCAGGTATATGAGTGTGAAAACAAATTAAGGATGCATTCAATACTGAAATTAGTGTTACCAACTAAAAGTATGTATCCACATTTCTAGTTTTTCTGCCAAACAGAGATGGGAAGAGCTAAAGGAAAATTTAAGTGTTTCTTTTCCTTTTAGCATTACTGTTACTGAAGATGATATTGTGAAAATAGGAGACTACATACCTGTCTTAACCTATTTGGCTGGTTACTGGCCTATTCAGCTGTAAAAAAAAAATGAAATGTGAATCCTGCAAAACATATTTGGTTCTTGATAGCCTGATTCAATTAAATGCATCACACAGTTTAATTAAAAACTTAGACAGAGGTGGGTTATTATGGCCACAACAGAGTGTTATAAATGCTATTGTATATAATTACATAGTTGTTGAAAAAACTTTGTACTGAATTTGAACATGAATTTTTAAATTTCCCAAATCAGAGAATTTTAGCCACAGTACTGACATTAAATCTATTTAAGTAGTGAGGAATTACTGGGATGTCATGACCTGTGTGAAGGTCATTTAGCTGAAAAAATATGCAAAATGATAATTTGGGCTTCCAGTAACACATTGTTAAATAATTATTGTAAGAACCCAAATGATATGAAAGAGCAAACAAATGTCAAAAAGAGAAAGATTCAGACTCTTGTAAAATGATACTGTAAGTTAAACAATTTATCTAATAGCATAGTGTGATCTAGATTCCTTGTAATGAGTATAAACATAATGAAAAGTATAGCATGGAGTTATTCTGTGCAGCCAAAGGCCTCTCTACAGAGAGGCCATATATCTTTGACATAGTGAAGAGAGGCTTTCACTTTCAGGAACAAAACTCACAGCAATTACTATTTTTTTTAGGAATTACAATGGTGTTGAACCCAATTATTACATATAATTTTACAAACAATACATGGATTGATCTGAACTGAACAATACTGTATATTAGCATCTTTCACTCTTATATTTTGTTAAACACTTTAATATTCAAAATTAATTTAATGTATTAAGTGTAGGCCTATTTGCTGATATACAAAAAACAATATACCCAACAGAATTGAAAACTGTCAACTTTGATCTCTGTAGTGATATAACAATAAAATTGAGGTGTTAGAATGTCAGTTTAGTAAAATGTTAATCTTTAACTGATTTATGTAAATGACATGACACACAATAAGAATCTATAAATAGATACTTTAGGTACTGTAGTGAATTAGCTTTATCATTTATTAAGAAATTTTCAATCAGTTGGAGAAAAATGATTATTACACTTTCTGAATGAAGGAATTATGTTTTTAAATTGGGAAATCAACAAAAACCTTTTGAGTAACTGCCTGTTACAGGAATTCACTAGCAAAGTATCACATGAACTAACCTGTCGACATGGGACTCATGAATCAGTTAATAAGTTATTAATTTTTGGTCAAATCACCCAACAAATCAATAAATGTTTTGTTACTGACCTTTGTTTGTATCAGTGCCATCACTGAATAAGATTGAAGTGTAATTAGAATATGAGTTTATATAACATTTAAATACAATATACAAGTAATAATTGAAGTACTCTTTAAATTTGTATATTATTATTATATCTTTAAACATAAATTTTATTTAAAAAACTACAGCAGCAAAATATATCTTATGTTGGTCACTATAAATAAGTTTTTTACAATGTTCGAAATACACGTATATTTTTCTTAATAATCTATTATACTTATATTATCATTTATATTTTATAAAGTCAAAAGATAAACAGATAAGATCTCAAGTAACAGTATGATTTCAGTAATTCTTTCTGTATATAGGATTATTCAGTGATTGAAGTTAGGAATAATCTGAAATTTAAATTTCAATCAAAAAATACATTTCTGAAGTGGCTTTTTTTATAACAATAAGTGGAGGATGAGAACAAGCAATTTCAATTTTAAAATTTATATATATATGTGAAGCACTAGTAAGATTGTTGTGGGAACCTATGCATTTAATCTTATTACCTTCAAATTATTTGTGTAAAATAAATGTGTGGGAATAAATCGGAAATTTTTATTACCATTGTCTCTGTTTCATTATTTTATATATGTAGTTTCTTCAATGCCTATAAAAAAAAAACAGCATTGAATGAAAATAGTTTAATGTACTTTAAAAACGCTCATTTTTTTTGAAATCGTAAAGAAAAATTACACAAAAAGAATACAGGAAACATCGCAGTGCTTCTGAAAGAAATACCATGGCACGATTTAGCTCAATTTCGTAGACATGGTAAGCACCACTCTTAGTGACATCATAAATCAGTCCCTTGGCCTTGTCTCTCGGTGGTTACGGTTTAGCTGTTGTACTATTCAGACAACGTGGTCTAGGTTTATCTATCACCAAAGAAGTCTGCTTCAGTCTCTCCAGAATATTCCTGATGGATATGTGACATGGCTTTAGTTTGGCTGGATTTTAGCCTGTGAAATTCCTTGCATGCTTCTAGCCAACTCTTTTCAGTAACATGAATGAGTACCAATTTCACTTTCTCCTGTGTCAGCATCGTTACTCTGACATTCGTCAACGTGTCGACTCATCCGAAACAATGATGAAGTTATTTTTACTTGTGACCATGTATACGAATATGTGGGACACCAGTGAGTATGTATAAAGACTTATGAGACACAAAGGCAAAAAATAACATTTTCACACCAAACTCTTAAGGCACCTATGGTCTCTGGTCATAGCGATTGGAAGTTATAAATTAAATTCTTTGATATATTTTGGATGTATACTGGAATACTAATAGTTTTTTGGCAATGAATATATTCTGCTTCTTTACCAATATTCATATTATGTAATTACATAATATCGTCGGTCTGTAAATGGTAACTAGGTATTCACTGGAAGGAGAGCTATACACCAATCCGTAATGATGCACAGAACCAGCCACGCCTTGCACCCAATGTCTGACCTCGCCTTCCCATGGTGCAGACTGTTAATACCTTTCAAAAGAGATGCTATACTCTCTTGTGGAAGGGGATGACTACCAGAGATTACTACAGCTACTCTTTTTCTACCCTGCTGAGGATTCGAACACAGGGCCCTGGTGCTGTCCATATTAACCAATCGGAATGAAATAATGACTGGGCTTGATTAGGGATCCTGAATATGCTGCTTTTATCAGCTGGTGGACAATTCTGAGTAGAGGTCATCACAGGTACCTTAACTCTTGCTTCTATAGGCATCGTCAAACTTACATTGGAGAAAGTCTTCCAGTGTAGATAGCTTCAGCCTTTAGTAGTGGAGGAAAGGGTCTTTGCCTCATTTCTGAGATTAGGAGCCTGTTTGATATTGTCGACACCTATCTCAATAAATATTGGGGTGGGGGTGGCTCAGTCAGTAGCGCACCAGGCTCGTAATCTGTAGTTCCCAGGTTTGAGTCCCAGCTGGGTCAGTGTTGAGATTTATTCCTACAAAACTCCCTAACCTTGGTCAGTAGGGGACACCGATGGGCTTGGAAAGGCCACTGTCCCTCGGACGGGACATTAAACAGTGGGCCCATGTGCGGGAGAACCATACTCTGTGCACGTTAAAGAACACGCTTGATGGGAGGCTAACAGCTATTCCAGTGGGTCTCCTCCCCCAACCTTCTCTGAGCCTTTGGGGTCCATGTGACCTGGCCATTTAGCCCATGGTGTGTAAAAAAGTTCCACTCAGTGGTAAAACCCAATATTATTTAAACATCCCATGAACCATTTTCTCTCTGCAGGTAGGTGGAATGTGAGGACTCTGCACAGAGCTTATTCTCTTGATATCCTGGCATAAGAATTCTACTGTTATAGCCTTGATGTTCACGGCCTGCAAGACACCGAATGGACAGATACTTAAAAATAATTTTGAATTTCTGTTTTTAGGGAGGGCAAATAAGAAACATCTCCAAGGCGTAGGTTTGCTTTTCAGCAGACATACTAGTAATGCTCTTGTAGGATATCAGTGCATTAATGAAAGGTTTCTTCACCTGGCCCCCAAAAATTTTTGATATAATTAAAATATTAAATTTCGAAAAAAATGAAAAGAAAAACGTACACGAATATTTGTTTCCTAAGGAATATTGGCCGTTTTCCTCCCTTTCAATAAGGATTTAGTGAAGTAATACAGTTAAAATTGCATCGCCTTTATTATAAGTGAAGGAAATTATGTAGCACAGAAAAAGGAAGGTACAGAGTGTAACTCCCATAGGGTCCATGGTAACCGTGAGGCGATGGCAACGCCATCACCGGTGGATTTCCGAACTGCAATGCGGTTACAATCACTTTCTCTTCCTATGTTTGCGGTTATTTTGAGTTATGTACAAATGGGTGTGAACTAATTTGGTCTTTAGTGCATACTTTTTTAAAATATAATTTTAAATGTTGGCTATATTTCATGCTTGATTTTTTTCAAAGTTTATACGATATAAGTTTGTTATTGCTAATCAGTGATCTAAAAGAAATTTCATTGGTGTAAATTTTTTTATTGAGAATTTTTTAAATATTTGCATATATTATCCAATTGTTGCAAACCTAACAGTTTCATATTTGTGTATTCTTCATTCATATATATATATAAACAGTATTTTAGCAAAACACTAAATTTTCCGACTTTACCCTTTTGCTATAAAACATATTGCAAGGAAGATCAATTTTCCCTAGTTTTCAAAATAAAAAGTATTTCAATATAAATCGAAAATTAATTTTCTCAGTGGTTGGGCCAAAAGGGTATGACCCCCCCCCCCCCCCCCACCACCACCACCACCACAAAAAATGTTATTAAAGGTAATAGAGGCATATATTAAACATTTATATATAACTTATTTTTCAAAATTTTAAGTTAAGTAAAACGGGGCTGGGGGGATTTATATTAGATTGTAAGTCTAGTTTCTTGCTCCCTGTTACATTTTTATCAGCTCGACTGTTTCGTAGGCTCCTATCAACTTGTCCCCCCCCCCCCCAGATCCATGCTTGCATTTTCCTATAAACATTATAATTCTGTTTTAATAAGTATTATGAAGTTATTAGAGAAATTAAAATCTCAGTACTCTGAAATCGTTTTATTAAAGCAAATGCATTTGAATTTTTAAATACTTAAATTTTGCAGAAATAAAATAGGAATTGAAATGACTCACAATTAATAGAACTTGTTTCTTACTCAAAAAACAATATCCAATGTACAGAAATACAGGTACTGGACAGAAAGATGGAAACAGATCCATGTTGCAATAAATACACACTCAAGCATTTGCTTGACACAGAGGTCTAACAGGAGCCTATCAGTTTAATACGCCATAGCAGAAGGTCTGTGAGTATAGCAGGACCTCAGCAGAAAAACATCACAAATATCCATGAATTACCCAGGGTTCGAACCCAGAGCTCAATAACTTCTTTACTATGATTTTTAGTGAAAAAATGCCTAAAGATAAAGATCTCAATCTCAAACAATATCTGTTCAGTTTTCAAAGAGTAATTAACAGGAATCTCAACAAGCTGCAAAAAATTAACTTCAAAACTTAATTAAAACAGGGTTGGGTTGTCTTACCTCTAAATAATGGGCTAAATGACCATGTTACATGGATCCCCAGACAGCTGGGTGAAGGAGACTCACTGGACAGCATCAAGCATGTTCTTTGATGTGCACATAGTATGACTCTCCCATAGACAGGTCAATGGTTTAATGTTCCATTTGATGGACGGTGGCATTAAAGCAGATTAGTTTATCATAGTTGACTAGAGTACAGTGTATTACACCCTGTGTTGATGTCTTAGCCTATTTCAATGTATTGCATAAATTTTGAGGTTAATTTTTTTAGTCTTAAATATTCAGCATTTATCTCCCTTAATACTAAATAAATATTGATTAAAATTGAGATATAGAAAGATTTCACTGCATCTATATCTTTAGACATATTTTTGTTAAAAATCATATTGTAGTTATTTACTCAAAATGTGATTTTCATTGAGATAACAAGAAACTGTTTCCATTTTTCTGTCCAAAGCCTATATAATATATATTTTCTTACAAATGTGATATTAAATTAATCAATGACAACACATATATACTTTCTTATGATAAAATAGAATATTAAATTCATGAAAATACAGTATTCAATGTAAATACAGCAAAGAAATATGATATCCATCTATACTCCTACAAACCTTTTAGTGAATTTGCATGTTATATCAATGAGAAACTTTCAATCTGTAAAACTTGAGCTTTTTTTAGTGGAAAAAAACGTTGCATATTTTAGTCTTTTTTTATATTTCTCTATAACTTAGAAATTAAATAAGAAATCAAAGATACATTCATATACATTTTCCTTTAAGAAAGAAAAAAAAAATTTAAACATTGCAAAATAATGTGCTTAGTGATAAATTATCACAGAAGAACATTATATCTATTTGCATATCATGAAATAAACAACTATAACATAAAAATAAAATTATTCAATGCAAAATTGCAACCACTGTGGTTTAGAAAGAGTACGGTAAATAAGTCAGTTATTATGACTGATTGACATTAAGATTTGGATTGTTTTGCCTATGAGCAGCACCTTTATTGGACTAAATGACCAGTTCACAAGGACCCAATGGGCTAAATGACCAGGTCACAAGGACCCAATGGCTCAGAGATTGAGGGAGGACACCCACTGGACAGCTATTAGCCTCTCATCAAGGCCATCCATGTTCCTTAAGATGCACAAGGTCTCTCCCACACACAGGACCAAGGCCTAACATCCCATCTGATGGATGGTGTCCTTACTAAGCCCATTAGTGTCCCCTTCTGACTGAGGGCAGACCAGGAAATTTTAGTGGATAAATAAAATATTACCAAAATTTTTTTAAAATCATGTCATTTTAAGAATAATGCGACATAATGAACTAGATGCAATAAAAAAGGATATATAAATATTACAGTGAGAGCTGTCCTGTATGGGAAGAGTTATTAGACAAAAGAAAAAAAACTATTCATTGTAAAATAAAATGCAAAAATATAATATATATTTTCTTAGAAATGTGATATGATATATAAATTAATGACACATACATTATATGCTTTCCTATACAAGATAATGGGATAGTAAATTCACAAAAACACATTGTTTAATGCAAATATATCATCTATCTACACTACTACTCCTTTTTGAAGCGCTATTACTCAGCTTTTTATGAAAAAATGCTAATAAAATAAATAATACTCTTTCAAGCAGCTGCTTGCCACCAAGGTCTGACAGGAGCCTGTCAGTTTATATATCATAGCAGAAGGTTTGTGTGGATGGCAACACCTCAGCAGAAAAACAACATTAACATCCATGCCTTACTCAGGGCATGGATGATGTGATCAGTAGCCAAGCACGCTAACCACTCGGACAAATTATTTTCCAACAAATCAATTAGATATGCATGCTGTGTTTGTTTTCTAAAGTACCCTTTTCTTCAGAAGCGAAGACTTATCAAAGAGAGAAAACACATTTTTGAAAAATTCTGAAGAAAAGTACCCTTTTCTTCAGAAGCGAAGACTTATCAAAGAGTAAAAACACATTTTTGAAATCATTGCACAGAAATGCACCATATATACTTGCAAATCATAAAATAAATAATATAAAAATATGCTACTCAATGCAAAACTACACCCACTGAGGTTAGAAGAGTACAATAATTTTGAATAAGTTTCGTGGAATTGTGAAAACTATTTCTTAAACTAATTTCCTTTAGGGAAGAATAGTTGTTTAAATAAGGCAAACCACAAATCAAGTTTATTTTCAACTATATTAGGAGCAAAAAAATTAGACTGAGAATAATAAGCAATCATTAAAATGATCTTTCCCTGCATATTGTAGTAGCATAATTTAACATTAATTCATTTTCTTTCTTTGGGAAATAATTTAATAGTTAATGATAGTTGCAATTTTCTTTTTTCATCAAAGGCATTGTACACAAAGCTTATGAACTGTACAATAACAGGGTCAGGGCCAGATCTGACCCCCCCCCCCCCTCTTTTCAGGATGCTAATGAGTAAGAGGCCAAAAATTATTAAGCAATTATTTTCATGCATTTTCCAAAATGCTAAATAAAAGCATATAACAAAAAGATGTGGAAATATTATACTGTATTGAAAATCCAGTCTGTTGACACCTTCTCCCCCCCCCCACATATTCTGTCTCAATTGTTTCTTGCTCCCACCCTTTGCTTTTTTTCTAGATCAAGGTCTACTTAGTGTAATACTAAATTTTGATCATTGATTAGTAATGCCATCTTACATTATCACTAATAGAATGTATTAAGATATAATGGAAAAAAAACTGAAAATTTCAAAAAAATTCCTCTTTGGCAAAGCATTTATTTTAAAATTGTCATTTCTTTTTCCTTAAGAGGCAGCGATATAAAACAGAAAATGGCAGATATCAAATCCAAAATCATTGTGGCTTAATTTTGTACAGGGCATTAACAGTACACCAATTAGAAATTATGCCTGGTTGTGTAATGATATAATGCAAAGTTCCATAATTTAAAACTTGAGTGCAAGAAACAATGTTTCTATGCGACTAGTTCATAAACTTGAATCTTATCACTATTCAACATTATATTTACTTCCAAAATACCTTACATATATATTTTACTTCTAAAATAAATAATTATGCAAATATATTTTTCAGTTTTTTGATAAAATTTTGAGATCATTTGTACTTACTTTGTATAATACTTTAGAGAAAAAATTAGGAATAACAAACCTGTTTTCTTACCCTATCAGCATACATTGGTACACAAAGGCAAGTGTTGTCAGCTGCAGTGTCAGAAGCTACCATGATCAACCGGAAGATTTTTTTTTTTGGAATAGTAAAAATTCTTATTTTACATCAGTTTTATGGAATTGGCAAAAACTCTTTCTAAAACTGCTTTCCTTTAGAAAACAAAACAAGCATTATTCAATCACTGCAAAATAAACTAAGCGCAGCAATACACCACATTTATATACAAATCATTTTCTCTGGATAGGATATTGAGAATTTCAGTTCATCACAGTTGCAGAATTTTTTTTTCGTGTAGGGCATTCTACAGAAAGCTCATAAACTTTAGAATATATTATGGTAATATCAGACAAATTTTAAACATTGATGAGTACTACTCATCAATCATATATTTCGAAAACAAATTAAAATTTTCGATGTAAAAATCCTTTTACATCATCATCCTCAAGTAGCTATGGAGGTCCAACCAGACCGAGCAATTTAGTTCTCCAAGCATATCTGTCCTGAGCTATATCTGCTGCATCTCACCACTGCACACCAATCCTAATAAGGTCCTGTTTGACATTGTCTGCCCACCATATCCTAGGTCTCCCCCTATTTCTGAGGCCTTTAGGCACACTGTTCGCTAATCTATAATAATCCATACAAGCAGCAGGACCAAACCAATGCAGTCTCTCTCTGCACAACATACTGCCTAGAGGAGGTTGCCGACTCCTTTGCCTAACCTCTTCATTGCTTACAAAGTTGAACCACCTAATGCCAAAGATACTGCGTAAGCATCTAGTTTCTTGCTACCTTATTTACAAAGCTTCCAAGTTTCACTACCATAACTAACCCTAGAAAGAACCAAATTATTATACAGTCTAATTTTATTCTTTAGGTGTATACACCTATTTCTCCACACTCTCAGATTCCCATAAGTCCAGTGCCTATTTCACCTGTTAATTTCATGCAACACATCACCAAACACATTTAATTTTACTTTCAAATTTGTATATTATCCACTTCAAAATGCTGGGCATAAAAGAGAAAAAGGAATATTTGAAACATAAAAAGCAATGCTTACATCATTTGGTACAGGTTTCATGAACATTGTCTGCCATGGATATGTTATATTTTATGTATTATATATAAAATCCTCTCATGCAGCTGCTTACCACAGAGATCTGATCGCAGTCTGCCAGTCTACACACCATAGAGGTGTGACCTCAGCAGGAAGACAACACAATATCCATACCTTAACCAGGAAGGGGCGGGGGCGACTCAATCAGTAGCACGCTAGGCTCCTAATCAGTAGTTCCCAGGTTAAAGCCCCAGCTGGGTCAGCATTGAGATTTATCTCAGCAAAATTCCCCACCCTGCCCACAGTCAGTGGACACCAATGGGCTTGGTAAGGCCAGTGTCTGTCAGATGGGACGTTAAGCCGTGGCCCCGTGTGTGAGAGAGCCATGCCCTGAGCATATTAAAGAACATGCTGGAGGCCTTGACAGGAGGCTGCCATCTGTCTCCCAACAGCTGTTCCAGTGGGTCCCCTCCCCCAACCTTCTCCGAGTCTTCGGGGTACTTGTGACCTGGCTATTTAGCCCATGGTGTGCAAAAACGTGATGCTCAGAGATAAAACAACCCAAGCTTTACTCAGGGCTTGAAACCAGGTCCATTAGATCAGCAGCCAAGCACAACCACTCAGCTACAAGATTGCTTATACAAGTAAAAATGAAATTTTGAAATTTACAAC
Source organism: Ryuthela nishihirai (assembly GCA_038380435.1). NCBI lineage: Eukaryota > Metazoa > Arthropoda > Arachnida > Araneae > Heptathelidae > Ryuthela > Ryuthela nishihirai. The sequence goes on along the minus strand of JAWZYU010000001.1, from coordinate 42,261,882 downwards.
TTAAATGAAGTGCCAGTAACAAACAATAATTATATGCTATTAGTTTCTCAGCTTTAATACTTATCAATAACCAATAACATGTTTTCCTAAAATAAAATAAACCTAGAAAGAGCAGGATTTATCTTTTTTCAAATTAATGGTGGTAGCAAAATTCTATTTGTGAAAACAGTGCTTAGATCAGGGGAAATTCTAATAATAATAAATACCCCAAGCAGTTGCTTGCCGCAGAAGTCTGACAGGAGCCTGTCAGTTTATATGCCACAGTAGAAGATCTGAGAGGATGGCAAGACAGCATAAAAACGACACATATATCCATGCCTTGCCCGGGACTCGAACCCAGGTCCCTTAGATCAGTAGCCAAGCGCGCTAACCACTTGACCCACTTAACCAAAAACTAAATAAAGCTAAGGTACAAAAATAGTTAGGGCATGACATTTGCCACATAGATATCATTAAACATGATGTTAAGCAATTAAGAAATTTCATTTTGCAAAAAGCAAAATGAAACATCATTTAAAAGAACCACTAAAGAGTACCCCATTGAAGTTCAATATATGTACTGTTACTCTGCACACATACAATATTCATTTTTCTGTCACATTTTTCAGCACATGATCATTTTTTGTATGATAGAACCTAGGGGTACATCATCCAAAATAGCAATCATTTCTTATTGAAATATTGTCTAAAAATATGAAAGGTTTTTAAATTGTTTTGCTATTTGTTTAAATGTTTCAGGAAAATCTATTTTTATATTATGTAAAATTAAATGCTCCTTCGTTTAAGATATTACTTTCCATATTTTATTAATTAGTTATTTCAGAATGAGGTTCAAATCCAACGAATTTCTTTTTTTACTATATTGTTTTAAAAACGCGCTATTAAAATTACTGTTCCCTGTTTTTCTCAAATATTATATTTTAAAAACTTGCATTTAAATTGCTCTTTAGTTATTATGGAATATGGTTTCAAAGTAGTAGTTCTTTCTCCTACAAACACCTCAAAATTAACCTGACCACCAGAATGAATTCTGCTCTACAAAGGTGACATGTTAAGGGTTAATGTGAAGTAATTTGAAATTATTTTAGTAGCGACAGTGCAGTGTGAAGAAATCGCCGCAAATATGGCTTTTCAACAAGCACTGCCTAAAGTAATATCTACCATCTTAATTAAGCTTATATTTTTGTAATTGTTATGCGGTATTTTGTGTAGTTTAAGCAAATACCTAGAGTTTAGCGATTAAGATTTAATCCTGGGGAATTCCAGGTAATGACAAATAAAACCATCATATTGGCTGCGTATTGAAAGTTTTGTGTGGAGAAAATGGAGTCCGAATCGCTGTCATGTTGCTTCGCTGAGAATTCAATATGATGTACGGTTGGCTACCTAATCGACATTTCTGCCAGTGTATTAGAAGTTGAAAGTTAATTATACCATGCAGGAAGTAAACGCTAATTACTAAGTTAAGTAATAAAGGATTGTAAATATTTGTATTAGGCATCTAATGCTAGGGATACACTGATTAATCGGTGTCAAAGTCGCGAATGATATATATAATACTTTGGTCGGAGCTCTCGCAGGTAATATTTTTCTTTTCATCTCAACGTGGGAAGAGCAGAGAGAGAGAAAATATTTTTACTGCAGTTCAAAGCCAAAATTTCTTGCAAACAATTGGTATTTCTCGGCCAACAGGCCAGTTTTTAATTAGGCTAGACTAAATATTAAAAAAAATTGCGTTGCTAAAAATTTATGGTAAAAGGTATAACCAAAAAAATTTGAGCTTCTAAATAAAAAATATATTCAAATAGCATAAAACAATTTCCAACGTATGTCCTAAAAAATATAAAGAACTAGAGTTTTTGCATGTGCAAAAAATTTGAACTTTTTAGTCTTATTTTTGATATAAATGTACATTATTACAATGTAAATAACCCAAGAGCATATGCTCATCCAGGTTGTAATAATTAACACAGGAATAAAGTAGTGACAACATATTTTAACATAATTTATACAATCTTAAACAGGTACTTCCTTTTTATAGCGGCCTTGGCGAGAAAGGGGATGTGGCGCGTTACCGATACACACAAGCAATTCATTCAATATCTACACTACAGAATTTATTTTTTTAATATATACATAAGCAATTTATTTAAAATAAACAACATATATAAACATAACCAAAAATTCCCACACACTTGATTGACAGCCTGTATCGCAGCTAGTAGGTCGTACTACTTCACAAATAAATTCTAATATTCATTTCCGTATTACTCATTCGTTTTTAATGCTGCTTTTGCGATTTCATTGGATTCCGACATTAACTTCATGATATTGCAATTTCCATGTTGCGTGTTGTATTTTTGATAAAAAATAAAATGGCCGATATTTGCTTTTAGAAACAATTACCAAATGGGTGGAGTCTATTTGACAGCAATCAAACCGTTACACCATGTGCAGAACCACATAATTAGATGCATGATGAAACTAAGAAAATTTGAAAGCGTTGCAAATGTATACAATGAATTAGGTTACAAATAAGGAAATTATATGTATTTCAGGTACCGAAATACATAAGGATGAATTTTAATGTTCAAACTTTACGGACATTTGAAAAGAATACTCAACTGTCAAAAAACCTTTTCTTACTTGATTTAAAGGCGAACAAAACTATTGTTGAAAAACATGTTTATTTGGCGCCAAAGTGTTTTAACTGCTTACCAGAGTACATCAAAGGAATAAGGAATGATATCTTTTTCTATAAGGAATTAAGAAAATGGATTTTAAATGTGGTAAATATTGAGACTATGTTTTAGAAATAAGAGATTTAAATGTAATATAATTTGATGCTGCGTTGCCCTTAAGGTGCTCAACTGAACCACTTACTAACGCACAATTCAATATAGATTTTTTTTTTTGTTTTCTACCCAGTAAAGTTTTTTTATTTCATTTATTCTTAATGATAATTTTTAAACTTATAAATTGTTAAATATTTACTTAGATTTTTTGATCAAGCTGGCAAAATGTGAGGAAATGTGAAACTGAAGCATGTTGCCTTTTCATTTTTATTACAACATAACTGTTAAACTTCTTCCACAAGCGAGTTTTTACTCTCGTGGAAGACAACATTTTTTCTCAGACTTTTATTGAAAAATGTACGTAAAATTATAAAACTCTAATGAAATATAATATTAAAAATTTCCATATATATGGTATGAATAAATACGATTTTTATTGGACAAACTATGTATAAAGAAGAATATATATTAGACAATTGTAAAGTATTACATTTTTTATCTGAGATATACAACATTATATATATTTCATTATAATTTCAGTTCTAAGGTAAAAAAAAACATATAAATGTAAAGTATTGCATATTCTGAGAATAAATTATCAAAAAAAAAAGTTCGGTACTCTTCGGTTAACGGGGCACCAGCCGTAATTGTGCGCCAATCTTCGTATCCAGTGAATCTGTCATCAGCATTATAAAAAACGCCCCGATTGAGCGGAGGCCAAGTGAGAACGAATCAGTAAAGTGTTTTTTATTCGAGGTTGTCCAATTAGAGTTAGAATACTAATATTTCACTTTACTATTTGTCAAATCCATTTCAGTGAACAGATGCCAGTGATATCTAGTTTTTGATGACTTTTTGGAATCTGTTTTTTGACCTTTACTCTCTTTGGTACTTTTTGGTTAACGAATAAAAAACACTTTAATGATTCGTTCTCACTTGGCCTCCGCTCAATCTGGGCATTTTTTATAATGCGGACGACAGATTCACTGGATACGAAGATTGGCGCCCCTTTAACCGAAGAGTACTGAACTTTTGGTAATTGTTTCTAAAAACAAATGTTGTTTGTTTTAAATAAATTGCTTATGTATATATTAAAAAAAAATAAATTCTGTAGTGTAGATATTGAATGAATTGCTTGTGTGTATCGGTAATGCGCCAATTCCCCTTTCTCGCCAAGGCCGCTATAAAAAGGAAGTACCCTTAAACATCTTCAATGATAATTGAATGTGCATTAACAGAAAAGTATACATATCCTTTTTTGGAACAAGAGTGGTAAATATATATATGGGTGATTTCATTTTTCTATACAGATTTTTATTTTTGTATTCTTTTTATGTGAAATATCCGCAAATGAAATTTCTGAGATCAGGTGGTAAGGAATTGAATAACTTATGTGCAAGATATAAATATTGTTTGTGAAGTATTTCTTATTTTGCCTTGGAGACCACGTAAGTCGTTTCTTAAACAATATAAGTTTTCATTTGAAATTCAGAATTATGTTTATAAAGATAAAGCATTAGCGTGTACGTATAAAGGTGTCTTAAAGGAAATATATTTAATTCACAGTATTTATCATATATGTTTAAATTTTTTTTGTGGAATGGTTATACTCTTTATTATTTTGTTTTGCAACCTAAACATAGGTTTAAGTGCAGTTTTATATGTTCCACCACAGCATAATATTCCATAACTCAAGGCAGACTGGATCCAAGAAAAGTACAGTACCCTTAGCATATCAGTATTCAATTTTTTTCTTAAATAGTACAACCTGTGAAGCCTTGATATAACTTCAAAGGATTTATCTGATTTCGACAAAAGCCAGATCGTTATGGCAAGACGCTGGTAGGCTGCTCACCTTATGCAGTAGTTAGTACCTATCAAAGACTGTCTGAAACAGGTGACACTTGGAGCCATCGACAAGACGTGGGCAGGCCACAACTCATTGATGCCAGAGTACAAGCGCAGACTCCCTCGTCTTCGCAGCAAGAGGAGGGCTACTGTGGCTGGCATTATCCATAATTTCAATTGTGGTAAAGGGCCCAATGTGTCGTCGATATGGGTCTCCGCAGACCCATTCATGTGCCTATGCTCACAGCCGTTTATCGTCGTTAACGCTTGCAGTGGGTGCGTAATCATCGACATTGGACCATAGAAGACTGGAAGAGGGTCGCATGGTCAGACAAATTCCGTTTTCTGTTACACCATGTGAACCGATGAGCTCGTGTGTGACCCGTGGAAGCCTCACCTGGATGCACTTTAGAACGGATTCAGGCAGCTGGAGGGAGTGTGATGGTCTGGGCAATATTTTCTTCGGAAACACTTGGACCAATTATCCCTGTAGAGCAAACTCTGACAGCTGGCACCTACCTGACCTCCCCCCCCCCCCCCCCGATACGAGACCACCTTGTCGAGGTTGGAGGACTTGAGGGTCTAAATGAAGTTGAAGGCTATGCTGACCGAATTGGGCAACAGTCGGACAGGCTAACATGGAAGAAGTTGAGGACCCTGCTGACTACAATCGATCCATGTTGGACAGGGCCCTGATGGAAGGGCCGCACTAACTGTCCCAGTCACGGGAGCCAAGGCAACTTGGATTCTATATCCTTGTTTGTGGCGGCCTGGGACATAGATTAAATTTAGGTTTTGACCGATGGATGAGCTTTACTCCTATTGTACTGTTCGCCATTAGGTAGTTGGGGATCAGCTATATCTATATGGTAGTCTTGCCCCTGACCGTAGGTAGTGGTGAATATGGCATTTCCTTATACTGGTAGCGCTTTAGGCGGAACTAGTGTGTCTTGTCATCATATATATTTACCTGTCACCTACCTGAACACTGTGGCTGACCAAGTACACCCCTTTATGGTGACTGTATTTGCTGGAGGAGATGGTGTCTTTCAATAAGACAAAGCCCCATGTCACACTGCAAAGAAGGTTCAGAAATGGTTCCTAGAACATGATGTGCAATTGCACTTATTGCCTTGGTCCCCAAATTCACCGGACATGAATCCTATTGAGCATTTGTGGTTTGAGTTGGAGAAACGGGTATGAGCAGCATCACCCCAACCACGTAATTTACGGGAACTTCTGTTGCAGTCACGGTACCGAATATTAAGGAACGCGTACCAACATCTCGTTGAATCTATGCCTCATCGGTTGAGAGCTCTTTTGGTGGTGAGAGGAGGACCTACATCGTATAAGGTAGGTGGTTTTAATGTTTTGGCTGATCGGTTGATATATATATATGACGAATCCAACTTCAATTGTCGACAATATGTCTGCATTTCACTATCTCGCGAATATTTTATAGCAGGCTGAATTTTCTTTAACGGTACTTGTTGGTCAAATTCTTTTACATTCGGTAATGATCGATTTAACATAAGGTGTGGACTGGCACTTTTTTTTTTTTCAGGAATAAATTTTTTCTTAAAATAAGTTTTCCCCGATTCTGAGAAATTTGTGCAAAATAACATTGAAAAACCCCTGCTCCTCTGAGACACAACAGCGCCCTTTGCCAGTCCGTGGTTGATGGAAAGTATTTTTGCTCCATGACTATTCTAAGGATTCAAATGGACAAATACTCTGTTTCCTCAGTAATTGCAACAGAGGTAAAATGATTTAAATAACCTTTAAACTAATAAAAAATATTGAAACAAAAAAAATATTGTAATATGCTCAGAATAGCTTACCGATGTTTCCACGGGGATTTTGTAAGTTCGAATTGTAGTAAAAAGGTGTATTTCAGAGAGGTAAACACAGTAAAGAAATACTCTTTTGGGTTATCATTATGGAATTAAGGAAGTTTTTATAATGAATTCTTTTTTTTAGTAGAATACAATTCGATGCGTAGTCTTACGATCTGTGTGCTGTTTGGCAGTTGATGTAGCGCTTGGATATGACACGTGCTGCTTCTTTGCCTGATAGTTTCTTCAGTTGTAATGAATCGAATGGAATTCTAAAGACCATTTGTTCGTTAAAACTGTTTATTCCATAAAATCGCTAATAAGGCTTAGGCTATTGGATTATTTAGTTTTGGTTGTTTTCTTAACTGCGGAAGGAAATTATCTTGTTAACGAATTTCATCCTTTGGACTAGTTGTCTCTTATTGGATTATTATGATATGATGTCGAAAGTCAGAACACGTCCATTAGGTTACTGTTACTACTGAAGTTCAGAAAGAATGGGACCATTTCAAACAGGTTTTTTGGAAACTAACAGTACTCTTTTGGGTAAAAAGTAGTAGAGAAGACAAAATTATTTGAGTGATGAGCACTGATTTATTTTGGAAAGAATGAACTGCAGAAATGTCCTTAATCAACACCATACTAGTCTTAAGAGAAAGAATTATAGACAGCTTAATAAACGTGTAAACGATCAGTTAGCTGCTGAGAAGAAACTTTGGCTTGACTGACAAAGCCGAGGAAGCAATTACATAGCATTTGTATGATAAAAAACAGACAGTGTATCTTTACCTCTCTGAAATACACCTTTTTACTACAATTCGAACTTACAAAATCCCCGTATATAGGTATACAAAGATTGAAGGATAAACAAGGTAAGGTTATAGGTGAGGATTCTGTCATGGCTGAGTCATGACAGAATCCTCACCTTTTGCAACCTTACCTTGATGTCATGGTTTAGAGCATTTCAGTGATACTCTAAACAATGTGGATAGTTCTACTACCATTTTTTAATGATGGCTATTTCTAAACTTAAACTTCATAAATCCCCAGGGGTAGATGAAATTACTACGGAAATGCTTAGAGCTGGAAATGTTTCGTTTACCACATGGATGACTGAAATTTTGAATATCCTTTATGATAAAGGCATCGTTCCTAAGAATTTTACCAGAGCTTATACCTATTTTTAAAAAAAAGGTGATCGCAGTTCATGTGATAACTATAGGGGTATCGGCCTACTCTCTGTTCCAGGTAATGTTCTTTGCATGATTGTGCTTAATAGAATTAAGAATCTGGTTGACAGGCAATTGGGTGATGAGCAATGTGGATTCAGAAGTGGTAGGGGATGTGTGGATCAGATTTTTTCCACTTCTGCAGATTGTTGAGAAAGGTTAATTTCAGGAACCTTTGGTAACTGGTTAAAATAAAATTCTGTCGTTGAGCAATAAAATGATTAAGTTTTTCCTTCAAACTATTTGCAAGTTAGAAGTTTTTAGAAAAAAACTGGAAAGCTTTTCCCTTCTTCATTGAAGTGACGCTATGTGGCGATGTTAGAGCGTTTTTGCCATACGTCGCCAAGGGTGATTCCAGTGTCTCGTTTGCAGGTGGAGACAGGCGAGGTAATTATTTTAATAGCGTCATGGACTTCATATTCAAATAGCCTATGGTTCTGTTGTAAGTGGATGCATGTCAGTGTGGCGTGCTCCCAGTCTATGGAAGCTGAGAGTTTGTCAGTTCCTGAGTGGCAGTCTTTAGCTTGTTTTGGCTGACATCTGTCTGATGCTCTGTGAACCTTTCCCGTAGAGTAGACAACGGAATTATCTGGCAAATGTAGGGGATCGATTTTTGAAGTAGGCTAAATTTGTCTCACTCTTTTATAATTTTCTTTAGGTCATGAGATGGGCTGAAAACAATTTTAATTTTTTGGGCTCTGGGATATTTGTTGACCGATTCTGATAGGACAGGAACGTAAGATAAAGATCCGGCAAACGTTGCCCGCTCCGAGTGTGTGATTGGGAGAGCTGAATCTCTTCTGTTGTTTCTATTTTTAGAGATTAGCTTTTCTATTGTTGTTGGGTGGAAGCCATGGGATGTAGCAACGGATTGAATATTTTGAATTTCTAAGCAAGTGCTCATTTGATGGTACGGTGAAGGCCCTATGGATGAGAGAGTGGAAGGCTACAATTTTATATGCCCATGGGGTGCACGAGTTCGTGCGTATGATAGATGGGACGTAGATGCTTTTGGTACACTGATGATTTTCTCTCCATCTGCTGGATAATTCCATCGTCTACTATATCAAAAAAGCCATCCATTCCCCACAGGAGAGAGGGTTCACAGATTAGACAGATGCCAGACGAAACAAGCTAACGGTTGCTGCAGCGGAGCAATCCTAGACTGGAAGCACACCACACTGCTAGCATGTGCATCCAAATACTATGAAACCATAGTCCGCGAGGCTATTGAAATAATGATCTCACATGTTCCCTCCTGCAACCGACAATGGAACCACCACGACATGTGGAAAGAAGCTTTCAACAGCCCTAACATCACCACATAGTGTCACCAAAGAATATATAAGGGAGAAGAATGAAAAGCTTTTTGCATCTGGAGCTGAGCCACACCTACTGCCACTCAGTTACAGGTACACAAACTCTGCTGTGAAACGTATTTACAGGGGCAATGCATCAAATCGGCAGTTGGCAGCCTAGGATTGAATACTCTCTCTGCATGCAGACTCGCGTTTCAGCGCCTTGTTGGTTATGTACAAAAATACAGCTGAGCCAGCGTTTAGGTTTATTTCTGCAAAACTCCCCGCCATGCCCAGTCAGTAGGGGACACCGATGGACTTGCAAAGGCTGCCGTCCGTCAGATGGGACATTAAGCCGTGGCCCGTATGCGGCAGAGCCATACACTGTGCACGTTAAAGAACACGCTGGATGGCCTTGACGGGAGGCTACTATCTGTCTCCCAACAGCTGGGTTTAGCATTGCTTCTGGTGTTCGAAAAGTGTGCATTTTGTCTCCTTTTCTCTTTGGTTTGGTTATTGATTATGTTATGCGAAATTCACTTCTAGGGAAAGATTTTGGCCATAAATGGACTGGAGATACGAAAATTTCTGATTTAGATTATGCTGATGATTTAGCCCTTTTGGCAAATGATGTTGATGAGATGAACTCTTTCATTCAAGCTGTTGATGATACTGGTAGTAGGTAGGTCTGGTTATAAACAGAGAGAAAACTAAAGTGATGAAAATTGGTCAGGCAGGTTGTGATTCAGTTAATCTGAATGGTTGCAGTCTTGAGCAGGTGTCACAGTTTAATTATCTTGGGAGCTATGTAACAGATAATGGTGATGTGCGGCATGAGATTAATAGACGAACAGGGATTGCTGCCTGGACTTTTTATAATCTATGTAGAGTGTGGAGAAATAGGCATATACACCTTAAGACTAAAATTAGACTGTATAATAGTTTGGTTCTTTCTAGGGTTAGTTATGGTAGTGAAACTTGAACACTTTGTAAGCATAACAGGAATGTAGATGGTTTTGATTCTAGATGCTTACACAGTATCTTGGGCATTAGGTGATTCAACTTTTTAACTAATGATGAAGTTAGGCAAAGGAGTTGGCAACCTCCTTTAAGCAGCACATTGTGCAGAGAGAGACTCCGTTGGTTTGACCATGTTGCCCGTATGAATAATTATAGATTGGCGAATAGGGTTATGAATAGGATGCCTGAAGGCCTTAGGTTGGTTTACCTCTGAACAACCCTTTTTTTGTACACAATGGACTAAATGGCTAGGTCATAAAGACCCCAAATGCTCAGAGGTTGGGGGGAGATGATAGCCTCCCATTAAGGCCATCCAGTGGTTCTTTATCGTGTACAGGCTCACCTGAATGTCCCGACGGATGGCAGCTTTTTCAAGCCCACTGGTGTCCTCTACTGACAGAGGATAAGACGGAATTTTTTGGAGATAAATCTTATCTCTGGCTCAGGTGGGACTTGAACGTGGGAACTTACAAGACTGGTGTGCTACCCACTGTCCCCCCCCCCCCTATATGGCCTCGGGATAAGGGGGAGACCTAGAATGCAATGGGGAGACAAGGCTATTTGGCCTACAGTGGTCAAATGCAGTGGCTGCAGGAGATGTGTTTAGAGAACAAAATTGCACAGTCTGTTTGACTTCCCTAGCAATATGCTGCATGAGAATTTTGTATGCATATAATGCAATGTGCTGAAGAAAATAATGCTCACTAGAAGCAGTACTTGTAGGAATACAAATTCAATATTTCAGAATCTTATGCCATATATAACTATTTGTGTCAAGGTTGAGTAAAAAATAAGTCTTGAATAGCTTATTGGAGCACTTTTCGATAGGAAAAAGTCCCCTTTTCACTTGATACAGAACGTTTTATTAGTAATAGTGTGAGAAAGAAGTGTGAACAGATGTCAAGGAGGACCTTCGGTGAAGGTGAGATGTTTAGTGAATGAAATGCGACATTCCCGTAGGCCACTGTAACCTAACTAGAATCGTTTTAATTTCCGAAGGTGAAGTAACAACTTCAAAATAGTAATCAGCTGGTAATTCACTTTTTATTTCAGATTTTTTTTCACTTTTATAAAATATGAATATTACAACGCTAAATAATTAAACATTTCTCTACAAGCTTTATAATTTAAAATATAACACATGATTTATAAAACTATGCAAACAACAAAACATTGGAGCTCCATCACAGACAAAAGTTCACACTGTACATTTGTAAAGATAAAATCTTTCTACAAAACTTGCATCACATGTTGAAGTCTTGTTTGAATGAAGGTACTTTTATTGGAAAATATACATTTAAAGCAATGTTTAGTTTCCATTGTTAAATCTGACTAGTTATATTAACTGAAGAGCAACAATACCATAACTTTTATAAATATATGTAAAATGATGTGGAAGAAGAAGCAGAAAAAAAACTCCTTTATGACACATTGCTACGTAACATGTATGGCGGACGAATGGCTAGTCTTTCCTTTGATCCACACACGTGCTTCAGCTGGTGGCATCTCGAAGGGCGGGAATTTCCAAGTCTGGAACATCACATTGTCCTATTGAGAAGTCCAGTACGATGTACTTCACTCTTATGAGACTTTGCTGATACTCCTTCTTTGGGTACTTCCCCAGCACCCTATACCAAATAAGAAACTTAATACTAAAACCAATACTTACGTTATATTAACTAAAATTAGTAAACTCTCCAACTTTTTATTGCACAAGTTTAGCAGACAAGATAAACTTTTATAAAAAACAAATTTCTTGTTACACTGGTTTCAGAAGTTAATACTGAGTAGAATCACTTTCATGCAAGGATTTTTTTAAACAAAAAAAAAAAACCAACACATATAAAAGTGCACTTCATGATGGTACAGAGAACAAAGTACCTAGTCTCATGATACAGTTGAAATGTGACCTTATTCAGACCCGATAAAATGAAGAAGATAAGATCTCAACCTAACTGGCATTCTAAACAGTCAAAGATCGTGCTCAAGTGCATGGTAAGATAGATCTCAGAGTTGGTAGCTGCCTTCTCTGCCATCCTGTTTACAGTGATGACATCTACAATGAATGCATTTCAGGCCTTCACTTCCTAAAAAGACTTGGATTTAGTGACAGTCTACTGATCTACAAGATAGATTACTTAGCCAAACATCTGACTTATTTATCAACTGCGACCACAATATTAATGATAGAAGACACCATGATTCCAGCACAAAGTGAAATTTTCATCCGTAAATATAGGCAGAAACATCTGGGGCTTTCCAATTAGCAGTCACCAATATCCCTGGAAACGGAGCTTTAGCTCATGGCATCCTGATTGTAAGAACTCTAGTTAAAAAGAGAAGAAAAAGATTGCTGTTTGGGTAATGAACAGCAACAAAACCAGTATATTATTGAAAAGAGGTGAAGAATTAGAAATATGTGAACCTGTTCCAGGGGTAACTCATGGAAATGCAATAGAAACTGCTGATTACATTAAAATTGGTGCACTTGTGCACTCTGTTGAGGGAGAATCTGCTGCTGTGTTTTCTGTTTGCTTCTGGGTTGCCAGCCCTAAGTGAGCAGAGGCATGGAATACCTTATATCAGCTGGTGGATAATCCTAATCAGAGGCCATCATAGGTACCTGAACCTCACTTAGCTAGATGGGCATCGTCAAGCCTAAACAGGGGCGGGGGTGGCTCAGTCGGTAGCGCGCCAGGCTCGTAATCTGTAGTTCCCAGGTTCGAGTCCCAGCTGGGTCAGCGTTGAGATTTATCGCCGCAAAATTCCCCGCCCTGCCCACGGTCAGTAGGGGACACCGATGGGCTTGGAAAGGCCGCCGTCCGTCGGATGGGACGTTAAGCCGTGGCCCCGTGTGTGGGAGAGCCATACCCTGTGCACGTTAAAGAACAAGCTGGATGGCCTTGATGGGAGACTACCATCTGTCTCCCAACAGCTGTTCCAGTGGGTCCCCTCCCCCAACCTTCTCTGAGCCTTCGGGGTCCATGTGACCTGGCCATTTAGCCCATGGTGTGCAAAAAAGTGCCGCTCAGAGGTAAAACAACCCAACCCAACTCAAGCCTAAACTGGAGTAATGTGTCTCAGGCAGGCCATAGGCTCTTGAAAAAGTCCACTTGAAAAGGTGGTGCCTTAAGTTCCTACCAGCATCGGTGACTTCAGCCTTTAGCGGAAGAGGAACAGGTTTTTGCCCCATGCCTGCGATCAGGGGGCTGTTTGATATTGTTGGCCCTACCAATCTCAATAAACCTAATTTCTTTAAAAATCCTACTAATCATTTTCTCTCTGCAGGAACGTGGAACGTGAGGACATTACATAGAGATTATTCTCTTGATGTCCTCACGCAGGAATTCCAGCGTTATAACCTAGATATTCTAGGCTTGCAAGAGACCAGATGGACGGATAAAGGTGAGATACTTAAAAATAACTTTAAATTTCTCTTTACAGGGAGGGAGGATGGAAAGCATCACGAAGGCGTGGGTCTGCAGCTCAGCAGACATGCCAGTGATGCTCTTCTAGGATATGAGTGCATTAATGAAAGGTTTCTTACAGCAAAATTTCAGACAAGCATTAAAGACTTCATTATTATCTGCTGTTATGCCCCCACTGAGGATGAGAAGGATAGGTTTTATGGACAACTTCGGGATATTTTGAATTCTGTCAAGAAAGGAGATATTACCCTTGTTCTAGGTGACTTCAATGCCAAAGTTGGTCCTGACTCTGACCTTTGGGGAGGGGGGTGATAGCCCCTTTTGGTATTGGTAACTGCAATGGCAACGGGCAACTCCTCCTACAGGTAAGTAAACTCGATGGTTTCAGAATAACTAACACTTATTACAAACACCGCGACACACATAAGTACACATGGGTTTCACCCAATGGGCTGCATAAGAATATGATTGATTACATATTAATTAACAGCAAATGGGCTAGTTCTGTTAGAAATACCAGGGCATATAGGGGATCTGACCATTACCTTGTTAAAAGTGTCTTGAAACTTAAAAAGTGTTGTACTAAATTTAAAAAATTTACCAGTTATACCTAAAGCTTACCATGATAGGTTACTTAGTCATTATGACAGTCATGGTTTGCTTAATAGTGAAGTTGAGGAAGAATGGGATCATTTTAAACAGGCTTTTTTGGACACTAACAGTACTCTTTTAGGAAAAAAGGAGCAGAAGAGGCAAAATTATCTGAGTGATAAGGCACTTGAGCTTATTTCGGAAAGAAAGAACTGCAGGAATGTCCTTAATCAATACCCTACTAGTCCTAATAGAAAGCATTACAGAGACCTTAATAAACTTGTAAAGGATCGGTTAGCTGCTGATAAGAATCTTTGGCTTGATGGTTTGGCTGACAAAGCTGAGGAAGCAGTTAGACAGCACAACAGCAGAGAGCTGTACCAGATAGTTAATGTTTTGTGTGGTAGAAAACTGACAGGCATACAAGGATTGAAGGATAAACAAGGTAAGGTTATAGAAGGTGAGGATTCTGTCATGGCTAGGTGGGCTGAGCGTTTCAATGATGTTCTAAACAATGTGGTTAGTTCTACTCCCATTATTTGCAATGATGATAGATACATTGGTGGCTTTAATGTTGGTCCTATAACCCAATCTGAAGTTATTTTGGCTATTTCTAAACTTAGACTTCATAAATCTCCAGGGGTAGATGAAATTACTATGGAAATGCTTAGAGCTGGGTATGTTTTGGTTACCACTTGGATGACTGAAATTCTGAATATGTTTTATGATAAAGGCATGGTTCCTAAGGATTTTACCAGAGCTATTGTTATCCCTATTTTCAAAAAAGGTGATCGCAGTTCTTGTGATAACTATAGGGGTATCAGCCTACTCTCTGTTCCAGGTAAAGTTCTTTCCATGATTGTGCTTAACAGAATTAAGAATCTGGTTGAATAAGCATTATGGATTCAGAAGTGGTAGGGGATGTGTACATCAGATATTTTCACTTAGGCAGATTCTTGAGAAATGTTTAGAGTTTTAGAAACCTCTGGTTGCTAGCTTTGTTGATTTCAAAAAGGCTTTTGACTCTGTTGATCGTCATAATTTGTGGTTGATTGTGAAATCATATGGTATACCAGACAAGTTAGTTCACATAATGAATGAAAGCTCTCTATAATAATACTGAGTCGTGTGTGAGAGTTGGTAAGGCTTGTAGCAATTGGTTTAGCATTACTTCTGGTGTTCGACAAGGGTGCATTTTGTCTCCTTTTCTCTTTAGTTTGGTTATTGATTATGTTATGCGAAATTCACTTCAAGGGAAAAATTTTGGCCTTAAATGGGCTGGAGATATGAAAATTTCTGATTTAGATTATGCTGATGATTTAGCCCTTTTGGCAAATGATGTTTATGAGATTAACTCTTTCATTCAAGCTGTTGATGAAACTGGTTGTAGAGTAGGTTTGGTTATAAACAGAGAGAAAACTAAAGTGATGAAAATTGGTCAGGCAGGCTGTGATTCAGTTAATCTGAATGGTTGCAGTCTTGAGCAGGTATCACAGTTTAATTATCTTGGGAGCTATGTAACAGATAATGGTGATGTGCGGCATGAGATTAACAGACGAATGGGTATTGCTGCCGGGACTTTTAAGAATCTATGGATGGTGTGGGGAAATAGGCGTATACACCTAAAGACTAAAATTAGACTGTATAATAGTTTGGTTCTTTCTAGGGTTAGTTATGGTAGTGAAACTTGGACACTGTGTAAACAAGATAACATGAAAAAGATGCTTGTGATTCTAGATGCTTATGTAGTATCTTGGGTATTAGGTGGTTTAACTTTGTAACTAATGATGAGGTTAGGCAAAGGAGTCTGCAACCCCTTTAAGCAGCATATTGTGCAGAGAGAGACTCCGTTGGTTTGGCCATGTTGCCCATATGGATAATTATAGATTGGCGAATAGGGTGCCTAGAGGCCTCAGAAGGAGGGGGAAACCTAGGATTCAGTGGGCAGACAATGTCAAACAGGACCTTGTTAGAACTGGTATGCAGTGGCCTGATGTAGCTCAGGACAGATATGCATGGAGAATTAAACTGCGCGGTCTGGTTGGACCTCCGTAGCCCACGGCTGCTTGAGGATGATGATGAAATGAACTTATTGATTACAAAAGAAATATAAAAATATTATTTCCACTGTTATGTAGACAATCGCAGCATTTACTTTAAGAATGAGGGCTTGCTTTCGTATTGTCAATAAGAATTTTAGAGCTGTTGCTCTTGATGTCCTCACACATGAATTCCACCATTATAATTTAGATATTCTCAGCTTTCAAGAAACCAGATGGACAGGTAAAGGTCAGATTCTTAAAAATAATCTTAAATTTCTCTTTTCAGGGAGGGACGACAATAAGCATCACCAAGGTGTGGGTCTGCTTCTCAGCAGACACACTAGTGATACTCTTCTAGGATATGAGTGCATTAATGAAAGGTTTCTTACAGCAAAATTTCAGACAAGCGTTAAAGACCTGAATGTTATCTGCGCTGTTATGCCCCCACTGAGGATGCCGATGAGGATAGGTTTTATGAACAACTTCAGGGTATTTTGAATTCTGTCAAGAAAGGAGATATTACCCTAATTCTTGGTGACTTCAATGCCAAAGATGGTACTGACTCTGACCTTTGGGGACGAGTAATAGGTCCTTTTGGTATTGGTAGCTGCAATGGGCAACGTCTCCTACAGGTAAGTAAACTCAATGGTTTCAGAATAACTAACACTTGTTATAAACACCACAACATATATAAGTACACATGGGTTTCACCTGATAGGCTGCATAAGAATATGATTGATTATATATTAATTAACAGCAAATGGGCTAGTTCTGTTAGGAATACCAGGTCATGTAGGGGAGCTGAAATTGGATCTGACCATACCTTGTTAAAAGTGTGTTGTGCTAGGGTTAAAAAGTTTACTTTTAATACTGAAGCTCTGAAAGAGCCAGTTATAGCCAAAGCTTACCATGATAGGTTACTTAGTCATTATGACAGTCATGGTATGCTTACTACTGAAGTTGAGGAAGAATGGGACCATTTTAAACAGTACTCTTTTAGGGAAAAAGGAGCAGAGGAGGCCCTTGAGCTTATTTCAGAAAGAAAGAACTGCAGGAATGTCCTTAATCAATACCCTACTAGTCGTAATAGAAAGCATTACAGAGATCTCAATAAACGTGTAAAGGATCAGTTAGCTGCTGATAAGAATCTTTGGCTTGATGGTTTAGCTGACAAAGCCGAGGAAGCAGTTAGACAGCACAACAGCAGAGAGCTGTACCAGATAGTTAATGTTTTATGTGGTAGAAAACGGACAGGGATTGAAGGATAAACAAGGTAAGGTAAAACATGGACATCTATCCCAAATAACTGATATTTAAGTAGCAAATATCATGTTTTCAAAATTAAAAGAGCTCGAATTTATCCTTAAAAATTGTACACTTTTGGTACTATTCATGTACAGAGTTGCAGTAAAATTAGACCATAATGCTATCTAACCATATTGGCAATAAATTATCGGCATGGTTCAAAATTCGAAAGTTTCATAATTAGAGATATGAATGAAAAGACTAATTTCGATAATATTAAACTAATGTAGAAGGAAAGTACTCTTCCTGCTGCTCCGAAGCCTTAATGTCAGCGTTCCAATAGGCCTTAACCAGCACACGATGGTAGCTTTTAGTGCCATCCATAAGATGTAGTACTGTCCTGTATAGTGAAACGTCAGATGGCATCATTTAATCATATTCAAGCCCTGCTCTTCTGGACCAGTAAGGTGAGTAAGAAGAAGAGTTACTCTCTCAGAGTGTTTGCAATTGCTTTTGGATCAGCAATTGCCTGTGCATTGTGCTCCAGGATCGATAATGTGTGGAACGTGTAGTTCCCACCCATCTTCCAGACTTTATCCCACATGACCTTCGAACTGGTGGTGCAGGTGATAGAAGAGGTATATTTGATCCAAGATTCCTTCTGGCTTTGGCGCTGGACAAAATAGGCTTCGTTTGAAAGTTTCAAGTCTGTAGGACGTCGAATATCTCAAACACCCCCCAAGCCTTGTTCTGAGCCTTACGAGCTGCTGTGCAATCTGTATTCCACTGCAGTTTCGGAAAACGAGGAAACTGTGTTGAAATTTGAGGAATTGTTGATGCAGCTGCATCTACGATACAGTCCGTTATCTCTGCTACTGCCACATTGATGGGCTCCCAGCTGACATAGTGGTCATTGAGCTCAGATAGCACCTCCCATTTACTGGAAGCAGAGACCCCGTAATCTGATGCCCACCCCTGTGACGATTCATTTCATTAGTTATTTGGCAAAATAGTTGTAAAGTGTACTTTTTTTTTTGGCTTAATACAGTTGAAAACATCCGTGGTTATTAGGTACAATTCAATTTTTTTAGGCATGGCAAAGTTTAATTAAGTTTTAGTGTAAATGACTTTCTTATTTACATCTTATACAGAGCAAAAGTGGAAAATAAAGTTGCCTTTTCCAATTATAGATGGCTCCAGGTTCAGGAAGATTAATAAACTGCATTAGTTGATAAATGACATAACTTGTGTTAGTTTAGTAGTTAGAACATTGTGGCTGAATCTGGAGTGTTAGTTTAGTAGTTAGAAAATTCTGGCTGAATCTGGAGAGATTTTGGTTAGTCCCATGCACTGGCAAAAAATATTTTCCACCTAAATATTTATAAAGAGAAACCTTCATGTTTCCATTTGGTCATTATTTTGTTGATTGTCACAGGTCTAAAAAGCAGTGATGCACTTGCTGATTAAAAACTTTAGAATATACAAATAAAAAAAATGTGTTGTTACATCTTCTTAAATAGCATGCACTCTTAATATGGTTGCAGTTCAGTTTTAATGTTAACTAAGATTTGATCCTTACCTTTTTCCTGACAGAATCTAAAATACTATGGATATTACGTAGGGTGCTTGGCTGAACATATCTCATCAACATTTTGTCAAAAGTAGGATGGGTCATTAAAAGCTGGAATATTCTTCTGCCATAATACCTAAGAACACAACATGAAATGAAAATGTAAAAAGATGAAAAATATAATTGCATCAAAAGAATTAATGTAAATAAAATACAATACAAGGTCCCCAATGTAGCAACCTCTGGCAATACATATGTCATTCAAATGAGAAGTGAATGTCTGAAATGAGGCATAAATCATTTATTGGTGTGTTAAAATTAACCATATCTATTGAGACATTTGCCTCATCATGACCTGCACTTTGTTAGAGGAATTTTTTCTGTTGCATAATGAAATTTGTAACAATGAACTTCACTTCTTCATCTGACTTAAACTTCCTTCTTTTCATGATGTTTTTTAGAGATAAAAAAATGTTAAAACCTAATAGGAGAGATGCCAGGCATTCCCAATCGTACCTATTCAACATATTACTAAAAGGTATAAATCGCTCTTAATATCAATATTTGGAGGAAAAAATTTCTTGAGTTAGGTGAGATATGGAGATATGAACCTGTGATCTCCTGATAACTTGTCAGGTAATGTGGCCACTGAGCTATCAGCTGCCGATCAAGATCTTTTCTATTTAGTGTTAAGACCCTACACAACTCGAATATCTGGGCGCTAGGTGACATAGGTAGGTGACATACAGGGTGATTCAAAAGGTAGGTCAGAAATACAAAAACAAACCATTTTTACATAGGGACATCGAGTGTGCTAGAGGTAGAGGAAGAATCAAAAATAAAGGAATAAAAGTAAGGTATAACAACATTGGGTGATCTTGGTGGCCAAGTGACAGGTCCACCCCAGCCAATCCATCGTGCAGGAAAGGTGCTGTTGAGATACTTGCACACAACCAAGGTGAAATGTGTGGGCATCCTGTCATGCTGAAATCACATGCATTAGCACACAGATACAGGAACATCAATCCGTAGTTCCAGCAAGACCTCCTCTAGGAATATCCGATAACTACGCCCGTCTAGTCATGATGGAAGAAGGTATGGCCCAAGCAAACAGTCTCCAATAATGCCTGCCCAAACATTTATGGTGAACCGGTGTTGCACAGCATGGGGTCGTGTAGCTTGTGGGTTGTCATGTGCTCACACATGCAAATTATGAACATTAACAACACCCTCACATGAGAAGGTAGCTTCATCAGTGAAGAGAACCAACACTGGAAATTCTGGCTGTGCGACACATTTTTGCAAAAACTAACATGTGAATTCCAGATGTGAGTGCTCATCTCCTTCCAATGACCATTACATCTGAAAAGGGTGTAACAACTCCTCGTGTAATACTCGCCACATGCTGAGTTGAGGTACACGAATGTGATGCGAAATAGCTCATGTACTTGGATTGCATTTAATTTCATGTAAGACCGCTTCTTCCATGACAGGTGTGCGCATCGTTCGGTCCCGACCACAATGGCTGTTTACTTCGAAAGATTCAATTTCACACAGTCTGTGGTGCAAATGTTTGATGATGGGCCACGCGTCTGTTTGGGAACCATTCACAATACAATCATACCGTGGCACGCCCATTTCCATTTGCTGCCCATAAACTAAGTGCATATCTGCCATCTCAGTATTACTGTAATGATGCATCCTACTCCCACAACGTTGATTCATGCTGCCCAATTCGATTTCTGGCAAATAACGCCCTCTAGCACACTCGGGTGGCATTTGCGGCTATATGTTCCTATGTAAAAATGGTTTGGTTTCGTATTCCTGACCTACCTTTACAGTTTGTCTAAGACCTTTTGAATCACCCTGTATATAAATAAGGCTAGTTTTACTGTATTTCAGTGCAAATTCCCACTGAAAATTCATTGGATATAATTATTAATCAATTATTAATTCACTAAGGTTGTCGACATATTGATTATTACAAAATGAAGACAAAAGTTACTATCACAAAAGTACATATCGCCACCACAACCTATAATTTCCCATGCTGCATGACTGGGTCCATCACTACTGCAGTCCAAGCACTTTCTCAAAAAAGCAAAGTAGGGGCTGAAAGTCAATTCTCTTTGTAATTACAGTGCTAATTTGATTATTAGTTATTAATATTTGGCCCCTTTTATTTTCATTAATATCAAGTATGCATGACATGGACTTCAATCATTGCTGCTGCAACTAATCGTTTCCTATATGGCATGACAAAGTTCGCCATTATCAAAGCCCAAGCAAGTTTTTGTAAAAGCATGGGGAGGGGCTTCACGGCAATTAAACGCTTATTAATTTCAATTGTGAACATATTTAGTGCCATGAACTTAGGTTGTGAACCTGCATGGCCCCACCCTCAAACCATTGCAGGTAGAATACAATATTGGCCTCCCTGTCCCCATGAAAATCATCAAAGCTCAACAATGGATGGTCATTTTGCTGTTCCCATTAGTAGATTGCCAATGAAATATTTACTTTACCTAATAAAGAGGAGACTGAATCCATTTATTTACACATCTGCAATAAATATTGTGATGGTCCACCCATTCATTTTTCCTTTTCCTTAACTAGTTTTGCTTTATTTACTTTATATTTGTCATTTTGGGGATTATTTCATTTTTTTGGACATTGCGATTCTTATTTCTGAGCATAGGAGTTGTGCATCCATATTTATGGAGATTATTATATGGTTGATTGTGGGGGGGGGGACAAAAGTTTCTATATATAAAGAATAATCATCTCTATATAAAATAAAATATGTAAGACCAATATGCAGATGGGGCGGGGGTGGCTCAGTCGGTAGCGCGCTAGGCTCGTAATCTGTACTTCCCAGGTTCGAGTCCCAGCTGGGTCAGCGTTGAGATTTATCTCTGCAAAATTCCCTGCCCTGCCCACAGTCACAGGGGACACCGATGGGCTTAGGAAAGGCCGGCGTCCGTAGGATGGCACGTTAAAGAACATGCTGGATGGTCTTGACGGGAGGCTACCATCTGTCTCCCAACAGCTGTTCCAGTGGGTCCTCTTCACCAACCTTCTCTGAGCCTTCGGGGTCCATGTGACCTGGCCATTTAGCCCATGGTGTGCAAAAAAGTGCCGCTCAGAGGTAAAACAACCCAACCAATATGTAGCACAGAAATGTCCCACTGTGACTGTTAGTTTTCTCCACTAAATCCTTGCTCTGTCTTTCATTAGAAAGAAGAACATTGATGAGTTTAAAAAGCCTGCAGTCTGTCTGATGGGACATTAAGTCATGGGCCAGTGTGTATACATTTCCTTGCATTTGGCTTCCATCTCACTTGTAATTTCGAGCATTCTTGTCACAAAAGCATTGCTATGAAGTTAATACAACCCAGTTCATATTTCACATATGTAATTCATGCTTCTGTTATTGTAATAGAGAGAAATTATTAGGTAGTGCTCACCACTCTTCTAATTTTGCCACTGGATATGAGAGAACACATGGAAATAAAAAATGGTCAGTTATTGCAGATGTGTAAATATTTCATTGATAATTTGTTAAAGGAAGAGTAAAATGACCATCCTTTGTTGAGCTCTGATGGTTTTTGTGGTGATGGAGAGGTCAATATTGTATTCTACCCACAACAGTTTGAGAGTGGGGTTGGGCAGATTCATGACCCAAGTTCATAGCACTATAATACTGTTACAACAGATGAATGAGTTGCAGTGACTTCATGAGAAAACGTGACATGAACGCTCGCATTTGATTGTGCATGAGAATTATACAACAAACGAATTTGAATGTAGAACCGACCTGAAAAAAGAGAATAGAATTTCAGTGTGTTAAAGTTGTGGAGATCAAAAAGGAGGTTCAGATAGTCTGTCAGTGGCCATAAGTAAAAACAAGAAGTATCTTTATTAGTGTGTGTGCGGGTGGTTGTTTTGTGTTGCTAGTAAGATAAACTTGGTGATCTAACAAAAGACTAAGGACTGCTTACACCTTAAGTGAAGGTATTCAAGAGATATGACAGACAAAGTGAAGAGTTAGTAGTTTAGTAGAACAGACAGAGCTGGTATTATATGCTCTGCAGAAAAAGGGTTATTGACTTATGTATGATAGTAGTTAGTTTGTTTATAAGTTATTTCATCCATATTTTTGTAATAATTTGCATTGTATTGCAATTTGTTTGAAAATATACTTAATGATATTCACGCTCAGTGCCTATCCATTTAAAAATTTGTAACAATATACTGGTTTCCATAAATTGAGGAAAAATCACGATAATTCACCAAAAACTTGTGCGATCCTCACCAAACTTGTTCACGTAATCAGTAAAATAATGCCAATTGAGCATATCTAGGTTGTGTCAATTTGCGTAATCGGATAGCGGCATAAAAAAGGTATTTTGGAGTGGATCATTATTTTGTGTTGTAAATGTGAATAAAGAAATTCGAAATAGCTATTTTGTAGGAATGATCTCGAGACATCATTTGCCAAATGAACTGCGGTGGAGAGTTATTGGCCAGTTTGAAGCAGGCTAAAGTCAGTCAGACATGGCAAGATGGCTGAATGTTAGTCCTTCTGTGGTTCATAGACTGTAGAATCAATTTCTTTGCATGGATTCCTCATCTCAGAGGTTTAGCCAAGGAAGGGCTAGAGTTATGACCACTGTACAAGACCGATATCTGCGATTAATAGCATGAAGGAGCAGGATGTCTATTCCCTCCAAGCTATGATCCTCTCTTGCAGCAGCCACTGGGAGGGTTGTATCAGCTTTACTGTGTGTAGAAGGCTTCATTAAGGAGGTCTGTACTTACAGGAAATAAGCTAGAAGACCAGTAATTTGTATACCCCTCACATCATGTCAGAGGAGAGAGTGGTTGAATTGTGCACGCACAAATGTTAACTGGACAGAAGAGCAATGGAGGTCAGTACTCTTCACAGATGAGTCCAGATATTACTTGCAGAGTGATTCTGCACATTGTTTGATATGGAGAGAATGAGGTACCCGCTATCATCCCAGTAACATCCGTCAAAGAGAGAGAGTTATGGCAGAGGTAGTGTGAGTGTGTGTTGGGGTGGCATTTCCTTAGTGGACACACAGACCTCTATGTGTTGACGAGTGGGAACCTCAATGCTCAAAGTTATAGAGATGACATCCTGGACCCTTATGTATGCCCTTATACTGGTGCAATAGGTGAAACATTCATCTTACAAGACGATAACATTCGTCCACACAGAGCTCGACCAGTGGAACAATACCTTCAAGAGAAGACTATTACGATCTTCCGACCAAAATCCGATTGAACATGTGTGGGATGCTCTAGGGAGGTGTTGCTGCCCTCAACCCGCCACCTGAAACAAAGGGGGAGCTTATTACTGCTTTAAAGGAACAATGGTCATTACTTCCTACTGAGCTGATTCACAACAGTACGGAACATCCCTGTTGTTCCTGCATTGCTGCAAAGGGTGACCATACTCATTAAAAAAACTTTGCCCATTGCATTCTGACACTTCATTTTTGGATAAGTTCCTGTAAGTGTTACTGTTTGACAAAAAATGTTTCTAATGCAAAATATTTCATGCCATTTTAAAACTAGCATTGTAATTCATGTTTTCATCAAATTTCATTAAAATCATTCATATAATTTTTTGTTTATCATATTTTAAGTTTTCCTTAATTTATGGAAACCAGTATATGTTTACAATTAATCACTAATAATTAATAAGCATTAATCGATATATTGCATAAATTACACAACAGAAATAATTATCATGCAGCCCCTTTCAGTGCTCTTACGAAAAAGTGTTTGGAGTTCATAGTCTGTGTGTGTGTGTGGGAGGTAGCTCAATCGGTAACATAGCAGGCTAATAATCTGCAGTTCCCAGGTTTGAGTTCCAGCTGGGCCAACGTTGATTTATCTCCACAAAACTCACCGCTCTTTCCTCTATCAGTATAGGACACCAATGGGCTTGGAAAGGCCGCTGTCCATTGGATGGGGATGTTAAGACATGGCTCAATGTGTAGGAGAGCCATACCCTGTGCATGTTGAAAAGAATACATTGGATGGCCTAGCCTTCATGGGCCTTGTGACCTGGTCATTTAGCCCAATGTGTACAAAAATGCTGCTCAGAGCTAAAACAAAATAACCCTTTTCGTTTCACAAGAAATGCACATATCTTAAATATTTACAGATTTTTTACTATCTTTTTGTAATACATACATATACTGCTGTTCATAATTTAAGGAAGTTCAACAAAAAATGCAAGTATCTGAAGAAATCCTTTTCAGAATTTAACAGAAGTTTCAGATGATATTTAATTTTACATATATTAATTATTTACATTTGAAATAAAGAAACACTTATCCAATTATCTCTGCAAAACTCCCCACCTTGCCTTCAGTCAGTAGGTGTCATAATGGGCTTGGAGAGGCAGTGGTCTGTCAGATGGGATGTTAAGTAGCATTTCCATGTGCAGGAGAGCCATACCCTGTGCATGTTAAAGAACATATTAGATGGCTTTGATGGGAGACTACCATCTGTCTCCTAATAGCTATTCAGTGGGTCCCCTTCCTTCAACTTTATTTGAGCCCTCAAGGTCTGTGTGACTTAGCCATTTAGCCCATTGTGTGGAAAAAAGTGTCACTCAGAAGTAAAACAACCCTCTTTCTGACACATTCATGAATCTGGCAACCTGCTAGGTGCTGTACTCTCCTGCTAGGGTTGACAACTTCTCATTTACCCACAATTCTAAAATATATGTAAATATTGATCACTTTTCAAATGCAGATGCATGAGAGGATTGCAAAGCAAGGCGTAGCTCCTCTAGTGTGAATGGCCTATTGTAGGGCTTCAGGCCACTAGAATGGTAGGACAGCTGAGAGAATTCAGCCTTGCTCTTCTGGGCCAGAAACAGGGGAATAGGAAAACAAAGAGATGGAGGAAAACAATTGCCCAAGAGTGTTGGAAATAAGTCAGAATTCCCCAGAGTGTCTGTAATGATTTGTGGTAAGGTATTTAGGCACCATATCCACACAGCCAGTGTCAAGCCTTCTCAAATTAAAAATAAAAGTTTGAGGTAACATTTGCAAGGTATTCATCACACTGCATGGTTGGCAGAAGCAGGTCCATCACACCACCAGCGAAAGTGTTGGGGTCCTGGAAAGGACCCCAACACTTTCAAGCAATGCACAAGCAGAGCATGTTCAGAATCCATTGAAGGTAGGGGAACCTTCACAGGGTGGTCCCCTCACCATTGATAGGAGCTCGCACCTCGGGACCTGCTGTAGGAGTATTTAGAAACAAGATATCCAATGCATGACCTGGCTAGCAAAGTCACCAGATTTAAATCTTATTAAACATGTATGGGATGCCTTTGGGAGACAAACTGCAAATTGTCAGCCATGTCCTTTCACTATTTTCAGTAAATTAAGCTCTTTTGAAAGAATGGGATGTTGCCTCAAGCCCTTCTCAACTTTATATTGAGCGTGGATTGACACTGTCATGCCTGTTTGGTTGTCAGATGCATTGTCAACACAAGTAAAAAAACAAATAGACAGAAATGATTATAATGCACATGAAGAGAAATGCTGTTTATTTCTGAATAACAAAAAAAAAATGTTTTTGGTTTCAAGTAAATATTTCTCCCGTTTCTGTAATTTTTCTCTCAGTACCATACTATGAGAAAAATAATAGGCTTTTAGCCAATCATAATGAGTCAGATAAACAAGTCAACTTTAAAAATAACCAATCAACAGATATAAGTCATGTTATATACCAAATCAAAAAGAACTTAATTACAAAATTTATAAAAACATATAAACAAATTTACAAGCCTATCGATTTGAATAAGCCTTTTTCAATGTGATATGGTAAAAAAAAAATGATCGCACTATACAATTAAGGCTTCATTTT
Source organism: Ryuthela nishihirai (assembly GCA_038380435.1). Lineage (NCBI taxonomy): Eukaryota > Metazoa > Arthropoda > Arachnida > Araneae > Heptathelidae > Ryuthela > Ryuthela nishihirai. The sequence goes on along the minus strand of JAWZYU010000001.1, from coordinate 42,235,061 downwards.
GGGAAACCTGATGAAAATAGTTAAATTCTATGTTTATCGAAAGAAAATTTCCTCCTGAATATAATATTAATCTGAAATATGATTTTTATTTCTTTTAATGATTCTTTTCAGTATCATTTTAAAAACGGCCATGTACCCTTGTTCTTGGTGACTTCAATGCCAAAGTTGGTACTTACTCTGACCTTTGGGGAGGAGTAATAAGCCCTTTTGGTATTGGTAGCTGCAATGGCAATGGGCAACGTCTCCTACAGGTAAGTAAACTCAATGGATTCAGAATAACTAACACTTATTACAAACACCGCGACACACGTAAGTACACATGGGTTTCCCCCGATGGGCTGCATAAGAATATGATTGATTATATATTAATTAACAGCAAATGGGCTAGTTCTGTTAGGAATACCAGGTCATATAGGGGAGCTGAAATTGGATCTGACCATTACCTTGTTAAAAGTGTGTTGTGCTAGGGTTAAAAAATTTAATTTTAATACTGAAGCTCTGAAAGACCCAGTTATAGCCAAAGCTTACCACGATAGGTTACTTAGTCATTATGACAGTCATGGTATGCTTACTACTGAAGTTGAGGAAGAATGGAATCATTTTAAACAGGCTTTTTTGGACACTAACAGTACTCTTTTAGGAAAAAAAGGAGCAGAAGAGACAGAATTATCTGAGTGATAAGGCACTTGAGCTTATTTCGGAAAGAAAGAACTGCAGGAATGCCCTTAATCAATACCCTACTAGTCCTAATAGAAAGCATTACAGAGACCTTAATAAACTTGTAAAGGATCAGTTAGCTGCTGATAAGAATCTTTGGCTTGATGGTTTGACTGACAAAGCCGAGAAAACAGACAGCACAACAGCAGAGAGCTGTACCAGATAGTTAATGTTTTGTGTGATACAAAACGGACAAATATACAGGGATTGAAGGATAAACAAGGTAAGGATTCTGTCATGGCTAGATGGGCTGAGCATTTCAGTGATATTCTAAACAATGCGATTAGTTATATTCCCATTGTTTGCAATGATGATAGATGCATTGATGGCTTTAATGTTGGCCCTATAACACAATCTGAAGTTATTTTGGCTATTTCTAAACTTAGACTTCATAAATCTCCAGGGGTAGATGAAATTACTACGGAGATGCTTAGAGCTGGGTATGTTTTGGTTACCACTTGGATGACTGAAATTCTGAATATCTTTTATGATAAAGGCATGGTTCCTAAGGATTTTACCAGAGCTATTGTTACCCCTATTTTCAAAAAAGGTGATTGCAGTTCTTGTGATAACTATAGGGATATCAGTCTACTCTCTGATCTAGGTAAAGTTCTTTCCATGATTGTGCTTAATAGAATTAAGAATCTGGTTGACAGTGAATTGCGTGATGAGCAATGTGGATTCAGAAGTGGTAGGGGATGTGTGGATCAGATATTTTCACTTAGGCAGATTCTTGAGAAATGTTTAGAGTTTCAGACAAAAAAATTCATTTTCACAAATGATGTTGATGAGATGAACTCTTTCATTCAAGCTGTTGATGAAACTGGTAGTAGAGTAGGTCTGGTTATAAACAGAGAGAAAACTAGTGATGAAAATTGGTCAAGCAGGCTGTGATTCAGTTAATCTGAATGGTTGCAGTCTTGAGCATGTGTCACAGTTTAATTATCTTGGGAGCTATGCAACAGATAATGGTGATGTGCGGCATGAGATTAACAGACGAATAGGGATTGCTGCTGGGACTTTTAAGAATCTATGGAGAGTGTGGAAAAATAGGCGTATATACCTAAAGACTAAAATTAGACTGTATAATAGTTTGGTTCTTTTTACGGTTAGTTATGGTAGTGGAACTTGGACACTTTGTAAACAAGATAACAGGAAACTAGATGTTTTTGATTCCAGATGCTTACGCAGTATCTTGGGCATTAGGTGGTTCAACTTTTTAACTAATGATGAGGTTAGGCAAAGGAGTTTGCAACCTCCTTTAAGCAGCATATTGTGCAGAGAGAGACTCCGTTGGTTTGGCCATGTTGCCCGTATGGATAATTATAGATTGGCGAATAGGGTTATGAACAGTGTGCCTAAAGGCCGCAGAAAGAGGGGGAGACCTAGGATGCGGTGGGCAGACAATGTCAAACAGGACCTTGTTAGAATTGGTGTGCAGTGGCCAGATGCAGTAGATGTAGCTCAGAATAGACTTGCTTGGAGAACTAAATTGCACAGTTTGGTTGGACCTCCGTAGCCCATGGCTGCTTGAGGATGATGATGAATGTTATACAAAGTGACTTGGACTTCTCACATTACTGGGATTTTCTGAACTGGTTATGAAATAGAAAAAAAAACTTCCTTGGCTGCATTTTTTTTGCTAAACATTATGATTTTTTTCTTTGGGTTTTGAAGTTTGGCGATCTTGGCTAAGTACACAAAGGTTTGTGCACCAAAGCACAAAAAAAAAACTTATATCATCTGTGTGGCACAGGCATTGAGGGACCTTTAAAATCATTCAATATAAACATAAAATCTCATAATTTAAAAAAAATTATATTTTTTCTAGAGAGGGAGGGGGAAACTTTTACCGTGAGTTTAGCGGAGGGGATGCCCTCCCTCATGATGGCTGATTTCCATAGCATGGAAGTCTATTTTGCTTCCATATCCAAGATATTTTCAGAAAACTGTATAAGGTCTGTTTTTTTACTAAAAAAAGAAAAGAAAAATTAACATATAGCCTAATGTGATGATGAAATATCCACAACAACAAATAGTAGGCTGGTCATCCAATGTAACGCAACTATGATAAATCAATACTTATCGATTGGTCAAAAGATCGCTAATTTCCAAAAATCATCATCATTCTGAAGCAGTCATGGGTTATGGAGGTCCAACCAGACAGTGCAATTTAGTTCTCCAAGCAAGTCTGTCTTTAGCTACATCTACTGCATCTGGCCACTGCACACCAATTCTAATAAGGTCCTGTTTGATATTGTCAGCCCATCGCATCCTAGGTCTCCCTCTCTTTCTGAGGCCTTTAGGCACACTGTTCATAACCCTATTCGCCAATCTATAATTATCCATACGGGCAATATTGCCAAACCAATGGAGTCTCTCTCTGCACAATATGCTGCTTAAAGGAGGTTGCCGACTCCTTTGCCTAACCTCATCATTACCGTTAGTACCTTTCAAAAGAGATACTCTCTTGTTGAAGTGGAGGGCTGCCAGATTAATGTGGCCTACTAATCTGGGTAACTATGGCTACTTTTCTTTTTTTTTTCTACCCTGCTGAGGAGTGGTCAACCACACAGGGTCCTGGTGCTAACCATATAAACCTACTTCTGAAAATAAATCTACTGAAATGAAAAGTAAGGTTTAAATATAAAAAAAGTAAAGGGTATCCAATATGCTGGACCAAAACAGAATGGAGACACAGAATGGAGATAGCATGTGCCAGCAAACTGCCTCTTGTTTGCCTCAGTGAATTAAATGCAGCTGCAACCAGAATTTCTACAAAGGTTGTGTTTACTTCCAGTTTCGTTTTTAAGAGCAGGAAAGATGCATAGAATGCTAGGAAAAATAATTTTGAAATACTGAAATAGGTTTCCCAGAAAAAGACTATGAAACAGAAAAAAAAAATGGGGGTATGTACTTTGTAATTACTTCCAAAATCTACTGTTTTTAAAAATAGCAGTTTTCTTTCGTTAATTTTTAGATTTTCGAAAATTTAAGGAAAAATTTGTTGATAATAGTTCAAACTTGTGAGCTTAAATCAGAAGGTTGCTTCAGCAAATGGGAACGTTAACAAGCAAATCTGCAATACTGTTTAGTGCCAATAAGAAATGGCAATCAATTATATTGTAGTTTAATAAAATATGCATCAAAATATTGTTTTTCAAGACTGAAATATATATATATAAAAATTGCAACAGTAATTTTTATTTATGTTGACTGTAATTATTTTGATAATAATGTTAGGTATGATAATATATGAGCATTCATGTCAAACTTTTCCACAATCTGCAGATGATACTGTAATTACCAATGCATATATTTCATCAGCTGAAGTCCAAATACTTGTATCTTGGTTATTTTGTTTAAATTGTCCTATTTTTTTGTTTTCAGTTGATTGGTGTATAGATAAAATCATTGAGGATGATTTTTCAAATAGACAAGAAAATAGTTTTACCTGGTTAGAGGCATTCCATCCATTAGAAACTGTGCAGTAGCAGGTAGTAATCTCTCTGTAACATCTTTTGCTGTAGTCAGAATTCTTGTAGCCCCCATTTTCTCTACAACTGATAGTAAAGACTGTGCTGCAGTCTTTCTTACAGCTCCATTTCGATGACTAAAAAGAGTACAAGAAATGTCAAAAAAGAAAATTTATGGTGAATTTAAATGTATAGTCTATGTATTAGCAATATTTGATTATTCAGTGATAAAGTCCAGACATGCAGATAACGTTTTTACTCTAATGAAAAATAAAATAACAGTGTTCATTGAAATTCACAAAAGATTATGAAGTATATTACATTTTTATATTTCCAGACATTTTCATGTTATGTGAATGAAAAATTACATCCACAGCTCAATAACTTGAAAAATAAATTTCTTATGGAAATATTTCATTGGAGATAAATCAATCATCACATTGAAGAAAAATCAATCACAACTCATCACTATGTTGATATATAATAATGATCATGAATTCAGAAATACTACATTCCAACATCCAATTTTAATTTATTTGTAGTTATCATCTACGTAGCATGTTTTACTGTTGGTTCATATTATCATTGATTGCAGTTTCTGCAAAGTATTATTTACCACAATATTTTGCTCTTAAAAATTGATTGTTCCAACCTACATGAATATTGTGTATTTCAACGTTATGGTCAGATACATAATTAAAAATTCTGTACATTTCAAAGAAAATTTTGAAGCAGAACTAATGATGAATGACTTATTAAATTCAGCTACAACTTGTTGAGTTGATAACTACAGACAATGCTGTCTATTTTTATTAGGATTTGATACTTATTTTTGTTCTCTCATTTATATTTCTTAAAGTGACTGCAATATAGCATGAATTATTTAAACTAGTTAAACCCCACCAAAAGTTAGGTGTAAAACACATGTCCATTGATAACTTTCCCAATATTAACTTGATACTATATTCACAGCTTTCCACCATTAAAGTCCTATCAATTTACAGCTGTTGTCCATAATGTACTACTACCCCCATGCACAAAGTAGGCAATAGCAGCATCCCCTGAAATTTCAGACTCTTTCAGAAGGTTTATGCCTGACCCATGGCAACTAGGAAATCTTTCAACTCAATGCAGCTTGACCTAAGTGGGACTACCACACCAACCTAAAATCTCTGCTACCAACGATGTCACACCCTTGAACATAAAAGAAATGCCGTCTAACTGTTCATTTGCCCACCTAGAATTATAGCTATTATGTGATTTTTAGTTTTTCCATGTTATATTTAATAAGTATATTTAATAAGTACCTTGAATAACTGATTGGTCTGTTAGTTCTGGGGCTTTGAAGTTGTAGGTTTTGATAATACTCCTTATGGTTTAAGTTTACATAGGTAAAAAATCTATACGATTTCACCAAGTATTTAACCACTATCAAGCTGTTATTAGTCAACAGAGTAAAGATCGGTGTAGAGGAAAAATTATCTTGGGCTGGGTGGGATCTGAACCCATGTTCTTCTGATGACATGTCAGATGCTCTGACCGCTGATCAACCAGCTGCTGATCAATCTCTCCTCCATAGCTGATGTTATGCTACATACCATCTAATCAATAACTGTCATTTTTAAAGGCATTTGATGAGTCCATCTCCCCATAGTCTGAGTAACCACAGAACATCACAATAAGCCACAAGAGCCTCCTGGTTGATTTTTTTTTGTGAGCCATCAGAATATGCATCACTTCTGGTCTAGTCAGTAGTACCAGGTATTCACAGTGCATCTTTTTGATTTCACTAAGTATTTAACTATCAAGCTGTTTAGAGTGAACAGGGTAAAGATGGGCAATGGGGAGTTGGATTCACCAAATGCCCTTAAAAATGACAGTGATTGATTAGATGGTGTGTAGCATAACTTCAGCTATGGAGGAGAGGTTGATCGGCAACCTGTAGCTCAGCAGTCAGAGTACCTGACATGTCATCAGGAGGATGTGGGTTCAGATCCCACTCGGCCCAAGACAATTTTTCCTCTACACACATCTTTACCCTGTTGATTATTAACAACTTGATACTGGTAAAATACTTAGTGAAATCAAAAAGATGTGCTGTGAATTTCCTTTTTCTAAAAAATCTATAGATTTTGAAAATTTGATTTTATTCAACATTTTAATTTTTATTTCATTATTTTCTTATATTTATATATACCTTGTAAAATAAATTTCTTATGGCTCCTTGGATAGTTTTAAATAAAATAAGGTATATATGATCAGTTACATTAGCAACATTTTATATCACAGCACTTCATAGTAACTTTTTGACCACTTGTAGGGACTGTCAGCTAGGGCAGAAAGAGTGAGAGCAAGAATTGCCATTTTGGTGGCAGGGCCCTTTCTGCCTAGCAATAGAATGCCAGCAGCAGATCCATTTTGGGGGGCTGAGGGAAGAAATGCCATGTGTGCGTTTGATTAAGTCCCAGCGCCTCCTTACATGGGAACTAGAATAGACATGGCATAGGGGATCATGTCCATGTCCCATTGGCCAAGAGACCTTAATGTCCCTGAGAAACATCACGTGGCCACTTCTGGCAGTTCTTTCAAAGTGGAGGACAGTTTGGAGAATGAGGGACTTGCATGTGGACAATGAGAGCTTCCATATGTCAGGTGGATTGTGTGTGGCTTGATTAAGCCTTTTGTTTTTTAATCTAGTGGTGGGACTGTGAAGTTCCTTGTAGCCTGTGTTTAGCATAGTGAGTGACTGTACCAGGTGGGCAGTCACTGTTTTATATATAACACAATTGTAATATTGTGTAAATAAAGTGTACATATCCGTAGTACACCTGAATTTTGTGTTCATTGGTGTAAGAAGCGGGACCTACGTTGAGAGTTTGGTATGAGGTGGCATCCCATTAAGGGACTTTTTAACAAATGTTGAGTGTTGGGAGGATAATGAATCATTGCTGCAAGAACTTCACATCCGGTGCAGGAAGATTTAGTCTATTAAAAATGAAAATATATTTATTCACAGCAATATAGAATATGTTTTATTTTCCATGATTATCTTGTTATTCTGTGCTAAGCCATACAATACGTGACAGAACACAAAAAACAGTTCTAAATCACACTATGCAGACGCTACTTCAGACATATCAATGCAAAACATGGAGGCTATTGAGTCTGATTTGTTAGGTGATGCTATCAGCAGTTATTCTCTGATTCAGGAAATAGCAGAGCAGTCTGATGATGCCAGAAAGCATGAATTGGAATTGAGGAAACTCAAATTAATACGACTTGAGCTATTTTATAGGCAAGCGATGTCAGATCTCATGGTTCATCATGTGTTCACATTATGTGTTCATTCAGTTCTGTGCATTACACTGGAATTGCCCCCAGAAACTCTCGACATTCTTTTGTATTTACACAGGATTGAGAGTGTTTTCGTTAATCAGGGTGTGCCTGAAGAGATTAGGGGCCAGGTAGTCCTCCCCATTTTTTGGGAGAAGCTGAAAAATCTTTTGACTTCATTGCCTGACAAGGATGCTAGTGATTATACTAAGCTCAAAGTGTACATTTTAATGAGGTGTAAGATCTCGGCAGTTGAATACAAGAGGAAATTGGATGGAAGAAAGAAACTTGTATATGAAATGTGGAACACGTTTTTGGAAAAAAATTAGGGAAATGTGGAGAAGGTACATTGAGAGCAGGAAAGTATCCACATTTGAGGAATTGGTCGACATGCTAGTGGCAGACTGAATTAAGTCAGAGATACCTAGTGCCACTGGAAAATACGTTGCATTATAGGAGTGCTCTGCTGGGTTGTGTCCAAGAGACCTCATAGACTGCATATTACATTACTTAGTGAGCAGTTGAATTAATGCACAACCATGGGACTGATTGATAGGTGGCCAGATATATTCCTTCTCCCAAGCATGAGCAAATAGAGCAAAAAGCGCCCATGCAATTTGAGAAGCAATCAGCTGCTAGCGCTGCGCTAGCAGAGCACGTGGCTGTTTTGAGTGCGGCTCAAACCAGCATTTTCACAGAGTTTGCCCTCAATGACGAGCAAAGAGGAAATCTTCCAGTGCTGGGATTAATTCAGTGCAAACTGTATGAGTCGAATGGAAAGAGGCGTTATGTATGTGCATTTTAATGCACGTGTTTGAGGCTCAGAACGAAGGGTAATTAGCAACAGTTAGGCTTGCACAGCTTCAGACAGTGGATGTGCAATGTGGCCAGAATGCTTTCACAGCTTTGATTGATTCTGGTGCTGAAATCTCCATGTTTAGAAGAGATGTTGTCCAGGATAGGTTTTTCACACTGAAGGGGAAGATCAAGCTGAGGTCAACATTTAAAGATTTGGTGATAGCTGAAACGAGTCAGTCCCTGTGCGATTAGTGTGGGGATGCAATTCTCCCACGACTCATCCAGAAATTAATTTTGTGATTGCTTTTTCATCATGCCTGGCACTTCCTGTGCTTCTGATGCAGGACGATTTTAAAGTGCTTTCTGCTGTTAATTTAAGTGAAGATCACACTCCACTTTTGAATGTAGTGAGTGATTTGGCAGAGAAGGATCTTGGTAGCAACATACCCTGCATGATGTCACTTTCCGAGACATGCCACAGGCTGCCTGCTTCTGCTGCAGAGGTTGCTATGGCAACAGCCAGCCCAAAGCGTGCATGTGAAAAATCTATTGCAGCTAGAGGTGATGATTTATTGCCTGTGAATGTCAGCCAACTACCAAAAGTTTTAGATCTGCAGTAGAAGAGACCTATTGCATCACAGGGTGAAGAGGAGGTAAAGATTGGCAGTGTTGGTGAATTAGCACAAAGTGAGCTAACTGTGAATACGTATGAGAGCAGACAGCTTAGGCAAAATAATTCACCACAATTTGAGGACATGGTATTTTGGGATTATTTTAAGAAGCAACAGAGAACCGACCCCAGTTTAGTCGAGTCATGGAATGATTCTAAGTTCAATTGGCAGAAATACACCAATCAGCCAATACATTAAAACCACCTGTGTGTTATGCAAAGAAGTGCGCCTGCAGCCAATCAGTGTCACATACCAAAGTTGTGAATGATATATATAATACCTGGGTCGGAGCTCTCACAGGTAGTATTTCGTTTCGTCTCAACATGGGAAAAGCAAAGGATTTATCTGATTTTGACAAAGGCCAGATTGTTATGGCAAGACACTTTGGTAAGAGCATCTCCAAAACAGCAATGCTGGTAGGCTGCTCATGCTATGCAGTAGTTAGTATCTATCAAAGATGATCCGAAACAAGTGACACTTCAAGCTGTTGACAAGATGTGGGCTAGCCATGTCTCGTCTTGTTCGCAGCAACAGAAGGGCTACTGTGGTTGATATTACCTATAATTTCAATTGTGGTAAAGGGCTCAATGTATCTTAACACACAGTTCATCATAAGCTCTTGGATATGGGTCTCCACAGCCTCAGACCCATTCGTGTGCTTATGCGCACAGTTGTTCATCGTCGTCAACACTTGCAGGCAGTGGGAACGTAATCATCGACATTGGACCATAGAAGACTGGAAGAGGGTCGCATGGTCAGACAAATTCCATTTTCTGTTACACCATGTGGACGGATGAGCTCGTGGATGCTTACCCATGGAAGCCTTCTCACCTGGATGCACTTTAGGACAAATTCAGGCAGCTGGAGGAAGTGTGATGGTCTGGGCAATATTTTCTTCAGGAACACTTGGACCAATTATTCCTGTAGAGCAAACTCTGACAGCTGTCACCTACCTGAACATTGTGGTTGACCCTATGTCACACTGCAAAGAAGGTTCGGGAATGGTTCCTAGAACATAAGGAATTCCATTTATTGCCATGGCCCCCAAATTCGCCGGACATGAATTCTATCGAGCATTTGTGGTTTGAGTTAGAGAAACAGATACGAGCAGCATCACCCCAAACACATAATTTAGGGGAACTGTAGGGTCTTCTGTTGCAGTCATGATACTAAATATCAAGTGACACCAAACATCTCATTGAATCTATGCCTCATCGGGTGCGAGCTCTTTTGGGCGTGAGAGGAACACATTAGGTAGGTGGTTTTAATGTTTTGGCTGATCAGTGTATGTCATATCAAATGAAGTCCCAAAGGATGATAGGATTGCTGCAATGTGCAGAGACATTCAATAACCCCAGGGAATCATCTTAGTGTTTCAGACACATTAAGCAATCTTTTGCTTTTCCACTGGTGGCCTCCCCGCCCTGCCCACGGTCAGTAGGGGACACCGATGGGCTTGGAAAGGCCGCTGTCCGTCGGATGGGACGTTAAGCCGTGGCCTCGTGTGCGGGAGAGCCATACCCTGTGCATGTTAAAGAACACACTGGATGGCCTTGACGGGAGGCTACCATTTGTCTCCCAACAGCTGTTCCAGTGGGTCCCCTCCCCAAACCTTCTCTGAGCCTTCGGGGTCCATGTGACCTGGCCATTTAGCCCATTGTGTGCAAAAAATGCCGCTCAGAAGTAAAACAACCCAACCACTGGTGGCCCACGATTGAGATCGATGTAACTGAATTTTGAAACTCTTGTATGGAATGCCAGTCGTGGGAGAGGGGTGGATCTAACAATCAGGCAATAAGAAGGCCTGATGAGAAGCTGGTGCCCATGATCTGAACCATTTCGTGCAGAAGCTCTGAATCGTCCACCAGTAGGTGGAAAGAAGCAAGACTGGGTGGGAGAAGCTGTGCCAGTATGCTGAAAAGGTCCCCAGTGCAGTTCTCCCAAATGGAGATAATTCTGGCGAAGAATCCACTCCATTCCATGGCACAGAGAAGCAATTTATTGGCCCTATTCTCAGGAAGAGTGGCATTCTATGATGGATGGAAATGGATTGTGCTCCACCTGATAGGCTGGCAGAACTGGGTTCTGTAAGAGGGTGGTAGCTAAGCAAAAGATTTTCTAGTTGGAACCCAGGGTGTGGTGCTACCAATCTTAAGAAACATTACAAGTGACCAAAAGTGAATGGGAAGCGATGCAGCAGTGGACGCACCACGAGATCCGAAGCAGTGCTTCAGACTCTGCAGAAATGTGACTGTGAGTTTTGCGCAGCAGCCCAAGGTCAGCAAGGCATGTGCTTGTGGGCAGCTCGTGGAAGAGTCCTAGACCTGGTTGAATGGTTTCTGGATCAAAACTCTTGGGGGTGGCAACACTCGGGTGCACCACACATCTTCAAGAGCTTGGAGATGCTCTCAGCAAAAGGAAGCAGATTATGTGCGAGGGAATGGCTTCTACTCTTTCCAGGTTGGGAATAGTCACTGAGGCAGAGTAATGGGAAAGACATGGGCTAGGGGGGAGTACACTGTGCAGGGTGACAGTGGGGCATTGACGACTCGTGGGCTTCGATTGAGCCATAGCCTCAAGGCAACAAATTCCTCCTAGCATGCAGCAAGGATCATGTGGTTGAATGTTTATGTTCAGTGATGGGCATGGTGTACAAGTGTGGGCTTGGTCACAAACTTTGTGTCATCTCTGTATAAACAATTTAGTGTGAACACTTCGGAAAACCTACTGGTTTTGCTATGTTGGTGTGTCTGTCTTGTGCATGAATATTTTGAGCACTGTGTGGAAACCAAATTGATACAAATTATTTATTCTTCTGGACCTGTGTTAAAAACAAAGAGGACTTCCGTGACCATCTTGAATTTGTGAGATAATTTGTGTCTTCAGCGATTCCGTTATTGAAACATTTAAATAGACTCTGCAGTTGAATGAACAATGACATTCAGGAAGGACAGATTCAAGTCCCTAAGTGACTAGATTAGAAATTGAGGCAGGGGATGTCTGCCTCAAATTTCTTAAATAAGGAGGGGGGGGGGGGGGTCATGTAGAGACACTGTCAGCTAGGGCTGAAAAAGTGAACCAGAAGTCCCTAAGTGATTAGATTAGAAATTGAGGCAGGGGATGTCTGCCTCAAATTTCTTAAATAAGGAGGGGGGGGGGGGGGGGCATGTAGAGACACTGTCAGCTAGGGCTGAAAAAGTGAACCAGAATCACCTTTCTGCCTAGCAACAGAATGCCAGCAATAAGGAGGGGGGGGGGGGGGGAGGCATGTAGAGACACTGTCAGCTAGGGCTGAAAAAGTGAACCAGAATCACCATTTTGGTGGCAGGGCCCTTTCTGCCTAGCAACAGAATGCCAGAAATAAGGAGGGGGGAGGCATGTAGAGACACTGTCAGCTAGGGCTGAAAAAGTGAACCAGAATCACCATTTTGGTGGCAGAGCCCTTTCTGCCTAGCAACAGAATGCCAGAAATAAGGAGGGGGGAGGCATGTAGAGACACTGTCAGCTAGGGCTGAAAAAGTGAACCAGAATCACCATTTTGGTGGCAGGGCCCTTTCTGCCTAGCAACAGAATGCCAGAAATAAGGAGGGGGGAGGCATGTAGAGACACTGTCAGCTAGGGCTGAAAAAGTGAACCAGAATCACCATTTTGGTGGCAGGGCCCTTTCTGCCTAGCAACAGAATGCCAGCAATAAGGAGGGGGGGGGGGGAGAGAGGCATGTAGAGACACTGTCAGCTAGGGCTGAAAAAGTGAACCAGAATCACCATTTTGGTGGCAGGGCCCTTTCTGCCTAGCAACAGAATGCCAGCAATAAGGAGGGGTGGGGGGGGGGGGGGGGAGAGGCATGTAGAGACACTGTCAGCTAGGGCTGAAAAAGTGAACCAGAATCACCATTTTGGTGGCAGGGCCCTTTCTGCCTAGCAACAGAATGCCAGCAATAAGGAGGGGGGGGGGGGAGAGGCATGTAGAGACACTGTCAGCTAGGGCTGAAAAAGTGAACCAGAATCACCATTTTGGTGGCAGGGCCCTTTCTGCCTAGCAACAGAACGTCAGCAGTAGATCCAGTTTTGGGGGGGGGGGGGGGTGCTGGGTGAAGAAATGCCATGTGTTAGAGCTCAAGTGTTTCCTTGCAATGAAAACCAGAGTAGATATGTCACATGAGGTTGTGTCCATGTCCCATTGGCTGAGAGACCCTAACATCCCTAAGAAACATAATGTGGACACTTCTGGCAGTTTATTCGAAGTGGAGGACAGTTTGGAGAACAAGGGATTATGTGGAAAGAGACTTTCCATATGTCAGGTGGATTGTGTGTGTCTTGATTAAGCCTTTTGTACTTTCTTCTATTGGTGGGACCACTGAGGCTACTTGTAGCCTCAGTGGTCCCACAGTTAGCATAGCGAGTGACTGTACTGATGGGCAGTCACTGTTTGTATATATAATATAAATGCAATATTGTGTAAATAAAGTGTACATATCCATAGTACACCTGAGTTTTGTGTTCATTGGCCACCTAGGTAGTATCGACATCCTGACAAGATAGAGATAGGTACCCTTCTGTACACTCTCACACATGGTTGGTTGAAAAACAACCATGTGTGAGACAACATTTTTTATCAGAGCACTTCATAGTAACAACTTTTTTATATAGGTCAACGTTGGCAGATTATATAGGTCACATTGGCAGAGACGAAAATTGTCTTGAGCTTGGTGGGATACTATTATATAGGTTGTATCAATTTTCGTTTTGTCAATATTGTACAATTTTCGTCTCTGCCAACATTGGTTGGCAGAGACGAAAATTGTCTTGAGCTGGGTGTGATATGAATCCACAACATTCTGATGACATATCAGGTGTTCTAACCAGTGAGCTACCAGCTGCTGATCAGTTGTCCTCTATTTTGGACATTAAACTCTGTCACTGTAGAATCAGCCATTGGTGGTTGCCTTATAAGTGCAAGTGAAGGATCTGAAGGCCATCATAGGTACCTCAACCCTTACTTTAGCTAGCTGAGCATTGTCAATCCTACACTGGAGTAATGTCTCAGGCAGGTTAGTTCATATTTTGATTCTGGTTCTTAAAAAGATCAACTTGTGAAATTGCTACCTGAAGTTCCTTACCAACATTGGTGGCTTCAGTCTTTAGTGGTGTGTGAAAGAGTTTTAGCAACTATGCCTGTAATTACTTGGTTGTCTTCTAGGCTGTATTCTGGGCTTGCAAGAGACCAGGTATGTAGGTAAAGGTCAGATACTTAAAAATAATTTTAAATTTCTCTTTTAAAGGAGTGAAGATGGAAAGCATCTTTAAGGTATAGGTTTCCTTCTCAGCAGACACAAAGGTGATGTTCTTCTAGGATATGACTGCATTAACGAAAGGTTTCTTACAGCTAAATTTCAGACTAACATTAAAGATTTGAATGTTATCTGTTGTTATGCCCCCCCCCCCCCCCATAGCAGATTCTGATGAGAATGAGAAGCAAATGTTTTGCAAACAACTTCACAAGATATTTTGAATTCTGTCAAGATATAAATATCAAGAATCTCTTGTGCTAGGTGACTTCAATGCTAAAGTTGGTATTGATTCTGACCTTTGGTAGAGGTGTTAGGGCATTTTGCCTTTTGGCATTAATAATTCTAATGGCAATGGGGAACTTCTACAGGTAAGTAAACTTAACAGTTTTAGAATAACTAACACTTATTACAAACAATGCGACATACATAAGTACACATGGGTTTCACCAGTTGGGTTGCATAAGAATATGATTGATTATATATTAACAGCAAATGGGCTAGTTCTGTTAGGAATACCAGGTCAAATAGGGGAGCTGAAATTAGATCTGACCATTACTTTGTTAAAAGTGTCTTGCAACTTAAAGTTAAGGAGTGTTGTGCTAAGGTTAAAAATTTTACTTTTAATACTGAAGCTCTGAAAGACCCAGTTATAGCCAAAGCTTACCATGATAGGTTACTTAGCCATTATGACAGTCATGGTATGCTTACTACTGAAGTTGAGGAAGAATGGGATCATTTTAAACAGGCTTAACCTAAGAATTTTACCAGAGCTATTATTATCTCTATTTTTAAAAATGTGATCACAGTTCTTGTGATAATCATAGGGGAATTAGTTTTCATTTCTGTTCCAGGTAAAGTTCTTTGCATGATTATACCTAATAGAATTAAGAATTTGGTTGATGGACAACTGTGTGATAAGCAATGCAGATTCAGAAGTGGTAGGAGATGTACAGATCAAATATTTTCACTTAGGTAGATTCTTGAGAGATGTTTAGTGTTTTAGAAACCTTTGTTTACTAGATTTATACATTTTAAGAAAGGCTTTTGACTCTGTTGTTCGTTATATCTTACAGGTTAGTTAGCATGATGAAAGCTCTTTATAATAACACTGAGTCCTGTGTGAGAGTTGGTAAAGCTTGTAGCGATTGCTTTAGCATTGCTAGTGGAGTTAGACAAGGGTACATTTTGTCTCCTTTTCTCTTTAGTTTGGTTATTAATTATGTTATGTGGAATTCTTTGCAAGGGAAATTTTTACCTTAAATAGTGTAGAGATTTCAAAATTTTTGATTTAGATTATTCAAATGATCTGGCCACTCTTAGTTAATGATGTTGATGAGACTGGTAATAGAGTAGGTTTGGTGATAAACAGAGATAAAACTAAAGTAATGAAAATTGGTTAAGCAGATAATGCTTCAGCTGCTTCGAATCATTGCACTCTTGAGAAGGTGTCACAGTTTAATTATCTCTGGAACTATATAACTGATATTGGTGATGTACAGCATGGGATAAATAGAAGAATAAGGATTGCTGGTGAGACTTTTAAGAATCTATGGAGAGTGTGAAAAAATAGGCATATACACCTAAAGACTACAATTAGGCTGTAGAATAGTTTGGTTTTCTGTAAGGTTAGTTATGGTAGCAAAACATGGACTCCTTGAAAACAGGAAACTTTATGCCTTTGATTCTAGATGCTTGTGCAGTATCTTGGGCATTAGGTGGTTTGATTTTGTATGATGTAATGATGAGGTTATGCAACAGAATCCTCAACCTCCTTTGAACAGCATACACAGTCATATCAGAATAATATGACCACCCAGGGAATCACAGTGTACCTCCCCAGGTGTGTCACAAAGTGCACATAAGGTTGACCACACGGATATATAAGCGGCTGGCCAGGTTAGGTGAGCCATAGTGCATAACGTCAGCACAGTGGGCAGAGGTATAGATTTGACGGACTTTCAAAAAGGAATGATCATCGGCTACCACGCCAAGGGTGGAAGCATCTCGAAAGAAGCAGACTTTGTGGTCTGTTCACGAGGTGCTGTAGTAAGGTGTACCAAGAATGGGCCGCTTGGCACACCGAGTACCTCCAGATGTTATAACTGTGGAGCCCCAAAGGCCATCGATCCCAGAGAACGTCACTTCCATCGACTTGTAAAGGGCAATTGATGTGCAACAGTTCAGCAATTGACCATTCAAATGAACGCTGGGACACCCAGGTACGTGTCCCTGATAACAGTAGAATAAACCCTGTTATGCATAGGTCTCTGGAGTCGATGCTGCATAAAGGCGGCCATGTTAACCAAGGTCCATCGGCAACAATGCCTGCAGTTTGCATGGGACTAGCATCATTGGACATTGGAAGAGTGGAAAAAGGTTGCCTTCTCCAACAAATCGAAGTTTCTACTCCACAGAAGTGACTGGCGGTGGTGGATACGGCATCAGACACACAAGAACCAACACCCAGACATGCTTGTTGGTCAAATACAGGCCGGCAGTGATAGTGTGCATGTCTGGGGGATGTTTTCCTGGTATGACCTGGGACCGCTGGTACCATTGGATGGGTCCCTGAATGCCAATGGCTACCTGTCCATCCTTGCTGACCACATGCATCCCTTGCGATTGCTTTAGCATTGTTAGTGGAGTTAGACAAGGGTGCATTTTGTCTCCTTTTCTCTTTAGTTTGGTTATTAATTATGTTATATGGAATTCTTTGCAAGGGAAATTTTTGCCTTAAATAGTGTAGAGATTTCAAAATTTTTGATTTAGATTATTCAAATGATCTGGCCACTCTTAGTTAATGATATTGATGAGACTGGTAATAGAGTAGGTTTGGTGATAAACAGAGATAAAACTAAAGTAATGAAAATTGGCTAAGCAGATAATGCTTCAGCTGCTTGTTGTTTGTTTACCCTGGTGGTGATGGTGTCTACCAACAGGACAATGCACCCTGCCATGTTGCTAAGGTGCTGCATGACTGGTTCCAGGAACACAACAGCGATATCTCCGTTCTCTCTTGGTCAGCGAAATTGCCCGACCTCAAAACCATAGAGCACTTGTGGGACCATTTGGATCAACAGGTTTGGCGTGTAGGCCCACAACCATGCCATCTTCAGAACCTCTGTGCTCTGCTGGAGTCTGAATGGTCATGTGTGCCTCTGGCAACCTTCCAGGGTCTCATTGCATCCATGCCACGCCGTCTCACCACTGTCATCTGGGTCAAGAGTGGTTATTTTCATTATTAGGTAGATGGTCTTATTATTCTGATATGACTATGTATTGTGCAAAGAGGGTTTGGTCCTGTTGCTCACGTGCATAGCTGAAGATTGGTGAAAAGGATTATGAACAAAGTACCTAAAATCCTCAGAAAAAGGGGAGACCTAGGATGCAATGGGCAGACAATGCCAAACACAGGACCTTGCCAGATTTGGGGAATAGTGGTCCAATTCAGTAGCTGAGGAAAGACGCTGTTGGAGAACAAAATTACACAGTGTGGTGGGACTTTTGGAGGGAGGGAGGGAGGGAGGGAGGGAGGGAGGGAGGGAGGGAGGGAGGGAGGGAGGGAGGGAGAGTGTGTGTGTGTGTGTGAGTGTGTGGAACTTGGTGCGTAGTTTCATTCCAGATTTTCAGGCTGGCATTGGAAGGGTTAATCACCTTATGTTTGTATCTTAGTTTTAATGAACTATTGACTTTGTGTATCAACAAGTTTGATTGTTGGTTGAATGAAAATTGGTTGGTGTTTTCGATTTAATGGAGAAATCAGTATTTGAAATCAGAATTTTGAAAGAATCATCAACAGTAAATGCTACATGATTCATACTATAATGGGGGTAACAATGGTAAGGTACACAAAATTAAAACACACCAAAAATCATACTTTATAAGTTAAAATTAAGATATCACACAGCTAGAGATATAGTAAGGTTTATTCACGATTATGCTGTGATGGAGAGTTTGAAAAAACAACGGTTTTATGAGAGCAAATCTCAAAGCTAAGAGAGTGCTTTACATTCTGTAGCCAATTATAAGATTTACCTTATATATTATTACCAATTATAAGATTATGATTACCAATTATATGATTACCAATTATAAGATTTATCATACTTTAATGCTGAAATATAACACTAACTAATAAGTTTTACTTTAATGGTAAAATATGACACTTAACAGCAAAAATCACATTTATATTTTACCATTAAACTCTTTCCAGTAATGTTGAGTCACAGTCTGTTTTCCATGGGCAGCTTTTAAGAAATCTTGCTGTTGTCTTATAGCTGTGAAAATGATGGTGTAGGAGATGATGATTTATGGTCTGGTTAAAGCTCTGCATACACAGATTTAACAGGAGGGCAAGGTTTGAAAAAATCATCAAACTGCAGGGCTATACTCCATTTCATATAAAGAATGGAGGTGCAAAATTGGAAAATCAAAGAACCAATCAATGAAAGGATGCTACACCAATAAGTTTTAGAAAGAATAACTTGCAAATGTAATACTCCACCACAGATATTAATTTCTTGACTCATGAGAAATAAGTACATCTTGTAACATAAATTATTATGTATAGTTTTGAAGTAAGCAAATCGAATTGTGTTACACCTGAGCAGCAATTTTTTGCACACAATGGGTTAAATGGCCAGGTCACAAAAACCCCAAGGGCTCAGAAGTTAGGAGGCAGATGATTGTCTCCCATCAAGGACATTCACCATGTTTTTTAACATACAGAGGGTATGGCTCTCTTGAACACAGGGCAATGGCTTAAGGTTATATCTGACTTATAGCAACCTTTTAGTCGAGGGTAGGGTGGGGGTTTAGTAGAGATAAATCTCAATACTAGCATAGATGTGACTTGAACCTGGGAAGTACAGATTATGAGCCTGGTGCACTACCAACTGAGCCAACCACTGTCCAGCGAACAATTGAAAATCCTTTCTATTAACATTATTATATATATTAAAGAAATCAGTGATTACATTTCTGTAAAAATCATCTACATAGTAAAGAAATTACTGTGAAAGTGAGATGTATTACATATGTATTTTGATACATATGTATTTTGATTTACAGGTTTCTAGACTTGTTTTTAACATAAGAATATTATAAAGTAAACAATGAAACATAATTTCTTTTCCACCAGTATATTTGTGTTATAAAAAGGCACAGAGCCTCCCTAATGAGTTATGGATTAATATATTTTTTAAGTATCACATATTGCTTCTCATTAGCTTTCATGGTTAAGAGTAATAAGTGATGATTAAACAATGAATTCTTTGAGTGGGATCTATTGCTCCATTCTTTATGTGAAACAACGTATAGTTCTGTGCCTCTGCTCACAAATCACTATTTCCTTCAGATTTCATAATAAGTGGTTAACTATCATATCAGATGAAGTTGACATCATCCAGACTATCCTTGATTTCAATAAGTTTTTGAATTTCTCTGCAAGCTCATCATCGGAATTGCCTTCAATTATTATCCAACTTTTCAAAAATTTGCACTTTATCCACAACATTTAAATTTATGTGCATTAACTTCTCTACAATTTGATGCTACAACTTTGCTAGAAATCTTATTGTCACAAGCAAATCCATCTACGAAAAAAGTGAAAATACTTGTAGGGCAAAAACGAAATGGGTCTAGACTGTAGGGATTTTAGGTACAGACTGACACTCATCTCATCAGTCAAGTGGCAGAACATAAACAGACTACCTCAGCAACTGGGGCATCTTTGCTGATCCATGATTCAATCCAGATATATGGGGTCCAGATTTGCCAAAGTTTACTCTACAGTTGGCTCTCTTTATAAGTACTTTAATTTTCTGTGATTGCATATATCCATGCTCAGGCTGCAGCTAGGTTCTGCTGATGACCCAGACCTGATGAGAAGTTCTAACATGCAAAGGGAAATTACAGATGCTTTGAAATGCTACAAGGAAGTTTATCAACAGAAGAGAATTCAACTCAGTTATCCACAAGAAAGTTTTTATGTAACACCTTCAGCCTTCATTTTAGTTTACACAATATCTGGATCTCCCAGTTCATTTTATCCTTCCACTTCAGATGGAAAGACTGCCAGACCATATGAAGCACTGGTGTATTTCTTGCATCTTTCCCTGTGTCATGTGATACAGATGACCCAAATGTTCCCCAACTACAGCTCATTGATATGTAAAGCTTCTTATTTAAAAATCTTCTCAAATGTAATTTTTATAGAAATGTTTAATTCAAATCCAAAGTGAATGCACAGTATTCCCTGTTAAGAAACAATAATTAATAGATTCTGAAAAAAATTCATCGCCGCCACGGCGGGAATCGAACCCGCATCTCTCCAGATTCATGCCAGAGTGCGCTAACCATTTGCACCACGCGTCGGACAACGAATATTTTCAGAATTTGACCTTTTAAGTTTTTCTTCTTGAGACGTGACTGAGACAGCGCCATCTATACTCCAGGAGACACAACATTTACAGTCGTTGCATTTGATTATCAGATGTTAATGATTGTCTATTAATTAATGTTTAATTCTTTTGATAAAACGTTTTAATCAAATGACCATGTAATTTGTTTGTGCCCCCCAATTTGAATGTTTGAAAAGCAGGTGTAATAATAATAATAATCTAATTAAGGTGTACTAATAATAATCTAGTTAATTTTGAATTGCATGTTATACACTTGCCATTTTATACATTTTTCAATATATGCAGTAATTTCTAAGAATGCAACTCCAACTTATAATGCAAGTCAACTGTACTATCTTTTCATTAGCTCAATTTCATGTGCCAATGGCAAGATTTTAAATTTAACTTATATTAAATATTTTAAAAATGTTAGTAGCAGTTTTTAATTTTTATTGATATAGATATATTCAGGGATGTGCTGACAAATGTTTAACAACTGGCTCACGCTACTGAGAAAATCTGAATGTAACAAATTAAATTAGAAACATTGCACTTTTTTCATCATATTTTATTAAAAATATGTAAGGTAACATAACGAAGTCCCAATATAATAATTTAATATAAATCATATATGGCTTGGTGATCAATAGATCTTTTTCTGTTACCACCATCTCAACCAACTTCAAAACTTTTATCATTATTCAACACACCACTGGATATATTACTACTTTTATTTAAAATTACAGTATAGGAAAATGAAATGTCAGATTACCTTGCTCCACCAGCTATAATTGCAAGAGCAGCTTTATTGAGAGTAACTCCTTCAATAAGATGTTTCATTACTTTTTCTATGTCATCCCTAATAAAGCCTACAGTTTCACCAGATTTGCTCAGGAGAGTACTGGTAATAAGATCCAAATCCTATATAGATATATATATATGAAAAAAAAAAAAGCAATTTAAATTAATATATATATATATAAAAAAGAAATTTAAATTAAAAAAAAACTTCACATATGTTCCGAGTGAAAAAAAGAAACACGAGAATGATGAACTCCCTTATTCAATTTATATTAACTTCAAAATAAGATTGGCCACTAGCAATAATTTTTCATTTGGCAAAGTGAAACCATTTTTGGCTAGATATCCTTTGAAGTTAATCTGAATTGAATAAGTGATTTCATCAAAGGTATGATATAGTTAGGAAATTTTAAATTTTTTTAAATAAGGTATTTCATTTTTTGCTTTTAATGACAACTTTGCATTGTTTTTCCCACTACAAACATGTATCCTTTTCTAATATTAAAGCTTACCATGATAGGTTACTTAGTTATGATTTGCTTACTACTGAAGTTGAGGAAGAATGGGACCGTTTTAAACAGGCTTTTCTTGAAACTAACAGTACTCTTTTAGGAAATAAAGAACAGAGGAGGCAAAATTATTTGAGTGATAAAGCACTTTAACTTATTTCGGAAAGAAAGAAACGCAGGAATGTCCATAATCAATACCCTACTAGTTGTAATAGAAATCATTACAGAGAGCTTAATAAATGTGTAAAGGATCAGTTAGTTGCTGATAAGAATCTTTGGCTTGATGGCTTCGCTGACAAAGCCGATGAAGCAGTTACACAGCACAACAGCAGAGAGCTATATCAGATAGTTAACAATTTGTGTGGTAGAAAATGGATAGGATACAGGGATTGAAGGATAAACAAGGTAAGGTTATAGAAGGTGAAAATTCTGTCATGGCTAGGTGGGCTGAGCATTTCAGTGATGTTCTAAACAATATGGCTAGTTTTTCTCCCATTGTTTGCAATGATGATAGATGCATTGGTGGCTTTAATGTTGGCCTTATAACAAAATCTGAAGTTATTTTGGCTGTTTCTAAACTTAAACTTTGTAAGTCCCAAGGTGTAGATGAAATTACTATGGAAATGCTTACAGCTGGGAATGTTTTGATTACCACTTGGATGACTGATATTTTGAATATCTTTTATGATAAAGGCATGGTTCCTAAAGATTTTACCACAGCTATTATTATCTCTATTTTCAAAAAAAGGTGATCGTAGTTCTTGTGATAACTATAGGAGTATCAGTCTACTTTCTGTTCCAGGTAAAGTTCTTTCCATGATTGTGCTTAACAGAATTAAGAATCTGGTTGACAGTCAATTGTGTGATGAGCAATGTGGATTCAGAAGTGGTAGGGGATGTGTGGATCAGATATTTTCACTTAGGCAGATTCTTGAAAAATGTTTAGAGTTTCAGAAACCTCTGGTTGCTAGCTTTGTTGATTTCAAAAAGGCTTTCGACTCTGTTGATCGTCATAATTTGTGGTTGATTGTGAAATCATATGGTATACCTGACAAGTTAGTTAACATAATGAAAGCTCTCTATAATAACACTGAGTCGTGTGTGAGAGTTGGTAAGGCTTGTAGCAATTGGTTTAGCATTACTTCTGATGTTCGACAAGAGTGCATTTTGTCTCCTTTTCTCTTTAGCTTGGTTATTGATTATATTATGTGAAATTCACTTCAAGGGAAAGATTTTGGCCTTAAATGGGCTGGAGATAGGAAAATTTCTGATTTAGATTATGCTGATGATTTAGCCCTTTTGACAAACGATGTTGATGAGATGAACTTTTTCATTTGAGCTGTTGATGAAACTGGTAGTAGAGTAGGTCTGGTTATAAACAGAGAGAAAACTAATGATGAAAATTGGTCAGGCAGGCTGTGATTCAGTTAATCTGAATGGTTGCAGTCTTGAGCAGGTGTCACAGTTTAATTATCTTGGGAGCTATGTAACAGATACTGGTGATGTGCAGCATGAGATTAACAGATGAATAGGGATTGCTGCCAGGACTTTTAAGAATCTAGGGAGAGTGTGGAGAAATAGGCATATAGATCTAAAGACTAAAATTAGACTGTATAATAGTTTGGTTCTTTCTAGGGTTAGTTATGGTAGTGAACTTGGACACTTTTTAAACAAGACAAGAGGAAACTAGATGCTTTTGATACTAGATGCTTATGCAGTATCTTGGGCATTAGGTGGTTCAACTTTGTAACTAATGATGAGGTTAGGCAAAGGAGTTGGCAACCTCCTTTAAGCAGCATATTGTGCAGAGAGAGACTCTGTTGGTTTGGCCATGTTGCCCATATGGATTATTATAGATTGGCGAATAGGGTTATGAACACTGTGCCCAAAGGTCTCAGAAAGAGGGGGAGACCTAGGATGCGATGGACAGACAATGTCAAAAAGGACCTTATTAGAATTGGTGTGCAGTGGCCAGATGCAGCTTAGGATTGACTTGCTTGGAGAACTAAACATAGATGATAATCACAACGTTACCTGATGCTCATTTGGTGTTGATAAATCAATAAATATTCAGCGGAAAAAATTTCCACCAACATAAGGATTTGAACCCGCATCTCTCCAGAAACATGCCAGAGTATTCTTCCAGTTGAACTAATGCCAGCTCATCTTTTTTCCGCTAATTTTAAGACAACTCTATCACGGAGTTTTTCGGGCCAACCATTGGTGCCATCTATGATCTCCAGTGACAATTATTACCTTAATATTATAGAGAGTGAGATGGAAATAAATAAGTCTCATCACGCTATTTAGCATTACCTGTTGCTCATTTGGCATTGATAAATCAATAAATATTCAGCAGAAAAAATTTTCGATGACATACGGCATTTGAACCCGCATCTCTCCAGAAACATGCCAGAGTATTCTTCCAGTTGAACTAGGGGCGGGGGTGGCTCAGTTGGTAGCGCGCCAGGCTCGTAATCTGTAGTTCCCAGGTTAGAGTCCCAGCTGGGTCAGCGTTGAGATTTATCTCCGCAAAATTTCCCGCCCTGCCCACGGTCAGTAAGGACACCAATGGGCTTGGAAAGACTGCCGTCTGTCGGATGGGACGGTAAGCGGTGGCCCCGTGTGCGGGAGAGCCATACCCTGTGCACGTTAAAGAACACGCTGGATGGCCTTGATGGGAGACTACCAGCTGTTCTAGTGGGTCCCCTCTCCCCAACCTTCTCCGAGCCTTCGGGGTCCATGTGACCAGGCCATTTAGCCCATGGTGTGCAAAAAAGTGCCGCTCAGAGGTAAAACAACCCAACCCAGTTGAACTAATACCAGCTTGTCTTTTTTCTGCTAATTTTAAGACTTACACTATCACTGAGTTTTTTGGGCCAACCATTGGCACCATCTATGATCTCCGGTAGCAATTATTATCTTAATATTGCACAGAGTGAGATGGAAATAAATAAGTCTCATCATGCTATTTAGCGTTATTAATGAATTATACATGAATGAATTATATTCAGTGAAAATTTTTTCTGCTGAATATTTATTGATTTATCAATGCCTAATGAGCAATAGGTAACGCTGTGATTATCATCTATGTTTCACAGCGTATGTCGGCAAAATTTTTTTTTTCCGCTGAATATTTATTGGAGAACTAAATTGCACTGTCTGGTTGGGACCTCCTTGACGGGGGGGGGACTACGGTGCCTCCGAGAATTTGGGCTCAGATCGCTGGCACTCTGGAGTTCGTGATATCTTGTGCCCCCCGGTGGAGGGGGGCCTGTTGAGGGCTGGCGGACGGGTTGTGACTTGGGCACGTCCAGTTGGCTTATTCACTTGTTCCCCTGAGAAGCTGGGGGCTACAGCCCCAGTTGAGGGGCCGTACTTGAGGGTTCTGCGGATAGGGTTTGGCTAGCCCATCCAGTTGGCTCATCGATGCTGTCTCAGTGATATCGTGGGTCGGAAGATTGTTCACTGGGGCGTAGCTGCCCCGGTTGGCAGACTTATTGATGGAACAGCCAAACTAAGAGTCCCACAGAACTGACTCAGACTCCAAAGCTTTCGTAGTGGGGGAGCTTGGGTGCTCTGACACCCATGTCGGCGGGTGGTCCTCTAGTGTTTGCACAGCTTGTAACTAACCGGGGGTGCCGAGACAGGGAGGGTCTGCTGAAAGGGCTTGGCCAACCTGATTAGGCAGACTTATCCTGCACTAATGATGGGTGTGGTTACAGCCCCGAAGTGGGTGGCGTCCGCTTCGCTGGGGGCCTCCAATCAGCACTATGGAGGGGCCGATGCGGATGGTCATGCTGAAAGGTTTTCATCCTCGGCTGATTTGGTGTGGCTGCGGGAAAGCCCGAGCTTCTCTGCTCTGGAGGACCCAAAAAGATAGGAATTTTATATCAGTTTGGCATCTAAATTCAAAAGATACCATCTGATATTTTATTATAGGCATATATTTGGACAAAATCCAGTGAGGGATGGGCATATTCCTAGGCATTACTCAAAAATTCAAAAGATTCCACTCTCACTGCACCTCAATGATTATTTCTACAGGCAGGCTATAAAATTCCAAGCAGTGCTTTTCTCTTCACATAAAGTCTTCTCCCACTGTAGACAGGTTCAAATGTAAGGCAAGCTTAAAAGACAGGAAACTTTTTAGTCGATGGTGATATGCAGTCAATGTACTGTGGTGCACCGGGGTTGTCACGATTACTTCGTTGCCTGGTTAGACCTCTGTAGACCGCGGCTGCTTGAGGATGATGATGATGCTAATTACTAATATTCATTTGCAAACAATGCAAATGGAACATTCGAAATTTCCATTAAATAGTATTCTAATTAACAAATTATAAGTCGATACGTGATGAGCAATGTGGATTCAGAAGTGGATTCAGAAGTGGTAGGGGATGTGTTGATCAGATATTTTCACTTAGGCAGATTCTTGAGAAATGTTTAGAGTTTCAGAAACCTTTGGTTGCTAGCTTTGTTGATTTCAAAAAGGCTTTCGACTCTGTTGATCGTCATAATTTGTGGTTGATTGTGAAATCATATGGTATACCTGACAAGTTAGTTAACATAATGAAAGCTCTCTATAATAACACTGAGTCGTGTGTGAGAGTTGGTAAGGCTTGTAGCAATTGGTTTAGCATTACTTCTGGTGTTCGACAAGGGTGCATTTTGTCTCCTTTTCTCTTTAGCTTGGTTATTGATTATGTTATGCGAAATTCACTTCAAGGGAAAGATTTTGGCCTTAAATGGACTGGAGATACGAAAATTTCTGATTCAGATTATGCTGATGATTTAGCCCTTTTGGCAAATGATGTTGATGAGATGAACTCTTTCATTAGGGCTGTTGATGAGACTGGTAGTAGAGTAGGTTTGGTTATAAACAGAGAGAAAACTAAAGTGATGAAAATTGGTCAGGCAGGCTGTGATTCAGTTAATCTGAATGGTTGCACTCTTCAGC
Source organism: Ryuthela nishihirai (assembly GCA_038380435.1). Classification (NCBI taxonomy): domain Eukaryota; kingdom Metazoa; phylum Arthropoda; class Arachnida; order Araneae; family Heptathelidae; genus Ryuthela; species Ryuthela nishihirai. The sequence continues at coordinate 42,208,105 of JAWZYU010000001.1, read as the reverse complement.
AGGTGTCACAGTTTAATTATCTTGGGAGCTACGTAACAGATACTGGTGATGTGCGGCATGAGATTAACAGACGAATAGGGATTGCTGCCGGGACTTTTAAGAATCTATGGAGAGTGTGGAGAAATAGGCGTCTACACCTAAAAACTAAAATTAAACTGTATAATAGTTTGGTTCTTTCTAGGGTTAGTTATGGTAGTGAAACTTGGATGCTGTGCAAACAAGATAACAGGAAACTAGATGCTTTTGATTCCAGATGCTTATGCAGTATCTTGGGCATTAGGTGGTTCAACTTTGTAACTAATGATGAGGTTAGGCAAAGGAGTTTGCAACCTCCTTTAAGCAGCATATTGTGCAGAGAGAAACTCCGTTGGTTTGGCCATGTTGCCCGTATGAATAATTATAGATTGGCGAATAGGGTTATGAACAGTGTGCCTAAAGGTCTCAGAAAGAAGGGGAGACCTAGGATGCGGTGGGCTGACAATGTCAAACAGGACCTTGTTAGAATTGGTGTGCAGTGGCCAGATGCAGTAGATGTAGCTCAAGATAGACTTGAATGGAGAACTAAATTGCACGGTCTGGTTGGACCTCCGTAGCCCATGGCTGCTTGAGGATGATGACATCTCAATTGAGGTTTAGTTGATCTTTCTGGGAGTTGTATAGTAATAAAATCATGTCTCATCACCTGTAACAATGTCTGTTAATGGTTTGATGTCACTAGATCCAAACATTGCTAGTATCTCCTTGCAAGTGTAGGGGCAGGGTGGCTCAGTTGGTAGTGCACCAGGCTCATAATATTGAGTTCCCATGTTCAAGTCCCAGCTGGGTCAGTATTGAGATTTATCTCCATAAAACTTCTCACCTTGCCCATGGTCAGTAGAAGACTCCGATGAGCTTGGAAAGACCATCCGTCAGATGGGCCTGTGTGTGGCCCTGTGTGTGGGAGAGCCATACCCTATGCGCCATTAAAGAACACACTGGATGGCCTTGACGGGAAGCTATCATCTGTCTCCCAACAGCTCTTTCAGTGGGTCCTCTCCCCCAAACCTCTGAGCCTTTGGGGTCCCTGTGACCTGGCCATTTAGCCCATTGTGTGCAAAAAAGTGCCGCTCTGAGTTAAAACAACACAACCCTCATATGAGTCAACTCTAGCCCTTTTGTGCTGTTTTCAGTTTGTGGGGTATCCATTCCGCACAGAACTTTTGGAACTTTAAATGTTGATGACTAATTGTTTCCACACTGCAAATCGATATACTGACAACTAAATGTATATCTGAATGGTGATATCAGGGTTTTCCTTAATGAGTTCACAAACAACAGCAATGATTTTCTTGTTCACTGCCTCCATCAGGCTTTCTGTACCAGGGAGGTTCCCAAGCTGCAAAATTTCCCTTGTTTTAAGTAGACTCCATAGCAACAATGCAGATTTAACAAACTGAACTTTACATGCTGCCAACGAGGAGAAAAATGATAATACAGCTTTCAAACAAATTATTATATTATTCCAAAAACGCATTAATTGCATCCATTTAAATCTAGCACCAACTCTATAGTGTCACAAAAAAACAGGTCAATTAGACGTCTTGGAAAAAAAAACTAGTGACAGTTCTCTAAAAATTCACACAATCCTGGAAAACCAGGACATCTGGTCATTCTATATTATATATTCATTATTGTTGTCACTGTGAATATAAGACATTGACTGCATCAATCAGATATTGACTTTTATATTTCATATTCATCATCTCAGGACTCAAGTGCACATGAGCATTGAACATTATGAAAGTCTGATGTTATTTGCACAAACTATATCACACTTGTCCAGATGATATTGGACTATGGATCCCAGATGTATGATTCTGTTTGGGGTTCAGTGGTGAATTTTGGACCCTCTTCATCATCAAGTACTACAGGGAGATTTTGTACCTTACCACTCTTGGGCCATGCCATATACATCTCACCAGACCAAACTCTTTATGTTGAAGCTGATAAAATTTCATTATACACTGCTCGACATTGAAAGTGCCCCACCCAGAAAGATGTTGGTTGTTTTACCTCTGAGCGACACTTTTTTTCCACACAATGGGCTAAATGGCCAGGTCACAAACACCTCGAAGGCTCACAGAAAATTGGGGGAAGGGACCCACTGGAACGGCTGTTGGGAGACAGATGGTAGCCTCCCATAAGGCCATCTAGCACCTTAATGTGCACAGGGTATGGCTCTTCCGCACATGGGGCCACACCACCCAGAAGGACATGTCGTACAAACATGCAAATAGAAGGGTGGGTGTGCGCAATTAAGATATGCAAATGATGATAATCTGGAGCCAATGATGTGTGTGGCTCAAGAGATAAAAGGTACAAAAAGGATCAGGGATGGCATTATGTTTATGCAGGTGGAAGTCATGTGAATGGCTGAGATTAGGTGGTTCTGCTTGGATGTTGTTCAGCGAAGGTTGAAAATGCCTGGTACATGTCGTTAGCTGGTTTATTCCCATTTGGATGCTTTTGAGAGAAGAAGAATTATAGGCCTATGTGAAGCTGGATGGACTATACATTGTGTTGCTGCCCACATACATCGGGATGCATGAACTGTTGGACACTGTTGACAACAGTGATGAAATGAAGGTTCTAGTGTGCGTCACAGAGGGAGTGGTGCCGTCTGTCAGACGTCAGCATGGCTTAATAGGCACATTGTTCAACATGCTCATTAGTCACCACAGAGCACTGCAGACGATATTCAACGGGCTTTGTCAGCAGCTAGACTCCCCATAACAACCCGAACGGTAAACCGAAGGTTGAATGAGGCACACCTGTGCTCTAGGCAACCATTACATCGATTGCCATTGACTGCAAACCATCGCAGTGCTCATCTGGCTTGGTGCTGAAGTTGTGTGAACTAGGGTCACGAATGGAACACTGTTGTGTTTAGTGATGAATCCTGTTTCTGTCTGGGTGCTGACAATCGAAGGTCTGTGTATGGCGACAACCTCGCAAGAGGATGGATCCAGCTTTCATTCGCGACCAGCACACTGCCCATCAGCCAGGCATAATAGTATGGGGTGCTACTGGATGACAGTAGGTCACTTCTTGTCCACATCACAGGAACACTGACAGCTACACGATATGTTAGTGCGGTTCTGCAGCCAGTTTTTTTACCATTCCTGGGAGGGCAAGCAGCAGCCCACTTTCCAGCAGACAACACCCAAGTACACACTGCTAGGGTCTCCAGACAATGTTTGCAACATGTTCAAGTACTGCCATGGCCAGCATGATCTCCAGATTTATCTCAAAGAGAAAATCGTATGACCACATTGGATGACGTGTGCAATCCTCTCACGGGCCAGCATGGAATCTCGATGAATTATGGGAGCAAATCAATTATGGGAGCATACCATGCTGTATTGCTGCCTGTATTTCCATTAATGGCAGTGCAACTACCTACTGAGGCAGTCATATTGTGCTGCATTATCTCATCTTCTAAACGCTTTAAGTGGCTGCAAATTAAATCATGGTATGCCAATATGAATAGCTATTTGTGTGCTACATTTCACCCCTATCCCCTCACTCCTTCTGGGTGGAGCGATTTCAATGTTATGCAGTGTATATTCGCCATCAGCAGTTGTCTCAACAGTATGCTTATAAATTATGCCAACATTAAAGCCACCAATGCATCTATCATCATTGCAAACAATGGGAGTAGAACTAACCACATTGTTTAGAATATCACTGAAATGCTCAGCCCACCTAGCCATGACAGAATCCTCACCTTCTATAACCTTACCTTGTTTATTCTTCAATCCCTGTATGCCTTCAGTTTTCTACCACACAAAACATTAACTATCTGGTACAGTCCTCTGCTGTTGTGCTGTCTAACTGCTTCCTCAGCTTTGTCAGTCAAGCCATCAAGCCAAAGATTCTTATCAGCAGCTAACTGATCTTTTACATGTTTATTATATTCTCTGTAATGCATTCTATTAGGACTAGTAGAGTATTGATAAAGGACATTCCTGCAGTTCTTTCTGAAATAAGCTCAAGTGCCTTATCCCTCAGATAATTCTGCCTCCTCTGCTCCTTTTTTCCTAAAAGAGTACTGTTAGTGTCCAAAAAAGCCTGTTTAAAATGATCCCTTTCTTCCTCAACTTCAATAGTAAGCATACCATGACTGTCATAACAACTAAGTAACCTATCATGGTAAGCTTTGGAAATAACTGTGTCTTTCAGAGCTTCAGTATTAAAAGTAAATATTTCAAACCTAGCACAACACTTTTTAAGTTTTAGTTGCAACACACTTTTAACAAGGTAATGGTCAGATCCAATTTCAGCTCCCCTATATGACCTGGTATTCCTAACAGAACTAGTCCATTTGCTGTTAATTAATATATAATCAATCATATTCTTATGCAGCCCATCGGGTGAAACCCATGTGTCCTTATCTATGTCGCGGTGTTTGTAATAAGTGTTAGTTATTCTGAATCCATTGAGTTTACTTACCTGTAGGAGACGTTGCCCATTGCCATTGCAGCTACCAATACCAAAAGGGCCCATTAGTCCTCCCAAAAGGTCAGAGTCAGTACCAACTTTGGCATTGAAGTCACCAAGAACAAGGATAATATCTCCTTTCTTGACAGAATTCAAAATATCCTGAAGTTGTCCATAAAACCTATCCTTCTCATCCTCAACAGTATCCTCAGTGGGGGCATAACAGCAGATAACATTCAAGTCTTTAATGCTTATCTGAAATTTTGCTGTAAGAAACCATTCATTAATGTACTTATATCCTAGAAGAGCATCACTAGCATGTCTGCTGAAAAGCAGACCCACGCCTTGGTGATGCTTATTGTCATCCCACCCTGAAAAGAGAAATTTAAGATTATTTTTAAGAATCTGACCTTTATCTGTCCATCTGGTCTCTTGCAAGCTGAGAATATCTAAATTATAATGGTGGAATTCTTGTGTGAGGACATGAAGAGAAAAAGCTCTGTGCAGAGTTCTCACATTTCAACTACCTATGGAGAGAAAATGGTTAGTGGGATGTTTAAAGAAACTATTTTTATTGAAAGAGGGAATGCCGACAATATCAAACAGCCTCCTAATCGCAGACATGGGGCAAAGACCCGTTCCCCCACTACTAAAGGCTGAAGCCATCTACACTGGAAGACTTCCTCCAATGTAGAATTTGACGATGCCAATAGAAGCAAAGAGTTCAGGTGCCTGTGATGACCTCTGCTCAGGATTATCCACCAGCTGATAAACATATCCTGTGAATCTATTCACTTGGGGCTGTCAACCCACAAACAAACAGAAAACACAGCGGAAGATTTTCCCTCCACAGATGCCCTCCAGTGTCGCAAAATCAGGGTCCATAATCAAGCTCAGAGCCATAATTCCGTTCAGGTTGGTATATATGGTCAACACCAGAACCCTGTGTGGTTGACCATTCCTCAGCAGGGTAGAAAAAAAAGAAAAGTAGCCATAGTTGTCTAGATCAGTAGGCCACACTAATCTGGCAGACCTCCCCTTCCGTTCACTTCCACAAGAGAGTATCTCTTTTAAAAGGTACTAACGGTCTGCACCACGAGAAAGCGGTGTCGTACATTAGGTGCTAGGCCTGGCCGGTTCTATGCATCATCACAGGGGATTGGTGCATAGCTCTCCTTCCAGTAACTACCTAGCTACCATTTACAGACCAAGAGAAATATACTGCTGCTCATAATTTAAGGAAGTTCAACAAAAATGCAAATATCTCAAAAAATCGTTTACAGAATTTAACAAAAACTTCAGAAAATATTTAGAACGGCATTCAAAAAGCTCTCGACATGCATCTGCTGACATCTTGTTGACATACTCCCCCCTCCCCCCACTTTAGCATCTTGCTAATTCTGGATCACTTGGTGGCACTTCTGTTGGGGAATACTCTGCAACACTGAATGAACATTTTGCAAGGTTTTGCCCTCTTAACCCTGCAACACTAAACAGTCGTAAAATTTACGACTAGTGAGCAGTTTGATTACTTCGGATGTTTCTGCTAGTGCGATCGATGTGTGACCTTCAGCAGCTGCATCTTTTATTTGAAATTAGTTATATCTATGAAGAATTTGTGGTAAGATTATTTTTCGTGAAGTTACTGAGTGTTCGTCGTTAATTTTATGAGCATTTATTATTTGTATAATTTTTAACGTCGCCTATCTTATGAATGTTTAGTGTTTGGGTACATTACATAAATTCCCAATTATTACCATGTTGATCAAGTAAATGTTATATTTTTTTTCAGGAGGACATTTGATTTATCTTATCTTATATAGCCATGTCTAAAAAGTGGTTGACACAAGCCGAATTAGAAGCGAAAGCAAAAAAATAAGGAAGGAGAAGATACTGCTGAGGAACAAATCCAAACATCAGGCAGTGAATATGAAGATATTGTGGAAATGGAAGAGATAGATTCAGACAATGATTAAAATTTGGAAGATTAAAATATCCCAGCTTCACAAAATGTTCTAAAAATCTATAGAAATCAAGCAACGATAACAAGTCATTCAAATCAATCAATGAATCAAGCAACAAATCAAGCTGGAAGTGGCGCTATGTCTGTTTTGGATAGTGACGATGAATCAGATGATAATGCGCCGTTGTCTTCAATTGCTGGCAACGTGAAGCATATCATTGTCCCCAAAAATCCCTCAATAAAGGGCAAAAATGGTAGCAGATGGTCTACAATAGAACCACAATGACAAAAAAAGTTCTTCTCAGAACTTAATTCATTTTGTACCTGGCAGCAAAGGACCTGCTTCACATTTGTTGACACCAGCAAGTAGCTTCAAACATATTTTCACGAATAATACATTAGATAAAATTGTCCTTCATACAAACGAGCAAATCACTCTGAAATCAGCCTCTTATACTGAAAAAAAAACTCTGATAATTTCCAAGATGTGCACAGAGGAAGTAATGACACTTATTGGTCTTCTAATTTTTTCCAGAGCAATGAAAAACAACCACCAAAATGCCAAGAAAATGTTTGATCCTATAATATCAGGAAATATATATAGGGCTACAATGAGTTGTGATCGATTCTTATTTCGATTAGATTGTTTATGTTTTGATGATAAACAAACAAGAATTGGCCGCAAAAAAAGTAGATACATCTGGGACGAGTTTATCGCTATTTGTAGATCCTCATGGTAGATTCTCCATCTGGAAGAACAACTTTTGGCATTTAGAGGAAGATGCAGATTTTGCATGTTTATTCCAAATAAACCGCCAAATACGGCATCAAGCTAGTTATGTTATGTGGCAACAAAATACATGATTGATGCTGAACCATATCTAGGAAAAGGAACTAAAACAAATGGATTGCCTTTAAGTACTTATTACATAAAAAATTTGGCAAAGAGATCCATGGTAGTAACAGAACCAATTATCCATGGTAATCCAATGTTACCATCGATAAATGGTTCACTTCAATAAGTGTCACTGATGAGATCCTTCAAGCTACTTACAAATTGACTTTTGTTGGAACACTGCAAAAAAAAACTGAAATTCCACTGGATATGTTGGAAACTCATCGAAGACAGCCAGGGACATTGATTTTTTTTTGTTTTGACAATCAAAAAGTTCTAGTATCATATTTATCAAAGAATATGAAATTTCGTCACATATATATATCTTGAATAGAATCAGAAATGGAGGAAAACCTGTGTCTAGAATGACATTTATGCTTGATTTGAAGGATGAGTTAGTGAGACCATGGTTGCAGCTATGAATTAACACCTCTATTTTGCATCGCCCAATTCGTCAAGATATATGTAATATTCTAAATATTGATATGTTGTCTGAAAGGCCCGTGCAAGTGCAAAAGAAGCGTACAATTTGCGCTTTTTGTTCGTCATGTCTTTGTAGGATGACTACAAACTATTGCAGCTGCTGCAACCGAGCTATCTGCAGAGAACATCAGGCTTCTTGTTGTCTGAATTGTGCAGTTTAATATTTCTTTTAATTATGTTCTACGATTTTTTGGTTTTATAAAGAGTTATTTTTGTTTTTGTTTTTTTGCTATATGGGGAAACCTAATTTTTTTTTGTTTTTAACAATAAATAAAAAAATTCATGAAATTTACGAGTGTTTAGTATTTGTGTAACTTGTACATATGTTTAGTGGTCTAGGGTTAATTAAAAAAGGCTTCCCAGCAAGTTCCTTTTCAATTTTTGGAAACAATCAAAAATCACATGGTGCAAGATCAGGTGAATATACAGGATGGGATAGCTGTCTGATTTTTCCTGCTCCTGATAGACCATAACTTGCCAGATTTTGTGGGCACTGGCATTGTTATGAATAAGGAGAACCCTTGACACACCTGTTGTTAGATTCTGCTCCTTTATCTCCTTAACCATTTTGACCAAAACAATGTTTGTTTAGTATTGGTCATTTATAGTTATTTTTTTCAGGTAAGGTGTCCACGGCTACCACTCCTTGGGAACTAAAAAACATTGTGAACATCCTCCTCCCTGAGCGAAAGTCTTGTTGGAGGATTTGGGGATGCAGTTCATCTTCAACAACCCTGTAGAGATTTCTAGTTCCAGAATATGCCTTGGTGATCCCCACGATATATTGCAGAAAGTGAGGATAGTGTATGGGTTGCAGCCAGTTATTAACTATTTTCCTGCACTTTAAGTTCCTTAAAAGGCTGGAGATAATGGAATTAACCTTTCACCAAAACAATAAAGCAGTTTGCTGTTGGAGATATTTAGTTTTATTACATATGTACACATAGCTCAACTAGCTATAGTTATACCTGCTGCATCAGTGTACGTTTCACTATGCAAGGGGAGGTCTCTTACCACTGAGAAATGCAAATTTAATAGCTGATAAAATCTGATGAAAACATAACCAGGAGATGCTCTATTTGGAATTTGGTAAGTAAAATGTTTTTACACACTTTGCCCACTTTTAAAATCTTCATAACTTCCACTAGAGTGAATGTTGATGTTTCCTAAAAAGTGTCAACAAACAACAGAATAATCCATGTGGTGTGGTTATTGAAACCTACTGCTGATATAAGCAGTACATGGTGTAGTGCTCAAAAGTATGCTGTTATTTTATTTTTTGCTGGATAACTAAAACTTAGGCTCCAGGCAAAAAAAAATTTTTTTTAAAGTGCATAAGAAAAAAATTGAAAATTTCCCGAAATTTTAATGAAATTAATATTTCTAAACAAAGCTCTGCTCAAGAGAAAAAAAATCAAAAAGTCAAATACAAATTTCATGAAATTACATAAGTTTATTGGATTCTAGACTATCAATAAATTAATCATTAACACGTTGCACTGAAAGCAAAATGTCTACTCCTCCAGCACACCAACTACAACACACCTGACTACTATGATATCAGTCCCTCTACCACAACTAACATATGTGACTACTGTCACTCTACTGTCTTAAGCTAACACGGCACATTCCAATATCACACAGGGAAGCCACATTTGCGTATGGTGATTGAGCACTGATGACTAAGCAGCTGTGACCTTGCTCTGTGTGATTAACAGCCATCAATCAAAATGGAATTGTGCAGTTGGCAACTCTCTAGGTGGGAAGAATGCCCCAAAATAATGTAATATAAATAAATGAAAACTGGTTAAAGAAACATAAAAGTGAATGGACGAACCATCGCAATGGTTGTGCTTCGACATCTTGAACATTAAGGTACAGATCTACTTTCTTAACCTTAACTTAAGCAGGTGAGAAAATGTTACTGCCTTAGCTTAATTGGTGGAGCTGGTGAATAACCAAGAAATCCTATGTTCAAAGACAGATAAGTGTTATTTTTAATAGTTCCCTATTTTTAAATAAAATTTCAGTCTGATTTAGATTTTGGTTTGATTCAAGTAAATGCCTTTTACAGTTTCCTGTATATTTATTTATATCTAAAATTTATTTATAAATTCCAAATTATTATAAATTTACTTACCGATTCCATGTTACGTTTTAAAGTGATAAACAAATCACCTATTGTGAGAATGGCTGCTCTTGACACAGAAGAACGTAGATTTTTTACCTCTGTTAGGAGACCCAAAACCACAGGATGTAACTGAGCTTGAAGAACATTAGGATGAAAGTGGGAAAGTCGAGATATTGTCTGAATTCCTTCAATTTTACCCATCCTGAAAATTTTCATTTTTTAATAATTATTTATTCATTATGAATGATTTTAAGTTTCATGTAATTCATTATTCTCCTGCATGATGCAAAACTTAAAATATAGCTGATAAAATTAGAATACAAATTTGAATATTACATAAATTCAAACATTATAAGAAAAAAAAGACAATTACACTGAAGACAAAGTTTAACTCATAATTACATGTATGGAAGTTTCAGAATTGCAATAATGATTGAAACTTAATGCAAAATTGTGTGCTTCACTACCAACATGTGATAAGAAATAATACAATGTGAAAATTCAATATTTCTTCAACACAAATATGATTAAAAAAAACTTTGGCTAAAGCCATGTCCATGAGCCACAATTTCTGTTGTAAATGTCATGGCCGATTGAAAGAGAGATTTTCTTCTGGAACAACTGCCAGATTGTCTATGGCCACTTTTATTCTGCCCTGCTGAGGAATGATCAACCTCACAGGGTTTTGTGCTAACCATTTAAATCCACTGGACTGGCTTATGGACACGAGCTTGATTACAGATCCTTGTTCAAGTGGTGGGCCTCCACTGAGGGAAAATCTACTGCTGTGTTTTTTGCTTGCCTGTGGGTTGTCAGCTTATGTGGGATGGGTTGTTTTAACCTCTTAAGTGGAACTATTGTGCCTGTCTGATATTATTATAGGAAAGCAAGATCTCAGCAGAAAGACAATTCAAGAGAATAATCATCCATGCATTATTCAGGGCTCAAACTAGATATCTTTGATCAATAGCCAAGAAAGTTATCCCACCTTGAGATGAGATGCTAAATACCATCCCTGTAGAACAGGTGGTCAAGAGAATGGAACCATTCTGTCACCACTGTCCTCACATTGTCATCTGATTTGAAGCTGTGACCCTTTAGTGCACTCTTCAGTGGACAAAAGATACTAAAGTTGCAGGGAAATAGGTTGGGGCTACATGAAAGATACTCCAACACATGTCAGCAAAATTATCACAAATCAGTTGTTATACATGTGTCATGAGGTCAGGCATTATCATGAACCAATCCCATTAATGGCCTGGTCAGTTGTCAATTAATCATTGTTGACTGTCTTCAAACAACCTGTGTTGTCACCAGATCTGGATCTCACATTCTTCTAGGCACAAAAAGTGGTAGTGTGCACTTATGTATGACCTTTTTTTTAAATAAAATATTATATAAAAGTTAATTTTCTCAATTATAAAGAAAATAACATAACTGAAATGAATGTAGTAATTTTAATGATAACTAATACAGCTTTGTTTCCAACTACTGTAAAAATTAATATTATACATATAATTTATAATATTTTAAAAATCACATTATTCATTCTCAAACTTAAACATTTTTAATCTTGGAAATCATCAAATCACATACAAAATCCTCATGCAGCCATGGGCTACGGAGGTCCAACCAGACTGTAATTTTCCTCTCCAGAACTATTGCTGCTGCATTTAGCCACTCTAGGCCAATTCTAGTAAGGTCTTGTTTGACATTGTCTGCTCATCGCTTCCTAAATCTTCCCCATTTCCTGATGCCTATACATACAGGCAACATGGCCAAACCAAAGCAGTATCTCTATGCACAATATGCTGCTCAAGGGAGATTGATGACTTCTTCTTCTAACCTCATCATTACTTATAAAGTCAAACCACCTAATGCCCAAAATACTGTGTAAGCATCTAGAATCAAAGGCATCAAATTTCTTGTTATCATGCTTACAAAGGTCCATGTTACACTACCATAACTAACCTTAGAAAGAACCACACTATTATAAGCCTAATTTTAGTGTACATATCTATTTTTCCACTCTCCATTAATTCTTAAGAGTCCCAGCAGCAATCCCTATTTTTCTATTTATCTCATGCTGCACATCACCAGTATCTGTTATATAGTTCCCAAGATAATTAAACTGAGACACTTTCTAAAGTGCAGCCATTCAAAGGAACTGAAGAACTATCTGCCTGACCAATTTTCATCATTTTAGTTTTTCTCTGTTTATCACAAAACCTTCTCTATTACCATTCTCATGAAGAGCCCTAATTAACGAATTCATCTCAACATCATTAGCCAACAGGGCCAAATCATCTGCATAATCTGAATCAGAAATCTCTAGACAATTTATGGGCAAAATCTTTCCCTTGCAAAGAATTTTGCATTACATAATCAATCGCTAAACTAAAGAGAAAAGGAGACAAAATGCACCCTTATCTAACTCCACTAGCAATCCTAAACCAATTGCTGCAAGACGTATCAACTCTCACACACGACAGTGTTATTATAGAGAGCTCTCATTACACTAACTTATCGGGTATTCCATATGATCTAACAATCAACCACAAATCATGTCGATCAACAGAGTCAAAAGCCTTTTTGAAATCTATAAAGCTAGCAACCACAAGTTTCTGTAAATCTAAACATTTCTCAAGAATCTGCCTAAGTGAAAATATTTGATCAATACATCCCCTACAATTTCTCTCGCAGTTGTCCATCAACCAAATTCTTAATTCTATTAAATATAATCAGGCAAAGAACTTTACTTGGAACAGAAAGTAAACTAATTCCCCTATAATTATTACAAGAACTGCGATCACCTTTAAAAAAAAAAAAAATCGGGACAATAACGGCTCTTGTAAAAATTTTTAGGAACAACATCTTTATAATAAAAAACGTTCAAAATTTCAGTGAGTCATGCGACACAAATGTTCCCAGCTCCAGGCATTTCAGTGGTGTTTTCATCCATCCCTGGGGATTTATGCAGTTTTAATTTAGAGATAGCCAAATCGACTTTGGAATGTGAAATAGGGCCATCATTAAAGCCAGTAATGCATCTATCCTCATTACAAACAATGGGAGTGGAAATAATCACATTATTTAGAACTTTGAAATGCTCAGCCCACCTAGCCATCACAGAATCCTCACTTTCAACACCTTGCCATGTTTATCCCTTAATCCCTGTGTACCTGTCTGTTTCTTCCTGCATAAAATATTAAAAATCTGGTACAATCCCCTGCTGTCTAACTGCTTCCTCAGCTTTGTCAGCAGAACATTATTATCAACAGCTAACTAATCCTTTACACGTTAATAAGCTCTCTGTAATGCTTTCTATTAGGACTAGTACTTACTTTCTATAAGGACATTCCTGCAGTTCCTTCTTTCTGAAATAAGCTCAAGTGCCTTATCACTCAGATAATTCTGTCTCTTCTGCTCCTTTTTTTCCTAAAAGAGTACTGTTAGTGTCCAAAAAAGCCTGTTTAAAATGATCCCATTCTTCCTTAACTTCAGTAGTAAGCATACCATGACTGTCATAATGACTAAGTAACCTATCATGGTAAGCTTTAGCTATAACTGGGTCTTTCAGAGCTTCAGTATTCAGTACACTTTTAACAAGGTAATGGTCAGATCCAATTTCAGATTCCCTATATGCCTTGATATTCCTAACAGAACTAGTCCATTTGCTGTTAATTAAAATATAGTCAATCATATTCTTATGCAGCCCATCAGGTGAAACCCGTGTGTACTTATGTATGTCGCGGTGTTCGTAATAAGTGTTAGTTATTCTGAAACCAATGAGTTTACTTACCTGTAGGAGACATTCTCCATTGCCATTGGAACTACCAATGCCAAAGGAACCTAAAACTCCTGCCCAAAGATTAGAGTCAGTACCAACTTTAGAGAAATATCTCCTTCACAGAATTCAAAATATCCTGAAACAGGCTATAAAATGTATCCTTCTCATTCTCATTAGAATTTTCTGTGGAGCATAATAATTCCGTGTACTTGTGGCTATGGATATTTTAACATCACATTAGGTTATATGTTAATTTTTATTTTACTATTTATTACTTTTCCAGTAAAACTTTGATAATAGTATCATTTTCCGAAAATAAATGAGGTCTTGGATATGAAAGCAAATTCATTTCTGTATATTTACTTCCATTAGTTAGCGATCTTCAATCAGCTGTTTTATTGATCTTTCCGGGTTGTGCTAGATTAGAGGCTGGCTTAAAAGTTATTGCGGATATTTTAACATCCCATTAGGTTATATGTAATTTTTCCTATATTATTTCTTGTTTTTTTAATAAAAAAACTTTCAGCTTGTACTGTTTTCTGAAACTGAATGTCTTGAATACGGAAGCAAACAGATTTCCTTGCTACGAAAATCGGCCATCATTTGGGAGGGCAATTTTGGGAAGGGTTGGTCCTTGGTGCACAAACTTTTCTGCACTTAGCCAAGATCACCAAACTTCAACACCCAAAGAAAAAATTCACGTTTAGTTAAAAAAAGCAGCCAGGGAAGTTTTTTTTCTATTTCATAATCAATTCAGAAAATCCTGCGAATGTGAGAAGGCCAAGTCACGTTTAAAATATACAATACTGAGAAGAATCATCAAAAGAAATAAAAATCATATTTCAGGTTGATTATATATTATTTGGGAGGTAATTTCCTTTTGGTAAATATATAATTTAACTATTTTTATTCATCATCATCATCATCCTCAAGTATCCATGGAGGTCCAACAAGACCATGCAATTTAGTTCTCCAAGCAAGTCTGTAGTGAGCTACATCTATTGCGTCAGGCCACTGCCCACGAATTCTAATAAAGTCCTGTTTGATATTGTCTGCCCATTGCATCCTAGGTCTCCCCCCCCCCCTCTTTCTGAGGCCTTTAGGCACACTGTTCATAATCGTATTCACCAATCTATGATTATTCATACGGGCAACATGGCCAAACCAACAGAGTCTCTCTCTGCACTAGGGGCGGGGGTGGCTCAGTCAGTAGCGCGCCAGGCTCGTAATCTGTAGTTCCCAGGTTCGAGTCCCAGCTGGGTCAGCGTTGAGATTTACCTCCGCAAAATTCCCCGCACTGCCCACAGTCAGTAGGGGACACCGATGGGCTTGGAAAGGCTGCCGTCCGTCGGATGGGACGTTAAGCCGTGGTCCCGTGTGCGGGAGAGCCATACTCTGTGCACGTTAAAGAACACGCTGGATGGCCTTGACGGGAGGCTACCATCTGTCTCCCAACAGCTGTTCCAGTGGGTCCCCTCCCCCAACCTTCTCTGAGCCTTCAGGGTCCATGTGACCTGCCCATTTGGCCTATGGTGTGCAAAAAAGTGCCGCTCAGATGTAAAACAACCCAACTATCTCTGCACAATATGCTGCTTAAAGGAGGTTGCAAACTCCTTTGCCTAAGCTCATCATTAGCTGCAAAGTTGAACCACCTAATGCCCAAGATACTGCGTAAGCATCTGGAATCAAAAACATCTAGTTTCCTGTTATCTTGTTTACAAAGTGTCCAAGTTTCACTACCATAACTAACCCTAGAAAGAACCAAACTATAATACAGTCTAATATTAGTGTTTAGGTGTATACACCTATTTCTCCACACTCTCCATAGATTCTTAAAAGTCCCGGCAGCAATCCCTATTCATCTGTGGGTATTCACAAGCATAATCTAAATCAGAAATTTTCGTATCTCCAGTCCATTTAAGGACAAAATCTTTCCCTTGAAGTGAATTTCGCATAACATAATCAATAACCAAGCTAAAGAGAAAAGGAGACAAAATGCACCCTTGTCGAACACCAGAAGTAATGCTAAACCAATTGCTACAAGACTTACCAACTCTCACACATGACTCAGTGTTATTGTAGAGAGCTTTCATTATGTTAACTAACTTGTCTGGTATACCATATGATTTCACAATCAACCACAAATTATGTTGATCAACAGAGTCGAAAGCATTTTGAAATCCACAAAGCTAGCAACCAAAGGTTTATGAAACTAAATATTTCTCAAGGATCTGCCTGAGTGAAAATATCTGATGTACACATCCCCTACCACTTCTGAATCCACATTACTCATCACGTAATTGCCTGTCAACCAGATTCTTAATTCTATTAAGCACAATCTGGAAAGAACTTTACCTGGAACAGAGAGTAGGGTGATACCCCTATTGTTATCACAAGAACTGCGATCACCTTTTTTGAAAACAGGGATAACAATAGCTCTGGTAAAATCCTTAGGGACCATGCCTTTATCATAAAAGATATTCAGAATTTCAGTCATCCAAGTGGTAACCAAAACATACTCAGCTCTAAGCATTTCTGTAGTAATTTCATCTATTCCTGGGGATTTATGAAGTTTAAGTTTAGAAATAGCCAAAATAACTTCGGATTGTGTTATAGAGCCAACATTAAAGCCACCAATGCATCTATCATCATTGCAAACAATGGGAGTAGAACTAATCACATTGTTTAGAACATCACTGAAATGCTTAGCCCACCTAGCCATCACAGAATCCTCACCTTCTATAACCTTACCTTGTTTATCCTTCAATCCCTGTATACCTGTCCGTTTTCTACCACACAAAACATTAACTATCTGGTACAGCTCTCTGCTGTTGTGCTGTCTAACTGCTTCCTCGGCTTTGTCAGCCAAACCATCAAGCCAAAGAGTCTTATCAGCAGCTAACTGATCTTTTACACGTTTATTAAGTTCTCTGTAATGCTTTCTATTAGTACTAGTAGGGTATTGATTAAGGACATTCCTGCAGTTCTTTCTTTCCGAAATAAGCTCAAGTGCCTTATCACTCAGATAATTCTGTCTCTTCTGCTCCTTTTTCCCTAAAAGAGTACTGTTAGTGTCCAAAAAAGCCTGTTTAAAATGACTAAGTAACCTATCATGGTAAGCTTTGGTTATAACTGGGTCTTTCAGAGCTTCAGTATTAAAAGCAAATTTTTTAACCCTAGCAAAACACTTTTTAAGTTTAAGTTGCAAGACACTTTTAACAAGGTAATGGTCAGATCCAATTTCAGCTCCCCTATATGCCCTGGTATTCCTAACAGAACCAGCCCATTTGCTGTTAATTAATATGTAATCAATCATATTCTTATGCAGCCCATCAGGTGAAACCCATGTGTACTTATGTATGTCGCGGTGTTTGTAATATGTGTTAGTTATTCTTAAACCATTGAGTTTATTTACCTGTAGGAGACATTGCCCATTGCCATTGTATCTACCAATACCAAAAGGGCCTATCACCCCTCCCCAAAGATCAGAGTCAGTACCAACTTTGGCATTGAAGTCACCAAGAACAAGGGTAATATTTCCTTTCTTGACAGAATTCAAAATATCCTGAAGTTGTTCATAAAACCTATCCTTCTCATCCTCATCGGCATCCTCAGTGGGGGCATAACAGCAGATAACATTCAAGTCTTTAACGCTTGTCTGAAATTTTGCTGTAAGAAACCTTTCATTAATGCACTCATATTCTAGAAGAGCATCACTAGCGTGTCTGCTGAGAAGCAGACCCATATCTTAGTGATGCTTATTATTTTCCCTCCCTGAAAAGAGAAATTTAAGATTATTTTTAAGAATCTGATCTTTATCTGTCCTCTGGTCTCTTGCAAGCCGAGAATATCTAAATTATAATGGTGGAATTCTTGTGTGAGGACGTCAAGAGAAAAAGCTCTGTGCAGAGTCTCCAAAATGAAGCCTTAACTGTATAGTGTGATTTTTTTTTTACCACATCGCATTGAAAAAACTTATTAAAATCAATATGCTTGGAAATTTATTTATATTATTTATTTTTATAAAATTCATAATGAAATTCTGTTTAATCTGCTATATAACATGACCTATTTTCATTGATTAGTTATTTATTAAAAAAATTCTAAAATTCACTTGTTTATCTGATTCAGCACAGTTGGCTAAAAGCCTGGAATTTTCTCAAAGTATGGTAGCGAGAAAAATATTTACTTAAAACCAAAAAAGTAATTTTTTTGTTATTTAGAAATATTTAGTCATTCTATTTATGTGCTTTGCAATCATTTCTGTCTATTAAATTTTTTTTAAATAAATTTTTATTTGTGTTTGCCCAATGCATTTTTTTTACTACATGACTCTAAAAAAAAGTCCTATTAAAATAAAATATAAGGTCTTTTTTGTTAAGTATTATAATTTTAGAAAATTCAGAATGAAATGCTGATAAATTTGGCATACAACATGCCATAATTCCTTTCATTAGTTATTTGGCAAAACAGTTCTAAAGTTAGTTTTTTTTGGCTGAGAATAGGCAGAAAATAACTTTGCCCCTGGATAGAAACCTGGTTTTCAGGGTGGACACTAGAAGGGTTAAAGAAACTAGGTTTATTGAAAGAGGTAGGACCAACAATATCAAACAACCCCCTGATTGCAGGCATGGGGCAAAGACCTGTCCCTCCTTTGCTAAAGGCTGAAGTCACTGATGCTGGTAGGAACTTCAGGCACCACCTTTTCAAGTGGACCTTTTCAAGAGCCACATGGCCTGCCTGAGACACATTATTCCAGTTTAGGATTGATGATACCCAACTAGCTAAGTGAAGGTTCAGGTACCTACGATGGCATCAGGATTTTTCACCAGCTGATATAAGGTATTCGATGCCTCTGTTCACTTAGGGCTGGCAACCCACAAGCAAACACAAAACACAGCAGCAGATTCTCTCTCAACAGAGGCTCACCAGTGCAGTATGTCCAAGATCCATAATCAAGCTCAAATCCATAAACCAGTCCAGTCTAGTGGGTATAAATGGTCAGCACCAGGACCCTGTGAAGTTAACCACTTCCCAGCTGGTTTGAAAAAAGAAAAAAAAGTGGCCTTAGATGACCAGATCAGTATGCCACACTGAGCTGGCAGCCCTCCCCTTCTGTTCTCTTCCAAAAGAGAATATCTCTTTTGAAAGGTACCAATGTTCTGCACCCTCTTCAGGGCTAGAAACTCAGGGGAGTATGAAGATTAAGAAGAGATGGTGGAGAAGGACCCCCCAGAGTGTCAGCAATTGTTTGGGGATCACAAACTGCATGTCTATTGTGCTCTAGAATCTATAATGAGTGGGACATATACTTCCCACCCATATTCTGGACTTTATCCCATGCTGGTGATAGATGATGTATATTTGATCCCAGATTCCTTCTGGCTCTGGTGCTGGACAAAATGCCCTGGAGTGTTTGAAAGCTTCAAGTTTGGGGGATGTCAGATATGTCTGAAAAACCCCCAAGCCTTGTTCTGAGTCTTACAAGTTGCAATACAGCCAGGATGCCACCATGGTTATGGAAACCAAACTGAGGTCTGAGGAATAGTTGATGTAGCTTCATGGACGATGCAGTTTGTCATCTCCACCAGTGCAACATTGATTGGCTCCTGGCTGACAGAGTATTCACTGAGATCAGAGAGCAGCTCGAAGCCACTCACTCCATTCAGCCCAATCAAGCCTCCATTGGGAGATACACATGAAGTGCTGCAAGGCCCCTCATGGGGAGGCCTTGCAGCACTTCCATATGGATTGTCCTTGACCTCCCACGTAAAGAGTGGAAGGATAAAGGATGAACAGATGGTCAGATCAATGGCAGTGAATATGCAGGTTGGGAGTGGAAGTATGTACTGACACCAGTGTTCAACAGGGATAGCGATGGATCCAGGAGCCACTGTACATAATAGTATAAAAAATTTAACAATAAACAATAGATTTTAATTAGATAATTACCCTCCCCCCATAAATTACCTCCTAGGGGGAGAGATAAATCACCACCCCTGAGGGGGTGAGTGTATAATATAAATATTCCTGATCCAAAGGGGTGGGGGTGGCTCAGTCGGTACTGCAGCATGCTCGTAATTTGCAGTTCCCAGGTTTGAGTCAGCATTGAGATTTATCTCTGCAAAACTCCCCATCCTTCCCACTGTCATTAGGGGACACCGTTGGGCTTGGAAAGGCCGCCTTCCATCGGATGGAACATAAAGTCATGGCCCCGTGTGCGGGAGAGCCATACCCTGTGCACGTTAAAGAACACTCTGGATGGCCTTGATGGGAGACTACCATCCATCTCCCAACAGCTGTTCCAGTGGGTCCCCTCCCCCAACCTTCTCAAAATCTTCGGGGTCCTTGTGCCCTGGCCATTTAAGCCCATGGTATGCAAAAAAGTGCTGCTCAGAGGTAAAACAACCCAACAACGTGATCCTAAAGATGAATTGGAAGGGAAAAACACATCGGAAAGACATACCTTACTTATGGGCACCATATGGCTAAACACAAGTATGATATTAAACACCATAAACCAAATATGGCATTTACACAAACTTTAATAGACAAGAATATTAAATGAAATAAAATAAAATACAAACCAATTGCAGCTCCACCAACTAAGTTTCAATTACAGTATGTGGAATCTATGATGATAAATCTGCTTAAAGGATATGCTCTGCAAAAGGGAGATTCCACCTCTACCAGTGGCGTGGAATCTCCTGCTGTGTGGGCAACCCATCATGCGAGATGCACTAACAGAAGCAAATAGTGCAGAGAGACTCCTATAAAAATGTCAAGTGGCCACTAATGCCACAAATATCTCAGGAAGCCCTGAGCAGGAAGTGGGGGCGAAACATGTTGTACAGATGTTGGTGTAGTTTAAAATTTTAATTAATTTTAAAGTTTTTAATGTTGAGTTCTGTAGATAGTGTTTAAAAGTTTTGTGTTCTTGAGAGTGTGTCAGAGTAACAACTTGACAACTAAAACAGTTCTGGACTTTTCCCCGAGAAATCATGAGTATTCATGATAAAGAACTGCAACCTATCTGATAGTAAGATTTCTACAGTCAATGGAAGATAGACTGAAGAACAACGGATAATGTGTACAAGGGAAAAAGAAACTCAAGACCAACAAACGTAGCTACAGTGATGTCACAAACAGAAGTACCATAACGTAAGAGGAACATCAGCAACAGTTAAGTTGTTGTCTGTGCCAGCTGCAAACAAGTGACAGAACTGGTGATATCATACTTTCTTGTACTTCACCTTTTGAATGTAAAAGATGATATAAAATATTTAGAGGTAGTAAACCTGAAATCTGGCACAAGAGTCAATATGCCCAGATTGTAATAAAGGTTACAAACTGCCATTTTCAGAATATTTTAGATTTAAGACAGCTAAAAATTGTGGGTAATTAAATTAATACAATTATAGCTGTGGTTATAAATTATTTACTGCATTTTCTTATTAGGTTAGACTGATTTCATACAAGAAAATAGAGCTTACCATGTCTCGGTTGCT
Organism: Ryuthela nishihirai; assembly: GCA_038380435.1. Lineage (NCBI taxonomy): Eukaryota > Metazoa > Arthropoda > Arachnida > Araneae > Heptathelidae > Ryuthela > Ryuthela nishihirai. The sequence goes on along the minus strand of JAWZYU010000001.1, from coordinate 42,186,856 downwards.
AAGGACTTTAATGCTTTTCTAAGAGCTTCATCTGGATGTGGATAAGGGGATATACCAGTCTGAGAATCATCAAATAATGCCAAAGAACTGGCAGCCAATTTATGTTTTGACATTATAGAAAGATTTTTCATAGAAGGTTGGGAAAGCCTGAAATACATAAAAAAAAATTATTGGGAGAAATCTTGGATATGCAATATGATTGCAAATTTCAAACTGATAAAACACATGCAATTGGTTTTTAATTAAATTTCATATTGTATTACTTTTAATGAATTTCAGTTCATAAGCATGTAAATTTTTATTCTACATAATCATTCTAATTTTCACACATTTTGGTGAACATGCTCCAGACTATTTAATAATATAATAATATTTAAATCAATAACCAAACTAAAGGAAAAAGGAGACAAAATGAACCCTTGTCGAACACCAGAAGTAATGCTAAACCAATTGCTACAAGTCTTACCAACTATCGCACATGACTCACTATTATTATACAGAGCCATCATTATGTTAACTAACTTATCTGGTATGATAAACGATCTCACAATCATCCACAAATTATGATGATCAACAAAGTCAAAAGCCTTTTTAAAAATCTATGTATCTAGTAAACAAAGGTTTCTGAAACTCTAAACATTTCTCAAGAATCTGCCTAAGTCAAAATATTTGATCTATTCCTTCTCTATCATTTCTAAATCAACAATGTTCATAACAAAATTGTCAAACAACCAATTTCTTAATTCTATTACGCACAATGATATATGTGTGGTAAAAAGATCAATTTCCAATTGAAGATCAGACCAAGAAACTTGGTCTCTGCCACAACTGAAATGATGTTACCACTGAGCCATAGCTCGGGATCCAGATGAAGATTACACTTGTGGCAAAAGTGCATGTAAGCAGTCTTCTGTGGGGAGAACCGAAACCTGTTGGACATCACCCAAACAGAAAGATTGTTCAGGGCAATTTGCAGTTGTCTTTCAATGACCATGCTGGACAAAGAGCAAAAGATGCTAAAGTCATCAACATAGAGGGCATTGCCTACTATGTTGCAAGGTTGCTAAAGTCATCAACATAAAGAGCATTGCCTACTATGTTGGAGGAAGTTGTCTAGTAATAGAATTAATTTTGACAGTGTAAAGCATAACACTCAGAATGCAGCCTTATGGTACCCCCTAATCTTGGGGGTATGGCCGCAACAGAGTGTTGCCGACAGACATGAAAAGAATGTGCCGATAAAAGTTGGAGATGAAGATCTGCATGTGACCTCTCAAGCTGAAGGTATGGAGGTCACAAAGAATGCCGATCTCCCAGCCATTGTATGCTTTTTCAATGTGGAAGAAAATTAACACCAGGTGCTCTCTACGTAAAAATAAATTTCTGATGGCCGATTAGAGGAATATCAGATGGTCAAGAATCAACCGTTGCCTGCAAAAGCCACACTGGGTGTTGGAAAGAAGGTTGTGGTGTTCTAAATACCAGATGAGTGGCATTTAACATTCTTTCCAACACCTTGCACACGCAGTTTGTCAACGCAATGGAACAATAATTGGAAGGAATCTTGGAATCCTTTCCTAGCTTCGGGATGGACAAGACAATGGCCTCCCACCAAAAGTTCAGAAACTGTTCTTCAAGAAAAATACGATTGAAAAGATGGAGCAGCTGATCCTTACTTGATGGTGAGAGATGTTGGAGCATGGCATAATGGACACTGTCTGGCCTGGCAGCAGAGAGGTCTGCAGAGCAAGGCGAAGCTTCTCCATTGTGAATGGCCTGTTGTAAGGCTCCAGGCCATTCGTGGAAGGACAAAGGAGAGCGTTCTGCCCTGCTCTTCTGGGCCAGAAACCGGGTGAGTAAGAAGAAGAGATGGAGGAGAATGACTCCCACAGAGTGTCTTCAAGAAAAGACAATTGTTTTTGGATCAGCAATTGCCTGTCCATTCTGCTCCAGGATTGATAACAAGTGGGATGTGTAGTTATCACCCATCTTCCAGACTTTATCCTACACGACCTTAGAACTGGTCATGCGGGTGATAGAAGAGTTATATTTGATCCAAGATTCCTTCTGGCCCTGGCGCATTTGAACGTTTCAAGGTTGGGGGATGTTGAATATCTCTGAAACATCCCCCAAGACTTGTTCCGAGCCTTACGAGCTGCTGTGCAATCTGGATTCCACCGCGGTTTCAGAAAATGAGGAAACCGTGTTGAAGTTTGATGAATTGTTGCTATAGTCAATTATCTCCGCTACTGCCACATTGATGGGATCCTGGCTGACAGAGTGGTCATAGAGCTCAGAGAGCAGCTTGAAACCACTCCAGTCAGCCTGATCAAGCCTCCACCGTGAGACTCGTGTAAGGTTACAAAGGCCCCCCACAGGAGATGGTACAAACCACGAGGGAAGTGATCGCTTCCATAAGGGTTGTCCTCTACCGCCCATTTAAAGAGTGGAAGCATTATGGAAGAGCAGATGGTGAGGTCAATGGCAGTGAATGTGCAGTTTGGGGAGTGAAAGTAAGTACTGACACCAGTTTTCAACAGGGAGAGAGAAGGATCCAGGAGCCAATGCTCCAGGTCCCAATCCCTCCTGTTGGTGTCAGAACTGCCCCAAAGCGGACTGTGTCTGTTGAAGTCCCCCATTATGAGGAAGGGGGATGGCAGCTGCGAGACAAGATCATCAAGGTCTTCTTGGAAGACAATGCTCCCAGGTGGAAGATATACAGAGCAGACAGTCAGCGAGAACCCCACGAAGAGGAAGATGGCTACCACCTCTAAATTGGTGGTGAGGGGTACTGCGAGCTGGACCATCTCCATCCCAGTCCTGGCAAACTAGTGAAAAGTGCCAGATCGTGGGATCTGTGACTGGCTGAAAGTATGTCTCCTGCAGGCACACACAGATGAGCTGGTGTGCCTGAAGGAGGGCCTTGATGTCGTCAATATTCCTCTGGAATTCACTACAATGTATGTAGGAGTGTGGCCATCTCAGGACTTAGAAGAGTGGGTGGAAGACGAATTCCTATTCAACTTAACCACTGCAAAGGACGGTTTAGTGAATAGGGGGAGGTTGGTATCCATGTCTTAGGAATCGTCCAAGGGGCATGGATCGGCGACCGCTCTTTGTGGTGGAGTGATTATTTTCCTTATTGGCCCCGGTGGGGGTCCCTTTGGTTTGAAAGGTCTAGCTGTGTGAGGACAGGAAGGAGGAAGCCTTCTGGTGGAGGTGGAAGGCTGAGTTGCAGGAATGTAAACCGGGGTTGATGTCAAAGTCAACACCACCCTCGGTTTCACCTGTGTCAGGAGGTACTTAGTTGCAGGTGAAAAAAAATTCAGTAGGTGGTACATTGATGTCAGTCTGCACCACCACCAAAGTCATTTTAACGATGGGCTTTCCAATGACTGTACTGACATAGGATACCTTTTAACAGATTGGGTTGTTTTACCTCTGAGCGGCACTTTTTTGCACACCATGGGCTAAATGGCCAGGTCACATGGACCCCGAAGGCTCAGAGAAGGTTGGGGGAGGGTACCCACTGGAACAGCTGTTGGGAGACAGATGGTAGCCTCCCGTCAAGGCCATCCAGCGTGTTCTTTAACGTGCACAGGGTATGGCTCTCCCACACACGGGACCACGGCTTAACGTCCCATCCGACGGACGACGGCCTTTCCAAGCCCATCGGTGTCCCCTACTGACCGTGGGCAGGGCGGGGAATTTTGTGGAGATGAATCTCAACGCTGACCCAGCTGGGACTCGAACCTGGAAACTACAGATTACGAGCCTGGCGCGCTACCGACTGAGCCACCCCTGCCCCCTTTTAACAGGTGGTGCAGGTGGTGCAGCAAGCTTTCTCACCTCTGCGTACGAGATGTTGTTCATGATCTTTAGGCATTGAATCTTCTTTTCCTCCTTCCACTTCAGACAACGAAATAAAGCGTGACAATACTGGTGCACTGCAGTACTGTGACTGCATATCACCATAAGGGAGTTGTCACTGAAACCACTATCGACTAGCCAGGTTCCTGACTATCTAAGTTTGCCTTACATTGTTCTGCCTTACTGTGGGAGAAGACCTGGTGAAGAGAGAAACACTGCTTGGGATTTTAAGCCTGTCTGTAGAAATAATCATTGAGGTGCAGTGAGAGTGGGATCTTTTGGGATTTTTGAATCATGGCTTAGGAGTATGCCCAGCATTCACTGGATTTTGTTCAAAATACTTTGCCAAAAAATGAGATGGTATCTTTTGAATTTAGAGCCCGAAATTATAATATAATATCACTTTTTGCTTGGGGAACCTAACATGATGGAGAGTCTTCAGGCTCGCCCATCGATAAGTCACACTTAATAGGGCTGCAGTCCCGTTCTGCATGACCTCCAATTTCGTTCTCTCCACCCGGACACCAACCGGCGGCCTCCCCAGCAATACCTCGAGCCGGACTTCTCTGCAGCCGAGCAGACAACCCACATCACTGGGGACTCCAATCACGGTCTGGAGGGCCCACAAGGCCACTCCATCCCAACTCCATGACACCCACAGACTTCGCAGGGGCGATAAAGGAGCCCACTTGACTGGGGATCCATTTCAGTCGGCAGGCCCTCAGTAAAGCCTCTCCATCGGGGCACCAAGATGACCTATGACTTCGCAGGGGCCGAAAAAATAAGTCCACTCGACTCGGGAATTCGGTCCCAGTTGGCAGACCCTCGGCCAGCCCCTCCATCGAGGCCGCAAGGCATGCCAGAACACCGACAAGCAGGCACCCAATTTCAAAGACACACCTTCAAATCCTCCACCATGTCTTATAGATAACCTATACTTGGAAGCCTAAAGAGTTTCATGGGACTCTTAGTTTGGCTTTTCCATCGATAAGTCCGTCAACCAGGGCAGCCACACCTGGTCACGAGCCTTCAACTTCATCCTCACCATTGTGAACGGGCCGAAGCACTTCAGACAGTAGGAGTATGCCGGATGCTCACCACTACAGTTCACACAGCTTGCCTTTTCTGCTGTGCAGTCAGTATCAAGGTGATCCTTACTGCCACAGCGAGCACATGTGGGTTTGCTCCGGCAAGCTGTGTGGACATGACTGTATATCTGGCACTGAAAGCAGCGCAGAGGGTTTGGAATATACAGCCATACTTCACAATGCAAATAACCTGCCTTGATTGAAGAAGGCAGGTGTGGCACATTAAATGTCACAATCAGTACCAGGGTGGGTACCAATTTCCCATCATGGCGTGTCGAAACACAATGGACCGCTGTTACTCCTTGAGGCATGAGCTTTGAGAGGATTTCCTCCTCAGTGACTTTGAGGAGGCCCCACTCAGTGATCACACCCCAAGAGGAATTTAAAAGTTTTGTGGGGAGTGACCTCAACAGCCACTAATCTCTCTGAGTTTCAGGAGCAGTTCCTAATGTTTGGAACAAGCGATCTCAACTTGCAAGTTGCCAGATCGTAAGCACTTGACAGATTTCGGCTCTCCCGCAAGACCTTTCAAACCTTTATTTACAAAAAATGGGGACATTTCCCTAAGTACCTGATCACCCATGGAGTGGATGATCAGGAATGAAGACACAGACAAAGAAGATGACGGCATAGAAAAAGACAATGAGAAAGATGGGGGCTCATATCTAGCCCTCTTAGTGGCATTGATTGCATTAATTTCATCATCTACTCTCATGTTTGTTTTTGTGTGGTTCAGTGCCCGCTGTCTTCACCCTCCACGGAGCCGAACAAGGGGATGCCCAGTCGGGTGCCAGGGCTATGAGGGTATATACCCATACAGACTGTGAGCCAAGCCCTCACAAATAAATAAAAGGAACTAAGCGGAAAATAACAAAATTGTGAACAACCAAACGGGCCTCACAAAGAAATTATAACTACAAAGGTGAAATAATTTGTGAGGAAACTCGCAAACATGTACCCGGATGTGGGCAAGGTTACTCACTGCTCTACACAGTTGAACCTAGCAGGACCTGCCCACCAGCTGACTGCTCTTGGGCGGGGCCACCCCAGGAGCTCCTGTTTATCAGAAGCAGAGGCCAAAGCAGTGTATAGCAGAGGCCCCGGAATCTGCTGCCCAGCCCTGCGACAACAGGCTCCCCAATGTCAAGGCGGCCAAAGGGGACTCTGCCAGTCGTGAGCTGAGAAGAGAAGACGAGGACCCCCCAAGCAACTACCAGGATCCTCCTTTCCTGAGACACGGGTCTCTGTGCACAGCAAACATGCAGGCGAGTGTTCAGGACCCTGTGAAGGCACCTGAGCCAGAGGAACCTTGACAGAGTGGTCCCCTCACCATGTACAGGAGGTCGCATGGAGGGGAAAAAAGAAGAAAAACAAGATATATAAATTAAGTACACAGTGGTGACTAGTTAAATAAATTTAATCACTAACTTCAATGTTTAAAACAAGTTTGAAATGCCCTTAGTTGTTGCTCATAAGTATAGACATAAGTACAATTTATCTAACTTACATCGTTGTAGTTTACAACATGCAGTAGTTTCAACTTATACTTCAAAGTACATTACTTTCTCTTAGTAAAGTTCGATGTGTTGCCTTTACTGATAAGTTATTGTTGAACATTAAGTTCTTGATAATATTCATATATTGGCTGTGATGACAACGTTCTATCATGGAATCTCCTGGAAGAAACAGAAGTTGAATGTGGGCTTGCTGAGACTGCTTCTGTCAAGCCAGATGTTCGCTTGATATAACTTCTTGTCTGTTGGCTTTGGCCAGTACACTAAACACTAAGTTTCGTTGTTGGTGTCATTAGGGGAGAAACACAGTACTTTTGACTTGCAGGATATTCAACGTTTAACAAGTTGCTGGTGAGCATCAATGTTCTGTGCTCGATGGTAGTATCCAGAAGGAACAAGCTTTTAAACCTAGTCTTGATGTTTTAAAAGCATATCACACAGCTGCAGTTTAACTTAATACATTTAAACTTTTATAAAAAGTTAAAATTCCTGCTCGTACATCTACATCTTTCAACCGATGTCATCATCAAGTAACATGATGTGAAGTGCAAGTTGTTTTTATTGGCAATCCCCTGGTTGTGGCTTACGTTAGGGATAAGGCAATTTTGCATGGGAATGTTCCATGTTGCTGGCAGGGGGGGGGGGGGGGGTTATATCTGTATTGCAAAGCTTCTCAATATGTAAATTGATGATTACTTCCATGAAATTTAATTGGTATTTAGTGGGTGATGAGGCAAGTATTTTATGGTCTAGCTTGATGATAGCTAAATTATATTGTAGTATTAGTTGTGATAAGACAGTGTGACCTTCTTGCTTTTGGATGTCTGTTTCATGTTCAGATATGCACTCTTCTTTATTTCTGTATGTTCTTCCAATGTATTGGTTTTTATTTAGTAATTTTGTGAGATCATTTACTATTACAGAGTATATTCCACCAGAGGGGTGTATGTTATCTCAATCATTTACTGTTAATAATAAAATAGTTAATTATATTACTTGGTGTGTTTATATTACGATTTTACTGTTATTAATGGCTTGTGAGTTTGGTTGTTTGGAGTTTTATGGCGCATGAGCTGCTGAGGCTATAATGCGCCAAACAACGTAAAAATATGCTAAAAGACAAATAAATACCCCTCAACCAAAATTAAAAAACAAATGCTGGAAAAGGTAAAAAATAAAACCAACAAGATATATATATAACAGAAACAAAAATAAAGGTGTAAAACAACAAAAGTGTATATAAATAAATACAGTAGAGACAAAGGATAAAATTAGCCCAGGTGTAAATGACCTAGGTCAGACAGTAATAAATTACAAATGAATAAAATTATAATCTGGTAAAATATCCTGTATACTGTAAAAAGGCAAAAACTGGAGATAAAAAGGTAGTATCAGATAAAAGATGTCCGAATGTAAGTGGCTCGGACATAAAATCGTTAAAAGTAAAATACAAACAACGTTCTAGGTTAAAACATGGACACTCAATTAAAATATGTTTGATAGTTAAAATGGTGTCACAAAACTCACACTTAGGTACGTCATCCGCCCGTAGAAGAAACGAATGAGTAATAAACGAGTGACCTAAGCGGAGCCGAGCAAGTACAACTTTATCCTTGCGATTCCTGCGGTAACAAGACTGCCATGGTTTGATGATAGGTTTGATCTCAAAGAGCTTGTTCGTAAGCTGTTCTGACCAAGATCTCTGCCACTGTGCCCAGAGCTTGGTGGTAAAACGCTGCCAGAAATCCAGATATGGAACCGGCAACGGAGAGTTGAACAGGGTGTGGCTGAGCTGGCAGCAGCATCTGCCAAGTCATTGCCCCTGATACAGACATGACCGGGCACCCAACAGAAAAGGATGGTTGCTGTGGCTGCCAGAAGATGTAGCTGCTGGTGGATCTTAGTAAGAACTGGATGAGGCCGATGCCTCACCGAGATCAAAGCCTGTAGTGAGCTAAGCAAGTCGGTGTAAAGCACACACCGACGATGATGCTTAGTCGCCACATGGTCCAAGGCGAGACCGATAGCGTGCAACTCTGCAGTGAAGATGGAACACTGCAGTGGGATCTGGTCTGCAATGATGGCCGATCCCACCGATGTGACGGACTTCAAGCCATCTGTAAAGACAGGCAAGAAGTCCAGGTGCTCAGCATGATGGCTGGCAAAGAGTTGCCGGTACACACAGTCGGGTGTAAAGGCCTTCCCCGTCCTGCACAGGGAAAAATCACAAGAAGGGGAAACAGCGAACTAAGGTGGAAGTGGCTCAGCTGTCGACTGTGCGATGCTATCAAGACTGATGTTGATGTCTCTGAGGTAGCCTCGGACACGCAAACCAAAAGGACGAATGGCAGTCGGCTGATTTGTGTAAAGCATTTCCCACTTCGGACTGAAACCAAGTGGGATGGCCAGGCAGAGATCTCAATTTAAATGCATATTGTAGGGACAACTGCTTACGGTGAAGAGATAAAGAAGGTTCATCGGTCTCAATGTAAAGACTCTGGACCGGTGAGGTGCGGAAGGCTCCCATGCAAACACGGAGGGCCTGGTGATGGAGGGAGTCCAGCACTTTCACCACTGAATCCCGGGCCAAGTCGTACACCTGGGATCCGTAGTTCAGTTTCGATCGGACAATTGCACGGTACAGGCGGAGCAAAGAACATCGGTCCACCCCCCAAGAAAGGGAGGAGAGGACCTTGACGATGTTCAATGCCCGCGTGCACCTGGACCTGAGATGACGAATGTGTGATAAAAAGGTCAATTTTCGATTGAATACGAGACCGAGAAACTTGGTCTCTGCCACAAGTGGAATGATGTTACCCCCGAGCTGCAGCTCGAGATCCAGGTGAAGATTATGTTTGTGGCAAAAGTGCACACAAGCAGTCTTCTGTGGGGAGAACCGAAACCCGTTTGCCATCACCCAAACTGAAAGATTGTTCAGGGCAATTTGCAGTTGTCTTTCAATGACCCTCATGCTGGATAAAGAGCAAAAGATGCTAAAGTCATCAACATAGAGGGCATTGCCTACTGATGGAGGAAGTTGTCTAGTAATAGAATTATTCTTGACAGCGAAAAGCGTAACACTCAGCCTTGTGGCCCCCCCCCCTGTTCTTGGGGGTACAGCCGCAACAGAGTGTTACCAACACAGACACGAAAAGAATGTGTCGATAAGAAGTTGGAGATGAAGATCGGCATGTGACCTATCAAACCGAAACTGTGGAGGTCACGAAGAATGCCGAATCTCCAAGCCGTGTCGTAAGCTTTTTCAATGTCGAAGAAAATTGACACCAGGTGCTCTCTACGTAAAAATGACTATCTGATAGCCGATTCGAGGTGTATCAGATGGTCAAGAGTTGACCATTGCCTGCGAAAGCCACACTGGGTGTTGGAAAGAAGGTTGTTGTGTTCTAACACAACAACCTTCTTTCCAACACCCAGTGTGGCTTTCGCAGGCAACTTCGGAAAAACAAAGGAAAGAATGTTAAATGCCAGATGAGTCTGGCATTTAACATTCTTTCCAACACCTTGCACACACAGCTCGTCAACGCAATGGGACAATAATTGGAAGGAATCTTGGAATCTTTGCCTGGCTTGGGGAAGACCAAGACGATGGCCTCCCGCCAGGAGTCCGGAAACTGCTCCTCGAGAAAAATGCGATTGAAGAGATGGAGCAGCCGATCCTTACTCGATGGTGAAAGATGTTGGAGCGTGGCATAATGGACATTGTCCGGCCCTACAGCAGAGGCACAAGAAGAGAACAGAGCAAGGCGAAGCTCCTCCGCAGTGAATGGCCTGTTGTAAGGCTCCAGGCCATTCGAGTGGAAAGACAGCAGAGAGCATTCCGCCCTGCCCTTCTGGGCCAGACTCTCGGGGGAGTAAGAGGAAGATGAAGAGATGGAGGAGAATGACTCCCCCAGAGTGTCTGCAATTGTTTTGGGATCAGCAATTGCCTGTCCATTGTGCTCCAGGATCGATAACGAGTGGGACGTGTAGTTCCCACGCATCTTCCGGACTTTATCCCACACGACCTTAGAACTAGTCGTGCAGGTGATAGAAGATGTATACTTGATCCAAGATTCCTTCTGGCTCTGGTGTCAGACGAAACGAGCTTTCACCCTGGCACGTTTGAACTTTTCGAGGTTGGGGGACGTCGGATATCTCCGAAACACCCCCCAAGCCTTGTTCTGAGCCTTACGAGCTGTGGTGCAATCTGGATTCCACCACAGTTTCGGAAAGCGAGGAAACCGTGTCCACAAAGAAAGGATAACGGCAAAAGGAAAATAATCTGTGAGGAAACTTGCAAACCTGTACCCGGACCGTGGGCAAGGTTACTCACCGCTCTGCACGGTTGACCCTAGAAGGACTTGCCCACCAGCCGATTGCTCCCAGGGGGCCACCCCAGGAGTTCCCATTTACTGGAAGCAGAGGCCAAAGCAATGTATAGCAGAGGCCCCGAATCCGCTGCCGAGCCCCGCAACAGACAGGCTCCCCAGGATCCTCCTTTCCCGGGACACGGGTCTCCGCGCATGGCAAACACGCGGGCGAGCATTTAGGACCCTGTGAAGGTAACTGAGCCAGCGGAACCTTCACAGGGTGGTCCCCCTCACCGCATACAGGCATTCACACCGAGGGGGTGGGTTGTGAGAAACCTTCAATATATGAGAAACTTATAGTGAATTTTTTGGAATTATTATTAGTTGGTTGAGCTGGGTTTATTTGTGTTTCTGCATTGTGTTTAAATATAATTGTTTGTGAATTCTGTCTATAAATAATTTATCATATCCTGCTTTACCTATTTTGTAAAAGAAGTCTATTTCTTCCTTTAATAAATGTGCAGTTGAACAATATTTGTAAGCTCTCAGAAAATATGTATTAAATGCTGTTCTTTTATACTTTGGTGGGTGTGCAGAATCGAAATATATTAAATTTGGTATAAACACTGGTTTCCTTAAATCAAGGAAAATCTCTATGTTAAGTCAAAGCTCTATAACTTCTAAAATAAGTTTTTTTTTTTGTTTTGAAAAATGTGATTCCAGATAAAGATCTCAATCAAATAAATAAATATCTGGATTTTCAACAATATTCGTTCAGTATTTAATGAGTAATGGAAGCTTGAATATTTAACAACAACAATGCCAGTCTTAAGAAACTTATACAAAACTGTAGAATAGTGAAATAATTATTTAAACAAAATTCTAAAATAAAAGGTTACTTTATTAAACACTTTGATACAATACTTATTACTAAGTTTTAATTAACTTTTGAAGTCAATTTTTATGGCTGGTATTGTTATTGCTAAATATTCAAAATTCTATAACTCATTAACTACTGATCGAATATTGTTGAAAATCGAGATATTGATTTCTTTGAGATCTTTATCACATTTTTCAAACCAAAAAAGCTTATTTTAGAAGTTGTAGAGCTTTGACATTAGTTTCCCATTGATTTAACATAGGGATTTTCCTTAATTTATGGAAACCAGTGTAAGTAGGTTATCTATAGACAGTTGTATGACATTTATCACATCAATGGGACATTAGTATATACAAGTAAGGCAAATGTGCCTCAGTTCTCTGCTTCAGGGGTCATATTTTCCCCCATATCAATATAGCATTAATTCTTGTTATAATGCCATTCAACTTATACAGCACACACCTATAACCAGTTCCACCACATTGCATTTATTTGATGTCATATCACTGTATCCTAGCACTCTGGTGCTGGAAGCATCGATGAGAATGAAGTCTTGGTGGTTCAAAATTGCAAAGCCCATGACCGAAGTGTACTTAAGCGTACATGAGATGATTTGTCAGTAATTTCCATGCAGCCGGTAATGGTTTTATGTCTGTATTACACAATTTATCTTGATTTAAATTTATAATTAGATTCTCTGTATAATTCAGTTGTGTTTTCGTTTGTGGGGAAGCTATTATTCTACATGTTAATGTGTAATTATGTAAATTGGTCAGCAGCATGGTTTGCATCAATGCCATTTTTCCTAATCGACATTGACATTCCCCACAAACAAAAACACAACTGAATTATACAGAAAATCTAATTATAAATTTAAATTGAGATAAATTCTGTAATACAGACATAAAACCATTACCGGCAAGTGGAAATTACTGGCAAATCATCTTATTGGTTACACTTTGGATTTCCACTAGGGAGACTGCCTTATAAAGTTGGTAACAACATGATGTGGTGATTACACTGCCTGAAGAAGCTTGAGTGAAACGATGTTGCAGTGGTCATATTTTTTATTGTTATGTCTTGAAGTTATTGATATTGTAATTTTAACTAAAATGTAAATAAGTTTTTAAAGAAAAGAGGGCAGTTCTTCAATTTTGATTTTCTTATGTTTGGGTGTGTCAAAGGAATGGTTGTTGAATGATTGATGGTTGTTTAATACAGATGGTTGTTTAATAGAAGAAGAGATATAAAGTGAATGCTGATGAACAATAACATATCATCATGTAATATGGACTGACAGTCTCAGATTGAAGTAATGACAATGACCATCACATGTGTCTGCTAAACAATCCTGGAGTGCATAAGCCAGTAATAATCCTCAAGTTATTAAACAGAGTTGGAAGATAGAAAACATAAAACATCTGCCCAAGGACTCTGATAGCCTCTTGGAAGGTAAAATATCTCTCTTCTCACTTTGTAAAGTGTAAGCAACTAAATGGTAATAAGCTGTCACCTCACTCATGTAAATAAGTAATCAGGTTGAGAGTAATTATGCAGGTTAAAGCCTAATTAGGCATTTACAATGTTTATGTGATATATCTTTAATGTAACAATGTATCATTGTGTTCTTAATACAATTTTTTAATGTGGACATCATCATCATCATCATCCTCAAGCAGCCATGGGCTACAGAGGTCCAACCAGACCATGCAATTCAGTTCTCCAAGCAAGTCTATCCTAAGCTACATCTACTGCACCTGGCCACTGCACACCAATTTTAACAAGGTCCTGTTTGACATTCTCTGCCCACCGCATCCTAGGTCTCCCCTTCTTTCTGAGGCCTTTAGGCACACTGTTCATAACCCTATTCGCCAATCTATAATTATTCATACGGGAAACATGGCCAAACCAACGGAGTCTCTCTCTGCACAATATGCTGCTTAAAGGAGGTTGCAAACTCCTTTGCCTAACCTCATCATTAGTTACAAAGTTGAACCACCTAATGCCCAAGATACTGCGTAAGCATCTGGAATCAAAAGCATCTAGTTTCCAGTTATCTTGTTTACAAAGTGTCCAAGTTTCACTACCATAACTAACCCTAGAAAGAACCAAACTATTATACAGTCTAATTTTAGTCTTTAGGTGTATATGCCTATTTCTCCACACTCTTCATAGATTCTTAAAAGTCCCGGCAGCAATCCCTATTCGTCTGTTAATCTCATGCCGCACATCACCATTATCTGTTACATAGCTCCCAAGATAATTAAACTGTGACACCTGCTCAAGACTGCAACCATTCAGATTAACTGAATCACAGCTTGCCTGACCAATTTTCATCACTTTAGTTTTCTCTCTGTTTATAACCAAACCTACTCTACTACCAGTCTCATCAACAGCTCGAATGAAAGAGTTCATCTCATCAACATCATTTGCCAAAAGGGCTAAATCATCAGCATAATCTAAATCAGAAATTTTCCTATCTCCAGCCCATTTAAGGCCAAAATCTTTCCCTTGAAGTGAATTTCGCATAACATGATCAATAACCAAACTAAAGAGAAAAGGAGACAAAATGCACCCTTGTCGAACACCAGAAGTAATGCTAAACCAATTGCTACAAGCCTTACGAACTCTCACACACGACTCAGTGTTATTATAGAGAGCTTTCATTATGCTAACTAACTTGTCTGGTATACCATATGATCTCACAATAAACCACAAATTATGACGATCAACAGAGTCGAAAGCCTTTTTGAAATCAACAAAGCTAGCAACCAAAGGTTTCTGAAACTCTAAACATTTCTCAAGAATCTGCCTAAGTGAAAATATCTGATCCACACATCCCCTACCACTTCTGAATCCACATTGCTCATCACGCAATTGACTGTCAACCAGATTCTTAATTCTATTAAGCACAATCATGGAAAGAACTTTACCTGGAACAGGGAGTAGGCTAATACTTCTATAGTTATCACAAGAACTGCGATCACCTTTTTTGAAAATAGGGATAACAATAGCTCTGGTAAAATCCTTAGGAACCATGCCTTTATCATAAAAGATATTCAGAATTTCAGTCATCCAAGTGGTAACCAAAACATTTTAAGCTCTAAGCATTTCTGTAATAATTTCATCTACCCCTGGGGATTTATGAATTTAAGTTTAGAAACAGCCAAAATAACTTCGGATTGTGTTATAGGGCCAACATTAAAGCCACCAATGCATCTATCATCATTGCAAACAATGGGAATAGAACTAACAGCATTGTTTAGTACATCACTGAAATGCTCAGCCCACCTAGCCATGACAGAATCCTCACCTTCTATAACCTTACCTTGTTTATCCTTCAATCCCTGTATACCTGTCCGTTTTCTACCAAACAAAACATTAACTATCTGGTACAGCTCTCTGCTGTTGTGCTGCCTAACTGCTTCCTCGGCTTTGTCAGCCAAACCATCAAGCCACAGATTCTTATCAGCAACTAACTGATCTTTTACACGTTTATTAAGTTCTCTGTAATGCTTTCTATTAGGACTAGTAGGGTATTGATTAAGGACATTCCTGCAGTTCTTTCTTTCCGAAATAAGCTCAAGTGCCTTATCACTCAGATAATTCTGCCTCTTCTGCTCCTTTTTTCCTAAAAGAGTACTGTTAGTGTCCAAAAAAGCCTGTTTAAAATGATCCCATTTTTCCTCAACTTCAGTGGTAAGCATACAATGACTGTCATAATGACTAAGTAACCTATCATGGTAAGCTTTGGCTATAACTGGGTCTTTCAGAGCTTCAGTATTAAAAGCAAATTTTTTAACCCTAGCACAACACTTTTTAAGTTTAAGTTGCAAGACACTTTTTATCAAGGTAATGGTCAGATCCAATTTCAGCTCCCCTATATGCCCTGGTATTTCTAACAGAACTAGCCCATTTGCTGTTAATTAATATGTAATCAATCATATTCTTATGCAGCCCATCAGGTGAAACCCATGTGTACTTATGTATGTCGCGGTGTTTGTAATAAGTGTTAGTTATTCTGAAATCATCGAGTTTACTTACCTGTAGGAGACGTTGCCCATTGCCATTGCAGCTACCAATACCAAAAGGGCCTATTACTCCTCCCCAAAGGTCAGAGTCAGTACCAACTTTGGCATTGAAGTCACCAAGAACAAGGGTAATATCTCCTTTCTTGACAGAATTCAAAATATCCTGAAGTTGTTCATAAAACCTATCCTTCTCATCCTCATCGGCATCCTCAGTGGGGGCATAACAGCAGATAACATTCAAGTCTTTAACGCTTGTCTGAAATTTTGCTGTAAGAAACCTTTCATTAATGCACTCATATCCTAGAAGAGCATCATTAGCGTGTCTGCTGAGAAGCAGACCCACGCCTTGGTGATGCTTGTTGTCATCCCTCCCTGAAAAGAGAAATTTAAGATTATTTTTAAGAATCTGACCTTTATCTGTCCATCTGGTCTCTTGCAAGCCGACACCTTACCTGAAAAAATGAAAAAATGACTACACCAACATTGCTTTACCCAAAATGGCTAAGGAGATAAAGGAGTAATGTCCAACAACAGGTGTGTTGAGGGTTCTCCTTCATGACAATGCCAGTGGTCACAAAATCTGGCAAGGTTGATCTGGAGCAGGACAAAAATCAATCAATCAATCCTGCATAGTCACCTGATTTTGTAACATGTGATTTTTGACTATTTCCAAAAATTAAAAAGGAACTTGCTGGAAACTCTTTCTCAAGGGTGCAAGACCTTGCAAAAATGATTTCATTTAGAGTTGCAGAGTATTACCCAACAGTAGTACCATCAAGCTTTCAAGAATTGGCATAGATGTCTGCAACTTTGCATAGATGCTGAAGGGGAGTACTTTGAAGGACAGTGAAAGTTTTATTGAGTGCACAACACAACAGTTCGGAGTTGTGCATGTGCAATTTATTGCACATGCACAACTCCGAACTTCCGATTGTCACCCGCTAAAGCCTGTGTACAAGGACACGCCTCCCTCTTGCATCATAGCTTGCGCCGCTCGTCAATTTATGCAAATGTCTTTCCCGGCGTACAACATGACACGTGCTGGCTTTGTAGCCTCTTGTTATAACCTGGTGACCTGTTAGTCAGACAGTTTTGCATTAATGTAGCACAAGTGTAGTATGAGCACAGAGATTGAGAACAGTTTTTGAGTCACAGTAGAATAGTGTAGAGTTTTGTCAGAGTAGCTTCAGTTTGTAAGATAGAAATGATGTAGTATCTTCTTCATTGAAATTTTAGTGAATGTTTTTGGAAATAAATTTGTTTGTTATTTAAACCTTTTTTGAATCTTTACTAATTTTTTCTCTTGAGCAACGTTAATTGTTTTTCATTAGAATTTACATTAGAATTGACAATCATTTAATATTTTTGAATTCTTACTCATTAATGCTCGCTGGTATTTCGAACCCTAATTAAACTTTACTTTTGGCAATTTGTTAATTATTGCCTGGTGCCCGACTCAGCTATCTGGAGCTTGAATAATTATTGGATCAGATAAAGGGTCCAAAACTTAAAAAAACTTTAAAGTATTTTCAATTCTTTGAAGCGTTACAATGGATATTTGTGTAATGAACAGCATGTATTCAGAAGTGGTAGAGGATGTATAAATGAAATATTTTTAGTAAGGTAGATTCTTTAGAAATGTTTAGAGTTTCAGAAACCTTGGTTACTAGCTTTATAGAATTCAAAAAGGCTTTTGACTCTGCTAACAGTCATAATTTGTGATTCATAGTGAGATCATATGACATGCTAGACAAAGTTAGCATAATGAACGCTCTCTATAATAACACCGAGTCATTTGAGAGAGTTCGTAAGGGCTTGTAATTATGAGTTTAACATTGTTTCTGGTGTTCGACAAGGGTGCATTTTGTCTCCTTTTCTCTTTAGTTTGGCTTTTGATTATGTTGTGTGGAATCCTTTGCAAGGGGAAGATTTTGGCTTTAAATGGTCTAGAGATTTCCAAATTTATGATTTAGATTATGGGGATGATTTGGCACTTTTGGCTAATGATGTTGATGAGATGAACTCTTTCAATAGGCTTTTGATAAGACTGGCAATAGATTAGGTTTGATGATAAACAGAGAGAAAACTAAAGTGATGAAAATTGGTCAGGTAGCTTGTGGTCAATTAATCTGAATGGTTGCACCTTTGAGCAATTGTCTCAGTTTAATTATCTTGGGAGCTATGTAAGAGATAATAGTGATGTGTGGCATGAGATTAACAGATGAATAGGGATTGCTGCAGGGACTTTTAATAATCTATGGAGAGTGTGGAAAAATAGGTGTATACACCTAAAGACTAAAATTAGACTGTATAACAGTTTGGTTCTCTCTAGGGTTAGTTATGGTAGTGAAACTTGGACCCTTTGTAAACAAGATAACAGGAAACTTGATGCTTTTAATTCTAGATGCTTACACAGTATCTTGGGCATTAGGTGGTTAAACTTTGCACAGTATGCTGCTCCTCTGCAACCTCATCATTACGTACAAAGTGAGACTGCTTTGGTCATGCTGCCCATATGCATAGCTTCAGATTGCCAAATAGGCTTATGAACAGTGTAATGATAGGCCTGGGGAAAAAGGAAAGACCTAGGATGCAATGGGTAGACAATTTCAAATAGAACCTTATTAGAAATGACATAGAATGGTAAAATGCAGCAGTCATGGCTCATGACAGACATGTCTGGAGAACAAAATTAAACACTCTGGTACGACCTCTTTAGCCTGTGGCTGCATGAGGATTTTGCATGTATGCATATATGCATCTATGTGCAGTATGGTTATTTTTGTCTATTGGTTTTTTAAATAAATTCTTACTTGCACTGCAAGATGTATTTTTTTACTGCATGGCTCTAAAAAAGCCCTATGAAAATAAAACTAGTTGTCTTTTTCATTGTATATTTTATTTTTGGAAAATTCAAAATTAAATTGTGATGGTTCACCCATTTCCTTTTACTTTTCCTTAACCAGTTCTCCTTTTCCAGTTTTCCTATCATAATTATCATTTTGGGGATTTTTTATTTAATTTGATCCATCATTCTCCTGTCCCGGTGGGGGCCGGGGGTGGCTCAATCGGTAGCGTGCCAGGCTCGTAATCTGTAGTTCCCAGGTACGAGTCCCAGCTGGGTCAGCATTGAGATTTATCTCCGCAAAATTCCCCGCCCTGCCCACAGTCAGTAGGGGACACCGATGGGCTTAGGAAAGGCTGCCGTCCATCGGATGGGGCGTTAAGCCATGGCCCCGTGTGCGGGAGAGCCATACCCTGTGCACGTTAAAGAACACGCTGGATGACCTTGACGGGAAGCTACCATCTGTCTCCCAACAGCTATTCCAGTGGATCCCCTCCCCCAACCTTCTCTGAGCCTTTGGGGTCCATGTGACCAGGCCATTTAGCCCATGGTGTGCAAAAAAGTGCTGCTCAGAGTAAAATAACCCAAAACCCTGTCCTGGTCCTTTAGAGGAATTGTGCATGCGCAACTCTGTTTTTGATTTTAAAGTTGCTAAATGCATATGGAAGGACATGCCCCACTTACATTATAGCTAGTGCTCGATTATCATTAATGCAAATGTTGCATCTGTCAGTTTGCATGCCGGCAATGTATGGCAAGGGACAGTAGGTCACAGAATAGTCAGTGTGTGATGTGTGAAGTGAGTTGTTGGGCTGCTAGAGTGAACAGTGGTTTAATTTTTATAAAGAGTTGCTATTTGTGCAGCATATTTTTGGTGGGTCTACCTTTTGAATAAACATTTGTTTGTTTTATGAAATTTGCAGTTTGAATTTATTTATTTTTTCTTTTGAGCAAAATTTAAGGAATTATTTTACTAAACTTGTTTAATTGACAATCAATGATTTACGTTCTCTTTTCATGTAACACATTAAAACAAAAAGCCATTTATTGGCAAGATTAATTGCCTGGCACCTGAAAACATCTGCTATCCGGTAAATTTAACATACTTTGAGTGTTTTGGCATACAGCATGCCATAATTCCTTTCATCAATTGTTTAGTAAAAAATTTCTAAAATTTACTTTTTTTGACAGCACAATTGAAGAAAAGCCTGGCCATCAGACACAATCCAGATAGTCAGATCTGCCATGTTAAGGGTAATGTACAGTTTTTATTAAATGCACTGCAGCCTATTACTGCCAACTTGGCATGTAACATTGATCTTTCTCTGCTTTCACCAGATTCATGAAATTTTAATTTACATACAAAATAATTACGATCTTATGAAAGTAGCCAAACAAGTGTAACCTTCACATGATGGCACCATGTAATAAAACCAAATATACACTTAATGAATGATGCTAATTGTTTCATTTATTTCTCAACATTTATTTAGTTAAATGTGTGAAGTCACTGTTAACATCAGTATCAAATTCTGAGGGAAAATTGTCTTGAGCTGGGAGGGATATGAACCCATGACCTATTAATAACATGTCAGGTGCTCTGGCCACTGAGCTACCAACCCATTCTTAATATTGACATTAATGTTAAGAGTGACTTCATACCTTTCAACTGAAAAAACATCAAGAAATTTATTAACCCTTACAGTATAAGGTTTCTGAAATAACTCACTGTGGTGGCCGAATTTATTTTAAAGTGTTTTTAGAAAATAAAATAAAATGCTTTAGAACCTCATCCTGAAGTAACTTATGAACAGAAATATGTCACGTTATATACCAAAAGGAAGAACATTTAATTGTGCTTAATAAAATGGCAAAAAAATTGTAAGCTAAATTTTTTAAGCAACTTTTTAAAACACTGCAAAATTTTATGTGTTCTTGCCACTTTATCTTTAGTAAAAAATTTAAAAAATATATATATATATTATTTTATTATTCTACTATAAACAGTTCATAATTTTTCTATTAATGCTTAAAAATTCAGTAAAATGTTTCAAAGCATTTAAAGTTTAACTGAAGCACTGAATTTGAGAACAAGTCACTTTATTATGAAGTTGCATAACTGCTATGGAAAAGTTTAATTCTAAAATTCTGGCAGAAATTTTGGTTAAAAATAGCAATTTCCTGATTTTAGTTTATTTGGTTGAAATATAATTAAAATTTTTGATAAAGTTCTAACTTTTAAAAGGGATTTTACTTTGAGTAATTCTAATGTTGTTCTGATTACTGCCATTGTACATTGCTAGCAATTTCATTTTTGATCGTTTCTAATTAATTATTGCTTATAACAGCAGTATCCATTTCAGAAGCAATAAAAATACAATTTTACAAGCATTAAAGTAAAAAAAAAAATCTTTAAAACTGGAAGTCTGCTAAAATATTGATTGAAAGCAGATGTGGATAATTCTCAGATGATGCAATTTCTGGTAGTAATAAAATCATTATCTTTATGTTAAAAGTTTAGAAAGCATTACAACTCTAGTAGAGCTATAAATAGTCCAAAGTATAGGAAGTCACAACTGATCGATAGTCTAAGTACAGTACAGCAGAAAAAAACAAACTAAATCAGTGCTACATGATGTTATTTATGGTAACTGAACATGTGTATATGTTCACTGCACATTCAAATAGATTTTTTTAAAATTTTATCATAATTTTTTTCAAATGGAATCAAGAGGTAACAAACATATATTATAGATTTAAATGCTGTTTTCTATACTGAGCAGAAACAGTCGAAAAAAAAATTCAAATTTCTATTTGGAAAAAAGGTTTTTAAAACCTTATATATAGTACAGAAACAAAACTTGCATCTCCTATTACTAGAATTCAAAATATGAAAACAATTTTTAGGGCTCAGACACATCATCTCCTCAAGCAGCCATGGGCTATGGAGGTCAAACCAGACCATGCAAAGCACCTAGTTTCTTGTTATCTTGTTTACAAAGTGTTCAAGTTTCACTACCATAACTAACCCTAGAAAGAACCAAACTATTATACAATCTAATTTTAGTCTTTAGGTGTTGGGTTGTTTTACCTCTGAGCAGCACTTTTTTGCACACCATGGGCTAAATGGCCAGGTCACATGGACCCCGGGGCTCAGAGAAGGTTGGGGGAGGGGACCAACTGGAACAGCTGTTGGGAGACAGATGGTAGCCTCCCGTCAAGGCCATCCAGCGTGTTCTTTAACGTGCACAGGGTATGGCTCTCCTGCACACGGGGCCACGGCTTTACGTCCCATCCGACGGACGGCATCCTTTCCAAGCCCATCGGTGTCCCCTACTGACCGTGGGCAGGGCGGGGAATTTTTGTGGAGATAAATCTCAACGCTGACCCAGCTGGGACTCGAACCTGGGAACTACAGATTACGAGCCTAGCGCGCTACCGACTGAGCCACCCCCGCCCCTAGTCTTTAGGTGTATACGCCTATTTCTCCACACTCTCCATAGATTCTTAAAAGTCCTGGCAGCAATCCTTATTCTTCTATTAATCTCATGTCGCACAATACCATTATCTGTTACATAGCACCCAAGATAATTAAACTGTACACCTGCTCAAGACTTCAACCATTCAGATTAACTGAATCACAGCCTGCCTGACCAATTTTCATCACTTTAGTTTTCTCTCTGTTTACAACCAAACCTACTCTACTACCAGTTTCATCAAGAGCTCAAATGAAAGAACTCATCTCATCAACATCATTTGCCAAAAGGGCTAAATCATCAGCATAATCTAAATCAGAAATTTTCGTATCTCCAGTCCATTTAAGGCCAAAATCTTTCCCTTGAAGTGAATTTCGCATAACATAATCAAAACCAAGCTAAAGAGAAAAGGAGACAAAATGCACCCTTGTCGAACACCAGAAGTAATGCTAAACCAATTGCTACAAGCCTTACCAACTCTCACACACGACTCAGTGTTATTATAGAGAGCTTTCATTATGTTAACTAACTTGCCTGGTATACCATATGATTTCACAATCAACCACAAATTATGATGATCAACAGAGTCGAAAGCCTTTTTGAAATCAACAAAGCTAGCAACCAAAGGTTTCTGAAACTCTAAACATTTCTCAAGAATCTGCCTAAGTGAAAATATCTGATCCACACATCCCCTACCACTTCTGAATCCACATTGCTCATCACGCAATTGACTGTCAACCAGATTCTTAATTCTATTAAGCACAATCATGGAAATAACTTTACCTGGAACAGAGAGTAGGCTGATACCCCTATCGTTATCACAAGAACTGCGATCACCTTTTTTGAAAATAGGGATAATAATAGATCTGGTAAAATCTTTAGGAACCATGCCTTTATCATAAAAGTTATTCAAAATTTCAGTCAACCAAATGGTAACTGAAACATTCCCAGCTCTAAGCATTTCCGTAGTAATTTCATCCACCCCTGGGGATTTATGAAGTTTAAGTTTAGAAATAGCCAAACTAACTTCAGATTGTGTTATAGGGCCAACATTAAAGCCACCAATGCATCTATCATCATTGCAAACAATGGGAATAGAACTAACCACATTGTTTAGAAGATCACTGAAATGTTCAGCCCACCTAGCCATGACAGAATCCTCACCTTCAATAACCTTACCTTGTTTATCCTTAAATCCCTGTATACCTGTCCATTTTCTACCACACAAAACATTAACTATTTGGTACAGCTGTCTGCTGTTGTGCTGTCTAACTGCTTCCTCGGCTTTGTCAGTCAAGCCATTAAGCCAAAGATTCTTATCAGCAGCTAACTGATCCTTTACACATTTATTAAGCTCTCTGTAATGCTTTATATTAGTACCAGTAGGGTATTGATTAAGGACAATCCTGCACTTTCTTCTTTCTGAAATGAACTCAAGTGCCTTATCATTCAAATAATTCTGCCTCCTTTGCTCCTTTTTTCCTAAAAGAATACTGTTAGTTTCCAAAAAAGCCTGTTTAAAATGGTCCCCATTCTTCTTCAACTTCAGAAGTAAGCAAACCATGACTGTCATAATGACTAAGTAACCTATCATGGTAAGCTTTATCTTAACTGGGTCTTTCAGAGCTTCAGTATTAAAGGTAAATTTTTTAACCCTAGCACAACACTTCTCAAGTTTAAGTTGCAAGACATTTTTAAGAAGATAATGGTCCGATCCTACTTCAGCTCCCCTATATGATCTGGTATTCCTAACAGAAGTAGCCCATTTGCTGTTAATATATAATCAATCATATTCTTATGCAGTCCATCAGGTGAAACCCATGTGTACTTATGTATGTCGCTGTGTTTGTAATAATAGTTAGTTATTCTGAAACCATTTAGTTTACTTACCTGTAGGAGATGTTCCCCATTGCAGCTACCAATACCAAAAGGGACTATTAATCCTCCCCAAAGGTCAGAGTCAGTACCAACTTTGGCATTGAAGTCACCTAGAACAAGGGTAATATCTCCTTTCTTGACAGAATTCAAAATATCCTGAAGTTGTCCGTAAAACCTATCCTTCTCATCCTCATCATCATCCTCAATGGTGGCATAACTGCATATAACATTCAAGTCTTTAACGCTTGTCTGAAATTTTGCTGTAAGAAATCTTTCAGTAATTCACTCATATCCTAGAAGAGCATCACTAGCATATCTGCTGAGAAGCAGACCCACACCTCGGTGATGTTTCTTGTCGTCCCTCCCTGGAAAGAGAAATTTAAGATTATTTTTAAGAATCTGACCTTTATCTGTCCATCTGGTCTCTTGCAGGCCAAGAATATTTAAATTATAATGGTGGAATTCATGTGTGAGGATATCAAGAGCAAAAACTCTGTGCAGAGTCCTCACATTCCAACTACCTATGGAGAAAAAATGGTTAGTGGAATGTTTAAAGAAACTATGTTTATTGAGAGAGGGAATGCCGACAATATGAAACATCCCCCTAATCACAGACATGGGGCAAAGACCCGTTCCCCCACCACAAAAGGCTGAAGCCATCTACACTGGAAGACTTCCTCCAATGTAGAATTTGATGATGCCAATAGAAGCAAAGAGTTCAGGTACCTGCGATGACATCTCCTCAGGATTATCCACCAGCTGATAAACATATCCTGTAAATCTATTCACTTGGGGCTGTCAACTCACAAACAAACAGAAAACACAGCAGAAGATTTTCCCTCCACAGAAGCCCACCAGTGCAGCAAATTCAGGATCCATAATCAAGCTCAGAGCCATATTTCAGTCCAGTAGGTTTATATGGTCAGTATCAGGACCCTGTGTGGTTGACCACACCTCAGCAGGGTAGAAGAAAAAGAACAAAAAAGAAAAGTAGCCGTAGTTGTCCAGATCAGTAGGCCCCACTAAACTGTTAACCGTCCCCTTCCATTCATTTCCACAAGAGAGTATCTCTTTTGAAAGTCACTAACGGCCTGCACCATGAGGTGGGGTCGGAAGTTAGGTGCTAGGCCTGGCTAGTTCTATGCATCATCACTGGGGATTGGTGCATAGCTCTCCTTCCAGTGACTACCTAGCTAACATTTACTGACCTCAGACACAAAAAGGGTTAAGTAATTAATTGAGTATACAGTTAACATACATTGTTATCTTCTTCAGAATGCTATTTGTAAGCCATGAAGACACTGCCTTCAAGTGACAGAGATATTTCAGGTGTGTATTGTAGGTAGAATAGTTTATATCACTAAATAGAGGAGATCTTGATCAGCAGACAATAGCTCATTGGTATCGTCTGCTGATCAAGGTATCTGATATATCATAGGTGCTCTGAGCACCAGAAGTTGTGGGTTAATATTCCACCTGGCTCAAGACAATTTTCCATCTAAAATTGATATTGATGTTAAGATTGGCTTCCTAACTTTCAAATGGATGATGCAATTTGCTTTAATAAAAAAAAAAATACATTTAATCAAGGAATTTTTGTAAATAATGTAAAAATATGCTAGAAAAGAGTATGGCAACAATTCAGAAAGCAATAAGAATTCTACCTATAATTTAATTCTGAAACATTTAAATTGGGTGAAAAAGTTACTTCTTACTTTAATTGCAAAATTTCAATAATACTTACTGGGAAAATTTCCGTAGAGTACTCGGAGTTTTTAGAGAAGAAGAACGGGAAAGAGGTTTTAATGAACCTAAAAGTAAACAGAAAGAATGTAAAACAGACATATCAGAAATAATCTAATACATAAAGAAGAAAATTGGTATGTCTGTCTGCTTATGCACTCCACCCTGAAAAGAGCTCGAAGCACCAAACTTTTATGAACTTTTCTTTCACCTAGGGGCAGGGATGTACCAAGCCCCCCTCCCCCCTCCCCCCTCTTTACAATAATCTAATAGTCTTATACAAAATCTCAAATTTTACTACCTGCTTTAATATCCAGAAACAGTTGTCTTTGTATAATTTTTAGACCCATAATATATGTATGTATGACACTAAAAATGGAATTAAAAAGCAACTATAAAATTTTATTCCATATACAATATTATTTTAACCTTTCCTGTCCAGTGAAATATTTTAGTAATTTAGAAACCCTACTCAAGTCCTATTCTCAGCCCCCCCCCCCCCTTCCAACCTAAACTCATATTGGATGTTAAAATAATTTACTTAAAAATATGTAAAAGTTAATAAAAATATCTCAGAAACTATGCTAATAAATGTTTTAAATAATATGTTAAGTAATAAATAATGTTTCTTGCTGCCATTGTACATTACATTAATGGTATGTACACTTTTTTGTACAACTTGTACCATATTTAATTTTCTTTTGCAATAAAGTTACACATGCCTGGAAAATTGTATCCAAGCAATTCTGTGGGGTATGAAATGATTTAAAAAATTAGATTTTTGGAGTGATGCAATACAATTTTTTTGTTTCAAAACTTCTGACTTGGGAAGGATCATGCAGTACTTTGATATATGTCCACTTCTTTCCTCCTGTAATAGAGGGGAGAAATTTTAAACCAAATGGGGAGGGTATTGAAAGTAATTAGTTTTATGCCAAATGAAAATTTGCATCATGGGAAGCACCATCTACAGGGTGTCTCAAAAATATAGGTACAAACATTTAGGGGAGGTAGATAACATCTAAAGGAATGAGAATTGCATAGGAACCCATAATCAGAAACGTCATGGGAAAGTGGTAGCAGAGGTACAAGATCTGAAAGGATACAAGACAGTGACTAATGGGATAGGTTGTGGGTTGTTTTACTCTGAGTGGCACTTTTTTGCACACCATGGGCTAAGTGGCCAGGTCACACGGACCCCGAAGGCTCAGAGAAGGTTGGGGGAGGGGACCCACTGGAACAGCTGTTGGGAGACAGATGGTAGCCTCCCGTCAAGGCCATCCAGCGTGTTCTTTAACGTGCACAGAGTATGGCTCTTCCGCACACGGGGCCATGGCTTAACGTCCCATCCGACAGACGGCGGCCTTTCCAAGCCCATCGGTGTCCCCTACTGACGTGGGCAGGGCGGGGAATTTTGCGGAGATAAATCTCAACGCTGACCCAGCTGGGACTCGAATCTGGGAACTACAGATTACGAGCCTGGCGTGCTACCGACTGAGCCACCCCCGCCCCGATTAATGGGAAAACATTTATTGGACATAATTATTACAAATGGCATACTAGATGATACATTTAATAATGTTACAGCAGATGCTCGAAGTTTCCACCATGAGACACGATGCATGCGTGACATCGACGGAGCATTGATTGCCGGACACGGTCGAACACACTTAGAGTTTCTTTGATAGTAGCAGCAGTGCAAACGAGCCTTGCTACGAGATCCATGTCAGATTCCACAGGCGATTCATACACGGTAGCTTTGAGGACCCTCACAGAAAGAAATCAATGCTCGTTAAATCAGGTGAGCGTGGGGGCAAGGCAACTGGTCCAGCACGCCCAATCCATCGTTGCCCAAAAGACATGTTCAAATGTGCATGAACACAGCTTCCATAATGGGGAAGCGCCCCATCATGTTGAAACCACATGTTGCATCTCACATTTGCTGAAACATGGGCAAGTAAGCCTGGTAGAACCTATTCCAGAAAGATCAGATACTTCGCGGAGGTCATGCGGGATGGTAAAAGGTATGGCCTGACTAAGCAGTCGCCGACCAAATCTGCCCACACATTTACTGTGAAATGATGTTGTGCCACATGCGTGCGCACACCGTGGGGATTCTTGTGAGCCCACAAATGCGCATTGTGCTGATTGAATACGCCATCCCGAGTGAAACTGGCCTCATCAATAAACAAAACATAAGCTGGGAAATTCACATCCTGGGCACTTTCTTGGAGATTGCACAAAATGCACACATGCAGAAGTAACTGAACCCTTTGGAGATGAAAGGGGTGTAAGGACTCGCCTTGCAAAACATGCTGTACACTGCAACAAGACACTCCTAAGGCAGAGGCAACGCATGTGTGCTGGTACTAGGATTAGTCTCCATGGCATCCAACACTTTCTTCCATGGTGGGAGTGTGCGTCGATTGTGGCCTGCCCTCACTTCTGCTACCTCTTAATGACCTATCGCACAAATTTTGATGCGCACGCGCAAACAAACAGTGGCCCGGTACATGTCTGTGTGGGAAGCGTTCTTGATACATTCATTGAGCGGCTCGTCTGTTGCCCTCAGCTATTCCATACACTAAGTGCATGTCTGCCAGCTCCCTGTTCAAATACCCTTGCATGCTCTTCATCAGCCGACTACCACTCAAATGAGGAAATCCGAAATTTCCCGTCTAGCGCACTGATGAACAGCACCGCTTATTGACATACGGTCACGTTTCTGGTTATGGGTTCCTATGCAATTCTCATTCCTTTAGATGTTATCTACCTCCCCTAAAAGTTGGTACCTATATTTTTTTTGGTTTTGAGACACCCTGTATAATATACAGGGTGTCCCTGAACCACTGCATAATAGGCAACAAGTAGAAAAGTATGTCTGGGATACATCACACTAAAACACTGTATCATGGAAAGTTCTAGCTCTATCAGAGTGGCAGGTGTTTGAAGTGGTCACCCCTCATGTGGACATCGAGGAATAGATGATTGGACATGTGCCAGTAATACGATATCAATGAAAGTGAAGGCAGCATGTATGCATGGCCTGAGATTCTCTTTTGTAATGTGTGATGTTCAGTACACCAGCTCCTTGATATGACCCCACAAGAAGAATTACAATGGCGAGAGATCTGGTTGGTCATTGAAGAAGAATCTATGTCCAATTCAACGACCTAGCTATGCAGTATCCAACCTCTCTCAGACATCCCTAAAATGAGCTGGTGCTCAATCGTGTTGCATCCAAAGGTTATAGTATCACTGTAAATGGTACATCATCAGAAAATCAGGGAGTGTGTTGCATAGCAAAACATCACGTTTGTCCAGCAGATACACGGGTGAATTTACCAAAAAGTATGGTAATCATATGTCTTTGTTTTATGGAAATAGTCCCTAAATTAAAGGCTCTGTCCGTAATGAAGAAATGTCCTGAAATTTGTTTTAGATATTAAATTGACTATACAACTTGAAAAGATCTTCACTATAGTACTAATAAAACTGTTATAAATAATTTTGGTCACAATGCAGATGATTGAAAAATTGAGGCTATAATCATCATTGTAGCTATTTTTTTTATGTGTGTTTAATTACTACAAATAGCAAAAGTAACATTGTATAGGTCTCTAAATGGTAGCTATGCATAAACTGGAAGGAGAACTGTGCACCAATCCCCAGTGATGATGCACAGAACAGGCCATGTCTAGCACCTAATGTCTGAACCATTCTCGTGGTACACACCATTAGTACCTTTCAAAAGAGATATTCTCTTTTGGAACGGAACGGAAGGCTGCCAGATAAGTGTGGCCTACTAATCTGGTCATCTATGGCAACTTTTTTTTTTTAAACCTGCTGAGGAATGGTCAGCTTTACAAGTATAACCATTTATACCTACTAGACAGGACTGGTTTATGGATTTGAGCTTGATTATGGATCTTGGACTTGCTGCATTGGTGGGCCTCTATTGAGGGAGAATCTGCCACTGTGTTTTCTGTTTGCTTGTGGGGTGTCAGTCCTAAATGAACAGAGGCACGGGATACCTTATATCAGCTGGTGGAAAATCCTGATCAGAGGCCATTCCAGGTAGCTGAACTCTCACTTAGCTAGTTGGGCTTCATCAATCCTAAACTGGAGTAATGTGTCTCTGGCAGGTCTTATGGCTCATGAAAAGGTCCACTTGAAAAGGTGGTCCATGAAGTTCCTACCAGCATGGGTAACTTCAGCCAGTAGCGATGGGGGAACAAGTATTTGCCACATGTCTACGATCAGGGGGTGGTTTGATATTGCTGACTCTATCTCTCAATAAACCTAGTTTCTTTAAAAATACTACTATTCATTTTCTCTCTGCAGGTACATGGAACGTGAGGATGTTACATAGAGATTATTCTCTTGATGTCCTCACACAGGAATTTCAGCATTTATAACCTAGATATTCTATGCTTGCAAGAGGCCAGATGGACAGGTAACGGTGAGATACTTAAAAATAACCTTAAATTTCCCTTTTCAGGGAGGGAGGGTGGAAAGCATTTCCAAGGTATAAGTTTGCTTCTCAGCACATGCTAGTGATGTTCTTCTAGGATATGACTGCATTAATGGAAGATTTCTTACAGCCAAATTTAAATCAAAAATTAAAGACTTGAATATCAGCTGTTGTTAGCTCCCAAAGAGGACTCTGATGAGAAGGATACATTTTACAGCCAGCTTCAGGATATTTTGAATTCTGTGAAGATATTTCTCTTATGCTAGGTGACTTTAATGCTAAAGTTGGTACTGACTCTAATCTTTGGGGAGGAGTTTTAAGTCCCTTTGGGATTGGTTGTTTCAATGGCAATGGGGAATGCCTCCTACAGGTAAGTAAACTTAATAGTTTGCGAATAACTAACACAAACTACAAACACCGGGACATTTATAAATATAGATGGGTTTCACCTGATGGATTGCACAGAAATATGATAGATTATATTTTAATTAGTAGCAAATGGGCTAGTTCAGTTAGGGCAAATTTGTGAAAATGGGCTAGTTCAGTTATAGCGAAATTGGGTCCGACTATTACCTGCTAAAAAGTGTTTTACAGCTGAAGGTTAGGAAATGTGTTAAGGTGAAGAAAATTAGCTTTAACACTGAATGTCTGAAAGATCAAGATAAAGCCAAAGCATACCATGATATGCTATTTAGTTATTATGACAAACGTGGTTTGCTTACTGCTGAAGTTGAGAAATAATGGAGGCTTTTCTTTGAGGAGGCTTTTCTTGAAACCAACAGTAGCTCTTTTTGGTAAAAGGGAACAGAGGAAACAAACTTAATTGAGTGATAAGGCTATGGAATTTACTTCTGAAAGACTAAAGTGCAGGATCAATATCAATCAACACCCTATTAGTCCTAACAGACAGCATTACAATGAGCTTAATAAATGTGTAAAGGATCAGTTAACTGATCATTGGCCTGATAGCTTGGCTGATAAAGCAGAGGAAACAGTTAGACAGCACAACAGCAGGGGGTTGTACCAGATGGTTAATATTTTGTGTGCTCAGAAACAGACAGGTACATAGGGATTGAGGAATAAACATGGTAATGGGGTTGAAGGTGAAGAATCTATGATGGCTAGGTGGGCTGAGCATTTCAGTGATGTTCTAAGCAATGTGATTATTTCTATTCCCATAGTTTGTAATGAGGATACATGCATTACTGGCTTTAATGATGGCCCTATGCCACATTCAGAAGTTGCTTTGGTTATCTCTATTTTAAAGCTGCATAAATCTCCTGAGGTGGATGAAATCACCAATAAATACTTAGAGCTGTGAATACTTATGTTGTCACATGGTTGACTGAAATTTTGAATACTTTTAATAATACAGGTGTGTTCCTAACGATTTTTACTAGAGCTGCTATTATCCCTATTATTAAAAAAGGTGATCGTAATTCTTGTGATAATTATAGAGGAATTAATTACTTACTGTTCTATCATCATCATAATCCTCAAGTAGCCATGGGCTATAGAGGTCCAACCAGAGCATGCAATTTAGTTCTACAAGAATATCTGTCCTGAGCTACATCTGCTGCATCTGGCCACTGCACACCAATTTTAATAAGGTCCTGTTTGACATTGTCTGCCCATTGCAGGTCTCCCCCTCTTTCTGAGGACTTTAGGCACACTGTTCATAACCCTATTCGCAATCTATAATTATTCATACAGGCAACATGGCCAAACCAACGGAGTCTCTCTCTGCACAATATGCTGCTTATATATATATAAGCAGCATATTGTGTAGAGAGAGTATTTTGTATATATAAGCAGCATATTGTGTATAAAGGAGGTTGCAGACTCCTTTGCCTAACCTCATCATTAGTTACAAAGTTGAACCACCTAATGCCCAAGATACTGCATAAGCATCTGGAATCAAAAACATCTAGTTTCCTGTTATCTTGTTTACAAAGTATCCAAGTTTCACTACCATAACTAAGCCTAGAAAGAACCAAACTATTATAGTCTAATTTTAGTCTTTAGGTGTATACACCTATTTCTCCACACTCTCCATAGATTCTTAAAAGTCCTGGCAGCAATCCCTATTCATCTGTTAATCTCATGCCACACATCATCAGTATCTTTTACATAGCTCCGAAAAATAATTAAACTGAGACACCTTCTCAAGAGTGCAGCCATTCAGATTAACTGAACCACAGTCTGCCTGACCAATTTTCATCACTTTAGTTTTCTGTCTGTTTATAACCAAACCCACTCTACTACTAGTCTCATCAACAGCTCGAATGAAAGAATCATCTCATCAACATCATTTGCAAAAGGGCTAAATCATCAACATAATCTAAATCAGAAATTTTCATATCTCCAGACCATTTAAGGCCAAAATCTTTCCCTTGCAGTGAATTTCACATAACGTAATCAATAACCAAACTAAACAGAAAAGGAGACAAAATGCAGACTTGTCGAACACCAAAAGAAATGCTACACCAATTGCTAACAAGCCTTACCAACTCTCGCATATGACTCAGTGTTATTAGAGAGAGCTTTCATTATGTTAACTAACTTGTCTGGTATACCATATGATCTCACAATCAACAGAGCCAAAAAAACTTTTCCTAATCAACAAAGCTAGCAACCAAAGGTTTCTGAAACTCTAAACATTTCTCAAGAATCTGCCTAAGTGAAAATATCTGATCTACACATCCCCTACCACTTCTGAATCCACATTGCTCATCACGCAATTGACTGTCAACCAGATTCATAATTCTATTAAGCACAATCAAGCAAAGAACTTTACCTGTAACAGAAAGTAGGCTGATACCCCTATAGTTATCACAAGAATTGTGATCACCTTTTTCAAAAATAGGGATAATATCTTGGGTAAAATTTTTAGAAACCATGACTTTATCATAAAAGATATTCAAAATATCAGTCATGTGGCAACTAAAACATTCCCAGCTCTAAGCATTTCCGTAGTAATTTCATCTATCCTTGGGGATTAAGTTTAGAAACAGCTAAAATAATTCAGACAGTGTTATATGGCAAACATTAAAATCAGTAATGCATCTGTCATTATTGCAAACAATGGGAGTAGAACTAACCACATTGTTTAGAACTTCACAGAAATGCTCAGCACATCTAGTCATAACAGAATACTCACCTTCCATAACCTTACCTTCTTTTATCCTTCAATCCCTGTTTACCTGTCCGTTCTCTGCTGTTGCACTGTCAACTGCTTCCTCAAATTCATCAGCAAAGTCATTAAGCCAAATATTCTTATCAGCAATAACTGATTCTTTACATGTTTATTAAGCTCTCTGTAATGCTTTCTATTGGGAGTAGTAGGCTACTGATTAAAAACATTCCTACAGTTCTTTCTTTCTGAAATAAGCTCACGTGCCTTTTCACTCAAATAATTATGACTCCTCTGCACCTTTTTTCCTAAAAGAGTACTGTTAGTTTCCAAAAAAAAAAGCCTGTTTAAAAGAGTCCCATTCTTCCTCACCTTCAGTAAAAAGCAAACCATGACTGTCATAATGACTAAGTAACCTATCATGGTAAGCTTTAGCTATAATTGGGTCTTTCAGAGCTTCAGAATTAAAGATAAATTTTTTAATCTTAGCACAACACTTCTTAAGTTTAAGTTGCAAGACATTTTCAACAAGATAATGGTCAGATCCAATTTCAGCTCCCCTATATGACCTGGTATTCCTAATAGAACTAGCCCATTTGCTATTAACTAATATATATTCAATCACATTATGAAGTCCATCTGGTGAAACCCATGTGTACTTATGCATGTCAGGGTGTTAGTAATATGTATTAGGTTCTCAAACCATTAAGTTTACTTACCTTTAGGAGATGTTGCCCATTGCCATTGCAGCTACCAATACTAAGGGAGCCTATCACCCTACTCCAAAGGTCAGAGTCAGTACTAACTTTGTCACTGAAGTCACTTAGGGCAAGAGTAATATCTCCTTTCTTGACAGAATTCAAAATATCCTGAAGTTGTCTGTGAAACCTATCCTTCTCCTCATCATCGGCATCCACAGTGGGGGGCAAAACAGCAGATAACATTCAAGTATTTAATGCTTGTAAGAAATCTTTCATTAATGCACTCATATCCTAGAAGAGCATCACTAGCATGTCTGCTGAGATGCAGACTAATGCCTTGGTGATACTTATTATCTTCCGTCCCTGAAAAGAGAAATTTAAGATTATTTTTAAGAATCTGACCTTTATCTGTCCATCTGGTCTCTTGCAGGCCGAAAATATCTAAATTATAACAGTGAAATTCTTGTGTGAGGACATCAAGAGAATAAGCTCTGTGCAAAGTCCTGACATTTCAACTATCTGTGGACAGACACCAATTAGTGGGATGTGTAAAGAAACTGTTTATTGAGAGAGAGGGAATGCCGACAATATCAAACAGTCTCCTAATCAGACGCATGGGGAAAAGACCTATTCTCCCACCACTAAAGGCTGAAGCCATCTACACTGGAAGACTTCCTCTAATGTAGATTTTGGCAATGCCCACAGAAGCAAGAGTTCAGGTGCCTGTGATGTCTCTGCTCAGAATTATCCACCAGCTGATAAAACATATCCTGTGAATCTGTCAACTTACAAACAAACAAAAAACACAGTGGCAGATTTTCCCTCCAGAGAAGCCCACCAGTGCAAAAAATTCAGGATACATAATCAAGCTCAGAGCCTTAATTCATTCCAATAAGTTTATATGGTCAGCACCAGAACCCTGTGTTGTTGACCACTTTTCAGCAAGGCAGAAAAAAAAGTAGCCATAGTTGTCGAGAATAGTAGGCCACATTAACTGGCAGCCCTCCCCTTCCGTTCACTTGCACAAGAGAGTATGTCTTTTGAAATATACTAACAGCCTGCACCACGAGAAGGCAGGGTCAGACATTAGGTGCTAGGCCTGGCCAATTCTATGCATCTCACAGGGGATTGGTGAATAGCTCTCCTTCCAGTGACTACCTAGCTACCATTTACAGACCATACTTAACATTAATTACTCTGTTCCATACTTAATAGAATTAGGAATTTGGTTGATGGATAACTGTGTGATGAACAGTATGGATTCAGAAGTGATAATGAAATACTTTCACCTAGGCAAATTCTTGAGAAATGTTTAGAATTTCAGAAACCTCTGGTTACTAGCTTTCTAGATTTCAAAAAGGTTTGTGACTTAGTCGATGGACACAATTTGTGGTTGATCGTTAGATCATATGAGATACCTGATAAGTTAGTTAGTGTAATAAGAGCTCTCTATAATAACATTGAGTCGTATGTGGGAGTTGGTAAGGCTTGTAGCAATTGGTTTAACATTGCTAGTGGAGTTAGATAAGGTTGCATTTTGTCCCTTTGTCTCGTTAGTTTGATTATTGTTTATGTTATATGAAATTCTTTGCAAGGGAAACATTTTAGAGATTTCAAAATTTCTGATTTATATTGTGCTGTGATTAGCCCTTTTGGCAAATGATGTTGATGAGATGAACTCTTTCATTTGAGCTGTTGATGAGACTGGTAGTCGAGCACATTTGGTTATAAACAGAGAGAAAACTAAAGTGATGAAAATTGATCAGGCAGGCTGTGATTCAGTTAATCAGAATGATTGCAGTCTTGCGCAAGTGTCACGGTTTAATTATTTTGGGAGCTATGTAACAGATACTGGTGATGTGCGGCATGAGATTAACAGATGAATAGGGATTGCTGCCGGGACTTTTAAGAATCTATGGAGAGTGTGGAGAAATAGGCGTATACACCTGAAGACTAAAATTAGACTGTATAATAGTTTGGTTCTTCTAAGGTTAGTTATGTAGTGAAAATTAGGACACTTTGTGTCCTTATGTATGTCACGGTGTTTGTAATAAGTGTTAGTTATTCTAAATCCATTGAGTTTACTTGCCTGTATGAGACGTTGCCCATTGCTATTGCAGCTACCAATACGAAAAGGGCCTATCACCCCTGCCCAAAGGTTAGAGTCAGTACCAACTTTGGCATTGAAGTCACCTAGAATCAGGGTAATATCTCCTTTCTTCATAGAATTCAAAATATTCTGAAGTTGTCCATAAAACCCATCCTTCTCATCCTCATCGGAGGTATAACAGCAGATAACATTCAAGTCTTTAATGCTTGTCTGAAATTTTGCTGTAAGAAACCTTTCATTAATGCACTCATATCCTAGAAGAGCATCACTAGCGTGTCTGCTGAGAAGCAGACCCATGCCTTGGTGATGCTTATTGTCGTCCCTCCCTGAAAAGCGAAATTTAAGATTATTTTTAAGAATCTGACCTTTATCTGTCCATCTGGTCTCTTGCAAGCCGAGAATATCTAAATTATAATGGTGGAATTCTTGTGTGAGGACATCAAGAGAAAAAGCTCTGTGCAGAGTCCTCACATTCCAACTACCTATGGAGAGAAAATGGTTAGTGGGATGTTTAAAGAAACTATGTTTATTGAAAGAGGGAATGCCGACAATATCAAACAGCCTCCTAATCGGAGACATGGGGCAAAGACCTGTTCCCCCACTACTAAAGGCTGAAGCCATCTACACTGGAAGACTTCCCCCAATGTAGAATTTGACGATGCCAATAGAAGCAAAGAGTTCAGGTGCCTGCGATGACTTCTGCTCAGGATTATCCACCAGCTGATAAACATATCCTGTGAATCTATTCACTTGGGGCTGTCAACCCATAAACAAACAGAAAACACAGCAGAAGATTTTCCCTCCACAGAAGCCCACCAGTGCAGCAAAATCAGGATCCATAATCAATCTCAGAGCCATATATCTGTCCAGTCCAGTGGGTTTATATGGTCAGCACCAGGACCCTGTGTGGTTGACCACTCCTCAGCAGGGTAGAAAAAAAAGAAAAGTAGCCATAGTTGTCCAGATCAGTAGGCCACACTAATCTGGCAGCCCTCCCCTTCCGTTCACTTCCGGAAAAGAGAATTCTGTTTTGAAAGGTACTAACGGTCTGCACCACGAGAAGGCGGGGTCGGACATTAGGTGCTAGGCCTGGCCGGTTCTATGCATCATCACAGGGGATTGGTGCATAGCTCTCCTTCCAGTCCTTTACGTAATGATGATGTTAGGCGAAGCAGTTGGCAACCTCCTTTAAGCAGCATATTGTGCAGAGAAAGAATCCATTGGTTTGGCCATGTTGCCTGTATGGATAATTATAAATTGGTGAATAGGGTTATGAGCAGTGTGCCTAAGGGCCTCAGAAAGAGAGGGAGACTTAGGATGTGGTAGGCAGACAATGTCAAACAGGACCTTATTAGAATTGGTGTGCAGTGGCCAGATGCAGCAGACGTAGCTCAGAACAGATTTACTTGAAGAACTAAATTGCATGGTCTGGTTGGACCTCCTTAGTCCATGGCCGCTTGAGGATGATGGCGATGACAACTCTAGTAGAGCTATAAAGAGCAGAAAAGAGTGGGAAACACAACCTATGGATAATCTAAGCAGGATACGGCAGAAGAGAAGTATGAACTGAATCACACTACTTGATGCTGTTTACAGTGACTGAACATGCGCATCCAACTCAAATAGATTTTTAAATTTTATCATAATTTTTTGAAGTGGAAGGAACAGGTAAAAAATTTGAATTGTATATTTAAATGTTATTTTTAAATAATATTTAATTAGAAACAGTTGAAAAAAATTGTCTTGTTGAAAAACAGATATATCTTTACAGACAGATTTTGAGTGTGGAAGAATCATTGGCCTTAGAGAAGCTGGTGTCTCATTTTACATACATGTAATACAGATGTGTACAGAGATCTGTACAGATCTCTGTACTATAAACGATACTGCCCATCCTCACACAGCCTGCATTAGTCTGCACTATCTACACAAGTAAAACATTCAGGTACTACCATGGCCAGCACACTGGCTGGACCTTTCATCTATTGAACATATCTGGGATAAAGATGGGCCCACAGCTTCAACAACACCCAAGAGGTGCACCAACCACTGTTGCTGAAATAGAACAACAACTTCACGCTATTTGGCATTCTATCCCTCAGGAGGACATTATAGAGCTGTATGATAGCCTTCCCCGCCATGGTCATGAATGCATGCTGTGCGGAGTAGTTCAGTATCATACAACTTTACTGGGTAGGTACAGTGGTAATATTTTGATAATGTAATTAATTGCACATCTCAGTGTATGCTAACAACTGCTTGCATTTCAATGAAATGGCATTAACCCTTTCAGGTGTTGCAATTTTTTCCTGTGGTGTATTTACATGAAACATAATTTTTATTTCTTTTAACGATTCTCTTCTGTCTGGTATACTATTTTGAAACACTGGCAAGCATTATGCAAGGTTACTTGGATACTTAGATTGCTTACATTAATGGGATTTTCTGTCTGTTTTTATGAAATGGAGGAACACTTACTTGGCTATTATTTTTTTACTAAACATTATGATTTTTTTCTTTGGGTGTTAAATGTTGGTGATATAAAATATTCACAACAACTTGTAAGCTGCCCATCCAATGTAGCATAACTCCAAAAGATTGATAGATCAGCCAACGGAAAAATTGATAATTTACAAAAATAAATCTACAGAAATGAAAATGAAGGTTTAATTATAAAAAGTATAAATACTAACTAGATGCATTGTCACATTATCCTAGGAGTGAGAGAAGAAAGCTTGCTATAAACATCCACTATATAGCCACTTGACTACACATGTGAGCAATAACTAGGTCACTGCATTCAAAGAATTGAACTTGCCCTGCCATGATGTACACTGCAGGCAGCTTCATATCAATTCTGGCTAAGAAAGCTCTAGTTACTTACAATTTCGATTTTAAAAGCAGGAAAGATGCATAGAATAATGGGATAAATGATATAAATAATTCTGGGAATTTTGAAATAGGTTTATGGCAGAAAAATGTAAAACAGGGGGATGGAGGGGACAGAGGTATGTACTTTGCAAACACTTCCAAAATCTGCGTTTTCAAAAATAGCAGTTTTTTGTTCAGGAAATTTTGCAACTTTAAGGAAAAATTTGTTGATAATAGTGCAAATCAGACTTGTGAGCTAAAATCAGAAGGTTTCTTCAGCAAAGAGTAGCATTAACAAACAAATCAGCAATACTGTTTAACACTTCTAAGAAATGGGAATCAGACGGCTTTAACAAATTATTTATATTATAATTTAATAAAATATGCATCAAATGAAAAAAGAAAATATTATTTTTGAAAATTGAATTACATTCTTTTAAAACATATATCTAAGAAAATTTTCAAATGGCAATTTTAATTTTTTTTTTAAATTGAAGTTTTGCATGTTGTAAAAAGACGTCTATGTTCTTTGGTCTCTCATTTCATATTCTATCAATGTCTATGAACGATAAAAGTTTAGTAAAATCACAATAAAAGCTGTACAATAAATTGTATAAAATTATCTGTCCTCAAACATAAGAAGTGCTTATAAAATATCCTTGCAATACATATATTACAACTATATTTGATCCAAAATTTTGTCAATCAATCTAAGTAATTCCTTATATTTACATAAAGTAAACTAGGTTAGTTGACAAATATTGATATTTACCAGTGATAGTGGCTGGTGAATCTACTTGCAGAGGCACATTAAATGTCTAACATGACCTAAAATTGCTGTATCAGACTTTGTGAACAGTCTTTGATGATAAAGAAAGCAATTTAGATGCTGTTAATATAAGGAATTACTTAGATTGGTTGACAAAATTTTGGATCAAATATAGTTGTAATATATTTATTGCAAGGATATTTTATAAGCACTTCTTATGTTTGAGGATAGGTAATTTTATACAATTTATTATACGGCTTTTATTGTGATTTTACTAGACTTTTACCTTATTGGCTGTGTTTAGCATTATTTAGATGTCTATGAACATTGGGGGCCTTGAAAGGGTTTAAAGAACTCAAGAGTCTTTATATGTAGTAATGTTGGATTCCATGATTCATCATGGAGTTTAAGGAACTGTCATGGTGACCCCCCACTTTGTGTTTTTAAATGTTTATATATATACCCCCTCAAGCAGCTGCTTGCCACAGAGGTCTGACAGGAGCCTGTCAGTTTATATGCCATAGTAGAAAGTCTGAGAGGATGACAGGACCTCAGCAGAAAAACGACACATACATCCATGCCTTAGCAGTTTTAAATATGATGAAACTAGTTAATGCTACTCCATTGCAATAGAATTTCCAACTACAGCCTCTATAATAAGTATCAATATTATAATATTAGGTTTTTGAAAATGACATGGTCGAATTGTTAGTGAAACTTTCAACAGCTATAACTTAATTAAAAATAACTTCATGTAATCAAAATATGTACCAACAGATTCAACACACTTCTGCCACTGCAAAACAAGTGCATTTATGGAAGCAATGAATTCTTTCAAGCCATTTTTAACTGCTGTCTCTTTGCTGAATGTTTTCCTGCTAAGAAGTGGTCGAGATACTTGAAGAAGTGAAAGTCAGTTGGTGATAGGCCTGGTGAATATACAGGGTGAACAACAGTCTCATAACTTTAACTGGTGGAGTTTCTGGACCATTATTTGTGAGATGTGAGGTTGAGCATATGGTTTTTAATTCATGTCATATTCTCAGCATAATATTTAACATTCAACCTTCAACAACTGCAACTTGACGAATAGATATTACCTGTCAAGGAAGTTATCATTCTTCATTTAAACACTGATATCAGTTTTAGAGGAAAAAATATCTTGAACTGGATGGGATATGAACCCATGTCCTCCTGATAACATGTCAGATGCTCTACTGCTAACCTACCTGCCACAGATCAAGATCTCCTCTAATTGATGTTATGAACTTTTTGATCTACAGTATACAATTTTCTGTGCCTCATGAAGTCAGTGTCCTTTCGTGTTTTTCCCTTGTGTTTTTTCAGGAGGAGGAAGATAGCATGGGGTCAATTTTTTGCAGCTTGCCACTCCTCCCCATGCTACAGGCTCATTTGGTCATTATGATGAAATATTTTTAATCATTATGATGAAACACATTTCATCATAATGATCAAATGATGAATCATTATGATGAAATATGTGTCATACACAAACCAGCAAACAAGGGAAAAGCAATGGGAAATTGGTAAAAACAAATGTTCTGACCTGAAACTTTGAAAATTTCAATGCTTAATTATTAGAGATATTTGTAACTTTGACCTCAAATAATTAAATATTAGCTTTAGAGTTTGTGTAGAAATAACATTATTTTTCAAGACAAAAATATGATTATACCCTCTTTATCAACAGCAGTTTCAGCTCGTTTGGTATGAATGGCATCAACAGAAGTTTCTGGAGGTGGAGTGACCTTTAATGGTAGAGTCTCATGTTTTAGAGAATTATCACTCCCAGATCTGTTACATTTGCTTTCCCTTCTTTCAGAATTTGCTAATAAACTGTGCTCTTCATGTTCATCCCATCTTTTGTCTATTACTGTTTCTTCACTTTGCTGCCTTTGTCTCTCTCTTTCTTCATGTAACCGCCGCTCCAGCATCTGTTTTCGCTCCTGCTGGTCACGCTCTCTAGCAACTCTCCTTTCTTCTGCTTCTTTTAGTATTTCTTGCTGCCTTTTCAACATTTTTTCTCGAGTGATTTTTGATATTGAAATATTAGAATTATCCTAAAAGCAAAAGAAACAAAAAAAGTGAAATCATCCACAGGATATTTATTATAATGAGGGATACTCATTTCTTGCAAATAAAAGTAATGCATTTTCATTTTTATTTCAGAATATGTAGCATTCTTCTATCAACATTTTGCAAAAGTCAATTTTGTATTTGTTTCAAAGAGTTTTTAAGCATTTGCAAATACACATAATATTCAAAATTACCTTTAAAATACATACATTGCTGATTGAAAGTGTACATGTCTACTCTAGTTTCAGTCATAAGTTTTTGACAGTCTATACTTATATGATATAGACCAGTGGTTCTCAACCCTTTTTTTTTTCCCAAGGTGTACGTGAAGCCCATTTCCAGGGGCTTCACGTACTCCCTTGAAATGTGTATGTAACTGGTGTACTCCTTATACAGATAGATAAAACTATAGTTATAGTATAATAATGCCAACTTAGTGACTTTGTTACCAGATCTAGCGACTTTTGAGCTCTCACAGTGTACCCCATGTTGAGAATCCCTGATATAGACCAAACTTCATTGACACTATTTTCTGGGGGAATATCAATTGAAGGAGTGATTTTTAGCTAAGCCACATTTGTTGAATCTTATGGTCAAATGCAATTACTAGATATCTGGTTTTTCACACTCTCGGATTTTACTGATAGATGTGAAAATGCTGATAGCCATCTACTATTTCAGTGTCTTTGCAAGTAGTGAAGAATGAGAAAAATACAATGGTGTCAGAAAATTACAACCCCATATTGTGTCAATGAAATGCTAAACATCAGATTCCATAAATTCTAATATAAACTTTTGTGTAAAAATATGACTGATGATAAAAGATTGCAAACAAATCTTCTCCATCTAGATTTTTAACAATTTTCTTTTAATATTTTAAGAGATGTGGGAACTGAAATGTTTAATAAGAATAATGCCAGTCCTAATAAACATACAGAATTGAAGAATGGTGAAAGAATTATTTACATAAACTTATAAAATGGTTTGAAATAATACTTAAATTTTAAATGAACTTCTGTGGTAAATTCCTGTTACTGGCACTGCTGTTGTTAAGTATTCAAACTTCCACATATATTTTTAAGTACGTAAACAAATACTGCTGAAAATAAAAAACAACCTGATGAAGATTTAATTAAGATCTTTAATTTATTATGGGTCCCACTATCTAAAAAAAATTATTTAAGATTATTTTAGAAGTTACAGCACTTAAAATTAGCTTCCCATTGACATGGCATGGGTTTTTAACTTTGGATACCAGCAGGGCAGGGGGTTAATACCTCTCCCCCTCCTCCAAGTTTGATCAACTATTCTGAACATTTCTTAGCACCTTTCACTACTATAATTTTTAATAAAGTAAGTTTCTCATCACAGCAGTTGCTTAACCAGTGAGTAGGCTAACCTCTTTTTGCTACATTAAACAATCATGTTCAATCAATATTTGGTACTATAACCGTTTTCTACAGGCTTTCTTACAACCAGTACACAAATTAGAGTAGAATTACTTTCACATTTCTACAATGTGCATTATCCCAGTTGGTAATCAGAAGAATAAACAGTTAAACTGCAAACATTTATATTTATTTGGCTGAGGTGGTCACCTAAAATATTTGATGCTTGCCAAGTCTGACTTTACATTCATCTCTGCTTATGAAGTCTGTCCATGGACCCCTTTGGTACTAACAAACTCCACCTTGTAATGTTCTGGTACTTTCCTCTGAAAAAGATTGAGGAACTCTACTCTAAATAATCCTTGTCAGGATTGCAACCAGATTTTCATGGTCTGGTCTCAAGCAGATAGTTGAGCAGATAGTTGAATATCATCCTGAAAATCCAAAAGCCTTTGCAGGCACAGCAATGGATTAAGATATTACCCTTCCTTAGGTGTGCAGGAGAGCCATACCCTGTGCACATTAAAGAACATGCTGGATGGCCTTGACGGGAAGCTACCATCTGTCTCCCAACAGCCATTCCAGTGGGTCCCCTCCCCCAACATTCTCTGAGCCTTCGGGGTCCTTGTGACCTGGCCATTTAGCCCATTGTGTGCAAAAAGATGCCGCTCAGAGGTAAACCAACCAACCCTTCCCTTTACACAGTGAGAGAGCGAGGGTGACATTTTCACTTCACAAATGGTAGTCTCAGCTTATGTGAACTGGCACTACTCTA
Source organism: Ryuthela nishihirai (assembly GCA_038380435.1). NCBI lineage: Eukaryota > Metazoa > Arthropoda > Arachnida > Araneae > Heptathelidae > Ryuthela > Ryuthela nishihirai. Next base: position 42,142,903 of record JAWZYU010000001.1, on the reverse strand, counting down.
CATGCAAGGCAGTATATAAAGAAATGTGCCAAATTCAGCATGCAGTCTTGATTCAATATTCAATCTGTTCACCATCATCATTAGCATTGAGCATTGGTTGTACTTGGGACATCCTGTCTAACATTTGCCTCTTGTGTTGGAGAGTGGAACTATGTATATATGAATGTTTAGTGACATAATGTCTTCATTAGCCCTTCCCAGTTCAAGGATGTCACAATATACATTTTTTGAACAACACATAAAATTTTGATTTTCTTTTTAATTGCAGTTTGAAATTTTTTTTACATATATCTTTTAAAAATACATAATTCAAGCTGGAAAAATTATATTTTTTTTTGTTTGTCGCATATTTTATTAAACTACAATATAAATAATTCAATAAAGACACCAGATTGCCATATTTTAGAAACACTATACAGTAATGCCGATTTGTTTGTTAATATTACTCTGCATTGAAGCAATCACCTGATTTTAAGCTCACAAGTTTGATTTGAACTATTATCACATATTTTTCCTTCATCATCATAATCCTCAAGCAGCCATGGACTATGGAGGTCCAACCAGACTGTGCAATTTAGTTCTCCAAGCATATCTGTTCTGAACTACATCTGCAGCATCTGGTCACTGCACACCAATTCTAACAAGATCCTGTTTGACATTGTCTGCCCACCGCATCCTAAGTCTCCCCTTCTTTCTGAGGCCTTTAGGCACACTGTTCATAACCCTGTTTACTAATCTATAATATCCATATGGGCAACATGGTCAAACCAACGGAGTCTCTCTCTGCACAATATGCTGTTTAAAGGAGGTTGCTGACTCCTTTGTCTAACCTCATCATTAGTTACAAAGTTGAACCACATAATGTCCAAGATACTGCGTAAGCATCTAGAATCAAAAGCAACTAGTTTCCTGTTATCTAGTTTACAAAGTGTCCAAGTTTCACTACTACATATAACCCTAGAAAGAACCAAACTATTATAGTCTAATTTTAGTTTGGTGTATATGCCTATTACTCCACACTCTCCATAAATTTTTTAGAAGTCCTGACCAATTTTCATCATTTTAGTATTCTCTCTGTTTATAACCAAACCTAATCTAGTACCAGTTTCATCAAGAGCTTGAATGAAAGAGTTCATCTCATCAATATCATTTGCCAAATGGGCTAAATCATCAGCATAATCTAAATCAGAAATTTTCGTATCTCCAGCCCATTTAAGGCCAAAATCTTTCCCTTGAAGTGAATTTCGCATAACATAATCAATAACCAAACTAAAGAGAAAAGGATACAAAATGCTAGAAGTAATGTAAACAAACTTCAAATACTAGAAGTAATGCTAAACCAATTGTTACAAGCCTTACCAACTCTCACACGACTCAGTGTTATTATAGAGAGCTTTCATTACGTTAATTAACTTGTCTGGTATACCATATGATCTCACAATCAACCACAAATTATGATGATCAACAAAGTCGAAAGCCTTTTTGAAATCAACAAAGCTAGCAACCAAAGGTTTCTGAAACTGTAAACCAGGCATGTCAAAGATACGGCCCGTGTGCCATGAGCGGCCCCCAGAGCATTTAGATACGGCCAGCGACCTCAATTAATAATACTCAAATTTAATGAGTAGTTTTTCTATACATTGAACACATAGGTACAGTTTACAGAAAAGAAGCTGAAAAGATGTCAAGTATCTGGATCTTCAAAATAATGCGCTCTTTTTCAACCGTTATGACTTAATGCCATTTTAATTTTGATGTATACTTTAAATTTATATGGAAGATTTTTTTATGTAAAATTAGTGTTTAATTGAATCCCAGCCCACTGATATACTTTGAAAGAAAAATTGGCACTTCACAAGATTGAGTTTGACACCCCTGCTCTAAACATTTCTCAAGAATCTGCCTAAGTGAAAATATGTGATCTACACATCTTCTACCACTTCTGAATCCACATTGCTCATCACACAATTGCCTGTCAACCAGTTTCTTAATTCTATTAAGCACAATCAGGCAAAGAACTTTACCTGTAACAAAGAGTAGGCTGATACCCTTATAGTTATCACAAGAACTGTGATCACCTTTTTTGAAAATAGGTATAATAATAGCTGTGGTAAAATCCTTAGGAACCATGCCTTTATCATAAAAGATATTCAAAATTTCAGTCATCCAAGTGGTAACCGAAACATTCCCAGCTCTAAGCATTTCCATAGTAATTTCATCTACCCCTGGGGATTTATGAAGTTTAAGTTTAGAAATAGCCAAAATAACTTCAGATTGTGTTATAGGGCCAACATTAAAGCCATCAATGCATCTATCATCATTGCAAACAATTGGAATAGAACTAACCACATTGTTTAGAATATCACTGAAATGCTCAGCCCACCTTGCCGTGACAGAATCCTCACCTTCTATAACTTTACCTTGTTTATCCTTCAATCCCTGTATACCTGTTCGTTTTCTACCACACAAAACATTAACTATCTGGTTCAGCTCTCTGCTGTTGTGCTCTCTAACTGCTTCCTTGGCTTTGTCAGCCAAGCCATCAAGCCAAAGTTTCTTATCAGCAGCTAAATGATCCTTTACACGTTTATTAAGCTCTCTGTAATGCTTTCTATTAGGACTAGTAGGGTATTGATTAAGAACATTCCTGCAGTTCTTCCTTTCTGAAATAAACTCAAGTTCCTCCAATGTAGAATTTGACGATGCCAGTAGAAGCAAAGAGTTCAGGTGCCTGCGATGACCTCTGCTCAGGATTATTAGAACTGATCATGTGGATGACAGAAGATGCACATTTGATACAATATTTCTTCTGGCCCTAGGGTTGGACGAAACAGGCTTTGCCCTGGCATGCTTGAAAACTTCATGGTTGAAGGATATCTCCAAAACATTCCCCAAGCTTGTTCCGAGTCTTATGAGCTGCGGTGCAATCAGGATTCCACCACAGTTTCGGAAATTGTGGAAACCAGGTCGAAGTCTGAGGAATATTCAAGGCAGCTGCATGGATGATACGGTCAGTAATCTCCACCACTGTAACAGTGAATGTCTCCAGGCCTGTTCATCAAACTCACAAAGTTGTTTGAAGCCACTCCAGTCAGCCCAATCAAGCCTTCACTGTGAGATGTGTGAAGGGTTGCAAGCCCCCCCCCCCCCTGATACACACACATGTAAAATGGTACATACCATGGGGAGGTATTCACTTCCATATGGATTGTCCTTGACATCCCATATAAAGTGTGGAAGAATCGAGGAGGAGATCAATCGCAGTGAAAGTGTGAGTCGGCGAATGAAAGTAGGTACTGACACTTGTGTTCAATAGGGAGAGTGAAGGATCCAGGAGCCATCGATCGAAGACCCTGCCCCTCCCGTTGGTATCAGGCTCAATGTGCACTATGATCATTGAATTTTCCCATGATGAGGATTGGTTTGGTTGTTTGGAGTTTAATGGCGCAATGTCAACTAAGGCCATATTATGCCAAACATAAGATAAATAGTAAAAGATAGTTAAAAGTCATATAACCCTCAACCAAAAGTTAAAAACTACACACAAACGGGAAAAAGAAGGGAAAAAGAAGCGAAACAGGAAGGACAATATGCATATAAACAACAAGTGTAAAAGGAGTAACAAGTGTAAAACTGTAGGACTTAGAAAAGCAACAAGTCGAAACAATAAAAAGATTAAAATATCATAAATAAGTAAAATAACCAGTAAAAATCGAAAACAGGTGTTAAAAAAGTCTTCAGATAAAAAATGGCTGAGTCTAAGGAGCTCGGCCTTAAAATTATGGAAGTTAAAATATATACAACATTCAGGGGTAAAAGCAAGACAAGTGATTAAAATATGTTTAATGGTAAAATGGTGTCACAAAACTCACACTTAGGTTCATTGTTCACCCAAAGAAGAAATGAATGACTGATAAACGAATGACCTAGTGGAGCCGAGCAAGAACAACTTCCTCCTAGTGATTCCTGCAAAAACAAGACTGCCACAGTTTGACAATGGGCTTGATCTCAAAAAGCTTGTTACCAATCTGTTCAGACCAAGATCTCTGCCATCGTGCCCAGAGCTCAATGGAAAAATGCTGCCGGAAGTCCACATATAGAATTGGCAGCAGAAAGTCAGACAGGTGCATGGCCAACTTGGCAGCAGTGTCTGCCAAGTCATTGCCCCTCATGTGGACATGAGCAGGCACTCAACAGAAAATGATGGTGGAAGTGGCTGCCAGACGATGGAGCTGCTGGCAGATCCTGGAGATAACAGAGTGAGGCCGATGCCTCACAGAGATCAAAGCCTGTAGTGAGCTAAACAAGTCAGTGTAGAGGATACACCAACGATGACGCTTAGCAGCTAGGTGGTCCAAGACAATGATTACATTACAGCAGACCATGGCTGATCCCGCTGATATGCTGGACTTCAAGTCATTTGTGAAGATAGGCAAGAAGTCCAGATGCTCAGAACGATGGCTGGCAAAGAGTTGGCAATACACACAGTCAGATGTAAATGCCTTCCTTGTCCTGCAAAGAAAAAAGTCACATGAAGGGAAAACAGTGAACCATGGTAGAAGTAGTTGTTGACTGTGAGATGCTATCAAGACTGGTAGTAATGTCTTGGAGGTAACTTTGGACATGCAAACCAAAAAGACAAATGGCAATTGGCCGATTCTGATATAACATTTCCCACTGGGGACTGAAAATGCAGTCCCAAATGGGATAACCTGGCAGGGATTGCAATTTTTCTAGGTATTGTAGGGACAATTGTTGACAGTGAATAGATACACATGGTTCGTTGGCCTCAACAAAGAGCCTCTTGACCAGTGAAGTCAGCATATCACAACAGGCCAAATTATGATCCACATGTAATCAAATGTTTTGATTGTGGAACACCAGAACATTATTGGAAGGATTGTCCCTAGGGCAAAGCAAGAAACAATACATGAAAACAACAGGTATCAACAGAAAATAGTAATAAGAAAGAAGATGAAACTAGTATTATTGCTAAGGTGTCAGAGCTGTTTGATCAGCCTCAACAGATTTTAAAAGCATGCAATAATAAAAATATTATAGAAAATTTACAGGAAGGTTAAAATTTATGTTAAGATTATTAATAGTATAATGGATACTGGAATACAGGTAAATGTTTTACACCCTGCCATGGTGAACCCTGAATTAACTACGCCTTATGGAAAGATAGTACTGAAAGGAACTTTCCCACAAAAGGTTCCTGCTAAGCTGATTAAAGTAAACATGCAGTTAGCAGAAGAACAAACAAGTGTTGACTAGATTGCTGAGAGAGATGCAGTGTGTGATCATCTCACAGTTATGTAGCTCTATTCTAATTACTTTGGAAACTTTAAATATATTAAGTGAAAGTACTAGTATGATTTTGGATAAAATAGTAACCGAGGTAGAGAGTAGACCTGAAGTTAATATGAATTTAAAACTGAGCAGTACTATTAATAATCATGAGGAACCAGATAATGATTATAAGTTTGTCAACAATTAGATTCCTGCAATAAAAAGTTGTGGTAAGGAAATGGCTAAAAGAGTGCAAAATGTTGATAAAAATGATAAGGTTTTTATATAAATAATATATGTGATTTAGAATATAAGAGAGTAAATATGAGTCCCATCAAGGTATTAGACAGTGTTGGAAGTAGGAAAAAAGACTAATGCTGAGGACTGTAAATTAATTAAAGATGTTAATGAACACGTAACTGAACATGCACAAAGTAGCACATGGAATAAAGTAGTGGGTAATAAGACTCAAGTAGTAGAAATTACTGAAAATGGTAATTATGCAGATAAAGATGCAACTAAAGGTAATAAAGTATTGAATATAATGGTAACAGCTTACATAAGACTGAGAGTAATGAAGTTGATATTTCATATCTAGCAGATAGTAGAAGATATTTGCATTAATTCTGATGAAAGGTTTGAAATAAATAACAATACAAGTTACACCAATAAAAGAGACAAGCTGATATTAGTTGAGTATGTAGAGTTACCATGAAAAATAAAGAATATACCAGAAAATAAATTAATTGGTAATAGTGTTAAGCATGAGTATGTAAGATCATATGTGGAAGTAAAAGAGTCAATGGAAAGTAACAGCAGAAATGATAAGTTACATTATTTAAATGTTAACAGTACAATTGATGACCATAGGTTATTTGCACCTAGCTATGTTGGTGAGAGTAAGAAGCTGAAAGAAAAATTTCACAGTGATGACTATATGGTGCTAAGAAGTACTGCAATGTTAAAAGTGTAGGATAAAAGAATTAATTCTAAATTGGAAGCAAATGACTAGTATAACGATGGTAGATTTAAGAGGCAGTTTAGAGATAAGATTTTTTAAGAGCAGTTAGAGATAAGATTTACAAAATGGTTAAATAAAAAATCACATTTATTTGAACAGTAATAAGACCAAAATTATGTATATCCACTCACCTAATATAAAAATTACAATGGTAGAATCTATCAAAGCTCACTCGAATACAGATATAAACAAAACTCATTTTCAATTGAGGAAAAGCAATGACTGTATCAGTCCAGATTTAGAACAGGTAACATCATTTAATTATTTAGGTTTAATTATTGATAAGCATTTCAGATGGAAGTCCCATATTAATAATCTATGTGACAGGTTTAGAAGATGTGCCTATAAAATCTATAAATTGCAGAGTGCAGTTTCCACTAACGTATGTGCCTTAGTGTACAAATCTTTATGTGAATCTATTATTTGATATGGCTTATCAGTCTATGGTTTAACTTACTGCTCTCACATTGACAGCATTTTTAGAATACAAAGCAGTATTTTAAAAACAATATGAGTTTCTTACCCTATTGTAAACTCCAGCCTCGAGAAGGAAAGATTTTTAAAGTTAGCCATTTCACCAGTCAACGAATTATACAAGTATATCATAATTCTAAAATGTTACTTTAGTAAAGACTTCAAAATTGAAAAAATTCTCTACACCCAGCAACAAGGTTGACCACTATGGAATACTACTTATTGCCTAAAATCATTAACAACTATGGTAAAAATACCCGAGCATACGAAGTACCATTCATCTTTAATTCCATGCCATGATATCTATTACAGCTTAAAAGATATGCCACTATCACAAATAAAACAAAAAAATTGGTTATTTGAGAACATGTCAAATTAATATTTTGGTTTTTATGTTTTACAAATGAAATATATGTTTTCATATTTCTCTACTTATTTGATAATCATCTACGTTCTGTGAAATAACATACTATTTGTGATTGTAAATTATTTCATTATATACAATAAAACTTATCCATATAACGTAAAAATTCCTGAAGTCCCTGGCTTCATAGGATCATATTCATTATGTATGTATTAAATATGATGCATGTATTAAATTATCAATTTAAATATATTACAAAAATTAGTAAGAAACTTTTAGTCAGTGAGACCTATAGTATGTCATCTAGGTATAAAGCACTTTGCTTCAAAAATGAAGGTGAGGGTTATTACATGGAATTTCATGACACGGCCAAGTGACAGGAATTCTGATGTAAAGCATCACAGAGTAATTAGTGGTATTAAAATAAGAAAGAAACGAGTAAGAGCAAACTAATCAAAAGAAGTATAACTGATGTTCATGAGTACAGAGATGGTGCTAATTACGTAAAATATTGGAAAGTGAAAGATAAGTGTTGTGATCAATTTAAAGGAAAGGTTGAAAGTACATGGTGATGAAAAGAAAAAATTTAATGATAAGCTTATTTTAGAGAAAGAGAAAATTAAAACTAAATTTAAATATGATCCATTATTATCATTAGTTAAGCCGCTGAAATTAAACATGGATTTTGACAATGAATCACCATACTGGAAGAGATTGGAGACGTCATCAGAATATTAGAAAGGGTGAGGATTACATACATCATCATCATCATCATCCTCAAGCAGCCATGGGCTACAGAGGTCCAACCAGACCATGCAATTTAGTTCACCAAGCAAGTCTGTCCTGAGCTACATCTGCTGCATCTGGCCACTGCACACCAATTCTAATAAGGTCCTATTTGACATTGTCTGCCCACCGCATCCTAAGTCTCCCCCTCTTTCTGATGCCTTTAGGCACACTGCTCATAACCCTATTCGCCAATCTATAATTATCCATACGGGCAACATGGCCAAACCAGCGGATTCTCTCTCTGCACAATATGTTGCTTAAAGGAGGTTGCCGACTCCTTTGCCTAACCTCATCATTAGTTACAAAGTTGAACCACCTAATGCCCAAGATACTGCGTAAGCATCTAGAATTAAAAGCATCTAGTTTCCTGTTATCTTGTTTACAAAGTGTTCAAGTTTCACTACCATAACTAATCCTAGAAAGAAATAAATTATTATATAGTCTAATTTTAGTCTTTAGGTGTATACGCCTATTTCTCCACACTCTCCATAGATTCTTAAAAGTCCCAGCAGCAATCCCTATCCATCTGTTAATCTTATGCCGCACATCACCAGTATCAGTTACATAGCTCCCAAGATAATTAAACTCTGACACCTGTTCAAGATTGCAACCATTCAGATTAACTAAATCACAGCCTGCCTAACCAATTTTTATCACTTTAGTTTTCTCTCTGTTTATAACCAAATCTACTCTAGTACCAGTTTCATCAAAAGCTCAAATGAAAGAGTTCATCTCATCAACATTATTTGCCAAAAGGGCTAAATCATCAGCAAAATCATCAGCAGTTGAGTAATGGAATCAATCCTGACAGCAAAAAGCTTAACACTCAGGATGCAGCCTGCGGCATCCTCTGTTTTTGAGTGAAAGGCCATGAAATAGTGTTGCCGACACAGGGATGAAAAGAATGGGTAGATAAAAAGTTGGAAATGAAAATTAGCATGTGATCTCTCAAGCTGAAGAGAAAATCCACACCAGGTGCTTTCTACATAAAAACTAATTCCTGATCACCGATTCGAGGTGGATTAGATGGTCTAAGGTAGATTGTTGCCTGCAAAAGCCACACTGGATGTTGGAAAGAAGGCCATGGCATCTCAAATAATAGACCAGTATGGTATTTACTATTCTTTCCAACACCTTGCAACACAGAGAGTCAATGCAATTGGATGGGGAGAGTGCAGAGAAAGGCACAACTCTTCTGCTGTGAATGGCCTGTTGTAAGGCTCCAGACCACTCAAGTTGGTTGGTTGTTTGGGTTTTAATGGCGCAATTGCATCTAAGGCTATAATGCACCAAACAAAAGTCCAAAAAGGGAAAAAAGTTAAAAATCACCTGCATCCAATTTTTAAAAATAAACTATAAAGGCAACAAAAAAATGTAAAACAATAAAATGAAATGTTGAGAACAAAAACAAATGTAGAAATATGTTCAATAAGAAATAAACCCAGGTGTAAGCTACCTGGGTTAAACATATAGAATAATAAAAAGGGAGTAAAACTACAAGCGAGTAAAATAATCAGTATATCGTAAAAATTTAAATATAGAGGTAAAACAACAATGGTCTGATAAGAGATGTCCGAGTGTAAGGGGCTCAGATGTAAAATTATGAAAATTAAAAAACATACGGTGTTCAAAGTTAAAACAAGGAAATGAAGGTGAAATATGTTTGATTGTTAAAATGGTGTCACAAAACTCACACTTAGGTTCGTCCTCTACCCTAAGAAGAAACGAATGACCTGAGCGGAGCCAAGCAAGTACAACTTCCTCCTTGCAATTCCTATAGTAACAATAGCTGCCATGATTTGATGATAGGTTTGATCTCAAAGAGCTTGTTGGTAAGCTGTTCTGACCAAGATCTCTGCCACTATGCCCAGAGCTCAATGGTAAAACGCTGCCAAAAATCCTGATATGGAACCGGCAATGGAGAGCCGGACAGGGGAGTGGCCGACTTGGCAGCAACATCTGCCAAGTCATTGCCCCTGATACCAATGTGACAGGGAACTCAACAAAAATGGATGGTGGTTGTGGCTGCCAGATGATGTAGCTGCTGACAGATCTTAGAAAGAACTGGGTCAGGCCGATGCCTCACTGAGATCAAAGCCTGTATGTGATGATGCACAGAACCGGCCAGGCCTAGCACCTAATGTCCAACCCCGCCTTCTCATGGTGCAGACCATTAGTACCTTTCAAAAGAGATATTCTCTTGTGGAAGTGAACGGAAGGGGAGGGCTGCCAGATTAGTGTGGCCTACTGATCTGGACAACTATGGCTACTTTTCTTTTTTTTCTACCCTGCTGAGGAGTGGTCAACCACACAGGGTCCTGGTGCTGACCATATAAACCCACTGGACTGGACAGATATATGGCTCTGAGATTGATTATGGATCCTGATTTTGCTGCACTGGTGGGCTTCTGTGGAGGGAAAATCTTCTGCTGTGTTTTCTGTTTGTTTATGGGTTGACAGCCCCAAGTGAATAGATTCACAGGATATGTTTATCAGCTGGTGGATAATCCTGAGCAGAAGTCATCGCAGGCACCTGAACTCTTTGCTTCTATTGGCATCGACAAATTCTACATTGGAGGAAGTCTTCCAGTGTAGATGGCTTCAGCCTTTAGTAGTGGGGGAACGGGTCTTTGCCCCATGTCTGCGATTAGGAGGCTGTTTGATATTGTCGGCATTCCCTCTTTCAATAAACATAGTTTCTTTAAACATCCCACTAACCATTTTCTCTCCATAGGTAGTTGGAATGTGAGGACTCTGCACAGAGCTTTTTCTCTTGATGTCCTCACACAAGAATTCCACCATTATAATTTAGATATTCTCGGCTTGCAAGAGACCAGATGGACAGATAAAGGTCAGATTCTTAAAAATAATCTTAAATTTCGCTTTTCAGGGAGGGACGACAAGGCATGGGTCTGCTTCTCAGCAGACATGCTAGTGATGCTCTTCTAGGATATGAGTGCATTAATGAAAGGTTTCTTACAGCAAAATTTCAGACAAGCGTTAAAGACTTGAATGTTATCTGCTGTTATGCCCCCACTGGGGATGCCGTTGAGGATGAGAAGGATAGGTTTTATGGACAACTTCAGGATATTTAGAATTCTGTCAAGAAAGGAGATATTACCCTTGTTCTTGGTGACTTCAATGCCAAAGTTGGTACTGACTCTGACCTTTGGGGAGGAGTGATAGGCCCTTTTAGTATTGGTAGCTGCAATGGCAATGGGCAACATCTCCTACAGGTAAGTAAACTCAATGGATTCAGAATAACTAACACTTATTACAAACACCGCGACATACATAAATACACATGGGTTTCACCCGATGGGCTGCATAAGAATATGATTGATTATATATTAATTAAGAGCAAATGGGCTAGTTCTGTTAGGAATACCAGGGCATATAGGGGAGCTGAAATTGGATCTGACCATTACCTTGTTAAAAGTGTCTTGCAACTTAAACTTAAAAAGTGTTGTACTAGGGTTAAAAAATTTACTTTTAATACCGAAGCTCTGAAACACCCAGTTATAGCCAAAGCTTACCATGATAGGTTACTTAGTCATTATGACAGTCATGGTATGCTTACTACTGAAGTTGAGGAAGAATGGGATCATTTTAAACAGGCTTTTTTGGACACTAACAGTACTCTTTTAGGAAAAAAGGAGCAGAAGAGGCAGAATTATCTGAGTGGTAAGGCACATGAGCTTATTTCGGAAAGAAAGAACTGCAGAAATGTCCTTAATCAATACCCTACTAGTCCTAATAGAAAGCATTACAGAGAACTTAATAAACGTGTAAAAGATCAGTTAGCTGCTGATAAGAATCTTTGGCTTGATGGTTTGGCTGACAAAGCTGAGGAAGCAGTTAGACAGCACAACAGCAGAGAGCTGTACCAGATAGTTAATGTTTTGTGTGGTAGAAAGTGGACAGGTATACAGTGATTGAAGGATAACAAGGTAAGGTTATAGAAGGTGAGGATTCTGTCATGGCAAGGTGGGCTGAGCATTTCAGTGATATTCTAAACAATGGGGTTAGTTCTATTCCCATTGTTTACAATGATGATAGAAGCATTGGTGGCTTTAATGTTGGCCTTATAACACAGTCGGAAGTTATTTTGGCTATTTCTAAACTTAGGCTACATAAATCCTCAGAGGTAGATGAAATTATTACGAAAATGCTTCAGTTACTACATGGATGACTGAAATTTTGAAAATCTTTTATGATAAAAACATGTTTCCTAAGGATTTTATCAGTGGTATTATTATCTCTATTTTTAAAAAAGGTGATCACAGTTCTTGTGATAACTATAGGGGTATCAGCCTACTCTCTGTTCCAGGTAAAATTCTTTGCATGATTGTGCTTCATAGAATTAAGAATCTGGTTGACAGTCAATTGTGTGATGAACAATGTGGATTCCAAAGTGGCAGGGGATGTGTGGATGAGATATTTTTACTCAGGAAGATTCTTGAGAAATGTTTAGAGTTTCAGAAACCTTTGATTGCTAGCTTTGTTGATTTCAATAAGGCTTTTGACTCTGTTGATCATCATAATTTCTGGTTGATTGTGAAATCATATGGTATACCAGACAAATTAGTTAACATAACGTAAGCTCTCTATAATAACACTGAGTCATGTGAGAGAGTTGGTAAGGCTTTTAGCAATTGGTTTAGCATTACTTCTGATGTTCGACAAGGGTGCATTTTGTCTCCTGTTCTCTTTAGTTTGAATATTGATTATGTTATGTGAAATTCACTGCAAGGGAAATATTTTGGCCTTAAATGGGCTGGAGATACGAAAATTTCTGATTTAGATTATGCTGATGATTTAGCACTTTTGGCAAATGATGTTGATGATATGAACTCATTCATTCAAGCTCTTCATGAGACTGGTAGTAGAGTAGGCTTGGTTATAAACAGAGAGAAAACTAAAGTGATGAACATTGGTCAGGCGGGCTGTGATTCAGTTACTCTGAATGGTTGCAGTCTTGAGCAGGTGTCACAGTTTAATTATCTTGGGAGCTATGTAACAGATACTGGTGATGTGTGGCATGAGACTAACAGGCAAATAGGGATTGCTGCCAGGACTTTTAAGAATCTATGGAGAGTGTGGAGATATATAACAGTTTGGTTCTTTCTAGAGTTAGATATGGTAGTGAAATTTGGACGCTTTGTAAAGAAGATAACAGGAAACTAGAGATGCTTTTTTTTCTAGATGCTTAAACAGTATCTTGGGCATTAGGTGGTTCAACTTTGTAACTAATGATGAGGTTAGGCAAAGGAGTCGGCAACCTCCTTTAAGCAGCATATTGTACAGAGAGAGACTCAGTTGGTTTGGCCATGTTGCCCGTATGGATAATTATAGATTGGCGAATAGGGTTATGAACAGTGTGCCTAAAGGCCTCAGAAAGAGGAGGAGACCTACGATGTGGTGCACAGACAATGTGAAACAGGACCTTGTTAGAATTGAGGTGCAGTGGCCAGATGCAGCAGATGTAGCTAAGGACAGATATGCTTGGAGAACTAAATTGCATGGTCTGGTTGGACCTCCGTAGCCCATGGCTGCTTGAGGATGATGATGATGAATATTTCATTAATACCAGTTAAATTAAAAAAGAGTTTTCTAATTATCGTTTTCATTGTTTCCAATGAAAAGTTGATGACGTTCACATTTCAGCACCAAAATTTCATATATCTATCTCTTAATACATCGTTGCAATATTCATTTGAAATTTGGAATTTTCAAACTTTTTCACTATTTGAGGGTGCAGTTATAATGTTTAAAAAATTTCTGAAAGTGCAAATCATAATATTTTACTAATTCCTATCTAGCCCTAAAATAAATTTTTTTTTTCATTTATCTCTAATGCAAACAGTTATCTGCTAAAACAAAAAAAATGTCTTTTCCCCATCCACCCTGGGTCTAAGAGGTCAATTCATTGTTGCCAATGAAATCATCTTAATGTTCACATTCACTCACCAAAATTTAAAATTTATAGCTTAAATACAGTTGCAATATTTGATTTTAAATTTTGGACTTTGGAAGTTTTTTCGTCATTAGAGGATGCAAGCAATTATAGATTTCCGGAGAGTGAAAAAGTGTGAATCGTAATATTTTATCAATTCCTATATAAACCCAAAAACAATTTTTCATTTATCTCTAAAAACAAACAATTATCTGCTAAAACTAAAAAGGTACCATATTTTAACATGTATAAGGAACCCTTGTGTATAAGGAACTCCCTGATTTTTCATCAGATATTTTTATTTTAAGATATTAAAAAAAAAATTTTTTTTATTCATCATAAAAACCATTAAATTTTTCATCACTCTCATCTGATACATCACAATCAGCTACATCAATAGTTCATTATCATATAGATTATATTTATATCAAATAGAGAATATATACATATATATATATACTTAATACTATCCATGTAAAGAACCCCCCCCCACACACTATTTTTGGCAAAAAGGGGTTCCTTATACACATTAAAATACGTTATTTTTTCCCACCCCCCTCTGGGTCTAAGGGGTCAACTCATTGTTGGCAATGGAAACTTCTTGACCTACACATTCACCACCAAAATTTTCAATTTCTAGCATAAATACATTGTTTGCAATATTTGCTTGAAATTTTGGAATTTTCAACTCTTTCTACCACTAGACGGCATAATTATAGCTTTAGAGAGAAAAACATATAATATTTCATCAATACCTATCAAACAAAAATAATTTTTTTATTTATCTCGTTTTCTAAGATTGAGCCAGCATTAGTTCAACAAGTAGAATATTCTGGCATGTTTCTGGAGAAATGTGGGTTTGAATCCTGTATGTTGGAAAAATTTTTTCCACAAAAACATTTAGTTGAGTAGAAATACTGAATATCATTATCTGAATGAATTAATATCTGAATTCGATTAACAGATGCAACCTCCAGCAAACTGGATTAGCCAAAAACCGCAAAAGGAGATCTTTTCTAGATAGAAGAAAGTTTTAAAAGGTGAAATGGTCATGAATCGTCTGTGGGACCTTACGAACGCCAGGTTGAACCATCCAGTATCTGCTTAGCCATTTTCCTTTATGCTTTAGTGAGGCCCATCAAGGCTTAGTGCAGTCCATTTTTGGTGGAAACTGGGAACAAGGAGCATTTTCAGTACGAGCTGCAGCTCGTACTGAAAATGCTGTCTTGTGAGTGATTCACTGCATTGTGTGTGTAATAATTGTGCACTGTGCCTTAGTCTGTTAATAAAATGTACATAATGTACACTTTCTAGATACACAATATATTGCTTTAACTTTGAACAACTTTATATTTGCCCGCAAATGGATAAAACAGAAATGTTAAAGTATCGTTTAGGAAGGAAAAAAATCTTTAGTATATAATTTAAGTTTAATGTGCGACACAAAACATATATCTTCTGTAAAACAGATCTTAATGAAATTTTAAAGGCAAGTAATCATTCTCCTAAAGGTAGAAAATTTTCCACATAATACAAATTGCAGTTAACACTAAATTCTAGTTTCCAATACGATTTTCTATAAAGGCATTTAATGGCTCTTCTACTTCTGACTTCTCGCATTCTTATCAGTTGGTGACAACAAAGTTTCTGCAAATTCAATCTACAGGTATGTTTTTGAATGTTAATATTTCACTCAGCAAGACAAAATAATTTAATACAGTTAGACGAATGGGAACCCATGTACTTTGATAAGCAATGTTTTATTATTTGTAGGTAATACAATTAACTCTTCCAGGATTCAAAACGAACATAGACAGAAAAGAAATGGAAGACTCAAGACATTTATGTTTTTAGTACAACAAAAAACTTCAATTTCTTAAAAATAGAAATTGCAGATTGAATATTTTCTTGCATATATCTTCAAAAAATATGTAATTCAAGTTTGAAAAATAATATTTTCTTTTTTTTCATTCGATGCATATTTTATTAAACTGCATTATAAATAATTTGTTAAAGCTATCTGATTCCCATTTCTTTGAAGTAATATACGGTATTGCTGATTTGTTTGTTAACGTTACTCTTTGCTGAAGCAACCTTCTGATTTAAGCTCACAACTTTGATTTGAACTATTATCAACAAATTTTTCTTTAAAGTTTTGTAAATCTCATGAAAACAAAAAATCATTTTTAAAAACCGAAAATTTTGGAAGTAATTACAAACTATGTACCTCTGTTTTTTTTTCCTGTTTTACACTGTTTCCTGCCTTAAACCTATTTCACTGTACCAAGTATTCATTTTATCATTTAACCCATCATTCTATGCAGCTTTCCCACCCTTCAAATTGAAACTACAACTAAAAAAATCTTCAGAGCCAGAGCTTCTTCAAGACTGGCTGCAGCATATGGCAAGAGTGGGAGGGCCATCTGCTAAGAGGCTGCCTGAAGTTGTTTAGATGGATGTTTTAAAGTCCAAATGCTTCCTCCCCTTATATTGGATATAATCTCCTTTCATAAAGTTAGTATTTTATTTCCTTTTTTATAATTAAACCTCAGTTCTCATTGCTATAGCTTTACTTTATTTCCATAAATTACCAATCCTTTTGGCTAATCAATTATTATCAATTTTTATGAGTTATGCTACATCAGATGACTGGCTTACAACTTGTTGCTGTGGATATTTTATTTAACATGGTATTAGTTATATGTTAATTTTTCTTTTATTATTTCTTCGTTTTCCAATAAAAAAAAACTTTGATTTTGTATTGTTTCCTGAAAATGAACTAGGTCTTGGATATGGAAGCAAAAAGGTCTTCCTTGGCACAGAAATTCATCCTCATGCGAGTGGGCAATTTCGGCAAGGGTTTTCACACACCCCTCCTCTGTTGCACTAGGGGCATTTTTATCCACCCCACCCCAGGGAAGAATTTTTTAAATTATAAATTTTAAAGTTTACATTTATATTTAATGGTTTTAAAAGATTTTACTCCCTCCTTCAATATATTAGCTGTGTCATTCTTGCGATAGAGATGATTTTTTTTTTGGTGAACCTGCTTTTCGGCATTTAGACAAGTTCTCCAAAATTCAACACCCATAAAAAAATAATATGGTACCAAGAAAAAAAATGACAAAGAGGTAGTAATTTTCTTGCTTCAATATTTTTTTTTCATTCAGAAATAAATAGCCTTCCTTTCATTTGCATTGTAACTATTTCTATTAGTTGTGTTTTTTTTTTGAATGAAATTTTACTTGCATTGATCAGGTGTATTTTTAGTATATAACTCTAAAAATGTCCTATTAAAAATAAAACTAGTCACTTTTTTTTTGGTAAAATATTTTATTTTTGGAAAATCCAGATTTAAATTTGCAAATAATCAGCAAAAAAGTACTTTATAACTGCAAAAAACAGTTCTAAGGCTAAATTTATTTTTTGGCTGATTATAGTGAATAAGTTGCTGGGCCTCTGGATGTAAACTAGTTTTTCAGGCAGCACCCTGGAAGGGTTAATAAATCTGCACACATTATAATAAAAAAAGAAAATGGAAAAGAGTACAATTTTTTGCCATATTAATGTTTCTGATTTTGCCATTAGAATTCAGTTATACATGTCATGTTTAAATCGTATTAAGAACCTGAAATTTAGTTTCTTGACTGCACAATGTATTTTTAGTAATATTATAATGATAAAAAACAAGATTGGTCCCTTCAGTGACTAAACTAATTATATTATTGAAGTTAGTTATTTGTTTTCATTTCAAAAAGTAATATTAATCTGACTTGAAAGCAAGCCTTCTTAGCAAAGCAGAAAATTGTTTATTATCATACCATGCCATTCAAGGGTGAAGTCAAAATTTCTTGGCTGTGAAAACTGTGACTAGTGGGTGATGGAAAGTTCATGTGCATTCCATATACTTCTGGTAATGATGCTGCAGGTTTCTGCCAAGTTTCATCTTTAGCACTATCTCCAGAACCTGGTTTGAACAGTTCTGCTGATGGCCAACTCTGGGGACTTGGACTTGAAGATAAAGGCACTTTTAGGTTTTCATCAAGGACAGCTAAAAAAGTAAAACATATTAAAATATTAAAATTTATAACACAGCAAGTAGGTTAAAAATAATTTACTACATGATAAAAAATCCCTTAAATTAACTTTGTACCAAGTCTAGTAGCTCATACCTAGACTATGAATTTATAGTCTGGAGTAACTGGTTGCAGTAGACTAAGAACTGTACTCTGATGAAAACAGCATAATCGTGTAGTAAATTATTTTTAAGTAAAACATATCACTACATACAAATCCTCAATCAACCAAAGGCTATCAATGTCAAAACATACTCCGTAATTTTGTTTTCTCAAACTCTAACCTGCATATGACCACAGAGAGCTAAATTTAATAAAGTACTATTTGACACTGCCAGGATGCTTTATTTTTTGGTGACTTCACTTTCTTATACTTTTGGTAACATTTTTTTTATAATTCTTTTCACTAATATTTCATCTTGTATTTAGCAATTTGGACAAACTAATGCAGTCCCTCCCTATACATGTTGTTACTTAGAGTTGGATGACAATTCTTTCACCCAATCTCACCATTTTCTTAGAAATTCAAACTAAGACCTAAAAATAGATCTCTACGATTGGTTAATGGTATGGGACTTTACCTACCCATTTGAATAATCCCCAAGCTGCTATGTGCTATAAAGGTCCAACAAGACTATACAAATTAGTCCTCTAAACTCATATGCTCTGAGCTACAGCTGCAGCATTTGGCCACTGATGGCCAATTTTCACAAGGTCCTGTTTGACTTTGTCTGCCCATCTCCCACTTTTTCTGAGGGCTTTTGGAAAACTGTTTATAACACTACTCACTAACCTAAAGTTATGCATACAGGCAACATGGCCAAACCAATACAAACTCTCTCTGTGTGATATGCTGCCAAAAGGAGGTTGCTGATTCCTTCACATAACTTCATCAGACTTACAAGATCAAACCACTTAATGCCCAAGATGCAGCATAAACATCTAAAATCAAAGGAATCAAGTTTCCTGAAATCTTGCTTACAAAAGGTTCAGGTTTGAGTATCACAACAAACTGTACAAAAGACCAGACTATAATATAACAAAATTTTGGTCTTTAGATGTTTTACACGTTCTTTTCACAATCTCCACAGATTCCTTAAAAGTCTCAGCAGCAATTCCTATTCCTCTGAGCCCTTGTGATCTGACCATTTTAGTCATGTGTGCAAAAAGTGCTGCTTAGAAGTAAACCAACCTAACCCTGGATAACTACAAAAACTTAAGAAATAATACACAATATACTAAAATCACTGTACATATCATAATACTAATAGTATTAATACTCTCATTCTCATCTTTTAATAGTATTAATACTCTCTAACACTGTACACGCCTACCAAATATGGTAATTCTCATATACTAATAGTATTAATACTCTCATTCTCATATTCATAATACTAATACTCTCTAACACTGTACACGCCTACCAAATATGGGTTCAAACTAATAGACCATGAAACACTTCTAGATACATCTAGAAGCACATTAGAAGTGAAATGGTAATACATAAAACTTTTTTATACTAGACTATAGTAAGTTACAACAATAAACATTTATTACAATAAAAGAAAATATAAAAAATTATATATCTTAATGGTCTGTAAATGGTAGCTAGGTAGTCACTGGAAGGAGAGCTATGCACCAATCCCCTATGATGATGCATAGAACCGGCCAGGCCTAGCACCTAATGTCCAACCCCGCCTTCTCGTGGTGCAGACCATTAGTACCTTTCAAAAGAGATACTCTCTTGTGGAAGTGAACGGAAGGGGAGGGCTGCTAGATTAGTATGGCCTACTGATCTGGACAACTATGGCTACTTTTCTTTTTTTCTACCCTGCTGAGGAGTGGTCAACCACACAGGGTCCTGGTGCTGACCATATAAACCCACTGGACTGGACAGATATATGGCTCTGAGATTGATTATGGATCCTGATTTTGCTGCACTGGTGGGCTTCTGTGGAGGGAAAATCTTCTGCTGTGTTTTCTGTTTGTTTATGGGTTGACAGCCCCAAGTGAATAGATTCACAGGATATGTTTATCAGCTGGTGGATAATCCTGAGCAGAGGTCATCGCAGGCACCTGAACTCTTTGCTTCTATTGGCATCGTCAAATTCTACGTTGGAGGAAGTCTTCCAGTGTAGATGGTTTCAGCCTTTAGTGCTGGGGGAACGGGTCTTTGCCCATGTCTCCGATTAGGGGGCTGTTTGATATTGTCGGCATTCCCTCTCTCAATAAACCTAGTTTCTTTAAACATCCCACTAACCATTTTCTCTCCATAGGTAGTTGGAATGTGAGGACTCTGCACAGAGCTTTTTCTCTTGATATCCTCACACAAGAATTCCACCATTATAATTTAGATATTCTCGGCTTGCAAGAGACCAGATGGACAGATAAAGGTCAGATCTTAAAAATAATCTTAAATTTCTCTTTTCAGGGAGGGAAGACAATAAGCATCACCAAGGCGTGGGTCTGCTTCTCAGCAGACACACTAGTGATGTTCTTCTAGGATATGAGTGCATTAATGAAAGGTTTCTTACAGCAAAATTTCAGACAAGCGTTAAAGACTTGAACGTTATCTGCTGTTATGCCCCCCACTGAGGATGAGAAGGATAGGTTTTATGGACAACTTCAGGATATTTTGAATTCTGTCAAGAAAGGAGATATTACTCTTGTTCTTGGTGACTTCAGTGCCAAAGTTGGTACTGACTCTGACCTTTGGGCAGGAGTAATAGGTCCTTTTGGTATTGGTAGCTGCAATGGCAATGGGCAATGTCTCCTACAGGTAAGTAAACTCAATGGATTCAGAATAACTAACACTTATTACAAACACTGCGACACACATAAGTACACATGGGTTTCACCCGATGGGCTGCATAAGAATATGATTGATTACATATTAATTAACAGCAAATGGGCTAGTTCTGTTAGGAATACCAGGGCATATAGGGGAGCTGAAATTGGATCTGACCATTACCTTGTTAAAAGTGTGTTGCAACTTAAACTTAAAAAGTGTTGTGCTAGGGTTAAAAAATTTAGTTTTAATACTGAAGCTCTGAAAGATCCAGTTATAGCCAAAGATTACCATGATAGGTTACTTAGTCATTATGACAGTCATGGTTTGCTTACTACGGAAGTTGAGGAAGAATGGGATCATTTTAAACAGGCTTTTTTGGACACTAACAGTACTCTTTTAGGAAAAAAGGAGCAGAAGAGGCAGAATTATCTGAGTGATAAGGCTCTTGAGCTTATTTCGGAAAGAAAGAACTGCAGGAATGTCCTTAATCAATACCCTACTAGTCCTAATAGAAAGCATTACAGAGAACTTAATAAACGTGTAAAAGATCAGTTAGCTGCTGATAAGAATCTGTGGCTTGATGGTTTGGCTGACAAAGCCGAGGAAGCAGTTAGACAATAGGGGTATCAGTCTACTCTGTTCCAGGCAAAGTTCTTTCCATGATTGTGCTTAATAGAATTAAGAATCTTGTTGACAGTCAATTGCATAATGAGCAATGTGGATTCAGAAGTGGTAAGGGATGTGTGGATCAGATATTTTCACTTAGGCAGATTCTTGAGAAATATTTAGAGTTTCAAAAACCTTTGGTTGCTAGCTTTATTGATTTAAAAAAGGCTTTGGACTCTGTTGATCATCATAATTTTTGGTTGATTGTGAGATCATATGGTATACCTGACAAGTTAGTTAACATAATGAAAGCTCTCTATAATAACACTGAGTCGTGTATGAGAGTTGGTAAGGCTTGTAGCAATTGGTTTAGCATTACTTCTGGTGATCAACAAGGGTGCATTTTGTCTCCTTTTCTCTTTAGTTTGGTTATTGATTATGCTATGCAAAATTCACTTCAAGGAAAAGATTTTGGCCTTAAATGGGCTGGATGTGATGCACCCTCATTCACTTTACTTTACCTTAACCAGTTTTGCTTAATTTACGTTATATTTATCATTTTGGGGATTTTTATTGGGATTGAAAAATTGGAGTTGCGCATACGCAACCCCGAACTGTCGATTCTCACCTGCTAAAGTGCGTGCACAAGGACACGCCACTCTTGCATCGTAGCTTGCGCCACTCGTCAATTTATGCAAATGTCTTTCCTGGCGTGCAACATGACACATGCGGGCTTTGTACCTCTTGTTATATATAACCTGGTGACAGGTTGTCACAGTAGCACAGAAGATAGTAGAGTAGAGGAAGTAGTAGGGCACAACACAGTTTAGAGATCAGTTTTAGTTTGTTGAAGATGTTTGTAGTAAGAAGTGACGTAGTATCTTCTTTATTGAAGTTTTGGTGAGTGCTTTTTGGAAATAAATTGTTTGTTATTTAAACTTTTTGAATCTTTACTAATTTTTTCTCTTGAGCAACATTAATTGTTTTGATTAGAACTAGTATTTAAATTTTGGCAATCATTTAATATTTTTGAATTCTTACTCATTAACGCTCGCTGGTATTTCGAACCCTAATTAAACTTCATTTTTGGCAATTTGTCAATTAATGCCTGGCCACCCGACTCTGCTATCCGAAGCATGAAAATAATTGGATCAGACAAGGGGTCCAAACTTTAAAAGTAATTAATTTCTTTGGAGTGTTACAGAGCAATTAAAAGAAGTGGCGCAACGAACAGGGACATGTCAGTAGTAAAAGTGTGGCACCGAGAATAGGAATTTGACAGTAAAAGATAGTAGTCCAAGAATAGGGACTGTATATTTGTGTATAAATTTTATATGTTATTTAACGTGATTGTCAAAGATAGTAATTTTTGAGCTCATTAGTTGTATGTACTATTTATAGATTTAATGGCAGCTTAAGCCGAAAATTTTTGTTGAGCAAGAAGCTTAACTTTTTGTGTATTAGTCAAAGCTACTGAAGTTTCAGTGCAGTTATTGCTGATAGTTAAGATATTTATTGTATGTAAAGATTAGAAGGATTACACACACATAGGCATGATAGAAAAACTTTTTTGATAAGCAAATTTATATTTTTGGAAGCTTAGTTGTAGCTTTAGTATTGTTGTATAGCAGTACCTTTGAGCACTGCTCAAAATTAAAAAAGATTTCAAAATTTCCAAAATTCAAAATTTTGGCAGACCGCTAAACATGTCTGCTAGCAATATGCCGATTCTGCCATAATGACTCCCGACTTAGAAAGAGTAAAGGGTAGGTTGCAGGATGCTATGATGGAAGCAAAAGTGCTAATGAATCTGCTTGATGATCATCGGGAGAAAAGGGGAACAACAACAACCCCTAAATTTGCTGACAATGCAACGTCAGCTCACCAACGTAGAAACTTTGAATGTAAGGGTCCATTTTCTGTTCTGTCAGAAGCAAGTGATAGAGCAGAGTATTATCAACCACCACAATGACGATTTGCCAATCTGTCTATTAACTATAGTCCTTATGTTAATTTGCCTTTACCTGAGATAAGGTCGACGGTTCAAAACATCTGTCATCATGCACATTTGTCAAGTCCATGGAGGAACACTTCTGTTTACATGAAGTGCCCAGCAACGAAAAGGTGGTTTTAGCAGTATCTTGTCTAATTGGATGTGCTAAGCAATGGTGGAATAACGTAGGATGTCGTCATGGAATTGAATATTGGGAAGAGTTTAAAAATGAAATCATGGACATATATCCGGCTTATAATGATTTTACAGAACTAGCTACAGAGTTGTTTTCACGAAGACAAAGAGAAAGAGATGACAGAAAAATTTATCTGGGGTACAGTAGAGTTATACCAGCTGTACGATGCTGATGCTGCTGCAATTGATATTGCATATTGTCTCAATTGCTTTTGCCCATTAGAGAATTCCTAGAAGTACGAAATGTGAACTCAATTTCAGATTTAGTCAAATTGGCTCGGCAATATACTGCAAGAAGTGAATCTGCAGGAACTGCATTAAACCAACAATGGATGCAATCCCAGCCAAAGCAGCGCTATCAGTTGAATCTCATAGAATGACTCCCACACGACTGGAAGTTACATGGTCCCGACAATTTGCGCCGAATGCGCCTAAAACTATAGAGAATGAATGAAGCAGAGAATTTGTTCCACATCAAGCTTCGAACAATGACACTAGACCTAAAACTTTTTTTTAAGAACAATAGAGAAACTTTCAAATGTGATTTTTGTGGCCAATTAGGACACACGGAACAATATTGTTATCGAAGGAATGAAAATTGAGGAAACTTGAATTAGATTCTTTGAAGCGAGAGGCCAAAGTTCCTCAAGAAAAGCCCTCTCATGCCACTATGGCTTTACCTTTTGTTAATGCTTGTAACAAAGAAACTAAACTAATAGATCGTAACGATACAGAAGCCAATCTTCCGTTTTCAAAGGAACAAGTTTTAGATGATATTTATGACAATTGTCAATTGACAGTGGAGCCACGGTCCTGTGGACTTATCGAATTACCTTGTAGTCCGAAGCAGAATGTTCAAGAAGCACCTACAAAATGTCTCATTAGTGCAATTAATACAATTTTAGATAAACAAGTTGGTGAAGCAGGGCAAACTTATGAGAAAGACGTTTTAGTCGATGAAGAGGTTTCTGAAGTAGAAGTTTTTAATACTGATGAAAATATTTTTGTGTCTGATTTAAGGGAAGACAACACTAATGAAGTAGAAAGCAACCAAGAAATTGTGCCGACTGCAAATAAACCTGACGAGTCTGGCAAAGTTGGAAGTCCTCAACTGTTGAAGCGTCATTTGGAGGCGGACACCAATAAATCTAGAAAGTACAAGGCCAGGTTCTTCAAAAATCCGCACGTAGCGACGAGAAGCTGACGAAACAACCAGATCCTGCAGAGCGACAAACGGCAGTGAAGCAGTCAACATAGCTGAGATGACATCACAGGCGAGATCTTCAGCAATGACTTCACTTGAAGCAAACCAACGACGAAGGAAAGACGTTAATGGAACCCGACTGGATGATTTATCGCAACGGAGTGCCAACAATGAAAATTTAAGTATATTATTATTCTTCCACTTGGCACTTATTGATTTGTAAATTTTCTCTTTTCTCTGGAATAGATGATGACGAAGGAGAATGAAGAAGCTTTATTGTGATTTATATAGTTAGCAATGTTTAATTTCTTGTTGAAACTTTGGAGTTTCGATATTTACTTTCGGAAAGTGAATTTACTGTAGGTCGAGTTTATACTATGTGAATAGAATTTTTTTGTATTCTTGTTCATCGAAGTTCTAGTTGTTATATTGTATTAACGTGATTTAAAGTGCATTTTTGTAGATTTTTTCATTTCGGCTGACTGATAGCTGAAAATTTGTAGGTCGATATTGGGAAGTTTAGAAATTGTAAAATGTTTATGGATATGAATGAGGAGAGTGAAAAAGAATTAGTTATTTAATATTTTTTTTCATTTTTTAAGAAGAATTTTGTATTGTAAAATAACGTGCATTCCAAAGTGAATTTATGTATGCAAAAAAACAACAACAGAGATTCATGTCAAAAGTGATTGGCTGAAATGCTATCGTCATATATTATAAATTATTTACACATTTTTTTTCTTTATTCTGTTCAGTGTCATCAGTGATATTTATGTGTCAATGATGCGTAATTTTTGGGATGACATCGGCAGCATTTATTTGTATATATATGAGCTGACCATGATGATGACTGCAGAATTTTTTATTTTGGGGGGGGGGAGTACTTTTTGGAGCTGTCCCCAAATGGCCGTCTGGTGACTGAGTTGTTACCAGCATAACTCCTTTGGGAGGGGGACGTTAGCTCTGAAGGGGGAGGTAGCTAATTATTGTTTTATTTCAGCTAGCTCGTGATTGCTGTGTATAGGTGAAGAATTAGCGGATGATTACAATCCTGCTTGTTTGTAAAAATTTGAATTTTCTTAGCTTCGAGTGTTTGATGTAATTAGGAGGAGATAACGGTGTTCGAATACTCGTTTTTTTATGTGATTTAGGAGAAGAATTTAGCTTTCACATATTTTTTGACTATGTTTAGGGGATAAATGGAAGTTATCACCCCGCTTGCAACGTATGTAATTGAATATTTTTTTTTAATTATCTTTCTCTTTAACCTTTCTAGAAGTTAAGCAGTACAGGAGTGTATTAACCCATTTTCATTGTGAAGTTCAAGTTATGCCAATTTCGAGTTTGTAACAGAATGTGATACTAGGTAGGCTGATAATGCCAGTATACAGTTAATGCCACAGCCATTGGTATATATTTACACTAGGTTAGCTGCAACACACTTTTGTTAGGAGATTTGGGACGAGGTACCTTTGGTTGTGCTGGAAAATTGTGTCAAAGTGAGAATAGATCGTCTTATTAAAATTTGCGTAAGCATACTTTTACTTATTTATGTTCAGCCATGTGTAAATGACGTGAGATGTGTCCTTTTATTCAAAATTTGCTGGTCAAAATCTGTTAGGTCAAATCATTTGACTCCCTTTGGAAGGGGGAGTTGTGATGTCCCCTCATTCACTTTTACTTTACCTTAACCAGTTTTGCTTAATTTACGTTACATTTATCATTTTTGGGATTTTTATTTCCTTTTCGGCATCACAGCACTGGTTTCCAAGAGTTTGGAGTTGCACATGTGCAACTCCGAACTTTCGATTGTCACCCGCTAAAGTGCTTGCACAAGGACACGCCCACTCTTGCGTCATAGCTTGTGCCGCTCGTCAGTTTATGCAAATGTCTTTCCCGGTGTGCAACATGACACTTGCGGGCTTTGTACCTCTTGTTATAACCTGGTGACAGGTTGTCACAGTAGCACAGAAGATAGTAGAGAGAGTAGTAGAGCACAACACAGTTTAAAGATCAGTTTTAGTTTGTTGAAGATGTTTGTAGTAAGAAATGATGTAGTATCTTCTTTATTGAAGTTTTGGTGAGTGCTTTTTGGAAATAAATTGTTTGTTATTTAAACCTTTTGAATCTTTACTAATTTTTTTTCTCTTGAGCAACATTAATTGTTCTGATTAGAACAAATATTTAAATTTTGGCAATCATTTAATATTTTTGAATTCTTACTCATTAACGCTCGCTGATTTTTCAAACCCTAATTAAATTTTATTTTTGGCAATTTGTCAATTATTGCCTGGCGCCCGATTCAGCTATCCGGAGCATGAAAATAATTGGATCAGACAAAAGGTCCAAACTTTAAAAGTAATTCATTTCTTTGGAGCTTTACATGGAGATAAGAAAATTTCTGATTTAGATTATGCTGATGATTTAGCCCTTTTGGCAAATGATGTTGATGAGATGAACTCTTTCATTTGAGCTGTTGATGAAATTGGTAGCAGAGTAGGTTTGGTTATAAACAGAGAGAAAACTAAAGTGATGAAAATTGGTCAGGCAGGCTGTGATTCAGTTAATCTGAATGGTTGAAGTCTTGAGCAGGTGTACAGTTTAATTATCTTGGGAGCTATGTAACAGATACTGGTGATGTGTGGCATGAGATTAACAGATGAACAGGGATTGCTTCCGGGACTTTTAAGAATCTATGGAGAGTGTGAAGAAATAGGCGTATACACCTAAAGACTAAAATTAGACTATATAATAGTTTGGTTCTTTCTAGGATTAGTTATGATAGTGAAATTTGAACACTTTGTAAACAAGATAACAGGAAACTAGATGCCTTTGATTCTAGATGCTTATGCAGTATCTTGGGCATTAGATGGTTCAACTTTGTGATTAATTATGAAGTTAGGCAAAGGAGTCTGCAACCTCTTTTAATCAGCATATTGTGCAGAGACTCCATTGGTTTGGCCATGTTGCCTGTATGTATAATTATAGATTAGCGAATATGGTTATGAACAGTGTTCCTAAAGACCTCAGAAAGAGGAGACTTACAATATATTGGGCAATGTCAAACAGGACCTTGTTAGAATTGGTGTGCAGTAGCACAGATGCAGATCACAGCAGATATACTTGGAGAACTAAATTGCATGGTCTGGTTGGACCTCCATAGCCCATGGCTTTTTGAGGATGATGATTGACAAATAACAGTTGAGTTCAAACTAAATTAACCACTTTAAAGTGTGGTGACAATACAATTGATTTTGAAGGTAATCCAGAACTATTTGTTAACTTCTTTAATAAATACTTCTCTACTTGTGAAACTGATTTGTTGAAAGATATAGATAGTGCACCCATACAAAATAATGATCATGTTTCTATTTGTATTCAAAACAGTATCAATGACGAACATTAGTCTAGTGGCCTTGATATTGTGAATGCTTACACTTTGAAAGCATTAGTCCTTATGTATTGGAATCACTAGCTTACTTATGCAATTAATCTTTTACTACTGGCAGTTTTCCTTATATTCTAAAAACTTCAATAGTTACACCAATATATAAAAATGAAAGCAAAAATGCAATGGATAATTATAGACCAATATCAAACTTCTCAGTTTTTACTAAAGTAATTGAAAAATTATTTAAAAACAGACTTCTTGACTTTCTGAATAGATATAAAATCATAAATAAAAGACAGTTTGGATTTCAAGCACAAAAAGGAACTTTGGATGCCTTTCTATTTGACTGATAAGATACATAATGCACTAAATAGAGGAAAGAAAGCAAATACAGTTTTTGGATATAAAAAAAGGAATTTGAATTGGTAGATCACAAGAGTTTATTGAATAAACTTTTTAATGTGGAAATCAGAGGTATTTGTTATTTATGGATTTCATCTTATCTATCAGACAGAAGGTAGATGATTAAATTAAACAACGAATTAAGTGTTATTTTATCAATTGATATTGGTCTGCTTCAGGGATCATGTTTGGTTTGGTTGTTTGGGTTTTATGACGCAAAGGCAACTAAGGCCATGCATGATGCACCAAACGAGATATAAAGGGTAAAAAGGAACTAAAAGTTCCCCCAAAGTAAAAGATGAGATAAAAAAAAAGGTAAACACTAAAACATTAAATTACAGACAACATCTAGGTAAAATACAAAAAACAAACAACAAGAACCAATAGGTAAAAATAATAATGGGTGTATAAATACTACACACCCATTATTATATTTTCAGCCAGGTAAAAATAATGCCAAAAGGTAAAAATCACAAACAGTTAAAATATCCAGTAAAATGTAAAAAGACAAAAACAGTAGATAAAACAGAGTCATCGGATAAAATGATGAAATTTAAAAAAAAATTTCATAAAATCATGAAATTTAAAATATATGTCGCATTTAAGGTTCATCATCATCATCATCAACATCCTTAAGCAGCCATGGGCTACGGTGGTCCAAACAGACAGTGCAGTTTAATTCTACAAGCATATCTGTCCTGAGCTACATCTGCTGCATCCAGCCACTGAACAATTTAACAAGGTCCTGTTTAACAAGGTCCAATTTAACATTGCCTGTTTGACATTGTCTGCCCACTGCATCCTAGGTCTCCCCCTCCTTCTGAGGCCTTTAGGCACACTGTTCATAACCCTATTCGCCAATCTATAATTATCCATACAGGAAATATGGCCAAACCAGCAGAGTCTCTCTCTACACAATATGCTGCTTAAAGAAGGTTGCAGACTCCTTTGCCTAACCTCATCATTAGTTACAAAGCTGAACCACCTAATGCCCAAGATACTGCATAAGCATCAAGTATCAAAAGCATCTAGTTTCCTGTTATCTTGTTTAAAAAGTGTCCAAGTTCACTACCATAACTAACCCTAGAAAGAACCTAACTATTATACAGTCTAATTTTAGTCTTTACGTGTATACACCTATTTCTCCACACTCCATAGATTCTTAAAAGTCCCGGCAGCAATCCTTATTCGTCTATTAATCTCATGCCGCACATCACCATTATCTGTTACATAGCTCCCAAGATAATTAAACTGTGACACCTGCTCAAGACTGCAACCATTCAGATTAACTGAATCACAGCCTGCCTGACCAATTTTCATCACTTTAGTTTTCTCTCTGTTTATAACCAAACCTACTCTACTACCAGTTTCATCAACAGCTCATCTCATCAATATTATTTGTCAAAAAGGGCTAAATCATCAGCATAATCTAAGTCAGGAATTTTACTATCTCCAGACCATTTAAGATGAAAATCTTTCCCTTGAAGTGAATTTCACATAACATAATCAATAACCAAACTAAAGAGAAAAGGAGACAAAATGTACCTTGTCGAACACCAGAAGTAATGCTAAACCAATTGCTACAAGCTTTACCTACTCTAACACACAACTCAGTGTTATTATAGAGAGCTTCCATTATGTCAACTAACTTGTCAGGTATACAATATGATTTCACAATCAACCACAAATTATGTTGATCAACAGAGTCGAAAGTCTTGGAAATCCACAAAGCTAGCAACCTAAGGTTTATGAAACTAAATATATCTCAAGAATCTGCCTAAGTGAAAATATCTGATCCAAACATCCCCTACCACTTCTGAATCAACATTGCTCATCACACAATTGCCTGTCAACCAGATTCTTAATTCTATTAAGCACAATCATGGAAAGAACTTTACCTGGAACAGAGAGTAAGCTGATACCCTTATAGTTATCACAAGAACTGCAATCACCTTTTTTGAAAATAGGGATAATAATAGCTCTGGTAAAATCCTTAGGAACCATGCCTTTATCATAAAAGATATTCAAAATTTCAGCCATCCAAGTGGTAACCGAAACATTCCCAGCTCTAAGCATTTCCGTAGTAATTACATCTACTCCTGGAGTTTTATGAAGTTTAAGTTTAGAAATAGCCAAATTAACTTCAGATTGTGTTATAGGGCCAACATTAAAGCCACCAATGCATCTATCATCATTGCAAACAATAGGAGTAGAACTAACCACATTGTTTAGAACATCACTGAAATGCTCAGCCCACCTAGCCATGACAGAATCCTCACCTTCTATAACCTTACCTTGTTTATCCTTCAATCCCTGTATACCTGTCCATTTTCTGCCACACAAAACATTAACTATCTGGTACAGCTCTCTGCTGTTGTGCTGTCTAACTGCTTACTCAGCTTTGTCAGCCAAGTCATCAAGCCAAAGATTCTTATCAGCAGCTAACTGATCCTTTATACGTTTATTAAGCTCTCTGTAATCCTTTCTATTAGGACTAGTAAGGTACTGATTAAGGACATTCCTGCACTTTCTTCTTTCTGAAATGAATTCAAGTGCCTTATCACTCAAATAATTCTGCCTCCTCTGCCCTTTTTTTCCTAAAAGGGTACTGTTAGTTTCCAAAAATGCCTATTTAAAATGGTCCCATTTTCCCTCAATTTCAGTGGTAAGCAAACTATGACTGTCATAATTACTAAGTAACCTATCACGGTAAACTTTAGCTATAACTGGGCATTTCAGAACTTCAGTATTAAAGGTAAATTTTTTATCCCTAGCACAACACTTCTAAAGTTTAAATTGTAAGATGCTTTTATTAAGGTAATGGTTAGATCCAATTTCAGCTCCCCTATATGACCTGGTATTTCTAACAGAACTAGCCCATTTGCTGTTAACATATAATCAATTATATTCTTATACAACCCTTCAGGTGAAACCCATGTGTACTTATGTTTGTTGCGATGTTTGTAATAAGCATTAGTTATTCTGAAACCATTGAGTTTACTTACCTGTAGAAGACATTGCCCATTGTCATTGCAGCTACCAATACCAAAAGGGCCTATCACCCCTCCCCAAAGGTCAGAGTCAGTACATACTTTAGCATTGAAGTCACCTAGAACAAGGGTAATATCTTATTTCTTGACAGAATTCAAAATATCCTGAAGTTGTTCATAAAACCTATCCACCTCATCCTCATCGGCATCCTCAGTGGGGGCATAACAGCAAATAACATTCATCTTTAATGCTTGTCTAAAATTTTGCTGTAAGAAACCTTTCATTAATGCACTCATATCCTAGAAGAGCATCACTAGCATGTTTGCTGAGAAGGAGACCCATGCCTTAGTGATGCTTTCCATCCTCCCTCCCTCAAAAGAGAAATTTAAAGTTATTTTTAAGTATCTTATTATTAGCTGTCCATCTGGTCTCTTGCAAACCTAGAATATCTAGGTTATAGTGCTGGAATTCCTTTGTGAGAACATCATGAGAATGATGTAATGTCCTCACGTTCCTGCAGAGAGAAAATGATTAGTAGGATTTTTAAAGAAACTAGGTTTATTGAGATACGTAGGGCCAACAATATCAAACAGCCCCCTGATCGCAGGCATGGGGCAAAGACCTGTTCCTCTTCCGCTAAAGGTTGAAGTCACCGATGCTGGCCCTGTGAAGTTGACCACTCCTCAGCAGGGTTGAAAAAAAAGAAAAAAGTGAAATGCAGTAAATCTATTAAAATATGTTTAATCATTAAAGTGGTGTCAAAAAACTCACACTTAGGTTTGTTGTTTGCCCGAAGAAGAAATGAATGACCTAAGTGGAGCCGAGCAAGTACAACTTCCTCCTTGTGATTCCTGCAAAAAGAAAACTGCAACTGTTTGACAATTGTCTTGATCTCGAAAAGCTTGTTACCAACCTGTTCAGACCAAGATCTCTGCCATTGTGCCCGGCAACCTAAGTGGCGTTGCACCTCCTTTCCTCCAGGACAGTCGCAGGAATATGCCAGATGGTCACCACTACAGTTCACACAGCTTGCATTTTCTGTTGTACAGTTGGGATCAAGGTGATCCTTGCTGACACAGCGAGCACAGGTGGGTTTGCCCTGGCAAGTTGTGCAGACATCACTGTATATTTGGCACTTAAAGCAGAGTAGAGGATTCGGTATGTACAGTGGTACCTCGCAATGCAAATAACCTGCCTTGATGAAAGAAGGCAGGCATGGAGTGTTAAAGATTATAATCTGTACCTGGGTGGGTACCAATTTACCATCATGATGCGTCGTAACCCAGTGGACAGTTGTTACTCCCTCAGGAATGAGCTCTGAGAGGATTTGCTCCTCAGTGACTTGGAGAAGGCCCAACTCAGTTATTACACCCTGAGATGAATTCAAATGTTGTGGGGAGTGACCACCACAGCCACCCCCACCAATCTCTAACCTTCACGAGCAGTTCCGAGTGTTTGGAACAAGTGGTCTTAACCTGCAAGTCGCCAGATCGTAAGTACTTGATGGATTTCGGTTCACCTGCAAGACCTTTCAAACCTTTGTTCACAAAAAATGGGTACATATCCCCAATTACTTGATCACCCATAGAGTGGATGATCAGGAATCTTGGAGATGAAGACACAGACGAAGATAACAAAGACAACGAAGATGGGAGCTCAAGTAGAGCCCTCTTAGTAGCATTGATCGAATCAATTGTATCATCAACTCTCATGATTATTGTTCTATAGTTCAGTTGCCACTGTCCCCACCCTCCACCAACAAGGGACACCCAGTTAGGCGCCAGGGCTACACGGGCACTATACCCACACAGTGAGTCAGGCCCTCACAAATAAAATGAAAAGAGAAATGTGTGGAAATAAACTTCACAAAAGGAACTAAGTGAAAAAATAACAAAATGCGAACAACCAAACTGGCCTCACAAAGAAATGATAACTACAAAAGGAAAATAAATTCTGGGGAAACTTGCAAACCTGTACCCTGACATGAGCAAGTTACTCACCACTCTGCATAGTTGATCCTAGCAGGTCTTGCCTACCAGCCGATTGCTCCTGGGGGAGGGGGCACCCCATGATCTCCTGTTTACCAGAAGCAGAGGCCAAAGCAGTGTGTAGCAGCAGCCCTGGAATTTGCTGCCCAGCCCCGTGTCAATCAGGCTCCCCAATGGCAAGGTGGCCAAAGGGGACCCTGCCAGTCATGAGCTGAGGAGTGAAGACTGCATCTCCCAAGCAACTACCAGGATCCTCCTTTTGTGGGACACAGGTCTCCGTGCACAGCAACACACGGGTAAGAATTCAGGACCCTGTGAAGGTATCCGAGCCAGCATAACCTTCACAGGGTGGTCCCCTCAACACAGACAGGAGATTGCACTGAGGGGGCTTCAGGGATCATTATTGGGCCCAATTTTATTTAGTTGTTTTATCAACGATATTTTTTATATTAATTTTCATGGTGAAATAATTGCATTTGTATATGTTACTGATAATGATTTACAGATGTCTCAATATATAAAGAGTAATGTTCACTTACTTTATAAATCGTTATCAAATAGTAAAAAAAATACCCCCTCAAGCAGCAGCTTGCCACAGATGTTTGAAAGGAGCCTGTCAGTTTAAACACCATAATAGATCTTTGAGGATGGTGGAACCTCAGCAGAAAAATGACACAAACATCCATGTCTTATCTGGGGCTGGAACCCAGGTTCCTTAGATCAGTAGCCAAGCATGCTAAACTGCTTTTAAATTTAAATAGGACAAAGTATATGAATTTTTCACTTAGTAATAATAGGTTATCAATTTGCACTTAATAAAGGTTATCTGAAAAATTATGAAATTGAATTCCATTCTTGTGGATCAATAGGTGAATCCAAATTATATTTATCCATCAATTCTAAATGTTTCAGAAATTAAGTATCTTGATGTATTTTTTGACAGATAACTAACATGGGAAAGTCATATAAATTTTATTATGAAGAAACTAAAATTTCCTACAAATAGATATTATATATTAAGAGATGTTTTAAATAGGCAAACTTTAGTTATTTATTACTTTTCATGTGTACAGTCTCACTTAAATTATGCTCTTCCAATATGGGGAGGTGAAAGTAATATGCAACTGAGGAGATTAGAAGTATTACAGAAATATAAGAGCGATGTTAAAAAAAAATCAAAATTGACTTGATCTGCACTTTATTTCAAGATATATGAATTGAAAAATATACAGGCTTTTAATTTGATATTTATAAAAAAAATCTGTCAAATTTCCAAATGAAAGTTGGTTGGTTGTTTAGGGTTTTATGGCTTTTAATTTGGTTTAGTTAGTTAATTGTTTTAGGTTTACAGGCTTTTAATTTGATATTTATAAAAAAATCTGTCAAATTTCCAAATGAAAGTTGGTTGGTTGTTTAGGGTTTTATGGCGCATTAACATCTAAGGTATAATGTGCCAAACCAAAATAAAAAAAGGTAAAAGTCATGAAACGCTCAACCAATTTTTAAAAATAAACTAGAAATTTAACAAGACAAAGGTTGAACAATAAAATGACAAGCAATGAATAACAATAAACAAATGTAGAAATATTTTGTAAAAATAAAAGTAACCAGGTGTAAACAACCTGGTTTAATCATATATATAATAAATAGTAGAGTGAAATTATAGACGAGTAAAATAACCTGTAAATTGTAAAAATTGAAAGACAGTGTTAAAACAACGAGCTGATAACCAATGTCCGAGTGTAAGGGGCTTGAACGTAAAATCATGAAAAGTAAAATACAAACGTTGTTCTAGATTAAAACATGGGCAATGAATTAAAATATGTTTGATAGTTAAAATGGTGTCACAAAACTCACACTTTGGTTCTTTGTCCACCTGTAGAAGAAACGAATGAGTAATAAACGAGTGACCTAAGCCAAGCAAGTACAACTTCCTCCTTGCGATTCCTGCGGTAACAAGACTGCCACGGTTTGATGATAGGTTTGATCTCAAAGAGCTTGTTTGTAAGCTGTTCTGACCAAGATCTCTGCCACTGTGCCCAGAGTTCGATAGTAAAATGTTGCTGGAAAACCAGATATGGAACCGGCAACAGAGAGTCGGACAGGGGTGTGGCTGATGTGGCAGCAGCATCTGCCAAATCATTGCCCCTGATTCTGACGTGACCGGGCACCCGACAGAAATGGATGGTGGTTGTCGCTGCCAGATGATGCAGCTGCTGGTGGCTCTTAGTAAGAACTGTGTGAGGCTGATGCCTCACCGAGATCAAAGCCTGTAGCGAGCTAAGCAAGTCGGTGTAAAGCACATACCGACGATGATGATGCTTTGCCGCTACATGGTCCAAAGCAAGACTGAGAGCATGCAACTCTGCAGTAAAGGTGGAACACTGCAATGGGTTGGGTTGTTTTACCTCTGAGCGGCACTTTTTTGCACACCATGGGCTAAATGGCCAGGTCACATGGACCCCGAAGGCTCAGAGAAGGTTGGGGGAGGGGACCCAAGTCAAGGCCATCCAGCGTGTTCTTTAACGTGCACAGGGTATGGCTCTCCCACACATGGGGCCACAACTTAACGTCCCATCCGACGGACGGCGGCCTTTCCAAGCCCATCGGTGTCCCCTACTGACCATGGGCAGGGCGGGGAATTTTGTGGAGATGAATCTCAACGCTGACCCAGCTGGGACTCGAACCTGCGAACTACAGATTACGAGCCTGGCGCACTACTGCACTGCAGTGGGATCTGGTCTGCAATGATTACATCGCAGCAGACCATGGCTGATCCCATTGATGTGTCGGACTTCGAGCCATCTGTAAAGACAGGCAAAAAGTCTGTGTGCTCAGCACAATGGCTGGCAAAGAGTTGCCGGTACACACAGTCGGGTGTAAAGGCCTTCCCCGTCCTGCACAGGGAAAAATCACAGGAAGGGGAAACAGCGAGCCACGGTGGAAGCGGCTCGGCTGTCGACTGTGTGATGCTATCGAGACTGGTGTTGATGTCTCTGAGGTAGCCTCGGACTCGCAAACCAAAAGGACAAATGTCAGTCGGCCGATTTGTGTAAAGCATTTCCCACTTCGGACTGAAAACGCAATCCCAAGTGGGATGGCCAGGCAGGGATCGCAATTTAGATGCATATTGTAGGTACAACTGCTGACAGCGAAGAGATAGAGAGGTTCGTTGGTCTCGATGTAGAGACTCTGGACCGGTAAGTGCAGAAACCATCTGTGCAAACACAGAAAGCCTGATGATGGAGGGGGTCCGGCACCTTTACCACTGAATCCCGGGTGGAGTCATACACCTGGGATCCGTAGTCCAGTTTCGATTGGACAAGTGCACGGTAGAGGCAGAGCAAAGAACATCGGTCCACCCCTCAAGAAAGGGAGGAGAGGACCTTGACGATGTTCAATGCCCGCGTGCACTTGGACCTGAGATGATACATGTGTGATAAAAAGATCAATTTCCAATCGAAGATCAGACCAAGAAACTTGGTCTCTGCCACAACTGAAATGATGTTACCCCCAAGCCGCAGCTCGGGATCCAGGTGAAGATTACGCTTGTGGCAAAAGTGCACACAAGCAGTCTTCTGTGGGGAGAACCGAAACCCGTTTGCCATCGCCCAAACTGAAAGATTGTTCAGGGCAATTTGCAGTTGTCTTTCAATGACCCTCATGCTGGAAAGAGCAAAAGATGCCAAAGTCATCAACATAGAGGGCATTGCCTACTGATGGAGGAAGTTGTCTAGTAATAGAATTATTCTTGACAGCGAAAAGCGTAACACTCAGCCTTGTGCCCCCCCCCCTGTTTTTGGGGGTACAGCCGCAACAGAGTGTTACCGACACAGACACGAAAAGAATGTGTCGATAAGAAGTTGGAGATGAAGATCGGCATGTGACCTATCAAGCCGAAACTGTGGAGGTCACGAAGAATGCCGAATCTCCAAGCCATGTCGTAAGCTTTTTCAACGTCGAAGAAAATTGACACCAGGTGCTCTCTACATAAAAATGAATTTCTGATAGCCGATTCAAGGTGTATCAGATGGTCAGGAGTTGACTGTTGCCTGCGAAAGCCACACTGGGTGTTGGAAAGAAGGTTGTTGTGTTCTAAATACCAGATGAGTCTGGCATTTACCATTCTTTCCAACACCTTGCACACGCAGCTCGTCAAGCAATGGGATGATAATTGGAAGGAATCTTGGAATCCTTTCCTGGCTTGGGGAAGGCCAAGACGATGGCCTCCCGCCAGGAGTCCGGAAACTGCTCCTCGAGAAAAATGTGATTGAAGAGATGGAGCAGTCGATCCTTACTCGATGGTGAAAGATGTTGGAGCGTGGCATAATGGACATTGTCCGGCCCTACAGCAGAGGCACAAGAAGAGTGCAGAGCAAGGCGAATCTCCTCTGCTGTGAATGGCCTGTTGTAAGGCTTTAGGCCATTCGAGTGGAAAGATAGCAGAGAGCGTTCCGCCCTGCCCTTCTGGGCCAGAAACTCGGGGGAGTAAGAGGAAGATGAAGAGATGGAGGAGAATGACTCCCCCAGAGTGTCAGCAATTGCTTTGGGATCAGCAATTGCCTGTCCATTGTGCTCCAAGATCGATAATGAGTGGGAAGTGTAGTTCTCACCCATCTTCTGGACTTTGTCCCACACGACCTTAGAACTGGTCGTGCGGGTGATAGAAGACGTATATTTGATCCAAGATTCCTTCTGGCTCTGGCACCAGATGCATGGTGCCAGAAGGTGTGGTTCCCCAGAAGGAAGTGGCTCAGAGCCAGTCTTTGCCCTGGCACGTTTGAACGTTTTGAGGTTGGGGGTCGTCAGATATCTCCGAAATACCCCCCAAGCCTTGTTCTGAGCCTTACAAGCTGTGGTGCAATTTGGATTCCACCACGGTTTCGGAAAACAAGGAAACCGTGTCGAAGTTTGAGGAATTGTTGATGCAGCTGCATCTACAATACAGTCTGTTATCTCCACTACTGCCACATTGATTGGCCTCCTGGCTGACTGAGTGGTCATCGAGCTCAGAGAGCAGCTCGAACCCACCCCAGTCAGCCCGATTGGGCCTCCACTGTGAGACATGTGAAGGCTGCAAGGCCCCCCACATGTCTCACAGTGGATGGTGCACACCACGGGGAGGTGAATGCTTCCATAAGGGTTGTCCTCGACCTCCCATGTAAAGAGTGGAAGGATCAAGGAGGAGCAGATGGTAAGATCAATGGCAGTGAAAGTGCAGGTTGGGGAGTGAAAGCAAGTACTGACACCAGTGTTTAACAGGGAGAAAGAAGTATCCAGGAGCCACTGCTCCAGGACCCCACCCCTCCCGTTGGTGTCAGCACTGCCCCAAAGTGGACTGTGTCCATTGAAGTCCCCCATGATGAGGAAGGGGAATGGCAGCTGTGAGATGAGGTCATCAAGGTTTTCCTGGAAGACGATGATTCCAGGTGGAAGATATACTGATCAGATAGTCAGGGAGAACCCCATGAAGGGGCAGATGGCTACTGCTTCCAAGTTGGTTGTGAGGGGTACGACCTGGAATGGAGAATGGTTGCTCATGAGGATGGCGACACCCCCAGAAGCTGGACCATCTCTATCCTGGTCCTGGTGAACTAGTGAAGTGCCGGATCATGGGATCTGTGACTGACTGCAAATATGTCTCCTGCAGGCACACACAGATGGGCTGGTGTGCCTGAAGGAGGGCCTTGATGTTGTCAAGATTCCTCTGGAATCCACGACAATTCCATTGTAGGAGTGTGGCCATCTCAGGACTTAGAAGAGTGGGCGGAAGACAAATTCCTATTTAACTTAACTGCCGCAAGAGGACGGTTTAGTGAATAGGGGGCAGTCGGTATCCATGTCCTCGGAGTCGTCCGAGGGGCATGGATTGGTGACTGCCCTTTGTGGTGCAGTTATTTTCTTTTTTGGCCCCAGTGGGGGCCCCTTAGGTTTGGAAGGTCTTGTTGTCTGAGGACGGGGAGGAGGAGGCCTTCCGGTGGAGGTGGAAGGCTGAGTTGCAGGAATGGAAACCGGGGTTGATGTTGAAGTCAACACCACCTTCAGTTTCATCTGCGTAAGGAGGTACTTAGCTGTAGGCGAGAAAGACTCAGTAGGTGGTACACTGATAATAAATATTGAGATAAACTCGACAGTTCAACATCCTTAATAGGCACTTTTTGATGTCGATTTCAATTTTAGAGGAAAAATTGTCTGAGTCAGGTGGGATATGAACCCACAACCTCCTAATAACATGTCAGGTGCTCTGTGGGGGTTCCTGACATGATGACTCATCATGGGTTCGTATCCCACCCAGCTCAGACAATTTTTCCTCTAAAATTGAAATCGACGTCAAAAAGTGCCTATTTATTAAGGATGGTACATTGATGTCAGTCTGCATCACAACCGAAGTCATTGGAACAATGGGCTTCCCAATGACTGCACTGGCATAGGACACCTTGCCAGGTGGTGCGGGTGGTGCAGCAAGCTTTCTTTTCAACGTATGTGATGTTGTTCATAACTTTCAACTGTTGTACTTCCTTTTCCTCCTTCTACTTCGGACAGTCGCGGGAGTATGCTGGATGTTCACCACTGCAGTTCACACAGCATGCCTTTTCTGCTGTGCAGTCAGGATCAAGATGATCCTTACTGCCACAGCGAGCACA
Source organism: Ryuthela nishihirai (assembly GCA_038380435.1). Lineage (NCBI taxonomy): Eukaryota > Metazoa > Arthropoda > Arachnida > Araneae > Heptathelidae > Ryuthela > Ryuthela nishihirai. The sequence continues at coordinate 42,102,726 of JAWZYU010000001.1, read as the reverse complement.
GGTGGGCTTGCCCCGGCAAGCTGTGCGGGCATGACCATATATCTGACACTGAAAACAGTGCAGAGGGTTCGGTATATACGGTCATACCTCACAATGCAAATAGTCTGCCTTGATGGAAGAAGGCAGGTGTGGTGAGTTGAATGTCACAATAAGTACCCAGGAGGGTACCAATTTCCCATCACGGCATGTCGAAACTCAGTGGACCGCTGTTACTCTTTGAGGTGTGAGCTCTGAGAGGATTTCCTTCTCAGTGACTTTGAGGAGGCCCCACTCAGTGATCACACCCTGAGAAGAATTCAGAGTTTTGTGGGGAGTGACCTCAACAGTCACCCCACCAATCTCTGTAACCTTAAGGAGCAGTTCCGAGTGTTTGGAACAAGTGGTCTCAACCTGCAAGTCACCAGATTGTAAGCGCTTGACAGATTTCGGCTCTCCTGAAAGACCTTTCAAACCTTTGTTTATGAAAAATGCGGACATGTCCCCAAGTACCTGTTCGGCAGTGGAGTGGATGATCAGGAATCTCGGGAACGAAGACACAGACACAGAAGACAATGGCAGAGATAACGGAGACAAAGAAGATGGGGGCTCATGTCGAGCCGTCTTGTTGGCACCTATCGCATTAATTTCATCATTCTCTCTCATGTTTTTTTGTGTGTGGTTCAGTGCCCGCTGTCCCCACCCTCCACGGAGCCCAACAAGGGGAGCCTAGTCGGGCGCCAGGGCTAACGCAGGCACTATACCCACACAGACAGTGAACCAAGCCCTCACAAATAAACAAAAGGAAAATGAAAAGAGAAATGTGCAGAACAAAAACGCTCAACACAAAAGAAACAAAGCGAAAAATATCAAAATTGTGAATGGACAAACTGGCCTCACAAAGAAATTATAACGACAAAAGGAAAATAAGTTGTGAGGAAACTTGTAAATGTGTACCCGGACCATGGGCAAGGTTACTCACGTTCTGCACGGTTGACCCTAGCAGGACCTGCTCACCAGCCGATTGCTCCTGGGGGGGGGGGGGGGGGGGGTGATGAACCAAATTGTCTTCACAAAAGAAAGATAACAGAAAAATGAAAAATATGTGTGGTGTAACTCATTTATTTGTTCCCAGACATGGGCAAGACATTCACCATACTGCATAGCTGGCCCTAGTTAATTGATCCTGCAGGGGCCACCTCAGGACATCCCATTTATTGAAGAAGAGACCAAAGCAGTGTGTAGTAGTGGTGCTAAAAATCGCTGCCTAGCCCTGTGACAAACAGGCTCCCCAATGGCAAGATGGGCCAAAGAGGACCCTGGTAAGCATGAGCTAAGGAGAGCAGATGACTACCAGAATCCTCCTTTCCACAGACTTAGGTCACCATGCATGGCAAACATGCAGGCAAGCATTTAGGACCCTGTGAAGGTAGCCAAGCCACAAAAATCTTCACAGGGTTGTCCACTCACATCAAACAAGAGCTTGCACCAAGAGGTGAAATAAGAGTCCCCCCTCCCCCTCCTACAGCTGCTTTGAAATTTTCTCCACAAACCCCTGCTCTATTCTCTGAGAAAGGGGAGTAGGGTTGGTTCATTCAGTGGCATAGCAGGTTCATAATCTGCAGTCCCCAGGTTCAAGCACAACCTGGGCCAGTGGTAAAATTTATCTCCACTAACTTCCACCCTATCCTCGGTGAGAAAGGGGACAATGATGGGCTTGGAAAGGCTGCTGTCTGTTGGATGGAATGTAAAGCCATGGCTCAATGTGCAGGAGAAAATGGACGATAACCAGGGCCGCCGACAGGGGGGGGGGGCAAGGGGGACTAGTGCATAGGGGCCCGTCAGATTAAGTGACTCTTTACTTTTTCTTACAAAAATTATTCTTAGTTAGGCTATATATCAATCCTATAAAATTTCATAAGAATATTATTTGTTATGCTTTTAAAAAGAAACACTAGTTGGTTTATGACATTATCTCATTAATAGTAGTTGAACGAACCCTTTCTTAACATCTTCTTTTGTCCGCGTTAACTTACAGCATTTGCTTGTATTTTCCCTGTTAACCACCCCACCTCTGCAGCAGTAGCAACAGTTGGACTCTCCCAAACCCAACCCGTGTGATATTGTTCATGTTTCGAGTTCCAGTAACATCGTCTGTGGTCTGTGTGTCAGTGTTGCAAATTTAACAATTTAAAAGTCTCTTGTCGGCACATTTAGTGTTGAATCTGCTATTATGCTAATGTGAAGTTTAACAAATATTGTTGCTTATTTTTCAGTACTGACAATTAAAAATGAAGACTCACAGAATTGCATAGTTTTTCTCCATGATATGTTATGTAGCCTATATTAAATTTACTCAAAAATCCTAAATCTTGCTGTGAGCTTTGCAAAATACGTTCCCTAAAATAAATGCTAATAAGTTTTATGTGACACAAACTGTGTAGGCCTATGTTTTTGCATGCCTGACTGCGCAACAGGCTTTTTTTCCTCTGAATGTCATCATTGTGTCCAGAATAATTGCTATTAATGATTTGTAAAGATAAAAAATTTTCAAGGGGGGGGGGGTCCCGAGAATAATATTACATAGGGGCCCATAAATTCTCTCGGCGGCCCTGACGATGACACACAAAGAATAAAAAAAAACTCATATGATAGCATAAATTCTGATGAGTTTTGTGAAAAACATTCATCCTGTTTTTGCAAAGACAAAAAGAGCACAAAAATAAATCTATTGAAAGAAATCAGAAAAGTCTGAGTATTTATAATTCACCTTTATGCAGCTTTACAGTTTCTTGATCCAGTATGATCTTTATTGTACAATGGTTCACTAAGTGTCTTAAGGTTCAGGTTATGAAGAATATACTACCACAACTGAAAAGTTGCTATAATTATCCTATTTTACACATACCTAAAGGGTTAATGTCAACCCCCAACCCCCACAGCACCTTTCCACTCTATAACTAAGTCATCTTACAGCCTGTCATGTGCATAAATAATCAGGCACTAAAAGTCACCATTATGTCTGCTAGCTGTTGAGAAAATGTCCCTTATCAATGAATCATTCATGGAAATCTACCATTTAATTAAATCACCCTTCCATTCAAGATTAAAGGGAACTGCCAAGCTCAAAAGTTTGATGTTGACACCTTTGGTCAACAATCAGTGTTCATCAGATAACTTTATGGTTGACATCCTATCATAAAGCATTATATTAAATCCCTTCTCCACGTATCCAACCCTTTTTTGTGTGTCTAAGTGGTTCCAGAAGAGTAACTGCAATACATCTGGGAAAATTAAATATATGGAAGCTGACCACTCTGATTGTGCATTTTCAGTGTATTGAGATTGCTGTATTTGTTCTTCTGCTTCTCTCCAATTATCTTCTTTTTTCCTCCCTTTTACAGTTTTTTTATGGCCATTAAGTTCTCATATCCACAAACCTTAACTACTGAGGAATAGCTTTTCAGAAGAAAATTCTTTGGACTGCATTGTTTGTTGTTAAAAGCTTAAAAATGAGAATGAGCTTTATGAGGAAAATCAAAAAGGAAATATATATTAATATATGAAAATGTACACGATTTTATAAGCCAGAAAATGTGTTGCTTCCAGTAGCAGAGTTATGACCAGCCCACCAGAATATTGTCGTTGTCCCAGAAGCCAAATCTGCCACTGCTTACCCACATAATTCTCTTGCGAGAGATCAGAGATCAGGATCGATAAAATGCAATACTGAGTCATTTGTCCCATACCTGCTTTACTTGAGATCAGTTAGTAATGATAAAATTTTCAGACAGAGTCAGCCATAAGCCAAAGCATATAATGCCACTGATTGAATTGTAGTTTTTAAGTGATTTATGATCCAGACCCTGGTGAAGGCAAAGAGGGGGAAAGAAAACATTCATTTGATCTGATTTAATAATCAGGTCAAGCAGAGACCCCTCTCACTGCAGTCAGCCAGCACCAGAATGTTTCATCTGTGAAGGCAGGATCTCCGAGAAATCATTCTTTTGGATTTAATGGCTCCTACTATTTACCGATGTGGACAGTTAACTGACTGGTTTAGAGTGGAACATGCACTGCACATTTTTAGCAGAACATGGATTGTTTAGAATAGGGTTGCTGAAAAGAACCCTTCAGATTTATTCAGAAATTTTTTTTTTACAATTTTCATGATAATAATAGAGTCCAAAAGGAAAAGATATGCAGTACATAGTAACAGAATTACAGATCAAAAAATCGAATTTAGTGACATAGAAGCTGTATCACATTCAAATGACTAAGTAAAATAAGCAGAATTATGGTTGCATCATACATGCATTTACATGATGCCACAATTTCTTGGCTTTCTTTTCATTGGCACTAAGATATTTATAAGCTATTACAGTTCACACTTTTTGTATCTCCAAAAGTTTCAATTGTGCCCTCTGATGGTGGGAAAAGTTGAAGGTTTCAAAACTAACTGAATATTGCAAATGATCTATTTGGGCTAGAAGTTTGATATTTTAGTGATGGAGTGTTGTAATCAAGGGGTTTACATGGAAGCAACAATTTGCCCCTTCACCCAGAGTGGCATGTGAAAATGCAACTTTTTTTAAAGAGATCAATGAAAAATTCTTTTTGAGTTGAATAGGTACTAATGAAATACGTTGATTCATGGTTTTCAAGTCATCCAAAAGGCACTAAATTCAGAAAGTGTAAAACTTGAAGTAACATTGAAAATTATATATTTATGCTAGAAATTACAACTTCTGGTAGTAGAATGTGTTAATCAAGAACAGATATCCAGAAAATTTACTGAGTATAATACATATTCATGTGTTTTAAATTACTATAAGTTAAAATCAGACCAGATGCTCTTCATCTTTAAAAAGTTAGTATTTAATTTAAACATTTGCAATAATATTTAAATACTGTAATAATAAACATATTATTCATTTTTTTATACACTGATTGATTTTTGCCCTTTAACCCTAGGGGTGAGAAAATTAAACTTTTTCGTTTTCAGGGATAAATGATCAATTCTTTTTGCTTTTTATAGGGCTAATAATATATTACTATTTATGTTTTCCAATCACTCATTAATGCAAAGTACTACTGTTAAAGAGTGCAAAATTCAGAAAATGATCATAATTGTCAGACTGATGATGGAAGCATAAATTTAAAAGTAAACTTTATTTTTGTGTAAAAAGCATTGAATTAAATTATAAAACTTACCAACACCAATAACATTTATATCACTGACATCATCAAGATGGATTGATGTCGGCTGTGCAACAATAACTCCCCCAGGATTAGGTCGAAAATACGAATTTATATTACCCATATTTTCTGAGGGAGGTGTGCAGTTACCATCATAAGAAAATGTCGTAGAACTAAGATCTTTTTGAGGTAAATGATGCAGATGAGTAAGAGATGGAGATCTCACAAGAATAGGTTTACTTCCAAATGGTGAATCATTATCTGGGGAGACCTTCCTCCTGCAAAACAAAAAATAAAAGCTTAATAAATTAACAGACCATATGTAAATATGAAGGTAAAACACAGTGTGTTGAATCAAAGACAGGTAAAGTTAACTCTATGAACACTGTAGGAGCTGGACTAGTCGTGGGTTATTGCAAAAATAATCTGTTCATTTACACTAATGTGGTAATTGATGGTCATAAATCAGTGCGGTGAAGTTTAGGTTAAATAATCATACCTGTATTTTCTTCATTCTTCCAGAGGTAGCTTCGTCAGTTGTTCAGAGAGAACATTCCGGGTCAAGTGCATCATGGCTCTATCTCATCCAGCTGCCAGGACAGTGCCTGCCTGATGACGTTCCAAAGCAGATGGCACGAAACACATCACAATGCTTGTCACCAACATCTCATATAGGCAACCAGCTCAGCACACTAATAGGAGTGCGAAGTTTAGAATGACACCCAGTGACTCATACTACAGAGACAGCAAAGTGCAACACCACCACCACACTTAAGAACTCTATCACCAAGTGAGAAGCAACAATACTGGACCTGTGAAAACATCAGGTACCTGGAATGACCTATTTGAACAACCGATGAAGCTACCTCTAGAAGAATGAAGAAAATATAGGTATGGCTATTTAACCTAAACTTCATTGCACCGATCAACAACCATTAATTACCACTTTAGTGTCAATGAACAAATTGTTTGTCGCGATAACACTTGATTAGTCCAGCACCTGCAGTGTTTATAGAGTTAATTATATCTATCTTTAACTGATCATACAAGACTATTTACTATTACTGAGCTTTTACTGTCATTATTTTTTTCTGTTAACCTTAACATTTTTAGTTCCTTTCTTTAAAATTTAAGATGTTGTACTTAGAGCATACATCATCTAGAATGTATTGTGGTCTATTAATTTTACATTCAGACATTTAGTAAGCTAACACTGAAAAATAGTTTTAAAAATACAGAACAAAGAGAATTTTATTAAGTCTCTACTATGCATGAAAATAAATATTTTTTGACAATATTCTCTACAATATTAGATAAAATTCCTTCATATTTATATATTTGTAATAATTCTGTATGCAAGGAATCAAATATAGCAATTGTTAATGAAGCTATTATATATTTGTATATAATTTTTTAACATTTCTCGATCATCTAAGGCCCCAGTCTTCCCCTCATAATGAATTCTTCATAACATAATCAATAGCCAAAGAACTGAAAAGGTAACAGAATGCAGCCTTGTCACACTGCACTAGTAACACTAAACATATCAATGTAAGCTTTACCATCTTTCACACATTACTCAGTGCTATTATAAAGTAATAATCATATTAACCAACTTTTCTAGTATGCCATACATTATCCCAATTAATCACATTGAAACAATCATCAGAACAAGCGCCTTTTTGAAATCTAAAAACCGTCATCTTCGCAGTAGAGCTGCATGGTATCAGTCTTTAAATGCATAGTGCATAACTTAATACATAGCATGTGGTCTTGAAAAGCATAGCATAGCGCATATGTAATAGAATGCATTATTCATTCTTCTTGAAAAGTTTTGACAGACCCTGGAAATCTACAAATGCTTGGTTAATGTGTACAAAAATCGGAGATTCCAACAATGTATTTTGTCTCTCTGTGCCACTTCCAAATTGATGTCAATTTGCAACTGAATCCTCAGTAAGAACAATGGCAAAATCAATAACATTTGTGAATTCATAATAACATACACTTTACTGTAATATACCCACCACAGGACAACAGACTCAATTATATATCGGATAACAACCTAAGAAAAAAAAACGAGGGTAATTTGTAAATAAAAATTCCAACTAATTGTCTCAGCTTTTCTGACCATTAGTGATAGAGAGTAATTTTATTAACTTCAAACCTGCACTGTTACATAAATCACTATCATTTATTTTTTCAATGCCAAAGAGGATGGATGCCAGGCACTCTTGTTTTAAAAAAATAATTCCTGATAAAAAAAAATAATTCGAAGCATATCAGGCAATCTATGGTAGACTGATACCTGTGAAAGCCACAATGTGTATTGGAGAGGTCGGTCTCCAAATACCAGAGGAATCTGGCTTAACCAGCCTTTCCAATATCTTGCACACACTGCTCATCAATGTGATGGAACAATAATTGAAAGGAATCATGTTATCCTTAACAAGTTTGGAGAAGGACAAGAAAATAATTTTCTACCAGAAGATTGGAAACTGCTCATTAATGAAAATATGATTATAAATTTGAAGTAGTTGATCCATATTAGATGGTGATATTTTGGAGAATGGCACAATGGACATTGTCGACCCAACAGCAGACACACAAGAGGAGTGCAGAACACGGCTCAGATCCTCCACTGTGAATGGTCTGTTGTAGGACTCCAGGTAACTCAAATGAAAATACAGTGGAAAACATTTAGCCTTGCTCTTCAAAGCCAGAAACTTGAGGGAATACTGATTCATAATTTCTCCCAAAATCACCCGATTTAAAAAAAGTAATTTTTAGTTAATTTAAAAACTTTAAGGAAAAATGTATTGAGAACCATCAAATCAAACTTGTGAGCATAAATCATAGGGTTCTTCGAAACGGAGGAACAAAAAGAAATGGACTATTACAATCAGCATAAATCATCTCTGGAATGGCAATCAGAGTACTGAAAGAAATAAATGTTGTATCTCAATAAAATGTGATCAAGTTTGAATTATCTACTTTTATGAATTATTCGTAAAAAAGTTTCGAAAAGTATTAGAATAAAAAAGGATTTTCCTTAAAAAACCGGTTAAACCAGTTTTTTTTGTTGCACTAGTGATACTGACCAGTGTCCATTCTCCTGATCTGCAGAAATTTGACACTCACTACAGCACCAATGGTCCTAGAAGATTTATGCAGTGGCAGCATATTACTAAACTTTTTTGTGGGGCACTTTGACTAGCACATAGAAGAACCAGAAGCAGTAAAATTTTCAGAGGTATGTCTGATACTGAATTAAATTTCATTGGACTGAAATGATGCGATGTAATATGCATTTATAAATTTTTTCAGCTATTTCCTAAATGTGCTATTTATGAAAAATTTTCAGGGGTAGGGGGGTCAAACTAACAGTAGCATGCCTATCTTTTCCAATTCACCATTTGACTACCCGTTACAATAATTACCTTGTACCTATACCTCGACCTGTAAATGGTAGCTAGGCGTAAACTAGAAGGAGAGCTGTGTACCAATCCCTAGTGATGATGCACAGAACCGGCCAGGTCTAGCACCTAATGTCCGACCCAGCCTTCTCGTGGTGCAGGCCATTAGTACCTTTCAAAAGAGATATTCTCTTTTGGAAGGGAACGGAAGGGGAGGGTTGCCAGTTCAGTATGGCATACTGATCTGGTCATCTATGGCCACTTTTTTCTTTTTTTTCAACCCTGCTGAGGAGTGGTCAACTTCACAGGGTCCAGGTGCTGACCATTTATACCTACTAGACTGGACTTGTTTATGGATTTGAGCTTGATTATTGATCCTGGACTTGCTGCACTGGTGGGCCTCTGTTGAGGGAGAGTCTGCTGCTGTGTTTTCTGTTTGCTTCTGGGTTGCCAGCTCTAAGTGAACAGAGGCGTGGGATACCTTATATCAGCTGGTGAATAATCCTAATTAGAGGCCATCGCAGGTACCTGAACCTTACTTAGCTAGTTGGGCATCATCAAGCCTAAACTGGAGTAATGTGTCTCAGGCAGGCTATATGGCTCTTGAAAAAGTTCACTTGAAAAGGTGGTGCCTGAAGTTCCTACCAGCATCGGTGACTTCAGCCTTTAGCAGAGGAGAAACAGGTCTTTGCCCCATGCCTGCAATCAGGGGCTGTTTGATATTGTTGGCCCTACCGATCTCAATAAACCTAATTTCTTTTAAAAATCCTACTAATCATTTTCTCTCTGCAGGAACGTGGAACGTGAGGACATTACATAGAGATTATTCTCTTGATGTCCTCATGCACGAATTCCAGCGCTATAACCTAGATATTCTAGGTTTGCAAGAGACCAGATGGACAGGTAAAGGTGAGATACTTAAAAATAACTTTAAATTTCTCTTTACAGGGAGGGAGGATGGAAAGCATCACCAAGGCGTGGGTCTGCTGCTCAGCAGACATGCTAGTGATGCTCTTCTAGAATATGAGTGCATTAATGAAAGGTTTCTTACAGCTAAATTTCAGACAAGCATTAAAGACTTGAATGTTATCTGCTGTTATGCCCCCACTGAGGATGCCGATGAGGATGAGAAGGATAGGTTTTATGGACAACTTCAGTATATTTTGAATTCTGTCAAGAAAGTGATATTACCCTTGTTCTTGGTGACTTCAATGCCAAAGTTGGTACTGACTCTGCTCTTTGGGGAGGAGTAATAGGCCCTTTTGGTATTGGTAGCTGCAATGGCAATGGGCAACGTCTCCTACAGGTAAGTAAACTCAATGGTTTCAGAATAACTAACACATATTACAAACACCGCGACATACATAAATACACATGGGTTTCACCTGATGGGCTGCATAGGAATATGATTGATTATATATTAATTAACAGCAAATGGGATAGTTCTGTTAGAAATACCAGGGCATATAGGGGAGCTGAACTTGGATCTGACCATTACCTTGTTAAAAGTGTGTTGCAACTTAAACTTAAAAAGTGTTGTGCTAGGGTTAAAAAATTTACCTTTAATACTGAAGCTCTGAAAGACCCAGTTATAGCTAAAGCTTACCATGATAGGTTACTTAGTCATTATGACAGTCATGGTATGCTTACTACTGAAGTTGAGGAAGAATGGGATCATTTTAAACAGGCTTTTTTTGGACACTAACAGTACTCTTTTAGGAAAAAAGGAGCAGAAAAGGCAGACTTATCTGAGTGATAATGCATTTGAGCTTATTTCAGAAAGAAAGAACTGCAGGAATGTCCATAATCAATACCCTACTAGTCCTAATAGAAAGCATTACAGAGAACTTAATAAACGTTAGTTTAGTCAGTTAGCTGCTGATAAGAATCTTTGGCTTGATGGCTTGGCTGACAAAGCTGAGGAAGCAGTTAGGCAGCACAACAGCAGAGAGCTGTACCAGATAGTTAATGTTTCGTGTGGTAGAAAACAGACAGGCATACAAGGATTGCAGGATAAACAAGGTAAGGTTATAGAAGGTGAGGATTCTGTCATGGCTAGGTGGGCTGAGCATTTCAGTGATGTTCTAAACAATGTGGTTAGTTCTACTCCCATTGTTTGTAATGATGATAGATGCATTGGCAGCTTTAATGTTGGCCCTATAACACAATCTGAAGTTATTTTGGCTATTTCTAAACTTAAACTTCATAAATCACCAGGGGTAGATGAAATTACTACAGAAATGCTCAGAGCTGGGAATGTTTCGGTTACCACTTGGATGACTGAAATTTTGAATAACTTTTATGATAAAAGGCATGGTTCCTAAAGATTTTACCAGAGCTATTATTATCCCTATTTTCAAAAAAGGTGATCGCAGTTCTTGTGATAACTATAGGGGTATCAGCCTACTCTCTGTTCCAGGTAAAGTTCTTTCCATGATTGTGCTTAATAGAATTAAGAATCTGGTTGACAGGCAATTGTGTGATGAGCAATGTTGATTCAGAAGTGGTAGGGGATGTGTGGATCAGATATTTTCACTTAGGCAGATTCTTGAGAAATGTTTAGAGTTTCAGAAACCTTTGGTTGCTAGCTTCGTTGATTTCGAAAAGGCTTTCGACTCTGTTGATCGTCATAATTTGTGGTTGATTGTGAGATCATATGGTATACCAGACAAGTTAGTTAACATAATGAAAGCTCTCTATAATAACACTGAGTCATGTGTGAGTGTTGGTAAGGCTTGTAGCAATTGGTTTAGCATTACTTCTGGTGTTCGACAAGGGTGCATTTTGTCTCCTTTTCTCTTTAGCTTGGTTATTGATTATGTTATGCGAAATTCACTTCAAGAGAAAGATTTTAGCCTTAAATGGACTGGAGATACGAAAATTTCTGATCTAGATTATGCTGATGATTTAGCCCTTTTGGCAAATGATGTTGATGAGATGAACCTTTCATTCGAGCTGTTGATGAGACTGGTAGTAGAGTAGGTTTGGTTATAAACAGAGAGAAAACTAAAGTGATGAAAATTGGTCAGGCAGGTTGTGATTCAGTTAATCTGAATGGTTGCAGTCTTGAGCAGGTGTCACAGTTTAATTATCTTGGGAGCTATGTAACAGATAATGGTGATGTGTGACATGAGATTAACAGACAAATAGGGATTGCTGCCAGGACTTTTAAGAATCTAGGGAGAGTGTGGAGAAATAGGCATATACACCTAAAGACTAAAATTAGACTGTATAATAGTTTGGTTCTTTCTAGGGTTAGTTATGGTAGTGAAACCTGGACACTTTGTAAACAAGATAACAGGAAACTAGATGCTTTTGATTCCAGATGCTTACGCAGTATCTTGGGCATTAGGTGGTTCAACTTTGTAACTAATGATGAGGTTGGGGAAAGGAGTTGGCAATCTCCTTTAAACAGCATATTGTGCAGAGAGAGACTCCGTTGGTTTGGCCATGTTGCCCGTATGAATAATTATAGATTGGCGAATAGGGTTATGAACAGTGTACTTAGAGGCCTCAGAAGGAGGGGGAGACCTAGGATGCGGTGGGCAGACAATGTCAAACAGGACCTTGTTAGAATTGGTGTGCAGTGGCCAGATGCAGCAGATGTAGCTCAGGACAGATATGCTTGGAGAACTAAATTGCACGGTCTGGTTGGACCTCCGTAGCCCTTGGCTGCTTGAGATTGATGATGATGACAACATTCTCTGTGTCAGAATCTTTCATCTGATGTATAGTTTGTTAGTTTCAGTGTTCTGGAGATATAGCGGAACTATAATTTTCAGATTTCCCCTCTTTTAGGGAGGAAGAAGGCATAGGGGGTATTTTTTATAGTCTATAACACTCCCCACATTACAAGCTTTCATTTGGCACATAAATCATTTTCCCCATTGTGTTCAAAAGATATAGTGGAACAACATTTGTCAAATCCACAAACTGATCAACCGCCAAATTTCGAAGCCAAAAGCAATAGGCAGATAGGTAAAAATGATCATAAACGGGACTGGACCAGACAGTGGCATACCCAGAGAGTCAAAATTTTTTAACTTCTTTGAATCTAATATTTAAAGTTTTGGCATGAATGAATACCTCATTTTTGGGGCAGCTTTATAAAACATATGCACTCAAGTCTTAAGAGAAAAGTGGGGGTTTTAACGAAATACCTTCTCCTCTAGAAGTCAATGGATTCAGGTTTATTTTGTATGTTCATATTGCATTACTATGTAAAAATTGAGGCTTTCAGTTGAGTTGTTTTACCTCTAAGTGGCACTTTTTTGCACACAATGGTCTAAATGGCCAGGTCGTAAGAATCCCAAAGGCTCACAGAAGGTTCAGGGAGGGGACCCACTGGAACAGCTGTTCGGAGACAGATGGTAGCCTGCTGTCAAGGACATTCAGTGTGTTCTTTAACTAGCACAGGTTATGGCTCTCCCACACATGGGGCCATGGAGTAACTTCCCATCCAATGGACGATGGCCTTTCCAAGCCCATCAGTGTCTCCTATTATTCTAGTGTCTCCTATATATTCATCGCTGACCCAGCTAAGACTCAAACTTGGGAGCTACAGATTTCAAGCCTGGCACGCTACCGACTGAGCCATCCCTGCCCCAAAATTCAAGCATATATGGTTTGTGTCATTTTTCTGTTTTCAAGAGTGCATAAGGTAAAGAAAGAAAAAAAAAATAAAATAAAATATTTTAAGAATTTGAATACTTTTAAAGTTGTAATAAGTATAAAATTTTTATACATGCAACCATGGTGTACCCAGGGAGTAGGGGGGGGGGGGTCTAGTATTCTTTGAACATTTTCGTTCCTAATTGCTTTAATATTCTAATAATTAAAAAGCATGAAATAGTAGTTAATTATTATTAAAGATTGCCACAAGTCCAGTAGTATCATATTGGTTCACACTGACATTGCAACTACAAAGGTGTGGGTTTGAAATTTAATGACATGAACGTTTGTTCTGTCATAACCTGCAGATAATCTACTAGTTTCTGCATCTTATCATTTTTTGCAAAAAAGATACATAATTTTTTCTCACCTTCCTTCTTTAACAGTGGCATTTAACTTTGTCGTATTGTTATCCATAGTATACTTATTTTTGTAGTCAATCCCATGCAATGCCGGTACTTTTATTTTTTTGTTTTTGTGATTTTGCAGGAAAAGACTGAAGTTAATTTTGGGTACATTAAGGTTCATGGATGTCTAAAACGTGTATTTTCGTTGAAATCTTGATTAAAAAAAAATACGTTTTTTTTTTAATATCATTCCGATGAAAAAGTAAAAAACACCCTTTTTTGAAGCCTATACCACTGAATAGCTTCCTCCTTTTTAAACGCAAATGTAAGGAGGAAGGGGGGGGGGAATCATGAAAGAACAATAAAATTATTCACATGATTCGACTAAAATATTTTTTATCTATTGGTTAATAAAAATATGGTTCCCAACCAGCACCTCGTTAATAAAACATTTTTTAAAGGAGGAGCCAGTTCAACCGCTCCCAGAACAGACTGAATTTATCTCTTGGGGGATAATTGTTCCCAAGCTGAGCACTGCTGCTGTACAACGTGTAGTAAACAATTGATGGCAAAATGTCAGTGACATGGGGAAAAATTAAAGCTATTGCTATCATCAAAAACTAATCATTAATTTGCCTTTAGTATCGATTAACGAGGATTTCTATTTTAATATTGAACGTAGCAATACTGCTATAAAAAGCAAGCAAATTTCCTGGTTTGTTGAACAGATAACAGACTTACCCACATGTCCAACAACACTTCATAGGGCGTTCATCCCATGTCATTTGTCGTACACGATTGAGCACGCTAGTGACCAGAATCATTAATTAGTTCCTAGGTTACAGTTTCGACGCCCTGGCCTGCCGTAGCACACATAGCTGCTAACAAGTGGATGGATGCAGTCAGCAGCGCCGAAGCCGTTGGGTAAATAATCAAGTATCACCATGGCAGCGTACAGCAACAAAGCATTTCCTCACGACGCTAACAAAACATATCTACGATGTGTGGCACTAGGCTGTCAACATTAAATCATTGCCATCATATTTAAATCATCCATTACGATCACGTTTTTTTAAAGTAATACTGATGCTATATGTGCAAAGGGGAAAAAAATAATTACTATTTCTTACTTATTCATAAAAAGACCTTAATTTCATAAAAATAAATCTTAATTTATTTGCAATACTCCTTACACAGAGCATTGTCAGGGGAGGTTATAAGACGAAGCCTTCACAAACGAAAATAAAAAATACCCCTTCAAGCAACTGCTTGTCACAGAGGTGTGACAGGAGCCTGTCAGTTTATATGCCATAGTAGAAGGTCTGCGAGGATGGCAGGGCCTCAGCAGGAAAACAACACAACATTCATGTCTTACCTGGGGCTAGAACCCAGATCCCTTAGATCAGTAGCTAAACGCGCTAACCACTCAGATAGAGGATGGCGCACAAACGAAAATGGACTACACGAATTCGGTTAATATTAATTTTTAAGAATAATAGTAAATCCCAATATTAAGAACGTTCTTCAACTATAGTAAATTATATTTGCATTCTTTCGCTAAAATTGTACTGACCACTCTTAATGTTTTCAACCTTTTTACTACAGTTGTAGCACTTTTAATAAAACAACTGCTATGAATCTGGAGCCGTTCTGTGGTTAGCACGCTTCACTACTGATCAACATGGCTACTGTTCAAAAGGACATGGATTCGAGGGTCGAGCCCCGGATAAGGCATGGATGTTTGCGCTGTCTTTCTCCTGTGGTCCCGCCATCTTCACAAACCTTCTACTATGGTGTATTAAACTGACGAGCTTCTGTCATACATCTGTGGCAAGAGCTGTTTGAGGAGGTATTTTTTTTATGCATCTGAAAGTGGAGACAAGAATTCTAGGTTTTTAAAAAACTGTGCGAAGCTCGACTACGCAATTTTACGCAAATGGCCTCTTCCACTGTTATAGATGCGTTAGAACCTTCAGTTCTTTCACTGCTACAGATGCAATAGAGAGATTCAATATACTTTCAACCACCCGAAAAGATTCAAATTCGAAGTTTGAGCATTTGAAATCCTTTTGCATATTTACAGAAACATCTTTCACCTAAAATTTTTAGCATTTAATAAAATGGTGTTGCTTAAAAAATTAGTAATCACAATTACAGTGGCGAAACTAGATTGTCAAGATGCGAGTGCTAAAAAGGGGAGTGGGCCTAGGTTTACCACACATCCTCCAAAAGGAGGCTATGTCCTTTTTTTTATCTCGTGTCTCGGAATTTTGAAAAAACACGAAAATATCCTCCTTTTTCTATAATTTGGGTTGTTTTACCTCTGAGCGGCACTTTTTTGCACACCATGGGCTAAATGGCCAGGGCACATGAACCCCGAAGGCTCAGAGAAGATTGGGGGAGGGGACTCACTGGAACAGCTGTTGGGAGACAGATGGTAGCCTCCCGTCAAGGCCATCCAGCGTATTCTTTAACGTGCACAGGGTATGGCTCTCCCGCACACGGGGCCACGGCTTACGTCCCATCCGACGGACGGCGGCCTTTCCAAGCCCATCGTTGTCCCCTACTGACCGTGGGCAGGGCGGGGAATTTTGCGGAGATAAATCTCAACGCTGACCCAGCTGGGACTCGAATCTGGGAACTACAGATTACGAGCCTGGCGAGCTACCGACTGAGCCACCCCCGCCCCTCCTTTTTCTATAAACCCATAACATGTTTTAAACTAAAATTAAAGCACTACTTTTTTTTTTTACTTTCCTTTTTTTAAATTTCTTGGACCCATGTCTGTAATGTAATTTATTGTTGACCATGAAATAATTTACTGCAAACCAGTGGTAAAAGTAGGCCGGTACGCCGTACCGGCAAGACATTTTTCAGTAGTGGCTCCGTTAATGATTTCCTTTTCAGCTTAATGCTTTTTAAACCGAACCATTCCTTTAAAGAAAAACTCTTTGGTTTTTAATTATATTACTACAGTTTAACCATTTAGATACCAAGCTATTTAGAAACCGGATACTTGAGATTCCATTTCTGCCGACAGGAAGTGCCAAGAGGAGTGTTAGAAATTGGAAGTAGTGCTTTCTCTCTTTGAATGATTAGCAAGACAGAACTAGCCAGACAAAGGCGACTCCAACCAAAGCCGTCTTTCGGGGAGTCGTATAAGAGTTCACGGACAATGCACATTCCCATCCTCGGTAGCTGTCTGGGTTCGGTCTTAATCACTACCGGAGGCAGAACTGGGAAAACGCAGTGGTAAATTAAAGAAAAGATATGTTACTCAGTTAGACGTTGAAATACATTGCAAAGCAGTGTGTATTTGTGGTTATAAAATTTTCGTTTCCAAAATAATATACATATTTTTTTATATTCTGCTGAATTGAAAATTCTAAACATTTCTGGGAATAACGGAAGGTAGTGTAATGGGGGCGATGGGGAACACGCTTGCACAAATTTAAGTAATGAGTTTGAAGGGAGGGAGAATTTTTAATATAAAATCATGGAAAAACAGATTTTTAAAATTTAGTTTTATCAATTAATCACGTTACTGGATCAATCATTACACTACTGGAGTAACCATAATAGAAAAACGAATACACGTTCTTTTAATTTTATTGTCCACAAAAGTTGGAACATCATTTTTTTTAAACATAATTTTCGTTTAGCATGCCTCCCTTAATTTTAAAGCAGGAAATATTTGCTATAAATTTTAAATATTAAGTTGTCCTTCCTAGCCATTTCCAAAATTGGTGGTCTGTTTCGTCCTCTCCTAAACAGACATGTATTCAGAGTATATATACACACACAATATGAGTATATGCACACTCCTAAACGCTACGACTGAAATTTTGGAAGATTTAAAAAAAAGAATTTTGGCGTATATTAATTTAAAATTTTTTATTTATATCTAATTATTAACTTTAACAAAAGAAAGTAAATATATTTATTTACTCTAGATCAGTTTATTTGAATATTAAATAAAAGATATTATCTCTATAGAATTTTTACTTTCTCCCTCGTCGCTCCTCATAAGGTTAGCTTTAGGCCCTTCAAAAAATATTTTCCACTTGAAGCTTGTCGCCAATATACAACTGCGGAAAACGATTTTTATTTCAGTGCAGTTAATTTGTTTATAGAGTTTGAAGGTACCTGGGTTCGAGCCCCGGGTAAGGCATGGATGTGTGTGTCATTTTTCTGCTGAGGTCCAGCCATCCTTATAGACCTTCTACCGTGGTATATAAACTGACAGGGTCCTGTCAGACATCTGTGGCAAGCAGCTGCTTGAGGGGGTATTTATTATTTACTTATTTTGAGTTGTTGGGTTGTTTTACCTCTTAGCGGCACATTTTTGCACACCATGGGCTAAATGGCCAGGTCACATGGACCCCGCAGGCTCAGAGAAGGTTGGGGGAGGGGACCCACTGGAACAGCTGTTGGAAGACGGATGGTAGCCTCCCGTCAAGGCCATCCAGCGTGTTCTTTAACGTGCACAGGGTATGGCTCTCCCGCACACGGGGCCACGGCTTAACGTACCATCCGACGGACGGCGGCCTTTCTAAGCCCATCGGTGTCCCCTACTGACCGTGGGCAGGGCGGGGGGAAATTTGCGGAGATAAATCTCAACGCTGACCCAGCTGGGACTCGAACCTGGGAACTACAGATTACGAGCCTGGCGCGCTACCGACTGAGCCACCCCCGCCCCTTATTTATTTTGATGTTAAATATTAATCATGAATGCTTTTGAAAAATATCTTGACTCTTAATACGTATCTGTAATCTGAGATTTTCGACATCCAAAAAAGACACATACTCAAGGCAATTAAATGATGAATCCTCCTCATATTTCATCAGTAGTTTACATTGAACTACCAGTTTCGGCTTCCAAATATCATTTTCACTGAATTCAGCTTTTTTTATTTTTTTTTTATTGACCCGCAGCATGTCAACATTGTGGTCTGTGAAAAAGAAGTTTAAAATAATGGATAGCTAATGATAAAGAAAGTAATTCAATAATAAGGCCCACAGAAGATTCAAAATGATTAACAAAAACTGCGTCGTTGATAACTGGTATTTGTCAAATTTATTGAGCTTAACATCGTCCTTGGGATCAAATGGTTTACACGCTTCGCTTCAAGTTTATGGGACCTGGATTTGAAACTATAGATATGGCTATTTTCTTTCTGCTGAGATCTCGCCTTCATAATTGGTCATCTGACATCTTAAAGTTATCGGCCGCAGATCAAGATCTTCTCTAACTGATGTTACGAACATTCTCAACCTACTTTCCTAATATGTAGGGAGTGTTCAGGCAATCCCGCCTCAAGCGGCTTTTTAATACCTTTTCTTAGATGGAATGCATGTCTACTCGTAAGACATGCATTCCATCTAATGGGTTCGTATCCCACCCGGCTGAAGACAATTTTTCCTCTAAATATTTGAATCAATTTACAGAGTGGAAATTATTAGTGGATACTTATTGAGCTGAGTTTAATAATAATTACTTGTAAGACATGCATTCCATCTAAGAAAAGGCATTAAAAAGCCGCTTGAGGCAGGATTGCCTGAACACTCGCCTACATATTAGGAAAGTAGGTTGAGAATGTTCGTAACATCAGTTAGAGGAGATCTTGATCGGCGGCCGGTAGCTCAGTGGTCCAGAGCATCTGACATGTTATCACCCGGCTCAATTGAATCAATTTACAGAGTGGAAATTATTAGTAAAAGCATTCACTCACGGTCAACCTAATAGCTGCCATTTTTACTCTGTGGTATTAGCGTCGCTGAATCGCTAAACATTTCTCATTAAGGTGAAGACAAGGTCTATATTGAGGTCAGATCATATGTAAAGTTAAGCAGTTAGCCAACAAATACGTATATCACGTGTAAAAGTGAAATGATTAATTTTTCTACTGCAGGTATGGCCAACCTATAGTACCCGTGACTAGATGGTTTTGCTTGGCACACAAGAACGCTCAACAAAATCATCTCGCAATTTTTTTTTGTCACTCTTTTCCTACCTCATTTTGGATGCGGAAACTTCAATTTCTAATAATTATTGATACTTGATAGCATAGTCCATATGTTGAAGTGCTTAAAAACATTTAATAGTGTCATAGAAAATTAAATTGCTTTAATTATAATTTCGCATCTATTATCGGGAATAAGTCAGACTTATTCCCGACAATAGATGAAAATGAAAGTAAATGAAAATGAAAGATGAATGAAA
The DNA here is from genome assembly GCA_038380435.1 of Ryuthela nishihirai. Classification (NCBI taxonomy): domain Eukaryota; kingdom Metazoa; phylum Arthropoda; class Arachnida; order Araneae; family Heptathelidae; genus Ryuthela; species Ryuthela nishihirai. The sequence continues at coordinate 42,082,894 of JAWZYU010000001.1, read as the reverse complement.
ATGAGTAATTCCAAATCTCCGATAAATGTTATTAAAAAAAAATGCTATATTTGACTTCTGAGTTTAAAATATGTAAGTTGAGTATTCAAAATTACAATACGAGTGAAACGTTAATTTCCCTTTCTAAAAAAATTTCTTTACTAAAATTATTTTAAAAACATCTAAATCATATTATTATTTTTCAATAAGACTGAAATCCAAGAATACAAGGGAATCAGCAAGTATTTAAAAATATTAATATTTATTTCACATTAAAAATCCCTAAACCATTCACTATTTGCGGAAAACACATGGAAAATGAGTAAATCTAAGAGCACTGTACTTTCATCGCTGTACACTTCAATTTATTAACCCCTGTGAGACGACTTCAGTGGAGTGAGCACCCGTGTGTGATTTTCCACACATAGCTATGCTTTGAAGCGTACCGGTAAGAAATAAAATCTACTTTCACCACTGCTGTAAACGCATATGTTGTAAAAGATACTATTTTCTATAATCTCAATATTAGAAATTTACATACACGCCAGAATGAAATATAGTACGCGATTTAGGACACTGCATAAAACTTTGCTTCCGCCCACGGATAGATGGCGCTATGGAAGTTAATAGCAATTTGTGTTTTGATTTGCAACGTAAAGGACATCGAAGGAACTACTCCGCATGGCCCCTACACGATGTTTTCCTGCATCACCTCCGTCTCCCACATGTTAACCTACCTAAACACCTTTTCCCTCCCCTCCACCCTGCTTTCTTATCCGATTCTCTCAATTTTTATGGAAACATCCTCCCTCACACCTTCCCCCTAATTTTCAAAATTCTACCCCCCTTTTTTAAAGGAGAGACAGGACTTTTAGAGAAGAAAAAAAAATTATTTTCCTGCCCCCCCCTCAAGGGAAAGGGAGTCACCCCCCTAGTCCCCTGTTACCTTCACCCCCTACCTCCAGACACCCCCCCCCCAGTTTTCCCCCAAAAGGGGGGAGGAGCGGGTGGTTTCTTTTTCTTCACTTTCTCTTTGCCCATACCTGCCACACTTTTAGCCCCTTACACTCTGCCTCCCCTCAGGACAGCAAGGATGCTCCATCACTTTTTCAATTTTTCTCACCCCAGGCACTGTTAGACTCTTCATACAATTCATCTCATGCCCTTTCGCAAAATGAAGGATCGCTTGCGTTGCTATTGCGCGAGCCCCTACCTTCCTTTTCCATTTCAGTCCCCACCTCTTCAATATGCGTTTAAACCAGATGATAGGGGGTCCATTCGTCCCCCTTACAAAGGGATCCAGTATTAGGAAGACGAAAGATGTATGAAGGAACTACTTCTAGTTTATACGTGTTTTATCACAGGGGCATAGCGATGGAATATGGTTTGGGGGGAGAAGTACGAAAATTTTCCCACTTGGAAATCAAATTTTACCAACTGAGAAAATAAGTACTTTACACAAATTTAATTATGTCTTCTTCAGTAACGTACCCGGAAAAATCGCTCGTGGAGGGGGGGTTTGGAAGATGCCATTAACACAAGACACATTTGAAATAGGGTGGCCACTTTTCAGTTGTGGTAGCTCTATTCCGTATATCTGAAGTTAAACATTTAACGTTACACAGGAAAAAGATCATCCTGCAATCAGACAGCGAGAACTATAAAAAAAAAAGTTAAATACTAACTTTTCCAATTTTTTTCAGAGCTCTTTTGTCTTTGCGAAAACATGGTGAATATTTTCCCCAAAACTTTTATCGCAATTTATGCCATCATTACGGTGATATTAAAAAGAACAATCCTATACTTTAGGGCAATGTCCTATATAATTATGAAAAAATCAGAAAGAGGTTTTTGTGCTTTTTCTGCTCTGTCTTTTAAAGGTCCTATATTTCTGATACGAAATAAAAATCACTATCTTCCCATTAATTTTGATAAATTTAACTTATTTCAGCTGCACGAATCTATAATATTGATAATTAGGAATTTAATTCTACTAAATTATTAAAGGGTCTGTAAATGGTAGGCATAAACTGGAAGGAGAGTTGTGTACCAATCCCCAGTGATGATGCACAGAACCGGCCAGGTCTAACACCTAATGTCCGACCCCGCCTTCTCATGATGCAGGTGGGGCGGGGGTGGCTCAGTCGGTAGCGCGCCAGGCTCGTAATCTATAGTTCCCAGGTTCGAGTCCCAGCTGGGTCAGCGTTGAGATTTATCTCCGCAAAATTCCCCGCCCTGCCCACGGTCATTAGGGGACACCGATGGGCTTAGAAAGGCCGCCGTCCGTCGGATGGGACGTTAAGCCGTGGCCCCGTGTGCGGGAGAGCCATAACATGTGACGTTAAAGAACACGCTGGATGGCCTTGACGGGAGGCTACCATCTGTCTCCCAACAGCTGTTCCAGTGGGTCCCCTCACCCAACCTTCTCTGAGCCTTCGGGGTCCATGTGACCTGACCATTTAGCCGATGGTGAGCAAAAAAGTGCCGCTCAGAAGTAAAACCCAACCCATGATGCAGGCCGTTAGTTCCTTTCAAAAGCGATATTTTCTTTTGGAAGGGAACGGAAGAAGAGGGCTGCCAGTTCAGTATTGGCTACTGACCTGGTCATTTACGCCACTTTTTTTTTTCAACCCTGCTGAGGAGTGGTCAACTTTAAAGGGTCCTGGTGCTGACTATTTATACCTACTAGACTGGACTTGCTGCACTGGTGGGTCTCTGTTGAGGGAGAATCTGCTGCTGCTTTCTGTTTGCTTTCTGGGTTGCCAGCCCTAAGTGAACAGAGGCTTTGGGTTGGGTTGCTTTACCTCTGAGCGGCACTTTTTTGCACACCATGGGCTAAATGGCCAGGTCACATGGACCCCGAAGGCTCAGAGAAGGTTGGGGGAGGGGACCCACTGGAATAGCTGTTGGGAGACAGATGGTAGCCTCCCGTCAAGGCCATCCAGCGTGTTTTTTAACGTGCACAGGGTATGGCTCTCCCGCACACGGGGCCACGGATAAACGTCCCATCCGACGTACGACGGCCTTTCCAAGCCCATCGGTGTTCCCTACTGACCGTGGGCAGGGTGGGGAATTTTACGGAGATAAATCTCAACGCTGACCCAGCTGGGACTCGAACCTGGGAGTGAACAGAGGCATGAGATACCTTATATCAGCTGGTGAATAATCCTAATCAGAGGCCATCGCAGGTACCTGAACCTCACTTAGCTAGTTCGGCATCGTCAAGCCTAAACTGGAGTAATATGTCTCAGGCAGGCCATATGGCTCTTGAAAAAGTCCACTTGAAAAGGTGGTGCCTTAAGTTCCTACCAGCATCGGTGACTTCAGCCTTTAAAGGAAGAGCAACAGGTCTTTGCCCCATGCCTGCGATCAGGGGGCTGTTTGATATTGTTGGCCCTACCTATCTCAATAAACCTAGTTTCTTTAAAAATCCTACTAATCATTTTCTCTCTGCAGGAACGTGGAACGTGAGGACATTACATCATTCTCATGATGTTCTCACGAAGGAATTCCAGCAATATAACCTAGATATTCTAGGTTTGCAAGAGACCAGATGGACAGCTAATAATAAGATACTTAAAAATAACTTTAAATTTCTCTTTTCAGGGAGGGAGGATGGAGAGCATCACTAAGGCGTGGGTCTCCTTCTCAGCAAACATGCTAGTGATGCTCTTCTAGGATATGAGTGCATTAATGAAAGGTTTCTTATAGAAAAATTTCAGACAAGCATTAAAGACTTGAATGTTATCTACTGTTAAGCCCCTACTGAGGATGCTGATGAGGATGAGAAGGATAGGTTTCACGGACAATTACAGGATATTTTGAATTCTGTCAAGAAAGGAGATCTTACCCTTGTTTTAGGTGACTTCAATGCCAAAGTTGGTACTGACTCTGACCTTTGGGGAGGAATAATAGACCCTTTTGGTATTGGTAGCTGCAATGGCAATGGGCAACGTCTCCTACAGGTAAGTAAACTAAATGGTTTCAGAATAACTAATACTTATTACAAACACCGCGACATAAATAAGTACACATGGGTTTCACCTGATGGGCTGCATAAGAATATGATTCATTATATATTAATTAACAGCAAATGGATTAGTTCTGTTAGGAATACCAGGTCATATAGGGGAGCTGAAATTGGATCTGGCCATTAACTTGTTAAAAGTGTCTTGCAACTTATACTTAAAAAGTGTTGTGCTGGTTTAAAAAATTTACTTTTAATACTGAAGCTCTGAAAGACCCACTTATAGCGAAAGCTTCCATGATAGGTTGCTTAGTCATTATGACAGTCATGGTATGCTTACTACTGAAGTTGAGGGGGAAAAAAATACCTCCTCAAGCAGCTGCTTGCCACAGAGGTCTAACAGGAGCCTGTCAGTTTATATGTCATAGTAGAAGGTCTGAGAGGATGGCAGGACCTCAGCAGAGAAATGACACAAACAGCCATGCCTTTCCCGGGGCTCGAACCCAGGTCCCTTAGATCAGTAGCCAAGTGCGCTAACCACTCGGCCATGGGACGGCTGAAATTGAGGAAGAATGGGATCATTTTAAACAGGCTTTTTTTGGACACTAACAGTATTCTTTTAGGAAAAAAGGAGCAGAAGAGACAGAATTATCTGAGTGATAAGGCACTTGAGCTTATTTCGGAAAGAAAGAACTGCAGGAATGTCCTTAATCAATACCCTACTAGTCCTAATAGAAAGCATTACAGAAAACTTAATAAACGTGTAAAGGATCAGTTAGCTGCTGATAAGAATCTTTGGCTTGAGGGCTTGGCTGACAATGCCGAGGAAGCAGCTAGGCAGCACAATAGCAGAGAGCTGTACCAGATAGTTAATGTTTTATGTGGTAGAAAACGGACAGGCATACAGGGATTGAAGGATAAACAAGTTAAGGTTATAGAAAATTCTGTCATGGCTAGGTGGGCTGAGCATTTCGGTGATATTTTAAACAATGTGGTTAGTTCTACTCCGTTTGTTTGTAATGATCATAGATGCATTACTGGCTTTAATGTTGGCCTTATAACACAATCTGAAGTTATTTTGGCCATTTCTAAACTTACACTTCATAAATCCCCAGGGGTAGATGAAATTACTAAGGAAATGCTTAGAGCTGGGAATGTTTCAGTTACCACTTGGATGACTGAAATTTTGAATATCGTTTATGATAAAAGGCATGGTTCCTAAGGATTTTACAAGAGCTATTATTATCCCTATTTTCAAAAAAGGTGATTGCAGTTCTTGTGATAACTATAGGGGTATGAGCCTACTCTCTGTTCCAGGTAAAGTTCTTTGCATAATTGTGCTTAATAGAATTAAGAATCTGGTTGACAATCAATTGCGTGATGAGCAATGTGCATTCAGAAGTGGTAGGGGATGTGTGGATCAGATATTTTCACTTAGGCAGATTCTTGAGAAATGTTTAGAGTTTCAGAAACCATTGGTTGATAGCTTTGTTGAGTTCAAAAAGGCTTTCGACTCTGTTGATTATCATAATTTGTGGTTGATTGTGAGATCATATGGTATACCAGACAAGTTAGTTAACATAATGAAAGCTCTCTATAATAACACTGAGTCATGTGTGAGAGTTGGTAAGTCTTGTAGCAATTGGTTTAGCATTATGTCTGGTGTTCGACAAGGGTGCATCTTGTCTCCTTTTCTCTTTAGTTTGGTTGTTGATTTTGTTATGCGAAATTCACTTCAAGGGAAAGATTTTGGCCTTAATTGGGCTGGAGATACGAAAATTTCTGATTTGGATTATGCTGATGATTTAGCCCTTTTGGCAAATGATGTTGATGAGATGAACTCTTTCATTCGAGCTGTTGATGAGACTGGTAGTAGAGTAGGTTTGGTTATAAACAGAGAGAAAACTAAAGTGATGAAAATTGGTCAGGCAGGTTGTGATTCAGTTAATCTGAATGGTTGCAGTCTTGAGCAGGTGTCACAGTTTAATTACCTTGGGAGCTATGTAACTGATACTGGTGATGTGCGGCATGAAATTAACAGACGAATAGGTATTGCTGCTGGGACTTTTAAGAATCTATGGTGGGTGTGGAGAAATAGGCATATACACCTAAAGACTAAAATTAGACTGTATAATAGTTTGGTTCTTTCTAGGGTTAGTTATGGTAGTGAAACTTGGATGCTGTGTAAACAAGATAACAAAAAACTAGATGCTTTTGATTCTAGATGCTTATGCAGTATCTTGGGTATTAGGTGGTTTACCTTTGTAACTAATGACGAGGTTAGGCAAAGGAGTCTGCAACCTCCTTTAAGCAGCATATTGTGCAGAGAGAGATTCCGCTGGTTTGGCCATGTTGCCTGTATGAATAATTAGAGATTGGCGAATAGGGTTGTGAACAGTGTGCCTAAAGGCCTCAGAAAGAGGGGGAGACCTAGGATGCAGTGGGCAGACAATGTCAAACAAGACCTTTTTAAATTTGGTGTGCAGTGGCCGGATGCAGCACACGACAGATATGCTTGGAGAATTAAACTGCATGGTCTGGTTGGACCTCCGTAGCCAATGGCTGCTTGAGGATGATGAAAACTATTAACTCTTCAAATAATGTGAACCTTTTGGTCTGTAAATGATAGCTAGGCATAAGCTGAAAGGAGAGTCATGTACCAATCCCCAATGATGATGCACAGAACTGGCCAGGTAGCACCTAATGTCCGACCCCACCTTCTCGTGGTGCATGTGGTTAGTCCCTTTCAAAAGAGGTATTCTCTTTTGGAAGGGAACGGAAGAGGAGGGCTGCCAGTTCAATGTAGCCTACTGAGTGGTCAACTTCACAGAGTTTTGGTGTTGACCATTTATACCCACTAGCATGGCCCCACAAGGTGGGAGCTGATAGGGCTCTAGCATAGGGGCCCAGCTTGACGATTGGCCATTTAAGTGAGAGGAACAGAAGACAAAAAGCGACTTTATAAAATATTGACTGCTGTTTTGTCCATCCAACTAAAATTAATTATTTTATTAGGCATATTACATTGTCCTCTCATCATGCTGACCTTCTCGTGGTGTAGATGGTTGGTATCTTTCAAAAGAGATATTCTCTTTTGGAAGGGAATGGAAGAGGATGGCTGACAGTTCAATGTAGCCTACTGAGTGGTCAACTTCACAGAGTTCTGGTGTTGACCATTTATACCCACTAGCATGGCCCCCACAAGGGGGCCCCGGCATGACAGTCAGCCATTTAAGTGAGAGGAACAGAAGACAAAAAGCTACTTTATAAAATATTCACTGTTGTTTTGTCCATCCAACTAAAATTAATTATTTTATTAGGCACATTACATTGTCCTCTCATCATGCCGACTTTTTTTGTTTCGTCTTCGTGATTTATCGCCATTCATACTCTTATTTATGTCGATGGACAATAATGTGCCTGTTTTGATACATTTAAAAAGAAAAAAAAATCGCTTTTTGATTAAAACACAAATTTGCAAACACAATTAAAAATGCGACACGCGACAGAAAGCAATTACCAGGCGGGCGGTGTCTTTGAACTTTGTTGGTACAGGTGGACAAGGCAAAATGAACTCTCTACACTGGGCACACAATTTATTTAGACTGTGATCTATGAGTGCATTAATGAAAGGTTTCTTAGAGCAAAATTTCAGACAAGCATTAAAGACTTGAATGTTATCTGCTGTTATGCCCCCACTGAGGATGCTGATGAGGATGAGAAGGATAGGTTTTACGGACAACTTCAGGATATTTTGAATTCTGTCAAGAAAGGAGATATTACCCTTGCTCTAGATGACTTCAATGCCAAAGTTGGTACTGACTCTGATCTTTGGGGAGGGGTGATAGGTTCTTTTGGTATTGGTAGCTGCAATGGCAATGGGCAACGTCTCCTACAGGTAAGTAAACTCAATGGTTTCAGAATAACTAACACATATTACAAACACCGCGACATACATAAATACATATGGGTTTCACCTGATGGGCTGCATAGGAATATGATTGATTATATATTAATTAACAGCAAATGGGCTAGTTCTGTTAGAAATACCAGGGCATATAGGGGAGCTGAAATTGGATCTGACCATTACCTTGTTAAAAGTGTCTTGCAACTTAAACTTAAAAAGTGTTGTGCTAGGGTTAAAAAATTTACCTTTAATACTGAAGCTGTGAAAGACCCAGTTATAGCTAAAGCTTACCATGATAGGTTACTTAGTCATTATGACAGTCATGGTTTGCTTAATACTGAAGTTGAGGAAGAATGGGGCCATTTTAAACAGGCTTTTTTGGACACTAACAGTACTCTTTTAGGAAAAAAGGAGCAGAAGAGGCAGAATTATCTGAGTGATAAGGCACTTGAGTTTATTTCGGAAAGAAAGAACTGCAGGAATGTCCTTAATCAATACCCTACTAGTACTAATAGAAAGCATTACAGAGAACTTAATAAACGTGTAAAAGATCAGTTAGTTGCTGATAAGAATCTTTGGCTTGATGGTTTGGCTGACAAAGCCGAGGAAGCAGTTAGGCAGCACAACAGCAGAGAGCTGTACCAGATAGTTAATGTTTTATGTGGTAGAAAACGGACAGGCATACAGGGATTGAAGGATAAACAAGGTAAGGTTATAGAAGGTGAGGATTCTGTCACGGTTAGGTGGGCTGAGCATTTCAGTGATGTTCTAAACAATGTGGTTAGTTCTACTCCCATTGTTTGTAATGATGATAGATGCATTGGCAGCTTTAATGTTGGCCCTATAACACAATCTGAAGTTAGTTTGGCTATCTCTAAACTTAAACTTCATAAATCCCCAGGGGTAGATGAAATTACTACAGAAATGCTCAGAGCTGGGAATGTTTTGGTTACCACTTGGATGACTGAAATTTTGAATAACTTTTATGATAAAAGGCATGGTTTCTAAGGATTTTACCAGAGATATTATTATCCCTATTTTCAAAAAAGGTGATCGCAGTTCTTGTGATAACTATAGGGGTATCAGCCTACTCTCTGTTCCAGGTAAAGTGCTTTCCATGATTGTGCTTAATAGAATTAAGAATCTGGTTGACAGGCAATTGTGTGATGAGCAATGTGGATTCAGAAGTGGTAAGGGATGTGTAGATCAGATATTTTCACTTAGGCAGATTCTTGAGAAATGTTTAGAGTTTCAGAAACCTTTGGTTGCTAGCTTTGTTGATTTCAAAAAGGCTTTCGACTCTGTTGATCGTCATAATTTGTGGTTGATTGTGAGATCATATGGTATACCAGACAAGTTAGTTAACATAATGAAAGCTCTCTATAATAACACTGAGTCATGTGTGAGAGTTGGTAAGTCTTGTAGCAATTGGTTTAGCATTACGTCTCGTGTTCGACAAGGGTGAATTTTGTCTCCTTTTCTCTTTAGTTTGGTTGTTGATTATGTTATGTGAAATTCACTTCGAGGGAAAGATTTTGGCCTTAAATGGGCTGGAGATACGAAAATTTCTGATTTAGATTATGCTGATGATTTAGCCATTTTGGCAAATGATGTTGATGAGATGAACTCTTTCATTCGAGCTGTTGATGAGACTGGTAGTAGAGTAGGTTTGGTTATTAACAGAGAGAAAACTAAAGTGATAAAAATTGGTCAGGCAGGTTGTGATTCAGTTAATCTGAATGGTTGCAGTCTTGAGCAGGTGTCACAGTTTAATTACCTTGGGAGCTATGTAACTGATACTGGTGATGTGCGGCATGAGATTAACAGACGAATAGGTATTGCTGCCGGGACTTTTAAGAATCTATGGAGATTGTGGAGAAATAGGCGTATACACCTAAAGACTAAAATTAGACTGTATAATAGTTTGGTTCATTCTAGGGTTAGTTATGGTAGTGAAACTTGGACGCTGTGTAAACATGATAACAGGAAACTAGATGCTTTTGATTCTAGATGCTTACGCAGTATCTTTTGCATTAGGTGGTTTAACTTTGTAACTAATGATGAGGTTAGGCAAAGGAGTCTGCAACCTCCTTTAAGCAGCATATTGTGCAGAGAGAGACTCTGCTGGTTTGGCCATGTTGCCCGTATGGATAATTATAGATTGGCGAATAGGGTTATGAACAGTGTGCCTAGAGGCCTCAGAAGGAGGGGGAGACCTAGGATGCGGTGGACAGACAATGTCAAACAGGACCTTGTTAGAATTGGTGTGCAGTGGCCGGATGCAGCAGATGTAGCTCAAGACAGATATGCTTGGAGAATTAAACTGCGTGGTCTGGTTGGACCTCCGTAGCCCATGGCTGCTTAATGATGATGATGATGATGATGATGATGATGATGATGATGATCTGTGACACAGGTGTCGTGCAGCTTCTTTTGAAAATGCATTTCATTGCCATGCTCGAATATATGGGTTGGGTTGTTTTACCTCTAAGCAGCACTTTTATGCACACCATAGGTTAAATGGCCAAGTCACATGGACCCCAAAGGCTCAGAGAAGGTTGTGGGAGGGGACCCACTGGAACAGCTGTTGGGAGACAGATGGAAAGCATCTTCAAGGTGTAGGTTTGCTTCTTAGCAGACACAATACATGAAAGATTTCTTAGAGCAAAATTTAAAACAAAAAGACTTGAATGTCATCCGTTGTTATGACCCACAGAGGATTCTGATGAGAACGAGACTAACTGTAATCTTTGGGCCGGAGTTTGGCATTGGTTGTTCCAATGACAATGGGGAAAGTCTCCTACAGGTAAATAAATTTAATGGTTTATGAATAACTAACACATACAAGAAACACAGGGTCACTCATTTGCAAGCAGTCGTTGTGATCGGACATTCCTCGCAGAGCTCTTACCAGCAGGGTGTGTCCGCTGCCCTCCAGTGATCGCAACAAGCGTTGGTTGACCTTCTGGGCTGTCATCGGACTAATAAGTGCCATAAACCTTATTGTTCCTACGTGTCCTCTCCCCGTTGCAGCAGTCCGTTGTGTTTTACACAGTGCCTTGTGTAGAGTGAGCCGGCTAAAATCAATTAAGCACCAAAACTTTAAGGTCCAAGTTGTGCATCTCCCAATAGTGGCTCCTGCCATTGAACTTGTGAGCCAAAACTCTCTACACAATGAATTCAATGTGTTACAGCTGTGGAGAAACAATTGCTTCTAATGCCGACCATATCCTGTGCAGTGTATGCAAAGAGAAACTGCATTTTGGGTGCTCTGGCACAACGGAGAGAAACTACAAAAAGATGGACTCAAGAGAAGAAATAAACGTGGCTCTGTACCGACTCTATAAAGAATAACGCACATGTATCACCCTCACCGACATCGAATAACAACAGTGACTACAGCCAAGAGACATCCTTGGGTCATCGTTCCTCTAAGACACTTGGGTATGGGTTGTTTTACCTCTGAGTGGCACTTTTTTGCACACAATGGGTTAAATGGCCAGGTCACATGGACCCTGAAGGCTCAGAGAAGGTTGGGGGAGGAGACCCATTGGAACAGCTGTTGGGAGACAGATGGTAGCCTCTCATCAAGGCTATCCAGCGTTTTCTTTAAAGTGCACAGGGTATGGTTCTCCCGCACACGGGACCATGACTTAATGTCCCATCCGTCGAATGGCAGCCTTTCCAAGCCAATCGGTGATCCCTACTGACCGTGGACAGGGCGGGGAATTTTGCGGACTAAGACACTTGGAGAAGGCTGTAACTCTAATAGTATACGAACCCCGGTCTTCAGCGCAACAAGAACTAGAAACTTTCAAACGTTACTAAATGAAATAACGCACTTAAGAAACGATATCAAAGACTTGATGCATTCAGTAGAATTTTTTTCATCTCAATATGATACACTATTGAATAAATTTCATGACTATGAAGTGATGCAACTAGACACTATGAGTAAACTAGCTACCATTGAAAATACATGTGCAGATCTCACTCAAGAGAATACGGCTCTAAAGTTGCAAATTAATGATCTTAAACAATATGGCAGAAACGGAAATATCGAGATATATGGCAGAAACGGAAATATCGAGATATATGGCATTCCAATGGACGACCACGATGAGAAAGAAAATCTAAATCAGATAATGATCAATGTTGCAAAAGCGCTGGATATAAATAATTTTAACATTGATCAACTTGAAGCCTTACATAGACTGCCAACAAGGAACAAAACACCTGCAATTATTGCCCAATTTAAATCTGGAAACGAATGTGAACAATGGATGTCAAAAAAGAAAACGAAAATCTTTGCCAGTAACGTTATTGATAATGCTAAAAAAAAGCGCCAGTGTATCTAAATGAAAATTTAACTCCAATAAACATGGAACTTTTCTAAAAAGCAAGGTGACTGACCAAATCAAAAAATTTTAAATACCTCTGGTTTCGGAACGGGAAAATCATGATGAGAAAAACTGATGGTGACAGCGTAATTCGAATTGATATGCTCACGAATTTCGATGAATTTTAAACCGGAAGTAACTTACTTATGTGCTTTTTTATGTCATAGCAACTTTTCATTTTGATGACTTACCAACATTTGATCACAACGAAAATGCTCTGTGCGACTATGAAGAAGTTTAGAAATGGTTATTTACTAGTATATTGTTAGGAATCTGATGAACATTTAAGCTTTCTGCATGTGAACATTCGAAGTCTGAAAAAAAAAAAAACTGGGATACTCTCTGTATTTATCTTAAAGATATATTAAAATTTTTAGATTGACAGAAACTAATATCCTCAGAACGGATGCTCCATTGTTCAATCTAGAAAATTTTAATCAACTTTTTACGAGAACCTCTCGGTCCGTTTGAACATGGGATTCTACTTTTCTATTGCGACACGTTATTAGTCAAAACGATACCTTCGCTTGTGATTCCTGCTTAAACATTGAATATAAATATCTACAAGGGTAATTTAACTTTCAATTTACTTGCTATTTACAGATCACCAAGCAAGAACAATAAGACTTTTCTTTCTAATCTCAAAAACTGGTTCGAAACAACTGATAAACATCATAATCAAATACTAATTGGAGACTTTAGATATCAAAAATATCAAAGAACACGGAGTTGCCAAATACGTATAATTGCTAACTGAGTTTGGTTTCTCACCTATCATTACTGGTATCACCAGGGAAGACATCATTGGTGACTCTCTCTCTCAAGACATGCATTGATCACATTAACGTCCGACTCGACACAAATTCAATGATTTTTTGCAGTAGGATCGCAGACCACTACTTAATTGCATTAATTAATTGGGGGGAAAAAAACTTGGGAATTCGTCCAATCACACTAAAAAGCTAGACACCAATTTTAACACAAAATCTATCTTTGGTCATAAAAATATGTGCAAAGAAATAAGCCTAACAAACTGACTGGACAGAGGCACTGGAAACGAAACCCCAAATTCAGAACCAATTGACGTACTTTATGAAGCATTCTTAAAAAAATATACGGTGATTGTTAACAATAACTAAAAGCATTCATAAAGCAATAACATTCCTTTTATGTAACATAAAAGGAATGTTCATAGCGCTAATTAGTGGAGATCTTGATCGGCGGCCGGTAGCTCAGTGGTCCAGAGCACCTGACATGTTATCAGGAGGTCGTGGGTTCATATTCCACCTGGCTCAAGGCAATTTTTCCTCTAAAATTTAAATCGACGCTAAAGTGCTGATTTATTAGTTGATATGGAATACGTCGAGTTTCTTTCATTCTTTAAAATTATTTGAGTGATAAGGTTATGGAACTTATTTCTGAAAGAAGGAAGTACAGGATTAATATGAATGACACCCTACTAGTCCTAACACAAGGCATTACAACGAGCTTAATAAACGTGTAAAGGATCAGTTAACAGCTGATAAGAATCTAGCTTGATAGCTTGGCTGACAAAGCAGAGGAAGCAGTTAGACAGCACAATAACAGAGGGTTGTACCAGATTGCTACTGTTTTATGTGAGAAGAAACATACAGGTACACAGGGATTGAGGGATAAATTTGGAAAGGTGGTTGAAGGTGAGGATTATGTGATGGCTAGGTGGGCTGAGCATTTCAGAGTTCTAAATGATGTGATTATTTCCACTCCCTTTGTAATGAGGATAGATGCATTACTGGCTTTAATGATGGCCCTATATCACATTCTGAAGTCACTTTGGCTATCTCTAAATTAAAACTGCATAAATCCTCAAGAGTGGACGAAATCACCACTGAAATGCTTAGAGCTAGGAACATTTGTGTTGTCACATGGCTGACTGAAATTTTGAATATTTTTTATGATAAAGGTGTTGTTCCTAAAGATTTTACTAGAGGTATCATTGTTCCAATTTTTAAAAAAGGTGATCGCAGTTCTTGTGATAATTATAGGGGAATTAGTTTACTTTCTGTTCTATGTAAAGTTCTTTGCACGATTATACTTAATAAAATTAAGAATTTGGTTGATGGACAACTGCATGATGAACAGTGTGGATTCAGAAGTGGTAGGGGATGTACTGATCAAATATTTGCACTTAGGCAGATTCTCAAAAAATGTTTAGAGTTTCAGAAACCTGTGGTTGCTAGCTTTATAGATTTCAAAAAGGCTTTCGTCTCTGTTGATCGACATAATTTGTGATTGTTAGATCATATGGAATATCTGATAGTTAGTGTAATGAGAGCTCTCTATAATAACACTGAGTCATGTGTGAGAGTTGTTACGTCTTGCAGCAATTGGTTTAACATTGCTAGTGGAGTTAGACAAGGGTGCATTTTGTCTCCTTTTCTTTTTAGTTATTGATTATGTAATGCGAAAGATTTTGGCCTTAAATGGTCTAGAGATTTCAAAATTTCTGATTTAGGTTATGCAGATGATTTTGGCATTGTTGGCTAATGATGTTGCTGAGAAGAATTCGTTCATTAGGGCTGTTGATGAGACTGGTAATAGAGTAGGTTTGGTTATAAACAGTGAGAAAACTAAGTGCTTGGTCAGGCAGGCTGTGGTTCAGTTAATCTGAATGGTTGCAGTCTTGATCAAGTGTCTCAGTTTAATTATCTTGGGAGCTATGTAACATATGCCAGTGATGTGCGGCATGGGATAAATAGAAGAATAGAGATTGCCACTGGGAGTTTTTAGAATCTATGGAGAGTGTGGAAAAATAGGCATGTACAGCTAAAGACTAAAATTAAATTGAATAATAGTCTGGATCTTTCTAAGGTTAGTTATTGTAGCAAAACATGGACCCTTTGCAAGCAGGATAACAAGAAACTTAATACCTTTGATTCTAGATGCCTACACAGTATCTTGGGCATTAGATGGTTCGACTTTGTAAGTAATGATGAGGTTAGAAGAAGGAGTCATTAACCTCCTTTGAGCAGCATATGCACAGCTGCATATTGGCAAACAGGATTATGAACAGTGTGCCTAAGGGTTTCAGAAAAAGGGGAAGATGTAGGAAGCGATGGGTAAACAATGTCAAACAGGACTTTAGTAGAAGTGGCCTAGAGTGGCCAAAAATGCAGCAGCAGTAGATCAGAACAGACATATGTGGAGAGGAAAATTACACAGTCTGGTTGGACCTCCATAGCTCATGGCTTCATGAGGATTTTGTATATGTATATGTATGAACCTTTGACATATTATTGCAAAAACATGGTGAATATTTTCCCCAAAACTGTTATCGAA
This sequence comes from Ryuthela nishihirai, assembly GCA_038380435.1. NCBI lineage: Eukaryota > Metazoa > Arthropoda > Arachnida > Araneae > Heptathelidae > Ryuthela > Ryuthela nishihirai. The sequence goes on along the minus strand of JAWZYU010000001.1, from coordinate 42,067,323 downwards.
ATTCATGGCATCATTATGGTGACCATTTGTCCTATATAATTATGAAAAATTCAGAAAGAGGTTTCTGTCTTCTTTTTTTGTTCTGTCCTTTAAAAGTCTTATATTTCTGATACAAAATAAATATCTTTGTCTTCCCATTAATTTTGATAAAATTATCTTATTATGACTGCACGAATCTATAATAGTTATAATTTGGAATTTAATTGTTCAAAATTATCAAATAATTCTTGAAATACTGTAAACCTTTGACAAATTAACAGTTATTGATATGTTTGTTCTTTTTCACGATTTTGAATATTTTTTGCATTTTAAACAAAATTAATGTATATGTATTATTTGTTTTATTTTAGAGATTTTGGCAAATTTACCACTTTTGGAAGATGGATTTAGCATAAAATTAATAATATCATGACAAAAATTGGTGAATAAATAGTTTTTAATGAAAACAATCGCAAGAAAATATGCTTTTCAATAAGTGTCCTATATTTCCCCCCCGGAAAAATGTTCATCATTGAAAGGGATGGAATCTCTTCCCCCCCCCCCTCCTTCCTATCAATGGAACACAAAGTAAAGCTTCTTCGCACAACCACTCCCATGATGCTTGGAACTGGGCTGTCCAAGAAGGAAATGTCTGGTGGTTAAAGGGACAGCTTTGGAACCGTTGATGCTGAAGTGGACAGTCATGGTGTCAGGTGGTTGGTGAGGTCAGCAGAGGTCACCTGATAAAGAGATACTGGCTGCTGCCACGGAATTTGAAGAGAGAGCACTTTGGTACTTGGCTATAGCAGTCAAGTCAGGGACTGCTGTGAATTATTCTTTGTGTGAATTAGCAAGGCTGTGTCCCACTTGGAGGCCTGTGTCAAAGCTGTCCAACAAGAAAGCCTGATGTCATGTGACCGGCATGGCTAATGATGTCAGAAGCAAGGGCCGTGCATCACATCATAGCTTTAAGTCAGTGGATCTGATTTGTTTCTAATTCGATGTGTGCGATATTTAAATGATTCCATTTCCTGTATTAAATTGAATCAAATATCAATTATAAAGCAAATTATCATAAATGCAGAGAAGAATTTCAATCTTGCAGGAAATATTTTCACAGACATAAAAAAAACCACATTTCTCGATGTCAAAAATATTCAATAAACATATTATCTAATATAAATAAAAACCTCATTTCTCGATGTCAAAAATATTCAATAAACATATTATCTAAACATAGTTACTCATATCTTTTATATTAATTACATTGAATTGTAAACGATATTATAAGAAAACGGAATATACCTAAATTTTAAAGCATAATTTTAACGATATTTTAAAAAATTTAAAATCTTTTTGAAACAAAATATATGAGGTACATTTGCAAACATATTGGAAGAGATAAATATCTATTCTCAGGTTAGCAAAATATATTCATATTAACTTCAGATAAGGTTTAACAATATTGATAAATATCACATATACAGTCTGTCACTAAAAATGTTGATGGTTATATTTTACATAAAACTTTTAAATTTCACATAGTTTATGTTCTAAGAAGAAAGCTACTGAGATTAGAATTCATTCACAGCTGACCAAATCATCAGTGCAATTCTATTATTTTATTAATCAGACTAGAATTATTTCTTACTAACATTTAAATCATCAGTATCACATAATTGAAATAAACCCCAATACAAACACCAAAACAAATGACTTGCTTAACAAACACTAAGACATAAAAATTTAATACAAATATTACTTTAAATTATTTATAGCTAAATATATTGACTACACATACATTTAACAAAAGAGTAAATATTCGAAATCTGCATCAAATACGCCAGATAACTCAATCATATTGTATGCTTCAAAAAGCATTTTCCAACAACCAATGTCTATATGTGTGACATACAAGTAGACAAGTGAAAATTAATAAGCACAACATGTGATTACTATGTTATTGCCTTACATAGTTTGTAAGAGACATATGAATTAAAAAAAATATAGATTTTAGTGCAACATTGAAGAGTGTTCCAAAATAACCAGAAATATACCATACAGCTCGTTAAGGAAAATGATAACATTGAATATAATATACTGATGATAGTAACTATAAGAAAAATAAATATTTGAAATCCACATCATATATGCCAATGATAACTCAATTTAGATGCATATTATAGGTATGACAACGAATAGATAATGATGGTTCATCAGTCTTAACATAAAGACTGGACTGGTGAGGTGTGGAAGGCCTCACGCAAACACAGATGGCCTGATGGTGGCATGGACTTTCATAACCAAATCCCAGGTGGAATCACACATCTGGAATTTGTAGTCCAGTTTTGATCGGACAAGTGCACAGTACAGGCAGAGCAAAGGACATCAGTCTGCTCCCCAGGAGAGAGAGGAGAGGACCATAAAACAGCGTTCAATTCTTGTTTGGACCAATTTTCAATTCAGTTCAGATTCAAGTTTCAATTCAGAACTTGGACCTGAGATGACATATGTATGGTAAAATGGTCAATTTCTGGTCAAAGATGAGACATAGAAACTTGGTTTCTGCCACGAATGGAATGATGTTACCTCCAAGCCATAGCTTGGAGTCAAGATGAATATTACACTTGTGGCAAAAATGCACACAAGCAGTCTTCTGTGGAGAAAACCGAAACCTGTTGGCTGTCACCAAAACAGATTGTTCAGTTCAATTTGCAGTTGCGTTTCAATGACCCTCATGCTGGAAGAACAGCAAACAATGCTAAAATCGTCAACATAGATGGCACTGCCTACAAAGTTGTTTAGTAATAGAAGTAATCTTGACAGCAAAAAGGGTAACACTCAGGACTTAAATTTGTTCAATGCAGTAGATGGCATTGTACGGCTGCAGGACTGCACAATGTCCACGCAGGTAACTGTCATTCGTGAACCGCCCGCAGAGGTAGTAGGATGGCCAATTACACAAATGCAGAGATGGCCGATATGCATCTCACATAGGGAACTGTAGACTGCAACGGGCGAGTCGCTGTGCACGTGTACCAGAAACTGTACCCAATGAAGCATGCTCCCAACCACCAAATGTTTGCATGGTTGCACCAGAGATTATGTGACAGTGATTCCTTCCAGAGACCTGCCAGGAGTCGCAAACAATGGGCATGGACCCCTGACATGGAGGAGAATGTGCTACATCATACAGAAGACACTCCAAGTGCCAGTACTCGAGCAATTGCTCACCGGGTCAGTCTTTCCCAATCCATCGTATGGAGATCCTTTTCTCTTTAGTTTGGTTATTGATTATGTTATGCAAAATTCACTTCAAGGGAAAGATTTTGGTCTTAAATGGGCTGGAGATATGAAAATTTCTGATTTAGATTATGCTGATGATTTAGCCCTTTTGGCAAATAATGTTGATGAGATGAACTCTGTCATTCGAGCTGTTGATGAGACTGGTAGTAGAATAGGTTTGGTCATAAACAGAGAGAAAACTAAAGTAATGAAAATTGGTTAGGCAGGCTGTGATTCACTTAATCTAAATGGTTGCAGTCTTGAAAAGGTGTCACAATTTAATTATCTTAGGAGCTATGTAACAGATACTGGTGATGTGCGGCATGAGATTAATAGACGAATAGGGATTACTGCCGGGACTTTTAAGAATCTATGGAGAATGTGAAGAAATATGCGCAAATTTCAAAAAACAAAAATTGGACTGTATAATAGTTTGGTTCTTTCTAGGGTTAGTTATGGTAAGCTTGGACACTTTGTAAACAAGATAACAGGAAACTAGAAGATTTTGATTCTAGATGCTTACGCAGTATCTTGGGCATTTGGTGGTTCAACTTTGTAACTAATGATGAGGTTAGGGAAAGGTGTTGGCAATCTCTTTTAAACAGCATATTGTGCAGAAAGAGACTCCGTTGGTTTGGCCATGTTGCCCGTATGGATAATTATAGATTGGCGAATAGGGTTATGAACAGTGTGCCTAAAGGCCTCAAAAAGAGGGGGAGACCTAGGATGCAGTGGGCAGACAATGTTAAACAGGACCTTGTTAGAATTGGTGTGCAGTGGCCAGATGCAGCAGATGCAGCTCAGGACAGATATGCTTGGAGAACTAAATTGCATGGTCTGGTTGGACCTCCATAGCCCATGGCTGCTTGAGGATGATGACAATGACCTTTATCTGTCCATCTGGTCTGTTGCAAGCCAAGGCTATGAAGATTATAATGGTGGAATTCTAGTGTGAGGACATCAAGAGAATAATCTCTGTGCATAGTCCTCACATTCCAAGTACCTATGGAGAGAAAATGGTTAGTGGGATGTTTAAAGAAACTAGGTTTATTAAGAAAGGGAATGCTGACAATATCAAACAGCCCCCAATCGCAGGCATGGTGCAAAGACCCGCTTCCCCACTGGAAGACTTCTTCCAATGTAGAATTTGACAATGCCCATAAAAGCAATAGTTCAGGTGCCAGCAATGACCTCTGCTCAGGATTATCCACCAGCTGATAAATCATATCCTGTTAATCTATTCACTTAGGGCTGTCAAATCACAAACAAACAGAAAACACAGTGGAAAATTTTTCCTCCACAAAAGCCCACCAGTGCAGCAAATTGAAGATCCATAATCAAGCTCAGAGCCTTATTCCAGTTCAGTCCATTAAGTGTATTCTCTGAGCCTTCAGGGTCCATGCGACCTGGCCATTTAGTCCATGGTGTGCAAAAAAGTGCTGCTCAGAGGTAAAACAACCCAACCCATTAAGTGTATATGGTCAGCACCAGGACCATGTGTGGTTGACCACTACTCAGCAGGGTAAAAAAAAAGATAAGTATTGTCCAGATCAGTAGGCCACAATGATCTGGCAGCCCTCCCCTTCCATTCACTTCCATAAGAGAGTATGTCTTTTGAAAGGTATTAAGAGCCTGTGCCACGAGAAGGAGGGGTCGGACATTAGGTGCTAGGCCTGGCTGATTCTGTGCATCACCACAGGGGATTGGTGCATAGCTCTCCTTCCAGTGGCTACTTAGCTACCATTTACAGACTATCATATTTTTAATATTCATATTTTAGGATTCTGTTATTTTTTGTTCTTAGCATTTGCTTTGTTCCCTAAGACAAACATGGTCTGCCTTGTGTGAGAAATAGAGTGAGCAGTTTTTTTATATTTTTGACTACACAAGTGCCAGTTATTGACCAAAGTGGTGTTTTGCACTTATGCCAAAAGAGAACAAAATTTTGTGCCAACAAATGAGATCGATTTTCCCAAGTTGCTTAAAATTCGCTAACTCCTGCTAATATTAGAAAAAAAACCTCAATTTTTAATGTTCACCTGGATTTTACATAGTTGCTTCAAATTTAACCAAATCCATGAAGATTTTGCCAATTCCCTTTATTTTACAAAAATCTCAATTTTTCACAATTCATCTGAATTTTAATAAGTTGCTTCAAATTTCGTGAAACTTATCACGATTTTGCCAACTCCCATTAATTTTAAAAAATCTGAATTTTCACAATTCACCTGGATTTTACCCAGTTGCTTTCCATTTTGCCACAATTCCTTAATTTTGCAAAAAAATAAATAAATAAAAAACCTGAATTTTCGGAATTCACTAGGTTTTTTACCGAGTTGCTTTCAATTATGCCACAGTTCCTTAACTTTACAAAAAAAATTCTCAATTTTCATAACTCAGCTGAATTTTACCAAGTTGCTCCAAGTTCTTCTAACTCCCCATAATATTATAAAAAAAAAATCTAAATTTTTTACAACTCACATAGATTTTAGCAAGTCACTTTGAATTTTGCCAACTTCCCTTAATTTTACAAAAAAAAAATATCTTAATTTCCAGAACTCACCTGGATTTTACCAACTCCAATTTCCTTTGGGAGGGGAATATAACTCCTCCCCCATAGCTATGCCCCTGGTAGCAAGCAAACCACAATTGTCATAATGACTAAGTAAACTATCACAGTAAACTTTGGCTATAACTGTATCTTCCAGAATTAGGTATAAAAGGTAGTTCTCTCAACCTTACCACATTTCTTAAGCTTCAGTTGCAAGACACTTTTGAAAAGGTAATGGTAAGATTTCAATTTCAGGTCCCCTATATGACCTGGTATTCCTAACAGAACTAGCCCATTTGCTGTTAATTAATACATAATCAATCATATTCCTATGTAAATCAGGTGAAACTCACATGCTTATTAACTGTGTTGGCGTTTGCAGTAAGTATTAACTATTCTCAAACCACTGAATTTACTTACCTGCAGGCGACATTACCCATTGTAATTACTAAAGCTAAAGAGATCAATCATATTAGATAATAAAACTAATAAATTACCCTTCAAGCAGCTGCTTGCCACAGAGGTGTAACAGGAGCCTGTCAGTTTATACACCACAGAAAAGGTCTGTGTGGAAGGTGAGATCTCATGTCTTACCTAGGGTTTGAACCCAGGTTCCTTTGATCAGTATCCAAGCATACTAACCATTCAACCACCAGATGAATTTTATTATTAATTCTGATGCGTGAAAAAAAAATGGTTTAAATGAGAAAATTCAAACTTTTTCGTTGCTTTAGCTTTTTTTACAGTTACTCAAAATTAGGATAGCCAGAATATCTCCTATTAAAAAGAACATTATCCCCTTTTTTATTGCAGAAGTGTTCTCTTTTGTTATCTTTTTTGCAATTACTAACAGAAAATTTTACTTCTGAAAAAATTTAGCAATACAAAAACAGGTCAACATTTTGGAAAAAGTTACAAAATACTTTTTAAAAATTTAAAATTACTTCACAGAATTTCTGAAGATTGAATGCATCCAAATTTTCACATCATAATGACATATATTTCCTTAAGTGGCTTTCAATTATAAAATATCATCAAAAATTACATAATTCAAGTTTCTGATATATTACTTAAATGCAAAATAGTTGCATATTTCGTTTTGTCCTTTAGAAGTCCAGGTAAGCATTTTGATTGTCATAGTGTAGTGCATTGGTCAGCAACTTATGATCTATGGATCAGTTGGTTTACCCACCTTCATGATTTTGTTATTATAGTAAATACAAAAAGAGCCTACTTGAAAAACCATTTCAAGTTAATAATTATATTTTAAGTTAACTTTTTCAAAATTATGCACGATACAATGTTAAAACTAAAAACATTGAAATGTTGAGTAGCTAATAACTAAGAACAACTGCACTAGGATCTTAAGAAAAATGAATCTAATTACCTTAGTTAATTATCTAATTTGCTCTTCTGTTAGCATTTTGTTAAGCAATCGAGAAATATTTCCACAAATGAAATTTATATTGAACACATTACAAAAGAAGCTGACAATTGAAAAATTCCTATTATTCAGTTTGACTGAAAGCTTCAAAATATGTACCAAATCTGATAATTAAAACCACTATCCTGTCACACCTCTGTGGCAAGCAGCTGCTTGATAGGGTATTTATTTTATTATTTATTTTTATTATCTGCACTGATGTTTCCCCCAATGTTTATCTCACAATAGCAATTTCCACTGTAAAGAGGATAGTTACCACTTAGTCTACTATTGGTAACTATCTTCTTTCTACAACAATGCTGCCAATGGCAAGTAATGCACATCTGGCTTTCATGTTGTTTTCACAGTTATTCATAGTCTTGTTACTGGTGCTAGCTGCAGGAATCATTTCCTGACAGTCCTAATTTTCTTGCTGACATGAAATCAACTACACACACATATACATAGAGAATGATAACTCAAGTTGACAATATAGCACCTTATAACATTAAATGTTAATTTTACATTAAAAATCATTAAAACATTTAATGTTTAACTCATTTTGCTCTTCACTAGATAATCTCCAGAAAAAGTGAAGGGTATACATTGCAGCTGAAGATAAGGCATTGACTCTGTGATGTTTGGTAATGTCATTCTTTATGCCCTTTTTAATTGATGTAAAGTTTTGCCATACCCATGGTTCATATTGCTAACGGTGCTGTTGCAATAATAGTTTCCAGGGTAGTGGGGGATCCCCAATGTTATCATTTATGCGTTTATTTTTCGTTTAGTATGTGTAATATTGTTCCACTAAGCCCAAACCGAATTCAGAGTTAGGTGCACGTATAATTCTTGCTTGATCAAAACATTATATAAGAGCACTGTTTAGGGATTTTTTAGCCAACACAGTGGTGTATTCCTTGTTCTTTGTGACATTTCAATGTTCCTTGAATTTTATTTCGCATGTTCTTCTGGTTTTACCAATATATGATTGCACGTTTTTATGTCAGCAAGAAAATCAGGACTGCTAAGTATGATTCCAGCAGCCAGCACCAATAACGAGATGACAAACAACCATTGAAGACAGGAGCCTGGATGTGCATACCTGCCCTAGCCAGTCAATATAACATTGGTAACTACCTTCTTTATGGCAGAAATTGTTATTGCACAATAGGACACCAAGTGATATACACATCATCATCATCATCCTCAAGCAGCCATGGGCTACGGAGGTCCAACCAGACGGCGCAGTTTAATTCTCCAAGCATATCTGTCCTGAGCTACATCTGCTGCATCCGGCCACTGTACACCAATTCTAACAAGGTCCTGTTTGACATTGTCTGTCCACCGCATCCTAGGTCTCCCCCTCCTTCTGAGGCCTCTAGGCACACTGTTCATAACCCTATTTGCCAATCTATAATTATCCATACGGGCAACATGGCCAAACCAGCGGAGTCTCTCTCTGCACAATATGCTGCTTAAAGGAGGTTGCAGACTCCTTTGCCTAACCACATCATTAGTTACAAAGTTAAACCACCTAATACCCAAGATACTGCGCAAGCATCTAGAATCAAAAGCATCTAATTTCTTGTTATCTTGTTTACACAGCGTCCAAGTTTCACTACCATAACTAACCCTAGAAAGAACCAAACTATTATACAGTCTAGGTTACTTTAGGTGTATACGCCCATTTCTCCACAATCTCCATAGATTCTTAAAAGTCCCAGCAGCAATATCTATTCGTCTGTTAATCTCATGCCGCACATCACCAGTATCTGTTACGTAGCTCCCAAGGTAATTAAACTGTGACACCTGCTAAAGACTGCAACCATTCAGATTAACTGAATCACAACCTGCCTGACCAATTTTCATCACTTTAGTTTTCTCTCTGTTTATAACCAAACCTACTCTACTACCAGTCTCATCAACAGCTCGAATGAAAGAGTTCATCTCATCAACATCATTTGCCAAAAGGGCTAAATCATCAGCATAATCTAAATCAGAAATTTTCGTATCGCCAGCCCATTTAAGGCCAAAAGCTTTCCCTTGAAGTGAATTTCGCATAACATAATCAATAACCAAACTAAAGAGAAAAGGAGACAAAATGCACCCTTGTCAAACACCAGAAGTAATGCTAAACCAATTGCTACAAGACTTACCAACTCTCACACTTGACTCAGTGTTATTATAGAGAGCTTTCATTATGTTAACTAACTTGTCTGGTATACCATATGATCTCACAATCAACCACAAATTATGACGATCAACAGAGTCGAAAGCCTTTTTGAAATCAACAAAGCTAGCAACCAAAGGTTTCTGAAACTCTAAACATTTCTCAAGAATCTGCCTAAGTGAAAATATCTGATCTACACATCCCTTACCACTTCTGAATCCACATTGCTCATCACGCAATTGCCTGTCAACCAGATTCTTAATTCTATTAAGCACAATCATGGAAAGAACTTTACCTGGAACAGAGAGTAGGCTGATACCCCTATAGTTATCAGGAGAACTGCGATCACCTTTTTTGAAAATAGGAATAATAATAGCTCTGGTAAAATCTTTAGGAACCATGCCTTTATCATAAAAGTTATTCAAAATTTCAGTCATCCAAGTGGTAACTGAAACATTCCCAGCTCTAAGCATTTCCATAGTAATTTCATCCACCCCTGGGGATTTATGAAGTTTAAGTTTAGAAATAGCCAAACTAACTTCAGATTGTGTTATAGGGCCAACATTAAAGCCAACAATGCATCTATCATCATTGCAAACAATGGGAGTAGAATTAACCAGGTCCTGTTTGACATTCTCTGCCCACTGTATCCTTGGTCTCCCCCTCTTTCTGTGGCCTTTAGGCACACTGCTCATAGCCCTATTCGCTAATCTATAGTTATGAATATGGAGTCTCTCCTGCACAATATGCTGCTCAAAGGAGGTTGTTGATGCCTTTGCCTTTCATCATTACTTACAAGATTGAATCATTACTTACAAGGTTGAATTGTTTACAAAGCTTCCAAGTACTACCATAACTAATCCTAGAAAGAACCAAACTATTATACAGTCTAATTTTAGTCTTTAGGCCTATTTCTCCACACTCTCCATAGGTTCTTAGAAGTTCCAGCAGCAATTCCTATTCGTCTGTTATTCTCATGTCACACATCACCAGTATCTGTTACATAGCTCCCAAGATAATTAAACTGAGACACTTGCTCAAGAATGCAACCATTCAGATTAACTGAACCACTGCCTGTCTGAACAATTTTCATTACTTTAGTTTTTTCTCTGTTAATCACTAAACCAATTTTACTACCAGTCTCATCAACAGCTCTAATGAAAGAGTTCATATCATCAACATCATTCGACAAAATGGCTAAATCATCAGCATAATCTAAATCAGAAATTTTCAGATCTCTAGACCATTTAAGGCCAGAATCTTTCCCTTGCATAACATAATCAATAACAAAACTAAATAGGAAAGGAGACAAAATGCACCCTTGTCAAACACCAGAAGCAATGCTAAACCAATTGTTACAAGCTTTACCAATTCTGACACACGATTCTGTGTTATTGCAACTTTCATGATGCTAATTTGTCTGGTATGCCATATGATCTCACAATCAACAACAAATTATGGCAATCAAAAGAGTGAAAAGCCTTTTTCCAAAAAAGCTAGTAACCAAAGGTTTTTGAAACTATAAACGTTTCTGAAGAATCTATCTAGGTGAAAAAATCTGATATACACATCCCTTATCACCTTCCTGAATCCCACACTGCTCATATAAATTTAATCGTAATGATTTTTGGCCGTTTTACAATTAAAAATACTCCTGAAGAGGGCTATATCAGCTTGTTGCTAAGTATAGGTATATTGTCTCGAAGTGTAATGTCCTTATTACTTTTATATTACCCCTATACATTGTACTATTATCTTTATCTTATAAAAAGCAGCCAAGTATAAAATAAAGCATTTACAGTCCTTGAGATTGTAACTGGCTAGTGCAAATGACAGCTGTTAATTGGCGATATAAATCCCCCTTTTTTTTTTTGCACCTCCAGTGTTTCCATTGTTAATTTGATGATGTTGTTCACATCATTACATTCAGATCACTGCAGCTGTGATGATGTTAATAACATTGTCAAATTAACAATGGAAATGCTGGAGAAGCGAAAAAAAGGACTTATATTGTCAATTACAGCTGTTGTCTGTGCCAGCCAGTTACAATCTCAAGGACTGGTATTTGCTCTATTTTATACTTGGCTGCCTTTTATAAAGTAAAGGTAATAGTACAATGTATAGGGGTAATATAAAAGTAAAAGGGATATTACACTTCGAGGCAATTTACCTATACTTAACAATGAACTGATATAGCCCTCCTCAAGAGTAGTTACATCAGCTCATTGTGTTAATTGTAAAATGACCAAAAATAATTTATGATTTAAATTTATAGAATTAGAACTGTGGTTGCAATTATTTAAAATACACATTGCTCATCACGCAACTGCCTATCAATGAGATTCATAATTATGTTAAGCACAATCATATAAAGAACTTTACCTGTAACAGAAAGTAGGTTGATACCTCTATAGTTATAAGAAGAACTGCGATCACCTTTTATAAAAACAGAGATAATAATAGTTCTGATAAAATCTTCAACAATGCCTTTATCATAAAAGATATTCAAAATTTCAGTCAGCCATGTGGTAACAGAAACATTCCCAGCTCTAAGCAGAATGATTTAAATTTGAAAACGTATGTAATAAATATATATGACTATACTGACTTTAGTTTTTCCAAACAACCATATATTAACCCACTATCAAAAAAAGCTGCTGATCAATGGTATAGATAATGAGGAAATTTCCAAATTGTTTGAATTAAGGTACCAATTTTTCATTCAATATTACTAGTTCATAATATTTACTATTTTATATTTATTATAATCAGGTCTTCTGAAGAAGACTAATTATTCTTTTTGTATTTTTAATAAGAAAAAATAAATTTTTTTGTTGTAAAAAAATGTTATTTCTTTCTGCTTTTACTTTATGATCACCCTACTCATAATTTTATACATAATATAATACATAATTTTATTTAACATTACTGACATAATATGGAGCTTTAATATGTTCATTTTTTTTCACCTTGTTAACTTCATATGTGTTAACTACTTATGATATAGTTTACTACAAAGTTCAAGAAAATAATTTTATATGACTACATTAAAAACATCTTTCTGGTGAAAATAATCAATAATTCACAATTTTTAAAAATTTTAATATATAAATCACAAAATCACAGAATACCGTTGTGATATCGCAGTTCTTCTTATAACTATAGAGGTATCAACGATACATGTTTTTATCCTTGTTTCCCTCTCTGTTAAATTCCTAAATATTTCAGTTTTGTTAAAGCAAAAGAAATAATTTTAATTATCTTTGATAATCTTATTATAAATAAAAACAATTATTTCCTCAGCAGTTCACTTGCTACAGAGGTTCTGACAGGAGCCTATTATAATAAAACTTTATAACAGAGATAGACTTATGAGGCAGATGAGAAATTAGCTTAAGGAAAATATGGCCTTTTAAAAACAGACATCATGACTTTTCAGGATTTTAAGACTATTTTCATATGAACATGCTCCTCATTCAGCTATTGGGAGACCTTGATCAACCAAAAATAAATGGCAATGAAAAAAAAAATTGCTACTTACAGCATACTGTGTACTTCATTTCTCTGAAATTCTAGCTTTGAAACATCATCCTGAAAAATTTCCTTCCCATTAAAATTGTAACAGTAATAAAAGTATACAATATTATTTCTCCATAATAATTAACATATAATTAAGTGAAATGAAAAATTATATAGGGATATAAATAACTATATGAATCTTTGGGTGTGTAAATGGTAGCTAGGTGATCACTAGAAGGAGAGCTATGGACCAACCCCCTGTAACGATGCACAGAACCTACCAGCCAGGCCTAGCACCTAATGTCCGACAACATTTTCTCGTGGCGCACACTGTTAGTACTTATCAAAAGAGATACTCTCTTCTAGAAGGGAATGTAAGGGGGCAGCTGTCAGATTAGTGTGTCCTACTGATCTACCTTGCTGGAATGCCTGGTGCTGACCATCTATACCAATCTGAAAGGAATAATGGCTCTGATCTTGATTATGGATACTAAATTTGCTGCAATGGTGGGCTTCTGTTGAGAGAAAATCTTCTGCTGTGTTTTCTGTTTGTTTATAGGTTGATAGCTCCAACTGAATACATTCACTGGATACATTTTATCAGTTGGTGGATAATCCTGATATGAAGTCACTAAAAGTACCTAAACTCTTGCTTCTATGGGCTCATCATACCTACATTTGAGGAAATCTTCCAGTTATATGGCTTCAACCTTTAGTAGTGGGGGAACGGGTCTTTCCCCAAGCCTGCAATTAGGGGGTTGTTTGAAATTGTCAGAATTTCCTCTGTCAATAAACACAGTTTCTTCAAACATACGACTAACTATTTTCTCTCCACAGGTAGTTGGAATGTGAGGATACTACATAGAGAATATTTTCTTGATGTCCTCACACTTGAATTCCACTGTGAAACTTAGCTATTCTCAGCTTGCAAGAGACTAGATGAACAAACAGAGGTCAGATACTTTAAAAAAATCTCAAATTTCTCTTTTTAGGAAGTGAAGATAAGAAGCGTTTCCAAGGCATTGGTTTGCTTCTCAGCAGCACGCTAGTGATGCTCTTCTAGGATAACAGTGCGTTGATGAAAGGTTTCTTATAGCTAAAATTCAGACAAGCATTAAAGACTTGAATGTTATCTATTGTTATGCCCTCACTGAGGATGCAGATGAGGATGATACAGATAGGTTTTGTGGACAACTTCAGGATATTTTAAATTCTGTCAAGAAAAGAGATATTACTCTTGTTCTAGGTGACTTCAATGTTAAAGATGATACTGCCTCTGACCTTTGGGGATGTGTGATAGGTCTTTTTGGTATTGGTAGCTGCAATGGCAATTGGTGACATCAGCTACAGGTAAGTAAACTTAACAGTTTAAGAATAATTAACACTTATTACAAACACCACAACAAACATAAGTATACATGGGTTTCACTAGATGGGCTGCATAAGAATATAATTGAATATACACCGAAGAGCCAAAACATTATGATCACCTGCCAAATATGATGTTGGTCCTCCACATGCTGCCAAAACAGTTCTTACCTGGTGAGGCATGGATGCTATAAGATTTCTAAAAATGTCGTGTGGTATCTGGTACCAACACATTACCAGCAGATCCTTTAACTGTTGTAAATTATGTGGTTGAGCCGCTGCAGATAGGATATGCTGTTCCAACACAAACCACAGATGCTCGATTGGATTGATGTCTGGGGAATTTGAAGGCTAGGGCAATACTGGAAGTCTTTCACATGTTCTGTGAACCATTCTCGAACAATCCGGGCAGTGTGGCATGACACATTATCCTGCTGAAAGAAGACACTACTAAAGAGAGATACTGTTGCCATGAAAGACACTACTAAAGAGAGATACTGTTGCCATGAAAAGATGTACCTGATACTGCCTCTAACATTTCGTCCCATGTACATCCTGGTGCCAACACTTCTCCAGATAAATGACATACACGTACCAGGCCGTCCACATGGTGAAACATGAAAAGAGATTCAATGGACCACATGACCTTCTTCCAATCATTCAAGGTCGAGTTTTGATGCTCGCATTCCCATTATAGGTGCTTTCAATGGTAAACCGAGGTTAGCATGGGCACTCAGAGTGACTTGCAGCTATATAGTCCCATTTTCAGCAGGATTCGATGTTCTGTGTGTTGTGACACATTACTCCTGTCTCCAGCATTCAAATTATGGGCGATTTACACCACAGTATTCCTTCTGTTGATCGTACCATACGGAATAGCCTATTCTCACCTCTATCATCGATGAGCTGTAGTTGGCCCACACCTTGCCAGCAGTTCATGGTTTTTTTCCTTCATCAGACCACTTTTTGAAGGCACTAACTACGCTGACTATGAGCACCCCACAAGCCTTGTGGTCTTGGAAATGCTCTGACCCAGTCATCTGGCCATTACAATTTGGCCTTCGTCAAACTCTCTTAAACTGGCTGCCTTTCCCATCAGATGAATAAGAATAACACTGATTAACAGGGCTGAATATCAGGTGTTATTTATACCATTTCATGACCTTCACATGCGCCATTGTTTACCTGCAGTTGCTTCGATTTGTATAAAGATCTGCTGGTCATAATCTTTTGGCTCTTCAGTGTATATTAATTAATAGCAAATGGGATAGTTCTCTGAGGAATACCAGGTCATGTAGGTGACCTCAAATTGGATCTGACCATTACATTGCTAAAAGTTGCCTTGCAACTTAAACTTAATAAGTGTTGTTATAAGATTAAAAAAAGTTACCTTTAGCACTGAAAGACCTAGTTACAATTAAAGTGTACCATGACAGGTTACTTAGTCAATATGAGAGTCATGATTTGCTTACTACTGAAGATGAGGAGGAATGGGACCATTTTAAACATACATTTCGTGAAAACGACTACTCTTTCAGGTAAAGGGGAGCAGAAGAGGCAAAATAATTTGAGTGATAAGGCACTGGAGCTTATTTTGAAAAGAAAGAACTGCAGGAATTTTCTTAACAAATGCCCTATTAGTGCTAACAGAAAGTGTTACAAACAGCTTGTTGGGCCTATACTGTGATATAGGGCCAACTTGGCTATATTGTGATATAGGGCCAACTTGATACTGCCTCTGACTTTGGTGATGATGTGTGATACCTCTGATGTGTGATAGGTCTTTTTGGTATTGGTAGCTGCAATGGCAATTGGCAACATCTCCTACAGGTAAGTAAACTTAATAGTTTTAGAATAATTAACACTTATTACAAACACCACAACAAACATAAGTATACATGGGTTTCACCAGATGGGCTGCATAAGAATATAATTGAATATACACCAAAGAGCCAAAACATTATGATAGGGAGTAATAATACTGGACTGTGATATAGGGCCAACTTGGCCCTATATCATAGTCCAGTATTATTACTTGGCCCTATATCACAGTCCAGATTTAGTCCAGTATTATTATGGCTATTTCTAAATTTAAACTACATACATTTCCAGAGATAGATGAAATTACTACTGAAATGCTTAGAGCTGGGAATGTTTGCGTTACCACATGGTTGACTGATATTTTGAATATCTTTTATGATAAAGGCATTGTTCATAAGGATTTTACGAGAGCGTTTAGAGTTTCAGAAACCTTTGGTTGCTAGCTTTGTTGATTTCAAAAAGGCTTTCGACTCTGTTGATCATCATAATTTGTGGTTGATTGTGAGATCATATGGTATACCTGACAAGTTAGTTAACATAATGAAAGCTCTCTATAATAACACTGAGTCACGTGTGAGAGTTGGTAAGGCTTGTAGCAATTGGTTTAGCATTACTTCTGATGTTCGACAAGGGTGCATTTTGTCTCCTTTTCTCTTTAGCTTGGTTATTGATTATGTTATGCGAAATTCACTTCAAGGGAAAGATTTTGGCCTTAAATGGACTGGAGATACGAAAATTTCTGATTTAGATTATGCTGATGATTTAGCCCTTTTGGCAAATGATGTTGATGAGATGAACTCTTTCATTCGAGCTGTTGATGAGACTGGTAGTAGAGTAGGTTTGGTTATAAACAGAGAGAAAACTAAAGTGATGAAAATTGGTCAGGCAGGCTGTGATTCAGTTAATCTGAATGGTTGCAGTCTTGAGCAGGTGTCACAGTTTAATTATCTTGGGAGCTATGTAACAGATAATGGTGATGTGCGGCATGAGATTAACAGACGAATAGGGATTGCTGCCGGTACTTTTAAGAATCTGTGGAGAGTGTGGAGAAATAGGTGTATACACCTAAAGACTGTATAATATTAGACTGTATAATAGTTTGGTTCTTTCTAGGGTTAGTTATGGTAGTGAAACTTGGACACTTTGTAAACAAGGTAACAGGAAACTAGATGCTTTTGATTCCAGATGCTTACGCAGTATCTTGGACATTAAGTGGTTCAACTTTGTAACTAATGATGAGGTTAGGCAAAGGGGTTTGCAACCTCCTTTAAGTAGCATATTGTGCAGAGAGAGACTCCGTTGGTTTGGCCATGTTGCCCATATGAAAAATTATAGATTGGCGAATAGGGTTATGAACAGTGTGCCTAAAGGCCTCAGAAAGAAGGGGAGACCTAGGATGCGGTGGGCAGACAATGTCAAACAGGACCTTGTTAGAATTGGTGTGCAGTGGCCAGATGCAGTAGATGTAGCTCAGGATAGACTTGCTTGGAGAACTAAATTGCACGGTCTGGTTGGACCTCCGTAGCCCATGGCTGCTTGATGATGATGATGATGATGATGATGATGATGATTTTTAAAAAAGATGATCACAGTTCTTGTGATAACTGTAGCGGTATCCAACCTACTCTCTGCTCCAGGGAAAGTTCTTTGCATGATTGTGCTAAATAGAATTAAGAATCTGGTTGACAAGCAATTGTGTGATGAGCAATGTGGATTCAGAAGTGGTAGGGGATGTGTGGATTAGATATTTTCTCTTAGGCAGATTCTTGAGAAATGTTTAGAGTTTCAGAAACCTTTGGTTGCTAGCTTTGTTGATTTTAAAAAGGCTTTTGACTCTGTTGATCATCATAATTTGTGTATCAATTGTGAAATCATATGGCATACCAGACAAGTAAGTTAACATAATGAAAGCTCTCTAAAATAACACTGAGTCAGTGTGAGAGTTGGTAAGGCTTATAGCAATTAGTTTAGCATTGCTTCTTGTGTTTGAAAAGGGTGCATTTTGTGTCCTTTCCCCTTTAGTTTGGTTATTTATTATGTTATGTGAAATTCACTACAAGGGAAAGTTTTAAGCTTAAACGGTCTAGAGATATGAAAATTTCTGATTTAGATTATGCTGATGATTTAGTCCCTTTGGCAAATGATGCTGATGAGATGAGTTCTTTTATTAGAGCTGGTAGTAGAGTAGGATTGATGATAAACAGAGAGAAAACTGAAGATTGGTGAGGCAGACTGTGGTTCAGCTAATCAGAATGATTAGCTGAATACTGAGCAGGTATCTCAGCTGAGATACCTTGAGCAGGTATCTCAGCTGAATTGGGAGCTATCTAACAGATACTGGTGACATGCAGCATGAGATTATCAAACGTATAGGATTGCTGCTTGGACTTTTAAGAATCTATGGAGAATATGGGGAAATAGGCCTATTTACATACAGACTAAAATTAAGACTGTATAATAGCTTAGTTCTTTCTAGAGTTAGTTATGATAGTGAAACTTGGACCCTTTGTAAGCAAGATAACAGGACACTTGATGCTTTTGATTCTAGATGATTATGCAGTATCTTGGGGATTAGGGGGTTCAACTTTATAAGTAATGATGAGCTTAGGCAAAGGAGTCAACAACCTCCTTTGAGCAGCATATTGTGCAGAGAGAGACTGTTAGTTTGACCATGTTGCCTGTATGCATAACTATCGATTAGCAAATAGGGTTATGAACAATGTGCCTAAAAACCTGAGAAAGAGGGGGAAACCTAGGATGTGGTGGGCAGAAAATGCCAAACAGGACCTTGTTAGAATTGGTCTACAGTGGAGAGATGCACCAGATGTAGCTCAGGGAAGATGTGTTTGGAGAACTAAATTGCATAAGCTGGTTGGACCTCCTTATCCCATGGCTGCTTGATGATGATGATGAATCTTTAGCTTGATACCATGTCTAAAAAAGCAGAGGAAGCAGCTAGACAGCACAACAAAAGACAGTTGTAGCAGATAGGGGGAGGTGTGGTTCAGTCAGTAGCACACAAGGCTTATAATCTGCAGTTCCCAGGTTCGAACATCACCTGGGCTAGTGTTGAGATTTAATTCCACAAAATTCCCTGCCTTGGTCAGTAGGTGACACAGATGGGTTTGGAAAGGCCAATGTCTATCAGATGGTAAGTAAAGCAGTGGCCCCATGTGTGGGAGAGCCATACTTTACGCATGTTAAAGAACACACTGGATTGCCTTGATGGGAAGCTACCATCTGTCTCCTAACTGCTGTCCAGTGAGTCCCCTCCCCCAACTTCTCTGAACACTCTATTATTAAATAATCTGAAATAATACTTTTTTTTAAGAAGTTTGCAACTTCTGAGGTAAATTTTTGACTGACATCCCTGTTGGTCAATAGTCAAACTTCTATAACTCTTTAAGAACTGAATGCATATTGTTCATAATCATGATTTAGAGAGATTTTTAGTGGGATTTTAATTCATTTAGTCCTATTTCATGCAAAATACTTATTGTAGAAATTACAGATTTTTGAATTTGACTCTCCATTGATTTAACAGGAGAATTTTTCAATATTTCCATCCATTACTTGTATGTATATATAAATATATCTAGCATTATATGCCTAACGTAAATATTTACATTGGGCTATTGCTAAATTTATTCAGTGTTTACTTCCTAAATGGGAAATTCACTTTAAAATATTTTTCAGACTCATAGAAATTCTGATCAGATCCATTGGTTTGGTCCTGTTGGCTGTATGGATAATTATAGATTGGCGAATAGGGTTATGAACAGTGTGCCTAAAGGCCTCAGAAAGAGGGAGAGACCTAGGATGCAGTGGGCTGACAATGTCAAATAGGTCCTTGTTAGAGTTATTGTGCATTCACCAGATGCAGCAGATGTAGCTCAGGACAGATATGCTTGGAGAACTAAATTGTACAATCTGGTTGGACCTCTGTAGCCCATGGCTTCTTGAAGATGATGATGAACTTTGTATATGATAATGAAATATCATTGACAGCCAATATGATTGCACTTTAACCTTTCTCCTTCATGTATTAGTGTGCTAGGTTACAAATTAAAGGAATCTGGGTTTGAGTCCTGGGTAAGGCATGGATGTTTCTTTATTTGCATTGTCTTTCTGCTTAGGTCTCTCCTTCCTCAATCAGTTTTGATTTACACAATGACAGATTTAGTTTTACATGGTTGGTTAAGAAAATGCAACCAGTTTTGTTCATTTTCTTAACCTAACTTCATTCAGGCAGTGTACCAGCAATGCACACTGCCTGACAAAGATGAGCAAAATGCACATAGCAGTGTTTTCATGATTTTTTTTATTAGAGGGATAAGTGTTTTGTATGTTTTTTAAGTTGTCATATCATATTGTGATAAAAGTGAACATAGCTGGAACATAGAGTAGCAAAGACCATGGGATATTCAACCATATATATAGCAACAATGTGGATCTTGAACAACTAATAAGAATCCTGGTTGTAAAGAACTGGCATCTCAACATATTTAAAGACCATGAGAAGATATCAGCAACAGTGTATCTCAAAATTGAGTGTCAGCCAGTAAATACTACAGACTTACATCTACATGGGAAAATGTGGTAAAAATGCTTTTACTTCCTTATTGCTTTAAAAGAAATCTAAAGTGTTCTTCAGCTAAAATAGATTGAGTATCGCCCATCTTGTGCAATAAGATAGAGGTTGATATCGATTAAAGGTAGTTAACTATGCTCTCAAAAAAGCATATATCAATACAGTGATAATGTGTTAAGGCTAATTGTAATAGACTTGATTTTACACAGTATGGATTGAGTTTTTTTTTTAAATATGTAGACATAATACATATAATGAAGTAGCAGTGGTATAGTGTCGAGGAAGATTATTAGGCTGTTATCCCAGAGTAAAAGTCAACTAAATGGTTTTAATCAACATAATTTATTTTGAAGAATATATAGATAATAATAAATTCCTAAATTAATAAAATCATCATGTATAACAAGTTATATTTATATTCTTTCAATAAAATTATATTCTTGCAATTGGCATGCAATCTGTCTGTAGCATCTTAATGAAATGAAGCCTGTTTTGAATTGGAAGCATGATCTAACCTTTCTAAACTGAATTTTTCATAGTAGTAAAAACCATGTTTTATCTCATTTTTTGCAACAAATTTAACTTTTTGGAATATTATATGGGCTAAATACAACTGATTCATAAGTACACTATTTTGTAAAATATCATATAAATTTTAACTACTAATTTTACAAAATAAAGTAGTAAGTGTTGACGCAAATTCTTAATTTCTAATTTTTATTCTAGTTCATAAATATCCATCTTTCAAATTTTGTCTTCAAATTCGATAATCTACATCTACATTTAATAATGAGTATTTTTCTGGACCAAAACGAATGCATAAGAAATTAATCGAAGTTTATCTGAATTATGCAAATAAGGCACAAAATAGTGCTACATTATTGCTTATTATTACTGCTGAACAAAAATTTGAGATAAATATGTATAACTAAACTTTCAATGCAGATTCTATTCACAACAATGATTTTTTTTTTTTTTTTGGAACCTATCCTTCTGTTTTCCTAAAGTTATTGGTTTCAATTTGCACAGGGATTTCCCAGAACCTATTTACCATATAAACTGAAGGATGGGTGTAGTTATTAACTGAAATGTTAATACATATTTTCCCATGCTAAAATCTCTATGTTCATTTAAACTACACCCAATACCATATTATAATTAAAAATATATATAAGCTTTTAAGTAATAAATTATCACAGGAAAAGAACACTTGCAAGAAGGAGTTGAAAAAAAATGGTTATCCTGACTGGAATACAAACCCAGGCCTCCCATAAGCATGCCAGATGTCTTAACTGCTAGACCACCTATGGAGCTGACCAACATTCCAACTAAGTGACATATAAGCTTTCCTGTTTGATTCACCAGTGGTGCCATCTATTATCAGGAGTTGGGCAGCCAAACTGCTACATATTTGACAGTGGTAATTATTTGTCACTCATGCTCACAGCATTATATAAACTATTCAGTAATAAATTATCTCAGGAAAAGTCCTGTAGACAAGAAACACTTAAAAAAAAAAAATTGGTGGTCCTGACTGTAATGCCAGTCAGGACAACAAATTTTTTTCAAATATATAACCTTCATTAAAATAATACATATTGATTTAGACAGTTCTTGTTGGAAAGCCATATTTATGATGACTGCCTTCACACTGCACTATCACTATTAAAATAACTTCAAATTTCTTACTGCACAGTTTATTGGTTGTTTTGGACTTTATGGTGAAAGAGCAACTACGGCCATGATGTGTCAAACAGTGTTAAATAAATAAAAAGACAAAATACATCAAACCCACAACCAAATTTAAAATCAATATATACAAAGAAGAAGAAAGGAATGAAACTGTAATGAATATAAAAATGAACTATTTATTGTAAAAGACAAAAATTAACAATGGATGTATTAACCCATGTAAAAAGCAAAAATGAGTGTAAAATCCAAAAAGCAAAGTAAAAAAAATTAGAAACATTTAAAACATCCAGTAAAACAAAATTTTGAAAACAGGTGTAAAAAATGAGCTATCAGATGAAAGGTGTCTGAGTGTATGGGACAGTAAATATTAAGAACTAAAATACAACATTCACAGTTAAAAGCTGGGCATACAATTAAAATATGCTTTAAAGTTGAAATGATGTCATAAAATTCACACTTAAGCAAGAGAATGTCTGTCTGTAGAAGAAAGCAATGTGCAATGAAAGAATGACCTAAGTGAAAGCTAAGCAAGTACAACTTCCTCCTTGTGATTCCTGCAAAACAAGACTGCCATGTTTATGGCTGACTTTGCAGTGGCATCTGCCAAGTTGTTGTCCCTGATACTAATATGCCTGGATCCCCAGAAGAAGAGAATGGTTGAAGTGGATGTCAGACGATGGAGCTGCTAGCAGATCATGGATAGAACAGGATGAAGTCGAGACTGCACTGAAATCAGAGCTTGAAGCGAGCTAAGCAAGTAGGTGTAAAGATCACACTGACAACGATACTTAGATACCTATATAGTCCAAGGCAAGAATGATAGCATGCAACTCTCCAGTGAAGATGAAACAATGCAGTGGGATCTGGTCTGAAATGATAACATCACAGCCAACCATGGTCAATCCCACTGATGTGCTGCACTCAAGCATGTTGGGCTGCTCAGCACAGTGGGCTGGTAAAGTTTCTAGTATGTGCAGTCAGGTGTAAAACCCTTCCCCATCCTGCAACAAAAAAAATCACAGGAAGGGGAAACAGAAAACCAAAGTAAAAGGGGTTCAGCTGTCAACTGGGCAATGCTAACCAAACTGATATCGATGTCTCCGAGGTACCCTCAGACATGCAAACCAAAAGGACGAATGGCAGTGGAAGATTACGACAAAGCATTTCCCAATAAGGACACAAAATGCAGTCCTAAGTGGGATAGCCTAGCAGGGATCACAATTTAGATGCATACTGTAAGGACAATTGCTGATGAGGAAGAGATAAAGAACATTGGTCAGTCTCAACATAAGTACTCTGGACTGGGAGGTGTGGAAATCCCCTCTGTAAACACAGATAGCCTGATGGTAGAGAGGATCCAAAACCTTCACCACAAAATCCCAGATGAAACCCTACACCTGGGATAGAGGAGGAGAAGAAGGTCAATGACAGTGAAAGTGCAGGTTGGGAAGTGAAAATATATGCTGACACTAGCATTCAACAAGGAGAGTGAGGGATCCACAAGCCAGTGTTTAAGGACCCCACCCTTTCCTCTGGTGTCGGCATTGCTCCAAAGTGGACTGTATCCATTAAAGTCACCCATGTGAAATACAAAAAGGGAATGGCAGCAGTGAGACTAGGTCATTGTGGTCTTTCCAGAAGATACTTCCAGATGGAAGATAAATAGAGCAGACACTCAATGAAAATCCAACAAAGAGGCAAATGGCTACCACCCTTATAGTGTGGTTATGGGTACAACCTGGAATGAAGAATGGTAGCTCATGAGGATTCATGCACAACACTCGCACAAATCAGACAATTTCCACCCCAGTCCTGGTGAACAAGTGAAAAATGTTGAATCATGGGATAATCAACTGTCTCAAAGTATATCCTCTGCAAGCACAAGCAGATGGTTTTGTGTACCCCGAAGGTGGACCACGATTCCTCTGGTATTCACAATAATTCCATTATAGAAGCTGGTTGTTTGTTTGGGGATTAATGGTGCAACAGCAACTAAAGCCATAATGCGCCAAACAAGGTAAAAGCCAAAGAATCCACAGCCAAAGTTAAAATCAACAAAGAAGAAAAGGAACAAAAAATTCACCCTTCAAGTATCCATGTCATCTGTATACGTTCATAGAATCTGCAATGAGAGGCTGAGAATGGTTGTATACATTTTAATCACAACAAAAAAAATTGATATTTTAAAAAATAAAAATTTCCATTATAAAATTAATATAAATATAAATAAATAAATAAATACCCCCTCAAGCAGCTGCTTGCCACAGAGGTCTGACAGGAGCCTGTCAGTTTATATGCCATAGTAGAAGGTCTGAGAGGATGGCAGGACCTCATATATCTTATAAAATATATACTTCAGGCATGAAAAATAATATTTTGTTTCATTTGATGCATATTTTATTAAACTACAATATAAAGCCATCTGGTTGCCATTTCATAGAAGTACTATACGGTATTGCTGATTTGTTTGTTAATGTTACTCTATGCTGAAGAATTACCTGATTTAAGCTCACAAGTTTGATTTGAACTATTATCAATAAATTTTTCCTTAAGTTTTGAAAATCTCCTGTAAATTAACAAAAACTGCTATTTTTAAAAACAAAAGAATTTGAAAGTAATTGCAAAGTACATACCATCATTCCTATTTTACACTCCTTTCTCCCAGGTTCGAGTCCCAGCTGGGTCAGCGTTGAGATTTATCTCCGCAAAATTCCTCGCCCTGCCCACGGTCAGTAGGGGACACCGATGGGCTTGGAAAGGCCGCCGTCCGTCAGATGGGACGTTAAGCCATGGCCCCGTGTGCGGGAGAGCCATACCCTGTGCACATTAATAAACACGCTGGATGGCCTTTATGGGAGACTACCATCTGTCTCCCAACAGCTGTTCCAGTGGGTCCCCTCCCCCAACCTTCTCTGAGCCTTCGGGGTCCATGTGACCTGGCCATTTAGCCCATGGTGTGCAAAAAAGTGCCACTCAGAGGTAAAACAACCCAACCCAACAACACTCCTTTCTGCCATACCTCTTTTTCAGTATTCTCAGAATTGTTTTTATCATTTCTCTCAGCATTCTATGCATTTTTTTCTGTTATTCAGATCGAAACTGTAACTAAAGAAAAAGTTTTCTTAGAAAGTAGAAAGCAAGCTGAAATTGTTGTTCCGAAGTTCAGTAATAAATACATCATGGTAGCAGGTGCAGTTGAGTCTTTGGTTGAGTACCGTGACCTAGTTATTGCATACACGTGCCGTAAAGTGGATGTTTACAGAAAGAGTTCCTCCCAGATATAGGATAACGTGACCATGAATCTAGTCAGTATTAACCTTCTTTTAATTTTGGAAGATTTATTTTATTTCCGCAAATTATCGATTTTTTTTTTTTAATTGATCTATTGATCTTTTGGAGTTCTACAGGGAGGAAGTATTTGGCTTAAATCATCCATGCAAACAATTTGCCTTATGAAGGAAGTCCTTTTTGCTTCAATATCCAATACCACATTCATCTTCAGGAAACGATACAAGATCAATGTTTTTTAACAATAAAAGAAATATTAACCTATTACCTAATGTGATGTTAAATAATATCCACAACGACTTGTAAAGCCAGCCATCATTATTTAACATCACATTAGGTTATAGGTTAATATTTCTTTTACAATTTCTTTCTTTTCTTGTAAAAAAAAATGTAAAAAAAATGATCTTTTATCGTTTCCTGAAAATGAATAAGGTATTGGATATTGAAGCAAAAAGGACTTCCTTCACATGGATGATTTAAGACAAATACTTCCTCCCAACAAATTGAATTATAAACTCAGAACATAAACTAAGTATTTCAGGTTTTTTTATAATTAAACCTTAGTATCCCCTGTGATGATGCATAGAACCGGCCAGGCCTAGCACCTAATGTCCGACCCCGCCTTCTCGTGATGTGGACCGTTAGTAACTTTCAAAAGAGATACTCTCTTGTGGAAGTGAACGGAAGGGGAGGGCTGCCAGATTAGTGTGGCCTACTGATCTGGACAACTATGGCTACTTTTCTTTTTTTTCTACCCTGCTGAGGAGTGGTCAACCACACAGGGTCCTGGTGCTGACCATATAAACCTACTGGACCGGACAGATGTATGGCTCTGAGCTTGATTATGGATCCTGATTTTGCTGCACTGGTGGGCTTCTGTGGAGGGAAAATCTTCCGCTGTGTTTTCTGTTTGTTTGTGGGTTCACAGTCCCAAGTGAATAGATTCACAGGATATGTTTATCAGCTGGTGGATAATCCTGAGCAGAAGTCATCGCAGGCACCTGAACTCTTTGCTTCTATTGGCATCGTCAAATTCTACATTGGAGGAAGTCTTCCAGTGTAGATGGCTTCAGCCTTTAGTAGTGGGGGAACGGGTCTTTGCCCCATGTCTGCGATTAGGGGGCTGTTTGATATTGTCGGCATTCCCTCTCTCAATAAACATAGTTTCTTTAAACATCCCACTAACCATTTTCTCTCCATAGGTAGTTGGAATGTGAGGACTCTGCACAGAGCTTTTTCTCTTGATGTCCTCACACAAGAATTCCACCGTTATAATTTAGATATTCTCGGCTTACAAGAGACCAGATGGACAGATAAAGGTCAGATTCTTAAAAATAATCTTAAATTTCTCTTTTCAGGGAGGGACGACAATAAGCATCACCAAGGCGTGGGTCTGCTTCTCAGCAGACACGCTAGTGATGCTCTTCTAGGATACGAGTGCATTAATGAAAGGTTTCTTACAGCAAAATTTCAGACAAGCATTAAAGACTTGAATGTTATTTGCTGTTATGCCCCCACAGAGGATGCCGATGAGGATGAGAAGGATAGGTTTTATGAACAACTTCAGGATATTTTGAATTCTGTCAAGAAAGGAGATATTACCCTTGTTCTTGGTGACTTCAATGCCAAAGTTGGTACTGACTCTGACCTTTGGGGAGGAGTAATAGGCCCTTTTGGTATTGGTAGCTGCAATGGCAATGGGCAACGTCTCCTACAGGTAAGTAAACTCAATGGATTCAGAATAACTAACACTTATTACAAACACCGCGACATACATAAGTACACATGGGTTTCACCTGATGGGCTGCATAAGAATATGATTGATTACATATTAATTAACAGCAAATGGGCTAGTTCTGTTAGGAATTCCAGGGCATATAGGGGAGCTGAAATTGGATCTGACCATTACCTTGTTAAAAGTGTGTTGCAACTTAAACTTAAAAAGTGTTGTGCTAGGGTTAAAAAATTTACTTTTAATACTGAAGCTCTGAAAGATCCAGTTATAGCCAAAGCTTACCATGATAGGTTACTTAGTCATTATGACAGTCATGGTTTGCTTACTACTGAAGTTGAGAAAGAATGGGATCGTTTTAAACAGGCGTTTTTGGACACTAACAGTATTCTTTTAGGAAAAAAGGAGCAGAAGAGGCAAAATTATCTGAGTGATAAGGCACTTGAGCTTATTTCGGAAAGAAAGAATTGCAGGAATGCCCTTAATCAATACCCTACTAGTCCTAATAGAAAGCATTACAGAGACCTTAATAAACTTGTAAAGGATCAGTTAGCTGCTGATAAGAATCTTTGGCTTGATGGTTTGGCTGACAAAGCCGAGGAAGCAGTTAGACAGCACAACAGCAGAGAGCTGTACCAGATAGTTAATGTTTTGTGTGGTAGAAAACGGACAGGGATACAAGGATTGAAGGATAAACAAGGTAAGGTTATAGAAGGGGAGGATTCTGTCATGGCTAGGTAGGCTGAGCATTTCAGTGATGTTCTAAACAATGTAGTTAGTTCTACTCCCATTGTTTGCAATGATGATAGATGCATTGGTGGCTTTAATGTTAGACCTATAACACAATCTGAAGTTATTTTGGCTGTTTCTAAACTTAAACTTCATAAATCCCCAGGGGTAGATGAAATTACTACAGAAATGCTTAGAGCTGGGAATGTTTCGGTTACCACTTGGATGACTGAAATTCTGAATATCTTTTATGATAAAGGCATGGTTCCTAAGGATTTTACCAGAGCTATTGTTATCCCTATTTTCAAAAAAGGTGATCGCAGTTCTTGTGATAACTATAGGGGTATCAGCCTACTCTCTGTTCCAGGTAAAGTTCTTTCCATGATTGTGCTTAATAGAATTAAGAATCTGGTTGACAGGGAATTGCGTGATGAGCAATGTGGATTCAGAAGTGGTAGGGGATGTGTGGATCAGATATTTTCATTTAGGCAGATTCTTGAGAAATGTTTAGAGTTTCAGAAACCTTTGGTTGCTAGCTTTGTTGATTTCAAAAAGGCTTTCGACTCTGTTGATCGTCATAATTTGTGGTTGATTGTGAGATCATATGGTATACCTGACAAGTTAGTTAACATTATGAAAGCTCTCTATAATAACACTGAGTCATGTGTGAGAGTTGGTAAGTCTTATAGCAATTGGTTTAGCATTACTTCTGGTGTTCGACAAGGGTGCATTTTGTCTCCTTTTCTCTTTAGTTTGGTTATTGATTATGTTATGCGAAATTCACTTCAAAGGAAAGATTTTGGCCTTAAATGGGCTGGAGATACGAAAATTTCTGATTTAGATTATGCTGATGATTTAGCCCTTTTGGCAAATGATGTTGATGAGATGAACTCTTTCATTCGAGCTGTTGATGAGACTGGTAGTAGAGTAGGTTTGGTTATAAACAGAGAGAAAACTAAAGTGATGAAAATTGGTCAGGCAGGCTGTGATTCAGTTAATCTGAATGGTTGCAGTCTTGAGCAGGTGTCACAGTTTAATTTTCTTGGGAGCTATGTAACAGATAATGGTGATGTGCGGCATGAGATTAACAGACGAATAGGGATTGCTGCCGGGACTTTTAAGAACCTATGGAGAGTGTGGAGAAATAGGCGTTTACACCTAAAGACTAAAATTAGACTGTATAATAGTTTGGTTCTTTCTAGGGTTAGTTATGGTAGTGAAACTTGGACACTTTGTAAACAAGATAACAGGAAACTAGATGCTTTTGATTCCAGATGCTTACGCAGTATCTTGGGCATTAGATGGTTCAACTTTGTAACTAATGATGAGATTAGGCAAAGGAGTTTGCAACCTCCTTTAAGCAGCATATTGTGCAGAGAGAGACTCCGTTGGTTTGGCCATGTCGCCCGTATGAATAATTATAGATTGGCGAATAGGGTTATGAACAGTGCGCTTAAAGGCCTCAGAAAGAAGGGGAGACCTAGGATGCGGTGGGCAGACAATGTCAAACAGGACCTTGGTAGAATTGGTGTGCAGTGGCCAGATGCAGTAGATGTAGCTCAGGATAGACTTGCTTGGAGAACTAAATTGCACGGTCTGGTTGGACCTCCGTAGCCCATGGCTGCTTGAGGATGATGATGATGATGTTTCATTTCTGTAGATTTTCTTTATTTCCGTAAATTATCAATCTTTCTGCCAATTGATAATTATCAGTTTTTCAGAGTTATTCTACATCAAGTAGACAGCTTACAACTTGTTGCTGTGGATATTTTAACATTGTATTAGGTTAAGTGTTTTCTTTTATTATTATTTATTACTTTTCCAGTAAACAAAAATTAGAGTAGAGGTACACAGTGCGGTAATTAAAATTAAAGTTTTTAATTCTCTATGACACTGTTAAATGCTTTTAAGCACCACAACACATGGTCTATGCTATCAATCATCCCATCCTCTGAGGTACGTAAATCTCTCCTTAACAACTTTTGATACTTGATAGCATAGTCCATGTGTTGAAGTGTTTAAAAACATTTAACAGTGTTATAGAGAAGTAAAAACTTTAATTTTCCAGTAAAATTAACTTTGATCAGGTATCATTTTCTGAAAATGAAGTTCTTGGATCCTGAAGCAAAGGTAAATTAACAATCTTTTGGTCAGCTGATTTATCGATCTTTCTGAGTTAGCTACATTGGATGGCTGGTTTAAAAGTGGTTGAGAATATTTTATTTAACATCCCATTAGGTTATATGCAATTTTTCTTTCATTATTTCTTGTTTCTTGTAAAAAAAAAACTTTGAGCTTCTATTGTTTTCTGAAAATGAATGTCTTGGATACGGAAGCAAAATAGACTTCCTTTTTACAGAAATCAGCTGTCATGTGGGAGGGCAATTTTGGAAAGGCGTCCCCTCTACTAAACTCACATAGAAAGTTTCACCCACCCACCCCCTCCAGAAAAATATCATTTTTTTTTAAATTACGAGTTTTTATGCTTAAAATGAATGATTTTAAAGGCAACCCCCTCCCCCTCTCAGTACCTTGAATGTACTACACAGACGATATAACACTGTTTTTTTTGCTTTGGTGAACAAACCTTACTGCACTTAGCCAAGATTGTCCAACTTCAACACTCAAATAAAAGAATTCATAATGTTTAGCAAAAAAAAACAGCCAAAGACGTTTTTTTCTATTTCATAACCAGCTCAGAAAATCTGGTGAATGGGAGAAATCCAAGCCACTTTGTATAACACTGGGCATGTTTAAAATATACAATACTAAAATGAATCTTTAAAAGAAATAAAAATAATATTTCAGGTTAAATATTACATTATTTGGAAGGAAATTTCCTTTCGATTAACACATAATTTAACTATTTTTATTTATCAGATTTTCCAAAATGAAGCCTTAATTGTATAGTGCAATCTTTGTTTTCACCATATCATATTGAAAAAGGATTATTAAAATCGATATGCTTGTAAATTTGTTTACGAATTTTATGAAAATAAATAATGTAATTAACTTCTGTTTAATTTGGTACATAACACAACTTATTTCCGTTGATTGGTCATTTTTTTTTTAAATTTCGAAAACTGACTTGTTTATCTGACAGCACAATTGGCTAAAAGGCTGAACTTTTCTCAAGGTATGTTACTATAAAAAAAATTACAAAATGAAAAAATATTTACTCGAAACAAAATGATTAATTTTTTGTTATTCAGAAATAAAAAGCCTTTCTATTCATGTGCATTCATTTGTCTGTTAGCTTTTTTTTTTAAATAATTTTTCATTTGGTAGCTAGGTAGTCACTGGAAGGAGAGCTATGCACCAATCCCCTGTGATGATGCATAGAACCGGTTAGGGCCTAGCACCTAATGTCCGACACCGCCTTCTCATGGTGCAGACCATTAGTACCTTTCAAAAGAGATACTCTCTTGTGGAAGTGAACGGAAGGGGAGGGCTGCCAGATTAGTGTGGCCTACTGATCTGGGAAACTAAGGCTACCTTTCTTTTTTTTTTCTACCCTACTGAGGAGTGGTCAACCACACAGGGTCCTGGTGCTGACCATATAAACCCACTGGACTGGACAGATATATGGCTCTCAGCTTGATTATGGATCCTGATTTTGCTGCACTGGTGGGCTTCTGTGGAAGGAAAATCTTCCGCTGTGTTTTCTGTTTGTTTGTGGGTTGACAGCCCCAAGTGAATAGATTCACAGGATATGTTTATCAGTTGGTGGATAATCCTGAGCAGAGGTCATCGCAGGCACCTGAACTCTTTGCTTCTATTGGCATCGTCAAATTCTACGTTGGAGGAAGTCTTCCAGTGTAGATGGTTTCAGCCTTTAGTGCTGGGGGAACGGGTCTTTGCCCATGTCTCCAATTAGGGGGCTGTTTGATATTGTCGGCATTCCCTCCCTCAATAAACATAGTTTCTTTAAACATCCCACTAACCATTTTCTCTCCATAGGAAGTTGGAATGTGAGGACTTTGCACAGAACTTATTCTCTTGATGTCCTCACACAAGAATTCCATTGTTATAATTTAGATATTCTCGGCTTGCAAGAGAGCAGATGGACAGATAAAGGTCAGATTCTTAAAAATAATCTTAAATTTCTGTTTTCAGGGAGAGACGACAATAAGCATCACCAAGGCGTGGGTCTGCTTCTCAGCAGACACGCTAGTGATGCTCTTTTAGGATATGAGTGCATTAATGAAAGGTTTCTTACAGCAAAATTTCAGACAAGCGTTAAAGACTTGAATATTATCTGCTGTTATGCCCCCACTGAGGATGCCGATGAGGATGAGAAGGATAGGTTTTATGGACAACTTCAGGATATTTTGAATTCTGTCAAGAAAGGAGATATTAACCTTGTTCTTGGTGACTTCAATGCCAAAGTTGGTACTGACTCTGACCTTTGGGGAGGGGTGATCGGCCCTTTTGGTATTGGTAGCTGCAATGGCAATGGGCGTCTCCTACAGGTAAGTAAACTCAACGGTTTCAGAATAATTAACACATATTACAAACACCGCGACATACATAAGTACACACGGGTTTCACCTGATAGGCTGCATAGGAATATGATTGATTATATATTAGTTAACAGCAAATGGGCTAGTTCTGTCAGAAATACCAGGGCATATAGGGGAGCTGAAATTGGATCTGACCATTACCTTGTTAAAAGTGTCTTGCAACTTAAAATTAAAAAGTGTTGTGCTAGGGTTAAAAAATTTGCTTTTAATACTGAAGCTCTGAAAGACCCAGTTATAGCCAAAGCTTACCATGATAGGTTATTTAGTCATTATGACAGTCATGGTATGCTTACTACTGATACTGAAGTTGAGGAAGAATGGGATCATTTTAAACAGGCTTTTTTGGACACTAATAGTACTCTTTTAGGAAAAAAGGAGCAGAAGAGACAGAATTATCTGAGTGATAAGGCACTTGAGCTTATTTCAGAAAGAAAGAACTGCAGGAATGTCCTTAATGAATACCCTACTAGTCCTAATAGAAAGCATTACATAGAACTTAATAAATGTGTAAAGGATCAGTTAGCTGCTGATAAGAATCTTTGGCTTGATGGTTTGGCTGACAAAGCCGAGGAAGCAATTAGACAGCACAACAGCAGAGGGCTGTACCAGATAGTTAGTGTTTTGTGTGGTACAAAACGGACAGGTATACAGGGATTGAAGGATAAACAAGTTAAGGTTATAGAAGGTGAAAATTCTGTCATGGCTAGGTGGGCTGAGCATTTCGGTGATATTTTAAACAATGTGGTTAGTTCTACTCCCATTGTTTGTAATGATCATAGATGCATTACTGGCTTTAATGTTGGCCCTATAACACAATCTGAAGTTATTTTGGCTGTTTCTAAACTTAAACTTCATAAATCCCCAGGGGTAGCTGAAATTACTACAGAAATGCTTAGAGCTGGAAATGTTTCGGTTACCACTTGGATGACTGAAATTCTGAATATCTTTTATGATAAAGGAATGGTTCCTAAGGATTCTACCAGAGCTATTGTTATCCCTATTTTCAAAAAAGGTGATCGCAGTTCTTGTGATAACTATAGAGGTATCAGCCTACTCTCTGTTCCAGGTAAAGTTCTTTCCATGATTGTGCTTAATAGAATTAAGAATCTGGTTGACAGGGAATTGCGTGATGAGCAATGTGGATTCAGAAGTGGTAGGGGATGTGTAGATCAGATATTTTCACTTAGGCAGATTCTTGAGAAATGTTTAGAGTTTCAGAAACCTTTGGTTGCTAGCTTCATTGATTTCAAAAAGGCTTTCGACTCTGTTGATCGTCATAATTTGTGGTTGATTGTGCAATCATATGGTATACCAGACAAATTAGTTAACCTAATGAAAGCTCTCTATAATAACACTGAGTCGTGTGTGAGAGTTGGTAAGGCTTGTAGCAATTGGTTTAGCATTACTTCTGGTGTTCGACAAGGGTGCATTTTGTCTCCTTTTCTTTTTAGCTTGGTTATTGATTATGTTATGCAAAATTCACTTCAAGAGAAAGATTTTGGCCTTAAATGGACTGCAGATACGAAAATTTCTGATTTAGATTATGCTGATGATTTAGCTCTTTTGGCAAATGATGTTGATGAGATGAACTCTTTCATTCGAGCTGTTGATGAGACTGGTAGTAGAGTAGGTTTGGTTATAAACAGAGAGAAAACTAAAGTGATGAAAATTGGTCAGGCAGGCTGTGATTCAGATAATCTGAATGGTTGCAGTCTTGAGCAGGTGTCACAGTTTAATTATCTTGGGAGCTATGTAACTGATAATGGTGATGTGCGGCATGAGATTAACAGACGAATAGGGATTGCTGCCTGGACTTTTAAGAATCTATGGAGAGTGTGGAGAAATAGGCGTATACACCTAAAGAGTAAAATTAGGATGTATAATAGTTTGGTTCTTTCTAGGGTTAGTTATGGTAGTGAAATTTGGACACTTTGTAAACAAGATAACAAGAAACTAGATGCTTTTAATTCCAGATGCTTATGCAGTATCTTGGGCATTAGGTGGTTCAACTTTGTAACTAATGATGAGGTTAGGCAAAGGAGTTTGCAACCTCCTTTAAGCAGCATATTGTGCAGAGAGAGACTCTGTTGTTTTGGCCATGTTGCCCGTATGAATAATTATAGATTGGCGAATAGGGTTATGAACAGTGTGCCTAAAGGCCTCAGAAAGAAGGGAAGACCTAAAATGCGGTGGGCAGACAATGTCAAACAGGACCTTGTTAGAATTGGTGTGCAGTGGCCAGATGCAGTAGATGTAGCTCAGGATAGACTTGCTCAGAGAACTAAATTGCACGGTCTGGTTGGACCTCCGTAGCCCATGGCTGCTTGATGATGATGATGATGTTGACATATGCATTTTTTCCTACATAACTCTAAAAAAGCCCTATTAAAATAAAACTTGTGTCTTTTAAGAATATGTGGAGAGTGTGGAGAAACAGGGTATACACCTAAAGACTAAAATCGGACTGTATAATAGTTTGGCTCTTTCTAGGGTTAGTTAAGCAGTGAAACTTGGACACTTTGTAAACAAGATAACAGGAAACTAGATGCTTTTGATTCTATATGCTTACCCAGTATCTTGGGTATTAGGTGGTTCAACTTTGTAACTAATGATGAGGTTAGGCAAAGGAGTCGGCAACCTCCTTTAAGCAGCATATTGTGCAGAGAGAGACTCTGTTGGTTTGACTATGTTGCCCGTATGAATAATCATAGATTGGTGAATACGGTTATGAACAGTGTGCCTAAAGGCCTCAGAAAGAGGGGGGGAGACCTAGGATGCAATGGGCAGACAATGTCAAACAGGACCTTGCTAGAATTGGTCATTGGAAATGTAGTTGATTGTAATTGAAGGCTCTGGTCCAGATGGCACTTTCCAGTTTCCAGTTGGCACTTTCCAGTTTAGTGCATACGACCAGTCCACATCAAGCATCAAAAGGAATGGAATTTTTATTTTTTAAGCCAACATGCCAAGAATGGAGTGTAAGCATTGTTGTTGAAATAAGAGAATTTCTCAGGTACACATGGTAATAATTTGTTAGATGAATATAGAGGAAATATTGTCATTAGCCAGGTGGAATCTGAACTCCCAACCTTCTGATAAAATGTCAGGTGATATCAGGAGGCAGAAAATGCCAAACAGGACCTTGTTAGAGTTGATCTACAGTGGCCAGATGCAGCAGATATAACTCAGGACAGATAAGCAGCATATTGCGCTCCTTTAAGCAGCATATTGTGCAGAGAGAGACTCTATTGGTTTGGCCATGTCGCCCGTATGGATAATAATAGATTGGCGAATAGGGTTATGAACAGTGTGCCTAAGGGCCTCAGAAAGAGGGGGAGACCTAGGATGTTGTGGGCAGATAATGTCAAACAGGACCTTGTTAGAATTGGTGTGCAGTGGCTGGATGTTGCAGATGTAGCTCAGGACAGACATACTTGGAGAACTAAATTGCACTGTCTGGGTGGACTTCTATAGCCCATGGTTGCTTGATGATGATGATGGTCCTTTCTACTGCCCATGTTTTTTTCACACTACCAGAGTGAAATGTATTTTCAAATGGTTAAATATTTTGACATCTACACTGTGAGAATTTTTAAGATCATACAGAAAAGTAAACGTATGTAAATGTCAAAGAATTTGTGGTAATATAAGAATGTGCATGGTTTGGGAAAAGACCAGAGCATTCTTTTTGGTGTTATTTTTTCAAGTATATGAATTATTCCTATAACTACAGAAATAAATAAATTGAAGGCTCAGCAAATAATAAAATCCAAAGTTTTGATAAAATGCAACCTGGGATGATATAGCAGAAACCCATGTCTTATTCACCAGAAAGACAGAATAGGAGAAAAAAAAAACTGCAAAATAAAATTAACTATATGCATTTCTTAAAATATAGTTAATTATGTACTTACATGGTAAAGATTATGATGTGAAAATTTTCTCATTGCAGCAGAGTACTTTGAACGGTGAGTAGGTAAAAGATTACGACGTCCTGCAGATAAAGTTCTTGCTATTGTGGGTTTTAATAAAATTGGGGACTCTCCTATTGTTACATTTCGATGAACTAAAAACAAAAAGAGGAGAATTTTATATCAGAAACATATTTTATCAGTA
This sequence comes from Ryuthela nishihirai, assembly GCA_038380435.1. Taxonomy (NCBI): domain Eukaryota; kingdom Metazoa; phylum Arthropoda; class Arachnida; order Araneae; family Heptathelidae; genus Ryuthela; species Ryuthela nishihirai. The sequence goes on along the minus strand of JAWZYU010000001.1, from coordinate 42,030,533 downwards.
AGCACATTAAAGTAAAAATATTACCCATTTAAATAACTATTAGTAGCAGTAGTGTCATTCTAAAATTTTAATAATCTCTTCTCAAAATTGATGGCTATAAAAAAATCATTCCCTGAGTGATGTGGATAGAAAAGGGGCAAAAATTTTAAAAAAGCTTCAATTTTATTCATAGTCTACTATATACATTTAAAGATTAGTAACATCATCATCATCATCCTCAAGCAGCCATGGGCTCAGAGGTCCAACCAGACAGTGCAATTTAGTTCTCCAACTATGTCTGTCCTGAGCTACATCTGCTGCATCCAGCCACTGCACACTAATTCTAACAAGGTTCTGTTTGATATTATCTGCCCACAACATCCTAGGTCTCCCCCTCTTTCTGAGGCTCTTAGGCACACTGTTCATAACCCTATTCGCCAATCTATAATAATCCATATGGGCAACATGGCCAAACCAACGGAGACTCTCTCTGCACAATATGCTGCTTAAAGGAGGTTGCAGACTCCTTTGCCTAACCTCATCATTAGTTACAAAGTTGAACCACCAAATGCCCAAGATACTGCATAAGCATCTAGTATCAAAAGCATCTAGTTTCCTGTTGTCTTGTTTAAAAAGTGTCCAAGTTCACTACCATAACTAACCCTAGAAAGAACCAAACTATTATACAGTCTAATTTTAGTCTTTAAGTGTATACGTCAATTTCTCCACACTCTCCATAGATTCTTAAAAGTCCCAGCAGCAATCCCTATTCGTCCGTTAATCTCCTGCCGCACATCACCAATATCTGTTGCATAGCTCCCAAGATAATTAAACTGTGATACCTGCTCAAGACTGCAACCATTCAGATTAACTGAATCACAGCCTGCCTGACCAATTTTCATCACTTTAGCTTTCTCTCTGTTTATAACCAAACCTACTCTACTACCAGTCTCATCAACAGCTCGAATGAAAGAGTTCATCTCATCAACATCATTTGCCAAAAGAGCTAAATCATCAGCATAATCTAAATCAGAAATTTTCGTATCTGCAGTCCATTTAAGGCCAAAATCTTTCTCTTGAAGTAAATTTTGCATAACATAATCAATAACCAAGCTAAAAAGAAAAGGAGACAAAATGCACCCTTGTCGAACACCAGAAGTAATGCTAAACCAATTGCTACAAGCCTTACCAACTCTCACACACGACTCAGTGTTATTATAGAGAGCTTTCATTAGGTTAACTAATTTGTCTGGTATACCATATGATTGCACAATCAACCACAAATTATGACGATCAACAGAGTCGAAAGCCTTTTTGAAATCAACAAAGTTAGCAACCAAAGGTTTTTGAAACTCTGAACATTTCTCAAGGATCTGCCTGAGTCAAAATATCTGATCTACACATCCCCTACCAATTCTGAATCCACATGGCTCATCATACAATTGCCTGTCAACCAGATTCTTAATTCTATTAAGCACAATTATGCAAAGAACTTTCCCTGGAACAGATAGTAGGCTGATACCCCTATAGTTATCACAAGAACTGTGATCACCGTTTTTGAAAATAGGAATAACAATAGCTCTGGCAAAATCCTTGGGGACCATGCCTTTATCATAAAAGATATTCAAAATTTCAGTCATTCAAGTGGTAACCGAAACATTCCCAGTTCTAAGCATTTCCTTAGTAATTTCCTCTACCCCTGGGGATTTATGAAGTTTAAGTTTAGAAATATCCAAAATAACTTCATATTGTTATAGGGCCAACATTAAAGTCACCAATGCATCTATCATCATTTCAAACAATGGGAATAGAACTAAGCACATTAGTTAGAACATCACTGAAATGTTCAGCCCACCTAGCCAGCACAGAATCCTCCCCTTCTATAATCTTACCTTGTTTATCCTTCAATCCCTGTATGCCTGTCCGTTTTCTACCACATAAAACATTAACTATCTGGTACAGCTCTCTGCTGTTGTGCTGCCTAGCTGCTTCCTCGGCATTGTCAGCCAAGCCCTCAAGCCAAAGATTCTTATCAGCAACTAACTGATCATTTACACGTTTATTAAGCTCTCTGTAATGCTTCCAATTAGAACTAGTAGGGTATTGATTAAGGACATTCATGCAGTTCTTTCTTTCCGAAATAAGCTCAAGTGCCTTATCACTCAAATAATTCTGCCTCCTCTGCTCTTTTTTTCCCAAAAGAGTACTGTTAGTTTCCAAAAAAGCCTGTTTAAAATGGTCACATTCTTCTTCAACTTCAGTGGTAAGCAAACCATGACTGTCATAATGACTAAGTAACCTATCATGGTAAGCTTTGGCTATAACTGGATCTTTCAGAGCTTCAGTATTAAAAGTAAATTTTTTAACCCTAGCACAACACTTTTTAAGTTTAAGTTGCAACAGACTTTTAACAAGGTAATGGTCAATTTCAGCTCCCCTATATGACCTGGTATTCTTAACAGAACTAGACCATTTGCTGTTAATTAATATATAATCAATCATATTTTTATGCAGCCTATCAGGTGAAACCCATGTGTACTTATGTATGTCGCAGTGTTTGTAATATGTGTTAATTATTCTAAAACCATTGAGTTTACTTACCTGTAGGCGACGTTGCCCATTGCCATTGCAGCTACCAATACCGAAAGGGCCTATTACTCCTCCCCAAAGGTCAGAGTGAGTACCAACTTTGGCATTGAAGTCACCAAGAACAAGGGTAATATCTCCTTTCTTGACAGAATTCAAAATATCCTGAAGTTGTCCGGAAAACCTATCCTTCTCATCCTCATCGGCATCCTCAGTGGGGGCATAACAGCAGATAACATTCAAGTCTTTAACGCTTGTCTGAAATTTTGCTGTAAGAAACCTTTCATTAATGCACTCATATCCTAAAAGAGCATCACTAGCGTGTCTGCTGAGAAGCAGACCCATGCCTTGGTGATGTTTATTATCGTTCCTCCCTGAAAAGAGAAATTTAAGATTATTTTTAAGAATCTGACCTTTATCTGTCCATCTGCTCTCTTGCAAGCCGAGAATATCTAAATTATAACAATGGAATTCATGTGTGAGGACATCAAGAGAATAAGTTCTGTGCAAAGTCCTCACATTCCAACTACCTATGGAGAGAAAATGGTTAGTGGGATGTTTAAAGAAACTATGTTTATTGAGGGAGGGAATGCCGACAATATCAAACAGCCCCCTAATCGCAGACATGGGCAAAGACCCGTTCCCCCACCACTAAAGGCTGAAGCTATCTACACTGGAAAACGTCCTCTAATGTAGAATTTGACGATGCAGTAGAAGCAAAGAGTTCAGGTGCCTGCGATGACCACTGCTCAGGATTATCTATCTACCAGCTGATAAACATATCCTGTGAATCTATTCACTTGGGGCTGTTAATCCACAAACACACAGAAAAATGGAAGATTTTCCCTCTACAGAAGCCCACCAGTGCAGCAAAATCAGGATCCGTAATCAAGCTCAGAGCCATAATTCCGTTCAGGTTGGTATATATGGTCAGCACCAGGATATTAGTAACATATCATATCAAAATATTATTTCTTGTTATTAATAACGAGTAAATATATATATATATGTATTTCTGAACTTCTTGCCACCCAATACAATGTTTTCCTATAATAATAAAAACTTGAAGAGAACAATAGACTTCAGCTTTTCATTAAAAATTTGACAAAACAGACATAGGTACTTATCATTGCTAATAATTTCCTGATTATTTGAATATTCCTGTTGAAACAATTTCATTGTTTGCTTCATGGTGACCTTGTCTTAACCAGGATTTAACATGTGGTATGGCATCTTAATCATAAAAAGGCTTTCCAGGAAATTTTAATGGAGCAAATAAATGTTTTTGACCTGCAGGGCATTTCTTTTTTTATTTGCAATATGGTTCATTACACTGCAAACCCTTTCAGCTTCAGCAGAACTAAGTGCAGTAACATTTTAAATTTGTTTTGCTTCTTTTTTTTTTGTAGAGGGGAGGGGGGGATATGATCATCAAGAAAAGCTATGCTAACTACTAAATCCCAAAAGTTATTAATGGGAATAAAAAATTTTATAAGCTTGGATATTTTTTCACCTTTCCTCTCTCCCTCCAACCAAGGAGACAATGTAATATTTCCAGGACACTTCAAAGTATCCAGTAAATTAAAAGCAACATTAAATTTGTATAGGAAGAGTCATCATTATTTAACTACTTACTATTCATATTATCTATTATACTTTGGATACAGCTGACCTCTCTTAGTATGCTATATTTTTGTTATTACTTTAAATGGGATGATCTGAAATTTTCTCTGATTTTATAACTGTTTGCACAAGATATTCATATTGTCCATTGTTTTCTTTAATTAAAGGCCTTTTATGCATCTTCATATCAGGCGATACGCTTCAACTAATGTTTACATTTTGGGCCTTGTAATGCCAATGAGAGATTAATTTTATGCCTTCATAAGAGCAAGGTCGTGTATAAAATTTAATTTCTCCGTTACTTTTTCATACCAATATTTCTTTTTTTCGTTTGAAAAATGCTCATATAGGTCAAGTCCATACCTTCTCTTGTGGTTAACGTACATGACTATCAACACAGGACATATCCCTGTGTGTGTGTTTATTGTTGTATGAGAACCAAGGACAAGCCAAACAGAGCTTCTAGGTTATCTCCATCCTTTGTGTAGGGGAGTGCCTTCTCTTTTTAAAAATAAGAGGATAAGCTCTCCTAACAACAGGTGTTAATTTAGAATTGCATGCTACCCACCAAGGATCAAAAATTAATCCATTTTCAATTATTTCTAACTCAAAATCATGTCCTATACTATTTAGTTCCATTTGATTGTTATTGGACATATGATAAAAGCAGTAATATTTTTGTATATATAGAAATGATTCGGGATATTAATTTCATTGCATTGTTTAGAATGAGTTGACTTATGTGACTTAAACAGTGACAAGATTTAGACCTCAGAAATTTCTTAGTCAGCATGCTGAAACTCTCAGTTTATGACCCAGCATAGTGCTTGCACCATCTGAACAAAAAACAATTCAGTTTTTTTTAACTCTCATTACATCCATGTTTGTTAAATGTGAAAAGAAAAGTGTTTTTATTTTAAATCTCTCAAAAAATTGGTTCTTCTTAAGCAAAACTAAGTTCATTTAAATCAACAAGTGCATTAATAGGTTCATAATCTTTTGCACTATAACACAAGAATATTGCCAAAACAGTTCTTTTGGAAATTCTACTTGTTTTCTCAATGATCATGCGAATTTCAAATTTTCCTGCAATTATTTTTTTAAAAATTGTAATTTTTTACTTTATTATATATATGTTTCATAATACACATTGCTAGTTAAGTATAGAGAAAAAATATCATTAGCAGGGGTGGGATTTGAACCTACGACCTCCAGATAAACATGTCAGGTGCTCTGACATTGAGCTATCAGCCATTGAACAATCATCCTCTATTAATGGCTTTATGCATTATACCAAAGAATTAGGGCCTGTAAATGGTAGCTAGATAGTCACTGGAAGGAGAGCTATGCAACAATCCCCTGTGATGATGCATAGAAGCCGACAGGCCTAGCACCTAATGTTCGACCCCACCTTCTCGTGGTGCATGCCGTTAGAACCTTTCAAAAGAAATATTCTCTTGTAGAAGTGAATACAAGGGGAGGGTGGCCTACAGATCTGGACAACTATGGCTAATTTACTTCTTTTTTACTCTGCTGAGGAGTGGTCAACCACACGGGGTCGTGGTGCTGCCCATATAAACCTACTGAACTAAGGCTCTGAACTTGATTATGGATCCTGAATTTGCTGCACTGGTGGGCTTCTGTGGAGGATAAATCTTCCCCTGTGTTTCCTGTTTATTTGTGGGTTGACAGCCCCAAGTGAATAGATTCACAGCATATGTTTTATCAGTTGGTGGATAATACTGAGTAGAGGTCATTGCAGGCACCTGAACTCTTTGCTTCTAATTGCATCGTCAAATTCTATATTGGAGGAAGTCTTCCAGTGCAGATGGCTTCAGCCTTTAGTGATGGAGGAACAGGTCTTTGCCCCATGCTTGTGATTAGGGGGCTGTTTGATATTGTCAGCATTCCCTCTCTCAATAAACATAGTTTCTTTAAACATCCCACTAGCCATTTTCTCTCCATAGGTAGTTGGAATGTGAGGTTTGGTTTGTTTTACTTCTGAGCTGCACTCTTTTACACACAATGGGCTAAATGGCCAGGTCACGAGGACCCCAAAAGCTCAGAGAAGGTTGGGGAAGGGAACCCAGTGGAACGGCTGTTGGGAGACAGATGGTAACCTCCCATCAACGCCATCCAGCTTGTTCTTTAACGTGCACAAGGTATGGCTCTCCTGTATATGGGGCCATGGCTTAACCAATAGCCTTTCCAAGCCCATCGGTGTCTCCTACTGACCGTGGGCAGGGTGGAGAGTTTTGCAGAGATAAATCTCAACGCTGTCCCAGTTGCGACTCAAACCTGGGAACTGCAGATTACGAGCTGGGTGCGCTACTGACTGAGCCACCCCAGCCCCATGGAATGTAGACTCTGCACAGAGAATATTCTCATCATGTCCTCATACAAGAATTCCACCATTATAATCTTCATCTCCTTGGCTTGCAACAGACCAGATGGACAAATTAAGGTCAGATTCTTAAAAATAACCTTAAATTTCTCTTTTCAGGGAGGGAAGATAATAATCATCACCAAGGTGTGGGTCTTGGGAGAAGGGCGATAGGCTCCTTTGGTATTCGTAGCTGCAATGGGCAACGTCTCCTAAAGGTAAGTAAACTAAATGGTTTCAGAACCTAACACATATTACTAACACCATGACATGCATAAGTACACATGGGTTTCACCAGATGGGCTGCATAATATGATTGATTATATATTAGTTAACGGCAAATGGGCTAGTTCTAATAGGAATACCAGGTCATATAGGAGAGCTGAAATTAGATCTGATCATTACCTTGTTAAAAGTATCTTGCAACTTAAACTTAAAAAGTGTTGTGCTACAGTTAAAAAATTTACCTTTAATACCGAAGCTCTGAAAGTCCCAGTTATAGCTAAAGCTTACCAAGATAGGTTACTTAGTCATTATGACAGTCATGGTTTGCTTGCTACTGAAGTTGAGGAAGAATTGGATCATTTTAAACAGGCTTTTTTGGACACTAACAGTACTCTTTTAGGAAAAAAGGAGCAGATGAGCCAGAATTATCTGAGTGATAAGGTACTTGAGCTTATTTCAGAAAGAAAGAACTGCAGGAATGTCCTTAATGAATAGCCTACTAGTCCTAATAGAAAGCATTACATAGAACTTAATAAATGTGTAAAGGATCAGTTAGCTGCTGATAAGAATCTTTGGCTTGATGGTTTGGCTGACAAAGCCGAGGAAGCAATTAGTCAGCACAACAGCAGAGAGCTGTACCAGATAGTTAGTGTTTTGTGTGGTACAAAACGGACAGGTATACAGGGATTGAAGGATAAACAAGTTAAGGTTATAGAAGGTGAAAATTCTGTCATGGCTAGGTGGGCTGAGCATTTCGGTGATATTTTAAACAATGTGGTTAGTTCTACTCCCATTGTTTGTAATGATCATAGATGCATTACTGGCTTTAATGTTGGCCCTATAACACAATCTAAAGTTATTTTGGCCATTTCTAAACTTACACTTCATAAATCCCCAGGGGTAGCTGAAAATACTACAGAAATGCTTAGAGCTGGAAATGTTTCGGTTACCACTTGGATGACTGAAATTCTGAATATCTTTTATGATAAAGGAATGGTTCCTAAGGATTCTACCAGAGCTATTGTTATCCCTATTTTCAAAAAAGGTGATCGCAGTTCTTGTGATAACTATAGAGGTATCAGCCTACTCTCTGTTCCAGGTAAAGTTCTTTCCATGATTGTGCTTAATAGAATTAAGAATCTGGTTGACAGGCAATTGTGTGATGAGCAATGTGGATTCAGAAGTGGTAGGGGATGTGTACATCAGATATTTTCACTTAGGCAGATTCTTGAGAAATGTTTAGAGTTTCAGAACCTTTGGTTGCTAGCTTTGCTGTTTTCAAAAAGGTTTTCGACTGTTGATCGTCATAATTTGTGATAGATTGTGATATCGTATGGTATACCTGACAAGTTAGTTAACATAATGAAAGCTCTCTATAATAACACTGAGTCATGTGTGAGGGTTGGTAAGTCTTGTAGCAATTGGTTTAGCATTACTTCTGGTGTTCGACAAGGGTGCATTTTGTCTCCTTTTCTCTTTAGTTTGGTTGTTGATTATGTTATGCGAAATTCACTTCAAAGGAAAGATTTTGGCCTTAAATGGGCTGGAGATACGAAAATTTCTGATTTAGATTATGCTGATGATTTAGCCCTTTTGGCAAATGATGTTGATGAGATGAACTCTTTCATTCGAGCTGTTGATGAGACTGGTAGTAGAGTAGGTTTGGTTAGAAACAGAGAGAAAACTAAAGTGATGAAAATTGGTCAGGCAGGCTGTGATTCAGTTAATCTGAATGGTTGCAGTCTTGAGCAGGTGTCACAGTTTAATTATCTTGGGAGCTATGTAACTGAAAATGGTGATGTGCGGCATGAGATTAACAGACGAATAGGGATTGCTCCCGGGACTTTTAAGAATCTATGGAGAGTGTGGAGAAATAGGCGTATACATCTAAAGACTAAAATTAGACTGTATAATAGTTTGGTTCTTTCTAGGGTTAGTTATGGTAGTGAAACTTGGACACTTTGTAAACAAGATAACAGGAAACTAGATGCTTTTAATTCCAGATGTTTACGCAGTATCTTGGACATTAGGTGGTTCAACTTTGTAACTAATGATGAGGTTAGGCAAAGGAGTTTGCAACCTCCTTTAAGGACATATTGTGCAGAGTGAGACTCCGTTGGTTTGGCCATGTTGCCCGTACGAATATTTATAGATTGGCAAATAGGGTTATGAACAGTGTGCCTAAAGGCCTCAGAAAGAAGGGGAGACCTAGGATGCGGTGGGCAGACAATGTCAAACATGACCTAGTTAGAATTGGTGTGTAGTGGCCAGATGCAGCAGATGTAGCTCAGGACAGATATGCTTGGAGAACTAAAATGCACAGTCTGGTTGGACCTCCATTGCCCATGGCTGTTTGAGGATGATGATGATGAATGGTCAGACCTAATATCAGCTCTCCTATATGATCTACTATTCCTAACCAAACTAGCCCATTTTTTGTTAATTAATACACATTCGATCATATTCCTATGAAACCCGTCAGTTAAAAACCTATGTGTATTTACAAATATCCTGATATTTGCAGTACATTTAGATATTCTCAACCTGTTAAGTTTACTTACCTGTAAGAGACATTCTCTATTGTCATTGGAATTAACAATGCCAAAGAGACCTAATTACGCTGACCAAAGGTCTGCATCAATACCAACTTTAGGATTGATGTCCCCTAGTACAAGAGAAATATCTCCTCTCTTTACAGAATTCAAAATATTCTGCAATTATCTGCAAATTTTATCTTTCTTGTCCTCATTAGAGTCCTCTGTGGAGGATTAACAACAGATGACATTCAAGTCTTTAATTTTTGTTTTAAATTAAGCTGTAAGAAATCCTTTATTAATGCAGTCATATCCTAGAAGAGCATCACTGGGATGTCTGCTGAGAAGCAAACCTACACCTTAGAGATACTTTCCATTCTTTCCCTCCTGAAAAGAGAAATCTAAAATTATTTTTAAATATCTGACCTTTACTCCATTTGGTCTCTTGCAAACCCAGAATATTCAGGTTATAACACTGGAATTCCTGTGTGGGAATGTCAAGTGAATAATATTTATGCAACATCCAAATTTTTCCATGTACTTTGACAGAGAAAATGATTAGCAGAATTTTTAAAGGAACTAGGTTTATTGAAAGAGATAGGGACAACAATATTAAATAGCACCTAAAATCAGAGGCATAGAGCAAACACCCATTCCCCTACCACTAAAGTCACCCATGCTGGTAGGAACTTCAGGCACTACCTTTTCAAGTGGACATTTTCAAGAACTAGAAACTGACTTGCCTGATACACATTACACCATTGAAGGATTGGCAACACCCAACTAGCTAAGTAAGGATTCAGGTACCTGTAATGGTCTTTGATCAGGATTATTCAACAGCTGATCTAAGGTATCCTGTGCCTCTGTTCACTTAGGGCTGGCAACCCACAGGCAAACAGAAAAACACAGCAGCCCTCCAGGAGAGAGAGGACCTTGATGATGTTCAATGCCCACTTGCCCTTAGACCTGAGATGATATATGTGTGGTAAAAAGATCAATTTCCAATCAAAGATCAGATCAAGAAACTTGGTCTCTGCCACAACTGAAATGATGTTACCACTGAGCCATAGCTCGGGATCCAGATGAAGATTACACTTGTGGCAAAAGTGCATGTAAGCAGTCTTCTGTGGGGAGAACTGAAACCTGTTGGACATCGCCCAAACAGAAAGATTGTTCAGGGCAATTTGCATTTGTCTTTCAATTACCCTCATGCTATACAAAGAGCAAAAGATGCTAAAATATTCAACATAGAGAGCATTGCCTACAGATGGAGAAAGTTGTCTAGTAATAGAATTAATCTTGACAGCGAAAAGCATAACACTCAGAACACAGCCTTGTGGCACCCCCTGTCCTGGGGGGTACGGCCACAACAGAATGTTGCCGACACAGGCAAAAAATGCACAGACAAAAAAAGAACGTGATGATAAGAAGTTGGAGATGAAGATTGGCATGTGACATCTCAAGCCGAAACTATGAAGGTCACGAAGAATGACGAATCTCCAAGCCGTGTCGTATGCTTTCTCGATGTCGAAGAAAATTGACACCAGGTGATCTCTATGTAAAAATGAATTTCTGATAGCCGATTCGAGGTGTATCAGATGGTCAAGAGTTGACTGTTGCCTGCGAAAGCCACACGGGGTGTTGGAAAGAAGGCTGTTGTGTTCTAAATACCAGATGAGTCTGGCATTTACCATTCTTTCCAACACCTTGCACAAGCAGCTCGTCAATGCAATGGGACGATAATTCGAAGGAATCTTGGAATCCTTTCCTGGCTTTGGGAAGTCCAAGATGATGGCTTCCCACTAGGAGTCCAGAAACTGCTCCTTGAGAAAAATGCGATTGCAAAAATGGAGCAGCCAATCCTTACTCAATGGTGAGAGATGTTGGAGCATGGCATAATGGACATTGCCTGGCCTGACAGCAGATGCACAAGAGATGTGATGTGGAGAGCAAGGCAAAGCTCCTCTGCTGTGAATGGCCTGTTGTAAAGCTCCAGGCCATTCAAGTGGAAGGATAATTGTAGTAAATTGTATGGCAAGACCCGATGCTCCGCTATACATTGACAGTACTACATCTGATGGGAAATGCCATTTACCACCATCTTGGCCCTACAACACAATCTGAAGTTATTTTGGCTATTTCTAAACTTAAACTTCACAAATCCCCAGGGGTAGATGAAATTACAACAGAAATGCTCAGAGCTGGGAATGTTTCAGTTACCACTTGGATAACTGAAATTTTGAATAACTTTTATGATAAAGGTATGGTTCCTAAAGATTTTACCAGAGCGATTATTATCCCTATTTTCAAAAAAGGTGATCGCAGTTCTTGTGATAAGTATAGGGGTATCAGCCTACTCTCTGTTCCAGGTAAAGTTCTTTCCATGATTGTGCTTAATAGAATTAAGAATCTGGTTGACACTCAATTGCCTGATGAGCAATGTGGATTCAGAAGTGGTAGAGGATGTGTGGATCAGATATTTTCACTTAGGCAGATTCTTGAGAAATGTTTAGAGTTTCAGAAACCTTTGATTGCTAGCTTCGTTGATTTCAAAAAGGCTTTCGACTCTGTTGATCGTCATAATTTGCGGTTGATTGTGCAATCATATGGTATACCTGACAAGTTAGTTAACATAATGAAAGCTCTCTATAATAACACTGAGTCATGTGTGAGAGTTGGTAAGGCTTGTAGCAATTGGTTTAGCATTACTTCTGGTGTTCGACAAGGGTGCATTTTGTCTCCTTTTCTCTTTAGCTTGGTTATTGATTATGTTATGCAAAATTCACTTCAAGGGAAAGATTTTGGCCTTAAATGGGCTGGAGATACGAAAATTTCTGATTTAGATTATGCTGATGATTTAGCCCTTTTGGCAAATGATGTTGATGAGATGAACTCTTTCATTCGAGCTGTTGGTGAGACTGGTAGTAGAGTAGGTTTGGTTATAAACAGAGAGAAAACTAAAGTGATGAAAATTGGTCAGGCAGGTTGTGATTCAGTCAATCTGAATGGTTGCAGTCTTGAGCAGGTGTCACAGTTTAATTACCTTGGGAGCTATGTAACAGATACTGGTGATGTGAAGCATGAGATTAACAGACATTAGGATTGCTGCCGGGACTTTTAAGAATCTATGGAGAGTGTGGAGAAATAGGCGTATACACCTAAAGACTAAAATTAGACTGTATAATAGTTTGGTTCTTTCTAGGGTTAGTTATGGTAGTGAAACCTGGACACTTTGTAAACAAGATAACAGGAAACTAGATGCTTTTGATTCCAGATGCTTACGCAGTATCTTGGGCATTAGGTGGTTCAACTTTGTAACTAATGATGAGGTTAGGGAAAGGAGTTGGCAATCTCCTTTAAACAGCATATTGTGCAGAGAGAGACTCCGTTGGTTTGGCCATGTTGCCTGTATGGATAATTATAGATTGGCGAATAGGGTTATGAACAGTGTGCCTAAAGGCCTCAGAAAGAGGGGGAGACCTAGGATGCGGTGGGCAGACAATGTCAAACAGGACCTTGTTAGAATTGGTGTGCAGTGGCCAGATGCAGTAGATGTAGCTCAGGATAGACTTGCTCGGAGAACTAAATTGCACGGTCTGGTTGGACCTCCGTAGCCCATGGCTGCTTGAGGATGATGATAATGATGATGATCCTCCAGAGAAACCTTCAAAGAAAATAAAACCGGAATGCTGTTGAACAGCAAAGGACCTGTCAATATGAGCTTGACCATTGCTGAAAATTCAGTATGAGTCTGGGTTTTTAATCATTGAGGTGTGTGGGAGGTCTTTTAGTATTTTGAGCGCATGTCTAAATGGGAATGCCAATCAATAATAAATTTGATCTAAATATGAGAGTCAAAACATAGATGAAATTTTGAATTTAGAAGCCAGATGTGAGTATAGAGAGCTGTACATAAGTAAGCCTTGATAGAAGTATATAATGCTATACTTAATTAATCATGTTAAATAAAAGTATACAATGTTATACCTTAAGCCACTTGAAGGAAGTAAAGGATAATAGGAAAGAAGAGGTATAAAGGTGAGGCGTTTACTGGGGTGGGAGAATGAGGTCCTGTGCAGTTTGGACAACACAGGACTCTGTCAGCAAAGGGGTGGGAGAAGGCCAACCGTTGTCCGTGGACCTTGGGGGATAGAAAACTGGCTTTGGGGGAGTAATGCTGGTTGGGGTTCTCACCCCCCATACCCCACCACTCACCAAGGCAGTGGAGCAGACCATCCGAAAGCCAAGCAGTGTGGACCAAGGCAACCCTGGATCCCCAGTGAGGCATGTGCCATGGCTAGTAAGAGACGAGATCAGAATGAGATAAAGAGTGGGGGATTATGCAGTGAACATAATGTATAATAGGTTATGTACATTAGAATCAAGGTATAAATCCTGCATTTATTTAGTGAGGAGGAGACTGAAGAAGAGAGAAACAGGTAAGAGGGATAGGCTTTCACCTGGGGTGCAGACCATAGTCCTTTGTGGGGGAAACCACACTGGACCCCAACAGCTCGGGGAGAGGAGAAGACCAGTGGGAGCCCGTGGGCCTTAGGAAGAGAGAAACTGGCTTGGGAGGAGTGATGTTGGATAGGGTATCCCCACCACTCACCAAGGCATTGGAGGGGACCGTCCGAAAGCCAAGCAGTGTGGACCCAGGCACTCTGGATCCCCACTGAGGCACGTGACATGGCTAGTAAGAGACAAGATCAGAAAGAGATATAGAATGGGGTTAAGGCGTGAACATGAATATATAGTATGTTATGGACATTAGACTGAACATTTGCAGGAGAAACTACACTGGTCCTGGTCTACTAGGGGACGGGGGAGGCCAAGGGCACCATGGTCTTCAGGAGGGAGGAAACCGCCATGGGAGGAGTGATGCTGGTCAGGGCTCATAACCCCAGCCACCACCACTCACCAAGGCAGTGAGCAGGCCAGCCAAAAGTGGCTAGTGTGGATCTAGGCTCTCCTGAGTCCCCACTGAAGAATATGACATGGTTAGTGGAAGGACAATTGTAGTAAATTGAATGGCAGCACCCGATGTTCCGCTATACAGAGACAGCACTACATTGTGTGGGTGAAGCCATGTTTCCCCTATCTGTATCCAGAGAATCCTTTGACGATTAATTGTAATCAGCATAGCGGAGAAAGAACCTGTTATGACAAGCAAGACCGTACTGATAAATCAGGATAAATCTGTGTGTTTAATCATTGAGGTGAGTGGGAGGTCTTTTCGAATTTTGATCGGTGCCTAAACATAATTGCCAAACAATCTATGAAATTTCAATCTAATAAAATTTGCCAAACATTTTTATTATCTGAACTTTGGTATCAAATTTTGAATTTAGAATGCCAATCTTGAAAGAGATACTTTCATATATGAATTACATTTTAATGAAGAGGAGAGAGAAAAGAAGAGTTGGGAAGGAGAAATGGTGGTCGGCAAAAGTCCTGCGTGGATCAGAGTATCACCCAGATCCAGCAGAGATCTGGTCGGCCTATTGAAGAGGGGAATGGCCCTCAGGTAAGCCAGCCAGGTCCAGGCAACACCTGTACGAGGCTGGCCACCTAAGTGCCAGAAGGAAAAATCAACCCTGGTGACCGAAGGCAGTGATGGAGGCTTTCACACCCACCCCTGCTCCCACCATGGCCGAAGAGCAGACCGGTCGGAAGCAAAAAGCAAAGGGGGGGGGGGGGGGGGAGGGGGGAGGGAGGACCGACCGACCAACCGACTGAAAATGAGTTAAAAAGTAAAAACAAACAGAATAATTTATTATTTTAAATTAAAATTAAAATTTAATTTAGGTAAATCGTCTGTAAATGGTAGCTAGGTAGTCACTGGAAGGAGAGCTATGCACCAATCCCCTGTGATGATGCATAGAACCGGCCAGGCCTAGCACCTAATGTCCGACCCCGCCATCTCGTGGTGCGAACCGTTAGTAACTTTCAAAAGAGATACTCTCTTGTGGAAGTGAACGGAAGGGGAGGGCTGCCAGATTAGTGTGGCCTACTGATCTGGACAACTATGGCTACTTTTCTTTTTTTTCTACCCTGCTGAGGAGTGGTCAACCACACAGGGTCCTGGTGCTGACCATATAAACCTACTGGACCGGACAGATGTATGGCTCTGAGCTTGATTATGGATCCTGATTTTGCTGCACTGGTGGGCTTCTGTGGAGGGAAAATCTTCCGCTGTGTTTTCTGTTTGTTTGTGGGTTCACAGTCCCAAGTGAATAGATTCACAGGATATGTTTATCAGCTGGTGGATAATCCTGAGCAGAAATCATCGCAGGCACCTGAACTCTTTGCTTCTATTGGCATCGTCAAATTCTACATTGGAGGAAGTCTTCCAGTGTAGATGGCTTCAGCCTTTAGTAGTGGGGGAACAGGTCTTTGCCCCATGTCTGCGATTAGGGGGCTGTTTGATATTGTCGGCATTCCCTCTCTCAATACACATTGTTTCTTTAAACGTCCCACTAACCATTTTCTCTCCATAGGTAGTTGGAATGTGAGGACTCTGCAAAGAGCTTTTCCTCTTGATGTCCTCACTCAAGAATTCCACCATTATAATTTAGATATTCTCGGCTTGCAAGAGACCAGATGGACAGATAAAGGTCAGATTCTTAAAAATAATCTTAAATTTCTCTTTTCAGGGAGGGACGACAATAAGCATCACCAAGGCGTGGGTCTGCTTCTCAGCAGACACGCTAGCGATGCTCTTCTAGGATACGAATGCATTAATGAAAGGTTTCTTACAGCAAAATTTCAGACAAGCGTTAAAGACTTGAATATTATCTGTTGTTATGCCCCCACTGAGGATGCCGATGAGGATGAGAAGGATAGGTTTTATGAACAACTTCAGGATATTTTGAATTCTGTCAAGAAAGGAGATATTACCCTTGTTCTTGGTGACTTCAATGCCAAAGTTGGTACTGACTCTGACCTTTGGGGAGTAGTAATAGGCCCTTTTGGTATTGGTAGCTGCAATGGCAATGGGCAACATCTCCTACAGGTAAGTAAACTCAATGGATTCAGAATAACTAACACTCATTACAAACACCGCGACATACATAAGTACACATGGGTTTCACCTGATGGGCTGCATAAGAATATGATTGATTACATATTAATTAACAGCAAATGGGCTGGTTCTGTTAGGAATACCAGGGCATATAGGGGAGCTGAAATTGGATCTGACCATTACCTTGTTAAAAGTCTGTTGCAACTTAAACTTAAAAAGTGTTGTGCTAGGGTTAAAAAATTTACTTTTAATACTGAAGCTCTGAAAGATCCAGTTATAGCCAAAGCTTACCATGATAGGTTACTTAGTCATTATGACAGTCATGGTTTGCTTACTACTGAAGTTGAGGAAGAATGAGATCATTTTAAACAGGCTTTTTTGGACACTAACAGTACTCTTTTAGGAAAAAAGGAGCAGAAGAGACAAAATTATCTGAGTGATAAGGCACTTGAGTTTATTTCGGAAAGAAAGAACTGCAGGAATGCCCTTAATCAATACCCTACTAGTCCTAATAGAAAGCATTACAGAGACCTTAATAAACTTGTAAAGGATCAGTTAGCTGCTGATAACAATCTTTGGCTTGATGGTTTGGCTGACAAAACCGAGGAAGCAGTTAGACAGCACAACAGCAGAGAGCTGTACCAGATAGTTAATGTTTTGTGTGGTAGAAAACGGACAGGCATACAAGGATTGAAGGATAAACAAGGTAAGGTTATAGAAGGGGAGGATTCTGTCATGGCTAGGTGGGCTGAGCATTTCAGTGATGTTCTAAACGATGTGGTTAGTTCTACACCCATTTTTTGTAATGATGATAGATGGATAGATTGGTGGCTTTAATGTTGGTCGTATAACATAATCTGAAGTTATTTTGGCTGTTTCTAAACTTAAACTTCATAAATCCCCAGGGGTAGATGAAATTACTACAGAAATGCTTAGAGCTGGGAATGTTTCGGTTACCACTTGGATGACTGAAATTCTGAATATCTTTTATGATAAAGGCATGGTTCCTAAGGATTCTACCAGAGCTATTGTTATCCCTATTGCAAAAAAGGTGATCGCAGTTCTTGTGATAACTATAGGGGTATCAGCCTACTCTCTGTTCCAGGTAAAGTTCTTTCCATGATTGTGCTTAATAGAATTAAGAATCTGGTTGACAGTCAATTGCGTGATGGGCAATGTGGATTCAGAAGTGGTAGGGGATGTGTGGATCAGATATTTTCACTTAGGCAGATTCTTGAGAAATGTTTAGAGTTTCAGAAACCTTTGGTTGCTAGCTTTGTTGATTTCAGAAAGGCTTTCGACTCTGTTGATCGTCATAATTTGTGGTTGATTGTGCAATCATATGGTATACCAGACAAGTTAGTTAACATAATGAAAGCTCTCTATAATAACACTGAGTCGTGTGTGAGAGTTGGTAAGGCTTGTAGCAATTGGTTTAGCATTACTTCTGGTGTTCGACAAGGGTGCATTTTGTCTCCTTTTCTCTTTAGCTTGGCTATTGATTATGTTATGCAAAATTCACTTCAAGGGAAAGATTTTGGCCTTAAATGGACTGGAGATACGAAAATTTCTGATTTAGATTATGCTGATGATTTAGCCCTTTTGGCAAATGATGTTGATGAGATGAACTCTTTCATTCGAGCTGTTGATGAGACTGATAGTAGAGTAGGTTTGGTTATAAACAGAGAGAAAACTAAAGTGATGAAAATTGGTCAGGCAGGCTGTGATTCAGTTAATCTGAATGGTTGCAGTCTTGAGCAGGTGTCACAGTTTAATTATCTTGGGAGCTATGTAACAGATAATGGTGATGTCCGGCATGAGATTAACAGACGAATAGGGATTGCTGCCGGGACTTTTAAGAACCTATGGAGAGTGTGGAGAAATAGGCGTATACACCTAAAGACTAAAATTAGACTGTATAATAGTTTGGTTCTTTCTAGGGTTAGTTATGGTAGTGAAACTTGGACACTTTGTAAACAAGATAACAGGAAACTAGATACTTTTGATTCCAGATGCTTACGCAGAATCTTGGGCATTAGGAGGTTCAACTTTGCAACTAATGATGAGATTAGGCAAAGGAGTTTGCAACCTCCTTTAAGCAGCATATTGTGCAGAGAGAGACTCCGTTGGTTTGGCCATGTTGCCCGTATGAATAATTATAGATTGGCGAATAGGGTTATGAACAGTGTGCCTAAAGGCCTCAGAAAGGAGGGGAGACCTAGGATGTGGTGGGCAGACAATGTCAAACAGGACCTTGTTAGAATTGGTGTGCAGTGGCCAGATGCAGTAGATGTAGCTCAGGATAGACTTGCTTGGAGAACTAAATTGCACGGTCTGGTTGGACCTCCGTAGCCCATGGTTGCTTGATGATGATGATGACGACGATGATGATGATGATGATGATTGTCAAGATATCAGTATTTGCATGTTAGAATGGATGTCAATCATGTTGCTGAAGTTAAAATGCAATAAGGATTTAGGAAAGCGTCTGCATGTGACCAGCCCTGTGATGACCAGCCCCCCCCCCCCCCCCCCACAAATGGCAAAGTGTCCAAAGGAGACCCTGCCAGTCATGAGCTGAGGAGAGAAGATGGGGACTTCAAGCAACTACCTGGATCCTCCTTTTCTGGGAGACACGGGTCTCCGTGAATGGCAAAACCAAAATGCAGATGAGCATTCAGGACCCTGTGAAAGTACCTGAGCCAGAAGGACCTTCACAGGTGGTCCCCTCACTGTGTACAGGACTCAGCACCGAGGGGCAGTCTGAGATCCACTTTGCTATTTTCTATTCCATTTCATTTAAAAAAATGCTAGTCAAGATACTTATGGGTCGTAAATTGTAGTTTGAAAAACAACGATCTTGATGGAATAAAATATAATCACTGCTTGTTCCAGAAATGTGCACCATTTATTTTCTTTCAGGTTTCACTATTCTTATCAGCTGTATTCAAAGCCTTGAAGAGGGAATATGTTTGAAATTTAGAACTGGAATATTTTCAAAATTCAAAGTGTTTTTTATTAATACTGATACCAGTCTGTATTAAAAAAAAAGATCTAGATAAAAATTTTTGGTTGAGTCCCAAGTAATCAGATGGAGTCAGAATGAACTGGAACAACAATCCAGTATATATTTTTTTTTTCTTGTTCTATTTTGTTAGTATTTGAAAACTTTATGGATAATATAAATATATGATCTGGAGTAGGCAACCTCTTTTGAGCAGTAAGTTGGGCAAAGAAAAATGGTGTTAATTTGGCCAAGCTACATATTGGTGAATAGGGGTTATGAATAGTATGCATACAGGCTTCAGGAAAAGTAGGAAACCAAGGTTGCAGTGGGCACAGTGTCAAATAGGGCCTTGCTAGAATTGGCTTACAGTGGCCAAATGCAGCTGCAAAATTCTCAGGACAGAGAGGTATGGAGAACAAAATTACAGTCTAGTCAGACCTCCATAATCCAATTCTGAATAACAATTTTGTATGAATACACTCAATGCTCACTGAATTATGACTACCTTCCTCCATGTTATGTCAGTGGAAGCTAAACTTAGAAAAGAACCTACTTCCAAAAAAGAGTTTTGTAACAGAATGGGGCTGATGATAAATTAAAGATCTCACTCAAATCTATCTAAATCTCAATTTTCAATAATGTTCGCTTTGTACTTAAAAACTCATGGACTTTGAATATTTAACAGCAACAATGCAAGTCTTACGAAAATTTAAAATACTGAAAAATTATTCATATTAACTTTTCAAATATACACCGAAAAGCCAAAACATTATAAACAGCACATCTCTATGCAAATTGAAGCAACTGCAGGTAAAGGATGGCATGTACAAAAGTCGTGAAATGATATATACTGCTCACAAAAATTAGCGGATATTTCAAAATGAATATGAAGCGATGAAATATCCCCTAATTTTTGTGAGCAGTATAAATAACACCTGATACTGAGCTCTGTTAATTAGTGTTATTCTTGTTCTTCAGATGGGAAAGGCAGCAGACAGGTGAGTTTGACAAAGGCCAAATTGTAATGACCAGATGACTGGGTCAGAGCATTTCTGAGATGGCAAGGCTTGTGGGGTGCTCACAGTCAGCCGTAGTTAGTACCTTCAAAAAGTGGACTGAAGAGGGAAAAACCACAAGGCTGTATGGTAAGAGCCAACAGAAGGGATACTGTGGTGCAACACGCCTGTAATTTGAATGTTGGTGACAGGAGTAATGTGTCACAACACACAGTACATCAAACCCTGCTGAAAACAGGGCTGCGTAGCAGCAGACCACTCCGAGTGACCACGCTAAACTCGGTTCACCATGGAAAGTGCCTACAATGGGCATGCGAGCATCAAAACCGGACATTGAATGATTAGAAAAAGGTTGCCTGGTCTGATGAATCTTATTTCTTGTTGCACCATGTAGACAGCCGTGTACGTGTGTGTCATTTACCTGGGGAAGTGTTGGCATCAGGTTGTACCATGGGATGAAAACAAGCCAGTGGAGGAAGTGTAATGCTTTGGGCAATGTTATGCTGGGTAAACCCTGGGTCTAGTCATTCATGTGCAGGAAACTATGATGTCTACCACCTACCTAAACATCATTGCAGACCAGGTGCATCCTTTCATGGGAACAGTATTTCCCTCTGTAGTGCCTTCTTTCAGCAGAATAATGAGATATACCTAACTGCCCAGATTGTTCGAGAATGTTTCGCGGAACTTAGGAAGACTTCTGGGTATTGCCCTGGTCTCCAAATTCCCTAGACATCAATCCAATCGAGCATCTGTGATTTGTGTTGGAACAGCATATCCTATCTGCGGCGGCTCAACTTACAAGAGTTAAAGGATCTGCTGGTACGTGTTGGTACCAGATACCCCAAGACATTTTTAGAAATCTTGTAGTGCCCATGCCTTACTGGGTAAGAGCTGTTTTGGCAGCACGTGGAGGACCAACATCATATTTTCAGGTGGTCATAATGTTTTGGCACTTCGGTGTACATCTGTTGTATTAAATGTTGTGAAATAATACATCTTATTCATATTGTTACGACAGAAGGAATCTGGCAACCGAAAGCAAAAAGTTTCAGCTAACGAACAAGAACTTTGGGAGAATTTGGAGAAGAAGAGTGGAGCGTTAACGGTCATTGTATTGTAACGGTCGTTGTGTTGTAACGGTCGGTGAGTTCGAAAATGGATGGTGAGCTGTTCTGAGACAGTGCGCGTAAGTGTCAAGAAGTAACTTGATGTGTTGTGTATACGCGGAAGGATAAAAGTGGGATCTTTTATCGTTAAGTATCAAGAAATAACTTGATGTGTTGTGTATACGCGGAAGTATAAAAGTGGGAACTTTTATGGCTAACTTCGAATGTCTACACGGACTGTCTTTTTGTTCGGCTAGTGTGTGAAAAGTTATTAGCACAGGACGAGAATTGGTTTACGAGTGAAGATCTTTGGGTGACCTGGTAAATCAAGTAAATCAAGTAAAAGGTAGTATTTAGTAAAATACACAGAGCTGATATTGTGTGCTCTACGCAGGAAGATTGATGACTTGTGCATGTTAATAGTTGATTTGTTAATAAGATACTTCATCCATATTTCCTTTGTAACAATTTACCTTGTATTGAATTTGGTTTTGAAATATAGCTTTTAATACTCACGCTCAGTGGCTATCCATTTTTGTAATCCGCAACATTTGGTGTCAGAAGCGGGATAATTTATTGAATGCCGTTAACTAGAAGTATGGATGAATTAGTAAAGTTGATATATAGCTTCAAAGCCGATATGACTACGCTGATGACTGATATGAAAGCCGATATGACTACGCTGATGACTGATTTGAAAGCCGAAATGACCGCACGAAATAATGAGTTGAGGACTGAGATAGTTTCTCAAAAAGATGATTTGAAAGCCCAAATGGCCGCACAAAATAATGAGTTGAGAAATAAAAGAGGTGACCTGGCCGCACAAAATAGTGAGATGAGAGCTGAAGTGGCTTCTCAAGTTGGTAAGATTATTGATCAGTTCAAGGATAATAAAACCGAACTCAATAGACAATGCAATAGTTTAAATGTTGAATTTGTCAGTGAAAAAGATGATCTTAATAGTGTTAAGTTAGATTGTAAACATGGAAAAGAAAAAGAGAAAGTACGAGAGGACTGCGAGAGGAAGACTACAAAAGAATCGAATCTTCGCAAGAAAGGAGAATCTCAAAATGTGGATCTGCTACTGGAAATCAAGAATCGTAGAGATAGCGCAGATAATGCCTTTGACCACGCAACTACTGGTGATGCATGGCAGAGTGTCTATGTCGCTGGTGACATGTCTAGGAACTGTGAAGAACAATCACACAGATCAGAGAGCTGTGAGACTATACAGTACGCTTTGCACTTCAAAATACCTAGGTATACAAGTCTGGCACGATCTGAAGAGAGATCCACACGAAAGGTATTCTATTCCTCGCCGTCAGCAAAATGCGTCCTGGACAATTATCGCAAAGGCAGAGTAACGAGTGGTAATGAGGGGGAACGAAACAGAGTTTACGTTTCGCAGAGTGGTCCGAGTAAAGAAGAGGCGTCCATTCATCATGGATACAAAGTGCCATTCGACGTTACCCGGGAAGTCGGAGAGATTTTTCCAAAGCATATAGCCACACTCGAATCGTTTATAGAAAGTGGGGATTTAAGAAAGAAGAATTCCGAAGAATGGCTTAGAAGCGTAACAGGTGATGCTAGTAAAGGAGCTTCAGGCAGAGACAGTACTTCAAAGACTAACTTTCTGGATGAAACTAAGCCTCAGAGTTACGATCAGAGAGAAGTGAATCCCTCAGATAATTTCAACGTAGCCACGCTGAATTTCTTTTCTGAACAGTCAATGTGCAGATTTGGACATTATAACCATTTAGATTATAAGGATATAGAAAAGTTTTATCACGACTACAAGAGCTCTAAAGTGGACAATATCATGTTACAAAACTCGTCGCTGATCTCCAGAATGAACAATTTGGCAATCATGACTGATATTTCCCTGGTTAATTACAATGAGAGCTCCAAGAAGGTGAATTCGGAAGAAACAGCAACTATGACCTCTTCGGGTCATGTGTTTTGCTGGAGACCTGAGTGGCGCCATCGGATGGTGGATAAACACGGTACAGGAGGTGTCGGCGACAAAGTGAGTCTTGTCTTGGCTCCTGCACTTGCTGCTTTAGGTCTCAAGGTCCCTATGATCTCCGGTCGTGCTCTCCAATTGACGGGAGATACTCTGTACAAATTGGAATCCATCCCTGGCTTCACAGTCGACTGCACTAAAGATAAAATCGAGCAGATGATGGAAGACGTCGGATGCTGCATCGTAGGACAGACAGAGGAGCTGGTGCCAACAGATAAGGAGATTTACCGCTGCAAGGATCTGACAGCTACCGTAGATAGCGTTCCTCTAATGAGATGCTCAATTGTGTCCAAAAAGCTGGCTGAAGGAGTGTGCGCTTTGGTTTATGATGTTGAATTCGGAAAAGGAGCTATTGATCTCATCAGTACAGAAGACGCTGTTGATTTAGTTAAGAAAATGGCTGCAGCATCACAAGCTCGTGGAATGAAGAGTTCAGCTGTTATCAGCAACATGGATTCACCTCTTGAAAACTCTGTTGACAACTCTCTGGAAGTGATGGAAGCTGTTCAGTGTTTCCTTGGTAACGGATCCTTGGAACTGCAAGAGCTCGTCGAAGAGTTAGGAGAACTTCTGCGTTTTGTGAACATTGTGGATAATAGGGTAGATGAAGCATCACGTGTCCGTAAGGTTCTGCATAACGGCAATGCTTTGAACAAGTTTCGTAACATGTTAATAAAACAAGGAGTATCTAAAGATGTTGCAAGCTGGCTATGTGAAGGTAAAACAGAAAAAATATTGCTAGCAGCCCGACACATCACTGATTTCACTTATACAGGAGAAGCAGGTAAGGTTGTCGGATTAGAAGCTGCAGTTCTAGCAAGAGTATGGAAGGAGGAGATGGACCGAAGAGCTAAAAAGAATTATGGAGCTGATATTATATTTTTGAAGCACCTTGGGGATCAAATGGAATCAGGTGAAATATGGCTGAAGGTTCATCACGACAGCTCTGAATTAAGTGAAAGTCAACTGACAAAAGGGTCAGATTGCAGGATGAAAATTCTCCCTAGATTTTATGTCACTAATGACTTTCATTCCTTGTTACTCTTGATAGAAGTAAAAATCCAAAGAAGAAAACTTTTTACAGGTTTTGCACGAAAACTCTTAGTCGATTCTTCTCCCTGCAGAGACATAAACGTGTTCACAAGGGCTATAGGCCTTACACGTATTATGTTTGTGGACGAGGCTTCAGTCAGAAAAGAAATCTACGTCATAATGAGATTCGCTTTCATTTTGACACAGACGTGGTATATCGCATTCGTCGACGTCCAGCTACAAAGTGCAAGGTGGTTCACGTGGATCGTTTGGCCCCGTTTCATCGAAGAACTGAAGAAACTTTGGAATCCAGAATTGTTCGGGACGAACAAGACCTAGGAAGGGGGCAGTGTTACGACAGAAGGAATCTGGCAACCGAAAGCAAAAAGTTTCAGCTAACGAACAAGAACTTTGGGAGAATTTGGAGAAGAAGAGTGGAGCGTTAACGGTCATTGTATTGTAATGGTCGTTGTGTTGTAACGGTCGGTGAGTTCGAAAATGGACGGTGAGCTGTTCTGAGACAGTGCGCGTAAGTGTCAAGAAGTAACTTGATGTGTTGTGTATACGCGGAAGGATAAAAGTGGGATCTTTTATCGTTAAGTATCAAGAAATAACTTGATGTGTTGTGTATACGCGGAAGTATAAAAGTGGGAACTTTTATGGCTAACTTCGAATGTCTACACGGACTGTCTTTTTGTTCGGCTAGTGTGTGAAAAGTTATTAGCACAGGACGAGAATTGGTTTACGAGTGAAGATCTTCGGGTGACCTGGTAAATCAAGTAAAAGGTAGTATTTAGTAAAATACACAGAGCTGATATTGTGTGCTCTACGCAGGAAGATTGATGACTTGTGCATGTTAATAGTTGATTTGTTAATAAGATACTTCATCCATATTTCCTTTGTAACAATTTACCTTGTATTGAATTTGGTTTTGAAATATAGCTTTTAATACTCACGCTCAGTGGCTATCCATTTTTGTAATCCGCAACAATATTATAATTAACTTTTGAGTTATATTCTAGAATAAGGCATTGCTATTGTTCACCTCTGTAACACCAAAATCCCACCCTTCCAGTGGCGTGGAAGCTTCTGCTGCACGAGCAGCACAGTGAAAACCAAAACTACCTATAGAGGGAGATTCGTATTTAAAGTTGTAACATCAGGAGGTAGAGTACCAGATGAAGTCCCACAGGTGTCGGGGAGAAACATGTTGCTGTGTGGAGAAGATGGTTAGTCTTTTAAATTGCAATGTTTGCATCTGTAACTTTTAATGTTTTTGAGTTGAAACAGTTCCTTGAGTGTAAGATGGGTTGTTTGAGCAACTGACTTCTGCAAGTTGAGTCTTAAGGAATGCAAAACACAACCAGCATTGGTTGGTGGTAAATGACCCTATGGACAGTACTTAGTTAAAAATTGGACTGGTATCCGGTATCCAAATATCAAGTGGTAAACATCAGTGCTACATATTAGCAGCGGCTGCCAGTAATAGATCCTCGGCAACCAAGTTAAAATCCTTGATGCAGGGCCCTTGCCAGAACAATGTAAGGACATCAGCATGACTGGTTGAGCCAGCATAAGTTTTGAAGACACCAAAAATGGTAAATTTTCCACCTATTTACTTGGCAACTTTTCGTAAGGATTAAAAGTATCCTTAAGTGATATTATATGATGGTGAAAATACTCATGGCTTGACTGTGTAAATAGTGATAAGCTAAATGTAGAATAATGTTGCTCAAGGGCTATTAATATTATTACAGCATAATCGTGAATTAAATATTTTTTAAACATTTAAACTTTCATAACTTTAAGTACAAATGGAATATTGTAGGTAGTTGGATGTGAGGGCTCTGCACAGAGATTATTCTCTTGATGTTCCCACACAAAAATTCCAACTTTACAATTTAGATATTCTTGGCTTGCAAGAGACCACATGGACATTATAAAGGTCAGATATTTCAAAACAATCTTAAATTTCTCTTTTCAGAAAGGGAAGATAAAAAATATCTCCAAGGCATAGATTTGCCTCTCAGCAGACATGCCAGTGATGTTCTTCTAGGACATGAATGCATTAATGAAAAATTTTTAAATTTCAGACGAGCATTAAAGACACAAATATTATTTGTTGTTATGCCCCAACTGAGGATGCAGATGATGATTATAAAGATTGGTTTTACAGACAACTTGAGGATATTTTGGAATTCTGTCAAGAAGGTTGGTACGGTTGTTTTACCTCTGAGCGGCACTTTTTTGCACACCATGGGCTAAGTGGCCAGGTCCAAGGACGCCAAAGGCTCAGAGAAGGTGGGGGAGGAGACCCACTGGAACAGCTGTTGGGAGACTGATGGTAAACCTCCTGTCAAGGCCATTCAGCGTGTTCTTTAACGTGCACAGGGTATGGCTCTACAGCACATGGGGCCACGGCTTAATGTCCCATCCAACGGATTAGAAGCCCAACAGTAAATCAAGAAAGGAGATATCACCTTTGTTCTAGGTGACTTCAATGCCAAGGTTGGTACTGACTCTGACAAATAGGCTAGTTCTGTTAAGAATATCAGGTCATATATGGGAGCTAAAATTGGATCTAACCATTACCTTGTTAAAAGTGTCTTTAAACTTAAAAAGTGTTGTGCTAAGGTTAAAAATTTTACCTTTAACACTGAAAGATCCAGTTATAACTAAATCTTACCATGACAGGTTACTTAGTCATTATGACAGCCATGGTTTGCTTACTACTGAAGTTCAGAAAGAATGAGACCATTTTAAACATGCTTTTCTTGAAACTAACAGACTCTTTTAGGAAAAAGGGAGCAGAGGAGACAAAGTAATTTGAGTGATAAGGCACTTGAGCTTATTTTAGAAAGAAAGAACTACAGGAATGCCCTTATCAATATCTTACTAGTCCTAACAGAAAACATTACAGAGAGCTTAATAAATGTGTAAAGGATCAGTTAGCAGCTGATAAGAATCTTTGGGTTGATGACTTGGCTGACAACCCAAAGCCGAGGAAGCAGTTAGACAGCACAACAGCAGAGAGCTGTACCAGATAGTTAATGTTTTGTGTGGTAGAAAATGGACAGGTATACAGGGATTGAAGGATAAACAAGGTAAGGTTATAGAAGGTGGGGATTTTGTCATGGCTAGGTGAGCTGAGCATTTCAGTGATGTTCTAAACAATGTGGTTAGTTCTACACCCATTTTTTGTAATGATGATAGATGGATAGATTGGTGGCTTTAATGTTGGTCGTATAACAAAATCTGAAGTTACTTTAGCCATTTCTAAACTTAAACTTCATAAATCCCCAGGGGTAGATGAAATTACTATGGAAATGCTTACAATTGGAAATGTTTCCGTTACCACTTGGATGACTGAAATTTTGAATATCTTTTATGATAAAGGCATGGTTGCTAAGGATTTTACCACAGCTATTATTAATGGTAGCTAATGTCTGTAAATGGTAGCAAGGTAGTCACTGGAAGGAGAGCTATGCACCAATCCCCTGTGATGATGCATAGAACCGGCCAGGCCTAGCACCTAATGTCCGACCACGCCTTCTCATGGTGCAGACCGTTACTACATTTCAAAGAGATACTCTATTGTGGAAGTGAACGGAAGGGGAGGGCTGCCAGATTAGTGTGGCTTACTAATTTGGACAACTATGGCTACTTTTCATTTTTTTTCTACCCTGCTGAGGAGTGGTCAACCACACAGGGTCCTGGTGTTGACCATATATACCAACCTGAATGGAATTATGGCTCTGAGCTTGATTATGGATCCTGATTTTGCTGCACTGGTGGGCTTCTGTGGAGGGAAAATCTTCTGCTGTGTTTTCTGTTTGTTTGTGGGTTCACAGTCCCAAGTGAATAGATTCACAGGATATGTTTATCAGCTGGTGGATAATCCTGAGCAGAAATCATCGCAGGCACCTGAACTCTTTGCTTCTATTGGCATCGTCAAATTCTACATTGGAGGAAGTCTTCCAATGTAGATGGCTTCAGCCTGTAGTAGTGGGGGAACGGGTCTTTGCCCCATTCTGCGATTAGGGGGCTGTTTGATATTGTTGGCATTCCCTCTCTCAATACACAATGTTTCTTTAAACGTCCCACTAACCATTTTCTCTCCATAGGTAGTTGGAATGTGAGGATTCTGCACAGAGCTTTTTCTCTTGATGTCCTCACACAAGAATTCCACCATTATAATTTAGATATTCTCGGCTTGCAAGAGACCAGATGGACAGATAAAGGTCAGATTCTTAAAAATAATCTTAAATTTCTCTTTTCAGGGAGGGACGACAATAAGCATCACCAAGGCGTAGGTCTGCTTCTCAGCAGACACGCTAGCGATGCTCTTCTAGGATACGAGTGCATTAATGAAAGGTTTCTTACAGCAAAATTTCAGACAAGCGTTAAAGACTTGAATGTTATCTGCTGTTATGCCCCCACTGAGGATGCCAATGAGGATGAGAAGGATAGGTTTTATGAACAACTTCAGGATATTTTGAATTCTGTCAAGAAAGGAGATATTACCCTTGTTCTTGGTGACTTCAATGCCAAAGTTGGTACTGACTCTAACCTTTGGTGAGGAGTAATAGGCCCTTTTGGTATTGGTAGCTGCAATGGCAATGGGCAACGTCTCCTACAGGTAAGTAAACTCAATGGATTCAGAATAACTAACATTTATTACAAACACCGCGACATACATAAGTACACATGGGTTTCACCTGATGGGCTGCATAAGAATATGATTGATTACATATTAATTAACAGCAAATGGGCTAGTTCTGTTAGGAATACCAGGGCATATAGGGGAGCTGAAATTGGATCTGACCATTACCTTGTTAAAAGTCTGTTGCAATTTAAACTTAAAAAGTGTTGTGCTAGGGTTAAAAAATTTACTTTTAATACTGAAGCTCTGAAAGATCCAGTTATAGCCAAAGCTTACCATGATAGGTTACTTAGTCATTATGACAGTCATGGTTTGATTACTACTGAAGTTGAGGAAGAATGGGATCATTTTAAACAGGCTTTTTTGGACACTAACAGTACTCTTTTAGGAAAAAAGGAGCAGAAGAGGCAAAATTATCTGAGTGATAAGGCACTTGAGTTTATTTCGGAAAGAAAGAACTGCAGGAATGCCCTTAATCAATACCTTACTAGTCCTAATATAAAGCATTACAGAGACCTTAATAAACTTGTAAAGGATCAGTTAGCTGCTGATAAGAATCTTTGGCTTGATGGTTTGGCTGACAAAGCCGAGGAAGCAGTTAGACAGCACAACAGCAGAGAGCTGTACCAGATAGTTAATGTTTTGTGTGGTAGAAAACGGACAGGCATACAAGGATTGAAGGATAAACAAGGTAAGGTTATAAAAGGGGAGGATTCTGTCATGGCTAGGTGGGCTGAGCATTTCAGTGATGTTCTAAACAATGTGGTTAGTTCTACACCCATTTTTTGTAATGATGATAGATGGATAGATTGGTGGCTTTAATGTTGGTCGTATAACACAATCTGAAGTTATTTTGGCTGTTTCTAAACTTAAAACTTCATAAATCCCCAGGGGTAGATGAAATTACTACAGAAATGCTTAGAGCTGGGAATGTTTCGGTTACCACTTGGATGACAGAAATTCTGAATATCTTTTATGATAAAGGCATGGTTCCTAAGGATTCTACCAGAGCTATTGTTATCCCTATTTTCAAAAAAGGTGATCGCAGTTCTTGTGATAACTATAGAGGTATCAGCCTACTCTCTGTTCCAGGTAAAGTTCTTTCCATGATTGTGCTTAATAGAATTAAGAATCTGGTTGACAGTCAATTGCGTGATGGGCAATGTGGATTCAGAAGTGGTAGGGGATGTGTGGATCAGATATTTTCACTTAGGCAGATTCTTGAGAAATGTTTAGAGTTTCAGAAACCTTTGGTTGCTAGCTTTGTTGATTTCAAAAAGGCTTTTGACCCTGTTGATCATCATAATTTGTGGTTGATTGTGGGATCATATGGTATATCAGACAAATTAGTTAACATTATGAAAGCTCTCTATAATAACACTGAGTCATGTGTAAGAGCTGATAAGGCTTGTAGCAATTGGTTTAGCATTACTTCTGGTGTTCGACAAGGATGCATTTTGTCTCCTTTTCTCTTTTGTTTGGTTATTGATTATGTTATGCGAAATTCACTTCAAGGGAAAGATTTTGGTCTTAAATGGGCTGGAGATATGAAAATTTCTGATTTAGATTATGCTGATGATTTAGCCCTTTTGGCAAATGATGTTGATGAGATGAACTCTTTCATTCGAGCTGTTGATGAGACTGGTAGTAGAGTAGGTTTGGTTATAAACAGAGAGAAAACTAAAGTGATGAAAATTGGTCAGGCAGGCTGTGATTCAGTTAATCTGAATGGTTGCAGTCTTGAGCAGGTATCACAGTTTAATTATCTTGGGAGCTATGCAACAGATATTGGTGATGTGCGGCAGGAGATTAACAGACGAGTAGGGATTGCTGCTGGGACTTTTAAGAATCTATGGAGAGTGTGGAGAAATAGATGTATACACTTAAAGACCAAAATTAGACTGTATAATAGTTTAGTTCTTTCTAGGGTTAGTTATGGTAGTGAAACTTGGACACTTTGTAAACATGATAACAGGAAACTAGATGCTTTTGATTCCAGATGCTTATGCGGTATCTTGTGAATTAGGTAGCTAAACTTTGTAAGTTGGATTGGATTGGATTGTTTTACCTCTGAGCGGCATTTTTTTGCACACCATGGGCTAAATGGCCAGGCCACAAGGGCCCCGAAGGCTCAGAGAAGGTTGGGGGAGGGGACCCACTGGAACAGCTGTTGGGAGACAGATGGTAGCCTCCCGTCAAGGCCATCCAGCGTGTTCTTTAACGTGCACAGGATATGGCTCTCCCGCACACGGGGCCACGGCTTAACGTCCCATCCGACAGACGGCGGCCTTTTCAAGTCCAGCGGTGTCCCCTACTGACCGTGGGCAAGGCGGGGAAATTTTACGGAGATAAATCTCAACGCTGACCCAGCTGGGACTTGAACCTGGGAACTACAGATTACGAGCCTGGCGCGCTACCGACTGAGCCACCCCTGCCCCAACTTTGTAAATAATGTTGAGGTTAGGCAAAGGAGTCAGCAACCTCCTTTAACCCTTCCAGTGTCTACATCGTCTGTATACGTTCGCAGAATCTGAATTGAGAGGCCAAGAACATTTGTATCCATTTTTATTACAATGAAAAAAAAAACGATTTCTTAAAAATGAAAATTGCTATTGTAATTTTATATATATATCTTACAAAAATATATAATTCAGGCTTCAAAAATAACATTTTGTTTTTCTAATTTGATGCATATTTTATTAAACTACAATATAAATAACTTTATGAAGTCATCTGATTGCCATTTCTTAGAAGAACTAAAGGGTATTACCGATTTGCTTGTTAATGTTCCTATTTGCTGAAGCAATCTTCTGATTTAATCTCACAAGCTTGATTTGAACTATTATCAATAAATTTTTCCTTACATTGTCGAAAACCTCTTAAAAATTAACAAAAAAAAACTGCTATTTTTAAAAACAATAACTTTTTGGAATACGTACCCGCCATTTTTTTTCCGTTCCAAACTCTTTTCTCTCATAAACCTATTTTAATATTCCCAAATTATTTTTTTCATTTTTCCTAGCATTCTCTGCATCTGCCCCCCCCCCCCACACACACACACAGACAGACACAACCTTAAAATCGAAACTGGAAGTAAACTCATCATTCTTAGAAATTCTGTTTGCAGCTGCATTGAATTAGTTATGCTTCACTGAGGCAAACAAGACACAGATGGCTAACACATGCTATCTCCGTTCCATGTGCTATATAGTGTTTTGGACCTGCATATTGGATACCCTTTGTAAAGTTAGTATTTATTTTTTTTATATTTAAACCTTAGTTTTCATTTCAGTAGTATATTTTTGGAAATTAGTGATCTTTTGGCAGATCGATAAGCATTGTTTTTTTTCATAAGTTATGCTACATCGTATGGCCAGCCAACAACTTGTTGCTGTGGATATTTTAACATCGCATTAGGCTATGTGTTAGTTTTTATTTTATTATTTATTACTTTTCCAGTAAAACTTTAATCTAGTATGATCTTCTGAAAATAAATGTGATCTTGGATATGGAAGCAATTTATTTCTGTAGATTTATTTCCGTTAGTTAGTGACCTTTCGATCGGCTGATTTATCAATCTTTCCAAGTTATGCTACATCAGATGGCCAGCTTAAAAGTTGTTGTGGATATTATATTTAACATCCCATTAGGTTATATGCAATTTTTCTTTTATTATTTCTCGTTTTTTGCAAAAAAACTTTCAGCTTGTACCATTTTCTGAAAATGAATGTTTTGGATATGAAAGCAAAATAGCCTTCCTTGTTACGGAAATCAGCTGTCACATGGGAGGGCAACTTCGGGAAGGCATCCCCTCCACTAAACTCATGTAGAAAGTTCCCCCCCCCCCCACCCTCTAGAAAAATATTATTTTTTTAAAATTACGAGTTTTTATGTTTATATAACGCTGTTTTTTTTTGTTTGCTTTGGTGCACAAACCTTTCTGCACTTAGCGAAGATTGTCAAACTTCAACACTCAAAGAAAAAAAATCCATAATGTTTAGCAAAAAAAGCAGCCAAGGAAGTTTTTTTCTATTTCATAACCAGTTCAGAAAATTTGGTGAATGCGAGAAGTCCAAGTCACATTGTTTGTGTTTAAAAGATACGATACTGAAAAGAATCAATAAAACAAATTAAAATCATATTTCAGGTTGAATATTATATTATTCAGGAGGAAATGTCCTTTTGATAAATATATAATTTAACTATTTTTATTCATCAGGTTTTCCAAAATGAATCCTTAATTATATAATGCGATCTTTTTTTTTCACCATATAACATTACAAAAGGCTTATTAAAATCAATATGCTTCCAAATTTGTTTATATTATTTCCATAAAATTGGTAATTAAATTTTGTTTAATTTGATATATAACATGACCTATTTCTGTTGATTGTATTTTTTTTTTAATTCTAAAGTTGACTTGTTTATGTGACTCAGCACAATTTGCTAAA
Organism: Ryuthela nishihirai; assembly: GCA_038380435.1. Lineage (NCBI taxonomy): Eukaryota > Metazoa > Arthropoda > Arachnida > Araneae > Heptathelidae > Ryuthela > Ryuthela nishihirai. The sequence goes on along the minus strand of JAWZYU010000001.1, from coordinate 41,996,878 downwards.
AGCCTGGAATTTTCTCAAATTACAGTACCGAGAAAAAAATTACAAAACGGAGAAAAATATTTACTTAAAACCTAAAAATTTTTTTTGTTATTCAGAAATATATAGTCATTCTATTCATGTGCATTGTAATCATTTCTGTTTATTATTTTTTTTAATAAATTTTTATTTGTGTTGCCAGATGCATTTTTTACTACATGACTCTAAAAAAAGTCCTATTAAAATAAAGCATATCGTCTTTTTTGTTAAATACTTTTTTTCAGAAAATCCTGAATTAAATGCTGATTAATTTGGCATACAACATGCCATAATTCCTTCCATTAGTTATTTGGCAAAAAAGTTCTAAAAGTTTTTTTTTGGTTGAGCATAGGGAGAAAATAGCTTGGCCTCTGGATGGAAACCTGTTTTTCAGGCTGGACACTGGAAGGGTTAAGCAGCATATTGTGCAGAGAAAGACTCCGTTGGTTTGGCCATATTTCCCGTATGCATAATTATAGATTAAGTGAAAAAGATTATGAACAGTGTGCCTAAAGGACTCAGAAAGAGGGGGAGACCTAAGATGCAATGGGCAGACAATGTCAAACAGGACCTTGTTAGAATTGTTGTACAGTGGCCAGATGTTGCAGATGTAGCTAAGGACAGATATGCTTGGAGAATGAAATTTCACAATCTGGTTGGACCTCCATAGCCCATGACTGCTTAAGGATGATAATGATCAAAATTTCAATAAACGATAAAAGACAAAAGTATTATTACCTTTTACATTACCTGATGTCTAAAAAGGTCCAATAACCAGATAATATGCTAGTCTTATATATATAATGGGTAGCACAAGTAAAGAAATCAGTAAGGTAAGGTAATAGGCCAGGTAAGCAGACCTTTGTAACTGAAATAGGTCAGTTAAATTGACCTTGGTAAGGTATTTTGCTCAAGTTAAGCAGACCATTCACTTTGAAAAGTTCACGCATTTGGGCAATAATATCAATGCTACTGACCTTCTTAGTTGGCAATGTCGTCTATTAATTTAAAAAATAATTATTGAACTGTAGAGTGACATCAAATATACAATAATTCACCTTGCACAGTGTATTTACGTTCAACCTAAAAATAATTTTGTGCACTTTCACCGTATAACATCATAGTCACTACTCTTTTGAGGTATTGACATAAAATAACTGATATATAACATCTTGCCTTGCATGGCATTTACCTTACTTAAAAGTTCATGTGTTGTCCACATATCTCCTATTAGCAATCGTATTCTATAGAAGTATAGAAAAGTGGGTTAGTTTGTTGTTCATGGTCCTCAGCCAACAGATGGCACTGCTGTGATCGACACTGCTGACATCGAGGTGTAAAGTATGACATAGAAACGTAACCATTGGTTGTTAGTGGCCTGTGGTTCTTTGATTTGTTTCCTTTGGGTGGGCAACTTGGTGTCGTGTGTAATTTGACGTGAATGTGAAGTTACGTTTGATTTTTTTCACAATATTTGCATGGTAACTCCTTGGGATAACATGCCTATGCAGCTAGAGGTAAGTGCATATGTATAATATATTTAATGAGAGATTTTTAATGATAGCCAGAGGGAATAGGAATAATTAACATGTTCCTGTTGTTTTTTCGAAATTTCGTTAAGATACAAAAATAATAAGTTATTTAAGATAAGCTCACCGAACAAAAAATTAGTTATCTCCCGCCGTAAGAGGGTTGTGCCCATCCCACAGCAACAGAGGGTGCATCAGTAATAAACATGTCCTACAAGTAGCTGTGTCATGTGCTAGGGGTTCTTACAGTGATAAGAAGTGGTAGTGTGCCACATGTGTGCTAGTCGCTCCGTGAAACAAGGGTCACGCCAAAGATGCGTGAATGAGTGGCAAAAAGGTGTTATTGCATTTGGCCAAACCAAAGGTATAAGAAGATGCTGTCTTTGCGGGTGTGTCGAAACACACTGTCCAAAGGGTCTTCTAGCAGTGGCATACATCACAGTCCACCGCTAATTGTCACCAGAACTGAGGCATAAAGATTGTGCTCACCAACAGGAACCACCGCAAGTGTGTAACACACTGTTAGGGCAAACCGTTTTGCAACGAGACAGGAATTGCTCCAGTCAGTCAATGCAGGCCTGCAACAAGCTGTTTCCGAATGAACACTCTGAAAGGAACTGCATGGCATAGATATCTCGAGCAGAGTACCACAGAAGGGACCCATGTTAACAGCTCTGCACAAGGCTGCATGGCTACAGTGGGCGCAGTGCCACAAAGACTGGACTGTTGACTCTTGGAAGTGTGTGATCTGGTTGGATGAGTCACGTTTTTGCTGGTACTTGAATGATGCGAAGTGACGGGTACATCGTAAGCCGCATGAAGCCTTCCATGCGGATTGTGTGCAAGGTTTCGTTCAAGCTGGAGGAGGCTCTGTGATGTTCTGTGGGTGTTTCACATACGAAGGAATGGATTCTTTGGTTGCAGTGATGTCACACTTGAACCAGAAGGGCTATATGGAGCTACTGGACAACCACATGTTGCTTTTTGTGCAGCATCTCCACATTGAACACCAGAAGGATACTCCAGTCTTCTAAGATGACAATTGTCGAGTGCACAGGGCTCGAAGTGTGTCAGATTGGCATGACTAGCATTCTGAAGCTTTTGAACATCTTGACTGGCCCACCAAATCCCCGGATTTGAATTCCATAGAAAATTTGTGGGACTATTTGGAGCAATGTGTAAAGCACTGTCCCAACCATTTGGCCAATCTGGCCAAACTGCGGCATTTGCTGCTGGAAGAGTGGATGAATATTGGTGTGCACTACATGCGCACACTGGTGGTATCCATGCCAGTCACGATTTTGGCTGTTCTTCGGGGGGTTTGGGGGTGAAATTATTAAATATTAGGAGGGTTGTTGTTGAAAGTGTTAGTGAACTGTTTTGTAATGTTATTGTCACATCATTTGAAAGTGGGAGTTCGGTAGCTTTTTGTGGCTGTGTATGGGGGGGGGGGGGAAATGTTTTTGTAAGTTCTTTGGAGTGAGTGGCATTTGAAGGGAAAGGGAGAAATGGTTAGAACCAGATAGAATTATTTTAAATCTTTTTTTGTGTATAGTATGATGTAGTAGTACGTGTTTTGTTGTGAGTGTGGAAGAAAATGGTAAAAGTTTATAAAGTGGGGTAATTAAGTTTTAAAAATGAGAGTTTTTATGGGGTGTTAGGGTTTTAGGAAAAAAATAGTTTTTGGTGAAATGTATAAAATGAGTTTTCAGAGGATTCTAATATAGTGTGGGGGTGGAGTATGCTTGGGGGAAAGAATGTAGGAAGTTTTTCCGTGTGGGACTGAACATGGCGGTAGTAACAAATACGAGTATTTCGTTATAGTAGTTTGGGATGAATTGAGTGATTTTTAGTAGTTACATGCAGTATGGTAATTATTAGTGTATTATAGTGATTTATTAATTTTGTTATATATTTAGGAGTCTTTTAAAATTATTTATATGATTTATTGTTAATATGTGGAAGCATTTGGCAGCTTTTTGGTGTAGAAATTTTGGGTATTGTAGAATTGTTGGTGTGGAAAAATAGTAGTTTTTGATGGAGTCAGGAAGGTTAATGAGTAATTTAGGGGAGAGTTATTTGAGCTATAAGATAGTTTTTTTTGCTGTTGTTGTCTCTGATGAGATTATTTGGTTTCGGTTTTTTTTTATATAATTCGGTCAGCAGTGCAGTTTCCGATTTTCATGTTTTTCGATTTGTGTTGTCTGTGAGGGCATTATTTAGTTTCGTTTTTTTTATAATTTGGTCGATGGTGCACTGTTTCCAATTTTCATGTTTTTCAGCTTGTGTTGTCTTTGAAGACATTATTTAATTTTGGGGGCTTTTATATAATTCAGTTGGCGGTGCACTATTTCCAATTTTCATGCTTTTTGGTTTGTGTTGTCTGCGAGGATGACATTATTTAGTTTTGGGTTATTTTTATTTTTATAATTCGGAACAGTGGTGCACTGTTTCCGATTTTCATGCTTTTTGGTATGTGTTATCTCTAACGAAATTTAGTTTTGGGGGCTTTTTTATAATGCCAGTCAGCGATGCATTGTCGATGATGTTCTTAGTTTTGATTTCATTAATTCTGATTTATTTATGTTAATTATTATATGCATTTACTTAAATGCTTATACTTTATTATTGTATGTGTGATTGATTTATTAGTTCAGTTTGTGGAAAAATATTTGTGGAGTGTTTTAACTATTGGGAAAAGAGGGGGGGGAGATATTTTAGGAATTTGTAATATATGGGAAGGTAAAGTGTTGTCACAATTTCTTTTTTTTTTCGTTTTTTGATAATTTTAATTTTTTTTAGTAATTTGTGGTTGTGAGGGATGCTTTTTGAGGAATTGTGGGGTTTTTTCGTTACGTTGTGTTCGTTTACAACGCAAATTACCGTTACCATGGTAACGGTACTTTGCGTTTGATGTAAACTCAAGTTATCATTACCATGGTAATGAAAACAAAAAAATCCTTTTTTCTACAAACTCCTTGTTTGGGTTAGGGTCTGGGGGATTGTGGGATTGTGGGAATCAACGAAAAGGACCGTTTTGTTACATTGTGTCAAAAAAATAGTGTCCGAGGAACGTGATGTGCACTACTGCCAAAAAGTGTATTCTAAGCAAAGAAGATAACTATATACCTGAAAGACTTACATATCTTATTTACCATTGGCACCCATTTTGAAATATCTTGTTACCTTAAATGCATATACTTTATTGTTACTATCATGTTGGATTATACTGCTTCATTTCTGTTGCATTTCAATTCTATATAGTGTTATAAAGATTTTATTAAACTATGTTACTACACTGGTACCCAAAATTAAATGAAAATATTAAATATTAAAATTATATAAAAGGAAATGTCTCGTACATATAAATTTTACAATGTGGAAGAACAAAATACATGCATATTTAATTATATAACCATAAACATGCAATATAGAGCTGGTATAAAAGACCATATAGCTGCAGAAGCCACTCATTTAAATTGTTAAACTTAAGGATCAATCTGATTTTGCCATATCATAAAAATGACACATGGATGATTTATGTAGGTTTGAGTTGTTTTACCTCTGAGTGGCACTTTTTTTGCACACCATGGCTTAAATGGCCAGGTCACAAGGACCCCAAAAGTTAAGAGAAGGTTGGGGGAGGGGACCAGAACAGGTGTTGGGAGATAGATGGTAGCCTCCAGTCAAGACCATCCAGCATGTTCTTTAATGTGCACTGAGTATGGCTCTCCCATACACGGGGCCATGGCTTAACATCCCATCAGCCAGACGGCGGTCTTTCCAAGCCCATCAGTGTCCCCAACTGACCGTGGGCAGGGCGGGGAGTTTTGCAGAGATAAATCTCAATGCTAAGCCAGCTGGGACTCGACCCTGGGAAGTGCAGATTACAAGCCTGGTGCACGACCGACTTAGCCACCCCTGCCTCACTCAGCTGAGACTCGAACCTGGGAACTGCAGATTTATGTAGGGTGGAGAGCAATAGGTAGTATGGAAATGGGTTAATCCAGACCAAGTCATCCAGGATTTAAATGTACCATGAAATGTGTTCTCAAGAGTTTGGAGATAATTTCAACAAATAGGAGAGGTTAGTCATAGACCAGGACAAGGTCTTACAGCCGAAATTACTAGGCTACTAGGCAAATGGGGATATGACTACTAGGCAAAGATCTCATGAGCTTTAAGCGGCCACAAAGACGACAGTTTCGACACTTTATGTACGAGAAGCTGCGTGAACAAGGAGTGTAGGCACCAAGATCAATGGTCTGTGTTACCCTTCAACACAAGTGCTCATTTAATATGGTTCAGACAACATCACTTTTTAAACCCAAGCCAGTGAGAAATTGTTTACTTCACAGATGAATGCAGATTCAGTTTGAACACTGATTTCTAAGCATTCAGTTTTCTCCTAAAAACTTTTAACATGCAAATAGTTTGAAGGATAAACTTTAAAATTTTATTGCTCAACGACAGAGAATTTTAAGTTATTTTAATTAATTGTGTTTAAAAAACAGAGAACTCACTGCAACCACTGGTGGTGATAGTGTGATGGGCTGGCATCATGATGACTAAATACAGAGAGCTCCATATCTTTCATGGAAGCACTCTAACCACTCAATAATAATGGAAAAATCATGTAAGTGCTGCATATGAGAACACATGTTGCCATAATGAAATTGCTGGAATTAAGAGATAGGGATGATGATAAGGTGTATGATCACTTCTGACAGCCATTAGAATTTAAGCAATGCATTCTCATACTACTGATGAGGCTATTAATTAAGATTTAAGTAATAAAGCCCACTCCCAAACAAGAACATATCTGAGCTAATTGAGGGTTCTTTTAAAAGGGGATGAAGTCATGAAATTCGCCTCCCCAGAGTATTCCCATATGTTCACAGGTATGTCTGTCTATCTGGCTAGCTACTCTGTCTATGAATATCTTCGCTTTAAAAGAAATAATCAACCACAAGAGTTGTATAAAGAGGACACTGTCATCCATAAGGATATTAAGGATGAGAGCACCTCTGAAAAGACTTAAATAGGGCACAAGAATATCATCTCTATATCAATGGGCAGTCACAGTGTCTCCCTGAAACATGTGAAGCTGTGTGTGGCCATCATTATGATGTTAGCCAAAACCATAACACTACGACCACCAAAATTGTTCCTTCTCTGATATTACAGCAGTAGTTTTGGCAAGTTCCTTTTTCACTTCAGATGAACACATGGTGGAGAACTAGTGTTCAAACTGAAGTTGGACTCATCTGTAAAGAGCAAATTTGACCACTGGTTTAGTGTCGAAGATGGTGAGGGAACATAACTATTGGTATTTGTGTATAGACCTCACTCTTGCAGCTTCTTGTACTAACTGTATCTTGAAATTATCATCCTTCTGGTTGCTGAGTTGGATTGTTTTACCTCTGAGTGGCACTTTTTTTGCACACAATGGGCTAAATAGCCAGGTCACAAGAACCCTGAAGGCTCAGAGAAGCTTGGGGGAGGGGACTCTCCCAACCTGCTCTGGAACAGCTGTTAGGAGACAGATGGTAGCCTCCTGTCAAGGCCATCCAGTGTGTTCTTTAATGTGCACAGGATATGGCTCTCCTGCACATGGGGCCACAGCTTAACATCACATCCGACAGATGGGGTCTTTCCAAGTCCATCGGTGTCCCCTACTCCTTCCGGTTGCTGACAGCTTGTGTAATAGTTGCCTAAGTCAGTGTTGCATGTAACTTTAGAAGAATACAAGAGAAGCCTGGGGAAGTATGTTAATAGAACTGAAATATCTGAATTTTCATTGTAAGTTTTACAGAGTTTATTTATTTGGTACTTTTAACATCCAAACACAACCAGTTACGATTAAATTGCTTGAATAAATTTGTTGCAATGGTAGAAAAAATTGTATTTTAAAATTTTAGATATTTGGGGTACTTAAAAAAATTAGAAGGATTGGGTTGTTTTACCTCTGAGCAGCACTTTTTTGCACACCATAAATTAAAAGGATGTACATCAAAAAACAGTTGAGAAACACTGGTCTAGATATCATTTCCCTATGTTATCTTGCTGTTAAAGACAGCAGTTGTCCTGAGCAGTTGTGGGCCATTTGAACAACTTTGTCATGATTTACATTAACCTTTCCCATTTCTTGAAACTGTCTTTTAAGTATTGAAAGAATATGTGATAGTTACTTTAAAATCCTGGATACTTCATTTAGAATTGATCTGCTTTCATCCTACTTATCTTCCCCCCCCCCCCCCCCCACCTAGAATATAATAATACCAAATACACATATTATTTGTTGATATAGAATTCAAGAAATAATTTTGCTGGGAAAACGAGTTTCACATGTGGGGCATGAACCTCATGTCACTATTGCAGATCAAAACCCACTGCTGTTGCTCTTGAAAGCTGCTCAAGAGCACTGTGAAGTGAAGAGATGTGATTGTTCAATGGGCTATCATAAATTAGTCCAGATGGTGTCCCCTTTCCCACTTCTGGATACTGGAAGTTTCCACAAAGTCAAGTGAAAAAGGTGTCACTGGCATGGGCTAAGTCACAATATTCCTGATCATAAAGGCTAGTTGCAATTAAACCTGCATGATCTTCTGTTTGTCAATGACAGTGTCAATCAAGAGCAAACATGAATCGAAAGGAGCCCTGGCTGATTTTTTCTGCTTATTTAAAATGTTAACTCAGACATTAAATTTTAATTTTCCATCAAAATTTTAACAGTTTGTTTTCTCCATTTAAATATGAAACTACAAATTTTAAGAGGGGTTGAGCTCTGGTAGCCCCTAAAGACATGATGACATTGCTGTGTATAGAAAGGAAAACTGTACTTAGTATAAGAATTATATCATTAATCAAATTGAAATGGCAAAAATCTTACCACTATTACTGGCTAAAATTGGAATCTTGCTATTGGAAGCCACTGGTCTATTCTTTATGTTTTCACTTGAAATTCTGATTCTATTTGGCAACAGAGTGTCTCCCAAGTGGGCAGAACCTATACACAAAAAAAATTCCTTAACAATATAACATCTTACTAATATGGAGTTTGGAGAAATAAGAGCTCTATTGGAAACAAATTAAATATTGATAAAAAATGTAAAATAAGGTTTAATTAAACCATCCTAAACATCTGCAAAAGCAAAATAAAACACAAAATTTCACATTCAATATTGTTTGAATAATTTCTTGATTTTTTTATATTGCTTAAAGTCTTAAGGTCCTTCAAATTTCTCTATTAAAGTTTGTACCTCTCTCTTTGCTTCTTACTCATTGTAAAATATATTTTCTCTAAATCAACTGTGTTACAAATTTTCAATGTAATTCAACTACATGGAAAATTAAAAGTACTTAATGCAAACTCTATTTGTATTTAACATTCAAATTTCAACAATCCTACTTTGAAATATTATTGCATTATTATTGATACTGAAAATTTTACATTTATTGAAGTATGAACAGCAACTGTCTTTAAACACTTTAAGGTAATAAATATAATACACTTTATTTTATATCTTTTGGCATTTATTGTATAGTTTATATTATGGTCAACATGTGTTACTTTCAGAACAACTGAAAACAAATATTGTATGTTGCGCTAGCTCTAACTGACAGTGGTCAGCAATTACTTCAGCCATAGTCAGTGGTGAAAGTAGATTTTATTTCTTAGCTGTATGCTACAAAGCATAGCTATGTGTGGAAAATTACACACAGATGATCACTCCAGTGAAGACGTTTTACAGGGGTGAATAAATGGGAGTGTGTGTGACGACAAAAGTACAGTGCTCTTAGATTTTCTCATTTTCCATGTTTTCCACAAACAGTGAATGATTTAGGGTTTTTTAATGTGAAATAAATATTAATATATTAATATACTTGCTGATTCCATTGTATTCTTGGATTTCAGTCTTATTGAAAAAAATAATTGTATGATTTAGATGTTTTTAAAATATTTTTCGTACTTAGAGAAATTTTTTTAGAAAGGAAAATTAACGTTTCACTCATATTGTAATTTTGAATCCTCAACTTGCATATTTTAAACTCAGAAGCCAAATAGAACATTTTTTTAGAATAACATTTATCGGAGATTTGGAATAGCCTTTAAAATTTATAAAGCTTAATCAATGATTACATGAGATATGAAAATTTCACCTCTGACTTATCCCCAATAATAGATGCGAAATTGCAGAGTTTCCGCATCCAAAATGAGGTAGGAAAAGAATGAATTTTGTCAAAAAAAAATTGTGAGATGATTTTGTCGAGTGCTCTTGTGTGCCAAACAAATTCATCTAGCTTTCCACTCTTCTCACGGTACTATAGGTTGGCCATTCCTGCAGTAGAAAAATTAATCATTTCACTTTTACACGTGATATATGTATTTGTTGGCACGCTTAACTGCTTAACTTTACATATGATTTGACCTCAATATAGACCTTGTCTTCACCTTAATCAGAAATGTTTAGTGATTCAGCAATACTAATACCACAGAGTGAAAATGACAACTATTGGGTTGGCCGTACATGCATGTTTTTACCATTTGGATACTATCGCAGCCCGATAAAAGGTTCCAAGAAAAGTAACCTTGATTTCTTTAATGCAAAACTGCTGGGCTTTTTCACTCAGTACCGCAGCATTGTTCATCAAAGCAGAACCCAAATCATGTTACGGCATTATTTTTATATCAAATTTATTGTTTGAAGTAATTAAAAAGTTGATAATAATTTTATCAATGTTTCTAAGGAAAAACATCCTTATCGTAAGTTGATAATCATAATTTCTTTTTATTATAATGATTCTAATATTTGGTAATCTGAAATGGCTCGACGTATCTAGTATGCATAATAAAAAAAAATACCCCCTCAAGCAGCTGCTTGCCACAGAGGTCTGAGTAGAACGCCACAGTACTCTTACTGTGGCGTTCTACTCAGACCTCTGTGGCAAGCAGCTGCTTGAGGGGGTATTTTTTACCAATTTCTGTGAGGATAGCAGGACCTCAGCAGAGAAACAACACAAACATCCATGCCTTACCCGGGCTTGAACCCAGGTTCCGTAGATCAGTAGCCAAGTGCCCTAACCACTTGGCCACGGGACAGCTTAGTATGGAAAAAAAATGCTATAAATTCTGATACTTAAGGTTAAATTCCAAGGGATGCAAATGATGAAAAAGTATTAGAGAATTAAATTCTTAGTGAAAAATTTTTACCCCTCTCAAACAGCTGTTTATCACTGGTCTGATAAGAGCCTGTCAATTTACAACATCAGATGGCCTATTATGAAGGCGAGATCTCAGCAGAAAGGAAATAGCCATACCTATGGGGTCTCGAATCCAGGTCTCATAAACTTGAAGCAAAGCGTGTAAACCACTTGATCACAAGGACGATGTCAAGCTCAATAAATTTGACAAATGCCAATTATCAACAACGTAGTTTTTGTTAATCATTTTGAATGCTAACTTCTGTGGGCATTTTCTTGAACTATCTTCTTTATCATTAGCTATACATCATTTTAAACTTCATTTTTACAGATGACAATGTTGACATGCTGCAGGCCAATACTAACAAATATGCTGAATTCAGTGAAAATGAGTGGTTATAAAAGTCGAAATTGGTAGTTAAGTATAAACTACTGATGAAATATGAGGAGGATTCATCATTGCAATTGCCTTGAGTATGGGTCTTTTTTGGATGTCGAAAATCTCAGACTACAGGTATGTATTAAGAGTTAGAGATTTTTCAAAAGCATTCATTATTAATATTTAACATCAAACAAACAAAACAAAAATAGAATGTTGTTACTTACAAGGAGAAAATTTACAGCAGTCTGAAGTTTTCTCTTCAAACTCTATAAACAAATTGACTGCACTGAAATAATAATTGGAAAATCGTTTTCCCCAGTAGTATATTAGCGACAAGACTCGGGTGGAAAATATTTTTTGAAGGGCCTAAAGCTAACCTTATGAGGAGTGACAAGGAAGAAAGTAAAAATTCGATAGAGATGCAATACCTTTCATTTAATATTCAAATAAACTTATCTAGAGTAAATAAATATATTTACTTTCTTTTGTTAAAATTTATAATTAGATACAAATAAAAAAATTAAATTAATATACACCAAAATTCTTTTTTGAAATCTTCTAATTAATTTCAGTCGTAGAATATAGGAGTGTGCGTATACTCTGAATACATGTCTTTTTAGAACTCACTGAAGACCACAAGTTTTTGAAATGGCTAGGAAGGACAACATAATATTTAAAATTCATAGCAAATATTTCCTGCCTTAAAATTAAGGGAGGTGTGCTAAACGAAAATTATGTTTAAAAAAAAATGATGTGGCAACTTTAATGGGCCAATAAAATTAAAAGAATGTGTATTAGTTTTTCTATTATGGTTACTCCAGTAGTGTAATGTAAAGTGATTAATTGCTAAAATTAATTTTTATAAACCTGTTTTTCCACAATTTCCTTCAAACTCATTACTTAAATTTGGGGAAGCATATGCCCCATCGCCCCCATTAAACTGCTTTCTGTTATTCCTAGAAATGTTTAGAATTTTCAATTCAACAGATAATAAAAAAATATATATTTTGAAAACGAAAATTTTAGAACCACAAGTACACACTGCTTTGCAATGGATTTCAATGTCTAATTGAAGTCATATCCTTTCGTTGATTTACCACCTCGTTTTCCCAGTTCTGCCTCCGGTAGTGATTAAGACTGAACCCAGACAGCGGATGGGAATGTGCATTGTCTGTGAACTCTTAATACGACTCCCCGAAAGACAGTTTTGGTTTGAGTCGCCTTTGTCTGTCTAGTTATGCTTTCTATACCCAATATCCTTGCTAATAATTGAAAGAAAGAAAGCATTATTTCCAATTTCTAGCACTCCCCCCTTGGTACAAATTATCGGCAGAAATGGAATCTTAAACATTCGGTTTCTAAACAGCTTGGTATCTAAAGGATTAAACTGGTAATGTAATTAAAAACCAATGAGTTTTTCTTAAAAGGAATGGTTCATTTAAAAAAAAATAAATTCTCAATTGAAAAAGCATTAAGATGAAAAGGAAATCATTTAACCGAGCCACTACTGAAAAATGTCTTACTGTTACGTCTTACTGGCAAATAATTTCTTGCCGGTACGGCATACCGGCACATACAGGCCTACTTTCACCACTGGCCTTAGTAGAGCTGGTTGGTTGTTTGGGGTTTAATGGCGTATGAGCGACTGAGGTTATAATGAGCCACCTTAGTAGAGCATGTCCTTGCATGAGAAGGCCTGTAAAAGCTAGGAGTAGCTTCTAGGATTCTTCTTTGTCCTATATGTCCAAATGAAAAAAAAATAGCCAGCGGCTGCAACAGAACTGACAACATAAGTTAACCCTAATGTATGCCTACAGCTATACTATTATCTTACTTCAAAAATTAACATCCACTTCAACATACCTCTCTTAAACATATCATTAATTGTATCTGCCAAAAATACTCAGATAGACAAGTAAACCAAATTTAAAACTATATTTATTATTTAAACTATTAATTCATAGGAGAGTTGTTTACTTCTCAACTTTCGCTGACCCCCCCCCCCCCCACACACACACACACACACACTCTCCTAGAGGCTGCAATTGCATTTCTTATGTAGAAAGCAGCCCAATTCTCAAAATTTTAGCTCTAACAATTCTCATACACAGCATAGTAATTTTATCACTGTTCACATTGTATTTCTACAAAAGAAGAAGAGATGACATCAGTTTAAAATGATCCATAACACTAATGTACTAAATTTATAAAGTCTTAAATTAAAATATCAAAATTTTATGACTAATTTCTGCTGTCACTGGAAAGTGTACTTCCATCATTACCAGTTGTTGATCTGTTTTCCTTTACAAACTTTTCACCTTTTAAAGTTATCGGCCACATACAATCTTAGATAAAATGAAACAATCAGTAGACATTATAAGTAAAGAATATCAAAAACCAAGTACCATGTTTGGGCTGTTTTAACTCTGAACAGCATTTTTTGCACACAGCGGCCTAAACGTCCCAAGTCACAAGGACCCCAAGGGCACAGAGAAGATTGGAAGAAGGGAACAGAATGGACAGCTGTTATGACACAGATAAACAGATGATAGCCTCCTGTTATGGCCATCCAGGGTGTTCTTTAATGTTGGCCCTATATCACAGTCTGAAGTTATTATGGCTGTCTCTAAAATAAAATTACATAAATTTCCAGAAATATTATTATCCCTATTTTTTAAAAAGGTGATCACAGTTCTTGCGATAATTATAATGGAATTGGTTTACTTTCTTTTCCATGTAAAGTTCCTTGCATGATTGTGCCTAATAGAATTAAGAATCTGGTTGATGGACAATTGCATGATGAGTAGTGTGGATTGAGAAGTGGTAGGGGATGTGTAGATCAATTTTTTTCACTTAGGCAGATTCTTGAGAAATATTTAGAGTTTCAGAAACTTGTGGTTACTAGCTTTATAGATTTCAAAAAGGCTTTTGACTCTGTTGATTACCATAATTTGTGGTTGGTTGTTAGATCCTGTGGAATACCAGACAAGTTAGTTAGCATAATAAATGATCTCTATACTAATAATGAGTCATTTGCGAGAGTTGGTAAGGCTTGTAGTAATTGGTTTAGCATTGGTTCTGGTGTTTGACAAGGGTTGGTTGGTTGGTTGTTTGGGGTTTTATGGTGCAATGGCAGCTAAGGCCATATTGCACGAAACAAAGTAAAATAAAAAGGTAAAAGACATTTAACTCTCAATCAAAGTTAAAAACAACACACAAAAGAAGAAAGTAACAAAATGTGAAATGACACAACAACAAAGAAATGTGTACAAAAACTATATGTATAAAAACTAGGGGGAAAAAAATTCAACAAGTGTAAAAGAGAAAAATCAGCAATGGGTGTATAGGACCCATAAAACAACAAGTCAAAAGATTAAAATGGAAAAATATCAAAGATGAGTAAAATAGCCAATAAAACATAAAAAGTCAAAAACAGGGGTTAAAATATAGTCAGCAGAAAAAAGATGTCTGAGTGTAAGGAGCTCGAATATAAAATCACGAAGGTTAAAATATAGTTAACAGTTTAAAAGGATAAAGTAAGCAATAATTAAAAATATAACAATATATAGTTATAAAAATATTATATTTATAAAAATAAAAGCATAAAATAAGTAATAATTTAAAAGATTAAATGGAGGGTATGAGATTAAAATATGTTTGACTGTTAAAATGGTGTCACAAAACTCGCACTTAGGTTCATCGTCTGCCCATAGAAGAAATGAATGAGTGACCTACGCAAACTTCCTCTTTGCGATTCCTGCAAAAACATGACTGCCACAGTCTGACAATGGTCTTAATTTCCAAGAGTTTCTTTGCAATCTGTTCAGACCAAGATCTCTGCCATTGTGCCTGGAGCTCAATGGAACCTCCATGTATGGAACCAGCAGTGGACAGTCAGACAGGGACATGGCCAACTTGGCAGTAGCATCTACCAAGCCATTCCTCCTGATCCTGATGTGACCAGGCATCCAACAGAAAAGGAGAGTGGTTGTGGCTGCCAGACAATGGAGCTTCTGGCAGATCTTGGAAAGTAGGATGAGGCTGATGCCTCACTGAGATCAAAGCCTGTAGCGAGCTAGTGAGTCAGTGTAGAGGACACACTAGCTCCTGTAGCGAGCTAGTGAGTCAGTGTAGATGAAAATGCTTAGCCACTATATAGTCCAAGGCAATGCTGATAGCATGCAACTCCGTAGTGAAGATGCTACACTGCTGTGGGACCTGGTCTGCAATGATTGCATCACAGCAGACCATGGCTTGATGCCAATGATACACCAGACTTCGAGCCCTCTGTGAAGATGGGCAAGAAGTCCAGATGCTCAGCATGATGGCTGGCAAAAGAGAGTTGTCAATACACATAGTCAGGTGTAAAAGCCTTCTCCAACATTCAAAGGAAAAATCAAAATGGAAAACAGTGGCTCAACTATTGACTGTGAGATGCTATCAAGAATGGTGTTAATGTCTCACAGGTAGCCTTGGACATGCAAACCAAAAAGACAAATGGCAGTTGGACAATTAGTGTAAATCATTTCCCACTGAGAATTGAAAATGCAGTCCCAAGTGGGATGGCCTGGCAGGGATTGCAATTTTGCTGCATACTGCAGACAACTGCTGACTGAATAGATAACGATGGTTTATCGGTATCGACATAAAAACTTTGGACCGGTGAAGTGTGGAAGGCCTCCATACAAACACAGAGGGACTGATTTGGAGGGGGTTCAGCACCTTCAACACTGAAACCCAGGCAGAGTCATACACCTGGGATCCGTTGAATCAAGTTTCAACTAAACAAGTGTATGACAGAGGAGGAACAAACATCAGTGCACCCCCCCCCCCCCCAGGAGAGAACCTTAAGGATGTTCAATGCCCATATGCACTTGGACCCAAGATGTTGAACGTGTGATGAAAAGGTCAATTTCTGGTCAAAGGTCTCCACCACAACTGGAATGATGTTACCCCTAAGCCGCAGCTTGGGTTCCAGGTGAAGATTACGCTTATGGCAAAAGTACACACAAGCAGTCTTCTATGGGGAGAACCGAAAGCCATTGGCCATCGCCCAAACCAAGTAATTGCTCAGAGCTGTTTGCAGTTGTCATTCAATGACCCTCATATTGGATGATGAGCAAAAGATGCTAAAATCACCACATAGAGGGCACTGCCTACAGTAGGAGGCCGTTGTCTAGTAATGGAATTGATCTTGACAGCGAAAAGCCATGGAATTGATCTTGACAGCGAAAGCCCTGTGGTACCCCCAATCTTGGGGGAAAGCCACAAAAGAGTGTTACTGACACAAACACAAGGAGAACAAGAAAATAAAAAGTTGGAAATGAAGATCAGCATGTGACCTTGAAAGCCGAAGCTATGAAGGTTACAGAGAATGCTGAATCTCCATGCCATGCATTATGCTTATTCAGTGTTGAAGAAAATTGACACCAGGTGCTCTCGACATAAAAAAAAATTCCTGACCACCAATTCGAGGTAGAGATGGGTGTTGGATAGTGTCACAAAATACTATCATATATATAAAATATATGATTTATATATATAAATCATGGTGTCACAAATACCAGGCCAGTCTGGCATTTACCATTCTTTTCAACACCTTGCATACATAGCTCATCAATGCAACTGGATGATAATTGGAAGGAATTGTGGGATCCTTGGGTGGCTTGGGGAAGGCCAAAACAATAGCCTCCTGCTAGGAGTCTGAAAACTGCTACTCAACGAAAATATGATTGAAGATTCAGTGCAGCCGATCCTTACTTAATGGTGATAGATATTGGAGAATGGTGTAATGGACACTGTTTGGCCCAATGGCAGATGCACAAGAAGAGTGCAGAGTAAGGCGAAGCTCTTCTGCCACCAATGGCCTGTTGTAAGGCTCCATGAAGAATTTTGATCCAGAAGGAAAGACAAAGGAGATGTTCAGCCTTGCTCTTCAGGACCAGAAACTCAGGGGGAATATAAGAAAAAGGAAGAGATAGAAGAAAAAGATCCCCCCAGAGTATAGGTAATTGCTTGAGGACCAACAATTGCCTCTCCATTGTGCTGCAGGATCGATAATGAGTAAGACATGCAGTTCTCCCCCTCCCCCCATCTTCTGGACTTTATCCTGCCCAATCTTAAAACTGGTCATGTTGGTAATAGAATATGTATATTTGATCCAAGATTCCTTCTGGTTCTGACACTGGACAAAACAGGCTTTAGCCCTGGCACACTTGAATGTTTCTAGGTTGGAATATATTGGATAAATCTGAATCCCCCACCCCCCCGAAAAGCCATGTTCTGAGCTTTATAGGGGCGGGGATGGCTCAGTCGGTAGCGCACCAGGCTCGTAATCTGTAGTTCCCAGGTTCGAGTCCCAGCTGGGTCAGCGTCGAGATTTATCTCCGCAAAATTCCCCGCCCTGCCCACGGTCAGTAGGGGACACAGATGGGCTTGGAAAGGACACCGTCCGTTGGATGGGACGTTAAGTTGGGTTGTTTTACCTCTGAGCGGCACTTTTTTGCACACCATGGGCTAAATGGCCAGGTCACATGGACCCCGAAGGCTCAGAGAAGGTTGGGGGAGGGGACCCACTGGAACAGCTGTTGGGAGACAGATGGTAGCCTCCCGTCAAGGCCATCCAGCGTGTTCTTTAACGTGCACAGGGTATGGCTCTCCCGCACACGGGACCACGGCTTAACGTCCCATCCGACGGACGGCGGCCTTTCCAAGCCCATTGGTGTCCCCTACTGACCGTGGGCAGAGCGGGGAATTTTGCGGAGATAAATCTCAACGCTGACCCAGCTGGGACTCGAACCTGGGAACTACAGATTACAAGCCTGGCGAGCTACCGACTGAGCCACCCCCACCCCATGGGACGTTAAGCCGTGGCCCCATGTGCGGGAGAGCCATACCCTGTGCATGTTAAAGAACACGCTGGATGGCCTTGATGGGAGGCTACCATCTGTCTCCCAACAGCTGTTCCAGTGGGTCCCCTCCCCCAACCTTCTCTGAGCCTTCGGGGTCCATGTGACCTGGCCATTTAGCCCATTGTGTGCAAAAAAGTGCCGCTCAGAAGTGAAACAACCCAACACTCTGAGCTTTATATGAGGTGCAGTGCAGTCAGAATTCCACCACAATTTCAGAAATTGTGGAAATTCAGTCGAAGTCTGAGGAATAGTTGAGGTGGCTACATGGACAATACAGTCCATCATCTCCACCACTGCAACATTAATCAGTACACTAATCAGCCCAATCAAGCATCCAACTTGAGACATGTGAAGGGTTGCAAGCTCTCCCCCCCCCAATGGAAGATAGTACATACTACAAAGAGCTGATCACTCCCATATGGGTTGTCCTCGATCTCGATATAAAGAATGGGAGGATCAAGGAGGAGGAGATGTTGAGATCAATAGCAGTAAAAGTGCGGGACAGGGAATGAAAGTAGGTACTGACACTAGTGTTCAATGGGAGAGTGAGGAATCCAGGAGCCATTGCTCGAGGACCCCATCCCTCCTGTTGGTATCAGTAGTGCCCAAAGTGGACTGTGACTGTTGAAGTCCCCCGTGATAAAGAAGGGGGACGACAGCTGCGAGACAAGGTTATCTAGGTCTTCCTGGAAGATGATACTTCCAAGCAGTAGATAGATGGAGCAGGCAGTCAATGAAAATCTTATGAAGAGGTGAATGGTAACTACCTCTAAGTTGGTGGTGAGGGATACAACCTGGAATGGAGAACAGTGGCTCATGAGGATGGCAAGACCCTCACAAGATAGACCATCTCCATCCTGGTCTCAGCAAATGCAAGAAAAGTGCTGGATCGTAGGATTGGCGGCTGTCTTGTGATGGTCCACCCATTCAATTTTACTTTTCCATAACCAGTTTTACTTAATTTACATTATATATTTATCATTGGGGATTATTGCTTCATTTGGACTGATCACAATTCTTACTTTGGAGCAGTGGAAGTTACGCATGCGCATCTCCAACTTTTGATTGTCAGCCGCTAATGCACATGGGTAGGACACAACCCCTCTTGCGTCATAATTAGAGCGATCGTCAGATTATGCAAATGTTTCTCAGCATGCAATAGACACATGCTGGATTTGTATGCCGCATGTTATAACTAAGTGATGTTAGGTCACAAAGAAGAGAGAGTATTGTTAGTGGAAGTTGAGTAGAGAATGATGTTAGTAGGAGTTGCAGTATGTTGAAGTAGTATGTGGAGTATGTTGAATAAGTATGTGTTGTGTAGATAGGAGTTGTTAGTGGAGATTCAGGTAGATGTGAGTTGTTAGTACTCCAACTTTTTGTATTCCTCAACTGAATTGGTGAGTGTTTGAATTTTTTGGAAATGAACTTTGTTTCAGAAACTTTTGAATTTTTGCTATTTTTCTCTTGAGCAATGTTAATTGATTTTGGATTAGATTTAAACTTTAATTAAACTTGACAACATAATAATGTGTAAATAATGTAAAAGAGTGTTACTGACACAAACACAAAGAGAACAAGAAAATAAAAAGTTGGAAATGAAGATCAGCATGTGACCTTGAAAGCCGAAGCTATAAAGGTCACAGAAAATGCTGAATCTCCATGACGTGTATTATGCTTATTCAGTGTTGAAGAAAATTGACACCAGGTGCTCTCAACATAAAGAAAAATTCGTATCCAGGTGTTCCGCTTCACCTTGAGGGCGTTGCCACGAAACCACAATCCACTAGCCACAGAACATTCTTAGATCTTGCCTTCTTAGATCATACCTGCTGCGGGAGAAGACTTGTAGAAGAGAGAGACCTTACTTTTAGAAACAAGTCAGTCTGATGAAATAATCATTGAGGTGCAGTGAGTGGGCTTTTTGAATTTTGAACATTGCCTAATAAAGGCCAAAATAACTCACTGGATTTAGACCACATCAATTGCCGATACAGATAAGACATTAATTTTTTGAATTTAGATGCCTAAATTTCTAATGATAGTTCTAACTTTTTGTACAGGGAAGCTATCATGATGGAGAGTCCTCAGGCTCTCCCATCGAAAAGTCGCACTTAATAGGGCCACGCTCCCGTTCGGCATGACCCTCAACTTTGTCCTCTCTGCCGGGACACCAACCGGAGGCCCACCCAGCAATACCTCGAGCCCAGACTTCACTGCGGCCGAGTAGATGAACCCACATGACCGGGGGCTCCAATCCTTTTTGAATTCTTACTCAATAAGTAACGCTATAGATATACAAAATGAATCTTATTTCAACTTTATTTGGCAAGTTAATATTGCCTGGTGCCTGACAAGTTATCCAGAAATTTGAATAAATTTGGATTAGACAAAAGGTTCAACTGGAAAAGTTAATAATCGTTGGAGCATTACAGAGCCAGTAAAGAAAGTGGTGCATCAAAAACAGGGTTGGATTGTTTTACCTCTGAGCAACACTTTTTTGCACACCATGGGCTAAATGGCCAGGTCACATGGACCCCAAAGGCTCACAGAAGGTTGGGAGAGGGGACCCATTGGAACAGCTGTTGAGAGACAGTTGGTATCCTCCCATCCAACATGTTCTTTAACCTGCACAGGGTATGACTCTCCCATACAAGGGGCCATGGCTTAATGTCCCATCCGACGGACAGCGGCCTTTCCAATGCCCATCGGTGTCCCTACTGACCGTGGACAGGATGGGGAATTTTGTGAAGATAAATCTCAACGCTGACCCATCTGGGACTCAAACCTGGGAACTACATATTACGATTCTGGTGTGCTACCAACCCCCCCCCCCCCCAAAAAAAAAAAAACAGGGACTGTATATATATATAGATGTATAAATTGAATATTATTTAATGTGATTGTCAAAGTTAACAATTTTTTTAGCTCATTAGTTATATGTACAATGGCAGCACTAAGGTAAAAACACCGGTTCTCGTCTGATCACTAAAGTTAAGCAGCTTTGGGCGCAGTCAGTACTTAGGAGGGTTACCGCCTGGGAACACCGCATGCAGTTGACAAAAATCTGCTGAGGACCCGCCATCCTCCAGATCCCTCTACTATGGCGTATTAAACTGACAGGCACTGACAGGCTCCTGTCAGACCTCTGTGGCAAGCAGCTGCTTGAGGAGGTATTTATTTTATTTATTTATTACTATTCTTAGATTTAACAGCAGCTTAAGCCAGTTTCAGTGCAGTTATTGCTGATAGTTAAGATTGCATCATGACAGATGGAGACCTAATTTCTCAGTCTCGTCTTTGACCAGAAATTGACTTTTTCATCACACATTCAGCATCTTAGATCCAAGTGCATATAGGCATTGAACATCCTCAAGGTTCTCTCCTGGGGGGTGGACTGATGTTCTTTACATATATACATCTTTATTGTATGTATGTAAAGATTAGAAGTGTCTGGACACACGATAGATAAACTTTTTGATAAGAAAGTTATTTGCAAGCTTAGTATAACTTTAGTATGGTATTATTGTATAGCAGTACCTTTGAGCGCTGCTCAAGATAAAAATGTTCCAAAATTTTGGCAGATTGCTAAACATGTCTTCTAGTAATACGGCCGATTCTGCCATAATGACTTCCGACAGAAAAAGTAAAAGATAGGCTGCAGGATGTGATGAAAGAAGTGTTAATGAATCTGCTTAAAGAGCCTCGGGAGAAAAGGGAAACGACAACAACCCCTAAATTTGCTGTCAGTTCACAAACATATAAACTTTGAATGTAAGGTTCCATTTTTTGTTGTCAGAAGAAAATGATAGAACAGAATATTATCAACCGCCTTAACGACGAATTGCCAATCCATTTATTAACTATAGTCCTTATGTTAATTGGCCTTTACCTGAGATAACGTTCGATGGTTCGAAACGTCCGTCATCGAGGAGATTTGTCAAGTCCATGGAAGAGCATTTCTGTTTACATGAAGTGCCTGGCAACAAAAAGGTGGTTTTAGCAGTATCTTGTCTAATTGGATGTGCTAAGCAATAATGGAATAACATAGGATGTCATCATGGAATGGGGCGGGGGTAGCTCAGTCGGTAGCGTGCCAGGCTCATAATCTGTAGTTCCCAGGTTCGAGTCCCAGCTGGGTCAGTGTTGAGATTTATCTCCGCAAAATTCCCGTCTTGCCCACGGTCAGTAGGGGACACTGATGGGCTTGGAAAGGCCGCCATCCGTCGGATGGAACGTTAAGCCATGGCCCCGTGTGCGGGAGAGCCATACCCTGTGCACGTTAAAGAACACGCTGGATGGCCTTGAAGGGAGACTACCATCTGTCTCCCAACAGCTGTTCCAGTGGGTCCCCTCCCCCAACCTTCTCTGAGCCTTCGGGGTGCATGTGACCTGGCCATTTAGCCCATGGTGTGCAAAAAAGTGCCGCTCAGAGGTAAAACAACCCAACCCAACCCATCATGGAATAGAATTTTGGGAAGATTTTAAAAGCGAATTCTTGCAAATCTATCCAGCTTATAATGATTTCACACAGTTAGCTACAGAACTG
This sequence comes from Ryuthela nishihirai, assembly GCA_038380435.1. Lineage (NCBI taxonomy): Eukaryota > Metazoa > Arthropoda > Arachnida > Araneae > Heptathelidae > Ryuthela > Ryuthela nishihirai. Next base: position 41,974,288 of record JAWZYU010000001.1, on the reverse strand, counting down.
TTTTCACAAAGACAAAGGGAAGGAGATGATATTGAAAAATTCATCTGGAGTAGAGTTATACCAGCTGTATGATATTGCTGCTGCCGAAACTGACATTATAAACTGCATATTGTCCCAATTACTTTTGCCCATTAGGGAATTCTTAGAAGTATGAAATGTAAATTCAATTTCAACTTTAGTCAAATCGGCTCAGCAGTACACTGCAAGAAGAGAATCTGCAAAAATGGCATTAAATCAACAATGAATGCAATCCTCGCCAAAGCAGCACTATCAGGTTGAGTCTCACAAAATGACTTCTGGATGACTGGAAGTTACATGGTCCTGACAATTGAACAAACAAAGCAGAGATTATGTTCCACATCAAGCTTCGAACAATGACACTAGACCTAAAACTTTTGCTAAGAATAATAGAAAGACTTTCAGATGTAATTTTTGCGGCCAACTAAGGCACATGGAGCAATATTGCTACAGAAAAAACGGCAATTCGGGAAACTTAAATTAGGATCTTTGAAGCGAGAGGCCAATGTTCCTCAAGAAAAGCCTCTCATGAGTTAAGTCTTGCCACTGTTGTTTTACCTTTTGTTAAGGCTTGTCAGGAAGAAACTGAATTTATAGATCACAATGATACAGAAGCCAATCTTCCAAGTCCAAATGAGAAAATTTTAGATGATATTTACGACAATTTCAATTGAAATGTCAGCTGCGTTCCAGTGGACTTTCTGAGTTATCGTGTAGTCCAAAGCATAACGTTCAAGAAGAACCTATAAAATGTCCTATTAGTAAAATTAATGCAAATTTAGAGAAACAAGGTGATGATGCATCTAACAAGTTTAGAAGTTTTCATCTGTTGAAGTGTCGTTTAGAAGCAGGCAGCAATAAAGCTGGAAAGCACAAAACCAGACTCTTCAAAGCCAAGCACATAGCAACAAGATGTCAACAAAATGACCACAGCCTGCAGAGTGACAATCGGCAATGAAGTAGTCAACATAGAATAGATGACATCACTAATGAGATCTTCAGAAGTGCCTACACCTAGCTTATCGATCGACAAGGAAAGGATGTCACCGGGAAATGAATGGATGATGATTTATTGCAAACGGAGTGCCAACAATGAAAATTTAGGTATATTATCGACAAGGAAAGGATGTCACCGGGAAACGAATGGATGATGATTTATTGCAAACGGAGTGCCAACAATGAAAATTTAGGTATATTATTATTCTTCCACTGTGGCACTAAAGATTTATGATGTTTTATTTCTTTTCTCTGGAATAGATGAAGACAGAGAAAAGAGAACCAATATTTAATGTGATTTATGTACATAGTGATTTTGAAATGTTTAATTTCTTATTGAAACTTTGGAGTTTCAATATTTATTTTTGAAAAGTGAATTTACTATTTAAGGTTTATAGTTTGAATTTATAATGTGATGTGAATAGAATTTTATATGTATTCTTTATTCATCTGACGTTCTAGTTCAACCATAAAGAATTATGTATTGTATTAACATGATTTAAAATGCATTTATGTATTTTTTTTTTGATTTTTTCGTTCAGATGACTGGAAGCTGAACTGAATGTTCTAAGTTAACATTAAGAAATTTAGAAATTATAAAAATGGTTATGGATATGAATGATGAGAATGAAAGAGAATTTATGGTATACAGTGATTAAATATTTTGCATTTTGAGGTGTATTTTGTATTTTGAAGTGAATTTTTTGTATGCAAAATATATTTTCATGTAAAACGTGAATGCAATTATATCAGATGAAATGTTAGCATCATATATTATAAATTATTGATATAGTTTTTCTTTACTCTTAGATACGATGTATGTATATGTATTTAAATCTGTTTGGTGTCATCAGTGACATTGATGCGTCTATGGTGCGTAATTATCAGGATGGCATTGGCGGCATTTGTTTGCATATACAGTCATATCAGAATAATATGACCACCCATAGAGTCATAGTGTACCAGCCCAGGCGCGTCACAGTGCACATAACAAGGTCAACCACACAGAGATATAAGTGGCTGGCCAGAACATGTGAGCCATAGCGCGTAACGTGAGCACAATGGGCAGAGGTATTGATTTGATGGACGTTCGAAAAGGAATGATCAGCGTTAATGCGCCAAGCGTAGATGCATCTCGGAAACAGCAGACTTTGTGGGCTGTTCACGAGGTGCTGTAGTAAGGGAGAACCAAGGATGGACCACTGGCACACAGAGTACCTCCAGACGTCATAACTGTGGAGCCCCAAAGACCATCAACCCCAGAGAACATAGTCTCCGTCGACTAGTAAAGGGCAATCAACATGCAACAGTGCAGCAATTGACCACTAAAATGAATGTTGGGGCATCCAGGTACGTGTCCTCAATAACAGTATAATGAACCCTGTTATGCATGGGTCTCTGGAGTTGACGCTGTGCAAAGGCACCCATGTTAACCAAGGTCCATCAGCAATGACGCCTACAGTTCGCATGGGGACTACCATCATTGGACAGTGGAAGAGTGGAAAAAAATTGCCTTCTCCAACGAATCAAGGTTTCTACTCCACAGAAGGTATACGGCATCAGACACACGAGAACCAACACTCGGACACATTTGTCAGTCAAGTACAGGCCAACAGTGGCAGTGTGCATGTCTGGGGGATGTTTTCCTGGTATGCCCTGGACCACTTGTACCACTGAATGGGTCCCTGAACACCAATGGCCACCTGTCTATCCTTGCTGACCATATGCATCCCCTCATGTTGGACATTTACTCTGGTGGTGATGGTGTCTACCAACAGGACAATGCACCCTGCCATGTCGCTAAGGTGGTGCGTGACTGGTTCCAGGAACACGACAGTGATGTCTCTGTTCTCCCTTGGCTGGCGAAATCGCCTGACCTCAATCCCACAGAGAACTTGTGGGACCATTTGGATTGACAGGTTCAGTGTACAGACCCACAACCACATCATCTCCAGAACCCCTGTGCTCTGCTGGAGTTCAAAAGGGCACGTGTGACTCTGGCAACCTTCCAGGGCCTCACTGTGTCCATGCCACGCCATCTCGCTGCTGTCATCCGGGCCAAAGGTGGTTATTCCCATTATTAGGTAGGTGGTTATATTATTCTGATATGACTGTGTATATGAGCTGATCATGATGTCTTGAAGTTGAGCTGTCCCCATCGCCAAAGTCTGGTAGTTTAGGCAGTCACCAGCATCCTTTGGGAGGGGACGTAAAGCTCGATGAGGGGAGGTAACTAATGCATTTTTTTATTTCAGCTAGCTCATGATTATTATGTCTAGGTGAAGATTTACCAGATGATTACATTCCCATTTATTTGTAAAATTTGGAATTTTTTTGATTCATGTATTTGATGTAGTTAGGAGGATTTAACAGTGTTCCAATACTTGTTTTCTATGTATGGTAAGAGAAGATTTAGATTTCCCATATTTGAATTTTGGTTAGGGGAATAAGCAGAAATTATGTATCCTGCTTCATACATCTGTAATTATATTCTGCGAAAGAGCAAAATTTGATGCAATTGAATTTTTTCTTTAAGCTTTTTAGACGTTAAGCAGGACAGGAGTAATATTAACCAGCTTTTTATACGGGTTATTGTATGCACCTTTTGAAGTTTGTATCAGAATGTGATACTAGGTATACCGTTAATGCTAGTATGCAATTAACTGCAACAGCCATTGGCATGTATTTACAATAGGTAGCTTTACACTCTTATTAGGTGGAATGGAAGGAGGTATCTTTGGTTGAGATGGAAAATTGTGTCGAAGTGAGAGTAGCTCGTTTTTATCAAAATTTGCATAAGCATACTTTTACTTTATTTTATGTTCAGCAATGTGTAAATGATGCGAGAAGTGTCCTATCATTCTAAATTTGCTTGTTAGTTAATTCTGTTCAGCAAAATCTGTTAGGTCAAATTTTGACTCCCTTTGGGAGGGGGCATTGTGATGGTCCCCCCCATTCACTTTTACTTTTCCATAACCAGTTTTACTTTATTTACATTATATTTATCATTCTGGGGATTATTACTTCATTTAGACTGATCACAATTCTTACTTCCAAGCTGTGGAAGGAGTTATGCATGCGCAACTTCAACTTTTGATTGTCAGTCGCTAATCCACACATGTAGGACACAACCCTCTTGTGTCATAGCTAGCGCAATTGTCAGATTATGCAAATGTTTTCCCAGCATGCAATAGACACATGCCTGATTTGTATGCTGCATGTTATAACTAAGTGGCATTAGGTCACAAAGAAGAGAAAGTATTGTTAGTGGAAGTTGAGTAGAGAATGATGTTAGTAGGAGTTGCAGTATGTTGAAGTAGTATGTGGAGTACGTTGAATTAGTATGTGTTGTGTAGATAGGAGTTGTTAGTACTCCAACTTTTTGTATTCCTCAACTGATTTGGTGAGTGTTTGAATTTTTTGGAAATAAACTTTGTTTTAGAAATTGAATTTTTGCTATTTTTCTCTTGAGCAATGTTAATTGATTTTGGATTAGATTTAAACTTTAATTAAACTTGACAATCCCTTTTGAATTCTTACTCAATAATGCTATAGATATACAAAACGAATCCTATTTCAACTTTATTTGGCAAGTTAATATTGCCTGGTGCCCGACAACGAAGCACCAGGCAATATTAAGCCAGACAAGTTATATGGAATTTTGAATAAATGTGGGACAAAAAGTCAAACTTGAAAAGTTAATAATCTTTGGAGTGTTACAGTCTTCAAGTATGTCACCTGCAGGCACAACAGATGGGTCATGTGCCCTCAGGAGGACCTTGATGTCATCAATATTCCTCTGGAATCCACAACAATTCCATTGTAGGAGTGTGGCCATCTCAGGTTTTAGGGAATTGGATGGACGATGATTTCCTATTTATTTTAACCATCGCCAGTGATGATTTAGGAAAAATGGGGTGGTCTGTATTCATGTCCTCAGAATGGATAACCTGTACCCATGTCCTTGGAATTATCCAAAAGACATGGATCAGAAACCCCTGTATGAGGTGGGGTCATTGACTTTTTCTTTGTCCCTAATGAGGAGCCCTTGGTTTGGAAGGTCCGGCTGTCTGAGGTCTGAAAGGGGTCTTTCCAGTGGTGGAAATGGAAGGTGTGGAAACAAGAATATAAATGGAGTGAAAGCAGAAATGGGCACTGATTTCAGCTTCACCTACTGCAAGATGTACTTTGTGGCCAGCGAGAAAGTGTCAGATGGTAGAACACTGATGTCAGTTTGTACTGCCACAGATGCTGTGGGAACAATAGGCTTTCCAGCAGCCACACTAGCATAGGAGAGCTTGCCAGGCAGGGGTGGCTCTGAAACAATCTTTCTTGCCCTGGAATACGAGATGTTCTGTATTGTGTTGACACACTGCACCTTTTTCTCTTCTTTCCACTTGGGACAGTCTTAGGAATGCACAGGATGGGCACCATTGCAATTTACACAGCTTGATGTTTCTGCTGTGCATCCATATTGATGTGATTCTGATGCCACAGTGAGCACAGGTAGGCTGACCCTCAGCAAGATCATATCTCTGACACTGCCAACAGCACAGAGGGTTGGGAATATACAGTCATACCTCAGAATGTAAATAACCTGACTTGATGGAAGTAGGCAGGCATGGCGAGTGGAAAGTCAGAATCAATACCTTGGTGGGTAACAATGATTGGTGGTGATACCCTAAAAAGTAAAAACTTACTAGTGGGTACTAATTTACCATCCCAATGGATCGAAACCCGGTGAACTGCAGTCACTCCTTGAGCAAATAACTCCAAGAAGATTTCCTCCTCAGAAACTTTGATGTGGGCCACTCAGAAATGACACCATGGGAGGAATTCAGTGATTTATGGGGTGTCACAGTGATAGCCACCGCACCAGTCACTGTTACCTTCAGGAGGAGCTTGGTTTGGAGCACATAGTCTCCACCAACAAGTTACCAGATCTTAGGCACTTGACTGATTTTAATGGTCCCGCAAGATCTTCCAAAACTTTACTGATAAAAAAGTAGGGACATGTTCCCAAGTATCTGATCACCCATAGAATGGATGATCAGGGAAACGTGGGGATGAAGAAACACACAGAGATGCTAGCAGTGACAACAAAGACAATGAAGAAGATGAGGGCTCACATCGAGACCACTTGGCAGCACAGGATGAATTAATTGCATTATCACAACTCATGGTGTTGGAACTGTGGTTCAGTGCCCATGGTCCCCACCCACCACAGAGCCCAACTAGTGGATATCCAATTGGGCACCAGGTCTGCTTGGGCCCTATACCCACACAACCAGTGATCCAAGCCCTCACAAATTAATAAAAGGTAAAAGAATAATGTGAGGAACTCACCCAAGTCCTCACAAACTGAAATAAATCAAAGAAAATAAAAGTGTGAGAACCAACTGTCCTCACAAAATAAAGATAGCCACAAAAGTAAAACAAGATGTGAAGAAACTTGTTAACATGGACCTGGGTGTGAGCAAGGCACTTATCATACTGCATAGTTGGTCTTAGCAAGTCCAGTCTGTCAACCGATTGATCTTGAGGAGGCTACCCCAGGACCTCCCATTTACATGAAGCAGAGGCCAAAGCAGTGTGTAGCAGTGGCCCTTGAAATCACTGCCCAACCCTGCAATGAACAGGATCCCCAATGGCAAAATGGACCACACTAGTCATGAACTGAGGAGAGCAGATGAGGACGGCTGAGCAACTACCAGGATCCCACTTTCCAGGGACATGAGTCAACATGCACAGCAAATATGTGAGCAAGCATTTAGGACCCTGTGAAGGAACCTGAACCAGTGGAACCTTCACAGGGTGGTCCCTTCACTACAGAAGGAGCTCACATTGAGGGGTGTAAACTGCAGAAAATAGGTGTAAGCACCTAGACTAAAATTATGCTATATAATAGTTTTATCCTCTCTAAAGTTTTCTATAATAGTGAAACTTGAACCCTTTGTATGCAAGATAACAGAAAACATCATGCTTAAGTAGCCTCTTGGGTATTAGATTGTTTGATTATATAAATAATGATGAAATAAAAAAAAATTGAGCAGCCTTTTTGGAGCATCTTATGCAGGAGAAAACTAAAATGCTTTGACCTGCTCCTCACATGCTGAATTCAGTGGCATAGCAAGGGCAGGGTAACAGGAGGAACATTCACTCCGAGTATATGATTGACCTATTCTCCAAAAGTGGCGCCTTTATTGGTATTTGGCCATTTTATTTGCTACATGGGACAACACCATTTTTTATGTGCTGCTTGCTCCCCCTGATATTAGATTCTGGCTACATTACTGGCTAACTGTAGATTTGCAAACAGAAGTATAGTGGTTAAATGGCGAGGGCAAAATGACCACAAGAGCTCAGAGTAGGTTGGAAGAAGAGGACTCACTGGAATTAGGAGACATATAATCCTCTTATCAAGGCCTTCCAGCATGTTCTTTAGTGCCATAGGGTGTAGCTCTCCTGCAATTGCAGACACAACCCTTTCCATGTTGTCTGTATATGTTCGCAGAATCTGTAATGAGAGGCCGAGGATGTATGTAAATGTTTTTAGTACAACAACAAAAAAAAAAATCGATTTTTTTAAAAATAAAAATTATTTAAAAAATTTCTTAAATATGTCTTTTAAAAATACACAATTCAGGTTTGAAAAATATTTTCTTTTTTAATTTGATGCATATTTTATTGAACTACAATATGAATAGTTTGATAAAAGTCATCTGGTTGCCATTTCTTAGAAGCACTAAATGGCATTACCAATTTGCTTGTTAACATTACTCTATGTTGAAGCAATCACCTGATTTAAGCTCACAAGCTAGATTTGAACTATTATGAACAAATTTTTCCTTAAAGTATTGAAAATCTCCCGTAAATTAACAAAAGACTGCTATTTTTAAAACTGAAGATTTTGGAAGTAATTGCAAAGTACATAATCTTTCCTGTTTTACAGTCCTTTCTGCCATAAACCTATTTCAGTATTCCCACAATTATTTTTCCCAGCATTCTACATGCCTTTTCTGCTTTCAAATCGAAACTGTAAACAAAAGCATCCCTTTTAGTGCAGCTGCATTCAATCTTGGAGCCTAATTATGTTATGGCTCACTGCTCGAGGCAGGTGGCTCATACATGCTATCTCCGTTCCATGTGTTTTAAGTGGCTTCATAATAGATTGTTTACAGTATATTGGATACCCTTTGTAAAGTTAGCATTTATTCTTCTATATTTAAACCTTAGTTTTTATTTCAGAAGATTTATTTTCGCAAAATATTGATCATCCACTGAACAAAAATTAATTTTTCATACTTATGCTACATTAAATGACTAGCTTACAAATTGTTGCTGTGGATGTTTTATTTAACATCGCATTATACGTTAATTTTTCTTATTTTATTACTTTTCCAGTTAAAAAACTTTGATCTGGTATCATTTTCTGAAAATGAATGAGGTCCTGGATATGGAAGCAAATTCATTTCTGTAGATTTATTTCCATAAAATAGAGAACTTTTAGTCAGCAGATTTATTGATCTTTCTGAGTTTTAAAGACTTGAATGTTATCTGTTGTTATGCCCCCACTGAGGATGCAGATGAGGATGAGAAGGATAGGATTTACAGACAACTTAAGGATATTTTGAATTCTGTCAAGAAAGAAAGGAGATATTACTCTTCTTCTTGGTGACTTCAATGCCAAAGTTGGTACTGACTCTGACCTTTGGGGAGGGGAGATTGGCCCTTTTGGTATTGGTAGCTGCAATGGGCAACATCTCCTACAGGTAAGTAAACTCAATGGTTTTAGAATAACTAAAACATATTACAAACACCGCAACATACATAAGTACACATGGGTTTCACCTGATGGGCTGCATAGGAATATGATTGATTATATATTAATAATCAGCAAATGGGCCAGTTCTGTTAGGAACACCAGGTCATATAGGGGAGATGAAATTGGATCTGACCATTACCTTGTTAAAAGTGTCTTGCAACTTAAACTTAAAGAGTGTTGTGCAAGGGTTAAAAAATTTACCTTTAATACTGAAGCTCTGAATGACCCAGTTATAGCTAAAGCTTACCATGAGAGGTTATTTAGTCATTATGAGAGTCATGGTTTGCTTACTACTGAAGTTGAGGAAGAATGGGACCATTTTAAACAGGCTTTTTTGGAAACTAACAGTACTCTTTTAGGGAAAAAGGAGCAAAGGAGGCAGAATTATTTGAGTGATAAGGCACTTGAGCTTATTTCAGAAAGAAAGAACTGCAGGAATGTCCTTAATCAATACCCTACTAGTCCTAATAGAAAGCATTACAGAGAGCTTAATAACCATGTAAAGGATCAGTTAGCTGCTGATAAGAATCTTTGGCTTAATGGCTTGACTGACAAAGCCGATGAAGTAGTTAGACAGCACAACAGCTGAACCAGATAGTTAATGTTTTGTGTGGTAGAAAATGGACAGGTATATAGGGATTGAAGGATAAACAAGGTAAGGTTATAGAAAAGTGGATTCTGTCATGGCTAGGTGTGCTGAGCATTTCAGTTATGTTCTAAACAATGTGATTAGTTCTACTCCCATTTTTTGTAATGATGATAGATGCATTAGTGGCTTTAATGTTGGCCGTATAACAAAATCTGAAGTTATTTTAGCCATTTCTAACCTTAAACTTCATAAATCCCCAGGGGTAGATGAAATTATTATGGAAAGGCTTAGAGCTGGGAATGTTTCGGTTACCACTTGGATGACTGAAATTTTGAAGATCTTTTATGATAAAGGCATGGTCCCTAATGATTTTACCAGAGCTATTATTATCTCTATTTTCAAAAAAGGTGATCATAGCTCTTGTGATAACTATAGGGGTATCAGCCTACTCTCTGTTCCAGGGAAAGTTCTTTCCATGATTGTGTTTAATAGAATTAAGAATCTGGTTGACAGGCAATTGCGTGATGAGCAATGTGGATTCAGAAGTGGTAGGGGATGTGTGGATCAGATATTTTCACTTAGGCAGATTCTTGAGAAATGTTTAGAGTTTCAGAAACCTTTGGTTGCTAGCTTTGTTGATTTCAAAAAGGCTTTCACTCTGTTGATCATCATAATTTGTGGTTGATTGTGAAATCATATGGTATACCAGACAAGTTAGTTAACATAATAAAAGCTCTCTATAATAATACTGAGTTGTGTGTGAGAGTTGGTAAGGCTTTTAGCAATTGGTTTAGCATTACTTCTGATGTTCGACAAGGGTGCATTTTGTCTCCTGTTCTCTTTAGTTTGAATATTGATTATGTTATGTGAAATTCATTGCAAGGGAAATATTTTGGTCTTAAATGGACTGGAGATATGAAAATTTCTGATTTAGATTATGCTGATGATTTAGCCCTTTTGGCAAATGATGTTGATGAGATGAACTCTTTCATTCGAACTGTTGATGAGACTGGTAGTAGAGTAGGTTTGGTTATAAACAGAGAGAAAACTAAAGTGATGAAAAATTGGCCAGGCAGGCTGTGATTCATTTAATCTGAATTGTTGAGTCTTGAGCAGGTGTCACAGTTTAATTATCTTGGGAGCTATGTAACAGATACTGGTGATGTGCGGCATGAGGTTAACAGATGAATAGGGATTGCTGCCAGACTTTTAAGACTCTATGGAGTTTGGGGAAATAGGCATATACAGCTAAAAATAAAATTAGCCTGTATAATAGTTTGGTTCTTTCTAAGGTTAGTTATGGTAGTGAAACTTTGACACTTTGTAAACAAGATAACAGGAAACTAGATGCTTTTGATTCCAGATGCTTACGCAGTATCTTGGGCATTAGGTGGTTCAACTTTGTAACTAATGATGAGGTTAGGGAAAGGAGTTGGCAATCTCCTTTAAACAGCATATTGTGCAGAGAGAGACTCCGTTGGTTTGGCCATGTTGCCCGTATGGATAATTATAGATTGGCGAATAGGGTTATGAACAGTGTGCCTAAAGGCCTCAAAAAGAGGGGGAGACCTAGGATGCTGTGGGCAGACAATTTCAAACAGGACTTTGTTAGAATTGGTGTGCAGTGGCCAGAAGCAGCAGATGTAGCTCAGGACAGATATGCTTGGAGAACTAAATTGCACGGTCTGGTTGGACATTCATAGTCCATGGCTGTTTGAAGATGATTAGGATATATGCAATTTTTCTTTTATTATTTCTTGGGTTTTTAGTAAAAAAAACTTTGAACTTGTACCATTTTCTGAAAATGAATGAGGTCTTTGATAGAGATGTAAACTTCCTTGGCTTGGAAATCAGTGCTCATGTGAGAGGGCAATTTTGGGAAGGATTTTTACCCTCTCCCCCTACTAAATTCACTGTGAACTTTTTACACACATACACACCCATAGAAAAATTACATGAAAAAATTACGAGTTTTTAGATTTATACTGAATAATTTTAAAACATGCCCTTCCCTAAGTATCTTGGCTGTGCACTCTGATGTTTTGCCTCGTAAGGTTTATTGTTGGTGTTTTCATGTAACAGCAAGATTAACAGCAATATACAGACAAAATTCAGAAATGTTACACGAGTTACAAGCACAAATAAATGATATCTATCCAACCTTAAAGTTACCACTGAAAAGGATGAACAATTACCATTTTAGGATATGCTACTACATCGGAAGGAGCAAAAATTGGAAATTGCAGTCTACCATAAACCTACAGCGCCACCCATTATCATTCCATACAGCTCCCAACAGCAACTAGCCCATAAAAAAAGTGTACTAAAAATACATTCCTAAGAAATATGAGATATGCCTATACACCACAGTTTTTATGAAAATGAAAAAGGAAAAATATACTCGTATGCTCAAAATGCGGGTTACCCAATAAAAATACTAAAACTAGCCAAAAAAACACAGCAATCCAAAAAAAAAATAAGTTTACCACAGGGATTCCAAACATTCCATGACTGGCAAATTCATTGAAAAATGCAATGCAACCTTACAATTACATAGCACCAATTAAATCCAGCAACACTATAATTAATTTAATTAAAACCAATCGGGACCTGAACGAAAAAACAGGAGGAATATATAAAATACCATTACTTGAAAACACTGACAATAACAATAAACCTTACTATGGCAAAACGGAAAGAACCTGCCGAACTTGGATAAAAGAACATGAAAGGGATGTACAGTTAAAAAAAAAACACACATCATTGGCAAGAGTGGTTTCTAATACCAGAATGAGCCCACAATTTGACCTGATGAAAATTATTTGTGCCCCAATGACTAAGTTTCAATTGGATCTTGCTGAACAATTGGTGATACCAAATAGATAAGTGTGCTGCAATGAAGAAATTTACCACACATGAAAACTGCTTCTTGATCAGCACAGCATTGCTAAAGCATTCACACACCCACTCCTACCCAAGGCACATGGGCAGGACCACGAAACCACAACAGTGCCACCCACTGCAAACCATATGGCGCAGCCACACAACACACATGAATATAATCTCTGAAGTAGAACTGTTTATCCTACTTCTGAAGATGTTAATAGTCGTAACACATCGAGTTATGGTGATCTAAATATCATTGTGTGATCCGTGTAACAGGAAAGGATTTACTTCTCATATTACTACAAGAAGTGACTAGTATTCACTGATTGAAATGCTATTTTGATTTACTAAAATAATAATAAAATAGCTCAGATAGTGATTAAGTTTTTAATTTAACTCGGCTGTGTTAAAGTTGTTGTGTAAAACCTAAAACATATTGATGGTGCACTCATTGAATTTGTATTCACTTCAAAGTAAGATGGGATGCCAGCAATCCTGCTGAGTAGGTAAATCAGTGCCTTATCTTCCTTTGAAATGAATGTGAATTCAGTGATTATACCATTGATATATTTTATGTTTATTTTCCATTTTTCAGGGCACATACAGGAAGATAAGTATATTTTATATTGTTTAATTTATTTATATTTTTACTTTGTCATTAATAACATATACCTTCAGAAACTTCATTTGATATATGACTCATAAACATCAACCACATTTTTCCAACCCCTTTTTCTTGGAGTTGTGTTTGCAGTAGCCAATGACATTGGAGATGTCGCAAGCTTTATTTTGAGATATAGCTCATTAGGTTGATGTCCTACATTTCTATCCCATTTGGAGGGAGGGGAGAGTGGTGGGGCATAATTTAAAATAATCTACAATGTTCCTCATATCAGCTTTCATTCAAAACCTAACTTGTAATTGTAGATCCTCACATTTAAAAGATATAAGAACGATTTCACAAGTCTCCATTTTTAGTGGGGAAGAAATGGGTGGTATATTTTTATTGCCCACAACATTCCTCATGTCACAAGCTTTCATTTGGCATATATGTTATGTTCAGCCCTTGCATTCTGAAGATATAGTGGAACAATCATTTTCCTATTTCCCCTTTTAATGAGGTTTAATGAGGGAAGAAAGCATAAGGGTGGGTCAATTTTTTATATCATATGACACTTCCCACATCACAAGCTTTCATTTGACACATAAATTATGCTTGTCCATCACGTTCAAAAGATTTGGTGAAACAACTTTTTTTGGCAAATCGACAAAGGACTAGCAAAAAGCAATATGAAGATAGGTAAAAAGGGTTGTTTTGCAATTTCAATATGATACACAAAAGAAAAATCTGTATGATTTCTGCATGATATTGGAGACAAATCCTCTACTTTCAAAAAAAAGATTCAGCAACAGAAAGCTTTTAAATTATTTATTAAAGTTAATACACAATAATATCTCATTGAAAGTTAATTTACTATTAGGCTCTTATAGTTCTTGCCTAAAGTGTTTATTCTTAAGAATGTAAAGCAGAAAATTACATTTTCTGTTAAAAAGTTAATGATATGCAGAATTCTTAACTTCTAATTCCCAGAATAAAAAAGTTATAGAGGCTATAAGCAAACTTAATATTTTCTGTTCACATGAAAACCAAAGGAATTTACGAAGTAATGGAAAAATACACAATTATTAAGGAATTATCAATGAAACTTACTTCTTTGAACACTACAGACAAATGCTCAAAGATAGAGAGAAATGTGTGAGGCAATCAACTCTGCACACATTCTTTAAGCGGTTGCTATGATTCATATCCTGAATCATCTTTCCAGCAATAATGGTAATCAAGGTAAAATTTCATTTTATCATTTTCCATTGTGCTTTATTCTATCAATTTAACTGAATAGTTTTGAGATAAATAATATTGTAATGTATTATGTACTTGCATAAACCAGGTTTATAAATAATTAATAAACTCGACATACTTGGTATTAACCTATAAATTACCACTTTGAAGTCGATTTAAATTTTAGAGGAAAAATTGTCTTGAGCCGGGTGGGATATGAACCCACGACCTCCTGATAACATATCAGGTGCTCTGGACAACTGAGCTACCAGCTGCCAATCAAGATCTCCTCTAATAGATGTCTTATAACATCATAGACTAATAGATGTGTCTATAACATGTCAGGTCCAGAGCACCTGACATGTTATCAGGAGGTCGTGGGTTCATATCCCACCCAGTTCAAGACAATTTTTCTTCTAAAATTTAAATCGACTTCAAAGTGGTAATGTATAGGTTAAAACCAGGTTTATTCTTTAATTAAATCTCCATGTGTGCCAACAGCCAAATTACACAGTAGTGTAGTATTGTAGACATGAGCTGTGGTTCAAACCTCCCCCCACTCCCTCATTTAGTTAAGATATAGAGATAAACAAGAAAAATAAAAAAGTTTAGCGTGTAAGCTGAGAAATAGATTTAGTGTCCAATATTGATAAAATTTACTTATGGACTGATAACATATAATTTTTTTCCCATAAAGAAACAAAAATTATTTTTAATTACTATACTGTATAGTACACTGCTGTTCATAATTTAAGGAAATTGAGCAAAGTTGAAAATATCGCAATAAATCCTTTATAGAGTTTAACAAAAGTTTCAAAGGATATTTAACATGAAATAATTCAAATTTATCGGCTATTAAATTTGCATTTCACTAAATATTTAACCACTGTCAAGCTGTTTATAGTCAACAGGGTAAAGATGGGTGTAGAGGAAAAACTGTCTTGGGCCAGGTGCGATCTGAAGCCATGTCCTTCTGATGGTCAAGTGTTCTGACCAATGAGCTACCAGCTGCCGATCAGTTTCTCCTCCACAGCTGATGTTATGCTACATACCATCTAATCAGTCACTGTAATTTTTAACCCTTCCCGGGTCACCGTTGAACATAGATGTTGACAAAATCCGAAATGAGAGGTCAAGGACGTTAATAGACATCTTTTGTACAACATTTGAAACTTCAATTTAAAAAAAAAACTGAAAATTTTCTTAGACATATCTTTTAAAAATACGCAATTCAAGTTTGAAAAATAACATTTTCTTTTTTAATTTGGTGCATATTTTATTAAACTATAATATAAATAATTTTTTAAGCCATCTGGTTGCCATTTCTTAGAAGCGCCATATGGTATTGCCGATTTGTTTATTAACATTACTCTATATTGAAGCAATCACCTGATTTAAGCTCACAAGTTTGAATTGAACTATTATCAACAAATTTTTTCTTAAAGTTTTGAAAAACTCCTATAAATTAACAAAAAAAATTGCTATTTTTAAAAACGGAAGTTTTTGGAAGTAATTGAAAAGTGCATACCACCCTTTTTTTTCCGTTTTACACTATTTTCTGCCACAAACCTATTTCACTATTACTAGAATTATTTTTATCATTTATCCCAGCATTCTATGCATCTTTCTTACCCTTCAAATTGAAACTGTAACTAACAAAAGCTTTCTTAGAAAACAATCCGAGTTGCAGTTCCAAAGTTCCCTGCAGCCTAAAGTAGGTCACGTAGCAGGTGGAGTTGAGTGTGATGACCTTGTTATTGCTCACATGTGCAGTAAAGTGTCACTTTAGTGAATGTTTACAGAAATAGGATAATGTGATAGATGGATAATATAGGATATAGGATAATGGATATAGGATAATGTGACCTTCTTCTTGGATATAGGATAATGTGACCTTCTTCTTGGATATAGGATAATGTGACCATGCATCTATCAAAACACTATTAACCTTCGTTTTCATTTCTATAGATTTATTTTATTTCTGCAAATTATAGTTTTTCATTAACTGATCTATTGATCTTTTGGGGTTATGCGACATCAGATGGCTGGCTTTACAAGTCATAGCGGATATTTTTTAACATCGCATTAAGTTTATATGTTAATATTTCTTTTATTTCTATTATTTCTTTCTTTTTTTTTTCTTGTAAAAAAATTTTGTTCGTTTATCATTTACTGAAAATGAATGGAGTATTGGATATGGAAGCTAAAATGACTTCCTTCACACGTCAAGTTGTTTACATGGCTGATTTAAGTTAAAAACTTCCTCCCAACAAATTAGATTATAAACTCACTGCATAAAGTTAATGTTTCATTTCCTTTCTTTATAATTAAACCTTAGTTTTCATTTCTGTAGATCAACTTTATTTCTGTCACTGTAAATGTTTCACCCCACCCACTTCCCTAGAAAAATTTCACTTTTTTTTTAATTACAAGTTTTTATGTTTACATTGAATGATTTTAACTCCACCCCCCAACCAACCAACCACCCCTCAGTATCTTAGCTGTGACACTCTGACAATATATATATTTTTTGCTTTGGTGCACAAACCTTTCTGCACTTAACCAAGATTTCCAAACTTCAACATCCATAGAAAAAAATTCATAATGTTTAGTAAAAAAAAATAGCCAAGGAAGTTTTTTTCCATTTCATAACCAATTCAGAAAATCCTGTGAATGTGAGAAGTCCAAGTCACTGTATAACACGGGCCATGTTTAAAATATGTGATACTGAAAGGAATCATTAAAAGAAATAAAAATCATGTTTCAGGTTAAATATTATATTATAGTTCAAAAGTTTTAGTGTGTAAAATGTATAATACAAGAATAATATCATCTTAAAAAACACTGGTATAGACTGATGTACGTTGTGTAAGTTTTCTGTTGTTAGAAGTGCACAGATGATATACGCTGAAGACAAATCAATAAAGTTCGGTTTAATGAAGTAATATTCTTCACATTTACATTTCAAATAGATGGATATAAAAAGTGGCTTCCTTATTGACGAACTTGATGGTAATAATTCAAAAACAATGTAGAATCACATCGTTGTAAAATCTCACACAATATTAACAAGGAATTCTTGAAGTACATCATATATTCATAGTAGAAGGATCTAGATTTCAAAACATACACAATATTTTCTTCATCGACAAAATGGTGGTAGTTTCTGTGTTAAATTACACTGTGATAAGGTAAATTTGAAAAAACAAAACAAAAAAACATTAATATAAGAGATTATTATTGAGATGCGTATGCATGAGATATAGTATCAGATGATATGCATGATGGATCGTTTTCATTAATGCATCTTGTTAGAAAATTGATGGTACTTTTTGTTGTTAATGAGGATGTTTGGATTAGGGTAATCTTTTAGTAGGAGTTTCCAAGCTGTGGGCAAAATCAGTAGTTCATCATTACAACAGAAATCTTCGTGATATGAATTATTATTTTTTCATTATATGAATAATATAAAAAAAATAAATAAATTAAACTTTTATATAGTGAAAAAATAATAATTCATATCAACAAAGATTTCTGCTGTAATGATGAACTATCGATTTTATCCACAGCTTGCAAACTCCTACTAAAAGATTACCCTGATCCAAACATCCTCATTAACAACAAAAAGTACCACCAATTTTCTAACAAGATACAACAATAAAAATGTGCCATCATGTATATCAACTGATACTACATCTCACGCATATGCTTCTCAATAATAGTATCTCTTATATCAAAGTTTTTTTTTTTTTTTTTTTTTCAAATATACCTTCTAACAATGTAATTTAACGCAGAAACTACCCCATTTTGCTAACAAAGAACATATCGTATGTTTTGAAATCTGGATCCTTCTACTAAGTTATATGATGTACTTGAAGAATTCTTGTTAATATTGTGTGCAATTTTACAATGTTGTGATTCTACAATGTTCTTGAATTATTATCATCAAGTTCGTTGATCAGGAAGTTACTTTTAATTTCCATCTATTTGAACTGTAAGTGTGAAGAATACTGCTTCATTAAACCGAACTTTACTGACTTGTCTTCAGTGTATCTCATCTGTGCACTTCTAATAATAAGAAACTTTCACAACATATATAAGTCTATACCAGTGTTTTTTAAGGTAATATTATTCTTGTGTTATTAATATTATATTATTCAGGAGGAAATTTCCTTTCGATTAATATGTAATTTAACAATTTTTATTCATCAGGTTTTCCAAAATTAAGCCTTAATTGTATAGTCCGATCTATTTTTTCACTATATCACATTCAAAAAGGCTTATTAAAATTAATATGCTTGTAAATTTCTTAAATTTTTTATATCCGTAAGATTTGGAGTTAAATTCTGCTTAATTTGGTATATAACACGACCTATTTCTGTTGATTGATTTTTTTTTAATTCTGAAGTTGACATGTTTATCTGACTCAGCACAAATTGGCTAAAAGCCTGGACTTTTCTCAAAGTATGGTACCGAGAAAAAAATTACAAAATGAGAGAAATATTTACTTGAAGCAATTTTTTTGTTATTCAGAAATAAATAGCCTTTCTATTCATGTGCATTATAATCATTTCTATTAGTTTTTTTTTTAATGAATTTTTATTTGTGCTACCAGATGCATTTTTTTACTACATGACTCTAAAAAGCTCTATTAAAATAAAACTAATAATCTTTTTTGTTAAATATTATATTTTCAGAAAATCCAGAATTAGATGCTGATTAATTTGGCACATAACAAGCCATGATTCCTTTTATTAGTTATTTGGCAGAAAAGTTCTAAAGTTAAATTTATTTGTTTTGGCTGATCAGAGTGAAAAAATAGCTGGACCTCTGGATGTAAATCAGTTCTTTAGGCTGGACCTGGGAAGGGTTAAGGGCATTTGGTCAATCACTAACGATTATAATCAATCACTTAAGGGCATTTGGGGAATCCATCTCTTCATAGCCTGAGTTGCCACAGGCACACGATGACACACCACAAGTGCTTCCAGGCTGATGTTAGATAATGTGTAGCATAACATTAGCTGTGGATGAGAGATTGATCAGTGGCTGATAGCTCAGTGGTCAGAGCACCTGACATGTCATCAGGCGGACGTGGGTTCAGATCCCACCTGGCCCAAGACAATTTTTTCTCTAAACCCATCTTTACCCTGTTGACTATAAACAGCTCAACAGTGGTTTAATACTTTGTGAAATCAAAAAAATGTGCTGTAAATTTCCTTGTTCTATTAAATTTGCATTTCTCAATGTGAAAGACTCTGTGACATGCAAATTAAGCTAACAATAAAAGCAACTTCAGGAATGGGAGCTTCTCATTTTGGATTAAGAGTGGCTTTATCAAGCATTTCGGTTTAGTTTTGTTAAAATACAAAGGAAGAACATTTGGATGACAGTCAGGGGTGGAGAACCATTGGATGGATGGAAGCAGGATAGTCACATAGAGAGGCTGTCAGATTCATGAATTATCAGAGAGTGTAATTTCCAAAGTCTGAGGAAGTTTTCAAGACAGTGGAACATACTTCAGAAGAACAAGTCAGGGTAAGCCCAAAGCAAGAACAGTACAAGATGATCAGTGAACCAACTTGCATTGGAGCTGTCAGCTGCCACAGGAAGGGCAGTATACAGAGTAACTGTGTCCTTATAGTGTGCATATCACTAACCTCAGCTCATTGTAGGGCATGACTGGAATGGCAGGCAGTATGTCAATTGGACCAATGATCAATGGGGACAGGTTCTCTTTTTGGATGAATCACTATGTAGTGTAAGTAGTGATTCTTGGTACCAATGCATTTGGAGAGAGCAGAGGACACATTTTCACCCCTTGAATAACATGGAAAGGGTCCATTTGATGAGAAGTATCATTATCAATGGTTGCACTGTCCTACACATCTTCTCAGGATGGACTCTAACTGCCCTAAGATACAGAGACAAGATCCTAGAGCTTTATGTGAGAATTTTTAGAGGTTCCATTGGGTCGGAATTAATTTTTATGGATAACTCTTGTCTACATAAAGCTGAGATAGTGGAGGAATACCTTGAGAGTCAAGATATTTGTGAATGAGTTGGCCAGCAAGGTCCCCAGACCTAACTCCTTTGGGAAGGTGAGTTGCAAATCATCACCTTCTCCAAGGACCTTTCATGATCAGAGAAATGTATTATAGAGGAGTGAGATTTGCTGTCCTCTGCATTGTTGGATAACCTTATTAGAAGCACAAGAGCTTGTTGTACAAGCTGTATTGTTAGAGGAAATCATACACCTAACTAAATAACATAACTTCAATATCTGCAGTGATCTATAATTTTTTATAATTGGAAAAAATTTTGGATATATTCTTTGACTGGAAATTTAATTTTACAATTGGACAAGTATTCCACTACAACCTTTATTTCAGATGTAAATATTAATATATATATTAAATATCATCTGAACTTTCATTAAATTCTAATAAAGATTTCTTGAGATATTTGTATTTTTGTTCAACTTTCTTAAATTATGAACAGCAATGTATGTGGACATGCTATTACTAATACTCTATTTTTAAGTGTGGTTGGCAACACTGAGGAGGAAAAATTAGTGTTGTGAGCTGAATTCATGAATTTTTTCAATCTGTACAAAATATCATGGTGGGTGAATAACAAACGCAAATGGCATTTTCTTTTCACGGTCTCAAAACAAAATGTTCAAAACAGAAAACAAATAATTTTGAATACTTTTCATGGATTTAGCAGATCAAACATTTTCACAATTATGTCTCCCTTAATATATAACCATGCCCTGGTTTAAGCAAGCCTCTTAAACTTCTTATAGTTATGCCCTATAATTGTAATATATTTCTCATAAGAAAAAATTAGTGATAAGAATGAGATTGTCAGTAACATATCTCATTCTTAAACATCTGTTGAAAGCTGATTTATTGAAAGCACTCTTCTACAGGAAATCATTATGAGCATCCAAGGAGATATTGCTGTAATTAAAGATAGGTGAAGTTAGTTCTAGAAACACTGTAGGTGCTGGACTAGTCATGTGTTATTGTGAAAAACAATCAGCTCATTGACACTAATGTGGTAGATGGTTGTAGATCAGTGTGGTGAATTTTAGGCTGAATAATCATACCTGCATTTTCTACATTCTTTTAGAGGTAGCTTCATCAGTTGTTCAAAGAGGACAATTCCAGGTTGTGTACTGTTCTAGGTAGTTGGTGTTTTCACAGGTCCAGTATTGTTTCTTCTCACTTGGTAATAGATTTCTAAGTGTGGTGATGTTGCACTTTGCTACCTCTGTGGTATGAGTCACTGGGTGTTAACTACGTGCTCCTATTAGTGCACTGAGTGGTTGCCTATATGAGATGTTGGTGACCAGGCATTACAACACATTTCATTCCATCTGCTTCAGCATGTTGCCAGGCAGGCACTGTCATGGCAAACTATCTCATTATAACCTGTTGTTTATTTACCCCAATGAGATAGGAGACACAAGGGCTAGATTGGTGGATGCACATGTGGTCTGCATGGGTCGCCAAGGAGGACTGGGCATGACTCTGAGGTGATGTGAAAGGGGGATGAATCAGAGTGTTCTCTGAGCTGCACTAGGCCTGTGCATTTGAGTGTTTAAAAGAACAGTCCAGAATTTCAGTACTATATGGTAGAACATTGTAGATAAGTTAAATAAGTTCCAGAATTTAAATTGAGTATCAGGTGAACTTTATCTGTCATTAGTGCATCTTATCTGTCAAAACCAGTATTTATAGAAAGTAACCTCATATGGAAATTGCAAGAAAAAATTTAGTAAAAAGCTTGAATATTAAGCTTTCAAGAACATACTTTATTTGAAGTTTCTGAATTTGTCCAAGTTAAAAGTAATATAAAATTCTTGGAAACATCTTATTTGGAGCAGGTACTATTTCATGGGGTGCCCATTTTGAAACAAGTTTGCAAGCTATTCTAAATCTTCAAATTATATGTTGAGGTGCATGCTCAAAAAAATGAAAGCTTGATAGTATTCAAAATTATTATAGTTCATTACAAATTTTACAAGTTCAGAATTATATATTAACCCCTTGTTAACATGTATTGTCAAAGATGGGGATGATTCAAGTATAAAAGTGTTGAATAAAATACTAGAGTTTCAACAGTGGTATTTTTAAATGTGGTTCTCCCAGAAAAATGGTGTTTTGTAAGCATTATGTATTCCAGGCTCCTAAAGTATTCAACTGTGTACCTAATAACATAAAGAATGAAATAAATCTTATCTTTTTTAAAATTAATTATGAAATGGATACTCGAGCAAAATGTAGAAAATCCATTATAGTGATTATACCTCGCTTGATTATAGCGTTTAAATATACATTTGAGTCATAATGTTAATGGGTTTATTATATGTTTGTGAGAAGTTAACATCATTGCAATAAATATTTTGTGTTGACGTTAAAATGTCACCCATGGAATGCTGTGATTGTCACTTATGTTTATAACATTGTTGATTAAACTATTTCATGTTTTCAAAATCTAATATCTCACACAGACTAATTTTGTGAAATTTTGTATTTTACACTTTCATAATTGTTTAGTAACATTGGATAAAAAAAAAACATTTATTGCTTGTGTTGCTATAAGATCAACAGGTAAATAAACAATAGGCTATAAAAAGTCAACTGGTAATGCTGTGATTGTCATCTACATTTAAAACAAATTTTACAAATCCAAAAATATATATTAATCCCTTGTTAATATGTATTGTCAAAGACTGGGATGATTCAAGTGTAAAAGTGTTGAATAAAATACTAGAGTTTCAACAATGATATTTTAAATGTGGTTTCTCCCAGAAAAACGGTGTTTTGTAAGCATTATGTATGCCAGGATCCCAAAATATTCAACTCTTTACCTAATAACACAAAGAATGAAAGAAATCTTATTTTTTTTAAATGAATTATGAAATGGATACTTGGGGAAAATGTAGCAAGGTATAATCACTATAATAAATTTTCTACATTTTGCCCAAGTATCCATTTCATAATTAATTTTAAAAAAGATACAATTCTCGAATGCACAGGCCCAGTGCAGCTAGGAGAGCACTTCAGATTCATCCCTCTTTCATGGCACCTCAGGAGCATACCCAGTCTGTGCTTGACCTTGGCAACCTGTGCACGCCACACATACATACATAGATTGAACGCATCGTGTCTCTATCTCATCCAACTGCCAGGACAGTGCCTGCCTGATGACGTGCCAAAGTGGATGGCACAAAACGTGTCGCAATGCCTGGTCACAAACATGTTGTATAGGCAACTGGCTCAGTGCACTAATAGGAGCGCGAAGTTTAGAATGACACCCAGTGATTCATACCACAGAGGCAACAAAGTGCAACACCACCACACTTAAGAACTCCATCACCAAGTGAGAAGAAACAATACTAGACCTGTGAAAACACCAACTACCTAGAACAGCACACAACCCGGAATTGTCCTCTTTGAACAACTGATTAAGCTACCTCTAAAAGAATGTAGAAAATGCAGGTATGACTATTTAACCTAAACTTCACTGCACTGATCTATGACTATCAATTACCATATTAGTGTCAATGAGCTGATTGACACGATAACATGTGACTAGTCCAGCACCTACAGTGTTAATAGAGTTAACTTCATCTATCTTTAATTCAGTACACTGAGTTTTACCCTTCATATTTAGATATTGCTGTATTTGATTCATCCATTTTTTATCATTTTGGTTAAGCTATATTATCTTATTAGCTACATTACTTTGTACCATGTTTTTTTTTTCGAACACAACAAGTAACAAAGATAAATTTTTCTGCATTTCTATTATAAATCATTTATCTTAGTGTATGTTTAATGTATTTTGTAATCAGCATGGTCAACAGTGACCCTTGGTTATACACATGTATTTCTTTTCTTATCGTTTTGATTTAGTTTTTATGATTATTATTATAATTAATTCCTTTAAGATTGTAATGTATGCTGTGAATAAGAACTTAACTGCTTTTGATGTATTGAAAAGTAGGATGTTAATGCAATAAATAGTTCATGAAATTCTTCCTTTAAAAAAAAATCCTTACCTTTCTGATTTCGAGGGGTAACTGATGACTCAGGTTTTGTTTTGGATGAAATATGTAGATCATGAGATGATAATGTTTTTCTTTCTTGGTTGCTCTCTATGTTCTTAAAAAGAAGCAAAATAATTACAAAATTCATATTCATTAATAATAAACAAAAATTAATGAACTTAGATATCAATTAATTGCAGATATATATATATATGCTACATACTGTATTGGATCAACACTACATTAGATACTCCTATAAATATACTGGGTGGCCAAGAATCACCATACCTCTAAGTTACCAACATCTCCCTTACCATTATCCTGATTCTACCATACCAGACAACTCAAGTGGCTGTGCGCTGCTACTGCAACAATGGGATGCACAGAGCTGTGGAACAGGTATTCACCAATTACATCACAAATACTTCAGCCAGGAGAGGACCAGGGTGAGGAGAGGGCAAACCCCCAACTTTGTGAATGTTACTAAGTGTAATGGAAGTAAAAAAATTATTATGTATAGTTCATACAGTTTTCAAGAAATTTTTTAAAGATCTCTAAAAAGGAGGGGAAAATATTATACTGAAATGGAAATACTCTTGCCTGCCACCCCACCTTTAAATGACTTCTTGGCCATAATACACTTACATAATCTTCTAGCAGCCACAGGCTACAGAGGTCTAGTGATGGAAAAACTAGTTTGCATAAACATTTTATCTGGCCTGCTAAGATTTTTACAGGAATAGCTTCTAAAGTTGTATTTTATTTTTAAAATACAAAGTGATGTACACATGAAGACTTTGATGAAAGAAAATAGGAGTGAACAGCAAACCATGTTCTGGTTGTAAGTTATGGTCATCGGGATGAGATCCAGATGACCGGCAGCCATGAAAGGACAGATAATTTATTGTATGTTCCTGAAACCAGTTAGCAACCTACCTGGCAGCATGACATGGTGCATTATCTTGCACCAGAGTTGTCTGGATACACTGTCATCATGAAGGAATGCACTTGATCGGTGATAAAAAAAAAGGTAGGCAGTCCTGTCAAGTTATTGATTCCCTGTGTTCAGTGGCCATGCCCAAACACTGACAGTGCATTCTAGTGCCATTGCCTCATGTTACTTTCTACAATTCAAACATCCCCATCCGTATGATGGAGTTGGAAATAGGATTCACTTGATTCACCATCATAGCCCATAAGAGCTAATGTCTGGCCCATTGTTCATGTGGTTATTGGTCTTGCCATTCCAACATTGTACTCGATGGTTAGCTGGGGCAATGTACTGCATTGCTGCCTTTTTAAAAGATCAAACACATGTTGCTCACTATGGCCATCGACTGATTGTTCAATCTCTGTTGAGCTGGTCAAGGTAGCTCATGATAACACAGAACAGGAGCAGTTCACCATGGCAGCTGTTGTTGCGATCTGGCACCTGAATATCATGCCCCTATAATCATACCATATTTGAAGATGGAAAGATAAAAATACTAATGCATGCTTCCTTGAAGCAATGCAAAAACTAATTGCCATGTGTGCACTCTACAACTGTATATTGGCCATTCCTGACATCACCAGCACCATAGAACTGTTGATCCCTACACAATGGGTTGTTGCTAATGCAAAGCTAACTCAGAGTAAATAAAAATTCTAACCTAAAAAAGACAGGGCTCATTATTTGTCCTCTATTTACAAATGATTTATTACTGTACTTGGTGACAAAACACTGATATTGTAAAATAATTGGAAGAATTTTCTGAATAATTCTAGGTCCACATTCAATGTCAGTCACATTTACCAACTGACTATAATAGTTCAATATGTTCACACAGCAAAGTATATGAAAAATATCTACCCTTTTTATGGATAACTTTTCATACCAATAAAACTTTAGAAACTGTTATGCTGAAATGCCTTCAAAAGTTTGACATGAATATCAAAAATTATAGAGGGCAAAGTTAGGAAAACGTGTTCAAATGTCTGTACAATATAATGGTCTGCAGTCTAATTAAATAATTTAGCACATCAGCATAATTTATTCTTTGTGCGAGCCACTCCTTAAATTTAGTTGGAAATGCTGCTGCCAAAAGTTGCATACAGCTTACAAGCTTTTCCATGTGGTACAAGAACTTTACATTTTTTTTATTCTAGATCAACCCATTAGTGTGATGTTTTGGAAAGTTGTTTCCAGAAAAAACATTTTTCTATCTATCATATAATAGGTAGTTTCCAAATGCTGATGCAATGAAAAGGTAATTAAGGTGAGATCGGTTTGATTCTTTGGGGTTTTATGGCACATCAAAAACTAAAGCTATAATGCTCCAAACAAGGTAAAAAATGATCAACAATGGGTGTAAAGAACCTATGTAAAGAAATAAGTATCAACAATTGTAATACAAAATACAAAAAACAGCAAATATAAAAATAAAACATAAAACTTAAAGGGTAAATAGTTAAATATCCAGAGAAGCAAAAGAAGGTGATAAAAACCAATGATAAGAAAAAAGCACATTCCTTAATGCATATATATATATATTCATTTTGACAGCTATTCCCAAAACACATTACTCAGCAAAAAATTTGAAAAAAAAAAAGTCAGAAAGGTATTTTTGTTCTTTTTACTTCAAATTCAGAATTTGTCCTTCCTCCCTAATAATTTCATTATATGTATTTTTCCTCTTTGCTCCAGTGCTTATTTAAAAAACACTATTCATGAAAAATATGTCTAATACACTGCTCAAAATAGAAAATGCCATACCATGAATACATACATATATACATACAAAATCCTCTGCAGCCATGGGCTACGGAGGGCCAACCAGACTGTGTAATTTTCTTCTCCAGATGTGTCTCTTCTAAGCTACAGCTGCTGCATTTGGTCACTCCAGGCCAATTCTAGCAAGGTCCTGTTTGACATTGTCTGCCCATCACATCCTACATCTCCCTCTTTTTCTAAAACCCTTAGGCATACTGTTCATAATCCTGTTTGCCAATCTATAGCTATGCATACAGGCAACATAGCCAAACCAACACAGTCTCTCTCTGCCCAATATGCTGCTCGAAAGAGGTTGAAGATTATGTCGATCAACAGAGTCAAAAGCCTTTTTGAAATCTATAAAGCTAGGGACCACAGTTTTCTGAAACTCTAAACATTTCTCAAGGATCTGGCTAAGAGAAAATATTTGATCAATACATCCCCTACCACTTCTGAATCCACATTACTCATCACACAATTTCCTGTCAACCAGATTCTTAATTCTATTAAGTATAATCATGCAAAGAACTTTACCTGGAACAGAGAGTAAACTAATTCCCCTATACTATCAAAAGAACTGAGATCACCTTTTTTAAAAATTCGAACAATTAGCTCTAGTAAAATTCTTAAGAACAATACCTCTATCATACAAAATATTCAAAATTAAAAAAAAATATGCATTCAAAATCGTTCTTTCAGAAATAAATTCCATAGCCTTATCACTCAAATAATTTTTTTCCTCTGTTCCCTTTTACCCAAAAGAGTACTGTTGGTTTCAAGAAAAGCCTGTTTAAACTGATCCCATTCTTCCTCAACCTCAGCAATAAGCAAACCACGATTGCTGTAATGACTAATTAGGTTATCATGGTATGTTTTGGCTATATCTGGATCTTTCAAACCTTCAGTGGTGAAGGTAATTTTCTTAACCTTAACACAGCATTTCTTAAACTTCAGCTGTAAGACACTTTTGACCAGAAAATGGTCAGATCCAATTTTGGCTCCCCTGTATGATCTGATATTCCTAACCAAACTGGCCCATTTGCTGTTAATTGAAATAAAATCTATCATATTCCTGTGCAACCCATCAGGTGAAATCCATGTATATTTATAAATGTCCCAAAGTTTGTAACATGTGTTAGTTATTCGTAAACCATTAACTTGACTTACCTGTAGGAGACACTTCCCATTGCCATTGGAATTACCAATGCCAAAGGGACCTAAAACGCCCGCCCAAAGGTCAGTCAGTACCAACTTTAGCATTGAAGTCACCTAGCACAAAAGAAATATCTCCTTTCTTCACAGAATTCAAAATATCCTGAAGCTGGCTGTAAAACATATCCTTCTCATTCTCAACAGAGTCCTCTGTGGGCGCATAACAACAGATGACATTCAAATCTTTAATTTTTGCTTTAAATTTTGCTCTAAGAAATCTTTCATTAATGCAGTCATATCCTAGAAGAGCATCATTAGCATGTCTGCTGAGAAGCAGACCCATGCCTTGGTGATGCTTATTGTTGTCCCTCCCTGAAAAGAGAAATTTAAGATTATTTTTAAGAATCTGACCTTTTTCTGTCCATCTGGTCTCTTGCAAGCCTAGAATAATCTAGGTTATAACACTGGAAAACAGCCCCCTTATCACAGGCATGGGGCAAAGACCTGTTCCTCCTCCGTTAAAGGCTGAAGTCACCGATGCTGGTAGGAACTTCAGGCACCACCTTTCCAAGTGAACTTTTTCAAGAGCGATATGGCCTGCCCGAGACACATTACTCCAGTTTAGGATTGATGATGCCCAACTAGCTAAGTGAGGTTCAGGTACCTGCGATGGCCTGTGATCGGGATTATCCACCAGCTGATATAAGGTATCCCATGCCTCTGTTCACTTTGGGCTGGCAACCCAGAAGCAAAAAGAAAACATATATATTTAATTACACGTTAAAGCTGTATTGACAATAGTATATTAGCATGCACTATCAAGGTAGCTATAGGCAGCAAGAAAAAAGGCCACAAAGCCACAATTTAGCCCTATTGGCAAATATATGACATAGATCCCTCTTATAAATGAACATGTACCAAAATAACTCAAATTATAACACCTTTGACAGTATCCAAAGGAAATAGAGTTAATTAAAGATATTTATCATATGAGCTTTTATTGGTACAACAGCTATAGCTGTAGGGGTTACTGTATACTTCAATGGTTTCATCTGAAGATAGTGTAATAACAGTGCTATTTCTTCATTCAATATTGATGAACATTCCGGTTTTGTGATAAAGATAACATCAAAAGATTTGCTATTAATGGCAGGACTGGTAATGCGAAAGGAATCTACTACAACCGTCATGTAATACGGACTTTAACAACATGTAGCATACCCCCTACAGCAGTTGTACCAACAAAAGCCTCCTCCTCATCATCATCATCAAGCAGTCATGGGCTATGGAGGTCCAACCAGACCATGCAATTTAGTTCTCTAAGCAAGTCTGTCCTGAGCTACATCTGCTGCATCTGGCCACTGCATACCAATTCTAATAAGTCCTGTTTGACATTGTCACCCCATCGCATCCTAGGTCTCCCCCTCTTTCTGAGGCATTTAGGCACACTGTTCATAGCCCTGTTCGCCAATCTATAATTATTCATACGGGTAACATGGCCAAACCAACGGAGTCTCTCTCTGCACAATATGCTGCTTAAAGGAGGTTGCCAACTCCTTTGCCTAACCTCATCATTAGTTACAAAGCTGAACCACCAAATGCCCAAGATACTGCGTAAGCATCTAGAATCAAAAGCATCCAGTTTCTTGTTATCTGGTTTACAGTGTCCAAGTTTCACTACCATAACTAACCCTAAAAAGAACTAAACTATTATACAGTCTAATTTTAGTCTTTAGGTGTATATGCCTATTTCTCCATACTCTCCATAGATTCTTAAAAGTCCTGGCAGCAATCCCTATCCGTCTGTTAATCTCATATCGCACATCACCAGTATCAGTTACATAGCTCCCAAGATAATTAAACTGTGACACCTGTTCAAGATTGCAACCATTCAGATTAACTGAATCACAGCCTGCCTGACCAATTTTCATCAACAGCTCGAATGATAGAGTTCATCTCATCAACATCGTTTGCCAAAAGGGTTAAATCACCAACATAATCTAAATCAGAAATTTTCATATCTCCAGCCCATTTAAGACCAAAATCTTTCCCTTGAAGTGAATTTCGCATAACATAATCAATAACCAAACTAAAGAGAAAAGGAAACAAAATGCATCCTTGTCGAACACCAGAAGTAATGCTAAACCAATTGCTACAAGCCTTATCAATTCTCACACACGACTCAGTGTTATTATAGAGAGCTTTCATTATGTTAACTAACTTGTCTGATATACCATATGATCTCACAATCAACCACAAATTATGATGATCAACAGAGTCGAGAGCCTATTTGAAATCAACAAAGCTAGCAACCAAAGGTTTTCTGAAAATCTAAACATTTCTCAAGAATCTGCCTGAGTGAAAATATCTGATCCACACATCCCCTACCACTTCTGAATCCACATTGCTCATAACGCAATTACCTGTCAATCAGATTTTTAATTCTATTAAGCACAATCATGCAAAGATTTACCTGGAATAGAGAGTAGGCTGATACCCCTATAGTTATCACAAGAACTGCGATCACCTTTTTTTTAAATAGTGTTAATAATAGCTGTGGTAAAATCCTTAGCAACCATGCCTTTATCATAAAAGATATTCAAAATTTCAGTCATCCAAGTGGTAACGGAAACATTTCCAATTGTAAGCATTTCCATAGTAATTTCATCTACCCCTGGGGATTTATGAAGTTTAAGTTTAGAAATGGCTAAAATAACTTCAGATTGTGTTATACGGCCAACATTAAAGCCACCAATGCATCTATCATCATTACAAAAAATGGGTGTAGAACTAACCACATTGTTTAGAACATCACTGAAATGCTCAGCCCACCTAGCCATGACAAAATCCCCACCTTCTATAACCTTACCTTGTTTATCCTTCAATCCCTGTATACCTGTCCATTTTCTACCACACAAAACATTAACTATCTGGTACAGCTCTCTGCTGTTGTGCTGTCTAACTGCTTCCTCGGCTTTGTCAGCCAAGCCATCAACCCAAAGATTCTTATCAGCTGCTAACTGATCCTTTACACATTTATTAAGCTCTCTGTAATGTTTTATGTTAGGACTAGTAAGATATTGATAAGGGCATTCCTGTAGTTCTTTCTTTCTAAAATAAGCTCAAGTGCCTTATCACTCAAATTACTTTGTCTCCTCTGCTCCCTTTTTCCTAAAAGAGTCTGTTAGTTTCAAGAAAAGCATGTTTAAAATGGTCTCATTCTTTCTGAACTTCAGTAGTAAGCAAACCATGGCTGTCATAATGACTAAGTAACCTATCATAGTAAGCTTTAGCTATAACTGGGTCTTTCAGAGATTCAGTATTAAAGGAAAAATTTTTAACCCTACTAAGTAACCTATCATAGTAAGCTTTAGCTATAACTGGGTCTTTCAGAGATTCAGTATTAAAGGAAAAATTTTTAACCCTAGCACAACACTCTTTAAGTGTAAGTTGCAAGACACTTTTAACAAGGTAATGGTCAGATCCAATTTCATTTCCCTTATATGACCTGGTATTCCTAACAGAACTAGTCCATTTGCTGTTAATTAATATATCATCAATCATATTCTTATGCAGCTCATCAGGGGAAACCCATGTGTACTTATGTATGTCATCATACATTGAGTTTACTTACTGTAGGAGACATTGCCCATTGTCATTGCAGCTACCAATACCAAAAGGGCCTATCACCCCTCCCCAAAGGTCAGAGTCAGTACCAACTTTGGCATTGAAGTCATCTAGAACAAGGGTAATATCTCCTTTCTTGACAGAATTCAAAATATCCTGAAGTTGTCTGTAAAACTTATCCTTCTCATCCTCATCAGCATCCTCAGTGGGGGCATAACAGCAGATAACATTCAAGTCTTTAACGCTTGTCTGAAATTTTGCTGTAAGAAACCATTCATTTAATGCACTCATATCCTAGAAGAGCATCACTAGCGTGTCTCTTTCAGAAATTTCTCTTTTCAGGGAGGAACGGTAATAAACATCACCAAGACCCATGCCTTGGTGATGTTTATTATCGTTCCACCCTGAAAGGAGAAATTTAAAATTATTTTTAAGAATCTGACCTTTATCTGTCCATCTGGTCTCTTGCAAGCAGAGAATATCTAAATTATAATGGTGGAATTCTTGTGTGAGGACATCAAAAAGAAAACTCTGTGCAGAGTCCTCACATTCCAACTACCTATGGAGAGAAAATGGTTAGTGTGATGTTTAAAGAAACTGTGTTTACTGAGAGAGGAAATGGTGACAATATCAAACAGCCCCCTAATTGCAGACATGGGGCAAAGACCCATTTCCCCACCACTAATGGCTGAAGCCATCTACACTGGAAGACTTCCCCCAATGTAGAATTTGATGATGCCAGTGGAAACAAAGAGTTCAGGTGCCTGCAATGACCTCTGCTCAGGATTATCACCACCTGATAAACATATCCTGTGAATCTATTCACTTGGGGCTGTCAACCCACAAACAAACAGAAAACACAGTGCAAGTTTTTCCCTCCGCAGAAGCCCACCAGTGCAGCAAATTCAGGATCCATAATCAAGCTGAGAGCCATAATTCAGTCCAGTGGGTTTATATGGTCTGCACCAGGACCCTGTGTGGTTGACCACTCCTCAGCAGGGTAGAAAAAAAAGAAAAGTAGCCAGAGTTGTCCAGATCAGTAGGCCACACTAATCTGGCAACCTCCCCTTCCGTTCACTTCCACAAGAGAGTATCTCTTTTGAAAGGTACTAACAGTCTGCACCACGAGAAGGCGGGGTCGGACATTAGGTGCTAGGCCTGACCGGTTCTATGCATCATCACAGGGGATTGGTGAATAGCTCTCCTTCCAGTGACTTCCTAGCTACCATTTACAGACCCAACGAAAGCTCATATGGTAAATATCTTTAATTAACTCTATTTCCTTTGGATACTGTCAAAGGTGTTGTAATTTGAGTTATTTTGGTACATGTTCATTTATAAGAGGGATCTATTGTCATATATTTGCCAATAGAGCTAAATTGTGGCTTTGTGGCCTTTTTTCTTGCTGCCTATAGCTACCTTGATAGTGCATGCTAATATACTATTGTCAATACAACTTTATCGTGCAATTAAATTTATGGTCTTTTAGCTGTGAAGAGAATTATTTACTAAACATAAAACACAGCAGCAGATTCTCCCTCAACAGAGGCCCACCAGTGCAGCAAGTCCAGGATCCATAATCAAGCTCAAATCCATAAACAGGTCCAGTCTAGTAGGTATAAATGGTCAGCACCAGGGCCCTGTGAAGTTGACCGCTGCTCAGCAGGGTTGAAAAAAAAAGTGGTCATAGATGACCAGATCAGTAGGTCACACATTTATGGTCTTTTAGCCATATTAATTATCATCATCATCATTATGATTAGCCATATTAATTACATCATTATGATTAGCCATATTAATTACATCATTATGACCAGATCAGTATCCACACTAATCAACAAGAGAGTATCTCTTTTGAAAGGTACTAACAGCCTGCACCACGAGATGGCAGGGTCGGACATTAGGCGCTAGATCTAGCCAGTTCTGTGCATCATCACTGGGGATTGGTACACAGCTCTCCTTCCAGTTTATACCTAGCTACCATGAAGGAATGCACAAAATGAGACAAAACTTACCATACATGTAGACAAGTAGGTGGAAAAGAAGTGATTTAATTTCTGAGGGATTATATGAATGTGATGGGTGAGGAGACAGTATAATGTGGACTTAGTTAGTAGATCGTATTTCTGCCATGCTAGGCCATGCATTCAGCAACACAGCATGGCATTAAGTTGAAAAGTGCGCAGATGGTGTGCTGCAGTATCATGGACTTGTGTCCAAAATTTATTAACATTGCAAAGGGGTTGTACAGAGGCATGAAGTTGTCTATCAATGACGTCCCACACGTTCTTTATTGGGGAGAAGTCTGGGGATCATGCTAACCAAGGTAGCACCTGGACACCTTGCAGGTGCTGTCTGCTGATGTTGGCAGTGTGCAGGTAGACATTATCGTGCTTAAACTGGGTGATGAAACACAGAAATAAGGCAACAAAATGGGATGCTGCACCTCATCAATGTATCGTCGTGCTATCATTGCACCCACTATGTGTATGAGTGGTAAATGGCTGTTGAAACTGATAGTGTCCCAAACCATGACAACAAGGTGAGGAGCCATATGACACTCATGGATAACAGCAAGATCAGTCAGGTGACCATGTCATCTCCAGACTCTAAATAGGTGATCGTTAGTAGTGAAACAGAAATGAGACTTGTCACTGAATACGACATGGTTCCATTTGTTCTGCCATGCATGTCTGGTACGGCACCCTACAACCTTGCATGATGATGTGCTGCAGTGAGTGGCAGTTGTCCCCAATAGCTAGTGAGAGCGCAAAGTTGCTGTAGCCAATCTGCAATTCACAGTACATGTCACCACAGGGATGTCCATAGCTGCCTGTACACTGCATCAAATGTTGTCCACTGTGGATTGTGGGGCTGCTACAGCTTGCCATATAATGCAGCGATCAAGGCGTTCAGACATCCGCCAACATACACTAGTCCCACTATGGCAGTGCATGTTACTTTCCTACAACCACTGTCACCAAATTTGGCCAACAGTTGTTGCATCCCAATGAGTTTCTGCCATGATGTGATGCAGGGACCAACCAGCTGTACATAGCTCTATGATGAAGCCTCTGGTAAAGGTGTCTGTGTGGTAGTAAGATTCTCGATGACATCATCCAGACATTCTCACTCCTTACATGTGCTTTTGCCACTGAGATCACTCCAATGCAGTGGTCCACAAACCCAGGTGAGGACAAACAAACTTCTATGCCAAGCCATTTTTCTCTATTATCTCCATCACACCTATCACGATTGGTTTGCAACTGCACACTGTGGACATAACCCGACTGTCGACACATACCCACTTATTTGCATGGCGATCTGATCAATACTTCCTGTGTGCTATTTTCTATGTCGAGAAGTGCATAGAGGTTTATAATTTTTTTTACTCTATTCTGATTATATATTTATATTTATTATATTAAAGTGAATCAGTCATAGTAAATTATCACTTAAGCAGTTGTATATTTTGGTTATATTTAATTTACAGTATTAATTTAATACACTGAGATGCCAGTTTATTAGGTACACCAGCTCTCATCACATAAATGGTTCATTCCAACATGTAATATGTCATGTGACTGCAGTGTGTGATATAAATCAGGCATACCAGCTCTTTGAATATCAGTTAGAGTTAGATTGAGATTCTGAATGGGGAAAACAAGTGACCTGAGTAACTTTGAACACGTCATGATGTGAGTTGGTGTTAGGCATGCTGGTTCTAGCATCTCCCAAATGCCCATCCTCCTGGGCTTTTCATGCATAACTGTTTTAAGGGGGAGAATGGTGCAAAAAGTAAAAAAATTCCATTGATCAGTGATCCTGTGGATGATATCATATCCTGTGGATGATATCACATCCACAGGATGTGATATCATCCACAGGATTGATGAGCTTGTGGATCAGAAAGGTCAAAGGTGACTAGCAAAAATTGTTAAAGTGAACTGATAGTCATAACCAGGTCACTGCAGAAATAAATGCTGGTGTGCCGATGGTCATTTCCGAATGCACTACCTATTTGACAACAGCCATCGACCATGTCAAGTGTCGATGCTGTCAGCGAAGAACATGAAAGTGCATCTCCAGTGGGTTCAGTGGATCATTGAGGACTGGAAAAGGTAGCCTGGTCAGACAAATCAAGGTTCCTTTTGCATTGTGCTGATGGATCAGAATTTGGCACAAGCAACATGAGGCCATGGAGTCATCTTGTCTGGTGTCAGCAGTACAGACCAATGGTGGCAATGTGATGATGTGAGGAATGTTTTCCCAGCACACATTAGGTCCCCTGATATCAATCAAAGAACATCTGAATACTACGATGTATTTAAACATCATTGCTGACCAAGTTCATCCCTTCGTAGATACAGTTTATCTTCACTTGGATGGACACATTCAGCATGATAATGCAGCTACTCACAAGGCATGTATTGTCACTGAACGGTTCTAGGAACATACTGATGAGTTAGCTTCATTGGCCTGCATAGTCCCCAGGTCTAAACTCTATCGAGCATCTTTGGGATGGGGTGGTAAGGGCAGTTCACAGCGAGATTGTGCTGCTGTCCAATTTGCAGCAACTGCATGATGCAATCATTTCTGCATGGTGCAACATTCCTGCACAGTACATCCAACATCTTCTAAGTTCCATGCCCCAATGAATTTAGGTTGTTCAGAAGGCAAAGGAGGCTCTACATGCTACTAGGTAAGTATACCTAATAAACTGGGATCTCAGTGTACATACATGTCACTCCCATCTTAATCAATGATGTTTAAGTATTTATTATTAATGATTCATTTAACTTCATACATTATGAGTAAACACAGTTATCAAGATCTCTCTTCTTTATTTGAGAGATCGTTAGCCGATCTGCAAAACTCCCCGCCCTGCCCATTGTCAGTAGGGGACACCAATGGGCTTGGAAAGGCCATCGTCTGGATGGGACGTTAAGTCGTGGCTCCATGTGTGGGAAAGCCATACCCTGTGCATGTTAAAGAACATGCTGGATGGCCTTGACGGGAGGCTACCATCTGTCTCCCAACTATTGTTCCAGTGGGTCCCCTCCCCCAACTTTCTCTGAGCCTTTGGAGTCTTTGTGACCTGGCCATTTGGCCCATTGTGTGCAAAAAAGTGTAGCTCAGAGGTAAAACAACCCAACCCAACTGTTAGTCAAATGTTTTTACTATATCTTAATCACACTGTAGTTATCGTATTCAACAATAAAACCATCAACTCAGTATCTCTTGATTAAATATTATGTTTAATGAACAACCCTTTATATAAACTAATAGAACTCCAATTTGGTGCAGCTTTAATTCACTGCCCAACAGAGAATATTCAGTCACACACTCCCCGAGTGTTGATCCGACTTTATTAAAAAAGTCTTCAATTATACTGGCTCCCAGAGAGAGCCTTCCACTTTACTTTCAACACTTTTGATGGTCAGGAGAGAAGTCCCTTTCTTTTGCAATGGGATCCACTCCCCCCTTCCTGCTATAGGTGTGCAGTAGATTTCACATCACAGCATTCCACAATGCACCGGTCAGAGTTACACAGGTCATATGGTCACATGAGGCTCTTGCCCAATACAGCATACAGTGAAGAGGCAACGTGAAAGCCTGGATGGGAACATCCTTGACATGTCCCCGCACCCAAGGATCTTCACTGGCCAGCCCTACTGGCTAGTCCCTTTAATCACAGTTATTATAGTTTGGAATCAATTGTTCATTCATTCAAAGTCCACATGTACACAAAAGTTAATGCACTTACTAATATCACAGAGCATATATACACAGTCGTATCAGAATAATATGACCACCCACGGAATCACAGTGTACCAGCCCAGGCATGTCACAGAATGCACATGACAAGGTCGACCACACTGAGATGTAATTGGCCGTCCAGGACAGATGAGCCATGGTGCGTAACATGAGCACAATGAGCAAAGGCATTGATTTGACGGATGTTCAAAAAGGAATGATCATCGGCTACCGCGCCAAGGGTGGAAGCATCTTGTAAACAGCAGACTTCGTGGGCTGTTCGTGAGGTGCTATAGTAAGGGTGTACCAAGAATAGACCGTTGGCACACTGAGTACCTCCAGACATCATACTGTTGAGCCCCATAGACCATTGACCACAGAGGAGAACATTGCCTCTGTTGACTGGTAAAGGGCAATCAACGCGCAACAGTGCAGCAATTGACTACTCAAATGAACGCTGGGGCACCCAGGTATGTGTCCCCAATAACAGTAGAGCAAACCCTGTTACACGTTGGTCTCTGGAGTTGACGCTGCATAAAGACGCCCATGTTAACCAAGGTCCATCGGCAACAACGCCTGCAGTTCACATGGTGCTACCATCATTGAACAGTGGAAGAGTGGAAAAAGGTTGCCTTCTCCGATGAATCGAGGTTTCTACTACACAGAAGTGACGGGCAGTGGTGGATACGGCATCAGACACACACGAGAACCAACACCCGAACATGCTTATCAATCAAGTACAGGCCAGCGGTGGCAGTGTGCATATCTGGGGGATGTTTTTCTGGTAAGACCTAGGACCGCTGGGACCACTGGATGGGTCCCTGAAAGTCAATGATTACCTGTCCATCCCACTATAATGTCCACATTTTAAAATGATTTAATTATTTTCTATCTGCACCTTTATTCTTAATTAACTATTCCCCCTTCAATCTCCTCAGACCCTCTCTAGCTGTCCCCCCATATTATCCCTTAGCTTCTGTCAAGGTTTTAATGTAAATATAATATAAATTAAATTCTATCTGGTAAATTACCACTATGTGAATTATTTCCTCATCTCTCCATAGCTTCCTCTTAGATTTTGCCCCCCCCCCCATTATCCCTCTGCTTCCCTCCAGGATTAAAACCCATTAGTTATTTTATGCCTTAATATCTATATAATCTGATATTAGTAATTGATTTATTCCCCCCTCCCAATATCCCTTACTACTTTATATTTTTCCTCCTTCCACACATTCACCCCCAACCCCCCTTCCTTTATCCATTCTGATCTTGCCTACCACTAGCCATGTCACGTGCTTCAGTGGGGACTCAGGGGAGCCTGGGTCCACGCTGCTCTGCTTTCAGCCAGCCTGTTCCACTGCCTTG
Organism: Ryuthela nishihirai; assembly: GCA_038380435.1. Classification (NCBI taxonomy): domain Eukaryota; kingdom Metazoa; phylum Arthropoda; class Arachnida; order Araneae; family Heptathelidae; genus Ryuthela; species Ryuthela nishihirai. The sequence goes on along the minus strand of JAWZYU010000001.1, from coordinate 41,935,418 downwards.
ATGGTTGAGAGCCCTGACCACTGGCATTCCTCTCAAGCCAGTTTCTATTCCCCTGATGACCATGGGCACCCGTTGGCCTTCTCCCCTCCCTCAGAAGTCAAGGTGCAGTGTAGTCTCTTCTGCACAGTACCTTGGTCTCTCATCCCTGGTGAACACCTCTCCTTTTCACCACATTCTTTCCTATGACCCTTTATTTCTAATTTCTGAACAGCTCATTTTAAGTATAGTAATGTATACTTCTGTTTGGATTTCAGAATTTTCCTCAGTGTTTTGACTCCTATTTTTAGATCAAAATTTACTGTTGTTTGGCACTTCTAATTAGGCATGCGCTCAAAATGTTAAAAGACCTCCCACGCACCTCTATGATTAAAAACCCAGATTTATACTGATTTATCAGCAACGGTCAAGCTCAAAATGACAGGTCCTTTTTCTGCTGTCCCACAGCACAAATGATTTTTTATTGAAGGTATTCCTTGAAAGTAGATGGGGGTATATGGCATTTCCCATAAGATGTAGTGCTATCTATGTATAGCAGAGCATCGGGTCTTGCCATTCAATTTACTACAATTGTCCATCCTTACTGACCACGTATATCCCTTCATGTTGTACGTTTACCCTGGTGGTGATGGTGTCTACCAACAGGACAATGTGTCCTGCCATGTCACTAAGGTGATGAATGACTGGTTCCAGAAACACGACAGCAATGTCTCCATTCTCCCTTGGCTGGTGAAATCGCCCAACCTCAATCCCATAGAGCACTTGTGGGACCATTTGGATCGACAGGTTCGGTGTGCGGACCCACAACCACATCATCTCCAGAACCTCTATGCTCTGCTGGAGTCTGAATGGGCATGTGTGCCTCTGGCAACATTCCAGGGCTCATTGTGTCCATGCCATGCCATCTCGCAGCTGTTATTCGGGCCAAGGGTGGTTATTCCCATTATTAGGTAGATGGTCATATTATTCTGATATGACTGTGTATTCTAAGGTTCCTTGCACTAATAGGATACAGGGTTCCTATACTGCACACATCTCAGCACTAAATCTGGAAATGGTATCAAATAATTTGAAGTCTAGTTGTTGAGGAACCACTTTATCTCATATCAACCCAGCCTATAGATATAGGTTTGCTTCAGCTGAATCCCTTGCATCCATGCCTCCATTACACTCAGTATAAAACGTGGTGTGCCTTCTTTCCCTTTCTACAACTGTTCGTGATCAGGATCTGAGCCTGCTTAATTACATTACCAGCAATTTGTCTTCTCAAATGCACATACTTACCTGCGCACTGACATAATCCATCAATTCTGTGCACTTAGCTAAACTGCCATCACTAATTAGTGACCAAAATTTAGCACATTTGGCTAAAACATTTTTATAATTTGCTATATTTAGTGTAGCACTATAGCAAAAAGCTCTTCCAAGGTCTCCAGTTATTGCAAAGTATTAGGGTTTATCTCACAGAGTGCCAGCATTTACACATCACGCAGGGTTCGATTCATTTGTGACCCAACTGATCATAAAGTCTCTTTCTAGGGGTCCTACTGTGTCCCTTCTTTACTATAGTAATGCATTGCTGCTACCCACACCAGAAGGTGTTGTACTCTCTCTTTGTGTCACTCTGCTCCCTTGACATCCCCAAAGACTAACTGGAAGTCAGGTGGTTCTTGGCATTGGTGGTATATTTCAGTATCCTCAATGCACCAAATATCCACAAGCTGTCACCATCAGTGAAATTCACTTTTGGAAGCATGCATTTGATCACCAACACCTCACTCAAGAATGCCAAATTTCTATCTAAGTCACCCCTATTAGCAGCACTAACTGAGATCTCTACTTGTCTGCTAAATCCATTTACAGCTGATTTTTAGAACTGTAATTTCTTTTACACTTTTGCATCTCATTACATGACTTATGACTATTTTCTGTATTGAAGCTCACCAAACTTGTATTTTGTGCAACATCCCCCATCACAACTGAACTCACACTATGATTCTCAGATAGACTCAACCTTGCCAGTTCCCTTACAATTTTTAATTTCTCTAAATTCCTCTATCCTGATTTCTTTCCCGACACAAACATCACTACCAAATTTTCTGAATTTAATGTTTGTCTCCACAACCTCTCCAGAACCTCTGTGTTACATCCATGCCTTCTTACTTATCATCTAAATTACTATCAATAAGTCCAACCATATCTGAGAAATTAACCAGCTTACCCTCATTATCATTCTTTTCGTCTTTTAATCACATTTCTTTACATTCACCAACACTAGCTTTATAATTTATAACATCAAATGATTTGCAAGATAAAGGCAATTCTGTAACTGGATGCCTGCAACCTTTAATTTCTAAATCACTTTTCATGCTCTTACTTTATCTTCCCCTTACTTGTTTCCTTATTCTGTCTTCTCTCTCTTGTTCTCTTATTCTATCTTCTCTATCTAGTTCTCTTATTCTAACTTTTCCCTTTTGTTCTCTTATTCTAACTTCTCTCCCTTGTTCTCTTTATTCTAACTTCTCTCTCTTGTTCTCTTTATTCTAACTTCTCTCTCTTGTTCTCTTATTCTCACTTCTCTTTCTTTCCTCATTTATCATTATTTCTTCTATGATTCTCAGATAGACTCAATCTTGTCAGTTCCCTTACAATTAAATGATTACTCCTACATTAAATCTCCAATTACATCAAGTGACATGCATTCTCCACATTATTGGGTCTGTCACACCTTACCCATGTTCTCGGTCTTTCTAAGTCTATCATTCTAATTCACAAATAATATCCTTGTGTTTCTGTATCTGCTGATCGCAATTTTTTTTTCCTCGATCCTCTCCTCTTCTTTACTGTGAATCTCCATCTTTTGCACCCTAGTCTCTATTAATTCTAACTCTAAAAATATTTCATTCCCTCTTCACACTCAGCATAATTAGAATTCATATCCACATATTCTTGTTTCTGCTGAGTCGCCTTCAAAACAAGAGCTCTTTTAATTTTGACGGACTCTTTAATCTGCTTTTCGCGTCTCTCTGCCTTGCCAATCTCCCATGCACACTGCTTTCGCCTACTCTCTAAATTGTCGTGTTTGTGTCGCAATTTGCTCACGTGCATTGCCTGTTCCTGCTATATCTCTTCCAAGGACCACTTTGCCCTTCCAACAACAGCTTTCTGCACTCCAGGGCCAACTGCTGGTCTGCTAAACAGTGCTCCCTTTCACTTATTTCATTCATAACCACAACTACATTACTATTCATGTTTTCTGTTGACCCTTTTGCAGTATAAGTGTTGCTCGTGCATGTGAACCTCATTACATGCTTCATAATGAGTTAACAGATTTCACAGATCACAAGGATTCGTAGCCTACAGCATACCAATACCCTTGACTGGAACTGGACTCATGCTATCATCTCTACTGGAGCAATTACACTGCCTTGACATCCAGCAACAACTGCTCCTGAAATCGGACCCCAAGATTTTTTCCATGACTATCCACTGATGCAGATGAAGAACTCTACAAATGCACAATATGCAGATCCTTGGGTCACCGAATGTTCCTTAACTTCGGCCTGTAATTTCTTACACTTTCCCTTTAGGGTTCATGCTTCTGCGAGATCGATCTACCCCACCTGATGACACCAGAATGTCAAGATCTTTCATCTTTATTTGAGAGATCTGTTAGCTGAACATCTTTACTGGATCTTAATCACCCAGTAGTTATCGTACTCAACAATAAAACCATCAACACGTTATCTCTTGATTAAATATTACATTTAATGAACAACCCTTTATATAAACTAATAGAAAAACTCCAATTTGGCACAGCCTTAATTCACTACCCCACTGAGAATATTTAGTCACACACTCCCAGAGTATTGACCCAACTTTTATTAAAAATTATAAATGGCTCGTTTAATTATGCTAGTTCTCAGAGCAGAGCTTTCCACTTTACTTCCAACCCTTTTGACGGTCAGGAGAGAAGTCTCTTTTCTTTCCAATGGGCTCTACTCCCCCCTTCCCACAGTAGGTGTACAGCAGACCTCATGTAAAGGCATTCCACGATGTGCCAGTCAGAGTTCCACAGGTTATATGGGTCACACATGGCTCTCGCCCAATACAGCATACAGTGAAGAGGCAATATGAAAGCCTAGATGGGAACATCCTTGACAACAGTTAATAAGAATAAACTGATTCAGTTCTACAACATCACTGTGAAGACAGTTATGTCACCTGTTTTGCAGCTTTAGATATTAAAATGACTCAATACTTATTATACATTGCTGTAGGCAATGGTAATATGTTGATTTTTCAAACATCTTAAGTTATACGCATAGTTGTCATATTTACCACTTTTGAGAGAGTTGTCCCTGTCTGGTACACCCACCATAGTTGTTAGCGATGCTGAAAATCGATTGCTGCCGTGTTCTAGCTATCAGCAGTTCACCAGCCCCTATAGCATTGATACATGGAAGTTGTCACTGTCCACCGATATACAGAATGTTGATCCATTTAACACGTGAAGCAGTTGTTTATCTCTGTGTGCTGCAGGATGTCTTGCTATGGGGCTCTACCATAGTTGTTTTTCATGAAGTTTTAAACTAGTTGATTTTAGATGGTAAAACAACACCTTTCACTGATATACACATTTGACATTTATCTGTGAACATTATGCATCTCATTGGTCAGTTTTGGCAAAATCTTCAGATGCCATCAACTCTTTGTCAGATGGGGTGGATAAAATGTAGTCTGATTAGTAACATAATTTCTGGTTTAAGTTATAGGAGCACTGCTAGAGAGACTACATTATATCAACCCCATCTGCTATGAAGTTTGTCTTCTGAAGATGTCAGCAAAACAGACTGATGAAATGTATAATGTTTGCAAATAAATATTAAATGCAGTGGTGAAAGTAGGCGGGTATGCACCGGTATGCCATACCGGCAAGAAATTATTTGCTGGTACGGAGAAGCAGTAAGACATTTTTCAGTAGTTGCTCCATTAATGATTTCCTTTTCACCTTTGAAAGATTTTGGCCTTAAATGGTCTGGAGATACTAAAATTTCTGATTTAGATTATGCTGAAGATTTAGCGCTTTTGGCAAATGATGTTTATGAGATTAACTCTTTCATTCGAGCTGTTGATGAAACTGGTTGTAGAGTAGGTTTGGTTATAAACAGAGAGAAAACTAAAGTGATGAAAATTGGTCAGGCAGGTTGTGATTCAGTTCATCTGAATGGTTGCAGTCTTGAGCAGGTGTCACAGTTTAATTACCTTGGGAGCTATGTAACTGATACTGGTAATGTGCGACATAAGATTAACAGATGGATAGGGATTGTTGCTGGGACTTTTAAGAATCTATGGAGAGAGTGGAGAAATAGGTGTATACACCTAAAGACTAAAATTAGACTGTATAATAGTTTGGTTCTTTTTAGGGTTAGTTATGGTAGTGAAACTTGGACACTTTGTAAACCAGATAACAAGAAACTATATGCTTTTGATTCTAGATGCTTACGCAGTATCTTGGGCATTTGGTGGTTTAGCTTTGTAACTAATGATGAGGTTAGGCAAAGGAGTTGGCAACTTCCTTTAAGCAGCGTATCGTGCAGAGAGAGATTCCGCTGGTTTGGCCATGTTGCTCATATGGATAATTATAGATTGGCGAATAGGGTTATGAAAAGTGTGCCTAGAGGCCTCAGAAGGAGGGGGAGACCTAGGATGCAGTGGGCAGACAATGTCAAACAGGATCTTGTTAGAATTGGTGTGCATTGGCCGGATGCAGCAGATGTAGCTCAGGACATATATGCTTCGAGAATTAAACTGCACGGTCTGGTTGGACCACCATAGTCCATAGCTGCTTGAGGATGATGATGATGATATTGTCCTTGGGATCAAGTGGTTTACACACTTCGCTTCAAGTTTATGGAACCTGGATTTGAGACCCTATAGATATGGCTATTTTCTTTCTGCTGAGATCTCGCCTTCATAATTGGTCATCTGACATCTTAAATCCACAGGCTCTTATCAGACCAGTGATAAACACCTGTTTGAGAGGTGCAAAAAAAAAATCATCAACCAAGAATTTAATTCTCTAATTCTTTTTCACCATTTGCATCCCTTGGAATTTAACCTTCAGTATTAGCAAGCTTGGCTACTGATCTAAGGGACCTGGGTTTGAGCCCCGTGTAAGGCATGGATGTGTGTGTCGTTTTTCTGCTGAGGTCCTGCCATCCTCTCAGACCTTCTACTATGGCATATAAACTGACAGGCTCCTGTCAGACCTCTGTGGGAAGCAGCTGCTTGAGGGGGTATTTTTTTATCAGAATTTATAGCATTTGTATTCATACTAAATACCTCAAGCCATTTCAGATCCCCAAATATCAGAATTATTATAATGAAAAGAAATTATGATTATCAACTTATGATAAGGATGTTTTTCCTTAGAAACATTGATAACATTAGTATCAACTTTTTAATTACACCAAGCAATAAATTTGGCATAAAAATAATGTTATAGTATGATTTGGGTTCTGCTTTAATGAACAATGCTGTGGAAATGAAAGAAAAAGCCCAGCAGTTTTGCATTATACAAAAGAGAGTTACTTTTCTTGAAACCTTTTATCAGAATAGATTAAGGTTAGGAGAGAACAGAAAAAATTCTGCCAGATCCACTAGAAGAGTGGCGTTGCAGTTTACAATTAGTGGCTACCTCTTAAAAGGGAAAGGAAGCAAGTACGAGAGATGAGATGAGTTTGGGATGCAACTGTCTTCTGCATATCAGGATGCAATGGTCTTTTGCATATCGGGCTGCAATGGTATCCAAATAATAAAAGCATTCACAAATAATTATTATTAAACTCAACTCATTAAGTATCCACTAATAATTTCCACTCTGCAAATTGATTCAAATATTTAGAGGAAAAATTGTCTTGAGCTGGGTGGGATACGAACCCACTACCTCCTGATAACATGTCAGATGCTCTGGACCACTGAGCTACTGGCCACCATCCTCTATGTTATTATGTCTGATGTTATGAACATTCTCAACCTACTTTCCTAATATGTAGGGAGTGTTCAGGCAATCCCGCCTCAAGCGGCTTTTTAATGCCTTTTCTTAGATGGAATGCATGTCTACTCGTAAGACATGCATTCCATCTAATGGGTTCGTATCCCACCCGGCTCAAGACAATTTTTCCTCTAAATATTTGAATCAATTTACAGAGTGGAAATTATTAGTGGATACTTAATGAGTTGAGTTTAATAATAATTACTTGTAAGACATGCATTCCATCTAAGAAAAGGCATTAAAAAGCCGCTTGAGGCAGGATTGCCTGAACACTCCCTACATATTAGGAAAGTAGGTTGAGAATGTTCATAACATCAGTTAGAGGAGATCTTGATCGGCGGCCGGTAGCTCAGTGGTCCAGAGTACCTGACATGTTATCAGGGGGTCATGGGTTCTTATCACACCTGGCTCAAGACAATATTTCCTCTAAATATTTGAATCAATTTACAGAGTGGAAATTATTAGTAAAAGCATTCACTCACAGCCAACCTAATAGTTGCCATTTTCACTCTGTGGTATTAGCATTGCTGAATCGCTAAACATTTCTCATTAAGGTGAAGGAAGACAAGGTCTATATTGAGGTCAAATCATATGTTGGGTTGTTTTACCTCTGAGCGGTACTTTTTTGCACACCATGGGCTAAATGGCCAGGTCACATGGACCCCGAAGGCTCAGAGAAGGTTGGGGGAGGGGACCCATTGGAACAGCTGTTGGGAGACAGATGGTAGCCTCCCGTCAAGGCCATCCAGCGTGTTCTTTAACGTGCAGAGGGTATGGCTCTCCCGCACACGGGACCACGGCTTAACGCCCCATCCGACGGACGGTGTCTTCCAAGCCCATCGGTGTCCCCTACTGACCGTGGAAAGGGCGGGGAATTTTGCGGAGATAAATCTCAATGCTGACCCAGCTGGGACTCGAACCTGGGAACTACAGATTACGAGCCTGGCGCGCTACCGACTGAGCGACCCCCGCCCCAACAAATCATATGTAAAATTAGGCGTGCCAACAAATAATATCACGTATAAAAGTGAAATGATTAATTTTTCTACTGCAGGTATGGGCAGCCTATAGTACCCATGACAAGAGTGGAAAGCTAGATGGTTTTGCTTAGCACACAAGAGCACTCAACAAAATCATCCTGCAATTTTTTTTTTGACAAAAGTCACTCTTTTCCTACCTCATTTCGGATGCGGAAACTGCAATTTCTAATAATTATTGATACTTGATAGCATAGTCCATGTGTTGAAGTGCTTAAAAACATTTAACAGTGTCATAGAGAATTAAATTGTTTTAATTTTAATTTCGCATCTATTATCGGGGATAAGTCAGAGACTATTCCAAATCTCTGATAAATGTTATTCTAAAAAAAAATGCTATATTTGGCTTCTGAGTTTAAAATATGTAAGAAGAGTATTCAAAATTACAATACGAGTGAAACGTTATTTTTCTTTTCTAAAAATATTTCCTGAAGTGCTAAAATAATTTTAAAAACATCTAAATCATATTATTATTTTTTTCAATGACTGAAATCCAAGATAAAGGTCAGATTCTTAAAAATAATCTTAAATTTCTATTTTCAGAGAGGGACGACAATAAGCATCACCAAGGCGTGGGTCTGCTTCTCAGCAGACACGCTAGTGATGCTCTTCTAGGATATGAGTGCATTAATCAAAGGTTTCTTACAGCAAAATTTAAGACAAGCATTAAAGACTTGAATGTTATCTGCTGTTATGCCCCCACTGAGGATGCCGATGAGGATGAGAAGGATAGATTTTCCGGACAACTTTAGGATATTTTGAATTCTGTCAAGAAAGGAGATCTTACCCTTGTTTTAGGTGACTTCAATGCCAAAGTTGGTATTGACTCTGACCTTTGGGGAAGAGTGATAGGCCATTTTGATACTGGTAACTGCAAATGGCAATGGGCAACCAACATCTCCTACAGGTAAGTAAACTCAATGGTTTCAGAATAACTCATCATCATCATTATCATCATCATCCTCAAGCAACCATGAGCTACGGAGGTCCAACCAGACCATGCAATTTAGTTCTCCAAGCAAGTCTATCCTGAGCTACATCTACTGCATCTGGCCACTGCACACCAATTCTAACAAGGTCCTGTTTGACATTGTCTGCCCACTGCACACCAATTCTAACAAGGTCCTGTTTGACATTGTCTGCCCACCGCATCCTAGGTCTCCCCCTCCTTCTGAGGCCTCCAGGCACACTGTTCATAACCCTATTCCCCAATCTATAATTATCCATACGGGCAACATGGCCAAACCAGCGGAGTCTCTCTCTGCACAATATGCTGTTTAAAGGAGGTTGCACACTCCTTTGCCTAACCTCATCATTAGTTACAAAGTTAAACCACTTAATACCCAAGATACTACATAAGCATCTAGAATCAAAAGCATCTAGTTTCCTGTTATCTTGTTTACAAAGTGTCCAAGTTTCACTACCATAACTAACCCTAGAAAGAACCAAACTATTATATAGTCTAATTTTAGTCTTTAGGTGTATACGCCTATTTCTCCACACTCTCCATAGATTCTTAAAAGTCCCGGCAGCAATCCCTATTCGTCTGTTAATCTCATGCCGCACATCACCATTATCTATCACATAGCTCCCAAGATAATTAAACTGTGACACCTGCTCAAGACTGCAACAATTCAGATTAACTGAATCACAGCCTGCCTGACCAATTTTCATCACTTTAGTTTTCTCTCTGTTTATAACCAAACCTACTCTACTACCAGTCTCATCAACAGCTCGAATGAAAGAGTTCATCTCATCAACATCATTTGCCAAAAGGGCTAAATCATCAGCATAATCTAAATAAGAAATTTTCGTATCTCCAACCCATTTAAGGCCAAAATCTTTCCCTTGAAGTGAATTTCGCATAACATAATCAATAACCAAGCTAAAGAGAAAAGGAGACAAAATGCCCCCTTCTCGAACACCAGAAGTAATGCTAAACCAATTGCTACAAGCCTTACCAACTCTCACCCACGACTCAGTGTTATTATAGAGAGCTTTCATTATGTTAACTAACTTGTTGGCCCTATAACACAATCTGAAGTTAGTTTGGCTATCTCTAAACTGAAACTTCATAAATCCCCAGGGGTAGATGAAATTACTACAGAAATGCTCAGAGCTGGGAATGTTTTGGTTATCACTTGGATGACTGAAATTTTGAATAACTTTTATGATAAAGGCATGGTTCCTAAAGATTTTACCAGAGCTATTATTATCAATATTTTCAAAAAAGGTGATCGCAGTTCTTGTGATAACTATAGGGGTATCAGCCTACTCTCTGTTCCAGGTAAAGTTCTTTCCATGATTGTGCTTAATAGAATTAAGAATCTGGTTGACAGGCAATTGCGTGATGAGCAATGTGGATTCAGAAGTGGTAGGGGATGTGTAGATCAGATATTTTCACTTAGGCAGATTCTTGAGAAATGTTTAGAGTTTCAGAAACCTTTGGTTGCTAGCTTTGTTGATTTCAAAAAGGCTTTCGACTCTGTTGATCGTCATAATTTGTGGTTGATTGTGAGATCATATGGTATACCAGACAAGTTAGTTAACATAATGAAAGCTCTCTATAATAACACTGAGTCATGTGTGAGAGTTGGTAAGTTTTGTAGCAATTGGTTTAGCATTACTTCTGGTGTTCGACAAGGGTGCATTTTGTCTCCTTTTCTCTTTAGTTTGGTTGTTGATTATGTTATGCGAAATTCACTTCAAGGGAAAGCTTTTGGCCTTAAATGGGCTGGAGATACGAAAATTTCTGATTTAGATTATGCTGATGATTTAGCCCTTTTGGCAAATGATGTTGATGAGATGAACTCTTTCATTCGAACTGTTGATGAGACTGGAAGTACAGTAGGTTTGGTTATAAACAGAGAGAAAACTAAAGTGATGAAAATTGGTCAGGCAGGTTGTGATTCAGTTAATCTGAATGGTTGCAGTCTTGAGCAGGTGTCACAGTTTAATTATCTTGGGAGCTATGTAACTGATACTGGTGATGTGCGGCATGAGATTAACAGACGAATAGGTATTGCTGCCGGGACTTTTAAGAATCTATGGAGATTGTGGAGAAATAGGCGTATACACCTAAAGACTAAAATTAGACTGTATAATAGTTTGGTTCTTTCTAGGGTTAGTTATGGTAGTGAAACTTGGACGCTGTGTAAACAAGATAACAGGAAACTAGATGCTTTTGATTCTAGATGCTTACGCAGTATCTTGGGTATTAGGTGGTTTAACTTTGTAACTAATGATGAGGTTAGGCAAAGGAGTCTGCAACCTCCTTTAAGCAGCATATTGTGCAGAGAGAGACTCCGCTGGTTTGGCCATGTTGCCTGTATGGATAATTATAGATTGGCGAATAGGGTTATGAACAGTGTGCCTAGAGGCTTCAGAAGGAGGGGGAGACCTAGGATGCGGTGGGCAGACAATGTCAAACAGGACCTTGTTAGAATTGGTGTGCAGTGGCCGGATGCAGCAGATGTAGCTCAGGGCAGATATGCTTGGAGAAGTAAACTGCATGGTCTGGTTGGACCTCCGTAGCCCATGGCTGCTTGAGGATGATGATGATGATGATGATGATGATGATGATGAGCAACCAAAGGTTTCTGAAATTCTAAACATTTCTCAAGAATCTGCCTAAGTGAAAATATCTGATCCACACATCCCCTACCACTTCTGAATCCACATTGCTCATCACGCAATTGACTGTCAACCAGATTCTTAATTCTATTAAGCACAATCATGGAAATAACTTTACCTGGAACAGAGAGTAGGCTGATACCCCTATAGTTATCACAAGAACTGCGATCACCTTTTTTGAAAATAGGGATAACAATAGCTCTGGTAAAATCTTTAGCAACCATGCCTTTATCATAAAAGATATTAAGAATTTCAGTGTTCCAAATGGTAACCGAAACATTTCCAGCTCTAAGCATTTCTGCAGTAATTTCATCTACCCCTGGGGATTTATGAAGTTTAAGTTTAGAAACAGCCAAAATAACTTCAGATTGCATTATAGGGCCAACGTTAAAGCCACCAATGCATCTATCATCATTGCAAACAATGGGAATAGAACTAATCGCATTGTTTAGAATATCACTGAAATGCTCAGCCCACCTAGCCATGACAGAATCCTCACCTTCTATAACCTTACCTTGTTTATCCTTCAATCCCTGTATACCTCTCTCCGTTTTCTACCACACAAAACATTAACTATCTGGTACAGCTCTCTGATGTTGTGCTGTCTAACTGCTTCCTCCGCTTTGTCAGCAAACCATCAAGCCAAAGATTGTTATCAGCAACTAACTGATCTTTTACACATTTATTAAGTTCTCTGTAATGCTTTCTATTAGTACTAGTAGGGTATTGATTAAGGACATTCCTGCAGTTCTTTCTTTCCGAAATAAGCTCAAGTGCCTTATCACTCAGATAATTCTACCTCTTCTGCTCCTTTTTTCCTAAAAGAGTACTGTTAGTGTCCAAAAAAGCCTGATTAAAATGATCCCATTCTTCCTCAACTTCAGTAGTAAGCATACCATGACTGTCATAATGACTAAGTAACCTATCATGGTAAGCTTTGGAATAACTGGGTCTTTTAGAGCTTTAGTATTAAAAGCAAATTTTTTAACCCTAGCAAAACACTTTTTAAATTTAAGCTGCAAGACACTTTTAACAAGGTAATAGTCAGATCCAATTTCAGCTCCCCTATATGCTTTGGTATTTCTAACAGAACTAGACCATTTGCTGTTAATTAATATATTATCAATCATATTCCTATGCAGCCCATCAGGTGAAACCCATATGTACTTATGTATGTCGCGGTGTTTGTAATATGTGTTAGTTATTTTGAAACCATTGAGTTTACTTACCTGCAGGAGACGTTGCCCATTGCCAATGCAGCTACCAATACCAAAAGGGCCAATCACCCCTCCCCAAAGGTCAGAGTCAGTACCAACTTTGGCATTGAAGTCACCAAGAACAAGGGTAATATCTCCTTTCTTGACAGAATTCAAAATATCCTGAAGTTGTTCATAAAACCTATCCTTCTCATCCTCATCGGCATCCTCAGTGGGGGCATAACAGCAGATAACATTCAGGTCTTTAACGCTTGTCTGAAATTTTGCTGTAAGAAACCTTTCATTAATGCACTCATATCCTAGAAGAGCATCACTAGCGTGTCTGCTGAGAAGCAGACCCATGCCTTGGTGATGCTTATTGTCGTCCCTCCCTGAAAAATGAAATTTAAGATTATTTTTAAGAATCTGACCTTTATCTGACCATCTGGTCTCTTGCAAGCTGAGAATATCTAAATTATAATGGTGGAATTCTTGTGTGAGGACATCAAGAGAAAAAGCTCTGTGCAGAGTCCTCACATTCCAACTACCTATGGTGAGAAAATGGTTAGTGGGATGTTTAAAGAAACTATGTTTATTGAGAGAGGGAATGCCGACAATATCAAACAGCCCCCTAATCGCAGACATGGGGCAAAGACCCGTTCCCCCACCACTAAAGACTGAAGCCATCTACACTGGAAGACTTCCTCCAATGTAAAATTTGACGATGCCAACAGAAGCAACGAGTTCAGGTGCCTGCAATGACCTCTGCTCAGGATTATCCACCAGCTGATAAACATATCCTGTGAATCTATTCACTTGGGGCTGTCAACCCACAAACAAACAGAAAACACAGCGGAAGATTTTCCTTCCACAGAAGCCCACCAGTGCAGCAAAATCAGGATCCATAATGAAGCTTAGAGCCATATAGAGAAAAGAAGGTAGAAAAAAGAAAAGTAGCCATAGTTGTCTAGATCAGTAGGCCACACTAATCTGGCAGCCCTCCCCTTTCGTTCACTTCCACAAGAGAGTATCTCTTTTGAAAGGACTAACGGTCCGCACCACGAGAAGGCGGGGTCGGACATTAGGTGCTAGGCCTGGCTGGTTCTATGCATCATCACAGGGGATTGGTGCATAGCTCTCCTTCCAGTGACTACCTAGCTACCATTTACAGACCTCAGAATAACTAACACTTGTTATAAACACCACAACGTATATAAGTACACATGGGTTTCACCTGATAGGCTGCATCAGAATATGATTGATTATATATTAATTATCAGCAAATGGTCTAGTTCTGTTAAGAATACCAGGTCATATAGGGGAGCTGAAATTGGATCTGACCATTATATTGTTAAAATTGTCTTGCAACTTAAACTTAAACTGTTGTGCTAGAGTTAAAAAATTTACCTTTAATACCGAAGCTCTGAAAGACCCAGTTATAGCTAAAGCTTACCATGATAGGTTACTTAGTCATTATGACAGTCATGGTATGCTTACTACTGAAGTTGAGGAAGAATGGGATCATTTTAAACAGGCTTTTTTGACACTAACTGTACTCTTTTTGGAAAAAAGGAGCAGAAGAGACAGACTTATCTGATTGATAAGGCACTTGAGCTTATTTCGGAAAGAAAGAACTGCAGGAATGTCCTTAATCAATACCCTACTAGTACTAATAGAAAGCATTACAGAGAACTTAATAAATGTGTAAAGGATCAGTTAGCTGCTGATAAGAATCTTTGGCTTGATGGTTTGGCTGACAAAGCTGAGGAAGCAGTTAGACATCACAACAGCAGGGAGCTGTACCAGATAGTTAATGTTTTGTGTGGTAGAAAACGGACAGGTATACAGGGATTGAAGGATAAACAAGGTAAGGTTATAGAAGGTGAGGATTCTGTAATGGCTAGGTGGGCTGAGCATTTCAGTGATATTCTAAACAATGCGGTTAGTTCTATTCCCATTGTTTGCAATGATGATAGATGCATTGGTGGCTTTAATGTTGGCCCTATAACACAATCTGAAGTGATTTTGGCTGTTTATAAACTTAAACTACATAAATCCCCAGGGGTAGATGAAATTACTGCAGAAATGCTTAGAGCTGGGAATGTTTCGGTTACCACTTGGATGACTGAAATTCTGAATATCTTTTATGATAAAGGCATGGTTCCTAAGGATTTTACCAGAGCTATTGTTATTCCTATTTTCAAAAAAGGTGATCGCAGTTCTTGTGATAACTATAGGGGTATTAGCCTACTCTCTGTTCCAGGTAAAGTTATTTCCATGATTGTGCTTAATAGAATTAAGAATCTGGTTGACAGTCAATTGCATGATGAGCAATGTGGATTCAGAAGTGGTAGGGGATGTGTGGATCAGATATTTTCACTTAGGCAGATTCTTGAGAAATGTTTAGAGTTTCTGAAACCTTTGGTTGCTAGCTTTGTTGATTTCAAAAAGGCTTTCGACTCTGTTGATCGTCATAATTTGTGGTTGATTGTGATATCATATGGTATACTAGACAAGTTAGTTAACATAATGAAAGCTCTCTATAATAACACTAAGTCGTGTGTGAGAGTTGGTAAGGCTTGTAGGAATTGGTTTAGGATTACTTCTGATGTTCGACAAGGGTGCATTTTGTCTCCTTTTCTCTTTAGTTTGGTTATTGATTATGTTATGCGAAATTTACTTCAAGGGAAAGATTTCGGCCTTAAATGGGCTGGAGATACGAAAATTTCTTATTTAGTTTATGCTGATGATTTAGACCTTTTGGCAAATGATGTTGATGAGATGAACTCTTTCATTCGAGCTGTTGATGAGACTGGTAGTAGAGTAGGTTTGGCTATAAACAGAGAGAAAACTAAAGTGATGAAAATTGGTCAGGCAAGCTGTGATTCAGTTAATCTGAATGGTTGCAGTCTTGAGCAGGTGTCACAGTTTAATTACCTTGGGAGCTATGTAACTGATACTGGTGATGTGCGGCATGAGATTAACAGATGAATAGGGATTGCTGCTGGGACTTTTAAGAATCTATGGAGAGTGTGGAGAAATAGGCGTATACATCTAAAGACTAAAATTAGACTGTATAATAGTTTGGTTCTTTCTAGGGTTAGTTATGGTAGTGAAACTTGGATGCTGTGCAAACAAGATAACAGGAAACTAGATGCTTTTGATTCCAGATGCTTATGCAGTATCTTGGGCATTAGGTGGTTCAACTTTGTAACTAATGATGAGGTTAGGCAAAGGAGTGTGCAACCTCCTTTAAGCAGCATATTGTGCAGAGAGAGACTCCGTTGGTTTGGCCATGTTGCCCGTATGAATAATTATAGATTTAGGGTTATGAACAGTGTGCCAAAAGGCTTCAGAAAGAAGGGGAGACCTAGGATGCGGTGGGCAGACAATGTCAAACAGGACCTTGTTAGAATTGGTGTGCAGTGGCCAGATGCAGTAGATGTAGCTCAGGATAGACTTGCTTGGAGAACTAAATTGCATGGTCTGGTTGGACCTCTGTAGCCCATGGCTGCTTGAGGATGATGATGATGAAATCCAAGAATACAACGGTATCAGCAAGTATTTAAATATATTAATATTTATTTCACATTAAAAACCCCTAAATCATTCACTATTTGTGGAAAACATATGGAAAATGAGAAAATCTAAGAGGAATGTTCTTTTGTCGCTACACACTTCAATTTATTAACCCCTGTAAGACGACTTCAGTGGAGTGAGCACCTGTGTATGATTTTCCACACATAGCTATGCTTTGAAGCATACAGGTAAGAAATAAAATATACTTTCACCACTGGTTAAATGTTTATATCACCAAAAGATGCTGTTTTACCATCTAATATGAACTAGTTTAAAGCTTCATTAAAAACATCATTATGGCAGAGGCCCATAGTAAGTCATCCTGCAGCTCAAGGAGATAAACAACCACTTCATATGTTAAACAGATCAATATTTTATGCCTCACTGGACAGTGTCAACCCCCATGATTCAATACTATTGGACTGGTGAACAGCCGACAGCTAGATCACCACAGGAACAGTGTCAGCATCACTAACTATAGTGAGTGTAACAGACAAGGACAGCTCTCCCAAAATTGGTATATATAAGAACTATGCTTTTATTAAGATATCAGAAAATGAAACTATTACCATTGCCTTAGCAATGTATAATTGTATAATAGTACTGTATTAGTTTAACATCTAAAGCTGCAACATAGGAAACATTATTGTCTTACTAATGATATTTTGGAAATAAATCACGTTTTATGCTGAGGTCCTGCCATCCTCACAGACCTACTATGGCATATAAACTGGCAGGCTCCTGTCAGACCTCTGTGGCAAGCAGCTGCTTGAGGGGGGTATTTTTTTTTTTTTCATATATTTAACTTCATTAATAATATTACATAGCATGCTTCAAGACTCATTATGCATCTTGTCTTTACTGCCACAAATCACCTCTTTTGGTATGGCATGGTGAGAGCTGCCACTACCAGTAGTCCAAGCACTTTACATAATGATTTTACATAATGATTTGGTCAAAAAGCATGAGAGAAGGATACAGTAGATTTTTTTATTATCTCTGTATTGCACTGTTAATTTATGCAATATATTGATGGATGATGCCTACTGATTATTATTAAATATAAGCAATGAACTTCAATTTTAATAATATAATACAATCATGCAGTGGGCTTGGGTTATGTACCTGCTGCAGTCTCTTGTGAGCCTCAAATCTATATGGCCAAATCCAAAATCAGCCTCCCTACCCACATGCAAAGTTTAGAGATAGATAATAATGATTCCTCACGAGTTTTTTTTGAGAAAGTACTTGAACTGTGGTAGCTCTCAAGTGATGGCTTTAGCAGGCACGAGCATCAAAGGTAATAATAGACTTGTGCCAATCTCTTTTTTAAAAAATCTGTGGTGAAGCTTTGGGTGCCAATGCCAAGAGTTTACTTCAACAGCTGAAAATAAGTTAAAGAGATATTTTTAGCACTTTGGAATGACAAATGGCATTATTTTTCATTTGTGGCAATCTAAAAATATGCACAGGTAAGTTAAAAGGCCAATGTGTGCCAACTCTTTGAGTTAAAAATGAGGTAAAATAAAAGCTACTTGTTTATTTTCATTATCTCTATGACCATTAATAACTGTTAACAAGTATTCTTACCTGAGTAACACTGCTTAAAAAAGGCACATTGCAGTTATCTTCATCAGGGATTTTTTGGGTTTCTTCAACTTCACAAATATTTAAAGGATCTTGGCTCCTAAATTTTATGAATTCAGATTTCATTCGAAGAGCTGGTTCTCTATTTAAATGAACTGAACCAGAAAAAGTTGTTTCTTTGCTCCTAGAAGGTGGAGTAGATGAGCTGGATGATCCTGAAGCCATCATAACCCACTCCACATCAGCTCCACATGGTGATATGCTACGACTCTGACATCCAGCAGAAGAAGGAATTGTAACAGCATAGCTTACAGCACCATCTTCTGTACATCGAGGCAAAATACGACGAGCTAATCTTGCTTGTACAGCTGCAAGTAATCCTTCACCATCAAAATTTAGCTCCACAGCATCTACAGCTGTTATCAGTGGTATCATCCTAGTTGGACCCATGGCTTGTGCCAAGACAGCAAAGCATTCCAAAGCAGCTAAGCGCACTCGACGTTTAGAATCTACCAGAAGAGGTGCAACTGATTCACACAGCACAGAGAACTCGAAACTATAACTGGGAAATGTTAACACAGCAGCTGTTATCCGATTAATTATTTCTTCTCTCAATCTTGGATTTCGATGACATTTATTTTCTAACAAGTTACCTAAAACTTCAGTTGGCCTTACATGGTGCATAAGCTTGTGAATTACTTTTATTGCATGTTCACGCACAACTATTTTACTGTCACCTAATCTCCTCAAGAAAGAAGAGACAAATGTTTTTAAGAACTTTTTTAATTCCTTTCTAAATTTATCAATTAATAAATCATACAAACTCAAAGTAAGTATTACAATTTTAAAATTTGAATCTTCAAGCAACTTTGAGAGAAATATCAGAAATTCCTCCATATCAGCAATTTGCACATTTAAATCTGGTGTATCTTTTAGAATAATTTTCATGTGCTCTACACCTTCTATACGTGTTTTCCAATCTTCATTTCTAATTTTCTCAATAATTTGTGGTTCAAAAATTCCAAAATCATGCTTCCCAGACTTTTTACTTCCATAGAAAGACCCATTCAAATTTCCTGACATAGTCGAATGATTAAATGAAATATTACTGAGATATGAATCACTATTATAAAACTTATTTAGCACTCTTTTATAAGTATTTACAGCTTCCACATCAAGCCTTTGCAAATATGACTCAAATGTTATAGGCCCAACAAGCTCATTTAGTTTTTGCATAGCCAAAAATATAGGATAAAAAAGGGATGCATCTCCATGTACAAAATGTTTTGCAAGGCAATCAACTACTGAACAGAGATTTTCATTTGCAAATTCACCAGTAAACAAAATACCAATACTCATTATGCACCCTTTTCTGGTAACATAGTCATTACTGTCCAAACCATGCTGAATGAACATTCTTTGGAAATGCTGTAAATTATTAGTAAATTTCATATGCACATGAAGGACTTGTAGAGCAGCACGCCGAATATTCATATTTTCATGACCTAAATTTGATATAATTTTAGGCAACACAAAGTGCATGCAAGAATCCAACTCATCATCTGCATTAGGAATTATAGCACTAATCAACAACAAACACTGATATCTTACTTCCCATCGTACATCATCTAAAACATGATGAAGTACCTCAAATACTGCATTTCTAGTAGTGTTGCGAAATGGGAGATGACCATTACTATTTTTCACTAACTTTCTCATCACAATAAGGATTTCAACTCTTTTTGCTGCATTATGATCTAAAAGGTTTTGAAACATAAGGCTTGCATCCATGTCAAGTGACGATTTTACAAATTGAAGTCCACAGTGGACACTTTCGTCTAAAATCTCTCTAACCATCAGGTCACCAAGAAGCAATAAAATTAAATAATGGGATATAAATACGTGTTTTAAGAATTCCTCTAATGGAAAATGTAGGTTATAGTAATAACTAATAATTCAGCTGCACTTTACCTATATAGACTTTTCGTTTTGTTCGTACAGATAGCAATCTGTACTTTTGCTCCAGAAAAAAAGATATTGCCCAAAATTTATCGTACAGTTCTGGTACCTCTCTTCCTAGAAATATAACGCTGTCTACATATACAGCATATATCACAAGGAACACTAGTGTCCGCCATCTCATGTGACATCTCTATCCGATTTTTGTTTCATGGCAATAAGACTAATTATCAGACAAACGCAATTCACCCTGATTACCACAGTAACGTAATATATGACATCTTTTCGTTATACTTTATTATATTTTCACGACAATGTTTCATTTTGCCACAATATTAGTTTTTCTCATATTTTGATCTTCATCAACAAACTACAAATATACCAGCTGACATTTACGATTACGATGAATGGCTTTTTCTCGGCTGAGAATTCATATTTTAGTCATAGCCTATTCATAGTGTTAAAATATTGGCCATGGTGCTGAAGTTCACAGTCTAAGACAACATAAAACGACTCAAAAACTCTGACATTTTGGACATAAGTTGAGAGTAAATAAGAGTATACATTTCAATAAAATTTTAAAATTATATTTTAGCGATAATTATTCGTAGTTGTGCTACTTTTTCTTGATATGAAACATTCGACAAACGGAAAAGATATCATTTTATAAGTAAATCTCTTCATTCAAATTTTTCCGTTTTATTGCCCCAATTGACGTTTTGAAACCCACAGATTCAAAGGGCGGGAGGGTGATGAAGAACATTTTGCGAATGATCGTCACTTAGAGTAAATTCTGAAGTTTGGAGGACCAGAAGTAGATGCTACAATCTGTGGGTCGGGACAGGAAATGCCAATAAAATACTGTTTGACATAGAAAATGCCAATAAAATACTGTTTGATATAGAAAATGCCACACCAAGAGGTAGCTGTTGAAGTGCTAAGCTAATATGTGGGTATGTGTTGACAGTTGGGTTATACAATTGAGTACAGTTGCGAACCAATCACGTGATAGCTGAGGGAGATAACAGGGGAAAATAGCTCATCTGGGTGCATCGATCACTGCATTAGAGTGAGTGACGAAAGCACATGTAAGGACTGAGAATGCCTGGGCGACGTCATCGGTAATACTACATCACACAGACACCTTTACCAAAGGCTTCATCATAGGGTTACATAAGACTGGTTGGTCCCTGCATCACATCGTGTCGGAAACATATCGGGATGCAACAACTGTTGGTCGAATTTGTCGACAGTGTTGGAGGAAGGTAACGTGAGTCACCGTAGTGGGGCTGGTGTACATAGGTGGAAATTCAAACGCCTTGATTGCCGCATTCGATGGCAAGCCATAGCAGCATCACCATCTACAGCAGACATTTGATGTGGTGTACAGGCAACTATGGACATCCCTGTGTGAACAAGAATTGTGAATCGCAGAAAGGCTGAGGCAGGTTTGTACTCTTGCCAGTTATCGCGACAGCTACCACTCACCACAGCACATCACCAAGCAAGGTTGCAGTGGTGCCATACCAGAAATGCGTGGCAGGGCGAATGGAACCACATTGTATTCAGTGATGAGTTTCGCTTCTGTCTCAGTGCTATCAATCGCAGATTGAGTCTGGAGATGACAGGGTCACCGGGCTGATCTTACTGCTATTCATGAGTGTCATATGGCTCCTCAGCTTGGCGTCATGGTTTGTGACATTATCAGTTTCAACAGCTGTTCACCACTCATATGCATAGTGGGTACAATGACAGCATGACGATATGTTGATGAGGTGCTGCATCCCATTTTGTTGGCGTATCCCCATGATAACCCATGGATATCCCTGATGCAGTTCAACACGATAACACCCATCCACACACTGCCAACCTCAGCAGACAGTGCCTAAAGGTTTCCAGGTGCTGCCTTGGCCTGCACAATACCCAGTCTTCTCCCAATAGAAAACGTGTGGGACATCATTGGCAGACAACTTCATCCTCTGCAAACCCCTTCACAATGTCCCTGAATTATGGACACAGTTCAACAACGCATGGGTGTGATACTTCATCATACCATACAGAGACATTTCCACT
This sequence comes from Ryuthela nishihirai, assembly GCA_038380435.1. NCBI lineage: Eukaryota > Metazoa > Arthropoda > Arachnida > Araneae > Heptathelidae > Ryuthela > Ryuthela nishihirai. Next base: position 41,913,300 of record JAWZYU010000001.1, on the reverse strand, counting down.
CGATGTCATGCAGTGTTGTCGAATGCATAGCTCAGCATGGCAGTCGAATGACCCACTGGCTCAGGCCAAATTATACTGTCTCCTCGCCTATCGCATTCATGTAATCCTTCAGAAATTAAATCATTCTTCTTCCCCATCTATTTGTCTACATGTGTGGTACGTCTTGTCTGATCAAGGAGGTAAGAATGAGAGGAGACGCCTAAATGCGCTTTCCCTGTCCAAGATCATGATGCCGCCGCAGGAGGGGAGTGGCTATGTTGATGTTTCCAAAACAAACTTTCTACTGCCACAATCAAGCCTACTTTTCGAACTTTTGCTTACTTCTACTACGATATATGATTTTGGGCTTAAATGGTCCGGATATTTCAAGATTTCTGATTTTGATTATGTGGATGGTTTGTTCCTGTTTCCTAATGATTTTGATGTGAAGAATTTCATTAGAGCTATTGATGAGACTTGTAATACAGTAGGATTGATGATAGAGAGAAAACTAAAATTATGAAAATTGGTTAGGTGTTATTTATATTATCATATTATTATTATATTATCAACAGCCTCCAACTTCCACCATTTCCCGAATGGTCTGCCACATATTACCGTTCTCCCAGTCTTGATTTTTTTTTTGAATACCGCCTGATCTGGCCGTGGAGAAAATCAGAGACATGCGTTACAGAATTACCAGAGAATTCCCACGATATGCACTTACTTTCCACTGATATCTATATACGTCGTCAATACTTGAGAAAGCATAGTAAACAAGGCCACCAGAGATATCACCTGAGGTGGACTGTTGCGTATGCAGCCCACCGGGAAGAATAAAGATAAGACAATAAAAATTAGGTAAGGAAGTGTGCGACATGGAAAGGAGTTTGTTTTTACTGGGTTTATGTCATGCGTCGTTTTTATAAGGTGAAAATGTGGTACCATAAAACATGCCTCTACAAAGGATAGACAACTTTGGTGGTCAAGTTGTAACCAGTGACTAAGTATGAAAGAGTAAAGCAGCCGAAGACGTCAAATTCCTATCCTTCCCAACCACTTCTGCAAGGACGACACTGTACATAGGAGAAATATCAAACAAGAATAAGAAAGTAGTCCAGCCTGCCCGAGTGGCCCTGGAAGAACTCCCAAGTCAGCACGTATACTTTTCTCTCTCTGTCCGTGTCCCGTCTCCTCCCGAAAGCCTAGTTAGAGCACGGAAGTGCTAGGCATTGTAATTTAGTAAACCAACGTGATTAGAGGTCGTACTTTACGAGTTAATTTTTGATACTGCATAAGTCAGGCAGAAGCATGCATGAAGAAAGTATTTATATACACTGGCGGAAATTGAAAAAAGAACACCCAGAAGGAATTCCTTTAGGAACGTCATATTATATACTTATTATAATTATACTTATTATACGTTAATAGTTAAGAGCAGCAGAACCGTGATCCAATATTGAAAGTCACTGAGGACAACATACAACGCGTATTTAAGGACTAGACATGAAGAGGTTTATTTGTCTTGTGTTCAGTGCTCTTTGAAGCTACCATGGCTGGATGACACAGGCACACATTTCTTCAGTTAGTGGAGTTTGAGCGAGGTCGCATAGTGGGTCTTCAAGAAGCAAGTTGGTCTTTTCGTCAAATTGCACACCGCATTCGACGAGAGGTATCGGCAGTGGTACAATGGTGGCATCAATGGTCAGAAGAGCATTCGCAGACTTGGTTCCGGGCAACACAGAATTACAGATGCATGAGAAGATTGGCATATCAAGAGGGCAGCAATGGCAGAGCGGACAGCTACGTTGTCACAAATTCGTCACAATTCGATTCTCTGTCATACCAAAGGTGTCTACAAGAACTATACGCAATTGTCTTTTGGAAGCAGGGCTATGGGTACGCGTTCCACTGGCACAGTTACCACTGTCACCTCGTCACTGTCGAGCACGTTTGCAGTGGTGTAAAGAACGAGTTCATTGGAGGGAAGAATGGCAGTCTGTGGTCTTCAGTGATGAAAGTAAATTCTGCTTAGGAGTTGGGTTGTTTTACCTCTGAGTGGCACTTTTTTGCACACCATGGGCTAAATGGCCAGGACACATGGACCCCAGAGAAGGTTGGGGGAGGGGACCCACTGGAACAGCTGTTGAGAGACAGATGGTAGCCTCCCGTCAAGGCCATCCAGCGTGTTCTTTAACGTGCACAAGGTATGGCTCTCCCGTACACGGGGCCACGGCTTAACGTCACATCCGACGGACGGCAGCCTTTCAAAGCCCATCGGTGTCCCCTACTGACCATGGGAAGAGCGGGGAATTCTGCTTAGGAGCATCTGATGGTCATTTACGTGTCCAAAGGTGACAAGGCGAACTTCTTCCATCGTGCATTTGCCAGCGACACACAGTGCCCACGCTGGGCATCATGGTGTGGGGAGCGATTAGTTCTAACTCTCGTACGTAGGGTACGTTAAATAGCAATACGTACGTCAGCGACACGTACAGCCGGTCGTCCTGCCATATTTGAGTGTAATCCCAAATGCGATATTCCGGCAGGAAAACGCCCGTTCACACTAAACCCGGGGCAACTGAACATACTCTTGAGGCAATGCACCAACTCCCTTGGCCAGAATGCTCTCCGGAATTGTCTCCAATCGAGCATGTCTCGAACTGGACTGGACACTCTTCCACAGACTGCGGCAGGTAACGACCATCACTGAATCACGCGTCCAAGTTGAAAGTGCAAATGACATTGCCCACGTGATATCCAGCATTTGTACACCGACTGCGTGTCAGATTGGAAGCTTGTGTTGCTGCTCAAGGAGGTTTAACACCTTATTAAAATGTGCATTCTGTAAAATGTAATACTCATTAAAAGGTAAAATAAACGTTCAATCACTTCGTACGTATTGATCTCTATGTTGCGATCTTGTGCAACCACGGCAATTCCCGGTTCCGCCTGACAGCACTACCTGGTTTAAGAAAAGCCATGACTATCTAGAGCCGGGGGCAAGGAATACGCCCTATAGGCGCACCTCAACCCCGGCCTCACATGGCAGCAGTCCTATAGAAGGAAAGCTAACCACCGGAAGAAACCTAACTTTAATCTATTCCCCGGTTTGCAAATGTGCAAGGATATAAAGATCCAAGCTCGATCGGCACCCGGGGTGGAGACTCTTAGTAGGACCCAGACTTTTTGGACGGCTCGTGCCTACTAGGCAGGAGGAACCTTTCGACCGAGCCGTCGAACTGACCACCCAAGGTCCCTGAAAGGTGAGGTCTCCGACGCCGTCACCACCCGACCGGCAATCAAGCCGGCCAGCAGCGTCTTCAACCTCGGTTGGCCTTGGCCATGTCCAACCGGCGCCCAACCCGGTCGGCACAGCCTTCAGCCGGGTTGCTGGGCCCTAGGCCCCCCCACCACGACAAGGTGGTCCCCTATCGGGGGGGGACTTCGTACGTATGATCACTCTTTCTCAACGAATTGTTTCTACTAAATAAATCTTATAAAATACGCTTCAATTATTAATGATGTTTTTTTAAATTTCCGCCAGTGTATGACAGCAGCTGTTTAACATATACTGATGTGCGGCATGAGATAAAGAGAAGAATAAGGATTGCTACAGGGACCTTTAAAAATCTTTGTGAATGTGATTGTGTTCACTTTCTATAAAAAGTTATTTATGTCTTTAGGACTGTAGGTCAAGGAAGAGCATGGAAATGTGAGAATCCTAAGAGTTATGTGATTATTTTTATTCATGGCCAAAAATATCAAAAACAACGCATACCCCTGGAAGTATTATTTCCAGGGGTATGCGTTGTTTCCCCCATCTCGGCTTTGCATAGAGCAGGGGGTGTATGACAGCAGCTATGTAACAAATACTGATGTGCGGCATGAGATAAACAGAAGAATAAGGATTGCTACAGGGACCTTTAAAAATCTTTGGATAGTGTGGAGAAACGGGCATATACACCAGAAAACTAAAATTAGACTGTATAATAGTTTGGCCCTTTCTAGGGTTAGTTATGATAGCGAAAAGTAGACACTTTGTAAGCAACGTAACAGGAAACTTGATGCTTTTGATTCTACATGCTTAGGCAGTATCTTGGCTAGTAGGTGGTTTGACTTTGTAAGAAATGATGATAGGAGTAGGCAAACTTCTTTGAGCAGGTTATTGTGCAAAGAGAAACTGTCTCAGTTTGGCTGTATTGCCTGTATGCATAGCTACATATTGGTAATTTAAGTGTTCCCAATGGTTTCAAGAAAAGAGAGAGACCTAGGATGCAGTGAGCAGAAAGGGAGTACAGAAATATTTGATGAACAGAATTGCAGGCTGGTTGGCCTGCCGTAATCTATGGCTGCATGAGGTAGAAAGTAGGCAGGCAGGCATGAATAGTGCCTACTACTCTTAACTATTTTACGTGTCAGTTATTTATGAACAAGGTTTCTAAAATCAAAGAGATACAAACTGACATTTAAAATGTTTATTAAGTTTACACGATTAATTTGCATTATTTATAGCCTCATTGTCTATTTTGCTGTATTATGTGCTCTATTTAGATTTCAGTGATTTATAACTTATATCCAGTGCTGTACAATAAAGCTAGAATTTCGATTTGTTATACGGAACAATGAAGCTTCCTTGGTGTCATAAATTGACGCACCATATTATCATCTACTAATTTCCTTCGTTCTTGGTGGTCAGCCACTATCTTTTGCAAGATTCCAATAAGTTCTTTCTTAAGCTGTCCAGTCAATAATTCTCCACTTGTATATTCCTAAAAATAAAATAAGTGTGCATTAAAGCTACCTATTGCATCCATTCCTCGATTTACATAGTTTTTGCTTTCTATGGTCAAGAAAATGCAACAGTTTCATTTTAATAATAATAGACTCATTTTCACATGGTACAAATATTTTTTTAATGTGTGTTGATATATACATATTATTAAGTAACAGTGGAGGTGGGTCAAGGGACACTATTAGACAATCATTCCAAAGTAAATATCAATTATATTGTTTCAATTGATATTCTTGTTAAGAATAGGCAGAAAATGTTAAATTCCTTTATTAATAAATAAATTATCATCTGTAACAATTCATGTTGTTTCGCTAATATTGTATTTTTGCCATTGTAATGAAGTCTGTCTTGCAACATATTAATGAAATAAAACCTGTTTTGGATTGGCAGAGTGCTCTAACTTTTCTACAATGAATTCTTCCAAACTAATAAAAACTGTTTTAATCTCATTTTTAGCAGCAACTTGAACTTTGTAGCCTATTACATAGGCTAAATACAACTGATTCAAAAAATACAATATTTCATTAAATATCATATAAATATTAATTTTACAAAATAAAGCATTAAGTATTGGTACAAATTTATTTCACATTTTATTCACAAAATAAAGCATTAAGTATATGGTATTCAGTTCAGAAATATCCTTCATTCAAATTTGATGGTGTATGTATATATTAACAGTGTGTATTTTTGTGACCAAAAAGAAATGTATGAGAAAATAATTTTAGTGCAAAAATACAAAAGTGTTTCATTAATATTCATTATTACTGTTGAATTGAATTTGAGGTATATGTGTACACAATTTTAAATATATGTTAAATAACAAGTAAAATATATGGCTATTTTTAGAACTTATCCCACTTTTTTCCCATAAGTTGTTGGTCCTGATTTGCAAGATTTCAATTTATGCAATGAGTTTCCGGAACTACTCTGCGTTAATCGAGGAATGGGTGTACAAGTGAAATGAGGCAACTTACAATTACTTGAGGCAGGTGCAGACTGATAAGGGGCACTGAGCACTGTAGCATCCCGGGCCCTTAGTATCATGGCCCTGGAGAAAACTAGGAATAGTATTTTTTTTTTAATAATCACAATTATTATTTTACAGAAATTACAAAGAATTGGGGAAAACCGATTTTATGTTTCAAGTACATACTCTTAAAAGAATACATATTAAAATTTTGGAAAAAATGAAATTTTGATTGCAATCTGGGGCCCCCTTCTACAGTTGTGTCCCTAAAAAAAAATTACAGTTCGCCCCTGATTTGAATTATGACAAAATAATGTATAAATAAATTTTCTATACAATAAGCATCCATATAAAGTGTACTGAAATTATTTCTTGTAATGGCGACTAGAGAAAAGGTCTTTTTTTTTGTAATAAGTACCGATTTCATAAACTAGATAAATGCCATTCAAGTAGTTCCCTAATTACATAAACCTCTATTTACGTTTGAAGAGAAAAAAATTCAGGTCTTGTAGCAATTGCAGGTGGCCCTTCCAATGCATGTTTTGCTAATGCTTGCAATATCTGTCACTCAATCCACATTAAATTAACTTTTATATAAAATTAAAAATATGAATCTGTCAAAAAAAATATATATATGTCCATGGCTCGATTTACATAGTTTTCGCTTTCTATGGTCAAGAAAATGCAACAGTTTCATTTTAATAATAATAGACTCATTTTCACATGGTACAAATATTTTTTTAATATGTGTACCAAGTGTTAGCACGCTTGGCTGTTGATCTAAGGGACCTGGGTTCGAGCCCCGGATAAGGCATGGATGTTTGTGTTGTTTTTCTGCTGAGGTCCTGCCATCCTCAGACCTTCTACTATGGCATATAAACTGACAGGCACCTGTCAGACCTCTGTGGCAAGCAGCTGCTTGAGGGGGTATTTATTTCATTTTTTTTTCATTTATTTGTGGGTTTCTTACTTATGTGTATTTCTTGTGAAATGAAGACAGAGGCATAAAAGTGGATGAAAAATCCTAATAAATTAATATTTTTATGTAGAAGAGTGTAAAAAATTTCAAAACCAATGCTCAAGTAAGGTTTCCAGTAAGGTCTTTAAAAAAGTGAAACTAAAACAACAGATTTCTTTACTTCCAGGAACATACCATATTATTCAATTGGAACAAGCACAAGATGCAGCAAATTGGATACATGTGTACCTGTTTGGTGTGCATTTCAGCACCAGATACAACTTCATTTGCTGAGTTAATATTATTTTTATTAAACTTTCATTTTAATTCCAAGACTTTATTTTGACTTAGATTTTGCAGATTTATATATATCGTTATCAGTCTTTTAGAGTTATGGCTACATCTTCAACAATTTTTTCTGATGAGCAAGTCTTAGAACTTGTAGCTGCAGTTTTCTTTAAACCTCCCTTTATTTCTTTTTAATTGGTTTTCCAATAAAGTTTTTTTTTTATCTTTTATCATTTCTAGAGAAAAGATAAGTTTTTGATATGGAAAAAAAGAAGATTTGCTTGCTTTGGAATCAATCCTCTTATATTTATATTAGGATTATTATATTAGGAGACTACCATCTGTCTCCCAAAAGCTGTTCAGTGGGTCCCCCCCCCCCCACCTCCAACCTTCTCTGAGCCTCCAGGGTCATTGTGACTTGGCCATTTAGCCCATTGTGTGCAAAAAAAGTCCCACTCAGAGGTAAAATAACCCAACCTGACAATAAAATAATTGGCATTTCTTGATGAACTTACACAATCTTGCAATAATAAACTTATATCTATAGATAAATAAATTACAAACACAGCTACACTTTATCAAGTTTAATTACCCCAGTTTTCTAGCTGTTATTACACTTTAAAAACTAAAATATTCCTAGAGTGGTTGCAAATGTCAACCATTGCTCCCTTATACAAGGTATATTGCCTCCGGTGCAATATCCCTGATTTACACTTTGTCTCTTTTTTTCTATTCTAAATCTACCTTTACTAACAAAGGTGATGAGGTACATTAAAGAGCAAAAAAAAAGCTATTACCAGTTCTGCATATAGTAGATGACTGGCACAGACTCTTGATGACTTCAGATGTTGACCCTCTTCTGAGGTTGACATTCTGTTTGATGTCCCGGCATTAGGTTTACCAGTCCTTGTACATTATATTTGTTCTTCAGCTGATGGTTTGCTGGACCTGATAGGCATTGATGATTAAATTGTGCACCCACTTAATAAATAGTCCTGTTCAGAACAGTTAAGCTTTGATGACTTTTGTTTGCACCAGTTCTGAATATAGTAGGCTGGCAAAACACTTAATGCCTTCTGATGTTAATCATCCTGATGTGGTGATACAAGCAAAATTCACACATAAAACCGAGTTTAATGGAGAAATACTATATCTAGACATTAAGATTTAAAAAAAATCCCTAAATGCAAGTTGGAAGTATATCGAAAACAAATTTTTATCCCTAATCTAATCTCTTACACATCTGCCCACTTCATCATTTATAAAAAATCTACCCTTTTACCTTATTTTTTATTTACTTACCAATACAATACACAAAAAAGCTAATTAAAACGAGAATTAGAATTCATGTATAAAATAGCTGAAGAAGCAGGATACCCTAAAAAATTAGTACAAAGATTAGAAACAAAAGCAAAATACCAAAAAAAATCAGGATTCACAACCTAAACCCAATCAACAAGCTAATATAATAAAATATGCACATAGTTTCCCATACACTATTGGGATAATTAAAACATTAAATAATGTCTTAAAATCAAATAACTTTACCATACACTGTACCTCAAACTATAAAAAATTTAGTAAAAAATGACATTAAAAAAAAAAATCCCGAATACAGTCTTAAAGCAAACAATACTTAATATTATATATACAAATATAAAAATAAAGTTTAATATAAACCCCTAGTTGCTCCCTCAACTAAATTTCAATTGCAATACACAGAGACACTACTGATCAATTTACATAAAGAAACAGTCTGCAATACAGAAATACCTACCCTTCCCACAGCAAGAAACCTCCTGCTGCACAAGCAATTGAAAACTCAAATTGTGCAGTTCAACAATAATGATTAGAGAGACAAGTATAAATACCCTGAAGCAGTTACCAACATACTGCACTTGCACTGAGAAAGCCCCAAGATAGGAGGAGAGGGGAAAATGCATCATGATGTTAAATTGGAGTTACTTTTTTAAAATTGATTACGCATTATTAATCAGAGTAACTTTTAACTTTAAATGTTCCTGGGTGGAAATAAAAATTTTACAAAGCTATATAGTTCTGAACTGGACTGAGATTTAAGCATGTCACAATTCCAACCATCGATGAACATCAGGTCCAGCAAATCATTAACTGATGACCAAATGTAATATACAAGGACTGGTAAATCTCATAGTGGAATGTCAAACAGAATGTCTACAGGTGAAAAGTATCACCATATCAGGATGATTAACATCAGAAGACATTAAGTGTTTTGTGAGCTGTCTACTATATTCAGAACTGGTGCAAACAAGTCATTAAAGCTTAACTGTTCTGAACAGGACTATTTATTAAGTGGGTGCACAATTTAACCATCGATGCCTATCAAGTCCAGCAAACCATCAGCTGAAGAACAAATATAATGTACAAGGACTGGTAAACCTAATGCTGGGACATCAAACAGAATGTCAACCTCAGAAGAGGATCAACATCTGAAGTCATCAAGAGTCTGTGCCAGCCGTCTACTATATGCAGAACTGGTAACAGCCTTTTTTTTGGCTCTTTTGTGTACTTCATCACCTTTGTTAGTAAAGGTAGATTTAGAGCAGAAAAAAAGAGACAAAGTGTAAATAAGGGATATTGCACCAGAGGCAATATACCTCGTATAAGGGAGCAACGGTTGACATTGGCAACCACCCTAGGAATATTTAAATTTTTAAAGTGTAATAACAGCTAGAAAACTGTGATAATTAAACTTGAACTCATATAATCTGCATATAGAAAACTGACTTTCATCAGCAATCTAATACCTTACAATTCATCTCATTGAAGACAATATGCATAACTTCAAGTTTAAGTAATCTGCAGTTCCCAGGTTCGAGTCCCAGCTGGATCAGCGTTGAGACTTATCTCCGCAAAACTCCCCGCACTGCCCACGGTCAGTAGATACCGGTCAGTAGTCAGATCGATGGGCTTGGAAAGGCCACCGTCCGTCGGATGGGACGTTAAGCTGTGCCCCCTTGTGTGGGAGAGCCATACCCTGTGTACGTTAAAGAACACGCTGGATGACCTTGACGGGAAGCTACCATCTGTCTCCCAACAGCTGTTTCAGTGGGTCCCCTCCCACAACCTTCTCTGAGCCTTCGAGGTCCTTGTAACCTGGCCATTTAGCCCATGGTGTGCAAAGAAGTGCTGCTCAGAGGTAACCCAACCCAAGTTTAAGTAGTTTATTCTACAGAGCATATAAAATCTGCAGCAGTAACTACCATCTAAATAACGAAATCAATGCTAGTTATACCATTAATTTCATTAAAAAATGCCATTCCAACGCATTTAAAACAATAAATCACCAAGTTACCTTTAAAAAATTATAATATCTATAAATATACTACCTCCATTACCTATCTTTCAGCAATAAATATGCAATTAAATATATCAATACGAGTGAATGCAGTGGGCAATAATAAATAAACTATTTATTTCACAATTATCACTGTTAAGAGATTTATGTCTCCTGTGTTGCAGCAAGAGATGCTAAAACGATTTGATAGTGATAGTTCATTTTATTGTGCAATTAAAGGTTTAGGTCACTATAGGAGAATAATCTTTGGCTGGTATACTCATTGTAGTTGCTGCTGAGGCTTACGCTTGGTTGCTGCAGTGCTCTAGTTGTTGGCAGTTCACTAGTCTAATAGCATTGACGGGTGGTCGTTGGCACTGTCTGATGATGCACAGAATGTTCATCTGTTTAGCACATGGCAGTGTGCTAAACTGGCTATATTTAAAAATATCATTTTTTTTGTTGTACTAAAAACAAACATATGTGTGTATGTGGGGGGGGGGGGCTGGAAGGGTTAAAAGACAGAGATAGACATTCTGATAGCAGGTGCATATCTAATTCCTTTAAAATAGAAAAATAATTCCTCTACCATAATGACTCACCATTTGGATATAAAGGTACAACTTCAAAATGTTTACATACAAAATCTTCATGCAGCCATGGGATATTGAGTTTCAACTCAATTGTGTAATTTTGTTCTCCAAACACGTCTGTCTTGAGTTGCAGCTGTTGCATTTGATTACTGTAGGCCAATTCTAACAAGATCATTTGACATTATCTGCCTACTGCATCCTAGGTTGTTCCTTTTCCTGAGGCCTTCAGGCACACTGTTCATAATCTGTATTTGCCAATCTTTAGCTATGCTTATAGGCAACATGGCCAAACCAACAGTTTCTCTTTCGACAATATGATGCTCATAGGAGATTGACACTCCTTTGTGTAACCTCTTCATTACAAAGTCAAACAATTAATGCTCATAATACTGCTTAAACATCTAGAACCAAAGGTATAAAGTTTCCTGTTACCTTATTTACAAAGTGTCCAAGTTTCTCTACCATAACTAACCCTAGGAAGAACCGAACTATCATACAATCTAATTATAGTCTTCAGGAGGTGTATGCTTACTTTTACACTCTCTCCAAAGATTCTTAAAAGTCGCAGCAGCAGCAATCCCTATTAATCTCTTTATCTCATGCTGCCACCAGTATCTGTTAAACAGCTCCCAAGATAATCAAACTGAGACACTTGCTCAAGAGTGCAACCATTCAAAGCAATTGAAGCACTCTCTGCCTGACCAATTTCCATCACTTCAGTTCTCTTTATCACCAAAACTACTTTATTACCAGTCTCTTGAACATCCCTAATGAAGAATTCATCTTATCAACATCAGTCAACAAGGTCAAATCATTTGTATAATCTAAATAATAAATTTTGAAATCTCTACACCATTTAAGGACAAAATTTTCCTCTTGCAAAGAATTCCGCATAACATAATCATTAACCAACTAAAAAGAAAAGGAGACGAAATGCACCATTGTCTAACCATATTAGCAATGCTAAACCAATTGCTAAAAGCTTTACCTCTTCTCACACATGATTCAGTGTTATTATAGAGAGCTTATATTATGCTAACTTGTCAGGTATTCCATATGATCTAATGATCAACCACAAATTATGATGGTTAATAGAGTCAAAAAGCCTTTCTGAATTCTATAAAGCTAGTAACCACAGGTTTCTAAAACTGTAAACATTTCTCAACAATCTGTCTGTGAAAAAATCTGATCTACACATCCCCTACCACTTCTGAATCAACTTTGCTCATCACGCAGTTGTTCTGTGAACCATATTTTTAATCCTATTACGCATAATAAGAATAGAACTTTACCTGGAAGAGAAAATAGATTGATTCCCCTATAATTATTGCAAGAACTGTGATCACGTTTTTTTTTTAAATAGGGATAATAATAGTTCTAGTAAATTACTAGGAACAATGCCTTTATCATAAAAAAAATTAAAAATTTCAGTCAGGCAGGAAACAACAGAAACATTCCTAGCTCTAAGCATTTCAATATTAATTTCATCTACCCCTGGGGATTTATGCAGCTTAAATTTAGAGATAGCCAAAGCAATTTCAGAGTGTGATGAAGGACCAACATTAAAGCCAGTAATGCATCTTCCCTCATTGAAAACAATGGGAGTAGAACTAATACATTGTTTAGAACATCTCTGAAATGCTCACCTTCAACAATTTTACCTGTATACCAGCATATATCATCTCACACAAAAAGTTAACTATCTGGTACAACTCCTTGATGTTTTACTGTCTCTTGCTGCTTCATCAGCCATGCTTCATTCCACAACATATCGCTTAAATTGTTTGCAACAACACTCCAAAGATGTCACCACTTCAAATCACAGCTTAATTGTGATTGCTGTGGTATGCGGTATCTCAGCTTTGTACATGCATTTTTAAGAGATAACTGCAATCATTGTTGCAAATTGCTGTAATGTGCACCCTCCCTAAATCTTAGAAAAACATTTCTCAAGCTACAGTTGTAAGATACTTTTGGCCAGGTAATGGTCAGATCCAATTTCAACTCTCATATACCACCTTGTATTCTTGATGAAACTAGCCCATTTGCTGCTAATTAATATATAATCAATCACATTCCTATGCAACCCAACTGGTGAAATTCATATGTATTAATAAATGCCCTGTTGTAGTAAGTATAATTCTCAAACCATTAAGTTTAATTACCTGTAAGAGACATTCCCTATTGCAACTACCAATGCCAAAGGGACTTATCATCCCTGCCCAAAGATCACAGTCAATACCAACTTTAGCACTGAAGTTACCTAGCACAATAGAACTACCTCCTTTTTTGATAGAATTCAAAATATCCTGAAGTTGTCTGTTAAAACCTATCTTTCTTATCCTCATCAAAGTCCTTTGTGGGGGCTGAACAACATATAACCTACAACTAATTAAATGTTTAGTCACCCCATATACTACCATACTGCCTTATAGGTATGTTTATTGTCCTTTTTGTTCCTTTACACTCAAGCTTCCTGTGAAACATTATGCTCGCTATTATTTCACAAAGTTCAAATTGGAACAAACTCACCATGTCTAGCTGCATTGCATCATTTCACTCATTGCTAGTCTTATTATATTTCTCTGATTTTAATCAGTGAATTACCTTCACCAAGTTCAGATATTATTTGATGATATAGGTTTGATCTCAAAGAGCTTGTTCATAAGCTGTTCTGACCAAGATCTCTGCCATTATGACTGGAGCTCGATGGTAAAGGTGGGGAGTTTTGCAGAGATAAATCTCAATGCTGGCCCAGATGGGACTTGGAACTTAGGAACAGCAGATTATGAGCCTGGTGTGTTACTGACTGAACCACCCTGCCCCATGTCTTGTATGAGAAGAGCTGTAAACATTAACAGTAGTTTCTAGGATTCTTCTCTGTCCTCTATGACCATATGAGAAAAATTAAATTTAAAGTACCTTTCTAATAGTTTCCAGTCTCTCATCATCTTGTAGGAAAAAACGGAGATATTGATAAGAGATATCAACATCACAATTGCCTCCTTTTTCACGATGTTCTTCAATAGTAGCACCACCACCAGAAAATGCATATCGATTGATCTGAAAATTGAATTTATAGTGATAGAGAATTGTAATAGTATAAAGAATCATATTCAATATAATAAAATTCTGCAAGAGATGCAAAATTCACTAATAAGTAATATTTAAAATACAGCTTTAAGATTTAGAGCCATACAATTTTAATGGATTATAAAATCAGAGTTTATAATTAAATAGAAGTTTAAACTATAGATACAACATGCTTCTAATCTGTATACAGGATGGTATACTACAAAATTTCCTATCAAGAGAAATCTTTGACTGCTTATGAATGATGATAATAACAGGTGCACACAGGAAACTAGCAATTACTATAAGGTCTGGTATAATTGCAGCAGCACTTTGGTGGCATATTTGAAAAGTCACCAAATTTAACTTCAAAATTATGATAGGGGGAAAAATAATGAAAGTTGTATGTAAAGCATTATCGATAAGAAACAGAACTCACAAGTTATGAAATGAGAAGACACAAAGGGAAAACAATAGAAGCAGCAAATAAGTGGTTTAAGGATTGGGTTGTTTTACCTCTGAGTGGCACTTTTTTTTTCACACAATGAGGTAAATGGCCAGGTCACTAGGACCCCAAAGACTCAGAGAAGGTTTGGGGAGGGGACCCACTGGAACAGCTGTTAGGAGTGCTTAGTGGCCATAACAACGGACCATTCATTATGCATCATTCACTAAGATCCAAAAGTCATGATCAACCATCGATAAAATTTATGTGTCCATCACATAGAACTCACAGAATTCACCAGATCTTTTATATTCTTTTAGTTTTAGACTCTCGTGTGTCATGGATTGAACAACTGAAATCACATGATAATCATGTAGCCACCTTACATTACTTGATGCAACTGGATTTTTTTTCTGTGGTACAATCTTCAATGTCTAGTTCATGGAATCCCTCCATTGACTATGCAGAATCTTGAACAAATAATTGTAACATGATGCATCTCTGATGCTGCAAGTCTACACTGAGTATGTGTAAGTTAGTTTTTTTGAGTTATGAAACATAAGATTTACATTTAGAGTGTACAATTACTGACTGAGTCAGATGTGATGATGCATCATTATCTAATGATTCATCAAATTCTTTTCCAGGGATACAAATCTTCCTTTGACAAATCCTCAAAATCATCCTCAGTGCCATACAATGGAAGGCAAATATGAAGTTTCTTTTTTCATAAAATAGTGAGGAGCAAATTGTAAAGAACCGAAATCAGAAAAAAAAGTGGGAAAAATATGAGTAAATACCAAATTTTCATAAATTAACATGGCCTTATAGAAACAATCCACATTTTTAAATTGCTCTAATTTCTGTGTCATCAATAAACCAGCAAAATATCTCTTCCAGTATACCACATTAAAAAATTTATAAAAACATTAAAATTTTATGGCAAACTTTTCTTACATTGACAAAATAAATACACATACTCAACAGAAAAGATCAGACTGACTGCAGAATGCAGTATAAATTTTATAAACCCACTTTAATGGGCTAAAACAATAATACTGGCTGGTAAACAGTGTAAAACATATAAGATGAACAACAAAAATGTGCGCATTGTGGTGAACAGTGGTAAGAAACGACACAGATTCCTCTTCGTCAGATCACATGTAATTAAGTATGCTGCTGAACTGCGCCAAATGTTGTGTTGGGCCAGATATTAACCACTCTAAAGCAGAGGATGATCAATTAGTCCCTTAATTACATTCACCATCACCTAGGTGAAATCACAGATTTGCGAGTTGTTACACCTGCACCAAAATATGCCTCAGACTTGCTGCACCAAGTGAAGTGTAGAAAAGTGTCCAAGAATTAAAGCATGAGAGTAGTATATGGACAACACAGCTTATTTACATTTATATACAATTACGTACTGGGGATGCACTTGATTCCATGGGCCTTTGCTGCTGCAAACAATTATGCAATGTGGTGGAGATCTGCGCTTTGTAGATTCTTGCTTTACCCAACTCAAACTTGGCGAAAGGATATTCAATCCTTGCTTACAACCTGGTTCACACAGAGCCATATCTCAGTTCACACAAAACTACCAAACCTCTCCTTAAGGGTTTTGTTTTTGAGTAAGAGTGGCATCCCTTGATGCGTGTTCATATTGTCCTTTCAGTTTGACAGCAATGCTCAGACTCCTGTTTATTATTGCCGTGCTTGTGTCCACCCTAGCATTTGCACCAGAGGCTAGTCGTAAATAGTCGTAAAAGTGTTTTTCAATTTGTGAGTATACACAAGTCAGCCAGTTCATACCCAAACAACAGCTCATGAGTCAAATCCCCACATCAGCACTTCCAAAAACACACTTAATACAGATATATATATATTTACAACAACAAAAATACAATAATAAATAAAAAATAAATATATTAGAGAGACATGACACACATGTACCAGCCTTAGCTGCAGTGTATATTCAGAATAAACCAGGGGTGGCTCATCATAAGGGGCTAGAGGGGCCAGCCCTCAGCTATATTTCTGTAATGTATATATTAAAATATTAAACTCTAAATTGGAATAAATAATAAGAAACAATTTACACGAATATTTGCTTTCTAAAATATCTTGCCCACTTTATTTCATTTCAATAAGCATTCAGTGAAGTAATACACTCGAAAATGTCTTGCAATGCCTTAATTATAAGCATGAGATATTACGGGGCTCAGAAATTTCCATCATTTACCATATTAATATCAATCATTTGCAGCACTGCCTACAACTGTGTGCATGTTAAAGCGATGGCTGGGCAGCTGTGAAGCAAGTCAACAACAGTCACAATATAAAAAAGATCATATCCTGATTACAGTGCCACCAATAGGTGATTATTGGAAACTCAGCAGTTACTAACCTTTCCAGTATCCATGTGATCTGTTTATGTTCGCAGAATCCATAACGAGAGGCAGAGGATGTATATATAAATATTTTTGTACAATAAAATAATTTTTTTAAAAATTGCCGTTGTAAAATTTTCTTATATATATCTTATAAATATTTCATTAAACTACAATATAAATGACTTGTTAAAGGCATCTGGTTATCATTTCTTAGAAGCACTATACAGATTGTGGATTCGTTTGTTAACATTACTTTTTGCTGAAACAATCCCCTTATTTAAACCCACAAGTTTAATTTGAATTATTATCAACAAATTTTTCCTTAAAGTTTCGAAAATCTTCTGAAAATTAACAAAAAAATTGCTATTTTTAAAAACAAAATTTTGGAAGTAATTACAAAGTAGGTACCCCCATTTTACACTCTTTCTGCCATAAACCTATATCAACATTCCAAGAATTATTTTTATCATTTATCCCAGCAATTCTATGCATCTTTCTAGCTTTTAAAATCAAAACTGTAAGTAAAAACAGCTTTCTTAGGCTTTTCAAGACTGGTTGCAACTGCAACTAGGTCACGGCTCACTGTCTGCAACCAAGTACGACTCTCAGTTGAGGAATCAGGTGGCTCACATGTGCTATCTCTATTCCGTGTGTTATAAGTGGCTCCATAATAGATTGTTTACAGTGCTTTTCCAATATGTTTGATAACCTTTGCAAAGTTAGTATTTCCTTGTTTTACATTCAAACCTTAGTTTTTGTTTTAGTAGATTTATTTTATTTCTGTAAATTATCAATCTTTTGGTCATTGATCTATCGACTGATTTTTCAGAGTCATGCTATAATCGATGGACAGCTTACAACTTGTTGCTATGTATATTTTGTTTAACATCGCATTAGATTATATATAAATTTTTATTTAATTATTTCTTCGGTTTTCAGTAAAAAAATTTTGATTTTACATTGTTTCCTGAAAATGAATGAGGTCTTGTATATGGAAGCAAAAAAAAAATCTTCCTTGGCACGGAAATCAGTCATTCAGTGGGAGGACAATTTCAGCATAAGTTTTTATCCTCCCCTCTCCCCACTGGCAAAGTTTCATAAAAAAATGAAATTATGAATTTTTAAGTTTATATTCTACAGTTTTACAAGATTTTATCCCCCGCCCCCTAGTAACTTGGTTGTGCCACTCTTACGATATATATGTTTTGGGGGTTTTTTTGCTTTGGTGCACCAACTTTTTGGCACTTAGTCAAGAACCCCAAAATCTGACATCCAGAGAAAAAAGCATCCTAAGAAAGTGTTCCTCCATTTAATAAACAGGACAGAAAATCACATGAATGTGAGCAGTCCAAATCACCTTGTGTAACCCTAGTCCATGTTTTAAAATATACCATAAGCATACAATTATAATAAGAAAACCATTTTTCAGGTAAATATATTATTCAAGTAATAAATAATTTAATTGTTTTTATTCAACAGGTTTTCTAAAATTAAGCCTCAATTGCATACTCAGATCTATATTTTTCATTATATCACTGTTAAAAAGTTCAATTAAATATATGTTTGTAAATTTTTTAAATATTTCATTTTCATAAAATCCAAAATTAAGTGCTAATTAATTTGCATATGACATGTCATAATTCTTTTCATTAATTATTTGCCAAAAGAGTTCTGAATTGTTTTTGGCACAGTAAAAAAAATAGGTTCCTCTGTGGTTATAAAACAATTTTTCGAGCTTGGTACTGGAAGGATTAGGAGACTGGGATATTATGGAAAAATAGGTATGTACATCTGACAACTAAAATTAGGCTGTATAAAGGTTTCACTATGATGAGGTTAGGATGAGGAGAACTAAACCACATTAAGAAGCACCCTACGCATAGAAATATTGCATTGGTTTGGCCATGTTGCCAACATACAATAAATATGCAATTGGTAAAGAAAATGTAAGAAAACTTCATTACTTGCCAACACAATGCAGATACATATCTGTATGACTGACAAACAGAATATCCACTAAAAGTTTTAAATCAAAATCAGATGTTACTACTACTTGCCTACATGTTCCTAACACATTGTCAATTATGTGACAATAAAGTAGATTTCTTCCTTCATATTCCTTTTGTAAAATATATCCAATAATTGGCAAAAATAACTCAGAAACATTAAAATAGTTTTATATCACAAAATACATTGGAACTTAATTACAACATCTTCATTTTATATGAAACTTCATCCATAACACCAAAAAATTAATAAAAATACCTGTCCCCACAAATTTCCATTGAAATTAATACTTAATAGCCTCACTTATAACACTTATTACCAAAAATGTCAACCTCGGTTTTAATGTTATTCATTTCTTTTGATTTTCAGTTCTTGTGATTTGTGAATTAAATCACAGGATGCCAACTTAAAATTACATGCTAGTACATGTTGCTCTTTGGTGTCAATTATATATTACGGAAAGCAATAGCTGTTTGATGGACTGAACAGAGTACTAAGGGGTGTGGGACTTCCTCTGACAATTTTTTTTTTCATCTGTGTTTGTAGGGAGGAGGTTTCTTTTGTTCTGCAAGGGACACACCTGTGCCTTTGTGTAGTGTTTTTAATGAGCATTTTTGAATTGAATGACAATGGAGAAAGTTTCATTGTCCTTCTGTGAAATGTGGTTCAATCATTCATCGTATCTCATTTATGCTACCAGCAAATGTTCATTTTCTTAGTGTATATCAATGTTAGATTCTTTGCTCATATCATGAAGTTTGCTAAATAACAAAGCCATTTTCTTGTACCCATGGCTTGCTGTAAGAAAAAAATTTTGACTTTGGAGGATAAAGTTAAAATAATAAATGAGTTAGAAACAGTAAAACGAAAGCTGATGTTTGTCATTAGCTCAGTTAACTCAACCATGTGTATGATATGGAAAGTTAAAGTAAAAGTTATCCATGCATTTGAACAAAATAGATAAAAAATTAAATGCGTACAGAAGGCCATATTGTAACGCTCCAAAAATTATTAAATTTTCAAGTTGGACCTTTTGTCTGATCCAAATTTATTCAAAATTCCGGATACCTTTGTCGGGCACCAGGCAATATTAACTTGCCAAATAAAGTTGAAATAGGGTTCATTAGGTATTTGTCTAATGTTACTTATTGAGTAAGAATTCAAAAAGGATTGCCAAGTTTAATTAAAGTCTAAATGTAATAAAAAAAAATCAATTTATGTTGCTCAAGAGAAAAATAGCAAAAATTCAAAAGTTTCTAAAACACAGTTTATTTTCAAAAATTCAAACACTCACCATTTCAGTTGATGAATACAAAAAGTTGGAGTACTAACAACTCACACCTACCTAAATCTCTACTAACAACTCCTTCTATCTACACAACACATACTAATTCAACATACTGCAGCTCCTACTAACAACATTCTCTACTCAACTTCCACTATCAATACTCTCTCTTTGTGACCTAATGTTACTTAGTTATAACATGCAGCATACAAATCCGGCACGTGTCTATTGCACACCAGCAAACATTTGTATAATCTGACAATTGCTCTAGCTATGATGCAAGATGGGTCGTGTCCAACCCACAAGCATTAATGGCTGACAATCAAAAGTCGGAGTTGTGCATGCGCAACTCCTACGGCTCGGAAACGAGAATTGCAATCAGTCCAAAAAATGAAATAATAATTCCCAAAATGATAAATATAACAAATAAAGTAAAACTGGTTAAGGAAAAGTAAAAGTGAATGGGTGGCCATCACAATGTGAGAGGACCTGGATGAAGCTTTGCTGAAATGGTTCACACAACAAAGGAGTGCAAATGTTCTTTTGAATGGTCTTCTAATGGCAGAGGCAGAAGAACTGGTGAAGCTTTTCAAAAATTAAGAATTTAGGTGTTGAAATGGTTGGATTGATCATTTTAAACTGTGTCACAACATTGTTTTTGTGAAAATTTGTGGAGAGGCCAAAAGTGCAAATGAAGAAACAATAAGAGAATGGCTGGGCACAGTCTAGCTGAAAGTTCCGAAGCCTATTCTGACAAGGAAATTTTTAATGCCAATGAAAAGGGGCTATTTTTTCGGTTAACTCCAGATATAATAAAGAGAAATGCATAGGAAGCAAAGTTTCTAAGGATCACATTATAGTTCTTGTTTTGTGCAAATATAGATGGTACAAGTGACAAAAAAACAACAACAATAAGGGTTTTCATCACACAGATTTTATTCCCGTAGAACAAGAGTCATGTGACAACAACTTACCACTCAGTAGGTGGCTTAGAAGATTGACACAGAGTTCAGTTATGCGACATTGTGATTTAGTGACATTGTGATTTTTTGCATGGCGATGCAGTATGCCTCCATTCCATGGAAGTGCATTTTTTGTCTTTGGCTTATGAGGAGAATCAAGTTTCACCTCCAGTTACAGAGTAAGAGATAAAATGTGCTCCTTCCTCAGAGAGAATCGCTATAATGCATGAGAATATGCCATTCTCCAAGAACAGTGCTCTTCTGTAAAGCTTTTGGCACCAAATGAGCATAGATGTTGTGAAATGCTAATTCATCGCGAACAATATGATATGAAGTGTTCTACAAGGGAGATCTGGGAAGAGTGTTTTAAGTTGAGAAATCTTAATCTTCAGTTTTGATTGATGGCTTTGTTTAAATGCATAATGTTTACCAGAGTGATCACTGCTTTCAGCATACTACCTCTTGGTTCATTTTCAATCGACTCTCTTCCTTTATTAAATAACTTTTGCAATATTTTACCTGTTCATTGCATACCTCATAAACTTGCTAACTCATGATTAATGTCAACTGGTTTGGTGTCTTTGGCATTAAGAAAATGAATAACTGCATGAATTTCCAAGTTGGCTGGATTTTTAATCAGTGCTGGCAATTTCTATGGGCATAATCGATGACATGATTACAATTGCAATAGAAACAGATAAGAACAGTGTTGTGCATGCCCAACTGCATCTCATAACTACAAGCAGTTTCAAACTGTACAGTCTCTGACTGGAAATTACAGGTCTTGTATTCTTACATTTTGATCATACCTCATAAACACAGTCATATCAGAATAATATGACCACCTACCTAATAATGGGAAAAACCACCCTTGGCTCGGATGACAGTGGCAAGATGGCGTGGCATGGACACAATGAGGCCCTGGAAGGTTGCCTTATGCACACATGCCCATTCGGACTCCAGCATAGCACGGAGGTTCCAGAGATGATGTGGTGATGGCACATTGAACCTGTCAATCCAAATGGTCCCACAAGTACTCTATGGGATTGAGGTCGGGCGATTTCGCCAGACCTCAATCACTGTCATGTCTCAATCACTGTCATGTAGCCATTAGCATTCAGGGACCCATCCAGTGGTACCAGCGGTCCCAGGTCACACCAGGAAAACATCCACCAGACATGCACACTGCCGCCACCAGCCTGTACTTGACTGACAAGTGTGTCCGGGTGTTGGTTCTTATGTGTCTGACGCCATATCCGCCATCGCCTGTCACTTGACTGACAAGTGTGTCCGGGTGTTGGTTCTTGTGTGTCTGATGCCATATCTGCCATCACCTGTCACTTCTGTGGAGTAGAAAGCTCGATTCTTTGGAGAAGGCAACCTTTTTCCACTCTTCCATTATCCAATGACGGTAGTCCCATGCGAACTATAAGCATTGTTACCGATGGACTTTGGTTAACATGGGCATCTTCACGCAGTGTCAAAACCGGAGACCCATGAGTAAGAGGGTTCACTATACTGTTATTGGGGACATGTACCTGGGTGCCCCAGCATTCATTTGAGTGGTCAATTGCTGCAATGTTGCGTGTTGATTGTCCTTTACCAGTCGACTGAGACTACATTCTCCTCTGGGGTTGATGGCCTTTGGGGCTCCACAGTTATAATATCTGGAGGTACTCGGTGTGCCAGCGGTCCATTCTTGGTACACCCTTACTACAGCACCTCACAAACAGCCCACGAAGTCTGCTGTTTCCGAGATACTTCCACCTTTGTCACGGTAACCGACGATCATTCTTTTTTGAACATCTGTCAAATCAATACCTCTGCCCATAGTGCTCATGTTATACACTATGTCTCATCTGTCCTTGGCGGCCGCTTATATCTCCATATGGTCGACCTCATCGTGTGCACTTTGTGACACGCCTGGGCAGGTACACTGTGATTCCGTGGGTGGTTGTATTATTCTGATATGACTGTGTATATATATGTGTGTTATTCAGAAATAAGTGCTCTTTCTTTTGTTGTACAACATGACATATTTCATTTCAGTAGCTACTTCAGGATGATTTCTAAGAAATATATTTCCTGCTCAAAACATTTTAAAACTAATTCACCACCAGACAGTTTTTAGTACTAAGAGCTTTAAAGGATATAAACAATATGCTATCTTATACTGTCATGGGTCATTTTGTTTGCCTTGAAAAGTCATCAAAGTTGCAGAAAATAAAGCATAGGTGAAAAGCAGTAGTTATATCTAAAATGAAGTTGTTTCAATTTTTATACTTAATAGTAAGATATTAAAGAGTTTATATTCTATTGAGTTGAACCAAAAGTTCATTCAGATTTTTCCCAAGAGATTTCACTGGACGTGATCTGCATTACCTTGTGCATTAGCAGCTATAAACAGTGTGTGCTTTCGACAGGGGGCAGTTGTTAGCATGTTCTGAAAAACAAATTGTGCAGATTGAGTGAATGACATTCATGTAGGATCAATTTGAAAATGAAAGATGCAAAGGTGCATTTTTGCCATCTTATGCTCTTTTTCTTTTCAGAAGGGTTAAAAACACAACATAAACCCCAAAAAAGATTTTTGCAGTATACAGAAACAATGTTGTAAATGACCGAACAATGTCAGAAGAGGTTCGTGAAGTTCTGGACAGGGAATTTCTTTCTGGAAGATACCCCACATTCAGAAAGGTGCTCCATGGTTGACAACAACCAAATCATCACATTAACCGAAACTAATGAGTGCAGCACCACAAGAGAGATTGCTCAGACACTAAAAATATCGCAAACCTTAGTTGTAAGGCATTTGGAGCAGCTTGGATATGTGAATCAGTACGATGTGTGGGTGCCACATTGATTGAACAAAAAAAATTGATGGCCCACATCTATGTGATTTGCTCCTGCAATGATAACGACCCATTTATGAAGCGGTTAGTGATGGGAGATGAAAAAATGATCCTTTACAACAGTGTCCAAAGAAAAAGATCCCGGAGCAAGTGAGGTGAGCCTCCATTACCACAACCCAAGGCCAGCCTATATCTAAAAAAAGGTCATGCTGTGTGTGCAGTGGGATTGGAAGGGAATCCTTCACTATGAGCTCTTCCAAGCAATCAAATGATTAATTCAGATTAGTATTGCTTGCAATTGGATTGGCTGGAGGCAGCAATCTATGAAAAACACCCAGAATTAATGAATTGCAAATGAGTTGTGTTCCACCATAACAATTCAGTTGCTACAAAACTGAATAGTACAGAGTTTCAATCTATGGAGGCCATCAGAAACCACCTTGATTGGTTCTCCAACAGAAAACCAACTGAGTTCTGCATGAACAGAATAATGAAGTTACTCGACAGATGGCTTAAGATAACTGAACAAAATATGGATACAACATTGATTAAAGGTATTTTTTACTATTTAATATTTGAGTTTAAATTTTTACCTAAAATCCAAACGAAATTTTGGTTTAATTCAATATTATCCAATTAGTCAATATCCTATTACCAAACATTTCAATCTACTAAGTATTCCACAAACAATTTGAATTACAATTTAAAGAAAAAGAAATTACTTTGTTTTTAATCTGATTAGGAGTGTCAGTTAGAAAAATTGAACTGTTAGGGTCACTTGCACTCATTTTTGTTTGGGCTCCTTGGAGAGCTGGAAAAAATTCTGAATGAATTAGAGCTGGTTTAGGAAAGCCAATCTTTGGTGCTACATCTCGTGTCATCCGAAAATAAGGGTCCTAATAAAAGAACAAAACAGAAATTGTCTTTACTAGTATATTGCTAGTTATACACAACATAATTATTATTGTAATTAATTTACTACTAAGGTAAAAAAAATCTAAAAGCATTCAAAAGAAATTATATTTTATGATTAAAATTAATGCAAGCTAATGAAATAATTTAAAAGAATACAGAAAGAGAACCATTTTAAGTCTTAAATATTCTCCAAAATAATAAGAAACAAAGATTTTATAATATATTTAATTACTCATTAAAATCATGCTCATAAAAATAATCCACATTATAGACTAAAGCATAATAAAATACTTAATTATTTCAAAGCCAAACACAATTTTACTAATAATGAAGATGCAATATCTGACCTGTGTTAGTACTCTTGCAATCAAAACTCTGGAAAAACACAAAGTCAATTGACTTTAGCTCCTTTACCCTAGCTTATCTTTGCTATGCTATAGTTGTTGCATGCAAAACGTTTTAATTTTTTACTGTAATTTCAAGGTGTGTAAATGGTAGCTATACACCAATCCCTATGATGCACAAAACTGGCCAGAACTAGCACCTGAAGTCCGACCACACCTTCTTGTAGTGCAGAATATTAGTACCTTTCAAAAGAGATACTCTCTTGTTGAAGGGAAAGGAAGGGGAGGGCTGCCTGATCAGTGTGGCCTATTGATCTAGAACTATTGTGGTTACTTTTTATTTTCCTACCCTGCTGAGGAGTGGCCAACAACACAGGGTTCTGGTGCTGACCATATATATATATCAACCTGAGTGGAGTAATGGTTCTGATTATGGATCCTGAATTTGCTGCACTGGTGTGCTTCTGTTGAGAGAAAATTTTACACTCTGTTTTTTGTTTGTTTGTGGGTTAACAGCCCCAAGTGAATAGATTCACACAATATGTTTTATCAACTGGTGGATAATCCTGACCAGAGGCCATCACAGGTACCTGAACCCTTGTTCTATGAGCATCATCAAAACACTACCAGTGTAGATGGCTTCAGCCTTTAGTAGTAGGGGGAACTTGTCTTTGCCCCAAGCCTGAATTTAAGAGGCTGTTATGAGTGGAGTAATGGAGTAATGGTTCTGATTACTCCATTACTCCACTCATAACAGCCTCTTAAATTCAGGATATAAACAATATGCTATCTTATACTGTGCATTTTTGTATAAGATAGCATATTGTTTATATCCTTGAATTCTTCTCATATACGAGTACGAATTAGTTTTAAAATGTTTTGAGCAGGAAATATATTTCTTAAAAGGTACTGATATTGTCAGCACTTTCTCTTGCTCTGATGCTCTTCTCATATACGAGTACAATAATGAAAGGTTTCTTACAACCAAATTTCACACAAGCATTAAAGACTTGAATGTTATCTGTTGTAATGCCCCTACTAAGGATGCTGATGAGGATGAGATAGATAGGTTTTATGGATAACTTCAGGATATTTTGAATTCTGGTAGGAAAGGAGATATTACCCTTGTACTAAGCGACTTCAAGGCAAAAGCGGGTACTGACTCTGACATTTGGGGAGGGCTGATAGGTCCTTTTGATATTGGTAGCGGCAATGGTAACATCTCCTACAGGTAAGTAAACATATTGGTTTCAAAATAACTAACATTTATTACAAACACCATGACATACATAGGTACAGATGGGTTTCATCAGACAGGCTACACAGAATTCGAGGAAGAATGGAGCTGTTTTACACAGGATTTTCTTGAAATTAACAGTACTCTTTTGGGTAAAAAGGGGTAGAAGAGGCAAAATTATTTGAGTGATAAGGCATTGAATTTATTTTTGAAAGAAAGAGCTGTAGGAAGTTTTATTCTTAGTCAACATTGTACTAGTCCTAACAAAAAGCATTACAAAGAGCTTAATAAACATGTAAAGGATCATTTAACAGCTGATAAGAATATTTTTCTTGACAGCTTGGCTAACTGAAGCAGCTAGACAGCATAACAGCAGAGAACTATACCAGTTAGTTGGTGTTTTGTGTGGGAAGAAATAGGCAGATATACAGGGATTGAAGGATAAAAATGGTAAGGTTACTGAAGATGAGGATTCTGTCATAGCTATATGGACAGAGAATTTCAGTACTATTCTAAACAATGTGCTTAGTTCTACTCCCATTGTTTTTAATGATGATAGATATTACTGGCTTTAATGTTGGCACTATATCACAGTTTAAAGTTATTTTTGCTATTTCTAAAGTTTACTAAATTCCCAGGGGAATATGAAATTACTACTGAAATGCTTCTGTTATCACATGACTGACTGCAATTTGGAATATCTTTAATGATAAAGCATTGTTCCTAAGGATTTTACCAGAACTATTACTATTCCCTGTGGAAAAAAGGAATTGCAGTAATTGGTCTGTAAATGGTAGCTAGGTAGTCACTGGAAGGAGAGCTATGCACCAATCCCCTGTGATGATGCACAGAACCGTCCAGGCCTAGCACCTAATGTCCGACCCCGCCTTCTGATGCAGGTCATTATACCTTTCAAAAGAGATACTCTCTTGTGGAAGTAAATAGAAAGGGAGGGCTGCTAGATTAGTGTGGCCTACTGATCTGGACAACTATGGCTACTTTTCTTTTTTTTGTTCTACCCTGCTGAGGAGTGGTCATCCACACAGGGTCCTGGTGCTGACCATATAAACCTACTGGACTGGACTAAGGCTCTGAGCATAATTATGGATACTAAATTTGCTGCACTGGTGGGCTTCTGTGGAGGAAAAATCTTCTGCTGTGTTTTCTGTTTGTGGGTTGACAGCCCCAAGTGAATAGATTCACAGGAAATGTTTATCAGCTGGTGGATAATACTGAGCAGAAGTCATCACAGGCACCAGAACTCTTTGCTTCTACTGGCATTGTCAAATTCTACGTTGAAGGAAGTCTTCCAGTGTAGACGGCTTCAGCCTTTAGTGCTGGGGGTACAGGTCTTTGCCCCATGCCTGCGATTAGGGGACTGTTTGATATTGTCAGCATTCCCTCTCTCAATAAACATAGTTTCTTTAAACATCCCACTAACCATTTTCTCTCCATAGGTAGTTGGAATGCGAGGACTGTGCACAGAGCTTTTCCTTGTGATGTCCTCACACAGGAATTCCACTGTTATAATTTAGATATTCTCAGCTTGCATAAGACCAGATGGGCAGATAAAGGTCAAATTCTTAAAAATAATCTTAAATTTCTCTTTTCAGGCAGGGAAGATAATAAGCATTACCAAGGCATAGGTTTGCTTCTCGGAAGACCTATGCTTACCCTAACCCTTCTTCCCCAGAATATTTCAGTATGCAATTTTTCAGTATACCAAGTTTCAGGCACTTCAACTTGCTACGGCAAATAACTATTTCAATGTCAATAATAAAACATGGCTCCAGGAAGAGGGCGTCCCAATGGGATCCCCACTTTCTGGACTCATGGCCGACGTCGTCATGCGCCATTTGGAAGAAACCGCCCTAGCTAAGGCAGAATTACAACCATCATTATAAATGCGCTACATTGATGACATCTTGATTTTTTGGCCGCATCTGGTTGATAAATTAACTGAATTCATTAATATATTTAATTCTATATTACCGACAATAAAGTTCACCCACAAAATAGAGCAAAATTCTAAAATAGCATATTTAGATGTACTGATAACCAGAAATAATAGTTATTATGAAACAACAGTGCTCAGAAAAAAAACACTTATATACCTAACTACATCCCTGCAAATTCATCACACCCTAAAAAGAATAAAAAAATCTAGTATTCTACCCCATTTTATACGAGCATATCGTTATTGTTCAAACCAAAAAGCATTCCAAGATGAAATTGAATATATACAAAATACCACTATGCAGGTTGGATATTCACACCCAACTTTAAAAAGATGGGAAAAAAAAGGTGAAATATATTGCATTAAAAGATACCCAACCTATTCCAAATCAAAATAAAACCACATCAAATTATGCACATAGCTTCCCATATATGAAAAAAAATATCAGATACAATGGAAAAAGTACTTAAACTTCAAATTAAATTACTGACAGTAGTTACAAATACAATTAAAAATTTAACTCTTAATGACCAAGATAGACAACTGCCTATGGGAGGGGTCTATGAAATTAGTATAGCTGACCCAAATAAAATTCTCAATGGGAAAGAAAAATACATTGGAAAAACATACAGACGTTATGAAACCAGAATGCATGAACACCAGAAAGATATTGAAAAACAAAACCCAAATACAGCCTTAACACAAACAATCATAGAAAATCAAATTAAAATTGATAAGAGTAATTTTAAAGTGTTGGCAGCACCACACTCTAAATTTCAGCTTATGTATGCAGAGAAAGTATGGATACATTCACAAATAAACAAAGTATGCAACACGGAGATTCCACCCCTACCAGCGGTATGGAATCTCCTGTTGCATCAAAAGCACAATGCAAACAACACTATGCAACATGGCGCAATAGCCACTACTCACATGGTATGACATTAGCAATGAGACGTATATATATAACAAGGGAATCTTGCTAGCACATCTTGAGCCTAATGAAGTCGTAATAAGGGAGTATGGAAGAAACGCATTGCTCCCCCACCCTGAAGCAGATAGGGATAATGGTTTTAAACGTTTCGTTGGTTTATTTAGATAGTTAAAATTTCAGTGTAATACCTTGTAAGTTTAAAACTTGTAGAAAGTGCACCAGTGATTTGAGCTAATTTGCCATTGTCAGTACAGTAAGAGAAGATATTGGTGATAAGGTTTTTTAATCAACTATGGTGGTTGCATAAGCAGTTCAAAGCATTGGATACTTTGGCGTATGCTAAAATCAAGTGATTAACATCTATTAAGAACCAACTATTAAAACAATAGTTGGGAAAAGGCCTACTATGTTTGTCATCAATATCTGGTTAACAACAAGGATAACTTCAAACATCAATCCACAAATGGGAAGAAGCATAACAGCTAAGGACATCCCAAGTACATGCTTATTCTGATAACATCACTGTGCTGTGCAATTAAAAAAAGGACTGGTTGCCTTGGACTGAAGACATCGCAATACACCCTTAATGAAGCAAATGTCATCACTTGTAACTCCAATGCAGCTGTTCCAGCCTATAAAATAATGGTAAATAGAATTTTAATATGTTCCTGTTAATATCTTTGACATTTATTGCATAGACATAAGTTAATGGTTAAGGAATAATGTTAGTTATTAAGTATGAATTGGCATAGAGGCAATGCCTATAGCCACTAAATTCAGAAATGTTAAACTGATGCACTCCTCTTGATTTAACTGGAGAGATGTTATAGAGGATTTTAATGTTAAGCTTTATTCATGCATAAATTAAATTTTTCAGAGCTAATATTATCCCTATTTTCAAAAAAGGTGATCGCAGTTCTTGTGATAACTATAGCGGTATCAGCCTACTCTCCGTTCCAGGTAAAGTTCTTTCCATGATTGTGCTTAATAGAATTAAGAATCTGGTTGACAGGCAATGTGGATTCAAAAGTGGTAGGGGATGTGTGGATCAGATATTTTCACTTAGGCAGATTCTTGAGAAATGTTTAGAGTTTAAGAAACCTTTGGTTGCTAGCTTTGTTGATTTCAAAAAGGCTTTCGACTCTGTTGATCGTCATAATTTGTGGTTGATTGTAAAATCATATGGTATACCAGACAAGTTTGTTAATGTAATGAATGCTCTCTATAATAACACTGAGTCATGTGTGAGAGTTGGCAAGGCTTGTAGCAATTAGTTTAGCATTACTTCTGGTGTTCGACAAGGGTGCATTCTGTCTCCTTTTTTCTTTAGTTTGGTTATCGATTATGTTATGTGAAATTCACTGCAAGGGAAAGATTTTGGCCGTAAATGGACTGGAGATACGAAAATTTCTGATTTAGATTATGCTGATGATTTAGCCCTTTTGGCAAATGATGTTGATGAGATGAACTCTTTCATTCGAGCTGTTGATGAGACTGGTAGTAGTGTAGGTTTGGTTATAAACAGAGAGAAAACTAAAGTGATGAAAATTGGTCAGGCAGGCAGTGATTCAGTTAATCTGAATGGTTGCAGTCTTGAGCAGGTGTTACAGTTTAATTATCTTGGGAGCTATGTAACAGATACTGGTGATGTGCGGCATGAGATTAACAGACGAATAGGGATTGCTGCCAGGACTTTTAAGAATCTATGGAGAGTGTGGAGAAATAGGCATATTCACCTAAAGACTAAAATCAGACTATATAATAATTTGGTTCTTTCTAGGGTTAGTTATGGTAGTGAAACTTGGACACTTTGGAAACAAGATAACAGGAAACTAGATGCTTTTGATTCCAGATGCTTACGCAGTATCTTGGGCATTAGGTGGTTCAACTTTGTAACTAATGATGAGGTTAGGCAAAGAAGTTGGCAACCTCCTTTAAGCAGCATATTGTGCAGAGAGAGACTCCATTGGTTTGGCCATGTTGCATGAATGGATAATTATAGATTGGCGGATAGGGTTATGAACAGTGTGCCTAAGGGCCTCAGAAAGACGGGGAGACCTAGGATGTGGTGGGTAGACAATGTCAAACAGTACCTTGTTAGAATTGGTGTGCAGTGGCCAGATGAAGCAGATGTAGCTCAGGAGAGATATACTTAGAGAACCAAAATTGCACAGTCTGGTTGGACCTCCATAGCCCATGGCTGCTTGAGGATGATGATGATTGCAGTTCTTGTGATAAGTATACGGGATCAGTCTACTTTCTGTTTCAGGTAAAGTTCTTTGTATTAATATAATTAATAGAATTAAGAATTTGGTTGATGGACAACTGCGTGATGAGCAATGTGGATTCAGAAGTGGTAAGGGATGCATTGATCACAGATGTTTTCACTCAGGCAGATTTTTGAGAAATATTTAGATTTTTAGAAACATTTGGTTACTACCTGTGTAGATTTCAAACAGGCTTTTGGCTCTGTTGACCATCATAATTTGTGAATGATTGTGAATTGTACCAGACAAGTTAGTTAACATTATGAAAGCTCTCTATAATAAAACTGAGTCACGTGTGAGAGTTGGTAAGGCTTGTAGCAATTGGCATAGCATTGCTTCTGGTGTTCGCCAAAGGTGCTTTTGACAAAAGTGGCAGATGCAGTAGATGTAGTTCAAGAGAGATGTGTTTGGAGAACTAAACTGTTCAATCTGGTTGTGCCTCCATAGCCCATGGTTGCCTGAGGATGATAGTGATAAAATTTTAATACAGTATTATATTACATATATAACTTGGCCTTCATTCCATGAAAATCTTGTTGATGATGTGTAGCTGCTTCAGTAAGAGAAAAAGAGTATGACACTCCATCTCACTATGTTTGGTAACACAACTCCATCCCCATAGCATGGTAGTTACTAGAGCATAACATCAAGAGAGACTACCCCCTCCCCCTACCCCCCAAAAAACTCAAATGATTTTAGTCAATAAATTTGTAAATACTAGGCAATGGTAAAACTTACATTTAAAGTAGAAGAACACATATTGCCTCTGGCACATATGGGAATCTTGTTTTCAAAGAGAATATTTTTTTTCTTTACCTACTTTTTCGTTCCTTAAAAACTTTATGAAATAATGGATGATTGAGTATATGCAAATAGTAATATTTTGCTAGCACTTCTGCAACATAGAAAGTATTTGTCTATTGTTCTTCAAATTTAAAAGTTGCTTTTCTCACACCCCTTTGAGAAAAGAGGCCAGAATTTTGGTGGAATATTTCTTGACACCCTAACATTGAAATTTCTAATTTCTACCATAAACAGCCACTTGCAATATTTGTTAAAAGATTACCTGACATGTAACTAAGAGATGTGGGTTCAACTCCCACTCACAGCAAAAACCAATTTTTTTCAGCTTATTATTTCACAAGTTCTCTTGTGATACTTAACAACTGAATCACCTTTTCTACATTTAGTGACCTCTAATGATATTAAAATTACTTAAGTATTTGAAAAATACAAATTATATTTCATTACCACCAATCAAATTGAAAAAGAATTTTGCAATTATCTCATAAAACAAAAAAGCTGCATTTCCCCACCCACCCTGGGGGTAATAGTCTAACTCATTGTTGCTAACAGAAACCTCATGACCTTCACATTCCACCATCAAAATTTCAAATTTATAGTGCAAATACATTGCTTATAATATTTGATTAAAATTTTGCAATTTTTAACTTTTCAATCATTAGAAGGTGCAATTATAGCTTTTGGGAGATTCAGAAAGTATGAATTGTATTATTTAATCAGTACCTATACAACGTAAAAAGAATTTCGTTTTTAGAGATAAATTAAACAAAGTTAAATGTCTACAGATCACAAAATGAAATCATTATCTTATTTTTTTTTTAAAACGAGGTAAAAAAATATCAGCTATAAAAAATTAAATTTATATTCTTTTGCTAAAATTGCACTCTTATCACTGTTATGTGATCTGTCTTGCTACATTTTAATAAAATAACAATGGCAGTAGAAAACACAAGAGTCTGACTATCTTAGACTGAACTCTTTTAAACTAGTAAAACAGTGTGTATCAATTGCACATCACTGCACATTTACCAAATTGGATCACTTTTCCACATATGCATGTAGACTAGTATAAAAAATTGTTTACAACCCCCCAAAAAAATGTTAACTGGAAGTTTGAATATTTGAAATTCTTTCACATACACTCATCAAAAAAAATCCCTCTGAGAAGGAGTAGAGCTATGTTTATGCAAATTAATATGGATATGTGGGGCTGTGAAAAATGCAAATAAAGGGAAAATTGTGACTTCTATTTTAAAAGTTTACTACATTTAAAATGTGACAGATAAGACAAATTTCATTAGTTGTATGGAAGGTTGTTGTTCAGGGAAAAGTGGACAGTGTAAATTAAAGAAACTGCATCTGACCTGTAAATCTGGTCATCAAATGGAAATGCTGTTTGCACATCATAAAGCAAACGTTTAGTCAACTCAGCGAGTTTGAGTGAAGTTGCATGATAGATCTAAGTGAAGCAAGATCATCTATGCAATGAACTGCAGCACATTTTAGATGTTATGTGCAAACAGTTGGCTGCTACCAGCAGCATTGGAACAGGAAAACATTTCATGTCATCGTTCAGGTCATTCTTGAGTGACTATGAATCGGCAGATTCACTGGATGGTTAGTACCAGAAACATGATTCCCCAACAGATATCCAGGGACAGAATGACTGATGGGACACTGCTGGTATCTTTACTATTCATTGATGCATGTACAAAGTTAGCATGTGAGGAAGATGCACTCTTCCCTGCATACAAATCCCTCAAAGCCACTGACATGCCAGATTGCAGTGGATCAACAAACGGGCTGAGTAGCATAACAAATTTCAACATATCATCTTCATAGATGAGGTCCACATCTGTCTGGAGCAGAACGAAGGCTGCAGTAGCATATGGTGATGTACCGGCAGTAAGCAAAGCAGAAGTACAGAATCCAGTCATGTGGGACGCTGAAACTGGCAATGCCTAAAAATAGAGTAAGTCTATTAGCATTGGAAATTAGTCACATAAAAGTAATCATGGGTAAAAGTAGCGACATAAGTGAGTTTGATCATGGCCAGATAATAGGTGCAAGAAAGGCCAGTTGTTCAATCACCACAACTGCTGAACTGTTGGGATTTCCATGTCAGACTGTTGCACATGTGTACCAAGACTACATGAAATATGACCAAACTTCCAACCAGTTGGAGAAATGTGGACATATGCATGCAATTGACTCTTGAGGTGAGCACAGACTGTCTTGCATTGTTACAAAGAATTGCATGGCTACCATGGAGCAGATAAAATCAGAATTGTATGAGGGTGCATCCACAAGCTTATGCACAAAGACTATCTGTTGTGCCAAGGAAAAAATAGGATGGCAGTCAATGCCCACATCATGTCCCCTTGTTGACTACAAGGCACTAAAAGATTAAGCTGCAGTTTGCAAAGACCTATTGCAACTGAATTACGGAGGACTGGAAACACGTCACCTGGTCTGATGAATCATGGTCTCAACTCTATCATTACAATAGGAGGGTATGTGTGTGGCATAAACCACACGAAACAATGGACTCAGCTTGCCAAGTTGGGGTTATACAGACAGGTGGAGGTAGTGCAACAACAGTTTGGGGTGTGGTTACATGGGCTTCCTTGGGGCCCCTCATGCCCGTCGAGGCCACTGTTACTGGTACAAAGTATGCGAACATCCTCACCGACCATCTACATCCTTTCATAACATCTCTCTTTCCGCATCATGACACCATCTTTCACAGGACAATGTTACACTGCATACTCCGGAGTGGCGACTAATTTGCTCCAGGAGCATTCAAGTGAGTTTACCACACTTGAATGGTCCCCTAGATCACTGGATTTCAATCCCATTGAGAATTTGTGGGAAAAATGAAAAGATCTGTTTGAGCCTGCCAACCCACAATAGCAACTGTGGATGCTCTATGACAGGCAATCCTCACTTTATGTGCGGCAATACCACCTTTGTGTTTTCAACACCTCATTGAGTCCTTACCAAGATGTCTGGCTGCTGTTGTGAGGGCAAAAGGTGGAGCAACAGGTTATTAGGTAGGTGTACATAATAATTTGTCCATTCAGTTTAGTTTTTTTGGTAATTACACTCTTTTATGAATTATCATAAAATTTGATAACGTATATTTGATAACTTTTAGTGCCTTAAATATTTATGTGCTGATACAAATATTTAATTTCTGTTAACAAGCATACTTCATTCAAATTTACTAGTCTGTTTACATCTCTATTAAAAAACCAATATTATGTTTTCACCAAGCTTAACAAGGTCTATAAGTCAAAAATTATTATTTGTATTGGATAATGATATTTTGCTGGATTTTCTTAGGTCTTCATAGGCTATAATCATGTTAGTGACTATGTTTTTCCAGTTCATAAGAGAAAGGGTTACAATCATGATTTTTTTTCCATCATGACATTTGTTTTGTTTTCCATGCTCTCTTCTGCTTGGGTTGTTTTCCCTCTGAGTGGTGCTTTTTTTGCACACAATGGGCTAAATTAAATAACCAGGCCATGGGTTGGGTTGTTTTACCTCTGAGCGGCACTTTTTTGCACACCACGGGCTAAATGGCCAGGTCACATGGACCCCGAAGGCTCAGAGAAGGTTGGGGGAGGGGACCCACTGGAACAGCTGTTGGGAGACAGATGGTAGCCTCCCATCAAGGCCATCCAGCGTGTTCTTTAACATGCACAGGGTATGGCTCTCTCACACACGGGGCCACGGCTTAATGTCCCATCCGACGGATGGCGGCCTTTCCAAGCCCACTGGTGTCCCCTACTGACCATGGGCAGGGCGGGGAATTTTGCGGAGATAAATCTCAACGCTGACCCAGCTGGGACTCGAACCTGGGAACTACAGATTACGAGCCTGGCGAGCTACCGACTGAGCCACCCCCGCCCAGAATAACCAGGCCACAAAGACCCCAAAGGCTCAGAGAAGGTTGGGGGAGGGGACCCACTGGACAACTGTTAAGAGACAGATGGTAGCCTCCAGTAAAAGCCATCCAGCCTGTTCTTTAATATGCACAGGGTATGGCTCTCCTGCACATGGGGCCCTGGCCTAATATCCCATCCAAGAGATGGTGGCCTTTCCAAGTTCACTGGTGTCCTCTACTGATCGAGGGGAGGGAGTTTTGCAGAAAAAAATCTCAATGCTGGCACAGGCAGGACTCGAACCTAGGAACAGTGCAGATTAAGAGCCTAGTGCATTACCAACTGAGCCACTCCCACCCCCTCTTCTGCTTGTTTCATATTGTAAGCAGCATTTGCTCATGTCCTAAAGCAGGGCCATCCAACCTTTTTTAGGTTGCGAGTTACATGAGGGACTACTCTAAGACGAGAGCCACAAAAGTAGCTTATGGTGACAGTTTTGTGTATACATGATTATGACCCTCTTTGACAGCCTGCACATGCTCTCCATCACAATCTCTGATGACATGGTGGAGGAGGAGAGGCAGAGTATTGGTTACAGACATGTGAGCCAGCAGCATGAAGAAAGGCTACAGACAAAGATGCATTGACTGTGATCCAGATATCATTACTCAAGCAGTCGTTTTTTGTGTAAATATAGGATAACCTATAACTTGCCCAAACACAATGTTTAGATTGTTCATTTCAATTACACTTTGTGATGCATTAGTTCAAACCCAGGAGTGTATACCTCATAGGTCTGCCTACTTGACCACAGGGTACTAACTGTGAAGGATTGGGCTGCAGTTGAACACCCCTGTCCTAAAGCTTTATGCCTACAAGTGCATTTTTCTACATCAGTGCAACAAAAAACAGTTGCCACCCAAGATCATAGATGGTGTCAAATGTAGGTGCTGAGAATCATGGGAAGAGTGAAAAGTTATACTAAGTGGGGGAAAAAAAGATAGTGCTGGCATTAGTTCAATGGTAGAATACTCTGGCATATTTTTGGAGAGATGCTGGTTCGAGTCCTGTATTTTGGCAAAATTTTTTCCATGAAACATTTATTGATTTATAGATGTTAAAAAGTCAATAGTAACTCCGTGGTTGTCATTTATTGTTTAAATCATTAATAATACTAAATAGTGTGAAGTGACTTCATTATTTATTTCCAAATTACTCAGTGCAATACAAAAGAAACAGTTGCCACACGAGATAACAGATGGCGCCAAATGAAGGAGCTGAGAATCACAGGAAGAGTAAAAAGTCATAGCATAAAAAGGTTTTAGCATTAGTTTAATGGTAGAATACTCTGGGATGTTTCTGGAGGGATGTGGGTTACACCATCATCATCATCCTCAAGCAGCCATGGGCTATGGAGGTCCAACAAGACCGTGCAATTTAGTTCTCCAAGCATATCTGGCCACTGCACACCAATTCTAACAAGAACCTGTTTGACATTGTCTGCCCATCACATTCTAGGTCTCCCACTCTTTCAGAGGTCTTTAGGCACACTAGTAATACCCCTATTCGCCAATTTATAATTATCCATACGGTAACATGGTCAAACCAACAAAGTCTCTCTCTGCACAATCTGCAGACTCCTTTCCCTAAACTCATCATTAGTAACAAAGTTGAACCACCTACTGCCCAAGATACTGCGTAAGCATCTAGAAACAAAAGCATCTACATTCCTGTTATGTTTACAAAGTGTTCAAGTTTCACTACCATTAGTAACCCTAGAAAGAACCAAACTATTATACAGTCTAATTTTAGTCTTAACATGTATATGCCTATAACTGGATCTTTCAGAGCTTCAGTATTAAAAATAAATTTTTTAACCCTAGCACAACACTTTTTAACTTTAAGTTGCACGACACTTTTAACAAGGTAATGGTCAGATCCAATTTCAGCTCCCCTATATGCCCTGGTATTCCTAACAGAACTAGCCCATTTGCTGTTAATTAATATGTAATCAATCATATTGTTATGCAGCCCATCAGGTGAAACCCATGTGTACTTATGTATGTCGTGGTGTTTGTAATAAGTGTTAGTTATTCTGAATCCATTGAGTTTACTTACCTGTAGGAGATGTTGCCCATTGCAGCTACCAATACCAAAAGGGCCTATCACCCCTCCCCAAAGGTCAGAGTCAATACCAACTTTGGCATTGAAGTCACCTAAAACAAGGGTAATATCTCCTTTCTTGACAGAATTCAAATATCCTGAAGTTGTCCGTAAAACCTATCCTTCTCATCCTCATCGGCATCCTCAATGGGGGCATAACAGCAGATAACATTCAAGTCTTTAATGCTTGTCTGAAATTTTGTTGTAAGAAACCTTTCATTAATGCACTCATATCCTAGAAGAGCATCACTAGTGTGTCTGCTGAGAAGCAGACCCATGCCTTGGTGATGCTTATTGTCGTCCCTCCCTGAAAAGAGAAATTTAAGATTATTTTTAAGAATCTGACCTTTATCTGTCCACCTGGTCTCTTGCAAGCCGAGAATATCTAAATTATAATGGTGGAATTCTTGTGTGAGGACATCAAGAGAAAAAGCTCTGTGCAGAGTCCTCACATTCCAACTACCTATGGAGAGAAAATGGTTAGTAGGATGTTTAAAGAAACTATGTTTATTGAGAGAGGGAATGCCGACAATATCAAACAGCCCCCTAATCGGAGACATGGGCAAAGACCCGTTCCCCCACCACTAAAGGCTGAAGCCATCTACACTGGAAGACTTCCTCCAATATAGAATTTCATGATGCCAATAGAAGCAAAGAGTTCAGGTGCCTGCAATGACCTCTGCTCAGGATTATCAACCAGCTGATAAACATATCCTGCGAATCTATTCACTTGGGTCTGTCAACCCACAAACAAACAGAAAACACAGCAGAAGATTTTCCCTCCACAGAAGCCCACCAGTGCAGCAAATTCAGGATCCACAGTCAAGTTCAGAACCTTACTACAGTCCAGTAGGTTTATATGGTCAGCATCAGAACCCTGTGTGGTTGACCACTCCTCAGCAGGGTAGAAAAAAAAAAGTAGCCATAGTTGTCCAGATCAGTAGGCCACACTAATCTGGCAGCCCTCCACTTCTGTTCACTTCCACAAGAGAGTATCTCTTTTGAAAGGTACTAACAGCCTGTACCACAAGAAGGCGGGGTTGGACATTACATGCTAGGCGCGGCCAATTCTATGCATCATCACAGGGGATTGGTGCAACTCTCTCCTTCCAGTGACTACCTAGCTACCACATTTAGTGATTTATAGACTTTCAAAAGTTATATTGCACATTTAACTATATTTCAAAGTGTCATAAATTCTGAATTCTTGTAGTCTGCTTGCATAATATTTATTGAATGTATTTATATGTCTTTATTATGAATACATCTCAAATTACAATGTTAAATAAATATTATTTTATCCCTGCAGAAGGAAAAGAAAAAAATGAACAGTGCCCTGCACAAGTTCATTTATTTCTACATCATCATGTTGCTATTATTGTAAAACTATTATCTTTTAATTTATTATTTTGTTTCCATATTTCAATAATTACCCATTATAATTTCTTTTAGAAATGTATTAAAATATTTAATTGTGAGTGTTCCCTAATAAATTGTCCCCCTACTGGTTCTCAACATCCTGGTCAGAAATTTAGCATCAAACATATGATAATATTCATTTAAAAATTATGAGGCCCAATTAAAAACACACATTACACAAAAATAACATTAAATGCACATAACCCAAATAAATCAGAATACAGATAAAATATATAACACTATAAACACTGTATATACTTTACTAGTTATATATATATTTAAAACAATGAATCACTTCATTTTATGAAAAGAACATTAAAATGATAATAGATCAAAGCAGAGCCAAATCTAGGGGGAGAAGGATCCATGGTTCCCTTGTCCTCCCCCCTTCTATTACATTTTTCCTTCTTGAATGTAGACAGACAGCAAATGAGACAGCACAAGGTGATAATGGTGCAGTGTTCTTGTTCTGAAGGAGGAAGATATCAACTATTGCACACATGGATGCACAAATAGGGTTCCAGATTTTATCCCTGTACCTATAAACATAGCCTTTTGGGTTGTTTTACCTCTGAGCAGCACTTTTTTGTACACAGTGGGCTAAATGGCCAGGTCATAAGAACTCCGAAGGTTCATAGAAGATTGGGGAATAAGACCCACTGAAACAGCTGTTGGGAGACAGATGGTAGCCTCCCATCGAGGGCATTGCACATGCTCTTTAACCTGCACAGGGTATGGCACTCCCGCACACGTGGCAATGACTTAACGTTCCATCCAATGGACAACAGTCTTTTCAAGCTCATCGTGTCCCATTCTGACCATGGACAG
Source organism: Ryuthela nishihirai (assembly GCA_038380435.1). Lineage (NCBI taxonomy): Eukaryota > Metazoa > Arthropoda > Arachnida > Araneae > Heptathelidae > Ryuthela > Ryuthela nishihirai. The sequence continues at coordinate 41,872,627 of JAWZYU010000001.1, read as the reverse complement.
GGCAGCAAGCTTTGCAGAAATAAATCTCAATGCTGACCCAGCTGGGGCTTGAACTTGGGAACTGCAGTTCTCAAGGCTTGCTACTGACAAGTCCCTAGCCTTTGGTTCCTAGCCTTTTGGAAGCACATACAGATCTGTGTGAATGTCCAAAGATATCCTCCCCCCCCCCCCAAAAAAAAAAAAAAAAAAAAACCCATTACACTACAACTACTGTAAGTGTCCTGTTCACAGATATTTGTGGCATGATGTGTGTTTCTGGCTCCGTCCATATCAACTAATGCTGCAAATCACTGTGGAGGGAAAATATCAGTTATCCGTGAAAAGTACAGATCACATTGCTCTAGGGTCCAGTTAACATGATACCTACATTAGTTTAGATGGTCCCTCGATGGACTTGGGTCAGGGGTCACACATATTACTAGCCACCTAGTGCACAGGCACACTTCATAAAGTCTTCAGCATACAGTAGTAGTGAATATCACTGTTCCACTCATTGCTGTAAAGTCTGATTGCAGTTGACATCATGCTCCTCTTCAGTGCATAACACCAGTAGCAGTTCTCCCTTGGGTTGTTGGCATCCATTACTGAATTATCTGGTTTGTGTTAAGTCCTTGTTGGAATCTGTCAAAATCTATACAGCACTGAACAACTCACATTAAGCCATCTAACATCTGCTTGATTTTGGCATGCCCAGAGTCAACTTATAGTTCACTTCCACACTTCTTCAGATAAAAGATGTCTGGCAGACATACCTCAACAAATCTGCTACCTTAAAATTAATTAAGATAGCAGATTACCCCTTCACATTTTGCAGAACTGGAGAATAGCTTCGAAATGCTGACTTTTAATGCCTGACACATTTGCATATACCACTGCATTCATTTGCGCACTATACATCAGTGATTCCCAACCTTTTCTGGACCATCGCCCCCTTTAGAAGAGAACAAAAATTTCAACGCCCCCCCTAGTCCATAATAGTTAATTTTATATGAAATATTAAAATATTGTTGCATATTATCTGTACCTAATTTATCTGTTTATTTATCTATTAAAAATCATAAAGCAGAAATTAATAAAACGACAACCAAATGTACAATAAAATTGTTTATTAAAGTTTTAAAAATAAACACAGAATCAGTAAGAAATAAAAAATAATGAGATAAACACAAAATTAATAATAAATAAAAAAAATTAATGAGATGGTTGAGGCTGGTGGAGTGTTAACAATTTGTTAATGTCGGGTTCCAATTTCGTTAACATCAATCGCAGATCGCCACGTTCAGTGATGTGTAGTCTGTTCCTCTTCTTTGACAGTAAATTAGCTACTGCACTGAATCCACGCTCAGCCATATAGGACGAAGGAAATGCGATTAAAAACTTCTGTACTATTGCCCACAATCCAGGGTATTGATTTTTGAAGCCAGAACTCTTGGTATCCATGTTTAAATTTTACTTTGAATGCTTCGTTAGTCGTGAGTTCTAAGAGTTCCTCTTCCAAATTTGATGATTCTTCAGTATCTGTGTTTGCGAAAGGATCTAAAACCCAACTCGGTATATTCATGTTTAAAATATCTTGGAAACGCTCCATAAAATCAACATGAAGAACTTCCAAGTGTTGGCAGTAAGTAAGTAAATCTTCCGGTTTTGCAGAGACTGCTGATAATGTGGGAAAATGGTTGTATTCACCTCTACCTAGATTTCATTTGAATAGAAGTTTTCCCGCAAAAGCAGCTATGACGTTTTTTGTTTTAATTAAATTCAACTCATCACCTTGCAATTGTAAATTAACTTGATTAAATATTTTAAACAGGTCTGTCAAATAAGCAGTGTCATTTTTTGACATAATCAGGTTTTCGCGCAATTTTTCATCTCTGTCTTCAAGAAAGTCCAGTACTGAGTCAAATAGATTGAAAAAACGATTCAGACAAACACCTTTAGAGAGCCAACGTACTTCTGTGTGCAGCAGCAAGCGATTGTAATCTTCATCATTTTCATTACAAAGCTTACCATCATTCAATGAATTGCTTCTAATCTTATTGATTGCTTTAATAACGTAATGGAGCGACGTATGCAAACGTTCATTCAAATTTTTTGCAACCAAATGCTGACGATGAATAATACAATGTACAGTGAGTACATTTGGTACTGCTTGTTTCAAATGCGCTATGAAACCCTTATGACGCCCTGTCATTGCTGGAGCACCATCAGTAGCAGCAGACAAAATATTGCAAATAGGAATTTCTTTCTCTTGAAAAAACTTTTGCATGGTATTAAATATAGATTCTCCCTTTGTATCAGATTCCAAATTTTTAGCAAATAATAACTCTTCATGAATTTTTTCTTCTTTTATAAAACGTACGTATGATAAGAGTAGAGCTTCGTTATTTGGTAGAGTTGATTCATCGAGTTGAATGGAAAATTTGCAAGTCTTTAAGTAATCACATAATGATATTTCAATGTCTTTTGCCATTTCATCTATTCTTCTTTGCACTGAATTATTATTGAGAGGAATTTTTTGATGATATCTGACGGTGTCTTATGATGAAGAACAGTTTTTAATATCTCTTTGACTGCCGGCAAAATTAATTCCTCGCCAATTGTGTGTGGTTTTCCTGCTTTTGCGATTAACAATGAAACGTTGTATGAGACTCGTAGTCCATCATCATCTTGTTTAGAAGACGGCGCAAAAAGGTTTGACATAGTTGGCTGTTTTAAATATTGCTTTTCCAGTTCTTGAAAATAGGATAAATCTTTGTTCTTCTTATCAGCATGCATTTTATTTAAATGCTCTTGTAGCCTAGAAGGTTTCATAGCTTCATTTGAAAAAACTTTTCGGCAAATTAAACACATAGGTAATGATTGGTTTGTAGGAGAGCACGTAAATCCATATTTCAAATACTCAATACTGTACTGCCAGCATTTCTTTTTAGATGTAGATTCAGACATTTTCAAATACAAATTGACTTCTCAACAGATTTATAGATAGTTATAAAAATAATGTTTATAATGACTTCTAACACTTATCACTCCCGACTATTTATCACGGCGAAGCACATAAAAATAATAAAACATTCCTAGAGCTATCGCTTTTATAGATTTGATTTTGTGCACGCATTAACTTGTATGTTTGCGATGCCGGTGCACTTGCTCCGTAAACAAGTCATTTCAAGCTCCCATATTCTTGTCGAAACATGTTAAATTGCATGAACCGCGTGTTTGCCTACCAATTGCAAGGACTTGTCACTGTCAATCTATTCTAAACTAAAACAAATTAGGTATAGGTATACCTAATGCTAATTTAAAAATGCTTATTACACGATAACAATAAGATAATTTACATAAATAGATAAAATATTTATTCATGAAAACAGGTATTTTCAAAGTATTTTATTATATTAAAAAAATTATAAAAAATATTAAATATAATAAATTTATTATTATTATATTATTATTGCATCAAGGTTGATTTGCCTATCAGGACGGACACACATGTCCAACATAATAAGCCTGATAGTGTAGTGCATGAAAAGGTATTGAATGAGATTACAATTATTGTACTAGGAATAACATCTCAGGATAACCTGCAGACAGTAGAGGTTGAAAAGAAGGGGAAGTATGATCTGCTGGCTAATGAGTTGAGCCTAATTCACAAGTGTAATGTTAATATTATACCTTATGTTCTGATGTGGGATGGTATTGTAACTACATACCATAAAGCATACTCAAAGCGACTTGGAGTGGGAAAACATATTGAAGCTTATATATCCAATCTGTGATCTTGAAGAAAACTTTCGAGAGCATCTCAGTCGACTTCAGACGTACCAGTACGCTAATAGGCGGTAGCAGGGAACTTATTGTCCAAGCTGCAGTTGAAAAGCTGTACATGACGGATGAGGTAGTGTATGACCAGAATCACCAGGAAGACACCACAGAATAGGAGATAAAAAGGTTGTCACAGAAAATTCCATTAAATTTATTTGACCGCCCCTCTTGACTGCCTCAATGCCCCCCATTTGCCTCTGGATTCGCTACCACCCCCATGGAAGGCTCCAGTGCCCACTGGGGGGCGGTATCACCCCCGTTGGGAATCTATGCTATACATCAATCCTGTATTGTATTTTACATACACAATTTTATGCATTTCTATCATTAGAGTTTTATGACATCACTCCCCCCACTTAATTTATGGAAACCAGTGTTGTAAGTAGGATTGCTATACTAGGTTGCATGATCTGCCAGAAATGGTAATGCGATTGACCATAGGATTCTGGAGACACATCACTGGGCATTCACATTAGTGGTTACTTGTACCAGAGGTAACCAGCTGTTGCAACTGATGGCTCCCCAAACTAAGACACCCTGTGGGCAAGCAGTATGGCAATTTGCAGACAGTGTCTGGATCTGCCCTCTGTGAATGCCATCTAAGGATGTTGATGCAATGATCAACACCCAGGCAGGACTGGGACACTTTGCTGAAGACATGCTGCCATTCCACCCTCCAGGTAGCTCTAAACCAACACCAGTACAGCCAAGCCTGATGGTGGTACAATCTATGCAATGGATGCCAGCCCCACAGTCCTGTGATTGCCAGTCTCCTAGTAGTCCATGGCAGCATTTGCATGCTGTTCTATATCTGATGGTGTCTGACTTTATGCAACAGCTCTGAATCCTGTCTTGAAATAATTGATACCAAGACCATACATCTGTCCTCGAATTGTGCTTCACATGTGGCAATAAGGTGGGTAAACCATCCAGCTTCACATTCATCCAGCTGTTGATATGATTAGTGAAAGGTCATCCTGGTATTCTACATTTAATTTCCTATATCTGTTATGGTCTGTAAATGGTAGCTAGGTAGTCACTGGAAGGAGAGCTATGCACCAATCCCCTGTGATGATGCATAGAACCGGCCAGGCCTAGCACCTAATGTCCGACCCCGCCTTCTCATGGTGCAGACCATTAGTACCTTTCAAAAGAGATACTCTTGTGGAAGTGAACGGAAGGGGAGGGCTGCCAGATTAGTGTGGCCTAATGATCTGGACAACTATGGCTACTTTTCTTTTTTTTCTACCCTGCTACGGAGTGGTCAACCACACAGGGTCCTGGTGCTGACCATATAAACCCACTGGACTGGACAGATATATGGCTCTGAGCTTGATTATGGATCCTGATTTTGCTGCACTGGTGGGCTTCTGTGGAGGGAAAATCCACTGTGTTTTCTGTTTGTTTGTGGGTTGACAGCCCCAAGTGAATAGATTCGCAGGATATGTTTATCAGCTGGTGGATAATCCTGAGCAGAGGTCATCGCAGGCACCTGAACTTTTTGCTTCTATTGGCATCGTCAAATTCTACATTGGAGGAAGTCTTCCAGTGTAGACGGCTTCAGCCTTTAGTGGTGGGGGAACGGGTCTTTGCCCCATGTCTGCGATTAGGGGGCTGTTTGATATTGTCAGCATTCCCTCTCTCAATAAACATAGTTTCTTTAAACATCCCACTAACCATTTTCTCTCCATAGGTAGTTGGAATGTGAGGACTCTGCACAGAGCTTTTTCTCTTGATGTCCTCACACAAGAATTCCACCATTATAATTTAGATATTCTCGGCTTGCAAGAGACCAGATGGACAGATAAAGGTCAGATTCTTAAAAATAATCTTAAATTTCTCTTTTCAGGGAGAGACGACAATAAGCATCACCAAGGCGTGGGTCTGCTTCTCAGCAGACACGCTAGTGATGCTCTTCTAGGATACGAGTGCATTAATGAAAGGTTTCTTACAGCAAAATTTCAGACAAGCGTTAAAGACCTGAATGTTATCTGCTGTTATGCCCCCACTGAGGATGCCGATGAGGATGAGAAGGATAGGTTTTATGAACAACTTCAGGATATTTTAAATTCTGTCAAGAAAGGAGATATTACCCTTGTTCTTGGTGACTTCAATGCCAAAGTTGGTACTGACTCTGATCTTTGGGGAGGGGCGATTGGCCCTTTTGGTATTGGTAGCTGCAATGGGCAACGTCTCCTACAGGTAAGTAAACTCAATGGTTTCAGAATAACTAACACATATTACAAACACCGCGACATACATAAGTACACATGGGTTTCCCTGATGGGCTGCATAGGAATATGATTGATTATATATTAATTAACAGCAAATGGGCTAGTTCTGTTAGAAATACCATGGCATATAGGGGAGCTGAAATTGGATCTGACCATTACCTTGTTAAAAGTGTCTTGCAACTTAAACTTAAAAAGTGTTGTGCTATGGTTAAAAAATTTGCTTTTAATACTGAAGCTCTGAAAGACCCAGTTATAGCCAAAGCTTACCATGATAGGTTACTTAGTCATTATGACAGTCATGGTATGCTTACTACTGAAGTTGAGGAAGAATGGGATCATTTTAAACAGGCTTTTTTGGACACTTAACAGTACTCTTTTAGGAAAAAAGGAGCAGAAGAGACAGAATCATCGGAGTGATAAGGCACTTGAGCTTACTTTGGAAAGAAAGAACTACAGGAATGTCATTAATCAATACCCTACTAGTACTAATAGAAAGCATTACAGAGAACTTAATAAACGTGTAAAAGATCAGTTAGCTGCTGATAAGAATCTTTGGCTTGATGGTTTGGCTGAGAAAGCCGAGGAAGCAGTTAGACAGCACAACAGCAGAGAGCTGTACCAGATAGTTAATGTTTTGTGTGGTAGAAAACGGACAGGTATACAGGGATTGAAGGATAAACAAGGTAAGGTTATAGAAGGTGAGGATTCTGTCATGGCTAGGAGGACTGAGCATTTCAGTGATGTTCTAAACAATGTAGTTAGTTCTACTCCCATTGTTTGCAATGATGATAGATGCATTGGTGGCTTTATTGTTGGCCGTATATCACAGTCTGAAGTTACTTTGGCTATTTCTAAACTTAAACTTCATAAAATCCCCAGGGGTAGATGAAAATACTACGTAAGTGCTTAGAGCTGAGAATGTTTCAGTTACAACATGGATGGCTGAAATTTCAAATATCTTTTATGATAAAGGCATGGTTCCTAAGGATTTTACCACAGCTATTCTTAACCCTTTTTTTTAAAAAAGGTGATTGCAGTTCTTGTGATAATTATAGGGGTATTAGTCTACTTTCCATTCCAGGCTAAGTTCTTTGCATGATTGTGCTTAATGGAATGAGAATCTGGTTGACCGACAATTATGTGATGAGTAGTGTGGATTAGTAGTAGTAGGGGATGTATAGATAAAATATTTTCACTTAGGCAGGTTATTGAGAAATCTTTAGAGTTTCAGGAATCTGTGGTTACTAGCTTTATAGATTGCAAAGAGCTTTTGACTATTAATAGGCATGATTTGTGGTTGATCGTTAGATTATATGGAATACCTGACAAGTTATTATAGAGAGCTTTCATTATGCTAACTAACAATACTTACAAGAATAACACTCGGTAAGGCTTGTAGCAATTGGTTTAGCATAGCTAGTGGAGTTAGAGAAGGGTGTATTTTATCTCCTTTTCTCTTTAGTTTGGTTATTGATTATGTTACACAAATTCTTTGCAAGGGAAAGATTTTGGCCTTATATGGTTTAGAGATTTCAAAATTTCAGATTTAGATTATGCAGATGATTTGGCCCTGTTGGCAGAGAGCTTATATTGGAATTTAGCCTTTCAATTGTTATTTTAACTCAATCAGAGACATCTCTTATTTCATATTTTTTTAACATAATACTTGAAAATACTACTTAACTTTAATACATACTTAAATAAAAAATAAATTTTATTTACCAAAACTTTATTTTAAATTCTTGTAAACAAATTTTCCAATGTAATTCTTAATCATTTTTAAAATTTATTAATAATAATTTTTTCCTAAATTTTTTTTAAACTTTAGTTTATGGACTTCAACTTGTTTTAAACTTTAGTTTATGGAATTCAATTTCTTGAATGAGTCAGCATCATTCTACAGATGATGGAAGAATCATTGATATAGAGTTGGTAGAAGAAAAAGATGATGAGATGAATTCTTTCATTAGAGCTATTGATGAGATTGGTAATAGAGCAGATTTGGTGATAAGCAGAGAAAAACCTAAAGTGATGAAAATCAGCCAGGCAGATGATGCGCTTGTTGCTTTGAATGGTTGGGCCCTTGAACAAGTTCTCAGTTTAATTATCTAGGTAGCTGTTTAACAGATTCTGGTGATGTGCAGCATGAGATAAATAGAATAGGGATTGCTGCTAGCACCTTTAAGAATCTGTGGAGAGTGTGAAAAAATAGGTGTATACACCTAAAGACTAAAATTAGGCTATATAATAGTTTGGAATATAATATAATATAATAGACCTAGAATGTGATGGGCAGACAATGTTAAACAGGACCTTGCTAGAATTGGCCTTCAGTGGCAAAATGCAGCAGCTGTTGCGTAGAACAAACATGTCTGGAGAGGAAAATTGCACGTGGCTTGTCTGGTAGGACTCTGTACCCCATGGCTGCATGAGAATTTTGAATGTATGTTATGTACATATGTATTTGAAAGGCCACTGGGATAAGAAACTGCCTCATACACAGATAACTTTAACCTCAACATGGCTGTCAATGGGGTGAGAAGGAACACAGCTAGTGCTGACTCGTTTAGATGGGAGGGGCTGCTGATACTTGATGAAGTCCATATGCATCATTCAGCATCTAGAGCATGAGCAGCACGTCTATGTGTCAAGCAGTAGCAAATTTATTAATGGCACCCCTAAGAAGTTACTGTTTTATACTATATTTGAAAAAAAAAAAAAAACAAGAAAAAAGTTTTACCTCGGATGTCCTAATATTCTAATTTAAAAAATTACTATTCTAAAAACATTTTAAAGTTGTGCAAATATGGAATTAAACAGTATTGTTTTAATTAATATAAAATATTTGCAGTTCACTGCTGCATCCGTGTGCAAGGCTACTCCTTGTGCTAGTGGCCTTTCAAGTATAGGCAGTAGCAAACTTGTTAAAACTCACTACAAAGTGCCTTAATGAAAAGTTTGGGATCCTAATCAATATAGTTTACATTCCACATCTTTAGAACAATTTAATAAAAAATAAATATAAATTTTTAAATTATAATATTGTAGCATTTCAATTGGGAAATCATTGAATAAATAAAATAATAAAAATTTAAATTATCACTAAATTTCTACTAGTATGGAGAAGTATAAAAGTGGTTGTTAGAAATATTTGGTGCTCACTGTCCGTTTTAGGCACTTTCCTCGAAAAAGTGTGTGGAACTCTGTTCTACTATAATCTGATTATTGCTCTACATGCTAAAATGCAATGTGAAACACATATAAAAATACCTGGTCAATGGCACATGGAATCAAGCATGGTATATCAGATTTTCCACTGAATATCTTTGGGAATGAACTACTAAATGATGGTGCAGCTTGTATAGCAGGAAATGCAATTTTACCGATGCAATCACTGTCCCCAAATCCAAAGATTCCTTTTACTTGGTTGAAAGTAACATTTCTTTGCACCCGAACAACATTCTGATAAAATTCTGGGCTCTGCCTATATAAAAAGAAAACAGTGAACAAGAATTTTTTAAATATTATAAAAATAAAAATTAAGATGAATGACTTAAAATTATATACAGGCAATTCTCAGTTTATGAACGAGTTAGTTCTGTTCAAAGATGTTCGTTATACGTTTTGTTCATTATGTGTATCTTGCATGCCTGAGCTTTTACAATAAGTATCATAATGTTAGCAGCCATTTTAAAGCATTAAAACCATATACTAAACATCAAATGGTCTATACAATATGTTTTATTATAATGTATGTATGCATGTATGTATGGTTTAGCATATATGATATGTAGTGTAAAATAAGAAAAGAATAAAAAACAAGATATCGCACTTGTTAATTATAATTAAAAACATAAAGAGTTACAAAACAGAAATATATAAAATGAGTACTAACATAATACACTGAAGTGCCATTGTAACGGGGATAGGAGACATTATCCAAATTCAGTACTGCAAATCCTGCATTTGCACGCATGAATGACTGGAACTCTGGTCATATATAGCTGTCAGTTTTGGCTTCCAAGCATTCATTGTGAAAAGCATAATGGGAAAGGTGTGGGATTTAGATGCATTTGACAGAGGGCAGATTGCAGGTGCCTGACAGATGGGACACTCGATCTCCGAAATTGTCAACAAACTTGGATTTTCTTGTATGACAGTTTCAAGAATGTTCTGGGAATATGAAAATTCCGGCAAAAAAACAAACACTCAGACAACCAGCCTTGAATGATCATGGGCTTCGCCATCTGACCCCCATCGTATGGACCAATAGGGACCAGATGATGGCCTGGGGTGTCTTCAGTTGGACGTCTGTGGGACCTTTGGTACATGTACTGATGACTATCAATGCATCCCGGTATGTAGAACTCATGGCTGATCATTTACACCCATTTATGGCCATCAGGTATCCCTATGGAGATGGCATCTACCAGCAAGACAACTGTTCATCTCACAGGTCCAGGTTGGCTATTGCATGGTTGCAGGAGCATTTTGCTGAAATAATGAATTAGCCACCTAGAAGCCCGGACTTAAAATCCCATCGAAAATCTTTGGGATACCGTCGAGCACAGTGTTAAGGCCAGTGTCCCATCAGCAACGACCTCGAGAGAATTGTGGACAGCTCTGGAGGATACATGGGTCGCCATACCTGTGGAACATTTAGGCAAGCTTGTGGAGTCCTTGCCTCATCGTGTGGCTGCCGTTATCAGGGCCAGAGGGGGTCCAACACGTTACTAGGTTGCTATCCCTAATTCAATGGCACTTCAGTGTATATGTACATCAAATTTACTTATCACGATTTCTAGCTATTATATTTTAAAAAACTAAAATATTCCTAGGGTGGTTGCCAATGTCGACCATTGCTTTCTTATCTGAAGTACATTGCCTTCAGTGCAATATCCCCGATTTACATCTCTTTTCTATTCTAAATCTAACTTTACTAATAAAGGTGATGAAGTACACAAAAGTACGCATAAAAATGTTATTACTAGTTCTGTGTATAGTAGATGGCTGGCACAGACTCTTGATGCTTTCAGATGTTAATTCTCTTCTGAGGTTGACGTTCTGTTTGACATCCCGGCATTAGATTTACCAGTTCTTGTACGTTATATTTGTTCTTCAACTGATGTTTTACTGAACTTGATAGGCGTTGATGGTTAAATTTTGTACTCGCTTAATAAATAGTCCTGTACAGAACGGTTAAGTTTTGGTGGCTTTTATTCACACCAGTTCTGCTGATTTTCTGTTTCCACCCAGAAATATTTAAAGTTTAAAAGTTACTCTTAAGAGTTTAATAACGTGTAATCAATTCAACATTAAAATGCTAAATTAAACAATAAAAGGCTAAAACATTTTGAACGAGTAACTCCACTTTAACATCGTGACTCATTCTCCCTGCATATCTCGGGGCTTCCTCAGGTGCAAGTGCAGTATGTCGGTAACTGCTTCAGGGTATTTATACTTGTCTCTCTAATCATTAATGTTGAACTGCGCAACTCGAGTTTCCAACTGCTTGCACAGCAGGTGGTTCCATGCTGTGGGAAGAGTAGGTATTTCTGTATTGCAGACTTTATGTAAACTGATCAGTAGTGTCTCTGCGTATTTAAATTTAGTTAGGTAGGCAACTAAGGATTTATATTGAACTTATTTTTATATTGTTATTAAGTATTGTTTGTGTTAAGGCTGTATTAGGTTTTTTATTTTTAATGTCATTTTTGTGCTCTGGCGTCCATTGCTCATATTGTTCTGTAGGTTTTTCCTATATAATTATCTCTTCCCTCAAGTTCGTTTCTAGGGTCCGATATGTTTATGTTGCATACTACCCCCATGGTGACTAATTTATCCCTATCATTTATGACTAATTTTTTTTATAGTTTGAGGTACAGTGTGTGATAAAGTTATTTGATACTTTTTTAAGACATTATTTAATGTTTTAGTTATCCCAGTAGTGTATGGGAACTATGTGCATATTTTATATTAGCTTGTTGATTGGGTTTAGGTTGCAAATCCTGATTTTTATTTTGGTAATTTGCTTTTGTTTCTAATCTTTGTACTAATTTTTTAGGGTATCCTGCTTCTTCAGCTATTTTACATATATGAATTCTAATTCTTGTTTTAATGAGCTTTTGTGTGTATTGTATTGACAAGCTTGCAAAAGATAAGGTAAAAGGGTAGATTTTTTATAAGTGATGTGGCGGAAGATGTGTAAGGGATTAAATTAGGGATAAACGTTGGTTTTTGTATACTTCCAATTCCCATTTAAGGATTTTCTTTTTAATCTTAATGTCCAGATATGGTATTTCTCCATTAATTTTGGTTTCATGTGTGAATTTTATTGTAGGTAGTATACTATTAAATGCATCTATTAAAGTTTGGAATTCACTTATGGGGTGGTCCCAAAAAATTAAAAGGTCTTTGATATAAAGGATGCACAAAGAAGATTTTAATCTTGCTTGTTGTAAGGCAGTTTGCTCCACATGCCTCATGACAATGTCGGCCATGAACCCCGACAGTGGTGATCCAATTGGGACTCCCTCGGTCTGGACCTATGTCCGATCATTGACTGTGAACCAATTAGAATTTGTGGCGAGATCCAAAGCTTCATGGACAATAAAATATTCCTGTGCTGTGGGTTGGGTCTGTTTCAACCATTCTGCTTTTAGTTGCATCGCTGCATCCATAGGTGACGTATTAGGGTACAGCAATATGACACCTAGTGAATGGATAGTTGTGGTTTCCTTTACTTGTGTTTGCCTTATTATATTGGCTGCTTTGGTGCATGATGTTACAATAAATTTTGTTGGCAGAAAATGCGGTGAAAAGAAACGAAATAGGGCTCTTTCTAAAATACATGTAGGAGATTTACGTTTACTAAGGGTCAGAATGGCTTGTTACTTTTATGTAATTTTATTTTTACAAACTGGGGCATATATGGGTACATAGAAGGGGTACATTTTAGTTATGCTAGTATTTAAAAATGGATCTCTCTTTAATTCACTTAGTTTTGTAAGTACTGTAGGTATAGTGCTATTTTTTAGTGGTGTGCATTTCAATTTTATTAGAATATTACAAATTTTTATATCGTATTCATTCCTATCTATAATTACTATTTGATCAGCTTTATCTGCAAGTATTATTCTTTAGATTTTGTAATAGTTTAACATCCTGGTTTTAATGTTTGTTCTATCTGTGGTATTAATTCAAGCATGTTATTTGGGGTATGTTCATATGTGTATTTAGGAAACACAAGGGACTAAATGCGCATACAAATAATATAATTTCATACAATAATATAATTCAATCATGTTATTTGAGGTACATTCGTATGTGTATTTAGCCCCATAGGGGTTAAATATCAAAAAACAATATTTATCCCTAATTTAATCTCTTACACATCTGCCCACCCCATCACCTATAAAAAAAAATCTACCCATTTACCTTATTTTTTGCATGCTTATCAATACAATACACACAAAAGCTCATTAAAATAAGAATTAGAATTCATATATAAAAATAGCTGGAGAAGCAGCATACCCTAAAAAATTAGTCAACCATCAATGAACATCAGATACAGCAAACCACTAGCTGACTACCAAATATAAAGTACAAGGATTGGTAAACCTAATGCTCAGACATAAAACAGAACATACACCTCAGTATGTGAAAAATATCACCATATCAGGGGAATTAAACATCAGAAGGTGTTAAGTGACTGTACCAGCCATCTACCTTATTTAGAACTGGTATGAATAAAAGTCACCAAAGCTTAACCGTTCTGAACAGGACAATATATTAAGTGGGTACACAATTTAACCATTGACGCCTATCCAGTTCAGTAAACCATCAGCTGAAGAATAAATATAATGTACAAAGACAGGTAAATCTTATGCCGGGACATCAAACAATGTCAACCTCAGAAGAGGATTAACATCTGAATGCATCAAGAGCCTGTGCCAGCTGTCTACTATATGCAAAACTGGTAATAACATTTTTTTTGCTCTTTTCTGTACTTCATCATCTTTGTTAGTAAAAGTAGATTTAGAGTAGAAAAGAGGCATAAAGTGTAAATCGGGGATATTGCACTGGAGGCAATATACCTCAGATTAGAAAGCAATGGTTGACATTGGCAATCACCCTAGGAATATTTTAGTTTTTTAAAGAGTAATAACTTGAAAAAGTGTAGCTGTTTGTAATTTATTTATCTATATATATGTACATACATATGTATTCAACTTTTACTCATCAATATCTTCATCTAAGTTCATATTTTTCACATAAGTGACACTAGGTGCAGATGAGGTAGATGGAAGGACATATGATAATGAAGAAACAGGTGGGTTTTCCACTTTTTTAAAATATGTTTTAATAGAAGATTGCACAGTTAGTTTCTTTTTTTCTTAAAAAATCTCAGCATACCATGCTAGACAGTCATAAATGTCTGTTTTAACTTTTGCAATTCTTTCCATATTTGCGTCTTCTTCAAAGATTGCCAAAAATTCAGAAACTGATTTAAAAGTTGCAGCCATTTTCTGCCTTGTAAATGTTCTGGAAGACTGTGGAATATCAGGTTCTTCTGTTACTTCACAACTTAGATGTGTCTTTATTTCACTTAATTCATCGATTGTTAATTCCTAAAATGCGAGTCCAAAAGCTCTCTCACATAAATAAATTGTAATGACACAGCAATTTGATTAAAATAATTTAATGCACGATACTGTTTAATAGGGTGTGAGCTTAAAAGCTATTATCTCATGATATACTGAGACCAAATCATATATCCCAGGTATAGGTTGTTGCACATGGCAAATTTAACTTAACCCTTTGAAGCACGAATTTCGATTTTATTTCCGATTTTAATGACATTTGGTATGGGCGGTCTTTATGTGTAGAAAAATGATGGAGTATCAATACTCCATCATTTGCGATGGAGATCAATAGATGGTGTACTAATACCCATGTACGAAGTGTGGTTTCGCTGTAAAACCAGTCTGCGTATAGAATTAAAAATTTAAGTAAGTGGTTTCTGTGTGGAACCACTATGCTTCAAAGGGTTAAGGTGGTTTTACCAATAGTAAAAGTTCCCAAGTAAGATCTTAAAATATTACCATTTATGATGAAGTCCTGCTGGCTTCAGCTGGTTGTGCATGTTGATTAAACCTCTGTGATTTTTTCTCAAGATGTTAAATTTGAAGAATTGTCATGTCACAGCTGATTCGATCACTGTCATATATATTAAGCACTCCAGATATCAGTTCAGGAACACTTTGTGGAATTCACTTTTTCTATGCATTTGTAGTGAAGTCCTGCTGGCTTCAGCTGGTTGTGCATGTGATTTTTCTTCAACATGTAGTTATGAAGCATTGTTGTCATTTCACAGTAGCTTTAAACATTTTTGTTTATATGAAGCACTTCAGATACCTGTCCAGGAACATTGATTGAATTCACTATTTCCATGCAGTTATAGGATTAATGGCAATATTGTCCATGATGGACAGTCCTTTCAGAAACGTTTTGTGTTTGGCCCACATTGAAATTGGCAGTGATTTCATGCACTGTAGCCCATCTGTTGTGGTTGTTACCATTCATGACAGCTGATGCGAGTTCCATTCCTCAATTGCACATGGCTGTCCCGTTTGCTGGTTTACATGTGTGGAAATGCCATCAACAGAATACTGACGATAAACTCTTGACACCATAGACCTGGGAAAACCGAATTCCTGCACGATCTCCGATATTGCATGACCCATCCTTCTGGCATCGATGATCAAGCCACGTTCAAAGTCAGACAACTCACAACATGCAGCCATGCTGAATTAACTATCCCGAAATTAATGTTGGGTTTGTAGGCTACTGCAGCGCCATTCTGCGGTTGACGTCCAATGCATCAGTTATGAGTGCAGTGAGCTAGTTCTACTTTAACTGCTATTCCCATGACTTTTGGCCTCTCAGTGTAGATCAGATTCTTAAATTTCTCTTTTCAGGGAGGGAAGATAAAAAGCATCTCCAAAGCATAGATTTCTTTCTCAGCAGACATGTTAGTGATGTTCTTCTAGTATATGAGTGAAGTAATGAAAGGTTTCTTACAGCTAAATTTAACATAGTCATTAAAGACTTGTTATCTGTTGAAGATCTTTTCTTCAAATTAACTCCTAGCCTTCTCCTGAATTATTAATGAGCTGAGAAGCAGATCGTTGTGTGTTTGTTTCTCAATCCACAAAATTAAGAGTTTTTTCATAACTAAAAACTATTTTTTTACTTTTCTACTCATAAAACAGGAGTTGTTTCCTTAACCGCTTCCACGATTCTTTCTTATTTTTAAAATTGTTGCAATACTCAATCAGTTCATACCATAATGATGGGCTATATACACCTGCTTCTTACCTCTTTCTGTTCTTTTTATGATGTCTAGCTTAGTTTCTAAATTAATTCTGCATCTTTTATTACTACCACTATCAGCAGCAGCACTATTATTTTGCTTTGGACCCATGATTGCTTAAATTGCTAAAAATATGTTTTTAATTACCCAAATGCTAAACTACACTTAATAGTGTCTATAAAACAAATGACCGCATTTGTTGTGTGAGTGAAAGATAGGTGGGGCACATTGTTTGATGTGTGTTCATAGTGCTGCTAGGAGGAATCACCTCTTTCTTTCCCACAAGAAAACATTCTATATGGCGTGGCATGTAAACTAGCATTATTTTACTGACTAGATTAGTTTTATTAACCTCAGTATAATTAACACATAATAATTTCTGATAATTATTGAAATAAATACATTTTAAAAAAATCTATTTATTTAAATTTTACAATTATGTTCACTATACATTGGTATTTCGTTTTATAAGCAACTCTATCTATTGGAGACTTTAAGAAATTTTGTATGAATTGCAACTTTCATTATAGCAAAATGTTCACGTTTCAAATGTTCATAATCTGAGAGTTGCCTGTATATATATATGCTTAAAATTGTATTTGGAAATTTTAAGACTGAAACACCCATGGTTATTAACTCTTTCCATGTCACAGCCCGAAGAATCACTTTCATCTTTCCCATTGCAGTGGTCAGAGACCAAAGCCTCGCTCCTGTAGTAAGAGGTTGTAAAAAACAAATTTCCAAAGAGAAATCTGAATTTTCTTTAACTGTTTCAAATCAGATATCGAAAATAACATTTAAATCTATAATATAAAATTTTTACCTATTAATTCCACTTGAAAAAATTATGATTAAGTTTAAAAATAAATTTATTTGAGCTGGATGCGCATGTTCAGTCACCGTAAACAACATCAAGTAGCGCTGATTCAGTTCATGCCTTAATTCTGCCACACTGTGCTTAGATTATTGATCAGTTACATTTCCCACTCTTATCTATTTATAGCTCTATTAGAGTTGTAATGCTTTCTAACCTTTTAACATAAGGATATAGATTTTTTTTTATTACCAGAAATTGCATCATCTCGGGAACTACGCAATCGACTTTTGATCAATATTTTAGTAGACTTTCGATCTTAAAGTATTTTTTATTTACTTTAATGCTTCTAAAATTATTTTTTATTGCTTCTAAAATGGATACTGCGATTATAAACAATAATTAATTAGAAACTATTGGAAGTGGAATTACTGGCAATCTATAATGGCGGCAATCAGAACAAGCATTAGGATTACTTACAGCACAATTTTTAAAAGGTAGGAATTTATTTGCTTGAAATGTAATTAAAAGTATTGATAAATAAACTAATTAAGGGCAGGAAATGCACTTTTTCACCAAAATTTCTGCTGGAATTTCAGAAATAAACTTTTCCATAGCACAACAACCATCCACTACATGACATCGTATTGATGTATCCAAATACACCTATTTTGGATGCTGCTTGTGGCTGAAAGTGGAGTGACTAAAGGTCACAGGCCCACAGCACAACAGTACTTTAGTGTACATGAGACCCTGGACCTGGCTACTAAGTCTAATTGGTTTGTTGTTGGCAGCCACCTTGGGTTCACACAGAGGGTATCCCAATGGGATCACCACTCTCTGGCTTCATGGCCAACGTTGTTATGTGGCATGTCAGAGAAACAGCTTTAAAAGGAGTAAAATATAAGCCATTATTATATTTACGTTACATAGATGATACTTTAATTTTCTGGAACCATCCTATACACAAATTGGATAAACTGACAGATACAGTTAATGGTTAGTATTATGCCTACCATTAAATTTACACATGAATAAAAAAAAAAATGAAGAATTACCATACCTTGATATATTAATTAAATATAAGCATTCGAGTTGTACTACCAGAGCATCAAAAACCTACATTTACTCCTAACTTAATACTGTATGATTCAACCCACCCTATCAATTATAAAATCTCAATTATCAATATCAGCAATAAATACGTATTTTATATGGGCATATAGATATTCATCTAATACTGAAATATTAAAAAAAGAAATAAGATTAATATATGATATAACAAGGTCAGCAGAATATCCTGACAATTTTGTTAATAAAATTCAGAATACGGATAAATTTAAAATACAACAAATGTCACAACCTAACCCAGCACAATCATCAAGTAAAACACAATATACACACAGTTTCCCTTATATCCCAGGTATATCTAAAACTATGTAGAATTAAAAATGCCACACATGGTAACTAACACAATTAAAAATTTAGTTATTAATGATAGATATAAAAGTATCCCAATGGGAGGAGTTTATAATGTTGAGATACCAGATGCTGAAAATAAATTGGGGATGGAGGGAATCAATATATAGGAAAAACACATGGAACATATGAACAGAACTTATTAGAAAATCAATGAGATATAAAAAATAAAAAATCTAATACAGCTCTATCACAAACAATTCTTCAAAATTATTTGCAAATAGAGAATTCAACATATAAAAAGCCACAGATGCACCTACAAATAAATACCAATTGTAGTACGTGGAAAACATCATGATTAATTTACAGAAAGATCACCTCTGTAATACTTAAATCCCACCCCTTCTGGCAGCATGGTGAAAACCAAAACTACCCATAGAGGAAGATTCTTATTTAAAGCTTGTAACATCAGGAGGTACAGTGCCAGATGAAGCTCCACTGGTGTCAGGGGAAAATATGTTGCTGCATGGAGAGGATGGTAAGTCATTCAAATTGCAATGTTAGTGTATGTAACGCCTAATGGTTTTTAGTTGAAATTTTAGTTCATTGAGTCTTTTTAAGATGTTTGATTGTAAGATGGGGGCTGTTTGAGAAATTGACTTCTGCAGTATGAGTTATAAGGTTGGGTTGGGTTGTTTTACCTCTGAGCGGCACTTTTTTGCACACCATGGGCTAAATGGCCAGGTCACATGGACCCCGAAGGCTCAGAGAAGGTTGGGGGAGGGGACCCACTGGAACAGCTGTTGGGAGACAGATGGTAGCCTCCCGTCAAGGCCATCCAGCGTGTTCTTTAACGTGCACAGGGTATGGCTCTCCCGCACACGGGGCCACGGCTTAACGTCCCATCCGACGGACGGCGGCCTTTCCAAGCCCATCGGTGTCCCCTACTGACCGTGGGCAGGGCGGGGAATGAGTTATAAGGAATGCACAACACAACCAGCATTGGTTGGTGGTAAATGACCTTATGGACAGTGGTCTGCATAGTGAAAAACTTGGAATGGTATCCAAATATCAAGTGATAAACATCAGTGCTACGTATCAGCAGTGGATGACAGTAAGAGATCATCGGCAACCAAGTTAAAATCCTTGATGCAGGACCCTTGCAAGAACAATGTAAGGATAACAGCATGACTGGAAAAGAAGAAGACACCTGAAAATAGTAATAATTTCCATCTACACTGCTGGCCATTGAAAGTGCAACACCAGGAAAGACAAGAGATATCAAAACCATATTTAGTGAATACATAGTTTATGTTATAAGGATGAAATGATTACAAATACAACTTGGTTAGGCTTGTGGAATACAAAGAAATCAGTATCTTGTATAGTCACTATGACCGGCAATAACCGCTGCTACACAGTCTGGCATTGAGAGGATGAGACGTTGGATGTGTGTTTGGGGAATGTCAGTCCATGCAGTTTCGATACATAACCTGTTCATCTGTTGTAGCAGCTGCTGGTGTCTGGTGTGTTAGTCGTCGTGAGATCATGGACCAGACATGTTCAATTGGGGACAGATCTGGTGAACGTACAGGCCAAAGCAGAAGTGTCACATGGTGGCCATCCAGGAATTGTTGGATGATGCATGACACATGTGGTCAGGCATTGTTCTGTTGAGACCAGAGAGCCCCTGAAGATAAGCTATGACCACAGGCTCCAACACCTTTACCAGCAAGTCAACAAATACCTGATGCACTGCCAATTGGGTCTGCTTTTATGTAACCATAAAGGCATACAGTTTATCTGTATTAGATAGATATGTATGCTCTCACATGTATAGTCAGAACAACATATAATTTCCAATTTGCTATAACCATAAGGCTAGTAACAAAATATTGCTAAGCTGCTACTTATATACACTAGATTGTCTCATTTGTCAATGAAAAGATGGCCAAATTACACAGAGTGGATGGTAGAATAATATATTATCAAAATATTTGATTGTTAATGCAGTTGACTTCTGCCTGAAAACTCAACACCTCATATCAAGATATTATATCCTCTGATTATTATATGGTGCTAACTGTGAATTTATTTAAATATTATCGCACATTGTACTATGAAGATGAAATATATCAGGTAAAAGAGTAATCAGATTCAGGCAAAATCATATACACAAAAGTATTTTAAAGCTTTGAAACTTACCCCATGTACTCAAAATCAGAAAAGATAAAAGTATTCTCACTGCTGTACCCACAAGCAATAATATCTTTAGCATTTTCTACTGCTAGTTGGTGTGCCTCCTCAACTGTAAGATCTTTCCAAAAAAATTTTTCATCATCTGTCAACTGAATCACTAAGGGAACATCAAATGTCTCCTGCAACCATCTTTAAATACAGAATAATTTAATATTAAATAACAATTACAACTGCAGTAAAAAGCATATTTCAAAAAATCAGTAAAACTGGTGAAAAATAATATAAGGCATAGTACCAACACTTTTTAATTAAATTTAATTTTTAAATTAAAAACATAATGAATTAACAGATTTTAGCAAGAAAAAGCATACATTGAAATAATTTTTTTTGCTTTAATTTTTAGCTTTCAAAAGAAAAACATGAACAAAAATCACCTTAATAATTAAATTTATATATTAAAAAGCACAGTAGGAAAAAGCTCATTTAATTCCTCACGAATAAATACTGTACATTAAATTCTTTCATGCATAACTATGCCGCTTTAAACCAGTAGAGTGCATTGAATATTACATAAGAAATCTACCTTAACCTCGTGATTGCGACAATTACTTGTCTAACGCCCTTTTGGGGTTAAGACATCATTTAAACTATCACATGATTCAGAAGGCAATATACATTCTTAACAAGATAATAAACAATTAATACTATTAACTAAGGAAAACCTTTAACCTATCTTAAAGGGTCTTAGTCTAGTATATGACAAAGGATTTAATTACCACAGTCTTGTAACAGGCTGGTAAAACTGCATCAGATGTTGTTGACCAGTTAGTCCAAGAGAAGCTGTCATGGTTTCTAACTTGTGCAACCAGTCCTTTTGCTATGATTTAAAACTGCATCGATGAGTATGCACACACCAGATTTCCACGTACTTCTTGACAGTAGATTATCTTTCACACAGACTTGGATTGGCATTGTAGGATTATATATGGCCATCACCTTTTTATATCAGACACCATATTTCACCATTACAGTCTTCAATTACTGACAATTCCAATGTTTCGCCGGAGTATTGATGTTTAAATTTTACTTTAATCTACTTTGATCTTAACAGTGGATAAACTGCAAAGTGTTGCACATAATGGTAGAATCCTTTTCTTACTCAATGCTCTGCACCGGAAACGTGGCACCCTCCAACATGAAATAACTTACAACTTCCAAAGTCGGCCATTAAAACATTTAAGAAACTTTAAAACTTTTGGCCATATTCAACTCAAACATTAAGAGTCATACTTTACTCCCCGATGTCATTCAGAGCGACGCGTTTCGCTTGCCTCCCGTACAGCGGCTTCCTCAGGCTCTGACCATTCTCTGTGTTATGTCACCTTATATGTGTCTCACCTTCTGCGTCATCACTTACGCACTTATGCGCATTAGGTTCCATGACGTTCTTCTGCTGTAGCAGAAGAGTCCATGTTGACGGTAAAGGGGGAATGTCTGTATTACATATTGTATTGCTGTGCCTGTGTATGTAAAGTTTCTCGGCATATGCTAATTTGAAATTTGGTCTGGGGGACAGCTAACGCTTTGTAATTAATTTTATGCCTTCTAATATTGTTTTCTATTACAGTTTGTGCTAAAGCTTCAGCATTGGTACTTTGGCTGATTCAATGGCAAAGTACCAACTTTGGCATTGAAGTCGCCTAAAACAAGGGTAATATCTACTTTCTTGACAATATTCAAAAAATCCCAAAGTTGTCAATAAAACCTATCCTTCTCACCTTCATCATCATCCTCAGTGGGGGCATAACAGCAGATAACATTCAAGTCCTTAATGATTATCTTAAATTTAGCTGTTAGAAACCTTTCATTACTGCACTCATATCCTAGAAGAACATCACTAACATGTCTGCTGAGAAGCAAATCTATGCCTTGGAGATGCTTTTTATCTTCCCTCCCTGAAAAGAGAAATTTAAGAATCTGATCTACACTGAGAGGCCAAAAGTCATGGGAATAGCAGTTAAAGTAGAACTAGCTCACTGCACTCATAACTGATGCATTGGACGTCAACCGCAGAATGGCGCTGCAGTAGCCTACAAACCCAACATTAATTTCGGGATAGTTAATTCAGCATGGCTGCATGTTGTGAGTTGTCTGACTTTGAACGTGGCTTGATCATCGATGCCAGAAGGATGGGTCATGCAATATCGGAGATCGTGCAGGAATTCGGTTTTCCCAGGTCTATGGTGTCAAGAGTTTATCGTCAGTATTCTGTTGATGGCATTTCCACACATGTAAACCAGCGAACGGGACAGCCATGTGCAATTGAGGAACGGAACTCGCATCAGCTGTCATGAATGGTAACAACCACAACAGATGGGCTACAGTGCATGAAATCACTGCCAATTTCAATGTGGGCCAAACACAAAACGTTTCTGAAAGGACTGTCCATCATGGACAATATTACCATTAATCCTATAACTGCATGGAAATGGTGAATTCAACCAATGTTCCTGAACAGGTATCTGAAGTGCTTCATATAAACAAAAATGTTTAAAGCTACTGTGAAATGACAACAATGCTTCATAACTACATGTTGAAGAAAAATCACATGCACAACCAGCTGAAGCCAGCAGGACTTCACTACAAATGCATAGAAAAAGTGAATTCCACAAAGTGTTCCTGAACTGATATCTGGAGTGCTTAATATATATGACAGTGATCGAATCAGCTGTGACATGACAATTCTTCAAATTTAACATCTTGAGGAAAAATCACAGAGGTTTAATCAACATGCACAACCAGCTGAAGCCAGCAGGACTTCATCATAAATGGTAATATTTTAAGATCTTACTTGGGAACTTTTACTATTGGTAAAACCACCTTAAGTTAAATTTGCCATGTGCAACAACCTATACCTGGGATATATGCTATGGTCTCAGTATATCATGAGATAGTAGCTTTTAAGCTCACACCCTATTAAACAGTATAATCGTGCATTAAATTAATTTAATCAAATTGCTGTGTCATTACAATTTATTTATGTGAGAGAGCTTTTGGACTCGCATTTTAGGAATTAACAATCGATGAATTAATTGAAATAGAGACACATCTAAGTTGTGAAGTAACAGAAGAACCTGATATTCCACAGTCTTCCAGAACATTTACAAGGCAGAAAATGGCTGCAGCTTTTAAATCAGTTTCTGAGTTTTTGGCAATCTTTGAAGAAGATGCAAATACGGAAAGAATTGCAAAAGTAAAAAGAGACATTTATGACTGTCTAGCATGGTATGTTGAGATTTTTTAAGTAAAAAAGAAACTAACTGTGCAATCTTCTATTAAAACATATTTTAAAAAAGTGGAAAACCCACCTGTTTCTTCATTATCAAATGTCCTTCCATCTACCTCATCTGCACCTAGTGTCACTTATGTGGAAAATATGAACTTAGATGAAGATATTGATGAGTAAAAGTTGAATACATATGTATGTACATATATATAGATAAATAAATTACAAACAGCTACACTTTTTCAAGTTATTACTCTTTAAAAAACTAAAATATTCCTAGGGTGATTGCCAATGTCTCACCATTGCTTTCTTATCTGAGGTATATTGCTTCCAGTGCAATATCTCCGATTTACACTTTATGCCTCTTTTCTACTCTAAATCTACCTTTACTAACAAAGATGATGAAGTACACAAAAGAGCAAAAAAAAATGTTATTACCAGTTTTGCATATAGTAGATAGCTGGCACAGGCTCTTGATGCATTCAGATGTTAATCTTCTTCTGCGGTTGACATTGTTCGAAGTCCCGGCATAAGATTTACCTGTCTTTGTACATTATATTTATTCTTCAGCTGATGGTTTACTGAACTGGATAGGCGTCAGTGGTTAAATTGTGTACCCACTTAATATATTGTCCTGTTCAGAACGGTTAAGCTTTGGTGACTTTTATTCATACCAGTTCTAAATAAGGTAGATGGCTGGTACAGTCACTTAACACCTTCTGATGTTTAATTCCCCTGATATGGTGATATTTTTCACATACTGAGGTGTATGTTCTGTTTTATGTCTGAGCATTAGGTTTACCAATCCTTGTATATTTGGTAGTCAGCTAGTGGTTTGCTGGACCTGAGGTTCATTGATGGTTGACTAATTTTTTAGGGTATGCTGCTTCTCCAGCTATTTTTATATATGAATTCTAATTCTTATTTTAATGAGCTTTTGTGTGTATTGTATTGATAAGCATGCAAAAAATAAGGTAAATGGGTAGATTTTTTTTTTATAGGTGATGGGGTGGGCAGATGTGTAAGAGATTAAATTAGGGATAAACATTGGTTTTTGATATTTAACCCCTATGGGGCTAAATACACATACGAATGTACCTCAAATAACATGATTGAATTATATTATTGTATGAAATCATATTATTTGTATGCGCATTTAGTCCCTTGTGTTTCCTAAATACACATATGAACATACCCCAAATAACATGCTTGAATTAATACCACAGATTGAACAAACATTAAAACCAGGATGTTAAACTATTACAAAATCTAAAGAATAATACTTGCAGATAAAGCTGATCAAATAGTAATTATAGATAGGAATGAATACGATATAAAAATTTGCAATATTCTAATAAAATTAAAATGCACACCACTAAAAAATAGCACTATACCTACAGTACTTACAAAACTAAGTGAATTAAAGAGAGATTCATTTTTACATACTAGCATAACTGTAAAATGCACCTCTCCTATGTACCCATATAAGCCTGTTTGTAAAAATAAAATTACATAAAAGTAACAAACCATTCTGACCCTTAGTAAACGTAAATCTCCTAGATATATTTTAGAAAGAGCCCTATTTCGTTTCTTTTCACTGCATTTTCTGCCAACAAAATTTATTGTAACATCATGCACCAAAGCAGCCAATATAATAAGGCAAACACAAGTAAAGGAAACCACAACTATCCATTCACTAGTCATATTGCTGTACCCTAATACATCACCTATGGATGCAGCAATGCAACTAAAAGCAGAATGGTTGAAACAGACCCAACCCACAGCACAGGAATATTTTATTGTCCATGAAGCTTTGGATCTCACCACAAATTCTAATTGGTTCACAGTCAATGATCGGACATAGGTCCAGACCTAGGGAGTCCCAATTGGATCACCACTGTCAGGGCTCATGGCCGACATTGTCATGAGGCATGTGGAGCAAACTGCCTTACAACAAGCAAGATTAAAATCTTCTTTGTACATCCTTTATATCAAAGACCTTTTAATTTTTTGGGACCAACCCATAAGTGAATTCCAAACTTTAATAGATACATTTAATAGTATACTACCTACAATAAAATTCACACATGAAACCAAAATTAATGGAGAAATACCATATCTGGACATTAAGATTAAAAAGAAAATCCCTAAATGGGAATTGGAAGTATACCGAAAACCAACGTTTATCCCTAATTTAATCCCTTACACATCTTCCGCCACATCACTTATAAAAAATCTACCCTTTTACCTTATCTTTTGCAAGCTTGTCAATACAATACACACAAAAGCTCATTAAAACAAGAATTAGAATTCATATATGTAAAATAGCTGAAGAAGCAGGATACCCTAAAAAATTAGTACAAAGATTAGAAACAAAAGCAAATTACCAAAATAAAAATCAGGATTTGCAACCTAAACCCAATCAACAAGCTAAATATAAAATATGCACATAGTTACAATTATTATTATTATGATTTATTAATTAATTTTTATTATTATTATTTATCAATTAACCCAGGTACGTGTCCACGATAACAGTAGAGCAAACCCTGTTACGCATGGGTCTCTGGAGTCGACGCGGCTTAAAGGCACCCATGTTAAACAAGGTCCATCGGCAAAGATGACTGTAGTTCGCATAGGACTACCATCATTGGACAGTGGAAGAGTGGAAAAAGGTTGCCTTCTGCGACAAATCGAGGTTTCTACTCCACAGATGTGATTATATATACGGCGTCAGGCACACAAGGACCAACACTCAGACATGCTTGTCAGTCAAGTAGGCCGGCAGTGTGCATGTCTGGGGGATGTTTTCCTGGTATGACCTGGGAATGCTGGTACCACTGGATGGGTTCCTGAATGCCAATGGCTATCTGTCTATCCTCGCTCCCCCTGAAGTGGGACCTCCTTGTCGAGGGGGGGGGGGGGGCTACGGTGACTCTGAGAAGTTGGATTCGGATCGCTGGTTCTCCGGGGTTCACGACTTCTTGTAGTTTCTGGTGGAGGAGCATTGAACTACTCGAGAACGGTAACAGAGCCTCCAGTTCCGGGATGTCCCTGAGAAGCTAAGAGCTGCAGCCCTGTTTGAGGGGTCGTGTCGAGTTTCTGTGGACTGGAGTGGTGACCCGGTCCTGCGGATTTCGATGCTGTCTGATATCGGGGTCGGAATACTGTTCTCTGGGGGGCTTCGGCCCGTTCACAATGGAGAGGCTGAAGTTAAATGCTCGCAACTGGGAGTGGTGACCCCGGTTGACGAGCTTATCGATGGAAAAGCCAAACTAAGTGTCCCCAGTAACTCTTTAGGCTTTCAAGAATAGGATATTTATAAGACATGGTAGAGGATTTGAAGGTGCCTCTGTGAAAATGTGTGCCGGCTCGTCGATGTTTCTGGCGTGCCTTACAGCCTCGATGGAGGGGCTGGCTGAGGGTCTGCTGACTGGGACCGAAGTCCCGAGTCGAGTGGACTTATTGGTCGGCCCCTGCGAAGTCATAGGTCGTCTTGGTGTCCCGATGGAGAGGCTTTACTGCGGGCCTGCCGACTGGAATGGAGCCCACTCGACTGGGCTCAATAAAGGAGTCGAGTGGGCTCCTTTATTGCCCCTGCGAAGTCTGGGGTGTCATGGAGTTGGGATGGAGTGGCCTTGTTGGGCCTCCAGACCGTGATTGGAGTCCCCGGTGATGTGGGTTGTCTGCTCGGCTGCAGAGAAGTCTGGCTCGAGGTATTGCTGGGGAGGCCGCCGGTTGGTGTCCCGGAGGAGAGGACGAAATTGGAGGTCATGCAGAACGGGACTGCAGCCCTATTAAGTGTGACTTATCGATGGGAGAGCCTGAAGACTCTCCATCATGTTAGCTTCTCCATGCAAAAAGTTAGGACTTCATATTATACTTTTTTTGGCTCTAAATTCAAAAGATTCTTTCTGATTTTTTATCTGGCTATTTGGACAAAATCCAGTGAGTGTTGAGCATATTCCTAGGCTCTATTTCAAAAATGCCAAAAGACAGGCAACAAAGGAAAGCAGTGTTTTTCTCTTCACGAGGTCTTCTCCTGTAGTAAGGCAGATTCAATGTAAGGCGGTCTAGTCAGTTAAGAACCTGGCTAGACAATAGTGGTTTCAGTGACAACTCCCTTATGGTGATATGCAGTCTCTGTACTGCGGTGCACCGGGATTGTCACGCATTATTAAGTTGTCCATCCTCGCTGACCACATGCACCCATTCATGCTGGATATTTACCCTGGTGGTGTTGGTGTCTACCAACAGGACAATGTGCCCTGTCATGTCACTAAGGTGATGTGTGACTGGTTCCAGGAACATGACAGCGATGTCTTCGTTCTCTCTTGGCCAATGAAATCACCCGACCTCAATCCCATATAGCATTTGTGGGACCATTTGGATTGACAGGTTCGGCATGCGGACCCACAACCATGTCATCTCCGGAACTTCAGTGGGGGTGGCTCAGTCGGTAGCGCGCCAGGCTCGTAATCTGTAGTTCCCAGGTTCGAGTCCCAGCTGGGTCAGCGTTGAGATTTATCTCCGCAAAAATTCCCCGCCCTGCCCACGGCCAGTAGGGGACACCGATGGGCTTGGAAAGGCCGCCGTCCGTCGGATGGGACGTTAAGCCGTGGCCCCGTGTGCGGGAGAGCCATACCCTGTGCACGTTAAAGAACACGCTGGATGGCCTTAACGGGAGGCTACCATCTGTCTCCCAACAGCTGTTCCAGTGGGTCCCCTCCCCCAACCTTCTCTGAGCCTTCGGGGTCCATGCGACCTGGCCATTTAGCCCATGGTGTGCAAAAAAGTGCCGCTCAGAGGTAAAACAACAACAACAACAACTGGAACTTCAGTGCTCTGCTGGAGTCCAAATGGGCACATGTGCTTCTGGCAACCTTCCATGGCCTCATCACTGCATCCATGACACGCCATCTCGTCGCTGTCATCTGGCCAAGGATGGTTATTCCCATTATCAGGTAGGTGGTTATATGACTGTGTATGTAATATAAAGGTATAAATTTTATTCATTGCCTGTTTTTGTCGCATAAGGATATAAATTTTAAACAGCATATCACTAAAGAAGAAATCATCCCATTCCCCACTTACCAGAATACAGAGAATATGCATTAGCAAAACATCGTAAATCATCTGTTATTTTCAGTGCTTACATACAAAATCTTCATACAGCTATGGGATATGGAGGTTCTACCAGACTGTTTAATTTTCCTCTAAAGACATGTCTGGAGAGGAAAATTCATTGGACGCTAATTTTACCATGATCTTACAACACCTTGAACCTACAGCTGCTGCATTTGCCCACTGTAGGCCAATTCTAGCAAGGTCCTGTTTGACATTGTCTACCCATCGCATCCCAGGTCTCCCTCTTTTCCCGAAGCCTTTAAACACACTGTTCACAATCTGTTTGCCAAGCTGCAGCTGTGCATACAGGCAACATGACCAAACAAAAGTAGTCTCTCTCTGCACAAAATGTTGCTCAAAGGAGGTTGATGACTCCTTCCAACCTCATCATTACTTACGAAGTCAAACCATCTAATGCCCAAGATACTGTGCAAGCATCTAGAATCAAAGACATCAAGTTTCTTGTTATCCTGCGTACAAAGAGTCCATGTTTTGCTATCATAACTAACCTTAGAAAGAACCAAACTATTATACAACCTAATTTTAGTCTTTAGGTGTAAAGTCCTATTTTTCTACACTTTTCGTAATGTCTTAAAAGTCCCAGCAGCAATCTCTATTCCTCTGTTTATCTCGTGTTACACATCACCAGTATCTGTTGCACACCTCATGAGATAATTAAACTGAGACACATGCTCGAGTACAGCCATTCAAAACAACTGAAGACACTTTAGAACATCACTTTTAGAACATCACTTTAGTTTTTCTTGTCTTTATTTCCAAACCTACCCATTACCAGTCTCATCAACAGCCCTAATGAATGAATTCATCTCATCAACATCATCAGTCAACAAGGCCAAATCATCTGCATAATCTAAATCAGAAATTTTGAAATCTCTAGATATTTAAGGCCAAAATCTTTCCCTTCAACGAATTTCACACACATAATCAAGAACAAAACAAAAGAAGGGACAAAATGCACCCTTGTCTAACTCCACTAGAAATGCTAAAACAATCGCTACAAGCCTTACCAACTTTCACACATGACTTAGTGTTATTATAGAGATCTTTCATCATACTAAAAAACTTATGTACTCCATATGATCTAACATCATCATCCTCCTCAAGCAACCATCGGCTACGGAGGTTCAATCAGACCGTGCAATTTAGTTCTCCAAGCATATCTGTCCTGAGCTACATCTGCTGTATCTGGCCACTGCACACCAATTCTAACAAGATCCTGTTTGACATTGTCTGCCCACCACATCCTAGGTCTCCCCCTCTTTCTGAAGCCATTAGGCACACTGTTCATAACCCTATTTGCCAATCTATAATTATCCATATGGGCAACATGGCCACACCAAGTCTCTCTCTGCACAATATGCTGCTTAGAGGAGGTTGCTGACTCCTTTGCCTAACCTCATCATTAGTTACAAAGTTGAACCACCTAATGTCCAAGATACTGTGTAAGCATATATTATCAAAAGCATCTAGTTTCCTGTTATTTGGTTTAAAAAGTGTCCAAGTTTCACTACCATAACTAACCCTAGAAAGAACCAAACTATCATATAGTCTAATTTTAGTTTTTAGGTGTAAACGCCTATTTCTCTACACTCTCCATAGATTATTAGAAGTCCTGGCAGCAATCCCTGTTAATATCATGCCGCACATCACCAGCATCTGTTACATAGCTTCCAAGAAAATTAAACTGTGACACCTGCTCAAGACTGCAACCATTCAGATTAACTGAACCACAGCCTGCCTGACCAATTTTAATCACTTTAGTTTTCTCTGTTTATAACCAAACCTACTTTACTACCAGTCTCATCAACAGCTCAAATGAAAGAGTTCATCTTATCAACATCATTTGCCAAAAGTGCTAAATCATCAGCATAATCTAAATCAGAAAAATTTGTATCTCCAGACTATTTATAAGGCCAAAATCTTTCCCTTGAAGTGAATTTCGCATAACATAATCAATAACCAACCTAAAGAGAAAAGGAGACAGAATGCACCCTTGTCGAACACCTGAAGTAAAGCTAAATCAATTGATATAAGCCTTGCAAACTCTCACACACGACTGTGTTACAATAGAGAGCTTTCATTACATTCACTAACTTGTGTGGTATACCATATGATCTCACAATTAACCACAAATCATGACGATCAACAGAGTTGAAAGCCTTTTTGAATCAACAAAGCTAGCAACCAAAGGTTTCTGAAACTCTAAACATTTCTCAAGAATCTGTCCAAGTGAGAATATCTCTCCACACATCCTCTTCCACTTCTGAATCCACATTGCTCATCATGCAATTGCCTGTCAACCAGATTTTTAATTCTATTAAACACAATCATGCAAAGAACACTCCCTGGAACAGGATATAGAAGGTGAGGAGTCTGTCATGGATAGGTGGGCTGAGCATTTCAGTGATGTTCTAAACAATGTGGTTAGTTCTACTCCATTGTTTGTGATGAGAGTAGGCTGATACCATTATAGTTATCACAAGAACTGCGATCACCCTTTTTGAAAATAGGGATAATATTAGCTCTGGTAAAAATTCTTAAGAACCATGCCTTTATCATAAAAGATATTCAAAATTTCTGTCATCCAAGTGGTAACTAAAACATTACTAGCTCTAAGCATTTCCATTGTAATTTCATCTACCCCTGGGGATTTATGAAGTTTAAAGCCGTCCCATGGCCGAGTGGCGATCATGGCCCTTGGCTACTGATCTATGGAACCTGGGTTCGAGCCCCGGGTAAGGCATGGATGTATGTGTCATTTTTCTGCTCAGGTCCTGCCATCCTCTCAGACCCTCTACTATGGCATATAAACTGATGGGCTACTGTCAGACCTCTGTGGCAAGCAGCTGCTTGAGAGGGTATTTATTTTTTATTTTTTTATTTTTAAGTTTAGAAATAGCCAAAATAACTTCAGATTGTATTATAGGACCAACATTAAAGCCACCAATGCATCTATCATCATTACAAACAATGGGAGTAGAACTAACCACATTGTTTAGAAATGCTCAGCCCACCTAGCCATCATAGAATCCTCCCCTTCTATAACCTTACCTTGTTTTTCTGGCAATCCTTGTGTGCCTGTCCGTTTTCTACCATACAAAACATTAACTATCTGGTACAGCTTTCTGTTGTTATGCTGTCTAACTGCTTCCTCGGCTTTGTCAGCCAAGCAATCAAGCCAAAGATTCTTATCAGCAGCTAACTGATCCTTTGCACATTTATTAATCTCTCTGCAATGCTTTCTATTAGGACTAGTAAGGTACTGATTAAGGACAGTCCTGCAGTTCTTTCTTTCTGAAATAAGCTCAAGTGCCTTATCACTCAAATAATTCTGCTTCCTCTGCTCCTTTTCTCCTAAAATAGTACTATTAGTTTCCAAAAAAGTCTGTTTAAAACGGTCCCATTCTTCCTCAATTTCAGTAGTAATCAAACCATGAGTGTTATAATGTCTAAGTAACCTATAAGTTGCAAGACACTTTTAACCAGGTAATGGTCAGATCGAGTTTCATCTCCCCTATATGACATGATATTCCTAACAGAACTAGCCCATTTGCTATTAATTAATATATCAATCCCTCAATTCCTGTACCTGTCTGTTTCTTCCCACATAAAACATTAACAATCTGGTACAATCCCCTGTTGTTGTGCTGTCTAACTGCTTCCTCTGCCAAGCTATCAAGCCAAAGATTCTTATCAGCTGTTAACTGATCCTTTACATGTTTATTAAGCTCATTGTAATGCCATCTGAGGACTAGTAGGGTATTAATTCATATTAATCCTGCACTTCCTTCTTTCAGAAATAAATTTCGTAGCCGTATCACTAAAATAATTTTATTTGCTCTGTTCCCCTTTACCCAAAAGAGTACTGTTGGTTTCAAGAAAAGCCTGCTTAAAGGGATCCCATTCTTTCTCAACTTTAGCAGTAGGCAAATTACAATTGTCAACATGACTAATTAGCTTATCATGGTATGTTTCAGCTACATCTGGATTTTTGAAAGTATCAGTGCTAAAAGTAATTCTCTTAACCTTGGTAGAACATTTCTTAAGCTTCAGTTGCAAGACAATTTTGACCAGGTAACGGTCAGACCCAATTTTGTCTCCCCTGTGTGATCTGGTATTCCTAACAGAACTGGCCCATTTGCTGTTAATTAAAATATAATCTATCATATTCCTGTGCAACCCATCAGGTAAAACCTATGTATATTTATAAATGTCTCAGTATTTGTAGTATGTGTTAGTTATTCGTAAACCATTTAGTTTACTTACCTGTAGAAGATGTTCTCCATTGCCATTGGAACTACCAATGCCAAAGGGACCTAAAACTCCTGCCCAAAGGTCAGAGCAGTAGCAATTTTAGCATGAAGTCACCTAGCACAAGAGAAATATCTCCTTTCTTCACAGAATTCAAATTATCCTGAAGTTGGCTGCAAAACCTATCCTTCTCATTCTCAACAGTGTCCTCTCTGGGGTGTAACAGATGACATTCAAGTCTTTAATTTTTGTTCTAAATTTTGTTCTAAGAAATCTTTTATTAATGCAGTCATATCCCAGAAGAGCATCACTGGCATATCCGCTGAGAAACAAACCTACACCTTGGAGATGCTTTCCATCCTCTCTCCCTGAAAAGAGAAATTTAAAGTTATTTTTAAATATCTTACTTTTACCTGTCTATCTGGTCTCTTGCAAGCCTAGAATATCAAGTTTATAATGCTGGAATTACGGCACGAGGTCATCAAGAGAATAATCTCTATGTAATGTCCTCACATTCTACATACCTGCAGAGAGAAAATGATTAGTAGGACTTTTAAAGAAACTGGGTTCATTGAGATAGGTAGGTCCAACAATATCAAAAAGCCCCTGATCACAGGCATGGAGCAAAGACCTGTTTCCCCACTGCTACAGGCTGATTGTCACCCATGCTGGTAGGAACTTCGGGCACCACCTTTCTAAGAGCCATAAGACTTGCCTGTGACACATTATTCCAGCTTAGGATTTGTGACACCCAACTAGGTAAATGAGGGTTAAGATACCTGTGATGGCCTCTGATTGGGATTAGCCACCAGCTGATATAAGGTATCCTGTGCCTCTGTTCACTTAGAGCTGGTAACCCAGAAGCAAAGAGAAAACACAGTAGTAGATTCTCCCTCAACAGAGACCCACCAGTGCAGCAAGTCCATAATCCATAATAAAGCTCAAATCCATAAACCTGTCCAGTCTAGTAGGTATAAATGGTCAGCACCAGGACCCTGTGAAATTGACCACTCCTCAGCAGGGCAGAAAAAAAAAATAAAAGGGCTATAGATGACCAGATCAGTAGGCCACACTGATCTGACAGCCCTCCCCTTCTGTTGCCTTCCAAAAGAAAATATCTCTTTTGAAAGGTACTAGTGATCTGTACCAGAGAAGGCAGGGTTGGACATTAGGTGCTAGACCTGGCTGGTTCTGTGCATCATCACTGGGGATTGGTATGCAGCTTTCCTTCCAGTTTATGCCTAGCTATAATTTACAGATCAGAGACAAAATTTGCTTACCTGAGATAAAATGTTCAAATTCAATCTGCAATTCTGCAATCAAATTCATTTGGCATGCAGCTTGTTAATTTCTACACTTGCATTCAGGAGATATAAAGGAACGATCCTTTTCATATTTCTCCCTTTTTTAGAGGGAGAAGGAAATGGGGGTTGGGTTTTACCTCTGAATGGCACTTTTTTGCACACAATGGGCTAAATGGCCAAGTCACAAGGCTCCCAAAGGCTCAGAGAAGTTTGGGGGAGGGGACCCACTGGAACAGCTGTTGGGAGACAGATCGTAGCCTCTCACCAAGGCCATCCATCATGTTCTCTAATGTGCACAGAGTATGGCTCTTTCACACACAGGATTACTGCTTAATGTCCAATCTGGCAGACGGCAACCTTTCCAAGCCCAGCAGTGTCCTCTACTGACCTGGGCAGGGAGGGGAGTTTTGCGGAGAGATAAATCTCAATGCTGACCCAGCTGGGACTCGAATCTGGGAACTGCAGATTATGAGCCTGGAACACTACCGACTGAGCCACACCTGCCCCGAAAACAAGGGGGTAAATTATTTACAGCCTATGACATTCCCTGAGCCAGAAGTTTTGATTTGACATATAGCTTGCTACTTTCGATCAAAGTGTTCTGGAGATATAGTAGAACAGTTTTCATATTTCTCCAATTAAATTGAAATCTTTAATTCTCTATGACACTGTTAAATGTTTTAAGCATTTCAACAAACTTTCTATGCTATCAAGTATCAAAAGTTATTAAGGAGAGTTTACATACCATATTGCAGAGGATGGGTAGTAAGAGCAGCTCCTAGGATGCTAGCAAGTGACAAGTTTATTCTTTGATGTTCTTACCAGCAAGAATGTGAACCCAAATCAACAAGAATGTCTACTGCATCACTTGTTGGATAACTAATTTCAGCTCCTTTCAGCCCATTTTCCTTTCTCGTTTTCCCCAGCAGAAGTGTGGGTTGTAATTCTACTTAAAGACATAGAAGGCCAAGAGAGAAATTAAAAAAAAACAACAGAAGGACAAGAGTGCCTCTTGACAGCAGCCTGTGTACCGAATGTGATGAAAAAAATATATTTAGTGTTCAGTTGACAGAAAACAAGGAATCACCTCTGGAGCAATGGTTGTAAGTTACTTGTCAAACATATTGACCTTGATGTTGATAGTGGGGGAAAGCCACAATGGAGATAGATTCTACCACCGTAGGCAATGCGGACTTAGAGGATAGCATAGAGGGAGAGAGTCAGATAAAGGCAGGAGGGGAGTGGGTCAGATGAAAGCAGGGAGAGAGATGGTTGTTAAAACTGTTAACACTGACGATCTGAAAGATCCAGATATAGCGAAAGCATATCACGACAGGCTAATTAGTATTATGACAGTCGTGGTTTGCTTATTGCCAAAGTTGAGAAAAAATGAGATCAGTTTAAACAGGCTTTTCTTAAAACTGACAGTACTCTTTTGGGTAAAAGGGAACAGAGCAAACAAAATTATTTGAGTGATAAGGCTATGGAACTTATTTCTGAAAGAAGGAAATGCAGGATTAATATGAATCAATACCCTACTAGTCCTAATAGATTACATTACAATGAGCTTAATAAACATGTAAAGGATCAGTTAACAGCTGATAAGAATCTTTGGCTTGATAGTATGGCTGACAAAGCAGAGGAAGCACAACAGCAGGGGATCATACCAGATTGTTAATGTTTTGTGTGGGAAGAAACAGGTACACAGGGATTGAGAGATGAACATGGTACAGTGATTGAAGGTGAGGATCTTGTGATGGCTAGGTGGCCCGAATATTTCAGAGATGTTCTAAACAATGTGATAATTTCTACTCACATTGTTTGTAATGAGGATAGATGCATTACTAGCTTTAATGTTGGCCCTACATCCACATTTTGAAGTTGCTTTGGCTAAATTAAAATTGAATAAATCTCCAGGGGTTGATGAAATCATCACTGAAATGCTTAGAGTCTGAAATTTTGAATATTTCTTATGATAAAGGTGTTGTTCCTAAAGATTTTACCAGAGCTATTATTATCCCGATTTTTAAAACAGGTGATTGCAGTTCTTGTGATAATTATAGCAGAATTAGTTTGTTTTTTGTTCCAGGTAAAGTTCTTTGCATGATTATGCTTATTAAAATTAAGAATTTGGTTGATGGACAACTGCGTGATGAACATTGTGGATTCAGAAGTAGTAGGGGATGTATTGATCAAATATTTTCACTTCAGCAGATTCTTGAGAATGTTTAGAGTTTCAGTAACTTGTGATTACTAGCTTTATAGATTTCAAAAAGGCTTTTGACTCTGCTGATAAACATAATTTGTGGTTGATTGTTGGATCATATGGAATAGCTGATAAGTTAGTGTAATGAAAGCTCTCTATAACAACACTGAGTCGTGTATGAGAGTTGGTAAAGCTTGTAACGATTGGTTCAGCATTGCTAGTGGAATTAGACAAAGATGCATTTTGTCCCCTTTTCTCTTTAAGTTTGGTTATTTATTATGCCGTGCAGAATTCTAAGTAAAGGGAAGATTTTGGCCTCAAATGGTCTAGAGATTTATAAAATTCTGATTTAGATAATACATGTGATTTGGCCTTGCTAGCTAATGATGTGGATGAAATGAATTATTTCTATAGGACTTTTGATGAGACTGGTAGTAGAGAAGGTTTGGTGATAAATAGAGATAAAAATAAAGTGATGAAAATTGGTCAGGCAGATGGTGCTTCAGTTGCTTTAAATGGTTGCACTCTTGAGCAGGTGTCTCAGTTTAATTATCTTGGGAGCTATATTAAACATACTGGTGATGTGCAGCATGAGATAAATAGAAGAACAAGAATTGCTGCTCGGACTTTTAGGGTCTGTGGAGTGTGTGGAAAAATAGATGTATAAACCTAAAGATTAAAATTAGGCTGTATAATAGTTTGGTTCTTTCGAAGTTTAGGTATCGTAGTGAAACATGGACCCTTTGCAAGCAGGATAACAGGAAACTTAATGCCTTTGATTTTAGATGCTTATCAGTGTTTTGGGCATTAGGTGGTTGACTTTGTAAGCAATGGTGAGGTTAGAAGGAGTCAGCAACTTATGTTGAGCAGCATTTTGTGCAGAGTGACTGTTGGTGTGGCTATGTTGCTCATATGTATAGCTACAGATTGGCAAATAGGATTATGAACAGTGTGCCCAAAGGCTTAGGGAAAAGGGGACGACCTAGGATGCAATGGGCAGACAATGTCAAACAGAACCTTGCTATAATTGCCCTACAGTGGCCAAATGCAGCAGCTGTAGCTCAAGACAGACAAGTGTGGAGAGCAAAATTATACAGTCTAGTAAAACCTCCATAGCCCATGGCTGCATGAGGATTTTGTTGGTGGGTGGGTGGGTCGGTGGGTGGGTGGGTCGGTCGGTCGGTCGGTAGGTAGGTAGGTAGGTAGGGAGGCAGGCAGGTAGGTAGGTAGGTAGGTATGTATGTATGTATGTCCGTGGCCGAGTGGTTAGCACGCTTGGCTACTGATCTAAGGGACCTGGGTTTGAGCCCCGGAATTAGGCATGGATGTGTGTGTCGTTTTTCTGCTGAGGTCCTGCCATCCTCTCAGATCTCCTACTGTGGCATATAAACTGACAGGCTCCTGTCAGACCTCTGTGGCAAGCAGCTGCTTGAGGGGGTATTTTATTTTATATGTATTTCCAGCTGTAAAATTATCAGCTGAATTCTTTTTTTTTATTTTGAAATAATTAAAAGTTTCTTGTGGTTTTAAATAATCTATGTTTTAATCTAATCTGTATTATCTATGATAATAATCCCATAAACAAATAAATTGTTTGCTAGCACTCAAAAGGTTCAACAATAATTGCTTTAGTAACTAAAATAACAGCAAGAAGCTAATGTAACAACAAATTACAGCAAAATGAAGTTAGTTTTAAATTTTCATATTTGTATATGGTCATAGCAGCAAATTACATTTCATTTGGTTTGTTGGGATTGGGCTGTTTCATCTATGGAGCACTTTTTTTGCACACCATGGGCTTTTATGATAGTGATAGGCCCTTTTGGTATTGGTAGCTGCAATGGGCAACGTCTCCTACAGGTAGCTCAATCTCCTACAAGTAAACTCAATGGCTTCAGAATAACTGACACATATTACAAACACCGCGACATACATAAATACACATGGGTTTCACCTGATGGGCTGCATAGAAATATGATTGATTATATATTAATTAACAGCAAATGGGCTAGTTCTGTTAGAAATACCAGTGCATATAGGGGAGCTGAAATTGGATCTGACCATTACCTTATTAAAAGTGTCTTGCAACTTAAACTTAAAAAGTGTTGTTCTAAATTTAAAACATTTACCTTTAATACTGAAGCTCTGAAAGAGTTATAGCTAAAGCTTACCATGATAGGTTATTTAGTCATTATGAGAGTCATGGTTTGCTAACTACTGAAGTTGAGGAACAATGGGACCATTTTAAACATGATTTTTTGGAAACTAACAGTATTCTTTTAGGGAAAAAGGAGTGGAGGAGGCATAATTATTTGAGTGATAAGGCACTTGAGCTTTTTTCAGAAAGAAAGAACTGCAGGAATGTCATTAATCAATACCCTACTAGTACTAATAGAAAGCATTACAGAGAACTTAACAAATGTGTAAAGGATCAGTTAGCTGCTGATAAGAATCTTTGGCTTGATGGCGTGGCTGACAAAGCCGAGGAAGCAGTTAGACAGCACAACAGCAGAGAGCTGTACTAGATAGTTAATGTTTTGTGTGGTAGAAAACGGACAGGCATACAAGGATTGCCAGAAAAACAAGGTAAGGTTATAGAAGGGGAGGATTCTGTCATGGCTAGGTGGGCTGAGCATTTCAGTGATGTTCTAAACAATGTGGTTAGTTCTACTCCCATTGTTTGTAATTATGATAGATGCATTGGTGGCTTTAATGTTGGCCCTATAACACAACCTGAAGTTATTTTGGCTATTTCTAAACTTAAACTTCATAAATCCCCAGGGGTAGATGAATTTATTACAGAAATGCGCAGAGCTGGGAATGTTTCGGTTACCACTTGGATGACTGAAATTTTGAATAACTTTTATGATAAAGGCATGGTTCCGAAAGATTTTACCAGAACTATTATTATCCCTATTTTCAAAAAAGGTGATTGCAGTTCTTGTGATAACTATAGGGGTATCAGCCTACTCTCTGTTCCAGGTAAAGTTATTTCCATGATTGTGCTTAATAGAATTAAGAATCTGGTTGACAGTCAATTGCGTGATGAGCAATATGGATTCAGAAGTGGTAGGAGATGTGCAGATCAGATATTTTCACTTAGGCAGATTCTTGAGAAATGTTTAGAGTTTCAGAAACCTTTGGTTGCTAGCTTTGTGGATTTTAAAAAGGCTCTTGACTCTGTTGATCATCATAATTTGTGGTTGATTGTGCAATCATATGGTATACCAGACAAGTTAGTTAACATAATGAAAGCTCTCTATAATAACACTGAGTCGTGTGTGAGAGTTCGTAAGTCTTGCAGTAATTGGTTAGCATTACTTCTGGTGTTCGACAAGGATGCATTTTGTCTCCTTTTCTCTTTAGTTTGGTTATTGATTATGTTATGCGAAATTCACTTCAAGGGAAGGATTTTGGCCTTAAATGGGCTGGAGATACGAAAATTTCTGATTTAGATTATGCTGATGATTTAGCGCTTTTGGCAAATGATATTTATGAGATTAACTGTTTCATTCGAGCTGTTGATGAAACTGGTTGTAGAGTAGGTTTGGTTATAAACAGAGAGAAAACTAAAGTGATGAAAATTGGTCAGGCAAGTTGTGATTCAGTTCATCTGAATGGTTGCAGTCTTGAGCAGGTGTCACAGTTTAATTACCTTGGGAGCTATGTAACAGATACTGGTGATGTGCGGCATGAGATTAACAGACGAATAGGGATTGCTGCCGTGACTTTTAAGAATCTATGGAGATTGTGGAGAAATAGGCGTATACACCTAAAGACTAAAATTAGACTGTATAATAGTTAGGTTCTTTCTAGGGTTAGTTATGGTAGTGAAACTTGGATGCTTTCTAAACCAGAGAAGAGGAAACTAGATGCTTTTGATTCTAGATGCTTACGTAGCATCTTGGGTATTAGGTGGTTTAACTTTGTAACTAATGGTGAGGTTAGGCAAAGGAGTCTGCAACCTCCTTTAAGCAACATATTGTGCAGAGAGAGACTCCACTAGTTTGGCCATGTTGCCCGTATGGATAATTATAGATTGGCGAATAGGGTTATGATCAGTATGCCTAGAGGCCTCAGAAGGAGGGGGAGACCTAGGATGCGGTGGGCAGACAATGTTAAACAGGACCCTGTTAGAATTGGTGTGCAGTGGCCGGATGCAGCAGATGTAGCTCAGGACAGATATGCATAGAGAATTAAACTGCGCGGTCTGGATGGACCTCCGTAGCCCATGGCTGCTTGAGGATGATGACGATATCAAAACTTCTGGAGAACATTTTGTACGAAGCAGAGTATGAATGCTTAATGGATATTTTTTTTTGTTGTAGACTATTAAAGTGGTAGTGATTTTTCATGAAAAAAAATATAATGAAAGGTTTGATTATTCAATAATTAATCATTCTGCAAAAAATACAAAATAATTAAATTTTTGAATTGATGTAACTCAACATCATCATCATCATCATCATCACCATCCTCCTCCTCAAGCAGCCATGGGCTATGGAGGTCCAACCAGACCATGCAATTTAGTTCTCCAAGCAAGTCTATCCTGAGCTACATCAACTACATCTGGCC
Source organism: Ryuthela nishihirai (assembly GCA_038380435.1). Taxonomy (NCBI): domain Eukaryota; kingdom Metazoa; phylum Arthropoda; class Arachnida; order Araneae; family Heptathelidae; genus Ryuthela; species Ryuthela nishihirai. Next base: position 41,830,994 of record JAWZYU010000001.1, on the reverse strand, counting down.
ACTGCACACCAATTCTAACAAGGTCCTGTTTGACATTGTCTGCCCACCGCATCCTAGGTCTCCCCTTCTTTCAGAGGCCTTTAGGCACACTGTTCATAACCCTATTCGCCAATCTATAATTATTCATACGGGCAACATGGCCAAACCAACGGAGTCTCTCTGCACAATATGCTGCTTAAAGGAGGTTGCAAACTCCTATGCCTAATCTCATCATTAGTTACAAAGTTGAACCACCTAATGCAGGCATGGCCAACTGTTTTTGCCCCCGGGCCGGATTGGAAAAAAAAAATATTTTCACGGGCCGGAAGAAATATTAAAATTGAAAAGTGTTAAGCAAAACACTTATTTCTTTAAGTAAACAAAATTTTATTATGAAATTTGTTTATGAATAATTGTAAGTAAATCAATACAACAAATTAACATAATAACTAATGCAACGTGTTGAGGCGGTTTGCATCGCTTATTATTTTTTTAATATCTGGTTCTATACTTGTAGTAGCTATTCTTAACACAGCCTCCAAATGTAAATCATTCAATCATCAAACAGATCATATCGAGTACAGATGAGTATAAAAGTTTTAATTCTTTATAACGGAATCTTTTTTAAAAAATATAGAAGTATCGAGAATTCATTCGATTAATTAAAAAAAAAATAATAAATAAATACCCCCTCAAGCAGCTGCTTGCCACAGAGGTATGACAGGAGCCTGTCAGTTTATATGCCACAGTAGGAGATCTGAGAGGACGGCAGGACCTCAGCAGATTACTAGAAGTTAAATGCTAATATTGAAAAATTGTTCGCGGGCCACATAAATTCATTACGCGGGCCGTATGTTGGCCATGCCTGACCTAATGCCCAAGATACTGCGTAAGCATCTGGAATCAAAAGCATCTAGTTTCCTGTTATCTTGTTTACAAAGTGTCCAAGTTTCACTACAATAACTAACCCTAGAAAGAACCAAACTATTATACAGTCTAATTTTAGTCTTTAGGTGTATACGCCTATTTCTCCACACTCTCCATAGGTTCTTAAAAGTCCCGGCAGCAATCCCTATTCGTCTGTTAATCTCATGCCGCACATCACCATTATCTGTTACATAGCTCCCAAGATAATTAAACTGTGACACCTGCTCAAGACTGCAACCATTCAGATTAACTGAATCATAGCCTGCCTGACCAATTTTCATCACTTTAGTTTTCTCTCTGTTTATAACCAAACCTACTCTACTGCCAGTCTCATCAACAGCTCGAATGAAAGAGTTCATCTCATCAACATCATTTGCCAAAAGGGCTAAATCATCAGCATAATCCAAATCAGAAATTTTCGTATCTCCAGCCCATTTAAGGCCAAAATCTTTCCCTTGAAGTGAATTTTGCATAACATAATCAATAACCAAGCTAAAGAGAAAAGGAGACAAAATGCACCCTTGTCGAACACCAGAAGTAATGCTAAACCAATTACTACAAGCCTTACCAACTCTCACACACGACTCAGTGTTATTATAGAGAGCTTTCATTATGTTAACTAACTTGTCTGGTATACCATATGATCTCACAATCAACCACAAATTATGACGATCAACAGAGTCGAAAGCCTTTTTGCAATCAACAAAGCTAGCAACCAAAGGTTTCTGAAACTCTAAACATTTCTCAAGAATCTGCCTAAGTGAAAATATCTGATCCACACATCCCCTACCACTTCTGAATCCACATTGCTCATCACGCAATTGACTGTCAACCAGATTCTTAATTCTTAACCATTTCTTAATCATTTCTTTCACAATCATGGAAAGAACTTTACCTGGAACAGAGAGTAGGCTGATACCCCTATAGTTATCACAAGAACTGCGATCACCTTTTTTGAAAAGAGGGATAACAATAGCTCTGGTAAAATCCTTAGGAACCATGCCTTTATCATAAAAGATATTCAGAATTTCAGTCATCCAAGTGGTAACCGAAACATTCCCAGCTCTAAGCATTTCCGTAGTAATTTCATCTACCCCTGGGGATTTATGAAGTTTAAGTTTAGAAACAGCCAAAATAACTTCAGATTGTGTTATAGGTCCAACATTAAAGCCACCAATGCATCTATCATCATTGCAAACAATGGGAGTAGAACTAACTACATTGTTTAGAACATCACTGAAATGCTCAGCCCACCTAGCCATGACAGAATCCTCCCCTTCTATAACCTTACCTTGTTTATCCTTCAATCCTTGTATGCCTGTCCGTTTTCTACCACACAAAACATTAACTATGTGGTACAGCTCTCTGCTGTTGTGCTGTCTAACCGTTTCCTCGGCTTTGTCAGCCAAACCATCAAGCCAAAGATTCTTATCAGCAGCTAACTGATCCTTTACAAGTTTATTAAGGTCTCTGTAATGCTTTCTATTACGACTAGTAGGGTATTGATTAAGGGCATTCCTGCAGTTCTTTCTTTCAGAAATAAGCTCAAGTGCCTTATCACTCAGATAATTTTGCCTCTTCTGCTCCTTTTTTCCTAAAAGAGTACTGTTAGTGTCCAAAAAAGCCTGTTTAAAATGATCCCATTCTTCCTCAACTTCAGTAGTAAGCAAACCATGACTGTCATAAAGACTAAGTAACCTATCATGGTAAGCTTTGGCTATAACTGGATCTTTCAGAGCTTCAGTATTAAAAGTAAATTTTTTAACCCTAGCACACTTTTTAAGTTTAAGTTGCAAGACACTTTTAACAAGGTAATGGTCAGATCCAATTTCAGCTCCCCTATATGCCCTGGTATTCCTAACAGAACTAGCCCATTTGCTGTTAAATAATATGTTATCAATCATAGTCTTATGCAGCCCATCAGGTGAAACCCATGTGTACTTATGTATGTCGCGGTGTTTGTAATAAGTGTTAGTTATTCTGAATCCATTGAGTTTACTTACCTGTAGGAGACGTTGCCCATTGCCATTGCAGCTACCAATACCAAAAGGGCCTATTACTCCTCCCCAAAGAGCAGAGTCAGTACCAACTTTGGCATTGAAGTCACCAAGAACAAGGGTAATATCTCCTTTCTTGACAGAATTCAAAATATCCTGAAGTTGTCCGTAAAACCTATCCTTCTCATCCTCATCGGCATCCTCAGTGGGGGCATAACAGCAGATAACATTCAAGTCTTTAACGCTTGTCTGAAATTTTGCTGTAAGAAACCTTTCATTAATGCACTCATATCCTAGAAGAGCATCGCTAGCGTGTCTGCTGAGAAGCAGACCCACGCCTTGGTGATGCTTATTGTCGTCCCTCCCTGAAAAGAGAAATTTAAGATTATTTTTAAGAATCCGCCTTTATCTGTCCATCTGGTCTCTTGCAAGCCGAGAATATCTAAATTATAACGGTGGAATTCTTGTGTGAGGACATCAAGAGAAAAAGCTCTGTGCAGAGTCCTCACATTCCAACTACCTATGGAGAGAAAATGGTTAGTGGGATGTTTAAAGAAACTATGTTTATTGAGAGAGGGAATGCCAACAATATCAAACAGCCCCCTAATCGCAGACATGGGGCAAAGACCCGTTCCCCCACTACTAAAGGCTGAAGCCATCTACACTGGAAGACTTCCTCCAATGTAGAATTTGACAATGCCAATAGAAGCAAAGAGTTCAGGTGCCTGCGATGACTTCTGCTCAGGATTATCCACCAGCTGATAAACATATCCTGTGAATCTATTCACTTGGGGCTGTCAACCCACAAACAAACAGAAAACACAGCGGAAGACTTTCCCTCCACAGAAGCCCACCAGTGCAGCAAAATCAGGATCCATAATCAAGCTCAGAGCCATAATTCCATTCAGGTTGGTATATATGGTCAGCACCAGGACCCTGTGTGGTTGACCACTCCTCAGCAGGGTAGAAAAAAAAGAAAACTAGCCATAGTTGTCCAGATCAGTAGGCCACACTAATCTGGCAGCCCTCCCCTTCCGTTCACTTCCACAAGAGAGTATCTCTTTTGAAAGATACTAACGGTCCACACCACGAGAAGGCGGGGTCGGACATTAGGTGCTAGGCCTGGCCGGTTCTATGCATCATCACAGGGGATTTGGCAGTACCTTATGCTTATAACATTAGATTGGCTTTGAATTATATATTGCTTTTGGCAGTACCTTATGCTTATAACATTAGATTGGCTTTGAATATTAAAGTGTTTAACAAAATATAAGGGTGAAAGATGCTAACATATAGAATTATTCAGTTCTGATCAGTTAACACTATTGTATCATCATCATCATCCTCAAGCAGCCATAGGCTATGGAGGTCCAACCAAACTGTGCAATTTAGTTCTCCAAGCAAGTCTGTCCTGAGCTACATCTGCTGTATCTGGCCACTGCACACCAATTCTAACAAGATCCTGTTTGACATTGTCTGCCCACCACATCCTAGGTCTCCCCCTCTTTCTGAAGCCATTAGGCACACTGTTCATAACCCTATTTGCCAATCTATAATTATCCATATGGGCAACATGGCCACACCAAGTCTCTCTCTGCACAATATGCTGCTTAGAGGAGGTTGCTGACTTCTTTGCCTAACCTTATCATTAGTTACAAAGTTGATCCACCTAATGCCCAAGGTACTACGTAAGCATCTAGAATCATAAGCATCTAGTTTCCTGTTATCAAGTTTCACTACCATAACTAACCCTAGAAAGAACCAAACTATTATACAGTCTAATTTTAGTCTTTAGGTGTATACGCCTATTTCTCCACAATCTCCATAGATTCTTAAAAGTCCCGGCAGCAATCCCTATTCGTCTGTTAATCTCATGCTGCACATCACCAGTATCTGTTACATAGCTCCCAAGGTAATTAAACTGTGACACCTGCTCAAGACTGCAACCATTCAGATGAACTGAATCACAACCTGCCTGACCAATTTTCATCACTTTAGTTTTCTCTCTGTTTATAACCAAACCTACTCTACAACCAGTTTCATCAACAGCTCGAATGAAACAGTTAATCTCATAAATATCATTTGCCAAAAGCGCTAAATCATCAGCATAATCTAAATCAGAAATTTTCCTATCTCGGGCCCATTAAAGGCCCTTGCAGTGAATTTCGCATAACATAATCAATAACCAAGCTAAAGAGAAAAGGAGACAAAATGCACCCTTGTCGAACACCAGAAGTAATGCTAAACCAATTGCTACAAGCCTTACCAACTCTCACACACGACTCAGTGTTATTATAGAGAGCTTTCATTATGTTAACTAACTTGTCTGGTATACCATATGATTTCACAATCAACCGAAATTATGATGATCAACAGAGTCAAAAGCCTTTTTGCAATCAACAAAGCTAGCAACCAAAGGTTTCTGAAACTCTAAACATTTCTCAAGAATCTGCCTAAGTGAAAATATCTGATCTGCACATCCCCTACCACTTCTGAATCCACATTGCTCATCACGCAATTGACTGTCAACCAGATTCTTAATTCTATTAAGCACAATCATGGAAAGAACTTTACCTGGAACAGAGAGTAGGCTGATACCCCTATAGTTATCACAAGAAATGTGATCACCTTTTTTGAAAATAGGGTTAATAATAGCTCTGGTAAAATCCTTAGGGACCATGCCCTTATCATAAAAGATATTCAAAATTTCAGTGACCCAAGTGGTAACAGAAACATTCCCAGCTCTAAGCATTTCCGTAGTAATTTCATCTACCTTTGGGGATTTATGAAGTTTAATTTTAGAAATAGCCAAAATAACTTCAGATTGTGTTATAGGGCCAACATTAAAGCCACCAATGCATCTATCATCATTGCAAAGAATGGGAGAAGAACTAACCACATTGTTTAGAACATTTACTAAAATGCTCAGCCCACCTAGCCATGACAGAATCCTCCCCTTCTATAACCTTACCTTGTTTATCCTTCAATCCCTGTATACCTGTCCGTTTTCTACCACACAAAACATTAACTATCTTGTACAGCTCTATGCTGTTGTGCTGTCTAACTGCTTCCTCGGCTTTGTCAACAAAGCCATCAAGCCAAAGATTCTTGCCAGCAGCTAACTGATCTTTTATACGTTTATTAAGCTCTCTGTAATGCTTTTTATTAGGACTAGTAGGGTATTGATTAAGGACATTCCAGCAGTTCTTTCTGAAATAAGCTTAAATGTCTTATCACTCAAATAATTCTGCCTCCTCAGCTGCTTTTTTCGTAAGAGAGTACTGTTAGTTTCCGAAAAAGCCTGTTTAAAGTGGCCCAGTTCTTCCTGAACTTCAGTAGTGAGCAAACCAATTACTGTCATAATGACCAAGTAACCTAGCATGGTAAGCTTTAGCTATAACTGGGTCTTTCAGAGCTTCGGTATTAAAGGTAAATTTTTTAACTCTAGCACAACAGTTTAAGTTTAAGTTGCAAGACAATTTTAAGAATATAATGGTCAGATCCAATTTCAGCTCCCCTATATGACCTGGTATTCTTAACAGAACTAGACCATTTGCTGTTAATTAATATATAATCAATCATATTCTTATGCAGCCTATCAGGTGAAACCCATGTGTACTTATGTATGTTGTGGTGTTTGTAATAAGTGTTAGTTATTCTGAAACCATTGAGTTTACTTAGCTGTAGGAGATGTTGCCCATTGCCATTGCAGCTACCAATACCAAAAGAGCCTATCACCCCTCCCCAAAGGTCAGAGTCAGTACCAACTTTGGCATTGAAGTCACCTAGAACAAGGGTAATATCTCCTTTTTTTACAGAATTCAAAATATCCTGAAGTTGTCCGTAAAACCTATCCTTCTCATCCTCATCGGCATCCTTAGTGGGGGCATAACAGCAGATAAAATTCAAGTGTTTAACGCTTGTCTGAAATTTTACTGTAAGAAACCTTTCATTAATGCACTCATATCCTAGAAGAGCATCACTAGTGTGTTTGCTGAGAAGCAGACCCACACCTTGGTGATGTTTATTGTCTTCCCTCCCTGAAAAGAGAAATTTAAGATTATTTTTAAGAATCTGACCTTTATCTGTCCATCTGGTCTCTTGCAAGCAGAGAATGTCTAAATTAACAGAGGAATTCTTGTGTGAGGACATCAAGAAAAAAAGCTCTGTGCAGAGTCCTCACATTTCAACTGCCAATGGAGAGAAAATGGTTAGTGGGATGTTTAAAGAAACTATGTTTATTGAGGGAGGGAATGCCAACAATATCAAACAGCCCCCTAATCGCAGACTAAAAAGAAAAGGATAACTGTACCCACTAGGTGAAATAAGCAAATAAATTAGTGAAATGTGTGAAGAACTGAATTAGTCTCTCAAAATAAAGATAATTGCAAAAGATTAAAAATGTGTGGGGAAACTTACAAGCTTGTACCCAGATGTGGGCAAGGCACTCACTGTAACTGCATAGTTGGCCCTAGCAGGTCCACCCATCAGTCAATTGATCCTGAGGGAGTCACTCCAGGACCAGATGCTTACCTGAAGCAGAGGCCAAAGCAGTCTATAGCAGCAACCCTTGAAAGTGCTGCCCAGCCCCACGACAAACAGGCTCCCCAACGGCAAGACAGGCCATAGGGGACCCAGCCAATCATGAGCTTGGGAGAGGATGATGAGGATCCCTGAGCAACTACCAGGATCCTCCTTTCCTGGGAATGGGTCACTGCACACAGCAAACATGCAGGTGAGTGTTTTGGACCCTGTGAAGGTACCTGAAGTAGCAGAACCTTCACAGGGTGGTCCCCTCATGATGGACAGGAGCTCACATTGAGGGTTAATTTATCTCTAAAAACAAAAAAAGTTGCATTTTCCTATCCCTACCTAGTCTAAGGGGTCAATTCATTGTGTTGCCAATTGAAACTTCATTACCTTCGCATTCCACCACCAAAATTTAGTCTAAATACACTGTTTGCAATATTTCTTTGAAAGTTCGAAATTTTCAACTTTTTCCACAATTAGAGGGTGAAATTATGCTTTCAGGAAATTTGATCCACAAAAAGGAGATTTAATCCAACAAAAATGAATATCTTATTTAAAAACAAACAAATTCAATCTCTACAGACTGACTGATGACAAAGTGAAAATATTATCCTGCATTTTCTAAATGAGATAAAAAGCATTAATGCATGCTGACAATGTGGTTTATCAAATTGCCTTTTAAATGGGTATAATCACTTCAATAGTATTTTTTATACTGCCTTTTTGAACATATTAGACAAATATTGACAATTTGAGTAGTAAAAAGCAAGTAAAAAGCACTTCAGAGAAAAAAGCAAGGAAAAATATTTGTAAAAGCAAAAGTAGTTTATAAGTGAAATAATTATATGGAGTTAATTTATACTAGAAATTTACATGTGACATTTATACAATTTCTTAATTCTCTAGATTTACATTTGAATTGTAGGTAAAAAATAATACAACATACTTAGTAAATATGAAAGGAATTAGATGTCCAAGATGAAGAGCTTGTGATGAAGGCCCTCTGCCAGTATATAAGAAAAATGGTTTTTTCTGTTCATACCTCTTCAAGATTTCATGCATGTCCCTAATGGAAAATGAAGACAGATATAATGAATGTGTATAACATAAAGGCCATTTCAAATACAGATACTGCTCAAAAACTAGAAGTCTATGTTGAGGTATGCATTGCATTAGTGTATACAAAACATATTTGGTTGTTTTACCTCTGAGCAGCACATTTTTGCACAAAATGAGCTAAATGACAAGGACCCGAGGGATCCTTGTCATTTAGCCAAGGGCTCAGAAAACATTGGGGAAAGGAACCTACTGGACAACTGTTAGAAGACAGATGGAAGCCTACTGTCAAGGCCACCCAGCATGTTCTATAACATTCACAAGAAGAGCTGCCAACCTTGCACAGCAAAAAATACGATTTGGAAGAATGAAAAATTGGAGGAAATGGAGCACAGCAAACATGTAGTTTGCAGCCCTCAGGCACCATTTTTTTTTTAAAGAGATGCAATAATGCATTGCATCTTGATGAAATACTCAACTACCAAACTACTAGCAGTGCAACAAAAAACTTTTTTTCCAGAATTATACTAAGTTTCTTAAAATTACTTCCTTAAAAATAAAAACCTCACTATATATGTGATTTAAGCTAATTAAAAATGCAATTCAATAAATAATGAAATAAACTCGACATATTTGGTATCTACTAATATATTACCACTTTGAAGTCGATTCAAATTTTTAGAGGAAAAATTGTATTGAGCCGGGTGGGATATGAACCCATGACCTCCTGATATAATACATCAGGTGCTCTGGACCACTGAGCTACTGGCTGCAGATCAAGATCTCCCCTAATTGATGATATGAACCTTTTCACCTACATTACATCATATGTAGGGAGTGTTCTGGCAATTTTGCCACAAGCGGCACACAATGCCATGTAGATGGAAAATATTTCTTACAAGTATACTGATGATAAATAATGAAATAAATTCAACATATTTGGTATCTACTAATAAATTACCACTTTGAAGTTGATTCAAATTTTTACATGAAAAACTGTCTTGAGCCAGGTGGGATACGAACACACAACCTCCTGATAACATGTCAGGTACTCTGGACCACTGAGCTACTGGCCACTGATCAAGATCTCCTCTAATTGATGATGGGAACCTTTTCACCTACATCATATGTAAAGAGTGTGGCAGCTGGTACCTCAGTGGTCTAGAGTGCCTGACATGTTATCAGGAGGTAGTGGGTTCATATGCCAACTGGCTCAAGACAATTTTTCCTTTAATATTGAATTGACTTCATAGTGGTAATTTATTAGTAGATGCAATTCAATATCACATTAGAAAGAATAGTTTTGGAAAGTTCTACAAATAATAAACCTAGACAACTGTATTACTAGCAGTAAAGAGGCTGTAAAATGAGAATACACTGAGTAAAGAATATAATGATAAACACTTATTCTTAAGCATAAAATTTTGTTTCTGCAAATAAAAAAAAAACACACCTAAAGTAATAGTATCTATGGCATATTTTCTTAATTGTGCATATCATTATACATTATACAATGAGTGTTGGTCAGTACCATCCAAGACTACTTATTTCAACAGCCTATTATCACTAACAAACAAAAGTTTATTCCATAATTAAAAAAAACTCATAAAAAATCTATAATCTCATTGGAAATGGCCAAAATAACAAGTGCATACTACTAAACAATGACTTGCTGTTCCATAATTTAAGAAAACCTCAGAACAAAATTCTTAGAGACAGCCATTTTGACCTGAACATACTGCTATAAATGAACTATCTTTCTACCCTTTTTATCCCCCCCCCCCCCCAAGAACACACTAATCTTATAATACGCCTAAAACACAAAATTGTAAACAATTCACCACTTATCCACAGTATAAATCAGCTGCTGGAATTAAATAATCCCATCAAGACAACAGGCCTGAAACACACAAATTATCATAAATAATGAACAGCAGATTCACAGTATAAAAAGCAACTAAATAATCCTATCAGAGATGCTTAAAAATGCGAATTATCTTAAACAACTTGCTGCCCATCCTCAGAACAAAAAGCTCCGGAACTAAATAATCCCATCAGAGAAAACAAACTTAAAAAACACAAATCATCACAATAGATTTTCTGCCGATTCACAGTATAAAAAAAGCCCCAGAAATAAATAATGTCATCAGAGACAACAAGACTTAAAAATACGAATTATTTTGAACAATTAACCTTGATCTGAAATAAAATAAAAAAAATCCCCCCCCCCCCCCCCCAGAACTACACTGGTGCTCAAAATTAAAGGATAACTGCCAAAAACATATACAGTTGCTAAAATATGTAAAAGAATGCACTAAAAATACACTACATGGAAAACTATCCCAGATTTAGAGCTGTCGCATGTAAGCCGGTATGTGCAAATTAGGAATGCATTAAAAAGATGTGAGAGTCTACTCACAGCTTATAGCTATTCTATACAACTCTTGCTTTCACTTCAGAGGCATGTCAAGCTGAGTATGCCCTAAAGACATCATATGGATGATTTTCAGCAATGGAGAGCGATTGGAAGGATGGAAGCAGGTCAGTCCCAGACAGAAGTTTACAGAGCATTGCATGTTCACAAAATGTCCTGTCAAGACTCTGGAGACAGTTTCAACAGACAGGAGATATTCATCATTGACCAGGACAAGGTTGTTCCAGAGCCACAACTGCTGCAGATGATTGCTATATGAGGCTGTTGGTTGGTTGGTTTACCTCTGAGTGTCACTTTTTTTGCACACAATGGGCTAAATGGCCAGGTCACAAGGACCCCGAAGGCTCAGAGATGGTTGGGGGAGGGGACCAACTGGAACAACTGTTGGGAGACAGATGGTTGCCTCCCATCAAGGCCATCCAGTATGTTCTTTAACATGCACAGGGAATAGCTCTCCAGCACACGGGCCATGGCTTAATGTCCCATCAGAATGACCGCTGCCTTTCCTGGCCCATTGGTGTCTCCTACTAACCATGGGCAGGGTGGGGAGTTTTGCAGAGATACTATATGAGGCTTACTGCCAGACAGAACAGAGTGATGACCGTTAGGCAACTGTATTTGGAGCTTACAGAAGCTACAGGAACAAGGGTTTCAAGGCCTACTGTTTACAGGAGACTTTATGAGTAATGCCTTTATGCCAGGAGATCTGTTATTTGTGTCTCTCTTAAATTAAAAGTTTACTTCACAATTTTCACTGTATAAGTACTTTAAAAATAAACACTTACTCTCAAATAATAGTTGCTTGCAACGATGGCTACTAAATAATAATCTTGCCTTCCAGCAAAAGTTCTGAGCTTTCCATTGCAACTTCTTAGTTTATAATTGTGTGCATATTAGATTAAAAGCAAGTAAGTTCTCACCATAGATGCTGTCTTGTTTATTGAGTGAGGCTGGTGCATTCCATTTATTCATTGTCATCTCAGTTTCTGGTTGTTTGTCACTGTCAGCTGTTGTTTCATCACTGCTTTCCCCCATGACATTTTTGCATCAGAGATACCTGTCCTTTTTGCACATGATGTTTTTGACAGTCAGCTGGGTTGGCTTTCTCTGCTTTTCATTATATCACTGATCTTTGCACACATTAGATGATCTTATCTCATTCCTTGAGAGCTTCAGGTTCTTAAAGAAAAAAAAAACTTTTCCTCCAACTTGGGCTGACATGCATGGAGGAAAAAAATTAAAGTTAAATCGGATGTGTTTTGTCCGTCTGACTGATGGCTTCTTCAGCGATGACTGCTGTTAGTGCTTATTTAGAGTACTCACCCTCTGGCACTGTTGCTCCAATTCTGCTTATTTTTGACATAGTAGGAAGTTCCATGCCAATGGAAAGGGGGCTATGTCAGTGTTACATACATTGTTACTTTGCATATTAATGAATAAGTTGTCTGTGTGCTTATGTTGAAACTTAGTGGGTGGAGCTGCTATAATCTGAGGTTTTATATTAGTTATTGGTAATTTATTTTCAATTATAGTCTGAGTTAGGGTGGTTTCCTTGCTGTTTTTTAAGATCAGTTTCATGTTCCTTTTGTTGTTCTTCTATTTATCTATATGTTTTACCAATATACTTATTTTTATTCCCTAGTACGTTATTAGGATCTTCTATTTTAACTTGGTATACTCCTCCTGTATGGGGGTCTTCTATCTCTGTCATTAATGGCTAATACTTTTACATTAGTTTAAATTATTGTACGTACGTGTATATTATATTTTTGTATATTGTGATAGGAATATTAGTTAATGAGTCGAGATATGGAAATGATGTAGAATATTTGGTTTCCTCACTTTTATTTTGTACTGAATTTATTTGGGTTCCTAGTTGTATTTATATTTATTCAATTTATAGATTCTTTCCATATACTTCCTGCTTAACCTGCCTGTAGTCGTATCTTATATACAAAGTCGTATCAGGATAGTATGACCACTCACGGAATCACAGTGTACACACCCAGGCATGTTACAGAGTGCACCAGATGACCACATGGATATATAAGTGTCTGGCCAGGACAGATGATCCATAGTGCGTAACGTGAGCACAATGGGCAGAGGTATTGATCTGATGGATGTTCAAAAAGGAATGATCATCGACTACCGTGTCAAGGGTGGAAGCATCTCAGAAACAGCAGACTTCATGGGCTGTTCGCGAGGTCTGCATTAAGGGTGTACTAAGAAAGGACCTCTAGCACACTGAGTACCTCCAGACATCATAACTGTGGAGCCTCAAAGGCCATCGACCCCAGAGGAGAATGTTGCCTACGTTGACTGGCAAAGGGCAATCGACGTGCAACAGTGCAGTAATTCACCACTCTAATGAATGCCGGGGCACCCAGGTACATGTCCCCGATAACAGTAGAGCAAACCCTGTTACGCATGGGTCTCGGGAGTCGACGCTGCTTAAAGGCGCCCATGTTAACCAAGGTCCATCGGCAACAATGCCTGCAGTTCGCATGGGACTACCATCATTGGACAGTGGAAGAGTGGAAAAAGGTTGCCTTCTCCGACAAATCAAGGTTTTTATTCCACAGATGTGATATATATACGGCATCAGGCACACAAGAACCAACACTCAGACATGATTGTCGGTCAAGTAGGCCGGCAGTGTGCATGTCTGGGGGATGTTTTCCTGGTATGACCTGGGAATGCTGGTACCACTGGATGGGTTCCTGAATGCCAATGGCTATCTGTCTATCCTCGCTCCCCCTGAAGTGGGACCTCCTTGTCGAGGGGGGGGGGGGCTACGGTGACTCTGAGAAGTTGGATTCGGATCGCTGGTTCTCCGGGGTTCACGACTTCTTGTAGTTTCTGTGGAGGAGCATTGAACTACTCGAGAACGGTAACAGAGCCTCCAGTTCCGGGATGTCCCTGAGAAGCTAAGAGCTGCAGCCCTGTTTGAGGGGTCGTGTCGAGTTTCTGCGGACTGGAGTGGTGACCCGGTCCTGCAGATTTCGATACTGTCTGATATCGGGGTCGGAATACTGTTCTCTGGGGGGTTTCGGCCCGTTCACAATGGAGAGGCTGAAGTTAAATGCTCGCAACTGGGAGTGGTGACCCCGGTTGACGAGCTTATCGATGGAAAAGCCAAACTAAGTGTCCCCAGTAACTCTTCAAGCTTCCAAGAATAGGATATTTATAAGACATGGTGGAGGATTTGAAGGTGCCTCTGTGAAAATGTGTGCCGGCTCGTCGGTGTTTCTGGCGTGCCTTGCGGCCTCGATAGAGGGGTTGGCTGAGGGTCTGCTGACTGGGACCGAAGTCCCGAGTCGAGTGCGCTTATTGGTCGGCCCCTGCGAAGTCATAGGTCGTCTTGGTGCCCCGATGGAGAGGCTTTACTGAGGGCCTGCCGACTGGAATGGATTCCCAGTCGAGTGGGCTCCTTTATCGCCCCTGCGAAATCTGGGGTGTCATGGAGTTCGGATGGAGTGGCCTTGTGGGGCCTCCAGACCGTGAATGGAGTCCCCGGTGATGTGGGTTGTCTGCTTGGATGCAGAGATTTGGGTTGTTTTACCTCTGAGCGGCACTTTTTTGCACACCATGGGCTAAATGGCCAGGTCACATGGACCCTGAAGGCTCAGAGAAGGTTGGGGGAGGGGACCAACTGGAACAGCTGTTGGGAGACAGATGGTAGCCTCCCATCAAGGCCATCCAGCGTGTTCTTTAACGTGCACAGGGTATGGCTCTCCTGCACACGGGGCCACGGCTTAACATCCCATTCGACGGACGACGGCCTTTCCAAGCCCATCGGTGTCCCCTACTGACTGTGGGCAGGGCGGGGAATTTTGCGGAGATAAATCTCAACGCTGACCCAGCTGGGACTCGAACCTGCTTGGCTGCAGAGAAGTCTGGCTCGAGGTACTGTTGGGGAGGCCGCCGGTTGGTGTCCCGGAGGAGAGGACGAAATTGGAGGTCATGCAGAACGGGACTGCAGCCCTATTAAGTGTGACTTATTGATGGGAGAGCCTGAAGACTCTCCATCATGTTAGCTTCCCCATGCAAAAAGTTAGGACTTCTTATTATACTTTTTTTGGCTCTAAATTCAAAAGATACCTTCTGATTTTTTGGCTAGCTATTTGGACAAAATCCAGTGAGTGTTGAGCATATTCCTAGGCTCTATTTCAAAAATGCCAAAAGATCCCACTCTCACTGCACATCAATGATTATCTCATCAGACAGCCAACAAAGAAAAGCAGTGTTTTTCTCTTCACGAGGTCTTCTCCCGTAGTAAGGCAGATTCAATGTAAGGCGGTCTAATCAGTTAAGAACCTGGCTAGTTGATAGTGGTTTCAGTGACAACTCCCTTATGGTGATATGCAGTCACTGTACTGCGGTGCACCGGGATTGTCACGCATTATTAAGTTGTCCATCCTCGCTGACCACATGCACCCATTCATGCTGGATATTTACCCTGGTGGTGTTGGTGTCTACCAACAGGACAATGTGCCCTGTCATGTCACTAAGGTGATGTGTGGATTCCAGGAACATGACAGCGATGTCTCCGTTCTCTCTTGGCCAACAAAATCACCCGACCTCAATCCCATACAGCACTTGTGGGACCATTTGGATTGACAGGTTCGGCATGCGGACCCACAACCATGTCATCTCCGGAACTTCAGTGCTCTGCTGGAGTCCAAATGGGCACGTGCTTCTGGCAACCTTCCATGGCCTCATCATTGCATCCACGACATGCCATCTCGTTGCTGTCATCTGGCCAAGGATGGTTATTCCCATTATCAGGTAGGTGGTTATATTATTGTGATATGACTGTGTATGTAATATAAAGGTATAGATTTTATTCATTGCCTGTTTTTGTAGCATAAGGATATAAATTTTAAACAGCCTATCACTAAAGAATAAATCATCCCATTCCCCACTTACCAGAATACAGAGAATATGCATTAGCAAAACATCGTAAATCATCTGTTATTTTCAGTGCTTACATACAAAATCTTCATACAGCTATGGGATGTGGAGGTTCTACCAGACTGTTTAATTTTCCTCTAAAGACATGTCTGGAGAGGAAAATTCATTGGAGGCTAATTTTACCATGATCTTACAACACCTTGAACCAACAGCTGCTGCATTTGCCCACTGTAGGCCAATTCTAGCAAGGTCCTGTTTGACATTGTCTACCCATCGCATCCTAGGTCTCCCTCTTTTCCCGAAGCCTTTAAACACACTGTTCACAATCTGTTTGCCAAGCTGCAGCTGTGCATACAGGCAACATGACCAAACAAAAGTAGTCTCTCTCTGCACAAAATGTTGCTCAAAGGAGGTTGATGATTCCTTCCAACCTCATCATTACTTATGAAGTCAAACCATCTAATGCCCAAGATACTGTGCAAGCATCTAGAATCAAAGACATCAAGTTTCTTGTTATCCTGCGTACAAAGAGTCCATGTTTTGCTATCATAACTAACCTTAGAAAGAACCAAACTATTATACAACCTAATTTTAGTCTTTAGGTGTAAAGTCCTATTTTTCCACACTTTTCGTAATGTCTTAAAAGTCCCAGCAGTCTATAACCTTACCTTGTTTATCCTTCAATCCCTGTGTACCTGTCCATTTTCTACCACACAAAACATTAACTATCTGGTACACCTTTCTGTTATGTTGTCTAACTGCTTGCTTGGCTTTGTCAGCCATCAAGCCAAACATTCTTATCAGCAGCTAATTCATCCTTTGCACATTTATTAATCTCTCTGTAATGCTTTCTATTAGGACTAGTAGGGTACTGATTAAGGATATTCCTGCAGTTCTTTCTTTCTGAAACAATCTCAAGTGCCTTATCACTCAAATAATTCTGCCTCCTCTGCTCCTTTTCTACTAAAATAGTACTGTTAGTTTCCAAAAAAGTCTGTTTAAAATGGTCCCATTCTTAATCAATTTCAGAAGTAAGCAAACCATGAGTGTTATAATGTCTAACTAACCTATAAGTTGCAAGACACTTTTAACCAGGTAATGGTCAGATCGAATTTCATCTCCCCTATATCTCACAGTTTAATTATCTTGGGAGCTATGTAACAGATAATGGTGATGTGCGACATGAAATTAACAGACGAATAGGGATTGCTGCTAGGACTTTTAAGAATCTATGGAGAGTGTGGAGAAATAGGCGTATACACTAAAGACTAAAATTAGACTGTATAATAGTTTGGTTCTTTCTAGGGTTAGTTATGGTAGTGAAACTTGGACACTTTGTAAACAAGATAACAGGAAACTAGATGCTTTTGATTCTAGATGCTTACGCAGCATCTTGGGCATTAGGTGGTTCAACTTTGTAACTTATGATGAGGTTAGGCAAAGGAGTTTGTAACCTCCTTTAAGCAGCATATTGTGCAGAGAGAGACTCCGTTGGTTTGGCCATGTTGCCCGTATGAATAATTATAGATTGGCGAATAGGGTTATGAACAGTGTGCCTAAAGGCCTCAGAAAGAAGGGGAGATCTTTCTTCTCAGAAACAAGGGGAGACCTAGGGCAGACAATGTCAAACAGGACCTTGTTAGAATTGGTATGCAGGGGCCAGATGCAGTAGATGTAGCTCAGGATAGACTTGCTTGGAGAACTAAATTGCACGGTCTGGTCGGACCTCCGTAGCTCATGGCTGCTTGAGGATGATGATGATATGACCTGACATTCCTAACAGAACTAGCCCATTTGCTGTTAATTAATATATCAATCCCTCAATTCCTGTACCTGTCTGTTTCTTCCCTCATAAAACATTAACAATCTGGTACAATCCCCTGCTGTTGTGCTGTCTAACTGCTTCCTCTGCCAAGCTAACAAGCCAAAGATTCTTATCAGCTGTTAACTGATCCTTTACATGTTTATTAGGCTCATTGTAATGCCATCTGTTAGGACTAGTAGGGTATTGATTCATATTAATCCTGCACTTCCTTGTTTCAGAAATAAATTTCGTAGCCTTATCACTCAAATAATTTTATTTGCTCTGTTCCCTTTTACCCAAAAGAGTACTGTTGGTTTCAAGAAATCTCTGCTTAAAGTGATCCCGTTCTTTCTCAACTTTAGCAGTAGGCAAATTACAATTGTCAACATGACTAATTAGCTTATCATGGTATGTTTCAGCTACATCTGGATTTTTGAAAGTATCAGTGCTAAAAGTAATTCTCTTAACCTTGGTAGAACATTTCTTAAGCTTCAGTTGCAAGACACTTTTGTCCAGGTAACGGTCAGACCCAATTTTGGCTCCCCTGTGTGATCTGGTATTCCTAACAGACTTGGCACATTTGCTGTTAATTAAAATATAATCTATCATATTCCTGTGCAACCCATCAGGTGAAATCCATGTATATTTAAAAATGTCCTGGTGTTTGTAGTATTTGTTAATTATTCGCAAACCATTAAGTTTACTTACCTGTAGAAGATGTTCTCCATTGCCATTGGAACTACCAATGCCAAAGGGACCTAAAACTCCTGCCCAAAGGTCAGAGCAGTAGCAATTTTAGCATGAAGTCACCTAGCACAAGAGAAATATCTCCTTTCTTCACAGAATTCAAAATATCCTGAAGTTGGCTGCAAAACCTATCCTTCTCATTCTCAACAGTGTCCTCTCTGGGGTGTAACAGATGACATTCAAGTCTTTAATTTTTGTTCTAAATTTTGTTCTAAGAAATCTTTCATTAATGCAGTCATATCCCAGAAGAGCATCACTGGCATATCCGCTGAGAAACAAACCTACACCTTGGAGATGCTTTCCATCCTCCCTCCCTGAAAAGAGAAATTTAAAGTTATTTTTAAATATCTTACTTTTACCTGTCTATCTGGTCTCTTGCAAGCCTAGAATATCAAGGTTATAATGCTGGAATTACGGCACGAGGTCATCAAGAGAATAATCTCTATGTAATGTCCTCACATTCTACATACCTGCAGAGAGAAAACGATTAGTAGGACTTTTAAAGAAACTGGGTTCATTGAGATAGGTAGGTCCAACAATATCAAAAAGCCCCTGATCACAGGCATGGAGCAAAGACCTGTTTCCCCACTGCTACAGGCTGATTGTCACCCATGCTGGTAGGAACTTCGGGCACCACCTTTCTAAGAGCCATAAGACTTGCCTGTGACACATTATTCCAGCTTAGGATTTGTGACACCCAACTAGGTAAGTGAGGGTTAAGATACCTGTGATGGCCTCAGATTGGGATTAGCCACCAGCTGATATAAGGTATCCTGTGCCTCTGTTCACTTAGAGCTGGTAACTCAGAAGCAAAGAGAAAACACAGTAGTAGATTCTCCCTCAACAGAGACCCACCAGTGCAGCAAGTCCTTAATCCATAATAAAGCTCAAATCCATAAACCTGTCCAGTCTAGTAGGTATAAATGGTCAGCACCAGGACCCTGTGAAATTGACCACTCCTCAGCAGGGCAGAAAAAAAAAATAAAAGGGCTATAGATGACCAGATCAGTAGGCCACACTGATCTGACAGCCCTCCCCTTCTGTTGCCTTCCAAAAGAAAATATCTCTTTTGAAAGGTACTAGTGATCTGTACCAGAGAAGGCAGGGTTGGACATTAGGTGCTAGACCTGGCTGGTTCTGTGCATCATCACTGGGGATTGGTATGCAGCTTTCCTTCCAGTTTATGCCTAGCTATAATTTACAGATCAGAGACAAAATTTGCTTACCTGAGATAAAATGTATACCTTTATGCTACATATATGAGAATTAAATCTATATTGAATTTAAAAAATTAGAATCATATGAATATCCTGACATTTCCCTTTTCAGGGGGGGGGGGGGGGGGAGGAAGAAAGCATGGGGTCAATTCTTAATAGCCAATGACACTTCCAGCTTCAGAACTTTCACTTAACACATAACTTGTTACTTTTCTCGCACTCATGTTCTGCAGATATAATGGAACAATCACTTTCACATTTACCCTTTTTGAGGAGGGAAGGAAACAAGGGGGACATTTTTTTTACAGCTTATGATACTCTCTGCATCATAAGCTTTCATTTGGCATGCAGCTTGTTAATTTCTACACTTGCATTCAGGAGATATAAAGGAACGATCCTTTTCATATTTCTCCCTTTTTTAGAGGGAGAAGGAAATGGGGGTTGGGTTTTACCTCTGAATGGCACTTTTTTGCACACAATGGGCTAAATGGCCAAGTCCCAAAGCCCCCGAAGGCTCAGAGAAGTTTGGGGGAGGGGACCCACTGGAACAGCTGTTGGGAGACAGATCATAGCCTCTCACCAAGGCCATCCATCATGTTCTTTAACGTGCACAGGGTATGGCTCTTTCACACACAGGATTACCGCTTAATGTCCAATCTGGCAGACGGCAACCTTTCCAAGCCCAGCAGTGTCCTCTACTGACCTGGGCAGGGAGGGGAGTTTTGCGGAGAGATAAATCTCAATGCTGACCCAGCTGGGACTCGAATCTGGGAACTGCAGATTATGAGCCTGGAACACTACCAACTGAGCCACACCTGCCCCGAAAACAAGGGGGTAAATTATTTACAGCCTATGACATTCCCTGAGTCAGAAGTTTTGATTTGACATATAGCTTGCTACTTTCGATCAAATCGTGTTCTGGAGATATAGCAGAAGAGTTTTCATATTTCTCCAATTAAATTGAAATCTTTAATTCTCTATGACACTGTTAAATGTTTTAAGCATTTCAACTAACTTTCTATGCTATCAAGTATCAAAAGTTATTAAGGAGAGTTTACATACCATATTGCAGAGGATGGGTAGTAAGAGCAGCTCCCAGGATGCTAGCAAGTGACAAGTTTATTCTTTGATGTTCTTACCAGCAAGAATGTGAACCCAAATCAACAAGAATGTCAACTGCATCACTTGTTGGATACTAATTTCAGCTCCTTTCAGCCCATTTTCCTTTCTCGTTTTCCCTAGCAGAAGTGTGGGTTGTAATTCTACTTAAAGACATAGAAGGCCAAGAGAGAAATTAAAAAAAAAAACAATAGAAGAGCAAGAGTGCCTCTTGACAGCAGCCTGTGTACTGAATGTGATGAAAAAAATAAATTTAGTGTTCAGTTGACAGAAAACAAGGAATCACCTCTGGAGCAATGGTTGTAAGTTACTTGTCAAACATATTGACCTTGATGTTGATAGTGGGGGAAAGCCACAATGGAGATAGCATCTACCACTGTAGGCAATGCGGACTTAGAGGAGAGCATAGAGGGAGTGGGTCAGATATAGGCAGGAGGGGAGTGGGTCAGATGAAAGCAGGGAGAGAGATGGTTGTTAAAACTGTTAACACTGACGGTCTGAAAGATCCAGATATAGCGAAAGCATATCACGACAGGCTAATTAGTATTATGACAGTCGTGGTTTGCTTATTGCCAAAGTTGAGAAAAAATGAGATCAGTTTAAACAGGCTTTTCTTAAAACTGACAGTACTCTTTTGGGTAAAAGGGAACAGAGCAAACAAAATTATTTGAGTGATAAGGCTATGGAACTTATTTCTGAAAGAATTAAATGCAGGATTAATATGAATCAATACCCTACTAGTCCTAATAGATTACATTACAATGAGCTTAATAAACATGTAAAGGATCAGTTAACAGCTGATAAGAATCTTTGGCTTGAGAGTATGGCTGACAAAGCAGAGGAAGCACAACAGCAGGGGATCATACCAGATTGTTAATGTTTTGTGTGGGAAGAAACAGGTACACAGGGATTGAGAGATGAACATTGTACAGTGATTGAAGGTGAGGATCTTGTGATGGCTAGGTGGCCCGAATATTTCAGAGATGTTCTAAACAATGTGATTATTTCTACTCACATTGTTTGTAATGAGGATAGATGCATTACTGGCTTTAATGTTGGCCCTACATCCACATTCTGAAGTTGCTTTGGCTAAATTAAAATTGAATAAATCTCCAGGGGTTGATGAAATCATCACTGAAATGCTTAGAGTCTGAAATTTTGAATATTTTTTATGATAAAGGTGTTGTTCCTAAAGATTTTACCAGAGATATTATTATCCTGATTTTTAAAAGAGGTGATTGCAGTTCTTGTGATAATTATAGGAGAATTAGTTTGTATTTTGTTCCAGGTAAAGTTCTTTGCATGATTATGCTTATTAGAATTAAGAATTTGGTTGATGGACAACTGCGTGATGAACATTGTGGATTAAGAAGTGGTAGGGGATGTATTGATCAAATATTTTCACTTCAGCAGATTCTTGAGAATGTTTAGAGTTTCAGTAACTTGTGATTACTAGCTTTATAGATTTCAAAAAGGCTTTTGACTCTGCTGATAAACATAATTTGTGGTTGATTGTTGGATCATATGGAATAGCTGATAAGTTAGTGTAATGAAAGCTCTCTATAATAACACTGAGTCGTGTATGAGAGTTGGTAAAGCTTGTAACGATTGGTTCAGCATTGCTAGTGGAATTAGACAAAGATGCATTTTGTCCCCTTTTCTCTTTAAGTTTGATTATTTATTATGCTGTGCAGAATTCTAAGGGAAGATTTTGGCCTCAAATGGTCTAGAGATTTATAAAATTCTGATTTAGATAATACATGTGATTTGGCCTTGCTAGCTAATGATGTGGATGAAATGAATTATTTCTATAGGACTTTTGATGAGACTGGTAGTAGAGAAGGTTTGGTGATAAATAGAGATAAAAATAAAGTGATGAAAATTGGTCAGGCAGATGGTGCTTCAGTTGCTTTAAATGGTTGCACTCTTGAGCAGGTGTCTCAGTTTAATTATCTTGGGAGCTATATTAAACATACTGGTGATGTGCAGCATGAGATAAATAGAAGAACAAGAATTGCTGCTCGGACTTTTAGGGTCTGTGGAGTGTGTGGAAAAATAGATGTATAAACCTAAAGATTAAAATTAGGCTGTATAATAGTTTGGTTCTTTCGAAGTTTAGGTATCGTAGTGAAACATGGACCCTTTGCAAGCAGGATAACAGGAAACTTAATGCCTTTGATTTTAGATGCTTACCAGTGTTTTGGGCATTAGGTGGTTGACTTTGTAAGCAATGGTGAGGTTAGAAGGAGTCAGCAACTTATGTTGAGCAGCATTTTGTGCAGAGTGACTGTTGGTGTGGCTATGTTGCTCATATGTATAGCTACAGATTGGCAAATAGGATTATGAAGAGTGTGCCGAAAGGCTTAGGGAAAAGGGGACGACCTAGGATGCAATGGGCAGACAATGTCAAACAGAACCTTGCTATAATTGCCCTACAGTGGCCAAATGCAGCAGCTGTAGCTCAAGACAGACAAGTGTGGAGAGCAAAATTATACAGTCTAGTAGAACCTCCATAGCCCATGGCTGCATGAGGAGTTTGTTTGTTTGTGTGTGTGTGTGTGTGTGCGTCTGTCTGTCTGTCTGTCTGTCTGTCTGTCTGTCTGTCTGTATGCATATATAGTCTTCCAGCTGTAAAATTATCAGCTGAATTCTTTTTTTTTTATTTTGAAATAATTAAAAGTTTCTTGTGGTTTTAAATAATCTATGTTTTAATCTAATCTGTATTATCTATGATAATAATCCCATAAACAAATAAATTGTTTGCATTTTCGAACCTGCCTGAATTTAGAATTGTTCATAAGTGCCCAACAGATTTTTTGAGGCAATTACATATTCATTTATTAAAGTGTATCAGAACTAATTGGCTGAATAAAAAAAAATACAGTATGTGTATTTCCCAAATTTTAACCATGTCACAATACTCAACCGATATCATATGCATAATACCTGCATGAAGATTTACTTTAACAAATTTGAAAACAGATAGATACCATGGTAGCACTCAAAAGGTTCAACAATAATTGCTTTAGTAATTAAAATAACAGCAAGAAGCTAATGTGACAACAATTTACAGCAAAATGAAGTTAGTTTTAAATTTTCATATTTGTATATGGTCATAGCAGCAAATTACATTTCATTTGGTTTGTTGGGATTGGGCTGTTTACCTATGGAGCACTTTTTTGCACACCGTGGGCTAAATGGGCAGGTCATGATGACCCCGAAGACTAGAAGAAAGTTGGGGGAGGGATCAACTGGACATCTGTTTGGAGGCAGAAAGTAGCCTGCCATCAAAACCATCCAGTGTATTCTTTAACGTGCACAGGCTATGACTCCCCCGCATATGGTGCCACAGCTTTAAAGTCCCATCCAACAGACAAAGGACTTTCCAAGCCCATTGGTGTCTCCAACTGACTGTGGGCAGAGTGGGGAGTTTTGTGGAGATAAATCTCAATGCTGGCTCAGCTGGGCCTTAAACTGGGAATTACAGATTATGAGCCTGGTGAACTACTGACTGACGCACCCTTGCCCCATTGTGTTTATTAGGAAATGCATTACTCAAATAGAAAGGAAACTGTTTCTTCTCCTAATAAGGCATACCAAATATATACAAGATCTATATGTAAAATGTTTGGTTATGTAGGCATAAGGCACAAAAATGTACCACAAAAAAAACATTAGAAACAAATTTATTACACATTTTGACACATATGCTACTACAAATCAACTTGTGACTACAGAAATAAATGTTCACTCCTCACCAACCCTAAGTTGAGATTTTTTTCCTTATATTATGGTGATTAAAATGACAAACATAATAAAAGAAATGTTTTAAGCATTGCATACCACTTTATATAAATATGTTACAAAACACAAACAGGCATATGCAGAATTTGCACTCTGGCAAATGCTTTCAGTTTTGTTTCTTAAACAGAAATCAAAAATGTGCAAATACACAAACTTTACCTGTGAGAAAAAAATATTCCTCTTTGCAAGAAATGATGGACAGATTTTCCAGTAACTTTCTCTATTTGATCAGTAAGTTTCTTATCAACTTTTGTACTTCCAAACCTCACTGAAAAATCAGATTTCAATTAAATATTTCAAGTACTATTTGTAAAATAAAATTATAAATACATATTAAAAGTATTTTTTATTCTCTTTGTTTTCTTCCAGAATTGATATTCTGTTAAAAACATTATACATTTAAGCAAGTTTTAGCTACATGGTCAAAATAAAAAAAAAAAAACCTCGAAATTCCTTTCAGTTGGAGCCAGATTTAAGACTGATATTAAAAACAGTTCATCCTAAAGTTAACATTTTGATTAAAAGTCCCCCATTATAAATATTCTCATTAAATTACTAATACATACTAAAAGCAATTAACAGTTTCTGTTTTACTTTAAAGGTAGAAATTATACAGGATTTTTTTTAACCCTTAAAAGACTTGGAAGGAAGGTGAAATAAAATATTAAACGAGATTTAATCACAAACTACACTGTTTTAAAAGGGTTATTCAAATGCCCTTATTGCTCATTAGCTTGTTCTCATATACATCATTGCAAAATGCAACACGTAATATATTAGCTTATTATCCTAAAAACACAAAGACTTCTACATAAGAAGCATGAAGTGTTGGTCTTTGATACTAATCGAGTACTTTATAAAGTTCTTATATATACTCACATATATTATACTGGCATGTTGTACTTGCTTAGTTGTATGTCCTGTGAAATAGATGTTTCGTAGTTCTGTAGACTTGGTTGGTACACTCAACACTTTCATGGAGAAACACAGTCCTGGTTTTCTACAGTGCACTTGACACTTGTTGGCTTTCATATTGTAGATAAATCTTATTCTTATCACAGGATATTATAGTTGCCTTTATCATATTTTTTTTTACTTTACGGATATTTACTGTTGACTTACATCCGAACTTATACACACTGTCTGACGATGACATTGAGTGACGTTGAAATGCATTGTACTACTGTGGCTTTTTTTAACAGTTAATATGATTTACAAAAAAGTCTTAAATGCATTCAGTTGAAAGATTTGTCTTTTTAACTTTCAAATGTCTTTAAACATCAGTTATGCTCAAGAATTAAACCTGCAACTAGCAATACTAAATGGAAAGGCTGCATATGTTAACATCGGATATAAGTCAACAGTAAAATAGCCATAAAGTGAAAAAACATCTATGATAACAGCAACTATAATATCCTATCACAAGAATAAGATTTATCTATAATATGGAAGCCAACAAGTGTCAAGTGCACTGTAGATAATCAAGACTGTGTTTCTCCATGAAAGTGTTGAGTGTAACAGCTAAGTCTACAGAACTACAAAACATCTATTTCAAAGGACATACAACTAAGCAAGTACAACATGCGAGTATATATAAGAAATTACAAAATACTCAACTAGTATCAAAGGCCAACATTTCATGCTTCTTATGTAGAAGTCTTTGCGTTTTTAGGACAATAAGCTAGTACTATTACACACTGCATTTTGTAGCGATATATATGAGAACAAGCTAATGAGCAATAAGGGAATTTGAATAACCCTTTTAAAACAGTGTAGTTTGTGATTAAATCTCGTTTAATAATGTATCACTGTGCATTTAAATTTAATTAATGAGATAAAATATATTGCAGACAACTGAACTAAACAGAAATGGACACTAATTTACCTAGAAACAGCCAGAAAAGCTCAAATTTGAGCCAGATAATACTGGAAGCATATCCAACACTTCTTCCTCTGAGTCAAATCACATAATGAATAAATCAAGATTTGTAAAGTTTGACTGAAAACTTACAGTCACATTTTTCTATAAAAAGCTTATTAGGACTTTACAAGAACTTGGAATTTGATTCTCTGTTAATAATCCTAATTAAGTAGCCATTACTTTAGTATGAGCTACTAATCTGTGCTACTTTTACACTCCATCTCACCTGATTCTCTTGTCCTGCATTAACCCAGGTTTCATCCAAGCAATAAAGAATTCTCTTTTGCTGTCTGCATTTTTTAATTTCTGAGGTATTTTCATTTCGGAAAAGTAATATGAAAAAAATATGCCCCACAGGGTCCTGGTGTTGAACATTTATACCTACTAGACTGGACTGTTTTGTGGATTTGAGCTTAATTATGGATCCTGGAGTTGCTGCACTGGTGGGCCTCTGTTGAGGGAGAATCTGCCATTGTGTTTTCTGTTTGCTTCTGGGTTACCAGCCCTAAGTGAACAAAGGCATGGGATACCTTATATCAGCTGGTGGATAATTTTGATCAGTGGCCATATCACAGGTACTGGAACCTCACTTAGTTACTTGGGCATTGTCAATCCTAAACTGGAGTAATGTGTCTCAGGCATGTCTATGGCTTCTGAAAAGGGTGCCTAAGTTCCTACCAGCATGGGGGCTTCAGCCTTTAGAGTGGGAGAATAACCTCACATAACTAGTTTCGGCATTGCCAATCCTAAACTGGAGTAATGTGACTAAGGCAAGTGAAATAATGTGACTAAGGCAAGTCAAATAATGTGATTATTTCTACTCCCATTGTTTGTAACGAGGATAGATGCATTACTGGCTTTAATGATGGCCCTATATCACATTCCAAACTCACATTGGCTATCTCTAAATTGAAACTGTATAAATCACCACTGAAATGCTTAGAGCTGGGAACATTTGTGTTGTCACATGGCCGACTGAAATTTTGAATATTTTTTATGATAAAGGTGTTGTTCCTAAGGATTTTACTAGAGCTATTATTATCCTGATTTTTTTTTAAAGGCAATTGCAGTTCTTGCAATAATTATAGGGGAATTAGCTTACTTTCTGTTCCAGGTAAAGTTCATTGCATTATTATACTTAATAGAATTAAGAATTTGGTTGATGGACAACTGCGTGATGAGCAATGTGGATTCAGAAGTGGTAAGGGATGTATTGATCAGATACTTTCACTCAGGCAGATTCTTGAGAAATATATAGAGTTTTAAAAACCTTTGGTTACAATGTTACTACTTTTGTAGATTTCAAAAAGGCTTTTGGCTCTGTTGAACATTATAATTTGTGGTTGATTGTGAGATTGTATGGCATACCAGCCAAGTTAGTTAACATAATGAAAGCTCTCTATACTAACACTGAGTGAGTGAATGAATGGGTGGGTGGGTGAGTGAGTAAGAGTATGTGTGTGTGTATGTATGTATACACAACAGGGTATATAGGTCCTATTGCATTCACTCTTTCTGTTAAAGCAGCTTGTCTACTTTGTCTCTGAAAAAATTTGTTTCATTATTTGTATGAGGTAAAAGTTTATTGCCTACTGATTTCTTTATGCCTCAAATGGCATAAAGAAATCAGTAGGCTACAAAATTAATAAAAAATTCAAGTGCAGTAATTTAAATAGATTTAATTCCCTATATCACCATTAATAAATCTAAAAGCACAACTTAAATTTAAAATTAAGAGATATACTCTAATATCACTGTAATGGCTAAAAAAAGCTGAGACAATTAGTTGGTATACTACCTAGTATCAACAGTTATTATAATTGATTTTAGTTTTATAATTATAACATGCAATAGTGTAAGTACTGGGAGATGTTGAAAAGGTGAGAGCTTTTAGTCGATATTTCAGAGTTTATAAGAATCCTTGAAGTAGAGTTCAAAGCATGAAAGAATCTGAGTGGAGGAGATGCTGGAGCTGCTGGCAAGGTTGGATCCCATTGTTGAAACTTGTTGGTGAGCTCATGTTTCTAATTTGGGGAGTCGCTGCTAGCCGAGGGATTGTTCTATGGATATTACTGGAACACTGCTGTCTATAACTATGCACCTGCCCTGTACTGATGCAGTTGACAGGTAAAGGTATAGTAAGATCATGGGAAATTAGCCTCCACCAGTCACAGCAGAAGGAAACACCAGAAAAAGTAGCAGATACTTCTCTGCTTCTAACTAATGTCTGCGAATAAAAATTACAGATCTGTTAAAAAGAAAACAAAAGAAAACATTCAGATTTTGCAGAAGAGGCCAATGTTCTGGAAAAAGTCTGTGAGTAGTCACATTATGAATGCTGCAGCTTCTTGTGCCTTGAGTACCTTGAAAAGGATAATCTGAGATTCCGATGCCGTTGATCTCATGAAAGAAAACAGCTCTCTCAGCATTGTAGTGGGGATAGTTAAGCAGTATATGGGATACCATCTCTGGCATGGTGCAGGTGGTAGTGGGCTGAGCATTTCAGTGATGTTCTAAACAATGTAGTTAGTTCTACTCCCATTGTTTGCAATGATGATAGATGCATTGGTGGCTTTAATGTTGGCCCTATAACAAATCTGAAGTTATTTTGGCTACTGCTAAACTTAAACTTCATAAATCCCCAGGGGTAGATGAAATTACTATGGAAATGCTTAGAGCTGGGAATGTTTTAGTTACCACTTGGATGATAGAAATTTTGAATATCTTTTATGATAAAGGCATGGTCCCCAAGGATTTTGCCAGAACTATTGTTATTCCTATTTTCAAAAAAGGTGATCACAGTTCTTGTGATAACTATAGGGGTATCAGCCTACTATCTGTTCCAGGGAAAGTTCTTTGTATAATTGTGCTTAATAGAATTAAGAATCTGGTTGACAGGCAATTGCAAGATGAGCAATGTGGATTCAGAATTGGTAGGGGACGTGTGGATCAGATATTTTCACTCAGGCAGATCCTTGAGAAATGTTCAGAGTTTCAAAAACCTTTGGTTGCTAACTTTGTTGATTTCAAAAAGGCTTTTGACTCTGTTGATCATCATAATTTGTGGTTGATTGTGAGATCATATGGTATACCAGACAAGTTAGTTAACATAATGAAAGCTCTCTACAATAACAATGAGTCGTGTGTGAGAGTTGGTAGTCTTGTAGCAATTGGTTTAGCATTACTTCTGGTGTTCGACAAGGGTGCATTCTGTCTCCTTTTCTTTTTAGCTTGGTTATTGATTATGTTATGCAAAATTCACTTTAAGGGAAAGATTTTGGCCGTAAATGGACTGGAGATACGAAAATTTCTGATTTAGATTTTGCTGATGATTTAGACCTTTTGGCAAATGATGTTGATGAGATGAACTCTTTCATTCGAGCTGTTGATGGAACTGGTAGTAGAGTAGGTTTGGTTATAAACATAGAGAAAACTAAAGCGAGGAAATTGGTCAGGCAGGCTGTGATTCTGTTAATCTGAATGGTTGCAGTCTTGAGAAGGTATCTCAATTTAATTATTATGGGTGTTATGCAACAGATACTGGTGATGTGTGGACTGAGATTAATAGACAAATAGGGATTGCTGCCGAGATCTTTAATAATCTATGGAGAGTGTGGAGAAATAGGCATATACACCTAAAGACTAAAATTAGACTGTATAATAGTTTGGTTCTTTCTAGAGTGTTATGGTAGTGAAACTTGGAAGCTTTTTGAAGAAGATAACAGGAAACTAAATGCTTTTGATTCTAGGTGCTTACACAGTATCTTGGGCATTAGGTTGTTCAACTTTGTAACTAATGATAAGGTTAGGCAAAGGAGTCGGCAACCTCCTTTAACCCTTCCAGTGTCCAGGCCATCTGTGTACGTTCGAAGTATCTGAATTGAGAGGCCAAGGTTTTTTTAATTTGATGCATATTTTCTTAAACTACAATATAAACAATTTTAAAAAGCCATCTGATTGCCATTTCTTAGAAGCACTAAATGGTATTGCCGATTTGCTTGTTAACGTTCCTATTTGCTGAAGAAACCTTGTGATTTAAGCTCACAAGTTTGATTTTAGCTATTATCAACAAATTTTTCCTTAAATTTTTTAAAATCTCCTAAAAATTAAAAAAATTGCTATTTTTAAAAACCATAGATTTTGGAAGTAATTACAAAATACGTAACGTAATTTGTTTTTCCGTTTCACACTCTTTTCTGTCATAAACCTATTTCAGTATTCCCAAGTTATTTTTATCATTTTCCCCAGCATTCTATGCACTTTCCCGCCTTCAAAATCGAAACTGAAAGTAAACACATCCTTCTTAGAAATTCTTGTTGCAGCTGCATTTAATTAGTTATGCTTCACTGAGTCAACAAGATGCAGGTGGCTGACACATGATATTTCCATTGTTCCGTGCATTTTTTTTTTTTCAGTTTTGATCCAGCATATTGGTACCCTTTGTAAAGTTAATATTTTTTTTTATATTTAAACCTTAGTTTTCATTTCAGTAGATTTATTTTCGGAAATTAGCAATCTTTTCGCCGATTGACAAGTATTGATTATTTTCATCATTGTTGCTATGGATATTTTAACATTGCATTAGGCCATATGTTAATTTTTATTTTATTATTTATTACTTTTCCAGTAAAACTTTGATCTAGTATCATTTTTTGAAAATAAATGAGGTCTTGGATATGGAAGCAAATATCTCTAGATTTACTTCTGCTAGTTAGCGATTTTTAATTCAGCTGATTTATCGATTTTTGATCAGCTGATTGATTAATCTTTACAAGTTATGCTAGATCGGAAGCGGCTTTAAAGTTGTTGTGGATATTTTACTTAACATCCCCATAAGGTTAGATGTAATTTTTATTTTATTATTTCTTGTTTTTTTTAGTAAAAAAAATTTATGAAAATTCGATACGGAAGCAAAAATAGATTTCCTTGCTATGGAAATCAGCAGTCATGTAGGAGGGCAATTTTGGGAAGGGCTGGTGCTTTGGTGCACAAACATTTCTACACCTAGCCGAGTTCGCCGAAATTCAACACCCAAAGAAAAAATTAATAATATTTAGTAAAAAAAGCAGCCAAGGAAGTTTTTTTCTATTTCATAACCAGTTCAGAAAATCCTGTGAATGTGAGTAGTCCAAGTTAAGTTGTATAACACTGACTGTGTTTAAAATATACGATACTGAAAAGAATCATTAAAAGAAATAAAAATCATATTTCAGGTTGAATATTATATTATTCAGAAGGAAATTTCCTTTCAATAAATATATAATTTAACTATTTTTATTCATCAGGTTTTCCAAAGTGAAGCATTAATTGTATAGTATGATTTTTTTTTCACCATATCACATTGAAAAAGGCTTATTAAAATCAATATGCTTGGAAATTTATTTTTTTATGAAATTTGTAATCAAATTCTGTTTAATTTGATATATAACATGACCTATTTCTGTTGATTGGTTATTTTTTTTAAAAAATTCTAAAGTTGACTTGTTTATTTGACTCAGCACAATTGGGTTAAAAGCCTGGAATTTTCTCAAAGTATGGTACTGAGAAAAAAATTACAATAAGAGAAATATTTACTTAAAACCAAAAAGTTTTTTTTATTCAGAAATATGTAGCCATTCTATTTATGTGCATTGTAATGATTTCTATTAGTTTTTTTTAAATAAATTTTTATTTGCAGTGTCAGATGCATTTTTTTACTACATGACTCTAAAAAATACCTATTAAAATAAAACATATGTTTTTTGTTAAATACTTGATTTTCAGAAAATTTAGAATTAAAATGCTGATTAATTTGGTGTACAACATGCCAAATTCCTTTCATTAGTTATTTGGCAAAAAAAGTTCTAAAGTTAAAGTATTTTTGGGCTGAGCATAGGCAGAAAATAGCTTGGCCCCCTGGATGGAAACCTGTTTTTCAGCCTGGACACTGGAAGGGTTAAGCAGCATATTGTGCAGAGACTCCATTGGTTTGGCCATGTTGTCCATATGAATATATAGATTGTCGAATAGGGTTATGAACAGTGTGCCTAAAGGCCTCAGAAAGAAGGGGAGACCTAGGATGCAGTGGGCAGACAATGTCAAACAGGAAACAGGACCTTGTTAGAACTGGTGTGCAGTGGCCAAATGCAGCAGATGTAGCTCAGGACAGATATGCTTGGAGAACTAAATTGCATGGTCTGGTTTGACCTATGTAGCCAATGGCTACTTAAAGATGATGATGATGAATAGTTGAAATCAAACTTGTGAGCTTAAATTAGGTGATTGTGTCAATAGAGAATAATATTAACAAACAAATTAGCAATACCGTATAGTGCTTCTAAAATATGGCAATCAGATGGCTTTATCGAATTATTTATATTGTAGTTTAAATAAAATATGCAAATGAAAAATATAAATTAAAAAATTTAAAAAATACCTATCTTCCTATAGAATCCTAAAATGTAGAAAATAAACCTAAAGCATATTGATGGTGCAATCTGTCTTATTGAGTATATATTCAATTCAAAAGAAGATAGGGGTCTGGCAATCTTGTCAAGCAAGTAAATCGTCACTCTATCTTCCTTCGAAGTGAATATGAACTCAGTGATTGACTGCACCGTCAATATGCTTTAGGTTTATTTTCTACATTTTAGGACCCTATAGGAAGATAGGTATTTTTTTTTAAATTTTAATTTATATTTTTTTTTGTTGTCACTAAAAATACCTACCTTCCAAAACTTTGATATAGAACTCATAAACATTGAGCACATTTACCCCCCCCCCCCTTTTTTTGGAGTCATATTTGAGGTAGCCCATGACATTTGAGACATCATAAGCTTTAATTCAAGATAAGACTTGTTAAAGTCGACCCCCAGAAAAATCCCACCCCTCTGCATTTTATCAGGAGGAAATAGTGTGGGTGAAATTCAAAATAGTAGCGACCGTCATTATATGAGCTTTCATATGAGCCCCTTTTTTAGGGGGGAAGAAAACACAGGGTATCAATTTTTCATAACCTAAGACATTCCCCACATCAGCAGCTTTCATTCGACATATTGCGTGTTACTTTCGCCCTTTGCATTCTAGAGATATAGCTTAAGAATAGTTTTCACATTTCCCCTTTTTTAGGGGGAAAGAAAGCATGGAGGTGAATTTTTTTTATAGCCTATGACACTCCACATATCACAAGCTTTCATTTGGCACAGAAATCATTAAGTTTCTCCATTGCATTCAAAGAATTGGAAAACATTTGTCAAATCCACAAACCAACAAATATCAAAGCAAAAAAGCAATAAGATAGGCAAAAAAAAGAATAATATTTTCTAAAGATATATGTAAGAAAATTTTCAAAAGTCAATTTAAAAAAAAAAAATTGAAGTTTCATGTGTTGTACAAAAAACATCTATAGACATCCTTGACCCAGGAAGGGTTAATAAACTGTAGTCAGCAATGACACAATAACATACGAAATAGCAGAGTCCACACAAATTAAAAATTTCCCTATGCATTCATAACAGGAATAATGGTGCATTTATGGCACCTACCGGACCAATGGTAAAAACTTTGACATACACTTGTAATTTCTGAGCAATGGACATGTTACCTCAAGAGGACACAGACTGATCTTTCAGCTGCCCCTCAAGTACTATTAGATGGGCACAAAGAATTATCTGATATGAATATGTGTCCATTTGGACTCAAATGTTCCCACTATATATATAACACTGAGGCAACACATATCATTATTGTGATGTGGAGAAATCATGCTTGGTCCTTTGGACTGCATAGTGCTTACTGACGCTTTTTCCCTAATTGGCTAACCTTTTCCATTACATCATGTACATATTTTTGCAGATGAACATAAAATGGGTTCAGATCCCACAAGGCTAATGACAGTTTTTACTCTATATTTGTCTAAGAAATTACTACTAAGTATATCTGAGATATCCTATTATTTGAACAACAATGCTTACGTTCGATTCTCAGGGTGCTGACTTAAAAAATAAAAATACCATGCCGTTTGGTGCTTGATGTGGGCTGGCTGTGTGCATTAAACTGTAAAGTGCCTTCTGACCAGAGTCTTCAATTGCAGTCAACTACAGTTCCAATGACTAATTCTATGGTATAATGCATAAAGCCACTAATAGAGGATGATTGTTCGGCAACCAGTAGCTCAGTGGCCAGACATCTGACATGTTATCAGGAGGTCATGGGTACAGATCCCACCCAGCTAATGACAATTTTCCCCCTATATTTGCCTAACACAAAGTATGTTTTGATAAAATTATGATATAAAATTATATATTTTGTGTGTTGCAAATGTATGTAAATTAAGAAAAAAATGTTAATTAGTTAACATTTTCCGAAATACACTGTCAAAAAAATTTAAATGTAACTTCGATATAATATAGGACCTCCCCCAACTCCCACATGTGCCTTTAGAAAAGCTTGAATTCAAGGCATAGATTCAACAAGTGTTTGGAGCAAAGGTAATTGTGAAATGGAAACAAAAATGATATAAAAATTTTAACCAAAATTTGTATTAGAACAAAACCAGAAATGGAAACAAAAATACTTTTTCCTTTAAGAACAAAAATCAAATAGTTTTCTGTTATTTAATTATTACACTTAAAAAATAGTACTGGTATATTTTGCTCTAAAACAAGGGTTACCAAACTTTGTGGCATCACACCAGAATTTTAATTTTTGAGAAATTCATATCCTCACCTCATTTATCATCAGCCAACTCCCCTGTTAGCAACAATTTCAATTCATAATAAAAATTTCACATCCTTATGCCCACCTTGGAATGTCTTCATACACCACAGTTTGGGAACCCCTGCTCTAAAACATCTTAATCGTGAAAACAGCCAGAGAGAAATTCATCAGAATCTGTTACATCTGCAGAAGATGAAATTGAAACATTAAAAAAAAAAACAAGACAAAGAAAGAAGTACAATGTTGGAGAAAAGTCACAATACTATGTTACATATTAAATGTATAATATTAAATATATAATTTTTAAAAATAATTATTAATATTATACAAATATTAAATTCCATCATGTGACAACTTGTTTGTTCATTTCCCGACACAGATGGTGCCAAGTGAATCAAATAATATGTGGGAATGTCTAAGTCACATTTGCTGTTGAAAAGATAAGTGGATGATAGTATAGTGGTTATCATATCTAGCATGTTACTAGGACATGTGGGTTTGAATATCACTCATGGCTAAACCATTTTCTTTCAGCTGTTTCATGAGTCCCATGTCTACAGGACATCTCCTGTGATACTTTATTATTGTTATTGTTAAATATTCAAACTTATATAATTCATTAAATAATGAATGAATGTTGTTGAAAATTGGGACATTGATATATTTCATTGAAATATTTGTCTGCTATCACATTCCCCCCCCCCCAAAAAAAAATAGAAGTTATGCAAGGTGTCCCTGAATTCATGGCCCGAACGTGAGGGGATGGTAGTACACACTTGAACCTACCAATATTTGTCATAGAATATGTGGCCGCAAATGCAGCCGTGTCGGTAGGGGGCACAGATGAGGCGACACGGCTTAAAAGCGATGGATTGGCCAAACCTAAGCATTCTCAGCCACTGATGTGCGCGACAAGTCCAGTGTTTACGAGCAGGTACACCGATCACTACTCCGCTGTTGTGTCGCCTGTATCAATGTTGGTGGACGGATGTTTGAGCATTTGTTGTAATGATCTCCAATAAATGTCACTCTGGAAACCTCTGTGTCTGTCCTTCATTTCCGACTCCTCACTGCGTTTGTGGCGGCATATTCTATGACGAATATTGGTGGGTCGGTGTGTACTACCATCTCCTCACGTTTGGGTCATGAATTCAGGGACACCCTTTAGAGCTTTGGCATTAGCTTCCCATTTACATCATTTAGGGTTTAACTTATGTCCACAAGTATATTTCTGATAATTTAGAAGAATCAAATAACATTCTTTTATTATTAAATGCTTAATTTGAAGAACCCCATAAAAACATTATTTTTGGATTTTAATATCATCCTCAAGTAACCATGGGCTACGGAGGTCCTACCATATTGTGCACTTTAGTTCTCCAAGTATATCTGCCCTGAGCTACATCTGTTGCATCTGGCCAATGCACACCAATTCTAACAAGGTCCTGTTTGGCATTATCTGCCCACTGCATCTTAGGTCTCTCCCTCTGTCTGAGGCCTTTAAGCACACTGTTCATAACCCTATTTGCTAATCTATAATTATGAATATGGGCAACACAGCCACACCAACAGAATCACTCTCTGCACAATATGCTGCTCAAAGGAGGTTGCTTATTCCTTTGCCTAACCTCATCATTGCTTACAAAGTTGAACTACCTAATGCCCTAGATACTGTGTAAGCATCTAGAATTAAAAGCATCAAGTTTCCTGCTATCTTGTTTACAAAGGGTCCAAGTTTCACTAACCTTAACTAATTTTAGAAAGAATAAAACTATTATACATTCTAATTTTAGTCTTTAGGTGTATATGCCTATTTCTCCACACTCTCCATAGATTCTTAAAAGTCTTGGCAGCAATTCCTATTTGTCTATTAATCTCATGACCGCACATCACCAGTATCTGTTACATAGCTGTTATATAATTAAACTGACACCTGCTCAAGAGTGGAACTGTTCAGATTAACTAAACCACAGGCTGCCTGACCAATTTTCATAACTTTAGTTTTCTCTCTGTTTATCAGCAAACCTAATCTATTGCCAGCCTTATCAACAGCTTGAATGAAAGAGTTCATCTCATCAATATCATTTGACAAATAGGCTAAATATCAGCATAATATAAATCAGAAATTTCAGATCTCTAGACCATTTAAGGCCAAATTCTTTGCCTTGCATTGATTTTGCATAATTTAATCAATAATCAAACTAAAGAGAAAAGGAGACAAAATGTACCCTTGTTGAACACCAGAAGCAATGTCATGGGTTTGAATCCCGTATGTCGGCAAAACTTTTTCCCACAAAACCATTTATTGACATTAAAGTCAACAGATAACCTTGTGGATATAATTCATTGATTATTTCTTGGGATATTACAATAGGTTTAAGGAAGGAGAGAATGTAAAACAGAAAAAAAAAACAGAGTTACATACTTCCTAATTATTTCCAAAATCTTCCATTTTTAAAAATAGCAGTTTTTTTATTAATTTTCAGATTTTTGAAACTTCAAAGGAAATATTTGTTAATAATAGTTCAATCAAACTTGGGCAGAACTGCAGTATAGGGTCCTCTGCTGCCGTCTTTTATTTTGCCACAGTGGAAAAAAAAAGTCCCTTCCACATCTTCCTTGAGATGCATATTGGAGATATATAAATATATATAATTTAAAGGATATATATATAAAAGAAATATGAATCACTACGTAGACGAAAATCATGTTTCTGCACTTAAAATAATTACTGAGAATAATCTCATCAAAACAAGATTTTATTAACAACTCATTGCTAAAGAGTAAACCTTCGTTCTGCACTTAAAAAAAGCCCCAAAAATTAATATTCTCATAAAAACTTGATTTCATTAACAGCTCTTATGCTAAAGAATAACTCCTTGTTTCTTACTGAAAAAACATAGATGATAATCGCAGCATGACCTGACGCTCTTTTGGCATTGATAAATCAATAAATAATTAGCGGAAAAAATTTTCACCGACATACAGGAATTGAACCCGCATCTCTCCAGAAACATGCCAGAGTGTGAATGCCAAAAGAGCATCAGGTCATGCTGCGATTATCATCTATTAAATCATTAATAATGCTAAATAGCGTGATGAGACTTATTTATTTCCATCTGACTCTGTGCAATATATCGGTAATGATTGCCACCCAAGATCATGGATGGCACCAACAGTTGGCCCACAAATCTTGAGGTTGAGTTCATCCTGATTTTGTTGCACTGGTGAGCTTCTGTGGAGGGGAAAAATCTTCCGCTGTGTTTTCTGTTTGTTTGTGGGTTGACAGCCCCAAGTGAATAGATTCACAGGATATGTTTATCAGCTAGTGGATAATCCTGAGCAGAGGTTATCACAGGCACCTGAACTCTCTGCTTCTATTGGCACTGTCAAATTCTACATTAGAGGAAGTCTTCCAGTGTAGATGGCTTCAGCCTTTAGTGGTGGGGGAATGGGTCTTTACCCCATGTCTGCGATTAGGGGGCCTGTTTGATACTGTCAGCATTCCCTCTCTCAATAAATATAGTTTCTTTAAACATCTCACTAACCATTTTCTCTCCATAGGTAGTTGGAATGTGAGGACTCTGCACAGAGTTTTTCCTCTTGATGTCCTCACACAAGAATTCCACTGTTATAATTTGGATATTCTCTGCTTGCAAGAGACCAGATGGACAAATAAAGGTAAGATTTTTAAAAATAATTTTAAATTTCTCATTTCAGGGAGGAACGATAATAAACATCACCAAGGTGTGGCTCTGCTTCTAAGGAGACACGCTAGTGATGCTCTTCTAGGATATGAGTGCATTAATGAAAGGTTTCTTACAGCAAAATTTCACACAAGCATTAAAGACTTGAATGTTATCTGCTGTTATGCCCCTGATGAGGATGAGAAGGATAGGATTTACAGACAACTTAAGGATATTTTGAATTCTGTCAAGAAAAGAGATATTACCCTTGTTCTAGGTTACTTCAATGCCAAAGTTTGTACTGACTCTGACCTTTGGGGAGGGGGGTGATAGGCCCTTTTGGTATTGGTAGCTGCAATGGCAATGGGCAACATCTACAGCTAAGTATACTAAATGGTTTCAGAATAACTAACACTTATTACAAACACCACAACATACATAAGTAAACATGGGTTTCACCTGATGGGCTGCATAAGAATATGATTGATTATATATTAATTAACAGCAAATGGGCTAGTTCTGTTAGGAATACCAGGTCATATAGGGGAGATGAAATTGGATCTGAATATTACCTTGTTAAAAGTGTCTTGCAACTTAAACTTAAAAAGTGTTGTGCAAAGGTTAAAAAATTTACCTTTAATACTGAAGTTCTGAATGACCCAGTTATAGCTAAAGCTTACCATGAGAGGTTATTTAGTCATTATGAGAGTCATGGTTTGCTTACTACTGAAGTTGAAGAAGAATGGGATCATTTTAAACAGGCTTTTTTGGAAACTAACAGTACTCTTTTAGGGAAAAAGGAGCAGAGGAGACAGAATTATTTGAGTGATAAGGACTTGAGCTTATTTCAGAAAGAAAGAACTCCAGGAATGTCTTTAATCAATGCCCTACTAGTCCTAATAGAAAGCATTACAGAGAGCTTAATAAACGTGTAAAAGATCATTTTAAACAGGCTTTTTTGGAAACTAACAGTACTCTTTTAGGGAAAAAGGAGCAGAGGAGACAGAATTATTTGAGTGATAAGGACTTGAGCTTATTTCAGAAAGAAAGAACTCCAGGAATGTCTTTAATCAATGCCCTACTAGTCCTAATAGAAAGCATTACAGAGAGCTTAATAAACGTGTAAAAGATCAGTTAGCTGCTGATAAGGATCTTTGGCTTGATGGCTTGGCTGACAAAGCCGAGGAAGCAGTTAGACAGCACAACAGCAGAGAGTTGTACCAGATAGTTAATGTTTTGTGTGGTAGAAAACAGACAGGTATACAGGGATTGAAGGATAAACAAGGTAAGGTTATATAAGGTGAGGATTCTGCCAT
This sequence comes from Ryuthela nishihirai, assembly GCA_038380435.1. NCBI lineage: Eukaryota > Metazoa > Arthropoda > Arachnida > Araneae > Heptathelidae > Ryuthela > Ryuthela nishihirai. The sequence continues at coordinate 41,790,846 of JAWZYU010000001.1, read as the reverse complement.
GGCTGGTCGGTAGAGCATTTCAGTGATATTCTAAACAATGTGGTTAGTTCTACTCCCATTGTTTGCAATGGTGATAGATGCATTGTTGGCTTTAATGTTGGCCCTATAACACAATCTGAAGTTAGTTTGGCTATTTCTAAACTTAAACTTCATAAATCCCCAGGGGTGGATGAAATTACTACGGAAATGCTTAGAGCTGGGAATGTTTCTGTTACCATTTGGATGACTGAAATTTTGAATAACTTTTATGATAAAGGCATGGTTCCTAAAGATTTTACCAGAGCTATTATTATCCCTATTTTCAAAAAAGGTGATCGCAGTTCTTGTCATAACTATAGGGGTATCAGCCTACTCTCCATTCCAGGTAAAGTTCTTTCCATGATTGTGCTTAATAGAATTAAGAATCTGGTTGACTGTCAATTGCGTGATGAGCAATGTGGATTCAGAAATGGTAGGGGATGTGTAGATCAGATATTTTCACTTAGGCAGATTCTTGAGAAATGTTTAGAGTTTCAGAAACCTTTGGTTGCTAGCTTTGTTGATTTCAAAAAGGCTTTCGACTCTGTTGATCGTCATAATTTGTGGTTGATTGTGAGATCATATGGTATACCTGACAAGTTAGTTAACATAATGAAAGCTCTCTATAATAACACTGAGTCGTGTGTGAGAGTTGGTAAGGCTTGTAGCAATTGGTTTAGCATTACTTCTGGTGTTCGGACAAGGGTGCATTTTGTCTCCTTTTCTCTTTAGCTTGGTTATTGGTTATGTTATGCGAAATTCACTTCAAGGGTAAGATTTTGGCCTTAAATGGACTGGAGATTCGAAAATTTCTGTTTTAGATTATGCTGATGATTTAGCCCTTTTGGCAAATGATGTTGATGAGATGAACTCTTTCATTCGAACTGTTGATGAGACTGGAAGTACAGTAGGTTTGGTGATAAACAGAGAGAAAACTAAAGTGATGAAAATTGGTCAGGCAGGTTGTGATTCAGTTAATCTGAATGGTTGCAGTCTTGAGCAGGTGTCACAGTTTAATTACCTTGGGAGCTGCGTAACTGATACTGGTGATGTGCGGCATGAGATTAACAGACGAATAGGTATTGCTGCCGGGACTTTTAAGAATCTATGGAGATTGTGGAGAAATAGGCGTATACACCTAAAGACTAAAATTAGACTGTATAATAGTTTGGTTCTTTCTAGGGTTAGTTATGGTAGTGAAACTTGGACGCTGTGTAAGCAAGATAACAGGAAACTAGATGCTTTTGATTCTAGATGCTTACGCAGTATCTTGGGTATTAGGTGGTTTAACTTTGTAACTAATGATGAGGTTAGGCAAAGGAGTCTGCAACCTCCTTTAAGCAGCATATTGTGCAGAGAGAGACTCCGCTGGTTTGGCCATGTTGCCCGTATGGATAATTATAGATTGGCGAATAGGGTTATGAACAGTGTGCCTGGAGGCCTCAGAAGGAGGGGGAGACCTAGGATGCGGTGGGCAGACAATGTCAAACAGGACCTTGTTAGAATTGGTGTACAGTGGCCGGATGCAGCAGATGTAGCTCAGGACAGATATGCTTGGAGAATTAAACTGCGCGGTCTGGTTGGACCTCCGTAGCCCATGGCTGCTTGAGGATGATGATGATGATGATGAGTTATGGTAGTGAAAGTTGGACACTTTGGAAACAAGATAACAGGAAACTAGATGCGTTTGATTCCAGATCTTACACAGTATCTTGGGCATTAGGTGGTTCAACTTTGTAAATAATGATGAGGTTAGGCAAAGGAGTCAGCAACCTCCTTTAAGCAGCATATTGTGCAGACAGCGACTCCGTTGGTTTGGCCATGTTGCCCGTATGAATAATTATTGATTGGCGAATAGGGTTATGAACAGTGTGCCTATAGGCCTCAGAAAGAGGGGAAGACCTAGGATGCAGTGGACCTTATTAGAATTGCTGTGCAGTGGCCAGATTCAGTAGATGTAGCTCAGGACAGACTTGCTTGGAGAACTAAATTCCATAATCTGGTTGGACTTCCATAACCCATGGCTGCTTGAAGATGATGATGATGATGATAATGATGAAATATTTATTGATTTACTGAAAAAAAGCCACCAAAATAAATAATCTCATCCAAAAGTTTCATTAACAACGCTTATTGTTAAATAATGAAACCTCGTTTCGCACTTAAAAAAGCCTCTAAAATAAATAACAAAAGTAAATTTCTTTAATAACACTCATCATTAAAGAATCAACTTAAGAAAAGCCCCAAAAACAAATAATCTCATTAGAGATAACTATTTTAAACAGCATATATGTCATAAACACTGGAACATATGGATCAATATATTGCAACTCAATGTTACAGGTTTTCATGGGGAAAAGTACAACATGGTGGCTGAGGACCCTATACTGCAGCATAGCCTGCTTGTTTTATGAAATATTAAATTACCAGTGTGGCTAATACTAATAGAAGTCTGATATAGGTTATAAATATTAATATAAGCTATTACTACTACAAGTCTTAAAATCTTAATAATCATGTCTTAAATATTAACCTGAAATGTATTTCAGCACCACAATCCAAAAAGACTGGACTTTTAACAGTATAATCTAATTACAACAGGTACCTTGGCTCATGTTTCATCCACCATTAACCGTAAAACATATGAAAAATCACGGTGTATATATGACTAATTATGTACACCTCTTCTTTTATGATAGGTATCTAGAAATCAGTTGGACATTTATATTTTGCTGTGATTTTCCAACAAAAGGTTGACTTCCAAAGTCAATGGGACACAACTTACACTGGTAAATAACACTACAAAACAACTTAATGAGATTTAATAATTAAAAACTTTGAATTTTTTTTTGTATTAAAAAACACACTAGTGTGTTGCTTTTGGCTCCTTTATTTCCTACTTTTTTTTTCTGTAACATTATTTCCTTCCAACAGATATTACCAAAGGTGCACTATTAGGTTGAGAATAGAAACACTGGGAAATTCTAGCTATTCCACCATCTGATATTTTAGCACCACAACTTTTGTAAAGCAAAACAAGCATTTAAGTGAAATCATAAAAAATTTAAGTATAGAATTTGCAAATTGCTTTCATGCCTTAAAACACTACAAAAGATCTCCCCTTTCTCCAACTTACTGGTAGTAAAAAATTACACAAACCTATAAGTTTATCATAATCAATCCCGGTTGCAGATTTACTAACAACTCTCCACGGATCTACTACATCTTCATCGTCATTATTATATTCGCCAGCACCATTTTTCTCACATCGTGAATTCCCAATATTTAAATTAACAATTTTTTCTTCTACGACAGCTAGAGAACACATTCTTAATGATATTGATGAGAAACCGCTTCAAGAGTAAATATGAACGATTTATTTTACTCCTCCCTTGAAAACAGTATTTAACAAAATTAATTACGAGTCAATTTATTCACGGTAAGTTTTTTAATAATTTAACATATAAGCTGTACTTTGAACTTAAAATTAGAACTTTAACATCACACGAAATCGTATTTAACGATTTAAAGGACTCAATTCTTTTCCTTGGTTCAGACTTGTTCGGGTCCCTATTACGGTTAACAGTTAGCGATTGGCATGAACCACAGAGTAGTACACTCCCATAGACCCAATGGCAATTTTAACCTCCTGTTGAAACCTATGGACACAGCACCATCAGTGTTGAAAAAAGGAACTAGTCAAGATTGATGAGTAGCCTCCGTAACTAGGTACCTACCAATTTGCCAGCTTCGCCGTTGAACGCTTGGCAACACGCAAGCAAGTTTCTGCCACAAGAGGGCAGTAGCTACGGGTGACAGCATCATACGCTATAGTATTGTATACACTGTATAAAGTAAATCAGAAGCAGTTATTATATTCATAGGGCTACATATTTTGAGCTTCTTAGAGAAAATTGTAGTAAACTTAAGAAATATAAAATTTGATGGTTGGTTTTCAAGATATATATTGTCTGCGTATATAGATCTTGATCACAAATAGAAATAACAAATTCTACCATCTTCAGAGACTTTTTACTTTGGCATGTAAACTGACAGGTTCCTGTCAGACTTCTGTAGCAAGCAGCTGCTTGAGGGAGTATTTATTTATTTTTTTTAAGCAATGCATGATCATATTTGAAATATTTCTGCTCTCAGCCACTGAGAAATATGCCTATAAATACCTCGTTATGAATGTCAAAATTGTTTATCTGCCATGTTTTCTATCAGGTGGCCAACCGTAATAAGATATTTACCAAATAACAGCTTGGTACATTGAGGGGGGGGGGGATACCTACCTAAAAGTTCCTCAAATTACATTCTTCTCTTTCGTGAAAAGAGGAAGGAAATTTCCACGGCAATCGATTTTAACGCGTTTTAATTTTCTTTCCCAAATTAGAGGATACATATTATTTTTATTACTAGAGAACAAAAAAATATTCTGGAAGGAAAAAACGATCTTTTGATTGTGGCCTTTAATTGTGAAAGATATGCATAAAATGTAATGGGTTGGGTTGTTTTACCTCTGAGCGGCACTTTTTTTGCGCACCATGGGCTAAATGGTCAGGTCACATGGATCCTGAGGGTTCAGAGAAGGTTGGGGGGGGGGGAGGAGACCCACTGTAAAAATTGTTGGGAGACAGATGGTACACTCCCATCAAGGCCATCCAGCATGTTCTTTAACGTGCACAGGGTATGACTCTCCCGCACACGGGACCACGGCTTAACGTCCCATCCGACAAAAGGTGTCCTTTCCAAGCCCACCGGTGTCCCCTACTGACCGTGCACAGGGCGGGGAATTTTGCAGATATAAATCTAAATGCTGACCCAGCTGGGACTCGAACCTGGGAACTACATTTTACGAGCCTGGCGCACTACCGACTGAGCCACCCCACCCCAAAAATGTATTGGAAATTCCTATTAATTGCTAATAAGAATTGGTGATTGTCATTTACTTATCAGGAAACTTTATTTACTTTTAATGAATCTACCAATAATTTCGCAGCACTTTTCTTTTGCGCTCTACATTATAATGAATTTAGAAATGTTAGCGTGCTTGGCCACTGATCTAAGGGACCTGGGTTCGAGCCCCGGGTAAGGCATGGATGTATGTGTCGTTTTTCTGCTGAGGTCCTGCCATCCTCTCAGACTTTCTACTGTGGCATATAAACTGACAGGCTCCTGTCAGACCTCTGTGGCAAGCAGCTGCTTGAAGGGGTATTTATTTTTTTATTAAGATAGTGAAAGCTGAATGAGTATTTCATTCCTTCAAATCGATAGTGCAATTGAAATATGCACATTAATTGAAAATAGGCCCAGTTTTAGGCAGAAAAAGGTTAAGGGGGTGGGACAAGAGACTCAATCGAGCAAGTGAAAGGGCCAAGAAAGTGGATTTTTATTTCATTATGGCCTTTCCCTTTCCGTTTTACAGGTTTAAGAAATTTGTGCATCTATTACCATTACTAACATTTTCAAAGGGGATGATGGTACATGCAAAACCCTCCCTCAACCCTGCCCTGATCAAAATAATAAGTAATCATGTTTTATTGTAAACTTGAATAAAATAAAATGCATTTCAGAAAAAAAGTTACAAGTTTATACAAAAATTTTAATTAATTATACCTTATTACTATAATATACCTTATTGCTAAATATAGAAATTTATATCTCTTTAAACACTAAACAAATAGTGTTAATTAAAATTCAGTTGACATCTTAAACATCTAAATTCAGAAGAATTTACCTTGTCTAGATATAGCTCTTAGCCATTTTTGACGCAAATCACAATGGCTAGGAATTTTATGAAGAAATTTTATTCTTACGAGTATCTGAATTACAATAGGGAACAACGCAATACATCATTGTAAATGTGATGTGTTGTAATTGAAGTACAAAATTTCACGTAACAACTGCAAAAACTTTGAAAGTAACCGCTGCTACCACTAACTTCACGCAATGGTATGAACCATGGAGGTAGGAAGATAAGGAGAGGCCCTAACGCGCTTTCCCTGTCCAAGGAAAATGATGCTTAGGCAGCAGAGCGGTAGCCATATTGTTGCATTCAAAACAAACCGTCTGCCGCTGCAATCAAGCCTACTCCTCACGTGCTATACTCAGTTTTACTGTGCGTTATATACGGGAAGATTATTTTTTTACGACCAAGAGAAAGCCCATTTAAGCTATTTGGAATTTATATTGCTTTTTTTTAATGCAATGAATATTTCCATACAGAATTACTATATAGCAGAACTATTTATGTATTTCGTTGAATATGACAATAACAAACAATTGCAAGATTTTAAAAGTTTATTTATACTACACTGATAACAGTAGAAAATATTTTATGGATGAAACGTAAAAGTTATATGCAATGACAGCATTTAAACCGCAAAAAATGACATTTGTAAAATTAAGAAAAAAGCTATTTTACGTTAAAAAAATTCTCATTCCACAAAAATAAAAAAAAATTTGCTTAACAAAACTAAATAAAGCCAATAGTATAAGAAGTAAAAAAAAGAACTAAAAAAATATATATATTTATACAAAAAAACGCCCCAGATGGTGGCTCGAACCCACCAGCTCTATGTTTGTACCCTCAGCTTCACATCTCTCCCCCATCTCATGCTCATTCTCCTCCCTCAACCAGAGTTAACAATCAATACAAAATACACAATTATTACAATCTCTCAAAAAAAAAAATCTCGTAAGGATTGAAATACATCCTTCCTCAGCCACAAAAGAAAATTTCAAAATAATATCTGAAAAAACTATTTGAAAAAAAAGCAACTAAAAATTATACTAAGCAAAAATAATAAAAAATTAAAAAAATATAAAAAAAAGAAAAAAAATATATATCCACAGGGTGAAGGGAATATAATACCCATTTAAAAAAAAAGGTAACGTTCCAGACAGTGGCTTGAACCCGACATCTCAGTGCCTGATTCCTCAGTGTCTCATACCTATCTTCATGTACGCCTAACCTACCCCTCAACCAAAGTAAAAATAAAATAACTACAAGAATCGCTCTATTTGAAATCCATACAGAATTAAATAAATTCAGTATTCACCTTAAAAGGGACAATTAGAACCCTATCAGAAGAATTAACGAAAAGGAGAAAAGTATTACACTCTCCTCTCCTCTTTTAACTAAAATTATTTAAACAATTTGAAAAATTTTCATCCTAACTAATGATCGTTGTCACTCACCTATGACAATTTACACCAGATACATTAAATTAATCTAAAAAGGAATTCAAAAATATAAGACTCCAATCCAAGAAAAAAAGGGGGCATTTAAACAAAACCCTTAAATGCTATCCAAATTTAAAAAAAAAGAAAGATTATATTTTTCACCTTATGAAAATACTTTATTGTAATTTACTTTTCCCTTCTTACACTGAACTTATTAAATCATGAAGAGAGAGGAATTTAAACACTGAAACATTTAAACAAAATAATATCTAATACTTCCACCTAAAATAAAATAAAAAACAAAAAAGAAACTCCTTGATATTTTAATCACCTCTATTTAAAAGTATGTAAATTCATCATCCATTAAATAGAATACACACTAATATTCAATTACAGCCAACAAAATTTTTTAACTGCGAAAGCCTGCAGAAGGAATTCTCAAATGAGTGTAACGTAAAATCAGTCAATCAATATAAGAGTACATCTTCACATTTATCACTGAGTACAATCCGAAGAAAATTAAAAAAAAAATCTGGTGAAGAATCGAGGTTTGTAACACGAAATAAAACCGATTTTATAGCTCCGTAATTTCAACACGAAGTTGCTTGTATCATTATACAATTATTTAAACTTTTACAAAAATGACAAACTTACCGATGAAAGGTAATTCCTGGTCTTTTTTGAAGGGCGATTCGTGCAGCCGTAAGCTGAACAGGCTGCCGTAATACAAATGTCGAAAAATATTAAATTTTTATAGCGCAACACTTCGTTACTCACCTATACTACTGATTAATGTTTTGAATAGAACAACATGGCTGCTGCGCAGTCGCCGAAGCATCATTTTCAAGTGCTTAGGGCTCCTCCTCTTATCTTCCTACCTCCATGGTATGAACCCGTAGCCAACGACATCTAGCGGCAGATCCACTAAACAGGTGTTACCAAAGTTTGGTTCAAGTAAGTAGGTATTTAGTTACGGAGGCTACGAGTGATGACACACCGGGTCGCGAGATATCGCAGGGAGCGGAAATGACGTCATACAGCTTGAAATCGAGGCCGTGGGAAGCTCCGGTTTGTAATTAATCAGTGCAGCTAAACCTTTTATGATATTCTAAGTACTCTGCAGATCAAGGAATTTTTTAAAAAAAGGGTACTGCTTCAACCAGAATATTAAGCAAAAAACATTTTAATAAGGAGTGAAAGTTATGGAATTACTATATATTTATTCCGCGTCGTTTAGAATTGTGCGATCGTACTCGCTGCGAGTTTGCATTAATCATGAAGTGTTTCAGAAATAATTGGTTATTGCATATCTACTTATGTGTAAAAAAAAGGAATATTTTGTACATGAAATTCATTCGAAACTACATAAAACATTTATATTTGCCTTTAATAATATGTATACCTACCTTTCTCCCATTATGAATATACTTTGAAACTTTTACTTCTCCTTTAGAAGATACGACAAATTTGTTTCCAGTGCAGAAAATATGGTTGTGATGAAATACGCTAAAATATTTAAGTAACTGTATTATATAGATTAGCGTTCGATTTGTGCTAACAGGTATTTTTATTTTCGAGTAAAAAGAGGGTTTCTATTTTTTTTTTAATTTGTTTCCATTTTTTGATTATAGTAAAATGTAAATTTTAGCAATACAGGTGACCCGAGAAGTTAAAGCTAATCTTATCATATATCATTAGACATTGAACATTTTTTGAGTTAAAATAATTATTTTGTTAAAGAGTTATTGACGAAATACTACGAGTCATAATTTGCCATTTTCCCAAAAGTTATAATTATGTCTGCAAAATGTTTAAAATGGTTAAAACAAATATTGCAGGCGATGTATTTATGCTGCTAATTTTAATGATAGTATATGAAGGTCACAAGGCTTTTATTTACATCAATATGTTACCTCCGTTCATCATGACACTCTCATCAAAAGACAGTACAGAAATTCATGCCACCAAACACTTATATTATTCCTACATTATTATCAATATCACTTTTAACAAAAAATTAATGTCGATGATATTTGAAACAAAAGATAGAAATTACAATTGGAAACTGATTTTTGTACGTATGATGTCATTAAGAGACCCTTGCAAGAGACCAGATAGACAGATAAAGGTCAGATTCTTAAAAATAATCTTAAATTTCTGTTTTCAGGGAGGAATGAAAATAAGCATCACCAAGGTGTGGATCTGCTTCTCAGCAGACACGCTAGTGATTGCTCGTCTAGGATAGGAGTGCATTAATTAAAGGTTTCTTACAGCAAAATTTCAGACAAGCGTTAAAGACTTGAATCTTATCTGCTGTTATGCCATTATTGAGGATGCCGATGAGGATGAGAAGGATAGGTTTTACTTCAACTTCGACCTCTCCATAGTGCCAAGACCAGATGGACATATAAAGGTCAGATTCTTAAAAATAATCTGAAATTTTTCTTTTCAGGGAGGGAAGACAATCTGATGTTATGCCCCCACTGAGGATGAGAAGGATAGGGTTTTCGGACTACTTCAGGATATTTTGAATTCTGTCAAGAAAGGAGATATTACCCTTGTTCTAGGTGACTTCAATGCCAAAGTTGGTACTGACTCTGACCTTTGGGGAGGAGTGATAGGCCCTTTTGGTATTGGTAGCTCCAATGGCAATGGGCAACGTCTCCTACAGGTAAGTAAACTCAATGGTTTCAGAATAACTAACACTTATTACAAACACCGCGACATACATAAGTATACATGGGTTTCACCTGATGGACTGCATAAGAATATTATTGATTATATATTAATTACAGCAAATGGGCTAGTACTGTTAGGAATATCAGGTCATACAGGGGAGATGAAATCGCATCTGACCATTACCTTGTTAAAAGTGTCTTGCAACTTACACTTAAAAACTGTTGTGCTAGGATTAAAAATTTCACATCTAATACTGAAGCTCTGATAGACCCTGTTATAGCTAAAGCTTACTATGATAGGTCACTTAGTTATTATGACAGTCATGGTTTGCTTACTACTGAAGTTCAGGAAGAATGGGACCATTATAAATAGGCTTTTTTGGAAACTAACAGTACCCTTTTAGGAAGAGAGGAGAAGAGGAGGCAGAATTATTTGAGTGATAAGGCACTTGAGGTTATTTTAGAAAGAAAGAATTGCAGTAATGTCCTTAATCAATACCCTACTAGTCCTAATAGAAAGCATTACAGAGAGCTTAAGAAACGTGTAAAGGATCAGTTAGCTGCTAAGAATCTTTGGCTTTATGGCTTGGCTGACAAAGCCGAGGAAGCAGTTAGACAGCACAAGAGCAGAGAGCTGTACCAAATAGTTAATGTTTTGTATGGTAGAAAACGGACAGGTATACAGGGATTGAATGATAAACAAGGTAAGGTTATAGAAGGGGAGGATACTGTCAGGGGTAGGTGGGCTGAGCCTTTCAGTGATGTTCTAAACAATGTGGTTAGTTCCACTCCCATCGTTTGCAATGATCATAGATGCATTGGTGGCTTTAATGTTTGCCCTATAACACAATCGGAAGTTATGTTGGCTATTTCGAAACTTCTTAAATAAAGCCTCAGGGATAGATGTAATTACTACGGAAATGCTTAGAGCTGGGAATGTTTCTGTTACCACTTGGATGACTGAAATTTTGAATATCTTTTATGACAAAGGCATGATTCCTAAGGATTTTACCAGAGATATTATTATTATCCCTATTTTCAAAAAACGGTGATCACAGTTCTTGTGATAACTATAGGGGTATCAGCCTACTCTCTGTTCCAGGGAAAGTTCTTTGCATAATTGTGCTTAATAGAATTAAGAATCTGGTTGACAGGCAATTGCATGATGAGCAATGTGGATTCAGAATTGGTAGGGGACGTGTGGATCAGATATTTTCACTCAGGCAGATTCTTGAGAAATGTTTAGTTTCAAAAACCTTTGGTTGCTTTGTTGATTTCAAAAAGGCTTTCGACTCTGTTAATCATTATAATTTGTGGTTGATTGTGTTATCATATGGTATACCACACAAGTTAATTAACATAATGAAAGCTCTCTATAGTAACACTGAGTCGTGTGTGAGAGTTGGTAAGGCTTGTAGCAATTGGTTTAGCATTACTTCTGGTGTTCGACAAGGGTGCATTCTGTCTCCTTTTCTTTTTAGCTTGGTTATTGATTATGTTATGCAAAATTCACTTCAAGGGAAAGATTTTGGCCTTAAATGGGCTGGAGATACGAAAATTTCTGATTTAGATTATGCTGATGATTTAGCCCTTTTGGCAAATGATGTTGATGAGGTGAACTCTTTCATTCGAGCTGTTGATGAAACTGGTAGTAGCAGTTTCATAAACAGCTCGAATATGTTGTAGCAGTTGTAGTAGCAGTTGGTTATAAACAGGGAGAAAACTAAAGTGATGAAAATTGGTCAGGCAGGCTGTGATTCAGTTAATCTGAATGGTTGTGGTCTTGAGCAGGTGTCACAGTTTATTTATCTTGGGAGCTATGTAACAGATAATGGTGATGTGTGGCATGAGATTAACAGACGAATAGGGATTGCTGCCGGGACATTTAAGAATATATGAAGAGTGTGGAGAAACAGGCGTATACACCTAAAATTAGACTGTATAATAGTTTGGTTCTTTCTAGGGTTAGTTATGGTAGTGAAACGTGCACACTTTGTAAAGAAAATAACAGGAAACTAGATGCTTTTGATTCCAGATGCTTACGCAGTATCTTGGGCATTAGGTGGTTCAACTTTGTAACTAATGATGAGGTTAGGCAACGGAGTTTGCAACCTCCTTTAAGCAGCATATTTTGCAGAGAGAGACTCCGTTGGTTTGGCCATGTTGCTCGTATAAATGATTATAGATTGGCGAACAGGGTTATGAACAGTGTACCTAAAGGCCTCAGAAAGAGGGGAGACCTAGGATGCGATGAGCAGACAATGTCAAACAGGACCTTGTTAGAATTGGTGTGTAGTGGCCATATGCAGTAGATGTAGCTCAGGACAGACTTGCTTGGAGAACTAAATAGCATGGTCTGGTTGGACCTCCGTAGCCCATGGCTGCTTGAGGATGATGATGATGATGATGATGTCATTAATTTATATATTATAGTCATTAATTTGGTAAAGGTGTATGTGAAAAAATATATGAAAAGCTGTATGGTCCGACTGTTAATGTCCGATCAAATGGTTGAAATTACAACCATAGGAATACATTTTTAACTATCTTTCTACTAATGTCTTTCGCTATCAAAAGTTGTTCCACCATATCTTTCGAATGCGATGGGCAAAAATTCGTGTATTCAATGAAGGCTTGTGAAGCAGAAGCTGATTTTTTCGTGGGCTATAGCAAAATCCCCTAAAAGAGGGAAAATATGAAAACTATTCTTTTGCTACATATCTTTGGAGCACGAGGACGGAAAAATATGACTATGTGTCATAAGAAATATTGCGACACGGACTATATATTCCAATTTGTTAGTCATAAAATCCACCTCCCGCAAAAAAAGCAATTATCTTTGGAATTTGAAGGCCGACTGTAACAAGTACATCAAATAAAAGCTTGTGACACTTTCCTTACTTGATTTGCGGTATGTCGGCAATAAAAATATAGTCCCCCTTTCTCTCCCACATGGAGAAAAATAAGAAAGTCGTTCCTTTACCATGTTTGCAGAACAATAGGCTTGGAGTTAGAAGTTAAATGCATGGTCATATGAGAATCGTCTTCGATTACATCGAATTATGTCCACCACCATTCTCCCCTCCCCCTTAAGGAGGGCGAAAATTTAGAGGGATTTGACCGTAACGAGTTACATCATTGTTTAAAGCTTGAGATGAGCGATCTCAAATACGGCCCAACTAAATGAAAAACGAACGGTGAAACGAGATCGATACTCACAAGTCGCTCCTATTTTCCTATATGCGGCCTACAAAGGGAATAAAACTGCAACATATTTATAATTCAATCACTTAAATCGTACTCGCTTCAAGGAAAGATAGGACGGCGATTTACGTACTCAACTAGATTGCTCACGCCCGATCGGTTTAAATGAATACGAATTCAGCGATCTATATGATTTAATTTATCTACTTTTCAGAGCACATGTACGAAGTTTTTCCATATTTTACAACTAAGGCAAATACTTTTTATGCTGTATAAGTACTAACAAAATATTACCACTTACATTTTCCCCAATCACTCATTAGTTTTAATTAAAACTTCTACGGGGTACAAAAGTAGTAACCGAAAACTTTACTGCAATATCGCTCTTCTATTCTTCCAGCTCATTTTTTTTCCTAAAGAAGAAATGTTTCCAATTACTGTTTGTGTTTTTGATCGACAAAACTCTTCCAATTTGCATTCATGATAATTGTTTTCATATTGTGATCCGTAATAGGGGAAGTAGAAACGTGGTAAACGATTATGAATCACAGTTCGGTTGCTTTACCTCGAAGCAGCTTTTTTATTTGCACACGTGCTAAATGGTTTCTTTGCAAAAACTCTTCATGCTTCCCTTTGTTATCAGGGGATACTGGTGGGCTTAGAAAGGTGGCATCCGTTGGATGGGGGCATTTAGGGGCCCTCTAGTTCCTTGCGACCTGACCATTTAGCCCATTGAGTGCAAAAACAATACCACTCAGAACTAAAACAACCCAACTAAAAAATCCCGAAAGGCAAAGTTTTTTGTTCACACTTAAATAAAATGAGCAAGTGGTCAGTTAAAATTGAAATTAAAATTTGCATTATATGTTCAAAAAACTTTATGCAATAACAACTATTTGCATAGTATCGTTTATTCCCCCCCCCCCCCCCCAGTAAATAGTCATAGAATCTAGAGCACTAAATATCATTCATTTGTGTGCATTACTTCAAACACATATCCAATATTTATTGTTGAAGGGACATTTAAAATATTAAATATTTTTAACATTTTTAATTTTTTTTTAGATTTCCAGTGATAGCTGGTCTTTGCAGTTTTAGATTGATTTTTCTTACTTTATGCCTAATCATTAACTTAACATACAGATGTATTAACCGGCATCTAATGGTTTCACAATGTTCATGATCTGGCCAAGAAAATTCCACTTGTTTTAGTTTTCGGCACATTATCTGACAAACATATTTCTGCTGAAAGAATGATCAATGTTATGAAATACTGCTGAGAAACGTTCAAAAACTTCAAGTACAAAATCAGATGGCCATTTCAAACCATAAAGAGTATCCCGGTATTCTTTTAAGTACAGCATTAATTTATTATTATCAAGTTCTTTTGATGCAAGGGTTGGGTTATTTTACCTCTGAGCGGCACTTTTTTGCACACCATGGGCTAAATGGCCAGGTCACATGGACCCCGAAGGCTCAGAGAAGGTTGGGGGAGGGGACCCACTGGAACAGCTGTTGGGAGACAGATGGTAGCCTCCCGTCAAGGCCATCCAGCGTGTTCTTTAACGTGCACAGGGTATGGCTCTCCCGCACACGGGGCGACGGCTTAACGTCCCATCCGACGGACGGCGGCCTTTCCAAGCCCATCGGTGTCCCCTACTGACCGTGGGCAGGGCGGGGAAATTTTGCGGAGATAAATCTCAACGCTGACGGAGCTGGGACTCGAACCTGGGAACTACAGATTACGAGCCTGGCGCGCTACCGACTGAGCCACCCCCGCCCCATCTTTTGATGCAAGTAAAATCGAACAGCATATATTGCATTCAGCGTTCTTCAAGATTTTTTTTCAGAAAAAAAACCAATTATATATGCGAATGCATTTTTTTTCTACATCCAGGAGAGAAGAATTTAATTCCGAAAAAAAAATGTTTCATCTTCATTGAAGGAAATTTCCATTGGTTGTTCACGAGTGCTTTCATGAAACAGATTTTGCCCAATGAAAGATCTATCCAAAGACTTTAAATCTACTAGATATCCTCCTCCGTCATCTTCGCAGTTAGTAGATTTGCGTTTAAACACATTGTGAACCATCACACCACGAAGTGCAGTCTGAAATTGTGCACCATCTGGGTTATCTCTAAACCCTCCTCTTCTATGCACAGAGGAAAATACATTTTCTAGGCTATCCTGATTAAATCTTTTCATCAAGAGAAATTTAACTTCAGTTTTTAGAAAATTCCACATTTGGACATAAGCATTAAGTCAAGATCCATCCTTTCTTGCAGGGAGGTGTCACTATTTTTTTTATCAGTAGTTACAAATTTCCAGGTTTTAACCCATTTTATTTTGTCAACCCAGAGTTGTTCGTGACCAGATTTTTCAGTAACTCCACCAGCATATAGTTTGAGACTATATAAAGGTTTGCCATTTACACTGTCAAACAGCTCATCCATCTGATTAACAAAATCAGCTGTAAATGCAGATTCTGCTGGGATCTGACCAAAAGTGGTATAGACACACAATCCAGCTGACACAGAATGGCTAAAAACTTGTGCTTCAAGTTTAACTTTCATGTTGCCTAATTCCCCAACTCTAAGATGTTTTTCAGTTAGCCTAGGTGCAACATGATATTTGGTAACACTATCTAATTTAAGAAATTGCCACAGATGCTGCCAAGAAGCAATTTTACCATCTTCGAATTGGACGTCATAATTTTTAAAGTTGTTTCGAACACTTTTCAGGAAATGTGGCGTATCATAAAATGCAAATATTTGCTATCTACATGGAAAAATGGCCTTTCCTCTGTTATACAAAGATCCCTCATAAGAGCTTGGTTGCATGGCCCTTGATCACAAACAATCCCTATGATCTTAAGACCACAGTCTTGCAATTTTTCAATACCAGTGATGATTATTTTCTTCAATTCAGAAGGTGGAACTGAATTTCCAGTGTAAAAGTAACCAACCAACTGTTTCCAATTGCACACAATACCCCTAACCATGATCACAAGGGCATGCTTAGCTAGTTGTGGTTCAGTTGTTTCAAAATTAGCGTATCCAATTACACGATCTTGTTTTTCGTTATAAGTTAATCCAGCTTTAATAGATATTTCATCGAACATCAAAAGACACAATTTATCCGATTCTGCCATTTTTTGGGTTTGTTTTTCGAGACATTTTAATAAAACAGGACAAAAGCCTTGTTCTTCCGCTACATCTTTAATTGAGCCTTTCAAAATCATTTTGCTAGGAAATGCTAATCGCTTTCGTAATATTTCATATGCACTTGGGTTTTGCAAATAAATATTAAGTGCAAAAGATTTTTCATCATTGCTCCAAGGTCTACCTTTAGGATGACTTTTGGATGCTTTTATATGGTTCGCCTCCAGTCTTTAGTCAAACAAACACTCCTTTAATGAACTCTGAACATATAAACACTGGCTGATGGACAAAGACATAGACTCATTTCCTATGCATCACATCACCAGTTTAGTACGCTGTTCAGCTGTTTCTCCAAGCACGTTTCTCGTCGGGGCTCAGCCTTGTTTGGTAGTCCCCAACTTTTCCCACCCTTCTCCGAACTTTCGGACATATGGCATATCGCTGACCTCCAGCCAGGGTCAACTGTCAGAGGACACCACAAATTGGGTGAGCATCTCTCTCACCGACCTGCTACATCAATTAACATTCCAGCAAGTACTGCACTAGCAAAGTCTTCCTAGAAATAAAGGCATCCTACATTGCATATGCCTCTTTGGTAAAGCACAAAATAATGTATAAAACAAAAAAAAAATATTTACAAAAGCACTCTAGCCAAGCTATTCTAGCCTGACATGCATCATAAAATAAAAAAAAAATAATTAAGGGAAGTACTTTGCAAATAGAATTAGAATTGAAAATGCATTCTAGTAGGATTTCCATACGACAATGCTAAAATTTAGAACATAAACACATCATTTAAAAATGTTCAAAGACACTATCCTCATACATACTGCATATCTGATAATGTGACAGATATAAGGCAAAGAAAAAAATTATTCAGCGCAGTGATATATTGGGCAGATTCCACAACATAAGCCCTATTTCTTGGTCTGTAAATGGTAGCCAGGCACACAGAGTATTATTCACTGGAAGGAGAGCTAAGTATCAATTCCCGGTGATGATCCACAGAACCGGCTGCACCTAATGTCCGACTTCGCCTTCTCATGGCTCACACCATGACTATCATTCATATACTATTATTTATAATTAAAAAATATAATATATATAAAATATTTTATATGTTTTTTAAATTATTATTAGATTATTATTATAAAGAAAGGAGATATTTCTCTTGTGCTGGCTAGGTAGTCACTGGAAGGAGAGCTATGCACCAATCCCCTGTGATGATGCATAGAACCGGCCAGGCCTAGCACCTAATGTCCGATCCCGCCTTCTCGTGGTGCGGACCGTTAGTAACTTTCAAAAGAGATACTCTCTTGTGGAAGTGAACGGAAGGGGAGGGCTGCCAGATTAGTGTGCCCTACTGATCTGGACAACTATGGCTACTTTTCTTTTTTTTCTACCCTGCTGAGGAGTGGTCAACCACACAGGGTCCTGGTGCTGACCATATAAACCTACTGGACTGGACAGATATATGGCTCTGAGCTTGATTATGGATCCTGATTTTGCTGCACTGGTGGGCTTCTGTGGAGGGAAAATCTTCCGCTGTGTTTTCTGTTTGTTTGTGGGTTGACAGCCCCAAGTGAATAGATTCACAGGATATGTTTATCAGCTGGTGGATAATCCTGAGCAGAAGTCATCGCAGGCACCTGAACTCTTTGCTTCTATTGGCATCGTCAAATTCTACATTGGAGGAAGTCTTCCAGTGTAGATGGCTTCAGCCTTTAGAAGTGGGAGAACGGGTCTTTGCCCCATGTCTGCGATTAGGGGGTTGTTTGATGTTGTCGGCATTCCCTCTCTCAATAAACATAGTTTCTTTAAACATCCCATTAACCATTTTCTCTCCATAGGTAGTTGGAATGTGAGGACTCTGCACAGAGCTTTTTCTCTTGATGTCCTCACACAAGAATTCCACCGTTATAATTTAGATATTCTCGGCTTGCAAGAGACCAGATGGACAGATAAAAGTCAGATTCTTAAAAATAATCTTAAATTTCTCTTTTCAGGGAGGGACGACAATAAGCATCACCAAGGCGTGGGTCTGCTTCTCAGCAGACATGCTAGTGATGCTCTTCTAGGATATGAGTGCATTAATGAAAGGTTTCTTACAGCAAAATTTCAGACAAGCGTTAAAGACTTGAATGTTATCTGCTGTTATGCCCCCACTGAGGATGCCGATGAGGATGAGAAGGATAGGTTTTATGAACAACTTCAGGATATTTTGAATTCTGTCAAGAAAGGAGATATTACCCTTGTTCTTGGTGACTTCAATGCCAAAGTTGGTACTGACTCTGACCTTTGGGGAGGAGTAATAGGCCCTTTTGGTATTGGTAGCTGCAATGGAAATGGGCAACGTCTCCTACAGGTAAGTAAACTCAATGGATTCAGAATAACTAATACTTATTACAAACACCGCGACATACATAAGTACATGTGGGTTTCACCTGATGGGCTACATAAGAATATGATTGATTACATATTAATTAACAGCAAATGGGCTAGTTCTGTTAGGAATACCAGGGCATATAGGGGAGCTGAAATTGGATCTGACCATTACCTTGTGAAAAGTGTGTTGCAACTTAAACTTAAAAAGTGTTGTGCTAGGATTAAAAAATTTACTTTTAATACTGAAGCTCTAAAAGATCCCGTTATAGCCAAAGCTTACCATGATAGGTTACTTAGTCATTATGACAGTCATGGTTTGCTTACTACTGAAGTTGTGGAAGAATGGGATCATTTTAAACAGGCTTTTTTGGACACTAACAGTACTCTTTTAGGAAAAAAGGAGCAGAAGAGGCAAAATTATCTGAGTGA
Source organism: Ryuthela nishihirai (assembly GCA_038380435.1). Taxonomy (NCBI): domain Eukaryota; kingdom Metazoa; phylum Arthropoda; class Arachnida; order Araneae; family Heptathelidae; genus Ryuthela; species Ryuthela nishihirai. The sequence goes on along the minus strand of JAWZYU010000001.1, from coordinate 41,771,783 downwards.
TAAGGCACTTGAGCTTATTTCTGAAAGAAAGAACTTCAGGAATGCCCTTAATCAATACCCTACTAGTCCTAATAGAAAGCATTACAGAGACCTTAATAAACTTGTAAAGGATCAGTTAGCTGCTGATAAGAATCTTTGGCTTGATGGCTTGATGGCAAAGCCGAGGAAGCAGTTAGACAGCACAACAACAGAGAGCTGTACCAGATAGTTAATGTTTTGTGTGGTAGAAAACGGACAGGCATACAAGGATTGAAGGATAAACAAGGTAAGGTTATAGAAGGGGAGGATTCTGTCATGGCTAGGTGGGCTGAGCATTTCAGTGATGTTCTAAACAATGTAGTTAGTTCTACTCCCATTGTTTGCAATGATGATAGATGCATTGGTGGCTTTAATGTTGGCCCTATAACACAATCTGAAGTTATTTTGGCTATTTCCAAACTTCTTAAATAAAGCCTCAGGGATAGATGTAATTACTACGGAAATGCTTAGAGCTGGGAATGTTTCTGTTACCACTTGGATGACTGAAATTTTGAATATGTTTTATGATAAAGGCATGGTTCCTAAGGATTTTACCAGAACTATTGTTATCCCTATTTTCAAAAAAGGTGATCGCAGTTCTTGTGATAACTATAGGGGTATCAGCCTACTCTCTGTTCCATATAAAGTTCTTTCCATGATTGTGCTTAATAGAATTAAAAATCTGGTTGACAGTCAATTGCGTGATGAGCAATGTGGATTCAGAAGTGGTAGGGGATGTGTGGATCAGATATTTTCACTTAGGCAGATTCTTGAGAAATGTTTAGAGTTTCAGAAACCTTTGGTTGCTAGCTTTGTTGATTTCAAAAAGGCTTTCGACTCTGTTGATCGTCATAATTTGTGGTTGATTGTGAGATCATATGGTATACCAGACAAGTTAGTTAACATTATGAAAGCTCTCTATATTAACACTGAGTCGTGTGTGAGAGTTGGTAAGGCTTGTAGCAATTGGTTTAGCATTACTTCTGGTGTTCGACAAGGGTGCATTTTGTCTCCTTTTCTCTTTAGCTTGGTTATTGATTATGTTATGCGAAATTCACTTCAAGGGAAAGATTTTGGCCTTAAATGGGCTGGTGATACGAAAATTTCTGATTTAGATTATGCTGATGATTTAGACCTTTTGGCAAATGATGTTGATGAGATGAACTCTTTCATTCGAGCTGTTGATGAGACTGGTAGTAGAGTAGGTTTGGTTATAAACAGAGAGAAAACTAAAGTGATGAAAATTGGTCAGGCAGGCTGTGATTCAGTTAATCTGAATGGTTGCAGTCTTGAGCAGGTGTCACAGTTTAATTATCTTGGGAGCTATGTAACAGATAATGGTGATGTGCGGCATGAGATTAACAGACGAATAGGGATTGCTGCCGGGACTTTTAAGAACCTATGGAGAGTGTGGAGAAATAGGCGTATACACCTAAAGACTAAAATTAGACTGTATAATAGTTTGGTTCTTTCTAGGGTTAGTTATGGTAGTGAAACCTGGACACTTTGTAAACAAGATAACAGGAAACTAGATGCTTTTGATTCCAGATGCTTACGCAGTATCTTGAGCATTAGGTGGCTCAACTTTGTAACTAATGATGAGATTAGGCAAAGGAGTTTGCAACCTCCTTTAAGCAGCATATTGTGCAGAGAGAGACTCCGTTGGTTTGGCCATGTTGCCCGTATGAATAATTATAGATTGGCGAATAGGGTTATGAACAGTGTGCCTAAAGGCCTCAGAAAGAAGAAAAGACCTAGGATGCGGTGGGCAGACAATGTCAAACAGGACCTTGTTAGAATTGGTGTGCAGTGGCCAGATGCAGTAGATGTAGCTCAGGATAGACTTGCTTGGAGAACTAAATTGCACGGTCTGGTTGGACCTCCGTAGTCCATGGCTGCTTGAGGATGATGATGATGATGATGATGGTGACTTCAGTGCTAAAGTAGGTACAGACTCTGACTTTTAGTCAGGGATATTAGGTTCCTTTGGCATTCCAGTTACAATGGCAATGGGGAACGTCTCCTACAGGTAAGTAAACTTAATGGTTTGCGAATAATTAACAAATACTACAAACACCGGGACATTTATAAATATACATGGATTTCACCTGATGGGTTGCACAAGAATATGATAGATTATATTTTAATTAACAGCAAATGGGGCAGTTCTGTTAGAAATACCAGATCATACAGGGGAGTCGAAATTGGGTCTGACAGTTACCTGGTCAAAATTGTCTTGCAAGTGAAGCTTGAGAAATGTTCTACCAAGGTTAAGAGAATTACTTTTAACACTGATACTTTCAAAAATCCAGATGTAGCTGAAGCGTACCATGATAAGCTAATTAGTCATCATGACAATTGTAGTTTGCTTAGTGCTAAAGTTGAGAAAGAATGGGATCACTTTAAGCAGGCTTTTCTTGAAACTAGCAGTACTAATCTAGGTAAAAAAGAGCAGAGGAGACAACTGCTCAAAGGAGTAGACAACCTCATTTGAGCAGTTTATTGTGGAAAGAGACTCTGCATTGGTTTGGCCATGTTGCCTGTAGGCGTAACTTTAGATTATCGAATAGGGCCTTGGACACATGCATAAAGGCCTCAGGAAAAATCATCGATACCTAGGATGCGATGGGCAGACAAAGTCAAGCGAAGCTTGCTGGAATTGGCCTACAGTGGCACGAGCACCAGCTGTAGCTCAGATGTGTTTGAAGAACAAAGTTGCAGTCTGGTTGGAGTTCCATAACCCATGGCTGGATGAGGAATTTGTATGCAAGCTAAATCATTAATAATTGCCTTCTTGACGGTCTTTGTTTTCTCGTAGTATTAGCTTCTCAAGTTTACAAAAGATATGAAATTGTCTTATTTGAGTAATTCTCAGGCTTTTCGGCCCTCCGTCTGCACATCTTTAAGTTTGGGGTTAATAACGCTTTTACGCCATAAAGAGGACCGAATAGAATTAAGACAATTCAAGTAAGGAAATTTTGTATCTTTTGTGCATGTAAAAATCTAAATCATGGCTACAGTGACACAGATTTGTCAGATACAACTTTTACATTGCCGTATGAATGTACACAGTGTGCATTGCAGTTTTACATTGCCTTATGAATATGTGAGTAGAAGAACAAAAATTGCTTGCTTCAGAGGAGAGCAATTTCCTGTATTGATCTCTACTTTATTCACTTGATTTATCTCTATTTTATTCAGATGATTCATATCTACTTTATTCAGTTCACTGATCTCTATTCAGTTGATTCATCTGTATTTCTTTCATTTGAATAATCTCCACTTTATTCAGCTGATTCATATTTACTTTATTCAGTTGTTTCATCTGTACTGTATTCAGTTGATTCATCTCCACTTTATTCATTAGATTCAACTGTACTTTATTCAGTTGATTCACCTCTATTTTATTCAGTTGATTCATCTTTACTTAATTCAGCTGATTCATCTCTACTTTATTCAATTCATTCATCTCTACTGTATTCAGTTGATTCATCCGTACTTTATTTAGTTGCTTCATCTCTACTGTATTCAGTTGATTCATCTCTACTTTATTCATTTCATTGATCTCTACTTTATTCAGTTGATTCGTCGCTACTTTATTGAGTTGATTGATCCTTACTTTATTCAGTTGATTCTTCTGTCGTTTATTCACTTGATTCATCTCTATTTTATTCAGATGATTCATATCTACTTTATTCAGTTGATTGATCTCTACTTTATTCAGTTGATTCATCTGTACTTCCTTCATTTGAATAATCTCCACTTTATTCAGCTGATTCATATTTACTTTATGCAGTTGATTCATCTGTACTTTATTGAGTTGATTGATCCCTACTTTATTCAGTTGATTCTTCTGTCGTTTATTCACTTGATTCATCTCTATTTTATTCAGATGATTCATATCTACTTTATTCAGTTGATTGATCTCTACTTTATTCAGTTGATTCATCTGTACTTCCTTCATTTGAATAATCTCCACTTTATTCAGCTGATTCATATTTACTTTATGCAGTTGATTCATCTGTACTTTATTGAGTTGATTGATCCCTACTTTATTCAGTTGATTCTTCTGTCGTTTATTCACTTGATTCATCTCTATTTTATTCAGATGATTCATATCTACTTTATTCAGTTGATTGATCTCTACTTTATTCAGTTGATTCATTTGTACTTCCTTCATTTGAATAATCTCCACTTTATTCAGCTGATTCATATTACTTTATTGTTGATTCACGTTATGATCTCTACTTTATTCAGTTGATTCATCTGTACTTTATTTAATTACTTCACCTCTACTGTATTCAGTTCATTCATCTGTACTTTATTCAGTTGATTCATCTTTACTTAATTCAGCTGATTCATTTCATTGATCTCTACTTTATTCAGTTGATTCATTTGCACTTTATTTAGTTGCTTCATCTCTACTGTATTCAGTTCATTCATCTGTGCTTTCTTCAGTTGATTCATCTTTACTTAATTTAGCTGATTCATCTCTACTTTATTCATTTAACTGATCTCTACTTTATTCAGTTGATTCATCGCTTCTTTATTGAGTTGATTCATATTTACCTTATTCAGTTGATTCATATTTACTTTATTTAGTTGATTCACCTTCCCTTGATTCAGCTGATTCATATTTACTTTATTCGGTTGATTCATCTGTACTTTATTCACTTCACCTCTACTTTATTTAGTTGATTCATATTTACTTTATTCATTTGAATAATCTCCACTGTATTCAGCTGATTCATTATTTTATTCAGTTGATTCATCTCCCCTTGTTCAGCTGATTCGTTATTACTCTATTCAGTTGATTCATCTCCCCTTTGTTCAGCTGATTCATTATTACTTTATTCAGTTGATTGTTCTCTACTTTATTCAGTTGATTCATCTCTACTTTATACAGTAGATTCATCTCTACTTTATTCAATTGATTTTAATCTCTACTTTATTCAGTTGATTCATCCGTATTTTATTTAGTTGATTCACCTCTACTTTATTCAGTTGATTCATCTCCACTTTATTCAGCTGATTCACTTTACTTTATTCATCTCTACTCTATTTAGTTAATTCGTCTCCACTTTATTCAGCTGATTCATTATTACTTTATTCAGTTGATTCATCTGCATTTATTCAGTTGATTGATCTCCACTTTATTCAGTAGATTCATCTGCACTTTATTCAGTTCATTCATATGTACATTATTCGGTTGATTGATCTCCAATTTGTTCAGTTGCTTCATCTCCGCTTTATTCAGTTCATTCATATCTAATTTATTCAGTTCATTCATCTGTACTTTATTCAGTTGATTAATCTCTATTTTATTCAGTTCATTCAACTCTATTCAGTTGATTCATCTGTACTTTATTCAGTTGATTCATCTCTACTTCGTTCAGTTGATTCGTCTCCACTTTATTCAGCTGATTGATCTGTGTTCATTTCATTGATCTTTACTTTATTCAGTTGATTCATCTCTATTTTATTCAGTTGATTCATATCTACTTTATTTAGTTCATTGATGTCTTCTTTATTCAGTTGGTTTATCTTTACTTTATTCAGTTGATTCATCTCCACTTTATTCAACTGATTCATATTTACTTTATTCAGTTGATTAATTTGTACTCTATTCAGTTGATTCATCTCTACTTTATTCAATTGATTCATATCTAATTTATTCCGTTGATTCATCTGTACTTAATTTAGCTGATTCATCTCTACTGTATTCATCTCATTGATCTTTAATTTATTCAGTTTATCAATTTGTACTCTATTAAGTTGATTCATCTCTACTTCCTTCCGTTGATTCATCTCCACTTTATTCAGCTGATTCATCTTTACTTAATTCAGCTGATTCATCTCTACTTTATTCAGTTGATTTATTGTACTGAAGCATACAATTCGATCGATTGTATAAACATTCCGATTATTTTGTTTTTCATTTATTGAAGAAAAAGTAGCAAGCTATTATTTTTACTTTGTCCGTCTTTTCCACTGCAGACATTTATATCTTCTCTTTAAACAGATAAATTAAAAATTACCTTTTTCGAGGTTGAATAAGTTCAAATGAAATATTAAGATCACTTCCGTATTTTCTAATAATCCTAATTTCCAGCGGTAGAAATCCGAAGGTTTGAAAATGTCAGAATTTCAACCGATATAAACAGATGCATTTGCCACTTCTCCTCCCAGGGCTGTGAGTAGGTATTCCCCATTTCTTGGGATGTTTTAAGAGATAACGAAATATATTTTCCTCGTTAGACAGGCAGCGAAAAGCTATATTACCATTCTCAATTATAGAACCTTAGATTAGTTAGGATTTCCCCCGTTAATTGGTGCGTCAGTCGAAAAATGACAAAGCTTTGGTCTTTGAAAACGAGAATTCCATATTCTGCAGAGATGAATTTACATTTTGGTGGTTTTTATTGAACTGAATTTTTAGTATTGGGAAAACTTGAATAGCTAAGTCAACGAAATCAAGTTTTAAGATTGAGTGTTGGCCTAACAAAGCGGGGTCTTTGATATCTGTTTCTCAAATGGCGAGAGCGCCTCCGTCGGCAGACGGTTTCCGATCAATCTTTTTTCCGTTCGACTGTAGCTTGTAAAGCTTGAATCTGGCAACAAATCTGTCAGTAGACGTTATGCCACGTGCACCGCACGCTCCCTGTTTATTGGAGCAGCCGTACTCGTGCCGATGAGCCAAATATTTGCTCGTGACGTCCCTGAGGAGGGGCCGTTACCAGTGGCCGTCATGCGGCTTCACTCCTTCGCACCGCAGGGGTCATAACCTCGCACGAGCGCCTCCAGTGCCTTCATTAGCCTCTCTTGGGCTGGGATTATAAACAAGGGGAGGCTGACACTCGCCACCTGCTCTTCTTTGCACTCGGCACCCAACTTCTGCTCCTTCGATGTTTTGGCGGTCAAATTCGTCCCATGCTTAACTGAATGGCGACGCAAGCTGTAGCCTGAAAGAGAAACTCTCAGAAAAAGAATGATTCAAAGGATGTATCATTTTAAATATCACAATGAGTATGACATTCTCAACAGATGAAAAGGGAAAAATTTATAATTTAAAAACTATGCCTCTCTTTCTATAGGGCTCTAAAACGTAGAAAATAAATCTAAAACCTATTGATGGCGCAATCAGTCACTTAATTCGCATTCACTGCAAATGAAGATAAGGCGCCAACAAAATTGCCGCCATCCTATCTTTCTTTGAAGTGAATACAAATTCTGTGATTCATTGCACCATCGATGTGCTTTAGGTTAATTTTTTTCCTTTTAGGGTGCATATAGAGTTGGTTATTTTTTAAATTTTTTGATTTATTCATTTTTTTTTTATCACTAAAAACACCTACCTTCAAAAACTTTCATATGATTCATAAACATCGACCACAGCTTTCCCGCCTTTTGGAGTCGTGTTAGCGGTAGCCCATGACATTGGAGACGTCACAAGCTTCAATTTCAGATATAGCTCGCTAAAGTCTAACCACGCGTAAATTCGCCACCCCCGAACTTTTTATCCACGAAGGGCAATAGTGAGGGCAAAATTCGAAATAGTTTACGTCGGTTATTATATGAGCTTTCATTTGACGCCAAACTCATAACTGTAGGCCCTCGCGTTCGGAAGATAGTGTAGAACGACTTTCGCATTTCCCTATTTTAGGGGGTGAAGAAAGCTTGGTGGTCTCAGTTTGAAATAGTTTATGACACTCGCCTCCTCAGAGCTTTCATTTGACACATAGCTTACTTTCCGCACCCGCATTCAGATGTAGGAAACAGTCGCTTTCATATTTTCCCCTTTTTTAGGGAGGAGAACAAAATTTCCCCTTTTTTCATCGTCATCCTCCTCAAGCACCCATGGGCTACGAAGGTCCAATCAGACAGTTCAATTTATTTCTCCAATCACATCTCTCCTGAGCTGCATCTCGTCACTGCACACCAATTCTAACAAGGTCCTGTTTGACATTGTCTGCCCACCGCATCCTAGGTCTCCCCCTCCTTCTGAGGCCTCTAAGCACACTGTTCATAATCCTATTCGCCAATCTATAATTATCCATACGGGCAACATGGCCAAACCAGCGGAGTCTCTCTCTGCACAATATGCTGCTTAAAGGAGGTTGCAGACTCCTTTGCCTAACCTCATCATTAGTTACAAAGTTGAACCACCTAATGCCCAAGATACTGCGTAAGCATCTGGAATCAAAAGCATCTAGTTTCCTGTTATCTTGTTTACAAAGTGTCCAAGTTTCACTACCATAACTAACCCTAGAAAGAACCAAACTATTATACAGTCTAATTTTAGTCTTTAGGTGTATACGCCTATTTCTCCACACTCTCCATAGATTCTTAAAAGTCCCGGCAGCAATCCCTATTCGTCTGTTAATCTCATGCCGCACATCACCATTATCTGTTACATAGCTTCCAAGATAATTAAACTGTGACACCTGCTCAAGACTGCAACCATTCAAATTAACTGAATCACAGCCTGCCTGATCAATTTTCATCACTTTAGTTTTCTCTATGTTTATAACGAAACCTACTCTACCACCAGTCTCATCAACAGCTCTAATAAAAGAGTTCATCTCATCAACATCATTAGCCAAAAGGGCTAAATCATCAGCATAGTCTAAATCAGAAATTTTAAAATCTCCAGCCCATTAAAGGCCAAAATCTTTCTCTTGAAGTGAATTTCGCATAACATAATCAATAACCAAGCTAAAGAGAAAAGGAGACAAAATGCACCCTTGTCGAACACCAGAAGTAATGCTAAACCAATTGCTACAAGCCTTACCAACTCTCACACACGACTCAGTGTTATTATAGAGAACTTTCATTATGTTAACTAACTTGTCTGGTATACCATATGATCTCACAATCAACCACAAATTATGACGATCAACAGAGTCGAAAGCCTTTTTGAAATCAACAAAGCTAGCAATCAAAGGTTTCTGACACTCTAAACATTTCTCAAGAATCTGCCTAAGTGAAAATATCTGATCCACACATCCCCTACCACTTCTGAATCCACATTGCTCATCAAGCAATTGACTGTCAACCAGATTCTTAATTCTATTAAGCACAATCATGGAAATAACTTTCCCTGAAACAGAGAGTAGGCTGATACCCTTATAGTTATCACAAGAACTGCGATCACTTTTTTTTTAAATAGTGTTAATAATAGCTCTGATAAAATCCCTAAGAACCATGCCTTTATCATAAAACATATTCAAAATTTCAGTCATCCAAGTGGTAACAGAAACATTCCCAGCTCTAAGCATTTCCGTAGTAATTACATCTATCCCTGAGGCTTTATTTAAGAAGTTTGGAAATAGCCAAAATAACTTCAGATTGTGTTATAGGGCCAACATTAAAGCCACCAATGCATCTATCATCATTGCAAACAATGGGAGTGGAACTAACCACATTGTTTAGAACATCACTGAAATGCTCAGCCCACCTAGCCATGACAGAATCCTCACCTTCTATAACCTTACGTTGTTTATCCTTCAATCCCTGTACACCTGTCTGTTTTCTACCACACAAAACATTAACTATCTGGTACAGCTCTCTGTTGTTGTGCTGTCTAACTGCTTCCTCGGCTTTGCCATCAAGCCATCAAGCCAAAGATTCTTATCAGCAGCTAACTGATCTTTTACCGTTTATTAAGTTCTCTGTAATGCTTTTTATTAGGACTAGTAGGGTACTGATTAAGGACATTCCTGCAGTTCTTTCTTTCTGAAATAAGCTCAAGTGCCTTATCACTTAAATAATTCTGTCTCCTCTGTTCCTTTTTTCCTAAAAGAGTACTGTTAGTTTCCAAAAAAGCTTGTTTAAAATGGCCCCATTCTTCCTCAACTTCAGTATTAAGCAAACCATGACTGTCATAATGACGATGTAACCTATCATGGAACCGGCCCGGTCTAGCACCTAATGTCCGACCCCGCCTTCTCGTGGTGCAGGCCGTTAGTACCTTTCAAAAGAGATATTCTCTTTTGGAAGGGAACGGAAGGGGAGGGCTGCCCATTCAGTATGGCCTACTGATCTGGTCATCTATGGCCACTTTTTTCTTTTTTTTCAACCCTGCTGAGGAGTGGTCAACTTCACAGGGTCCTGGTGCTGACCATTTATACCTACTAGACTGGACTTGTTTATGGATTTGAGCTTGATTATGGATCCTGGACTTGCTGCATTGGTGGGCCTCTGTTGAGGGAGAGTCTGCCGCTGTGTTTTCTGTTTGCTTCTGGGTTGCCAGCTCTAAGTGAACAGAGGCATGGGATACCTTATATCAGCTGGTGGATAATCCTAATCAGAGGCCATCGCAGGTACCTGAACCTTACTTAGCTAGTTGGGCATCGTCAAGCCTAAACTGGAGTAATGTGTCTCAGGCAGGCCATATGGTTCTTGAAAAAGTCCACTTGAAAAGGTGGTGCCTGAAGTTCCTACCAGCATCGGTGACTTCAGCCTTTAGCGGAGGAGGAACAGGTCTTTGCCTCATGCCTGCGATCAGGGGGCTGTTTGATATTGTTGGCCCTACCAATCTCAATAAACCTAATTTCTTTAAAAATCCTACTAATCATTTTCTCTCTGCAGGAACGTGGAACGTGAGGACATTACATAGAGATTATTCTCTTGATGTCCTCATGCAAGAATTCCAGCGCTATAACCTAGATATTCTAGGCTTGCAAGAGACCAGATGGACAGGTAAAGGTGAGATACTTAAAAATAACTTTAAATTTCTCTTTACAGGGAGGGAGGATGGAAAGCATCACCAAGGCGTGGGTCTGCTGCTCAGCAGACATGCTAGTGATGCTCTTCTAGGATATGAGTGCATTAATGAAAGGTTTCTTACAGCAAAATTTCAGACAAGCATTAAAGACTTGAATGTTATCTGCTGTTATGCCCCCACTGAGGATTCTGATGAGGATGAGAAGGATAGGTTTTACAGACAACTTCAGGATATTTTGAATTCTGTCAAGAAAGGAGATATTACCCTTGTTCTTGGTGACTTCAATGCCAAAGTTGGTACCGACTCTGACCTTTGGGGAGGAGTTGTTGTGTTGTTGTTTTACCTCTGAGCGGCACTTTTTTGCACACCATGGGCTAAATGGCCAGGTCACATGGACCCCGAAGGCTCAGAGAAGGTTGGGGGAGGGGACCCACTGGAACAGCTGTTGGGAGACAGATGGTAGCCTCCCGTCAAGGCCATCCAGCGTGTTCTTTAACGTGCACAGGGTATGGCTCTCCCGCACACGGGGCCACGGCTTTGGGGAGGAGTAATAGGCCCTTTTGGTATTGGTAGCTGCAATGGCAATGGGCAACGTCTCCTACAGGTAAGTAAACTCAATGGTTTCAGAATAACTAACACATATTACAAACACCGCGACATACATAAATACACATGGGTTTCACCTGATGGGCTACATAAGAATATGATTGATTATATATTAATTAACAGCAAATGGGCTAGTTCTGTTAGAAATACCAGGGCATATAGGGGAGCTGAAATTGGATCTGACCATTACCTTGTTAAAAGTGTCTTGCAACTTAAACTTAAAAAGTGTTGTGCTAGGGTTAAAAAATTTACCTTTAATACTGAAGCTCTGAAAGACCCAGTTATAGCTAAAGCTTACCATGATAGGTTACTTAGTCATTATGACAGTCATGGTTTGCTTAATACTGAAGTTGAGGAAGAATGGGGCCATTTTAAACAGGCTTTTTTGGAAACTAACAGTACTCTTTTAGGGAAAAAGGAGCAGAGGAGGCAGAATTATTTAAGTGATAAGGCACTTGAGCTTATTTCAGAAAGAAGGTACTGCAGGAATGTCCTTAATCAGTACCCTACTAGTCCTAATAGAAAGGATTACAGAGAGCTTAATAAACGTGTAAAGGATCAGTTAGCTACTGATAAGAATCTTTGGCTTGATGGCCTTGCTGACAAAGCTGAGGAAGCAGTTAGACAGCACAACAGCAGAGAGTTGTACCAGATAGTTAATGTTTTGTGTGGTAGAAAACGAACAGGTATACAGGGATAGAAGGATAAACAAGGCAAGGTTGTAGAAGGTGAGGATTCTGTCATGGCTAGGTGGGCTGAGCATTTCAGTGATGTTCTAAACAATGTGGTTAGTTCTACTCCCATTGTTTGCAATGATGATAGATGCATTGATGGCTTTAATGTTGGCCCTATAACACAATCTGAAGTTAGTTTGGCTATTTCTAAACTTAAACTTCATAAATCCCCAGGGGTGGATGAAATTACTACGGAAATGCTTAGAGCTGGGAATGTTTCAGTTACCATTTGGTTGACTGAAATTTTGAATAACTTTTATGATAAAGGCATGGTTCCTAAAGATTTTACCAGATCTATTATTATCCCTATTTTCAAAAAAGGTGATCGCAGTTCTTGTGATAACTATAGGGGTATCAGCCTACTCTCCGTTCCAGGTAAAGTTCTTTCCATGATTGTGCTTAATAGAATTAAGAATCTGGTTGACCGGCAATTGCGTGATGAGCAATGTGGATTCAGAAGTGGTAGGGGATGTGTAGATCAGATATTTTCACTTAGGCAGATTCTTGAGAAATGTTTCGAGTTTCAGAAACCTTTGGTTGCTAGCTTTGATGATTTCAAAAAGGCTTTCGACTCTGTTGATCGTCATAATTTGTGGTTGATTGTGAGATCATATGGTATACCAGAAAGTTAGTTAACATAATGAAAGCTCTCTATAATAACACTGAGTCATGTGTGAGGGTTGGTAAGTCTTGTAGCAATTGGTTTAGCATTTCTTCTGGTGTTCGACAAGGGTGCATTTTGTCTCCTTTTCTCTTTAGTTTGGTTGTTGATTATGTTATGCGAAATTCACTTCAAGGGAAAGCTTTTGGCCTTAAATGGGCTGGAGATATGAAAATTTCTGATTTAGATTATGCTGATGATTTAGCCCTTTTGGCAAATGATGTTGATGAGATGAACTCTTTCATTCGAACTGTTGATGAGACTGGTAGTACAGTAGGTTTGGTTATAAACAGAGAGAAAACTAAAGTGATGAAAATTGGTCAGGCAGGTTGTGATTCAGTTAATCTGAATGGTTGCAGTCTTGAGCAGGTGTCACAGTTTAATTATCTTGGGAGCTATGTAACTGATACTGGTGATGTGCGGCATGAGATTAACAGACGAATAGGTATTGCTGCCGGGACTTTTAAGAATCTATGGAGATTGTGGAGAAATAGGCGTATACACCTAAAGACTAAAATTAGACTGTATAATAGTTTGGTTCTTTCTAGGGTTAGTTATGGTAGTGAAACTTGGACACTTTGTAAACAAGATAACAGGAAACTAGATGCTTTTGATTCCAGATGCTTACGCAGTATCTTGGGCATTAGGTGGTTCAACTTTGTAACTAATGATGAGGTTAGGCAAAGGAGTCTGCAACCTCCTTTAAGCAGCATATTGTGCAGAGAGAGACTCCGCTGGTTTGGCCATGTTGCCCGTATGGATAATTATAGATTGGGGAATAGGGTTATGGACAGTGTGCCTAGAGGCCTCAGAAGGAGGGGGAGACCTAGGATGCGGTGGGCAGACAATGTCAAACAGGACCTTGTTAGAATTGGTGTGCAGTGGCCGGATGCAGCAGATGTAGCTCAGGACAGACATGCTTGGAGAATTAAACTGTGCGGTATGGTTGGACCTCCGTAGCCCATGGCTGCTTGAGGATGATGATGATGATGATGAACCTATCATGGTAAGCTTTTAGCTATAATTGGGTCTTTCAGAGCTTCAGTATTAAAAGTAAATTTTTTAACCGTAGCACAACACTTTTTAAGTTTAAGTTGCAAAACACTTTTAACAAGGTAATGGTCAGATCCAATTTCAGCTCCCCTATATGACCTGGTATTCCTAACAGAACTAGCCCATTTGCTGTTAATTAATATATAATCAATCATATTCCTATGCAGCCCATCGGGTGAAACCCACGTGTATTTATGTATGTCGCGGTGTTTGTAATAAGTGTTAGTTATTCTGAAACCATTGAGTTCACATACCTGTAGGAGAAGTTGCCCATTGCCGTTGCAGCTACCAATACCAAAAGGGTCTATCACTCCTCCCCAAAAGTCAGAGTCAGTACCAACTTTGGCATTGAAGTCACCTAGAATAAGGGTAATATCACCTTTCCTGACAGAATTCCAAATATCCTGAAGTAGTCCGAAAAACCTATCCTTCTCATCCTCAGTGGGGTCATAACATCAGATTGCCTTCCCTCCCTGAAAAGAGAAATTTAGATTATTTTCAAAAATCTGATCTTTATATGTCCATCTGGTCTTGGCACTATGGAGAGGACGAAGTTGAAGGCTTGCGACTGTAAGCATTAACCGGTTGACAGGCTTATCGATCGAAAAGCCAGACTAAGAGTCTCAACGCCGGGAACCGAGTCAATTTGGTGCTATATACCATCTTTGTGGCTAACCGGGGTTGGTTGAAAGGTAGTAACGGTCTGCACAACGAGAAGGCGTCGTCGGACATTAGGTGCTAGGCCTGACCGGTTCTATGCATCATCACAGGGGATTGGTGCATAGCTCTCCTTCCAGTGACTACCTAGCTACCATACCTTATAAAACAGATACTCTTTTGTGGAAGTGAACGGAAGGAGACGGCTGCCAGATTAGTGTGGCCTACTGATCTGACCAACTATGGCTACTTTTCTTTTTTTTTCTATCTGAAGAGGAGCTGGTCAACCACACAGGGTCCTGGTACTGACCATATATACCCATGGACTGGACTGAATTATGGCTCTGAGCTTGATTATGGATCCCGAATTTGCTGCACTGGTGGGCTTCTGTGGAGGAAAAATCTTCCGCCGTGATTTCTGATTGTGGGTTGACAGCCCCAAGTGAATAGATTCGCAGGATATGTTTATCAGCTGGTGGATAATGCTGAGCAGAGGTCATCGCAGGCACCTGAACTTTTTGGTGCTATTGGCATCGTCAAATTCTACATTGGAGGAAGTCTTCCAGTGTAGATAGCTTCAGCCTTTAGTGGTGGGGGAACGGGTCTTTGCCCCATGTCTGCGATTAGGGGGCTGTTTGATATTGTCGGCATTCCCTCTCTCAATAAACTTAGTTTCTTTAAACATCCCATTAACCATTTTCTCTCCATAGGTAGTTGGAATGTGAGGACTCTGCACAGAGCTTTTTCTCTTGATGTCCTCACACAAGAATTCCACCATTATAATTTAGATATTTTCGGCTTGCAAGAGACCAGATGGACAGATAAAGGTCAGATTCTTAAAAATAATCTTAAATTTCGCTTTTCAGGGAGGGACGACAATAAGCATCACCAAGGCGTGGGTCTGCTTCTCAGCAGACACGCTAGTGATGCTCTTCTAGGATATGAGTGCATTAATGAAAGGTTTCTTACAGCAAAATTTCAAACAAGCATTAAAGACTTGAATGTTATCTGCTGTTATGCCCCCACTGAGGATGCCGATGAGGATGAGAAGGATAGGTTTTATGAACAACTTCAGGATATTTTGAATTCTGTCAAGAAAGGAGATATTACGCTTGTTCTAGATCAGTGCTGTCCAACTTCTCTAAGACCGCGGGCCATTTTTCCTTTTGCCAATATTTCGCAAGCCATTTTTTCTTTCGTCAATATTTCGCGGGTCAAAAAAATAGAATAGGACAGGATAGGTAATTGAAAAGTCAGTTCATGTCACCTCGAAAAATAATAAGTAATAATAAACCAATGTAAATTTTCTAAACCTAATCAAATATTTAATCAATTTAATGGGAGCATTGTGGCCGTAGTTGTTGGACAATAAGAATAGAATGAGTAAGTTGAAATAATGCAAAAATAGTTGCAAATAGAATAAGTAAGTTGCAGACTGCATATCAAGCGAAGTAATATAAGTTGACAAAAAATTATAACGTGGATGATAGACATTTATTTAAAATTTCAAGTAAAAATGTGATTTTGTTCGCGGGCCACAAAAATCCTCGTGCGGGCCGCTAGTTGGACAGCGCTGTTCTAGATGACTCCAAAGCCGAAGTAGGTATTGACTCTGACCTTTGAGGAGGAGTGATTGGTCTTTTTGGTATTGATAGCTGCAATGGCAATTGGCAACCTCTCCTACAGGTAAATAAACTTACTAAAATAAAAGCATAACTAAAAGTTATTTCAAACACCGCGACATACATAAGTACACGTGCGTTTCACTATATGGGCTGCATAAAAATATTATTGATTATACTGAGATGAAGACTTAGCGTGAGTTCATAAATACCATATATGTATTCCACTAAAGTATGATTGATATAATATATTACAATGACACAAAATTATTACAAATTAATCAATTTTATCTAAACACAAGTTTTTCTATTCTTCTTAGCATAAAGGCAAATCACTTTGCATTGAATCTCATTTCTGACACAAATTAACCTTAACAATATTTTATACCTTATATATGTGAAACGTTTAGCATTGATCTACCCTGATAGAGGATCCAATAACAAACTTTACTGTCGATTCCTTTTCACCCCCGGAACCAGGCTTCATCTTAAATCAAATAAGAGCAGTCTTCTTAGGTAATATCAGATAACACTAATTTATATTTTCGACTTCACATTCCACTATATCTTTTTGCTTTCTTTCGCAATTCTTACTATTTCAAAGCATCCTCGTTCTAAACAGTTAATAACGTAAATCGTCACGCTAAGCATAGGCGAGCGTTCATGATTCACTTGCCATAAGCCATTGTCTCACGTTCATAAGTCGTAACAATACATTAATTAACAGCAAATGGGTTAGTTCTGTCAGGAATACCAGGTCATATAGGGGAGCTGAAATTGGATCTGATCATTACCTTGTTAAAAGTGTCTTGCAACTTAAACTTAAAAAGTGTTGTGCTAAGGTTAAAAAAATTAACTTTAATACTGAAAGACCCAGTTATAGCTAAAGCTTACCATGATAGGTTACTTAGTCATTATGACAGTCATGGTTTGCTTACCACTGAAGTTGAGGAAGAATGGGACCATTTTAAACAGGCTTTTTCGGAAACTAACAGTACTCTTTTAGGAAAAAAGGAACAGAGGCGGCAGAATTATTTGAGTGATAAGGCACTTGAGCTTATTTCAGAAAGAACTTTAGGAATGTCCTTAATCAGTATCCTAGTAGTCCTAATAGAAAGCATTAGAGAGAGCTTAATAAACATGTAAAGGATCAGTTAGCTGCTGATAAGAATCCTTGGCTTAATGGCTTCGCTGACAAAACTGAGGAAGCAGTTAGACAGCACAACAACAGAGAGCTGTACCAGATAGTTAATGTTTTGTGTGGTAGAAAACGGACAGGGATTGAAGGATAAACAACGTAAGGTTATAGAAGGTGAGTATTCTGTCATGACTAGGTGGGCTGAGCAGTTCAGTGATGTACTAAACAATGTGGTTAGTTAGATGATGTGGTTAGTTAGATGTTTCAGTTTTGCCTCCGAGTTCCGTTGATTTCTTATAGAAGGAGAAGAGATGAATAGAAATAAAAAATTCCGTTTTATTCAGAGTGTGATTATCGAGAACAAATGCAAATATTGGCTATATAAGCTTTCAATTTTATCCTGTAGAAGGAGCAGTAAATAATGGAAATTTCAAATTCCGTGTTAACGAGAGTCAGATTATTGAAGACATAGGGTAATATGGGCTGTTGCAGTTTCCTGAATGGATCGCAAGAGCCATTTTTATTATTATCATCATTTCTATTTGCATAATTTAGGAGGAGGAGATGTGAATATAAATGTCACCGGCAAAGTTTGAAATCCGGCATTCTATAGAATGCCTAGGCATTGTATATAATGCCTAAAACTAGCCGGCAATGTATGAAACGATTCATATTTCACACATTTCCTAGGCATTCTATAGAATGCCAAAAGGCAAATCGGCAAAGTATAAAATACTCCCGGCAGTGATGTTTAATGTCGCAATGCGAGTCACGTGACTCTCGACGCTCGCCTCAAACAGAGAGCCAGAGCACTCAGTCCAATTCGAATTGACCAGTAAATGTTCCCCTGGGTCCCCTATAGGCTCACCCTGATTGCCAGATCCGCCAGTCCCTAGTTTCGGTAAAAAAGAGTGCCGTAGTTGGTCACTTTGGACACCCTTCCATTCGGAAAAGCGCCCCCTAGCGTTGTAAGAGTGTAAAAGAGGGTTGCCTCAATAGGGATCCCAAAGCGTGAGAACCCTAGCTTCCATAGAAAGAGAATTAAGGTAAAAAAACAGATTAAAAAAAGTCATCAAAAAACGACATATCACAAGCATCTAGGAACTCCACTGAAATAGATTTGACAAGTAGTAAAGTGAAATACGAGTATCCTAACTCGAATTGCAAACTTCGAATATTCAACACTTTACTGATTCGTTCTCACTTGGCTTTACCTCATTTGGGGCGTTTTTTATAATGCGGACGACAGATTCATTTACAGGTTATGATGTTAATATTTCTGGCGGTAGTTCAGCAATGGTATTTTTCTCTTTTTGCAGAAAAATCCCGTATCTTATATTTTGTACTTCTTACATTTTCACATGCATCTTTTCAATAAAAGCCTTTTTCATACTTTGCCGAAATAGTATTTGTCATTCTATATAATGCCTAGGTATTCTATACAATGCCTAGAGAAAGTATGTAATAATTCTCATATTTCATACATTGCCTAAAAACGCCGGGTATTCTATAGAATGCCGGCTTTTCATACATTGCCAGTAACATAAATATAAAATTCTATTTTAACCAGGATCCGATTATTGAGAACAAATATTAATATTGACCATTTCAAAATCCTGTATGAGTTCCTTTGATTTCCTCCACAGGAGGGCCAGTCCAGGTAAACCATTTCTCTTCTGCCAGAAGCTCACTAGCTCCTGGGAATCTGTGCAAGGGTAAAAATTCAAATGGTTTTAAATTCAAACCGGTTATGTTATCTGTCGGGGCTTGGAATATTTTAAGCGCAACACGGAATGATGCACGGTGGAAAAATGTGTGAAAAATTTGGGAGCAATACTTTGATCATTTCACGTAATGTGAAAGTCGGATGCAATAGGTATGAGAAATTGTATAATAAATACCCCAATTGAATAAATTATATACCAAGTGAAAGAAAATTGCAATGCAGACCCTTCTGCTTCTGAACATAAGGAAATTGGTATAATAGAAGCCACAATATATATATGAAAATTTTATGGCACGTGTGTGTGTCTGTATATTACAATCTTTTCCAAGAGCATAGCGTTTCGAAGAATATCACCGACGTGACGCACTGCCATCACCGCCCCTGCCAATTTTGTTTCTCTGTACATAAATATACTGCCCCAGCTGTTTAAAAACTCACGAGCCGCTACTGGTTAGAACAGATATACTCCAAAAAGAAAATCCATTGTAGTGAATTGTCGGATTATAGAGAGTAGATGTGAACCATTTATCGAATTAAGAATAAGGGAGATTGATCGCAATAGTGACTCCATTGACTGCGGTCGTTTTGATTTTGGATTGTTTCATTCGGAAGAAATTGATTTGTTTTGAAATTCGCCATTTGAAGGTCGTTTTAAAAAGTTTATATAATATCGATATGACGATTTTTAAACAAGTTCGTTTCTTAGATTGCCGTAATGTACAGCCTTCCGAAAAGTGTTGTTTTTCTTTTCCTTAGAATTAGGCTTGTAATCCAAATTATCTCTAACCATCTCTTTTCTCCACCCAATTGCCGTATCCACCCAATCGTTGTTCATCCAACTGCCTTCCACACATTTGCCATAGACTCAGTGTTGGCAGGTGGCTTTTTCAAGTGTGGAAAGGAGCTGCATCGGAATTATACAATTAGAGATAACTACGAAGCTGTTTTTCAAGTGACAAGAGAAGAGGGGTGTAGAGGAGAAACTGTCTTGGGCCTGGAGGTGGTCTCTTCTCCTGTGGCTTAAAAAACAGCTTCATGGTGGATTTTAAGCGACAGGATTCATTGAATCAATGATGGGCTGCGAATTCGTATGTCTAGAGATAACAAGTTAAAATAACGTTAATTGCTTAACAATTCTGTTAACAAGCCTGTTGAACGAATGTTCTTAATCATGTGAATATCCTATGACGTTAGGTTACAGGATCGCAGTCTCATATCAGTAACAAGTCCCTATTGAACGAATGTTCTTAATCATGTGACATTAGGTTACAGGATCGCAGTCTCATATCAGTAACAAGTCCCTATTGAACGAGTGTTCTTAATCATGTGACATTAGGTTACAGGATCGCAGTCTCATATCAGTAACAAGTCCCTATTGAACGAGTGTTCTTAATCATGTGACATTAGGTTACAGGATCGCAGTCTCATATCAGTAACAAGTCCCTATTGAACGAGTGTTCTTAATCATGTGACATTAGGTTACAGGACCGCAGTCTCATATCAGTAACAAGTCCCTGTTGAACGAATGTTCTTAATCATGTGACATTAGGTTACAGGACCGCAGTCTCATATCAGTAACAAGTCCCTGTTGAACGAATGTTCTTAATCATGTGACTTTAGGTTACAGGACCGCAGTCTCATATCAGTAACAAGTCCCTATTGAACGAATGTTCTTAAACATGTGACTATCCTGTGACGTTAGGATGCAGGACCGCAGTCTCATATCCGCAACATGTCCCTGTTGAACGAATGTTCTTAATCATGTGACTATTCTGTGACGTTAGGATACAGGACCGCAGTCTCATATCAGCAACAGGTCCCTATTGAATGAATGTTCTTAATCATGTGACTGTCCTGTGATGACAGGTTACAGGACTGCAGTCTCATATAAGTAACAAGTCCCTGTTGAACGTATGTTCTTAATCATGTGACATTAGGTTACAGGACCGCAGTCTCATATCAGTAACAAGTCCCTGTTGACGGAATGTTCTTAATCATGTGAGTATCCTGTGACGTTAGGATACAGGACCGCAGTCTCATATCAGTAACAAGTCCCTATTGAATGAATGTTCTTAATCATCTGACATTAGGTTACAGGACCACAGTCTCATATCAGTAACAAGTCCCTGTTGAACGAATGTTCTTAATCATGTGACTATCATGTTACGTTAAGTTACAGGACTGCAGTCTCATATCAGTAACAAGTCCCTATTGAATGAATGTTCTTAATCATGTGACGTTAGGTTACAGGACCGCAGTCTCATATCAGTAACAAGTCCCTGTTGAACGAATGTTCTTATTCATGTGAGCATCCTGTGACGTTAGGTTGCAGGACTGCAGTCTCATATCAGTAACAAGTCCCTATTGAATGAATGTTCTTAATCATGTGACGTTAGGTTACAGGACCGCAGTCTCATATCAGTAAAAAGTCCCTGTTGAACGAATATTCTTAATCATGTGACGTTAGGTTACAGGACCGCAGTCTCATATCAGTAACAAGTCCCTGTTGAACGAATGTTCTTAATCATGTGACTTTAGGTTACAGGACCGCAGTCTCATATCAGTAACAAGTCCCTATTGAATGAATGTTCTTAATCATGTGACGTTAGGTTACAGGACCGCAGTCTCATATCAGTAACAAGTCCCTGTTGAACGAATGTTCTTATTCATGTGAGCATCCTGTGACGTTAGGTTGCAGGACTGCAGTCTCATATCAGTAACAAGTCCCTATTGAATGAATGTTCTTAATCATGTGACGTTAGGTTGCAGGACTGCAGTCTCATATCAGTAACAAGTCCCTGTTGAACGAATGTTCTTAATCATGTGACGTTAGGTTACAGGACCGCAGTCTCATATCAGTAACAAGTCCCTGTTGAACGAATGTTCTTAATCATGTGA
This sequence comes from Ryuthela nishihirai, assembly GCA_038380435.1. Classification (NCBI taxonomy): domain Eukaryota; kingdom Metazoa; phylum Arthropoda; class Arachnida; order Araneae; family Heptathelidae; genus Ryuthela; species Ryuthela nishihirai. The sequence continues at coordinate 41,749,944 of JAWZYU010000001.1, read as the reverse complement.
CTTTAGGTTACAGGACCGCAGTCTCATATCAGTAACAAGTCCCTATTGACGGAATGTTCTTAATCATGTGAGTATCCTGTGACGTTAGGATACAGGACCGCAGTCTCATATCAGTAACAAGTCCCTATTGAATGAATGTTCTTAATCATCTGACATTAGGTTACAGGACCACAGTCTCATATCAGTAACAAGTCCCTGTTGAACGAATGTTCTTAATCATGTGACTATCATGTTACGTTAAGTTACAGGACTGCAGTCTCATATCAGTAACAAGTCCCTATTGAATGAATGTTCTTAATCATGTGACGTTAGGTTACAGGACCGCAGTCTCATATCAGTAACAAGTCCCTGTTGAACGAATGTTCTTATTCATGTGAGCATCCTGTGACGTTACGTTGCAGGACTGCAGTCTCATATCAGTAACAAGTCCCTATTGAATGAATGTTCTTAATCATGTGACGTTAGGTTGCAGGACTGCAGTCTCATATCAGTAACAAGTCCCTGTTGAACGAATGTTCTTAATCATGTGACGTTAGGTTACAGGACCGCAGTCTCATATCAGTAACAAGTCCCTGTTGAACGAATGTTCTTAATCATGTGACTTTAGGTTACAGAACCGCAGTCTCATATCAGTAACAAGTCCCTATTGAACGAATGTTCTTAAACATGTGACTATCCTGTGACGTTAGGATGCAGGACCGCAGTCTCATATCCGCAACATGTCCCTGTTGAACGAATGTTCTTAATCATGTGACTATTCTGTGACGTTAGGATACAGGACCGCAGTCTCATATAAGTAACAAGTCCCTGTTGAACGCATGTTCTTAATCATGTGACATTAGGTTACAGGACCGCAGTCTCATATCAGTAACAAATCCCTATTGACGGAATGTTCTTAATCATGTGAGTATCCTGTGACGTTAGGATGCAGGACCGCAGTCTCATATCAGTAACAAGTCCCTATTGAATGAATGTTCTTAATCATCTGACATTAGGTTACAGGACCACAGTCTCATATCAGTAACAAGTCCCTGTTGAACGAATGTTCTTAATCATGTGACTATCATGTTACGTTAAGTTACAGGACTGCAGTCTCATATCAGTAACAAGTCCCTATTGAATGAATGTTCTTAATCATGTGACGTTAGGTTACAGGACCGCAGTCTCATATCAGTAACAAGTCCCTGTTGAACGAATGTTCTTATTCATGTGAGCATCCTGTGACGTTAGGTTGCAGGACTGCAGTCTCATATCAGTAACAAGTCCCTATTGAATGAATGTTCTTAATCATGTGACGTTAGGTTACAGGACCGCAGTCTCATATCAGTAACAAGTCCCTGTTGAACGAATGTTCTTATTCATGTGAGCATCCTGTGACGTTAGGTTGCAGGACTGCAGTCTCATATCAGTAACAAGTCCCTATTGAATGAATGTTCTTAATCATGTGACGTTAGGTTACAGGACCGCAGTCTCATATCAGTAACAAGTCCCTGTTGAACGAATGTTCTTATTCATGTGAGCATCCTGTGACGTTAGGTTGCAGGACTGCAGTCTCATATCAGTAACAAGTCCCTATTGAATGAATGTTCTTAATCATGTGACGTTAGGTTACAGGACCGCAGTCTCATATCAGCAACAAGTCCCTGTTGAACGAATGTTCTTATTCATGTGAGCATCCTGTGACGTTAGGTTACAGGACCGCAGTCTCATATCAGTAACAAGTCCCTATTGAATGAATGTTCTTAATTATGTAACGTTAGGTTACAGGACCGCAGTCTCATATCAGCAACAAGTCCCTGTTGAACGAATGTTCTTATTCATGTGAGCGTTCTGTGACGTTAGGTTGCAGGACTGCAGTCTCATATCAGTAACAAGTCTCTATTGAATGAATGTTCTTAATTATGTAACGTTAGGTTACAGGACCGCAGTCTCATATCAGCAACAAGTCCCTGTTGAACGAATGTTCTTAATCATGTGACGTTAGGTTACAGGACCGCAGTCTCATATCAGCAACAAGTCCCTGTTGAATGAATGTTCTTAATTATGTAACGTTAGGTTACAGGACCGCAGTCTCATATCAGTAACAAGTCCCTATTGAATGAATGTTCTTAATTATGTAACGTTAGGTTACAGGACCGCAGTCTCATATCAGCAACAAGTCCCTGTTGAAGGAATGTTCTTATTCATGTGAGCGTTCTGTGACGTTAGGTTGCAGGACTGCAGTCTCATATCAGTAACAAGTCCCTATTGAATGAATGTTCTTAATTATGTAACGTTAGGTTGCAGGACTGCAGTCTCATATCAGTAACAAGTCCCTATTGAATGAATGTTCTTAATTATGTGACGTTAGGTTACAGGACCGCAGTCTCATATCAGTAACAAGTCCCTGTTGAACGAATGTTCTTAATCATGTGACGTTAGGTTACAGGACCGCAGTCTCATATCAGCAACAAGTCCCTGTTGAACGAATGTTCTTATTCATGTGAGCATCCTGTGACGTTAGGTTACAGGACCGCAGTCTCATATCAGTAACAAGTCCCTATTGAATGAATGTTCTTAATTATGTAACGTTAGGTTACAGGACCGCAGTCTCATATCAGCAACAAGTCCCTGTTGAACGAATGTTCTTATTCATGTGAGCGTTCTGTGACGTTAGGTTGCAGGACTGCAGTCTCATATCAGTAACAAGTCCCTATTGAATGAATGTTCTTAATTATGTAACGTTAGGTTACAGGACCGCAGTCTCATATCAGCAACAAGTCCCTGTTGAACGAATGTTCTTAATCATGTGACGTTAGGTTACAGGACCGCAGTCTCATATCAGTAACAAGTCCCTATTGAATGAATGTTCTTAATTATGTAACGTTAGGTTACAGGATCGCAGTCTCATATCAGTAACAAGTCCCTATTGAATGAATGTTCTTAATTATGTAACGTTAGGTTACAGGACCGCAGTCTCATATCAGCAACAAGTCCCTGTTGAACGAATGTTCTTATTCATGTGAGCGTTCTGTGACGTTAGGTTGCAGGACTGCAGTCTCATATCAGTAACAAGTCCCTATTGAATGAATGTTCTTAATTATGTAACGTTAGGTTGCAGGACTGCAGTCTCATATCAGTAACAAGTCCCTATTGAATGAATGTTCTTAATTATGTAACGTTAGGTTACAGGACCGCAGTCTCATATCAGTAACAAGTCCCTGTTGAACGAATGTTCTTAATCATGTGACGTTAGGTTACAGGACCGCAGTCTCATATCAGCAACAAGTCCCTGTTGAACGAATGTTCTTATTCATGTGAGCATCCTGTGACGTTAGGTTACAGGACCGCAGTCTCATATCAGTAACAAGTCCCTATTGAATGAATGTTCTTAATTATGTAACGTTAGGTTACAGGACCGCAGTCTCGTATCAGCAACAAGTCCCTGTTGAACGAATGTTCTTATTCATGTGAGCGTTCTGTGACGTTAGGTTGCAGGACTGCAGTCTCATATCAGTAACAAGTCCCTATTGAATGAATGTTCTTAATTATGTAACGTTAGGTTACAGGACCGCAGTCTCATATCAGCAACAAGTCCCTGTTGAACGAATGTTCTTAATCATGTGACGTTAGGTTACAGGACCGCAGTCTCATATCAGCAACAAGTCCCTGTTGAATGAATGTTCTTAATTATGTAACGTTAGGTTACAGGACCGCAGTCTCATATCAGCAACAAGTCCCTGTTGAATGAATGTTCTTAATTATGTAACGTTAGGTTACAGGACCGCAGTCTCATATCAGTAACATGTCCCTATTGAATGAATGTTCTTAATTATGTAACGTTAGGTTACAGGACCGCAGTCTCATATCAGCAACAAGTCCCTGTTGAACGAATGTTCTTAATCATGTGACGTTAGGTTACAGGACCGCAGTCTCATATCAGTAACAAGTCCCTATTGAATGAATGTTCTTAATTATGGAACGTTAGGTTACAGGACCGCAGTCTCATATCAGTAACAAGTCCCTATTGAATGAATGTTCTTAATTATGTAACGTTAGGTTACAGGACCGCAGTCTCATATCAGCAACAAGTCCCTGTTGAACGAATGTTCTTATTCATGTGAGCGTTCTGTGACGTTAGGTTGCAGGACTGCAGTCTCATATCAGTAACAAGTCCCTATTGAATGAATGTTCTTAATTATGTAACGTTAGGTTGCAGGACTGCAGTCTCATATCAGTAACAAGTCCCTATTGAATGAATGTTCTTATTCATGTGACGTTAGGTTACAGGACCGCAGTCTCATATCAGTAACAAGTCCCTATTGAATGAATGTTCTTAATCATGTGACGTTAGGTTACAGGACCGCAGTCTCATATCAGTAACAAGTCCCTATTTAATGAATGTTCTTAATTATGTAACGTTAGGTTACAGGACCGCAGTCTCATATCAGTAACAAGTCCCTATTGAATGAATGTTCTTAATTATGTAACGTTAGGTTACAGGACCGCAGTCTCATATCAGCAACAAGTCCCTGTTGAACGAATGTTCTTATTCATGTGAGCGTTCTGTGACGTTAGGTTGCAGGACTGCAGTCTCATATCAGTAACAAGTCCCTATTGAATGAATGTTCTTAATTATGTAACGTTAGGTTACAGGACCGCAGTCTCATATCAGTAACAAGTCCCTGTTGAACGAATGTTCTTAATCATGTGACGTTAGGTTACAGCACCGCAGTCTCATATCAGCAACAAGTCCCTGTTGAACGAATGTCCTTATTCATGTGAGCGTTCTGTGACGTTAGGTTGCAGGACCAGTCTCATATCAGTAACAAGTCCCTATTGAATGAATGTTCTTAATCATGTGACGTTAGGTTACAGGACCGCAGTCTCATATCAGCAACAAGTCCCTGTTGAACGAATGTTCTTATTCATGTGAGCGTTCTGTGACGTTAGGTTACAGGACCGCAGTCTCATATCAGTAACAAGTCCCTGTTGAACGAATGTTCTTAATTATGTAACGTTAGGTTACAGGACCGCAGTCTCATATCAGCAACAAGTCCCTGTTGAACGAATGTTCTTATTGATGTGAGCATCCTGTGACGTTAGGTTACAGGACCGCAGTCTCATATCAGTAACAAGTCCCTGTTGAACGAATGTTCTTAATCATGTGACGTTAGGTTACAGGACCGCAGTCTCATATCAGCAACAAGTCCCTGTTGAACGAATGTTCTTATTCATGTGAGTGTTCTGTGACGTTAGGTTACAGGACCGCAGTCTCATATCAGTAACAAGTCCCTGTTGAACGAATGTTCTTAATCATGTGACGTTAGGTTACAGGACCGCAGTCTCATATCAGCAACAAGTCCCTGTTGAACGAATGTTCTTATTCATGTGAGAGTTCTGTGACGTTAGGTTGCAGGACCAGTCTCATATCAGTAACAAGTCCCTATTGAATGAATGTTCTTAATCATGTGACGTTAGGTTACAGGACCGCAGTCTCATATCAGCAACAAGTCCCTGTTGAACGAATGTTCTTATTCATGTGAGCGTTCTGTGACGTTAGGTTACAGGACCGCAGTCTCATATCAGTAACAAGTCCCTGTTGAACGAATGTTCTTATTCATGTGAGCATCCTGTGACGTTAGGTTACAGGACTGCAGTCTCATATCAGTAACAAGTCCCTGTTGAACGAATGTTCTTAATCATGTGAGCATCCTGTGACGTTAGGTTACAGGACCGCAGTCTCATATCAGTAACAAGTCCCTGTTGAACGAATGTTCTTAATCATGTGACGTTAGGTTACAGGACCGCAGTCTCATATCAGCAACAAGTCCCTGTTGAACGAATGTTCTTATTCATGTGAGCGTTCTGTGACGTTAGGTTACAGGACCGCAGTCTCATATCAGTAACAAATCCCTGTTGAACGAATGTTCTTAATCATGTGACGTTAGGTTACAGGACCGCAGTCTCATATCAGCAACAAGTCCCTGTTGAACGAATGTTCGTATTCATGTGAGCGTTCTGTGACGTTAGGTTGCAGGACCAGTCTCATATCAGTAACAAGTCCCTATTGAATGAATGTTCTTAATCATGTGACGTTAGGTTACAGGACCGCAGTCTCATATCAGCAACAAGTCCCTATTGAATGAATGTTCTTAATTATGTAACGTTAGGTTGCAGGACTGCAGTCTCATATCAGTAACAAGTCCCTATTGAATGAATGTTCTTAATTATGTAACGTTAGGTTACAGGACCGCAGTCTCATATCAGTAACAAGTCCCTGTTGAACGAATGTTCTTAATCATGTGATGTTAGGTTACAGGACCGCAGTCTCATATCAGCAACAAGTCCCTGTTGAACGAATGTTCTTATTCATGTGAGCATCCTGTGACGTTAGGTTACAGGACCGCAGTCTCATATCAGTAACAAGTCCCTATTGAATGAATGTTCTTAATTATGTAACGTTAGGTTACAGGACCGCAGTCTCATATCAGCAACAAGTCCCTGTTGAACGAATGTTCTTAATCATGTGACGTTAGGTTACAGGACCGCAGTCTCATATCAGTAACAAGTCCCTATTGAATGAATGTTCTTAATTATGTAACGTTAGGTTACAGGACCGCAGTCTCATATCAGTAACAAGTCCCTATTGAATGAATGTTCTTAATTATGTAACGTTAGGTTACAGGACCGCAGTCTCATATCAGCAACAAGTCCCTGTTGAACGAATGTTCTTATTCATGTGAGCGTTCTGTGACGTTAGGTTGCAGGACTGCAGTCTCATATCAGTAACAAGTCCCTATTGAATGAATGTTCTTAATTATGTAACGTTAGGTTGCAGGACTGCAGTCTCATATCAGTAACAAGTCCCTATTGAATGAATGTTCTTATTCATGTGACGTTAGGTTACAGGACCGCAGTCTCATATCAGTAACAAGTCCCTGTTGAACGAATGTTCTTATTCATGTGAGCGTTCTGTGACGTTAGGTTGCAGGACTGCAGTCTCATATCAGTAACAAGTCCCTATTGAATGAATGTTCTTAATTATGTAACGTTAGGTTACAGGACCGCAGTCTCATATCAGTAACAAGTCCCTGTTGAACGAATGTTCTTAATCATGTGACGTTAGGTTACAGGACCGCAGTCTCATATCAGCAACAAGTCCCTGTTGAACGAATGTTCTTATTCATGTGAGCGTTCTGTGACGTTAGGTTACAGGACCAGTCTCATATCAGTAACAAGTCCCTATTGAATGAATGTTCTTAATCATGTGACGTTAGGTTACAGGACCGCAGTCTCATATCAGCAACAAGTCCCTATTGAATGAATGTTCTTAATTATGTAACGTTAGGTTGCAGGACTGCAGTCTCATATCAGTAACAAGTCCCTATTGAATGAATGTTCTTAATTATGTAACGTTAGGTTACAGGACCGCAGTCTCATATCAGTAACAAGTCCCTGTTGAACGAATGTTCTTAATCATGTGATGTTAGGTTACAGGACCGCAGTCTCATATCAGCAACAAGTCCCTGTTGAACGAATGTTCTTATTCATGTGAGCATCCTGTGACGTTAGGTTACAGGACCGCAGTCTCATATCAGTAACAAGTCCCTATTGAATGAATGTTCTTAATTATGTAACGTTAGGTTACAGGACCGCAGTCTCATATCAGCAACAAGTCCCTGTTGAACGAATGTTCTTATTCATGTGAGCGTTCTGTGACGTTAGGTTGCAGGACTGCAGTCTCATATCAGTAACAAGTCCCTATTGAATGAATGTTCTTAATTATGTAACGTTAGGTTACAGGACCGCAGTCTCATATCAGCAACAAGTCCCTGTTGAACGAATGTTCTTAATCATGTGACGTTAGGTTACAGGACCGCAGTCTCATATCAGTAACAAGTCCCTATTGAATGAATGTTCTTAATTATGTAACGTTAGGTTACAGGACCGCAGTCTCATATCAGTAACAAGTCCCTATTGAATGAATGTTCTTAATTATGTAACGTTAGGTTACAGGACCGCAGTCTCATATCAGCAACAAGTCCCTGTTGAACGAATGTTCTTATTCATGTGAGCGTTCTGTGACGTTAGGTTGCAGGACTGCAGTCTCATATCAGTAACAAGTCCCTATTGAATGAATGTTCTTAATTATGTAACGTTAGGTTGCAGGACTGCAGTCTCATATCAGTAACAGTCCCTATTGAATGAATGTTCTTATTCATGTGACGTTAGGTTACAGGACCGCAGTCTCATATCAGTAACAAGTCCCTGTTGAACGAATGTTCTTATTCATGTGAGCGTTCTGTGACGTTAGGTTGCAGGACTGCAGTCTCATATCAGTAACAAGTCCCTATTGAATGAATGTTCTTAATTATGTAACGTTAGGTTACAGGACCGCAGTCTCATATCAGTAACAAGTCCCTGTTGAACGAATGTTCTTAATCATGTGACGTTAGGTTACAGGACCGCAGTCTCATATCAGCAACAAGTCCCTGTTGAACGAATGTTCTTATTCATGTGAGCGTTCTGTGACGTTAGGTTACAGGACCAGTCTCATATCAGTAACAAGTCCCTATTGAATGAATGTTCTTAATCATGTGACGTTAGGTTACAGGACCGCAGTCTCATATCAGCAACAAGTCCCTGTTGAACGAATGTTCTTATTCATGTGAGCGTTCTGCGACGTTAGGTTACAGGACCGCAGTCTCATATCAGTAACAAGTCCCTGTTGAACGAATGTTCTTAATTATGTAACGTTAGGTTACAGGACCGCAGTCTCATATCAGCAACAAGTCCCTGTTGAACGAATGTTCTTATTCATGTGAGCATCCTGTGACGTTAGGTTACAGGACCGCAGTCTCATATCAGTAACAAGTCCCTGTTGAACGAATGTTCTTAATTATGTGACGTTAGGTTACAGGACCGCAGTCTCATATCAGCAACAAGTCCCTGTTGAACCAATGTTCTTATTCATGTGAGCGTTATGTGACGTTAGGTTACAGGACCGCAGTCTCATATCAGTAACAAGTCCCTGTTGAACGAATGTTCTTAATCATGTGACGTTAGGTTACAGCACCGCAGTCTCATATCAGCAACAAGTCCCTGTTGAACGAATGTTCTTATTCATGTGAGCGTTCTGTGACGTTAGGTTGCAGGACCAGTCTCATATCAGTAACAAGTCCCTATTGAATGAATGTTCTTAATCATGTGACGTTAGGTTACAGGACCGCAGTCTCATATCAGCAACAAGTCCCTGTTGAACGAATGTTCTTATTCATGTGAGCGTTCTGTGACGTTAGGTTACAGGACCGCAGTCTCATATCAGTAACAAGTCCCTGTTGAACGAATGTTCTTAATTATGTAACGTTAGGTTACAGGACCGCAGTCTCATATCAGCAACAAGTCCCTGTTGAACGAATGTTCTTATTCATGTGAGCATCCTGTGACGTTAGGTTACAGGACCGCAGTCTCATATCAGTAACAAGTCCCTGTTGAACGAATGTTCTTAATCATGTGACGTTAGGTTACAGGACCGCAGTCTCATATCAGCAACAAGTCCCTGTTGAACGAATGTTCTTATTCATGTGAGCGTTCTGTGACCTTAGGTTACAGGACCGCAGTCTCATATCAGTAACAAGTCCCTGTTGAACGAATGTTCTTAATCATGTGACGTTAGGTTACAGGACCGCAGTCTCATATCAGCAACAAGTCCCTGTTGAACGAATGTTCTTATTCATGTGAGCGTTCTGTGACGTTAGGTTGCAGGACCAGTCTCATATCAGTAACAAGTCCCTATTGAATGAATGTTCTTAATCATGTGACGTTAGGTTACAGGACCGCAGTCTCATATCAGCAACAAGTCCCTGTTGAACGAATGTTCTTATTCATGTGAGCGTTCTGTGACGTTAGGTTGCAGGACTGCAGTCTCATATCAGTAACAAGTCCCTGTTGAACGAATGTTCTTATTCATGTGAGCGTTCTGTGACGTTAGGTTGCAGGACCGCAGTCTCATATCAGTAACAAGTCCCTGTTGAACGAATGTTCTTATTCATGTGAGCGTTCTGTGACGTTAGGTTACAGGACCGCAGTCTCATATCAGTAACAAGTCCCTGTTGAACGAATGTTCTTATTCATGTGAGCGTTCTGTGACGTTAGGTTGCAGGACTGCAGTCTCATATCAGTAACAAGTCCCTATTGAATGAATGTTCTTAATTATGTAACGTTAGGTTACAGGACCGCAGTCTCATATCAGTAACAAGTCCCTGTTGAACGAATGTTCTTATTCATGTGAGCGTTCTGTGACGTTAGGTTGCAGGACTGCAGTCTCATATCAGTAACAAGTCCCTATTGAATGAATGTTCTTAATTATGTGACGTTAGGTTACAGGACCGCAGTCTCATATCAGTAACAAGTCCCTGTTGAACGAATGTTCTTATTCATGTGAGCGTTCTGTGACGTTAGGTTGCAGGACTGCAGTCTCATATCAGTAACAAGTCCCTATTGAATGAATGTTCTTAATTATGTGACGTTAGGTTACAGGACCGCAGTCTCATATCAGTAACAAGTCCCTGTTGAACGAATGTTCTTATTCATGTGAGCGTTCTGTGACGTTAGGTTGCAGGACCAGTCTCATATCAGTAACAAGTCCCTATTGAATGAATGTTCTTAATTATGTAACGTTAGGTTGCAGGACTGCAGTCTCATATCAGTAACAAGTCCCTATTGAATGAATGTTCTTAATTATGTAACGTTAGGTTACAGGACCGCAGTCTCATATCAGTAACAAGTCCCTGTTGAACGAATGTTCTTAATCATGTGACGTTAGGTTACAGGACCGCAGTCTCATATCAGCCACAAGTCCCTGTTGAACGAATGTTCTTATTCATGTGAGCATCCTGTGACGTTAGGTTGCAGGACTGCAGTCTCATATCAGTAACAAGTCCCTATTGAATGAATGTTCTTAATTATGTAACGTTAGGTTGCAGGACTGCAGTCTCATATCAGTAACAAGTCCCTATTGAATGAATGTTCTTAATTATGTAACGTTAGGTTGCAGGACTGCAGTCTCATATCAGCAACAAATCCCTGTTGAACGAATGTTCTTAATCATGTGACGTTAGGTTACAGGACCGCAGTCTCATATCAGTAACAAGTCCCTGTTGAACGAATGTTCTTATTCATGTGAGCGTTCTGTGACGTTAGGTTGCAGGACCAGTCTCATATCAGTAACTACTGATCAAATTTTGTTTTCTTGCAGAATTAATATTGACTTAACATGTCTTGAAATTTATGAAAAATATGGCAATAATTTCTGAAAAAAGTAGTTTCCAGTGAAAAATATGATTTTTTTAATGGAAGTTAACTTTTTTGTACTGTGTATTAAAAAGTTACAAATAAATGATATGTTTGCTCATACACCCGTATTTTTATACCGCTTAAAAGCATGCATGCGACTGCGATTTTCCACTTTTCCCCCAACTCTCAAGGTTTTCGTTGTATGATTTTCCTAAAATTTCCTCACTACGTAAATATAGCAAGCTCCTATTGGATAATAACTTTATTACGATGCATATGATGTTCCTCTTGCAAGGTATGAACATCCCTTGTTGCGCTACACAAAACTACCCTGCAAAGTAATCTCCCGTACACGTGATGCATTTGCGCCACTATTAAATCCAAAACTGTAATCATGATTGGCAGAATTGTGGTGAGAGGTATCTGATCCCTTATCTGTGATCAGTTTGTCCTCAATGGATATTTCTTTTTCTGTCAACTTCCTTACCCACTTTCTAACTCTGCTGACATCGATTGTGCGATCAACATATATCTTGGTTAGCCTGATATGAAAGTCGGCAGCACTGCAGCCCTACTTCGTCACACTCTTTACGACAGCACTGTTTTTTAGCTTCGATTCATCCGTGGTTCATCAACAATGATCTGTTGAAAAGGTGATACAAAAGACATAAGTGGTGCAATTTAAATATTTTACAAATTACATAAACATATAGATATTGTTATGCCTACAGACATTACTTTTGGCACCACCTTTTGTAATTCAGGTTGCGATGTGTTACTTCTCAGCCGATCAGTGGACTATATGGCTAGGTCAAAAGAACGTCAAGGACTCGGCGTTCAGTAGGGGACTCACTGAACAACTTCTAGGAAACAGATCATAGTCTCCCGTCAATATACTCACTGCCACTTCTGAATCCACAATGCTCATCACGCAATTATTCGTCAATCAGATTCTTAATTCTATTAAGCACAATCATGGAAAGAACTTTACCTGGAACAGAGAGTAGGCTGATACCCCTATAGTTATCACAAGAACTGCGATCACCTTTTTTGAAAATAGGGATAATATTAGCTCTGGTAAAATCCTTAGGAACCATGCCTTTACCATAAAAGATATTCAGAATTTCAGTCATCCAAGTGGTAACCGAAACATTCCCAGCTCCGAGCATTTCTGTAGTAATTTCATCTACCCCTGGGGATTTATGAAGTTTAAGTTTAGAAACAGCCAAAATAACTTCAGATTGTGTTATAGGGCCAACATTAAAGCCACCAATGCATCTATCATCATTGCAAACAATGGGAGTAGAACTAACCACATTGTTTAGAACAGGACTCGACAAACATTTTCGCTGGAGGTCAGCGAAGAAGAACTGACTGAAGACTGAAATGGAATGGTGGACCTCCAAAGAAAAATCAATAACGAATGTACAACCAACGCAGAAAAAAAAATCTAAAGTTCAACATTAACAATATATTTTATCAAGATTAATTATTTTAATGAGAATTTGCTTCACTAAAATTAACTTCTTTTTATCTTTTAGAAATTTATTTTTCATCAATAACTCGGGGGCCCGACAAAAAGAGATGACGAGGAGTAGTTAGCCATGATAGAATCCTCACCTTTAATAACCTTACCACGATTATCCCTCTGCCCGGTGTAGCTCTCTGTTTTTCCCCACACAAAACATTACCTGGTATGTGTCTATATGTTTGCAGTTGGGTAGGTCCATGATTGGAAGTTTCTCGGTACTGCACCATTTATTTACATTTTGTGCATTAGCATCGTGAATCTCCCATGACATATTTATTTTGTTGTTTGTGATTTCTAAGATACATTGATTAGAAATAACTCCTTCACATATTTATATCTCTTAGTACAAATCTAATATTAGTAGAATACTACACTTTCATGTTTACTTCTGATGAATTCTGCGTGCTTCGAGAGACCTCCCTCAAGCAGCCAGGAAGTTCCAATAGATGGGATGAGGATTTTGCTGTGGATACTTGACCAGGTAAATCGTTTTCTCTGGATAATTCCAGCTAAGGAGATTCTTGGTCCTGCAGTTATAAATGGAAGAAAGATTCCAATTTCTCTAATCACAAGATGCTGCTGAAAAGTAATCGATGAATCTTCTATACCAAAATCTTTAGAATGGACAACTGTTATAAAGCGTAAGTTTAGTCTTTAGATGCATTCGATTATTCTCCATAATCTTCATAGATAATTTTTCCCTATCTTAACTAGTAGGCAATCTTCGGAGCATCGAAATAAAGTAATCCACCCCTTTTGTTGTTTCGTTAGGCACCCTTATTTTTGAGAACGATCCGTGCGAGACGGATTTCACCGCCAGTTGTAATTTGTTTTCCATCAGATGATAGAATTTTATTAGCCACCTCCATGAGAGGGAAAATGCAGATGAATCTTTAAATCCAAAAGTGAACAATCAATGAATTAAAATCCGCATCGATCGGAATCAGCAAGTAGCGTTGGCTTTGAGACGGGATGTTGCTGTTTAAGAGCAACAGGATGATGCAACCGCGGGGACAGGAGGGTGGACGAGCTCTTCCGCCTGTGGGCGCCCCTCCCTGGAATGTCTCCATTTCATCCGCCGATTCTGGAACCAGACTTTCACCTGAAGGAAATACAAAGTGATTTTTAGCATCAAAAACATAGATTCGGAAAAATATTTATTTATATATTTATATTAAACGACATTGGGTTTCATTTGAAGAAAACTGTCACTTGAGATTACAGGTGAATTCTCATCATGAAAGAGTTCAGAAAGGCCATCTCCACCTTCGATACTTGCAGGCATTCAGAATTCCATTGAAATTTCAGTAAGGCGCTACCACAATATTTGGCTTCAGCGGGAAAAGAATATCAAGAAAAGTTCGAAATGAAGCTGTAAAAACCAGCGGTAAAAATTTGTTTTAACATATAGGAATCTTCGACATTCCTATCAACTAGGAAATCTGCGCACTTCATTCGAAAAGGAAAGCGCGATTGCTTACACTTCATACATGATGCAATTTTTACTAAGTCGTGCACTTCGTTCATTTAGGCGGTTACAATTCTCCGAATAAGTCAGGCAGTCATCTGCTGCAAGAAATATGGCGAAATCGTATTTTGGAGATATTCTCTTCAGAAGACAATTTAGCGACCACGATGGGTGTTGCCGACGGAATTAAAAAAAAAAACACAAATTATTACTGGGAGATTCGCAAAATGAGAATCCCAATATTTTATTACTACCTGTCAAACCTAAAAAGAATTTTAGATTTTTCCACATTCCAGTGAAAAGTTTATATTAGTAAAAATAAATCAATGTTCTCTCAAGCAGCTGCTTGTCACAGAGGTCTGACAGGAGCTTGTTGACTCAATACGCCATAGAGCGCGCTTGGCTAGTGATCAGAGACCTGGGTTCGAGCCATGGTTAAGGCATGCACGTTTGTTGTTGTCTTTCTGCTGAGGTCTGTCCTTCATCACAGATCTTCTCTATTGTCATATTAAACAGAGAGGCTCCTGTCAGAGCTCTGTGGCAAGCAGCTGCTTGAGGGGGAATTTATTTTTATTCTTTTAAAGGGCCGGGAGGAAGGCTCAGCAGAAAAACAACACAAAGAAAGAAATATTCAAACTTTGCCCGGTACTCGAACACAGATCCATTTGATCGGTAGAGAAGCTCACGAACCAGCAACACCACAGGAAAGGTTTAATAAGGGAAAACAGAAACATGCATCAAACCAAAACTGAAAAACACAGCACATACACATCTAGTGGTTAGCGTACCTGATTACTAAACCAGTTGGAATGCCGCTGTGCATGTGGTCGAATATTGAAATGAGAAATCAAGACAAGCACAATAGATTTTCAAGGTTATCTCTATCCTCAAAAAAAAAAAAAACTGACCTAATTAGTGCTGCCGTATGGCACTATAGAGTAAATTATTTAAAGTTCTTCACCCATACTAAAAAAATGTTTTAAGCAATATTTGGGATGAATTATTTAGGTAGAACACTTAAAGTCATCGTTGCAATCTACAGGGAATACAACATCTCAAAGGTAACCCATGATACAGTTCTGAATACCTACAGGCATTCAGAACTGTAACCACCAACCATCTATTTTCGAATCTGTTACCTTGGAAAAAGAGACTATCAGAATTAAAAACGGTCTATGACATTGTAATCAGCCATCATCAGTATTTAAACCTGAAATTGGGGCGGGGGTGGCTCAGTCGGTAGCCCACCAGGCTTGTAATCTGTAGTTCCCAGGTTCGAGTCCCAGCTCTGTCAGGGTTGAAATTTATCTCCGCAAAATTTCCCGCCCTGCCCACGGTCAGTAGGGGACACCGATGGGCTTGGAAAGGCCGCCTTCCATCGGATGGGACGTTAAGCCGTGGCCCCGTGTGCGGGATAGTCGTATCCTGTGCACGTTAAAGAACACTCTGGATGGCCTTGACGGGAGGCTACCACCTGTCTCCCAACAGCTATTCCAGTGGGTCCCCTCCCCCAACCTTCTCTGAGCCTTTGGGGTCCATGTGACCTGGCCATTTAGCCCACGGTGTGCAAAAAAAAGTGCCGCTCAGAGGTAAAACAATCCAACCCAAACCTGAAATCATGGCATGAACAACCAACAGCAGAGGTTGATATAAATGGAAGGTCATGTCCTCCTCCCTTGTCAGTTTACTGAATTAAATTTTAACATATCTTATTTCATGCTTTTTATTATTCCATCCGTATCTTTCAATGCACACACTAATTGCACCAGATCTCCGCAGCTGAAGAACAGTTGTTCCCTTTCGCATTCTTACATACGCCACGACCGAGAGAAGAACCACATGTAAATATGTTTCAGTGGGTGGTCCTCTACATGCAACTGACCAGCAGGTAATGGGCACATAGCAATCCGTTTCAGCGGGCGTTCTTTCAGATTCAAGTGACCAGCAGTTTTTCAAAGTTGAAGAAAGAGAAGAGGTCACATGTTAATCTATTTCAGTGGGTGCTCCTCTGGATGCAACTGACCAGTAGGTTTTAATGTTTAAGAAAGAGAAGGGGCCACATATTAATCTGTTTCAGCGGGTGCTCTTGTAAATTCAAGTGACCAGTAGGTTTCAACGTTGAAGGAAGAGAAGAGGTCACATGTTAATCTATTTCAGTGGGTGCTCCTCTGGATGCAACTGACCAGCAGGTTTTAATGTTTAAGAAAGAGAAGGGGCCACATATTAATCTGTTTCAGCGGGTGCTCTTGTAAATTCAAGTGACCAGTAGGTTTCAACGTTGAAGGAAGAGAAGAGGTCACATGTTAATCTGCTTCAGTGGGTGCTCCTCTGGATGCAACTGACCAGAAGGTTTTAATGTTTAAGAAAGAGAAGGGGCCACATATTAATCTGTTTCAGCGGGTGCTCTTGTAAATTCAAGTGACCAGTAGGTTTCAACGTTGAAGGAAGAGAAGAGGTCACATGTTAATCTATTTCAGTGGGTGCTCCTCTGGATGAAACTGACCAGCAGGTTTTAATGTTTAAGAAAGAGAAGGGGCCACATATTAATCTGTTTCAGCGGGTGCTCTTATAGATTCAAGTGACCAGTACGTTTCAACGTTGAAGGAAGAGAAGAGGTCACATGTTAATCTGCTTCAGTGGGTGCTCCTCTGGATGCAACTGACCAGCAGGTTTTAATGTTTAAGAAAGAGAAGGGGCCATATATTAATCTGTTTCAGCGGGTGCTCTTGTAAATTCAAGTGACCAGTAGGTTTCAACGTTGAAGGAAGAGAAGAGGTCACATGTTAATCTGCTTCAGTGGGTGCTCCTCTCGATGCAACTGACCAGCAGGTTTTAATGTTTAAGAAAGAGAAGGGGCCACATATTAATCTGTTTCAGCGGGTGCTCTTGTAAATTCAAGTGACCAGTAGGTTTCAACGTTGAAGGAAGAGAAGAGGTCACATGTTAATCTGCTTCAGTGGGTGCTCCTCTGGATGCAACTGACCAGCAGGTTTTAATGTTTAAGAAAGAGAAGGGGCCACATATTAATCTGTTTCAGCGGGTGCTCTTGTAAATTCAAGTGACCAGTAGGTTTCAACGTTGAAGGAAGAGAAGAGGTCACATGTTAATCTGCTTCAGTGGGTGCTGCTGTGGATGCAACTGACCAGCAGGTTTTAATGTTTAAGAAAGAGAAGGGGCCACATATTAATCTGTTTCAGCGGGTGCTCTTGTAAATTCAAGTGACCAGTAGGTTTCAACGTTGAAGGAAGAGAAGAGGTCACATGTTAATCTGCTTCAGTGGGTGCTCCGCTGGATGGAACTGACCAGCAGGTTTTAATGTTTAAGAAAGAGAAGGGGTCCCATATTAATCCGTTTCAGCGGGTGCTCTTGTAGATTAAAGTGATCAGTAGGTTTCAACGTTGAAGGAAGAGAAGAGGTCACATGTTAATCTGCTTCAGTGGGTGCTCCTCTGGATGCAACTGACCAGCAGGTTTTAATGTTTAAGAAAGAGAAGGGGCCACATATTAATCTGTTTCAGTGGGTGCTCTTGTAAATTCAAGTGACCAGTAGGTTTCAACGTTGAAGGAAGAGAAGGGGTCACATGTTAATCTGCTTCAGTGGGTGCTCCTCTGGATGCAACTGACCAGCAGGTTCTAATGTTTAAGAAAGAGAAGGGGCCACATATTAATCTGTTTCAGCGGGTGCTCTTGTAAATTCAAGTGACCAGTAGGTTTCAACGTTGAAGGAAGAGAAGAGGTCACATGTTAATCTGCTTCAGTGGGTGCTCCTCTGGATGCAACTGACCAGCAGGTTCTAATGTTTAAGAAAGAGAAGGGGAAACAAATTAATCTGTTTCAGCGGGTGCTCTTGTAAATTCAAGTGACCAGTAGGTTTCAACGTTGAAGAAGAGAAGAGGTCACATGTTAATCTGCTTCAGTGGGTGCTCCTCTGGATGCAACTGACCAGCAGGTTTTAATGTTTAAGAAAGAGAAGGGGCCACTTATTAATCTGATTAATCTGTTTCAGCGGGTGCTCTTGTAAATTCAAGTGACCAGTAGGTTTCAACGTTGAAGGAAGAGAAGAGGTCACATGTTAATCTGCTTCAGTGGGTGCTCCTCTGGATGCAACTGACCAGCAGGTTCTAATGTTTAAGAAAGAGAAGGAGCCACATATTAATCTGTTTCAGCGGGTGCTCTTGTAAATTCAAGTGACCAGTAGGTTTCAACGTTGAAGGAAGAGAAGAGGTCACATGTTAATCTGCTTCAGTGGGTGCTCCTCTGGATGCAACTGACCAGCAGGTTCTAATGTTTAAGAAAGAGAAGGGGCCACTTATTAATCTGATTAATCTGTTTCAGCGGGTGCTCTTGTAAATTCAAGTGACCAGTAGGTTTCAACGTTGAAGGAAGAGAAGAGGTCACATGTTAATCTGCTTCAGTGGGTGCTCCTCTGGATGCAACTGACCAGCAGGTTTTAATGTTTAAGAAAGAGAAGGGGCCACATATTAATCTGTTTCAGCGGGTGCTCTTGTAAATTCAAGTGACCAGTAGGTTTCAACGTTGAAGAAGAGAAGAGGTCACATGTTAATCTGCTTCAGTGGGTGCTCCTCTGGATGCAACTGACCAGCAGGTTTAATGTTTAAGAAAGAGAAGGGGCCACATATTAATCTGTTTTAGCGGGTGCTCTTGTAAATTCAAGTGACCAGTAGGTTTCAACGTTGAAGAAGAGAAGAGGTCACATGTTAATCTGCTTCAGTGGGTGCTCCTCTGGATGCAACTGACCAGCAGGTTTTAATGTTTAAGAAAGAGAAGGGGCCACATATTAATCTGTTTTAGCGAGTGCTCTTGTAAATTCAAGTGACCAGTAGGTTTCAACGTTGAAGAAAGAGAAGAGGTCACATGTTAATCTGCTTCAGTGGATGTTCCTCTCAATGCAACTGACCAGCTGGTTTTAATGTTTAAGAAAGAGAAGGGGCCACATATTAATCTGCTTCAGCGGGTGCTCTTGTAAATTCAAGTGACCAGTAGGTTTCAACGTTGAAGGAAGAGAAGAGGTCACATGTTAATCTGCTTCAGTGGGTGCTCCTCTGGATGCAACTGACCAGCAGGTTTTAATGTTTAAGAAAGAGAAGGGGCCACATATTAAACTGTTTTAGCGGGTGCTCTTGTAAATTCAAGTGACCAGTAGGTTTCAACGTTGAAGAAAGATAAGAGGTCACATTTTAATCTGCTTCAGTGGATGTTCCTCTCAGTGCAACTGACCAGCAGGTTTTAATGTTTAAGAAAGAGAAGGGGCCACATATTAATCTGTTTCAGCGTGTGCTCTTGTATATTCAAGTGACTAGTAGGTTTCAACGTTGAAGGAAGAGAAGAGGTCACATGTTAATCTGCTTCAGTGGGTGCTCCTCTGGATGCAACTGACCAGCAGGTTTTAATGTTTAAGAAAGAGAATGGGCCACATATTAATCTGTTTCAGCGTGTGCTCTTGTAAATTCAAGTGACCAGTAGGTTTCAACGTTGAAGGAAGAGAAGAGGTCACATGTTAATCTGCTTCAGTGGGTGCTCCTCTGGATGCAACTGACCAGCAGGTTTTAATGTTTAAGAAAGAGAAGGGGCCCCATATTAATCTGTTTCAGCGGGTGCTCTTGTAAATTCAAGTGACCAGTAGGTTTGAACGTTGAAGGAAGAGAAGAGGTCACATGTTAATCTGTTTCAGTGGGTGCTCCTCTGGATGCAACTGACCAGCAGGTTTTAATGTTTAAGAAAGAGAAGGGGCCACATATTAATCTGTTTCAGCAGGTGCTCTTGTAAATTCAAGTGACCAGTAGGTTTGAACGTTGAAGGAAGAGAAGAGGCCACATGTTAATCTGCTTTAGTGGGTGCTCGTCTAGATGCAACTGACCAGAAGGTTTTAATGTTTGAAACACTCTGACTTCACGGATTTCGATAAAAATATTTGGAAAAGAAATAGCTGATATTGCCATACGCGCATTCTTCTTGGAATGAGTCATAACATGGACTGGAGTGACTGATGTCCTCGCCATTTTGTTCCAATCACCATCCTAAGTTTGTTTTCCCTTTCCCTCTCATGCGCGCTATAAGGACCCTCTCCCCTCCAGCCTATCGGTTTCAAGAAAGATGAAGCTTCCCAGATTTCACGTGAAAACTATTTTCAAAACGAAGAACAAAGTATATCTGCTGACGTGCTGTACTATATAACTCTCGGCACTTTGGTGAAGCCAATTACGGAGCTCCCTGAACTCTTAAGACTAGCCCCAAGCTCCCGCCTGAACAAATGCCAAGACACCTCCGATGAAGTCCACTTCAGTCTTTAACTCCTTTTACAAGTGAATGGATATGTGTCTGTTTCGTAGCCGTTCCCCTACTGACTGTGGAAAAGCCGGTTTTAGTGACGATCCAGGTGAGCTTCTCTCTTCTTCGTCGTTCATCAAATGTCCCTGGCCCAGAGAAAAAAGCTCACCAACAACTAAGGAGATGCACCCATAATGAACAGAAATGTAATCAATAATACATTCACAAAATACTTGTTGACATATAATTCATAAAATAATTTTGTGGAAAAAATGATTCGCGGATGAGTGGGATCGAACCCAGCACTCCCAGTTACTCTAACCACTAAGCCAGTGTCTCGCAAACTGTGTGCTGCGAGGGATTCCAAGTGTGTCGCGAGAGATTTTCAAATTGACACTAGATATTCCAAAGATTTCATTTTGACTTGACTTCTGTTATCGACGTGCTTTAATAAAAAACTTTCAGATTTTATCAACTGGGATCTTGTAAGTATTTATCAAGCTTTTTTCCAAATTTTGGTATTAATTTTTGATTATTTCAAGCCATAGAATGGACAAATATTTAAAACAAACACCGAGTTATGAATTAAAGAACGAGAGCAAATCTTCAAGTAAAACCAGGCTGATGACTTCAACAAAGCGCAAATATAATGACGATTATAGAGAGTTTGCTTTTATTCTTTTTTAGGTGTGCCGCGGAAAAAAGAATTAGATTCAGTGCGACGCGGAAAAAAAATTAGATTCAGTGTGCCGCAGAGTAAAAAAGTTTGCGAGACACTGCACTGAGCTATAGCCAGCTCTGTCATTTATCCAATTAATTGTGTTTTAAAATCTCACTGACCTTGTTGGCTCATGACATCATCTATGATCAGGAAAGGCAAATTATGCAATATTACTCAGTATAGAGAGGTTAAATGATTTTTTCCGCAAATTTATTTCTTGAATTACATGTCAATATAATTCAAGATTGATAAATTTATTATTGATTAATTCTTGCATTAATAACTTTGCTTCAGTATGAATGGACTGCCTTATTTAACATCTATATATTGAGCAATATTGGAAAAGTTGCCTTTCCTGATCATAGACAGCACACAAGTGATAAGGTCAGTTTAAAAGTCACAACTAAGTGGATAAATGACAGAGATGGTGATAGCTTAGTGGTTAGAGCACATGGCATGCAACTGGGAGGTGTGAGTTCGAATCTCACTCATTGGTGAATAATTTTTCCACAAAATTACATCTTGAACAGAGATGTTTTTAATTTCCCTGGACTGGGCAGCATGACTAATAGACGAGGATCTTAGATTCTTGTCTACTCCACTGCTTTCGAACATGAACTAACGATGTTCATTTGTCTTCCCCTTTTATATTCTTTTTTAAGAAGCTTTTAGCTCATAGGCCTCAGCAGCACTGCAGAAGTAACTGCTACTGGCCTTATCACTACCCGTTACGGCAGCAAATCTGTTCCGAAAAGAAAAGTTACACTATATGATCAAAAGTATCTGGACACTCCTTATCCACATTCTCCCAGTAATAGGAAAGGAATTAATATCGCATTGGTCCACCCTTTGCTGCTATCACAGCCTCCACTCTGCAGAGAAGTCTTTCCAATAGATTTGGTACTTTGCTGCGGGAATTGCCTGCCATTCTGCTACAAGAGCATTAGTTAGAGTAGCTGGTCACTAATGTTGGGAGGTTCAACCTGGCTCACAGTTGGCATTCCAATTCATCCCAAAGGTGTTCCATGGGGTTGTGATCAGGGCTCTGTGCAGGACAGTCAAGTTCTTTCACACCCATCTCATCAAACCATTCCTGCACGGTCCTCACTATATGGATGGGAGCATTGTCACGTTGGTACAGGAAAGGGTCTTCATCGAAGTGTTGCCATAAAGTTGGGAACACAGAATTATCGAGAATGTCATTATAGGCAATGGCTTCAGAGTCCCATTCACTGGAACTAGGGGGCCCAGCCCCCTAGTTCCAGTGAATGGGACACCATGACTTCACAGTTGACTTCACATGACTTCACAGTTGGCCAACATAGTCAGGTAGGTAGCATTCACCTGGCATACTCCACACCCAGATGTATCTGTCAGACTGTCGATGGTGATGTGTGATTCATCATTCCAGAGAATGCAGTTCCACTGCTCAAGAGTCCACTGGCGTTGTGCTTTACACTACTCCAACCGATGCTTGGCGTTGATCTTGTTGATTTTAGGCCGTGTGCAGCTGCTCGGTCATCAAAATCCATCTCCTGCAGCTTGTGATGAACTGTTATGGTGCTGGCGTTGCTTCCAGAGACATTTTGGAACTCGGTTATGAGTGTTGCAACCGAGGACAGGCGATTTTGTTGCACCACCTGCTTCAGCACTAGGTGGTCCCACTCTGTCATTTTATGTGGCCTACGGGGTCGCAATTGCGCTGTTGTTGCTCCTAGGCATCTCTACTTCATAATATCATCACTTATAGTTGATAAGGGCAGCTTCAGCAGGGCCGGAATGTCCCGAACTGACTTGTTGCTAAGGTGGCATCCTATGACCATGCCACATTGAAAGTCATTGAACTCTGCTGTATGGCCCATTCTCCTGTTCATGTCTGTCTATGAGGTTTGCCAGGCCACTTGTGTCCTTTTATACCTATTTTGGTCATGTTTGTGGCTTACATATGGGCGAGTTCATTACTCAGAAGAGGTATTCGGATACTTTTGATCAGATAGTGTATGTTTGTACAGAACAATACGTATTGCTTTCAATGCCTGTTGACTTAGTGATTCACGGTCATTCTTACCCTAAATTGAGGCGATGGGGTTAGCATCAGCTTATGCTTCTCGTATGTAGAAACACAACACATATTTCCCCTCCGTTATGTATTTGGCCGATGTCTATAATCCCCACGATTACACTGCTGTTGGGTACAATAATAGGCTAGAATCATGACAGGATTTCTCTCGTGTTTCTTTAAATGGTGGGAGTTCTTTGAGATTTCTTTAAATTTTCATATTGCCTAAATTGCTATCTTACTCCCGGAGATTTAGTTCTAATGCCACGGTAATAAGGGGTTCTGCTCACATCGGTCTGTTTCTTGAGAGGAATTTTGCTCTCATCATCTGTCCCTTGAAAGGAGTTCTACCCTCATTAGTTTTGTCTCAGCAGAGGAATTCTATGTCCATTGGTTTATCTATTGACAAGGATTCTGCTCTCATTACTGTCTCAGTGTCTCGTCTCACCGATTTTGACTCTATCACCATTTATCTCAGCAGGCATTCTGCTCTCTCCACCCTCTCTCTTCAGACAGATTCTACTATCATCAAAATGTCTCAGGGATTCTTCTTTGATCACTCTGTTATTTGAGAGTGTTCAGAGAAAACTGTCCTTCGGACGGATTCCTTTCTCATCACTCTGTTGTTTGAAATTCTTCTCTCGCTAGTGTGTTTCTTCGAATTGGTTCCACCCTTATCACCGGTTCCTTAAAAGGTTCTCTTTTCTAATCACCTGTCCCTTGTGAGAGATTCTTCTCTCAACAGTGCATGTCTTGAGAGTGATCTTGCCCTTATCATCCTGTTCCTTAGGACGAATTTTTACCTAATCATTTGTTTTCTAAAGTGAGATATTTATTCTCAGGAATGTGTCTCTTGTGAGTGATTCTGCATTTATCACTGTTCCAAATTAGGTATTCTTTTCTCCTCACTCTCCTTTTTGAGAGCCAATGTGTCTCTTGAGAGTGATTCTGCCTTTATCGCCCTGTTCCTTAGGAGGTATTCTTTTCTCAATACTCTATTTCTTCAGACAGGTACTTCTCTCACCATTGTGTCTTCTAATTGAGATTCTTCTCTCACCACTATGTTTGTTGAGATTGATTATGCAGTTAACACTCTGCTCTTTAAGATAGATTCTTTTCTCACTACTCTGTTTCTTGAGAGATACTTTTTTCACCATTTTGTTTTGAGAGTGATTCTGTCTCTAGAACCCTGTTCCTTAAGTTTCTCGTTACTCTGTTTCTTAAGAGGTACTTCTCTCACTATTATGTCTCTTGGGATTGATTATGCCCTTAGAACCATGTTCCTTAGGCGTTATTCGTTTCTCATTACTGTTTCTTGACAGAGATCCTTCTCTCAGCATTGTGTGTCTTGATAGGCATTGTCTCTTTTCAAAGTACTCTGTCTCTTGAGAGAGGTACTTCTTTCACCAGTGTGTCTATTGATTGAGGTACTTCTCTCACCATTTTGTCTCTTGACATTGATTTTGCAGTTACTACCCTATTCCTTATGAAGTACTCTTTTCTCATTACTGTTTCTTCAGAGAGGTACTTCTCTCACCAGTGTGTCTCTTGATTGAGGTTCTTCTCTCCCTATTGTGTTTCTTGAGATTGGTTCTGTAGTTACCACCCTGCTCTTCAGTAGAGATTCTTTTCTTATCACTCTGTTTCTTCACAGAGATCCTTTTTCACCATTGAGTGTCTTCAGATTGATTCTCTCCTTAGCACTCTGTTCCTTAGGAGAGATTCTTTTCAACGTACTCTCTTTCTTGAGAGAGATTCTTCTGGTTCTAAGTTTTGCAAAACATGTAGAGTTGCTGGAATCTTTGGAATACAAATGCCGTTTCAAGATTAAACAATCGAGATTTTTTACTGAGTGTATCTGCATTGAATCAGAGATATGAATGTATTATGGTTGTTATGAGTGTTAAGCTTAATCATAGTTGGGAACTGATATATTCTATTGAAGAGTATAGGATAATCGCATTCTGTTCAGTTAAAGAACAGTTGAATGTCATTGATGAGGGGCGGGGGTGGCTCAGTCGGTAGCGCGCCAGGCTCGTAATCTGTAGTTCCCAGGTTCGAGTCCCAGCTGGGTCAGCGTTGAGATTTATCTCCGCAAAATTTCCCCGCCCTGCCCACGGTCAGTAGGGGACACCGATGGGCTTGGAAAGGCCGCCGTCCGTCGGATGGTACGTTAAGCCGTGGCCCCGTGTGCGGGAGAGCCATACCATGTGAACGTTAAAGAACACGCTGGATGGCCTTGACGGGAGGCTACCATCTGTCTCCCAACAGCTGTTCCAGTGGGTCCCCTCCCCCAACCTTCTCTGAGCCTTCGGGGTCCTTGTGACCTGGCCATTTAGCCCATTGTGTGCAAAAAAGTGCCGCTCAGAGGTAAAACAATCCAATCCAATGTCATTGATGAAAGATTTCGATCTATGTCGCCTTCCCCTACTCAGCTCTGAGATCTTGTGGCCAGGCCATTTAATCGATTTTTGTTCGAAAAAGCTCCTGTCGGAGGTGCAAGGACAAAAAATAAGGAATATGAATGTTTGAGGGGTGCATGCATTCCGCTAATCCATCCTTTCATTTGTTGAGGATTTGCCGGATACTGTGTAATTTTCACGAATATCAATAGAAACGAAAAATTCCTAAGGTTGAATCTAACATCAGTTTTTGCAATTGTCTCCACCTATGTAGTATTTTGCCCAAAATCCCTTATAGCACATTTCTTCTTCATCTTCTAGAAAAATCTGAAGGTTTTCTTAATTGCTGCATTATTTTCCTTCATAGAACAATCAACTTCTACTAATGACAAAGAAAACAATTAGTTCTCTTTCCAGTTCTGGAAATCTTGGGCCATTCAGGCAACAGAAATTAGTCTTCTACAAATATTTTTTTTTACCGAAAATACATAATCGGAGTAAATTGCACATAAATTATTTTTCCACTAATTTGCTTCCATCTTTAAAAAATACGGTTACATTTGTTTCAGTTGCATCATCCTTACCTGAGCGTCGGTGAGTCCTAAGGTGGCCGCCAGCTGTCGGCGATCGGGCTTCGTGATATATTTCTGAATCGTGAAGCGTTTCTCTAACCCCTTCCGCTGCAGATTGGAGAAGACAGCTCGAGACCATGAACGCTTTCTTCTTCCTCCTCCGACGGCAGACTGCCGCAGATCACAAGCCTCCGAAGATCGACCTGCAGGAAGGGAAAGGTATCACTGAGGTGATGAACTCTTCCAATCATTATGATTGTATTCGTCACTTTCGATTGGCTATTAGGCATTGTTTCTTGTGACACGTGATGTCAGTTTATTCTACTAGCTGAGAACATTGAACGCATCGAACAAGATCAGTATGAAACGCACAATGTATGAAACCGGCAGCAATGACCGAAGCAAAAAGATCTTATCCTATAGTTCGAAAGTTACAAAAAAAATTCTGCCATGTATCATGTATTAAAAACCTCTATTTAGAATAAAATGACATATTTTCGTTAAGATTTCTTTTTGAATTCCCAATAGTCATTCAAATAATAGATCTCAAATAAAATATATTGTAGCCGTCCCATGTCCGAGTGGTTAGAGCGCTTGGCTAGTGATCTAAGGGACCTGGGGAAGGGACTTGGGTTCGAGTCCCGGGTAGGTCATGGATGTACGTGTCGTTTTTCTGCTGAGGTCCTGCCATCCTCTCAGACCTTCTACTATGGCGTATAAACAGACAGGCTATTGTCAGACCTCTGTGGCCAGCAGCTGCTTGAGGGGGTATTTATTTATTATTTTTATTTATAGCAGGGTGGCCGATATTGGGCTACGGAGGTCCAACCAGACCGTGCAGTTTAATTCTCCAAGCATATCTGTCCTGAGCTACATCTGCTGCATCCGGCCACTGCACACCAATTCTAACAGGTCCTGTTTGACATTGTCTGCCCACCGCATCCTAGGTCTCCCCCTCCTTCTGAGGCCTCTAGGCACACTGTTCATAACCCTATTGGCCAATCTATAATTATCCATACGGGCAACATGGCCAAACCAGCGGAGTCTCTCTCTGCACAATATGCTGCTTAAAGGAGGTTGCAGACTCCTTTGCCTAACCTCATCATTAGTTACAAAGTTGAACCACCTAATACCCAAGATACTGCGTAAGCATCTGGAATCAAAAGCATCTAGTTTCCTGTTATCTTGTTTACAAAGTGTCCAAGTTTCACTACCATAACTAACCCTAGAAAGAACCAAACTATTATACAGTCTAATCTTAGTCTCTAGTTGTATATGCCTACTTCTCCACACTCTGTATAGATTTTTAAAAGCTCCGGTACCAATCCCTATCCATCTGTTAATCTCATGCCGCACATCACCAGTATCTGTTACAGAGCTCCCAAGGTAATTAAACTGTGACACCTGCTCAAGACTGCAACCATTCAGATTAACTGAATCACAATCTGCCTGACCAATTTTCATCACTTTAGTTTTCTCTCTGTTTATAACCAAACCTACTCTACTACCAGTCTCATCAACAGTTCGAATGAAAGAGTTCATCTCATCAACATCATTTGCCAAAAGGGCTAAATCATCAGCATAATCTAAATCAGAAATTTTCGTATCTCCAGACCATTTAAGGCCAAAATCTTTCCCTTGAAGTGAATTGCGCATAACATTATCAATAACCAAACTAAAGAGAAAAGGAGACAAAATGCACCCTTGTCGAACACCAGAAGTAATGCTAAACTAATTGCGATAAGCCTTACCTACTCTCACACACGACTCAGTGTTATTATAGAGAACTTTCATTAGGTTAACTAACGTTAATTCTCACTAATCCGACATTCGATAAAACGTATTCTCTAAGTCATTCTAAACGAAACAATCGAAAATCAAATGAATGCATTCCACTCTACCGAAACAGACGATATTTTTCTCTATTTCCGCCAATCAGACTTCGTTTAAGTTGGATTTTTCCTTTTGATTATTTTCTGTTCTTTCTTAATGAAGCAAACGAAAATCAAAAAACGCAGTGCAGAACACCAAACCGCATAAATGTTTCGGTATTCTCATTAATCCGATAATCAATAAAACGAATTTTTTAACGTCCTTTGCTATTAAACAAAATAATTAAAAATCAAAGCAACTCTTATTAACATCTGTCTTTGATAATCCGACTCTGGTTAAAATTGAATTTTATATTTCTCTTCATTTGCGCTCCTTCTAAAGACACAATTGGAAATCGAAGGAATTCATACAGGAAACCGAAAGAGCTCATATTTACATCTGTTCTCAACAATCCGACGTTGAATAAAACGGAATTTTATATTTCTATTCATTTCTGCTATTTCTAAAGGCAAGAATCGGAAATCAAAGGAACCCATACAGGAAGTTGAAACAGCTCCTATTTACATCTATTCCCGATAATCTGGCCCTGGTTAACACGGAATTCGACATTTCAATTATTTTCTGCTCCTCCTAACAGATGCCAATAGAAATGAATGGAACTCGTAAAAGGAAATGAAACACCTCATATTTATATTTATTCTCGATAATCTGACTCTGGTTAAAACAGATTTTATACTTTTTAATTTCGGCTCCTTCTAAAGGATGCAAAAGGAA
Organism: Ryuthela nishihirai; assembly: GCA_038380435.1. Lineage (NCBI taxonomy): Eukaryota > Metazoa > Arthropoda > Arachnida > Araneae > Heptathelidae > Ryuthela > Ryuthela nishihirai. The sequence goes on along the minus strand of JAWZYU010000001.1, from coordinate 41,721,020 downwards.
ATCAAAGGAACTCATACAGGATTTTGAAATGGTCAATATTAATATTTGTTCTCAATAATCGGATCCTGGTTAAAATAGAATTTTATATTTATATTCACATCTCCTCCTCCTAAATTATGCAAATAGAAATGATGATAATAATAAAAATGGCTCTTGCGATCCATTCAGGAAACTGCAACAGCCCATATTACCCTATGTCTTCAATAATCTGACTCTCGTTAACACGGAATTTGAAATTTCCATTATTTACTGCTCCTTCTACAGGACAAAATTGAAAGCTTATATAGCCAATATTTGCATCTGTTCTCGATAATCACACTCTGAATAAAACGGATTTTTTTTATTTCTATTCATCTCTTCTCCTTCTATAAGAAATCAACGGAACTCGGAGGCAAAACTGAAACATCTAACTAACCACATCATCTAACTAATCGTATTGTTTAGAATATCACTGAACTGCTCAGCCCACCTAGCCATGACAGAATCATCACCTTCTATAACCTTACGTTGTTTATCCTTCAATCCCTGTATACCTGTCCGTTTTCTATCACACAAAACATTAACTATCTGGTACAGCTCTCTGTTGTTGTGCTGTCTAACTGCTTCCTCGGCTTTGTCAGCCAAGCCATCAAGCCAAAGATTCTTATCAGCAACTAACTGATCCTTTACACGTTTATTAAGCTCTCTGTAATCCTTTCTATTAGGACTAGTAGGGTACTGATTAAGGACATTCCTGCAGTTCTTTCTTTCTGAAATAAGCTGAAGTGCCTTATCACTCAAATAATTCTGTCTCCTCTGCTCCTTTTTTCTAAAAGAGAAACTGTTAGTTTCCGAAAAAGCCTGTTTAAAATGGTCCCACTCTTCCTCAACTTCAGTGGTAAGCAAACCATGACTGTCATAATGACTAAGTAACCTATCATAGTAAGCTTTAGCTATTACTGAGTCTTTCTGATCTTTAGTACTAAAGGTAATTTTTTTAATCTTAGCACAACACTTTTTAAGTTCAAGTTGTAAGACACTTTTAACAGGTAATGGTCAGATCCAATTTCAGCTCTCCTATATGACCTGGTATTCCTAACAGAACTAGCCCATTTGCTGTTAATTAATATATAATCAATCATATTCTTATGCAGCCCATCAGGTGAAACCCATGTGTACTTATGTATATCGCGGTGTTTGTAATAAATGTTAGTTATTCTGAATACATTGAGTTTACTTACCGGTAGGAGACGTTGTCCATTGCCATTGCAGCTATCAATACCAAAAGGGCCTATAACCCCTCCCCAAAGGTCAGAGTCAGTACCAACTTTGGCATTGAAGTCACCTAGAACAAGGGTAATATCTCCTTTCTTGACAGAATTCAAAATATCCTGAAGTTGTCCGTAAAACCTATCCTTCTCATCCTCATCGGCATCCTCAGTGGGGGCATAACAGCACATAACATTCAAGTCTTTAACGCTTGTCTGAAATTTTGCTGTACGAAACCTTTCATTAATGCACTCATATCCTAGAAGAGCATCACTAGCGTGTCTGCTGAGAAGCAGATCCACACCTTGGTGATGTTTATTGTGTTCCCTCCCTGAAAAGCGAAATTTAAGATTATTTTTAAGAATCTGACCTTTATCTGTCCATCTGGTCTCTTGCAAGCGGAGAATATCTATATAATAACTGTGGAATTCTTTCGTGATCTGGTGGAATTCTTGTGTGAGGACATCAAGAGAATAAGCTCTGTGCAGAGTCCTCATATTCAAACTAACTATGGAGAGAAAATGGTTAGTGGGATGTTTAAAGAAACTATGTTTATTGAGAGAGGGAATGCAGACAATATCAAACAGCCCCCTAATCGCAGACATGGGGCAAAGACCCATTCCCCCACCACTAAAGGCTGAAGCCATCTACACTAGAAGACTTCCTCCAATGTAAAATTTGACCATGCCAGTAGAAGCAGAGAGTTCAGGTGCCTGCTATGACCTCTGCTCAGATTGTCTACCAGGTGATAAACATATCCTGCGAATCTATTCACTTGGGGGTGTCAACCCACAAACAAACAGAAAACACAGCGGAAAATTTTCTCTCCACAGAAGCCCACTAGTGAGCAAATTCACGATCCATAATCGAGCTCAGAGCCATTATTCCTTTCAGGTTGGTATATATGGTCAGCACCAGTACCCTGTGTGGTTGACCACTCCTCAGCAGGGTAGAAAAAAAGTAGGAAGTGTTGTCCAGATCAGTAGGCCACACTAATCTGGCAGCCTTCCGCTTCCGTTCACTTCCACAAGAGAGTATCTCTTTTGAAAGGTACTAATGGCCTGCACCACGAGAAGGCGGGGTCGGACATTAGGTGCTAGGCCTGGCCGGTTCTGAGATATTTTATGCATTTTTGTTGCTTTTTTTACCTAAACGAACCAGAGTGGCTAATAGATAAAAATCAATGTAAGTAATGTGATTTTGATTTCCCTCCATGAAGAAAAATATCATATTGTACAGAAAACAGTCCAAAAAAACGGATACTGAATTTTACTTAATGTTAGTGAGTTTTACTCTGAAGAGGTTGGCAACACTTCATGCATATAATTATAGAACAGTAATGAACTGAATAAATGACGGATGGACTCACCTGTTCCATAGATACTGCAAGCTGAGAGATGCATCCCCCCCCAATGGAGGGGTAAAGCGCACTCGCAACCCATCCACCCTGCAGGCAGGCATCGGCACGATCTCTCCTCCGCTGCCACCACAAAGGGAACATAACAGGTGAAGCTCAGCGACGACGAGGCTCGCAGGGGATTGGAGCATTCCACTGAAAACAGAATACACAGAGTTCTTCTTCTTAGAGGAAGTGCATTCTATTAACATAGATTTATTATTATTAGATGAAGATATTTACCCGGCAGTGCTCGGGTCTTATGGCAGATTGTACTCCTCACATTGCAAGCCTTCATTTGACATAAGTCATTATGATAGATAGTCCTCTCCCCCCCCCACGTAAAATTCTTTATTCCAGAGGAATGGACATATTTTGAGGTACCAAGTGACACTCCCTACGTCAGAAGTTTCTAAATCAAAACATATTATTACCTCGCTAAAAAAATCGAACATTTCAAAATGATTTCGTACTCAGCAGAGTTGTTGGGATACAATATTCCAGGAATAAGTACCCTTTGAGCAAATAAAAGGCAATATGGGTTAATTGTGTGTGGTAGGTCTAAGTTGTCCAAAAATATTGTACCTACTAAAGATGTAATGAAATGGCGAAACCTCCGTGGAAGCAACGGTTCGCTTAAAAATTGTCATTTAAAAAAATCCCTCGATTTACACGGTTTCAATTTTAATACATGGTCAAAAACATGCAACCAGATTCGAATTACACTTTGATAGACTCGGTTTTACAAGGTGAAGGAAATTGCTTTTTACACCATTATAGACTCGGTTTTACGCGTTGTGGTGTGAGTATTCTTCTCTGCACATAGACATAATCTGTATGACGAAGCAGCAGTGATAGAGCGTCAAGAGAGATTATCGGATTGCCATCCCAAAGTAGAATTCAACTAAATGATTTTAATTGATATAACACTTAATTTCAAGAATAAATATATAATAGTAAATTCCTATATTAATAAAATCGTCGTCTGTAACAATTTACATTTTTATTATTTCGCTAAAATTATATTCTTGCCGTTGTAATGCATTTTGTCTCGCGACATCTTAATGAAATGTGGTCTGTTTTGAAAAGACAACGGAATCTGACATCTTTAAACAGAATTTTTTAGACTAGTAAAAATCGTATTTTATCTCATTTTTGGCAACAACTTTGTAGACATTCGTAAGTGCACTGTTTCATAAAATATAATATGAAAAATAATTTTACAGCATAAACATTAAGTGTTCGTGCAAATGATTAATATCTAATTTCTAATCAGTTCATAAATGTCCTTCTTTCAAATTACGTCTTCAAATTGGAAAGTGTACGTCTATATTAACAATGAGCAATTTTCGTGACCAAAAATAAATGGATGAGAAATTAAACTAACTCGATCTGAATTAGTACAAATAAAGAACAAAATAATGCAGCGTTACAGTTTATTATTGCTGCTGATCTCACATTTCAGATAAATATGCATTAAGGAAACTTCCAAAGTACGTTTTATTCATAACAAACAGTTTTCGGAACCTATCCCCCTTTTTCTCATAAGTTGTTGGTTTCGATTGGCACGATCTTTATTTACACGGTGAATTACCAGAACCTATCTACCGTGTAAATCGAGGGATGGGTTTATATATAAACGCTTTGACATAAAAGCAAAAATATTTTCAAAATTTTAATAAGGTTATTCTTACATAAATTTTGCGTGTATAAAATACTCTTCGAATTTCCCTGTTATATTACACTGCATAACAAATAGAAGCAGCAATTTACCAGGCTGAGAGTCTATGAAACACCTCGCTTCATCATCGGTCTTTATATCGCACAGCGTAAGTTACATTTCTCATATTCAATCGGCAATATTTTTCTCGTTGGAAGCAACATGGCTTGTCGCTTTATAGCACTGCTCTAGTTCACATTCTTCACACTAACCGTTACAGGCAGACTGATTAGTTGATAGTGATTAGTTGTTAACAATTTATCTGCAGTGCCACTCAGGATTCAAACGGTTTTGGCCATTCATTAAAGGTAGGAATAATTATTTTCGTTGTTTTTTGAAAAACGAAACAAAATCCTTCTTTTTTTCTTTCCTGTCTTATGTTTGGCTTTCACATTCCAAATTTGGTATGATTTCCGTAGTATCGCTCTACCGGTGAACGTAAACATGCCCTTTGGCGTTCACATACCTCCAAGACTAATTGCTCCATTGTACATTTGCTGAATTGATTTATAACTTTTTGACTACGTTTCAGTGTTCTCATCATTACCGTAACAACTAGAGATAATTTTACTACTACTATAGGTACAGAGAATGTTCAAAACGTTTCTGACGTGCTTGTATATTTGGACTTGTTTCCTCAAAGTTAATGAGCTATGACTTGTTCGAAGGTTTGTCTAAACGTCTCATTACATGTTAAAAACAAAGGTCGTATCATCATTTCTCTCTCTTCGCTGGTGGGCGTAAAGTTCGGTCTGCGAAATCTGCGCATTATTGCTCTGGAGTCTACTAAAAAAGGGGAGATATTTTACACAATTTTCACAAGGATGCAGCTTGGGGAAGACGCGAAAAAAATCATGCCGACTTATCACAAGTATATGGAGATCATGTCTGTTGATATGGCACTGTTACGGGATGGATGCACAAATTCAGAGAAGGATGACAGAGCTTCGAAGACCTGCCTCGTGCAGGAAGACCGAAGGAAGACGTGGTTTTATTGCTACGCAACTCCCAGAAAGATCGACAGCTTTGTTTGGGTTGAGGAAGATGAACCCGCGTCCCTAAATACAGGGTGGGGCACAGAAACTTCCTTTTCCTCACGGCACATTGTGAAGGGATGTAAAGTCGTAGAAAAGAGGGGATGGGCTTGGCGAACGCAGCAGTCACGGAAGTTGTTGTCTAGTACCCCTCCGCAGAAAACGTGAGGTGGACGAAGGAGCAGCGTGCGTTTGCGGTCGAAGCCTATTTTTCGAACAACCGTTCCTATGTGGCGGTGCAGCGTGCGTTCCGTACTCACTTCGGAATTCAGCCCAAAGGTCCGGTTCCTGACCGGAAATCGATTGTTTTGTGGGTGGAGAGCTTTAGGACAACCGGGAGTGTGGTGAAAAAAGCCCAGGACGACGACGGACCATTACGACGCCAGAAAATGTGGAGGCAGTTCGACAGTCGATTTTGAGATCTCCGAGACATGCAGTCGCCCTAGGAATATCCAATCGATCAATGCGTCGAATTCTTCATGAACGTCTCCATTTCCATCCCTACAAGATGTGTATTGCACAAGAATTGTCACCACGTCATTTCCAGAACCGAATAACGGCGTGCGAAACTTTATTGGAAACTGTTCCCCTTGACGCAATTGTTTTCTTTAGTGATGAGGCACATTTTCACCTATCCGGATGTGTCAATAAACAGAATATGCGCTATTGGAGTGGTAACAACCCTAGAGAGCTCCATGAGAGGCCACTTCACAGTGATAAGGTGACAGTATGGTGTGCGTTGTCGAGAGTTGGAATTATTGTTCCTTATTTATTTGAGGAGGACAATCGAGCAGTTACTGTCAATTCACAGCGGTATGTGGACATGATTCAAAACATTTTCGAACCAGCTCTTGAAGAAATGAACCTAGGAAATGTCTGGTTCCAACAGGATGGTGCCACGGCCCACAAAGCCCGAGCTTCGATGACAGTTTTGAGGGCAGTGTTCCCCGGACGGCTCATCACTATTCGAGGTGACATCAAGTGGGCGGGTGTGATTTTTTTTATGGGGATACCTCAAGGCAGAGGTTTTTAAACATCGCCCCACAAACCTGCTTCAGCTGAAGAATGTTATTCGGCAGGAAATAGCCCGAATTCTGCTGGACATGTTGGAACGTGTAGAGGGAAACGTCAGAAATCGGTTGCATCAGTGCATAGAGAACGGTGGGCACCACCTTCAAGATATTTTGTTTAAAACAGCATGATTTGAAATTTGAAATTATGCTCTTTCATTATCAAAAAATAAATTTTGTTTATCAGCAACAATTTTTCTTTCATTCGCCTTAAAAAAAAGGAAGTTTTTGCGCCCCACCCTGTACTATGACAATAATTTCGCTCAAGGAAGAGGATGCTCACATTTTTTTTTCCAATTCCCAAGGAGTGGTAGACGTGGACACCTCAGCTGAAAAATGACTATAAATGGCCAATACTACACCAACATTGTTTTTCTGAAATTGGTTAAGGAGATGAAAGCGTAGTGTCCAACAATAGACCTATCAGAGGTTCTCCTTCTTCTTGACAATGCCAGTGCTCACAAAACCTGGCAAGTTACGGCCTATCAGGAGCAGGAAAAATTCAAACAACTACCGCATCCTGCATATTCACCCGATCTTGCACCATGCGATTTTCCATTGTTTCCAAAATTTAAAAAGGACCTTGCTGGGAAGCCTTTTCAAAGGGTGCAAAACCTTGCAAAATGAGTTCATTCAGAGTTGTGGAGTATCTCCCAACAGGATTATCACCAAGCGTTCCTGAATTGGCGTAGATGTCTTGATCTTTGAGTAGATGCTGGGGGGTAGTATTCGTATAACAGAAAATATACAAAATAATTAAAATATTTTGTGGACAAAGTAGAGTAACCTACTAAAAAATTATGAGAAATATATCTTATGATCATTTCGCTCACATCAAGATTATCTTTCGATAAGTTTAATGTTGTTTAGCTTAACTTCGGGTTTTCAAGAATAAACTAACGACATTAAGCGGGTATCCACTGTATTGTAAAAAATACGTGTAATTACATGCACTGAAATTTTTTGAAAGTATAAGCACACGAAAATTCAGAAAATTTGAAATTGGAAAGTTATGTAAATACGTATTAAAACATTCGAAAATGAACCACAGGCAGTGATGTGGTTCAATTGTATTAATTAGCATCTAGTGGAATGCATCTAGTGGAATCACTCTTCGTATCTATCTTTTCATTTATATTAATCAGCTTTCAACTATCTTGGCCTAGTCCTTGTAAACGAAATAGGCAACGCCCTAGCATTAGGACGGCTGGTACAGAAACCGATTGCTAGATATTAAGTTTATGTAGAAACTTTTGCTCCTATTGTAACAAATTTGTAATATTCGTTTCGCTTTCTTCAGTATTCACGGATTTATACGTTGAGTGAACATATTACACGTCGCGATAGTGATATAATTAGTAATTTTTTTAAACATATATATATATGTATATACAGAGTGTTCCTGAATTCATGGCCCAAACGTGAGGGGTGGTAATACACACCGAACCCACCAATATTCGTCATAGAATATGCGGCCGGAAACCCAGTGAGGAGGTGGAAATGAAGGACAGACACAGAGGTTTCCTGAGTGACATTTATTGGCGATCATTACAACAAATGCTCAAACGTCTGCCCACCAACGTTGATACAGGCGGCACAATGGCGGAATAGTGATCGGCGTACCTGCTCATAAACACCAGGCTTGTTACGCACATAGGCGGTTGCGACGGACAGTCAGGCTACCAGATCCTCCATGGACTGCACGGGCGTATCGTACACAACACTCTTCAAATGTCCCCACAGAAAGAAATCGATACAAGAAAGATCGGGCGATCTGGGGGGCCACATTTCTGGGCTGCCCATAACTGCGCATTATGGACATTCACTATGCCTTCATGTAAGAATGTTGATTCATCCGTAAAGAGCACATGCGCAGGGAAATCGGGATGTCGGCACTTTGCTGCAGGAACCACTGGGCGAAATCCATGCGCAAGGGATAAGCAACAGCTGTCAATGCCTGCACTCACTGCAAATGATAGGGGTGTAGCCCTTCTTCATGCAGTACTCGCCAGACATTGTTCCGATGCACACCCAGTCTCCGGGCGGCGGATCGCGTGCTTGTACCTGGGTTATCTGTCACCATACGCAAGATGTCCTCGCTCATAGCTGGCGTTCTGACCGTCCATGCTCGTCTGGCATCATGTCGATTAACGTGGAAGGTGCCTGCCTCAGACAGCTGGCAGTGCAGTCGCGCAAACATTTTATGATCGGGAACACAGCGCATAGGATATCGCTCACAGCAGTCTTTGCGCCTCTCTACCATTGCCCTCGGCTACGCCGTACAGCAGGTGCATATCGGCTTTCTCTGCGTTTGTAAACTGCTCCATCTCGTGTCCGGTCGACAATGAGAATGCTGGGATTTGTCCGATCTAGCGCTTTTAAGCCATGCCGCCTCGTCTGCGCCCCCTACCGTCCCCTCACGTTTGGGCCATGAATTCAGGGACACAATGTATATGAAATGGCGAGTCTGAAGTATCCCACTTTTTTTAAACAAAACAGGGTGTAATTATATGTATTATATCGTATTGTCTTAAAAATTCAACTCTTTACCTGTAATAGAATAAAGGTTAGACCTCGAAATCGTTTAAAGTTAATAGGGAATAGGTGCCCTAATTGACCATTGAAATGGTAAAAAAACCATTGTGCACTTCCATCTCGCGAACATAGGGAACAAGAACGCATTATTAATCTTCAAACTAATTTTTGCCAAGGCCACTAAAGTAGCTGACTGCAGTCAGGCCCGGAGTTTCCATTAGGCACGTTAGGCATCAGCGTAGGGCAGGCATGGCCAACTGTTTTTGCCCCCGGGCCGGATTGGGAAAAAAAAACATTTTCACGGGCCGGATTGGAAACAAAAAAATATTTTCACGGGCCGGATTGGAAAAAAAAATATATTCACGGGCCGGACGAAATATTAAAATTGAAAAATGTTAAGCAAAACACTTATTTCTTTAAGTAAACAAAATTTTATTATGAAATTTGTTTATGAATAATTGTAAGTAAATCAATACAACAAATTAACATAATAACTAATGCGACGTGTTGAGGCGGTTTGCATCGCTTATTATTTTTTTAATATCTGGTTCTATACTTGTAGTAGCTATTCTTAACACAGCCTCCAAATGTAAATCATTCAATCTTGATCTTGTTGTACTTTTATTTAGATTCATTAAAGAAAAGGTTTGTTCACAAATATAAGTTGAGCTAAAGATTACTAAATACGTCTTGGCAAGTTTTTTTAAATTTCCATATTTTTCATTATTCAATTGCTTATAAAAATTACACAAATTTTCTTGCTCTTCTCGATATTTCTCATGTAATAATTCATCACATTGTAAATTAATTATTTCTAATTGTATATCAACAGGAACGTCATCAACTTGTACAGAAAATGGATTTCGGATAATAGATAAAATTTTATCAATTTTTTTGAAGCAATCGAATCTCTGCTCGAAATCTGTCATTAGTGCAAGGATGTTTTTATTAAATGTTTTTTAACCTTTTCTTTTAAAATATTTAAAGATATGGTCTGTAACATTGGAAAATGATCAAATTTACATTCAGCCAGAATTGTAGAAAAAAGGCTAAGCTTCATTTTAAAAGCTCTTAATTTCTGTATTAAATCATGAGCAAATAAATTTTTTCCTTGTATACATGTGTTAAATTCGTTCAAATGTGTGAGAATATCCAAAGAAAATGCTAAATCACAAATCCAATTTGGATCTAATAATTCAGGAAAATCCTCATTTTCTTTAAGCATTAAAAATATTTTTATTTCCTCTTGAAGGTCCCACACACGTCTTAAAACTTTTCCCAAACTTAACCAACGGATTTTATTGTGATATAGTACATCTAAATGACTGGTATTTAGTTCTTCAAGGAGATCAATAAATTGCCTGTGATTTAATCCTTTTGATCGTAGGAAATTCACTAATTTCACAACTACATTTGTAACATGATCGATTTTTAAAATATTTTTGCACTATGCAAAAATATTTTACTCGCCTGCTGGCAACGTCGCTTGAACATCGAGTGCAGATGAGTATAAAAGTTTTAATTCTTTATAACGGAATCTTTTTTAAAAAATATAGAAGTATCGAGAATTCATTCGATTAATTACTAGATGTTAAATGTTAATATTGAAAAATTGTTCGCGGGCCACATAAATTCATTACGCGGGCCGTATGTTGGCCATGCCTGGCGTAGGGGGTGGCCAACATAACCGGGCATCATCTTTTAAATGCTACAATTTACGTAAGATAAAATTGTGTCTTTAGTAAGAATAAAATTAAGTCTTTTTCAATTTTAACTAGCTGCAAGTATCCATGGACAGCAACTTTTCTATTTTCAAAGTACTCTTTCTCTCCTGATAATCGAAACTGAACTCTTAAAAGAATTTCGATTATGAGGCTATACAACTCTTTTAATAAACGTATTGGAGGTATATCATCATCATCATCATTATCCTCAAGCAGCCATGGGCTACGGAGGTCCAACCAGATCGTGCAATTTGGTTCTCCAAACAAGTCTGTCCTGAGCTACATATGCTGCAACTGGCCACTGCACACCAATTTTAATAAGGTCCTGTTTGACATTGTCTGCCCACCGCATCCTAGGTCTACCCCTCTTTCTGAGGCATTTAGGCACACTGTTCATAACTCTATTTGCTAATCTATAATTATCCATACTGGCAACATGGCCAAACCAGTGGAGTCTCTCTCTGCACAATATGCTGCTTAAAGGAGGTTGCTGACTCCTTTGCCCAACCTCATCATTAGTTACAAAGTTGATCCACCTAATGCCCAAGGTACTACGTAAGCATCTAGAATCAAAAGCATCTAGTTTCCTGTTATCAAGTTTCACTACCATAACTAACCCTAGAAAGAACCAAACTATTATACAGTCTAATTTTAGTCTTTAGGTGAATACGCTTATTTCTCCACACTTTCCATACATTCTTAAAAGTCCTAGCAGCAATCCCTATTCGTCTGTTAATCTCATGCCGCACATCATCAGTATCTGTTACATAGCTCCCAACTAATTAAACTGTGACACCTGCTCAAGACTGCAACCATTCAGATGAACTGAATCACAACCTGCCTGACCAATTTTCATCACTTTAGTTTTCTCTCTGTTTATAAAAAAAACCTACTCTACTACCAGTCTCATCAACAGCTCGAATGAAAGAGTTCATCTCATCAACATCATTTGCCAAAAGGGCTAAATCATCAGCATAATCTAAATCTGAAATTTTCGTATCTCCAGCCCATTTAAGGCCAAAAACTTTCCCTTGAAGTGAATTTCGCATAACATAATCAATAACCAAACTAAAGAGAAAAGGAGACAAAATGCACCCTTGTCGAACACCAGAAGTAATGCTAAACCAATTGCTACAAGACTTACCAACTCTCTCTCATACACGACTCAGTGTTATTATAGAGAGCTTTCATTATGTTAACTAACTTGTCAGGTATACCATATGATCTCACAATCAACCACAAATTATGGCGATCAACAGAGTCGAAAGCCTTTTTGAAATCAACAAAGCTAGCAACGAAAGGTTTCTGAAACTCTAAACATTTCTCAAGAATCTGCCTAAGTGAAAATATCTGATCCACACATCCCCTACCACTTCTGAATCCACATTGCTCATCACGCAATTGACTATCAACCAGATTCTTAATTCTATTAAGCACAATCATGGAAAGAACTTTACCTGGAGCAGAGAGTAGGCTGATACCCCTATAGTTATCACAAGAACTGCGATCACCTTTTTTGAAAATAGGGATAACAATAGCTCTGGTAAAATCCTTAGGAACCATGCCTTTATCCTAAAAGATATTCAAAATGTCAGTCATCGATTAACTTTTTGCAGAAAAATGTTGCAGAAAATTGAATTGTAAATTTCAAATTTATCAAAATTTCGAGTTTAGAAAAAATTTACTATTTAAAGAGTTATCGAAGTTGAAATAGTTGACAGCTGGTACTGCTGTTCTATTCGTCTGAAACACTTTTTCAAAATTGATGCAAAGCTTAAAACTTTAGTAAAACGTTTAAAATTACATTTATTTCGGTAAATGTTTTGCTACAATTTTAAGCGAAATTCTTACGAGTAGATTTTCTTTTATTTACTTTTCAGATTTTCCATTTCTTGTAAAATTTTGCTACAAACGCTTAATTCAAATGTAAGAGAGTTTCGAATACAGATTTCGCATAATATGAAAGAGTCCCAATATTTTTGATACTTTAGTGCAATTTTGTTCATTTTCAGAACAAAAAGGTGAAAGAAATTTTTGAATTTTAAATTAATAATTTGATTTTTACATGCTACTGCATATTCAATACAAGTTATTTGCTACCCATAATATTAATTGATTACATTAATTTTGCTGTTTATATACAAAACTCTATTATCTTTACAATTTATACATTCATTCCGATTACATTATTTCCTTTCTTTGTGGTTGTGAAAGAAATAAAATTAATATTTTTCATACGCAATTGAGAACACCGATGTTCATAAGGGCGCACTACCATTTCGCAAGAAATAAATTCTGTGACCCTTGAAAATATTAATAATCTAAATAATCATATTAATAATAAAAAATATTAATAATTGAAAATATTAATAAATTGTTAATAATCGTTATTTTGGTAGTTATAGATTTTGTTTTTGAATTTATGTCTTCATTATTTTGAATATAGAATGGAAAATCATATCACATCTACAAATTTTGTATTAAACTGTTGCCTTTTTCATACTGTTTTACCATATTGTACAAACCCACATGCGAGGTATTTGAACTCTTGTGGTTATTTTCAATGTTCCTATTGTTAAATACATAATTTTCGAAAATATATTGTGCAAAATTCTTTATATGAAATGTAACTTGTCTATACAATAGGAATAAAGGTCTATGTCTATGTTTATCAGCTGGTGGAAAATCCTGAGCAGAGGTCATCGCAGCCACCTGAGCTCTTTGCTTCTACGGGCATAACGGCTGAACTATTTGCCCCATGCCTGTGATTTGGAGGCTGTTTGATATTTTCGGCATCTCCTATCTCAATAAACATAGTTTCTTTAAACATCCCATTAACCATTTTCTCTCCATAGGTAGATGGAATGGGAGGACTCTGCACAGGGATTATTCTCTTGATGTCCTCACACAAGAATTTCACCATTATAATTTAGATATTCTCGGCCTGCCACAAGACCAGATGGACAGATAAAGGTCAGATCTTAAAAATAATCTTAAATTTCTCTTTTTAGGGAGGGAAAATAATAAGCATCACCAAGGCGAAGGTCTGTTTCTCAGCAGACACGCTAGTGATGTTCTTCTAGGATATGAGTGCATTAATGAAAAGTTTCTTAAGCAAATTTTCAGATAAGCATTAAAGACTTGAATGTTATCTGCTGTTGTGCCCCCACTGAGGATGCCAATGAGGATGAGAAGGATAGATTTTACGGACAACTTCAGAATATTTTGAATTCTGTCAAGAAAGGAGATATTACCCTTGTTCTAGGTGACTTCAATGCCAAAGTTGATACTGACTCTGACCTTTGGGGAGGGGTGATAGGCCCTTTTGGTATTGGTAGCTGCAATGGCAATGGGCAACGTCGCCTACAGTTAAGTAAACTTAATGGTTTCAGAATAACTAACATTTATTACAAACACCGCGACATACATAAGTACACATGGGTTTCACCTGATGGGCTGCATAAGAATATGATCGATTATATATTAATTAACAGCAAATGGGCTAGTTCTGTTAGGAATACCAGGTCATATAGGGGAGCTAAAATTGGATCTGACCATTACCTTGTTAAAAGTGTCTTGCAACTTAAACTTAAGAAGTGTTGTGCTAGGGTTAAAAAATTTGCTTTTAATACTGAAGCTCTGAAAGACCCAGTTATAGCCAAAGCTTACCATGATAGGTTACTTAGTCATTATGACAGTCATGGTTTGCTTACCACTGAAGTTGAGGAAGAATGGGACCATTTTAAACAGGCTTTTTTGGAAACTAACAGTACTCTTTTAGGAAAAAAGAGCAGAGACAGAATTATTTAAGTGATAAGGCACTTGAGCTTATTTCAGAAAGAACTGTAGGAATATCCTTAATCAATACCCTACTGGTCCTAATCGAAAGCATTACAGACAGCTTAATAAACGTGTAAAATATCAGTTAGCTACTGAGAATCTTTTGGCTTGATGGCTTGGCTGACAAAGCCGAGGAAGCAGTTAGACAGCACAACAGCAGAGACCTGTACCAGACAGTCAATGTTTTGTGTGGTAGAAAACGGACAGGTATACAGGGATTGAAGGATAAACAAGGCAATGTTATAGAAGGTGAGGATTCTGTCATGGCTAGGTGGGCTGAGCATTTCAGTGATGTTCTAAACAATGTGGTTAGTTCTACTCCCATCGTTTGTAATAATGATAGATGCATTACTGGAATTAACGTTGGCCCTATAACACAGTCTGAAGTTATTTTAGTTGTTTTTAAACTACCCGAATCGCCAGAGGTCAATGAAATTACTACAGAAATGCTTAGAGCTAGGAATGTTTCGGCTACCACATGGATGACTGAAATTTTAAATATCTTTTATGATAAAGGAATGGTTAGTAAGGATTTTACCAGAGCTATTATTATTCCTATTTTTAAAAAAGGCGATCGCAGTTCCTCTGATAATTATAGGGATATCAGCCTATTCTCTGTTCCAGGTAAAGTTCTTTGCATGATTATGCTTAATACAATTCAAAATCTGGTTAACAGGTAATTGCGTGATGAGCAATGTGGATTCAGAGTGGTAGGGGATGTGTAGATATTTTATCAGATTCTTGAGATATGTTTGGAGTTTCAAAAACCTTTGGTGTTAGCTTTGTTGATTTCAGAAAGGCTTTCTACTCTGTTGATCGTGATAACTTGTAGTTGATTGTGAGATGGTATGGTATACCAGACAAGTTAGTTAACATAGTGAAAGCTCTCCATAATAACACTGAGTTGGTAAGGCTTGTATCAATTGGTTTAGCATTGCTTCTGGTTTTCTACAAAGGTGCATTTTGTCTCCATTTCTCTTTAATTTGGTTATTGATTACGTTATTCGAAATTCACTGCAAGGGACAGATTTTGGTCTTAAATGGTCTGGAGATACGAAAATTTCCGATTTAGATTATGCTGATGATTTAGCCCTTTTGGCAAATGATGTTAATAAGATGAACTCTTTCATTCGAGCTGTTGATGAGACTGGTAGTACAGTAGGCTTTGTTATAAACAGAGAGAAAACTAAAGTGATGAATAGTGGTCAGGCAGGATATGGTTCAGTTAATCTGAATGCCTGCAGTCTTGATAAGGTGTCTCGGTTTAATTTTCTTGAGAGCTATGTAACAGATACTGGTGATGTACGGCATAAGATTAACAAACGAATAGGGATTGCTGCTGGGACTTTTAAGAATCTATGGAGAAATAGGTGTATACACCTAAAAACTAAAATCAGATTGTATAATAATTTGGTTCTCTCTAGGATTATTTATGGTGGTGAAACCTGGACGCTTTGTTAACAAGATGCTTTTGATTCGAGATGCTTACGCAGTATCTTGGGCATTAGGTGGTTCAACTTTGTAAGTAACGATGAGGTTAGACAAAGGAATCAGCAACCTCCTTGAAGCAGCATATTGTGCACAGACTCCGTTGGTTTGACCATGTTGCCCGAATGGACAATTATAGACTAGTGCATAGGATTATGAATAGTGTTCCTAAAGGCCTCAGAAGGAGGGTGAGACCTAGGATGTGGTGGGTAGACAATGTCAAACAGGGTTTTGTTAGAATTGGTGTGCAGTGGCCACATGCAGCAGATGTAGAGGACAGATATGCTTGGAGAACTAAATTACGCGATCTGGTTAGACCTCCATAGCCCACGACTCCTTGATGATGATGACTTTACTACTATTCTCAAAGGGGGGGAATAAATCCTATATAATAGTAATAATTGATTTAAAAAATATAGATACACTTCCTCTCAACGATTCGAAAACATCAAGCACCGGAATGGGGTTCAAACTTAGTTGCAGCACTTCTTTTGATAATTATCGAGATCTACCTGGTCCAGTGGTAAGCGTACTTGACTACTAAGACCTGCTGCATGTCCTTGTATAAATGTTTGTACGTTGTATGGTAAACCAGGACAAACCTCATATACCTTTTAGGTTATCTCCGTCCGTTGTGTATGGAAATATCTTCGTCGTTTTTTAATTAAAAAAATTGTTTAGCCTACTCAAAAAGTCGCGCTTCGCCATTGATGTAATGAATGGTGAAAAAAAATTCTTTATTTAACACATTGTTTAATACATTTTTTAATTAACATATTTTATGAGTTATATATTTATTTAAAAGAAAATTAATTAAATATACGAAATAATTTTAGTACATCCCCATTATAACTCGGGTTTTGGGAGACAGAGGGTATAATCGCGTTATCGCTATTCCACACCGATGGGCTTGGAAAGGCCGCCATCCGTCAGATGGGACGTTAAGCCATGTCCCAGTGTGCGGAAGAGCCATACCCTGTTCACGTTAAAGAATAAGCTAGGTGGCCTTGACCAGACGTTGCCATCTATCTGCCAACAGCTGTCCAATGGGTCCCCTCCCCCCAACCTTCTTTGAGCTGTCCAATGGGTCCTTGTGACCTGGTCATTTAGTCCATTTTTGTGTAAAAAAGTGCCACTCAGAAGTAATACAACCCAACTTACCCCTTTTTAGGGTGGAAGAAAGTAGGGTGGGTAAATGTTTATACCTATAAAACACACACAAAAAAAATTCATTAAAACAAAAAAATTTGCATTCTTTTCCCCTATTAGGTAAATTATTTCTACCAGAATAAACTCTTGCCTATCACATTCTGCCACAGAAATCTGAAATTTCTGGGATATATAGATAGTTTGTAATATTACTTAATTTTTTTTTCCAAAATTTTGCACAGTTAAATTGTGCTAATGAAGCTTTTTGTTTTCCACCTTCAGCACCCTCTAACTGCGGAAATTCAAGCTAATGGATAATTGGGAAAATGCAAAGAGTAATATTAGTGTCGATAAAACATAAAAATTTTCCGATCTCTCTTAAAAAAAAGTTGCGTTTTCTATTTACTCCGAGGATAAGGGGTAAAATAGTTAGTATTAGTGTAAACTTCTTGGCCATGACATTCCACCAGAAAAATTTCAAATGACTACCACAAATAGATCGGTTGCTATATTCCTTTAAAGAGCTGGCGATATCTACCGTTAAATGGCATTTTTAAAGCAATTGGGAGATTCAGGAGATGCGAATCGTAATATTTCATCAATACCTTCCAACTAAAAAACAATTTTTAATTTATGTCGAAAAACAAAAAAGTCGAATGTCTACAGACACACGCAAAAAAGCTCGTGTCCTATTTTTTAAAACGGGCTACAAAGGAAACCATCATGTTCGGAGTAACTGAACCCACTGTTTCTAAGAGAAAAAAAGGGAAAAGCCATCGAATAATTTGCTCATTCTTAAAAGCATCCAAGTCCACAACTTTTAGAACAGAAATAGAAAAACTTTCAAGTTAACTACACATCGTTTAAAGGCAGCTGAAACGAAGATTTTCATAAAATCATTAATCGATAGAAGAAGCTAAGTCAACTTCTTTTCGAACAGGAAGGAAAAACAATACATTAATTTCTCTTCTTATAATTAAAAACTTTTTATATCCTAAATGGAAGTTTTTCTCATCAACAACATTTTCCAAAAGGGCCGATCATCATCATACTCTAAATCACAAATTTTCAAGTCTGTACACCATTTAAGGCTCCAATCTCCCCATTGGAGTTCATTCTCCATAATGTAATGAATAACCAAAGAATCCTTGCACTATTACAGAGAGTTATCATTATGCTAAATAACTTGTTAGGTATGTCATACGATCAACCATTAATTATGATGATTAACAGATTCAAAAGCCACGAAGCTTGCAACCACAGTGATTTAAAACTCCCGATTTCATATAAATAAATACCCCCTCAAGCAGCTGGTTGCCACAGAGGTCTAACAGGAGCCTGTCAGTTTATATGCCATAGTAGAAGGTCTGTGAGGATGGCAGGACCTCAGCAGAAAAACGACACATACATCCATGCCTTACCCGGGGCTCGAACCCAGGTCCCGTAGATCAGTAGCCAAGCGCGTTAACCACATCTTCTTTAAAAGAAACGAATAGGCTATCTTAAACTACTTTTCCCATCTGTAATAAATACTTCACGAGTAATTCTGAAACTTTTTTTTCAGTTTCTTCTTTATTATAACGAGACTCATGTGGCCTTACACTTAAGACAGCACTGACTTGCAACATAATTATTAGAAAATGCTTAATAATATTTGGTGGAATTGGGACGTATTTGTCGTTCAATACCCGAAGTAAAAAAAAAAACGTGCACTCTGAAACTCTACTTACGAAGCTATAGTGAACTGATTTTCGAATTTTTAAGGTAATGCGGGGTAGCACGAGGGAACTCCACAAGAGAAATTTGGCACCTGAAGGCCAATTATTTTCTTAATTTCAGGAGTCCTAACCTGTGAAATCATTTTATGATTATGTGAATTAATTTTAGGTGTCCTAACCTGTGTGTGTAATGTCCTCAAGCAGCTGCTTGCCACAAAGGCCTGACAGGAGCCTGTCAGTTTAATACGCCATAGTAGAGAAGGGTCTGATGAGGAAGGCGAGACCTCAGCAGAAAGACAATGCAAAAATCCATGCTCGAAGCCAGGTCCCTTTCAAGCCAAGCGGTTATGTTAAACGGTACTATATATGCTGTCTAAATTCTTCTTCCCGTTCTATTAGAGATAGAGGATTAATTTTCGAACACAACGTGTGGGCGGCCTAAGGAACCCAATCGAAAAAGGTTTGCGACCGATCGGACCAGTATATGAACGAACGGTTTCCAAATCTAAGAATTTGTGAAATAAACTGTACTTTCATGTGCCGGTCACGTGCTCCTTTGAACGCAGTGACCGGCACATCTGAAAATGCCAATTTGCTCTCGCTGCCGACACGAAAATTTCGACAATATATCCAAATGCTCCTGGCAACGGACTGAAGGACTTCAGATGCACTACAAGAATGATGAAACTTACTTCCGCTGCAGGAGTTCTTCAACTGCAAGTGTCACCATGAAAAGGTAAAACTTTTACCTATTTAACGCTTCCCCAAGGAACTTTGCACCACCCTGATCATAACTGCCAAGTACAGTCGAAAGCGCTCGGCTTCTGCAAAAGCATGTACCTAGTACAGTTTAGTTGGCTCACTTATTTAGACGTTTTAATAAATCTAACCTGCAAAACAATGCGTTTTCCTTTGTTATGAATAGATAGGTTACAGCTCGTCATGGTAGAAAATATCAATAGAGAATTCTTTATAGCAATTTCTAAAGTGCATCAATGGTGGGAAAAGTGGATAGAGATTTCCCCACCAAGAAAGGAATGGAGCCTCTTCCCCCGAGCAGTCAATAGTAAATGGAGTTGACGAATAGAACTCATCTTTCTGTTTTCGCAGTTTCGTAGATCGAGAAACAGCAAGAGGTCATCTGTTTCAGAATGGTGCCTCTGCAAAATCGGAAAGCTATTGCCAACTGATCCCATTGTCTCCAAATCGGCAGATTATTGTTTCAATCGGTTGTCAATTCCGGTGCTGAAAAGAATTCAAGATTCTTCCCTACCTGCACCGCGAGCTGATCCTTCGTCCGACAGAATCCTATCCATCCCGAACTTCAACTGCGCATGTTTCGAGGCAGGCGGCAAAGGAGTTGGTTTGCAGTGGGAGAGCATCCGGTGGCCGCGAGAGCATCAGATGGAATGGAACTTCTTACTCCGAGCAGCCACGTGGCCATGTGGCCCACAGTTTACACCCAGTCGTCAACACTGTCGATCCACAGCGATCGCCGCCGCAGCGTGGCTTTTGTCGTTCACTCGACGCCATCCCGCTTAGCCAGCCAAATCGCAGTTCCGGATTCTTCGTCTCGATTTCTCTAATCAGGATCAAATCAATCTGCTGCTAAGCTCGCTACTACAAATGCCGGATTTCGATAGCTTACATCGTCCTTCATAAATATAAATCGCAGTTGGTGCTTTGGGTATTTCATTCACATGAATCGAAAAACATGAACTGTATAGACGAAAGACTCCTTTTGGAGTATTTCGGCGTCATCTGTGTAGTTGATACAGACAAAAAAATTGACTCCTATAAAATTAAACAATGTTTTTAATGTGTAATTAAACGCCTGTCATAATTCCCATTCATACCATTGGAGAGAAGAAAACCGAAATATTACTCTCGATACGACGACGACCCCTCTTCCCTCCAGTTCTTCCTTTCTTTTCATGGAAATCCCCTGGAAAATGAGATAGCATTTTAGAGAATCTCTGAAACTTTAATATTTTTAAAATCTATTAATCAATAAGTAACGTCAAATATGCACTGAAAATCTAGTTTTTACTGTGCATAATTCGTTCTGATCACTTTCGGGTACTAAGAATGAGTCAGACGTTTCTTAGAGGGGTGGGGGAACAGGTTGTTGACAATCAAGGCGACCTTCGACTATCCGATTACTGTTTAACGGGTGAGTCTTCTGTTGAGCAGGTTCCACTCAGTGATAGAGCTACGCTTCCTAGCATCCCCCCCCCCCCAAAAAAAAAAAAAAAAAAAAAACTCCTTCAAGATAGTGTTAAAAACTTTTTAGAGGAAAAATAATAACAATTATGGTCATCAAATTTTATCATTTTTTTCAGTAAAATTTAATATAAGGTATTTACTTGCGTAATGGCGCCCTCCTCCTTTTTCCCTGATTAACGTTTAATTTCCATTTACTTTACTGTTCATAATTAAGCTGTATTTTCATTTTTTCCGGCCCTCGTTAATTATTCACATTTCCTCTCAAATATTCGATATTCGGAAGTATCCGAGCCATATATAGGCCGATTAATCGAAGTTCTACTATACTCGGATACATATCATATATTATCAATAAACACCTGAGGGATATTGGAGCCCTGGCAATGATGCAAAATAATACCTTTTTTTTTTCTTTTTTAAAGGGGAAGAAGTTATTGTCCTACACAAAGGATGGAGATAACCTGAAAGCTCTATTGGGCTTGTCCTGGTTTCTCATACAACGTACAAACACATACACAGGAACATGCCCTGTGTATGTCCAGGAATGGGCCAAATGGTCATTTAGTGAAGAACATTTTTAACCTTTAGATATAAGAACGTCTGAAAAGCGGCTTTAACATTTTCACGCCTTGGGCATATTGTGCAACATCGGTTTCCCAAAAATATTTTCTTGGGAAGGATACACGTTTGCATGATGCTCAGTAACAAATATTAGCAATGTCTCTCGTCCATTGCTGATAATATTTGCTCATCAGCAAGACATTTTGACGCCTCGAGAAATCACTCAAAGTAAGCCTTTCTCCCCTTCAGAATACTTTTAGCAGAGATGGGTTTTTCATCTTTTGGAGAAATGTAAAAATATCCTTTAAGATTTTGGCAACCAGAGCAGTTGCCATGCTCCAGGTAGTCTGGAGCGATCTGCACAGTAGATATCCAAAAATGTTTATAAAAGTTTTGAATGTAAAAAATACTTAATTATTTTAAAAAACCTCGTAAAAAACATTTTTTTATTGTGTACCAGTGTAACATTAGCCAGTATTGTCAGATGTGTGCCACATTTTCTTAATACTAGATTAAAAACTAAATGCATCTGATTTCAGAAAAAGCAAAACTCCTGTCCTGGTTTATGTTCCTTGCTACCCAGAAATAAAAACGCGTTAACAATATGACAGAAAATGAAACTATGTCTTTCTAAATTTAATTGAATCCTCAGTATAACACGTCACAGGGAAGGTCTGTGAAGAAAGCAAGACCCCAGCATAAACACAATATATCCATTCCTACATCCAATGAATCCAAGTACAACATATCCATTCCTTATCAGGGGGTATCCAAGTTTGGCTTTGACATTTGTCAGTTTGTGGATTTGACAAAACATTGTGCCACCATATCTTTCGAAAGCGATAGAGAAACTTAACGATTTATGATGTGCTCTCCATGCTATATTACCCCCCCCCCAAAAAAAGAGGGGGGGATTTCCGAACTCCTGAATGCGAGTGCGGAAAGTAACAAGCTATTAAATGAAAGCTTGTGACGCGGGAAGTGTCATAGGGTATAAAAAAATTTAAACCCCCATACTTTCTTCCCCCGTAAAAAATGTGAAAAAAATTGTTCCGCTACATCTCCAGAACGCGAATACCGAAACTAATAAGCTATACGTCAAATGAAAGCTTCTGACGCGGGGAGTGTCATAGGCTACGAAAAATTGATCCCCATACTTTTACCACCCCTAATAAAAGGGAAATATGAAAGTTGTTCTACTATATCTTCCGAACCCGAGGGCCTACACTTACGAGTTAGGTGTCAAATGAAAGCTCGTATAATAACCGTCGTAAACTATTTCGAATTCCCCCCCCCCCACTATTCCTCCCTGATAAAGGAGGGAGGGAGGGATTTTCGTTGGGTTCGACCTTAACGAGTCGTATCTCAAATTAAAGTTTGTAACGTTTCCAATGTCATGGGCTACCTCAAACATGACTCCAAAAGAGAGAAAATGTGCTCGATATTTATGAGTCATATATTCAAATGAAAGTTTCTGAAGGTAGGTGTTTTCAGTGACATAAAAAGTATAAATATTTTTTTTAACATCGTCTTTTAACGCGCGCTTTAAAAAGTAAAAAAAAAACTTTAAAAATAGCAATGGTGCAATCAGCCACTGAATTCGTATTCACTTCATAGGAAGATAGGGCGCCGATTTACCTACTTGACAAGATTGCCAGGCGCCCTATCTTTCTTTGAAGTGGATACGAACTCAGTGACTGAATGCACCATTGATATGCTTAAAATTTATTTTCTACTTTTCAGAGTCCTATAGGAAGATAGTTTAAATAAATTTAAAAAATACTATGAAAAAAAATATGCAAATTAAAATTATTCACTAAAGGAATTTTACAGAGAAGATACCTGAAGCTCAGCCTTTTATACACCTATGCCTTATAAAGATGTACCACTGCAAAGCCCACCTGCTAGAAAAAACTACTACTACTACTTCAAAACCTACGAGAGCCTTCTGGTTACTTCCCTTTCACTTTCCTACTAATCTTTTACTCACAAATCGTTCCAAATTCAATTTGTGGTCACAAAAAAATTTCTACTCTCTTTGTTTGCAGACTCGTTAACTTACGTTAAGCCCTCTCACAGGCCCAGAGAGGCTCGGGACATTTCTAGATTTTGAGGCTCCTAGCCAATGTAAAAACTGATTGCTGTTAATACTTACCAAAGGTTTTCATTCTAATTTCACAAAATCTATATAAAGATTTACCTTTTAGATAGGCAGAGGTCCAATATTAGCCTTTCATTTAATATGCCATAAGAAGGTCTGAGAGTTCAGCAGAAAGACACCACCAGAAAAGAAACATCTATGCCTTTTCCGATGCTCGTCAGTTAAAAAAATTATCTTTCGCTGTTGAATATAATAGAAAAGGGGCAGAGGTTGGCTCACTTAGTAATGCGCCAGGCTCGTAATCTCTAGTTTCCAGGTTCGAATTCACCTGGACCAGAATTGATATTTAGCTCTACAAAACCCCGACCCTGCTCCAGGTTGGAAAGGGAACAACCATGGGCTCTAAAAGGCCGCCGTTTGTCGGATGGGACTTAAAATAGTGGTCCTGTAAGCAGGAGAGCCAGACTGTTTGTTGAAGAACATGCTTGATGGATTTGACGGGAAGCTTCCATCTGTCTCGTAACAGCTGTACAGTGGGTCACATCGGCAACTTTCTCCGAGCCCTTGGCTCCTTGTGACCTGGCCATTTAGCCCATTGTGTTAAAAAAGTGCCATTCAGAGGTAAAACAACCGGAAGTAACTTTAATAGAAAAAAACGCAAGTGATTAAATTTTTTAAGGCTTCCTTTTGAGTCTGAGGTCAGACAAAATGACCCTTCTGATCCTTTCTGTTGAAAGGTCCTTACTCTCAGCCGCGACCGGAACGAATGTTAAGAAAAAAATTGTTCTTTTTCTTATGAGATCTTAGTAGTAGTGAGCAATTTCAACCATAGTCCGATTCCCGAAAACCACAGGCACAAAACGGTTTAATTTTGTACTGATATGATCAAAAGACAGTTGAAAATATACTACAGGAAAAAAATTAACCCTTAAAGTGGTTTATTTAGTGTGATGTTGAACCACATCACGCAGCAATGCATTCATGAACACGACGGTGAAGGCTATTATCCGACGGACGGCGGCCTTTCCAAGCCCGTCAGTGTCCTCTACTGACCGTGGACAGGGCGGGGGAATTTTGCGGAGATAAATCTCAACGCCACCCATTTGGGATTCGAACCTGGGAACTACAGATTACATAAGAAGAGCATTCCTCGACTAGGGACATTTCATTCATGGTCAGTCCCACTAAGCCCGTCGACAAGTGGCGCTTTGACTACTTCAATATAAAAATCAACTTTTTTTGTTTATGTAATATTTGTCTTTTTGAATGTATATTGTAAGTGTGCACTATAATTGGATCTAAATTTGTTATGGACACTATAATTAAATAAATTTGGTTAAACATTTATACCCCATTTTCGCTTTTTGTCCCTATGTGAGAACAACGATTTTTTGTGACATATCTATTAGTGAACAGTTCTCTTATTGAGGGGCAGTCACAACGTATATGCCTGAGCAAAATACCCCCAGGACTCGAATCTGCACCTCACTAGTGGGTGTGCGAACCAATGCGATACCTGCAGATGGGGTAAAGATATTATTTATTGCGATGACTAGGAAAATGAAACGTAAATTTACTTTAGAGGTCGATGAAGTAGGTGGCACGTTCTAAGAAGTGTATGGTGCAATCCTTCGCTGATCATCCGTTTGCGATAATAGCGTAAGAAGAAAAATATTTAACAGTCACCATCACGAGCTTATACAGAAAATTATTGATATTTTATTGCAATAGTGGATTACTTTAAATGTTGTAGAATCTTGTAAAATATTTATACTCAGGAAACTAATGTTTTAATATCTGCTATCTGAAATTTTAGATCCTCGTGGGAGAAAAATGTGCGCGTGGCAGGAATGAGGCAACTGAAAGTTGCGGCCATTGCCGGTAGTGACGTCATAGGTGAAAGCATTGTAGGGAATCGATATAGTTAGAGGTTCACTGCCATTGGTTGATTGAGTCACATGGTTTATGGGCGCCATGTTTTGTCGTACCGTGCGACGAAAGTCTATGACTTAGTGTGTGTACCAAGTTAAAACTTCACATTTATTATAGTTTTATATATTTCTACCACTTTTTTTATCTATAAATTTCATACATGTAACAATAACAATGATGGAAACACAAATACATAAAATCAACAAAAAATAAGAAAGAAAAATAAAAACCACACACATAATTTTAGTAATTACATGCCGAAACCAAGGGGCTAAACTGCCCGTCCAGATTCCGTTTTAACTACCAATATCATATTAAAACTCTAGGCAACCAATAATGGGAATAACATTCAATTCTTAATATAACTTGATACATCAATAATAAAAGAAAGGATATTCATTAATTGTAAATAAGAGATTTAAACGATTGACCGTAAAGTACAATTCATAACAGTTAGTATATGTGTATGTAAATTCTTTTTGAAGACAGTCAAATTGTTTTCATTTCTCATATCCAGTGGTAAAGAATGGTAAAATTTTGGTGCCAAATAAGCGAAGTGCCTCTGGAGAATATTCTTCTTTGCCAACGGTATTTCAAACATAACTCCTTTCACTCATAAATTGCATTCAAAGCGTTTACTCTCTACCCATTGCTTATTTTGATATAAAAATAGAATTTTGTATATATAAATATTTCTGATATGATGAAAATGAAATAAAGTACATGGGTCTAAAGTAGAAAATTTAACATTAAACACTAACTTAAATATTTTTTTATGTACCATAAATAAATTATATAAATTAATATTATAATTACCTCCCCAACTACACAAACCATGCTGTATATTAGAGTAAACCCAGGCATAATATAGTACTGTTAAAAATTTCCTATCTACTATTTTTAGAATATGATAAAATTTAAACAATATGTACCTTAACCACTTTGTTATTTTATTTGCATGAGTCCTCCATTTTAAAGAAGAATCCATTTCAACCTGCAAATAATTGTAATTATATGCTCTTTCTAATTTAGGGCATATACAGTTGGGATTAAGAAGGCAATTAACATCATGATATTTAATTTCTACTAAAGTATCTGTTTTAAGCAATTCAGTATAAAGAAATTTACTTTTAATAATATTCAAATTTAATTTATTCAAAACTAGCCATTAATGTATTTTTAAAAGATCATTTTCTACATTTGTTTTCATTTCTAAAATACTATCTGCTGTGTAAACTATTGCAATATCATCGACATAACATATTAATTATCCTCTTAAATGTAAATCGCATAAGTCATTAATGTAAATAAGGAACAAGATGGGACCTAATACAGAGCCTTGAGGCACACCTTTTTTAATTTCCTCATTCACTTTTACTGCCTGACTTTTTACTAAAAGGTAGCTTTTAAACCAGTTATGAATATGTCCTCTTATACCGCTGGTAAAAGAGTTTTTTTAACAGTATTTCCTGATCCACTGTATCGAAAGCTTTTTGTAGATCCAGAAGCAGTGTCAATGTTTTTTACCCGCATCAATGCTTTTATAAATACCTTCCGTTAGTTTCAGAATACATTGTTCAGTGTTTTTACCCTCCCTAAAACCAAACTTGTTCTTGGAAAAAAAATCTATGTTGATTTAAAAAATTCATGTCTTTTTTTAACAGTTTTTTCAATTAGTTTAGAAAACACTGACAACAATGAGATCGGTCTATAATTAGTCAACAATTGTTTATCACCCGATTTGTAAATCGGGGAAATTAAAGTATATTTTAGTTGATGAATAAATTTTCCTTGTTGTAGTGATAAATTTATTAAATAAGTAAAAACATGTAAATTATATTTAGCAATAATCTGTAACATGGACACTGTAATATAATATCATACCCAGAGGCTTTATTCTTACTCATCGCTGCTAGTTCTTTACCAATTTCTGCATCATCCGTATTTTCCATAAAAAGAGATTGTGATATATAATTTATATCATATGAATAACATAATCTATATTGATGATCAATTTCAAGGTTCAGATATGTAATGCCTTGAATAAAATTTCTATTCATGTCATCAACCAATTCAGTTGTGTTCACATAAGAAGTACAATACTTTTTTTTTTATTTTTGTCCCTAACATATCATTAACATAATTCCATTGTTTCTTATTAATTTTCCCACAATTTTGAAAACCATACAAAAAACTGTCATATTTTATGAATGCCTCACTGTGCTCCATTTGGGTGTAAAAAATTCACTCAAAGAAATAAATTAATGAATATTTTTTCCGAGAAATTCCATCAGAAGACGGCAATCGGCTGCAGAAATGAAACGAGCTAATTGAAAACCAACAAAACATTTCTTTTAAGGTTCGTTTGGAAAACGAGCTAATGTTTCCATTTTATCGTCTGCCTATGTCAATATTTGTTCGTCTGTCTGTCCGTCTCTCTGTTGACTATTATCTGTCCATTTGTCTTTCCATCTGTCTGTCCATCTATGGACAATCAATTCTTTTTTACTTTTAGAGCTAAATGATTCTTTTTCGGTTGGATTGCAAAACGAACTATTTACACTGGAAATCTGATATTTTGGTAGTAGAGTGTTTTGGTCAGAAAGTTTACAACGGCAACCTTCTTAGCTAATAGGGGTTTCGAAAATGAAACTTTTAAAAGATAAACGAAACAATATATATATTTTGCTTTAAAGGCACTAACAAAATATTAATGATAAATCAGTAAATGTTTTTTTTTTGTGTGAAAAAAGCCGGCGTTAGTTCAACAGGTTAGAATATTCTGGCATGTTTCTGGAGAGATGCGGGTTCGAATCCCGTATGTGGCCAAATTTTTTCCCACAAAAATATTAATATTTACATTTTTCGAATCGCCATCAGTGGAACTTCCAGTGTTAGAGGGTGCTAAAGGCAGTAAATAAAAACTCGAAAGGAGACCTCTAGCGGCGAAAAAAAGCTCGAAAATACCAAATCTTTAAATAAATATTAAAAACGATCTATTTTTTGCTAGAAACTTAAATTTTTTGTCATAGAGTGAAATGGTCAAGAGGTTTACACTAATAGTAAGGATTTGTCCCGTTGGAAAAATGCATCTTTTCTGCTTTAAGAGACAAATGAAAAACAATTTTTGTGTTTTATAGGTATTAACAAAATATTAGTAGTTTATTTTCTCAATGAAACATATGAACTTGAATTATACAGTAATTCGAATTTTCACTGTCAGAGGGTACTGAAAGTGTAAAATGAAGAACGCATATCGCCTCTGGCGCATATGGGAATCTCGTTTTCAAAGCGAATGAAGTTCTTCCTTGCCTACTTTTTCATTCCTTAAAAGTTTATATTATGGATGTTCCTGTGGTTTTTCTGCTGAGGTCCCGCCATCCCCAAGACCTTCTACTATGGTGTATATAAACTGACAATCTCCTGTCAGATCTCTGTGGCAAGCAGCTGCTTGAGGGATTATTTATTTTTTAATGATATTTATATGATGGGGGAAATGCATATAGTATTTTATTAGTAATTATAAAACATAAAGAGTATTTGTCTTTTAGTTCTTAAATTTAAAAGTTGCTTTCCTCTCGTTTTCTAAAAATAGTGGGCAGATCATTGCTCTCAGTGGAATTTCTACCGTAACAGAACCGAGTGGTTAACGTGCTTAGCTACTGATTTAAGGGACCTGGGTTCGAGCCCCGGGTAAGGCATGGATGTATGTGTCGTTTTTCTGCTGAGGTCCTGCCATCCTCTCAGACCTTCTACTCTGGCATATAAACTGACAGGATCCTGTCAGACCTCTGTGGCAAGCAGCTGCTTGAGGTGGTATTTATTTATTATTTTATTTACAGGATTGCGTAGCTTTACATTTGGTTGCGTTAGTATTATTAACAGCTGTTGAAAATTTAAAGAAAAAAAAAAGTAGACACACGCTATTTCTTCCGCTTTCAATTAAGGAGACCCAAGACTCTTTCGAGTGCATTACTTCACTAAATGCTTATTGAAACGAAATATTACTTCCATTACTTATACTAATTCGGAGTTTAATATTTTAGTCCATATTGCAGAAATGCTGCTGGGGCCTGGCCCTAACTAAATAAAATGGAAATGAAAGAACGCACTGCGGGAAACAGAACTGTATAGAGCTATCTGCATTCTCACTAATCCGACTTTCGATTAATCGTAAGGCATGGATGTATGTGTCGTTTTTCTGCTGAGGTCCTGCCATCCTCTCATACCTTCTACTCTGGCATATAAACTGACAGGCTCCTGTCAGACCTCTGTGGCAAGCAGCTGCTTGAGGGGGTATTTATTTATTATTTTTATTTCTTCTCGTTTTCTAAAAATAGTGGGCAGATCATTGCTCTCAGGGGAATTTCTACCGTAACAGAACTCTACAAGAAGAAATTTCTATTGTAAACAGATCACTTAAAACATTCGTTAAAGTTTTTCAGTTTCGATATTTAGTTATCTCTAATGATATAAATCAAAACTACCTTTGAAAATGTGAATTACGTTTCATTAGTAACCAACTAAAAAAGAGATTTACAATTATCTCGTAAAACCATTCCGTTTCTTACCTACCTTGAGCTTAGGGTCAACTCATTGTTATCCACGGAATTTTCAAGACTGGAAATTCGATGATCAAAATTTCAAATTTCTAGCATAACTACATCGTTTGCAATATTCGTTTTAAATTTTGGGATTTTTCGATTTTTTCCACCGTTAGAGGGCGCAATTATAGGGTTGGGTTGTTTTACCTCTGAGAGGCACTTTTGTGCACACCATGTGCTAAATGGCCTGGTCAGAAGGACCCTGAAGGCTCAGAGAAGGTTGGGGGAGAGGACCCACTGGAACAGCTGTTGGGAGACAGATGGTAGCCTCCCGTCAAGGCCATCTAGCGTGTTCTTTAACGTGCACAGGGTATGGCTCTCCCGCACACGGGGCCACGGCTTAACGTCCCATCCGACGGCCGGCGGCCTTTCCAAGCCCATCGGTGTTCCCTACTGACTGTGGGCAGGGTGGGGAGTTTTGCGGAGATAAATCACAACGCTGACCCAGCTGGGACTCGAATCTGGGAACTACAGATTACGAGCCTGGCGCGCTACCGACTGAGCCACCCCCGCCCCAGGCGCAATTATAGCTTTTGGGAAATTCGCAAAATGCAAATTGCATCAATACCTGTCGAACCCAAAAAGAATTTTTAATATCTCTCTAAATACATACACTTTTCTGTTAAAACAAAAAAAAGTTGCATGTACCCCCCTGGGCTTAAAGGGTCAAGTGATTGTGGGCAATGGTAACTTCGTAACTTTCACATTTCGACACCAAAATTTGAACTTCTAACATAACTACATCGTTTGAAATATCATTTGATATTTTGGAATTTTCAAAATTTTCCACCGTTAGAGGGCGCAGTTATAACTTTTGGGAGATTCGCAAAATGTAAATCGTAATATATCATTAATTCCTATCTAACACAAAAAGAATTTTTTATCTGTATAAAGAAAAAAGTTCGATGTCTACAGACGGACAGAAAACAAAGAGAAATTATAATTTTTTTTTAAAAAGCCCTAAATTTTACTTTTCGTTTCGTAGACGTTTTCTAAAGTGCTTCCAATCATGAACACTGAAATCTGTACCAAATATTACCCAACCCTTTTCCGGAATCCATAAGTACCGTGCAATACCATTCAGCTATACACGCTAAACAATCAGAGTGACGACAAAACATGGTGTCCAATTTTGAGAAGGCCAACCTCTACCTATATAGGGCCTCTAGGTATAGTGCGACTACACTGCTAACATGTATTCTATTACAATCATAGAGTTGCATTTTTAAGACAATATGATATGGCTTACATTGAGCGATCCCTGGAAAACATCGGCGTAAACAAATCTTGTTCGAATAGGAAAAGTAGGATATTCCAGTCCTTCCATTATGTCTCTAAGTTTTTTAAAAAAAATTCTTATTAAATCACTATTGCAATGTGCAATATGTTCACTCAAAAGTAAATCATGAATACTTAAAAAAACGAAACGATGCACAGTTCTGCGTTAAAAATTTGTTACATAAGGAACAAAAGAATCTACACAAAATTAATATTTGGCTCTGTGCTTGATGGATCTCGAAATTCCTGCATTGGTGGGCTCCTTTTGAGGAAAAATCTTTCGCTGTGTCCCTTTTATGAGCATGGCCACCGGAATGTTTAGTGTCCCTAACATTCTACAGTGGAATTGTAGAGGTTTTTGAGGAGCAAGCCTGCTGACTTTAGGAACTACACCTACATGTCAGTTTCCATCCTTGCCCTTTGTGAGGCCAGCCTGCTTGATCACTATGTCTTCAAGCCTTATATTGTGCACATGAGCAAGAATCACCCGCTTTCCTATAACGCAGCGATTCTTGTGCACAAGAATGTAACGCAGCATGCTATTGATCTCTCTTTCACTTCATTGAACATTTTAGGGTTAAACTTCCTTTGGCAGAGCAGCAAGCTAAGCCTCAGGATATCTGTAACTCAGTAGAACAAGTTAGTACTTCCCCACTATGGGGGAGAAACGGTCGAGCCACAAGGGCTGACCTTGACCCCGGAGGGTCGGTAGACCTCCAGGCAGTCGAGAAGCAGGCTGTTGTTTCACTGATACGAACAGTGACTTTGTAGCATGTCACATCCGGTTGAACAGCCATGATATCACCCTGATATCCTGTAACATCTGACCTTCCACTGCCTTTCCTGTATCCACCTTACAGGATATTCTCTCACAATGTCCACAGCCCTGGATGCTCTGTGGGAATTTAATGCCCACGGACGGAGACATCAGTAATCAGAAGGGGGATGACATCAAGAATTTCATCTTGCAGAATCACATCTTTATTGCAAACGATAGCTCGCCCACTGTCTACAGACCTCTGAGAACCTACAGCTCCATTGATCTCACTCTCTGTTCTAGCATTCTCAAAGATTCAGCTGGTCGGTTGATTCTGATACCTGGGGCAGTTATAAATTCCCATTGCACATCTCCTTGCTTCCCAAGGGACGTGCAGCCTCCAGAACTGGCAGCTCTTTCAGCAGATCTCCTCTGGACTCACTGCTATGGATCTCAGTGCAGTGTCAGATGCACTAACTGCAGCCTCTGATGCCTGCACTGCTACGATCTCGACACATGGGCATCATCCCCCTCCTGATATTCATTAACTATCAGTGGCTATGCACCATTCGCCATTGAGCTGAAAGGTGCGTCCGCCACTCTGGCAATCTTCCAGACATTCTCAATGAAAGAAGGCTACATGTTACCATCAAAAGGTACTTGAACTGCCATGAAAGGTTCAGGTGGCGATTCTTCTACTTCAACATTAATAACTTCACCTCTTCTGGGAAAGTCTGGAAGTACATCAGAAACCTTACGGGGAAGCCGCCGCCAGCCTTCCCTTTCCACACCTTTTTTTTTAACGTGGCCTTGTACCGTAGGGAGGACTTAGCTGCCACTGCTAACATCTTCTTGCAGCAATTCACCAACTCCCTACTTGCCCCACTGGTGACTGATCAGGATACGTCCCAGCAGTCCTGCTATAATGATCCTTTCACCTTGCAGGAACTCATTTCTGCCATTGAAGCACTCCTTGGCCCCAGGCCCTGACGGTATCAGTTATACTCAGTTAGCTAACCTGTCACCTGAGGCTCTTCATGTGCTTTTTAAAAGCCTTCAAATCACTCTTGGGCCACCTCAACTATTCCTGATTCTTGGAAGGCTACGAATATAGTACCTATCTTGAAGCAGGGAAAACCCGCCACTTATCTCTCTTCCTACAGGCCCGTTGTTTTATCTTCTTGCCTCTGCAAGATCCCAGAGAGACTTGTCCTTTGACACCTGGAATCTAAAGGCCTTCTTCCTGACAGCCTGTCTGGTTTCTGCAAAGGGAGGTGCATATCGAGCAATCTGATGGACTTCATGTCTGCCACCGACCAGGCCCTGTCTCATGGGCAGACTACCATCGCTGTCTCCCTTCAACGTTCAGAAGGCATTTGACTCTCTGTCCCACACGGATATTCTCTGCAGACTCCATGATCTCGGTCTCAGAGGAAATATCACTCACTAGATCATGGCGTACCTCTCCAATAGGATGGTCCACGTCAAACTAGTCATGTCAACACGATCATCAATCATGGAATTTTTCAAGATGGTGCCCTCGGCCTGATGCTTCTGAACATCTGGCTGTCAGGCCTACCCTCTCAACTCGAAATGTAATTTTCATTTATGCTGATGACATCTGCTTCTGGTTCCCTAGCCAGGACCCTTCCTACACTCAGCTCATGATGAAACGAGTGTGTCCACTATCATCGTTTTTCAACAACCTTGGCCTCAGTCTTTCCACCAATAAGACTGTGGCCATGGTTTTCACTAAGAGAATCCTTTTCTGATCTTCCCTGATCTCATGTTTGGTCCTGACTACATCAAGGTCGTTAAACAGCACAAGTTCCTTGGTATTATCCTCGACAACTGGCTGATCTGAGGACCTCACATCCAGCGTCTTAAGACAGTTGATACTGCGCAGAGAAATGTACTTTCTTTCCTTGATGTACCCACTAGAGAACTTCCTGCAAGACCGTCCTGGTCTTATACCAGCACTTGATCCTCTCCCACATCAATTACAGTGGTTACCTTCTGAGCAATACTTCTGCTTCACACCTGAGCAATTTGGCCACTGTCCAAACTATATCTCTGCACCTCTGTCTCAGGCTGGGATGTTTTACCTCTGAGCAGCACTTTTTTGCATACCGTGGGCTAAATGGCCAGGTCACAAGGACCCTGAAAGGTCAGAGGTTGGGAGAGGGGACTCACTGGAACAGCTGTTCAAAGACAGATGGTAGCCTCTCATCAAGGCCATCCAGTGTGTTCTTTAACATGCACAGGATATATGGCTCTCCCATACATGGGGCAACAGCTTAATGTCCTATCCAACAGGGGATTCCAGGCTCGACTCCCTCCACTTTAATCATGAGCTTCTCAGGCCAAGCTGCAAGACAGGACAGACTCTGCCACTGCTTGTCTGGCAGCCATCCAGCGTACCTCTCCAATAGGATGGTCCACGTCAAACTAGGACTTGCCATGCCATGTCTGCCACTGACTTCTACGACTGTCATCTGTGCTAGCAATATGTTCTTTCCCGACCTTCCACTCTGGAGGGACAGTGAACGTATGATCAACGTCACTATCCCTTCTCTAGGTCGAATGAGCGACAGATCCTGAAGACATCAGACTTCTGTCCACCTCCTATGTCACTGCACGATATGAGAAGTGTACTGAGGTCTACATTGACAGATCTGTTGATCAGGAGAGACTACGTGCTGTCTCTGCATTTGTCATCCCTGATACTGACATCGCCACAAGTTTGGGTCTTCCGCCTCTCACTTCCTCTACGTGTGCTGAGCTCCATGCTATCCTTGAAGCTGTACTTTTCATCCACAGTCTCGGGAGTGGCAACTTTGTTATCCTTTGCGACTTGAAGCCAGCCTTGCAAGCTCTCCAGAAGCGAGACAGCAAGAGTTGCAACCACTTCCTTATTTAAAAGATCATGGAGATATGCTCCAAGCTCACTTCTGTCTGTATCATG
Source organism: Ryuthela nishihirai (assembly GCA_038380435.1). NCBI lineage: Eukaryota > Metazoa > Arthropoda > Arachnida > Araneae > Heptathelidae > Ryuthela > Ryuthela nishihirai. Next base: position 41,685,674 of record JAWZYU010000001.1, on the reverse strand, counting down.
ATCCATTTCCAGTGTATTCCTTTCCATGTAGGGATACCTGGCAATGAGTTTGATGATCGGACCGCAAAAGAGGCGTCTGAGAGTCAGTGGTACATTACGAATTTCCCTCTCTCTCTCAGCGAATGCAAGACTTTTGTCTCACAGCTGATGAACCAGCATCGTTTTGCCCAGTTGCAGAGGGACTCCAGTTGTTTCTCTTTTAAGAACCTGGTAGACTCTTCTCTCACTACTTCTAACTTTGGAGACCATCCTTCATCGTCTTTGATTTGGTGCCTTTTACAGTAATTCTATGCTTCACACTCTCGGTAGATCTTAGAGTCTTAACTATGCCACATGCAGCACACCTGAGACTGCATTCCATGTACTGCTGAACTGCTCCTGCTACAATGCTGAAAGACAAGCTTTGTTTTGGGAGCATCATGCTTTCGAACCACTGATTATTCCATTACCTCCCTTCTTGGTACCCACCAGAACATGAAGCTGCAGTGAACGCTCATGCACCTACTTATTGATTTCTTTCAGAACATAGGCCTCTACTGCAAGGTCTAATGTCTCTTGTTTTATCACTTCTATGTTATCGAGATTAGCATACCTAATACATTCGTAAGATAGCAGAGAGGTAGTATCTTCTGCCTCTGATACCTCGTCCTTCTGTTGCGAATGGTGTAGAGAGCCTTCATTGGAGGCTAATTTCACCGTGATCTTACAATACCTTGACCCTTGTCAGCACTTCTCTCAATAAACATAGTTTCTTTGAACATCCCACTACCCGTTTTCTCTCCATAGGCAGTTGAAATGTGAGACTCTACACAGAGATCATTCTCTTAATGTCCTCACACAGGAATTCTACCGTTACAATTTACATATTCTCGGCTTGAAACAGAACAGACGGAAATATAAAAGTCAGATATTTAAAAAAAAATCTTATATTTATCTTTTATGCAGGGAAGACGGAATGCATCTTCAAAGCTTTGGTTTGCTTCTCAGCAGACACGCTAATGATGCTCTTCTAGGATATGAGTGCATTAATAAAAGGTTTTTTACAGCTAAATTTCAGACAAGCATTAAAGACTTGAATGTTATCTGTTGTTATGCCCCCACTGAGAATGCCAATGAGGACGAGAAACAAGTTTTATGGACAACTTCAGGATATTTTGAATTCTGTCAAGAAAGGAGATTTACAATTTTTCTAGGCGACTTCAATGCTAAAGGATAGGTACCTTTGTTATTGGTAGCTGCAATGGGCAACGTCTCCTACAGGTAAGTAAACTTAATGGTTTGAGAATAACTAACACTTATTACAAACACTACGACATATATAAGTACACGCGAGTTTTACCAGATGTGCTGCATAAGAATATTATTGGTTACATATTAATAAACAGGAAATGGGCTAGTTCTGTTACGAATAGCAGGTCATTTAGGGGAGTTGAAATTGGATCTGACCATTATATTGTTAAAAGTGTCTTGCAACTTAAACTTAATAAAAGTTGCCTTTAGTACTGAAGCTCTGAGAGACCTAGTTATAACTTAAGCTGATCATGATAGGTTACTTAGTCAATATGACAGTCATAGTTTACATATTACTGCAGTTGATGAAGAATGGGGGCGTTTTAAACAGATTTTTCTTGAAACTAACAGTAGTCTTTTAGGAAAAATTATTTGAGTGATAAGGCACTGGAGCTTATTTTAGAGAGAACTGCAGGAATGTCCTTAATCAATACCCTACCAGTCCTAACAGAAAACGTTACAAAGAGCTTAAGTAACTTGTAAAGGATCAGTTAACAGCTAATGAGAATTTTTGGCTTGATAGTTTGGCTAACAAAGTTGAGGAATCAGCTAAGCAGCATAACAGCAGAGAGCTGTACCAGATAGTTAATATTTTGTGCGGAAAAAAACGGACAGCTACGTAGGGATTAAAGGCTAAACAAGGTAAGGTTATTGAAGGTGAGGTTTCGGTCATGGCTAGGTGGGCTGAGCATTTCAGTGATGTTCTAAAACAATGTGGTTATTCTACTCCCATTGTTTGTAAAAATGACAGATGCATTACTGCCTTTAACATTGACCCTTTAACACAGTTTGAAGTTATTTTAGCTGTTTTTAAACTTAAACTGCATAAATCCCTAGGGTCAGATGAAAAGTTGCACTCTTGATGAAGTATCTCAGTTTAATTATCTTGGGAGTTATGTAACAGATAATGGTGATGTGCAGCATGAGATAAACAGAGGAATGGGATTGCTGCTGGGACTTTTAATAATCTCAGGAGAGTGTGGAGAAATAGGCATATACACCTAAAGATTAAAATTAGACTGTGTAACAGTTTGGTTCTTTCTACAGTTAGTTATGGTAGTGATACCTGGACCCTCTGTAAACAAGATAACAGGAAACTAGATGCTTACGCAGTTATCTTGGGTATTAGGTGGTTCAACTTTGTAAGTAATGATGAGGTTAGAGAAAGGAGTCAGCAACCTCCTTGAAGCAGCATATTGTGCAGAGAGAGACTCCATTGGTTTGTCCATGTTGCCCGTGTGGATAATTATAGATTACCAAATAGGGTTATGAAGTGTGTCTAAAGGATTTTTATTTAATAAAAGAAATTTTAATAAGAGGGGTTGGGGGACTTTATAATTAATAATGAAAGTGGGAGAGACCTAGGATGCAGTGGACAGTAAATGTTACACAGCATCTTGTTAGAATAGGTCTACAGCGGGGGAGAAGCAGCAGATGTAGCTCAGTAGAGATCTGTTAGAGAACTTAATTGCACAATCCAGTTGGACCTCTGCAGCCCATGGCTGATTGAAGATGATGAATTACATTAGGTATCAGACAGCACCTGACATATTTCATTTATAAGAACTATGTGGGCGTAATTGAAAGCTGATTATTATACATGAAAAGATTCCCTAGACGCATTTCGTGTTTTTCGTCATTTAAATAATAGTAAAATAAAAAATTGCATCTGTACAGACCCAATTATTAATAAATTTGTATAAGAGGGCTTTTGTAGCTCGTTTTCCAATATTCTAATCCTTATTTAAATAAATTTCGAATTTCCAGAATATTCACATGCTTCCATTACACTCTCAAAACATTTCAATGCGTCTCATTATGGAGGACGTTCAAAACGTTCTTACCACGTCAGATTTTCACTGGTTCCACCGAAGTTAATGAGCTATGACGTGTTTGAAAGCTCGTCTTGTCACTATGTGTTAAAAAAGAAGGCTGCATCACCATTTCTCTCTCTGCTGGTGGCATATAACTTCGTTCTGTGAAATCTTTGTGTTGCTGCTCTGGAGGCTATTAAAGACGGAAAAGATTTTACATTGTTACAGATGCAGGCAGCTTGGGTAAAAGAAAAAAAACCCATGCCGATTTATCACAAGTATATGGAGATCATGCCTGTTCAGATGGCACTGCTACGGTATGGATGCGCAAATTCAGAGGACAGCACAGCTATGAAAACCCACACAGTGCAGAAGACCGGAGGCCGTGAATGAGAGAACCATCGCTGTTGTTCGTGAATCCATTAAAGAAAACCCACACATCTGTTCAGTAATACGTTTAGATGTCACTGTATTGATTTGCAGTGTGTAAACAATTATTCATCAACATTTAAAGTTCCGAAAGAGCTGGGCCGAATGGGTACCCCACAAATTGGCAGAACCGTGGAATAGGACTAGAGTCGACTTGTGCAAGGAGATGCTGGCTATGTTTGAATCTAGTGACCCCAAAAGGTTAACAGACATTGCTACAGGTGATGAAACGTGGTTTTATTAGTATACAATTTACAGAAAGATCGGCAACTATCTTTTGGTTGTGGAAGATGAACCGTGTCCTCACATTCTCTGATAAGACTTCTGCTGAAGGAAGTATATGTTCACAATTTTTAATTCTCAAAGAGTGGTAGCAGTGAACACTGAAAAAACGACTGTAAATGGTCCAATACCACATAACACAGTTTTTCCAAAAATAATTAGGGAGATGAAGGAGCAGCATCCAACAACAGATGTGTCGAAGGTTCTCCTCCTTCATGAAATGCTCACAAAACCCGACAAGTTACAGCCTATCTGGAACAGGAAAAAACAAAGTTACCCCATCCTGCATATTCAGCTGATCTTGCATTGTGATTTTGGTTGTTTCCAAAAAATAAAAGTCCGTTAATTAAGTCCGGTAATTTGTTCTTTACAATTCAAAGTTAAGCTAAACAACATTAAATTATCTCTATTTATTATGTTAATGATGAGAAAAGAAAAACACTAAAGAATATATATATATATCATTTCAGCAAAGGTGCATAGGGTCAATTAGGCTTAGAGGTATCTGAACGCGAAAAAGCATATTACGTTCGTCAACAGAAAAATACTGCAAAAAAAATCGTATATAATTTGGAATGTGAAAGTTTGACAAGGAAAATAAAGGAAAAAAAATAAGGATTTCGCTTCATTTTCGAAAAATTAGTACAAATAATTACACATACCTTCGATGAACTGGTGGGCGCTTGTCTCCTAAGTGACACTATCGATAAACGGTGGCAACTAATTACACAGCAAACAGTTTGCCTCTAGCAGTTAATGAGAAAGGTACGAATATATGCAAATCTATAAAGTGGCCAGCAAAGTAGCGCCCGCAAGAAATATGTCTGCTGGTTGAATATAGAAAATGCAACTTCTGCTGTGAGACACCATGAGGTTGTTCACACACTCCTAGCTTGGTTACTCCCTGACTGGTGCTTCTGTTTATTATAATAAATAAATAAATAAATACCCCCTCAAGCAGCTGCTTCCCACAGAGGTCAGAGTCTGTCAGTTTATATGCCAAAGTAGATCTGAGAGGATGGCAGGACCTCGGAAGAAAAACGACACATACTGTTTATTATAGTGTACTATAACAGAAAAATTCGAACAACTTTATATAAATGTAAAACTTATTAAAATTCTGAAAATACTTTTACATCGAAGCTTCTTTTATATTTATCTTTTTTTCATGTGTATTAGAATTTTAAGGAAATCAGTTCTTTCCTAGTTTCCACGTATGAACGCCACTGATTCTGGTGGACGTTCATACGAATCAAAGAATTCAATTTGATTGGGATTTGGGATATAAAGGGCTAACCAACGATTCCTTAGTTTAGTATTTGGATCGATGTTAACTATCATAGTTGCAAGATAACTTGGCATTCTTCGAGGAATTCTATTACACAGAAAAAATCTACGAAACTGTATACCACATAATGCTCATACTTTAATATTCTGGTGATATCCATTATGTTCATGCTGAAAAGTCATACAGTATATTCCTAGACTTGTTAATCTCTATGACATTTTGAAATTCTGCATAAATTATAATGGAAATGGTTTGTGGCAATGGCACTGCAAATTTCATTTCTTTCGAAAAGAGATTTTTTGACGAATCATATGCCCTCCATCGCAATTGCCAAATGCGTATGCAGTAGCCACTTGAATAATCCACTCTACCTTTTTGTATACCTTTGTCTTATTCTTCTTTTTCAGTTCCCAGGTGTAAACTGTGATAAGTACCAATCCAATTTTGAGCTGCAAAGTTCGGTTCCAAAGCTTTGTAAGAAGCTGGTGGTAGTCATGCCCACGTAATTTTATCACGTGGACAAGACTTTATGTAGGGTGGACTGTCAGCAGCCATCGCCTTCCATTATAATAGTAATATTTTTGACCGACCTCCATATTGTGACATTTTTCTGCATTCAGCTCCTGTTGAGGAAAGCCATCGTCACTGACAGAACATTTGCGACGGATCCGTTAATCCCCTCAGGTACCAGAACCCGGCACAAACATGAAAACAGCAGATGGGTGCATATATTGCACCTAGGCCAGCCCGACCAATGTGCATCGTCCAGCCGGGTCAGCGAGGTGACCTTCACAAGGGGGGCCAGCAAAAAGGAACAAGGGAAGATTTTCAAAAACGAACAGTCTCTTCTTCTCGTCTGGGCTGTGTGGTCGACAGCAATGATCCTCTCCAGTGAGCAGAATCCCAAAGTGTGAACAATGAATGTTCCGCGGAAGCGCTAAGCAGCCCGTGCTCCCAGCGACTTGACTTGAGGCGGCCAGTGCAGTGGCGTCTTCCCGAGGGACTTCTGACTTGACGAGGTAGGGGGAATATTCTTACCAATATCTGGTTTCGCTTTTCCACACGAATGTGTTTCTGTGAAATGCCGTCACATTGTCCAGAGTGGGATCTTGATAACTGTTAAGGACTATTAGAGTCACGAGCAAGTAGCTCGTTCATCATGGACTTTTTTGTGAACTGATCTCCACCACACATAAAGTTTACCTTGATTGAAAAGGGCCGCGCCAGAGGCGCTGTTGAATTTGTCCCAAAAGTGGGAACTAGTTGTGTGTGAAATGTTTGAAAGTAATTTTGTTAATAAATGTATTTTATTGTTAACTGCAGAATTAGCTCAGTTGTCATTTTGCTAAATGTCTGTTCATTTCAATATTGGGTCAGGGACTGCCTAGATTTGGCAGCAAGTAAACGCATCATGGCCTAAGTGCGTGTGTCGCCCTAAAAATACTCAGGGGTGGTCACCACAGTATATACGCCGAAGAACCAAACATTATGATTAGCTCATCTTTATGCAAATTGAAGCAACTGCAGGTAAACGATAGCGTTTCGTAAAATCAGTAAAGAATATATATATATAATTTCAGCTTTCTTTAGAAATTTGGGCAATTGCAGGTAAACGATAGCGTGTATGAAGGTCAAAATTGAAGCAACTGCAGGTAAACGATAGCGTATATGAAGGTCATGAAATGGTATAAATAACACCAGTTACTGAGCTCTGTTAATCATTGTTATTCTTGTTCTTCAGATGGGATAAGCAGCGGATTTACGCGAGTTTGACAAAGGATGAATGAGACCACATAGTGGCTAAGCATCATCATCGTTGTTCTCTCCAAGTTCTGTTAGCAGCTTCAACCATCATCTTCTGTTGGGTGCAATGGGGTCAATATCAGAGGTAATGACTTGGCAGATGCTGTTGCCAAGTTGGCTACGCCCCTGACTCTACACTGCTGGTTCCATACCTGGACTTCAGGCAGTATTTTTCCATTGAGCTCTAGGCATAGTGGCAGGGTTGGGTTGTTTTACCTCTGAGCGGCACTTTTTTGCCCACCATGGGCGAAATGGCCAGGTCACAAGAACCCCAAAGGCTCAGAGAAGGTTGGGGGAGGGCACCCATTGGAACAGCTGTTGGGAAACAGATAGTAGCCTCCCATCCAGCGTGTTCTTTAACGTGCGCACAGGGTGTGACTCTCCCGCACATGGGGCCATGGCTTAACATTCCATCCGATGGATGGCAGCCTTATCCAAGCCCATTGGTTTCCCCTACTGACCATGGGCAGGGCGGAGTTTTGCGGAAACATCTCAACACTGACCCAGCTGGGATTGGAATCTGGGAACTGCAGATTACAAGCCTGGCGTGATACCGACTGAGCCACCCCAGCAGAGTGCAAGAGATCGTGGTCTGAACAAGTTTGTTACAAGCTATTCGTGAACAACCCATTATCAAACCGTGGTAGTCATGTATTCGTAAGGAGGAAGTTGTACTTGTTCGACTCTGCTTAGGTCAATCGTCAAAGTAAATCGGAGTTGGCAAAATTCGAAGCGACTTTGTAAAAACCAGCTGAGTTATGAAAATTTGGATATTTCTTTTTTGTAAAATTAAGGGGATTAGCAAAATCTAGGGCAGTTGGAAAATTCGGAGTGACTTAGTAAAATTTAGGTGAGATGCAAAAATTGGGATTTTTTTATGTAAAATTATGGTGAAGGAGAGAGACCTAGGCAGCTACCAACACCAAAATGGCCTAATACCCCTCCCCAAAAGCCAGAGTCAGTACCAACTTTGGTACTGAAGTCGCCTAAAACATGGGTATTCTCATTCCTTGACAGAATTCAAAATATCCTGAAGTTGTCCGTAAACCTATCCTTCTCATCCTCAGTTGGGGCATAACAGCAGATAACATGTCTTTAATGCTTGTCTGAAATTTTGCTGTAAGAAACCTTTCATTAATGCACTCATATCCTAGAGGAGCATCACTAGCGTGTCTGCTGAGCAGACCCACGCCTTGGTGATGCTTATTGTCTTCCCTCACTGAAAAGAGAAATTTAAGATTATTTTTAAGAATCTGACCTTTATCTGTCCATCTGGTCTCTTGCAAGCCGAGAATATCTAAATTATAATGATGGAATTTTTCTGTGAGGACATGAAGAGAATAATCTCTGTACAGAGTCCTCACATTCTAACTACCTACAGGGAGAAAATGGTTAGTGAGATTGTTAGAAATATCTGAAAAAAATTATCTTTGACGCGTCAACGATAACTTTTTCCAGATGTTTTTAACAATTGTTGAAGTCTATTTCTACAGATAATCTGTGAATTTACTATGGATGGTTAGTGGGATATTTAAAGAAACTATGTTGAGAGAGGAAATGCTGACAATATCAAATAGCCCCCTAATTGCAGGCATGGGGCAAAGATTCGTTCCCCCACCACTAAAGGCTGAAACCATCTACACTGGAGGACTTCCTTCAACGTAGAATTTGATGCTGCCCATAGAAGCAAGAGTTCAGGTGCCTACGATGATCTCTGCTCAGGATTATCCACCAGCTGATAAAACATATCCTGTGAATCTCTATTCACTTGGGGCTGTCAACCCACAAACAGAAAACACAGCAGAGGATTTTTCCTCCACAGAAGCCCATCAGTGCAGCAAATTCAGGATCCATAATCAAGCTCAGAACCTTAATCCAGTCTAGTAGGTTTATATGGTCAGCACCAGGATCATGTGCGATTGACCACTCTTCAGCACGGTAGAAAAAAAAAGTAGCCATAGTTGTTCAGATCAGTAGGCCACACTAACCTGACAGCCCTCCCTTTCAGTTCCCTTCAACAAAAGAGTATCTCTTTTGCAAGGTACTAATGGCCTGCACCACGAGAAGGCAGGGTTGGACATTAGGTCGGTTCTATGCATCATCACAGGGGATTGGTGCATAGCTCTCCTTCCAGTGACTCTCTAGCTATCATTTACAGACCTCTTCAAACATAACTTTTAATCAAAAATCAATGTTAAACAAACATAAAAATGTTTTTTAATTCAACATTTTTTTTTCTCAATCACACACCGACTTTGAAAAACCCAATGGCTTTTCTGTATACTTTTCTTCACAAAAAATTTCATCTGTCAAAAAATATTACCGATTAAAATTTCTTCACCCACATTTTTCTCTCAGAGATACGAACGATTTAAAATTCTTTATTTCTTTTCTCTCTCAGATTTCTTCACCCATATTTATTCTCGCAGAAACACACCAGGTTTCACCCATACTTTTTTCTCTCTCACACAAACCAATAGTTTTAAATTCTTAACTAATTTTTTTTCTCAGACACAGACACCAATTCACCCATATTTTCTCTCTATCCCATACATATGCGAAATTTATCACAATTTAAACTACAATCAAAAATTACTTTAAAAGTTTACCTCCGAAAAAAAAAAAACTTAAATTAGTGCTGAAAAACACCACAGGTTTTTCTGACTTTCACACTTTTTCTCACAGAAAAAACACTAAAAATAAAAATTTCATTTAGTCTCTCGAAACTTTTCCCATAGATATGCTGTCCCATGGTCGAGTGGTTAGTGCACTTGGCTATTGATCTAAGGGACCTGGGTTCGAGTCCCGGATAAGGCATAGATGTTTGTTTTTCTGCTGAGTTCTTGCCATCATTACAGACCTTCTACTATGGCATATAAACTGACAAGCTCCTTTCCGACCTCTGTAGCAATCAGCTGCTTGAGGTTTTTTTTTACATGGAATTCCCTGAACTTTAACATTGTGTAGAACTCGCTTATGTTACACTAATGCTGGTCTATGCTTAACCATCTTTGAAATTACACTGTTCACAGTTGCCCAGAACCAGATTTTTAATTCTGTTAGGGACAATAATGGCCAGACTGATGTCCCTTTAATTATCACAAGAACTGTGATCCTTTTTCTTGAAAACAGAGATTATCTCTAGTAAAATCTTAGGAAAAACTTCTTGATCATAGAAAAGATTCAATACTACAGTCAGCCATATGGTAACAGAATCATTACCAGCTCTAAGCATTTCAGGTGTGATTTCATAAACCTCATCTTCATTACTCTTTCCATCCTTGTCCCTTAATCTCCTATGCCATTTTGTTCTCTCCTGCACAAAATACTAATTATCTGTTAGAACCATTTTTATTCTCTGCTCTATCATCCAAGCTATCAAGCCAAAAATTATCACCCTACAACTGATCACGTACACAATTATTAAGCTCTTTGCAATGAGTCTGTTGGAATTAGTAGGGTGTTGATTCAATGTCTTTACACTCGCTTTTTTTTTTCAGAAATAATCTACACAGCCTTCACACTCCAATTTACTCATAATAGTACTATTGGTTTCATGAAGAGCCTATTTAAAAGGCCCCATTCAAACTCAACCTCATTAACAAATAAGCCACAATTGTCATAATTATTGCTTTATCATAAGCTTTGTATATTTCTGGATCTTTTAGAGCTTCAATATAGAAAGTATTATTTTAATCTTTAATCCTGAGAATAATCTAAGCAAACATTCAACACATTCCAAGTTGTTATGGAAAGAAATGCCTAGTTGGTTTTTAAAGGAACTGGGTTTATTGAAAGAGGTATGGCCACTATGAAACAGCCCCGTAATCACAGACACGGGGCAAAGATCCATTCCTGTTCACTAGAAGGTGAAGCCCTCACGCTAATTTCTCCTTTTGTTTCCCTTCATGTGAGAGAATGCCAAAGGTAGGGCAATGAAGAGGCAGGGTTGGAATTTAGATGCTATGCCTGGCAGGTTCTGTACATCATCACAGAGGAATAGTGCACAGGTTTCCTTCCAGTTATGCTAGAGTTAAAAGAATTACCTTTAAACATTGAAGCTCTAAAATCCTCAGATAGCCATAGCTTACCATGATAGATTATCAAGTCATTATGACAACTGTGGTTTGTTTAAAACTGAGGTTGAGGATGAATATGACCATTTGACACAGATTAATTCTTGTGGCAATCAAAAATGAACAATGGGGTAGCTAAGAGATTAACATGTGACCAATCTCAGGTTAATTTCAGTGAATAAAACATAGTAAAGCTAAAGAATATTAAAATACTAGAACACTCAACTTCACTGATATTACAAAATTTTGAAAAGATAATATCGTCCGTTGTCTTTGAAGATTAAAATCACTGTTACATGTAGCTATTAGGTTGCTGTTCTACTTTTGTGTGCACAATGGGTTATTGGGCAAGTCTCAAGGATCCCGATGGCACAGAGTTGGGTTAGGGAAAGAGATACACTGGATAGCAGATAGGTGATAGTAGAAATGTCCATTCTTAGCCATATAGTACATTCTCTAATTTGCATAAGGTATTGCTCTCCTACACATGGCCCATGGCTCAATGTATATACACAGGGTATTTGAAGGGAACATCAGATTATGAGCCTGGCACAAACAAATGAACCAACCCTTGCCCTACCAGTTACTAAGAATGTAAAAAATAAGGCATAATAGTACATAGCTCTCTTCATTGAAATGAAAAGGCCACACCCTACATCTGAGTAATGGACTGTGATCTTTTGCACTCTCATACAGGGAAACAGGCATACATAACAGAAACTCATCCACACCAGAATCAATGGCAAGCATTGGTTCAAATGTGATAGACATTGTGTGGATTCCAGACAAACCCCCATGGAAGCATTAAAAGTAAAACTATGTGTTGTATGCTGATGTTTTAATTTGACTATAAGAGTTAGCTGTTGATTGTGTTTTGGAACCATGGTGACATATGACTGGAGTCTCATCATCAACTCAAAACAATATTGCAAAACTATTGGCATTTGACAGTAGGCATTGAAGTTTTAAATATCCAGTATTTTTGAATAAAATTGTTGTTTAGCTGCAATATACATTTACTCCCATATTGTTCAGGTAACAGTAACATTGAGCAGGTATGGTTAATAATGGCTGGAGCATCCTCTTTGCAGTCCTGACACACTCCCAATTAGTTTTTGACATTCCTGGGTCCACTTATGCACCCCCCCCCCCACCAAAAAAAAAAAAAGAGCTAGAGGAACCAAACTTTGCATGAACTTTTCCTTTGCCCAGGGGAAGAGTATAAGGCTATGTGCAAATTTACTGGGGGTGAACCAAAACTGGTGTGGACTGTCTGAATTTTCTGAAATCCCCATAGACCTAACATTAAAGGTTAAACTTTATTCATTAGCTATTGCCACCAATCAATTTCTTTTTACTTTCATGTGATAAAGCTATTGTTCAGTTTGTTAGGTAAAGAGTACAAGTGTTTCTGTGGAAATCAAAATCATTGAAATTAAGTGTGTGCAGCACATCAGATTATTTGTTGAAATAAAGGCTTCAAAAACTAAGAACTCATATTGGATATTAAAATAATTAACTTAATTTGAAAAAATTCAAACAAAAGTAAGCATAGATGTTTATTTTTCATTTAGAAAAAGAGCATTTCCATTAAAAATGCAGTTTCCTGATTTCATGATGATGTCTGCACATCTAACCTATTAAAATATCTCCAGACTGGGAGCAAAAGGTTCAATATCTTTAGACTAGGAGCAAAGGTTTCAGATATATTTAGGTTGATAGATTTGAAAAGATGGTAACTGTAGTCACAGTCCTTATCCATCATTAGCATAAATTAAAATGTCAACTACATAAAATCCGAAATATATTACACCAATCACAGACAACTTTCCAATTATGTTATAAAGCTAATAATTTTATGTAAACATTAAGATAAAATTACCTGTGGTCAATGAAAATATAGTTGGCAGTCTGTCAATTACTGACCACTACTACAAGTGTGTTGACAGTGCAATTTTAGCTACCTATGAATAAATCCTCTTTCTAGTCTTATAAATTCAGTAAAGCCTTATATTATTTTCATAAATCCCCATGCATTTCAAAAATCTGTACAGCTTTATTAAAAAGTGGAGACATTCCAGCTATCACCGAATCTTGCTAAGAGCAGCAGCTCTTCGTTCTGTATTTTGGAATAAAGCTCGGATTAAGTGTTTAACTTCATCAGCTGAAAAGTGTGTTGCCAATGGACCCTTTGCATCTGCCCACCGATTTACTATATCGAGCATACTGGCTCCTAAAACAAGCTGCAACTCTTGGAACTTGAACCATTTACGAACATAACGATGTGCAATATCAGACTTGTCAACTGCCCCCACCTAGAAAAGATGATATAAAGAAACTATTAATTGCAGAAATAAATCAGTAATAATGTTGAAATAATATTTATACTGCAAAATAAAAAAAATTAAAAATACATTTTATTTATGCAATTAATAATGTACATCATAAGAAGACATAAAAAATGTAAGACTACTAATATCAAGAAAAATGGTAATGAAAATGAAATTAATATTTAACTGGCACAGAGGCAACACAAAACGTAGTTATTGATTTTTGAGTATTTTACTGCTTCATTGCCCTAGCAAGCAATAACATCTCATAACAGCTTCACAAATATAGTCTATGTTTCATTTAGAACATACTATTAGTGTATAAGTAATAAATAAAATTTCACCATTAACACTGTTATGAGTAAGCTATGTGCATAGATGACAAAATCGATTTAACTAGATGTAAACAAAATGTGAACTAAAAAGTGCAAAGTCAAAAAAAAATATTGAATTCAAAAAAAGTTGAATTTTTAATCAAAATCATGGTACTAGTGATTCACATTTCTTAATAGATGGAGCACATGGAAAAAACACTTGATAATATTGTAAAAATTTTCACTAATTCACATGTGGAGACACTATTAGATGTACAAGAAAGAAAGCATCACAAATTTATGGAGTTCGCATTATAAATCACAGTAGTTGTAACATCAGAGAAAAACAGGAAAATTAATAGAAAAATTGAAGTGAATAGAAAGCTGATATGAATATAGTTGTATATCTGTATTATTAGTATATATTTATTCATATTTAATATATAAAGCAAGTTTGCACATTTATTTATGTGTCTGTCCGCTTATGCAATCTGCCCCTAAAAGAGCTGTATGCACCAAACTTTGCATGAACTTTCCTTTCACTGAAGAAATCAACCAAAACTGGTTTGAATTTCTCGAAATCCCTATAGACTTAACATTAATGGTTAAAAGTTATTCAAAGTAACTGATGCCAACAATAAATTTAAAAGAATGACTGCATCAACTGTTTCTTGCTGCTTTTGCGTGATAAAGCAATTGTTTCACAAGTGGGTAAAGAGTATGAGCATTTCTCTGGAAATTGAAGTCATTCTATTCAAGCACAAGTGGGACAAAAGATTCTTTGTTGAAATGAAGGTTTTGAAAATTAAGAGTACATATCAGATGTTAAAATAATTTACTTAGAAAAATATGCAAAAGTTTAAAAGTATATATCTTATAAAATATACTTATTAATAAATGTTTTATATAATATGTTGTAATAAATAATGTGTTTCCTTTTCACTGTACATTATGTTTGTACTATGCAGAGATTTTTTGTATAACTTTAACTATATTTAATTTTCTTTTACTATAAAGTCAACATATACCTGTAAAATTCAATCTGATCAACTCTGGGGGGTATGAAATTATTTCCAAAGGTTGATTATGTGAGTGAGGCAATACTGTTTTTCAGTTTATAAACTTCTCACATGGGGAGGATCATGCAGTATATCATATTTTGAGGGAAAGAAATTTTTAACCAGAGGGGATCAATCCTACGGAGTATTATGCAAAATAAAAGCTTGTGACATGAGGAGTGCCAGCTACTATATATGTTAGAGAGTTTCAAACCTGAGCAATGGTAGATAAAACTAATGGTACTTCAGTGGTCAGAGCACCTGATACACCATCAGGAGGTCATGGGTTCAGGTCCTCAGCTCAAGACAATTTTTCTATTTTTATACTATTTTTACACTATTAGTGTATAAATTTTCTACAACAAAATTATATAAAAAGAATAACTTGGCAAGTAATGTTACATTGAATATTTACATACCAGCAATTTCCTTGAAATTCATTATTGATCCGCCCCCTACCCCTATTGAAGTGGAATAATAAAAGGAAGTTTCAAACTCAAACTCTAGTTGTTACAAATTGATGCTTAATTTTTTTTTATGCAATAGAGGGTGATAAAGAAGAAACCCAAATGAGGAAAATTTGGACTGGCAGTATTTTAAAAAATTTAGATTGTCAAGTATTTGAAAGTGCTAAATAAAAATTACAAACAGTAAACTATAAAAATAAGGGAAAAAAGTGGTTAAGGTTTGAATCTGGTTCTATAAATGAAGAGACTAACTTTTTATGCATCACAGGGTGGCACAGAAGGAATCCTGTTGTGTGAAATTTGGGACCAGGTGGTATAAGTATTTCGGTTGGGTCATTTTACAACCCATCTTAAAAGATAATATTAAGCAATACTTTCTTGCACACAGAGGGTTAAATGGCCAGGTCACAAGGATACTGCATATTCAGAGAACTGGAGAAGGAATCCAATGACAGTTGTTAAGAGACAGATGAAAGTCTTCCATTAAGGCCATCCAGCATGTTCTTTAACATACACAAGGTTGCTTTTCATCCGCAGCACTTCACTGGCTTACAAATATTTTGCTACTATTATACCATATAAGCATCTTGCTGCCATGAGTATATAGCAAAAATTGCCTTGAGCTGAATGGGATCTGAACCCATGACATCCTGATGGCATGTTAGATGTTCTGACCACTGAAATACCAGCTGCTGATCAAGATCATTTCTATTGCTGATTTAATCCCCATCATTATAGAATCATCTGCTAGAAACTGTCTTTGGCTTGCACCTGGAGGTTCTATTATTGTAGTCTTCCTAGGTATGTCCATACTCCATGGGTGACCTGAGGGACATTTTTTTTTGAGCAAATCTCAATTTACATGTTCTCTTCGTGTGTGCTACAGGAAGCTCCTGCTTATAATAAATTTAATAAGAATAAAATAACAATACAATACAAAGACTTGCATGAATATACAGAAAACAATATTACCACAAATCAAAAAAGAATAAATATAAACAAAATAAATGAAATAAAAGTTACATATTAGCAGACCTTTGAGCAATTTGCTCATTTAGGGTGACAAAATGAATTATTACATTCAGAGAAATGTATTTAGTGACAAAAAATATGTGTCATTATGTTAAAAACAAAATATTATTGCATAACTTTAAAGTAATAATCAATATTTGAAGAAGTAAAAATAACATTTTTCACTTTCAATTTAAAAACACTATATGAACGTTCATTACTAATTTCTTTAGATAAGGAATTAAATATTTTAGGAGCTAAAAATAAAAAGTGTTTATGAGCTATTTCTTTCTTTACTTTAGGGATTACAAAGACCAGATTGACGAGTAGCATAATCTTTATATTTAACTTGTAGAATTGTTGGATTTTAAAAAATAAAAACAGTTGCTGTATATATATAGTGATTTCAAACTAAGAATTTTATAATCATTAACAACTTTAGTCATATAGATTTTATTATGAAATGTCATAACTTTTAAGAATTTATATTGTACTTTACTAACACATTCAATAATATTCATATAAGTACCTCCCCAGCTAGTTAAAGCATATTTTATAAGAGACTGTATCCATGCAAAATAAAGCGTAATGAAAAATCTTCCAAAGATAATTTTTCTTAAATGATACAATCTGACTAAGTAAAATCGTATTTTATTTACAAGCATATTAACATGTGATTTCCATTTCAAATTGCTGTCTATTAGAACTCCCAAATATTTTGTTGTCATAATCTGTTTAATATCAGGGCATTCACAAGAAATTTTGTTCACACAATGCATACTACTATATGCATTTGTGTTACTTACTGAAATTGTAATTTATTAAAAAAAAGCTGTCAGGGTGAGCGAAAAATATAAAAAGCATGTTTTATCAGAGTTAATTTTTAATCCATTTTTGTTAAACCAAGTTGCAATAATATGTAAGTCATTAGAAATATCAAGAAATAATTCATGTTGATTCCCTTTCTATAAACAAGAACTGTATCATCAGCATATAAAAATGATTTTCCTTTTAAATTCTGATAAAAAAAAATCGTTTATATAAATTAAAAATAAAATAGGTCCTAATATAGATCCTTGTGGAACTCCTTTATTAATCAGTATTTTAGTACTTTTAATATTATCAATAGAAACTATTTGATAGCAGTCAGATAAATAAGATTTAAACCATCTCCATAAATTTCCTCTAATTCCTAAGAAATATAATATCTGTAATAAAATATCATGTCTAACTGTATCAAAAGCTTTAGATATATAAAGAAATAGGGCTAGTGTTTTTTCAGAATTATTTATCCCTTGACAAATACTGGTAATAAACTCTAAGATAGCATGTTCAGTACTTAAACCTTTTCTAAAACCAAATTGAAACTTGTAAAAAAAAGGAAATTTTTTCTAAATAATTATTAAGTCTTATTTTCATGATGGTTTCAATAACTTTTGAAAAGGCTGGAAGAATGGTCTATAATTATTAAAACAAATTTTGTCTCCATTTTTGTAAATAGGTTTTACAATAGCAATTTTTAAGTCTGAGAAGAAAATGCCATTTTGAAAGCTGCTATTTATTAATTCAACTAAAAATTTAGAATGATTATTATTATTAAAATTTAGAATGATTTTAATTATTTTTAAATGTATACCAACATATCCTGTTGCTTTATTAGTTTTAAGACTATAAATAATATGACTAATTTCTTCTTCTGTTGTCTCTATGATAAACATAGATTTTTGTTCAATTAAATCATTAGGATATTCATAATCTGAGTTATTAAAACATGAAATTGAACTATTTACATTTATGAAATGTTCGTTAAATTTTTCCACCAGTTTTTCAAAATTCTATCTTTGGGCAATATAAGTTTATTATTCATTTTATTATTTAAAATACTATCAACAATTTGCCACTGCTGTCTACTATTCCCATTACATTTATTAAATTTATTAATATAAAATTTATTTGTTGTTCTTTTTATAGTTGCAAGGGTCAAATTTCTAATTCTGAGATATTCTTTTTTATATTTTAATATTAATGGATATTTTCTATGTAATTTATATGCTTTTTCTCTTTCCTTAACTAATGACAAAATTTCCAAAGTCATCCATGGCTTATGTCTCTTTGAACTGGAATCCTTTATATAATACTTTTTCTTAGTAGTACTTTGTAGAATACATGACTTAATTTGATCTATATAAATGTCATACATTGTATCTATTTGAATATTCGTATCATATATAAAAATCAAATTTTTAATTAAATCTTCTAATTTCTTGTAATTCATGTAAGAATAGCAAATTTCTTTGCTGTTTTTTTGTTCTGAATTAACTGTATTCTTAAGAATTTTTAATAAAATAGGATAATGATCAGTAATATCAATCTGGTAAACAGCCAAATTGAAAATTAAACTATTATTAGTTGATCTAATAAATATGGGATCCAAACAACTGTAAGAAGCATTTGTCACTCTTGTATATGAATTTATGTATGAAAGAAATCCAAATGAAGCAAGCAAATTTAAATAAGCATTTACATCATTAATTAAATTAATATCAATATTTATATCACCTACTAAAATAACCCTATTATATTTAAGTTTAAATATTTTTAATTTTAATTCAGTCACAAACTCTTTTATGGAATATTCATGAGCTCTATAAATTGCTAATATACATAAGTCATTTTTGTTATCATAGGCTAAAACACATTCTGCAGTTTCCATTATTACAGTTTCTGTCAAAAAATTCATTGTATTAAGTTAATAATACATTATAACACCACCTGATCTTCTTTTTACTTCTACAGTTATACATCATTTCGTAGCCATCTATATTATATAAACTTAATTCATTTTCTTGTATCCAAATTTCACTAAAAATAATGATATCAAGATTATGTTTTATATATTCTATCATAATTAAAAATTCATCATAATGACAACGTAAACTACGTATATTTAAATGTATCATAGTAATAGCTGAACTATCATTAAAAAAACTGAAGAACTCATCAGAATTATTAATATAAGTGGAATGGTTACAGTCAAAAATAAAATTATCATCAGAATCAACAATAGAATCCATGAAAGAAGATATTTTTTCTATGTTTTATCTAAGTTTTTCAGATTTCTTATTTTAAGTACCCTTGATGAGTCTTCTTTCCTGAGAAAAATCTTTCCATCTTTAGTCCATAAATATTTGTATCCATTCCTTAGTTTTAATTGTTTAGCTTAAAAAAAGTTTTTTTGTCTGTTGTGCGAGATGTTCGTTGACAAAGATTTTAGTTGGCTGGAACTTTTTATTTATATTAGAAGCACACAATATATTTATTTTAGCAGCCTTCAAAAATTTATTTCTTTGGTCCCGGCATCTAAATTGTGCTCTAATAGGTTTAATTTTATTTCCAATCTTTGTAGGAACTCTGTGAATAGCATATAGTTCGATTTTTTCTGTAATGTTTAATCACTTGCTTATATTATTAACTATATCTGTTAAATCCTCTTCTTTATCTTCTGGAATGCCAACAAACTCAAGGTTCCAGTTTCTTGAATATTGTTCAATATTATTCATTTGAGTCTTAAGAAGTTCTATTTCTTGTAACAGATTGTTGTTATTACGCTTTATATATTGATTTTCTTTCCTAAGATGTTCAATTTCTTGTTTCATTATGTCAATATTACTCATTAACTGTTGTAAATAATCTGAGTTGAAGTTAAGAGACTCTTTTATCTGGGACAATTCATTAAACTTTCCTTATTAAAAACTTTTAATTCTTCTTGTATACATTTCTTTATCATACATGGAAGAGAAGATTCAGTCACATTAGGAAAATTTTCTTCTGATTCTCCAGCATCTGTATTTATTTTAACATTAGATGTCATATGTTTATTAGATGTCATGGTTTCAGAACTAGATAATGCACTGCACTTATAAAATATCCAAATACTTTTCTTTTCTCGAGTAAATCTCTTATAACTCTTTTTTGATATGCCAGTACAAAAAAAATAATGGAATTTATTATCACATAAGCAGCAAGTAAGAAAATCTTTATCTTCTACAATTGATTCAGAACATCTATAGCACTTCATATTGAAAGCAAATTAATACTTTTGAAACTGGGAATTAAAAAAACAGATAAACTGCAATAATTTCAATCAATTATCTCTCAATATTTCAATAAACAGCAAACAGCATTCACGTGGCATCACTCCAGAATAAGTAATAATAATATAGAATTGATGCTCAAGTTTCAGATTCGAATGTAGTAAACAACTCGAATGAATTGTTTACTACAACAGTTATAAATCTACAACACATTCAATGTCATAGTAATTTCTACTTCAAAGAAATTTACCAAATACTGCAACTCTGTAATTCCTGATTTCAATATGAAAATGATTAAGCGTTGAAGACTAAAAGAAAAACTAATAAGAAAATGATAAGATGTCAAAAAATGAAAACAAACTTACAAGAGCAATAAAAAACACAACATAGCTCGAGGCAAATGATATTGCCAACCTTTTTTGTTTTCAACCAAAATTGGTTCCACAATACCACTGGGTAAACGAAAGTTCATTAAACAATAATAAAAAGTCTCATACAAAGGTAAGAGAAATTGTTTATTTGTTCCTGACATACTGAAATTAACACAATATAGAAAACTATGCACCAATTGATGATGCAAAGAACTGGCCAGGCCTAGCACTTAATGTCCAACCCAGCCTTCTCGTGGTGCAGGCTGTTAGTACCTTTCAAAAGAGATACTCTCTTGTGGAAGTGAACAGAAAGGGAGGTCTGCCAGATTAGTGTGGCCTACTGATCTGGATGGCTACTTTTTTTTTATTCTACCATGCTGAGGTATGGTCAACCACATAGGATCCTGGCACTGACCATATAACCTACGTGACTGAAATAAGGCTCTGAGCTTGATTATGGATTCTGAATTTGCTGCACTGGTGGGCTTCTGTGGAAGGAAAATCTTCTGCTGTGTTTCATGTTTGTGGGTTGTTAGCCCCAAGTGTATAGATTCACAGGGCATGTTTTATTAGTTGGTGAATAATCCTGAGCAGAGGTCATCGAAGGCACCTGAACTCCTGCTTCCATGGGCATCATAAAATTTTACATTGGATGAAGATTTCGAGTGTAGATAGGTTGGTTGTTTTACCTCTGAGCAGCACTTTTTTGCACACCATGGGCTAAATGGCCAGGACACATGGACCCCTAAGGCTCAGAGAAAGTTGGGGGAGTGAACTCATTGGAACAGTTGTTAGGAGACAGATGGTAGCCTCCCATCAAGGCCATCCAGTGTGTTCTTTAACGTGCACAGGGTATGATGGCTCTCCCACACACGGGGCCACAGCTTAATGTGCCATTCGATGGACAGCGGCTTTCCAAGACCATCGGTGTCCCCTACTGACCATGGCAGGGCAGGGAATTTTGCAGAGATAAATCTCAACGCTGACCCAGCTGGGACTCGAACCTGGGAACTACAGATTACGAGCCTGGCGCGCTACCTACTGAGCCACCCCCACTCCTCCAGTATAGATGGCTTCAGCCTTTAGTAGTGGGGGAAAGAGTCTACTCCATGCTTGCAATTAGGGGGCTGTTTGATATTGTCGATATTCCCTCTCTCAATAACATAGTTTCTTTAAACATCCCACTAATAATTTCTCTCCATAGGTAATTGGAATGTGAGGACTCTGCACAGAGCTTATTCTCTTGAAGTCCTCACACAAGAATTCCACCGTTATAATTTAGATATCCTTGGCATGCAAGAAACAAGATGGATGTAAAAAGGTTAGATTCTTAAAAAAAAAAATCTTAAATTTCCCTTTTCACAGAGGGAAGATAATTAGCATCTCCAAAGCATAGGTATGCTTCTCAGCAGACATGCTAGTGATGCTCTTCTGGGATATGAGTGCATTAATGAAAGGTTTCTTACAGCAAAATTTAGGAGAAGAGTTGAAGACTTTAATGTTATCTGCTGTTATGCCCCCACTGAGGATGAGGATGAGGATAAGTTTTACAGACGACTTCAGGATATTTTGAATTCTGGCAAGAAAGGAGACATTACTCATTGAATCATTTAAATGCCAAAGTTGGTACTGACTCTGACCTTTGGGGAGGAGGGATAGGCCCTTTCGGTATTGGTAGCTGCAATGGACAATGTCTCCTATGGGTAAGTAAGCTTAATGGTTTCAGAATAACTAATACTTATTTCAAACACTGTGACATATATAAGTACATAGGGATTTCACCAGATGGGCTGCATAAGAATATGATTGATTATATGTTAGTTAATAGCAAATGGGATAGTTTTGTCAGGAATACCAGGTCATATAGGGGAGCTGAAATTGGATCTGACCATTACCTTGTAAAAAGTGTCTTGCAACCTTAAACTTAAGAAGTGTGGTGCTAAGGTAAAAAAAAATTACCTTTAATTCTGAAGCTCTGAAAGATCTAGTTATAGATAAAGCTTACCATGATAGTTTACCTAGTCATTATGACAGTCATGGTTTGCTTACTACTGAAGATGAGGAAGAATGGGACCATTTTAAACACGCTTTTCTTGAAACTAACAGATCTCTTTTGGGTAAAAAGGAGCAGAGGCGGCAAAATTATTTGAGTGATAAGGCACTCGAGCTTATTTCAGAGAGAAAGAACTGCAGGAATGTTCTTAATCAATACCCTGCTAATCCTAATAGAAAGCATTACAGGCAACATAATAAATGTGTAAAGGATCAGTTAGCTGCTGATAAGAATCTTGGCTTGATGGCTTGGCTGAGAAAGCCGAGGAAGCAGTTAGACAGCACAACAGCAGAGAGTCGCACCACATAGTTAATGTTTTGTGTGGTAGAAAATGGACAGGTATACAAGGATTGAAGGATAAACAAGGTAAGGTTATAGAAGGAGAGTATTCTGTCATGGCTAGGTGGGCTGAGCATTTCAGTGATGTTCTAAACAATGTGGTTAGTTTCACTCCCATTGTTTGCAATGATGATAGATGTATTGGTGGCTTTAATGTTGGCCCTATAACACAGTCTGAAATTATTTTATATTCTAACCTTAAAATTTTGTGATTTCTATTTCTAACCTTAATTTCTAAACTTAAATTGCTATTTCTAACCTTAAACTTACATAAATCCCCAGGGGTAGATGAAATTACTACGGAAATGCTTAGAGCTGGGAATGTTTTGGTTACCACTGGATGACTGAAATTTTGAAATATTTTTATAATAAAGGTATGGTTCCTAAGGGTTTTACCAGAACTTATACCTATTTTTTTAAAAAAATTGATGGCAGTTCTTGTGATAACTATGGTGGTATCAGCCTACTTTCTGTTCCAGCTAAAGTTCTTTGCATAATTGTGCTTAATAGAATTAAGAATCTATTGAAGGGCAATTGAGTGATGAGCAATGTGGATTCAGAAGTTTCAGGGAATGTGTTGATCAGATATTTTCACTTAGGCAGATTCTTGAGAAATGTTTAGAGTTTCAGAAACCTTTGGATGCTAGCTTTGTTGATTTCAAAAAGGCATTCGACTATGTTGATCATCATAATTTGTGGTTGATTGTGAGATCATATGGTATACCAGACAGTTAGTTAACATAATGAAAGCTCTCTATAATAACACTGAGTCGTGTGTGAGAGTTGGTAAGGCTTGTAGCAATTGGTTTAGCATTACTTCTGGTGTTAGACAAGGATGCATTTGTCTCCTTTTCTCTTTAGTTTGGTTATTGATTATGTTATACGAAATTCACTTCAGGAGAAAGATTTTGTCCTTAAATGGGCTGCAGATATGAAAATTTCTGATTTAGATTATGCTGATGATTTAGCCCTTCTGGCAAATGATGTTGATGAGATGAAATCTTTCATTAGGGCTGTTGATGAAACTGGTACTAGAGTAGGTTTGGTTATAAACAGAGAAAACTAAAGTGATGAAAATTGGTCACGCAGGTTGTGATTCAGTTAATCTGAATGGTTGCAGTCTTGAACAAGTGTCACAGTTTAATTATCTTGGGAGCTATGTAACAGATACTGGTGATGTGCAGCATAAGATTCACAGATGAATTAGGGATTGCTGCCAGGACTTTTAAGAATCTATGAAAAAATAGGCGTATACACCTAAAGACTAAAATTAGGTTGTATAATAGTTTGGTTCTTTCTAGGGTTAGTTATGGTAGTGAAACTTGGAAACTTTGTAGACAAGATAACAGGAAATTAGTTGCTTTTGATTCTAGACACTTACACAGTATCTTGGGCTTACACAGCACTTTTTAACTAATGATGAGGTTAGGCAAAGGAGTCGGCAACCTCCTTTAAGCAATATATTGTGCAGAAAGAGACCCTGTTGGTTTGGCCATGTTGCCCATATGGATAATTATAGATTGGCAAATAGGGTTATGAACAGGGTAGCTGAAGGCCTTAGAAAGAAGGGGAGACCTAGGATGCGGTGGGCTGACAATGTCATACAGGATCTTGTTAGAATTGGTATAGAGTGGCCTGATGAAGCAGTTGTAGCTCAGGACTAGTATGTTTGGAGAACTAAATTGCAGAATTTGGTTGGACCTCCATAGCTGATGGTTGCTTGAGGATGATGATGAGAAAAACGTATGAAATAATAAGCTGAAAAAAAAAATTGGTTTTGCTGTGAGTGGGATTTGAACCTGTCTCCTGGAAACATGCCATTTATGCTAATCAGTACACCATCATCGGCTAACATTTTTTCTTCAGCTGATGTGACATAAACTTTCCAGATCTTTTATTTGATTCGCACAATGGCACCATCTATCTGGGAAGGGAACAACTATGTTGCCTGATAGAGATGGAATTTAATATTTGTTACTCACGCTCATGACATTAAATCAATAGTTCAGTAGTAAAGAATCACAAAATGTGTCATGGAACTGACGAAATAATAAACTGAAACATGGAACTGACGAAATAATAAATTGAAACATGAAACTGATGAAATGATAAACTGAAAAAAAAAAAATAAAAATGGTTTTGCCGTGAGTGGGATTTGAACCGTCTCCTGGAAACATGCCAGTTATGCTAACCACCACCAAAAAGCAAAGGAAGGGGTAAAAGTTTTAAGGGCCCTTGGCCTCTCCTTAAATTTAGCCTTGATCATAGTAATGTCTGAACCCTCTTTAATCCAGTTGGAGATTTCTGGCCAAGCTACTATTCCATATATTTATATATTTCATATCAATGATTTTAACATGTATGAAAATGTGCAATTTTAATTCAAACAGCATTTTCTTTTCTCACTAGTGAGTGGTTAGCACACTGGGTTACTGATCTAAGGGACCCAGGTTCGAGTCCTGGATAAGGAATGGATGTTAGTGTTGTTGTTTTTTTGCTGAGGTCCTGCCATCCTCACAGTCCTTCTACTAAGGCGTATAAACTGACAGGCTACTGTCAGACCTCTGTGGCAAGCAACTGCTTGAGGGGGTATTTATTTTTATTTTATTCTTCAAAACAATACTCAACTTACCTTAAACAAATCAGGTGCTTGTTTCAAAATAATAGAGAATATACTATCTAATTGAGCTGCTGATGATGCTGCAATGTCCTCCATGGATGTGATGTGGATGATTATTTCTTCCAGACATGTGTTCAGAAGAGTTCCAATTGCTTTGTAATATACTTCTACAGGAAGCACATCCGCCCATACTTTCTTTAACAGCTGCAACTGACACAAACACTGACGAACTGACTTTTCTGCTTTTGGAATTAAGCCTTCATCTTCAGCCATATTCTGAAAAGCTGAAAAGTATCTTTTAGAATATTTATAACTCTTACTCTGTTCTAAAACCATTTCAAACACAATAATAATAGGTACTCTGAATTTATATACATCTTTCTTAATTATTGAGCATAAGCAAGAGAAAGTTATTAAACACATTAGTTACTATCAAGCTTTTCATTAAAATTTATAAAATTAATAAGTCATCCTTATGTTAATCCATAAAAATATATAATATATTTCATAATAAGAATTATTTCAAAAAAAAAAGAACTAGATATATTTCAATCCAAAATTTTTTATGAAAAACTTCTCCAATTCCACTCAAACTTTCAGTAACTTATTTGCATACTGATAAAGCAGGTATCATATTTCCAATTGTTCAGTATTTCACTTTTGTTTGTGGGTTTGTTTTTATATTCCCCAATAATCTTGAATGGTTGTGTCTATTATTTTAATACTTAGATTTTTTGCATAAAAGAGTATTTCAAGTTTGAAGCCTACATACTATTTCTATGTCATAAGGAGGTTGAGGGTTCTTATCCCACCCGACTCAAGACAAAGTTTCCTCCACACCCATTGTCATAATCATACTTATATAGCCAAATAGTGATTAAATGCTTATTAAATCAATGATGTGCTGTGGATTAATTTGTGAATTTGTAATTCAATAAAGCAGTTCCCAAAGTTTTTGCTAAGTGCATGGATTTAGACATTCATTAAGTGTGAAAATATGTATAAAAAAACTCATATTCCAGATATTTACATTTGTGTTAAGAGAATTATACTTCAATTTAATTATCACTGTTTTTAACTGCATTTTTATTTCAACTAAGGCTTGACTACAATATTGTATCTACCGTATTTAGTTTTTATAAATTTCTCATTTATTTCTTCTATTTCTCATGCAACTAGCAGATTCATCTAACTAGCAACCCCTATTCCCCATAAATGTTGAATAATCAGGAGTTTACTGTATTAAACAATATAAAATTCCGAGGTTATAAACAGTTGTTATTTAAAACATCTGTCTGGAAATTTTTAAAGCTTCAATAATTTGAACTATCAATGTATTGGTATACTATAAATGAACTTAAATAGGGTCATTGATGTCAAATCAACCAAAATTTTGGAAAAAGTTCACCACCTATCACAGATTTCAATGATCTTTGGCATAAATGTTAGTACATATAAGATACTAATAAGTTAACACACAGCTATACTTTATAAAGGATTTAATCACGATAATGCTGTGGTACAAAGTTAAAACATAAAACTTCCAGGGAGTAATTCTCTAACTAGGAAAGTGCTGTACATACCATTACCATATATGGGATCTACTTAACTAAAACCTTAGAATTACCCTTAACTTTATACATTAATTCAAAATTAACTCTTCCTTCAACAGACCAATTAGAACCTTATATAAAGCGAAAACATATTTACCAATGTTGTCATGCTGTAGTTGGTAATTATATATGCTACCAGTCCTGATAGTAGATGTTCTTCTAGCAGTTACAATGCT
The DNA here is from genome assembly GCA_038380435.1 of Ryuthela nishihirai. Classification (NCBI taxonomy): domain Eukaryota; kingdom Metazoa; phylum Arthropoda; class Arachnida; order Araneae; family Heptathelidae; genus Ryuthela; species Ryuthela nishihirai. Next base: position 41,658,246 of record JAWZYU010000001.1, on the reverse strand, counting down.
GGCATAGATGTTATGAACTGACACTATTATCTTTAGTTTCCTCATCCACAAGTTTGAACTTCATTCATTTGTGGTGCACAAAAAGATGGTTTAAGTTGGCAGTTGTTCGTGGTGGTATAAGTTCTATTTCTTTTACTTAGGATGTTACATACAGCGACGCTTTTAGCCATGTTGTTGCACATTGTAACCTCAGGGTAATAGTAAATTCTCATAAGGCATTACAAGAACAGTTCTTTTGTTGTGAAAAGCACTTTTCCCTGCTTGAAAAGATTTTAGATACGCTCCTTACTGGAAGAAAGCTAATGTTCTGATGACCGTTAATTTAATATTGGTCAAAAGCCATTGCTTTTACATTAAAACTTTTAAAAAACATCTTAAAAACACGAACCTTCAGGCTCATTATGCGACGCGTTTCACCACGAACTCATAACACATGGCATCCTCAGTCGAATACGATGATAGCTAGGTGAAGTTTAAGTAGCCGCCTTCAGTCTAGGCCAGCCCTTTGCGTACTGAGTGCTGCGTGCGCATCTCGTGACGAAGGTTGCAATAGGAGATGCCATGCCAACGGAAGGGGTGGAATCTTGGTATTGCAGACTTCGTTACGATGTTTATGCATATTTAAAGTTTGGCGTATTGTAGTTGAAATTTTGTTTTTGGGGCTATTCCAGGTTTAAAGTTAATTTTATCCTAATTTTATCCTTTATGATAAAATTAACTCTAAACCTGGAATAGCCCCAAAAACAAAATTTCAACTACAATACATCGAAACTTTAAATATACATAAACATCATGACGAGGTCTGCAATCCGAGATTCCACCCCTTCCGTCGGCATGGCACCTTCGTCACGAGTTGCGCATGCAGCACTCAGTACGCAAAGGGCTGGCCTAGACTGAAGGCGGCTACTTAAACTTCACCTAGCTATCATCGTATTCGACTGAGGATGCCATGTGTTATGAGTTCGTGGTGAAACGCGTCACATAATGAGCCTGGAAGGTTCGTGTTTTTAAGATGTTTTTTAAAAGTTTTAATGTTGTAAAAGCAATGGCTTTTGACCAATATTAAATTAACGGTCATCAGAACATTAGCTTTCTTCCAGTAAGGAGCGTATCTAAAATCTTTTCAAGCAGGGAAAAGTGCTTTTCACAACAAAAGAACTGTTCATGTAATGCCTTATGAGAATTTACTATTACCCTGAGGTTACAATGTGCAACAACATGGCTAAAAGCGTCGCTGTATGTAACATCCTAAGTAAAAGAAATAGAACTTATACCACCACGAACAACTGCCAACTTAAACCATCTTTTTGTGCACCACAAATGAATGAAGTTCAAACTTGTGGATGAGGAAACTAAAGAAAATAGTGTCAGTTCATAACATCTATGCCAGCATTGTAACTGCTAGAAGAACATCTACTATCAGGACTGGTAGCATATATAATACCAACTACAGCATGACAACGTTGGTAAATATGTTTTCGCTTTATATAAGGTTCTAATTGGTCTGTTGAAGGAAGAGTTAATTTTGAATTAATGTATAAAGTTAAGGGTAATTCTAAGGTTTTAGTTAAGTAGATCCCATATATGGTAATGGTATGTACAGCACTTTCTTAGTTTGAGAATTACTCCCTGGAAGTTTTATGTTTTAACTTTGTACCACAGCATTATCGTGATTAAATCCTTTATACATATAATTAGATGTCTAATTGTCTGAAATATTTTGAATCAAAAAATTTTTGTAAGGAGTTATAATTGTTTAACCTACAGGGGAAATATACAATTAAAATAGCTTAAAATTCTCTGTAGTTGAGCAATAAAATTTTAAAGTTTATCCTTCAAACTATTTGCATGTTGAAAGTTTTTAGGAAAAAACTCAGAAGCTTTTCGGAGCAATGACAGCACTCTGTCTTCAGTGAAGTAACACTATGTGGTGAAGTGAGGGCTGTTTAGACAAAGAACTTCTTTCCACATGTTGTGAAGGGTGATTCCAGTGTCTCGGTTGCAGGTGGGGACAGATGAGGTCATTATTTCAATAGCCTCGCAGACTATGGTTCTGTAGAAAGTGGACACAAGTGCAAGTGGCAGCCGTCATTAGCTTGTTTTTGGCCAACATCGGTTTGGTATATGCCCGATTTTTGAAGTAGGCTAAATTTGCCGCTGTTCTTTTTGATCAATTTCTTCAGATTTGAAGCTGGGCTGTAAACAATTTTTGATATTTTGGGCTCTGAGTAATTTGCAGACTGATTCACATAGAACAGGAAAAACTTTGAACATGCAAATAGTTTGAAGGATCAACTTTAAAATTTTATTGCTCAACAACACAGAATTTTGAGGTATTTTAATTAATTTCTGAGCAAGAAGGTCCTTTTAATTGTGAAAATATACAAATTGTGACTAAAGGTTTTTCTTTTTTTCTTTGCTTCTATGGTAGATGAGAAGACCAAACTTGGTGTACTGATGTAGATTTGCCTTATTAGTTCATTAAAAGAATCGAATTTGAAAAATTTAATATGGTTTTGAAAAAATTTGATAAAACTGAAAATTTTAAAATGTGAAAAAAATGGTATGTCCCCATATATTAAAAATTAAAACTGACATATGTTGTACATCATATTCCAAAGAAACGTTTTATGAAATTTGGAGTATGGTCATTTCTTTGATAACGAGGAAAAAAATATTGAATTTGTACCAATGTTATCACTAATGGTGTACTTCAGGGGACCACATTGACTCACTTGCACATGTGCACTGACGCACAGAAAAGCTACTGATGTGTTTGTTGCTTGCACTCTAGTGCGACGTTGTAACTCCAACCACTACAACTAGCATTTGGCTACTACTTACATATATAATGCTGCTATTGATAAAAGTTCATATCCTTTTTTTACAGACAAGCAAAAGAAAAATCCCAATATTGAGAGGGAACAAATTTAGCAATACAAATGTTAAGTAATACATAGGGTAACTAGATTGTGATTGGTAAAACACCAGGATATGCTATTAAATGTTCAGACTTCAATTTGTATAACTTGAAAACGGTAAATTATACTTTACTTTTGATCAATTGTTCTATAATAATTAATGAAGTGCTTAATGGGCTAATGTAGTTCAAATAAGCAAAGATGCTCCTTTGAATTTAATGCATAGAAAAAATTGCGCATATGCAAGTCTGAATTTAGTTTATTTTAATGAAGTCATATTCATTGCTGATGAAATAAATATTATCATAAAATATGTTGATAATAAAGAATTTAGTCATAAATAATTAGAATATATAATCATTGAAACTGAAAAGGGTTAAGTTACTGACATAGTGATCAAGAGAATTGATTTTATATTTTAATATATTTTAGAAGTAACAAGTGTATTAATTTTTGTGAAGTCTAGCAAATGAACACAATTAGTTTCCATTATTAGATTAAACCATCTGGTGCACACTTATGTCTTGCACAGTTCTTCAGATAATATCAGCAAAGAAATATTTTTCCTCAAAGATTGAAAAATGGAGGTAATCATGATTACACCATCAGTTTTCACATTTCAGAATAATTTTTTTTCCCTTAATTATTCTAGAACAATTGATCAAAAATAAAGCATAAATTACTGTTTTCAAGTTATACAAACTGAAGTCGGAACATTTAATAACATGTCCCGGTTTTTACTGATCGCAATCTGGTCACCCTATGTATTACTCAACATTTGTATTGTTAAATTTGTTCCCTTTAAATATTGAGCTTTTTCGTTTGCTCATCTACAAAAAGGATATGAACGCTTATCAATAGCAGCATTATAGCTATAAGTGGCAGTCGAATGCTAGTTGGAGTGGTTGGGGTTACAAAGTCGCACATGAGTGCAAGCAGCAAACACATCTGTAGCCTCTCTGTGCATCAGTGTGCATGTGCAAGAGTGTCAGTGTGGTCTCCTGAAGTGCATCATTAGCAATAACATGGTACAAATTCAATATTTTTTTCGCTTTATCAAAGAAATGACCATATTCCAAATTTCATAAAACATTTCTATGGAGTATAATGTAAAACATATGTCAGTTTAAATTTTTAAATTTTACATTTTAATATGCTTTTTTCAAAACTATATTAAAATTTTCAAATTAGATTTTTTTTAATGAATTAATAAGGCAAATCTACATCAGTACACCAAGTTTGGTCTTCTCATCTACCATAGAAACAAAGAAAAAAAAAGAAAAACCTTTAGTCACAATTGTAATTTGTATATTTTCTATTTTCCCCTTAGGTTAAACGATTATAACTCCTTACAAAAATTTTTTTGACTCAAAATATTTCGGACAATTAGACATCTTATGTGTACTAACATTTATACCAAAGATCATTGAAATCTGTGATGGGTGATGAACTGGCCTGGTTGAATTGACATGGAATGATCCACTAATAAAGTTAACAGTATTTGTATTTTGAGAGAAATATGATTGTGTTTGTTAACTTATTTTATCACACATCATTTTGCTGAATGCATAGAATTGGTCATGAATGTGACTCCTGTGAATAACACTGTGGAAATGATTAAGTGTGCAATGTTACCAACCAATCATCATCAGCAAACAAAAAAACATTTACTCAAAGGCTATGAATGAATTTCTCAGTAGCTGGATAGATTTCACCATTTTGCTGTAATGAACTGTAATGAATAAAAAAACCTGAAGTCACAGCCAGGAAAATTTTACAACTCTTTTGAGCCCATCATGGTCAAAAAATAGCAGCTCCAGTTCTAGCTCCAAAGCCCTGATTATGAGCGTACCTATCCTTCTTTGATAGAATTCAAAATATTCTAAAGATGTCCATAAAGCTTATATTTCTCATTCTCATCAAAGTCCATAGTGGAGCCTAACAATAAATAATATTAGTATTTAATCCATGTTTTAAATTAAGCTATCCATCTGGTCTCTTGTAAGCTCATAATGTCTAGATTATGTCTAGATTATATAATGCTGAAATTTCTTTGTTAGGACATCACAAGAAAAATCTCCAAGTAGAGTTCTCACATTCTAGATAGCTGTGGAAAGAAAATGATTAATATTTTTAAAGAATTCAAGTTCATTAAGAGGGGCAGGTCCAAATATATCAGTAGCCCCATAATGCAAGTATGGGAAATGACTGATTCCCCATCCACTATAAGCTTAAGCTAATATGTTAGCAGAAAAATTAGACAATCAAAGGGATCTTTACTATAAAAACCCTTGGGCCCTTTCAAGCACCAAAAAGCTGTGGTAGAAGAATTATCAAACTTGTGTCTTTTCTCTATTCCCTTACACCTTTAATCAATTTTTGATGTCTTTTAAATAATTTTTATTCAAATAAGAGCAAAAAATTATAATATTTTTGATTGATAGTATGCTTAACAAATTCCTCTTAGTATTTGCAGATGGGAAAATTTTTGTTCAATTTCACACTGCCTCAACAAAGTAATTTCATGCAAAATTTGGATCTAATCTCAAGGGCAAACTGTCCTTATCGGAGTGTTTTCACCATATGGTTCCATCTGTGTAGTGGAATTAAATTTTTTTTAACTAACTGAGGTTTTTAAACTTAAAAAATATCCATTTTCTAAACTGCAGGCTAATTTTAATAAAATACTGCAGAGAAAGGCATGAAACACACTACCCGGATTTTTAATTATGGGCCATAATTTTAATGGCTTGACTTTCAACAATCAGTTTCTGCTGATTCTTCAAAGAATTCCAGAATACAGCAGTTGATCAGGCAATATATCAGTGGTGGAATTATGCTGGGGCAGAGGCCTGTAGGGGCCCAGTGAGAGAGCACTGATTGTGTTTCAAGAAATATTTTTTGCTACATAAACTGCTAGATGAATATATATGTCAATTAAAGACAAAATAAGTGTTTCAAAGTACTTGTTGTCCAAGCAACTTTGTTATGATTTCTTGAGTCACCACCTCTATTACCCATATTCTTCTATCCATTTTCTTTCTTTTATACAATAAATTACCCATCCTCTGCAGTACGCTATGTAAATTCTCCTTAATGCCTTTTGATACTTGATAGCATAGAACATTTGTTGAAGTGTTTAAAACCATTTAACAGTGTCATAGAGAATTAAAGATTTCAATTTAATTTTAAATACTGTACTGCGAACCTCTACTGTAATTTTTGTGGTAGCATCATCACTCATTTTTTGTATTGTTTATATGCATATGTTTTTATGAAAGCATTTCCGATTTTTAGTGTCATACAAAGGAAATTGGTAGAAAAACAACATTAGAATGTTACCGGACTTTTGACATTCAATTAACCTTATAAATAGTAATTCACTGCTGTTTATAATTTAAGAAAGTTGAACAAAAATGCAAATATCTAAAACAAAAAAACTTTTTTTTATAATTAATGAAAATTTCGGAGGATCCTCCTCCTCCTCCTCAAGCAACCATCAGCTATGGAGGTCCGACCAAATTGTGCAATTTAGCTCTCCAAACATACTAATCCTGAGCTACAACTGCTGCATCTGGCCACTATATACCAATTCTAACAAGATCCTGGTTGACATTGTCAGCCCACCGCATCCTAGGTCTCCCCCTCTTTCTGAGGCCTTTAGGCACACTGTTCATAACCCTATTCGCCAATCTATAATTATTCATACGGGCAACATGGCCAAACCAATGGAGTCTCTCTCTGCACAATATGCTGCTTAAAGGAGGTTGCAGACTCCTTTGCCTAACCTCATCATTAGTTACAAAGTTGAACCACCTAATGCCCAAGATACTGCGTAAGCATCTGGAATCAAAAGCATCTAGTTTCCTGTTATCTTGTTTACAAAGTGTCCAAGTTTCACTACCATAACTAACCCTAGAAAGAACCAAACTATTATACAGTCTAATTTTAGTCTTTAGGTGTATACGCCTATTTCTCCACACTCTCCATAGGTTCTTAAAAGTCCCGGCAACAATCCCTATTCGTCTGTTAATCTCATGACGCACATGACCATTATCTGTTACATAGCTCCCAAGATAATTAAACTGTGACACCTGCTCAAGACTGCAACCATTCAGATTAACTGAATCACAGCCTGCCTGACCAATTTTCATCACTTTAGTTTTCTCTCTGTTTATAACCAAACCTACTCTACTACCAGTCTCATCAACAGCTCGAATGAAAGAGTTCATCTCATCAACATCATTTGCCAAAAGGGCTAAATCATCAGCATAATCTAAATCAGAAATTTTCGTATCTCCAGCCCATTTAAGGCCAAAATCTTTCCCTTGAAGTGAATTTCACATAACATAATCAATAACCAAGCTAAAGAGAAAAGGAGACAAAATGCACCCTTGTCGAACACCAGAAGTAATGCTAAACCAATTGCTACAAGCCTTACCAACTCTCACACACGACTCAGTATTATTATAGAGAGCTTTCATTATGTTAACTAACTTGTCTGGTATACCATATGATCTCACAATCAACCACAAATTATGATGATCAACATAGTCGAAAGCCTTTTGAAATCAAGAAAGCTAGCAACCAAAGGTTTCTGAAACTCTAAACATTTCTCAAGAATCTGCCTAAGTGAAAATATCTGATCTGCACATCCCCTACCACTTCTGAATCCACATTGCTCATCACGCAATTGACTGTCAACCAGATTCTTAATTCTATTAAGCACAATCATGGAAAGAATTTTACCTGGAACAGAGAGTAGGCTGATACCCCTATAGTTATCACAAGAACTGTGATCACCTTTTTTGAAAATAGGGTTAATAATAGCTCTGGTAAAATCCTTAGGGACCATGCCCTTATCATAAAAGATATTCAAAATTTCAGTGACCCAAGTGGTAACAGAAACATTCCCAGCTCTAAGCACTTCCGTAATAATTTCATCTACCTCTGGGGATTTATGAAGTTTAAGTTTAGAAACAGCCAAAATAACTTCAGATTGTGTTATAGGGCCATCATTAAAGCCACCAATGCATCTATCATCATTGCAAACAATGGGAATAGAACTAACCGCATCGTTTAGAATATCACTGAAATGCTCAGCCCACCTAGCCATGACAGAATCCTCACCTTCTATAACCTTACCCTTGTTTATCCTTCAATCCTTGTATGCCTGTCCGTTTTCTACCACACAAAACATTAACTATCTGCTACAGCTCTCTGCTGTTGTGCTGTGTAACTGCTTTCTCGGCTTTGTCAGCCAAACCATCAAGCCAAAGATTCTTATCAGCAGCTAACTGATCTTTTACATGTTTATTAAGTTCTCTGTAATGCTTTCTATTAGGACTAGTAGGGTATTGATTAAGGACATTCCTGCAGTTCTTTCTTTCCGAAGGGTGCTAGGCTTGGCCGGTTCTATGCATCATCACAGGGGATTGGTGCATAGCTCTCCTTCCAGTGACTACCTAGCTACCATTTACAGACCTACCTACTATCCCATATATTAATATTTACATTTGAAACAAAGAATATATCAGAATACTTGTCCAATTATAAAATTAAATTTCCAATGAATGAATATATCAGAACATTTTCCAATTATGAAAAATTATAGATCACTACAGATATTGAATCCTAATCAATACAGATTGCACAACAAGCTCTCATGCTTATTATAATAAGGTCCAACAATGCAGAGGGCAGAAAATCCCACTCCTCTATAAGAGCATTTCTCAACTCAAGAAGGGTCCTTGGAGGGAGTTGATGATTTGCAACTTGCCTTCCCAAAGTATCCCATACACATTCAATGGGATTTAGATCTAGGGACTTCCCTGGCTAATCCATTCTCTAGATACCTTCACTCTCAAGGTATTTCTCTACTATCTGAGATCTATGTGGACAAGCATTATCATCCATAAAAATGAATTCTGACCCAATGGCACTTCTAAAATGCCTCACATAAGGCTCCAGGATCTCATCTTGTTTCTGTATCCAGGGCAGTTAGAGTCCATCCTGAGAAGACATGCAGGTTAGTGTGGTCATTGAAAATGACATCTTCCCACACCAACAAACCACTTCCAACAAAACAGTTCCTTTTCCAAAATATTCAGGGTGATAACGTGTCCACACTCTCTCCAGATGCATTGGCACTGAGAATCACTGCTTATGCTATATTGTGATTCATTAGAAAAGAGAAACTGTCCCCCAATGACTAGTCCAATTGAAGTGCTGCTGCCCCATTCCAGTCTTGCTCTCCAACAAGCTGAGGTTAGTGGTGCACACACTACAGGTCTTGTAGCATATGGCCCTCTTTCATGAGGTCATTGGGACATAGTTACTCTGGATGATACTGTCTTCCTCGTGGCAGCTGACAGTTCCAATACAAGTTGGCGCGATGACATCATTCCATTAACCTTGCAGTTAGGAACTGGAAATGGAACTGGCATTTTGAACTGTTGTTAGTCTGGACCTACCTTGGTTCTTTCTCTTAGAGCATGTTCCAGTGTCTTGAAACCATCTCCAGAGACTGGAAATTACACTTTCTGATGCATACATGAACTGGCACCCTCTCCATGTCCTGTTTCCATCCGTCCGATGGCTCTCCACTCTGACCATCAATAAAATGGTTCCTCCTTTATATTTTAATAAAACTGTAATCCAAAATGCTTGATAAAGCTACTTTTAATCCAAAATAGGAGAGTCCATTCCTGAAGCTGCTTTTATCACCAGCTGAATTTGCATATCAGTCATTCATATTGAAAAATGCAAATTTAATAGCTGAAAAATGTAGGTTATTTCATTTTAAATATCCTCTGAAACGTTCAGTAAATTTCCAAAAGGATTTATTGAGATATTTGTAACTTTGTTCAACTTTCTTTAATTAACATTTTCCACAATTAAATCCTTAAAATAATTACTTGTTCTGTCTCTGCAATATATATTTGAAAAGTTGATGCTGCAGCATCTACTGTATATTTAGTGGTAACAATGCTACAACAAGATGATCACATGAGAAATTTCAGATTTTAGTACCCTCTAATGGCAGAAAGTTCACACTGTTGGACGATTCAAAAATGTTAATTGCAATTTCTTATTACCTTATTTACCCCAACTCCAATCCTCGCAAAAAAGTTTTTATCTCTTAAAATTATAGTGACCATACATTTTGCTTTGTACTTGTTATTTTGATGCCCCTAAAAAGGTCTTCTGAATGTTATGTCACAATTTTTCAAAATTGAAAGGTTTGGGTTGTTTTACCTCCAAGTGTCACTATTTCACACACACTGAGCTAAATGGCCATGTCACAAAGACCTCAAGGTTCAGAGAAAATTGAAGGAAGAGGACCCACTATATAGCTGTTAGGAGAGAAACGAAAGCCTCCCATCAAAGCCATCCAGCATGTCCTTTAATGTGCATAAGGGTATGGCTCTGCTGCACATGAGACCATAGCTTTACATCCCATCCAAAAGACAGTGGCTTTCCAAGTTCATCAGTGTCCCCTTTTTGACTGAGGCTGCTTTTATCACTAGCTGAATGGATGAAAGTTTCACAGAGATAAATCTCAATGCTGGCCCAGGTGGGATTGAACCTGGGTACTGTTCCGTGATTATGAGTCTGGCACACTACTGACTGAGTCATACCCCCCCACCCCACTGAAAAGTTTGGCAGTGTGATATACTGATGATCTGCTTGAGCAACAAGAACTATTTTCTAACCACACTTAACTATGATTTAAGAACTATTTTCTAACCACACATAACTATGGTTTCTATCTTTATTAGATTTATTTTATACTTTTCTTTCTCTTAAATGTTTATTAAAATCAGTGTCATTCTCTACAAACTTTGGAAGATTTGTAACAAGTGCATACTAAAACGATATAGAACAATAATGGAAAAATTGAATGCAATTTAGGAGCATAAACTTAATGGACAAATTATTATATATATCTACCCAATAACCTGTTGTTTCACCTTTAGCCCTCACAATAGCAGCCAGAGATCTTGGTAAGGATGCAATCAGGTATTGTAAATACGGAGGTAGTATTGCCATCCATGAAGTGAAAATTGCCTGTCACAGAGCATCCACAGTTGCTGGTGGGGGTTGGTGGCCTCAAAAAATCTTTCCAATTCTTCTCACAAATTTTCAATGATTTGGCCATGGATCTGGTGATCGAGGGGCCATTTGAGGTGGTAATCTCACTTGAAGCTCCAGGAACCAATTGGTCACCACTCAGGAAGTATGCAGTGTGGCATTGTCCTGTCGAAAGATGGCATCATGATGCAGAAAAAGAATTACGAATGGGTGTAAATGGTCGATAAGGATGTTCACATACCTTGTGCTGGTGGTGTAGGTCTTGACGGGTATGAGGGGCCCCAAAGAAGCCCATGTAAACACATCCCTAACTGTTATACCACCTCCACCCCAACTTGGCAAGTTGGGCCCATCACTTCGTGTGGTTTATGCCACACACTCACCCTCCCATCAGCGGGATAGAGTTGAAACCGTGATTCATCAGACCAGATGGCATGTATCCAGTCATCTGCATTCCAGTTGCAATCGGCATTTCCAAACTACAACCTTCTTTTGGTGCCTTGCAGTCAACAAGAGAACATGATGTGAATGTTGACTGCCATAGCCTATTTTTTTTCATGGTATGACAGATAGTCTTTGTGCATAAGCTTGTGGACAAGCCCTCATTCAATTTCGACATTATTTGCTCCACAATAGCTGCATTGGTGGCTTTACTGTTGGCCCTATAACACAATCTGAAGTTATTTTGACTATTCTAAACTTAAACATCATAAATCCCCAGGGGTAGACGAAATTATTATGGAAATGCTTAGAGCTGGGAATGTTTTAGTTACCACTTGGATGACAGAAATTTTGAATATCTTTTATCATAAAGGCATGGTTCTTAATGATTTTACCAGAGCTATTATTATCCTTATTTTGAAAAAATGGGATCATAGTTCTTGTAATAACTATAGTGGTATCAGCCTACTTTCTGTTCCAGGTAAAGTTCTTTGCATAATTGTGCTTAATAGAATTAAGAATTTATTGAAGGGCAATTGATTGATGGGCAATGTGGATTCAGAAGTTTCAGGGGATGTGTAGATCAGATATTTTCACTTAGGCAGATTTTTGAGAAATGTTTCGAGTTTCAGAAACCTTCAGTTACTAGCTTTGTTGATTTCAAAAAGGCTTTCGACTATGTTGATCATCATAATTTGTGGTTGACTGTGAGATCATATGGTATACCTGACAAATTAGTTAACATAATGAAAGCTCTCTATAATAACACTGAGTCGTGTGTGAGAGTTGGTAAGGCTTGTAGCAATTGGTTTAGCATTACTTCTGGTGTTCGACAAGGGTGCATTTTGTCTCCTTTTCTCTTTAGCTTGGTTATTGATTATGTTATGCGAAATTCACTTCAAGGGAAAGATTTTGGCCTTAAATGGACTGAAGATACGAAAATTTCTGATTTAGATTATGCTGATGATTTAGCCCTTTTGGCAAATGATGTTGATGAGATGAACTATTTCATTCGAGATGTTGATGAAATTGGTAGTAGAGTAGGTTTGGTTATAAACAGAGAGAAAACTAAAGTGATGAAAATTGGTCAGGCAGGCTGTGATTCAGTTAATCTGAATGGTTGCAGTCTTGAACAAGTGTCACAGTTTAATAATCTTGGGAGCTATGTAACAGATAATGGTGATGTGTGGCAAATAAGGATTGCTGTCGGGACTTTTAAGAATCTATGGAGAGTGTGGAGAAATAGGTGTCTACACCTAAAGTTGGGTTGTTTTACCTCTGAGCAGCACTTTTTTGCACACCATGGGCTAGATGGCCAGGTCACAAGAACCCCGAAGGCTCAGGGAAGGTTGGGGGAGGGGACCCACTGGAACAGCTGTTGGGAGACAGATGGTAGCCTCCTGTCAAGGCCATCCAGCGTGTTCTTTAATGTGCACAGGGTATGGCTCTTTTGCACATGGGGCCACGGCTTAACGTCCCATCTGATGGACTGCAGCCTTTCCAAGCCCATTGGTGTCCCCTACTGACCGTGAGCAGGGCGGGGAATTTTGTGGAGATAAATCTTAATGCTGACCCAGCTGGGACTCGAACCTGGGAACTGCAGATTACGAGCCTGGAACGCAACCGGCTGAGCCACCCCCGCCCCCTACACCTAAAGACTAAAATTAGACTGTATAATAGTTTGGTTCTTTCTAGGGTTAGTTATGGTAGTGAAATTTGGAAGCTTTGTAAACAAGATAACAGGAAACTAGATGCTTTTGATTCTAAATATTTACGCAGTATGTTGAGCATTAGGTGGTTCAACTTTGTTACTAATGATGAGGTTAGGCAAAGGAGTTGGCAACCTCCTTTAAGCATCATATTATGCAGAGAGAGACTCCATTGGTTTGGCCATGTTGCCCGTAAGGATAATTATAGATTGGCGAATAGGGTTATGAACAGTGTGCCTAAAGGCCTCATAAAGAGGGGGAGACTTAGAATGTGGTGGGCAGACAATGTCAAACAGGACCTTGTTAGAATTGCTGTGCAGTGGTCAGATGCAGCAGATCTAGCTCAGGACAGATATGCTTGGAGAACTAAATTATACAGTATAGTTGGACCTCTGTAGCCCATGGCTGCTTGAGGATGATGATGATGATGATGATGAGCTGTGTGATTCCTTGTAACAATGCAGAACAGTCTGTGTTCACCTTGAGTGTCAATTGAATATCTCAATTTCTTTTTGAATGCTCATTATATCATCTGTATGGAAAAAAACTGCAGTTACTTGTTTCTGCATGATAGAAAGAGGAATTGTACTGGACTTCAACAAAAATAAATGTTGCAAAGAATTACAAGAACAAAATAAAGGTTTGCAAAGATAAGCTTTATCACAAGAAATGGATAAATTATTTTTCAAGCAGTATCAGTATGTTGAATAGTACTTGGAAAAAGTTGTGTTAATACCAGTTTGCCATTTCTTCTCATAATATATAAATATTGTAGGAATAGGAAACCCAGAGTTTCCAATGTTCTAATAATTTTGGTAATTTTTTTACCATACTCAAAATTTGTGTATTTGGGATGGACTGCCCCTCCCTCCTATGATTACGTGTCTGGCCCACAGTTAGAGTTAACATATATCCTGGCTTTCCAGGGGAGGGGAAAAGAGGGACAAAAAGAGAATATTCTCTCTAATGAATCTGCAGTGGACAAATGAAAGTAACAGCAAGGAAGTAAATACACTAGAGCAAGGACTCAACACTTCCATAAGTGGGCAGCCAAAATCATCTGGAGACTATGGGCCAAATTTCGTTTAAAAAATTCTCCTTGTGTTAGACTTACTGGGCATATCTCATCTGTTGAATTTTTTAGCATAAGCAATTTTTACTTTTAGGAAAGATGAAGTTGAAAGTTACTTTCCATGACAATGTATAATCTATCATGCATTTTTGAAACCACATTTCTTATGATCATTACAATATTCAAATGTGGTATGTGTATAATAGAGTAAATAGAAGTATGGTTTGCATAAGTTTTGGATCACTCTGTATGTGCAACATCATCATCTTATTTGAAACGATTAGCTTAAAAAAAATTGGTTTTGTCCTGAGTGGGATTTGAACTTAGGCCTCCCAAAAACATGTTGGGTATCATACTCGGCATGTTTCTGGGAGACATGGGTTTGAATCCCCACTCAGGGCAAAACCAAATTTTTTTCTGCAAATTATTTCAAGTGTTTCTTGTCCACAGGATATTTTACTGTGATACTTTATTACTGGATCATCATCTTCTGTCTGATGATTTGTGGAATGCACTGCATTGAAGTGGTCACCTTACTTTATAATACCCCTTTTAAAATAGTACAGCATCTATGTAGTTTAATGAAGTTTTCTGTGGTCTTGCAAGCATTTTCATATTCAATTCAAGGTTAGAAATACTGAACAGTAAACATTTATTACTGCTAGCATGAGTTCATAAAAATATTATGAAAATTTTAATAGCTGAATAACAAACATTTTGCATTTATCTATGAGGAGAAGCTTACTCAAAATCAAAAATATAGTTAAAAAATTTACTTAAATCAGAGAAAAAAATTAATTGTTGCTTACTAATAATTATTTTTAATCAAATTACTTTGCTGTTTGCTTTAAAAGTATGCTACAAAAAGGTTACAACTGATTTAATAAAACTAGCATGTAAGAAAATTTTTACTGCTTTTTGTATAAATATATAGAGAAAAAAGATCAATGAAATGTAACCTGCTTGTTCTTGCAATAACTGTAGCAGCTGTTGCCGCTGATGTCTCATCTGTGCAAGGAAAGCTTCTGTACCTATTCGACGCAATTCAGGTACTAGGTCCACAAATGTCACAGGTAATGATGCAGGTAACACACATTCATATTGCACACCAAGAGTAAGAAGGCAGTGAGAGATATACATACAATTGTTGTGGTGAATAGCTGAAACATATTTTAGCAAACATAATCAGACTGCAGATTTTATTTTTGTATATGGTATTAGTATATTTCACAATTTAAAAATTTTAAATCACAAACATTAATTAATTAATAGATAATGAAAAAAATTCATCGCCGACACTGCGGGAATCGAACCCGCATCTCTCCAGATTCATGCCAGAGCACGCTACCATTGCACCACCCGTTGGACAATGAAATTTTTCAGAATAAGACCTTATAAATCTTTTTCACTGAGATGTGGCATGGTGCAATAGTAGCGCGCTCTGGCATGAATCTGGAGAGATGCAGATTCGATTCCCACCATGTCGGCGATGAATTGTTTTCAGAATCTATTAATTAATGTTTGATGTCTATCTTAACAAGTAATACTGTGCATTCACTATGGATTGATGTTTAAATCACAGATATTAACTGACAGATTAGGATATTTTCATAATATAAAGTTAAACTATATACTGCTTAATGATTTATACTACTCTATGATGCAAAGTCTTAACTTGCATAGTGGTTATGGAGCTAGCTTAAAAGGGATAACTACAAGGAAAGTCAGAAAGTAAGGCTACCTATAATTACATTTAAGACAATATACAGAAATGTCTCCAGGTGTGTATTATTTTTCCACATGGTCACCGGACTTGTTGTAATGGTTGATCAGCTTATCAAAGCCATGGTGGCAGAAGGATCTGTTCTTGAAGCCAATTTATGACTTCCTCTTTGTTGGCATCATTTGTGGTTTTTAGCAAAAGATGCTACAGTCATCAATAGTCAATTTCTTCAGTAGTCTTTGACTATGCTTTACTTACATTACTAAATAAAATCGACCCTCCAAGTTCAAGGTGTTGTAAGATCATGGTGAAATTAGCCTCCAATGAGGGGCACCCTACACCAGTCACAACAGGAGGACGAGATATCAGAATCAGAAGATACTACTTCTCTGTTCTCTCACAATTCTGTTAACTATACTAATCTCATTAATCTAGTAGATAATAAATAAAAGACATTATATCTTGCAGAAGAGGCCAATGTTTTGAAAGAAATCAGTTAATAGTCACATGTGCATTTGCTGCAGAATCTTGTTCTGATGAGCACCAAGAAGGGAGGTAATGGAATAATCAGTGGTTCGATAGCATGAAGCTCCCAAAACAAAGCTCGTCTTTCAGCATTGTAGCAGGAGCAGTTAAGCAGTACATGGATACAGTCTCAGGTGTGCTGCATGCGGCACAGTTAGAACTTGTAGGATCTGCCAAGAGTGTGAAGAGTAGAGTTGCTGTAGATGACACTAACTCGGAGACTATGGAGGTGGGTCTCTACAGATCTGCAGAGGCTTCTGAGTTGGGTTGTTTTACCTCTGAGCGGCACTTTTTTGCACAAATGGGCTAAATGGCCAGGTCACATGGACTCCGAAGGCTCAGAGAAGGTTGGGGGAGGGGACCCATAATAATAAGAGAAGGTTGGGGGAGGGGACCCATAATGGAATAGCTGTTGGGAGACAGATGGTAGCCTCCCATCAAGGTCATCCAGCGTGTTCTTTAACATGCACAGGGTATGGCTCTCCCGTACATGGGGCCATGGCTTAACGTCCCATCCGACGGATGGCGGCCTTTCCAAGCCCATCTGTGTCCCCTACTGACCGTGGGCAGGGCGGGGAATTTTGTGGAGATAAATCTCAACGCTGACCCAGCTGGGACTCGAACCTGGGAACTACAGATTACGAGCCTGATGCGCTACCGACTGAGCCACCCCTGCCCCTGAGGATTCTGAGGTTAGGAGAAGTGAGAGAAGGGTCTACCAGGTACCTAAAAGAGGAACAACTGGAGTCCCTCTGCCACTGGGCAAGACAATCTGGCTCATCAGCTGTGAGATAAAAATCTTGCAGTCGCTGAGAGAGAGAAAGGGAAATTAGTAACATACCTCTGACTCTCAAGCGCCTCTTTCGCAGTCCGATCATCAAGCTCATTGCCAGGTATCCCTATATGGGAGGGGATCCACTGTAAGTGGATCGTGATACTGGCAGAAGTGAGCTATAATAAATATATGTAGTCAAATAAAAGACTAGGAAGTATGAAATTTTAAGTTTCCCTTTAAAATTATAAACAGGCCCAGCCCACCTCCTTAAATCTTGGTGTAAATTTCTTCAGTAGTATTTGACTATGCTTCACTTACATTATTAAATATGATCGACCCTCCATGCACATGAGGGTTCTGTTCTCCAGAAACCTCACACAAACAGAACTTAAGAAACAATAGGAAGGGGTTAGGTTCCAGAATCGCTTGCAATTACATCTATATTCTTTTTAGTAAACTTATTATTTATGTAAATTATGTAAAGTAATACAAATAAAAAGTGATAAAAAACAAAGGTTTAGAAGAAATAAGACACTGGTTGGTTGGTTGGGGTTTTATGGTGCATGAGTTACTGAGGCTGTAATGTGCCAAACCAGGTGAAAAAATGCTAAAAGACAAATACCCCTGAACCAAAGTTAAAATCAAAAGCTGCAAAAGGCAAAAACAAATTCAACAAGATATATAAAACAGAAACAACAATAAAGGTGTAAAACAACAAAATATATATATATATACAGTATAGACAATGGATAAAAATAATAAATCCATAAAATCATAATCTGTTAAAATAACCAGTAAAATGTAAAAATACAAAAACAGTGGTTAAAACAGAGCCATCAGATAAAAGATGTCCAAGTGTAAGGGGCTCGGACGTAAAATTATGAAAGCTAAAAAAATACGACAATCAAAATTAAAACAAGGACATTCAATTAAAATATGTTTAATGGTTAAAATGGTCACAAAACTCACACTTAGGTTCATCGTCAGCCTTAAGAAGAAATGAATGTGTGAGAAATTAATGACCTAAGTGGAGCCGAGCAAGTACAACTTCCTCCTTGTGATTCCTGCGGAAACAAGACTGCCATGGTTTGACAATGGGCTTGATCTCGAAAAGCCTATGAGCAACCTGTTCAGACTAAGATCTCTGCCACTGTGCCCGGAGCTCGACAAAAAAAAACGCTGCCGGAAGTCCACGTATGGAACTGGCAGTGGAGAGTCGGACAAGGGTGTGGTTGACTTGGCAACAGCATCTGCCAAGTCATTGCCCCTGATCCCAAATTGACCGGGCACCCAACAGAAGAGAACGGTGGCATTGGCTGCCAGATGATGGAGCTGCTGGCGGATCTTGGAGAGAACAGGGTGAGGCCGATGCCTCACCAAGATCAAAGCCTGTAGCGAGCTAAGTGAGTCGGTGTAAAGCACACACTGACGATGACGCTTAGCTGCTATGTGGTCCAAGGCAAGGCTGATAGCATGCAACTCTGCAGTGAAGATAGAACACTGCTGTGGGATCTGGTCTGCAATGATTACATCACAGCAGACCATGGCTGATCCCACAGATGTACCGGACTTCGAGACATCTGTGAAGACAGGTTGGGTTGTTTTACCTCTGAGCGGCACTTTTTTGCACACCATGGGCTAAATGGCCAGGTCACATGGACCCCGAAGGCTCAGAGAAGGTTGGGGGAGGGGACCCACTGGAACAGCTGTTGGGAGACAGATGGTAGCCTCCCGTCAAGGCCATCCAGCGTGTTCTTTAACGTGCACAGGGTATGGCTCTCCCACACACGGGGCCACGGCTTAACGTCCCATCCGACGGACGGCGGCCTTTCCAAGCCCATCGGTGTCCCCTACTGACCGTGGGCAGGGCGGGAAATTTTGCGGAGATAAATCTCAACGCTGGCCCAGCTGGGACTCGAACCTGGGAACTACAGATTACGAGCCTGGCGCGCTACCGACTGAGCCACCCCCGCCCCATGTGAAGACAGGCAAGAAGTCTGGGTGCGCAGCATGATGGCTGGCAAAGAGTTGCTGATACACACAGTCGGGTGTAAAGGCCTTTCCCGTCCTGCACAGGGAAAAATTGCAGGAAGGGGAAACAGCGAGCCAAGGTGGAAGTGGCTTGGCTGTCGACTGTGCGATGCTATCGAGACTGGTGTTAATGTCACTTAAGTAACCTTGGACACGCAAACCAAAAGGACGAATGGCAGTTGGCCAATTCTGGTATAAATTACCCACTGGGGACTGAAAACGCAGTCCCAAGTGGGATGGCCTGGCAGGGATCGCAATTTTGCTGCATACTGTAG
Organism: Ryuthela nishihirai; assembly: GCA_038380435.1. Lineage (NCBI taxonomy): Eukaryota > Metazoa > Arthropoda > Arachnida > Araneae > Heptathelidae > Ryuthela > Ryuthela nishihirai. The sequence continues at coordinate 41,638,680 of JAWZYU010000001.1, read as the reverse complement.
GGACAACTGCTGACGGCGAATAGATAATGATGGTTCATCGGTCTCTACATAGAGACTCTGGATAGGTGAAGTGCAGAAGGCCTCTGTGCAAACACGGAGAGCCTGATGGTGTAAGAGGGTCCAGCACCTTCACAACCGAATCCCAGATGGAGTCATACACCTGGGATCTGTAGTCCAGTTTCGACCAGAGAAGTGCACGCTACAGGCGGAGCAATGAACATCGGTCCGCCCCCAAGAAAGGGAGGTGAGGATCTTGAGGATGCTCAATGCCCACGTGCACTTGGACCTGAAATGTCAAATATGAGGTAAAAAGGTCAATTTCTGGTCAAAGATGAGACCAAGAAACTTGGTCTCTGCTACAACTGGAAAATGTTACCCCCAAGCCACAGCTCAGGATCCAGATGAAGATTACGCTTGTGGCAAAAGTGCATGCAAGTGGTTTTCTGTGGGGAGAACCGAAATTCATTGGCGTCGCCCAAACCGAGAGATTGTTCGGGGCAGTTTGCAGTTGTCGTTCAATGACACTCATGCTAGACGATGAGCAAAAGATGCTAAAGTCATCAACATAGAGGGCATTGTCTACAGTCGGAGGAAGTTGCCATGTAATGGAATTTATCTTGAGAGTGAAAAGCATAACACTCAGAACGCAGCTCTGTGGCACCTCCTGCTCTTGGGGGAAAGGCCACGACAGAGTGTTGCCAACACGAACAAGAAAACTACGAGTAGATAAAAAATTGGCAATGAAGATCGGCATGTGACCTCGCAAGGCGAAGTTGTGGAGGTCACGAAGAATGCCGAATCTCCATGCCGTGTCGTACACTTTTTCAATGTCGAAGAAAATTGACACCAGGTGCTCTCTACGTAAAAACGAATTCCTGATCGCTGATTTGAGGCAGATCAGGTGGTCTAAAGTAGATCGGTGCCTGCGAAAGCCACATTGGGTGTTGGAAAGAAGGCCGTGATGTTCAAAATACCAGGCCAGCCTGGTATTTACCATTCTTTCCAACACCTTACAGACGCAGCTCATCAACACAATTGGATGATAATTGGAAGGAATCTTGGGATCTTTGCCTAGCTTGGGGAAGGTCAAGATGATGGCCTCCTGCCAGGAGTCTAGAAACTGCTCCTCGATGAAAATATGGTTGAAGAGTCGGAGCAGTCGATCCTTACTCAATGGTGAGAGACGTTGGAGCATGGCATAATGGACATTCTGTGGCCTGACGGCAGATGCACGAGTAGTGTGCAGAGCAAGACGAAGCTCCTCCACTGTGAATGGCCTGTTGTATGACTCCAGGCCATTCGAATGGAAGGACAGCAGAGAGCATTCGGACCTGCTCTTCAAGGCCAGAAACTTGGGGGAGTAGGAGGATAAAGAAGAGATGGAGGAGAATGACTCCCCCAGAGTGTCAGCTATTGCTCGAGGATCAGCAATTGCCTGTCCATAGTGCTTCGGGATCGATATGGAGTGGGAGGTGTACTTCCCACCCATCTTCCAGACCTTATCCCACATGACCTTAGAACTGGTCGTGCGGATGATAGAAGACGTATATTTGATCCAAGATTCCTTCTGGCTCTGGTGCCGGATGAAATGGGCTTTCGCCCTGGCGCATTTGAACATTTCAAGGTTGGGGACGTTGGGTATCTCCGACCCCCTCCCCCCCCAAGCCTTGTTCTGAACCTTACGAGCTGTGGTGCAGTAGGGATTCTACCATGGTTTTGGGAACCGTGGAAACTGAGTCAAGGTCTGAGGAATAGTAGAGGCAGCTGCATGGACGATGCAGTCCGTCATCTCCGCCACTGCAACATTGATTGGCTCCTGGCTGACAGAGTGCTCGTCGAGCTCAGACAAGAGCTCGAAGCCACTCCAGTCAGCCTGATCAAGCCTCCACCGGGATACACGCGAACGGCTGCAAGGCCCCCCACGGGCAATGGTGCACACCATGGGGAGGTTATCGCTTCCATAGGGGTTGTCCTCGACCTCCCGTGTAAAGAGTGGAAGGATCGAGGATGATCAGATGGTGAGATCAATGGCAGTGAATGTGCGGGCTGGGGAGTAAAAGTATGTACTGACACTGGTGTTCAACAGGGAGAGCGATGGATCCAGGAGCCACTGCTCCAGGACCCCACCCCTCCCATTGGTGTCAGCACTACCCCAGAGTGGACTGTGTCCATTGAAGTCCCCCATGATGAGGAAGGGGGACGGCAGCTGCGAGATGAGGCCATCTAGGTCATCCCAGAAAATGATGCTTCCCGGGTAGGAGATAGACAGAACAGACAGTAAACGAAAATCACACAAAGAGGCGGATGGCAACCACCTCTATGTTCATGGTGAGGGGAATGACTTGGAATGGAGAATGGTTGCTCATGAGGATGGCGACACCTCCTTGAGCTGGACCACCTCCATGCCGGTCCTGGTGAACAAGAGAGAAGTGCTGGATAGTGGGATCGTTGGCTATCTGAAGGAATGCCTCTGTAGGTACACGCAGATGGGTTTGCGTGCCCTCAGGAGGACCTTGATGTCGTCAATATTCCTCTGGAATCCATGACAGTTCCATTGTAGGAGTGTGGCCATCTCAGGTCTTGGAAGAATTGGCGGACGACTTTCGATTTATTTTAACCGTCACCAGCGACAGTTTCGAAAAAATGGGGTGGTCTGTGTCCATGTCGTAGGAGTCGTCCGAGTGATACGGATCAGAGACCGCTGAACGAGGTGTTAAAATTTTCTTTTTGGGCCTTGGTGGGGGCCCCTTGGGCTTGGAAGGTCTTGCTGTCTGTGGGCAGGGTGGAGGAGGCCTTCCAGAGGTGGAAGTGGAAGGCACAGACACAAGAATGGAAACCAGAGTCGATGTCGAGATTGACACTGTCTGCAGTTTCGCCTGCATTAAGAGGTACTTAGCAGCAGGCGAGAAAGATTCAGCTGGTGGGACACTGATGTCGGTCTGCACCACAACGGAAGCCATCTCAACGATGGGCTTTCCAACAACCGCACTGGCATAGGAGACCTTGTCAGGTGGTGCAGTCAACCTTCTTGCCTCTGCATAGGAGATGTTATTTAAAGTCTTTTACCTCTGCACCTCTTTCTCCTCCAACCAATTAGGACAGTTGTGGGAGTATGCCAGATGTTCGCCAGCACAGTTCATGCAGCATGCCTTTTCTGCTGTGCAGTCAGGTTCAAGGTGATCCTGACTGCCACAACGAGCACAGGTGGGTTGCCCCGGCATGCTGTGTGGGTATGGTCAAACCTCTGACACTGAAAACAGTGCAGGGAGTTCGGAATGTACAGCCATACCACGCAGTGAATGTAGCCTGCCTTGATAGAAGCAGGCAGTGGTGGCGAATTGAATGTGATAATTAGGACCTGGGTGGGTTCTAATTTCCCATTATGGCATTGAGAAACCCGGTGGACTGCTATCACTCCCTGGGATGAAACTCCGAGAGGATTTCCTCCTCAGAAACCTTGAGCAGGCCCCACTTGAAGACCACACCCTGGGAGGAATTAAGCATCTTGTGTGGAGTGACTTCAACTGCCACTCCACCAATCGCTGTAACTTTCAAAAGAAGCTCTGAATGCTTAGAGCATGCAGTCTCCACATGCAAGTCACCAGATCTTAGGCACTTGACAGATTTCGGCTCTCCCACAAGACCTTTCAAACCCTTGTTTATAAAAAAGGGGACAAGTCCCCAAGAACCTGTTCACCCATTGAGTGGATGACCAGGAACCTCGGGAACGAAGGAAGACACGAAGACGACGGTGATGACGACAATGAAGACACAGAAGACAGAGGCTCGTGACGAGCTCTTTTTGCAGCATTCTCTGGAGAATTTTCTTTTTTGGGACTCATGGCTGTTTCGAGTTTCAGTGCCCATTCTCCCCAGTTACCACAGACTCCAACAAGGGGATGCCCAATTGGGTGCGAGCTGCACGGGCACCATACCCCCACAGCCAGTGAGCCAAGCCCTCACAATGAAACAAAGGAAAAGTAAAAGAGAAAAGTGAGAAACCCAACCTAGGTCTCATAAAAGAAAAGAGGTAGTAAAATAAAGAAAAGTGAGAAGCAACTCGTTCTCACAAAAGAAAGAAAACTAGAAAATTAGATAACGTGTAAGGAAACTCATAAACCATTGTCCAGACATGGACAAGGTTACTCACCGTTCTGCACGGCTGACCCTAGCAGGACCTGCCCACCAGCCAATTGATCCTGAGGGGGCCGCCCCAGGACCTCCCGTTTACCTGAAGCAGAGACCAAAGCAGTGTATAGCAGCATCCCCTGAAGTCGCTGCCCAGCCCTGCGAAAGACAGGCTCCCCAACGGCAAAATGGCCAAAGGGGACCCCACCAGTCATAAGCTGTGGAGAGAAGACGGGGGCCCCTGAGCAACTGCCAGGATCCTCCTTTCCAGGGACACAGATCACTGAGCACGGCAAACATGCGGGTGAGCGTTTAGGACCCTGTGAAGGTAACCGAGCCAGCGGAACCTTCACAGGGTGGTCCCCTTACCACGGACAGGAGCTTGCACCGAGGGGAAGAAATAAGACAATTTCATTTTTGTAAACGGTACATACAATAGAAATAGGTACTCAAGTATAAGTCACGCCTTAGTTTTAGGCCTTGAGATGCCAGAAAATGTATTGATCCATGTATAAATTGATATTGTAAATTTTGCTTTGAGGGCCTTGATCTGTTATACATAACACTTCATAACAAAAACTAGTAGTAACTAGATAAGCAATTATTTATGCATTGTACTCACTCCATAAAGAATTGAGAACATGATGGATTTTTCCCCAGTAACATTAAAAAATTATTGTAAGAATTGTTTTAAACTATTAACATAAATTTTGTTTTGCATGGAGAAATGTGATATGAACTATATATAAGGTGACACTGTACTTTTTCATTTTGAAAACTTAAAAAATTTCTTGATTTATACTTCAGTATCTGTGGTACTTTTAATTCAATTAGTATTCTTTTTATAAAAATAATTAGATATTTTCAAAATTTAAATTTACAACTTATGGTGTGCCTGTTAGTGACCACATCCTAGAGGAAGTTACACATGCTTGATTTAGATGGTAAGAGAACATTACGTTATTACAAGGATGTGAAATAATATCTTCAATGAAATCAAATGTTCATTGTTTATTAGGAGTGATATTAGCATAATTATAGAAATAAGAATCCTGCTCATAAATTTATATTACCTGTTTGCTGAGGAATATTTAATATTTCATCTTTATGATACACTGGAACTACATCACAGTATAGCTCACAAATATTGCGTGCTGTGTAAAAAAGTCTTACTGAGCAGGTAGGTGCAGTGTTTTTAGCTTCTTGCATTACTTCATACAGAAGTTCAACCAGCTTTTTGGCAAATATGCTGAAAACAGAATTATTAATAATTTAATAATAACTTTTAACCATTAAGTATATAGCATGGATCTGATATATAATAATTAAACAATTTATGGTCTACTCGACTCAACCACTAAACTAAAAGTTAATGGATCTTAAAAAACATAAGTGTATTTAAATGTGTTGTTTAAGTTGCAACCAGGGGCATAGCTATGGGGGGGATGGGGGGAGGCCCCCCAAAGTAACTCGGAGTTGGCAAAATTCGAAGCAACTTCGTAAAATCTAGGTAAGTTGTGAAATTTGTAATTTTTTTTGTAAAATTAAGGGGAGTTAGCAAAATCTAGGGTAGTTATCAAAATCGAGGCAACTTAGCAAATCTAGGGCAGTTGGGAAAATGGAGATGGCAAAATCTAGAGCAGTTGGCAAAATTCGAAGCCACTTATAAAATACAGGTGAATTTGCAAAATCGGGACAACTTGGTAAAATCCTGGGAGCTGACAAAATTTGGAGTGACTTGGAAAATTCTTGGGGAGCTGACAAAATTTGGAATGAAGTAGCAAAATTCAGGTGAAATGTAAAAATCGGGATTTTTTTCTGTAAAATTACGGCGAGTTGGCAAAATTCAGAGTGACTTGGGAAAATCATGAGGAGTTGCCAAAATTCAGGTGAAATGTAAAAATTGGAATCTTTTTTCTGTATAAATTTTGTCAACTCCCAAGATTTTACCAAGTCACTCCAAATTTTGCCAACTCCCCAAGATTTTACCAAGTTGTCGCGATTTTGCAAATTCACCTGCAATTTATAAGTGGCTTCGAATTTTGCCAACTGTCCTAGATTTTGCCATTTCCATTTCCCCAACTGCCCTAGATTTACTAAGTTGTCTCAATGGCGTGTTGTCAAAATTAAGGCAACTTCACGAAAATGTAGGAGAGTTGGCAAAATTTAGAGTGACTTTGCAAAAGTCAGGTAAGATGTAAAAATTGGGTTTTTTTTTTCTGCAAAATTGTGGCGAGGTGGCAAAATCGAGGAAACTTGGCAAAATTCGAATCCACTTGGCAAAAGACAGGCAAGTTGTGAAAATTGGGACTAGTTTTGTGAAATTTAAGAGAGTTGGCGATATCGAGACAACTTGGCAAAATCTTGGGGAGTTTGAAATATTTGAAGTGACTTGGGAAATATAGGAGAGATGTAAAGATTGGGATTGGTTTTGTGAAATTAAGGAGAGTTGGCCAAATCAAGAGGAGTTGGGAAAATTCACATTGACTTGCTACAATTCAGGCGAAATGTAAATATTGGGATTATTTCTGTGAAATAATGGATAGTTGGCAAAATGCAGGAGTTGTGAAAATTGCCCCCCCCCCCCCCCCCCCTCCAAAAGAGTGAAAATCAAGATAAGAACCTGACAGACATTATTTTCTCAGTTGGAAAAATTTTTGATATCTCCCCTCCCCCAACCATAATCCTTCGCTATGTACCTGGTTGCAACTTACATTTTGTGATAGGCATGACTTTTCACAGAAATATATATTAAGTCTTTTTGTTAATTTTGATCATTTTACATGTGAAACATTGGATCAAGTATGACTGAGGACCTCAAAGGGTTAAACTAGAGTTGGCAAGTTGATTAATTCACCATTATTTTCTTGAAAATGCAAAATATCAAATTTCACAGGAAAGCTTCTGATTATTAAGGGAAGTTTAAGCTACAAATAAATAATTAACTGTTACCAAAAATTGTTTACATATATAAAGTTGAAGTTAGCAGCACATCTGCAAAACTAGTATTTTAGTATTATGCTATTTAGGAATGGACATTTAATTCACGATGAACCTGCATTTAATGGCATTATAAAATGCTATAAAGAGGAAGAAAACATGCAAATGCTTGGAATTTTTCTGGCTGTGAGTTTCCTTCTAGAAATGATGGTGTAGGGGAAATGGGGAAAAATACTGTATAATTCTTGTCACCATGAATGATGGCTAAATCTGCAATAATTACATATGACAAAACAAATTTGCCTTCACTTAGAGAGAAAACTTCATTAACAAAGATGCAACAACTATTCAATGTGCTACAAGCAGAAACAAGAATGAAATATAAAGCCAAAATATGTGAAATAAAACAGCAAATACTTAAACATATTTTCATATCACAATGTTTAGAATTCTGCTGTAGAAAATTTTTACTTTGAGTGTTGGTCTCAAGGATACTTAACACTGTCTCTTCATAGATAAAGGCACAATGATGGGAGCAAATTTTGTGGAAAAATGTCCAAAAAATTTTTCAAAAACACCTTGTAAAAGTAGAAATAAAGTGGTAATTTTCAAGTTTTCTATAAAAATTCTCTCACATTGTGATCAGGGTTGTCCTTACATTTAAAATTGACATGTACCAAGTGCTAGGTAGTATTCAGCTGAGTAATTTTACATACATACAAAATCCTCACACAGCCATGGGCTCTAGAGTTATAACCAGAAGGTGTAATTTAGTTCTAAAAATGTGTCTGTCCTGAGCTACAGCTGCAGCATTTGGCCACTATATGCCAATTTTAGCAAGATCCTCTTTGATATTGTTTGCCGATCACATCCTAGATCTCCCCCTTTTCCCAAGGCCTTTAAGCACACTGCTCATAATACTATTTGCCAATCTACAGTAATGCACACAGGCAACATGGTCAAACCAATGCAGTCTCTCTTTGCACAATAAACTGCTCAATGGAGGTTGCCTACTCCTTTTCTAACCTTATCATTATTTACAAAGTTGAACCATCTAATGCCCAAGATATTGTGTAAGCATTTAGAATCAAAGGCATGAAGTTTCCCTAGAAAGAACTGAACTATTATACAGTCTAATTTTAGTCCTTACGTGCATATACACCTATTTTTGCACATTCTCCATAGATTCTTAACCCTTCCACAGTCCAACCTAAAAAATTGGTTTACATCCAGAGGCCAAGCTATTTTCTCCCAATGCTCAGCCAAAAAAAAATTTACTTCAGAACTTTCTTTTTTGTTAAATAATTAATGAAAGGAATTGTGGCATGCTATTATGCCAAATTAATGAGAATTTAATTTTGGACTTTTTGAAAATAAAATATTTAATAAACAAGATGACTAATTTTATTTTAATAGGTCTTCCTTTTTTTAGTCATGCAGTAAGAAATGCATCTGGCAATGTAAATAAAAATTTCTTTAAAAAAACTAATAGACAGAATAATTATGAATGAGCTATTTATTTCTGATTACAATTTTTTTTCCACTTCAAATGAGAAAATTACTCACTTTTTATAATTTTTTTCTCGGTACTATACTCTGAGAAAAGTTCAAGTTTTCTGCCAATTGTGCTGAATCAGATAAACAAGTCAACTTTAGAACTAAAAAAATACCAATCAACAGAAATAGGTCATGTTAAATATCATATTAAACAGAATTTAACTTCAAATTTTATGAAAAAAAAAAAAAAGAAATTTAAACAAATTTACAAGCATATTAATTTTAATGTGACTTTTTCACAGTGATGTAGAGAAAAAATAGATCTAACTATGCAATTAAGGCTTAATTTTGAAAACCTGATGAATAAAAAAGAAGTTATATATATTAATTGAAAGGAAATATCTTCCTGAATAGCATAATATATACTTGAAACATGTTTTTTATTCATCTGAAAAAAATTTATCGCTGATGCGGCAGGAAACAAACCATCAACTCTCTAAATACATGCCAGAGTGCTCTACCAGTTAAACCATGCATCAGAAGAGAAGGTCTGCCACATCTCAGTGAAAGATTTATAGGCCTTATCCAGGAATTATCTCTCATATGATGCATTATTTAACTGGTAGAGCATTCTGGCATGTATCTAGAGAGTTGCCAGTTTGATTCCCACTGCATGTGCAATAATTTTTTTCAGATGAATAATTGTTGAAGTCTATATCTACAGGTAATCTGCAATTTTACTATGGATGATTTCATCAGACCAAAGATCCAACTTGAAAAGTTGGCATGATTATACTTAATAGAATTAGTTTGATGGACAACTGCAGGATGAACAATGTGGATTGAGAAGTGGTAGGGGATGTATTGATCAAACATTTTCACTTAGGCAGATTCTTGAGAAATGTTTAGAGTTCCAGAAACCTGTGGTTACTAGCTTTATAGATTTCAAAAAGGCTTTTGACTCTGTTAATCAACATAATTTGTGGTTGATCATTAGATATGGAATACTTGATAAGTCAGTTAGTGTAATGAAAGCTCTCTAATAACACTGAGTCGTATGTGAGTTTATTACGTCTTGCAGCGATTGGTTTAGCATTGCTGGTGGAGTTAGACAAGGGTGCATTTTATCTACCTTTCTCTTTATTTGGTTATTCATCATGTTATGCAAAATTCTTTGCAAGGGAAAGATTTTGGCTTTAAATGGTCTAGAGATTTCAAAATTTCTGATTTAGGTTATGCAGATGGTTTTGGCATTGTTTGCTAATGATGTTGAAATTGGTCAGGCAGGCTGTGGTTCAGTTAATCTGAACGGTTCCAGTCTTGATCAAGTGTCTCAGTTTAATTACCTTGGGAGCTATGTAATAGATACCAGTGATGTGCAGCAAGATATAAATAGAAGAATAGGGATTACCACTGGGACTTTTAAAAATCTATGGAGAGTGTGGAAAAATAGGCATATACACCTAAATAATAAAATTAGGCTGTATAATAGTTTTATTCTTTCTAAGGTTAGTTATGGTAGCGAAACATAGACCCTTTGCAAGCAGGATATCAAGAAACTTGATGTCTTTGATTCTATGTGCTTCCGCAGTATCTTGGGCATTAGGTGGTTTGACTTTGTAAATAATGATGAGGTTAGAAGGATTCATCAACCTATTTTGAGCAGCATATTGTGCAGAGAGAGATTGAATTGGTTTGGCCATGTTGCTTCTATGCATAGCTGCAGATTGGCAAAGAGGATTATGAACAGTGTGCCTAAGAGTATCAGAAAAAGGGGGAGACCTATGTTGCAATGGGCAGACAATGTCAAACAGGACCTTGGTAGAATTGGCCTAGAGTTGCCAAATGCAGCAGTTGTAGCTCAGAAGAGACAAGTCTGGAGAGGAAAATTACAGTCTGGTTGGGCCTCAGTAGCCCAAGGCTGCATGAGGTGTCTGCCTGTCTATCATCCATGTATATTGGATATACTCCTTTTTGTAAAGTTACTATTTTTTATATTTAAACCTTAGTTTTCATTTCAGTAAATTTAATTTTCATAAATTACTGACCTTTCAGTTGATCTATCGAGCGATTTTTTGGAGTCATGATATATTGGATGGCTGGCTTAAAACTTGCTGCTAAGGATATTTTATTTAACATCACATTGGATTACATATTAATTTTTCATCTATTATTTCTTTGTTTTCCAGTAAAAACACTTTGATCTTTTATAGTTTCCTAAAATTCTTCAAAATGATTGTCTGGAATGAATAAGGAAGTAAAAAGGACTTCCTTGATACAGCGAATTGTTTACATGGATGATTTAAGTCAAATACTTCCTCCCAACAAATTAGATTATAAACATTGCAAAGCTAGTATTTTATTCCTTTTTTTATAACTAAACCTTAGTTTTAATTTCATTAGATTTACTTTATTTTTGAAAATCATTAATTTTTCCATCAATAGATTACTATTGATTTTTGCACAATTATGCTACATCGGGTAGCCAGCTTACAACTTGTTGTGGATATTTTATTTAACATTGCATTAGGTTATATGTTAATTTTTTCTTTATATTTCTTCTTTTTCCAGTAAAAAAATCCATTCTTGTATCATTTCCTGAAAATGAATGAGGTCTTGGATATGAAAGGAAAAAGGACTTCCTTAGCTGGAAATTATTCCTCCTGTGGGAGGGCAATTTTGGTCAGGGTTTCCCCTCCACTTGTCTGCTACAGTGAGAGCTTTTGACTCCTCCCAGGCAGAATTTTATTTTTTATTTTTAAAATTATAAGTTTTGAAGTTTATATTTAATGGTTTTAAAAGATTTTACCCCCTCCCTCTCTCAATATATTAGCTGTGCCACTTGAATGATATAGACAATTGTTTTTTTTTTAACCCTTGGTGCACAAACCTTTCTGCACTTAGCCAAAATCACCAAACTTCAACATCCAAAGAAAAAAATTCATAAAGTTTAATAAAAAAAAGGAAGCTAAGAAAGTGTTTTTCTATTTCATAAACAGGACAGGAAATCCCATTAATGTGAGCAATCCAAGTCACCTTGTATAATGCTGGCCCATGTTTTAAAATATACCACACTGAAAAGAATCATTAAAAATAAATATCATGTTTCAAGTAAATATTATATTTGGGAAGAAATTTACTCCCGATTAATATAAATTTAACTATTTTTATCCATCATGTTTTCCAAAATTAAGCCTTAATTGCATATTCTGATATATTTTTCACTATATATATCACTGTAAAAAAGTCTTATTAAAATTAATGTTTTTATATTTGTTTAAATTTTTTATTTTCATAAAATTTGTAATTAAATTCTGTTTCATGGTCGAGTGGTTTGCACACTTGACTACTGACCTAAGGGACCTGGGTTCGAGCCCTGGGTAAAGCATGGATGTTTGTGTTGTATTTCTACTGAGGTCCTGCCATCCTCTCATATCTTCTACTGTGGCATATAAACTGACAGGCTCCTGTCAGACCTCTGTGGCAAGCAGCTGCTTGAGGGGTATTTATTTATTATTATTTTAATTTGATATATAACATGACCTCTTTCAGTTGATTTCCTTTTTTTAATTCCAAAGTTGACTTGATATGACAACACAACTCGCGAAAAGGCCTGAACTTTTCTCAAAGTATGGTAGCGAGAAAAAAAATTACATAACGGGAGTAATTTTCTTGCATTGGGAAAAGAAATTTTTTTTTTCAGAAATAAATGCCTTTCTACTCATTTGCATTAGAATTATTTCTGTGTATTAGTTTTTTTAAACAAATTTTTATTTGCATTGCTAGTGCATTTGTTCAATGTGTGACTCTAAAAAACAGAACTATTAAAATAAAACTAATCATCTGTTTCGTTAAATATTTTATTTTCAGAAAATCCAGAATTAAATACTAATTAATTTGACATATAACATGCCATAATTCATTTCATTAGTTATTTGGAAAAAAAGTTCTGAAGTTAATTATTTTGGCTGTAAAAATAGCTGGCACCTCTGGATGTAAATCAGGTTAAGTACACCCTTCCTCCCTGCTGCATAAGCTTAACTCGACTTAACTTTGACATACCAGTTACTTCTTCCTGCACATCTTCATTCAAATGTAGTGTCTGTCATGAGCAGATATACTTTTTGCTCTGCTATCTGCTGGAATGACTTTATTGACAATACTTCTAAATGCTTCTGTGAAAGGACTGATGACCTCTGCTATCCAGGGTTGGTTGGGGTTTAATGGCACATTGGCAACTCAGGACATAATGAACAACAAAAAAATTATTAAGGGACTTTGATTCCAACATCAAGATGATTCAAACTTCAAGATCAGTAATAAATATAATTATGTTTTACCTTTTCACCACTAAATGAACCACATCCTTGAAGAACCCTGATGATGACTATGAAGAGTAGTCAAAAGTGCTGAACATATACGTCCTGCAACAGGCACATTTTTGTGCTGAAGTTTTATAACCTTTTGCTAATAAAGCAGCATAATAAAAGTATTTCTTTTCATATACAGTGAGCATACATATACAGTGAGTTGAAAAACTGTTACATCATATACATTGCCATAGAAGGCTGATGGCATATGCTTCACAACAGGTGCTTGAAATATTTACAGCTATTATGTGTAATAACATATAAGTACTTGAAGTGAAACCTATTGAAAATATTCAAACATGAAAATTGTGAAGCATAAAGAAAATAATTCGAATTTATGTACATTCTGATTATTTGTAATTCTGATTGGTCTGTAAATGGTAGCTAAGCGTAAACTGGAAGGAGAGCTGTGTACCAATCCCTAGTGATGATTCACAGAACCGGCCAGGTCTAGCACCTAATGTCCGACCCCGCCTTCTCGTGGTGCAGGCCGTTAGTACCTTTCAAAAGAGATATTCTCTTTTGGAAGGGAACAGAAGGGGAGGGCTGCCAGTTCAGTATGGCCTGCTGATCTGGTCATCTACGGCCACTTTTTTTCTTTTTTTTCAACCCTGCTGAGGAGTGGTCAACTTCACAGGGTCCTGGTGCTGACCATTTATACCTACTAGACTGGACTTGTTTATGGATTTGAGCTTGATTATGGATCCTGGACTTGCTGCACTGGTGGGCCTCTGTTGAGGGAGAGTCTGCCGCTGTGTTTTCTGTTTGCTTCTGGGTTGCCAGCTCTAAGTGAACAGAGGCATGGGATACCTTATATCAGCTGGTGGATAATCCTAATCAGAGGCCATCGCAGGTACCTGAACCTTACTTTGCTAGTTGGGCATCGTCAAGCCTAAACTGGAGTAATGTGTCTCAGGCAGGCCATGTGGCTCTTGAAAAAGTCCACTTGAAAAGGTGGTGCCTGAAGTTCCTACCAGCATCGGTGACTTCAGCCTTTAGCGGAGGAGGAACGGGTCTTTGCCCATGCCTGCGATCAGGGGGCTGTTTGATATTGTTGGCCCTACCAATCTCAATAAACCTAATTTCTTTAAAAATCCTACTAATCATTTTCTTTCTGCAGGAACGTGGAACGTGAGGACATTACATAGAGATTATTCTCTTGATGTCCTCATGCAGGAATTCCAGCGCTATAACCTAGATATTCTAGGCTTGCAAGAGACCAGATGGACAGGTAAAGGTGAGATACTTAAAAATAACTTTAAATTTCTCTTTACAGGGAGGGAGGATGGAAAGCATCACCAAGGCGTGGGTCTGCTGCTCAGCAGACATGCTAGTGATGCTCTTCTAGGATATGAGTGCATTAATGAAAGGTTTCTTACAGCAAAATTTCAGACAAGCATTAAAAACTTGAATGTTATCTGCTGTTATGCCCCCACTGAGGATGCTGATGAGGATGAGAAGGATAGGTTTTACGGACAACTTCAGGACATTTTGAATTCTGTCAAGAAAGGAGATATTACGCTTGTTCTTGGTGACTTCAATGCCAAAGTTGGTACCGACTCTGACCTTTGGGGAGGAGTAATAGGTCCTTTTGGTATTGGTAGCTGCAATGGCAATGGGCAACGTCTCCTACAGGTAAGTAAACTCAATGGTTTCAGAATAACTAACACATATTACAAACACCGCGACATACATAAATACACATGGGTTTCACCTGATGGGCTGCATAGGAATATGATTGATTATATATTAATTAACAGCAAATGGGCTAGTTCTGTTAGGAATACCAGGGCATATAGGGGAGCTGAAATTGGATCTGACCATTACCTTGTTAAAAGTGTCTTGCAACTTAAACTTAAAAAGTGTTGTGCTAGAGTTAAAAAATTTACCTTTAATACTGAAGCTCTGAATGACCCAGTTATAGCTAAAGCTTACCATGATAGGTTACTTAGTCATTATGACGGTCATGGTTTGCTTAATACTGAAGTTGAGGAAGAATGGGGCCATTTTAAACAGGCTTTTTTGGAAACTAACAGTACTCTTTTAGGAAAAAAGGAGCAGAGGAGGCAGAATTATTTAAGTGACAAGGCAATTGAGCTTATTTCAGAAAGAAGGAATTGCAGGAATGTCCTTAATCAGTACCCTACTAGTCCTAATAGAAAAGATTACAGAGAGCTTAATAAACATGTAAAGGATCAGTTAGCTACTGATAAAAATCTTTGGCTTGATAGCTTGGCTGACAAAGCTGAGGAAGCAGTTAGGCAGCACAACAGCAGAGAACTGTACCAGATAGTTAATGTTTTATGTGGTAGAAAACGGACAGGCATACAGGGATTGAAGGATAAACAAGGTAAGGTTATAGAAGGTGAGGATTCTCTCATGGCTAGGTGGGCTGAGCATTTCAGTGATGTTCTAAACAATGTGGTTAGTTCTACTCCCATTGTTTGTAATGATGATAGATGCATTGGCAGCTTTAATGTTGGCCCTATAACACAATCTGAAGTTAGTTTGGCTATCTCTAAACTGAAACTTCATAAATCCCCAGGGGTAGATGAAATTACTACAGAAATGCTCAGAGCTGGGAATGTTTCGGTTATCACTTGGATGACTGAAATTTTGAATAACTTTTATGATAAAGGCGTGGTTCCTAAAGATTTTACCAGAGCTATTATTATCCCTATTTTCAAAAAAGGTGATCGCAGTTCTTGTGATAACTATAGGGGTATCAGCCTACTTTCTGTTCCAGGTAAAGTTCTTTCCATGATTGTGCTTAATAGAATTAAGAATCTGGTTGACAGGCAATTGCGTGATGAGCAATGTGTATTCAGAAGTGGTAGGTGATGTGTGGATCAGATATTTTCACTTAGGCAGATTCTTGAGAAATGTTTAGAGTTTCAGAAACCTTTGGCTGCTAGATTTGTTGATTTCAAAAAGGCTTTTGACTCTGTTGATCGTCATAATTTGTGGTTGATTGTGAGATCATATGGTATACCAGACAAGTTAGTTAACATAATGAAAGCTCTCTATAATAACACTGAGTCATGTGTGAGAGTTGGTAAGTCTTGTAGCAATTGGTTTAGCATTACTTCTGGTGTTCGACAAGGGTGCATTTTGTCTCCTTTTCTCTTTAGTTTGGTTGTTGATTATGTTATGCGAAATTCACTGCAAGGGAAAGATTTTGGCCTTAAATGGGCTGGAGATACGAAAATTTCTGATTTAGATTATGCTGATGATTTAGCCCTTTTGGCAAATGATGTTGATGAGATGAACTCTTTCATTCGAGCTGTTGATGAGACTGGTAGTAGAGTAGGTTTGGTTATAAACAGAGAGAAAACTAAAGTGATGAAAATTGGTCAGGCAGGCTGTGATTCAGTTCATCTGAATGGTTGCAGTCTTGAGCAGGTGTCACAGTTTAATTACCTTGGGAGCTACGTAACAGATACTGGTGATGTGCGGCATGAGATTAACAGACGAATAGGTATTGTTGCCGGGACTTTTAAGAATCTATGGAGATTGTGGAGAAATAGGCGTATACACCTAAAGACTAAAATTAGACTGTATAATAGTTTGGTTCTTTCTAGGGTTAGTTATGGTAGTGAAACTTGGACGCTGTGTAAACAAGATAACAGGAAACTAGATGCTTTTGATTCTAGATGCTTACGCAGTATCTTGGGTATTAGGTGGTTTAACTTTATAACTAATGATGAGGTTAGGCAAAGGAGTCTGCAACCTCCTTTAAGCAGCATATTGTGCAGAGAGAGACTCTGATGGTTTGGCCATGTTGCCCGTATGGATAATTATAGATTGGCGAATAGGGTTATGAACAGTGTGCCTAGAGGCTTCAGAAGGAGGGGGAGACCTAGGATGCGGTGGGCAGACAATGTCAAACAGGACCTTGTTAGAATTGGTGTGCAGTGGCCGGATGCAGCAGATGTAGCTCAGGACAGATATGCTTGGAGAATTAAACTGTGTGGTCTGGTTGGACCTCCGTAGCCCATGGCTGCTTGAGGATGATGATGATGATGATGATGATGATTATTATTATTCTAGGTAAAGATAAATTTTATTGTAAATTTATAGCTTGTGCAAGAAATATGGAATAACCTGATTTGGCAACAAGGAAATGAGAAAGTTGCTTTACTCAATCCACTTTTTTTTCTAGCCATTTCTTTCAAATCCCCTGTTGATATATGTATGCTTGAAGAGGCACTTGCTGTGAGCTGAGAATGTGATGAATGATCTTCCACACCAATTGTCATAGTTTTATGGAGTTCTTGCTTCATCAAATTTCGAGCACGTCCTAAAATTTCCTAAAACATAGGGTGGTAAAAGTTTTTAACTTCTTTAAAATTTACAACAGTAGCAAACAAAACATCAAATTTGAGAAGAGATATAATTGAATAACAAATAGCTTAGTTACATGGGAAAAGATCAATAATGTAGTATATTTACAGGATGATAAACTTAAGCTTTAAAATGTAGGCATGCATGCATACACACACGTATACAGACAGAATCCTCAAGCAGCCATGGGCTACATACAGAGGTCAATTTAGATGTGCTACTTAGTTCTCCAAACATGTCTATACTGAGCTACAGCTGCTGCATTTGGCCACTGTAGGCCAATTCTAATGAGGTCTGTTTCACATTGTCAGCCAACTGCATCCTAGGTCTTCCCCTCTCTCTGAGGACTTTAGGCACATTATTCATAACCCAATTCTCTAATCTATAGTTATGTATATGGGGCAACATGGCCAAACCAACATAGTTTCTCTCTGCATAATATGCTGCTTAAAGGAAGTTACCAACTCCTTTGCCTAACTTCATCAATACTTACTAGGTCAAACCACCTAATGCCCAAGATACTGCATAAGCATATAGAGTAAAAGCATCAAGTTTTCTGCAATTATTGCAAGAACTGTGATCATCTTTTCTGAAAACACACAAAATAACACTTCTAGTAGAATTCTTAGTATCAACTGCTTTATTCATAGAAAATTATAAATTCAGACAGCGATATGACAAAAGAAATATTTCCAGTTTTAAGCGCACATGCATGTTTGCTGTTTTTGCAACTGCTCTGATTAATGAACGACTTGACCTAAATATTCCTACTTTGAAATGCCCCCCCCCCCCCAAATGAATTTGGCAGACACCCATGGTGCCATCATAAACAAAAACTTGCTACTGGACAATCAGAGATTAACACGATTAAGAGTTAAGAAATAAGATTTAATAATCAGTTTTTAATCCTTTTACTATTCTGTTATCATTAATCTGGTGAAGGAGGAAGATTAAAATCAAAGTAAACAAATATTTTATACACCTACACCAAAAATAAACTAGGTTGCCTTCCACAAAACTATTTTCAAATTAAGTGCAAGGTCCAATAAATTACTAGAAATATTGTTCATGAAAAAACAGATTTTTAAATTGCATGCTGAAGTGTATTACTGTAAAATATTGAGAAGGCTGGAAAAAATATTCAGGAATGGCATTGTCCATAAAATAAGCAATGTTGATTTTGCCTAAATTTAACCCTTCTCCCCCATGCGTAATGCTACTTAACTATATTATCTGGATATCCTTCCAATTCTCCTTATACATTAGCACTTTTCTCTTTGCAAGGGTTTTAATATTTTCTAGGTAATCAGCATAACAAGTAAAGTTACAAACATACCAATTAATTATAAAATAATGTAAAAAAATTAGCTTATTTTTATTATCAGACAACAGGAAAAAATTTGCTAATTTCATAAATAAGAATAGCAATTAAGCATTATGCAACCCCACCTTCCTTATTCTTCTTCCTGAAATGAGACATTTACATAGTCACTACCGCTCTCTATCCTTTATTGAGATATTATGAAATTTATGGATGATCTTTATTTTACTTTGCCACTCACATGCATTTGATTTTATGGTTCTCCTATGGATTATTAGCTTCAACTAAAATGTGCTCGCTTTTAATATAATTTTAAAAAATCATTCATAATATTATTAAGAAATATTAAAATGGGTGACACACAAACATACTTTACGTTTTGCATTTTTATGAGCTTTCGATTTCCGAACAGAAGCAGTTTTCTGTTTCATTGTGTGACATTTGGCAAAGTCTTTTTGCTCCCTAATTTTTTTTTCCTCTTATGCCCATGTGTCATATTTTCATTTACAAATGTACATGATTGTTTACTTGTGAATTCGCTCAGTAGTTGTTAAATGAGCTCTAATTTAAAATTGTATGGCGTTTTAAGACATTTTTCAAGAGGAAAATAGGTTAACGTTGAAATTATGAAAGAATTATTGAAGTATCCAAAAGGAACCAAAATAAACAGAACCACCATTTAAGAGACTTTCTTGCCACACTGTAATATTTTCATCTTTAATCAGCTCGATTAACACCACCCATGTGTTTATTATATAACGCAAAGCACAACGGACATGGAACATTATGTGTTTTTGCCTTGTTTCTCCTTTTAACTTCGCAAATTTCATCTCTGACATTTGTTGAAAGCATGCAGATTTTTTTCTTATCAAGCCAAGTCATGTAAAGTAAATTAGGGATTTTGCAGAAGTGAAATACTATGCTTTCACCATTTTGCTTCAGATTGATATTTTGCAGCTCTTTGGGTATATGCTTTCTATTTGTCATCACTGTGCCACAAGTGTAGAATCCTAACTTTAAGAGATCGATTATTAATTTCACACCACAGATAAAATGATCGAAAAAAATTGCATGAGATGCTCTTTTCAAAGATTTGGCTAGGTGCATCACACATCACACCCTAAACCTTTATCAGACCTTGAGATCTTGTCTTTTTTTCCCACAATATACTTCAAAATTCAAAACATGACCTAGAAATGATGTACAGAACATCCACATTTTCAAACCAAGTTTAGCCAGTTTCATCGGCATATACTGCATGATATTCAATCATCCTTTGTATTTGATCAAAGCTTCATCAATTGAAACCTGTTCAAAAGCAACAAAATGTTTTTGGAAGTTCAGTTTCAATTGGGACATCACGGCTTGTAACGCTCCAAACAAATGCAAAATACTTGAAGTTTTATGCTCCGGATAGCTTAGACGGGCGCCAGGCAATAATTAACAAATTGCCAAAAGTAGAATAAGTTGATAATAAGTTGATTTAGGGTTCAAATACCAGCGAGCGTTTTGAGTAAGAATCAAAATGATTGTCAACTAATAAGAATAAATGTAAAAAAGATCCTTAATTCACGTTGCTCAAGATAAAAAAACTGTACAGACTCAAAAGTTTTATAACAAAATAGATTTATTTCCAAAATAATTAACTCACCAAGACATCAATGAAGAAACATAACTCTTGTGCTACACGCACGGTTCTTGGTGCTACGCACCTTGTGCTCGTGCACACACTTGTGCTACTCCACTACTCCTTCTTTCTAAGTGACTCGCAGGTCACGGTTTTTGACAATGGGCCGGCGCATGCCGGGAAAGACATTTGCATACTATGACGAACGACGCAAGCTATGACGCAAGAGGGGGCGTGTCCTTGGCACGCGCTTTAACGGTTACGGTCGGAAGTTCGGAGTTGCGCGTACGCAACTCCTAGAAACTCTTGGATGTGAGCGCTGTGATGCCAAAAAGGAAAAAAAAATCCCCAAAAATGATAAATATAACGTAAATTAAACAAAACTGGTTAAGGTAAAGCAAAAGTGAACGATGGGGCATCACAGGCTCCACCTTTTGCAATAAATGAAAATTACTGTCTTCTCTACATGATTCCTGTGCATGATCTGATATGTGAAAATAACTCAATATTTTCTGAAACCTTTGTCTACTCATTACTCTTTTTATTTCTTCATTTCCTAAGATAGGATTTGTAGAACAGTAATCACTCATCTTCGGCATTCGCACCATACTTATTATTAATATGATACTAATAAAATCAATAAATATTTTGTGGAAAATTTTTTGCTGACATATGGGACTTGAACCCTCATCTCTCCAAAAACGTGCCAGAGTATTCTTCCATCGAACTAATGGAAGAATGGACTCTTGTCTTTTTTCCGCTAATTTAAGACTAAACTCTTCACCGAGATTTTCAGGACAACTGTTTGGCGCCACATATAATCTCGGGTGGCAACTATTCTTTTATATTTCACTGAGAAAGATCATCAATCTCAAGCAGCCATGGGCTACGGAGGTCCAACCAGACTGTGCAATTTAGTTCTCCAAGCATATCTGTCCTGAGCTACATCTGCTGCATCTGGCCACTGCACACCAATTCTAACAAGGTCCTGTTTGACATTGTCAGCCCACTGCATCCTTGATCTCCCCCTCTTTCTGAGGCCTTTAGGCACACTGTTCATAACTCTATAAAGTCTCATCACGCTATTTGGGTTTATCTGTAGAATATCGCACATTTCATCAGAAAAGAACAATTTTAAAAGATTTTTCCGAAGAGCCAGGTGGCAAATCATGCACTGGGCCAGAAGCAATATAAATTTTTTTAGGGAAATGGCATTGTTATCTATTGTTGAAGTCCATGTCATTTGTTTTTCGATGGGATCTACTTCATTTTCTTCCTGCATATTACATTCTTCTTCAATAAATTCACCTTCCACAATTTCACTTTTCTCACCCACTACAAAACTGGAGAGTACAAGATACGAAACATCTGCACACCCTTTACTCTTTTTGTCTTCATCATTTGATGAATGCCCACTGGACCAACTGTTCTGTTCATTGTTACTTTCATTAGAATCAAAAAGCAAACTATATATCTCATCACTTTTTAAATATTTTTGTCTTAATGTTGACATATCAGGGTGTTTAAAATTTTTTCTAACTACTTTCAAAATCTAACAATTACTATCTTAACTTTTAGAAATTCCTGAATCGCCTGACAGTTTCATCTAAGAAACCACATAAAATTCAACTGATTACATGTATTCTCAATGCTCAGTAGACTTTCAGTAAGCTGACAAATGATAAATCAAACCTCCCTTCAAGCACATGCCCTTAGTCATCTTACTAATCAAGATGTACTTACACCTTGTTTAAATTTTTCCACCTTGTTGAAAACTGAAGAATGCTAGAAACAAACAGGGGCAGATGGCCATAAAGTTCACCAGACAGAACATGGTGATTCGCTGCCCCTAGTGGCCGATCGGCACAATGACTGATGAAAACAAACACCTTTGAAGGGAACTAGAGAGAGAAAGCGATGATAGATGTATTTTTTCATACCAAAGTAGTTTCTGCACAGCTTTACTACATTTAGAGTTTCAAAATAATTTAATATGAAAGTTGTGTGCCACGTGAAATGTTGCATTGCAGATCTGAACTACTACTTGAACAAGCTTTACCAAATCGAAAATATATTTGAACTACTGAAATTTCATATTACAAATATTTGTATTATACTACAAGAGAATTTCCACTCCGAGAATCTGAAATTACAAATCGGATTTATTTATAGCTAAAGACTATTTTTTATTACTGCAATATGGGGTAACTCAGGGGACAATCTGCAGATAAATTTGGAAAGGTTATCTTCACCATTTGAAGAAATCCCACTAAAAGATACAATATACCTTCCTATCTCTTATGGGCTGTGAATTCTTTGTTACCTTCAAGTTATATTGAACTATTTAATGTCACATCCTGCTCTTTCAATGAGCACGAGAAATATTTCAATTATGATGTCTGTTCAGTGGCAGGTTCTAGAATATATTCATTTGCAGAGGAGCTGTCAGTGAACAACTATACGATGAATTCGTTGGAACGGCACTCCAGTAAGGAATACAAATAGAAAAACGTGAATAAAATAGCACTGTTCTGTTTGAAAGTGAATATATACAGTATATACATTAGGCAATTTTTTTCTGTGGTTCTCTCTCTCTGCTCCCCTTTCTTAATTTCCCCCCCACCCCTGAAGACCACCACTGTGTTTGTTTCACTTCAACAGATACACAACAATACATTCTGTAGAAAAATTTTGAAGAATACCCACCAATTTACCAATGGAAAGGTGAAATAAAATTCCGTAACTTAATTACAAAAGTTCTTTTGGTAATGACACTGCAGATCTAAATTGAATCTAAAACTCAAATTTGAGCAAATATTCATTTAGTGCAGTCCTCCTGTTGTTGTTACATATATGTTTTCTTACATTTAATTATTTGTATTCATTCCCGCAAATTTTATGATCTGTGTTTGTTATGTGTCTGTCTGGTCGTTTCTCATTTTGTTTTTTATCACTTCTTTGGGTTCTTATATTCTTCTTTCCACAGTTCTTCCCTTTTTTATGTATTTTTTTTCATTTACATGTTATTTTGTAAATTGCTATATTTATCTTTAGTTTCAAATTAATCCCAACATTCTGTTTTCTTTTTCCTGTTTTATATTTGGAGTATAATTTTTTTTCTTTGCTGTTTAGATAAGGTAGCATTTTTATGATGCATTTGTTGCTGAATCTTTATAGAGTTTTTCAAACAATCCTTTCTGGTAAAGGAGTTTTTTTATAGTGAAGGTTTTAATTTTTTTATTTCTTAGTTAAAATTTACAGTGTAATGGGTTTCAACAAAGTTTTTTTTGTGTTTAATTTTCTATTTTGATTGTTACTGCGATGCATTCTGCAATTGAATGCCTGTTGGCTTTAAAAGAGAGAACTGTTCGTGGGCTCTTGCCCTTGAGAATATGTCCTATGCACGTTAAAAAACATGCTGGTTAGACTTGACGGAGGCTTCCATCTGTCACTAACAGCTTACAGAGGATTCACTACCACAAACGTCTCAAAGCCCTTGCAGTTCTTCTGACCTAGCCATTTAGTCTAATGTGTAGAAAAAAGTGGGAGGAAAAAGCCCACTTGCCGTTTAATTACTTCTGGGTTTTATACATAAAAAGTACATGAACTGCCTAAGCAGGCTTAGATATAGGAAAAAAATTGAGGGCAGCAAGAAATACAATTGAACTGAAAAAAGTTGGGGGGGGGGGCAAGACATTTGATTTCCAATGCAATATAACGTTTTCCCCTCCATTTTACGGGTTTTAAACAAATTTCTTGAAAATTTCATGAAATATAAATACATTTAAAAACTTTTGCCTTTTTTACCTTTATTTGCATTCTAAAAGGGAGGGGCATGGTCTCCTCCCTCCCTAGATCTGGCCCTGTGCTTAAGATTTCTGAAAGAATTGATATCAATTTTGCTCACAATTGTCACCATCCTATGAAAATGAAAAGAAATAATCTTTTGAATTCCTAAAGACAAGTCATTCTTCAAAAAATTGTCTGATCCCATTTTCACTAAAATCAGTAATATGTTCTTTGTGATCTATCTGCCTATGTGTACATATTTTTTTCGTATTTGGAAACATTACATACATAAAACATCTTCATGTAGCCATGGGCTACGGAGGTCTAACCAAACAGTGCAATTTTCCTCTCCAGATGTGTCTCTTCTGAGCTACAGTTGATGCATTTGGCCACTCTAGGCCAATTCTAGCAAGGTCCTGCTTGACATTCTCTGCCCATCACATCCTAGGTCCCCCGCTTTTTCTCAAACCCTTAGGCATACTGTTCATAATACTGTTTGTCAATTTGCAGCTATGCATATGGGTAACATGCCAAACCAACAGTCTCTCTCTGCACAATAAGCTGCTCAAAAGAGGTTGATGACTCCTTATTCTAACCTCATCATTACTTACAAAGTTAAACCACCTAATGCACAAGATACTGCATAAGCATCTAGAGTGAATGGCATCAAGTCTCTTGTTATCCTGCTCACAAAGGGTCCATGTTTCCTACCATAAAAAAATAAATTTCTAAGGTAAAACTAACCTTAGAAAGAACCAAACTATTATACAGCCTAATTTTAGTCTTTAGGTGTATATGCCCATTTTTCCACACTCTCCACAGATTCTTAAAAGTCCCAACTGTAATCCCTATTCTTCAATTTATCTCATGCTGGACATCACCAGTATCTGTTACGTAGCTCCGAAGATAATTAAACTGAGAAACATGATCAAGAGTGCAGCCATTCAAAGCAACTGAAGCACTATCTGCTTGATCAATTTTCATCACTTTAGTTTTTTATCTGTTTATCACCAAACCTACTCTATTACCAGTCTCATCAACAGCCCTAATGAACAAATTCATCTCATCAACATCATTAGTTAACAAGGCCAAATCATCTGCATAATCTAAACCAGAAATTTTGAAATCTCTAGACCATTTAAGGCCAAAATCTTTCCCTTGCAAAGAATTTCGTGTAACATAATCAATAACCAAACTAAAGAGAAAGGGAGACAAAATACACCCTTGTCTCTCCACTAGCAATGCTAAACCAATCACTGCAAGATGTAATAAACTCTTACACATGACTCAGTGTTATTATAGAGAGCTTTCATTACACTAACTAACTTATCAGGTATTCCATATGATCTAATGATCAACCACAAATTATGTCGATCAACAGAGTCAAAAGCCCTTTTGAAATCTATAAAGTTAGTAACTACAGGTTTCTGGAACTCTAAATATTTCTCAAGAATCTGCCGAAGTGAAAATATTTGATAAATACATCCCTTACCACTTCTCAATCCACATTGTTCATCACGCAGTTGTCCATCAACCTAATTCTATTAAATATAATCATGCAAAGAACTTTACCTGGAACAGAAAGTAAATTAATTCCCCTATAATTATCACAAGAACTGCGATCAACTTTTTTAAAAATTGGAACAATGATAGCTCTAGTAAAATTCTTAGGAACAATATATCATAAAAAAATATTAAAAATTTCAGTCAGACATGTGACAATGCAAATGTTCCCAGCTCTAAGCATTTCAGTGGTGATTTCGTCCACCCTTGAGGATTTATGCAGTTTCAATTTTTAGATAGCCAAAGTGACTTCATAATGTGATATAGGGCCATCATTAAAGCCAGTAATGCATCTATCCTCATTACAAATAATGGGAGTAGAAATAATCAGATTATTTAGAACACCTCTGAAATGCTCAGCCCACTTAGTCATCACAGAATCCTCACCTTGAAATGTTTATCCCTCAATCCCTGTATACCTGTCTGTTTCTTCCCACATAAAACATTAACAATCTGATGCAACCCCCTGCTGTTCTGCTGTCTAACTGCTACCTCTGCTGTCAGTCAAGTTATCAAGCCAAAGATTCTTATCAGCTGTTAACTGATCCTTTACACATTTATTAAGATCATTGTAATGCTTTCTGTTAGGGATAGTAGGGTGTTGATTCATATTAATCCTGCTCTTCCTCCTTTCAGAAATAAGTTCCATAGCCTTATCACTCAAATAATTTTGTTTCCTATGTTCCCTTTTACACAAAAGAGTACTGTTGTTTTCAAGAAAAGCCTGTTTAAACTGATCCCATTCTTTCTCAACTTCAGCAGTAAACAAACGATGATTGTAATAATGACTAAGTAGCCTACCATGGTATGCTTTGGCTATATCTTGATCTTTCAGACTTTCAGTGTTGAAGGCAATTTTCTTAACCTTAGCAAAACATTTCTTAAGTTTCAGCTGCAAGACACTTTTGACCAGATAATGGTCAGATCCAATTTCAGCTCCTCTGTATTATCTGGTATTCCTAACTGAACTGGCCCATTTGCTGTTAATTAAAATATAACCTATCATATTCCTGTGCAACCTGGGGCGGGGGTGGCTCAGTCGGTAGCGCGCCAGGCTCGTAATCTGTAGTTCCCAGGTTCGAGTCCCAGCTGGGTCAGCGTTGAGATTTATCTCCGCAAAATTCCCCACCCTGCCCACGGTCAGTAGGGGACACCGATGGGTTTGGAAAGGCCGCCGTCCGTCGGATGGGACGTTAAGCCATGGCCCCGTGTGCGGGAGAGCCATACCCTGTGCACGTTAAAGAACACGCTGGATGGCCTTGACGGGAGGCTACCATCTGTCTCCCAACAGCTGTTCCAGTGGGTCCCCTCCCCTAACCTTCTCTGAGCCTTCGGGGTCCATGTGACCTGGCCATTTAGCCCATGGTGTGCAAAAAAAGTGCCGCTCAGAGGTAAAACAACCCAACCCTGTGCAACCCTTCAGGTGAAACCCATGTATATTTATAAATGTCCCAGTGTTTGAAGTATGTGTTAGTTATTCGTAAATCATTAAGTTTACTTACCTGTAGGAGATGTTCCCCATTGTCATTGGAACTACCAATGACAAAGGGACCTAAAATTCCTGCCCAACGGTCAGAGTCAGTACCAACTTTAGCATTGAAGTCACCTAGCACAAGAGAAATATCTCCTTTCTTCACAGAATTCAAAATATCCTGAACTTACTGTAAGAAATCTTTCATTAATGCAGTCATATCCTAGAAGAGCATCACAGACGTGCCCTGCTGAGAAGCAAACCTACACCTTGAAGATGCTTTCCATCCTGCCTCCCTGAAAAGAGAAATTTAAAGTTATTTTTAAGTATCTCACCTTTACCTGTCCAACTGGTCTCTTACAAGCCTAGAATATCTAGTTTATAATGGTGGAATTCCTGTGTGAGGACATCACGGGAATAATCTCTAAGTAAAGTCCTCATGTTCCACATTCCTGCAGAGAGAAAATGATTAGTAGGTTTTTTAAAGAAACTAGGTTTATTGAGATAGGTGGGGCCAACAATATCAAACAGAACTTCAGGCACCACCTTTTCAAGTGGACTTTTTCAAGAGCCATATGGCCTGCCTGAGACACATTACTCCAGTTTAGGATTGACTATGCCCAACTAGCTAAGTGAGGTTCAGGTACCTGCAATGGCCTCTCATCAGGATTATCCACCAGCTGATATAATTCAATTTATTAAACTCCATAAATGAATATTCCTACATAGTAAATTACAATGTAGACTCATTCAGTCACAAGTTAAATACACACATATATATATTTTTTATAAGAAATCAAACATATCTATATCTTTTAGATAAGAAATTAAAAGTTTGAAGAACTTTCTTTTCAGATTTTTGTTTTCTGGTTCTAAAATAGTTTTAAAGGAAAAGATGTTATTATATTTTTTTAAATTGGAAAAGTATTTTTCTCTTTCTGTTTTATATTTTTTACAATGAGAGATTAGATGTTCAATAGTTTCTTATTGATTACATATTGTACAATTAGGAGAATTTACTTTTTTTAAGTGAAATAAAAATGGTTTTGTTATTGCTACATTTACTTTTACTCTTAATATAATAGTACTTTCTTTTTACTCAGTCCATAGTTTTTAAATGTTGTAATTTTATGTGAAATGTCTATGAGTATTCATAGCATTTAAATCATACCATTTTGTGTTTCTTCTAATAATTTTATTTTGTTATTATTTTTAATTATGTTTATAAATGTTAATGATTCAATGGTGTTATTAAGGGATATTGCATTTTTTGCCAGTTTATCAACTCTTTCATTGTGTTCTATACCAGTGTCAGCTGGCACCCATTGTATATATAATGTATTATTATTTTCTATATGTTGTTTTGTTAAAATAAGAATATAATTTATTAGTACTTTAATATTATTATTGTTTGGATTTTGAAATATTGTATCAATAGAAGATTTTGAATCAGTAAAAATTACAATCTTTTCCCCTTTAAAGTAAAGTGCCTAATGAATAGCTAATATTATAGCGGTTAGTTCTTTATTGTTATTGTATTATTTTTTATTATCTTGTATTTTATTAATTAATGTAATGTAATCTAAATTTTCATAGTTAATTTTGTTTAAATCTTCCTTAAAATTTTTCCAATCAGTTAAGTTTATTTTCATTTTCTTAATAAAAGAATCCTTATAGTAAATAAATATAGGTCTATGATCGCTACCGAAACAGTCTACAGAAATAGACCATTGTAATTCATTTTTTAATCTATTAGAGCATATTGTTGGGTCAATGATTGAGTTTATTTTTCATTTTTTTAAGCAGGTGGGTGTATTGTTATTATGTATATTTAAATTTAATTCTTCAATAAACTTTAATAAATGTTCACTTTTATGATCATTTTTATGTGAAAACCAAGCTTTATTATGTGTGTTTAAATCTCCACATATTAAAATTTTTCCATTTAAATTTTCAACAATTTCTAAATATGTTTTTGTATCTATTAAGATTCCTGGGTTGTATATCTTTATAATATTAACACTCACTTTTTCCTTTTTGAGTTTGAATTATGATTATTTCTAAGTTTCTTTTAATATTATATTATATTTAATAATATTTATTTATACTAATAAATATAAAATTATGGTATATTTAATTATCTTTGTATTATATCTTTATGTACATAAGTTACTATGCCTCTATAGTTATTACTATTTTTTGTATATAAGTTATAAAATTATTAAATTTAGGTAAATTTGTTGTATTTATTTCTTGTATGTACATTATTTTTATTATTTACTATTTTTTTTTTATATTCAAAAGTGTTTTAAGATATGTTTCTTACTTTCTATTCTGCGAGAGTTTCACTAAAGAATACTGAAGTTGTCTACCATGGACCACTATTCAATAAAGAAAGTAAGATGTCTTTTATCAGGTTCACCTCCGGACATTGTGGGAGGATAATATCAAACAATTTGATGATTAAGCCTATGATTTGACTCCTATTACTCGAATTGAGAGGTTCATTCGTCCCTCTATATTTCCTTGCATTGTAGGACAATTAGTAGTTTCCGATTTCCTTTCATCATTCCTTTGTAGTTTGGAGTTTTTTTTAATTGAATTTTTAGCACCAGTGATGTTTTTCTTTACTGCATTAGCATAGTTTTTTTGATTTAC
The DNA here is from genome assembly GCA_038380435.1 of Ryuthela nishihirai. Classification (NCBI taxonomy): domain Eukaryota; kingdom Metazoa; phylum Arthropoda; class Arachnida; order Araneae; family Heptathelidae; genus Ryuthela; species Ryuthela nishihirai. The sequence goes on along the minus strand of JAWZYU010000001.1, from coordinate 41,608,972 downwards.
AGTATTCTGAGTTACGAAATTTTTGTTGTCAATGTCAGTAGATGTTGAAGGTAAGTTTGTTAGAAGTGGGAAGTTCCCTCTTACTTCCTCGCAAAATTCTTGTGTAAAGTCCTCTCTCAGGTCCTCACAATCTTTACTTTGAATCCTATTGTTGATCGAAACCGATTCGCTGGTTAAATTCTCACTTTTATTAAGAAAGTCCTTTATTTTGAAGTGATTAATAATATCCGGGGATTGTTTGGCTTTTCTAAATGCTTGTTGCCAATTCAAACCCTCGTTCAACTGGATTATTTTAGCTTTACATGCGATCAGTCTCACTGGACATCCAGCATATGTTGCCGGGTGGTGATCCCCACAATTTGGGCACTTCAAGACATCAGCCCTACAAAATTTATGATGGTGATGTTCTCCACATCGTTTACATGTGAGCTTTCCTCTACAGGTGGATACTGCGTGACCAAATGTGCAGCATCTGAAGCACAAATTAGGTGGAGTTGTGTATGATTTGACCTTATGTCTTGAGAAACCAAGAAAAACATGGGTGGGAAGTACATCTCCTTCAAATTCCAGAATTATCTTATTGATTGGATTACAACTAGTTTCCTTTTTTTATCAAATTGATCGTAATGCATCATGCGTTTCATGCTTAAAACGTTTTGGTCATATAAAAGATCCAGAATAAAGTCATCATCAAAATGTGTGGGCACTCCAATAATTGTTCCTAGTACCGATTTCTTAAAATCAGGAAGTTCCACTTTAACAGGAATTGATAAAATTTCTTTCAAGTCAAGGATTTTATTATACTGTTCTTTTGAATTGGGAAAAATTAATAATCTTCCGCGTGAGATGAATTTCCCTGCGATTCGATCATTTAATAGTTTATAAAAAAAGGCAGAGAATTTCTGAATGTCAAGTACACTCAATTTAGTATTAATCCCACTAATGACCAAAGATAAGTCCTCTTTATCGTTTAAGGCATTTTCAATGATGTCCGGAAATTTCATATTCTCTGAATCAATTTTAGTTATAATAGTAATGTTCTTAGGTGTTTCCTCATTTTTTTCATAATTCGATGTTTTATCAAGAGATGGTAATTGAGAGTTTTTCTTTGAATCATGATGGATTTACCTGAGTAGTAGAATGAGTATCCAATTTGATGTTAATATCCTTTTGAGTGTTTTCTTCGATAGATTTTGCAGGCGAAGACTCTGAATCTGAAGATAACTTTAAATCTTCTGCAAGGTCACATTCTTTATTTTCTTGTGAGATTTTTCCTTCTTTTTTTATTTTATCCATAGTATAGAACTTAGATCTTGTTACTTTGAAGTTAAGTTTAGGAGAGTTCCTTTTTTTCTTATTGCCAACTGCCATCTTGAATCAAACGTTGCACAAAATTTGCTTTCACCAGATTACATCTGGGGATTTCACACTTTCACAAAGTTCAATAAAAGCATAAAAAGTTTGACATTTCGCCATTAAAATCTTAGTATTCCAGATCCGATTTAATTTCTCACATTAGGCGTTGACACAATCACTAATCAAAGTCGAAAAAAATTCACTTAAAATTAACATAAAACCATAAGAAAAATCAAAACAATTACCAGCACAATTCCACGTCTCTATGCGAAGGTTGCCAGACCAGCAATCACCAGCTGATATAAGGTATCTGAAGCCTCTGTTCACTTAAGGCTGGCAACCCAGAAGCAAACAGAAAACACAGCGGCAGATTCTCCCTCAACAGAGGCCCACTAGTGCAGCAAGTTCAGGGTCCACAATCAAGCTCAAATCCATAAACCAGTCCAGTAGGTATAAATGGACCCTGTGAAGTTGACCACTCCTTAGTAGGGTTGAAAGAAAAGAAAAAAGTGGCCATAGATGACCAGATCAGTAGGCCATACTGAACTTGCAGCCCTCCCTTTTCATTCTCTTACAAAAGAGAATATATGTTTTGAAATGTACTAATGGCCAGCACCACGAGAAGGCGGGGTCGGACATTAGGCGCTAGGCCTGGCCAATTCATCACTGGGGATTGGTAGACAGCTCTCTTCCAGTTTACGCCTAGCTACCATTGACAGAACTGCTACCATTTACAGAATTATTTGGAAATATTATTTAAAAAAATTCTTTTTGATCAGATAAGTATTGATGAAATATTACAATTCACACTTTCCCCAAATATTTCAATAGTGCCCTATAATGGTGGAAAAAGTTTGAAAATGCCACAATTTTTAACACACATAGCAAATGATATGTTTATGATAAAAATTTGTATGATAGATTATGGTGGTTACATAGTTTATATTGGCAGCAATGATTTACTTCGTGCTTCCAAAATGTAGCTGGGGAAATGTAATTTTTGGTTTAATGAAAAATTCCATTTGTGTTGTAAAGGTATTAATAAAATATTAGTACCTGCAGTTTTCCAATCATCCATTAAATCAAATTTCTACTATGAAAGGAGTGTAAAGATGAAAATAGAAACTTCATTCTTTTTGAAAATGAATATTCCTTATTCACCAGAGGTGATATATATTCTTCTATCTGTTAATTGTGTTCCCTTTCCTTCTCTCATAAGTTATATGGAAAAATTACTGTGATCAGCAAAAACTATAGATCTCAAGATATGTTATTAGCAGCATGTTGAAGTGTTATTTTTCTTCTTTGGGGGGGGGGGGGTCTTGGCACCTCTCTGTAAATGTCTCTAGAGCTAAAACAGCTAAGCTATTTAGTTGAGATTTATATCAAAGTATATTTTGAGTTGACTAATTCCTTCTATGTCTTTTATGGCAAACTTACTGTAAGCTGGGAAAGAGAGAGAGAGAGGGGGGCTCTATTTGTAGTATGCCAAATATGGCATGCTATGTTGTTAACATTAGTAGAGAATTTATAATTTCCTGTCTTAAATTTCCAGACAGATTTCTCATTAATTATGATGGTATTCCTTCAAAACCTTAAGGAGAGCAATGCTTATTGTGAAAACGGGACTAACATGGAAATTAGTGCCTACAGGTGGCAGGGGGACTGTTTGGCTCAGTTGGTAGCATTGGTAGCCTCTAATCTATAGTTTCTAGATTAAAGTCCCAAATATATCAGCATTGAGATTTATTTCCTTTAAATTCAAAGCTTTCATTTGGTGAGAAAGCAGACACTGATGAGCTTGGAAAGATGCCTTCCTATGGATGAGACATAAAACCTGGTCTCTTGTGGAGGTAAACCACACTTTGTGATGGCCTTGAGGAGAGGTTTCCATCTGTCTCTTAGCAACTGCCCAAAGAGTCATCCTTTTCCTACCCATCTCTGAGCCTTTGAGGTCCTTGTTACATGACATTTAGCTCATTCTGCACATAAAACTGCAACTGAGAGGTAAAATAACTACTCAACTAAATGTATCTGCTGTAAAGTGATTTTATAAAATGGATTTTCAATTAACATTTCTGCTAAAGATTTTCAACAAAGTTTGCTATTTTTTTCAGTAATACCAAACTACTGTATGGAACTTGCATACTCCTCCCCTGCAAAAACTATCATGTTCACTGGAAAAATGCAACGTTTTAATTTTGTTTTTTTTCCCATAAGTACTAATAAAATATTACAGTAAAGTAATTTAATTCTCTATGACACTGTTAAATGTTTTTAAGCACTTCGACACATGGACTATGCTATCAAATATCAATAATTATTAAAGACAGATTTACGTACCATGCCATAAAGGATGGGAAGTAACAGGAGCTTCTTGGAATGCTTTTTGGTGAGAAATTTAAAATTCGTCATCCTTGCCGGCAAGTGACGCCTCAGGGGAAATTAAAATAATGATGATGGCTGCCAATGGTCTACCCGCATTGGTGAAAGAAATAACCATTTATACTTTTGACATAATAGAGTGCTTAAAAAGTTTTAGATCCACGACACATGTTTCGCGCCATTCCTATCGCCGCTTCATCAGCTGGGAAGTGAGGAACTTAATGCAGGAAAGGGAGCTGGTTGGTGAACACGGGGGAGGGGTGGGGTGCAATAAATTGACATGTCAGTGGTTCAGCTCCGAGGATCGGGGTGGTTGGCGGAAATGCAGGTGGTGGCAATGCAATCTGCATGTAACGGAGGTTGGGAGGGTGTGGGGATTATGAGAAATTGCCAAGATCTGCGTATGTTGAGGGAAGCATCACTATTTGTGGGTAGTAATTCATATTTATAATGAGTGGAGTACTTTTAGTGAATTAATAAATTTCGTAAACTGAAATTTGTGGTTAAGATAATTATGTTACTGAGGGACTGAATAATTGTTTTCTTATTGGTATTACTATTTGGAGTTTTCGTGTGTCAGGGGGTACATTAATCGCCAATTTTAGAAGGTATTATGGAGGTGTTCTAAAGGGTTTGGTGGGTGTGAATTATTGCAGGTGGCAAATGGGAGAGGAGAGAGGAGAGTATTTAGGGGTGTGTGGAATTTCCGAGGTGTATGTTATATCCCCTAAGTATCAGACACCATGCTGGGGGGAGGGGGGGGCAATATCTGTGTTGCAGAATTTGGTCAGTTTTATGTTAATGAGGATATTTTCTGTGACAGCTAGTTGGAATTTGGTAGGTGGGGATACTATAATTTTAGCGGAGTGAAAATCAGTGGGCAGATTGTTTTTGGTGATTGCTTGAGATAGTGCGGTTTTTCGTAGTTTATTTAAGATGTCGTATTTGTGCTCTTTAAGTCGGGTGTTAAATGGGCGTGAGGTTTTACCTATGTATTTGTCTTCGGGGAAGATTTTACCTGTGGGGTCATTGAGTTGAATGTAGTAAACTCTTCCAGAGCTGGGTATATGGTCGCGATCATTTCAAATGAGTTTGGATATAGTGTGAGACATTTTAATTGGGACTTTATAATGGAAAGGTTTTAGTTTTTTTTTAAACAGAGTATGTGAAATTATTATTTATGTATAGTAGGGCTATTGTGCATTTTTGCGTTTCTTTATTTACAGGTGTTGGAGGGTTTTGGGATTGTTTGCATTTGATTTGCTTGTGAATTTTGTTGATGGTGTGTGAGGTATATCCACCCTGTTCAGTGAGTTCAAAAATGTATTTTATTTCACTGTTGAGTGCTTCTTGCGTATTGCATGTAAAACTGACCGAACTTTGCAACACAGACATTGTCTCCCTCCCCCCAGCGTGGCGTTTGATCCTTAGAGGATAAAACATACTCCTCGGAAATTCCACGCCCCCTAAACACTCTCATCACTGATCCCCATCTGCCTCCTACAATAATACACACCCACCTAACCCTTTAGAACACCCCCATAATACCTACTAAAATCAGCGATTAATGTACCCCCACACACAAAAACTCCAAATAGTAATACCAATAAGAAAACAATTATTCAGACCCTCAATAACATAATTATCTTAACCACAAATTTCAGTTTACGAAATTTATTAATTCACTAAAAGTACTCCACTCATTATAAATATGAATTACTACCCACAAATAGTGTGGCTTCCCTAAACATACGCAGGTCTTGGCAATTTCCCATAATCCCACACCCTCTCCCAACCTCCGTTACATGCAGATCGCATTACCACCACCAGCATTTCCGCCAACCACTCCGATCCTCAGAGCTGAACCACTGACATGTCAATTTATTGCACCCCACCCCTCCCCCATGTTCACCAACCAGCTGCCTCTCCTGCATTAAGTTCCTCACTTCCCAGCTGATGAAGCGGCGATAGGAATGGCGCGAAACATGTGTCGTGGATCTAAAACTTTTTAAGCACTCTATGCTATCAAAGGTATAAATGGTTATTTCTTTCGCCAATGTGGATAGACCATTGGCAGCCATCATCATTATTTTAATCTCCACTGAGACATCACTTGCCAGCAAGAATGACAAATTTTAAATTTCTCACCAAAAGCATTCCAAGAAGCTCCTGTTACTTCCCATCCTCTATGCATAGTACATAAATCTGTCTTTAATAATTATTGATACTTGATAGCATAGTCCATGTGTTGAAGTGCTTAAAAACATTTAACAGTGTCATAGTGAATTAAATTACTTTACTTTTAATTACTGCACTGTGTACCTCTACTGTAATTTAATGTAAATAGTAATATTTTGATAAAATATTACTATTTACATTTTCCAAATCATCTATTAGTTCGAATTATCACTGTTAAAGAGTACAAAAGTTGGAAAATGATAAATTTGTCTCTTTGAAAAGGAGCATCCTATATTAGCCACAGGTGATATATGTTCTTCAGTGTTTTTCCAGAAATTATTCTTGCTGAAAAGGGCAATACATGGTTTTTCTCATCTTGGAAACAACATTTCAAAAAGCATTATTCCACAGTATGTGTACGGTACATGAAAATTGATATGGTCCCCTTTCAGCTCTCCTCACCATTACCCGGGCTGTAACAATGGTGAGACAAGTAAGGCACTAGCCTCAGGTGCACAAGATGAGGAGGTCCAGAAAAAATACAAAAGGGGCATATAATATTACAATATGAGGGGCTGCAGAAAAATACAAGATGAGGGGGCTCAGAAAAAGACTGCTATGAAACTATATAGGAGTGCAATTTTCTATTCTTGCCTCAGGCACAAAAAAAGCTAGCTGTGGAGCCACACACACACAGACATACCATGCTGTGTCCGTGTGTGGGGGTAGGGGGGTAGGTTGATCCAGTTGACAAAGCTCCAGACTCGCAATTTCATGTTCCCAATTTCCACTCCCAAATGTACTTGGATTCAGATTTTCTTCCACTAACCCCAGTGAGAAGGGAGCACCATTAGGCTTCTAAAGATTGCCATTCATCAGATGGGACATTAATCTGTGGCCTATATGCAAAAGTGCTATACCCTATGCAAGTAAAAGAACACACTGAACACCCATGATGGGAAGGTTACCATCTGTCTCCTAACAGCTGTCCAGAAGATCTCCTATACCAACTTTCTCTGAGCCCTTGTGACCTGGCCATTTAGCCCATTGTGTACAAAAATGTGCAGCTTAGAGGTTAAACCTAAGACTTAACCACCCTCCAGTGCTGAGCACAATAACTTTGTCTATATGCTTTCTTTTACTTGGTTCCTAATCAGAGATACACTAATTTGCACATCATACAATCATTTATAAAAATGAATAAAAATACCTCCTCAAGCAGCTGCTTGCCACAGAGGTCTGTTTATATGCCATAGTAGAAGGTGTGTGAGGATGGCAGGACCTCAGCAGAAAAATGACACATACATCCATGCCTTACCCAGGGCTCGAACCCAGGTCCCTAAGATTAGTAGTCAAGTGCGCTGACCACTCGGCTACAGGACAGCTTACAATCATTTATGAGGGTATAATAATCTTTCATCCCTGAATTTTCGTACTGTACTATACTGATTACATATATATATATTCTGACTTGACTTCTTGAATGGAATCTTTATCATACTGAAGTACACATAGCTAACAACCAAAGGGACGTGGGTTCGAATTTCTGATAAGGCATGGATATTTCTTTTCTGTGTTGTCTTTCTACTAAGGTCTTGTTGTCATCAAAGATCTTCTCCATAGTGTATTATACGTACTAACAGTCTCCTCTCACATCTCTGTGACAAGCTGCTCTAATAATTCAATAATTTATTTATTTTTGGTGTACTATATATAATAATAACATGCTAAGCTTTATCAGAGAATTTTCTTAGAGCAAGTTTTCGCATGTCCGCGCAAAACACGTTATGCAAAACATATTTCCATAGGTTTGGGTTAGCATTGAATAAAAAGTGGGATGGTGAAGGTGGACTGATTCAAACTCTTCGGAATGCCACAATTTGCAGTAATATATCCATTGCCGACTTAGAAAGAACATTTCATGATGTGAAAGGGAAGCATATTCGAAGATAAAGTAAAATTTTAGTGTAAAGTGTTTTATTGAGGATAAATTAATCATCATAACACGTGACTCTTTAATTCTATATTTTCAACATAATTCACTCAATATTTAATGAGTATTTAATGAGCCATATTTTGTTTCATTATGTATTTGGCAAAAGGGTTCTAAAATTAACTGTCAAGGAAGGTATCACTCTTAATTTAACATTGATATCAATTTTAGAGGAAAGAGTGTCTTTATCTGGCTGGGATATGAACCAGCAACCTCCTGATAACCTTCTTATCTTTAAGTATAAGCCATGGTTTATATTTAAACCATGGCTTATACTTTTTTTGTGGTGGTTTTGCATTCCTCCTGGATCGAAACAATTTTTCCTTGAAAATTGATATTGACCTTAAACTAAGAGCGACACTTACCTTGACAGTTGAACAAAAACATTGAGAAATTATTCCATTCTAAAGTTAATTTTTTTCAGCTGAGCATAGTGAAAAATCAGTCTAGCCTCTTGATGCAAACTAGTATTTCAAGCTGGACCCTGGAAGTGTTAATGACTATCTCTTTTTAAGGAAAGAAGAAGGGGGCTTTTTTTCTCTGACATTTTCTTCATTTTGTTTTCTTTTGGCTTATAACTCATGATTTGACCCCTGTTTAGGGAGATATGGACAACTCTTTAGACATACTCTTTTCATTTTACAGCCTGACACTCCCCATGTCACAAGCTTTCATTTGATGCAACTGCTCATTATGATTAGTTATCATTACTCAGAGTAAGTGGGACAGTTATTTTGACAAACCGACAAACCAACACATGAAAAGTGAAAAAAAAAAGTAGTAAAAAGTAATGTAATCTGCATTATTTTTCAAACATTTATGTCAAATGCATACATACATTTTAGATGTATGTTTAAATTACATCTAATCTTATATTATATCTTATATTATAATTACCGTATTTTCCAGCGTATAGGACGCACTTTCCCCCCCCTCAAAATACGCCTAAAATATGGGGTGCGTCTTATGCGCCGGTAATCAAAATTATGAGTTGAAATTTCAGTCTAAAACTTTTGGTTTATATCAATATACCTATATAAGTATTCTTTTGCATTTTGTCCTTTTGTAAAAGAGTGGTTTCAAATAAATCGTTTCCATATTTTTTTTTTGTTCTGTAAAAATAATAAGTTGCATGATGTATTTTATGCTTCACTACTGACAGAGGCAGCATTCCAGTAAAATACAGTTCAGATCCACTGACATTTCAAGGTTACAATTCATCCAATGTGCACATGCGTGATCACATTTCACCGGCATATTTTTTCGAAAAGCGCGAGCATGGTGCGTCGTTACCAATTACAGCGCCTCAAGGCAACAAAAACGTAAACTTTTAGTACTGAAGAAGCTTTCTCGTGTTTTTGCTGTGAAACATGGCTCAAAAACAACGCAGATTCTGCTATGATATTGCATTCAAGCTACGAGTGATTGAGTATGCCAAAGAACACGGAAACAGGGCAGCAGAGAGGAATTTCGGATCACCGCCAACAAAAAAAGATGATAAGAACTTGGAGAAGACAGGAAGAATACCTAAAAAAAGCTATGCGTAGTAAACATAATCTGTGACATGGAATTGCAAAATGGCCGGAACTAGAAGAAGAATTAAAAACTTGGATATTAGACCACCGAAGCTCGGGATTTTCAGTTTCCACAAAAATGACTATTCAACAAGCAAGAGTGATAGCTACTAACAGAGGCATCGCTGATTTTACAGGATCAACGTCATGGTGTTCTAGATTCATGAAGAGAAATGACTTACGTATGCGGACTAAAACAAAAATAGCACAAAAGATGCCAACAGAATATGAAGACAAGATTATCGAGTTTCATAAATTTGTCATTAATGCAAGAACACCCTGAAAAAAAGGTGCAAGAAGTGTTATTGTTAAAACTTGTGGACATGAGAAAACGCATTACACAGTCGTGTTGTCTTATTGTGCCAATGGAACAAAATTGCCGCCTCTTTTGATTTTCAAAAGGAAAACCTTGCCCAAGGAAAAACTGCCTAAAGGTGTGTTTGTGCACGTTCATCCTAAGGGCTGGATGGATGAAGGGGGGATGAAGTTCTGGATAGACAATGTGTGGTCTAGGTGTCCTGGTGGACTGTTAAAGAAACCTGCCTTGCTAGTATGGGATCAGTTTTGGAGTCATAGAACAGAAGCTGTAAAAAATAAAATCAACCAACTGAAAACTCAGTTAGCTGTAATTCCAGGTGGACTAACGAGCCAGCTTCAACCTTTAGATGTCTGCATTAATAAACCATTTAAAGGATTCATGAAGGAGAAATGGAACAGTTGGATGCAGTCTACAGATTTTGAAGTGACACCATCAGGAAGAAGGAAGAGGCCTAGCATTTTGCAGATTTGTGAATGGTCAAAACTTCATGGAATGCTGTGAAACATGAGACAGCTGTAAAATCATTTAAGAAATGTGGTATTAGTAACTCACTTGATGGCACAGAGGATGATTTGTTATATGAAGACTCAGTTTCTGAAAAAGAGGCTTCAAGTGATTCTTCATTTAGCTCTGGAGATGAATTTCTGGGTTTTGGGGATGAACATTAAAAGGTACCTAACTACAATGTTCCCTAGTTAAATTTTTTGTATACATAAATAACTATAAAATGAGTACAGTAAATCTTTATGGAAATTCATGAAACAATGTGGAATTTTTTTCCCCCCTTAAAAATGTGTCTAAAAAAGGGGTACGTCTTATACGCCAGCAAATACGGTACTTAGATTACATCGAGATTGTTTAATTACATCTAATATTATTATTATGTTAGTATTAGTATTACAAGATCATTAAAGTTACATCCAATGTTAAATTAATAAAATATAAGTTCATTTTAGATAATGTATACATTTTAGATGTGTAGTTTATAAAAAAATACTTACTTGGACCATCTTGTTAGCAGATAAAACATCAATGTTTTGGATGAATTCCGTAAGTAAATTCTCACGAGAATTGAGGAAACCAAATTCTAGTAGAAGATTTTGGAAATTCATAGCCATATCAACAACCTCGTGAAAAGTCTCCATCTCTGCACTTTGACTTGGAATTGCAACTTTTATACATTTTTCAACAAGCATAGAGCAAAACTCTTCAGCAACTAATTTCCCAAACTTGCTCATAACTACATCATCTTTATTACAGCTAGAATCATCAGTTGAAACTACTGAAAGATTAAAGAATGAGCTGTATAAAAATCTAAATGTCTTTATCAAACAATCAAAAACTTGGGAAGGTAAAGGAAGCTCTTGTTTCATGACAGATATATGTAGAGTAAAGTTATCATTCAAGTTAACTGGCTTGATTTCTGTTTTTTGTAATATGATTAATTCACATGCAAATTTTAAGAAATTCTTCCCAAAAATCTTTAGAAGATGTTGTAAATGACCTAAAATATGAAGGGCTTGAAGAAGATCTATGATTTCTTCTAGGGATTTTTTATCAAATGAAATCTTTGTTGTTAACTCATATTTCTTATCATTATTGGTTTGACTTATGGAAACTTTTTGTTTCCATATTTCTTCCAAATGGTATATTATTTTTTCTTTTGTCACATACAAATCAGTTTTTAATGCAAAATATATATCTACTTCCTTTTGAAATCCCTCTTTTTGCTGACCAAATACTACTTGTGTCTTCTGTATATATTCTGCTGCTTCTAAATATTTACTTCTGTACATTGCATCTTTGGCAACTTCTAAATATTCATGTATTTCAATAAGGTTAGATACTGTCTGGCTTATAATATTTATTTTCTTCAACTGTTCCAGCATGCCGTGAAACTCCCCAATCGATCCACAAATTTGTGGTTTGATCTAAAAACGAAAAATACAGGAAAAGAAACACAATTAAAAAGACTTTCTTGCTCAGAGAATAATTAAAATAATTTAAAGTTCTCTGTCACTGAGAAATAGAATTTCTGAAGTTTATCCTTCACAAACTTTTTGCATATTAAAAAGTTTTTAGGAGCAAACTCAGAAGATTTTTGGAGCAAGGACAGTGTTGTAATGACATTAGAGCTGTTACAGCCCTAACATTAAAACAACCGGTAAAATATATGCAGTTTTTATTTCATATTTCAAATGTATATCAGTTCATAAACATAATTTTTATTCTACTTATCAACAAACACATATTCTAAATTTCACACATTTTGATGAACTTATTCAGACTTCTTAATTACACCATACTGTTAGTATTACAATTTTGATCTTTATAAAAAAAAATACTCCCTCAAGCTCCACAGAGGTCTGACAGGAGCCTGTCAGTTTATATGCCATAGTAGAAGGTCTGAGAGGATGGCAGGACCTCAGCAGAAAAACAACACTAACATACATGCCTTACCCGGGACTCGAACCCAGGTCCCTTAGATCAGTAGCCAAGCGTGCTAACCACTCGACCATGGGACGGCTTGATCTTTATATAGAATGATAAAAAAATTCGTATCTTATTACGCTTTATATTGGTGTAGAAGAAAATGTTCTGGGTACTTCTATAATCACTTGTCAATATAACCTTACATATAATTGATAACAAATAAATACTGATTTACTTCTGTTTTATCTTTTTCAAACTAAACATGATCACAAACTTAAGCAATATTTTATCTTGTTAGGTGAATTTAAATGTGAATACCTTTAATACATTTTTTATAGTTATATATATATATACCTATTTTTAAAGAATTAAATTACATTGTAATATTTAAGTAATTGATTATAATTTATTGCATGACTGAAAATATTAAATCCTTTATGACACTGGTGAAGTATTCTTAAATTTGTGTTGCTCTTGTGTTAACTTAAATTCTTATAACTGAAATTTCTAGTTCTAAAATCAACCCCAGAATTTTTAGCTTTAAATGGAATGGATGGGGTTGGGGGGGGGGGGGTGTTGTTTATGATGAACAATTTAAAAAATGTTTAAATACTGACTCTAGTAGAGTTGATGATACTCCTTCATTGATAAAAAGTACTCAATGATGAGATGTGAAGAGGCTGAATTTTTTTAATCAAGTTCATAAAAGTCATCCTTGATGTAACCTAATATTGCTTCTATATCGATTAGATTTTAAATAATTCAGTAAAAAATTATAATGCTGTAAAAGATGTCAAATTTTATAACAAAATATAACATGTATCACAGGAAATGTTTCATTTTGCCTATTAGATTTATTCATACATGTTTAACAAGTTAGGTACTAAAATGTGTTTGGTAAGATGGTACAGCAGAGCATTTTTGACTGCACCTGGCAGTCATCACCAGGATGGCACAAAGTTCCTTGAAGTGAAACATTTCCTCTGATATATGGAGGGCCTTAAAAAGGTTCCTGACATATCTGTAGATTTGCACTCATTCCTCCAAAGTTAAAGAGCAATGACACATTTGAAAGCTTGTATAAACATGCAATTACATGTTAAAAACAAAAGTCTTATCACAATTTCTCTCTTTGTGTCAGCGCATCAAGATCAAGTTCAGTCTGGGAAATCTGTGCATTTGTGTTATGGAGCCTACTAAAGGCAGGGAAAAATTTTACAATTTCACGAGGATGCTGCTTGAGGACAATGAAAAAAAAATTCATCCTGATTTATCATAAGTATATTGGGTTCATGTGGCACTATTACAAGATGGATGCACAAATTCAGAGAATGACGGCAGAGCTTCAAAGACCTCCCTCATGCAGAAAGACTGAAGGAGGCTGTACGAAAACCATCGCTGCTGTTCATGAATTCATTAACCCTTCCCAGGTCTAACTATTTTTTCACTCTGATCAAGCAAAAAAAAAAAAAATTAACTTTAGAACTAATGAAAGGAATTATGGCATGTTATATGTCATATCAATCAGCATATACAATTAAAAGGACCTTCTTGCTCAAAAATTAATTAAAAATAACCTAAAATTCTCTGTCCTAGAGCAATAAAATTTTAGAGTTTATTCTTCAAACTATTTCAATACCATGAAGGGTGATTCCAGTGTCTCGGTTGCAGGGGCGACAGGTGAGGTCATTATTTCAATAGCCTCGCTGTTCTGTAGAAAGTGGATGTACATGCAAGCAGTGTGGTGTGCTTCCAGTCTATGTTGCTGCATGTTGTACTGCTACCTCAGTCTAGGTCTAAATGCTGACCCCACTACTAGCATCAAAAACAAGGTTTGCAGACTAAAAACAACAGGTGGCTCCCCAAGGACCTTAAGGAAAACACATTGCCATCCAATGTCAGGCAATGAGAATATTCACCCAGTGCAAACTGTACAAAGATAATTACCCCATTTGGCAGCTAGTGTGCAAAAGATCATCCCCAACTTTCTTTCTTGAAAAGAATTTGTCCAAATTTTTGTCCAGCTTCATTTGTGATCACCCATTTTCTATAAAGTCGACAGCAAAATTTCTCAAGACTAAGGATCTGTCCATTCCTCCCAACAGCAAATTAGTCACACTTGATGTAGTCTCCTTATTTCCGTCCACTCAAGTTTTTGATGCTGTCACGTTATTTTGGACAAAAAATATTGTAACACAAAATAAAAACACATTTTTCCTTCCTGAAACCAGTGCCATTCATGAGGTTCTAAAACTTGTTACCAAAAACAATGCATTTAATAAGTGTTAACTGAAAAACATAGTAAAATATAAAAAATGTTATAAGTTATTTTCGTTTTGTTAAAAAAGGTGGTCCTGAGGGGTCAGTATTAGGACCTATACTGCTTTTGATCTATTTGAATGTTTTTTGCCATTTAAATATAAAGGGATCCCTTACATGCTACACTGATGATGTAGCAATTGTATACTCTGGTAATATATTAAATGTTTTTTTAAAATAAATTGAATATGATCTACAATTGATCCATAATTGGTTTTCAGCAAATAAATTAACTTTAAATATCATCACCATCATCCTCAAGCAGCCATGGGTTACCGAGGTCCAACCAGACCGTGCAATTTAGTTCTCCAAGCAAGTCTATCCTGAGCTACATCTGCTGCATCTGGCCACTGCACACCAATTCTAACAAGGTCCTGTTTGATATTGTCTGCCCACCGCATCCTAGGTCTCCCCTTCTTTCTGAGGCCTTTAGGCACACTGTTCATAACCCTATTCGCCAATCTATAATTATCCATACGGGCAACATGGCCAAACCAACGGAGTCTCTCTCTGCACAATATGCTGCTTAAAGGAGGTTGCAAACTCCTTTGCCTAACCTCATCATTAGTTACAAAGTTGAACCACCTAATGCCCAAGATACTGCGTAAGCATCTGGAATCAAAAGCATCTAGTTTCCTGTTATCTTGTTTACAAAGTGTCCAAGTTTCACTACCATAACTAACCCTTGAAAGAACCAAACTATTATACAGTCTAATTTTAGTCTTTAGGTGTATACGCCTATTTCTCCACACTCTCCATAGATTCTTAAAAGTCCCAGCAACAATCCCTATTCGTCTGTTAATCTCATGACGCACATGACCATTATCTGTTACATAGCTCCCAAGATAATTAAACTGTGACACCTGCTCAAGACTGCAACCATTCAGATTAACTGAATCACAGCCTGCCTGACCAATTTTCATCACTTTAGTTTTCTCTCTGTTTATAACCAAACCTACTCTACTACCAGTCACATCAACAGCTCGAATGAAAGAGTTCATCTCATCAACATCATTTGCCAAAAGGGCTAAATCATCAGCATAATCTAAATCAGAAATTTTCGTATCTCCAGCCCATTTAAGGCCAAAATCTTTCCCTTGAAGTGAATTTTGCATAACATAATCAATAACCAAGCTAAAGAGAAAAGGAGACAAAATGCACCCTTGTCGAACACCAGAAGTAATGCTAAACCAATTGCTACAAGCCTTACTAACTCTCACACACGACTCAGTGTTATTATAGAGAGCTTTCATTATGTTAACTAACTTGTCTGGTATACCATATGATTTTACAATCAACCACAAATTAGGACGATCAACAGAGTCGAAAGCCTTTTTGAAATCAACAAAGCTAGCAACCAAAGGTTTCTGAAACTCTAAACATTTCTCAAGAATCTGCCTAAGTGAAAATATCTGATCCACACATCCCCTACCACTTCTGAATCCACATTGCTCATCACGCAATTGACTGTCAACCAGATTCTTAATTCTATTAAGCACAATCATGGAAAGAACTTTACCTGGAACAGAGAGTAGGCTAATACCCCTATAATTATCACAAGAACTGCGATCACCTTTTTTGAAAATAGGGATAACAATAGCTCTGGTAAAATCCTTAGGAACCATGCCTTTATCATAAAAGATATTCAGAATTTCAGTCATCCAAGTGGTAACCGAAACATTCCCAGCTCTGAGCATTTCTGTAGTAATTTCATCTACCCCTGGGGATATATGAAGCTTAAGTTTAGAAATAGCCAAAATAACTTCAGATTGTGTTATAGAGCCAACATTAAAGCCCCTAATACATTTATCATCATTACAAACAAATGTAGTAGAACTAACCACAATGTTTAGAACATCACTGAAATGCACAGCTGACCCATGGCAGAATCCTCACCTTATATAACCTTACCTTGTTTATCCTTCAGCATGTATCTGTCCATTTTCTACCACACAAAACATTAACTATCTGGTGCAACTCTCTGCTGTTGTGCTGTCTAACTGCTTCTTCGGCTTTGTCACCCAAGCCATCAAGCCAAGATTCTTATCAGCAGCTAACTGATCCTTTACACGTTTATTAAGCTCTCTGTAATCCTTTCTATTAGGACTAGTAGGATACTGATTAAGGACATTCCTGCAGTTCTTTCTTTCTGAAATAAGCTCAAGTGCCTTATCACTTAAATAATTCTGCCTCCTCTGCTCCTTTTTTCCTAAAAGAGTACTGTTAGTTTCCAAAAAAGCCTGTTTAAAACGGCCCCATTCTTCCTCAACTTCAGTAGTAAGCAAACCATGACTGTCATAATGACTAAGTAACCTATCATGGTAAGCTTTAGCTATAACTGGATCTTTCAGAACGTCAGTATCAAAGGTAAATTTTTTAAATTTAGCACACTTTTTAAGTTTAAGTTGCAAGACACTTTTAACAAGGTAATGGTCAGATTCAATTTCAGCTCCCCTATAGGCCCTGGTATTCCTAACAGAACTAGCCCATCTGCTGTTAATTAATATGTAATCAATCATATTCTTATGCAGCCCATCAGGTGAAACCCATGTGTATTTATGTATGTCGCGGTGTTTGTAATAAGTGTTAGTTATTCTGAAACCATTTAGTTTACTTACCTGTAGGAGATGTTGCCCATTGCCATTGCAGCTACCAATACCAAAAGGGCCTATCACCCCTCCCCAAAGATAAGAGTCAGTACCAACTTTGGCATTGAAGTCACCTAGAACAAGGGTAATATCTCCTTTCTTGACAGAATTCAAAATATCCTGAAGTTGTTCGTAAAACCTATCCTTCTCATCTTCATCAGCATCCTCAGTGGGGGCATAACAGCAGATAACATTCAAGTCTTTAATGCATGTCTGAAATTTTGCTGTAAGAAACCTTTCATTAATGCACTCATATCCTAGAAGAGCATCACTAGCATGTCTGCTGAGAAGCAGATCCACGCCTTGGTGATGCTTTCCATCCTCCCTCCCTGTAAAGAGTAATTTAAAGTTATTTTTAAGTATCTCACCTTTACCTGTCCATCTGGTCTCTTGCAAGCCTAGAATATCTAGGTTATAGTGCTGGAATTCCTTCATGAGGACATCAAGAGAATAATCTCAATGTAATGTTCTCACGTTCCAAGTTCCTGCAGAGAGCAAAAAATTAGTAGGATTTTAAAGAAACTAGGTTTATTGAGATAGGTAGGGCCAACAATATCAAACAGCCCCCTGATCGCAGGCATGGGGCAAAAACCTGTTCCTCCTCCGCTAAAGGCTGAAGTCACCGATGCTGGTAGGAACTTCAGGCACCACCTTTTCAAGTGGACTTTTTCAAGAACCATATGGCCTGCCTGAGACACATTACTCCAGTTTAGGCTTGACGATGCCCAACTAGCTAAGTAAGGTTCAGGTACCTGCGATGGCCTCTGATTAAAATTATCCACCAGCTGATATAAGGTATCCCATGCCTCTGTTCACTTAGGGCTGGCAACCCAGAAGCAAACAGAAAACACAGTGGCAGATTCTCCCTCAACAGAGGCCACCAGTGCAGCAAGTCCAGGATCCATAATCAAGCTCAAATCCATAAACAAGTCCAGTCCAGTACATATATAAGGTCAGCATCAGGACCCTGTGAAGTTGACCACTCCTCAACAGGGTTGAAAAAAAAAAGTGGCCATAGATGACCAGATCAGTAGGCCATACTGAACTGACAGCCCTCCTTTTCCGTTCCCTTCCAAAAGAGAATATCTCGTTTGAAAGATACTTATGGCCTGCACCACGAGAAGGTGGGGTCAGACATTAGGCACTAGACCTGGCCAGTTCTGTGCATCATCACTGGGGATTGGTACACAGCTCCTTCCAGTTTATACCTAGCTACCATTTACAGACAGCCCTTTATAATTCAGGAAGAATTGGCTTGTCAGGTTACATTTCCCCATAAAAATATAATAAAAAGACATTTTGTTTTTCTAGCTCCTAAAATTTAAAATAGTTTAAACTTAAATATTAGAAATGAAATTAGTTTAGTTCACTTTAAATATAAAGTAAAAAACATATATTATTGATATTGATAATTTGGAACATTTTTTGAAAATTTGAATATCTATTTCTTTTGTTACTCTTGTGTTTGTTCGGTGACACTTTGAAATTGTTATTTGATTTTAAGTTATGATTTTGAATTAAATATTAAATGGCATAATTTGTAAATTCAAAACATTGTTTATTACTAGACATAAATCAACATATGTGTTGTCACATATTATAATACTTTACTCATTCTCGAATTCTGGACAGACATAAGGTGCCCCTTGGTTCTCGACATTGCTAAGTCAATTTTTTTTTCATCTTTTTTTATCAATACTATTTTTCTTTGTTTATTGGTGTTATGCCATTATTTTTGTTCTTTAATAACTATATTTGTCACCTAAAATATCATATATATCTGTTATATAATACGATTTTAGGAATAAATAAATTGATTGAAACTGAAAACATAATTATATATTTATCTCCAAATACATGTGTAAAACAACACTCAGCGTTAGAAATTTAAAAAGTTTCCTCCTGCATCAATACATCTATCCCAGCGTTTCTGGAGGTCTTTGAAGCAATCCAGAAAAACACTCTCTGGAATGCTGCAGAACTGTTCTGTCACAGCTGTCTGAATGGCCTGAATGTTAGCAAAGTGACACTGGGCTTTGTCTTTTTTTGTTTGCAGGCCGTACTGTAAACACCATGTTTCAACTCCATCGATGATGGAAGAGCAGAATATGTTGTCCTTGCTTGCAGTTCCAAAACATCATCATCATCATCCTCAAGCAGCCATGGGCTACGGAGGTCCAACCAGACCGTGCAGTTTTAATTCTCCAAGCATATCTGCCTTGAGTTACGTCTGCTGCATCCGGCCACTGCACACCAATTCTAAAAAGGTCATGTTTGACATTGTCTGCCCACCACATCCTAGGTCCTCCCCTCTTTCTGAGGCCTTTAGACACACTGTTCATAACCCTATTTGCCGATCTATAATTATCCATAGAGATTTATTCACGAATATGCTGTGGTAAAGATTTAAAACATTAAACACGTTTTTTTTTGGGGGGGAGCAAGCCTCAAAAGTGAGAGAGTGCTTTACATATTATAACCCAGTTATAGGTTTTACCTTAGGATTACCTATACTTCTATACTACTTATCTAGGTGGCTCTTTTCACATACCGTCCGTCGGATGGGACGTTAAGCCGTGGCCCCGTGTGCGGGAGAGCCATACCCTGTGCACGTTAAAGAACACGCTGGATGGCCTTGACGGGAGGCTACCATCTGTCTCCCAACAGCTGTTCCAGTGGGTCCCCAACCTTCTCTGAGCCTTCGGGGTCCTTGTGATCTGGCCATTTAGCCCATGGTGTGCAAAAAAGTGCCGCTCAGAGGTAAAACAACCCAACAACCTTTTCACATAAGAGCGGCTAGAAAGCTATTATATAGAATAAGATATATTTACCATTTCGCTGATACAATTGCACTTTGTAACATTTGCAAGAGATCGTTAGATATGCTACCAGTCCAATTTGATGGAATATTCATACAGTTGTTACTCAGCTGGTATACTTGCTGTGAAAGTGTCCTGGCTCTTTCGTCCGTTTTTGATGTTTTACTCAGTACTGGTTCTTGTTGCACCGGTTCCTTGTTATCGTTGATTAAGTCCACAGCTATTGCTTATTATAGCCAACTGTTGATTCTATATGCTTGCTGGGTATAGCAGTCAGTTCTTTTGTTGCTATTAGCACATCTCCAAGATTTGAGTAGATATTAATTTTGCTCCCTTTAAACAATTACATCTTTAATGTTAAAACTTTAAAAAATGTTTTTGACGAAAACATTTAAAAAACCTCGCGAACCTCACAGGTTCTTGGTACTCCTCGCGATGCGTTTCGCCACGGTCTCATCTGTACGTGGCTTCATCAGGTGGGAGTGTTGGTAGAAATGTGTAGCGTATATAGCCTGCCCCGCTCTAGTCTTGTCAACTATGGTTTACATATTGTGTGCGCAAAATGGTAAATATATCTTATTCTATATAATAGCTTTCTAGCCGCTCTTATGTGAAAAGAGCCACCTAGATAAGTAGTATAGAAGTATAGGTAATCCTAAGGTAAAACCTATAACTGGGTTATAATATGTAAAGCACTCTCTCACTTTTGAGGCTTGCTCCCAAAAAAAACCGTGTTGTTTAATGTTTTAAATCTTTACCACAGCATATTCGTGAATAAATCTCTATTACTAGTTTAGCTGTGTGATATTTTAATTTACTATATAATTATCCATACAGGCAAAATGGCCAAACCAACAGAGTCTCTTTCTGCACAATATGCTGCTTAAAGGAGGTTGACAACTCCTTTGCCAACCTCATTATTACTTACAAAATTGCGTCCATCAGATGGGACATTAAGCCATGGCCCCTTGTGCAGGAGAGCCATACCCTGTGCACATTAAAGAACATGCTGTGTGGCCTTGACGGGAGGCTACCATCTGTCTCCCAACAGCTGTTCCAGTGGGTCCCCTCCCCCAACCTTCTCTGAGCCTTCAGGGTCCATGTGACCTGGCCATTTAGACCATTGGTGTGCAAAAAAGTGCCACTCAAAGGTAAAACAACCCAACCCAATTTACAAAATTGAACCACCTAATGCCCAAGATACTGTGCAACCATCTAGAATCAAAAGCGTCAAGTTTTCTGTTATCTTGCTTACAAAGTGTCCATGTTTCACTACCATAACTAACCCTAGAAAGAACCAAACTATTATACAGTCTAATTTTAGTCTTTAGATGTATACGCCTATTTCTCCACACTCTCCATAGATTCTTAAAAGTCCTGGCAGCAATCCCTATTCGTCTGTTAATCTCATGCCGCACATCACCATTATCTGTTATATAGCTCCCAAGATTATTAAACTGTGACACTTGTTCAAGACTGCAACCATTCAGATTAACTGAATCACAGCCTGCCTGACCAATTTTCATCACTTTAGTTTTCTCTCTGTTTATAACCAAACCTACTCTACTACCAGTTTCATCAACAGCTCGAATGAAAGAGTTCATCTCATCAACATCATTTGCCAAAAGGGCTAAATCATTAGCATAATCTAAATCAGAAATTTTAGTATCTTTAGACCATTTAAGGCCAAAATCTTTCACTTGCAGTGAATTTTGCATAACATAATCAATAACCAAACTAAAGAGAAAAGGAGACAAAATGCACCCTTGTCGAGCACCAGAAGTAATACTAAACTAATTTTAACAAGCCATACCAACTCTCACACATGATTCAGTGTTATTATGGAGAGCTTTCATTACGTTAACTAAATTGTCTAGTATGTCATACGATCTCAAATCAACCACAAATTATGACGATCAACAGACGAATCAACCACCCCATCCTGCATATTATCCTATTTTAGTATGTATATATAGAGAGTTTAGATAGTACTTGATGGTTATACCTGATCTTGCACCATGATTATTGGTTGTTTCCAAAATTATTGGTTGCACCATGATTATTGGTTGTATTTAAAAAAATTAAAAAGGAACATGCTCAGAAGCCTTTTTTAAGGGTGCAAGACCTTTCAAAATGCATTGATTCAGAGTTATAGAGTATTCCCTAACAGAAGTACCACCAAGCATTCCAGAATGCTGTAGATATCTGCAGCTTTGCATAGATGGTGGAGAGGAATACTTTAAGGAGAGTAAAAGTTTCGTTGAAGTAAGTGCAGTGGTTTTTGTTCTGCAGATGCATTGTCAAGAACTTTTTGAATGCCCCTTGAATGCAGATTATGACACCTTGAAATCATTTATCAAATTATCACATCTTTTTTCTACAAAATATAATGTACTTTTTTTTTGCTGAATCATTACCTACTAATGCACATATAAAACAAAATTATGATTTTGAATTGTCCTAACAGTTTGTCATCAGATTTTAATATTCAATGATATAAATTTAAAAGTTTATTTGAATTTTAAAATTCTTTAAAAATTTGTTGTTCATGTGCTTGATGTCTTGCATCATACTTTTATATGTGGATTGTTGGATTGTTTTAACCTTCAAGTAGCACTTTTTGCACACAATGGGCTAAATCGTCAGGTCACAACGATTCAGAGAAGGTAGGGGAAAGCGACAGCTGTTAGAAAACAAGATGGAAGCTTCCCATCAAAGCTATCCAGCGTGTTGGACAATGGCTTAATGTCTGATCTGATAGCCAGTGGTCTTTCCTAGCCCACTGGCGCTCCCTTTCTGACTGTGGGCAGGAAGAGGGTTGGGTGTTTTACCTCTGAGTGGCACTTTTTTGCACACAATGAGCTAAATGGCCAGGTCACAAATACCCTGAAGGCTCAGCGAAGGTTGAGAAAGGGGACCCACTGGAGCAGCTGTTGGGAGACAGATGATAGCCTCCCGTCAAGACCATCCAGCATGTTTTTTAACGTGTACAGGATGTGGCTCTCCCGCACATGGGGTCACAGTTTAACATCCCATCTGATGGACAGCTGATGGATTTCCAAGCCCATTGGTGTCCCCTACTAACCATGGACAGGGCGAGGAGTTTTGCGGAGATAAATCTCAGTGGTGACCAAGCTGAGACTCAAACCTGGGAACTGCAGATTACGAGCCTGGCGCACTACAGACTGAGCCACCCCTACCCTCAGGGAGGTGGGGGGAGGGGGTTTAGCAGAGATAAATCTCAGTGGTGGCACAGCTGAAACTCAAACCTAATAATGCAGATTATAAGCCTGGTGTACTGAATATGCCATCCCCACCCCTTTGATATGTCTTGACCTCATTTTAATATTCATTGCATTATTGAGGGCTTCTTAAATGGCCAGGTCACAAAACCCAAAGGGCTTGGAGAATGTTGGAGTAAAGGGACCCACTGGATAGCTGTTAGGAGACAGATGGTAATCTCTTATCAGTGGCATCCAATCTGTTCTTTAACGTGCACAGGGTATAGCTTTCCCATGCATGGTGACATAGCTTTACATCTCATCCAACGGATGGTGGTTTTTCCAGCCCATCAGTGTGCATGTAGCATAGATAAATCTCAACACTGTCCCAGATGAAACTTGAACCTGGATACTGCAGATTGTGAAGCTGGCATGCTACCAACTGAACCAATCCCTATCCCTTTTGGTGGCTGGTGTGCAAAAGTTACATTCTCATTTTATGTCAAAAGGAAACTACGAAACTCTGTCACCTCTAAAACGAGATTTTTATGGTAAAATGTGACTGAAGATAAATTAAAGATCTCAATCAAATCTATTTTCAAAATTGAGCAGTAATTGCTGGCATTTAAAGTTATGGAAACTGGAATATTGAACATCAGTAATGCATTACTATGAGACTTATTACAATATTGGCAAATATTGTATTGAAAGAATTACTGACACGAAACTTCTGAAACATATACTTATCTCATTTAATTCCCCAATTATATTCATAATTTTTCATTAATAAAAACCTTATGACAATTCTTGGAAATACTCACTCCCCAAAAAAGATCATGCTAGATGTTTAAACTGATGAAAGTTTAGCATGACACTGTGTTAAAATTTCTAAGTTTTAAGACAATATTTGATAACTCACTGAAGCACACACATTTACAAAAATAAAAAATGTATATTTCAATAATTAGACAAATGTAAAAAAAACAGCAATCCATTTTCTAGACTTGAATGCAGGTTATCCTGGTTATGTGACAGGTGCTCTACCAACTGAGCTAAGGCAGTAGTGATTAATGTTTGCCAGTGGTGTATTTAAGGGGGAGGTTGAGGGGTTCAATCACCCCCCCCCCCCCCAATGTATACATTTCAGAAATAATCTCGCATTTTTATGCTTTTGAAACATTTGATAACTATTAAGCATTTATGCAAAATGTACCACTGATTTTCATTTACTTATTAGTTGCTTTTTTGATATTTACATATTGATTGCATATGTCTTAATCCTTTAAAAAAATCAATTTCCCATATTTTTTGCTTAAGGTTATGATGGCAGCCCTCTTTCACAATGCTAATAATGGTAATAGAGTCAAAAAATTATGAAGCTTATTCATATTTCATGCATTTTTCAAGAAAATGTTTTAAAGACCTGTAAAACTGAGGGAAAATGTTGCATACATGCATACAAAATCCTCATGCAGCCATGGAGGTTCAACCAGACTGTGTAATTTTCCTCTCCATACATGTCTCTTCTGAACTGCAGCTGTTGCATTTGGCCACTCTAACCCAATTCCAGCAAAGTCCTGTTTGACATTGTCTGCCCATTGCATTCTAGGTCTCCCCCTTTTCCTGAAACCCTTACACACACTATTCATAATGTGTTTGCCAATCTGCAGCTATGCATACAAGCAACATGGCCAAATCATTGCAGTCTCTCTCTGCACAATATAACCTCATCATTATTTACAAAGTCAAACCACCTGATGCCCAAGATACTGCATAAACATCTAGAATCAGAGGCATCAAGTTTCTTGTTATCCTGCTTACAAAGGGTCCATGTTTCACCACCATAACTAACCTTAGAAAGAACCAAACTATTATACAACCTAATTTTAGTCTTTAGGTGTATATGCCTATTTTTTCATACTTTCCATAAATTCTTAAAAATCCCAGTGGCAATCCCTATTCTTCTATTTATCTCATACTGCATATCACCAGTATCTGTTACATAGCTCCCAAGATAATTAAACTGAGACACTTGCTCAAGAGTGCAGCCATTCAAAGCAACTGAAGCACCACCTGCCTGACCAATTTTCATCAGTTTAGTTTTTTTCTCTGTTTATCACCAAACCTACTCTATTACCTGTCTCATCAACATCATTAGCTAACAGGGCAGTCATTGGAAACCCAGTCTCTTATTATGAGCATCTAGATTTCAAAACATTCAAAATCTAGATACATTTTATCTGTGCACGTTACATTATTAAAGCAACCTCCACCACTTTTTTTTGAGGGGGGGGGGGAGAAAGATGGAGCATGATTTGAGGTAGCCTATGACACTATAGATTATACAATCTTTAATTTTAAATATAATTCATTGAGGTTGACACTTACAAAATTTTCATCCCCTTTTATGGGGGAAAGGGGGGATTCAAAGTAGCCTATGACAGTCTCCACACAAGAAGCTTTTACTTGACATCGGACTCCAAACTGTGGGCCCTCTCATTTGAAAGATATAACAGAATTATGATTTCACATTTCCCTCTATTAAAGGGGCTGGAAAGAATAGGGGGTAAATTTTTTAAAGGTTATAAACAATCCCCATGCCATCAACTTTCATTTGACACAAAACTTGTTACATTTGGTTCTAAAGATAAGGTAGAACAACTCTTTTCACGTTTACTCCCTTTTTAGAGGGGAGGGGGAGGGAAGAAAGCACAAGAATAAATGTTTTATAGCCTGTAACACTTACCATATCACGAACTTTCATTTGTTACATAACTTGTTCTGATTGGCCCCCCTCGTTTGGAAAATAAAGTGGAACAATTGTTTATATATATATATTTACAAGAAAAATAATAAAAATACCCTCTCAAGCAGCTGCTTGCTACAGTCTGATAGTAGCCTGTCAGGCCATAGCAGGTTCGTGAAGGCAGTAGTACCTCAGTAGAAAAATAAGAAACTTCTATGCCTTACCTGATACTTGAAAGCAGCTCCCTTTGATCATTAGCCAAGCATGCTAACCACTTAGCCATGCCATTCACAAGAAAGCATGGAGGAAAATGTTTTATAGTCTATGACACTCCCCACATGACAAAGTTTCATTTGATACATAACACATTAAATTTAGCTCTTGCATTTGAAAGATATGGTGAACAAATATCTCAACAAATGCACGAACTGACAAACCAACAAATGATGAGCAAAAAGCAACAGGCAGATAAAAAACAGTTAGTGTATCCATTGCACTAAAATTCACATCAGTGTGACTGGGTACAAAATTTTCGTATCCCACCATGAATCACCAATATTACAATTCCACCCTTGTAATTCCTGTTTATCACCAAAACAGTACATCAAAAACAACAATATGACTTGGATATAGCAAGATATTACACAGGAGCCTCTATTTTCAAAGAAAAGTGTTTAGTTTATAACCATAGTAACAAAAAAGAGAAACATCATATGAGCATTATCATCGAGGTCAACAACCACATAAAATCTATTACCAATATATAACCTGAGCAAACGTAGTGCTCAAAATATTCAGAGTCTACTTTTTTTTATTTTTAAGAGCCTAAATTTGGCCTTTCCCAAAGAAGCCTTAATAGAAAATCAGCCCTATTTTAAGCTAGAAGTTAATTCAGTGATATTTATGAGTCCTTCAGCAAATGAGTCCTGCAAAGCTATTGCCCCACCCTGAGTGGAAGAGAAGCAGCAGTATTACACCCCGAAATGTCTCAAAGAACAGGAAAGCATAAACAATAGACAAACGGATCCATGTTCATAAATAGGCCATGGTCTCCTTTCTGCATAGGAATTTTGAGTTTAGTATTTGAGAGAATGATAGAGATAGTTGGGTGCTCAGTTCAGCATTCTGTTAGCATTGTAACAACGAATGCTCAATCACTCTTGAGGAGTCGAATTGATGCATCTCATACCACCAGACTGGTCTTCAGCTTGGGTGGAGGCTAAGTTTTTTGCAAAACACAAAGTGGCATTGCATGATTGAGAATATTGGGTGTGGTGTTTGAGCACACCAACACCGAGCCTTTGTAGGTTAAAACCACAAAGCCCAGTTCTGCAGTTTTGTGGGAAATAGAGACCAGTAAACTTCAGGAAATCATACAACCCTCCCATCAACCTGCAACTGTGCCAACAATCTCGATATGGACATTCATTAAGGTATTGAGTGGCAAACAATAGTTGCCCCTATGCCAGCAGCCAGGCATCAGAGAACTGATTACCCATTACTGACAGCACTTAAGGATTACTGTTAATGCAAAAATATGCTATGCCTGTCATTTTATTGTCTCTCTCTGTGAAACAAATCCCAGTAAACTGTTCAAGAACTGTGATAGCCATTAAAATTGTCAGAGCTGTGATAGCCATTAAAATTAGCAAAATGTTCTTGACATGCACCTGCAGAACAAAAACCATTGCACTTACCTCAAAAAAAAAAAAACGTTTATTTTCCTTCAAAGTGTTACAAAATGACATAATAAGTTCCCAGGTTTGAGTCTCAGCTTGGTCACCACTGAGATTTATCTCCGCAAAACTCCTCGCCCTGTCCATGGTTAGTAGGGGACACCAATGGGCTTGGAAATCCATCAGCTGTCCATCATCAGGTTATGTTAAACTGTGACCCCATGTGCGGGAGAGCCACATCCTGTACACGTTAAAAAACATGCTGGATGGTCTTGACGGGAGGCTATCATCTGTCTCCCAACAGCTGCTCCAGTGGGTCCCCTCTCTCAACCTTCTCTGAGCCTTCAGGGTATTTGTGACCTGGCCATTTAGCTCATTGTGTGCAAAAAAGTGCCGCTCAGAGGTAAAACAACCCAACCCTCTCCCTGCCCACAGTCAGAAAGGGAGTGCCAGTGAGCTAGGAAAGACCACTGGCTATCAGATCAGACATTAAGCCATTGTCCAACACGCTGGATAGCTTTGATGGGAAGCTTCCATCTTGTTTTCTAACAGCTGTCCCTTTCCCCTACTTTCTCTGAATCATTGTGACCTGACGATTTAGCCCATTGTGTGTAAAAAGTGCTACTTGAAGGTTAAAACAATCCAACAATCCACATATAAAAGTAGATGCAAGACATCAAACTAGCAATAACTGCATAAGCTCCAATAACTAGTATAGTTGCATAAAAATTGATAGTGCAACTCAGGAATTGGACAAGGTAATAGGTCAGGTAAGCAAACCTTGGTAAAGTAATTTGGTCAGGTAAAGCAGACTACTAACTTAGAACAGTTATATGCACTCAGGCTTTACAATATCAGAGCTACCGATCTTTTGGTTAGTGCTATCTGTGCACTTGAAATTAATCATTGAACTGCAAAAACATCAAAGGTATAACAACTTGCCTTGCATGGCATTTATCTTTACCTACAAACCTCATATATTATCATCTCTCATAAAGAATTGCATTCTAGATATATAGAAATGTTCATTCCATGTTACGGAGATACATCTGTACCTGAAATATAGACAAATATGTCTTATATGTCATTTTGTTAATTCTTGTCACTACAGATGTAATTTCAGTACTGTTAAAAATCCCAGAAGTAATCCCTATTCTTTTGTTTATCTCATGTCACATATCACCAGTAACTGTTACGCATCTTGAAATAATTAAACTGAGACACTTGCTCAAGAATGCAGCCATTCAAAGCAACTGAAGCAGCATCTGCCTGAACCACCTAAACTTCAGTTTATTTTCTATTTATTACCAAACCTACTCTATTACCAATCTCATCAACAGCCATAATCAGAGGCATAGGTAGGCTTTTGACGCCCTTGGCAAATTTGTAATTGTCCACCCTTGTTCAGTTATTGATAAAAAAATACACATGCTATTTATATTATATATGTTTATTGTCATTTTAATACAGTTACAGGAATAAATATTTATTGCACATAAATAATTACAAAAGAAATTGCAATTAATTATGCAAGTAATTATTTTTTAAAGTAATTAAATTTTCCTACTTTTTCTTTGGCGAAATAGTTAATAATCTCTTCAAAATTAATTTTTTGAGTCAGTTCTCGCTCGATTGATAGGAAATTGGGTTGGGTTGTTTTACCTCTGAGCGGCACTTTTTTGCACACCATGGGCTAAATTAAATGGCTAGGGTCACAAGGACCCCGAAGGCTCAGAGGTTGGGGGAGGGGACCCACTGGAATAGCTGTTAGGAGAGAGATGGTAGCTTCCCGTCAAGGCCATCCAGCATGTTCTTTAATGTGCACAGGGTATGGCTCTCCTGCATACGGGGCCACAGCTTAACATCCACCTGACGGATAGTGGCATTTCTAACCCTGTCGGTGTCACCTACTTTTTCATTGGCAAAATCCCATCAAAATTAATTTTTTGAGTCAGTTCTCGCTCGATTGATAGGAAACAAAGTGATGATGTACACTCCAATCTTCATGTTGATCTTAAACAATCCCGGGGTTTATAAACATAATTCATTATAATGTACAAATTATGAACTCCCATCCAAAGAAAAATATACCTATGTAACAGAATTTTGTTTTGTAATGGCATGATTTTTAAGAGCAATATGAACAGTTGAAAATTGCTCTCCAAAGCTGTTTTATGGCATGTGTAGTGCAGGGGGGGGGGGGGGGGGGGTCAGCTAATAGTCCGCCGATAAAAGAAAAAAAAAATTTGTAGGAAATAAAAATATATAATATGCTGTCTTGACGATACAACGAAATAAACAATACATATTAAATTCAACAAACTATGGGCAGCTAATCATTCAATTTTATTTTGCACATAAAACGTCAGATATCGTGTAACGGCTCGTGCCGCCCCAGCACTGCTCTGTGATTCCGGCACCCTTGGCAACTGCCCCGATGCCAACACGTTCCTATGCCTCAGGCCATAATGAAAGAATTTATCTCACAAACATCATCAGACAACAGGGCCAAATCATCAGCATAATCTAAATCAGAAATTTTGAAATCTCAACAACCATCTGAGGCCAAAATCTTTCCCTTGCAAAGAATTTTGCATAACATAATCAATAACCAAATTAAATAGAAAAGACAAAATGCACCCTTGTTGAACACCAGAAGTAATGTTAAACCAATTGCTACAAGACTTACCAACTCTCACACATGATTCAGTGTTATTATAAACAGATTTCATATGTCAACTAACTTGTCAGTTATGCAATATGATCTAACAATCAACCACAAATTATGATGATCAACAGAGTTAAATGTCTTTTTGAAATCTATAAAGCTAGTACTCACAGCTTTCTGACACTTTAAACATTTCTCAAGAATCTGCCTAAGTGAAAATTTTTGATCTATACATCCCCACTTCTGAATCCATACCTGTTCATACCACAGTAGTCCATCAACCTAGGTTGGGCTGGGTTGTTTCACCTCTGAGTGGAACTTTTTTGTACATCATGGGCTAAATGGCCAGGTCACATGGACCTTGAAGGCTCAGAGAATGTTGGGGGAGGGGACCCACTGGAAAAGCTGTTGGGAGACAGATGGTAGCCTCCCGTTAAGACCATCCAGCATGTTCTTTAACGTGCAGGGTATGGCTCTCCTGCACATGGGACCATGGCTTAACGTCCCATCTGACGGACAGCGGCCTTTCCAAGCCCATTGGTGTCCCCTACTGACTGTGGACAGGGCGGGGAATTTTGCAGAGATAAATCTCAACCCCGACTCAGCTGGGACTCGAACCTGGGAACTACAGATTACAAGTCTGGCGTGCTACCAACTGAGCCTCATCTGCCCCATCCATCAACCTAATTCTTAATTCTATTAAGTTTAAAATCATGCAAACAACCTGGAACAGAAAGTAGAAAAATTCTCCAATAATTATCCCAAGAACTAGAATCATCTTTTATAAAGAGAGGGATAATAATAGCTCTAGTAAAATTCTAAGAAACAAAACCTTTATTGTAAAAAAAATGCAAAATTTCAGTCAGCCATGTGATAACAAAATTGTTCCTAGCTATAAGAATTTCAGTGGTAATTTCATCCACCCCTGGGGAATTATGCAGTTTTAATTCAGAGATAGCCAAAATAAATTCAGAATACGATATAAGGCTAACATTAAAACCAGTAATGCATCTTTTCTCACTGTAAACTATGGGAGTAGAACTAACTACATTGCTTAGAACATCTCTGAAATGCACAACCCATCTAGCCATGACAGAGTCCTCACTTTCAACAGCCTAACCATGTTTATCCTGACTGATATTTATAATGACTGAGTAGCCCACTGTGTACCTGCTTGTTTCTTCTCACACAAAACATTAACTATCTGGTACAACTCCCTGCTGTTGTGCTGTTTAGCTGCTCCCTCTCTTTGTAAGCCAAGCTATCAAGCCAGAGTCTTGTCAGCTGCTAATTGATCCTTTACATGTTTATTAAAACTTCCAGGATCAACGTCAATTATACACATTGACAGAATCCGAAATGAGAAGCCGAAGATGGCTATATTCATTTTAAGTACAACATATGAAACTTCAATTTTTTGAAAGTAGAAATTGCAGCTTGAAAATATTCTTACATATAATAAAAATACATAATTCAAACTTAAAAAAATAATACTTCATTTTTCTGTTTGATGAATATTAACTGAAAGAATATAACAAAAACATTATTAGTGGAATAACAGCTTGACTTCTGGATGTAAAAATGATTTTCAGGCTTGACCCTGGAATTATTCAGCTCTTTGTAATGCTGTCCATTAAGGACTAATAGGGTGTTGGATTCATAATATTCCCACACTTCCTTCTTTCAGAAACAAATATCATAGCCTTATCAATCAAATAACTCTGTCACCTGTTCCTTTTTACCCAAAAGAGTACTCTTAGTTTATACGAAAGCCTGTTAAACTGATTCCATTCTTTCTCAACTTCAGTAGTAAGCAAACCACGATTATCATAATGACTGAGTAGCCCAAGTGTTAAAGACAATTCTCTTAACCTTAGCACAACATTTCTTAAGCTTCAGCCATAAGACATTTTGACCAGGTAATGGTTAGTTCGGTCTGTAAGTGGAAGCTAGGTAGTCACTGGAAGGAGAGCTATGCACCAATCCCCTGTGATGATGCACAGAACTGGCCAAACCTAGCACCTAATGTCCGACCCCGCCTTCTCGTGATTCAGACCGTTAGTTTTCAAAAGAGATACTTTCTTGTGGAAGTGAACGGAAGGGGAGGGATGCCAGATTAGTGTGGCCTACTGATATGGACAACTATGGCTACTTTTCTTATTTTTCTACCCTGCTGAGGAGTGGTCAACCACACAGGGTCCTGGTGCTGACCATATAAACCCACTGGATTGGACAGATATATGGCTCTGAGCTTGATTATGGATCCTGATTTTGCTGCACTGGTGGGCTTCTGTGGAGGGAAAATCTTCCACTGCGTTTTCTGTTTGTTTGTGGGTTGACAGCCCTAAGTGAATAGATTCACAGGATATGTTTATCAGCTGGTAGATAATCCTGAGCAGAGGTCATCACAGGCACCTGAACTCTTTGCTTCTATTGGCATCGTCAAATTCTACATTGGAGGAAGTCTTCCAGTGTAGATGGCTTCAGCCTTTAGTGGTTGGGGAACGGGTCTTTGCCCCATGTCTGCGATTAGGGGGCTGTTTGATATTGTCGGTATTCCCTCTCTCAATAAACATAGTTTCTTTAAACATCCCACTAACCATTTTCTCTCCATAGGTAGTTGGAATGTGAGGACTCTGCACAGAGCTTTTTCTCTTGATGTCCTCACACAAGAATTCCACCATTATAATTTAGATATTCTTGGCTTGCAAGAGACCAGATGGACAGATAAAGGTCAGATTCTTAAAAATAACCTTAAATTTCTCTCTTCAGGAAGAAACGATAATAAACATCACTTCACTAGCGGGTCTGCTTCTCAGCAGACACGCTAGTGATGCTCTTCTAGGATATGAGTGCATTAATGAAAGGTTTCTTACAGCAAAATTTCAGACAAGCGTTAAAGACTTGAATGTTATCTGCTGTTATGCCCCCACTGAGGATGCCGATGAGAAGGATAGGTTTTATGAACAACTTCAGGATATTTTGAATTCTGTCAAGAAAGGAGATATTACCCTTGTTCTTGGCAACTTCAATGCCAAAGTTGGTACTGACTCTGACCTTTGGGGAGGAGTAATAGGCCCTTTTGGTATTGGTAGCTGCAATGGCAATGGGCAACGTCTCCTACAGGTAAGTAAACTCAATGGATTCAGAATAACTAACACTTATTACAAACACCGCGACATACATAAGTACACATGGGTTTCACCTGATGGGCTGCATAAGAATATGATTGATTACATATTAATTAACAGCAAATGGGCTAGTTCTGTTAGGAATACCAGGGCATATAGGGGAGCTGAAATTGATCTGACCATTACCTTGTTAAAAGTGTCTTGCAACTTAAACTTAAAAAGTGTTGTGCTAATGTTAAAAAATTTACCATTAATACTGAAGTTCTGAAAGATCCAGTTATAGCCAAAGCTTACCATGATAGGTTACTTAGTCGTTATGACAGTCATGGTATGCTTATTACTGAAGTTGAGGAAGAATGGGATCATTTTAAACAGGCTTTTTTGGACACTAACAGTACTCTTTTAGGAAAAAAGGAGCAAAAGAGTCAGAATTATCTGAGTGATAAGGCACTTGAGCTTATTTCAGAAAGAAAGAACTGCAGGAATGTCCTTAATCAATACCCTACTAGTACTAATAGAAAGCATTACAGAGAACTTAATAAACTTGTAAAGGATCAGTTAGCTGCTGATAAGAATCTTTGGCTGGATGGTTTGGCTGACAAAGCCGAGGAAGCAGTTAGACAGCACAACAGCAGAGAGCTGTACCAGATAGTTAATGTTTTGTGTGGTAGAAAACGGACAGGCATACAAGGATTGAAGGATAAACAAGGTAAGGTTATAGAAGGGGAGGATTCTGTCATGGCTAGGTGATCTGAGCATTTCAGTGATGTTCTAAACAATGTAGTTAGTTCTACTCTCATCATTTGCAATGATTATAGATGCATTGGTGGCTTTAATGTTGGATCTATAACACAATCTGAAGTTATTTTGGCTGTTTCTAAACTTAAAATACATAAATCCCCAGGGGTAGATGAAATCACTACGGAAATGCTTGGAGCTGGGAATGTTTCAATTACCACTTGGACGACTGAAATTCTGAATATCTTTTATGATAAAGGCATGGTTCCTAAGGATTTTACCAGAGCTATTGTTATCCCTATTTTCAAGAAAGGTGATCGCAGTTCTTGTGATAACTATAGGGGTATCAGCCTGCTCTCTGTTCCAGGTAAAGTTCTTTCCATGATTGTGCTTAATAGAATTAAGAATCTGGTTGACTGTCAATTGCGTGATGAGCAATGTGGATTCAGCAGTGGTAGGGGATGTGTGGATCAGATATTTTCACTTAGGCAGATTCTTGAGAAATGTTAGAGTTTCAGAAACCTTTGGTTGCTAGCTTTGTTGATTTCAAAAAGGCTTTCGACTCTGTTGATCGTCATAATTTGTGGTTGATTGTGAGATCATATGGTATACCTGACAAGTTAGTTAACGTAATGAAAGCTCTCTATAATAACACTGAGTCGTGTGTGAGAGTTGGTAAGGCTTGTAGCAATTGGTTTAGCATTACTTCTGGTGTTCGACAAGGGTGCATTTTGTCTCCTTTTCTCTTTAGCTTGGTTATTGATTATGTTATGCGAAATTCACTTCAAGGGAAAGATTTTGGCCTTAAATGGACTGGAGATACGAAAATTTCTGATTTAGATTATGCTGATGATTTAGCCCTTTTGGCAAATGATGTTGATGAGATGAACTCTTTCATTCAAGCTGTTGATGAGACTGGTAGTAGAGTAGGTTTGGTTACAAACAGAGAGAAAACTAAAGTGATGAAAATTGGTCAGGCAGGCTGTGATTCAGTTAATCTGAATGGTTGCAGTCTTGAGCAGGTGTCACAGTTTAATTATCTTGGGAGCTATGTAACAGATAATGGTGATGTGCGGCATGAGATTAACAGACGAATAGGGATTGCTGCCAGGACTTTTAAGAATCTATGGAAAGTGTGGAGAAATAGGTGTATACATCTAAAGACTAAAATTAAGACTGTATAATAATTTGGTTCTTTCTAGGGTTAGTTATGGTAGTGAAACTTGGACACTTTGTAAACAAGATAACAGGAAACTAGATGCTTTTGATTCCAGATGCTTACGCAGTATCTTGGGCATTAGGTGGTTCAACTTTGTAACTAATGATGAGGTTATGCAAAGGAGTCTGCAACCTCCTTTAAGCAGCATATTGTGCATAGAGAGACTCCGTTGGTTTGGCCATGTTGCCTGTGTGAATAATTATAGATTGGCGAATAGGGTTATGAACAGTGTGCCTAAAGTCCTCAGAAAGAAGGGGAGACCTAGGATGCGGTGGGCAGACAATGTCAAACAGGACCTTGTTAGAATTGGTGTGCAGTGGCGAGATGCAGTACATGTAGCTCAGGATAGACTTGCTTGGAGAACTAAATTGCATGGTCTGGTTGGACCTCCGTAGCCCACGGCTGCTTGAGGATGATGATGATGATGATGGTTAGTTCCAATTTTGGCTCCCCTACATAATCTGGTATTCCTAACCAAACTAGCGCATTTGCTATTAATTAATATATAATCTATCATATTCTTATGCAACCCATCATGTGAAACCCCTCTATAAATGTGCCGTGTTTGCAGTACATTATTTTCAAACTGTAAAGTTTACTTACATGTAGGAGATTTTACCCATTACCATTGCAACTACTGATGCCAAAGAGACCTAAGATCCCTGACCATACGTCACAGTCAGTACCAACTTTAGAATTGAAGTCACCTATCGCAACAGAAATATCTCCTTTATTTACAGAATTCAAATATCCCAATGTGTGTAAAATCTATCTTATCCATTAATAATCACCACTTTGAAGTTGATTCAAATTTTTAGAGGAAAT
Organism: Ryuthela nishihirai; assembly: GCA_038380435.1. Taxonomy (NCBI): domain Eukaryota; kingdom Metazoa; phylum Arthropoda; class Arachnida; order Araneae; family Heptathelidae; genus Ryuthela; species Ryuthela nishihirai. Next base: position 41,572,724 of record JAWZYU010000001.1, on the reverse strand, counting down.
ACTTTCTTGAGCCGGGTGGGATATGAATCCACGACCTTCTGATAACATGTCAGGTGCTCTGGACCACTGAGCTACCGGCCGCCGATCAAGATCTCCTCTAATTGATGATATGAACATTTTCAACCTACATTACATCATATGCAGGGACTGTTCTGGCAATTTCACCACAAGCAGCAGACATATGCCATATAGATGGAAAGTATTTCTTATAAGTATACTGTCAATAAATAATAAACAAACTGAACATATTTGGTATCTACTAATAAATCACCACTTTGAAGTCGATTCAAATTTTTAGAGTAAAAATTGTCTTGAGCTGAGTGCGCATAAGCAAGCTCAGAATTCTGGTGTATTATATTGGAATTCCTGTGTGAGGATGTCAAGAGGATAATCTCTTAGGCAACATCTTCACATTTCACATATCTGTTAAGAGAAAATGATTAGTAGGGTTTTTAGAGAAACTAGGTTCATTGTGAGAGGTAGGACCAACAATATCAAAAAGTCCCAGAATTGTAGGCATGGGACAAAGACCCATTCCCCTGCCACTAAAGATTGAAGTCACTCATGCTGGTAGTTACTTCAAGTATCAACTTTGCAAATAGATCTTTTCAAGAACCAGAATCTAGATAGAAACTGATTGCCCTGAGACAGATTACTCCAAGGTAGGACTGGCGATGTCCAACAAGCTAAAATGTTCATGTACCTGTAATGGACTCTGATCAGCATTATCCACCAACTGATATAGGGTATTCTGTGCCTCTGCTCACTTAGGGCTAGTAACAGATGGACAAACAGAAAACAGCAATCCATAGACAAACAGAAAACACAGCAGCACACTTTCCCTTAACAGATGCTCGCCAGTGAAGTTAAGGCCAGGATTTGTAATCAAACTCAAAGTCATAAACCAGCAAGTCCAGTGGATATAAATGGTGTGCATCAGAAATCTGTGAAGTTGACCCCTCCTCAGGAGGGCTAAAAAAATGAGGCCATAGATGATCAGATTGGTAGGCCAAAGTTATCTGGCAGCCCTCTGTTTCCAAAAGAAAATATCTCTTTTGAAAGGAGCTAATGGCCTGCACCACGAGGTTGGGTTGGACATTAGGTGCTAGGACTAGGCAGTTCTGTGCATCATCGCCAGTGATTGGTATATAGCTCTCCTTCCAGTGCATAATCTAGCTACCATTTATAGACCAACCTCATACATCAATATGGAAGGACCAAAATTTTTCCAGTGTTTTTATTAACTTTTTAATGTAGATAGAAGTTTGTGGATTTTTTGGTGACTGTTTAAACCCCCGACTTTTGATGAGCCATTGGCAACATTTAGAAATTGCTACCAGCAACACCAAGTGGATTGTGCTTCATTTATTTAGAAAGATTGCACTCTGGAGCAAGCTCATCAGTTTATTTTGGAAGTTGTATGAGAGATACTGTTAATGTGAAGCAAATATAATAGTCTTTACTATTGCAAATTTTAAGAATCTGTGGAGAATATAAAAAAATACAGGGATACACCTAAATACTATAAGCATTGGCTATATAATAGATGATAACCTCTAAAGATTGCTGTAATATTGAAACTTGACACTGTAAGCACAATAATACTAAGCTTGATGCTTTTGATTCCAGATGATTATACAGCATTTTCAATACTAGGTGGTTTAAATTAGGAAATTAGAAGGCTACATGAAAAATTTATAATATGCCTTTAAGCAGCATCCTATGTAGGAAGAGATTGTGTTAGTTTGGTCATGTCACCATAAGCAAAATGAGACTGGTGAATGTAATTATGAAAATTATGCCTAAAGGCTTTCGGAAAAGGGAAAGATCTAGGAAAAATTTGGATGTTATGAAATGCTACTGTATTAGAATTGGCCAGATGCAGCTGTTGTTGCTTAGGGCAGACATGGTTGAACGAATAAACAAACTGCAGTCTAGCTGGAGTTCTGTAACCTAAAACTATTTGAGAACTCTCTATGCATGTACGTAAACAATATTTATATTATAAAGATTGTAATAAAACAAAACATACTTCTTTCTCTATTTTATTAATAAGCACTTCAACTTCAGATGTGGCATTATTTAAATTTCCTGATAACTTGCCAAGCTCTGTATACTGCGGAACAAAATCTATATATCGATTCTTTAAGCATTCTCGAATTTCAATTTTAATATCATGAACTTTTTTCCTCAAAGTCTCAACTTTTGAAGGAATGTCTTCTTTTCCTAACTCACCTATAAATTATAGACAAAATTACAATTAAATTCATAGTTTTAAAATATAAATCACTAAAATTTTCATTATTTAACAATTATAAATTAACACAAAATTTTGTTACCAAAGTATATGAATATTCAAAAATTAAAAAAACACCTATCTTCCTATATGCGTGCTAAAAAGCAGAAAATAAAACTAGAGTACATCAATGGTGCAATCAGTCACCAGGTTTGTATTCCCTTCAAAGGAAGATAGGGCACCGATTTACTTACTCAACAAGATTGTGGACGCCCTAGTTTCCTTTGAAGTGAATACGAACTCAGTGGCCGATTGCACCATCGATATGATTTAAAAAATGATGGTTTAAGTCAGTGCTGATTTAAAATTATTAACATTTTCTCTATATCACTATAATTGTTGGAAAAGCTGAGACAATTAGATGGAAATATTATCTAGGAATTTACCTAGTTTTATTTCTTGTGGTGTTATCTGATGGGTTCTTGTTTTTTTGTTGTTCCTTATGGGAATGCTAGTGGGTAGTTTGATCTCAATTTGGTGCACATGTTAATTAATATATTTTTAGATTTACAGTTTATGTCTCAACTTTTCTGGAAGTGCAAATACTATATTTCAATACATAATTGCTATGCATTTTGCATTGTTGCTCCAATGCATCATCAGGCACAGAAGTTAACATGCTGTGGTTGGTGTTTGTTTACGTTAGACTTGGAGCACTTTGTGTGGAGAGGTGGGTGGTAGTACATGTGGTGTCCTCTGTTGAGGGGTTGGAAAGGGTAGAATTTTAAGGTTGAAATTGTCTGAATTTTTTTGTGCTGTTGTGTTTAAATATGCATGTAGGAATGATGGGAAATGGAGGAGGGTTGCTTAATTTAATGTTTGGGTAATTATTGAAGAGTATTTTCCATGCTGATGGTGGTGGGGTTATGTCATTATTACATATTTCATTTCTGTTTAAGTATATTACAAGGTTTTTGGCAAAATTTAGTTGAAATTTCATGGGGGGGGATAATAGTATTCTCATATCATTGAATTTTGGTGTCAAGTTGTATGTGATGGCAGCTTGGTTTAGGGCTGTCTTTTGGTTGGCTTTTTTATAATCTTCCTGGTGTTCTGCCAGTTGGATTGAGAATTGTCTGAAGGTTTTTCCTACATATATTTTTTTGCTGGAGTTCTTTGTGTAGGTCCTCAATATGGATGACATAAATGCCACCTGAAAACATTTGTTGGTCGTAGTCATTTCTAATTAATTTTGAGATGGTACTTTGGGTTTTTACAGGCACAGTGTAATTAAATTCCTTCATAATTTTTGTCAAAGAGTTGGTTAGGTGTGGAATAAGAGAGAATGGTGTAGTAAATGTTTTCCTGAGAGTTTGTGTTGGTGATACAGGTAAGGAAGTGTTTTGCCATGACTGTACCTTTTTCAGGATATTATTTAAAAATTTATGATTGTAACCTGCTTGCTTGCCTAATTTCATGATGTATTTTATTTCCAGCTGCAAGAATTTCCGTGTAGAGCACTATTTGTAAGGCTCACAGAAATAGGGTGTGGAATGCTGATTTTTGGTAATTTATGGGGTGGGCAGAATCCTTAGGGATGAAGTTAGGGACGAAGGAAAGTTTTCAGTGTAGGGAGTTTTTGACAGATTGAAGTTGCTCTGGATAGTAACATCCAAGAAGTTTATTGATCCATTTTTCTCTGCTTCATGCCTAACTTGAATGTTTGGGAAAACATTATTGAGTTCTGCTAGTAATTTATCCAGCTGTATTAGGTTTCCAGGCCAGATTAAAAAAATATCATCTATGTATTTGTCCAAAGTATGTGGGTGATGGGGTGAGAGTTGGGTTGGGTTGTTTTACCTCTGAGTGACACTTTTTTGCACACAATGGGCAAAAATGGCCAGGTCACAAGGACACCAAAGGCTCAAAGAAGGTTGGGGAAGGGGACCCATTGGAACAGCTGCTGGGAACAGATGGTAGTCTCCCATCAAGGCCATCCAGTGTTTTCTTTAAATGTGCACAGGCTCTCCCTAACAGAGAGCTAAGGCTTAATGTCCCATCCTTCAGACAGCAGCATTTCGAAGCCCATCAGAATCCTCTACTGACTGTGGGCAGGGAGGGGAGTTTTGCTGAGATAAATCTCAATGCTGACCCAGCTGGAACTCGAACCTGGGAACTACAGATTACGAGCCTGGCGCATTACCGACTGAGCCACCCCGCCCCAATGGGGTGAGAGCTAAGCACTTTATCCTCTATATGTCTCAGTACAACATCTGCTAGAAATTCTAATAAGGATGAGCCCATGGGGACAGCTTCTGTTTGATGATAAATTTGCTCATTAACCTGGAAATAATTATTCGTTGTGGTGAGGTCTAATGCCTCATGCATGCTAAAGTATTCTGTTCATGGGGGCCTGCAATTTCCAACCATTTGGTCTTAAGTCTCATATTAGCATCCAAACAGGGGTACAGGACTGTGATCTCAAAAGTTTTGTTTTCTACTTTTTAGAGTGCATATGGAATGATGGGTATTTTTTAATATTTTAATTTATTCACATTTTATCTTTGTCACTAAGAATACCTACTTCAGAAACTTTCATTTAATATATGACTCATAAACATCGATTATGTTTTCCCTTCCCCTGTTTTTGGAGTAACATTTAAGGTAGTCCATGACATTGGAGATGTCACATGCTTCAATTTGAGATATAACTCATTAGGTACACTCATGACTGAAAATATGCCCCTTCTTTGGTAGCGTGTCCACTGAGAAGCAGACCCATGCCTTGGTGATGCTTATTATCTTCCCTATCTGAAAAGAGAAATTTAAGATTATTTTTAAGATCTGACATCTGTTCATCTGGTCTTTTGCAGGCCAAGAATATCTAAATTATAATGGTGGAATTCTTCTGTGAGGATATTAAGAGAATAAGCTCTGTTCAGAGTTCTCACATTCCAACTACCTATGGAGACAAAGTGATTAGTAGGATTTTTAAAGAACTGTGTTTATTGAGAGAGGGAATGTTAACAATATCAAACAGCTCCCTAATCACAGGCATGGGACAAAGACCTGTTCCTCCACTACTAAAGGCTGAAGCAATCTATACTTGAAGACTTCCACCAATGTAGAATTTGACGATGCCCGTATACCTCTGGGTTGGGTTGTTTTACGTCTGAGCAGCACTTTTTTGCACACCATGGGCTAAATGGCCAGGTCACAAGGACCCCTAAGGCTGAGAGAAGGTTTGGGGAGGGGACCCACTGGAACGGCTGTTGGGAGACAGATGGTAGCCTCCCGTCAAGACCATCCAGCGTGTTCTTTAACGTGTACAGGGTATGGCTCTCCCGCACATGGTCCGTAGACCTCTGAGGCAAGCAACTGCTTGAGGAGGGGTATTTATTTTTTATTTATAAATTACATATAAATCAAAAGTAAAATTCTTCCCAAATAATATTATATATATCTGAAACATTATTTTTATTCCTTTCAATTGTTTTTTTATGTGTGATATATTTTAAAACTTGGGGTAGGTTATATATGTGAGTTTATCAGTGAGTTTAGTGTGTGTGTAACTGTGTGATATCTAATAATATCACACAGTTATATATATTCAAAAATGCCCTTCCACAGAAGGACTGTTTTCCATGCCAAAGAAGTTCTTTTTGCTTCCTTATCCAAGACCTTATTCATTTTCAGAAACAAAATTTCAGAAAACAATAAAGTTTTTAGAATGGAAAATGAAAAAAAAAATAAAATAAAAGTTTGCAACCTAATGCGATGCTAAATAAAATATCCATAGCAACAAGTAAGATGGTGATCCAATACAGCATGATTCTGAAAAATTGATCGATAGATCACCTGGCCAAAAGTTTAATGAAATATTCATCAAATGAAAAAAAATATACATCAAAAGATAGATGTTTAAGTCACAGTATTGATAAAAAAATTACTGAATTTTCTCTATATCATTGTAATTAGTGGAGAAGTTGAGACAAGTGGATGGAATTATCATCTAGATATTTACCTCAGTTTCTTCCTTATGATGATTCCCAATGGGTAGATGAATCTATTGTCCTATGGTGAGAAGTATAATCTAGATATGCATTCATTACATACTTTATTTTTTGTTTTCTGAGAGAATGCTGGTGCCAGTTTTACGTCAATTTGTTGCACTCACATCAACTAATGTATTTTTAGATTCACAGCTTGTCTCAACTTTTCCGGGAGTGCAAATATTAAATGCTACTGCATACTCGCTACACGTTTCACACTGTTGCTCCAATGCATCGTCAGGCAAAGTAGTTATATTGCGACAGGCACAGATGTTAATGTGCTGCAGTCGATGTTTATTTATGTTAGGCTTGGAGAACTTTATGTGGAGGGGTGGGTGGTAGTACATGTGGTGCCCCCTATTGAGGGGTTAGGGGAGTCTAATTTTAAAATTGGGGATATAGAATTTTAGAGTTTTGTTGGGGCTTTATTTATACATAATTGTGGGAACTTTTGTGTGGTGCTGTTGTGTTTTTGTGTACATGTAGGAAGTGCAGGAAGGTGTGTGTGTGTGTGTGTGTGGAGGGGGCGGTTGCTTAATTTAATGTTTGAGTAATTATTGAAGAGTATTTTGCATGTTGAAGGTGGTGGGGTTAGGTCATTATTACATATTTCATTTCTGTTCAAGTATATTACAAGGTTTACGGCATAATTTAGTTGAAATTTTGTAGGGAGCAGAGAATAGTATTCTTGTGTCTGTGTCATTGTATTTTGGTGTGTTAGGTTATGGGCAATGGCAGCTTGGGTTAGGGCTGTCTTTTGGTTGGCTTTTTTGTAATCTTCTTGGTGTTCTACGAATTGAGTTGAGAATTATCTAAATGTTTTTTCTACATATCAATCTGTCGAAACCATAGTATATGGAAAACCTTCCTTTGTCCCTAACTTCATCCCTAAGGATTCTGCCCACCCCATAAATTACCAAAAATCTGCATTACACACTCACTGCTCTACGGAGAAACTCTTGAAGCTGGAAATAAAATACATTATGAAGTTAAGCAAACAAGCAGGTTACACACATAAATTTCAAAATAATAGCCTAAAAAAGGTACAGTCACAATAAAACACTTTGTTACCTGTACCACCAACACAAACTCTTGTAAAAAAAAATTAACTACACCATTCCTGCTTATTCCACATCTAACTGACTCTTTGACAAAAATTATAAAAGAATTTAATTACACTGTGCCCATAAAAATCCAAAGCACTATCTCAAAATTAATTAAAAATGATCAGGACCAACAAATGCCTTCATGTGGCATTTATGTCATCCATATTGAAGACCCATATGAAAAACTCCAGCAGAAAAAAAAATATGTAGAAAAAACCTTTAGGCAATTCTCAACCCGAATGGCAGATCACCAAGATTATGAAAAAGCCAATCAACAGCCAAAATTCAATGATGCAAGAATACTATTCTCCCCTCCCCCCTACAAAATTTAAACTAAACTTCACCCCCCCAAAAAACTATAAAATTTTATATCCCCAACTTTAAAATTTGACTCCCCCAACCCAATAGAAAGCATCACATGTACTACCAAACAATGTGTTCCAAGCCTAACACAAACAAACACCAACCGCAGGATGTTAACATCTATGTCTGTTGCAAAATAACTACTTTGCCTGAAGATGCATTGCGAAACACATAGCGAGTATGCAGTAGCATATAATATTCACACTCCCAGAAAAGTTGAGACATAAGCTGTGAATCTAAAAATACATTGGTTGATGTGTGCACCAAATTGACATCAAACTGGCCCTAGCATTCTTTCAAAGAACAAAAAAGTAAAATATAAACGAATATCTGGATTATACTTCTCACCACAGATCAATAGATTCATTTACCCATCGAAAATCATCACAAGGAAGAAATCAAGGTAAATATCTAGATGATAATTCCATCCAATTGTCTCAACTTTTCCACTAATTACAGTGATATACAAAAATATTCAATAAAAAATATGTTATTTTTCAAGGTTTAATTATGTATTTTTTATAACATATATATAAAAAAATTTTCAAACAGCAATTTTTTTTAAAAAAAAATGGAATTTTTTTGTTGTAGCAAAAATGGATGCATACATCCGCTCATTACAAATTCTGCCAAAGTAAACATATGACCTGGACACTGGAAAGGTTAAAGAAGAAATGATTGTACTTAAGATGCATTCACGCAAATGCATTCATGCAAAATATAGATGAAAAGAAAATCTAGGATCTGTTATTACAAATTAATTATTAGCAATAATGTTAATTTCATTAATATAAATTATAATGCATAGTGTGGACTTTGATCATGGAATAGATCAGTGGCTCCAACCTTTCAACCATTTCACAACACTAAGTTGCATTAACCCTTCCAGTATCCAGCCTGAAAAATTGGTTTATATGCAGAGTCCAAGCTATTTTTTCTCCCTATGCTAAGTGAAATAAAAAAAATTTTAAAACTTTTTTGCGAAATAACAAATGAAAGGAATATGGCATGTTGTATGGATATATTATTCAACATTTAATTCTGGGTTTTCTCAAAATAAAATATTTAACAAAAAATATGTTTTTTTTTAAATATTTTAATAGGACTATTATGGAGTCATCATCATCATCCTCAAGCAGTCAAGGGCTACGGAGGTCCAACCAGACCGTGCAATTTAGTTCTCCGAGCATATCTGTCCTGAGCTACATTTGCTGATGTAGTAAAAAAAAAAATGCATCTGGTAATATAAATTTATTTTAAAAAAAAAACAAATAACAGAAATGACTATAATGCATATGAATAAAAAGGCTATTTATTTCTACAAAAAAAAAAAAAAAAAAAAAAAAAAACATTTTACCTGAAGGAAAAAAATTCCTTTCTTGCAATTTTTTCCTTGGTACTATACATTGTGAAAACGGGACACTAGTGGGCTTGGAAAGGCTTCCATCTCTCAAATAGGAACTTAAGCTGGCATTATCACGCAGGAGAGCCATACACTGTGCATGTTAAAGAACCTGCTTGATGACCGTGACTGGAGGCTTTTATCATCTCCTAAAAGCTGTCCAGTGGGTCTCTTTCTCCTCATTCTTCTCTGAGCCATAGTGACTTGCCTCTTCAGACTATTATGTGCAAAAAAGTGCAGCTTCAAGCCAGAAACAACAATATTCACAGAGTGGCCTAGCCCAAGACATGGGAGGAGGGCTAAACTCTTTTAAAACCATTTAATATAAACTTAAAAATTTACAATTTAAAAACTAAAATTCTGCCATGATATGTGTGTGTAAAACACATGCCAGTGTGTGGTCAACCCCCCCATGTCTTGGGCTAGGCCACAATGTGAATACTGATATTGCTTCTGGCTTAGTGCAGCACTCTGAACAGCACTTTTTTGCACATAATGGTCTGAAGAGCCAAGTCATATGGGCTCAGACAAGGATGAAGGGAAAGGGACCCACTGACAACTTTTAGGAGATGGATTGAAGCCTCCTGGCAGGGTCATCAAGCAGGTTCTTTAACACGCACAGGGAATAGCTCTTCTGCATAAGACACAGCTTAACTTCCCATTTGACAGATGGAAGCCTTTCCAAGCCCACCAGTGTCCCTTTTTTGACTAAAGGCTTGGGGGGGGGGGGGGGGGGGGGGTTGGAGGAAATAAAACTCAATGCTGTTCCAGTTAGAAATAAAACCTGGGAACTGCAGATTACAAGCCTGAGCAAATAACCACTCCACATATGATAGTTTGGTAAAATTTATAATGCTTACGACTAGTAGAAAACACGGAAACACTGTTTTTTTTTGAATCTTAAATAATGCACAATACGAAATATATATTATGTATATTGTTTATAATGCCCTTGGATACTCCAATGCATATGACAATATGATTATAAAGAATAACGTCATTAAATACTAAGGTCTTTTTCTAACATTTGCACCAAAAGTGAAATATAACCTGAAAACATCTATGCCCTTCTTACCTTCGTTCCATACCTTAGAAATACAAATAACGGCTTATTACAACTTACCCGCGGAAAATAATACTTCTCTAACAAATGATGTCATACTTCTGAATTTTTAGCAAACAACTCAACGCTGAGCATCAATGTTTTAAATTTAACACTAAACTACAATTTGAAAAATCAAATTCACCACCATGACAGATCTTACTTCACGATTACGGTTTAGAGAGAGAGAAAAAGTCCAACCGAACCGTGGCCCCAGCCAAAAGACACAGTGATAAAGCCAACGCTTTCTAGCATCCACTCAAAAGCCTTTAAGATAATATTAAAAATTTTTTAGAGGAAAAACAGTTCATTCGGTTCACAAAATGCTCCAATTTTAGTATTAATTTTCTTCAGTCAAATTTAAAATAGAGGCTCGAACGCAGGTGCCTTTGATCAGTGACCAATACGCTAACCACTCGACCACGCAACAGCTATTTTTTAGATATAGATATTATGAAGATTATCGGCTCGTTACAAATTTCGTAAATGGCAACAAGGTGTGTAAAACATGTATGGAAAGTGAACAGTAAGAATGAAATGATGTAAAAAGTATAAAAAGTATAATTAACCATGTGGAATTGGTAAAATATAAATTAACAATATTAAAATTATCTATTGAATATTTAAAATTATTTGTCATTTGTCTTCTTTGAAATTCTGAAAGATGTCTGTAACTGATGACGCGAAAGAGAAGGCTGAGGAATTTAAGGAAAAGGCTAATGAACATTTTAAAAGTGAGTATGTTATTATCATTAGTACGTTCAGTTAAACTGAAATTCCTACCTTATCTTAATAACTGTAAACGACTAAGAGAAAGCAATAAATTATCGATTTTTTTTTTTAACAAGTATGCTTCTGCCTTTAGTCAGTCAGCATGTCTGCCCCATGCAAGCGATTATGGGTGTTTGATATTGTTGCCTCTACCTCTCTAAATAAACCCAGTTTGATTAACAATAATAATAGTAATTTTATCTGCAGGTATGTAGAACATGAGGACATTGAATAGTGATTTTTCTCTTGATGTGGGGCAGTGGTGTCTCAGTCAGTAGTGCAACCAAGCTTGTAATCTGCAGTTCCCAGGTGCTAGCCCAAGCTGGGTGAACATTGAACTTTATATCTGCAAAAATTCCCTGCCCATAGTCAGTAGGGAATTTGATGGACTTGGAAAGGTCACTGTCTGCCAAATGGGATGTTAAACTGTGGCCCCCTGTGGAGGAGAGCCATACCTGTGTATGTTAAAGAACTGTATGGGCTTGGGCAGCAGTGCACATCATGGTTCTGGACTGCCATTTTTTTACTTACCGTAATGGTCCTTTTCAGTGATTTCCACAACCTCTCATATCCTAACCTCAATAAGGGTTTCTACAAAAAAGGGCAGTAGTATGCATCAATATCATGGCCCTCAGCTGCCATTTTTTGTTTGATGCAACGTAACAAAATGGGCCTTTTAGTTAATTCCCACAACCCCCGAGACCCTAACCCAAATGGGTTTCTAGAAAAAGATTGTTTTTTTTCATTACTATAGTAACGAAAAACCCGAGTTTATGTCAAGCGCAAAATACTGTTACCATGGTAATGGTAATTTGCGTTGTAAAGAAACAACGTAACAAAAAAACCTGCAATTCCACTAAAAACATCCCACACAACCACAAATTCTTAAAAAAATTAAAATTATGAAAAATAAAAAAAACCCATAAACAAATAAACTACACAACACATTTGCCATCCCATATACTAAAAATACCTGAAACCCCCCCTCTTTTCCCAATAATTAAAACACTCCATAAATATATTTCCACAAACTAAACTGATCAATCCAGTCACACATACAATAATTAGCCTAAATAAATCATCAGAATTAATGAAATCGAACACCAATCTCAAAACCAAGAACATAATCAACAATGCATCACCGACCAGCGTCATAAAAAAGCCCCCAAAACTAAATATCATTGGCAGTAACACATACCAAAAAGCAAAAGATCAGAAACAGTGCACTGCCGATTGAATTGTAAAAAAAGCCCACAAAACTAAATAATATCTTCGCAGACAACACAAACAAAAAAACATGAGATTCGGAAATAGTGCACCACCGACTGAATTATTAAAAATCCCAAAACTAAATAATGTCATCCCAGGCAACAGAAACTGAAAAGCATGAAAGTCGGAAACAGTGCATCGCCGACCGAATTATAAAAAACTGCCTGAAACAAAATAATCTCATCACAGACAACAAAAAAAATTATTATAGCTCAAATAGCCCTCCTCTAAATTATTGATTACCTCCCTGACTCCATCAAAAACTACCATGTTTTTCCACACCAACAATTCTACAGTACACATAATTTCTGCGGCGGAGGTAGCTCAGTCGGTAGTTCGCCAGGCTCGTAATGTGCAGTTCCCAGGTTCAAGTCCCAGCTGGGTCAGCATTGAGATTTATCTCCGCAAAATTCCCCGCCCTGCCCACGGTCAGCAGGAGACACCGATGGGCTTGGAAAGGCTGCCGTCCGTTGGATGGGATGTTAAGCCATGGCCCCATGTATGGGAGAGCCATACCCTGTGCACATTAAAGAACACGCTGGATGGTCTTGACAGGAGGCTACCATCTGTCTCCCAACAGCTGTTCCAGTGGGTCTTCTCCCCACACCATCTCTGAGCCTTCAGGGTCCTTGAGACCTGTCCATTTAGCTTGGTGTGCAAAAAAGTGCTGCTCAGAGGTAAAACAACCCAACCCAATGCTTCACACTTCCAACAACTGCCATGTCTCTCGTCATTTAGCCATAGTCTGGCAAGTTATGTGGTATGTACAACATCATGTGGGGAAGCCACATTTTCATACTAGGATTGAGTGCTGAAGATAATATAAGTGGACGTGACTTTGCGTATTTAGCGGCTGTCAATCAAAATGAAGTTGTGCATTCAGCAACACAATGGGCAGGAAGAATTAATGAGTCAAAGTAAAGAAATGCCACAAAATAATAATTATAATGTAAATAAATGAAAACTGGTAGGGAAAAGTAAAAGTGAATGGGTGAACCATCACACATTAGTGAGTAAGTAGGTAATAAGGAGAGACAATATCATTTCTTATTAGTAATAATGGAAGTTTTAAAAGTTATCAGACTTTGTTGTCAATAAAAAAAATTATTGTGTTCTGAGGCACTGAAAAAATATTAAGATTCTCTTAATATTAGAAAATGTTTTAAATGATTTTTAAACTGTAACAGAAACAACTATATGTTTTCATGTATGTTACACACTAAGGATATATAGGGTGATTTATTAAATTACTGGCCTGTAAATGGTAGCTAGGCATAAACTGGAAGGAGAGCTGTGTACCAATACCTAGTGATTGTGATGCCCCATCGTTCACTTTTGCTTTACCTTAACCAGTTTTTTGTTTAATTTACGTTATATTTATCATTTTGGGGATTTTTATTTCCTTTTCGGCATCACAGCACTCGTTTCCAAGTTTCTAGGAGTTGCGTACGCGCAACTCCGAACTTCCAACCGTAACCGTTAAAGCGCGTGCCAAGGACACGCCCCCTCTTGCGTCATAGCTTGCGTCCTTCGTCATTGTATGCAAATGTCTTTCCCGGCATGCGCCGGCCCATTGTCAAAACCGTGACCTGCGAGTCACTTAGAGCAATTGAGAGGAGAGTTGTAGAGAGAGCAGAGAGATGTAGTAAGGTGCGTAGCACCGTGCGTGTAGCACAGAATTTAGTTTCTTCATTGATGTCTTGGTGAGTTACTTATTTTGGAAATAAATCTATTTTGTTTTGTTACAAACTTTTGAGTCTATAGTTTTTTTATCTTGAGCAACGCTAATTAAGGATCTTTTTTACATTAACTCTTATTTTGTTAAGAATCATTTTTGACTCTTACTTATGAACGCTCGGTGGCATTTGAACCCTAAATCAATGGTCATCTATGGCTCCTTGATCATCTATGGCCACTTTTTTCTTTTTTTTCAACCCTGCTGAGGAGTGGTCAACTTCACAGGGTCCTGGTGCTGACCATTTATACCTACTAGACTGGATTTGTTTATGGATTTGAGCTTGATTATGGATCCTGGACTTGCTGCACTGGTGGCCTCTGTTGAGGGAGAATCTGCCACTGTGTTTTCTGTTTGCTTCTGGGTTGCCAGCCCTAAGTGAACAGAGGCATGGGATACCTTATATCAGCTGGTGGATAATTTTAATCAGAGGCCATCGCAGGTACCTGAACCTTACTTAGCTAGTTGGGCATCGTCAAGCCTAAACTGGAGTAATGTGTCTCAGGCAGGCCATATGGCTGTTGAAAAAGTCCACTTGAAAAGGTGGTGCCTGAACCCTTCAGATTAACTGAATCACAGCCTGCCTGACCAATTTTCATCACTTTAGTTTTCTCCCTGTTTATAACCAAACCTACTCTACTACCAGTCTCATCAACAGCTCGAATGAAAGAGTTCATCTCATCAACATCATTTGCCAGAAGGGCTAAATCATCAGCATAATCTAAATCAGAAATTTTCGTTATCTCCAGCCCATTTAAGGCCAAAATCTTTCCCTTGAAGTGAATTTCGCATAACATAATCAATAACCAAACTAAAGAGAAAAGGAGACAAAATGCACCCTTGTCGAACACCAGAAGTAATGCTAAACCAATTGCTACAAGCCTTACCAACTCTCACACACGACACAGTGTTATTATAGAGAGCTTTCATAATGTTAACTAACTTGTCTGGTATACCATATGATCTCACAATCAACCACAAATTATGATGATCAACAGAGTCGAAAGCCTTTTTGAAATCAACAAAGCTACTAACTGAAGGTTTCTAAAACTCTAAACATTTCTCAAGAATCTGCCTAAGGGAAAATACCTGATCCACACATCCTCTACCACTTCTGAATCCACATTGCTCATCATGCAATTGCCTGTCAACCAGATTCTTAATTCTATTAAGCATAATCATGCAAAGAACTTTATCTGGAACAGAGAGTAGGCTGAAACCCCTATAGTTATCACAAGAACTGCAATCACCTTTTTTGAAAATAGG
The DNA here is from genome assembly GCA_038380435.1 of Ryuthela nishihirai. Taxonomy (NCBI): domain Eukaryota; kingdom Metazoa; phylum Arthropoda; class Arachnida; order Araneae; family Heptathelidae; genus Ryuthela; species Ryuthela nishihirai. The sequence goes on along the minus strand of JAWZYU010000001.1, from coordinate 41,557,422 downwards.
GATAATAATAGCTCTGGTAATTTCAGTCATCCAGGTGGAAACCGAAATATTTCCAGCTCTAAGCATTTCCGTAGTAATTTCATCTACCCCTGGGAATTTATGAAGTTTAAGTTTAGAAATAGGAAAAATAACTTCAAACTGTGTCACAGGGCCAACATTAAAGCCATCAATGCATCTATCATCATTACAAACATTTGGAGTAGAACTAACCTCATTGTTTAGAATATCACTGAAATGCTCAGCCCACTTAGCCATGACACAATCCTCACCTTCTATAACCTTACCTTGTTTATACTCCAATCCCTGTATAACTGTTCATTTTCTGCCACACAAAACATTAACCTTCTGGTACAGCTCTCTGCTGTTGTGCTGCCTAACTGCTTCCTCAGCTTTGTCAGCCAAGCCATCAAGCCAAAGATTCTCATCAGTAGCTAACTGATCCTTTACACGTTTATTAAGCTCTCTGTAATCCTTTCTGTTACGACTAGTACGATACTGATTAAGGACATTCCTGCAGTTCCTTCTTTCTGAAATAAGCTCAAGTGCCTTATCACTTAAATAATTCTGTCTCCTCTGCTCCTTTTTTCCTAAAAGAGTACTGTTAGTTTCCAAAAAAGCCTGTTTAAAATGGCCCCATTCTTCCTCAACTTCAGTAGTAAGCAAACCATGACTGTCATAATGACTAAGTAACCTATCATGGTAAGCTTTAGCTATAACTGGGTTCAGAACTTCAGTATTAAAGGTAAATTTTTTAAATTTAGCACAACACTTTTTAAGTTTAAGTTGCAAGACACTTTTAACAAGGTAATGGTCAGATTCAATTTCAGCTCCACTATATGCCCTGGTATTCCTAACAGAACTAGCTCATTTGCTGTTAATTAATATGTAATTAATCATATTCTTATGTAGCCCATTAGGTGAAACCCATGTGTACTGATGTATGTTGCGGTGTTTGTAATAAGTGTTAGTTATTCTGAAACCATTGAGTTTACTTACCTGTAGGAGACGATGTCCATTGCCATTGCAGCTACCAATACCAAAAGGGCCTATCACCCCTCTCCAAAGGTTAGAGTCAGTACCAACTTTGGCATTGAAGTCACGTAGAACAAGGGTAAAATCTTCTTTCTTGACAGAATTCAAAATATCCTGAAGTTGTCCGTAAAACCTATCCTTCTCATCCTCATCAGCATCCTCAGTGGGGGCATAACAGCAGATAACATTCAAGACTTCAATGCTTGTCTGAAATTTTGCTGTAAGAAACCTTTCATTAATGCACTCATATCCTAGAAGAGCATCACTAGCATGTCTACTGAGAAGCAACCCACGCCTTGGTGATGCTTTCCATCCTCCCTCCCTGTAAAGAGAAATTTAAGTTTACTTTTAAGAATGTGACCTTTATACCTTTATATGTCCATCTGGTCTCTTGCAAGCCGAGAATATCTAAATTATAACTGTGGAATTCTTGTGTGAGGACATCAAGAGAATGAGTTCTGTGCACAGTGTTCACATTTCAACTACTTATGGAGAGAAAATGGTTAGTGGGATGTTTAAAGAAACTATGACAATAAATTTAAAAAACTGACAATATCAAACAGCCTCCTAATTGTAGGCATGGGGCAAAGACCCGTTCCCCCACCACTAAAGGCTGAAGCCATCTACACCGGAAGACTTCCTCCAATGTAAAATTAGACAATGTCAGTAGAAGCAAAGAGTTCAGTTGCCTGCGATGACCTCTGCTCAGGATTATCCACGAGCTGATAAACATATCCTGTGAATCTATTCACTTGGGCCTGTCAACCCACAAACAAACATAGTTGAAGATTTTCCCTCCACAGAGGCCCACCAGTGTAGCAAATTCAGGTTCCATAATCAAGCTCAGAGCCTTATATCAGTCAGTAGGTTTATATGGTTAGACCAGGACACTGTGTGATTGACCATACCTCAGCAGGGTAGAAAAAAAAGGACTAAAAAGAAAAGTAGCCATTGTTGTCCAGATCAGTAGGCCCCACTAATCCATCAACTGTCCCCTTCCATTCACTTCCACAAGAGAGTATCTCTTTTGAAAGGCACTAACGTCATGCACCACGAGAAGGTGTGGTCGGACATTAGGTGCTAGACCTGGTCGGTTCTATGCATCATCACAGGGGATAGGTGCATAGCTCTCCTTGCAGTGACTGCCTAGCTACCATTTACAGACCATTACAAGTCATCAGTAGAAAATAATTAGCTGAAAAAAAATTTATTTCACCCAAAGTTTTTTTTCAGGTAGTTGTTTCAAGTGTTTCTTGTCTACAGGACATTTTCCTGTGATATTTTATTTACTTCCAGTCATCAGTATGTTTTAAAATTTTGAGTGTTGCACAAAACGTTAGTTAATCTTTTATCCATGAGAAGAAACAGAGTTTGAAATTAACACAAGTTCTTTAGCAGTACACTCTTATAATTTACTCAATTAGAAGGTAACTTACAACTATTTATTGTGATGGTGAGGTGCAATTGCCATTTGTAAAATTCATTTCAGCTTATAATTTCATTTGAAGATCTGGAAACTGGACTGCATTACACAGTTACAGTGTTAGAATATTATTGTATTTATTACATATTTAACATTATCATATACTTCGTTATTCAAAACTACTCTTTTAAGTGTTTCATTCTAGAGCAAAATTAAAGCTATTTAATTCTCTATGACACTGTTAAATGTTTTTAAGCACTTCAACACATGGACTATGCTATCAAGTATTAACAAATTATTAAGGAGAGATTTACATACAATGCTGGTAGTGGATGGGTAGTAACAGGAACTTCCGGGATGCTTTTGGTGATAAATTTCATAATCGACGTTCTTGCCGGCAAGTGATGTCTCAGTGGAGATTAAAAGAAGGATAATGGCTGCCAATGGTCTACCCCCCAGCTCTGAGGATCAGAGGATCGGAGGGTCGGCGGATGTGTGGGTGGCCGTAATGTGATCTGCATGTGACGGAGGTTGGAAGAGGGCATGGGATTACGCCAAGATCAGCAAGTGTCGAGTGAAGCTTCACTATTTGTGGCTAGTAATTCATTATTATAATGAGTGGGGTACTTTTAGTGAATTAATAAATTTCGTAAATTGAAATTTGGGGTTAAGATAATTATGTTATTGAGGGCTAAATAATGTTATAATATATTCAGCCTCTCATAATCAGGTATTCAGATCAGGTATCTCATAATCACGTAACGGATGCATCAAAAGCAATTGAATTAGATGAAGTTATCATAATCGGTATTGCTATTGGGAGTTGTGTGTGTGTAGGGGGGGGGGGTGCATTAATTGTTGATTTTCGGAGGCATTATAGAAGTGTTCTAAAGGATTTGGTGGGTGTGCATTAGTGTAGGTTGCAGATGGGGATTGGTGATGAGAGAGGAGAGTGTTAGGGGGTCGTGGAATTTCCGAGGAGTATGTTATATCCCCTAAGGATCAGACACCATGCTCGGGGGATGGGGACAATGTGTTGCAGAGTTCGGTCAGTTTTATGTTAATGAGGATATTTTCTGTGACGGCTAGTTGGAATTTGGTAGGTGGGGATACTATAATTTTAGTGGAGTGCAAATCAGTGGCCAGATTGTTTTTGGTGATTGCTTGAGATAGTGCGGTTTTTTGTAGTTTATTTATTAGGTTTTTTGTAGTTTATTTAAGATGTCGTATTTATGCTCTTTAAGTCGGGCATTAAATGGGCGTGAGGTTTTACCCATGTATTTGTCTGGGGAAGATTTTGCCTATGGGGCTCTTTGAGTTGGATGTAATAGACTCCTCCAGAGCTGGGTATATGGTCGCGATTGTTTTGAATGAGTTTGGATATAGTATGTGACATTTTAATTGAGACTTTATAATGGAAGGATTTTTAGTTATATTTTAATAGAGTATGTGAAATTATTATTGATGTATGGTAAGGCTATTGTGTATTTTTGCATTTCTTTTTTATAGGTGTTGGAGAGTTTGGGGATTGTTTGCATTTGATTTGTTTGTGAATTTTGTTGGTGTGTGAGGTATATCCACCCTGTTCAGTGAGTTCAAATATGTATTTTATTTCGTTGTTGAGTGTGTCTTGCATATCGCAGTATTTATAGGCTCATAGAGAATTAAATAGCTTTAATTACTACACTGTGTATCTCACTCTAATTTTTGTTAGTGCAAAATTACTCATCCACAAATCTTTGTTCATTTTGTGTAGATAAAGAATTTGACCAAGCCATTGAGCTGTACTCTAAAGCAATTGAAATGAATCCTAATGTTGCTGTTTATTATGGAAATAGAAGTTTTGCTTATTTGAAGACTGAATGTTTTGGGTATGCTTTAACGGATGCATCAAAAGCAATTGAATTAGATGAAGTTTATGTGAAGGTGAGTTAACATTTTGTGTTGCCATTTTATTTCTTTGTTTGTTTGTTTGATGTTTTGGGATAGACAATTGAAAAGACCTTCGTGCTCAGAAATTAATTAAAAATAACTTAAAATTCTCCTTCGTTGAGCAATAAAATTTTAAAGTTTCTCCCTCAAACTATTTGCATGTTAAAAGTTTTTAGAAGAAAACTCAAAAGCTTTTCGGAACAAGCACAGTGTCCTCCATCTTTAGTGAAGTGTCACTTCACTTTATAGATGAAGTTTATATGAAGGTAAGTAAAAATTTTGTGTTGCCATTTTATTTGTCTGTGGAAAATTACACATTCTGTGTAATAATGACAATATGTGGAGTAAATGTTTGCTTATTCAATTAAATATACAATTAAAAAGACCTTCTTGTTCAAAAATTAATTTAAAATAATTTAAAATTCTCTGTCATTGAGCAATTAAATTTTAAGAGTATCCTTCAAACTATTTGCATGTTGAAAGTTCTTAGGAGAATTTTTTTAGATAGATATTTTTCTCCTAAGAACTTTCAACATGCAAATAGTTTGAAGGATAAATTCTAAAATTTTATTGCTCAATGACAGAGAATTTTAAATTATTTTAAAAAAATGCTTATTCAACACCCAGATATCTGGAATATGCAAGCAACCTACACATTTTCTGTTTCTCCAGTGTAACACTATGTTCAGTTACCCAGCAAATATTGTAAACCATATTGCATCAGTTGGAACCATTTTTCTTTGTGATATGTCAGAATTTTTTATTTAAATAATTAAGAAAGCTACTGATCTTGCATCGTTTCCTCTTGTTTACAATCTTGTTTACAAAGCGTCAAAGTTTTGCTACCATAACTAACCCTAGGAAGAACTAAACTATTTTACAGTCTAATTTTAGTCTTTTGGTGTATATGCCTTATATGCCTATTTCTCCACACTCTCCATAGATTCTTAAAAGATCCTGCAGCAATCCCCATTCGTCTATTAATCTCATGCCACACATCACTGGTATCTGTTACATAGCTCCCAAGATAATTAACCCTTCCAGTGTCCAGCCTAAAAAACAGGTTTCTATCCAGGGGCCAAGCTATTTTCTGTCTATGCTCAGCCAAAAAAACTTGAACTTTAGAACTTTTTTGACAAATAACTAATGAAAGGAATTATGGCATGTTGTATGCCAAATTAATCAGCATTTCATTCTGGATTTTCTGAAATTATAATATTTGACAAAAAAGACCATATGTTTCATTTTAATAGGACTTTTTTAGTCATGCAGTAAAAAAATGCATCTGGCAACACAAATAAAAATTTATTTAATAAAAACTAATAGACAGAAATGATTACAATGCACATAAATAGAATGACTATATATTTCTGAATAACAAAAAAAATTACTTTTTTGGTTTTAAGTAAATATTTTTCTCATTTTGTAATTTTTTTCTCGGTACCATACTTTGAGAAAATTTAAGGCTTTGAGCCAACTGTGCTGAGTCAGATAAACAAGTCAACTTTAGAATTTTTAAAAAAAATAACCAATCAATGGAAATAGGTCATGTTATATCAAATTAAATAGAATTTAATTACGATTTTTATGAAAATAAATAATATTAACAAATATGCAAGCATATTGATTTTAATAAGCCTTTTTCAATTGATATGGTAAAAAAAAGATCTCACTATACAATTAAGGCTTCATTTTGGAAAACCTGCTGAATAAAAATAATTAAATTATATATTTATCGAAAGGAAATTTCCTCCCTAATAATATAATATTCAACCAGAAATATAATTTTTATTTCTTTTAATGATTCTTTTCATTTTGTTTAAAATATATTATACATATATTTTAAACACGGCCAGTTGTATACAATGTGATTTGGCCTTCTCACATTTACGGAATTTTCTGAACTGGTTATGAAATAGAAAAAAAAACTTCCTTGGCTGCTTTTTTTATTAAATATTATGAATTTTTTCTTTGGGTGTTGAACTTTGGCGATCTTGGCTAAGTGCAGAGAAGTTTGTGCAACAAGGACCAGCCCTTCCTGAAATTGCCCTCCCAAATGGTGGCCGATTTCCATAGAAGTCTATTTTGCTTTCGTATACAAGACATTCAATTTCAGAAAACTACAAGCTCAAAGTTTTTTACCAAAAAAAAAGAAATAATGAAATAAAAATTACATATAACCTAATGGAATGTTAAATAAAATATCTGCAACAACTATTAACTGGCCTCCGATCTAGCATAACTCGGAAAAATTGTTAAATCAGCCGATCGTAAGATAGCTAACTAACAGAAATAAATCTGTAGAAATTAATTTGCTTTCGTATCCAAAAACTCATTTATTTTCAGAAAATGATATTAGTTCAAAGTTTTACTGGAAAAGTAATAAATAATAAAATAAAAATTGACATATAGCCTAATGTGATGTTATCACAAGTTGTAGACCGGCCATACAATATAACATAACTATGAAAAATTCGATACTTATCAATCGGCCAAAAGATTGCTAAAATCTGAAAATAAACCTACTGAAATGAAAACTAATTAAGGTTTAAATATAAAAAAAATACTAACTTGACAAAGAGTATCCAATATGCTGGACCAAAACTGTAAATAACACATAGGACAAGCAACGGAGATTGCATCAGCCATCTGTGGCTTGTTTGCCTCAGTGAAGCATCATAACTAATTAAATGCATTGCAACCAGAATTTCTAAGAAGGACGTGTTTACTTTTAGTTTCAATTTGAAGGCTGGAAAGATGCATAGAATGCTGGGAAGAATGATAAAAATAACTTGGGAATACTGACTAGGTTTTTGACAGAAAAGAGTGTGAAACAGAAAAAAAATATGGCGGTATGTATTTTGTATTACTTCCAAAATCTATCATTTTTGAAAATAGCATTTTTTTTGCTAATTTTTAGGAGATTTTCGAAAATTTAGGGAAAAATTTGTTGATAATAGCTCAAATCAAACTTGTGAGCTTCAATTACGATGTTGCTTCAGCAAATAAGAACATTAACAAGCAAATTGGCAATACCATTTAGTGCTTCTAAGAAATGGCAATCAGATGGCTTTATAAAATTATTTATATTGTAGTTTAATAAAATATGCATCAAATTAAAAAGCAAAATATTATTTTTCAAGCCTGAATTATATATTTTTATAAGATGTATATTAAAAAAAATTACAACGGCAATTTTTATTTTTAAAAAATTGATATATTTTTGTTGTACTAAAAACGTGTGTATACATCCTCTGTGTATTTTTTCGGATTCTCCGAACGTGTACAGACGACGTGGACACTGGAAGGATTAAACCGAGACACCTACTCTAGAGTGGAAACATTCAGATTAACCGAACCACAACCTGCCTGACCTATTTTCATCACTTTAGTTTTCTCTCTGTTTATCATCAAATATTCTCTGTTATCAGTCTCATCAACATCTCAAATGAAAGAGCATCTCAATGAAGAGCATCAACATCATTTGCCAAAAGGACTAAATCATCAATATAATCTAAATCAAAAATTTTTAGGTCTCTAGACTATTTAAACCCAAAATCTTTCACTTGCAGTGAATTTTGCATAACATAATGAATAATCAAACTAATGAAAAAAAAATAGACAAAGTGCACCCTTGTCAAATACCAGAAGCAATGCTAAACCAGTTGCTTCAAGCCTTACCAACTCTCACATACAACTCAGTTATTATAGAGAGCTTTCATTATGTTAACTAATTTATCTGGTACACCATATGATCTCATGATCAACCACAAATTATGACAATCAACAGAGTCAAACACCTTTTTGAAATCAACAAAGCTAGAACGAAAGGTTCACCAAGGCAAGGAAATTTACCAGGAACAGAAAGGCCAATACCCCTATAGCTATCACAAGAACTGCAATCACCTTTTTTAAAAATAGGGATTGACAGAGTGCAGATCGTAGGTGCCTGACAGATTTGATACTCATTCTCCGAAATCCCAATTTAAATTTCATCACGCCGATGAGAGATTGAGGTTATGGCTCCAGCCCCATGAAGCCACGGATCCTGCATGTCAGGTCGGAACAGTACAAGCTGGTGGTGGCTCAGTGATGATTTTCTGGGGTGTCTTCAGTTGGATGTCTGTGGAACCTTTGGTATGTGTATCAGCGACTCTCAATGTATCCCGGTACGTAGAACTTATGGCTGACCATTTACACCCATTTATGGCCATCATGCATCCCAATGGAGATGGCATCTACCAGCAAGACAACTGTTCATCTCACAGGTCCAGGTTCGCTACTGCATGGTTGCAGGAGCATTCTGCTGACTTGGAAATAATGAATTGGCCACTTAGAAGCCCAGATTTAAATCCTATTGAAAATCTTTGGGATACTGTCAAGCAGAGAGTTCGGGCCTGTGTCCCATCAGCGATGACTTTGAGAGAATTGTGGACAGCTCTGGAGGATGCATGGGTCACCATACCCATGGAACATTTACATAAGCTTGTGGAATCCTTGCCTTGTTGTGTGGCAGCCATTATCAGGGCCAGAGGGGGTCCATCACATTACTAGATTGTTATCTCTATTCAATTGCACTTCAGTGTAGGGCCAACATTAAAGCCAGTAATGCATCTATCATCATTACAAACAGTGGGAGTAGAACTAACCACATTGTTTAGAATATCACTGAAATGCTCAGCCCACCTAGCCATGACAGAATCCTCACCTTCTATAACCTTACCTTGTTTATCCTTCAATACCTGTATACTTGTCCATTTTCTACCACACAAAACATTAACCATCTGGTACAGCTCTCTGCTGTTGTGCTGTCTAACTGCTTCCTCGGCTTTGGCAGCCAAGCCATCAAGCCAAAGATTCTTATCAGCAGCTAACTGATCCTTTATACGTTTATTAAGCTCTCTGTAATGCTTTCTATTAGGACTAGTAGGGTATTGATTAAGGACATTCCTGCAGTTCTTTCTTTCTGAATTAAGCTCAAGTGGCTTATCACTCAAATAATTTTGGCTCCTCTGCTCCTTTCTTCCTAAAAGAGTGCTGCTACCAAAAAAGCCCTGTTTAAAACAGTCCCATTTTTCCTCAACTTCAGTAGTAAGCAAACCATGACTGTCATACTGACTAAGTAACCTATCATGGTAAGTTTCAGCTATAACTGGGTCTTTCAGAGCTTCAGAATTAAAGGTAAATTTTTTAACCTTCAACACTTATAACACTTCCTACAACAAACTTCCTACAACAATAACCTCAACCTACAACACTTCTTAACTTTAAGTTGCAAGACACTTTTAACGAGGTAATGGTCAGATCCAATTTCAGCTCCCCTATATGACCTGGTATTCTTAACAGAACTAGCCCATTTGTTGTTAATTAATATGTAATTAATCATATTCTTATGCAGCCCATCAGGTGAAACCCTTGTGTACTTATATATGTCGCGGTGTTTGTAATATGTGTTAGTTATTCTGAAACCATCAAGTCTACTTGCCTGTAGGAGACGTTGCCCATTGCTGTTGCAGCTACCAATACCAAAAGGACCTATCACCCCTTCTCAAAGGTCAGAGTCAGTACCAACTTTGAAATTGAAGTTGCCTAGAAGAAGGGTAATATCTCCTTTCTTGATAAAAATATCCCGAAGTTGTCCATAAAACCTATCCTTCTCATCCTCATTGGCATCCTCAGTGGGGGCATAACAGCAGATAACATTCAAGTCTTTAATGCTGCTTTGATATTTTGCTGTAAGAAACCTTTCATTAATGCACTCATATCCTAGAAGAGCATCACTAGCATGTCTACTGAGAAGCAGACCCACGCCTTGGTGATGCTTTCCATCCTCCCTCCCTGTAAAGAGAAATTTAAGTTTACTTTTAAGAATCTGACCTTTATCTGTCCATCTGGTCTCTTGTAAGCTGAGTATATCTAAATTATAACTGTGGAATTCTTGTGTGAGGACATCAAGAGAATGAGTTCTGTGCACAGTGTTCACGTTTCAACTACGTATGGAGAGAAAATGGTTAGTGGGATGTTTAAAGAAAGTATGTTTGTTGAGAGAGGGAATGCTGATAATATGAAACAGCCTCCTAATTGCAGGCATGGGGCAAGACCCATTCCCCCACTACTAAAGGCTGAAGCCATCTACACTGGAATATTTTCTCCAATGTAGAATTTGACGATGCCAGTAGAAGCAAATAGTTCAGGTGCCTGTGATGACCTCTGCTCAGGATTATCCACCAGCTGATCAACATATCCTGTGAATCTATTCACTTGCGGCTCTCAACCCACAAACAGAAAACACAACAGATTTTCCCTCCACAGAAGTCCATCAGTGCATCAAATTCAGGATCCATAATCAAGTTCAGTGTAACACTCCAAAAGATTTTTAAACTTCTTTACTTTGGATCTTTTGAGTGATCCAAATTAAATCTTCAAATAGCATATTGGGCATCAGGCGATATTAACTTGCCAAATAAAGTTAAATTTAAATTCGTTAGGTATTTGTGCATTACTTAATGAGTAAATAATTAAAAGAGTGTCATTTTGTTAAAGTTAAATCTTAATTAAAAAAAAATCAATTATTGTTGCTCAAGAGAAAAAAAAATAGCATAGTCAAAATATTCATATAACAAAGTTTATTTCCAAAAGATTCATGATTCACCATATGAACTGATGAATACAAAATAGTCTGAGCAAATAAAATCTCATTGAAACATCTTCAAAACTGACAAACTTCTCAGCTAACATTGTTCTCTATCTCCACTATCAATACTCTACTATCATCACTACCTTCCTACTAACTCTATGACATAACATCACTTAGTATACATGCGCCATACAACTGACATGTATGTGTTACACGCTGGGAAAAACATTTGCATGATCTGATGATCTCATGCTAGCTATGATGCAATAGGGGGCGTGTCTTTAACACACGCATTAGTGGCTGTCAATGAAAGTTGGATTTGTGCAGTGATCAGAATGAGGAAAAATGATTGCCAACTAAAAATAAACCCCAAAATGATAAATATAATGTAAATAAAGTAAAAGTGAATGGGTGGACCATCACAAGAGCCTTATTTCAGTCCAGTAGGTTTATATGGTCAGCACCAGGACCCTGTATGGTTGACCACTCCTCAGCAGGGTAGGAAAAAAAAGAAAAGTAGCCATAGTTGCCCAGATCAGTAGGCCACATTATTCTGGCAGCCCTCTCCTTCCGTTCCCTTCCATAAGAGAGTATCTATTTTTAAAGGTACTAATGGCCTGCACCACGAGAAGGTGGGGCTGGATATTAGATGCTAGACTTGGCCAGTTCTATGCATCATTACATGGGATTGGTGCATAGCTCTCCTTCCATTGACTTTCTAGCTACCATTTACAGACCAGATATATATCTTATCCTAATAAAATGTGCTTCAAATGAAAAAAAGAAAATATTTCAAGCTTCGATTGCATATATTTATAAGATATATGTAAGGAAATTTTCAAATGTTTATATTTATATATTAAACAAATAAAATTTTTTGGTTGTACTAAAAATCTGTAATGGTAGCTAGGTGGAAAAGAGAGCAAGGAGAGCTATGCACCAATCCCCTGTGATGATGCATAGAACCGGCCAAGCCTAGCACCTAATGTCCGACCCCGCCTTCTCGTGGTGCGGACCGTTAGTAACTTTCAAAAGAGATACTCTCTTGTGGAAGTGAACGGAAGGGGAGGGCTGCCAGATTAGTGTGGCCTACTGATCTGGACAACTATGGCTACTTTTCTTTTTTTCTACCCTGCTGAGGAGTGGTCAACCACACAGGGTCCTGGTGCTGACCATATAAACCTACTGAACTGAACAGATATATGGCTCTGAGCTTGATTATGGATCCTGATTTTGCTGCACTGGTGGGCTTCTGTGGAGGGAAAATCTTCCGCTGTGTTTTCTGTTTGTTTGTGGGTTGACAGCCCCAAGTGAATAGATTCACAGGATATGTTTATCAGCTGGTGGATAATCCTGAGCAGAAGTCATCGCAGGCACCTGAACTCTTTGCTTCTATTGGCATCGTCAAATTCTACATTGGAGGAAATCTTCCAGTGTAGATGGCTTCAGCCTTTAGTATTGGGGGAACGGGTCTTTGCCCCATGTCTGCGATTAGGGGGCTGTTTGATATTGTTGGCATTCCCTCTCTCAATAAACGTAGTTTCTTTAAACATCCCACTAACCATTTTCTCTCCATAGGTAGTTGGAATGTGAGGACTCTGCACAGAGCTTTTTCTCTTGATGTCCTCACACAAGAATTCCACTGTTATAATTTAGATATTCTCGGCTTGCAAGAGACCAGATGGACAGATAAAGGTCAGATTCTTAAAAATAATCTTAAATTTCTCTTTTCAGGGAGAGACGACAATAAGCATCACCAAGGCGTGGGTGTACTTCTCAGCAGACACGCTAGCGATGCTCTTCTAGGATATGAGTGCATTAATGAAAGGTTTCTTACAGCAAAATTTCAGACAAGTGTTAAAGACTTGAATGTTATCTGCTGTTATGCCCCCACTGAGGATGATGATGAACTCTTTCATTCGAGCTGTTGATGAGACTGGGAGTAGAGTAGGTTTGGTTATAAACAGAGAGAAAACTAAAGTGATGAAAATTGGTCAGGCAGGCTGTGATTCAGTTAATCTGAATGGTTGCAGTCTTGAGTAGGTGTCACAGTTTAATTATCTTGGGAGCTATGTAACAGATACTGGTGATGTGCGGCATGAGATTAACAGACGAATAGGGATTGATGCCGGGACTTTTAAGAACCTATGGAGAGTGTGGAGAAATAGGCGTATACACCTAAAGACTAAAATTAGACTGTATAATAGTTTGGTTCTTTCTAGGGTTAGTTATGGTAGTGAAACTTGGACACTTTGTAAACAAGATAACAGGAAACTAGATGCTTTTGATTCCAGATGCTTACGCAGTATCTTGGGCATTAGGTGGTTCAACTTTGTAACTAATGATGAGATTAGGCAAAGGAGTTTGCAACCTCCTTTAAGCAGCATATTGTGCAGAGAGAGACTCTGTTGGTTTGGCCATGTTGCCCGTATGAATAATTATAGATTGGCGAATAGGGTTATGAACAGTGTGCCTAAAGGCCTCAGAAGGAAGGGGAGACCTAGGATGCGGTGGACAGACAATGTCAAACAGGACTTTGTTAAAATTGTTGTGCAGTGGCCAGATGCAGTAGATGTAGCTCAGGATAGATTTGCTTGGAGAACTAAATTGCACGTTCTGGTTGGACCTCCATAGCCCATGGCTGCTTGAGGATGATGATGATGATGACTAAAAACAATCTTAGATGTCTTGGGCCTATCATTTCAGATTCTTTCAACACGTATAATCAACAGAGACCTTAAAAGCGTTAAGAACCACTGCTCTAGATAATGTAAATCATGTTTTAACTGCTGGAATAGTTTATCCAAGGATATATTTTGCAAACTTTAGATATCTAACATATCCAGAAAAGTGGATAATCTTATTTCTCAGCAGTTCTGAATACTTGAGCTTTTATTGTACTTCAATAAAACTAGATGAACATATATTGCTTCTGACCAATATGTGTTGCTCATTTTCAAAGAGAATGAACTTTTTCATTTTCCAACTTTTTCATGTTTTAAAAGATGTAATTCTGATTAATGGTTGGTGAAAAAAATACCTCCCTTAAGCAGCTGCTTGCTACAGAGATCTGACAGAAATCTATCAGTTTATATGCCATAGTATAATGTCTGTTTGGATGGTGAGACAGCAGAAAAACAGCACCAACATCCATAGGAAAATGCAAATTGTAATATTTTATTAGTATTTATAAAACATTAATAATAAAAACATATCTGTTGAAAATGTTGCATTTTGTCCATCCCATGTGAGAAAGGGATCAAACATTGCTGTCAGTGTAATATCTCTTGACACACTACCATTGAAATTTAAAATTTCTGCCATAAATAAATTGCTTGAAATATTTGGTTTAAAGTTTTATATTTTCCATATGTAGTGTGCTCTAATGATTGAAATTAAAACTGAGGATTCGAAAAATATGAATCATAATATTTCATTAGTATTAACCAACTCAAAAAGAATTTTTGAATTATCTCTTGTAATATATGTCCAACCCAAAAAGAATTTTTTTATTTATCTATAAAAACAAAAAGAGCTGAAATGTCTGAGATGATGACAAAGTTAAAATATTACCTCGTTTTTTGAAAATGAGCTAAAAATTGAATCAGATATTGAAGAAATATATTTTATTTATTTGTGCTAGCTCTAGAAGTATTATTTAAATGAATTACCCACAGAGCATATACTTATTTGTAGGGTAGAAAACACAATGCCATCAATTACTTTTATCTGTAAGTGTGAAATTCCAGTGGAAGTTCCTAGTAGTTGTTAAAATTTTTTAGATTGATTTTAGTATCTTGAAAAAAAATTCTAGTCCTTTAATTTCTTTAAAATTTTTTGATACAGTATTTCTCTTGGTAATTGATGTGGTGGAAAATAAGCCTTAAAGAAGCAAATATTACTCTTCCTAATGTAATTTTAAAATAATAATTTTCATTTTTTGTTTCAGGGTTATTACAGACGAGCTGCAGCATACATGTCATTAGGGAAATTTAAGCAAGCTTTAAAAGATTTTAAAGCTGTAAGTATTATGTGTATGTTAAGATATATAATGAATTTTTTTCCCAACATGCAACCAAAAGAGGCTGACATAATTTAATATAGGATTCATTTACTGAAATGGGAGCAAATCAAATTTTTTTAAGGTTACACCAACAATTTGAAATTATTGAATATTTGGTTTTGAATGTAATGTAACTTTCAGACAAATACTTTTTATATTATCACAAAGTATTGTATCAGCATTTTATATTTATCCATTACAGTGTAAGTACAGTATGATTCAAGTCTTGACAACTGGCAAAACACATGCAGTCAGAGCAAGTATTGGTAGACTTAGGTAAAATGATGTAAGAAACAGAAGAATCTAGTTTTTGAGGGCCACAAATGAGATTACAATTATAAAGTAACAATTATAATGTAAAATGCTCAATGTTGGGCATATGATTTCCTATCACACTTGTATGCACCAATGCTGTTTACTTACTGCTGTCAGTGCTTCTTTGCTGATTGTGTCTCTCTCAACCATTATGACATCCTCAGAGCTGCCAACTGCTCTAATATTTTTGGATTTTATCTGATTTTTGGTTTAAAATTTGGAAACCAAATTTTAAGTTGTTTTGGTTTTGCTCCCTTTAAAAAAGGAAAAAATCTGCTCCCAAATATTAGTATTTTTTACCTTCTAAAAGAAGAATGAAAATAAAAAGAAGGAATTGTTTCCATTTTAGCTCTTTTACTGCACTGAAGATTGCACCTTTGGAGCTCATCTACACACTAATGCTGTGCAGATCATATGGAGCTTATAGGGCTGACCATTTCCAGATAGAACACCAGGAAACAATTGTAATTTAATTTTTTTACAGAGTTGAAGGATACAGATTACATCTAGATTGGTGTATACAACTTGAACCTATTCCCCACTTTTCCTATTCTGGATTACAAATTGGATTATTGAGAACTCCTGTGACTTGAAGTTTCAGGGTGAGGAAGGTCACACCCACAGATTAAGGAAACATCCATAATCTGTAGGTGATGCACTGAAATGTGTCTAGTGCATGTCTATCATTCGTTATCTGTTACCATCAAGGTTTCGGTTCAGTATTGTAGTGTTAATTTAAGTAATATCTCTATTAATTGGTTGTTATTCAACAAATGATGCGGAAGTATTGATTTTACTGGTCTGCAAAAAAACAAAAACATTTTTTCCCTCCCGAAAGTTTGATTTTTATGTTTTTAAGGATGCTGAATCTAAATCTGACAGCCAATTTGTTCTATCACCTACAGTTTTCTAGAGATATGGGTTTAATTTAAAAAATCACTATTTTACTCAGAGAAGATTACATTATAAAAAGTTAAGCTGTCCCGTGGCTGAGTGGTTAGTGCGCTTGGCTATTGATCTCTAAGGGACCTGGGTTCAAGCCCCCCATAAGGCATGGATGTTTGTGTTGTTTTTCTGCTGAGGTCCTGCCATCCTCACAGACCTTCTACTATGGCATATAAACTGACAGGCTCCTATCAGACCTCTGTGGCAAACAGCTGCTTGACGGGGGTATTTATTTATTTATTTTATGAAAAGTTAAAGCTGAAACTAATAAATCTTGATATATGTAAATATTTACACAAAAGATTATTTTGTTGTCTTCTGTCGCTTATATTTTATTTCTGGAGCATCTCGCTGCAGGACCCAACAGTAGTCGGTCAACATCCTCTCATTCCATTTGCTGCTATATAATTTTTCCATTTCAGATATGTCTTGATGGAACTGTTCTCCATGCTCATTTGAGACTGCTCCGATCAATCATGGGAAAGAAATTAGGTGAAAACAAATAAAATCATATCCGTGGCCGAGTGGTTAGCACGCTTCGCTACTGATCTAAGGGACCTGGGTTCGAGCCCCGGAATTAGGCATGGATGTGTGTGTCGTTTTTCTGCTGAGGTCCTGCCATACTCTCAGATCTCCTACTGTGGCATATAAACTGACAGGCTCCTGTCAGACCTCTGTGGCAAGCAGCTGCTTGAGGGGGTATTTATTTATTTTATTATTATATATTCACCAAAAAAAAAACATAATTTTTCTCAAAAAACGCCATCCTACAGAAATAGTGCCTGATGTAAACATTTGGTTGCCAGATTTGAATTCAGTACCCTCAAATCTATAAAGTACAGCCATTTTTGTTTAGGGAGGATTTTCATGCAGACCAGTGTTATTAGCGATTAAATTTCATTATGTCAAAAAGTACACCTGCCTGTGGATGTTGGTAATGGCTGCTGCAAGCCACCATTTCCTGTGCCACATTCCAAGTACTTTCTATAAAAAAAATCATTGGAGAAAGAGCACAACAGCATTTGTGGCTGTTCACTTTGTATAATAATGTTAATTTTGAGCGTATCAAATAATACACTAGACAACAAATTTAAACTTTTTTTTTATAGCATTGGTCAAATAGGATGTTTTAACTAATTTTGGGGTGCTGAATTAAAATATGTCTGTGAAAATCCTGCAGCATGTACAGTTTTTTTTTAAATTATCAATTGATGTATTTCAAATTTCAATGAATACACATATCTGGGAAATGAAAATAAATGTGACTGTTTTATTAAATTGCAACTTCTTCATCGTCATCATCCTCAAGCAGCCATGGGCTACTGAGGTCCAACCAGACCGTGCAATTTAGTTCTCCAAGCAAGTTTGTCCTGAGCTACATCTGCTGCATCTGGCCACTGCACACCAATTCTAACAAGGTCCTGTTTGACATTGTCTGCCCACCGCATCCTAGGTCTCCCTTTCTTTCTGAGGCCTTTAGGCACACTGTTCATAACCCTATTCGCCAATCTATAATTATCCATACGGGCAACATGGCCAAACCAACGGAGTCTCTCTCTGCACAATATGCTGCTTAAAGGAGGTTGCACACTCCTTTGCCTAACCTCATCATTAGTTACAAAGTTGAACCACCTAATGCCCAAGATACTGCATAAGCATCTGGAATCAAAAGCATCTAGTTTCCTGTTGTTTGCACAGCATCCAAGTTTCACTATCATAAATAACCCTAGAAAGAACCAAACTATTATACAGTCTAATTTTAGTCTTTAGATGTATACACCTATTTCTCCACACTCTCCATAGATTCTTAAAAGTCCCGGCATCAATCCCTATTCGTCTGTTAATCTCATGCCGCACATCACCAGTATCTGTTACATAGCTCCCAAGATAATTAAACTGTGACACCTGCTCAAGACTGCAACCATTCAGATTAACTGAATCACAGCCTGCCTGACCAATTTTCATCACTTTAGTTTTCTCTCTGTTTATAACCAAACCTACTCTACTCCCAGTCTCATCAACAGCTCGAATGAAAGAGTTCATCTCATCAGCATCATTTGCCAAAAGGGCTAAATCATCAGCATCATTTGCCAAAAGGGCTAAATCATCAGCATAATCTAAATCAGAAATTTTCCTATCTCCAGCCCATTTAAGGCCAAAATCTTTCCCTTGAAGTGAATTTCGCATAACATAATCAATAACCAAACTAAAGAGAAAAGGAGACAAAATGCACCCTTGTCGAACACCAGAAGTAATGCTAAACCAATTGCTACAAGCCTTACCAACTCTCACACACGACACAGTGTTATTATAGAGAGCTTTCATAATGTTAACTAACTTGTCTGGTATACCATATGATCTCACCATCAACCACAAATTATGATGATCAACAGAGTCGAAAGCCTTTTTGAAATCAACAAAGCTAGCAACCAAAGGTTTCTGAAACTCTAAACATTTCTCAAGAATCTGCCTAAGTGAAAATATCTGATCTACACATCCCCTACCACTTCTGAATCCACAATGCTCATCATGCAATTGCCTGTCAACCAGATTCTTAATTCTGTTAAACACTATCATGCAAAGAACTTTCCCTGGAACAGAGAGTAGGCTGAAACCCCTATAGTTATCACAAGAACTGCAATCACCTTTTTTGAAAATAGGGATAATAATAGCTCTGGTAATTTCAGTCATCCAGGTGGAAACCGAAATATTTCCAGCTCTAAGCATTTCTGTAGTAATTTCATCTACCCCTGGGAATTTATGAAGTTTAAGTTTAGAAATAGGAAAAATAACTTCAAACTGTGTCACAGGGCCAACATTAAAGCCACCAATGCATCTATAATCATTGCAGACATTGGGAGTAGAACTAACTACATTGTTTAGAACATCACTGAAATGCTCAGCCCACCTAGCCATGACAGAATCCTCACCTTCTATAACCTTACCTTGTTTATCCTCCAATCCCTGTATAACTGTCCATTTTCTGCCACACAAAACATTAACCTTCTGGTACAGCTCTTTGCTGTTGTGCTGTCTAACTGCTTCCTCGGCTTTGTCAGCCAAGCCATCAAGCCAAAGATTTTTATCAGCAGCTAATTGATCCTTTACACATTTATTAAGCTCTCTGTAATGCTTTCAATTAGGACTAGTACGGTATTGATTAAGGACATTCCTGCACTTTCTTCTTTCCAAAATAAGATCAAGTGCCTTATCACTTAGATAATTCTTCCTCCTCTCTCCTTTTTTCTTAAAAAAAAAAATGCTGTTCGTTTCCAAAAAAGCCTGTTTAAAATGACCCCATTCATCCTCAACTTCAGTAGTAAACAACCATGACTGTCATAATGACTATAAAACCCATTAATTACATGATTACAGTGAAAAAATTTCGAAACATTAGTTATGGACCAACTGAATATAAAGTAACAAATAAAATAATATTGAAATGCAAAATAAGAAAATATAGGTAAGGATCTTTTATACTTACAGGAAGTTTATTTTTGTCTTTTATGAGCTGAGATATCTTCCTTCTGCAAGAATATTCACCCATCATTGCTGGGTCCCACCTGCCTTGGTATCTCTCTGTGGTTCGGATATCCTGGTGAAATCTTTCCCCTTGCTCATCACTGACAGCTCCTAAGTTCTTGGGAAAGAAGTCAAGATGCGAGTGCAAGAAATAGATCTTCAAAGACATTCAGTAGCCAAGATTTTCATAGTTTTTGAGAAGATCGTTAATTAGCTGATGATAGTTTATTATTCCCCAGAAAACCCTGGACCGCAGACGTGAAGGATTTCCATGCAGCGCACTCCTTCGTATTTAGTTTTTCTTCCAAGACAGTATCATTCAGTAGCTTCCTGATCTGAGGACCAACAAAGATCCCTTCTTTGTGTTTGGCATCACTTAGTTTTGGAAATTTTTCCTTCAAGTGCAAAAACCCTTTACCAGTTTTGTCTGTAGCCTTTACAAAATTTTTCATAAGCCCCAGTTTGATGTGTAGTGGTGGGAGCAGAACATCAGAGGGGTCAACTAGAGGCTTATACCTCACATTACTCTTTCCAGGAATAAAAGCATCTCTTTTGGGCCAGTCTTTTGTTTTATAGTGTTCCTTTCTGGCCCTGTTATCCTACAAACACAGAAAACAGCAGAATTTTGTGAAGCCTCCTTGAAGTTGAGTAAGAGATGTGTATGTGAGTATTTTTTCCATGCTTTCATAAGTTTCCTTCATTCCCACAGTTTATGTCACTGGAATGGAAGGTTTTTGGGTTTCCTTTATGCAAAAGGACAGCTTTGAAGCTGAATTTTGACGAATCATTATAGACATCATTCCTTAGAGTCTTGAGTTGTTCGAATTTCTCCCAATCAGCCCTGAAATATCTGTGCAGAAACACAAACCATCTTGCATCTCATAATATGCAGATAAAGCCAAATTTCTCTTTCAGAACAGAGAAACTCTGGTACCCTTGGCCAGAAGATTCCACTCTTGAAGTCTTGAACCTAAAACCTCAGCTTGTTGTTTGGAAAGTCCTAGGTCTCAAACAAGATAACTTAGCTATTGCTTGGACATAATGAAAAATTAAAATTTTCAGATGTTTGACATTTCGAAGACTGATGGTGAATATCCAGTTGAGTAGTCTCTGTTGGTAAGTCTCCAAGTAAGATGTTTTTTTCCCTAGTCTCATTCTTTTTAGAGGCATTTAAACAAATATAAAATATAAATTTCAACTTAATACATAAAACCGTTAAAAGCTTTAAGTATACTAACCCATTGTCTGTTCTTAAGAGCATAATTTAAAGGCATTTAAATGATGATAAATGCATTGATAACTTTAATGTTGGCCCTATAGCACAATCCGAAGTTATTTTGGCTATTTCTAAACTTAAACTTCATAAATCCCTAGGGGTAGATGAAATTACTATGCAAATGCTTAGAGCTGGGAATGTTTCAGTTACCACATGGATGACTGAAATTTTGAATATCTTTTATGATAAAGGCATGGTTCCTAAGGATTTTACTAGAGCTTTTATTATCCCTATTTTCAAAAAAGGTGATCACAGTTCTTGTGATAACTATAGCGGTATCAGCCTGCTCTCTGTTCCTGGTAAAGTTCTTTGCATGATTGTGCTTAATAGAATTAAGAATCTGGTTGACAGGATTCCAAGATTCCTTCCTATTATCATCCCATTGCATTGACGAGCTGCATGTGCAAGATGTTGGAAAGAATGGTAAATGCCAGACTCATCTAGTATTTAGAACACCACAACCTTCTTTCCAATACCTAGTGTGGCTTTTGCAGACAACGGTCAACTCTTGACCATCTCATATGCCTCAAATTGGCTATCAGAAATTATTTTTTTATGTAGAGAGCACCTGGTGTCAATTTTCTTCGACATTGAAAAAGTGTATGACATGGCTTGGAGATTCGGCATTCTTTGTGACCTCCATAGCTTCGGCTTGAGAGGTCACATGCCAATCTTCATCTCTAACTTCTTATCAGAATGTTCTTTTCATGTCCGTGTTGGCAAAACTCTGTTGCGGCCGTATCCCCAAGAACAGAGGGTGCCACAAGGCTGCGTTCTGAGTGTTATGCTTTTTGCTGTCAAGATTAATTCTATTCCTAGACAACTTTCTCCATCTGTAGGCAATGTCCTCCATTGACGATTTTAACATCTTCTGCTCTTCTTCCAGCATGAGTGTCTGAAAGACAGCTGCAAATTGCCCTGAACAATCTTTCTGTTTAGGTGACGGCAAATGGGTTTTGGTTCTCCCCACAGAAGACCACTGTGTGCACTTTTGCCATAAGCATAATCTTCACCTGGATCCTGAGCTACGGCTCAGGGATAACATCATTCCAGTTGTGGCGGAGAGCAAGTTTCGCGGTCTCATATTCGATCAGAAATTGACCTTTTTACCACAAATACTTCATCTCAGGTCTAAGTGCATGCCGGCACTGAACGTTGTCAAGGTCCTCTCCTCTCTCTCGCGGGGAGCTGACTAACGTTCTTTGCTCCACTTATACCATGCATTTGTCCGATCGAAACTGGACTATGGATCCCAGGTATACTACTCTGCCCGGGATTCGGTGGTGAAGGTGCTGGACCCCCTCCATCATCAGGCCCTCTGTGTTTGCACAAGAGCCTTCGTCACCTCACAGGTCCAGAGTCTTTACATTGAGACCGACGAACCATCTCTATCTCTTCGTTGTCAGCAGTTGCCCCTACAATATGGATCTAAATTGCATCCCTACCTGGCCATCCCACTTGGGACTGCGTTTTCAGTTCAAAGTGGGAAATGCTTTACACAAATCGGCCGACTGCCATTTGTCCTTTTGGTTTGTGAGTCCGACGCTACCTCAGAGACATCAACACCAGTCTTGATAGCGTCGCACAATCGACAGCCGAGCCACTTCCACTGAGGCTCGCTGTTTCCCCTTCCTGAGATTTTTCCCCGTGCAGGAGAGGGAAAGCCTTTACACCCTATTGTGTGTACTGGCAACTCTTTGCCAGCCATTGTGCTGAGTATCCGGACTTCTTGCCTGTCTAGCTAGTGATGCTCTTCTAGGATATGAGTGCATTAATGAAAGGTTTCTTACAGCAAAATTTCAGACAAGCATTAAAGACTTGAATGTTATCTGCTGTTATGCCCCCACTGAGGATGCCAATGAGGATGAGAAGGATAGGTTTTACGGACAACTTCAAAATATTTTGAATTCTGTCAAGAAAGGAGATATTACCCTTGTTCTTGGTGACTTCAGTGCAAAGTTGGTACTGACTCTGACCTTTGGGGAGGAGTAATAGGCCCTTTTGGTATTGGTAGCTGCAATGACAATGGGCAACGTGTCCTACAGGTAAGTAAACTCAATGGATTTAGAATAACTAACACTTGCTACAAACACCGCGACATACATAAGTACACATGGGTTTCACCCGATGGACTACATAAGAATATGATTGATTATATATTAATTAACAGCAAATGGAATATTTCTGTTAGGAATACCAGGTCATATAGGGGAGCTGAAATTGGATCTGACCATTACCTTGTTAACAATACCTTTAACATTACCTTGTTCGACAAGGGTGCATTTTGTCTCCTTTTCTCATTAGCTTGGTTATTGATTATGGTATGTGAAATTCACTTCAAGGGAAACATTTTGGCCTTAAATGGGCTGGAGATACGAAAATTTCTGATTTAGATTATGCTGATAATTTAGCCCTTTTGGCAAATGATGTTGATGAGATTAACTCTTTCATTCGAGCTGTTGATGAAACTGGTAGTAGAGTAGGTTTGGTTAAAAACAGAGAGAAAACTAAAGTGATGAAAATTGGTCAGGCAGGCTGTGATTCAGTTAATCTGAATGGTTGCAGTCTTGAGCAGGTGTCACAGTTTAATTACCTTGGGAGCTGTGTAACTGATACTGATGTGCGGCATGAGATTAACAGATGAATAGCGATTGCTGCCGGGACTTTTAAGAATCTATGGAGAGTTTGGAGAAATTGGCGTATACACCTAAAGACTAAAATTAGACTGTATAATAGTTTGGTTCTTTCTAGGGTTAGTTATGGTAGTGAAACTTGGATGCTATGCAAACAAGATAACAGAAAACTAGATGCTTTCCTTTCCAGATGCTTATGCGGTATCTTGGGCATTAGGTGGTTCAACTTTGTAACTAATGATGAGGTTAGGCAAAGGAGTGTGCAACCTCCTTTAAGCAGCATATTGTGCAGAGAGAGATTCCGTTGGTTTGGCCATGTTGCCCGTATGAATAATTATAGATTGGCGAATAGGGTTATAAACAGTGTGCCTAAAGGCCTCAGAAAGAAGGGGAGACCAGGATGCGGTGGGCAGACAATGTCAAACAGAACCTTGATGGAATTGGTGTGCAGTGGCCTGATGCTGTAGATGTAGCTCAGGATAGACTTTCTTGGAGAACTAAATTGCACGATCTGGTTGGACCTCCGTAGCCCATCGCTGCTTGAAGATGATGATGATGAGATAACACTTCATAATCCTGAATATTGATAATACATTTCACAAAGCTTTAACAATAACTTATGTTTATGGCAATGTAAAGAAAATTTGCATTTATATCTAATAAATTAAACATATTAATTGACATCATTTTTAATACTTCCAATAAATACACTTCCAATAATACCAATAAATACATAAATACTTCCAATCCATATTTTAATGATTTACGATTTAATTAAATCCAAATTCACATATATGCACACTTTAGAAAACCGATAGATTCTTTACAAAACACGAAAAAATATATAAAATGATGGTAAAGGAGTCATGCCAAGTCCGGGTGCCTGGCAAATGATACAACAACTGAATGGGACAAAACTTGTACATCAGTATATCACGGAGATATATGGCTTGGAAATAGTATGTTTGTTTCATTTTCTTATTACTTATTATTTGCTGAAACAGTTGATAATGTTTATTTCTTTATTGCATTTTTATTTGGTATTGCTCTATTTAATAAAATTGTATTCTATTAAGTTAAAATATACAACTCAGCAAAATTTTGGATATTTATTTAATTATTTTTTAAGGTTAGCCCTGGTTGCATTCTGGAAAAAAGTCACTGGCATGTCACGTTTGGCACATGTGCCTAGGGTTTCCCACCCCTGCCCTAGAGCATCCCACATGTGCTCAATCGGATTTAGGTTGGGAGATCGAGCTGACCACTCCATGCACATAATGGTCTCCTCTTGAGGATATTGTTCCACTAGTCAAGCTCTGTGTGGACTAGTGTTATCATCTTGTAAGATGAATGTTTCACCTATTGCACCAGCGTAAGGATGTACATAAGGGTCCTGAATGTCATCTCTATGCCTTTGAGTATAGAGGTCTGTGCATCCATCTAAGGAAATGCCACCCCAAACACACATGCTACCTCTGCCGTAACACTCTCTGTGACAGATGTTACTGGGATGATAGCGGATACTTCATTGTCTTCATATCAAACAATGTCCGGAATCACTCTGCAAGCAATATCTGGACTCATCTGTAAAGGGTACAGACCTCCATTGCGTTTCTGTCCAGTTAATATGCATGCATGACCAATTCAAGCGCTCTCTCCTGTGAATTTCCGTATATTAAATTTAAGTTTCAGAACTTGGCTTGTATCTTTTACCCCTCCCCCCCAACACACATTTCATATCTTTATCTCTCTGCTGCCGTGTAAGGTGTTTTCACCCAAACTCAAATATGAAAATAATAAATCTTTAAGATTGAATAAATGGGGAAAATTCTTTTATTTTTTCACATTTTTCTTTTATTTGTAAAATTATTATTAACAAAGCTAATGATATTGATATGGTTCTGCACATTTTAAATACGGTCCTTAGGGTTGTTATGTGCACAAATTCTTAAAAATATTAAAAAAAGAAATAAATAGAATCAAACCTATTTTTAAAATTACTGTAACAGTGTGTCCATAATCGCCTACTTGTAAATTTATTTTTAGATTATCCAATGTGTCTCAATATTTCACTTCTTTCCAAAGACCACAAATATTTTTACAAGACAGCCACTCTATGCTTAAGCTCTAGCAGGCTTGCATTCACTTCCTTCCCCCCATCTTCCCACCTACCCTTGGCATGCAGTCTCCACAGACAAGGTCGGATGATGCTTGTCGGGGATTGCCTCGACTTGTCCATCCTCCACGTGACTGCTGAATTGAAGGACACCCACGCAATCTCCGATATGCTACAACTTGCGGAGTGCTAACAGTGTCCGTTCCTCATCTCAGTTTGGCATGGTTCGATGTTCGTGGCAGCACGAATCCACATCGAGACCGATTTTGTGAACGCTTTCGCCGCCACGCTCCCTTTTTACACTTTACTATACTTTGTATCCTTCCAAAATTAAAATTAATTATATAAATAATAATAATAAATATTTCTTAAAACTTTAAAGTATTCTCATGATTGACATTTCTAATCATAAACAAATAGCAAATTTCAAACAATGTCTGGACTTCAATCAAGATTTATATCAATTTTTTCTATCTCCCATCTTTCTTATTCTCACTATTTCCATCCCCCATTTCTCCCCCTCCCTTTACTTATTTTTTATCACTATTTTCTTATCATTTCATTCTGCCTCATTACTATTTACTCACCTACTGCCCTTTCTTTTTTCCCAACAGCTGTCCAGTGGGTCCCCTCACCCAACCATCCACAAAACTACAAGAGCTTCGAACTTGGACATCTGTCCCAAATAACTGATATTTAAGTAGCGAATATCATGTTTTTAAAAAAAATAAAGAGCTCGAATTTACCCTCAAAAATGGTAGACTTTTGGCACATTCATATGCAGAGTTGCAGTAGAAATTAGACCATAATGCTACCTAACCATATTGGCAATAAATCATCAGCACGGTTCAAATTTCGAAAGTTTCATAATCAGAGATATGAATGAACTAATTGATTTCAATAATATTAAACTAATCTAGATGTAGGTATTCTCCCAGCTGCTCTGCAGCCTTAATGTCAGCGTTCTGATAGACATCAACCAGCACAAAAGGCTCAAAATTCGAAGGTACCAAAATTAGAGATATGAATAAACAGAAGATTCCGATAATATAAAGTAATGCAGACAATAGGTACTCTCTCAGCTGCTTTGCAGCCTCAGTCAGCATTTCGATAGGCCTCAACCAGCACACGAAGGTGGCTTTTGGTGCCATCCGTATGATGTAGTATTGTCCTGTACAGTGGAATGTTGGATGGCATCATTCAATCATATTTAAGCTCTCTCCTGTGATGTGAGGGGTATACAAATTACTGGCCTTCTAGCATACAGACTTCCCTCATCAAGCCTTCTATGGACAGTAGAAGCTGATACAACCCTCCCAGTGTCTGCTGCAAGAGAGGATCATAGCTGAGAGAGAGTAGATGTCCTACTCCTTCATGCTGTTAATCACATATATAGGTCTTGTACAGCAGTCGTAACTCTAGCCCTTCCTTGGCTAAACCTCCGAGACATGAAATCCATGCTAAGAAATTGATTTCACAGTCTATGGATCACAGAAGGAGTCACATTCAGCCATTGTGTCACGTCTGACTGACTTTGACCTGCTTCAAGCCGGCCACTAGCTTTCCACTGCAGTTCATTTGGCAAATGATGTCTCGAGGTCATTCCTACAAAATGGCTATTTTGAATTTCTTTACTCACATTTACAACACAAAATAACGATCCACTCCAAAACACCTGTTTTTAATCTGCTATCTGATTACGCAAATTGACACAACCTAGATTAATTTGCATATGATATGCTCACTTGGCATTACTGGTTACATGAACAAGTTTGAGTGTGGATCACACAATTTTTTGCCAAATTATCGCAATTTTTCTCATTTTTCCTTAATTTATGGAAACCACTGTATTACAAAAGACCCAAGTTTCATTACCATAGTGACTGCAGTTTGCACCATACATTTGGTTGAATGTGTTGACTCTGCCTCTCATCTGTTATAGGTGTCATTGTCTTCAAGCCTATTTTTTTTCCATCAGAAATAATTTTCCATGTATACACTTAGGGACATAATTACAACCTTTCTATTTTTTGGTAATATGAAATCATCATCAGTTCCTTATCACATAGCATTGATCGGGCAAACGACGAACTTAAGTGCAAGTTTTGTGATACCATTTTAACCATTAAACATATTTTAGACATGTTCAGATTTTAACTGTGAATGTTGTTTCTATTTTAGTCATCTTGATTTTATGTCTGAGCCCCTTACACTCTGATGTCTTTTATCTGATCTTTTTTACCTCCTGTCTTTGCCTTTTTACGTTATACTGATTATTTTAACAGATTATAATTTTATATGTTTGTCATTTATACACTATACAACCTGGATCTTTTATACCTGGGTTGGTTTTGTATTTATGGCTTTATACGTATTTCTTGTTTTTGCCTTATTTCTATCTCTTGGTTTTGTTCTTTTCCTTTTACTGTTTTGTCTTTTAACTTTGGTTGTGGGGTCTGTGACATTTATCTGTTTACCTTTCCATGTGTTTGGCACAGATGACCTTAGTTGCCAGTGCGCCATTAAACACCAACCGACTGACTGACAGTATTCCAGTAAAATGTTTATTGTTTCGAGCATGATTGATGGTATCTGAAATTTTATTTTTGCATAGTGTACCAACCATTGTAGGGTGGAACATTTTTTGAAGCAGTGAGTGAAGTTGAACCAGCAATTCACCTGGTCCATATTCACATTAGTGTGTAGTTTACCAAGTCATTGGCCTTAACTCCTTATCCTAGATAAGGGAAATAGTTATATTAATATAATAAGTATTTTTAGTGAAACACAATTTTCTATTTTGTTATTGCAAAAATCTAAAGAATTGTCATTGCAAAAATTATACATTTATGCTAATCTGTGTCTGAGAGATTTGGTATTATTTGTTGCTATCAAATTAAACTAGAAAACTGCTTAGAAAAGTTTTTTTTTTAATTTTTAATGTTCAGTACTTACAAAATTTCTAACTGTTGGTCTCAGACCCAGGATTAATATTCTAGTGTTAATACAAATGAATTATACTCAATCTTTATCATTTTGTAAATATGCTGATGAAGAATTTGTGAATTGTATCACTTGGAAAAATATAAGTAGAGAGTTAAGTAGTCTAGTATTGGTGATTATTGAATACTTAGTTTGTTGTAGACATCTGACTAAGATTTTACTGTATTTGTCTTGCAAATAAAATTGTCTTTAAGTGTTCCATTATCCTCAATATGTGTATCTGTTTTCAAAATAGTAAACTTGTCTAAATATATTTTCTATTCTTAAATACTTTTTTTTTATATTTGATTGTTTAGAGCTAAACGCTCCTTTTTTTTAGCATCTAATGACCTATTTTTATTATTAGTTACTTCAGAATAAGATGTTAAATTTAAGTTTTTTTTAAACCTTTAAGAAAAGTTGAGCTTGTGGAAATTATAGCTTCATTCAAGCATTATAAGGTTTACTTTTTCTCTTTTCAGGTAACAACAGCAAGACCTAATGATAAAGATGCTAAGATGAAATACACAGAATGCTTGAAAATTGTAAGGAGAATAGCATTTGAAAATGCAATTTCTGTTGATGATACAAAAAAGTCAGTTGCTGATTCACTGAACTTAGAAAGCATGAGTAAGAACTGTTCTATTGATATTTAACTCACTTATAGTATTAAACTTTTGTTACTTATATTACCAGGTGTATATTCTATGATTAAAAAAAAAAAGGGAAAAACAGTAGTTTTGTGGCAAATGGTGCTTTTGTTAACAAAATTAGAATATGTACACTGTATATGTATATGTATTTAATGGGGATTTGTGTGATGCAAGATATTGAGGCCCTGATCAGGTCTATCAGATCACCTACAGTTGAAATAATTATTCTGATATAGTCAAAAGTCAAAATTAAGAAATTTTGCTTTGTTGAAAATAAATTAGTATATCACAGAATAATCTGTTAGACGAAAGATTCTTTAGCCAGGTGGAAATAATCTTGACAATTTAAATTTAACATCAGTGCAAATGGTAAAAGAAACACATTAACTGCTTGGCCATTTGGATGGGTTATTGCATTATAAATGTATTTTTATTTTAAACTTTTTTTTAGTACCTTCAAATAAGATATTTCCATTTGATTCCCCCCTCCTAGAAATTCTCATGTAACTGTTGCATCTATTTTTCACAGTGAAATATTGGAATAAATGTGCAACTGTTACACGACTAAATATAGTACTCAGCAAGTTGATGTGCGCAATTATTTAAGACTTTGAAGTTAAACAGGGAGAACCGTTAAAAAAAAAGATTTAATTTTAGCAGCAGAAAAATTAACTTTTCCATTTCAGGCAGCAAAATTAACTAGGGCCAGGCTGTCTATTATGATAGGAATGGGGAGACTTCTAACTATTTCCGTTGATGATAATACCCAATGTAATATTCCGTTAAGTTAAACTATTAGTCCAGAAAGGGCATTTTTTTAATGAAATATGGCGCTTGCTTAGTGCTGATTCACTTAACACTCTGTTTATCTGGAACCATTTAACAGCATTAAGCTGTGATTCCTGTATAATTGAACATATTCTTATGTGGCCCATCTGATGAAACCAATGTGTACTTATGTATATCATGGTTATTTTATAAGTGTTAGTTATTCTCACACCATTAAGTTTACTTACCTGTAAGTAGGAGACATTGCCCATTGCAGCTACCAATACCAAAAGGGTCTATCATCCCTCCCCAAAGGTCAGAGTCAGTACCAACTTTGGCATTTAAGTTGCCTAGAACAAGGGTAATATCTCCTTTCTTGACAGAATTCGAGATATTCTGAAGTTTTCCGTAAAACTCTTTCTCATCCTCATCAGCATCCTCAATGAGGACATAGCAGATAACATTCAAGTCCTTAATTCTTGTTTTAAATTTAGCTAATGGCCGAATGGTTAGTGCGCTTGGCTACTGATCTGAGGGACCTGGGTTCGAGCCCTGGGTAAGGCATGGTTGTATGTTGTCGTTTTTCTGCTGAGGTCCTGCCATCTTCTCAGACCTTCTACTATGGCATATAAACTGACAGGCTCCTGTCAGACCTCTGTGGCAAGCAGCTGCTTGAGGGGGTATTTATTATTTTATTTTTATTATAATTAATATCCTAGAAGAGCACCAGGGCATGTTTTATGGGAAGGAAAGCTATGCTTTGCAATGCTTTCCATAACTCCCTGAGAAGAGAAACGAAATTATTTCTAGATCTGACCTTTACCTGTCCATCTGGGTCATAACATTAAAATTTCTCTGTGAGGTCATCAAGAGAATAATCTATGTAGAGTCCTCCTCATATTCCACATACCCATGGAAAGAAAACATTTAGTGACTCTTCCAGGGTCCCCATCAATTATACATTGACAGAATCGTAAATGGTTATCATTACAGAAAGCTTAATAAATGTGTAAAGGACCAGTTAACAGCTAATAAGAATCTTTGTCTGACAAAGAAGAAGAAACAGCATATCTGCAGAGAGCAATACCAGATACACTAAAAGAAAAAAAAATTGTAACACCTGGAAGGATTAATGCCATTTTATTGAAATACAAGTAGCTGTTAGCATACCTGAAATGTGCGATTGATTGCATTATAAAAGAAAAAATGTGGGAAATTACCACCTTACCTACCTCGGTAAAGTGGTATAATTAGTATGATGTTGAACTGTCCCATGCAGTAAGCATTCATGAACATGGCGGGGAAGGCTATTGTACAGCTCAATAATGTCCTCCTGAGGGATAGAATGCCAAATAGAACAAAGTCGCTGTTCCATTTCAGTGACAGTGATTGGCGTACCTCTTGGGTGTTTTTGTAGCTGTTGACCCATTATGTCCCAAATGTGTTTAATAGGTGAAAGGTCTTGCGAGCATGCTGGCATGATAGTACCTGAATGTTTTATCTGTACTGCAGACTAATGTCGGCTGTATGGGGATGGGCATCATCTTGCTGGTAAAAGGTTCTGTGCTGCTGAACAAATGGGACAGCCACTGGCTGCAAAGTGTTGGTAACGTGTTGTTGGGCAGTTAGAGATGCCCTTATGATGACCAGTTCTGACCGAGATCTCCAACTAATAGCACCCCACACCAAGACACCAGGTGCTGGAGTGTGTGACACCACTGGGTGGCATTCCTTTCCCCTGGATGATGGCAAACACATTGTCTACTGTAGTGCTGACTAAGACAGAAATGAGATTTGTCACTAAACACTACGATACTCCTCTCTTGTTCGTTCCAGTTCTGTCTGAGGTGATACTACTAAAGACGTGCTTGCGTGTGGGCAGATGTGAGGGGCAAACACAGTGCCTGACGATAGTCTTGCAATGAAAAATGTAAAAGCCTGTTGTTTACTGTCCGCTTGGTAGGTATTTGATGTGTTACATGTTGCCAGTCCCTTTGCAGTTGCGTTGTAGTCGCGAATCTGTCACACAATGCCATGTGTCACAAATGGCAGTCCTGTTGCTCCATGGTGATACATAATCTTCCAGATCCTTGTTGGTGTGTGCTGGATC
This sequence comes from Ryuthela nishihirai, assembly GCA_038380435.1. Lineage (NCBI taxonomy): Eukaryota > Metazoa > Arthropoda > Arachnida > Araneae > Heptathelidae > Ryuthela > Ryuthela nishihirai. The sequence continues at coordinate 41,525,015 of JAWZYU010000001.1, read as the reverse complement.
CTCCATGAAGCCACTGGCGCTATATGTATACGATAGTGCTGGGATTGCGGCCAAATAGATTGGCCACATCTCTGTATGACAAACCAGCATCTTTAAGGTTGATGATTCTTCCACGCTAAAAGTCTGTTAACTGTTGGAACGGCTGTCGTTGTCTGTGTAAGGGCATCTTTAGCAGTTTAGAACACTTTCCACAATGTTTTGTAACCAGGGAACTTTGGTTGCCTTTATACAGGGTGATCAAAAAGTCACTGTGCATCTGATAAGGAACGAGAGTACAATTACAATAAATGTTGAAAGTGTGTCCCGCACATCTCCAGAGATTTAGTGACATGCTGAACTGTGTTCTTGAAGACGTCGTTCAGCACAGCACAGTCCATGTTCCTAATGTACTCTGTGATGGCCATCTTCAAATCATCAATTGTGCTGGGATTGTCCGAATATACACAGTTTTTCATCGCACCCCAGAGATAAAAATTAGATGGGGAGAGATCCAGGGATCTTGGAGACCAAATGTTTTTTGAAATGATTCTGTCCCCAAACACATGATGCAAGAGTGTGTAACGCTCCAAACAAATGCAAAATACTTTAAGTTTTATGCTCCGGATAGCTTAGACGGGTGCCAGGCAATAATTAACAAATTGCCAAAAGTAGAATAAGTTGATTTAGGGTTCAAATACCAGCGAGCGTTCATAAGTAAGAATCAAAAATGATTGTCAACTAATAAGAATTATTGTAAAAAAGATCCTTAATTAGCGTTGCTCAAGATAAAAAAAAAAAAACTACAGACTCAAAAGTTTTATAACAAAACAAAATAGATTTATTTCCAAAATAATTAACTCACCAAGACATCAATGAAAAAACATAACTCTTGTGCTACACGCACGGTGCTTGGTGCTACGCACCTTACTACATCTCTCTCCTTCTCTCTCTCTCTACTTCTCTCTCTCAGTGACTCGCAGGTCACGGTTTTTGACAATGAGCCGGCGCATGCCGGGAAAGACATTTGCATACTATGACGAACGACGCAAGCTATGACGCAAGAGGGGGCGTGTCCTTGGCACGCGCTTTAACGGTTACGGTCAGAAGTTCGGAGTTGCGCGTACGCAACTCCTAGAAACTTGAAAACGAGTGCTGTGATGCCGAAAAGGAAATAAAAATCCCCAAAATGATAAATATAACGTAAATTAAACAAAACTGGTTAAGGTAAAGCAAAAGTGAACGGTGGGGCATCACAACTCCCCCTTCCAAAGGGAGTCAAAAGATTGACCTAACAAATTTTGACGAGCAATTTTGAATAAAGGACACATCTTACGTCATTTACACATGGCTGAACATAAATAAGTAAAAGTATGCTAGCGCAAATTTTGATATGATGAACTATTCTTACTTTGACACAATTTTCCAGCACAACCAAAGGTACCTCCTCCCTTTTCCTCCTGACAAAAATATGTAATTAACAGCTAACCTAGTGTCAATACATACCAGTGGCTGTGACAGTTAACTGTATACTAGCATCATCGGTCTAACTAGTATCACATTCTGATACAAACTCGAAATTGGCATATCTTGAACTGTACAGAAAAAATAGGTTAATTAACTCCTAATCTTACTAAGTCTAATAAATGTTAAAAAGATGAAAAGAAAAAGTGATTTTACATATGCTAGCGGGGTGATAACTTCCGCTTTTCCCCTAACCACAAAAAAGTATGTTACAGCTAAATCTTCACCTAAATCCCATAAAAAAACGGGTATTCGAACACCGTTATCTCCTCCTAATTACATTCAAATACGCAAAGCTAAGAAAATTCAAAATTTACAAACAAGCGGGATTGTAATCATCCGCTAATTCTTCTTCTATTCACAGAAATCGCGATCTAACTGAAATAAAAAAATCATTAATTACCTCCCCCTTCAGAGCTAACGTCCCCCTCCCAAAGGAGTTATGCTGGTAACAACTCGGTTATCAGACTAGGCCATTTGGGGACAGCTCCAAAAAGGTACACAAAAAAAAAATTCTGCAGTCATCATCATGGTCATCATCTATATATACCAATAAATACTGCCAATGTCATCCCCAAAAATTACGTATCATTGACACATAAATATCACTGATGACACTGAACAGATTTAAACACATATACATAAATCGTATCTAAGAATAAAGAAAAAAGAGTGTAAATAATTTATAATATATGATGATAACATTTCATCCAATAACTTTTACATGAATCTCCTTTTTTTTTTTACATAAATTCACTTTGGAATGCACGTTATTTTACAATACAAATTCTTAAACATAAAAAATATTAACTCACTAATTCTCTTTCACTCTTCTCATTCATATCCAGAAACATTTTACAATTTCTAAACTTTCCAATATCGACTTACAAAATTTTCAGCTATCAGTCAGCTGAAAAAAATCTACAAAAATACATTTTAACTCACGTAAATACAATAACTAGAACCTCGATGAACAAGAATGCAAAAAAAAAAATTCTATTTACACAAGTATAAACTCGAACTACAATAATTTCACTTTTCAAAAATAAATATCGAACTCTAAAGTTTCAACAAGAAATTAAACATCGCTAACTATATAATTCACAATAAGGCTTCTTCTTCGTCTTCATCTATTCCAGGAAAAAAAACATTTTATAACTCAATCAAGTGCCAAGTGAAAGAAAAATATACTTAAATTTCATTGTTGGCACTCCGTGGCGATAAATCATCTAGTCCATTTCCGATAACATCCTTCCGTCGTCGTTGGGTGGCTTCACGTAAAGTTGTTACTGAAGATCTTGTTCAAGTCAAGTCGTCGCTGTAGATCTCTCTCGTGACGTCATCTTCCCGATGTTCGCTGCTTCGCTGCCGGTTGTCGCTCTGCAGGCTCTGGTCGTTTCGTCGGCTTTTCGTTGCTCCGTGCGGATTTTTGAAGAACCTTTTCTCGTACTTTCTAGGCTTATTGGTGTCCTCCTCCAAATGACGCTTTAATAGTTGAGGACCTCCAGACTTGTCAGGAATACTTGCGGTCGGCACAACTTCTTGGTTGGTTTTTTCTTCACTTAAATCAGACTCAAAATTATTTTCATTGTTATTGCTTTCTTTTAAAACTTCTACTTTAAAAACCTTTTCAAAAACGGCTTTCTCATACGGTTGTTCTACTTCACAAACTTCGTTATTTAAACACTCATTATTTGCACTAACGGGACATTTTATAGGTGCTTCTGAAATAATCTGTTCTGGACCACAAGGTAAGTCAAAAAGTCCACGGGACCGCGGCTGCACTGTCAATTGACATTCGTCATTAGTACCATCGAAAACTTGTTCCTTAGCAAACGGAAGATCGACTTCTGTATCGTTTTGATCTGTTACTTTAGTTACTTCGTGGCAATCAGTAACAAAAGGTAAAGCCATAGTGGCAAGGCATAACTCATGAGAGGGCTTTTCTTGAGGAACTTTGGCCTCTCGCTTCAAAGATCCCGATGAAAGTTTCCCGAATTTTCATTCCTTCGGTAGCAAAATTTCTCAATATGTCCTAGTCGGCCACAAAAATTACAAGTGAAAGATTGAGGTTGTTTAAACAAAGTTTTAGGTCTAGTGTTATGGTTCGAAGCTTGACGTGGCAAAAAGTCTCTACTTCGTTCATATTCTATAGTTCTAGGCGCGTTCGGCGCAAATTGTCGGGACCGTGTAAATTCCGGTCGTGCGGGAGTCATTCTACGCGACTCAACCTGATATCGCTGCTTTGGCGGGAATGGCATCCATTGTTGGTTATGTGTATTTGCTGCAGATTCTCTTCTTGCAGTGTATTGCCGAGCCAATTTGACTAACTCGGTAACTGAATTTATGTTTCGTACTTCTAGGAATTCTCGGATGGGCAAAAGTAATTGAGACAATATGCAATTTACAATATCAATTTCAGTGGCATCAGCATCGTACAGCTGGTATAACTCTACTGTACCCCATATAAATTTTTCTATGTCATCTCTTTCCCTTTGTCTTCGTGAAAACAACTCTGTAGCTAGTTCTGTAAAATCATTATAAGCCGGATATATGTCCATGATTTCGTTTTTAAATTCTTCCCAAAGTTATATGCCATGACGACATCCTACGTTATTCCACCATTGCTTAGCACATCCAATTAGGCAAGATACTGCTAAAACAACATTTTTGTTGCTTGGCACTTCATGTAAACGGAAGTGCTCCTCCATGGACTTGACAAATGTCCACGATGACGGACGTTTCGAACTGTCGAACCTTATCTCAGGTAAAGGCCAATTAACATAAGGACTATAGTTAATGGATGGGTTGGCAAATCGTCGTTGTGGCGGTTGAAAATACTCTGTTCTATCGCTTGCTTCTGACGGAACAGAAAATGGAACCTTACGTTCAAAGTTTCTTCGTCGGTGAACTGACGTAGCATTGTCAGCAAATTTAGGGGTTGTTGTCGTTCCCCTTTTCTCCCGATTATCATCAAGCAGATTCATTAGCACTTCTGCTTCCATCATTACATCTTGCAATCTACCCTTTACTCTTTCTATGTCGGGAGTCATTATGGCGGAATCAGCCATATTGTTAGCAGACATGTTTAGCGGTCTGCCGAAATTTTGAATTTTGGAAATTTTGAAAACCTTTTTTTTTCTTGAGCAGCGCTCAAAGGTACTGCTATACAACAATACTAAAGCTATAACTAAGCTTTACAAAAATATAAATTTGCGTATAAAAAAATTTTTCTTATCGTCCTACGTACTTGTGTGTCCGGACACTTCTAATCATTACATACGACAATTATCTTAAATATTCAGCAATATCTACGCTGAAACTTCAATACCTTTGAATAATACACAAAAATGTTAAGCTACTTGCTCAACAAAAATTTTCGGCTTAAGCTGCCGTTAAATCTACAACTAGTACATACAACTATTGAGCTCAAAAAATTACTATCTTTGACAATCATACAAAATTTATCCACAAATATATATATATACTATCTTTAAATACTGGTGAGTCCCTGTTCGCTGCGCCACTTCTTTTATGTGACTCTGTAACGCTCCAAACAAATGCAAAATACTTTAAGTTTTATGCTCCGGATAGCTTAGACGGGCGCCAGGCAATAATTAACAAATTGCCAAAAGTAGAATAAGTTGATTTAGAGTTTAAATACCAGCGAGCCTTCATAAGTAAGAATCAAAAATGATTGTCAACTAATAAGAAATAATGTAAAAAAGATCCTTAATTAGCGTTGCTCAAGATAAAAAAAAAACTACAGACTCAAAAGTTTTATAACGAAACAAAATAGATTTATTTCCAAAATAATTAATTCACCAGACATCAATGAAAAAACATAACTCTTGTGCTACACGCACGGTGCTTGGTGCTACGCACCTTACTACATCTCTCTCCTTCTCTCTCTCTCTACTTCTCTCTCTCAGTGACTCGCAGGTCACGGTTTTTGACAATGAGCCGGCGCATGCCGGGAAAGACATTTGCATACTATGACGAACGACGCAAGCTATGACGCAAGAGGGGGCGTGTCCTTGGCACGCGCTTTAACGGTTACGGTCAGAAGTTCGGAGTTGCGCGTACGCAACTCCTAGAAACTTGAAAACGAGTGCTGTGATGCCGAAAAGGAAATAAAAATCCCCAAAATGATAAATATAACGTAAATTAAACAAAACTGGTTAAGGTAAAGCAAAAGTGAACGGTGGGGCATCACAAGTGCCATAGACATATGCGATGTGTGGGCCGTGGCACCATCCTGCTGAAAGTAGGCCCTGTTAATTTCATCTTCTGATAATTGCACAAAGAAAGGATAAAGAATATTGTCACAGCATTGTTGGGAGTTGACAGTGTCAGAGAAAAAAATGGGTCTGACTATGCACCTACGTGAAATTCCAACCCAAACACCAATCTTCTGATCATGCAGTGGCGACTCATGGAACTCATGGGTATTGCAGTAGCTTCAAAAAGGTGAAACATGAAACAGTAACTTACGAAGAGTAACATCTGAAAGCAACTGTCATCTGTGCCAGCTGTCAGCAAGATTCAGAAATGGTAATATTATGTTTTCCTGACCTTCATCACCTTTGTTTGTAAAAGATGATACAAGGTTTAGAAAAATAGAATAGATTTAATCATGATATTGCGTAGGAGGCAATATGCCTAGATTGTGATAACTGTTGTGAAAACGACCACCTCAAGAACAGTTTTTAAATCTAATACAGCTAGATTTCATGAATTATTAAATTTAAATTAATATTTCTAAACAAGCTCTGCTCAAGGGAAAAAAATTAAGTCAAATATAAATTTCATAAAATAAAATAAAGTTTATTGGATTGTAGGGTTTATAGGCCTTTGCTAAGTCATTCATCAAAGCGATGCACAAATAAAGCTCCTCCTTCACCTCTTTCACAGTTCACATGCTTTACTAACAGCCATGACTCTCGTCGCTTGGCCACCATCTGGCTCCAGCTAATGTGGCATGTGTGACGTCATACTGGGAAGCCACATTTGTATATGCTGATTATGTGCCAAAGGTGACATAAGTGGGCATAACCTTGCTTCCGCGGTAATTAGCAGCTGTCGGTCAAAAGCAAGTTGCACAGATTGGCAACAATACAGGCGGGGAGAAAATGATTCAAAGTAAAGAAATGCCACAAAATAATAATAATAATGTAAATAAATGTAAACTGGTTAAGGAAACATAAAAGTGAGTGGGTGAACCATCACAAGTGTTGAAGTTTGATGATCTTGGATAAGTACAGAAAGTTTGTGCTCCAAGAGTGAAAAACAAACAACTATATCCAAGACCTCTTTCATTTTCAGGAAATGATACAAAATCAATTTTTTTTTACTGGAAAACAAAGAAATAATAAAAGAGAAATTAACATATAATCTAATACACTGTTAAATTAAAGACACTTTATGAATTCCTCGAATCAGGGTGATAAGATAGCAGCACTTCTCCTTGACTTATAAAAAGCATTTCCCACAATAAACCATAGTATTTTTTTTTTAGATAAATTAGAGAATTTTGAGGTTAGATGCATACCATTGCTCTGATTTTGGAACTACTTAACAAATAGGATCTCTATTACAAAAATAGACAAAATGTTTAGTTCTAAACATCATATCAAACTCTATGTACCCCAAGGATCTATTTTAGGGCTTTATTCTTTTTTGATATACATTAATGACTTGGTTGATACTAATATAAAAAGTTGCTTATTTATATATGCAGATGATATAGTAATCGCCAGTTCGAATAAAAACCAAGAGAATGCTGTGAAAGTTTTACAAGAAGATTGCAATACTATTACACATTGGATTAATTTTAATAGAATTTATTTAAATGTTAAAATATTCAAACAGGTGCTTTTTCACTTCAGGAATTCACATCAATAGCCATATACATATAAAAACAAATAAAATTGACTGTGTCTACATGAAACAATTTTAATGCTACAGACTGTAACTGCACCAAAATAGAATGAGTAGAAACTATGAAATACTTAGGTCTACACTTGACATATCACGCTGGAATACACATATGAAAATAATCTGCAGAAGCTTAAGATTATGATCTTTGAAATTGCATGAATTAAGATGTATTTTAAAGATAGAAATGTGTTTGATAGTCTAAAGCTATCTGTGAATTGATTATAAACTATGGTATAACAATTTATGGCGCAACAAACTCATCAAACATTAAAAAGATTGAAGGAATTCAGTTCTCAATCGTCAAAATCTTAATGCCTGTCAACTACCGCACAACCCGATAAACATATCATCCTCATCATCATCCTCAAGCAGCCATGGGCTACGGAGGTCCAACCAGATCGTGCAGTTTAATTCTCCAAGCATATCTGTCCTGAGCTACATCTGCTGCATCTGGCCACTGTACACCAATTCTAACAAGGTCCTGTTTGACATTGTCTGCCCACCGCATCCTAGGTCTCCCCCTCCTTCTGAGGCCTCTAGGTACACTGTTCATAACCCTATTCGCCAATCTATAATTATCCATACGGGCAACATGGCCAAACCAGCGGAGTCTCCCTCTGCACAATATGCTGCTTAAAGGAGGTTGCAGACTCCTTTGCCTAACCTCATCATTAGTTACAAAGTTGAACCACCTAATGCCCAAGATACTGCGTAAGCATCTGGAATCAAAAGCATCTAGTTTCCTGTTATCTTGTTTACAAAGTGTCCAAGTTTCATTACCATAACTAACCCTAGAAAGAACCAAACTATTATACAGTCTAATTTTAGTCTTTAGGTGTATACGCCTATTTCTCCACAATCTCCATAGATTCTTAAAAGTCCCGGCAGCAATACCTATTCATCTGTTAATCTCATGCCGCACATCACCAGTATCAGTTACGTAGCTCCCAAGATAATTAAACTGTGACACCTGCTCAAGACTGCAACCATTCAGATTAACTGAATCACAACCTGCCTGACCAATTTTCATCACTTTAGTTTTCTCTCTGTTTATAACCAAACCTACTGTACTACCAGTCTCATCAACAGCTCGAATGAAAGAGTTCATCTCATCAACATCATTTGCCAAAAGGGCTAAATCATCAGCATAATCTAAATCAGAAATTTTCATATCTCCAGCCCATTTAAGGCCAAAAGCTTTCCCTTGAAGTGAATTTCGCATAACATAATCAACAACCAAACTAAAGAGAAAAGGAGACAAAATGCACCCTTGTCGAACACCAGACGTAATGCTAAACCAATTTGCTATAAGAATTACCAACTCTCACACATGACTCAGTGTTATTATAGAGAGCTTTCATTATGTTAGCTAACTTGTCAGGTACACCATATGATCTCACAATCAACCACAAATTATGACGATCAACAGAGTCGAAAGCCTTTTTGAAATCAACAAAGCTAGCAATCAAAGGTTTCTGACACTCTAAACATTTCTCAAGAATCTGCCTAAGTGAAAATATCTGAACTACACATCCCCTACCACTTCTGAATCCACATTGCTCATCACGCAATTGCCTGTCAACCAGATTCTTAATGCTATTAAGCACAATCATGGAAAGAACTTTACCTGGAACAGAGAGGAGGCTGATAACCCTATAGTTATCACAAGAACTGCGATCACCTTTTTTGAAAATAGGGATAACAATAGCTCTGGTAAAATCTTTAGGAACCATGCCTTTTTCATAAAAGTTATTCAAAATTTCAGTCATCCAAATGGTAACTGAAACATTCCCAGCTCTAAGCATTTCCGTAGTAATTTCATCCACCCCTGGGTATTTATGAAGTTTAAGTTTACAAATAGCCAAACTAACTTCAGATTGTGTTATAGGGCCAACATTAAAGCCAACAATGCATCTATCATCATTGCAAACAATGGGAGTAGAATTAACCACATTGTTTAGAACATCACTGAAATGCTAAGCCCACCTTGCCATGACAGAATCCTCACCTTCTATAACCTTACCTTGTTTATCCTTCAATCCCTGTATACCTGTTCGTTTTCTACCACACAAAACATTAACTATCTGGTACAGCTCTCTGCTGTTGTGCTCTCTAACTGCTTCCTCAGCTTTGTCAGCCAGGCCATCAAGCCAAAGATTCGTTTCAGTAGTTAACTGATCCTTTACACGTTTATTAAGTTCATTGTAATGCTTTCTATTAGGACTAGTAGGGTACTGATTAAGGACATTCCTGCAGTTCCTTCTTTCTGAAATAAGCTCAAGTGCCTTATCATTTAAATAATTCTGTCTCCTCTGCTCCTTTTTCCCTAAAAGAGTACTGTTAGTTTCCAAAAAAGCCTGTTTAAAATGGCCCCATTCTTCCTCAACTTCAGTAGTAGGCAAACCATGACTGTCATAATGACTAAGTAACCTATCATGGTAAGCTTTGGTTATAACTGGGTCTTTCAGAGCTTCAGTATTAAAAGTAAATTTTTAACCTAGCACAACACTTTTTAAGTTTAAGTTGCAAGACACTTTTAACAAGGTAATGGTCAGATCCAATTTCAGCTCCCCTATATGACCTGGTATTCCTAACAGAACTAGCCCATTTGCTGTTAATTAATATATAATCAATCATATTCCTATGCAGCCCATCAGGTGAAACCCATGTGTATTTATGTATGTCGCGGTGTTTGTAATATGTGTTAGTTATTCTGAAACCATTTAGTTTACTTACCTGTAGGAGATGTTGCCCATTGCCATTGCAGCTACCAATACCAAAAGGGCCTATTACTCCTCCCCAAAGGTCAGAGTCGGTACCAACTTTGGCATTGAAGTCACCAAGAACAAGGGTAATATCTCCTTTCTTGACAGAATTCAAAATATCCTGAAGTTGTCTGTAAAACCTATCCTTCTCATCCTCATCAGAATCCTCAGTGGGGGCATAACAGCAGATAACATTCAAGTCTTTAATGCTTGTCTGAAATTTTGCTGTAAGAAACCTTTCATTAATGCACTCATATCCTAGAAGAGCATCACTAGCATGTCTGCTGAGCAGCAGACCCACGCCTTGGTGATGCTTTCCATCCTCCCTCCCTGTAAAGAGAAATTTAAAGTTATTTTTAAGTATCTCACCTTTACCTCTCCATCTGGTCTCTTGCAAGCCAAGAATATCTATGTTATAGCGCTGGAATTCCTGCATGAGGACATCAAGAGAATAATCTCTATGTAATGTCCTCACGTTCCACGTTCCTGCAGAGAGAAAATGATTAGTAGGATTTTTAAAGAAATTAGGTTTATTGAGATTGGTAGGGCCAACAATATCAAACAGCCCCCTGATCGCAGGCATGGGGCAAAGACCTGTTCCTCCTCCGCTAAAGGCTGAAGTCACCGATGCTGGTAGGAACTTCAGGCACCACCTTTTCAAGTGGACTTTTTCAAGAGCCATATGGCCTGCCTGAGACACATTACTCCAGTTTAGGCTTGACGATGCCCAACTAGCTAAGTAAGGTACAGGTACCTGCGATGGCCTCTGATTAGGATTATTCACCAGCTGATATAAGGTATCCCATGCCTCTGTTCACTTAGAGCTGGCAATCCAGAAGCAAACAGAAAACACAGCAGCAGACTCTCCCTCAACAGAGGCCCACCAGTGCAGCAAGTCCAGGATCCATAATCAAGCTCAAATCCATAAACAAGTCCAGTCTAGTAGGTATAAATGGTCAGCACCAGGACCCTGTGAAGTTGACCACCCCTCAGCAGGGTTGAAAAAAAAGAAAAAAGTGGCCATAGATGACCAGATCAGTAGGCCATACTGAACTGGCAGCCCTCCCCTTCAGTTCCCTTCCAAAAGAGAATATCTCTTTTGAAAGGTACTAACGGCCTGCACCACGAGAAGGCGGGGTCGGACATTAGGTGCTAGACCTGGCCGGTTCTGTGCATCATCACTAGGGATTGGTACACAGCTCTCCTTCCAGTTTACGCCTAGCTACCATTTACAGGCCGATAAACATAAGCAATTGCAAAATACCACATACGTTTAACCTATGACCAAGAGAATATTTGCCATAAATTAGTTTAAAATTAAATATATTTAATTCTCTCTGACACTGTTGAATATTTTTAAGCACTTCAACACATGGACTATGCTGTCAAGTATCAACAATTATTAAAGAGAGATTTACGTACCATGCTGTAGAGGTTAGGTAGTAACAGGAACTTCCGGGATGCTTTCGGTGACAAAGTTGATAATTGACGTTCTTGCCGGCAAGTGATGTCTCAGTGGGGTTTAAAAGAAGGATGATGACTACCAATGGTCAAGGCGGTAGCCTTCACCAAGGTGGGTAGCCTTGGCGAAGGAAATAATTATTTATACCTTTGATAGCATAGAGGGCTTAAAAAAGTTTTAGAACCACGACGTGCGTTTCATGCCCTTCCTTTCGGTGCTTCTTCAGGTGGAAAGTGAGGAGCTTAATGCAGGAGAGGCAGTTTGTTGTTGAGCACGGGAGAGGGGTGGGGTACCATAAATTGACATGTCAGTGGCTCAGTTGTGGGGATTGGAGGGTTGGCGGATGTGCGGGTGGCCATAATGCGATCTGCATGTGATGGAGGTTGGGAGAGGGTGTGGGATTATGGTAAATCGCCAAGATCAGCAAGTGTCGAGGGAAGCTTCATTATTTGTGGCTAGTAATTTAGAATTATAATGAGTGGAGTACTTTTAGTGAATTAATAATTTTTGTAAACTGAATTTTGAGGTTAAGATAATTATGTTATTGAGGGTCTGAATAATGGTTTTCTTATCGGTATTGCTATTGGGAGTTGTGTGTGTGTGTGCGCATTAATCGTTGATTTTAGTAGGCATTATGGAAGTGTTCTAAAGGGTTTGGTGGGTGTGCAGGTGGCAGAGAGTGTTTAGGGGGGCGTGGAATTTTTGAGGAGTATGTTATATCCTCTAAGGATCAGACGCCATGCTGGGGGGGGAGAGGGACAATGTCTGTGTTGCAGAGTTCGGTCAGTTTTATGTTAATGAGGATATTTTCTGTGACGGCTAGTTGGAATTTGGTAGGTGGGGATACTATAATTTTAGTGGAGTGAAAATCAGTGGGCAGATTGTTTTCGGTGACTGCTTGAGATAGTGCTTTTTTTTGTAGTTTAATTAAGATGTATTTATGCTCTTTAAGTCGGGCGTTAAATGGGCGTGAGGTTTTACCTATGTATTTGTCTTTGGGGAAGATTTTACCTGTGGGGTCTTTGAGTTGGATGTAGTAAACTCCTCCAGAGCTGGGTATAATGTTGCGATCGTTTCGAATGAGTTTGGATATAGTGTGTGACATTTAAATTGGGACTTTACAATGGAAAGGTTTTACGTTATTTTTAACAGAGTATGTGAAATTATTATTGATGTGTGGTAGGGCTATTGTGTGTTTTTGCATTTCTTTATTTACTGGTGTTGGAGGGTTTTGGGATTGTTTGCATTTGATTTGTTTGTGAATTTTGTTGATGGTGTGTGAGGTATATCCGCCCTGTTCAGCGAGTTCAAAAATGTATTTTATTTCATTGTTGAGTACTTCTTGCATATTGCAGTATTTATAGGCTCTTTAATAATTGTTGATACTTGATAGCATAGTCCATGTTTTGAAGTGCTTAAAAACATTTAACAGTGTTATAGATAATTAAATATATTTAATTTTAATTACCGCACTGTCTACCTCTATTCTACTTTTTGTTATAAACTCGTTTACTTTATTGAAACCCAAACTTAAACATTAAAACAGATTAGCCCTACCTGGTCTAATGGTTAGTGCACCTGAATACTAAGACTAGCAGTATGTCCTTGTGTAAGTGTTTGTGTTTTTGCTAAATAGCAGGCCTGTCCTTGTGTAAGTGTTTGTATTTTTGCTAAATAGCAGGCCTGTAAGTGTTTGTATGTTGTAGATAGATAGAAAACAAATCAACAGTTGAATATTCGTGCAAAGAGCTAGTTTTCTCAATGCAGACTCATTCAGACAAATTTCATGATTCTTGAACAACCTGAAAAAAATTTTAAAGTGAATCTAAAATTTCAAATTTTTTTAGAAAGTAAATCAGTATAAAGTATGGTTTTTTGTGAAGATTTTGAAGGTTCTAATATATTTTTAAGGTTAATCTGAATTATGTTATATTTTTTCAGTTTATTATAAAAGACAGTTCTTTAATCCTTGAAGTGGTCACATTTGAAGATGATGTGGTCAATGGAATGGGGAGAGTTACAGTAAAAACAATTTGGGGATTCAATCTTTTTCCATTTAAACTTATGTGTTGTATGAGAAACCAGGACAAGCCTAACATGCTTTTAGGTATCTCCTTCTTTTGAGTGGGGAAGTACTTTCTTCTTTTTTTTTTTAAAAAAAAGCATTCACTCTAACTACTCAGACCCAAATCAATTATGTATAACTGAAGTAAAAAAAAAATATTATAATAAATCAAGAAAAGGTTTACTGTAACTCAAAATAGATTCTTTTAAACAAGAAACACTGTAATCTGAAATGTCCTATTCATTTACCATGAAATTCGTTTTTGATTTAGAAATTTTATTTTGCTATCAATGTTCTATGCCAATGTCATTAATTTCATTATTAAATATTATAAATGTCACATATCAATGTCAAAATTACATTCATCATATTGTTGCGGATTACAAAAATGGATAGCCACTGAGCGTGAGTATTAAAAGCTATATTTCAAAACCAAATTCAATACAAGGTAAATTGTTACAAAGGAAATATGGATGAAGTATCTTATTAACAAATCAACTATTAACATGCACAAGTCATCAATCTTCCTGCGTAGAGCACACAATATCAGCTCTGTGTATTTTACTAAATACTACCTTTTACTTGATTTACCAGGTCACCCGAAGATCTTCACTCGTAAACCAATTCTCGTCCTGTGCTAATAACTGTTCACACACTAGCCGAACAAAAAGACAGTCCGTGTAGACATTCGAAGTTAGCCATAAAAGTTCCCACTTTTATACTTCCGTGTATACACAACACATCAAGTTACTTCTTGATACTTAACGATAAAAGATCCCACTTTTATCCTTCCGCGTATACACAACACATCAAGTTACTTCTTGATACTTACGCGCACTGTCTCAGAACAGCTCACCGTCCATTTTCGAACTCTCCGACCGTTACAACACAACGACCGTTACAATACAAAACGACCGTTAACGCTCCACTCTTCTTCTCCAAATTCTCCCAACGTTCTTATTCGTTGGCTGAAACTTTTTTTGCTTTTGGTTGCCAGATTCCTTCTGTCGTAACAATATGAACCTCTCAGAAGCCAAACTGATCAACTCCACTTTTTGTAAATTTCACAATTTTAGTACCCAAGCACGTGATTAGTGCTAAAAATTTCAGCAACTATACGACCAAATATATGTAGAACCTATTCTTTGTTCGTATATTTCAAGCAAAGTTTTAAAATTAAATCTTAGAGAATCATCAATTTTCTCAACTGGAGTTGATCAGTTTGGCTTCTGAGAGGCTCATATGTCAGTGTTAAGACTATTAATGTCACATCAAATGGAAGAAGGCTAATCATGCTATTGTAACAAATTATAAATGTAATTATTCTATATCCTGCATGTAAGCTTTAATCTTTGCAATCACCTGTAATGATAAAATTTACTTTTACTATGATGGAAAAAAAAAGTTATAAGCTGGCCATTCAGTGTAGAGTTACTGCAAAATTTTTTTTATAAACAATTGACTCAAAGATCAGTAATTTATGGAAATAAAATAAATCTGCAGAGATAAAAATGAAGGTTTAACCCTTCCAGTGTCCAGGTTGTATGTATACATAGACAGAATCTGAAATGAGAAGTTAAAGATGTCTGTATCTGTTTTTAATACAACAAAAAAAAAAAATCCATTTTTAAAAAGAAAAATTGTTGTTTGAAAATTTTCTCATATTTGATTACGTATTATAATTATTATTATTACATAATTTATTATTTTAAATTATGTATTGTAAAAATATGTAATTCAAGCTTGAAAAATAATATTTTCTTTTTTTCATTTGATGCATATTTTATTAAACTACAATATAAATAATTTATTTAAAGCTATCTGATTTCCATTTCTTAGAAGTGCTTACAGTATTGCAGTTTTTTGTTAACGTTACTCTCTGCTGAAGCAGCCCCCTGATTTAGGTTCACAAGTTTGATTTGAACTATTATCAACAAATTTTTCTTTAAAGTTTTGAAAATCAGCTGAAAATTAATAAAGATTGTTATTTTTAAAAAATGGGAGATTTTGGAAGTAATTGCAAGTACATAACTCCTGTTTTTTCCCCCTGTTTTACACTCTTTTTTCTGCCTTAAACCTATTTTATTACTCCTAGAATTATTTTTATCTTTTATATAATTTATTCCAGAATTCCTTTTCTTCAGTTCAAAAGCTATAATTATAGCTTGTTATTGTGAAGCTGCCAGCAGCATCATGGCAGAGGAGCAGAGTGCTGCATTTAATTGTTCACAGAAGCTGTCAAGTGGCTACATAATGGATTGTTTACAGTGAGTGTTATTGGATTATACATTGGAGAATGTTATCCTGTATCCAATTAGTATTTATACTTTTATATTTAAACCTTCGTTTCTGTAGATTTATTTATGTAAATTATTGATCTTTCGGTCAGCTGATTGATTGACAGATTATTATCAATCTTTTAAAGTTGTGCTACATTGGATGGCTGGCTTACAAGTTGTTACGGATATTTATTAA
Source organism: Ryuthela nishihirai (assembly GCA_038380435.1). Taxonomy (NCBI): domain Eukaryota; kingdom Metazoa; phylum Arthropoda; class Arachnida; order Araneae; family Heptathelidae; genus Ryuthela; species Ryuthela nishihirai. Next base: position 41,508,808 of record JAWZYU010000001.1, on the reverse strand, counting down.
ACATTGCATTATGTTATGTGTTAATTTTTCTTATATTATTTCATCATTTTCCAGTAAAAAAACATCGATCTTGTATCATTTTCTGAAAATGAATGAGATTTTGGTTAAAAAAAAAAATAAAAATAAATACCCCCTCAAGCAGCTGCTTGCCACAGAGGTCTGACAGGAGCCTGTCAGTTTATATGCCATAGTAGAAGGTCTGAGAGGATGGCAGGACCTCAGCAGAAAACAACACACACAAAGCCATGCCTTACTGGGGCTCGAACCCAGGCCCCTTAGATCAGTAGCCAAGCTCGCTAACCACTCGGCCATGGGACGGCTCGAGGTTTTGGTTATGGAAGCAAAAATGACTTCCTTGGCAAGGAAATCAGTCCTCATATGGGAAGACAATTTTGGTATATTCCTTCTGGAATAGTTATTTATTTACATTTTCTGATGACAGAAATTAGCAAAATTTTTATGTTATTAGTTATAATTAGCTTCTAGTTAGTATGTAACAGTCATTGGCTATGCTAATTAACATATAAAAAGTGATCCTTACTAAAAGTAGATAAGATGTAGAAGTTGGCTAGTGTTATGTGGCATTATACACTGGTGGACAAAAGTTACAAACATAAAAGTTGACATAGCAACATAATGACGAGAGACTTTTATGGAATTCAAGTAAGTCTCCTCAGAACATCCCAGGCATGCTCAATGGGATTAAGATCCTGAAACCTGGCTACCACTCCATCCTGCAGATATCCTCATTCTTGAGGTATAGACCAGCTGATCCCTATGAGAATGAGCATTATCATCCATAAAAATGAACTCGGGCCAACAGCACCCAAGAAAAGCCTTGCATAGGGCTCAAGGATCTCCTCTATGTACTTTTGAGCATGTACAGTGCCACTCTCAAACACATGGATTGACATTTGGCCATCCAGCATTAGACCTCCTCACTCCAGAAAACTTTCTCCTCCTCCATAGTAGTTTTATTCCCAGATGTTGTAGCGGTGATTGTACTTTCCATGTTCTCTGCAGATTAGTACACATTGGGAATCTGTAGTCAGACTGAAACACCACTCATCCATGAAGAGCACGTGCACCCACTGCTGACTGCTGTTCAGTCTAGGTGTGATGCGGCTTGCACCAAGTCCTTTGAGCTCTTCTTTGAGAGGGAAAGGTAAAACATCAGTCTCCTAGACCCCTCTCACAAAGTTGACTGGAGACAATTCTTGACACCATCATGCCTGAAGGACAGGTGAGCTCAACAGCTAGTTGTCTGGCTGCCATCTCCCTATGCCTTCTCGTTGTTAAGGCCAGATATCGGGTCTCCTGTACATCTGAGCCCCTTACACTCGGACATCTTTTATCTGATGGCTCTGTTTTTGCATTTTTACGTTTTACTGATTATTTTACTCGTTCATTATTTTTTTTACTTTGTTTCTTAGATTATACACTTGTTTCTGATTTTAAAGGGTCCTATACATCCATTTTTATTGTTGGCTTATATACGTGTTGATTCCTTTTATTCCTCTTTTTTATATTCATCTTTTTTGTGCCATTTTGTTTCTGTCAATTTTAACTTTGATTGTGGCTTAACTGTAGCACGCTAGCTCGTAATCTGTAGTTCTCAGGTTCGAGTCCCAGCTGGGTCAGTGTTGAGATTTATATCCGCAAAATTCCCTGCCCTGCCCATGGTTAGTAGGGGACACCGATGGGCTTGGAAAGGTTGCTGTCCGTTGGATGGGACATTAAGCCATGGCCCCGTGTGCGGGAGAGCCATACCACATGCATGTTAAAGAACACGCTGAATGGTCTTGACAGGAGGCTACCATCTGTCTCCCAACAGCTGTTCCAGTGGGTCCCCTCCCCCAACCTTCTCAGAGCCTTCGGAGTCCTTGTGACCTGGCCATTTAGCCCATTGTGTGCAAAAAAGTGCCGCTCAGAGGTAAAACAACCCAAACCCACATATCAGTCTGATATTTTGGTAAATTGTCTAAATGAATACTTTTTTATAGTAAAAGTTAGGTAAGTGAGTGGCTTTGTAACGCTCCAAACAATGCAAAATAATTAAAGTTTTATGCTCGGGATAGCTTAGACGGGCGCCAGGCAATAATTAACAAATTGCCAAAATGTAAAAAATAAGTTGATTTAGGGTTCAAATGCCACCGAGCGTTCATAAGTAAGAGTCAAAAATGATTCTTAACAAAATAAGAGTTAATGTAAAAAAGATCCTTAATTAGCGTTGCTCAAGATAAAAAACTATAGACTCAAAAGTTTATAACAAAACAAAATAGATTTATTTCCAAAATAATTAACTCACCAAGACATCAATGAAGAAACTAAATTCTGTGCTACACGCACGGTGCTACGCACCTTACTACATCTCTCTGCTCTCTCTACAACTCTGCTCTCAGTGCTCTACAACTCTCTAGTGCTCAGTGCTCTCTCAAGTGCTAAGTGCTTCTCTAGTGCTAAGTGCTTCAGTGCTTCTCAGGTCACGGTTTTGACAATGGGCCGGCGCATGCCGGGAAAGACATTTGCATACAATGACGAAGGACGCAAGCTATGACGCAAGAGGGGGCGTGTCCTTGGCACGCGCTTTAACGGTTACGGTCGGAAGTTCGGAGTTGCGCGTATGCAACTCCTAGAAACTTGAAAACGAGTGCTGTGATGCCGAAAAGGAAATAAAAATCCCCAAAATGATAAATATAACGTAAATTAAACAAAAACTGGTTAAGGTAAAGCAAAAGTGAACGATGGGGCATCACAGCTTCTGGCTGGCACATTCATTGTAGCATTGTTTGTTAATACTGTTGATGACATCAACTAGATGAAGATTTGCTGAAACTGATGCATAAAATGACTATCAGTCCACATCCTTTTGCCATTGACTTGGCAATGGGTCTCATACTATTAACCCTTCCAGTGTCCAGCCAGAAAAACTGGTTTCCATCCAGAGGCCAAGCTATTTTCTCCCTATGCTCAGCCAAAAAAAAATTAACTTTAAAACTTGTTTGCAAAATAACTAATGAAAGGAATTAATGGCATGTTATATGCCATATTAATCAGCATTTAATTCTGGATTTTCTGGAAATAAAATATTTAACAAAAAAGACTATAGTTTTATTGTAATAGAATTTTTTTAGAGTCATGTAGTAAAAAAATGCATCTGGCAACAAATAAAAATTTATTAAAAAAAAACTAATAGACAGAAATAATTTTAATACACATGAATAGAAAGACTATTTACTTCTGAATAACGAAAAAATTTTTTTTTTGGTTTCAAGTAAATATTTCTCTTGTTTTGTGATTTTTTTTTTTTCTCTACCATATTTTGAGAAAATTCCAGGCTTTTAGCCAATTGTACTGAGTCAGATAAACAAGTCAACTTTAGAATTAAAAAAAAATAACCAATCAACAGAAATAGGTCATGTTATATACTAAAATAAGCAGAATTGAATTATGAATTTTATGAAAATAAATAATATAAACAAATTTCAAGCCTATTGATTTTAATAAGCCTCTTTCAATGTTATATGATGAAAAAAAGATCGCACTGTACAATTAAGACTTCATTTTGGAAAAACTGCTGAATAAAAATAGTTAAATTCTATATTTATCGAAAGGAAATTTCCTCTCGAATAATATAATATTCAACTTGAAATATGATTTTTATTTCTTTTAATGATTCTTTTCAGTATCATGTATTTTAAACATGGCCAGTGTTGTACAAAGTGGCTTGGACTTCTCACATTCACAGGATTTTCTGAACTGGTTAGGAAATAGAAATAAATTTTCTTGGCCGCTTTTTTTTTTGCTGAACATTATGATTTTTTCTTTGGGTATTGAAGTTTGGTGATCTTGGCTTACAGAAAGGTTTGTGCACCAAAGCTAAAAAAAAGAAACAAAAACAAAACTAAAGAGTGTTATGTTGTTTGTGTGGCACAGCCTAGGTATTGAGGGTGTGTTGCCTTTAAGATAATTCAATATAAACATAAAAACTACTAATTTTTAAAAACATTATATTTTTCTAGAGGGGGGGAAGTGGAACTTTCACAATGAATTTAATGGAAGGGATGCCATCTCGAAATTGCCCTCCCATTTGATGGATGATTTCCATAGCAAGGAAGTCTATTTTGCTTCTGTGTTCAAGACATTGTTTCAGAAAACTGTACAAGCTCTTTTTTTTACTAAAAAAACAAGAAATAATAAAAGAAAAAATACATATAACCTAATGGGATGTTAAATAAAATATCCACAATAAATTTTAAGCCAGCCTCCGATGTAGCATAACTCAGAAAGATTGATAAAGCAGTCGACCGAAAGATCGCTAACTTAAGGACTAAATCTACAGAATGAATTTGCTTTCATATCCAAGACCTCATTTATTTTCAGAAAATGATACCAGATCAAAGTTTTACTGGAAAAGTAATAAATAATAAAATAAAAATTAACATATAGCCTAATGTGATGCTAAAATATCCACAGCAACAAATTGTAGGCCAGCCGTATAATGTAGCATAACTATGAAAAAGCAATACTTATCGATCGACCAAAAGATTACAAATTTATGAAAATAACTGTACTGAAATGAAAACTAAGGTTTATGGAATAGTCCGAATAGTGCTATTTCTTTGTCTTCACTACCCTCTACCCTTTTCACAGATTTCTTGGGCGTTAAAGGGTTAAAGCACACGGTACGGAGATAGCATATATCAGCCATCTGCCCTTAGTTTTACCATTGTTTCCTATTTGTCAAATAAGACTTAATCCATATATCCACTAATAAATCAGCACTTTGATGTCAATTCTAATTTTAGAGGAAAAATTGCCAGTTTTTCCTCTAAAATTTAGAATTGAGGTCAAAGTGCTGATTTAATAGTGGATATTGAACTGTTGAGTTTATCTCATTATTTATCATCATTAGCATACTTGTAAGACATTCTTTCCATCTATATGGCAAATAGAAAGCCGCTTGGGCTAAAATTGCCGAATAGTGCATATATGTGACATAAAAGGAATGTTCATAGCATTAATTAGAGGAGGTCTTGATCAGCAGCCGGTAGCTCAGTGGTCCAGAGCACCTGACATGTTATCAGGAGGTCGTGGGTTCATATCCCACCTGGCTCAAGACAATTTTTCCTCTAAAATTTAAATCGATGCTAAAGTGCTGATTAATTAGTTAATATGGAATACATCAAGTTTATTTCATTATTCATTATTTATTTCTAAGAAGGATGCTATTACTTTCAGTTTTGATTTTAAGAGCGGGAAAGATGCATAGAATTTTGGGAAAAATGATAAAAATAATTTAGAAATACTGAAATAGGTTTGCGAGAGAAAAGAATGAAACGGAAAAAAAAATGGCAGTATGTACTTTGTAATTACTTCCAAAATCTATCACTTTTAAAAATAACAGTTTTTTTTGTTGATTTTTTGGAGATTTTTGAAAATTTAAGGAAAAATTTGTTGATAATAGTTCAAATCAAACTTGTGAGCTTAAATCAGAAGGTTGCTTCAGCAAATAAGACATTTACAAGCAAATCAACAATATCGTTTAGTGCTTCTAAGAAATGGCAATCAGATGGCTTTATAAAAATATTTTTATTGTAGTTTAATAAAATGTGCATTAAATTAAAAAACAGAATATTATTTTTCAAGCCTGAATTATATATTTTTATAATATATATATTAAAAAAAATTACAACAGCAATTTTTAGTTTTTTAAAATTTATTTATTTATTTATTTTTTGTTGTTATACTAAAAACAGATAATACATCCTTGGACCTTCATTTTGGATTCTGCGAATGTATACAGACGATTTGGACACTGGAAGGGTTAATTTAGTGATTGAGCTCTGAAGCAGTGCAGAAACATTTGTAGTTAATTCTACATAGTACCCTGAGATTTAAAACTGACATTTTAAGTTAAGTTCTCAGCCATTATATATATTTTGCGATGACCATTTATGCCTATAAGTAGATTCTCTAGATAATTTAATTGAAACATAATATTAGATTTAGCAGTTATCGTTGCATCTGATTGAGGTTGAGGCAGATTATTTTGTAAAATGACTCGAGATAGTGCTGTGTTCTGAATTTGTTTTTAATGTCATGCTGATCTTCATTTATACTGATTTCTGTTGTACAATATGTATGGCTGATATAGGCATATTTATCACCTAGTTTGTGTTCAAGGGCTTATAGCTTAATATTATGTATTCACCCAGTCGTGGGAATTTTTTCGTTATGTATTATGTATGATTTAAACACAGCTAACTAGAATAAAGGTTTAATAAAAACACGACAAAGCTGTTACAGAGTATTGAATCAGTTCAGAGTATTGAATCTTAAACATGTGAAGTGCATAGTATATTATACGTGGGTTGGAACCATAATAACTAAGTCACGTTATTAATCGAGTAACTTATAAAGTCATAAATGCAATTTAAAACACATGTTAAAATACTCTAGACCTTAAAGTATAACGAAGATAATTACCACATCCTAGTTGCTGGTACATCCACTTTAACAAAGGTTTTCACTCGTGATATGATGGAATTACCACTGCTTAAAAACTTCAAAGCTACCAGTCCTTAGGGGATGAACAGGTAATGCAACTTTGGTCATAAATAGAGCAGATGCTTCTAATGACTTCCATGATATTAATCATTTTCAAAGTCATACAACTATTATTACATCAGCACATAAGTTCCAAGTAGAACAGTTTGATATTAGATGCTATTTTGTCGATGTTCTGTTAATAGTCCTTGGAAGCGATGAGCATGACGTAGGCACTGCTATACGTAAAAGTCCAGGTCTTCATTAATTGCGTACGGATACCAGATAGTGCATGCTGATCATGATGGTAAACTTAAAGGAATGGATGCTCCATCATATCATGAGTGAAAACCTTTGTTAAAGCTGATGTACCAGCAACTAGGATGTGGTAATTATCTTTGTTATACTTTAAGGTCTAGTGTATTTTAACATGTGTTTTAAGATTACATTTATGACTTTATAAGTTACTCAATTAATAATCTTAGTTATTATGGTTACAACCCATGTATAATATACTATGCACTTCACATGTTTAAGATTCGATACTCTGAACTATCTAAATATAACAGCTTTATTGTGTTTTATTAAACCTTTATTGAATTTTATCATAATCATTTACAGCTCATCTATTAATTTTGTGTTAATAGGTGAGGGTACTATCAAATTAATTGTTTCAGAATATTTTGATAACTTTAGATAAACATAGGGATATGCAAAAATGAAACAGTATATTTATTTTTAATATTTTGTGAAGATTGACCTGCTGTGGGTTGGGAATTTTTATGATTTACATAGTCTGTGTAACCTGCCTCACTTCCAGTTTGACAGATAAACTTAATTTTTAATTTCAAGGCTTTCCATGTATTGGATGCTCAATAAAATTGTGTGTTAAATGATATGTTATGTGACATTGTGTGATGTGAATTCTCAAAGATCAAGTTGGAAATGAAGATTGTTTTTTGGTAAATTCAAGTGGTGCATGTTTTACTGCCACATTCCACCCAAAGTCTAAGAATGGAATGTGACTGTCAGCTTTTCAAACTTCTTTTTCATGACTGAATTTAATTGTTGGCATTATACTACTGAATTTCTTTAATAGTCTCATCAATTCATCCCCCCAGTCCCCTGATTCCCCAAAATTAAAATGTCATCATTGTAATTGCATGCATAAGTGTGGCTTATGAATATCCTCTGTTAATGCAGTTTCCTCCATGTACCTCATGATAATACTGACTGTGAGTCCAAATAGAGGTGGATACCATTGGATCCCTTTGATCTGGAGTCATATGTGGCCATAGACTTGGAACCAGTTGGATGAGGTGACCAATTCCAGGGCATCATTCATATTAAAATATTGCTGTTAGCCTGACTGCCTCCAGCCATTTTGATTTAAATGTGCATTGTGACATCCAGCTCCAGAGTGTTTGGATACAGTTACCCTGCATCAAATGAATACAATGTGTATCCTTAGCTATATTAGTTTTCAAATAATTCCACAGCTTTCTACAGTGACATTGTGCATTAAATTACCATTAAGTATTACACTGTGTTTATACACTGAAAGCACAATTTATTATACACACTGCACCCATCTGCAAACATACCCTACTCCACCACAATAATGCATCCAGCTGAAATTCCTTGTGGGCTGTAAATAGGTCAAAATACCTACTTGCTGTATAGCATGCCTGCACTGTTGTGATAGGTAAACACGAGGACCTGAGTGAGTTTGATTGTGTGCAGATAGTCGGTATGAGTAAGATAGGTTCTTCATATTCATGAATGCAGAACATCTGGTATTTCTGCATGTGACTGTTTCATGTGGTGCACCAGAACTACATCAAAACTAGCAAAACCTGCAGCCACTGGGAAAAATGTGGCTGTAACAGGCTGTTGATGTGCGAGGGAAGAGAGCACCACATTGATCACTCGAGGCTGTCGATCTGTCAAGTCAGGTGTTATAGGTGACAGTATAATATTGTGGGATGTGTTTATTAGACCACTTAGAGTATTTATTGAGACCATTATCACCACATAAGGCTATATTGATGTGCTTGTCGACCACCTACACCCATTCATGGCTATCAATTTCCCACAGCAGGATGTCTTCTTTCAACAAGACAATGCCCTATCTCATTGCTCCCATTTAGCAAATCACTGTTTGGAGGAGCATTTCAATGAGTTCACAACCCTCGAATTGCCTTCTCACTCTTTGGATTTGAACCCTATTGAGCATCTGTGGTGAAAATATGATTGAGTGATGTTACCTGATGCTCCACTATATAGGATAGTACTATATCTGATGGGTGGCACCACAAATCACATTTTCGTGCTAATTTAAGCTTAAAAGAAAACTGACAATAATGCTACAAAGCATGGAGAAGGGACCTATCAAAGAGAACTACATTGTACTAAAGATGTCTAATTAAGTCTGTTCATTCATATATGGAACTTTGAGGAATTGTTTTGAGTTATGAGCCATTCCAAAGATTTGTTGCTGATATTTTATTGGTAGCATTATGGTCTAAAGTTATTCTGTAAATGAATTGTTCAGGATTTCTACTTTTTATGAAAGAGGAATGTCAAGCTTTTTAATGATTATCGCTACCTTAATATTAAATAGTTGAAACAAATGTCCAAGTTAAAGCTCTTGTGGAATCAAGGACGGTTGGGTGAGGGGACCCCTGGACAGCTGTTGGGAGGCAGATGTTAGCCTCCCGTCAAGGCCATCCATTGTGTTCTTTAATGTGTATGGGGTATGGCTCTTCCACACATGGGGCCATGGCTTAACATCCCATCTGACAGATGGCAGTCTTTCTAAGCACAACAGTGACCCCTATTCACTGTGGGCAGGGAGTTTGGCAGAGAAAAATCTCTACACTTGCCGAGCTGGGACTCAAACTTGGGAACTGGAGATTAGGAGCCTGGCACACTACTGACTGAGCCTCCCTTGAGCATCTGTGGGATAAAGTGGAGCAATGCATTCGAGTTCAAAACCCACCACCGGCACCTCTCAGCGCTTTATGGGATGGCTATCGTGGAATCATGGGCCGCGGTACCACCTGAATGTTTCCAACATCTGGTAGAGTCCATGGTATGACGTGTTGTTTCTGTTGTGAGGGCAAAAGGTAGACCTACATGTTATTAGGTATGTGTGTATAATAAATTGTCCTCTCAGTGCACTAGCATTTATAAGAGTATAATATAGTTATTGTTTTATTACTTCAACAAATGGGTTATTTTAATATGCAATTGCTGCTAATGGGTTTTTATATTTTTAATTGTATGGTAATTCTGTTTTTACTCTTAATGTGTTTTAGCTTTAAATTAAAAAAAATAACTAATCTCTTTGTGCATATGAAGCCATTGAAGATGACTATGATGGACCTAAATTGGAAGATGGCAAAGTGTCTTTGGAATTTATGAAATATTTAATGCAGACATTTAAAGAAGGCAAGAAACTGCATAGAAAATATGCATATCAGGTATAATATAAGTTAAATATTTGTAAAATACTACATCATGTGTCTATTTTTTTATGACTGCTTTCTATTATTGAGCTATCCTGTGGCCGAGTGGTTAGCATGCTTGGCTACTGACCAGTTAAGGCATGGATGTTCATGTTGTTTTTCTGTTGAGGTTCTGCCATCCTCACAGATCTTCTATTATGGCATATAAACTGACATGCTCCTGTCAGACCTCTGTGGTAAGCAGCAGCTTGAGGGGGTATTTATTTTTTTTTCCTGTTATTACAGAAAGCATTTGTAGGGACTTGGCAGAAGTGTGGTCCAGAATTGCCATTTTGGTGGCAAGGCTTTTCGTCTAGCAACATAGCCCTGGCGGCAGAACCAGTTTAGGGAGCCAGATGAAGGAAAGCGACAAGAGAGCCTGGCACTGCGATCGTGTCCGTCCCTGATTGGCTGAGACACCCTAACATCCCCCGAAGGACACGTGACATCATCTGGCAGATGGTTCAAACTGGACTTGCACACAGACCACGAGGCAGGCCGGTTGTGAGACTGTTCATTTGCAGCTCGTTTTAAGCTTTGTCTGTATCTAGCGGTGGGACTGCTGAGGCTCGTTATAGCCTGTGTTATATTCGGCGAGTGACTGCACCGGGTGAGCAGTCACTGTATGTATATAGTTATAGTGTTTGAAATAAAAAAGTGTACATAGTTGAAATACATGAGTTTGTGTATTTTCCACCCGAGTGATTATCCTGACAAGATAAGGGCAGGTACCCTTCTACAAAGTTCTCACACACATAGGTAGAAAAAGAACTCAGCCCAGACAGGCAGAGGAGAGTGCCGTCGACAGCATTCATTAAAAATTAGCATTGATGAATATTGATGAAAGCATTCATCATTAATTAATTAAGTAATATTTAATTAAGTAATAACAGTTATAACTATTAATGAAGCGTGGGAAGGTAAAATATAATTCATTGTGGAATGATACAGATTGTATTATTTTAACAGTGATAGGAATGTGTCATAAAAACAAGTTCTGCTGAATTTTTAACTCTTTCAACACTGATAAAGTCTAAAATAATGTACTATTCTAGTAGGATGGTCATTGAAAAGCTTCTTTGTTGAAGGCAGTTCATCAATATTAGAATTGTATTGCATTTGCATCAGGGGTGTGGTTTAGCTTGTTTGGTACCACAGTAGGCTCTTTATCTGCAATTCCCAGGTTTAAGTCCCAACTACGCTTACTTTGAGAATTTCTCCACTAACTCTTATTCTGACTTCAGTGAGAAGGGCATCAATGGGCTTGGAAAGGTTGCTATATGTCAGATGTAACATTAATACATTGCCCTCTATTCAAAAGAGCCATATCCTGTGCATGATAAAGAACTTGTTGGCTGGCCTTGACAGGAGGCTATCACTGTTTTCTAACAGTTGCCCACTGAGCCCTTGAAGTCCTTATGACCTGGCTATTTATTGTGTCATAGGCTTAGTTGGTAATGCACAATTAAAACCCAAACAACCAACCTCACCATTAATCCCATTGTGTGCACAAAAGTATTACTCAACTACCAATACCAAAGGGACCTGTCACCCTTTTCCAAAGGTCAGTCAGTACCAGCTTTAGCAATGAAGTTGTTTAAGACAAGGGTAACATCTCCTTTCTTGACAGATGACAGAATTAAGAAAATAACCTGAAATTGTCCATAAAAACTGTCTTTCTCATCCTTATTGGGGTCCTTGGTGGGTGTATAACAATAGGTAATATTTGAATCTTTAATTGTAGTTTTCAATTTGATGCAAGAAACCTTACTTTAATGCAGTCATATTGTACACTAGTATGTCTTCTGAGAAGTAAACCTACACCTTGAAGATGCTTTCCATCCTCACTCCTTGAAAAGAGAAATTTAAGATTTTTTTTTAGCATCTAACCACTACCTGCTCTGTAAATGGTAGCTAGGTAGTCACTGGAAGGAGAGCTATGCACCAATCCCCTGTGATGATGCATAGAAGCGGCCAGGCCTAACACCTAATGTCCGACCCTGCCTTCTTGTGGTGCAGACCGTTAGTACCTTTCAAAAGAGATACTCTCTTGTGGAAGTGAACGGAAGGGGAGGACTGCCAGATTAGTCTGGCCTACTGATCTGGACAACTATGGCTACTTTTCTTTTTTTTCTACCCTGCTGAGGAATGGTCAACCACATAGGGTCCTGGTGCTGACCATATAAACCCACTGGACTGGACAGATATATGGCTCTGAGCTTGATTATGGATCCTGAATTTGCTGCACTGGTGGGCTTCTGTGGAGGGAAAATCTTCTGCTGTGTTTTCTGTTTGTTTGTGGGTTGACATCCCCAAGTGAATAGATTCACAGGATATGTTTATCAGCTGGTTGATAATCCTGAGCAGAGGTCATTGCAGGCACCTGAACTCTTTGTATCTATTGGCATCGTGAAATTCTATATTGGAGGAAGTCTGTCAGTATAGATGGCTTCAGCCTGTAGTGGGGGGAAATGGGTCTTTGCCCCATGTCTGCGATTAGGGGGCTGTTTGATATTGTCGGCATTCCCTCTCTCAATAAACATAGTTTCTTTAAACATCCCACTAGCCATTTTCTCTCCATAGGTAGTTGGAATGTGAGGACTCTGCACAGAGTTTTTTCTCTTGATGTCCTCACACAAGAATTCCCCCATTATAATTTAGTTATTCTCGGCTTGCAAGAGACCAGATGGCAAATAAAGGTCAGATTCTTAAAAATAATCTTAAATTTCTCTTTTCAGGAAGAGACGACAATAAGCATCACCAAGGCATGCGTCTGCTTCTCAGCAACACACCAGTGATGCTGTCCTAGGATATGAGTGCATTAATGAAAGGTTTTCTTACAGCAAAATATTAGAGAAGTATTAAAGACTTGAATGCTATCTGCTGTTAGGATGCCGATGAGAAGGATAGGTTTTACGTACAACTTCACGATATTTTGAATTCTGTCAAGAAAGGAGATATTACCCTTGTTCTAGGTTACTTCAATGCCAAAGTTGGTACTAACTCTGACCTTTGGGGAGGTGTAATAGGCCCTTTTGGTATTGGTAGATGCAATGGCAATGGGCAATGTCTCCTACAGGTAAGTAAACTCAATGGATTCAGAATAACTAACACTTATTACAAACACCGCGACATACATAAGGACACATGGGTTTCACCCGATGCGCTGCATAAGAATATGATTGATTATATATTAATTAACAGCAAATGGGCTAGTTCTGTTAGGAATACCAGGTCATATAGGGGAGCTGAAATTGGATCTGACCATTACCTTGTTAAAAGTGTCTTGCAACTTAAACTTAAAAAGTGTTGTGCTAGGGTTAAAAAATTTACCTTTAATACTGAAGCTCTGAAAGACCCAGTTATAGCTAAAGCATACCATGATAGGTTACTTAGTCATTATGACAGTCATGGTTTGCCTACTACTGAAGTTGAGGAAGAATGGGACCATTTTAAACAAGCTTTTTTGGAAACTAACAGTACTATTTTAGGGAAAAAGGAGCAGAAGGGGCAGAATTATCTGAGTGATAAGGCACTTGAGCTTATTTCAGAAAGAAAGAACTGCAGGAATGTCCTTAATCAATACCCTACTAGTCCTAATAGAAAGCATTACAGAGAACTTAATAAATGTGTAAAAGATTAGTTAGCTGCTGATAAGAATCTTTGGCTTGATGGTTTGGCTGACAAAGCTGAGGAAGCAGTTGGACAGCACAACAGCAGAGAGCTGTACCAGATAGTTAGTGTTTTGTGTGGTAGAAAATGGACAGATATACAGGGATTGAGGATAAACAAGGTTAGATTATAGAAGGTGAGGATTCTGTCATGACTAGGTGGGCTGAGCATTTCAGTGATGTTCTAAACAATGTGGTTAGTTCTTCTCCCATTGTTTGCAATGATGATAGATGTATTGGTGGCTTTAATGTTGGCCCTATAACACAATCTGAAGTTATTTTGGCTGTTTCTAAACTTAAAATACATAAATCCCCAGGGGTAGATGAAATTACTACGGAAATGCTCAGAGCTGGGAATGTTTCAGTTACCACTTGGATGACTGAAATTCTGAATATCTTTTATGATAAATGCATGGTTCCTAAGGATTTTACCAGAGTTATTGTTATCCCTATTTTCAAAAAAAGTGATCACAGTTCTTGTGATAACTATAGGGGTATCAGCCTACTCTCTGTTCCAGGTAAAGTTCTTTCCATGATTGTGCTTAATAGAATTAAGAATCTGGTTGACAGGCAATTGCATGATGAGCAATGTGGATTCAGAAGTGGTAGGGGATGTGCAGATCAGATATTTTCACTTAGGCAGATTCTTGAGAAATGTTTAGAGTTTCAGAAACCTTTGGTTGCTAGCTTTGTTGATTTCAAAAAGGCTTTCGACTATGTTGATCATCATAATTTGTGGTTGATTGTGAGATCATATGGTATACCAGACAAGTTAGTTAACATAATGAAAGCTCTCTATAATAATACTGAGTCGTGTGTGAGAGTTGGTAAGGCTTGTAGCAATTGGTTTAGCATTACTTCTGGTGTTCGACAAGGGTGCATTTTGTCTCCTTTTCTCTTTAGTTTGGTTATTGATTATGTTATGCGAAATTCACTTCAAGGGAAAGATTTTGGCCTTAAATGGGCTGGAGATACAAAAATTTCTGATTTTGATTATGCTGATGATTTAGCCCTTTTGGCAAATGATGTTGATGAGATGAACTCTTTCATTCGAGTTGTTGATGAGACTGGTAGTAGAGTAGGTTTGGTTATAAACAGAGAGAAAACTAAAGTGATGAAAATTGGTCAGGCAGGCTGTGATTCAGTTAATCTGAATGGTTGCAGTCTTGAGCAGGTGTCACAGTTTAATTATCTTGGGAGCTATGTAACAGATAACGGTGATGTGCGGCATGAGATTAACAGACGAATAGGGATTACTGCCGGGACTTTTAAGAACCTATGGAGAGTGTGGAGAAATAGGCGTATACACCTAAAGACTAAAATTAGACTGTATAATAGTTTGGTTCTTTCTAGGGTTAGTTATGGTAGTGAAACTTGGACACTTTGTAAACAAGATAACAGGAAACTAGATGCTTTTGATTCCAGATGCTTACGCAGTATCTTGGGCATTAGGTGGTTCAACTTTGTAACTAATGATGAGGTTAGGCAAAGGAGTTTGCAACCTCCTTTAAGCAGCATATTGTGCAGAGAGAGACTCCGTTGGTTTGGCCATGTTGCCCGTATGAATAATTATAGATTGGCGAATAGGGTTATGAACAGTGTGCCTAAAGGCCTCAGAAAGAAGGGGAGACCTAGGATGCGGTGGGCAGACAATGTCAAACAGGATCTTGTTAGAATTGGTGTGCAGTGGCCAGATGCAGTAGATGTAGCTCAGGATAGACTTGCTTGGAGAACTAAGTTGCACGGTCTGGTTGGACCTCCATAGCCCATGGCTGCTTGAGGATGATGAGGATGATGATGATGATGATGAATATTAAGAAACTTGGTATAATTCTGGAAAATGAAATTTTTTTGTTGCTGCTAGGAGTCTGGGCCTGTACCAGCTATCTGTGCTTCTTTAGCTACAGATGATTTTATCACTCCTCCAGATTGGGATAATTTAAGAGTTGCACAATATATGTAAAAAAAATTGTAAAACTGTTTTCGTTTTGTTATGTTTATTTCTCTTGCTTTTTCTAGATGCTGCTGGATGTTAAAGTTCTGTTTCAGAGTTTACCTACTTTGGTGGATATAACCATTCCTGAGGTAATGTATTTAAGCTTTAGTATAATTGTGAACATAGATAGTTTAGAATTGAATTTGCAATTTGTGGATTGCTTTTTGAAATTGCTATAAATAAAGAAAATCATACTTTTATTGGAGTTTTTTTTTTTATTTTTTCGGGGGGGGGGGGGGGGGGGGTGACAAGTCACAAATTTGAGACTACATTAAATTCTCAGATTGTATGAATTTATATTATTAGCACACACTTTATTTAAAAGCTGTTTTCCACATATGGAGGGGTAATTAAAATACTGAAAGAGCATAATTATTAAACTAGAATGCATATTGCCACTGGTGCATATGGGAATCTTCTTTGTGTACTAGAGTATATATACTTATAGCTTCTTTGTATGCCAGAGTATATGCCCCTATAGCAAAAATTTTTTTAGGGGTCCTCATAAGAAATTAAGTCAAATTATAGAGAACCTTTTAGTGAGAAATTAATTCAAAATATATATAACTTTGTCATTCTAAAATTGAAAGTTTTATTTCTCCATCTAAAGAGAATGAAGTTTTTCATTTACCCACTTTTTCACTAATTAAAAGTTTTAATTTGAGCTAATGGATGATGGAAAAAAAGGCAAAGAGCAGTATTATTAATAATTATATAATATAAAAAGTATATGACTTTTATTTCTTAAATTTAAACAGTTGGCTTTCTCACACCCCTCTGAGAAAAGGGGGTAGATTATTGCTACACAATTAAAAGGGCTTTCTTGCTCAGAAATTAATTAAAAATAACTTAAAATTCTTTGTTTACAGTTGCCTCCGAGCTAGTAGTACAACACACGGCAACAATAGACTGGGAGCTTGTCACATTGCTTGCATGTGCATCCACTTTCTACGGAACCATAGTCCTCGAGGCTATTGAAATAATGACCTCGTTCATCCCCACCTGCAACCGAGACACTGGAATCGCCACCCTTTATGATGTGGAAAGAAGCTCTTTGTCTAAACAGACCTAATGTCACTACATAGCATCACTTCACTGAAGACGGAGCACTGTCTTTTCTCCGAAAGCTTCTGAGTTTTCTCCTAAAAAACTTTTAACATACAAATAGTTTGAAGGATAAACTTTGAAATTTTATTGCTCAACGACAGAGAATTTTAAGTTATTTTTAATAGATTATTGCTGTCAATGGAATATCTTTTCATACTTTACCACCAAAATTTCAAATTTCTACTATAAACAGATCACTTGCAACATTTGTTAAAAGTTTTGCTGTTTCCATATTTAATGATTTCTAACAATGTAAAGTAAAACTACTGAAGTATTTGAAAAATTTAAATTGCAATATTTTGTTAGTGTCAATTCAACTAAACAAGAGTTTTCAAATTATCTCTTAGAACAATTGTGTTTGCACCCACCCTAGGCATAAGGAGTAACTCATTGCTGCCAATGGAAAATTAATGACCTTCACATTACACCTCCAGAATTTCAGATTCCTAACCTAAATATATTATTTTCAATATCCATTTAAAATTTTATATTTCCAATGAAATTTTCTATTTTTTCCAATGTTAGAGGGCAGAATTTTAGCTTTTGGGATAATTGGGAAGTGCTAAACATAAGAGTCATCAATACCTACCCCACCCAAAAGTAATTTTTAGTGTATCTTAAAACACAAATGTGGGAATAAATAAGAAAAAAAAAAAATGCCTGCTAGTAATTAATCAATAAAGAGTAAATCCACAGAGTTACCTGTTGACTTTGAAATCAATAAATAGTTTTGTGAAAGAAATTATTTTTTTTTTACAAAACTATATATTGATTTCCTGACTTTAAAGTCAACAGGTAACTCTGGATTTACTATTATTGATTAATTCATTAATAATGCTTTAATGTGAGTGACTTATTTATTTGAAACATTAAAAAATAAAGTTTCCTTCCCTTATAAATGTCACCAGCAGCAACAATGATAGGAAATTGATTGCTCACATATTAATGAAAGAAAAGACAGAGCCAGCATTTGTTTAATGGTTTTAGAACACTGCACAAATTTGTAGAGATGTAGCTCCAAATCTCACACATTGGCAAAATAATTTTTTTCCACAAAAACTATTCATTGACCTGACTTATTAAGTAATGCCTGTTAGATCATGTTGTCTTTATTATAATGATTAGAAGGTTACAGTTACATATGCATGTACATCCTTTGTTGTGAATCATCATCATCATCCTCAAGCAGCCATGGGCTATGGAGGTCCAATCAGACTGTGCAATTTAGTTCTCCAAGCAAGTCTGTCCTGAGCTACATCTGCTGCATTTGGCCACTGCACACCAATTCTAATATGGTCCTGTTTGACATTGTCTGCCCATCACATCCTTGGTTTCCCCCTCTTTCTGAGGCCTTTATGCACACTTTTCATAACCCTATTCACCAATCTATAATTATCCATATGGGCAACATCGCCAAAGCAACTTCGAAATGTGATATAGGGCCAACGTTAATGCCAGTATCTATCTTCATTACAAACAATGGAACTAGAAATTATCACTTTGTTTAGAACATCACTGAAATGCCAGCCCACCTAGCAATGACGGAATCCTCATCTTCTATAACCTTATCTTGTTTATCCTTCAATCCCTGTATACCTGTCTGTTTTCTACCACACAAAACGTTAACTATCTGGTACAGCTCTCTGCTGTTGTGCTGTCTAACTGCTTCCTTGGCTTTTTCAGCCAAGCCATCTAGCCAAAGATTCTTGTCAGCAGCTAACTGATCCTTTACACGTTTATTAAGCTCTCTGTAATGCTTTCTATTAGGACTAGTAGGGTATTGATTAAGGACATTCCTGTAGTTCTTTCTTTCTGATATAAGCTCAAGTTCCTTATCACTCAAATAATTCTGCCTCCTCTGCTCCTTTTTTTCTAAAAGAGTACTGTTTCCAAAAAAGCCTGTTTAAAATGGTCCCATTCTTCCTCAACTTCAGTAGTAAGCAAACCATGACTGTCATAATGGCTAAGTAACCTATCATGGTAAGCTTTAGCTATAACTGGATCTTTCAGAGCTTCAGTATTAAAGGTAAATTTTTTAACCCTAGCACAACACTTTTTTAAGTTTAAGTTGCAAGACACTTTTAACAATGTAATGGTCAGATCCAAATGTTAATACAATTTAATATTTTCACGAAATTTTTCATGTTGTTGTGACACATACATCAGTTGTGAACAAAACTACCCTTCAAATAATCTGATACATGCAACTGCATCTGCAGCACCTCTGAACCCAAGACTGGAAGAAGTTCTGTACTTCTTTGGCCTGGGTGAGGTGCTGTGCCACCACTGCATTGATTTGTAGTATCAGGATCATACAGCTGTGCCCATGTCTCATCTCCAGTTACATGATTCTGAAAAAGATATCTTCTGGTCTTCAAACATCTCCAACAGCTCACTGCACCCCTCCACTCTCTTGGTCTTTAAATCAGATGTCAGCTCATGAGGAACCCATTTCACACACTATCTAGTATACTAAAGTCTTTGATAATTTTTTCCATAGCATTGTGATTGCAATGAAAATAATCAGTATTGGTTATGTGCCTGTTGTGTGAATCAGGTCATCAATGGCCACAGTTGATGGCCTCCCACTTCATGGTTTGTCCTCGATGGTTGTTTCTCCTTCAGTAAACTTCTTCACCCACCTTTGCACATTGTTGGCATCGATTATCTGCATACCATACACATTGGTTAGCCTGGCATAAATGCTAGAAGCACTGCAGCCTTCCTTCATAGGGAATTCAATGACAGCTTTTCGTTTTAGTTTCATATATGTGGTTCATCAGCACTGATTCTGTTGAAAAGATGATGCAAAAGACATAAGGTGTAATTTACATATCTTACATAGTACATAAACACACAACTATTGTATTGCATATTATATGCATTATTTTCAGTATGACCCTCATAATAATTGCTCATATTCCTGTGCAACTTATCAGGCGAAACCCACATATATTTATAAATATCCCAGCTACTAATCAGTAGCATTGACATTTCTCCTAGCCATAAAATTATCACCATTTCATCCATCTAAGTTTAATGATATATACCGTTGTCTCTGTTTCAATAAAACAGTTCATTGAAATAACTGTTACATATCTATTTAGTCATCATTAAAGGACCATTGATGCAATTAACCCTATTGCCCTATGCATTTATTAATGAACTTACCACAACAACAATTATTAACCCTATGCAATAACCTCACTATCATTAATGCAATTAACAGATAGTAGAATCCTGCACCTATAACTGATATGTATTTTAATTTGCATGTTACTTCTGGTACTTGATGACTTTTAGTTAGATAATTTTTTTGGTGGTTTTAGTTTCATCTTTATGTTATTCTGAATATAGTATATAATTTTAATATTTTTTATAGAATTTTATGCTATAAGATCTTATATTTTTATTAAAAGTAAATTTCTGCATTTTATGTATGCATATGTTTCTGTGTAAGCCTAAATTTGAGGAGAATTCAAAAACTAACAACCCCAGCATTCCAAGGTTATCAGATTTGCTACTTTATACTGTATTTGTATAAGATTGGGGCCAGAGAACACAATTACATGGCTTAGTACAGCGCTATCCAACTAGCGGCCCGCACAAAGATTTTTGTG
Source organism: Ryuthela nishihirai (assembly GCA_038380435.1). NCBI lineage: Eukaryota > Metazoa > Arthropoda > Arachnida > Araneae > Heptathelidae > Ryuthela > Ryuthela nishihirai. Next base: position 41,488,356 of record JAWZYU010000001.1, on the reverse strand, counting down.
GCCCGCAAACAAAATCAAGTTTTTACTTGAATTTTAAAATTTAAAATAAATATTTTTAATTCACCGTATAATTTTTTGTTAACTTATATTACTAGATAATTGATATGCAATCTTCAAATTACTCATTCTATAAAGTTTATAAAACATTCTTTAGCTGATCAGCATACTTCTGAAACCTTTTAAGAGCGGTGTGACATCATCGAACAAATGTTTTTATGAAGTTGCAGCAATAAGAAGCATCTAACGACAGCACAGATTGCTCTCACTGTGCATTCATATAGCAAGCATTGTCAAATGTTGCACTTTATTGTGCACCAGGAGACATTGTGTGGCATTTCGGTGAGACCAAATGATGTATTGGAAAAGGTTGTCGAAATTACCAATTTAATTCGGGACAGTAATCTTTCTCTTACACACAGAAAATTTAAAGCTGTTTTGGATGAACTGCATGCTGAGTATGGTGATCTGCTTTTACATAGTAATATTCGCTGGTTAAGTGCTGGAAAATGCCTCAGGAGATTTTTTACACTTCGAAAAGAAATTCGTCTTTTTCTCACAGAAGTGGGCATCAATGAAGATTTAATAGCAAGTTTTGGTGATGAAAATTTTCTGTGTTCACTTGCTTTCCTAACAGACATTAACAGATTATTTAAATGTCTTGAATAAATCCTTACAAGGAAAAGATCAAAACGTGTACTGTCTTTATAATCATGTTACTGGTTATAGAAACAAACTACAATTGTTGAAGTTAAATTTGCAGGAAAACAATTCAATTCATTTTGAAACTTGTAAACAGTTCTACAAAGAAATGAAGCAACTTAGTAAAACAGTTAATTTTGAAAAATTTGTTTCTAAATTAGATATTGTAATTGAAGATTTTAATAGATTTTTTCAATATGATGACCTTAAACAAAGTTTAAATTTATTCGGTAATCCATTAAAAATTGATATTAGCACCGTAGATACTAAATATCAAATGGAATTATGTGACTTTCAGGCTGACCCAATTATTGCATCTAATAGAGAAACTGGAATAGAATTGTTATTGGACATTCTTGGACAGCACTGGCTTAGTGCATAGATTTTCAAAATATTGTTTTAGGTTTCTGTACCTATATTTCTTAAGCCATTAAGCTAATGTGCAATAAAGTATGAAACAAAAATGTTTGGTTTATCTCTACAGCAGGGCTACTCAAATCATGGCACATAAATGACATAGTACGTAGAGAATGTGTAAATAATACAAAAACAAGACACAAAACATATTGTGTTGTAAAATAAGAAGAAAGACGAATAGGTGAACAATATGAAATGTAGTATTTAACTTTTTGTCTTTACCTCTGATCATGTTTTTTATTTTGGCTTGGAAAGGAACTGGGAATTTGGAAAATGGTAAAATCTTGTCCCTTGAAAATATAATTGAATTGCTGTTCTCTAGAAAATTTTTCTTATAAGAAATTTTATAAAGATTTGGTTCAGTGTTTAAAGTGTACATTTTTTGTTCTTTATGATATAGAATAGCAAGTTCACTGTTTGTGGGGATATCCATGGACAGTATTTTGATCTTTTAAACATATTTGAAATGAATGGGCTTCCATCAGAGACCAATCCTTATGTATCCTTTTGGTTGAAGTTTTTAATGTTTATTGTTAACATTAAATTATCAATTAGTATATTGAAATATTTAATTTAAAATAATCTGTCAATCTTTGTATAAATACAGGTACTAAACAGAAAAATTTAAATGTCCTCATGTAATGTCAATGCAGAATAAGATTTAAATTTAAAGTTCATGACTTTTTATGGAACATAAGATTAAAGTCTCGTTCATTGGTATGACAATCTGGGGTTTTCAAAAATATTCATTTGGTATCAAGAGTTGTGAAAGTTGGACTATTTAACTGTTAACAATACCAGTTCTATGAAACTTATACAAACTTGGTGAATTTTGGAAGAATTTAATACAGAAGTATTAAAATATTCTCTTATTAAATGATTTGAAATGATACCAGTAGTAGCTTTTCAACTGCTAAACAGGTTGGGCCAGAATATATATACACACACTCATTGCCCACTTTATTAGGTACAGTTCCATGTTATGTCAATAGTAACTCAGATACAGAACTCAGTAACTTCTTGAATAAGCTTTTTAGGAAAAATGACAGAAAATAATTTAAAGATCTCAGTGAAATCAATTTCGATTTTCGAACAATATTTGTTCGGTATTTAGAGGGTCTGTAAATGGTAGTTAGATATACACAGTCGTATCAGAATAATATGACCACCTCCCATACATATACTACGGTAGGTGATCATATTATTCTGATACGACTGTACGCTGGAAGGAGAGCTGTGTACCAATGCTCTGTGATGATTCACAGAACCACTAGGCCTAGTACCTAAAGTCCGACCCCAACTTCCCGTGGTCTAGGCCATTTGTATTTTTGAAAAGAGAAAGTTTCTTTTGGAAGGGAATGGAAGGGGAGGTCTTCCAGATCTGTGTGGCCTATTGATCTATTGACTATAGCCACTTTTTTTTTACCTACCCTGCTGAAGAGTGATAAACTTTACAGGGTCTTAGTGATGACCACTTATACTGACTGGAATGTACTGGCTTTGCGTATGATTACAGATCCTGAATTTGCTGCATTTGTAGGCTTCTCTTAAGGTAAAATCTGTCACTGTGTTTTGTTGGTTGACAGCCCAAAGTGAAGAGCTGCAAGATTACCTTACATCAGCTGATGTATAAACCTGAACAGAGGCTATTGCAGGTACCTGAACCCTACTATGTATATCACCAAACCTACTTTGGGGGAAGTTATATCTAGTCACTCATGATTATTCTACAAATAATCTTTATAGTGATCATTTCATTGGAGTTCCAGAATTTTGTTGATAAATTTTAATTTTGATCATGAAGAAATTATTTTTCTTGATATTTAGGGCATCACGTATTGAAAAGAACTCATAAATATTACATTTTTCTATTTCAAGAAGTTTATTTATGATAATGGCTGCAAACATTGAAGTGTTATGGTATAAATTGTGGCATCAAGAATCTGTAGTTGGAAATAATGGAGATAAAATTTCAAATATTTTCTTTTTGAGATTATAAGTAGGCAATTGTAGTTTGAATACTAGAGGTCTTGCAGGAAAAGTAGGTTTGTGCATTTTAATTTATATAAATATATATTGACCATTATTAATAATCTCTTAAGCATTTGATATCAGTTTATTAAAATTGATAAAAATTAATTAAAGTTGTGGATAGCAATATTTAGGTTCTCTTTGAAGAGCTCTGTTTAAAATTTCATTTGGTTTGAAATTGTTAAATTGATATATGATTTAGTAATAGATTATTTTGAATAGTATGCCTAAAGGCCTCAGGGAAAGGGAAGACTTGTGAGGCAGTGGGCAGAACATGCCAAACAGGACCTTATTAAAATTAGCATATCATGGCCAAATGAAGCAGCTGTAGCTCAGTACAGGCATGTTTGGAGGAGTAAATTGTGCTGTTTGGTTTGACCTCCATTGCATGAGAATATTTTATGTATATATGTAGTAGATATTATTTGTAGTAGACAATGAAGTATATGTAGTAGATTTTATTTTGATGCTTTCGCTTTAAGTCAAGTAGTTTCCATTCAAGTCTTTCCTTGATATTATATGTATCATTATTTAGGATGGCATCTGATTTTGCTTGTGTAGGGTCAAAAAGTATAAAATATCAAAGCTTGAAGAAGGAACTTATCATGAACATCTCAGAATGACTGCTAATTGCAGTCCTAATACACTGCTCAACATAAAAAATGCCACACCAGGAAGTATTTGTTAGAGCACCATGCAAATGGGTATGTGTCAACAGTTAGATTATGTAAATGAGTGCAGTTGCAAACCAATCGTGATAGGTGAGAGAGATAACAGGGCAAAATGACTTGACATAGCTAAGTTTGGTGGTCTTCACCTGGACATGTGGATCACTCTATTGGAATGATCTCGGTGGCGAAAGCACATGTAAGGAGTGAAAATGCCCGAGCGACGTCATCAGGAATCCTTCCATCACATGGACACCTTTACCAGAAGCTTTATCATAGGGCTATATACACTGGTTGGTCCCTGCGTTGCATCACAGTGGAAATGCATCATAATGCAACTGTTGGCCGAATATGGTGACAGTGGTTAGAGTAAGGTAATGTGTGTCACCTTAGTGGTACTGGTGTACTTAGGCAGATGTCCGAATACCTCGATCACTGCATTCAGTGGCAAGCCTTAGCAACTCCACAATCCATAGCAGACAACATTCAATATGATGTACAGGCAGCTACGATCATCCCCATGTCAACATGGACTGTGAATCACAGATTGGCTGAGAGAGGTTTGCACCCTCTTGCCAGCCATTGCGATGACTGCCATTCACCACAGAACATCATCACACAAGGTTGCAGTGGTGCCATACCAGACATGCATGGTGAGACAAATGGAACCACATTGTATTCAATGATGAGTCTCGCTTCTGTCTCAGCGGTGATGATCACCGATTGAGAGTCTGGGGACAACGTGGTTACTTGACTGATCTTGCTGCCATCAGTGAGTGTCATACGGTTCTTCAGCCTGGTGTCATGGTTTGCAGTGCTATAAATTTCAACAGCTGTGTACTGCTTGTACACATAGTGGGTACAATGACAGCACGACGATACATCAATGAGGTGCTGCAGCCCATTTTGTTGCCATATCTCCATGGTATCCCTGATGCCCATTTCAACACGATAATGCCCGCCAGCACACTGCCAACATCAGCAGTCGGTACCTACAGCATGTCCAGGTGCTACCTTGGTCAGAGCGATCTCCAAACTTCTCCCTAATAGAGAATTCATGTGACATTATTGGCAGACTTCATGCCTCTGTACTACCCCTTCTCAATGTCGGTGAATTATGGACACAGGTCAACTGCACATGATCTGCGATACCTCAGCACACTACCCGGGAACTTTTCCACTCGATGCCACTCTGTTACCGAATATATAGCCCAGCATGGCAGTAATATGGTCTACTGTCTCAGGCCATATTATGCAGTCTCCTCACCAATTACACACATGTAATCCCTCAGAAATTATAAAGCACTTCTTTCCCACCTACCTGTCTACATGTGTGGTATGTTTCATCTCATTTCATGCATTCGTTCCTGGTGTGGCATCTTCTGTATCGAGCAGTGTACTTTGTATACTATGCAAGCAAACTTAGTTGTCATCCTACACAATAATACATATGATATCAAGAAAAGACTTGAACAAAAGCACCAAAATAACCGAAAATCTACTACTAGACCATATGTCAGTCTAACAAATTTCAAACCAAATGAAATTCTAAACACAGCATGTCAAAGAGGACATAAATATTGCTATCCATAAACTTTACTACCATTATATAAATGAATGCGAAATGTTGAAGAAATTATTAATAATATACCAAAATTCAACTACTGTATTCCTTTCACTACCATACCAGCCCAAAACGACCAAGATTTTAAATGGACTCATCCAGTGAATACTGTTCCTCTTCACTACCTTCTACCTGCAATTGGGCCAGTATGGTAGTGAAAGGCTTAAACAAGAACTATACCAAAGTAAACAAGAACTATACCAAAGAAATTGAATAACTTAAATACTAGGTAGAAATCATAGAATTAAAAAAATTGAAATATAAGACTTTAAATATTTTATCAGTAGATAAAGCCAAACAAATTGTATACCTCATGAAGAATGTTTAAACAAATTGAATAAATTATTAGGTGAACTTGACTGTTCTGAAATTAGATACAATCCTTTATGACAACTTAAGAAATTCAAAAATAAACCTTATCAGCCAGAAATACTAAAAAAAGCTTGTAATCGACCTATGTAATACATTATTGCTAAACGTTTTCTATGAATTAAAATGTACAAACCTAGTTTTCCTGAAAGACCCTCTGGTATCTAAACAGCAATCACCTACTTATAAATCTTACTACTTATATAATCTTGGAAAGAAATTATTTTAAATGTTTTCTCAATTATTTCCAACTGCAGATTATATATGCAAGTGCACAACAGATTTTCTAACAAGCATCAAGAATTTGTTAAATCCTAAATGTGTAAGACTAATGTCTCTTGATGTCAAAGTTTATATCCTAAAATTCCAGTGTCAAGAAAAATAATTTCTGATCAACAATAAAATGTTTCAGCAGAATTCTGGAACTCCAATGAGATCACCACTATCAGGATCTCAAGAATCTCAAGAAATCCTTTTTAAAATTTAACAAAAGCTTCAGAAGATATTTTAAGATTTTAAAAAGGCAAGAAGATATTTTTTTACACAAAGGTCAGATAACCAAGAAGCTTTATGTAGCTTATCCTGGTCTCTCATATAACATACAAACACACTAGGACATGACTGTTGGTTTAGTAGTCAGGTACACTTACCATTATATCAGGTAGGGCTTAAATGTAAAAAAAAATCACAGATATTAATATTTACATTGAAATAAGGAATATATTAGAATAGTTGTCTAATTATAAAATTAAATTTCCAAGCAAAGAATATATTGGAAAATATTTCCAATTATGAAAAATTACAGATGACCACAGATATTGAAATTGACATTATTTAGTAAGTAGTGTGTTTACCCCTAATAGGAATACAGCCTCTGCAATGAGCTCTCATACATCTGATAAAATTATCCAATAGTGCAGAGGGTACCAAATCCCACTCCTCTATAAGAACGTTTCTCAGAATATGAAGGATTCTTGGAGGGGGTTGACAGCTGGTAACTCACCTTCCCAAACATCCCATGCATGTTCAGTGGAATTTCAATCTTAGGATCTAGCTGGCCAATCCATTCTCTGGATATTTTCACTCTCAAGGTATTCCTCCTTTTCATGGATGGCCATTATCATCCATAAAAATTAATTCTGACCTAATGGCACCTCTAAAAAGCTTCATATAGGGCTCTAGGATCTCATCTCTGTATCTTTAGGGCAGTTAGAGTCCCTCCTGAGAAGATAATGCAGGTGGTCATTGATAGTGATTTCACCCCAAATCAACAAACCACTCCCATCAAAACAGCCCCTTTCCATGATATTCAGATGATGATAACATGTCCCACACTCTCTAGAGATGCATTACCACCAAAAATCACTACTTATGCTATATCGTGACTCATCTGAAAAGAGAATCTGTCCCATTGATAATTGTCCAATTGAGCAGCTGTCTGTTTCATTCCAGTCATGCCTTTCAATGAGCTCAGTTTAGTGATCTACACACTAAAGGTCTTCTAGCATATAAACCTCTTTCATGAAGTTGTCAGGACACAGTTATTCTGGATACTAACCTTCCTATGGCAACTGACAGTTTTGATGCAAGTTAATGCACTAACAACATAATTTTATTGCATTTTACAATTAGGTACAGGAAATGTTCATCTTGAACTGTTATTGCTCTGAACCTACCTTGGTTCTTCTAGAGCAGGGGTTGGGGGGTCTTGGATCAAGTACACCTCTTCTATCACCAGCAAGACCAATTCTAAGGATTGATGATGAGTGGAAACTGCACTTCCCACTCATCAATCCTGGAGCACAATGGATAGGCAATTGCTGATTCTCAAGCAATTGTCAACACTCGGAGGGGGGGGGGGGTTCCTCTATTCCCCTTAGTTTCTGGTCCTGAAGAGCAAGGCCAAACTCTCTCCACTGTCTTTCCACTCAAATGGCTTGGAGCCTTACAGCAGACCATTCATAATGGAGGAGCTTCATCTCACTCTGTACACTTCTCATGCATATGCCATGAGGCCAGACAATATCTGTTATGTCATGCTCCAACATCTCTCAACATCGAATAAGGATAAGTTGCTCTGACTACTCTATCATATTTTTCTCCAGGAGCACTTTCCAGACTCCTAATGGGAGGCCATCGGCTTGGCCTTTCCCAAGCCAGGAAAGGATCCCAAGATTCTTTCAAATTATCTTCCCATTGTGTTGATGAGCTACATTTGCAAGCTGTTGGAAAGAATGGTAAATGCCAAACTTATCTGGTATTTAGAACATTACGATCTCCATGGCAGGTTTTCACAGGCAATGATCTACCTTAGACCACCTGATCCTCCTCAAAATAGCGATCAGGAATTCGTTTTTATGAAAAGAGCACCTGATGTCAATATTCTTTGACATTGAAAAATCTTACAACACAGCATGGAGATTCGGCATTCTTCATGCCTTCTGCTTGAGAGATCATATGCCGATCTTCATTTCCAATTTTTTATCTTGTCCTTTTTTGTGTCTGCCTTGGGAACACTCTGTTGCAGCCTTTCCCCCATGAATAGGGTGTGCCACAAGACTGTCCTGAGTATGCTTTTTTCTGTCAAGATAAATTCCATGCACAATAACTTCCTCTGACTGTGGGCAATGCCCTGTATGTTAACAATTTTAGCATATTTTGCTCTTCGTCCAGCATGGAGGTCATTGAGTGACAATTGCAAAGTGCCCCAAACAGTCTCTCAGTTTGGGTGACGGCCAATGGGTTTTGGTTTTCCCCACAGAAGACTGCTTGTGTACACTTTTGCTACAAGCATAATCTTGATCTGAACCCCAAGCTGCTGCTCCAGGGTATCACTATTTCAGTTGTGGTGATGACCAAGTTTCTCAGTCTCATCTTTGACCGGAAATTAACCTTTTTACCTCATATTTGTCATCTCTGGTCAAAGTGCACGCAAGCATTGAACATCTTCAAGGTCTTCTCATCTCTCTCATGGGGAGCATACTTTGAGATTGCATTTTCAATCCTCATTGGGAAATGCTATACCAGAATCGCTCAACTGCCATTTATCATTTTGGTTTGAGTGTCCAAGGCTACCTCAAAGACATTAACATCAAGTGTTGTCCAGACTTTTCTCTTTGCAGGATGGAGAAGGCTCTTAAACCCAACTGTGCGTACCAGCAACTCTGCTTGCCACCTTGCTGAGCACCCAAACTTCTTGCCCATTTTCACAGATGGCTTGTAATCCAGCACATCAATGGGATTATTCATGGTCTTCTGTGATACTGTCATTGCAGACCAGACCCCACAATAGTGTTCCATCTTCACTGCAGAGTTGCACACTGTATGCCTTGCTTTGGATCACATAGCTGCTAAGCTTCACTCTCAGTGTGTCCTCTATACCAACTCACTTAGCTCACTACAGGCTTTGATCTCAGTAAGGCATTGGCCTCACCCTGTTCTTTCCGAGATCCGCCAGCAATGGAGTCATTGTTTGGCAGCTACAACCACCATTCTCTTCTATTGGGTGCCCAGTCATGTCAGGATCAGGGGCAATGACTTGGCAGACATTACTCTGTAATGCTCCAAATGTATATTAAACTTCTTCACTTTGGACCTTGTGACTGATCCAAATACTGCTAATTTACTGGATAGCTTCAGGTGCCAGGCAATTAATCTTGCTAAATAAAGTTAAATAAGGGTTTGCTAAGTATATTATGCATTACTTAGTCAATATGCAAATAATTCAAAAGATTGTCAAATTATTACAATTTAAATATAATCAAAATCAATTATTCTGCTCAAGGGAAAAAAATTAGAAAAGTCAAACTATTTAATGAAACAAAGTTCCAAAAAATCGTGACTCGCAAAGTGAACTTCTACATTAAAGTATCTGAGCAACTAAAAGCTCATTCAAAACATCTCCACCCACATTCTCAAATCACAACTCCGAACTAACATCTCCAAAACTAACATAGTCTCTTTCTCTCTAACTCACATTCTGACAACTAACTTTGTGACCTAACATCACTGTACTCGTGGCAGCCACATGTGTTACATGCAGGGAAGAACATTTGCATAAACTTATGATTGTGCTAGCTATGGCATAAGAGGGGATGTGCCCTTCTATGCGCATTAGTAATTGCCAATCAAAAGTCAGAGTTGTGCATACACAACTCCTTTAGTGGTCTTGGGTGAGGAAAAGTGAGGTCAACTTAAGAAAAATCCCCAAAATAAAATATAACATAAATAAAGTAAAAACTGCTTGAGGAAAAGTAAAAGTGAATGGGTGGACCATCACAGCTACCAAGTTGGCCATGCCCTTGCCTGATTCTTCACTGCTGGTTCCGTTTGTGGACTTTCTGCAGTGTTTTCCACTGAGCTCCAGGCACAGTGGCAGCAATCTTGGTCGGAACAGATTGGTAACAAAATGTTTGCCAGAGTTTGACAATAGGCTTGATCTCAGTCTTGTTTTTGCAGGAATCGCAAGGAGGAAGTTGTACTTGCTCAGCTCTTCTTAGGTTATTCGTTTATTATTTATTCTTCTTTGGACTGACGATGAACCTAGGCATGTGTTTTGCAATACCATTAAACATATTTTAACTGATCGTACTTCTTTTAACCTTGAATGATATTTTTAACTTACACTGTTTTTCGTCCAAGCCCTTACACTTAGACATCTTTTATCTAATAAAATAACTCAGTTTTAATTTTGTTTTTGACTTTTTAGCATTTATTTTATTTGCGGCTTACAGGACAGAGAAGAATCTTAGAAGCTACTCCTTGCTTTTACAGGTCTTCTCATACAAGGACATGCCCTACTAAGACCAAAGTCACAGCTGACCATTGCCTCAGAGGTAACACAGCACACAAAGTTTGCCTTGCTGGAACAGTTGCTAGCTGCCTTACCACTATTCCAGTTTCACTGGGTATTTTAAACATTTATAGTATTTTACTTCATTTTTTTTTGGAATTTACACATTTATGTGGGTCCTATGCATCCATGGGAATTTTTCCCTTTTACACTTGTTGCTTATGTTATAAACACATTCTATATATACAGTTTTTTTTTTGTTTTTTTTTTGTTATACCTTTTTGGTGCGTGTTGTATCCTTTAAATTTTCATTCTTTTTCCCTTATAAATTTAATTACACAAAATTTTTGGATGTTTTGCAATTAAAAGTATTCTTGAGGTGGCCTGTCTTAGCTCATTACTAAATATAGGTAAATTGCTTCAAAGTGCAATTTCCTTATTATTCTTATATTACTCCTATACATTGTACAATTACCTTTGCCTCATAAAGGCAACCAAACATAAAATAGAGCAATTACCAGTCCTTGAGCTTGTAAGTGGCTGGCACAGACGACAGCCATTAATTGGGGATGTAAGTCCCATTATTCGCTCTTCCGGCATTTCCATTGTTGACGATATTGTTCACATTACCACAGTTGCAGTTACCAGATATAGTTTCATTGAAGATTGCCAGATTTTCCATTGACTTTTGAGGGGGGGGGGGATCCCTATTTGTGTGTTGTTTTTAACTTTGATTGTAGATTCTGTGACATTTTTTGTGTTATTTAAACTTGTTTGGCACAACATAGCCTTGTTGTTCTTGTACCATTAAACCCCAACCAACCAGCAGAGGCCAAGAACCAGAGGCTTCTGAACTTCATGCTGCTGTGAGCATGAAAAACTGTGGCTCTCATTTTTTACTTTGAATAAAAAAAAATTCTCTATGTAATTGATATATTAAATAAAGAGACAATTTTGTTTTGTTTTTTCAAAAAAGAAAAAGCTGTATGTTTTGTCACAATCGAGAAAAGTAAAATGCAAAAAATACTATGCACAATACATTGAACATAATCTCTGATAGATGCTTATGTCCACATTCACAAAGTGACTGTGAGCAATTATTTGGGTTGCATCATCCTTTCATGCATGCTGATGATCAGCTGAAGAAATATTTGGGGATCAGTCAAGAGTGGGTGGTCATTGCAATTAGAGTGCCTCAGAGCTATAAGCATGTTGATGGAACATTTGAAGTAATGAGTTGAAAAAAATTAGTTGTCCTGACTGGGATTCTAACCCAGGTCTCCCAGAAGCATGTTGATTTACTGAATGATGTACTGAATGTTGATGAATACTGTGTGAGCACTAACGAGCTTTTGGACAAGAGTCTTTTTATCTGAGTTCTTCGTGATGGCACTCTGGAGTGTTTCTTTCAGGACCAAAAATAGGTGTGTGGTGCCATCTTGCTTCAGTGTTAACCATTTTCCCATCTCTCATCACATAGAGTCGATAACCATCGTCATCCATAGTAGTGCTAAAGAAGCAAAGTTCTGTAGAAGTAAATAACATCATGACTTGATTTACATATGTCAACTTAAAATACACCACTCATCCTTTAGTTTAAATTCAGTACTGTTTAAATACATTGGACAAATGATGTTGTATACATATTTCTTTATTACAATAGTGTAGCTGTGTTTGAGACTAATAATTGTGTCGAAAGATTTTATTTTAATTTTGTCCCATAACAGCCTGACAGTTATCATGAGCTCAAAGGACATAATAATCACTGATGAAAACAGTTCAGTTTGAAAGCTGACTGAGTGATTTACATTTGTATAAATATATGGGAAACCTCAATGTTTAATTTGTTGTTGAAATAATAGAATCTATCAGATATATACACCTGGAAGTAATTATTTAGAATAATATTGTGCAACTCTTCCAAGGAAAGCATTCCAACTTTAGTAGTAAAAAAGCATAGTATATAGATAATAGTAGTAAAAAAGCTGTTGAAGAATTGCAAAAGAAGGCACTAGTTCAACAAAGTTTTTTTTTTCAAATTGAGTGAAGTCTTCATTAAGTGCAACCAAAGCAAGTTTTATGTTATTGGTGAAAATGAAAAAAAAAATAAACGGGAAACCCTTTACAGATGACAAGCTTCTAAAACACTGTATGTACAGGGTGATCTTGTACATACAGTTTCTTGCACTGTCTCTTGAAAAAGTCTCTTGCACCTTACGAGGAATACCGGTACCATTACAATAAACTTTGAAAGTGTGTCTAGTGCGTCTCAAGATATTTAGGGACACGTGATGGCATTAGTGGGAGATACGCAGTTGCCTGTCTGCCAAGCAGTCAGTGATCCACATTGAGCCAAGCAGTCAGGCACTGTAGACGTGTTGTGACAATGGTGTTATCTATTGAGGAGTGTATATTTCTTGTGGAACATGTATTTCGGTGTGGTGGAGAATACACACAAGACATTCAACAATGATTCCAGGCACAGTTTCTGGAAACCAAGGTGTCCCATCATAATGCAGTGTGGCAGTTGATTCAGAAATTTCGGGAAACTGGTTCTGTGTGTGACACACCCAGATCTGGTAGCCAGTCAATATTGACAGAGGAGAAAGTGTTGGATATCGCAGACTGCATGCTCTGAAGCCCGAAAAAGTCCATCAGGAGATTGTCACAGCAGGTTGGTGTTTAATATAGCACGGCCCATATGGCTGTAAAAAAACACCTAGGCCTACACCCTTACAAAATCACATTCATGCATGAATTAAAACCTGCTAACAGTGGTAAGCAGAGTGTGTACTGCAGGTGGTTTGTAGACTTTCTTGACCATGAAGGAGAGGACATTTTGGACGTCACATTCTTTACAGACGAGGCATACTTCCATTTGTTGGGGTACGTAAACAGTCAAAACTCATGCCTCTGGTCCTCACACAATGAGTTCCACGAGTCGCCACTGCATGATCAGAAGATTGGTGTTTGGGTTGGAATTTCATGTAGGTGCATAGTCAGACCCATTTTTTTCTCTGAGACTGTCAACTCCCAATGATACTGTGACAATATTCTTTATTCTTTCTTTGCGCAATTGTCAGAAGATGAAATTAACAGGGCCTACTTTAAGCATATGGTGCCATGGCCCACACATCACATATCACTCTCTTGCATGACGTGTTTGGGGACAGAATCATTTCAAAAAATATTTGGCCTCCAAGATCCCCAAACGTCTCCCCGCCGATTTTTGTCTCTGTGGTGCAATGAAAAACTCTGTTTTCGGACAATCCCTGCGCAATTGATGATTTGAAGACAGCCATCACAGAATACATTCGGGGAAAAAAATTCCCCAAAAAATTGTGCAAATTTTGCCAAAATTCTTCATGTAACCAGTAAAGTAATGCTGAGTGAGCATATCATATGCAAATTAGTCTAAGTTGTGTTAATTTGCATAATCTGATAGCGGCATAAAAATGGGTGTTTTGGAGTGGATTGTTATTTTGTGTTGTAAATGTGAGTAAAGAAATTCGAAATAGCCATTTTGTAGGAATGACCTCAAGACATTATTTACCAAATGAACTGTGGTAGAGAACTATTGGCCAGCTCGAAGCAGGCCAAAGTCAGTCAGACATGGCATGATGGCTGAATGTGAGTACTTCTGTGATCCATAGACTGTGGAATCAATTTCTTAGCACTGATTCTGTGTCTCGGAAGTTTAGCCAAGGAAGGGTTAGAGTTATGACCGCTGTACAAGACCCCCTCTCAGCTACGATCCTCTCAGATACTCCCTCTCAGCTACGATCCTCTCTTCCAGCAGCCACTGGGAGGGTTGTATCAGCTTCTACTGTGCGTATAAGACTTCATGAGGGAGATCTGTATGCTAGAAGGCCAGTAATTTGTATAACCCTCATGTCATGTCACGGGAGAGAGCGGTTGAATTGGGCACGCACGCATGCTAACTGGACAGAAGAGCAATGGAAGTCTGTACTCTTTGTAGATGACATTGCTTGCAGAGTGATTCTGGACATTGTTTGATATGGAGAGAACAAGGTATCCACTATCATTTCAGTAACATCCATCAAAGAAACAGTTAAGGTGGAGGTAGCATGTGTGCTTGAGGTGGCATTTCCTTAGATGGACGCACAGACCTCTATGTGTTGATGAGTGGGAACCTCAATGCTCAAAGGTATAGAGATGCTCAAAGGTATAGAGCTCAAGAAGGAGAGATGACATCCTGGACTCTTATGTATGTCTATGCTGGTGCAATAGGGGAAACATTCATCTTACAAGATGATAACGTCCACTCTTACTCGTCCACACAGATCTTGACTAGGGGAACAATACCTTCAAGAGGAGACCATTATGCGCTTGGAATGGTCAGCTCGATCTCTCGACGTAAATCTGATTGAGTATGTGTGGGATGCTCTAGGAAGACATGTTGCTGCCCTCAACCCGACATCTGCAACGAAAGGGAGCTTATTACTGCTTTAAAGGTACAATGGTCGTTATTTAGTTTTAGTCAAACTAAATTTGTCATGTTTTATTTATGTTTAATTATGTCAATAGGTCTCTAAATGGTAGCTAGTAGTCACTGGAAGGAGAGCTATGCACCAATCCCCTGTGATGATGCATAGAACTGGCCAGGCCTAGCACCTAATGTCCGACCCCGCCTTCTCGTGGTGCAGACCGTTAGTACCTTTCAAAAGAGATACTCTCTTGTGGAACTGAACGGAAGGGGAGGGCTGCCAGATTAGTGTGGCCTGCTGATCTGGAAAACTATGGCTACTTTTCTTTTTTTTCTACCCTGCTGAGGAGTGGTCAACCACAAAGGGTCCTGGTGCTGACCATATAAACCCAATGGACTGGACAGATATATGGCTCTGAGCTTGATTATGGATCTTGATTTTACTGCACTGGCAGGCTTCTGTGGAGGGAAAATCTTCCGCTGTGTTTTCTGTTTGTGGGTTGACAGCCTCAAGTGAATAGATTCACAGAATATGTTTATCAGCTGGTGGATAATCCTGAGCAGAGGTCATTGCAGGCACCTGAACTCTTTGCTTCTATTGGCATCCGAAAATTCTACATTGGAGGAAGTCTTCCAATGTAGATGGCTTCAGCCTTTAGTGTCAGGGGAATGGGTCTTTGCCCCATGTCTGCGATTAGGGGGCTGTTTGATATTGTCGGCATTCGCTCTCTCAGTAAACATAGTTTCTTTAAACATCCCACTAGCCATTTTCTCTCCATAGGTAGTTGGAATGTGAGGACTCTGCACAGAGTTTTTTCTCTTGATGTCCTCACACAAGAATTCTCCCATTATAATTTAGATATTCTCGGCTTGCAAGAGACCAGGTGGACAGATAAAGGTCATATTCTTAAAAATAATCTTAAATTTCTCTTTTCAGGAAGGGACGACAATAAGCATCACCAGGGCATGCGTCTGCTTCTCAGCAGACACGCTAGTGATGCTCTTCTAGGATATGAATGCATTAATGAAAGGTTTCTTACAGCAAAATTTCAGACAATCATTAAAGACTTGAATGTTATCTGCTGTTATGCCCCCACTGAGGATGCTGATGAGGATGAGAAGAATAGGTTTTATGGACAACTTCAGGATATTTTGAATTCTGTCAAGAAAGGAGATATTACCCTTGTTCTTGGTGACTTCAATGCCAAAGTTGGTACTGACTCTGACCTCTGGGGAGGAGTAATAGGCCCTTTTGGTATTGGTAGATGCAATGGCAATGGGCAATGTCTCCTACAGGTAAATAAACTCAATGGATTCAGAATAACTAACTTATTACAAACACCGTGACATACATAAGTACATGTGGGTTTCACCTGATGGGCTGCATAAGAATATGATTGATTATATATTAATTAACAGCAAATGGGCTAGTTCTGTTAGGAATACCAGGTCATATAGGGGAGCTGAAATTGGATCTGACCATTACCTTGTTAAAAGTGTCTTGCAACTTAAACTTAAAAAGTGTTGTGCAAAGGTTAAAAATTTACCTTTAATGCTGAAGCTCTGAAAGACCCAGTTATAGCCAAAGCTTACCATGATAGGTTACTTAGTCATTATGACAGTCATGGTTTGCTAACTACTGAAGTTGAGGAACAATGGGACCATTTTAAACAGGATTTTTTGGAAACTAACAGTATTCTTTTAGGGAAAAAGGAGTGGAGGAGGCATAATTATTTGAGTGATAAGGCACTTGAGCTTATTTCAGAAAGAAAGAACTGCAGGAATGTCCTTAATCAATACCCTACTAGTCCTAATAGAAAGCATTACATAGAACTTAATAAATGTGTAAAAGATCAGTTAGCTGCTGATAACAATGTTTGGCTTGATGGCTTGGCTGACAAAGCTGAGGAAGCAGTTAGACAGCACAACAGCAGAGAGCTGTACCAGATAGTTAGTGTTTTGTATGGTAGAAAACGGACAGGTATACTGGGATTGAAGGATAAACAAAGTAAGGTTATAGAAGGTGAGGATTCTGTCATGGCTAGGTGGGCTGAGCATTTCAGTGATATTCTAAACAATGCGGTTAGTTCTATTCCCATTGTTTGCAATGATGATAGATGCATTGGTGGCTTTAATGTTGGCCCTATAACACAATCTGAAGTTATTTTGGCTGTTTCTAAACTTAAACTTCATAAATCCCCAGGGGTAGATGAAACTACTACAGAAATGCTTAGAGCTGAGAATGTTTCTTGATAAGAATCAACTTGGGATGAGAATCAACTTTGAGCTGAGAATCAACTTGGATGACTGAAATCCTGAATATCTTTTATGATAAAGGCATGGTTCCTAAGGATTTTACCAGAGCTATTGTTATTCCTATTTTCAAAAAAGGTGATCGCAGTTCTTGTGATAACTATAGGGGTATCAGCCTACTCTCTGTTCCAGGTAAGTTCTTTCCATGATTGTGCTTAATAGAATTAAGAATCTGGTTGACAGTCAATTGCGTGATGAGCAATGTGGATTCAGAAGTGGTAGGGGATGTGTGGATCAGATATTTTTACTTAGGCAGATTCTTGAGAAATGTTTAGAGTTTCAGAAACCTTTGGTTGCTAGCTTTGTTGATTTCAAAAAAGGCTTTCGACTCTGTTGATCGTCATAATTTGTGGTTGATTGTGAGATCATATGGTATACCTGACAAGTTAGTTAACATAATGAAAGCTATCTATAATAACACTGAGTCGTGTGTGAGAGTTGGTAAGGCTTGTAGCAATTGGTTTAGCATTACTTCTGGTGTTCGACAAGGGTTCATTTTGTCTCATATCCTCTTTAGTTTGGTTATTGATTATGTTATGTGAAATTCACTTCAAGGGAAAGATTTTGGCCTTAATTGGTCTGGAGATACTAAAATTTCTGATTTATATTGTGCTGATGATTTAGCCCTTTTGGCAGATGATGCTGATGAGATGAACTCTTTCATTCAAGCTGTTGATGAAACTGGTACTAGAGTAGGTTTGGTGATAAACAGAGAGAAAAATAAAGTGATGAACATTCAGGCAGGCTGTGATTCAGTTAATCTGAAGGGTTGCAATCTTGAACAGGTGTCACAGTTTAATTACCTTGGGAGCTATGTAACCAGATACTGGTGATGTGAGTCATGATATTAACAGACGAATAGCAATTGCTGCCGGGACTTTTAAGAATCTATGGAGAGTTTGGAGAAATTGGCGTATACACCTAAAGGCTGAAATTAGACTGTATAATAGTTTGTTTATTTCTAGCGTTAGTTGTGGTAGTGAAATTTGGACACTTTGTAAACATGATAACAGGAAACTAGATGCTTTTGATTCTAGATGCTTACGCAGTATCTTGGGCACTAGGTGGTTCAACTTTGTAACTAATGATGAGGGTTAGGCAAAGGAATCGGCAACCTCCTTGAAGCAGCATATTGTGCAGAGAGAGACTCCACTGGTTTGGCCAAGTTGCCCGTATGGATAATTATAGATTGGGGAATAGGGTTATGAACAGTGTGCCTAGAGGCCTCAGAAAGAGGGGGAGACCTAGGATGCAATGGTCAGACAATGTCAAACAGCAGGACCTTGTTAGAATTGGTATGCAGTGGCCGGAGTAGCAGATGTAGCTTAGGACAGATATGCTTGGAGAATTAAACTGCACGGTCTGGTTGGACCCCCATAGCCCATGGCTGCTTGAGGATGATGATGATAATGATGTCAATAGGATATGTTTAAATATATTTCTCAGAAATCCTCAAATCTCAGGGAGTTACAAGAACTTTACACATTTTTATTGCTTCCATACACATGGATCAACTTACAGCAACCCACACATCACCTGACTTCTAAACCTCAGAGCTGAGCTAGTGATAATTAAGTTTATTTTACCCCACCCCTTCTCTCTGCTCAGCAAATAATAGATCCCACCACAAAGACAAAATATGCTCACTACCACCTGATGAAATGCCCATAACACAAAACATGCATAGTGGTGTTTTAATATTCAAAAGCACTCTTTGTGTGCTACTATAATTATCATCACTGCCATCACAAACTGATCAATTTGTCAGCAGCAGAAGAAAAACTCATTTTGGCAATGAGCTTAAACCTATCATCTCTCATCACTTTCTCTAGCACACATTCTAACTTGCCACTGCCAGTTTTTATCTATCAAGATCTTCTGACTGGTCATTCAATGGTATGTAAAAATCTCAAGTCATTTATTACTACTGATACTGGGCAACATAGATATCCAGAAATGCTTTTGAAATAGTGTCATAGAGAATTAAATATATTAATTTAGTTTTTAATTACTGTACTGTGAATCTCTAATTTTGGATATGTTAGTTGCAGAAGGAAAATGCACTGGCTATACTTAAAAATTTTTCAGACAAAAGTTTAAAACAAATAAAAATACAGAGTGGGGGTAAGAATTGTTTTGCTAGAAAAATATCAATGTGCAAAAAAATATATTTAACTATTATATTGTTGCTGCAATTTGAATTTCACTGATTGATTTTGTGTTTAATTGATATTTTTAAGAACTAACAAACAATTTAAGTGCAAATAATCATGCTTCTGCAAAGTTTAAACATTTTGGCTAATATTAATAATAGCTGCATTTCCTTCCAGACATTATCAGAGAAGTTAAATTTCAAAGGGAATTTTGCTAATACACTGGCAGAAATTGAAAAAAGAACACCATTAACAATTGAAGTGTAATCTATGAGATTTAGTAGAAACAACTTGTTGAGAAAAGAGATCTCATGCGTGAAGTGATTCAATGTTTATTTTACCTGTTAATGAGTATTATTTTTTACAGAAGGCACATTTTAATAAGGTGTTGAACCTCCTTGAGCAGCAATACAAGCTTCCAGTCTGACATGCAATCGGTCATACAAATGCTGGATATCACACTGGGGGATATCATTCCATGCGCTTTTAACAATAGTCATTCGCTCTGCTGTCTATGGAAAAGTCTTTGTGTGATCCAGTCCCAGACATGCTCAATTGGAGACAAGTCTGGAGAGCGTGCTGGCCAAGGAAGTTGGTACACTGCTTGACGAGCATGTTGACACTGCCCTTCAAGCAGTGTACGTGTGTGTGGGCATGCTCGTCAAGCAGTGTCAAGTGTGTGTGGGCAGGTGTTATCCTACTGGAATATCAATTTGGGATTACACTCAAATATGGCAGGACAACCAGCTGTACGATATCGCTGATGTAGGGATTGCTATTCAGTGTACCCTGTACAAACACCAGTTGGGTTGTGTTGTTTTACCTCTGAGCTGCACTTTTTTGCACACCATGGGCTAAATGGCCAGGTCATATAGACCCCGAAGGCTCAGAGAAGGTTGGGGGAGGGGACCCACTGGAACAGCTGTTGGGAGACAGATGGTAGCCTCCCGTCAAGGCCATCCAGCGTGTTCTTTAACGTGCACAGGGTATGGCTCTCCCGCACACGGGGCCACGGCTTAACATCCCATCCGACGGACGGCGGCCTTTCCAAGCCCATTGGTGTCCCCTACTGACCGTGGGCAGGGCGGGGAATTTTGCGGAGATAAATCTCAACGCTGACCCAACTGGGATTCGAACCTGGGAACTACAGATTACGAGCCTGACGTGCTACCGACTGAGCCACCCCCGCCCCACACACACCAGTAACGTATGAGAGTGATAGCTAATCGTTCCCCACACCATGATGCCTGGTTTGGGCCCTGTGTGTTGCTGGCAGATGTACGATGGAAGAAGCTGCTCACCTTGTCGCCTTCGGACGTGTAAACAACTATCAGACGCTCCTAAGCAGAATTGACTTTCATCACTGAAGATCACAGACTGCTATCCTTTCCTCCAATGAACTTGTTCTTGACACCACTGCAAATGTGCTCGACAGTGACGAGGTGACAGTAGTAACCATGCCAGCATCACACGTGCCTGTAGTCCTGCTCCCAAAAGACGATTGCATATCGTTCTTGTACACACCCTTGGTGCAACAGAGGATTGAATTTGTGATGCTGTAGCTGTCTGCTCTGCCACTTCCTCCCTCCTGATAAACTGATCCTCTCGTGTGTGTGTAATTCTGTGTTGCCTGGAACCACATCTGTGAATATGCGAATGCTCTTCTGACCATCAGTGACACTATCGTACCATTGCTGATACCTCGTCCAATGCAATGGGAAATTTGATGAAAAGACCAACCTGCTTCCTGAAGACCCACTATACGACCTCACTCAAACTCTGCTAACTGAACAAAGTTGTGTGCCTGCATCATCCAGGCATGGCAGCTTCTTCAAAGAGCACAGAACACCATGACACAAGATGAATAACTTCTTCACATCCTAGTCCTTAAATACACGTTGCATACATTTGCATGTTGTCATCCTCAGTGACATCATTATTTCATCCAATGATTTTCGATTTTGGATCATGGTTTCTGCTGCCCTTAACTATTAGCATATTATAATATGATGTTCCTAAAGGAATTCCTTCTAGGTGTTCTTTTTTCAATTTCTACCAGTGTATAAAAATATTTCTTGATAAAGCAACTCGTGCCCTTTTTCCCTGTATAAAAATAATGATAACATACTCTATGATTTTAATCCCTCTTGTTTAACTACTGTTTTGTTATAATATTAATTGACCTTCATGATATAACTTCAGCTGTTTAATGGAGATTTTGTTGATCGTGGCTCATTTTCTGTGGAATGTATATTTACATTATTTGGATTCAAGCTCCTCTATCCAAATCACTTTTTCATGTCAAGAGGTAATCCTTTAAAATACCATTTTAATAATTTATTAATTTTTGCATCTTATGCATTTATATTGGTTCTCTTTTTTGGTTTTATAATTCTTTACACTACAGTTTTTTTATAATATAATTTTCTTCTGCATTTGAAATATAACTGGTTTAGTGCTATAATTTTGTGTAATCCTCGATAGTTACTCTGGGGTCCAAGGGACTCTACCAAAGATTGGCTTACATGTTGCAAAAAAAAAGTGTAACTGTTGAGGGTTGAATATCCCATTGTCATAAAAAATTAAGTTAACTATAATTTTTGACAAAAAATGTAATTGTATTTAAATTTGTTAAATAATTTTTAAGTGCAGTAGTTGAAAAGAATATTCATATTTTATTACAGCATTAACAGATTTATTCGGTGTTGTTTGGCTTATAAGCTCTCTAAAATATGTAATAGATTAATGGTTAAGGAAGGTATCACTCTGAAGTTAACATTGATCAATTTCTAATTATATAATAGATTACATTATCATGTTGTAAGCTTTCACTTGATATACAGCTCAATACAATTGACTTGGTGGCATTTCCTTCCCCCTTTTTGGGGAGACAGAAAGAAGGGATCATAATTTGAGGCAGCCCATGTCAGAAGTTTTCATTTGAGATATAACTTATTGCACTCTGTGATCATGTAGACATTTCCACTTGAGCTAGGGTTGAGGAGGTAGGTTTTCACTTGAGCTAGGGTTAAGGAGCCAAATTTATACTGCTTAAAAAGTTATGATGAGAGGAAGTATATATCAAGTTTAGTGATCTTAGGCTTTTTTCCAGAGCCATCACATGGGGTGAGATGGTAAGTCAATGGCCTCAGGTGCCACATTTTTGAGGTGGCAAAATTTGTAAGATTTTAACCTTTCTATATAGTTCTGAAGTACATTTTTATATACTAATTAGTTTTTTAACTTTTAGATGTGGTAGTTGTAATTATTAAATGCCTTTAGATGTGGTAGTTATAATTATTAAATGCCTCAATCACTGCTATATTTCTTAAAGTCTACCCATTATTATTTATATAATCAATCATTAAGTTATCCCTCAAGCAGCTGCTTTCGTTACAGAACTTAGGAGAGTGTTAGTATAATATGTCGTGGAGAAGGTGTGTGAGGGAGGTGAGGCCTCAGTAGAAAGACAATGCAAAGAAAAGCATTACTGTAAATTAAAAAATACCTATCTTCTCCATATGACCCCTAAAAATAGAAATTAAAATTAAAGCATATTGATGGTGTAATTAGTCACCGAATTCGTATTTACTTCAGAGGAAGATAGGGCATTGGTAATCTTATTGAGTAGGTAAATTGGTGCCCTTGCTTCCTTTGTGTATGAATTCAGTGACTGATTGCACCATTGATATGCTATGATTTTATTTTTTTACCTTTTAGAGCACATATGGAAAAATAGGTATTTTTAAATTTTTTTATTTCATTTATATTTTTTTTTGTCACTAAAAACACCTACCTTCAGAAACTTTCATTTGGTATATAACTCATAAACATCGACCACATTTTTCCTCTACCTGTATTTGGAGTTGTGTTTAATGTAGCCCATGACATGGGATATGTCACAAATGTAAATTTGGGATGTAACTCATTAAGGTCCACCCCTGTGAAAATGCAACCTTTTTAGGAAGGAGATATGTGGAGGTTGAAATAGTCTTCGATATTTTATGGGGGGAAGAAAGTGTGGGGGTCAACTTTTTATATCCTTTGACACTCTTTGCATTGCAAGCTTTCATTTGATACATAAATCTTTTAAGTTTCTCCATTGCTTGCTTTCAAAAGATATGGTGGAACAACTGTTTTAACAAATGCACAAATCGATAAACTGACAAATAAGTAAAAAGCAATAGGAAGATAGGTGAAAAGCATTCATGTCTTATCTGGAGCTCAAATCCAGGTATTCTGATCTTCAACTATGCATGCAAATCATAAACAAAATGCAATCGTGTTTTGTTTATTGGATGCTAGCAGATTTATCTGGCATTGCTCAGGTCCTAAACTTTCTAGAATGTAGAGTAGATGGCGCTCCCCACTTTCATTTGGCATAGATACTTGCACTTTCATTTGGCATAGATATCAATAGACTTGATCTCCTCTCCCTGGGGGGGGGGGGGGGTGCTCAGCCGGAAGCACACCAGACATGTAATCTGAATTACCTAGTTCGAGTATAACCATCCCAGCTGGGTCAGCATTGAGATTTATCTCAGCAAAACTCCCCTCCCTGCCCACAGTCAGTAGGGGATTCTGATGGGCTTCGAAATGCTGCCGTCTGTAGGATGGGACGTTAAGCCTTAGCTCTGTGTTAGGAAGAGCCAAATCCTGTGCACATTTAAAGAACACACTGGATGGCCTTGATGGGAGACTACCATCTGTCCCCAATAGCTGTTCCAATGGGTCCCCTCCCCCAACCTTCTTTGATCCTTTGGTGTCTTTGTGACCTGGCCATTTTTGTCCATTATGTGCCAAAAAGTGTCACTCAGAGGTAAAACAGCCCAACCTCCCCCTCTGATTAAAAATTTCTCCCAGTCTTTTAGGGGAGGAAAGAAATGGACATAGTTCGAGACACCCATTATCCTCCCCACATCAGAAATTTCTAAACCAAAAACCAGAATTCCCTCGCTTGGATAATCGAACTTTTGAAATCTCTTGGTACCTACCAGAGTTCCTCAGATACAATTTGCCAGGCATGTGTAACTATAGCAAAAGGAAATTAACTATGTTCTGAGGTGCATAAAAAATGCAAAGGTACAAAAAATTATTATTATTAAACAAAATTATTTATTACTCAACATAATATTCAAAACATTTATTGGGTTGTTACAAATGAAATGACCGATTTTAAGGATGATTGAAAAAGAAGAGAATAAAAATAAGAAGAATGCCTGTTTAATCAAAGTAATCTCCAGCAGCATCAATGCATTGTTGCCAATGATCAATTATTGCCAACGATCCACTGCCCGATCAATTAATGTGTCGTTGGCAAAGCATTTCTTGGACTAAAAATGGCTCAAGTACCGGAAAAAATGGTAAGCTGTTGGGGAAATCTCAGGAGAGTATGGAGGATGAGGCACAATTTCATATCCCAAATTGTTGATTTGCTGTATGGTTGACACTGCCGTATGTGGTCGGGCGTTATCCTGAAGTAATAGGACTCCATGTCTATTCACGAGTGTTAGTTGCTTAAGGCACAATTTGTCATGCATTTGCCGCATGTCTACAATATCGAGCTGCATTTATTGTTTCACCTCGTGGAAGGAATGAATAGTGAATAACACCAGCAGAAGACCACCATACAGTAAACAACATCTTTGGATGCAGAGGTGCCTTTGGAGTCCTTCCTGGAGCATCTTTCACTCCCAACCACTGCGATGAACGTATACGATTGTCGTAGATTATCCACTTCTCATCCACAGTCACAATTCGTTGCAGGAACCTTTCTTCTTTACTTCTTCTTAAGAGAGAAGAGCACACTTCCAAACGCTGTGCTTTGTTTTCATCAGTGAGTTCGTGAGGCACCCACTTGTCGAGCTCCCTTACTTTTCCTATTATTGCCAAGTGCCGTGAAACAGTTGAAAAGTGTACATATAGTGTCTGGGCGATCTCTCATACAGTTTGTTGTGGATCTGATTCGATTAAATCCTTTAATTCATTTGAATCAATGGAGGAAGGACGATGGCCACGGGGTTCGTTTTGTAGCCTCAAATCTCCTGAGTGAAATTTTGCAAACCAATGGCGAGTGGATCTCTCATTAGTTGTTCCCCCACCGAATGCTTTATTGATGTTTTTTACTGCAACCCCTGCAGCATTTCCCAATTTGAACTCGTAAAGATATAGCAAACTTAATTGACTGGGTTCCATGATTGACTTGATGTCGATAGTATTCAGTGTTTAATGCTTGTTGAATGAAACAAATATTATGATTGCATCACCCACGTGTGACGTTGCCACATGACATAAAAAAATTTCATAAACCTCAGCGCTTGCTTTCTTCCGCAACCAGTAGAAACCTGATGTCATTCAATGGCCATTTCATTAGCAACAAACCAATATTAATTATATATACTTTTATTAGCTTTTGCATATTTTTCAAATTAAGTTAATGATTTTAACTTCCGATACGAATTTAGGTTTTGATTCTTTTATTTCAACTTCAGGATATTTTGAATTCTGTCAAGAAAGGAGATATTACCCTTGTTCTAGGTGACTTCAATGCCAAAGTTGGTACTGACTGATTTTTGGGGAGGGGTGATAGGCCCTTTTAGTATTGGTAGCTGCAATGGCAATGGGCAACGTCTCCTACAGGTAAGTAAACTCAATGGTTTCAGAATAAAAAAATAAATACCCCCTCAAGCAACTGCTTGCCACAGAGGTCTGACAGGAGCCTGTCAGTTTATATGCCACAGTAGGAGATCTGAGAGGATGGCAGGACCTCAGCAGAAAAATGACACACACATCCATGCCTAATCCGGAGCTCGAACCCAGGTCCCTTAGATCAGTAGCCACGCGTGCTAACCACTCGGCCACGGGATGGCTAAAATAAATAAATACCCCCTTAAGCAGCTGCTTGCCACAGAGGTCTGACAGGAGCCTGTCAGTTTATATGCCACAGTAGGAGATCTGAGAGGATGGCAGGATAACTAACACATATTACAAATACCGCGACATACATAAATACACATGGGTTTCACCTGATGGGCTGCATAGGAATATCATTGATTATATATTAATTAGCAGCAAATGGGCTAGTTCTGTTAGGAATACCAGGGCATATAGGGGAGCTGAAATTGGATCTGACCATTACCTTGTTAAAAGTGTCTTGCAACTTAAACTTAAAAAGTGTTGTGCTAGGGTTAAAAAATTTACCTTTAATACTGAAGCTCTGAAAGACCCAGCTATAGCTGAAGCTTACCATGATAGGTTACTTAGTCATTATGATAGTCATGGTTTGCTTAATTCTGAAGTTGAGGAAGAATGGAGCCATTTTAAACAGGCTTTTTTGGAAACTAACAGTACTCTTTTAGGAAAAAAGGAGCAGAGGAGGCAGAATTATTTAAATGATAAGGCACTTGAGCTTATTTCAGAAAGAAGGAACTGCAGGAATGTCCTTAATCAGTACCCTACTAGTCCTAATAGAAAGGATTACAGAGAGCTTAATAAACGTGTAAAGGATCAGTTAGCTACTGATAAGAATCTTTGGCTTGATGGTTTGGCTGGCAAAGCTGAGGAAGCAGTTAGGCAGCACAACAGCAGAGAGCTGTACCAGATAGTTAATGTTTTATGTGGTAGAAAACGGACAGGCATACAAGGATTGCAGGATAAACACGGTAAGGTTATAGAAGGTGAGGATTCTGTCATGGCTAGGTGGGCTGAGCATTTCAGTGATGTTCTAAACAATGTGGTTAGTTCTACTCCCATTGTTTGTAATGATGATAGATGCATTGGCAGCTTTAATGTTGGCCCTATAACAGAATCTGAAGTTATTTTGGCTATCTCTAAACTTAAACTTCATAAATCTCCAGGGGTAGATGAAATTACTACTGAAATGCTTAGAGCTGGGAATGTTTCGGTTACCACTTGGATGACTGAAATTTTGAATAACTTTTATGATAAAGGCGTGGTTCCTAAAGATTTTACCAGATCTATTATTATCCCTATTTTCAAAACAGGTGATCGCAGTTCTTGTGATAACTACAGGGGTATCAGCCTACTCAATGTTCCAGGTAAAGTTCTTTCCATGATTGTGCTTAATAGAATTAAGAATCTGGTTGACAGGCAATTGCGTGATGAACAATGTGGATTCAGAAGTGGTAGGGGATGTGTAGATCAGATATTTTCACTTAGACATGAGAAATGTTTAGAGTTTCAGAAACCTTTGGTTGCTAGCTTTGTTGATTTCCAAAAGGCTTTCGACTCTATTGATCGTCATAATTTGTGGTTGATTGTGAGATCATATGGTATACCTGACAAGTTAGTTAACATAATGAAAGCTCTCTATAATAACACTGAGTCATGTGTGAGAGTTGGTAAGTCTTGTAGCAATTGGTTTAGCATTACGTCTGGTGTTCAACAAGGGTGCATTTTGTCTCCTTTTCTCTTTAGTTTGGTTGTTGATTATGTTATGCGAAATTCACTTCAAGGAAAAGATTTTTGCTTTAAATGGGCTTGAGATATGAAAATTTCTGATTTAGATTATGCTGATGATTTAGCCCTTTTGGCAAATGATGTTGATGAGATGAACTCTTTCATTCAAGCTGTTGATGAGACTGGTAGTAGAGTAGGTTTGGTTATAAACAGAGAGAAAACTAAAGTGATGAAAATTGGTCAGGCAGGTTGTGATTCAGTTAATCTGAATGGTTGCAGTCTTGAGCAGGTGTCACAGTTTAATTACCTTGGGAGCTATGTAACTGATACTGGTGATGTGCGGCATGAGATTAACAGACGAATAGGGATTGCTGCCGGGACTTTTAAGAATCTATGGAGAGTTTGGAGAAATTGGCGTATATTCCTAAAGACTAAAATTAGACTGTATAATGGTTTGGTTCTTTCTAGGGTTAGTTATGGTAGTGGAACTTGGATGCTGTGTAAACAAGATAACAGGAAACTAGATGCTTTTGATTCTAGATGCTTACACAGTATCTTGGGTATTAGGTGGTTTAACTTTGTAACTAATGATGAGGTTAGGCAAAGGAGTCTGCAACCTCCTTTAAAAGCAGCATATTGTGCAGAGAGAGACTCTGCTGGTTTGGCCATGTTGCCCATATGGATAATTATAGATTGGCGAATAGGGTTATGAACATTGTGCCTAGAGGCCTCAGAAGGAGGGGAGAAGGAGGATTTTGAATAAATCAACTGTTAATGTTTAATCAACCTAGAAACTTATAGTGATTAAATGCTTAGTATGTCAATGATGAGCTGTGGATTCATTTGACTTAAATTAACAGTTGCCTAGAGTTCTCTTTCCCCCAACCTTTCCTGAGCCCCTTGAGATCCTATGATCTGGTCATTTATCCCATTGATGGTCATTTATCCCAAGTGATGCTTAGAGGTAAAACACCCCAACTTTACATTTCTTTGCATTTTTAGAGAAAGCTGTAGATCAGATTTGATGATCATAGCTCTTACAGTGTAGGGTGATGTCTTCCCGGTTTTGGTGGAGGGCAGGTGGAAAATTGGGGATTCAAACCTTTATATTTTCACTAAGTTCTAATAAGAGAAAGCTGTTTACCAGATTGGTGAACCTAGCTCTTACTGTTAGGAGAAATTCTTTCCCCATTTTTTCCCCAACCCATTTGAAAACACAAATCAGTGAATCCATTGTAAACAAATCAGTTAACTTGCTGGAGTTGTCAGGCAGCTAGCAGGGGAATATTCTAAATGCTGAACACCCTCAATGGGAAAACCATAATGTATACTCTGTAACTGCAGTTTAAAGAATCACAAAGGTTTATTACTTTCTGAAGTTGACAAATGAGTTGAAAAGATTTGCATTATTTAGAGACTTTGAAGTGTTTGTTTTTAATATATAACAGCTCAAAATTTTATATTAAAAAAGCTTGTTTTTGTCATACTAATTTTCCATTTTGCATTCTTGGCCTTATATGCAGGCTTTATGAACTGTGCATTTCCATGGTCATGGCATCATCATCCTCAAGCAGCCATGGGCTACGGAGGTCCAACCAGACCGTGCAGTTTAATTCTCCAAGCATATCTGTCCTGAGCTACATCTGCTGCATCCTGCCACTGCATACCAATTCTAACAAGGTCCTGCTGTTTGTTTGACATTGTCTGACCACTGCATCCTAGGTCTCCCCCTCTTTCTGAGGCCTCTAGGCACACTGTTCATAACCCTATTCCCCAATCTATAATTATCCATACGGGCGATTGGCCAAACCAGTAGAGTCTCTCTCTGCAAATATGCTGCTTCAAGGAGGTTGCCGACTCCTTTGCCTAACCTCATCATTAGTTACAAAGTTGAACCACCTAGTGCCCAAGATACTGCATAAGCATCTAGAATCAAAAGCATCTAGTTTCCTGTTATCATGTTTACAAAGTGTCCAAATTTCACTACCATAACTAATCCTAGAAATAAACAAACTATTATTCAGTCTAATTTTAGTCTTTAGGTGTATACGCCAATTTCTCCAAACTCTCCATAGATTCTTAAAAGTCCCGGCAGCAATCGCTATTCGTCTGTTAATCTCATGACTCACATCACCAGTATCTGTTACATAGCTCCCAAAGTAATTAAACTGTGACACCTGCTCAAGACTGCAACCATTCAGATTAACTGAATCACAACCTGCCTGACCAATTTTCATCACTTTAGTTTTCTCTCTGTTTATAACCAAACCTACTCTACTACCAGTCTCATCAACAGCTCAAATGAAAGAGTTCATCTCATCAACATCATTTGCCAAAAGGTCTAAATCATCAGCATAATCTAAATCAGAAATTTTAGTATCTCCAGACCATTTAAGGCCAAAATCTTTCCCTTGCAATGAATTTCGTATAACATAATCAATAACCAAACTAAAGAGAAAAAGAGACAAAATGCACCCTTGTCGAACACCAGAAGTAATGCTAAACCAATTGCTACAAGCGTTGCCAACTCTCACACACGACTCAGTGTTATTATAGAGAGCTTTCATTATGTTAACTAACTTGTCAGGTATACCATATGATCTCACAATCAAGCACAAATTATGTCGATCAACAGAGTCGAAAGCCTTTTTGAAATCAACAAAGCTAGCAACCAAAGGTTTCTGAAACTCGAAACATTTCTCAAGAATCTGCCTAAGTGAAAATATCTGATCGACACCCCCCCTACCACTTCTGAATCCGCATTGCTCATCACGCAACTGACTGTCAACCAGATTCTTAATTCTATTAAGGACAATCATGGAAAGAACTTTACATTCATGTCATGGCAGCATCAAGCTTAATATAACACTTTAGATGTTTTAAGATGTTAATAATGCAGCATAGGTTTTTTTTTAACCTACCATTAATCATTAGTAATCTGCATTCTATAAACCATTTTAGATGAGAAAAGGAGTGCTGCTCTGGGGTAAAACAGTCCAACCTTATGACTTCAAAAAGAGAAAGAAGTCAACCAGAGCAAAATCTGGCGAACAGTGGGAGTAATAATTGTGCTTCATAAGGGCATCTGCACTAATCAAGTTGCATTTTTATGAACATGCAAAATTAATCTCATTACTTTTCAGATGCATTGTGTAAGCTGTAATATTTAAAATGCAGATTTTGCACCCTCCCCCCTAATTTGGCAAATTTGATTTATTTTATTGTCCCCACCTCCAGTTCCCATGCACAGAATTCTGTGCAAGACTGGTAATTTCAATTGATTATCCCATTTATATTTTTCCTGTTATATTTTGTAATAAAATTATTTTTGAAAAATAACAATAAAAATTTGAAAGTTAAAATTTTAAAAGTTTTTTCAATATATTTTTAAAATGTACTTGGAGGTTGTTCTGATAAACATAGTTGGAAAGCAAACTTAATATATGCCAATGCATACACAACATAAGCCCTGTAATATGGGCTGTATGACATATATGGGATGTATTGTCTTGCATTGTGTGGGAGAATGAGTTAGTTGTTTTGGAGACCAAAAGGTTGGAGAGCAAGCTTAATATATGCCAATGCATACGCAGCATAAGCCCTGTAATATGGGCTGTATGACATATATGGTATGTATTGTCTTGCATTGTGTGAAAGAATGAGTTAGTTGTTTTGGAGACCAAAAGTGTCACCTCTGAGTGACACTTTTCAGCACACAATGGGCTAAATGGGCAGGTCACAAGGACGACAAAGATTTAGAAAGGCTCAGAGAATGTTGGGGGAAGGGACCCAATGAAGCTGTTAGGAGACAGATGGTAGCCTCCCATCAAAGCCATCCAGTGTGCTTTTTAATGTACACAGGGTATGGCTCTCCTGCACAATGTGCTATGGCTTAATATCCCATTTATTGAATGACAGCATTTTCAAGCCTATCAATGTCCCCTACTGACTGAGGGCAGTGTGGGGATTTTTGAGAACATAAATCTAAACACTGGCCCAGGTGGGACTTGAACTTGATACCTGCAGATTACGAGCCTGGTGTGTTACAGATAGAGCCACCACCGCTGCTTCAAAAGGAGGAAGATATACAATAGGGTGTGAGTGTGTCAGTAGCTCACTTCAGACAATTTTTTGATCCCTTTCAATCATTGACAGAGCTGATCTGTCTAAGATACATTGCTCCATTTTAGGCTCAGAAATGTCCCAAGAGCAAAAGGACTCAGGTTTCTGCATTGATATATTATAAGGATCCACCATAGCTGATGAAAAGTATCCTGTGTATTCATCCATATGCTGGCTTTCTTTAACAGGAAAATCAGAATTTGACCACTAGGAATAGCATTTATGATTGTTCATAAGTAAAAATCAAGTATTCACTTAGGTTTACCTTTTGTTTTTATTGAATATTAAAGTTTTATCACTTTTTGTTTTACAGAAATTGCCTTCTGATAATATTTATATGATCACAAGGTAGGTCTGACTGAAATGAAAATGTTTGGAGATTGCTGCTGAAAGATGGTAGTTACGATGTACTATTTTTCTGATTGGATTTGTGAATTTCTGCAGTGTTATGACATTGTGTCTCGCACTTATTTTTGCACATTAACAAACAAGAGCATGTTAACCCATCATTATCTTTCTTAGTAACACATATAACTCATTCAGCAATGAGTTAGCTCAAGATATAGCAGTTGTACATTTCAAAAATGTGATTGTAGATGCCTGTAATATATGTATGTTCAGGTACTTATTTTCCCAATTTCAGGTAATCATGAAAGTCAGACTATGAACCAAATGTATGGATTTGAAGGAGAAGTAAAAGCCAAATATCCTTTAATTTTCATTTGTTTATTAATATACAAAAAATAATAAGTGTTCTTATTGCCAAATAATTGATTAAATTTTCAATGCAGTAGTCTCACAGTTTATTCAAAAAATTTTGTATTTGTGTTAACATGTCAGAAATTTTTTATTAATTGTCACCGCCCCTTCACCCTTTGCATACTACACTGAAGTGTCATTGAATTAGGGATAGGAGATGTTATTCAAATTTAGTCTCGCAAGTCCCGCATTTGCACATGTGTGGCCAGAAATTCTGGTCATATATAGCTGTTAGCTTTAGCTTCCCCAAGCATTCGTCGTGAGAAGTGTAATGGAAAAGGCATGGGATTTAAATGCATTTGACAGAGGGCAGATCGTAGGTGCTCGACGGATGGGACACCCGATCTCTGAATTTGTCAACAAACTTGGATTTTCTCATACAACAGTTTCAAGAGTGTTCCGGGAATATGAAAATTCCGGCAAAAAAACAAGTACCTGGACAAACTACAAAGGACAACCAGTCTTGAATGATTGTGGGCTTCGCTGTCTGACCAGCATCGTATGAACTGATAAGGGCCAGACATTGTCTAAAATCACCTCCCATCTGAACGTGGGTTCCAGCCAGGAAGTCAATGCACGGAAAGTCAGTTCATCGTCTCGACTTCGGGAGATGCCGACCTACGAGAGTCCCACTTCTAATGGCATGACACCGGGCTCAACGTCTTGCCTGGACTAAAGAGCATCAAAACTGGACTGTCAAAAATTGGCAACAGATAGCCTGGAGTAATGAATCCCAATTTAAACTTCATCACGCCGATGGGGGACTGAGAGTATGGGACCCCATGAAGCCATGGATCCTGCATGTCAAGTCGGAACAGTACAAGCTGGTGGTGTGGCTCAGTGATGGCCTGGAGTGTCTTCAGTTGGATGTCTGTTGAGACCTTTGGTACGTGTACCAACAACTCTCTATGATCCCAGTACTTGGAACTCATGGCTGACCATTTACACCCATTTATGTCGATGGCATCTACCAACAAGATAACTGTTCATCTCACGGGTCAAGGTTGGCTACTGCATGGTTGCAAGAGCATTTTGCTGACTTTGAAATAATGAATTGGCCACTCTAGAAGCCCAGTTTTAAATCCCATCAAAAAATCTTTGGAATTTCGTCAAGCAGAGTGTTTGGGCCCGTGTCCCATTAGCGACGACCTTGAGAGAATTGTGGACAGCTCTGGAGGATGCATGGTCACTAGCCTATGGAACATTTATGCAAGCTTGTGGAGTCCTTGCCTCATCGTGTGGCGGCCGTTATCAGGTCCAGAGGGGGTCCAACACGTTACTAGGTTGCTATCCCTAATTCAATGGCACTTCAGTGTAATAAAGCCTAACTTATGAGTCCAAACTGCTGATAGAGATACAGGTATTTCATTATCATCAATTCTTTGAAATTTCATGTGCACTTAATGTTATACAGATGTTAGATATCTGAATAGGTCATTTAAATGAGTGTACAGTTAATTAAAAATCATTGGTATAGTAAGGCTTGTCAAATGGTAGAAGCTGATCAGTGTTTTTTGGATGGTTCCAAGGACTACACTCTAACAATGGAATTGTGGATTCTATAGAAATCTTGCTGACATCAGGGTCCTCTTTCAAATATTTGAACCCATCTCATATACTTGAAATATGCATGCAGAAAATCTAGTTGCAAGCAGTCAACAATCCCATTATCTGACATTTTTCTCTCATTTGCCAGTACAGGGATGGAGATGGTCTAGCTTTTAGGAGTTTCACATTCTCCATTCCAAGCCAACACCCTTCACCGCCACCTTAGAGGCAGTTCCCATTTGCCTCTTTGCAGGGTTCTTCTTGACTGTCTGCAGTCATCTTTGAGTCAATATTGATACCGGTGGGAGTGGTCAGGTCCTCAAGCACTTGTCTCTTCCTTGATCCTTTCACTCATTATGTGGAAGTTCAAAGAAACCCTTAAAGAAGCAATCACTTTCCCACATTTAAATGTGCATGGGCTAAATCCAATGTCTGACATCTGAGCCAGAAGGAATTGTGGATAAAATATGCATCTTCTGTCACCTACATGGCAAGTTCTAAGGCCATGTGGCATAAAGTCAGGAAGAGGGAAGGAAATGTTTGCCCCCATTTTATTTATCGATTGATGAACACAATGCATTCACATTTGCTATTCTTACAACTATTGCCAATACCCTGGGAAATCTTTTTTTCCACTTCCCCTACTCCCAAGAGTTTCTGGCCTTGAAGAAAAAGGTTGAATTCTCTCCACTGTCTTTTCATTTGAATGACTTCAACTTACAACAAGCCATTCACAGCAGAAGTGCTGTGCCTTTCTCTTCATTCTTCATGTGTATTTGCTGTTAAGCCACACAATGCCCATTTTTCAATGTTTCAGTATCTCACCATTGAGTAAGGATTGGCTTCTAGAATATTTTTCTTCAGCAGCAGTATCTAGATTCATGGTAAAAAGCTATCATTGTCTCTAAGCTTGGGAAAGATCCCATATTCCTTCCAGTTATTGCTCTGTTGTGTTGATGAGCTATGTGCAGGGTGTTGGAAAGAATGGCAAATACCAGACTCATCTGGTATTTAGAGACCAGTGACCTTGTAATGCCCCAAAAGATTGTTAAACTTCTTTGGACCTTTTGACTGATCCAAATTAAACTTCCGGATAGCATATTGGGTATCAGGCAATATTAACTTGCCAAATAAAGTTAAATGAGGGTTTGTTATGTACATTGGCATTACTAGTTACAAGAATTCAAATGATTGTCAAATTTTTAAAGTTAAATCTTAATCAAAATGAATTACCGTTGCTCAAGAAAAACAAAATAGCAAAATCAAAATATTTATATAGCAAAGTTTATTTCCAAAAAATTCATGACTCACTATGTAACTGATGAATACAAAATAGTCTGAGCAAATAAAAGCTCATTTAAACATCACCAAAACTGACAAACTTTTCAGCTAACATCTTTACTGACTAATTGCCTATCATTACTGACTTCTAGCCTACTAATATTATTGACTCTGTGACCTAACATCACTTAGTATACATGTGGCATACAACTGACATATGTATGTTGCACGCTGGGAAAAACATTTGCATAATCTTACGAGCTATGACGCAAGAGGGGCATGTCCTTTACACGTGCATTAGTAGCTGTCAATCAAAAGTCAGGGTTGCGTATGTGCAACTCCTTTAACAGCTCGGAAGAGAGAAATGTGACAACTCTAACTGAAATAATCCCCAAAATGATAAATATAATGTAAATAAAGTAAAACTTGTTAAGGAAAAGTAAACGTGAATGGGTGGACCATCACAACTCCCCCTTCCAAAGGGAGTCAAAATTTGACCTAACAGATTTTGATGAGCAATTTTGAATAAAAGGGCACTTCCTACACCATTTGCATATTCATAAATATGCTTGAAATCATGTTAATACAAATATAACTCTTTATGGTTCAACTAGAACTTCAGGTGAACCAGAATGCATAAAAAAATTCTAATCACTTCACATTATAAACTCAAACTATAAACTTGAATAATAAATTCACTTTTCAAAAATATAAATATGAAAACTCCAAGGTTTCAACATGAAATTAAAACATTTCAAAATCTCTAGGTATGAACAACAATAAATAATCTTCAATTGTCTCCATCTTCATCTATTTGAGAAAAAAAAAACATAAATAATTAGTGCCACAGTGGAAGAATAATAATATATAACATACTTAAATTTTCATTGTTGACACTCTGTTGCAATAAATCATCCAGTTATTTCCCGGTGATTTCATTCCTGTGTCGATTGATAAGACAGGTGTAGGATCTTCTGAAGGTCTCGTTGGTGATGTCATCTATTGCATGTTGAGACTACATTGCTGGTTGTTGCTCTGCAGACTGTTGTCATCTCGTTGACATCTCATTACATGCTTGTCTTTGAAGAGCCTGACTCTGTGCCTTCCAGGTTTATTGCTGCCTGCTTCTAAATGATACCTTCAACAGTTAAAAATTTCATTATTTGTCAGATTCATCATGATTATTTACACTCAAAATAATTTCAGTGATGCTTGGCTTATCATCTAGAAATGTTTCATTAGCATTATTTTCCTTTAAAACCTTTACTTCAACATTTTTTTCCTTATCAACAATTTCTGCACTATTTTCCTTTAAAACTTCTAATTCAACATCTTTCTTGTTATCAACTTGCTTTGCATCATCAACTTGTTTCAGTAAATTCACATTATTTAAACTGATAGGACATTTTACAGTTTCTTCTTGAACATTCTGTTTGGACTACAAGATAAATTAGAAAATCCACTGAACTGCAGCTGCAATTTCAATTCACAGTTGTGGTTAATTCCATCTAAAACTTTCTCATGTGGACATGAAAGGTCAGATTCTGTATCGTTGTGATCTATTAAATCAGTTTTTTCATGACAAGGCTTCACAAAAAGAAATTCTAAACCATTATGTGTACCAGCAGTGACAAGACATAGCTTATGAGAGGGCTTTTCATGAGGAACTTTGGCCTCGCTTCAAAGATCCTAATTTAAGTTTCCTGAATTACCATTTTTTCTGTAGCAATATTACTCCATGTGCCCTAGTTAGCCACAAAAATTACATCTGAAAGTTTCTCGATCATTCTTAGCAAAATTTTGGTCTACTGTCATTGTTTTAAGTTTGATGCAGAACATAATCTCTGCTTTGATCATTCTGCATCTTTGTTGGCGCGTTCAGCACAAATTGTCAGAACCATGTAACTTCCGGTCATGCGGGAGTCATTTTGCGAGACAACCTGATATCTCTGCTTTGGCGAGAATTGCATCCATTGTTGATATAATGCAGTTTTTGCAGATTCTCTTCTTGCGGTATATTGCCGAGCCAATTTGACTAAAGTTTAAATTGAATTTACATTCATACTTCTAAAAATTCTGTTAAGGGCAAAAGTAATTGGGACATAATGCAGTTTATTATGTCAATTTTGGTGGCATCAGCATCTTACTGCTGTATAACTCTACTGCAACCCAGATGAATGTTTTGATATAATTTCCTTCTCTTTGTCATCATGAAAAAAGTTCTGTAGCTAGATGTGTGAAATCACCATAAGGTGGGTAGATTTCCAAAAGTTCGTTTTTAAAGTCTTCCCAAAATTCTATTCCATGTCAATATCCTATGTTATTCCACCATTGCTTAGCACATCCAATTAAACAAGATTTGCTTAGCACATCCAATTAAACTCCGAAAACACCTTTTTGTTTCCGGGCACTTCATGTAAATGGAAATGCTCTTCCGTGGACTTGATAAATATCCACAATGATGGACATTTCGAACCATCAAACTATCTTAGGGTAATGGCCAGTTAACATAAGGACTACAGTTAATAAATTATTTGACAACTGTCATTGAGGTGGTTGATAATGTTCTGTTCTATCACTTGCTTCTGACGGAACAAAAGATGAAACTTTCATTCCAAGTTTATACACCAGAGCCAAAACATTATGACCAGTTCATCTTTATGTAAATCAAAGCAACTGCAGGTAAATGATGGTGCGTGTGAAGGTCATGAAATGGTGTAAATAACACCTGGTACTAGTGTAAATAACACCTGGTACCAACCAATCCTCAGGACTGTTTCCTGAGTGTTACGCTTTTTGTTGTCAAAATTCTATCACTAGATAGCTTCCTTTTATTGTAGGAGTCAGCGTTGAGATTTATCTCCCCAAAATTCCCTGCCCGGCCCTGCCCACGGTCAGTAGGGGACACCGATGGGCTTGGAAAGGCCGCCGTCTGTTGGATGGGACGTTAAGCCATGGTCCCGTGTGCAGGAGAGCCATACCCTGTGCGTGTTAAAGAACACGCTGGATGGTCTTGACAGGAGGCTACCACCTGTCTCCCAACAGCTATTCTAGTTGGTCCCCTCCCCCAACCTTCACTGAGCCTTTGGAGTCCTTGTGATCTGGCCATTTAGCCCATGGGGTGCAAAAAAGTGCACTCAGAGGTAAAACAACCCAACTTGTAGGTAATGCCTTGTATATAGCCAATTTTAGCATCTTTTGTCATTCCAGCAAAAGGGTCATTGTGCAACAACTGCAATTTAATAACTCTTTGGGTGATGGCAATGTTTTCTGTTCTCAGATGACTGCTTGTGTGCAGTTTTTATTTTTAGCAAATATCTCTGCAACTTCAAAAATATAACTTACTACATTTGTCTCATGAAAAGGAAACAAATTAAATGATATTGTAGAGAAATGCATCAAGTTTCATGATGCTCAGTATGGGTCCCAGAGGTGATGGCACAGACATTCCACACAATTTGCTCTCCTCCTACGCTCTGTGGAACACATCTGGAGTTGCTTATGTAATAGTGATAGTCATCCTGTCCTTCAATTAATTGGCGTCAACTTGGATTCTCAATATCCTTGTTTGTGGTGATCCAGGATGAAGATTATAGTTAGGTTTTGGTGAGTGCTGGACTTTACTTCTATAGTACTGTTCAGCCCCGATGGTGGATAGTGGTAAATGTGGCATCTCCCGATAGATGTAGTGCAGTCTCTGAATTGTGGAGCATCTGGGTTATGTCACAAATTATATTACCTTCAATTAATTGTTCAATTGTGATAATGATGGATGATAAAGCGCATTTTGAATGAAATGTTTAGAAAAAAATCACGTGGAAAGTCCAGTGAATAAAGAAACCATTTAAAAAGGATGCCACAACAATTCCTACAACTGGCAATAGCTGATTTAGATAATTTCTCACTTACAGAAGGTAATATGGAGACACCCTTTACTTTTGCAAATTTAATTTCTTCAAACTAAAACATGCTGTCCTTTCATTGCACCCTTGTAATCTTCATTTCTGTCTTTTCTACAGCAGCATTTTCTGTAGGCAAATCAACTTGACAAATACCCTAACAATCTGAATTTTTTTTTTTTTGCATTGTGCAATATGTTTTATTCCAACATCTTCATTCAGAATCTCAGGTTTAATGCTTGATGATTGATAGAATCTGTGGGAATTAGCTCTGGAACCATTGGGTTTGAAAGCAAGCATGCTAACCACTATACTAAAGAACTAATTCATCTAAAATTGAATAAAGACTTTCTTTGCAGAAGCCAGTAGTCTTCTGGATGGCTGCATGGATCCAAGAAAACTAAAAATGAAAGTGATGCTTTTGCAGGTCTATAAATAGTAGCTAGGCATAAACTGGAAGGAGAGCTGTGTACAAATCTCCAGTGATGATGCACAGAACTGGCCATGCCTAGCATCTAATGTAATCTCTTGGTGCAGACCATTAATATCTTTCAAAAGAGATATTCTCTTATGGAAGGAGAGGGCTACCAGATCAGTGTGGCCTACTGATCTGGTCATTTATGGCCACTTTTTTCTTTTCATTTCTGTCCTGCTGAGGAGTGGTCAATTTCACAGGGTCCTGTTGCTTACCATTTATATCCACTAGATTCAAATGGTTTATGGTTTTGAGCTTGATTATGGATACTGGACTTACTGCATTGGTGGACCTCTATTGAGAGAAAATTTGTTGCTGTATTTTCTGTTTTCCTGTGGGTTACCTGGCATAGGTGAACAGAGGCTCAGGATACCTTATATCAGCTGGTGGATAATTTTGATCAGAGGCCACCTGAATCCTCACTTAGTTAGTTGGACATTGCCAATCCTAAATTGGAGTAGTGTACGTTAGGCAGGTCAGTTCTTGAAAAGGCCCATTTCAAAATGTAACTGAAGTTCCTATCAGCATTAGTGGCTTCAGCATTTAGCATCGGGGGAATGGGTCTTTGCCCCATGTCTGCGATTAGTGGGTTGTTTGATATTGATGTCCCTACCTCTCTCAATAAACCTGGTTTTGTTAAAAATCCTACTAATCATTTTCTCTCTGCAGATACATAAAATGTGAGAATGTTTACATAGAGATTTTTGGCATTCTCACTCAAGAAATCGAGCTTTATATCTAGATACATTACCTAAGATATTCAGGCGTGCAAGAGACTAGATGGACAGGTAAAGGTGAGATCATCATCATCCAGCCATGGACTACGGAGGTCCAACCAGAACACGCAGTTTAATTCTCCAAGCATATCTGTCCTGAGATACATCTGCTGCATCTGGCCACTGCACACCAATTCTAACAAGGTCCTGTCTGATATTGTCTGCCCACCGCATCCTAGGTCTCCCCCTCCTTCTGAGGCCTCTAGGCACACTGTTCATAACCCTATTCGCCAATCTATAATTATCCATACGGGCAACATGGCCAAACCAGCGGAGTCTCTCTCTGCACAATATGCTGCTTAAAGGAGGTTGCAGACTCCTTTGCCTAACCTCATCATTAGTTACAAAGTTAAACCACCTAATACCCAAGATACTGCGTAAGCATCTAGAATCAAAAGCATCTAGTTTCCTGTTATCTTGTTTACACAGCATCCAAGTTCCACTACCATAACTAACCCTAGAAAGAACCAAACTATTATACAGTCTAATTTAAGTCTTTAGGTGTATACGCCTATTTCTCCACAATCTCCATAGATTCTTAAAAGTCCCGGCAGCAATCCCTATTCGTCTGTTAATCTCATGCCGCACATCACCATCATCTGTTACATAGCTCCCAAGATAATTAAACTGTGACACCTGCTCAAGACTGCAACCATTCAGATTAACTGAATCACAACCTGCCTGACCAATTTTCATCACTTTAGTTTTCTCTCTGTTTATAACCAAACCTACTCTACTACCAGTCTCATCAACAGCTCAAATGAAAGAGTTCATCTCATCAACGTAATTTGCCAAAAGGGCTAAATCATCAGCGTAATCTAAATCAGAAATTTTCGTATCTCCAGCCCATTTAAGGCCAAAATCTTTCCCTTGAAGTGAATTTCGCATAACATAATCAACAACCAAACTAAAGAGAAAAGGAGACAAAATGCACCCTTGTCGAACACCAGATGTAATGCTAAACCAATTGCTATAAGACTTACCAACTCTCACACATGACTCAGTGTTATTATAGAGAGCTTTCATTATGTTAGCTAACTTGTCAGGTATACCATATGATCTCACAATCAACCACAAATTATGACGATCAACAGAGTCGAAAGCCTTTTTGAAATCAACAAAGCTAGCAACCAAAGGTTTCTGAAACTAAACATTTCTCAAGAATCTGTCTAAGTGAAAATATCTGATCTACACATCCCCTACCACTTCTGAATCCACATTGCTCATCACGCAATTGCCTGTCAACCAGATTCTTAATTCTATTAAGCACAATCATGGAAAGAACTTTACCTGGAACAGAGAGTAGGCTGATACCCCTATAGTTATCACAAGAACTGCGATCACCTTTTTTGAAAATAGGGATAATAATAGCTCTGGTAAAATCTTTAGGAACCATGTCTTTATCATAAAAGTTATTCAAAATTTCAGTCATCCAAGTGGTAGCTGAAACATTCCCAGCTCTGAGCATTTCTGTAGTAATTTCATCTACCCCTGGGGATTTATGAAGTTTAAGTTTAGAGATAGCCAAAATAACTCCAGATTGTGTTATAGGGCCAACATTAAAGCTGCCAATGCATCTATCATCATTACAAACAATGGGAGTAGAACTAACCACATTGTTTAGAACATCACTGAAATGCTCAGCCCACCTAGCCATGACAGAATCCTCACCTTCTATAACCTTACCTTGTTTATCCTTCAATCCCTGTATACCTGTTCATTTTCTACCACACAAAACATTAACTATCTGGTACAGCTCTCTGCTGTTGTGCTGTCTAACTGCTTCCTCAGCTTTGTCAGCCAGGCCATCAAGCCAAAGATTCTTATCAGTAGCTAACTGATCCTTTACACGTTTATTAAGTTCATTGTAATGCTTTCTATTAGTAGGACTAGTAGGGTACTGATTAAGGACATTCCTGCAGTTCCTTCTTTCTGAAATAAGCTCAAGTGCCTTATCATTTAAATAATTCTGTCTCCTCTGCTCCTTTTTTCCTAAAAGAGTACTGTTAGTTTCTAAGAAAGCCTGTTTAAAATGGCCCCATTCTTCTTCAACTTCAGTATTAAGCAAACCATGACTGTCATAATGACTAAGTAACCTATCATGGTATGCTTTAGCTATAACTGGGTCTTTCAGAGCTTCAGTATTAAAGGTAAATTTTTTAACCCTAGCACAACACTTTTTAAGTTTAAGTTGCAAGACACTTTTAACAAGGTAATGGTCAGATCCAATTTCAGCTCCCCTATATGCCCTGGTATTTCTAACAGAACTAGCCCATTTGCTGTTAATTAATATATAATCAATCATGTTCCATTGCAGCCCATCAGGTGAAACCCATGTGTATTTATGTATGTCGCGGTGTTTGTAATATGTGTTAGTTATTCTGAAACCATTTAGTTTACTTACCTGTAGGAGACATTGCCCATTGCAATTGCAGCTACCAATACCAAAAGGGCTTATCACCCCTCCCCAAAGGTCAGAGTCAGTACCAACTTTGACATTGAAGTCACCTAGAACAAGGATAATATCTCCTTTCTTGACAGAATTCAAAATATCCTGAAGTTGTTCGTAAAACCTATCTTTCTCATCCTCATCAGCATCCTCAGTGGGGGCATAACAGCAGATAACATTCAAGTCTTTAATGCTTGTCTGAAATTTTGCTGTAAGAAACCTTTCATTAATGCACTCATATCCTAGAAGAGCATCACTAGCATGTCTGCTGAGCAGCAGACCCACGCCTTGGTGATGCTTTCCATCCTCCCTCCCTGTAAAGAGAAATTTAAAGTTATTTTTAAGTATGTCACCTTTACCTGTCCATCTGGTCTCTTGCAAGCCTAGAATATCTAGGTTATAGTGCTGGAATTCCTGCATGAGGACATCAAGAGAATAATCTCTATGTAATGTCCTCACATTCCACATTCCTGCAGAGAGAAAATGATTAGTAGGATTTTTAAAGAAATTAGGTTTATTGAGATTGGTAGGGCCAACAATATCAAACAGCCCCCTGATCGCAGGCATGGGGCAAAGACCTGTTCCTCCTCTGCTAAAGGCTGAAGTCACCGATGCTGGTAGGAACTTCAGGCACCACCTTTTCAAGTGGACTTTTTCAAGAGCCACATGGCCTGCCTGAGACACATTACTCCAGTTTAGGCTTGACGATGCCCAACTAGCTAAGTAAGGTTCAGGTACCTGCGATGGCCTTTGATTAGAATTATCCACCAGCTGATATAAGGTATCCCATGCCTCTGTTCACACTGGGCTGGCAACCCAGAAGCAAACAGA
Source organism: Ryuthela nishihirai (assembly GCA_038380435.1). Lineage (NCBI taxonomy): Eukaryota > Metazoa > Arthropoda > Arachnida > Araneae > Heptathelidae > Ryuthela > Ryuthela nishihirai. The sequence continues at coordinate 41,444,285 of JAWZYU010000001.1, read as the reverse complement.
AAACACAGCAGCAGATTCTCCCTCAACAGAGGCCCACCTGTGCAGCAAGTCCAGGATCCATAATCAAGCTCAAATCCATAAACAAGTCCAGTCTAGTAGGTAAAAATGGTCAGCACCAGGACCCTGTGAAGTTGACCACTCCTCAGCAGGTTTGAAAAAAAAGAAAAAAAGTGGCCATAGATGACCAGATCAGTAGTCCATACTGAACTGGTAGCCCTCCCATTCCGTTCCCTTCCAAAAGAGAATGTCTCTTTTGAAAGGTACTAATCGCCTGCACCACGAGACAGCGGGGTCGGACATTAGGTGCTAGACCTGGTTGGTTCTGTGCATCATCACTAGGGATTGGTGCACAGCTCTCCTTCCAGTTTACGCCTAGCTACCATTTACAGGTCAAAGGTGAGATACTTAAAAATAATTTGAAATTTCACTTTTCAGGGAGGAAGGGTGGAAAGCATCTCCAAGGTGTAGGTTTGTTTCTCAGCAGACATGCCATTGAGTTCCCTGTTGTCATTAGTATTAGATTGGTGCAGATGAAATGTCCGCTTCCAGTGGGTGAACATTTTCAACCCCTCCAGCGGATTGGTATCGTCCAGCAACACCACATGACATGTCACAAGGTCAGTATGTATCTGGTGTACACATTATGTGCCTCATTTTGTGATGAGGTTCAACCATGAGTGCACAGGCATTGTTCAAAGTGGATCATGGAGACAGGTCAGTTGTGCTTCATTTTTCTGTGCGAGTTCAAACCCGGACATTCTGTGGGTATAGTATCCTGAAACATTAATGCAGCATTTGGGCAGGGTACTGCGAATGAACATACCATACACCAATGGTTTGCAAAATTCCAAGCAGGAGACATGTTCTTTGAAAATGAGCCTTGTGATCATCCACCAGTAGCTGTAACAGACATTGAGGTTAAGAATATTGTTACAAATTAAATGGATGAAAATTGAGCGTGAGTTCAAATAAATGGTATATAACAATTCTAATTCTAAAACAATGTAATTTATTACAAAAGTATGAATAAAATCCTTTATATAAACTAAAGTCGCCCAACAGCATTTCTATATCAGTATAAAAATAAATCTTCAAAAGAACGTAGTATCTTATTACTATTTACACTCAAATCATAAAATAAGGCTTATATTAGTCGAGGAGCAGTACAATCATGCTTGTAAATAAATCTGCAACCTATCGAGAATAACTTTACCAATTCTTGCAAACAAAACTAAATGTAACTATACACCAATTTAAACATAGGTGACAATCACACCTTTACTGGGTGACATTTTAACATCAATATATCAATAAATATTTTGTGGAAAAAATTTCACCAACATATGGGACATGAACCCGCTTCTCTCCCGAAACATGCCAGAGTATTCTTACTGATTGAATTAATGCCGGCTCATCGTTTTTCCACTAATTTAAGACTCTAAACTTTTCACCAATGATTTTCGACGTCAACCATTGGCGCCATCTATGATCATTGGGTGGCAACTATTTCTTTTTGTGCTGCACTGAATAAGATGGAAGTAATAAAGTCTCTTCATCCTATTTAGCATTATTAATGATTTAAACATAGGTGACAATCACATTTGTGGAAAAAATTTCGCAGACATACGGGACATGAACCTGCATCTCTCGAGAAACATGCCAGAATATTCTTACCGATTGAACTAATGCCAGCTCATCTTTTTTCCACTAACTTAAGACTCTAAACTTTTCACCAATGATTTTCGGCACCATCTATGATCAACGGGTGGCAACTATTTCTTTTTTATGTTGCGCTGAGTATAAAATATATTTTAACAGAGTTAAAATATATTATGAGAAATTATGAGAGAAATGAAGCACAACTGACCTTTTTTATGTTGCGCTGAGTACTGAAAATAATAAAGTCTCTTCACGCTATTTAGTGTTATTAATGATTTAAACATAGATGACAATCACAGCATTATGTGGGTGACATTTTAATGTCAATATATCAATAAATATTTTGTGGAAAAAATTTCTCTGACATACGACATTTTCCACAATATATTTACTGAATCATTAATAATGCTAAATAGCGTGAAGGGACTTTATTATTTCCATCTTACTCAGTGCAGCATAAAAAGAAATAGTTGCCACCTGCTGATCATAGATGGTTCCAATGGTTGGCGCCAAAAAGCATCGGTGAAAAGTTTAGAGTCTTAAATTAGTGGAAAAAAGATGAGCCGGCATTAGTTCAATCGGTAAGAATACTCTGGCATGTTTCTGGAGAGATGCAGGTTCACGTCCCATATGCTGGTGAAATTTTTTCCACAAAATATTTATTGATATACACCAATTGACGAACTCTTCCTACAGAATACTTGAAATCAGCTCTATATATTCGACTAACATAAAATCTCTTCATTCATACTTTTAAATGTCCTAAATGTCCTTATTTTTCATGTCGGTCCACTAGTAGAATCAACACTAATAACTTATTTAGTCTCCCACGCACACACCATATAAAACACTTTTTCTTTAGACTATCGCATTGTGCACAAACTGGGACAGGGGTGGCTCAGTCGGTAGCGCGTCAGGCTCGTAATCTGTAGTTCCCAGGTTCGAGTCCCAGCTGGGTCAGCATTGAGATTTATCTCCTCAAAATTCCCCGTCCTATCCACGGTCAGTAGGGGACACTGATGGGCTTGGAAAGGCTGTTGTCCATCAGATGGGATGTTAAGCCGTGGCCTCGTGTGTACAGGGAGAGCCACACCCTGTGCACGTTAAAGAACATGCTGGATGGCCTTGATGGGAGGCTGCCATCTGTCTCCCAACAGCTGTTCCATGGGTCCCCTCCGCCAACCTTCTCTGAGCCTTCGGGTTCCTTGTGACCTGGCCATTTAGCCCATGGTGTGCAAAAAAGTGCCGCTCAGAGGTAAAACAACCCAACACATGCACAAACTGAGACTAACTACATTTCTTTTAACACTCCAACTCCTATTTGATACAATTCTTTCTTTCTTATTTTTCAGTTAGGGTCTTTGTTCGAAGTCATTGGTGACATAATTCTCATGCGAGCATCAAGATGATACATCACATCACAGTTCATTGTAGCACATTTATCTGTTGTAACAATATTGTGGAAGTTGACCCATGGCAAAGTGTCTGTGAGATTGCAGCAAAGGTCCGTGTGCATCATTTGACAGTTGTCCGATGCCTGGCAGCCCTAGAGAAGATGAAAATGCTAGATGTCTGGATGCCACATGAAATGACAGCAGCCAACAGGAATGCTATCTGGAGGTGTGCATTTCCCTCATTGCCTGGAACAAACAGGATGGAATCCTGCATCAGAACGGAACCTGCAATGAAAAGTGGGTCCTCTATGATAGTTGTCATTGATCAGCACAGTGGTTGGATACCATGGAGCCACCAAAACATTGTCCAAAATTACCTCTACACCCTCTGGCATGATCCATCATTCTTTTCTCCTACCAGGTGAGACCATCAATTCGGACTGCCATGGTGCTGAAATTCTGCAGAAGCAAGGAAAGATTGATACCAAACAGCCAGTTTTGATCAGCAGGCATGGGATCCTCCTGTTGCGTGACAATGCCTGTCCATATGTCTCAAAAAGACCATCAAACAAATCCACCAGTTCGACTACGAAACACTTCTGCACCCTGCATATTCCCCTTACCTTGCTTCCATGGATTATCACCTCATCTGGCACCTGGGCCATTTCCTGACAGAGAAGACCTTCCCAAATGACCAAGCTTTGTCAAGCTGTTGGCACCTTCCTTGCCTCATGGACTCCAGAATTTTATTACAGTGTAATCCACAGCCTCATAACCTTGGCAGAAATGTATCGATGTTGGGGAGAACTACTTTGACTAGGAAAGTAACTGCTTTCTATTTTTATGAGGGTTTGCGGGTGGAACTCTCATTTTGGACATTTCATGTGCACCAATCCAGTAGTTCCAATGGCAATGTGGAACATATACAGATAAGTAAACTTAACAGTTTGCGACCCGCCCTGCCCATGGTCAATAGGGAACACTGATGGGCTTGGAAAGATGGGACATTAAGCCTTGGCCCCGTGTGTGGGAGAGCCATACCCTGTGCACGTTAAAGAACACGCTGGATGGCCTTGACGGGAGGCTACCATCTGTCTCCCAACAGCCGTTCCAATGGGTCCCATCCCCCCAACTTTCTCTGAGCCTTCGGGGTCCTTGTGACCTGGCCATTTAGCCCTTGTGTGCAAAATGTGCTGCTCAGAGGTAAAACAACCCAACAGTTTGCAAATAACTAACATATACTTCAAACATGGACATTTATAAATACACATGGGTGTAGTCAGTTCACTAGTTCAGTCAGTACCAGGGGAGCTAAAATTGGATCTGACCATTTTCTGGTCAAAACTATCTTGCAACTGAAGGTTAAGTTGCTTAATAATGTGCTAATAAAAGTTAATATTGTGCTAAGGTTTACAACACTGAAGATCCAAAAGATCCATATATAGCCTAAGCATACCATGATAGACTACTTAGTCATTATGGCAAAAATGGTTTGCTTACCTCTGGATTTGAGAAATAATGGGATCAGTTTAAACGGGCTTTTCTTGAAACCAACCATACTCTTTTGGGTAAAAAGGAGCAGATGAAAAACAAAATCATTTGAGTGATAAGGCTATGGAACTTATTTCTGAAAGAAGGAGGTGCAGGAATAATATGAATCAACACTTTACTATTCCTAACAGATGGCATTACAATGAGCTTAATAAATGTATAAAGGACCAGGTAACTGCTGATAAGAATCTTTGGCTTGATAGCTTGGCTGGCAAAGCAGAGTAAACAGTTAGGCAGCAGACCAGATAGTTAATGCTTTGTGTGGGAAGAAACAGATAAGTACACAGGGATTGAGAGCTGAATATGGTAAAGTGGGTGAAGGTGAAAATTCTGTGATGGCTAGATGGGCTGAGCATTTCAGAGATGTTCTAAACAATGTGATTATTTCTATTCCCATTGTTTTTAATGAGGATAGATGCATTATTTGCCTTAATGTTGGCCCTATATCTCATTCTGAAGTCACTTTGGCTGTCTCTACATTAAAACTGCATAAAACTCCTGGGGTGAATGAAATCATCACTGAAATGCTTAGAGCCTGGAACACTTGTGTTGTCACATTGCTGACTGAAATTTTAAATATTTTTTATGATAAAGAACTGTGCTGGAGGATGAGTAGCAAAAAATTTAATCTCTCAATCAAAAAGTTGCATTTTGTACCTAAAACCAATAAATTTGTCTATATGAAGTCTGATTTTTAATAAAATATTTATTTATAGTTCAACTGTAAACAAGTCTCAAAATTCTCTAATATTCAAACATTTAAATGTCAATGCAGTTTAAATTGTGTACAAATAACTTAAAATGCAAAAGCAACAACAAAAATACAAACATACACAGGCAGTCCACTAATTATGCAAGGTCCAATTCCTGGAGGCTACATAAGTTGAGTATTTACATTCCATTCTACAGGGATGTTTGTTGTCTTAGCCAGTAGTGCATGATCATAATATGCAGTTCCACCTGCTCCAGCATTGAGATTTAACCTCTCTAAACCCCCATTCTGCTCTTAGTAAGAAAGGGGACAATGATGAGCTTGGAAAGGCCACTGTCACATGAGATATAAAGCCCTGGCTTTGTGTGTGGGGTAGCTATACCCTGTGCACGTTCAAGTTCACACTGGATGGCCCTGACAGGATGCTTCCATCTGTCTCCTAACACCTCTCTAGTGGATTCCCTTCCCCCAACATTCTCTGAGCCCTTGGGTTTCTTGAGATTTATCCATTTAGCCCATTGTGTGCAAAAAGTACTGCTCACAGGTAGAACAACCCAACTCAAATCCCATACTAAAAATACACACTTGCACTACTTTTCCCTTCTATAGTGAGAACTAATACTGTGTTTTGTATACGAGTGTGTTTTGTATATGTGTTTCTATAGTGAGAACTAATACTGTATTTTGGTGCTTTACACTTTCAGCATAAGAGATATTAATTTATTTTTTATGAATTTTACATCTATCAATTATGTCTATGTCTTCATTTCATAAGAAATGCACATAATAAAAAATCCATTAATGTTTATGTTTCTTCATAGTACATACATATTTTGAAATTTAAATGAGTTTGAAAATAAAATGAAAGTACAGGGTGTCTGACAAATAATGGTAGGGTTTCAGGAAGCACTGTTCCCAAACACAAAAGGCATTACTTTGAATGTTGTATTCTCCCTCTCAGACAGTTTCATGATTGGCCACCAATCATGTCTGTGGCCAATCTGACTGTGCACTGTCACATTTCTCAAGAGATGTCATGGAAGTTCTTAGTGCAACATTTCCTGGCAGATGGATTGGCAAAGTGATCCAATTCTATGGCTCCCAAGGAGCCCTGATTTGACACCCCTTGATATTTTCTCATGGTGCTTTGTAAAGAATTATGTTTGCATGGACAAAATTTGAGATCTGAATTATTTGAAAGCCAGAATAAGAAAAGTAATGCAAGATATTAGGCAGCATGTATGAAAAGAAGTGGAATATCAATTAGACATAAGCAGGGTCATGAATGGTGCACATGTGGAAATTCACTAATTATGCTCAAAACTATCTGAGGTATATTTTCAGTTAAAATATAGCAGAGGTGTGAAATAATTTCCCCCAGTTTGCATTTAAATTTTTTTGCTCTAATTTTGTTTTTCTGTTAGAAAAAGACACTTATTCATGGAATTGTGTTGCTGTCTTAATTAATTTTTTGTTTCAGTGCTTAGTTTTTGTTTACAGTTTTGTTTACAGTGCCTTTCAGTACCATACCAGCTCAAAACAGCTGAAATTTTAAACTTTATCATGTGCAGCAAATTTAAGAGAAAGTTTATATTCAATATGAATTAATTTTTTGACTAGTTTAATCTTTGTTAAATTTTTTACTTTAAACAATTTTTCTTTTTATTGTAATTATATATATATGCATTGCTATAGCTGGTCTAGTGGTTAGCATGCCTGAATACTAGATAGACCAGCATGCATGTCTCTGTGTATGTATTTGTGTGTTGTATGAGAAACCAAGAGAAGTCCAATAGAGCTTCTAGGTTCTCTCTGTCCTTTGTGTAGAGGAGTTCTTTCTTCCCTTGTTTTAATATATATATATTTTCTCTTTAACTGTATAACATATTCTGCTCAGATGTCTGATCTTTTTACTGAGGTGTACAATTGGCTTCCTCTAGCTCACTGTCTCAATAAGCGTATTTTAGTAAGTTAATTAGTTATTTCTTCTATGTTTGAAGTGTGTGTGTGTTCGTTATTGCATAGATATCTGTAAAATATTAGGAGTATTGGAAAGTAATGTGCCTTACTTTGGATATTATTATATTGGCCGAGTGGCTAGCACGCTTGGCTACTGATCTAAGGGACCTGGGTTCGAGCCCCGGATTTAGGCATGGATGTGTGTCGTTTTTCTGCTGAGGTCCTGCCATCCTCTCAGATCTCCTACTGTGGCATATAAACTGACAGGCTCCTGTCAGACCTCTGTGGCAAGCAGCTGCTTGAGGGGGTATTTATTTTTTTTATTTTATTTAACACTGCCAAAAAATAAATGAATTTTTTTCAAAAAAATTGGGTGTTATTGTTTAATACAGCATGTTTTTTTTCCAAATATCAACATGCAAAATGAGTAACTAAACAACTGAAGAGAGCCATGTTCATCATTATATGCTCTATGAATTTTAGAGCATAACTATTCAACAATGGTTTCCTAAAAGATTTTCACTGTTTATCGTAATGCACTCAGTGCCCACAAATGCCAACATTGGGTTCTCCAAATTCTGATCTGGAAATGATGTGCTTAACTCAGCTGTTGAGGCAGATCCTTGTCAAACTATTGAAGAATTATCAAAAATCATCATCTTCATGGTTTATTGCACAAGATCATCTGCAACTGATTGGGTAGGTCAGCAGACAAGGAGTTTGTGTTTTGTTTAGACTTTCAGATGAAGACAGTCCAATGTTCAATAGTGTGTAACTTTTTGCTAACAGGAAAGGATTGCAAAGGTTTATTTCCTGATGTATCAAATTGAGGAATAAATGGAAAAGATAGCATTTTTTAGAAGCTCTGAAATGTCTATTTTAAATATATAAATCTAAAAGTTTAAAATTTTATGTTTTTTAAAAAAATTCAGGTTTCTTTTGTCATATTAACTGCCCTGTTTAGCATTTTACCCATATATACAGGTTTGGTGAACAACATTTTCATGGCTTTGGCAGTGTAAGTTTTAAGGAAGAGTTAAAATTGCGTACTTGAATGAAATTAACTACATCATTAATATGTTGTCTACCATCTCATTTGAAAAAACAAGTGTTCTGCATCTGAAAAGAAATTGTGTTTCATCAGACATAACTGGTATGTGTTTATATGGAATTTATGTAGCACCATTGCAATCAATTTTGCATATTGATCAACCTGCAAAAAGGGTAATTTTTTAGTGATAATATCAATGCTGAAAGGAGGGAGATATATCAGTGGTAAAAATTTTATCCTGATTTAGAAAATCTGCACATTTTTCACATGGTTTCATAAAAATTTACCTTGGCTGGAGTTGCATGTTATTTGTGTTGATTTGAAGGCATTAGATAACTAAAGATTAATTATATTTTAAGCTAATGCCCATTTTAAGGTCCATGAATCCATAAGAGCATACTCTCAGAGGAAGCTGTGAAACTAAGACTCCATAAAGGAAAATTAGTTACAATAATTTAGTTAACAAACTGCATTCTTCTTTAATTTTATTTCTCACTAAATAAAATAATGGTTATGGATCTGGCAAAAGAACTGAAGCCTTCTAGTTTCATAAAAAGTTTTGCTTGACTGCACTAGATTAGGATACAGAAGACTAGGTCTGGATAATATTTGGACCCACTCATATTCAACAAAGTTATGAAATTCATTCCATTTCTGCAATCATCAGAACTGTATCATCCAGATCATAAATCAGGGCCTAAATAGCTGCAGTATTAATTTGATATTATCAGATGGACAGTGAAGTTCATGTGCTGAAAAATAATCTTTAATTTCTTTTTTCAGCACGAGATGATAGTAATCATCTGCAGGGTGTAAGATTGCTTCTTAGCATGCTAGTGATAGTCTTTTAGGATATGATTGCCCACTGCATCCTAGGTCTCCCTCTTTTTCTAAGCTTTCCATACACTGTTCATAACCATATTCATTAATCTATAGTTATGCATATGGACAACACAATTTCTCTTTGCACAGTGTGTGCTCCTCGAAGGAGGTTACAGACTACTTTGCGTAACCTCTTCATTACTTACAAAGTCAAACCACCTAATACTCAAGATACTGCATATGCATCTAGAATCAAAGGCATCAAGTTTCATGTTCTCTTGCTTACAAAGGGTCCAAGTTTCACTATCATAATTAAATGTTATTTTGTGTCTCTTGGTTCAGGTTTAAAAAAGTAATGTTTTTATATAAAGATTTCAAAATTGTATTAAAGATATTTATTGAAATATTTATGGAATAATTATTTTTTGTTTAAATATTTAGAACTTTTAGATTTAACCATTAAAGTGACAGGTTTCTCACAATTCATACAATTGGGGGCCAAGATAATTTTTAAGTTGGCAGTTTACTCATTAAATGGCCAGATATAAATCCAAGGATGATCATTTAGAGAGACAGGACTTTTTTTTTTCAGCAGAAAAGGAATTGAACTTCAGAACTTTATCCTGTAATGACTAACACATATTTATGTGTCATATTACGTACCAAATGAAAAAGTATTTCATTCTGAATAATAAAAAAACAGAAATTCAAATTACAATGAATGCTATTTAAGACAGATTTTTAAAAATGGTTGGACACTTTATGATATATTTGGAATATATTGGTTGGAAGCCATCCCATGGCTGAGTGGTTAGCACGCTTGGCTACTGATCTAAGGGACCTGGGTTCGAACCCCAGGTAAGGCATGGATGTATGTGTCATTTTTTTCTGCCGAGGTTCTGTCATCCTCACAGACCTTCTACTATGGTATATAAACTGACAGGCTCCTGTCAGACCTCTGTGGCAAACAGCTGCTCGAGGGAGTATATTTTTTTTATTTTATATTGGTTGGACACTTATGATATATTTGTGGAATGCATGCATGGCTACTGATCTAAGGGACTTGGTTTCGAGCCCAGGGTAAGGCATGGATGTTAGTGTTGTCTTTCTGGCTGAGTGGTTAGTGTGCTTGGCCAGAAATCCCCACAGACCTTCTACTATAGCATATAACTGACAGGCTCCTGTCAGACCTCTGTGGCAAGCAGCTGCTTGAGAGCATATTTATTTATTATTTATTTATTTTGAATACTTTAAGGGTTAAGAGATATTGTGTTATATGTTATTTTATAGAAACAGTTTGCATTAATTTTCATTTCATCTAGGTGATGCATGGTGGCTTGTTTTCTCAAGATGATGTTACTTTAGAGACTATTAGGCAAATAGAACGAAACAGGCAACCTCCTGAAGAAGGTAAGACGTCTGTAGTTTAATGTTTCTTCCTATTTTATGTGTGCTTATATTTTTGTTAAGGAAGTATTATCTATTATTATAAATATGCCTTTTTTTGTAACAAAGTAACAATTTTCCAAATAAGTGTGAAATTTTTGTGCATACTAATTTATGCTGTCTTTTATAGGAGTAATGTGTGAACTACTTTGGTCTGATCCCCAACCTCAAAATGGTTGCTCTCCTAGCAAACGTGGTGTTGGTGTGCAGTTTGGTCCTGATGTGACTAAAAAATTTCTAGCTCTCAATAAGTTGGACTATATCATTCGAAGCCATGAAGTTAAAGCTGAAGGCTATGAGGTGACTCATGACGGAAAATGTATAACTGTGTTCTCTGCCCCAAATTACTGGTAAATTTTGGTTTTCATGATCTTATGTTCAAATGCATTTTGTTTATTTCCAAGTAGTTCAGTGATATTTAAATGCCTGAAATATTTATAAATTGTTGAGAACAATTTTTAAATGTTGATTAAAATTAACTTTGTGAACAGTGTGGCATATAAATTCAAAGATCTGTAATTTTTAAAACAAGTTTTTTATAGGAATATTAAAATAGATAGATTTAAATGAGATTTAAATCGGTCAAAATTTCGATTTTCAACAAAATTTGTTGGGTATTTAAAGAGCTATGGAAGTTCAAATATTTAACAGCAGCAAAGTCAGCCTAAGAAATTTGCATAAAACTGACAATTATTGAAAGAATTTGCACAAAATCCTAAAACAACACCTGTTTTATTAAGTAGTTTGAAATAATACTTTTTTTTAAGTTTTAATTAACTTCTAAGGGTAATTTTTATAATCTACACCTCTGTTATTCAAACTTTGGAACTCATTAAGTACCAAACGGATATTGTTCAAAATCGAAATTTAGGCAGTTTAATTGACATCTTATATTTATTTAGACCTGTAAATGGTAGTTAGGCTTAACTGGAAGGAGAGCTGTGTACCAATCCCTAGTGATGATGCACAGAACCGGCCAAGTCTAGCACCTAATGTCCGACCCCGCCTTCTCGTGGTGCAGGCCGTTAGTACCTTTCAAAAGTGATATTCTCTTTTGGAAGGGAACGGAAGGGGAGGGCTGCCAGTTCAGTATGGCCTACTGACCTGGTCATCTACGGCCACTTTTTTTTCTTTTTTTTCAACCCTGCTGAGGAGTGGTCAACTTCACAGGGTCCTGGTGCTGACCATTTATACCTACTAGACTGGACTTGTTTATGGATTTGAGCTTGATTATTGATCCTGGACTTGCTGCACTGGTGGGCCTCTGTTGAGGGAGAGTCTGCCGCTGTGTTTTCTGTTTGCTTCTGGGTTGCCAGCTCTAAGTGAACAGAGGCATGGGATACCTTATATCAGCTGGTGAATAATCCTAATCAGAGGCCATCGCAGGTACCTGAACCTTACTTGGCTAGTTGGGCATCGTCAAGCCTAAACTGGAGTAATGCGTCTCAGGCAGGCCATGTGGCTCTTGAAAAAGTCCACTTGAAAAGGTGGTGCCTGAAGTTCCTACCAGCATCGGTGACTTCAGCCTTTAGCGGAGGAGGAACGGGTCTTTGCCCCATGCCTGCGATCAGGGGGCTGTTTGATATTGTTGGCCCTACCAATCTCAATAAACCTAATTTCTTTAAAAATCCTACTAATCATTTTCTCTCTGCAGGAACATGGAACGTGAGGACATTATATAGAGATTATTCTCTTGATGTCCTCATGCAGGAATTCCAGCGCTATAACCTAGATATTCTAGGCTTGCAAGAGACCAGATGGACAGGTAAAGGTGAGATACTTAAAAATAATTTTAAATTTCTCTTTACAGGAAGGGACGATGGAAAGCATCACCAAGGCGTGGGTCTGCTGCTCAGCAGACATGCTAGTGATGCTCTTCTAGGATATGAGTGCATTAATGAAAGGTTTCTTACAGCAAAATTTCAGACAAGCATTAAAGACTTGAATGTTATCTGCTGTTATGCCCCCACTGAGGATTCTGATGAGGATGAGAAGGATAGGTTTTACAGACAACTTCAGGATATTTTGAATTCTGTCAAGAAAGGAGATATTACCCTTGTTCTTGGTGACTTCACTGCCAAAGTTGGTACCGACTCTGACCTTTGGGGAGGAGTAATAGGCCCTTTTGGTATTGGTAGCTGCAATGGCAATGGGCAACGTCTCCTACAGGTAAGTAAACTAAATGGTTTCAGAATAACTAACAAATATTACAAACACCGCGACATACATAAATACACATGGGTTTCACCTGATGGGCTGCATAAGAATATGATTGATTATATATTAATTAACAGCAAATGGGCTAGTTCTGTTAGAAATACCAGGGCATATAGGGGAGCTGAAATTGGATCTGGCCATTACCTTGTTAAAAGTGTCTTGCAACTTAAACTTAAAAAGTGTTGTGCTAGAGTTAAAAAATTTACCTTTAATACTGAAGCTCTGAATGACCCAGTTATAGCTAAAGCTTACCATGATAGGTTACTTAGTCATTATGACGGTCGTGGTTTGCTTAATACTGAAGTTGAGGAAGAATGGGGCCATTTTAAACAGGCTTTTTTTGGAAACTAACAGTACTCTTTTAGGAAAAAAGGAGCAGAGGAGGCAGAATTATTTAAGTAATAAGGCAATTGAGCTTATTTCAGAAAGAAGGAACTGCAGGAATGTCCTTAATCAGTACCCTACTAGTCCTAATAGAAAAGATTACAGAGAGCGTAATAAACGTGTAAAGGATCAGTTAGCTACTGATAAAAATCTTTGGCTTGATAGCTTGGCTGACAAAGCTGAGGAAGCAGTTAGGCAGCACAACAGCAGAGAGCTGTACCAGATAGTTAATGTTTTATGTGGTAGAAAACCGACAGGCATACAAGGATTGAAGGATAAACAAGGTAAGGTTATAGAAGGTGAGGATTCTCTCATGGCTAGGTGGGCTGAGCATTTCAGTGATGTTCTAAACAATGTGGTTAGTTCTACTCCCATTGTTTGTAATGATGATAGATGCATTGGCAGCTTTAATATTGGCCCTATAACACAATCTGAAGTTAGTTTGGCTATCTCTAAACTGAAACTTCATAAATCCCCAGGGGTAGATGAAATTACTACAGAAATGCTCAGAGCTGGGAATGTTTTGGTTACCACTTGGATGACTGAAATTTTGAATAATTTTTATGATAAAGGCATGGTTCCTAAAGATTTTACCAGAGCTATTATTATCCCTATTTTCAAAAAAGGTGATCGCAGTTCTTGTGATAACTATAGGGGTATCAGCCTACTCTCTGTTCCAGGTAAAGTTCTTTCCATGATTGTGCTTAATAGAATTAAGAATCTGGTTGACAGGCAATTGCGTGATGAGCAATGTGGATTCAGAAGTGGTAGGGGATGTGTGGATCAGATATTTTCACTTAGGCAGATTCTTGAGAAATGTTTAGAATTTCAGAAACCTTTGGTTGCCAGCTTTGTTGATTTGAAAAAGGCTTTCGACTCTGTTGATCGTCATAATTTGTGGTTGATCGTGAGATCATATGGTATACCAGACAAGTTAGTTAGCATAATGAAAGCTCTCTATAATAACACTGAGTCGTGTGTGAGAGTTGGTAAGTCTTGTAGCAATTGGTTTAGCATTACATCTGGTGTTCGACAAGGGTGCATTTTGTCTCCTTTTCTCTTTAGTTTGGTTGTTGATTATGTTATGCGAAATTCACTTCGAGGGAAAGATTTTGGCCTTAAATGGGCTGGAGATATGAAAATTTCTGATTTAGATTATGCTGATGATTTAGCCCTTTTGGCAAATGATGTTGATGAGATGAACTCTTTCATTCGAGCTGTTGATGAGACTGGTAGTAGAGTAGGTTTGGTTATAAACAGAGAGGAAACTAAAGTGATGAAAATTGGTCAGGCAGGTTGTGATTCAGTTAATCTGAATGGTTGCAGTCTTGAGCAGGTGTCACAGTTTAATTATCTTGTGAACTATGTAACTGATACTGGTGATGTGCGGCATGTGATTAACAGACGAATAGGTATTGCTGCTGGGACTTTTAAGAATCTATGGAGATTGTGGAGAAATAGGCGTATACACCTAAAGACTAAAATTAGATTGTATAATAGTTTGGTTCTTTCTAGGGTTAGTTATGGTAGTGAAACTTGGACACTGTGTAAACAAGATAACAGGAAACTAGATGCTTTTGATTCTAGATGCTTACGCAGCATCTTGGGTATTAGGTGGTTTAACTTTGTAACTAATGATGAGGTTAGGCAAAGGAGTCTGCAACCTCCTTTAAGCAGCATATTGTGCAGAGAGAGACTCCGCTGGTTTGGCCATGTTGCCCGTATGGATAATTATAGATTGGCGAATAGGGTTATGAACAGTGTGCCTAGAGGCCTCAGCAGGAGGGGGAGACCTAGGATGCGGTGGGCAGACAATGTCAAACAGGACCTTGTTAGAATTGGTGTGCAGTGGCCGGATGCAGCAGATGTAGTTCAGGACAGATATGCTTGGAGAATTAAACTGCGTGGTCTGGTTGGACCTCCGTAGCCCATGGCTGCTTGAGGAAGATGATGATGATGATGATTTATTTAACCAGTTTTAAAGCCTCAAATTTTATTTTCCATTGACTTAAGATGATGTTTCCATTTTTCTGTTTATTGTGTTTAGCTCTTCACCTATACCATAGAATCTACTGCTTGAAAAGCCACCTGTTTGCATACAGGCGATGTGTATATGCATGCTGGGAGAGCACTTCAGCATAGTGACTTGGTTTGTTTGATGACACAATTGTTTGTGACTTTAACACACATAGGTGCACCAGTGAAGTTACTGGAAAGACTGTGAATTATGCTTTCATAACTTGGATCTAGAGAAGATGAGTTGCTGATTGTCCAAAAGTAAAGGTAATAAACATTTGAAAAACCAGAGGTAAAGAAAACTGGTTAAGGTAATAAAAATTCAAAGCAGAGCATCATGTGATCCATACAAAATGCCTGTTAAAACCTACAATAAATTAGGGCATGTTTTTATTCAGGTAATTCAGAGGTAAAAAAGAAACTATAATCAGAGATGAAATAAAAATGTGAACTATAATCAGAGATGAAATAAAAATGTGTAACTAAAATGTGTAAATGTGTTTGCAAATGCATTTTGTGAATATATTTTAATTTTATTCCTTCCAGATGCTCTGTCATTTTGAGTTGTCTAACCATTTTCTTTGAGACATCATGAAACAGTTGATTATTGTAGACTGAGAATATAGCATTTCAGCTCGAAATGATTATCTAAAAAAGTACTCCTTTTATAGGGTGTCTTGCAATTCATTGGTTTTATATATTCATTAATATTATATGGATATTTATTTTCTTCCAAACTAAATGCAAAATTACCTTGGTAGGTTAAAAATCTTTTTTTTCTTGAATGATTATTTTTATGCACATTTTGGTAGTCTGTGCTTAATTTTTGATGAGCACTGTAATAAATATTGTGAAACATTTTAATTTGCCTTTGCTGGTGGGATTTTGAAACTTTTTTGTTGTCTGAATTTGGAAACCAGACTAAAGCATTCTAAACGATAATATGTGTGGACTACATGAATAATTCCTGGCTATCTTATTATGAAAATATTCTCTGTGATAAATGCATTAATAATGCATTAGTAACAAATGATATGACTGTATTTCATCTGGGAGGTGGTGCTAGGAATTTTCCCTACAAGCATGGTCTTGATTGACATCACTGTTAAAATAAGTTTCTTCTATTCTGTAATATCACATTTTCTCAAGGGTAATGTTTTGATATTTCAGTGATACCATGGGTAACAAAGGAGCATTCATAACAATGAATGGAAAGGATTTGAAGCCTAACTTTATAACATACTCTGCAGTGGTAAGAAAATATTTAGTTGCTTATTCCTGTCTAGCAAATTTTTATTTTGATAATTGACATCAGAAAATAAATTTGTTTATGCTGAAAAGTTAATCCGTGATTTATTTTTAAGAATGATACATTTATCTGTTTCAATTATATATGTAGGAATTTGGCCCAAATTCTGAAAATTGTTTATTGCAAATTAATAAAAAAGCAGCAGATGTTCCTCTACTTCCATAAACAGTATAGAAAGTCATGAATGTGAAACAGTGCAAAGTTACCTTGTGTAATTCTGATCCATGTTTTAAAGTATTATAGTGAAATATGTTGTAAGAAAAATATCATTTTTGGTTTTCTTATATTGCTCAAAAAAAAATTTACTTTCCATTGATATATATATATCTTTTTATTCATCAGTTATAAATTTTAACTTTTATTGCTTTGTCAGATCCCCCTTTTTCACTACATCACCGTGAAAGAGTCTTATTAAAAATTAATATGTTTGATTTTATGTAAATATTTTAATTTCATAAAATTAGGAATTAAATGCTGTTTAATTTGGTATGTAATATGACCTATTTCTGTTGAGTGCTTATTTGGGATAAAAATCCTTCACTTTCTTATTTTGCTGGGTACAGTTAACAAAAATCGAGAAGGGTTGTTTCTTCCTCTCCACTTAGTATTTCATTTCCTTTTATAATTAAACCTTAGTTTTCATTTCTGTAAATTATTGATTTTACAGAGTTATGCTACGTCGGATGGCCAGCTTACAATTTGTTGCTCTGGATATTTTATTTAACATCACATTAGGATATATGTTATTTTTTCTTTTGTTATTTCTTTGTTTTCCAATAAAAAAAAACTTCGATATTGAGTTATTTCCTTGGCACAGAAATCCATACTCCTGTGGGAGGAGTTTTGGCAAGGGTTTTCACCCCTCCCCCCACCCTTCTTTCCCAATATATTGTGTGTGCCACTCTGACAATACAGATGTTTGTTTTTTACCCTGGGTGCATAAGCCTTTCTGTACTTACTCAAGATCACCAAACTTCAACACCCAAAGAAAAAATTCATAATGTTTAGTAAAAAAGTAGCCAAGAAAGTGTTTTTCCCGTTTCGTAACCAGTTCAGAAAATCCCATGAATGTGAGAAGTTCAAGTCATCCTGTATAACACTGGCTGTGTTTAAAATATACCATTCTGAAAAGAATCATTCAAAAGAATAAAAATCATGTTTCAGGTTAAACGTGTTTTTATTTTTTTTTTGGTGGTGATGGGGGATTTTCTTTAGATGTATGTATAATTTAACTATTTTTATTCATCAGGTTTTCAAGTCTTAATTATAAATCTGATCTATATGTAAATCTGATTTAATTATATAATCTGATATTTTTTTTTACTATATTGCACTGAAATAGGCAGCATGCTTGTAAATGTTTAAATTATTTATTTTCATAAAATATTAGGAATTAAATTCTGTTTAATTTGGTATATAACATGACCTATTAAAGTTAACTGGTAATTTTTTAACAAAATTTTAAAGTTATTTTTTGATATGACTCGCCACAGTTGACGAAAAGCCTCGACTTTTCCCAAAGCATGGTATCGAGAAAAAAATTATAAAAAAAGAGTAATTTTGTTGTTTCAAGTAAAATTTTATGGCATAATTAAAAGAACCTTCTTGCTCAAAATTTAATTAAAAATAACCTAAAATTCTCTGTTGTTGAGCAATAAAATTTTAAAGTTTCTCCTTCAAACTATTTGCATGTTAAAAGTTTTTAGGAGAAAACTCAGAAGCTTTTTGGAGCAAGGACAGCACTTCATCTTCAGGGAAGTGACACTATATGATGACATTAGGGTTGTTTAGAGCTTCTTTCCATATGTCATGAAGAGTGATTCTAATGTCTCGGTTGCAGATGGGGTTGGGCGAGGTCATTATTTCAATAGCCTTGTGGAATATGGTTTCATAGAAAGTGGATGCATGTGCAAGCAGTGTGGTGTGCTCCCAGTCTATGGTTGCTGCATGTTGAACTGCTAGTCTATTGCCATTTCTATATTTATTGATTAACTTTTCTATTGTTGTTGGATGGAAGCCATGGATGCAGCAATGGAATGGATGTTTTGAATTTCTTATTTTGAAGCAACTGCTTGTTTTATCATATGGTGAAGGCCCTATGGATGAGGGAATGGAAGGCTGCAATTTTGTATGCCCATGGGGTACGTGAGTCCACACATATGACAGAGAAGATGGAGATAGACTTTCGGTATATTAATGTCTTCAAAGCTCCTGCATCATTTTAAGTTATTTCTAAAACTTAATTTTTTTGCTATTCAGAAATAGCCTTTCTATTCATATGCATTATAAATATTTCCATCTATTACTGTTTTTTTTAAATAAGTGTTTATTTTTCATTGCCAGATGCATTTTTTATTACATGTTTCTATAAAAGTCCTATTAAAATAAAACTAGTAATTTTTTTTATCAAATAAAAATAAATAAATAAATACCCCCTCAAGCAGCTGCTTGACACAGAGGTCTGACAGAAGACTGTCAGTCTATAGTAGAAGATCTGAGAGGATGGCAGGACCTCAGCAGAAAAACGACAAGAACATCCATGCGTTAAAAGGGGCGGGGGTGGCTCAGTCAGTAGCACGCCAGGCTCGTAATCTGCAGTTCTCAGGTTCGAGTCCCAGCTGGGTCAACGTTGAGATTTATCTCCGCAAAACTCCTCGCCCTGCCCACGGTCAATAGGGGACACCGATGGGCTTGGAAAGGCCGCCGTCCGTCGGATGGGACGTTAAGCCATGGCCCTGTGTGTGGGAGAGCCATACCCTGTGCACGTTAAAGAACACGCTGGATGGTCTTGACGGGAGGCTACCATCTGTCTCCCAACAGCTGTTCCAGTGGGTCCCCTCCCCCAACGTTCTCTGAGCCCTCGGGGTCCTTGTGGCCTGGCCATTTAGCCCATGGTGTGCAAAAAAGTGCTGCTCAGAGGTAAAACAACCCAACCCAATCCATGCCTTACCCGGGGCTCGAACCCAGGTCCTGTAGATCAATAGCCAAGCACGCTAACCACAATTTATTTTTAAAAAATTCAGAATTAAATGTTGATTAATTTAGAAAAAAAAAAAAAAAATTCAAAGGTTAAATTTTTTTTCTCTGATGTAAAAATAGCTGGGTCTCTGATGTAAATCAGTTTTTCAGGTGGGACCCTGGAAGGGTTAAAGGTACACTTTAAGTTAGGCAAGTTCTCTTTGTTTTCCTGAGTTGATAATCTTACCTGAAAAACAGTAAATGCTATTATTGTATGCAGTATTTTTTTGCATATTGGCTATGTTGATAACTGTATAGAGAACTCTCAATTTTTGTGATAAGCATTCATAATTCATAGCATAAAATGATTCCAGGTGCTTTTATATACACACTGGCTACTGAAAAATAGAAACTTTTATGCAAATGTACGTAAATGTCACTTGCACAGCGTATGTGCATAGTACGTGGTCACGTGCATCACCACATGATCTAGGCAAATATATATGACTGCTGCTCATCAATAAACATCAGTAGTGTTGATAACAATCATCATCATCACCCTCAAGCAGCCATGGGCTACAGAGGTCCAACCAGACTGTGCAATTTAGTTCTCCAAGCAACTCTGTCCTGAGCTACATCTGCTGCATCTGGCCACTGCACACCAATTCTAATAAGGTTCTGTTTGACATTGTCTGTCCAAAGCATCCTTGGTCTCCCCCTCTTTCTGAACCCTCTAGGCACACTGTTCATAACCCTATTTGCCCATCTATCATTATCCATACGGGTAACATGGCCAAACCAACGGACTCTCTCTCTCTGCACAATATGCTGCTTGAAGGAGGTTGCAGACTCCTTTGCCTAACCTCATCATTAGTTACAAAGTTGAACCACCTAATGCCCAAGATACTGCATAAGTATCTAGAATCAAAAGCATCTAGTTTCCTGTTATCTTGTTTACAGAGCATACAAGTTACACTACCATAACTAACCCTAGAAAGAACCAAACTATTATACAGTTTAATTTTAGTCTTTAGGTGTATACGCCTATTTCTCCACACTCTCCATAGATTCTTAAAAGTCCCGGCAGCAATCCCTATTCGTCTGTTAATCTCATGCCGCACATCACCATTATCTGTTACATAGCTCCCAAGGTAATTAAACTGTGACACCTGCTCAAGACTGCAACCATTCAGATTAACTGAATCACAGCCTGCCTGACCAATTTTCATCACTTTAGTTTTCTCTCTGTTTATAACCAAGCCTACTCTACTACCATCTCGTCAATAGCTTGAATGAAAGAGTTCATCTCATCAACATCATCTGCCAAAAGGGCTAAATCATCAGCATAATCTAAATCAGAAAATATCTCCAGCCCATTTAAGGCCAAAATCTTTCCCTTGAAGTGAATTTCGCATAGCATAATCAATAACCAAACTAAAGAGAAAAGGAGACAAAATGCACCCTTGTCAAACACCAGAAGTAATGCTGAACCAATTGCTACAAGCCTTGCCAACTCTCACACACGACTCAGTGTTATTATAGAGAGCTTTCATTATGTTAACCAACTTGTCTGGTATACCATATGATCTCACAATCAACCACAAATTATGACGATCAACGGAGTCAAAAGCCATTTTGAAATCAACAAAGCTAGCAACCAAAGGTTTCTGAAACTCTAAACATTTCTCAAGAATCTGCCTAAGTGAAAATATCTGATCCACACATCCCCTACCACTTCTGAATCCACATTGCTCATCATGCAATTGCCTGTCAACCAGATTCTTAATTCTATTAAGCACAATCATGCAAAGGACTTTCCCTGGAACAGAGAGTAGGCTGATACCCCTACAGTTATCACAAGAACTGCGATCACCTTTTTTGAAAATAGGAAGAACAATAGCTCTGGTAAAAATCTTTAGGAACCATGCCTTTATCATAAAAGATATTCAAAATTTCATTCATCCAAGTGGTAATCGAAACATTCCCAGCTCTAAGCATTTCCATAGTAATTTCATCTACCCCTGGGGATTTATGTATTTTAAGTTTAGAAATAGCCAAAATAACTTCAGATTGTGTTATAGGGCCAACATTAAAGCCACCAATGCATCTATCATCATTGCAAACAATAGGAATAGAACTAACCGCATTGTTTAGAATATCACTGAAATGCTCAGCCCACCTAGCCATGACAGAATCCTCACCTTCTATAACCTTACCTTGTTTAACCTTCAATCCCTGTATAGCTGTTTGTTTTCTACCACACAAAACATTAACTATCTGGTACAGCTCTCTGCTGTTGTGCTGTCTAACTGCTTCCTCGGCTTTGTCAGCCAAGCCATCAAGCCAAACATTGTTATCAGCAGCTAACTGATCTTTTATACATTTATTAAGTTCTCTGTAATGCTTTCTATTAGGACTAGTAGGGTATTGATTAAGGACATTCCTGCAGTTCTTTCTTTCTGAAATAAGCTCAAGTGTCTTATCGCTCAAATAATTATGCCTCCTTTACTCCTTATCCCTAAAAGAGTACTGTTAGTTTCCAAAAAATCCTGTTTAAAATGGTCCCATTGTTCCTCAACTTCAGTAG
The DNA here is from genome assembly GCA_038380435.1 of Ryuthela nishihirai. Lineage (NCBI taxonomy): Eukaryota > Metazoa > Arthropoda > Arachnida > Araneae > Heptathelidae > Ryuthela > Ryuthela nishihirai. Next base: position 41,422,220 of record JAWZYU010000001.1, on the reverse strand, counting down.
TTAGCAAACCATAACTGTCATAATGACTAAGTAACCTATCATGGTAAGCTTTGGCTATAATTGGGTCTTTCAGAGCTTCAGTATTAAAGGTAAAAATTTTAACCCTAGCACAACACTTTTTAAGTTTACGTTGCAAGACACTTTTAACAAGGTAATGGTCAGATCCAATTTCAGCTCCCCTATAGGACCTGGTATTCCTAACAGAACTACCCCATTTGCTGTTAATTAATATATAATCAATCATATTCTTATGCAGCCCATCAGGTGAAACCCATGTGTACTTATGTATGTTACGGTGTTTGTAATAAGTGTTAGTTATTCTTAAACCATTGAGTTTACTTACCTGTAGGAGACGTTGCCCATTACTATTGTAGCTACCAATACCAAAAGGGCTTATCACCCCTCCCCAAAGGTCAGAGTCAGTACCAACTTTGGCATTGAAGTCACCTAGACAAGGGTAATATCTCCTTTCCTGACAGAATTCAAAATATCCTGAAGTTGTCTGTAAAACCTATCCTTCTCATCCTCATCGGCATCCTCAGTGGGGGCATAACAGCAGATAACATTCAAGTCTTTAATGCTTGTCTGAAATTTTGCTGTAAGAAACCTTTCATTAATGCACTCATCATATCCTAGAAGAGCATCACTACCATGTCTGCTGAGAAGCAGACTCACGCCTTGGTAATGTTTATTATCGTTCCTCCCTGAAAAGAGAAATTTAACGTTATTTTTAAGAATCTGACCTTTATCTGTCCATCTGGTCTGTTGCAAGCCGTGCATATCTAAATTATAATGGTGGAATTCTTGTGTGAGGACATCAAGAGAAAAAGCTCTGTGCAGAGTCCTCACATTCCAACTACCTACGGAGAGAAAATGGTTAGTGGGATGTTTAAAGAAACTATGTTTATTGAGAGAGGGAATGCCAACAAAATCAAACAGTCCCCTAATCGCAGACATGGGGCAAAGACCTGTTTCCCCACCACTAAAGGCTGAAGCCATCTACACTGGAAGACTTCCCCCAGTGAAGAATTTGACGATGCCAGTAGAAGCAAAGAGTTCAGGTACCTGCAATAACCTCTGCTCAGGATTATCCACCAGCTGATAAATATATCCTGTGAATCTATTCACTTGGGGCTGTCAACCACAAACAAACAGAAAACACAGCGGAAGATTTTCCCTCCACAGAAGCCCACCAGTGCAGCAGATTCAGGATCCATAATCAAGCTGAGAGCCCTAATTCCGTTGAGGTTGGTATATATGGTCAGCACCAGGACCCTGTTTGGTTGACCACTCCTCAGCAGGGTAGAAAAAAAAAGAAACGTAGCCATAGTTTTCCAGATCAGTAGGCTACACTAATCTGGCAGCCCTCCCCTTCCATTCACTTCCACAAGAGAGTATTTCTTTTGAAAGGTACTAACGGTCTGCACCACAAGAAGGCAGGGTCAGACATTAGGTGCTAGGCCTGGCCGGTTCTATGGATCATCACAGGGGATTGGTGCATAGCTCTCCTTCCAGTGACTATCTAGCTACCATTTACAGAATGAGTAAAAAAAAAGGATCTTTCGGGGTTCGATAAAGGGCTTATTGTGGGTACTTGTGTGGTTGCAACGACGATTTTAAAAACAGCAGAGCTGACTAATTTCTCGAAAGGCGAAATATTCTCGGGTTTTTAATCAGTGGAATAATAACCTACATTGCTTGTTGAAGAGGCGTAAGTGTGGCATGATGGCAATCTGTCAGGAACGAGATTTCCATCATCTGAGAAAGCTTGTACAGAGAAATAGGACTTCCTGTATGCAGCAACTGACCGAAGCATTCCATGAGGGCTATTCCTGACTCATATCTCAGTGAACTATTTCACAGGGAATTGAAGAGGATCGATATTAGCAGTCGCATACCTTTACATAAACCACTAATTTCTGTGAAGAATTAGAAAGTTCGTTTAGAGTGGTGTCAGGAATACCATGACTGGACACTAGAAGACTGGAAAAAAGCTGTGTGGTCTGATGAGTCATGGTGCACTTGTTCTGTACCGATGGTAGGCAGAGAATTTGGTGGGAGCTTCGTGAAGCAATGGATCCAGCTTGCCTTGTAAACACAACTCAAGGTTCTACAGGCGGTGTCATGGTGTGCGGCATGTTCTGTTGGTATGGAATGGGTCCCTGATATTGCTGGAAGAAGGGGTGTCCTCCAAGAATTATCTGAACATTTTGTTGCCAATGAAGTCCATTCTGCAATGTTGACTTTTTATCCAATAGGTAATGGCTGTTTCATGGACGACAATGCTACTGCCCATTGCACAAAATGTGTTCAGCAGTGGTTCAGTGAGCATGATAGCGACTTCCATCTTCCATGGCCATCACAAAGCCTGGATCCTGAACCCCATTGAGAATGTATGGGACATGTCAGAAAAACAGATCCGGGAGCAAAATCCTCTTTCATCAAAATGAATCAGTTGAAGGATTGTGTGATGAACACCTGCTATGCTGGAGATGTATAGGCACTCCAACACCTTGTGGAATCTATGCCACACAATGAAAATTGCTGCAATTTGGGATAAAGAAGGTCCACTCAGTATTTAATAAAGGTTTCTAATTCAGTGGCTGGTGTGTGCATGTAGGCTGCTGTAACACTCTGAAGATAATAACTTAAAAGTTTGGACCTTTTATCTGATCCAATTTATTTAAATTCCAGATAGCTCTATCGGGCGCCAGGCAATAATAACTTGCCAAATAAAGTTGAAATAGGGTTCGTTACTTGCCAAGCGTTACTTATCGAGTAAGAATTCAAAAGTGATTGTCAAGTTTAAATATTAAATACAATCGAAAATTAATTCACATTGCTCAAGAGAAAAAATCGCAAAGATTCAAAAGTTTCTAAAACAAACAAGTTTATTTCCAAAAATTCAACTCACCAAACAAAAGTTGTAACAACTGATATCTATCTTAATTACATCTCCATTCCATGACCCATCGTCACCACTCTCTAACAACCCTTCACAATCTACCGTTCTCACTACATCTCAATTCTAACTCTTACTACTCCACTACTGGGATCTCACGTCACCAATTTATATCGTGCGATGTACAAAAGCCCACATGTGTCATGTTGCACGCCGGGAAAGACATTTGTATAAACTGGTGATCACGTAAGCTATGCCTTAAGAGAGGACATGTCTTTAACATGAGCTTTAGCAGTTGTCAATCAAAAGGTAGGAGTTGCACATGCACAACTCCTGCAGCTCGGAGGAGGATTGAGACAGTCCAGAAAAGGAATTAAAATCCCCAAACTGATAAATATAATGTAAATAAAGCAAAACTGATTAAGTAAAAGTGAATGGGTGGACCATCACAACTCCCACACCCAAAGGGAGTAAAAATTTGATCTAACAGATTTTGATGAGCAAATTTATAAAAAAAGGACACTTCTCATGCCATTTACATATAGTTGAACATAAAATAAAGTAAATGTATGCTTATGCAAATTTTGATAAGATGATCTACTCTTACTTCAATACAATTTTCCATCACAACCAAAGGTACCTCCTCCCAAATCCTCCTAACAAGAGTGTAAAGCTGCCTAGTGTAAATATATACCAATGGCTGTGGCAGTTAACTGCATACTAGCGTTATCGGATTATCTAATGTCACATTCTGATACAAACTTCAAAATTGCATACATTAACCTGTACAAAAAGCTGGTTAATACTACTCCTATCCTGCTTAACTTCTAAAAAGGTTAAAGAAAAAAATTCAATTACATACGTAGCAAGTGGGGTACATAACTTCCGCTTATCCCCTAACCACAATGAAATATGTGAAAGCTAAGTCTTCTATGCTAGCATACATAAAAAAAGGGTATTGGAATATCGTTAAATCCTCCTAACTACACCAAACATGCGAAGCTAAGAAATTTCAAATTTTACAAACAAGTGGGAGTGTAATCATCCGCTAATTCTTCACCTAGACACAATAATCACGAGCTAGCTGAAATAAAAAATCATTAGTTACCTCCCCTTTTAGAGCTATACGTCTCCCTCTTAAAGGAGTTATGCTGGTGACTACTCAGTCATCAGACTGTGCAGTTGGGGACAGCTCAAATTGGGTACCAAAAAAAAAAGTGACATCATGATCAGCTCATATATATACAAATAAATGCTGCCAATGCCATTCCAAAAATTACGCATCATTGATGCATAAATATCACTGATGACACTGAACAGATTGAAACACATATACATACATCGTATCTAAGAGTAAAGAAAAAAGATATATTATGATAACATTTCATCCTATACAATTCTATTCACATTTTACATGAATACACAAAAATTCATTTCGAAATGCAACTATTTCACAAAAATACAAAATATTTAGTCACTGTACTAAATTCTCTTTCATTCTCAGCATCGTATCCATAAACATTTTACAATTTCTAAACTTCTTAATGTAAACTTAAAATACTTTCAGCTTTCAGTCAGCTGAAATGAAAAAATTGCAAAAATGCACTTTAAATCATGTGTTAATACAATATAACAACTAGAACTTCAGATGAACAAGAATACATAAAAAATTCTATTCACATTATAAATTCAAACTATAGTAAATTCACTCTTCGAAAATCAATATCAAAACTACAAAGTTTCAACAAGAAATTAAACATTTCAAAATCTCAAAGTATATAAATCACGATAATTCAAATCCAAAGTGAATGCACAGTATTCCCTGTTAAGAAACAATAATTAATAGATTCTGAAAAAAATTCATTGCCGCCACGGCGGGAATCGAACCCGCATCTCTCCAGATTCATGCCAGAGCGCGCTACCATTGCACCACGCGTCGGACAACGAATATTTTCAGAATATGACCTTTTTTTTTTTAAGTTTTTCTTCTTGAGACGTGACTGAGACAGCGCCATCTATACTCAAGGAGATGCAACGTTCAAGGATTAACATCTGATAATCAAATGCAATGACCGTAAAACGTTGCATCTCCTTGAGTATAGATGGCGCTGTCTCAGTCACGTCTCAAGAAGAAAAACTTAAAAAAAAAAGGTCATATTCTGAAAATATTCGTTGTCCGACGCGTGGTGCAATGGTAGCGCGCTCTGGCATGAATCTGGAGAGATGCGGGTTCGATTCCCGCCGTGGCGGCGATGAATTTTTTTTCAGAATCTATTAACACAATAATTCGACTTCACTCTTCTTCGTCTTCATCTATTCCAGAGAAAAGAAATAAAACATTTATAAATCATTAAGTGCCACATTGAAAGAATAATAATATACTTAAATTTTCATTGTTGGCACTTCGTTGCGATAAATCATCATCCAGTTGGTTTCTGATGACATCCTTCCTTCGTTGATCGATAAGCTAGGTAAAGGCACTGCTGAAGGTCTCGTTGGTGACATCATCTCTGCTATGTTGACTGCTTCATTGCCGATTGTTGCTCTGCAGACTCTGGTCATTTTGTTGACATTTCGTCACTACGTGCTGGTCTTTGAAGAACCTGGCTTTGTACTTTCCAGGTTTATTGCAGTCTGACTCTAAATGAAGCTTCAACATGAAAGCTTCTAAACTTATTAGATTCATCAGGATTATTTGCAGTATGAACAGTTTCTGGGTTGCTTTTCTGATTACCTAACTGTTCTTCATTAACATTATTTTCCTTTAAAACTTCTACTAACTTTGTACTATCAACACATTTCTCATTATCAATTTGCTTTGCATCATCAACTTGTTTCTCAAAATTTATATTAATTACACAAATAGGGCTAAAAATTGCCTAAAATGATGCCTATATGTAACATAAAGGGAATGTTCATAGCATTAATTAGAGGAAATCTTGATCGGCAGCCGGTAGCTCAGTGGTCCAGAGCACCTGATATGTTATCAGGAGGTCGTGGGTTCGTATCCCACCAGCTGAGACAAATTTTCCTCTAAAATTGAAATCGACGTCAAAGTGTCAAAAATCCTAATTTAAGTTTCCCAAATTGTCATTCCATCTATAGCAATATTGCTCTTTGTGCCCTAGTCGGCGACAAAAATTACATCTGAAAGTTTCTCTATTTAAAAAAAAAATTTAGGTCTAGTGTCATGTTCAAAGCTTGATGCAGAAGAAATTCTCTGCTTTGTTCGTTCTGCACATCGTTGTAGGTGCATTCGGCGCAAATTGTCGAGACCGTGTAACTTCTGGTCGTGCGGGAGTCATTTTGTGAGACAACCTGATAGCGCTGCTTTGGCGAGGATTGCATCCATTGTTGGTTTAATGCAGTTTCTGCAGATTCTCTTCTTGCAGTATATTGCCGAGCCAATTTGACTAAAGTTGAAATTGAATTTACGTTTCGTACTTCTAAGAATTCCCTAATGGGCAAAAGCAATTCGGACAATGTGCAGTTTATAATGTCAATTTTGGCGGCATCAGCATTGTACAGCTGGTATAACTCTACTGTACCCCAAATGAATTTTTCGGCATCATCTCTTTCCCTTTGTCTTCATGAAAACAGTTCTGTAGCTAACTGTGTAAAATCATTATAAGGAGGATAAATTTCAAAGAGTTCACTTTTAAAATCTTCCCAAAACTCTATTCCATTGTAACGCTCCAAACAAATGCAAAATACTTGAAGTTTTATGCTCCGGATAGCTTAGATGGGTGCCAGGCAATAATTAACAAATTGCCAAAAGTAGAATAAGTTGATAATAGGTTGATTTAGGGTTCAAATACCAGCGAGCATTCATGAGTAAGAATCAAAATGATTGTCAAGTAATATAAATATAAAAAAATCCTTAATTCGCATTGCTCAAGAGAAAAAAACTGTACAGACTCAAAATGTTTTAAATATAACAAAATAGATTTATTTCCAAAATAATTCAACTCGCCAAGATATCAATGAAATAAACACAACTCCAACTCCTGTGCTACACGCACTGTGCTTGGTGCTACGCACCTTGTGCTTGTGCACTCACTCTGCACTACAACTTGTGCTACTCCTTCTACTACTCTACTGCTTATGCTACTGCTTAAGTGACTCGCAGGTCACCGGTTTTTGACAATGAGCCGGCGCATGCCGGGAAAGACATTTGCATACTATGACGAACGACGCAAGCTATGGCGCAAGAGGGGGCGTGTCCTTTGCATGCGCTTTAACGGTACAGTCGGAAGATCAGAGTTGCGGTGCATGCGCAACTCCTAGAAACTTGGAAACGAGTGCTGCGATGCCAAAAAGGAAATAAAAATCCCCAAAATGATAAATATAACGTAAATTAAACAAAACTGGTTAAGGTAAAGCAAAAGTGAACGATGGGGCATCACACCATGATGACATCCTACTTTATTCCACCATTGCTTAGCACATCTAATTAGACAAGATACTGCTAAAACCACCTTTTTGTTGCCGGTCACTTCATGTAAACGGAAATGCTTTTCCATGGACTTGACAAATGTCCACGATGACGTACATTTCGAACCGTCAAACCTTATCTCAGGTAAAGGCCAATTAACATAAGGACTATAGTTAATAAATGAATTGGCAAATCGTCGTTGCGGTGGTTAATAATACTCTGTTCTATCACTTGCTTCTGATGGAACAAAAAATGGAACTTTATGTTCTAAGTTTATATGTTGGTTAACTGATGTAGCATTGCCAACAAATTTAGGGGTTGTTGTCGTTCCCCTTTTCTCCGGAGGCTCATTAAGCAGATTCATTAACCTTTCTGCTTCTTTCATCACATCCTGCAACCTATCTTTTACTTTTTCTGAGTCGGGAGTCATTATGGCAGAATTGGCCATATTACTAGCAGACATGTTTAGTGGTCTGCCAGAATTTTTAATTTTGGAAATTTTGAAACTTTTTTAATCTTGAGCATGCTCAAAGGTATTGCTATACAACAATACAATACTAAAGCTATACTAAGCTTGCAAAAATATAAATTTGCTTATCAAAAAGTTTAACTATCGTGTGTGTGTCCGGACACTTCTAATCTTTACATACAATAAAAATCTTAACTATCAGCAGTAACTGTGCTGAAACTTCAGTACCTTTGACTACTAATACACAAAAAAGTTAAGCTCCTTGCTCAAAAAAATTTTGGCTTAAGCTGCCGTTAAATCTATAAATAGCACATATAACTAATGAGCTCAAAAAATTACTATCTTTGACAATCACGTTAACTAACATATACAATTTATACACAAATATACAGTCCCTGTTCTCGGTGCTCCACTTTCTTTTCTGACTCTGATCCAAAGATTAATAAGTTTTAAAGTTTTGGACCTTTTATCTGATCCAATTTATTCAAATTCCGGATAGCTCTATCGGGCGCCAGGCATTAATAACTTGCCAAATAAAGTTAAAATAGGGTTCGTTTACTTGCCAAGCTTTACTTATCGAGTAAGAATTCAAAAATGATTGTCAAGTTTAAATATTAAATACAATCAAAGATTAATTCATGTTGCTCAAGAGAAAAAATAGCAAAGATTCAAAAGTTTCTAAAACAAACAAAGTTTATTTCCAAAAATTCAACTCACCAAACAAAAGTTGTAACAACTGACATCTATCTAAATTACATCTCCATTCCGTGACCCATCATCATCACTCTCTAACAACACTTCACAATCTACCGTTCTTACTACATCTCAATTCTAAGTCTTACTACTCCACTACTGTGACCTCACATCACCAAGTTATATCGTGCTATGTACAAAAGCCCGCATATGTCATGTTGCACGCCGGGAAAGACATTTGCATAAACTGGCGATCACACAAGCTATGACGTAAGAAAGGGCGTGTCCTTAACATGCGCTTTAGTGGTTGTCAATCCAAAGGTCGGAGTTGCGCATGCACAACTCCTGCAGCTCAGAGGAGGATCAAGACAGTCCACAAAAGGAATTAAAATCCCCAAACTGATAAATATAACATAAATAAAGCAAAAGTGGTTAAGGAAAAGTAAATGTGAATGGGTGGACCATCACACTGCAGAGATTTAATTTATAATGCAGGATGGGGTAGTTTGGGTTATACACAAGTATAAAGTTTAGGAAATTATTGGGTGCCCAAAATGATGTTAAAAATTGAAATGAAAAAAAAAATAATTAAATTTTATACACAAACTTGAGTTTTGTGATAGTTATGTACTGGAATTTTTAATGCAATATGAGATGGCTTGGATGATGCCCTTATGTAAAATTTGGGACCTGTGGTCAAGTTACATATTTGGGAAATTATGGGTATGAATACACTGTTAAGTATAACATTAAATATTTTTTCAGTTAATTGGGATTGATTTGTGGCACACCCTGAGTGAATACGTTTCCACAGAGACAAACTTGTGTAATACTCATGTTAACCCAACATTCATCAATGGGATGAAACTGTATAAAATGCCTCATATGAAACTGCACTTTTAGTCTATACTCTTTGTATGCAGTATTATGCTTGATTGGGGCTGTACTGGCAGCATTTTGTGGTTGTTACACTCATTTCTTAGCTTCCACTTGCTTTCTCTCTGCTGTGATAGAAGGAAAAATGCTCTAATAATATAGCCATAGTTCTAGATGCTTACGCAGTATCTTGGACATTAGGTGGTTCAGCTTTGTAACTAACGATGAGGTTAGGCAAAGGAGTCTGCAACCTCCTTTAAACAGCATATTGTGCAGAGAGAGACTCTGCTGGTTTTGCCATGTTGCCCGTATGGATAATTATAGATTGGTGAATAGGGTTATGAACAGTGTGCCTAAAAGTCTCAAAGAGGGGGAGACCTAGGATGTGGTCGGCAGACAATGTCAATCAGGAGCTTGTTAGAATTGGTGTGCAGTGGCCAGATGCAGCAGATGTAGCTCAGGACAGACATGCTTGGAGAACTAAATTGCACAGTCTGGTTGGACCTCCATAGCCCATGGTTGCTTGAGGAGGAGGAGGATGATGTGTTTTTTTTTAATTTTGTGCAGTTTCTTTGGGCTTTAAGTCTAATATAAAGAAGTATTTTACAGCATACAAGGAGATCATTTGTAAGATGTAGGGCAGAGAAGAATCATAAAAACTACTTCTAGCTTTTACATGCATTTTCATAGAAGGACATGGGCTAATGCTAATGTAGCACCAAATTCAGGTTTAACTCTCTAGTACCTTAGAGCTAACACAAGACATGAAATATGCTTGCTGGAACAGTAGCTAGCTCCCTAACCACTATGCCAGTTATGGCCTATGTTTCTTCTTATTTTTTGTGTTAATTTAAGGAATGTAATTATTTAAGTATTGTAAATTTTTTTTTGAGTTTTTCCCCCACTTCAATAGAATAAAAACCTCAAGGTTTTTGAAATATTTAGGTTGGAAAGTAATGATTTTAAGTTGTTTTCTAAATAATTGAATTGCCATTTTTTGTCACTTTTTTTAAAATGATTTTAATCACATTTGCTCACACTTTTTTCAAATGCTAATTTTTTAATTTTGCTTGGAACTCACTATTCTCACTACTTTTGACTGGAAAGTGCATGCTAAGTTCTGTATGTACTAATAGGTGAAATTTCATTAAAATCCATGATGGATAGGGAACTTTCATAATATATTTGGTCATTTCAATAGTGATTAATATAAATAATAACCATATTTCTTCCTATAGACAGATGGCTCCAGGTGCCATCTGCCTAATGTAATACTTGGATGTTTCCACATGGGACACATGGATTTTTACTCAAAAATTTCACCAGAATTCCCACTTGCCACCTCATTATTGCATTAAGAAACCAAGTCTGCCTACAATAGAACAACCTGGTTTCAAAACCACTCTTATTTTTACACTTGATAAACGGGAGGGTGTAATAAGTCCTTCCCAAGTCCATATCCTTTCTCAACTGATTTGTAATTTTTTATTTTCTCTGTCCTCCACACAGTTCATTATACTGAATGTTGTCCCAAGCAAGTATTAAATGAAGAAGCATAATAACTCTAAATCTTGTGGATCTAGTGCAATCTTTATTTATATCTCAGAGATACGTAATTTTTCAGAGGATTTATGTAGCTTTGCCATGTAAGACCCTATCTGCTAACTTTCAAGATTTGTTGGCATCATTGAACTTTTCTATCAGTGCTACTCTTCCTTCTGTAGCATTTCATTACTGTAAGATAATATATTTTCTAATCACTTTCTCAAAAAAATAAATACAGTTAACTTCATTACATTCTATTCTGTAAAACTAATTACATTCCTACATTATATGCTTCTTTATATATGAATATGGATCTGAAAAGTCATATAGTGCAACCAATGCTATTTTCAAGTGGCAGTGCGCTGATCTAACTGCTGTCTCAAGTGCGCCAGACCTCTGTTTCTCCTACCAAAGCAGTAAATAGGTCACAATTGTGCTGGCCTTTATATGCCTCTTATAATGTAAAAAATAATAGAAATTAAAAATAAAAACTTTCATAAAATTAATATAACTTCATTTGGTTGACATTTTTTTACAACACATTAAAATATAGGTTTTTTTTTTACTTTTAAAAATTTTTTATTTCATTTTTTGATTTTTAGTTACATGGTGCATAAAATGCCAAAAGTGACAAGCTATAAGTCAAATGCAAGCTGCTGATGCGGGGAATGCCATAGGCTATGAAAACTGACTCTTCTTGCTTTCTACCTCCTAAAAAGGGGGGGAAATATGAAAATGATAGTTTCCCTATATATTCTGAATGCAAGTGCAGAATGTAATAAGCTATGTGGAAAATGAAAGCTTGTGATGCAGGGAATGTCATAAGCTGTGAAAAATTAACCCCCCTCTCCGTGCTTTCTTCTCCCCTAAAAGAGGGGAAATATGAAAGTCGTTCTACTAGATCTTTCTAATGGGAGGGCCTACAGGTAGGAGTCAAATGAAAGCACATAATGACCTTCATAAACTATTTCGACTTTTACCCCCACTGTTTTTGATTCACTGTTCTCAGTTTGTGGATACGACAAAACGTTGTTCCACCATACATTTCGAACGTGATTGAGAAACTTATTGATTTATATGGGGTTGGGTTGGGTTGTTTTACCTCTGAGCAGCACTTTTTTGCACACCATGGGCTAAATGGCCAGGTCACATGGACCCCGAAGGCTCAGAGAAGGTTGGGGGAGGGGACCCACTGGAACAGCTGTTGGGAGACAGATGGTAGCCTCCCGTCAAGGCCATCCAGCGTGTTCTTTAACATGCACAGGGTATGGCTCTCCCGCACACGGGGCCATGGCTTAACGTCCCATCCGACGGATGGCGGCCTTTCCAAGCCCATCGGTGTCCCCTACTGACCGTGGGCAGAGCGGGAAATTTTTGCCTAGATAAATCTCAGTGCTGACCCAGCTGGGACTCGAACCTGGGAACTACAGATTACGAGCCTGGCACGCTACCGACTGAGCCACCCCCACCCCCGATTTATATGGGGAATGTCATAGGTTATAAAAAAGGGAAATTTCCTAAAAAAAAGGAAAATGTAAAAGCTATTCTTCCTCAATATCTCCAGAACGTGAATGCCAAAAGTAACAAGCTATACATTAAATGAAAGCATGTGATGCGAGGAGTGTTATAGGCTATAAAAAACATTCCCTCCTAAATAAGGGAGAAATATGAAAATGATTGTTCCTCTATATCTCCAGAATGGGAGTGTCGAAAATAACAAGCTATGCATCAAACGAGAGCATCTGCAGCAGGGAGTCATAGACTATAAAAATTTACTCCTCCACAATTTCTTCCCCCCTATAAAAGGAGAAAATATGAAAAGATTGTTCCCCTATATCTCCTGAACGTGATTGTGGAAAGTAACAGGATATGTGTCAAATGAAAGCTTCTGATGTGAGGAGTGTCATAAGCTATAAGAAATTGACCCCCATTATATCTTCTCCCCCCCTAAAATACGAAAAGCATTGTTCTGCTATACCTTTGGAATGCGAGGGCTAAAAATAACAAGTTTTGCATGAGATGAAAGCTTTTGAGACATGGAATGTCAAAAGCTCTAAAAAAAAATATCCTCCCCCCACCCTCGTGATTTCTTCTCTCCTAAAGAATGGGAAATATGAAAATGATTGTTCCACTATATCTGTGTAATGTGAATGTGGAAAGTTGTGGAAAGTACATGTTATGGGTTAAATGAAAGTTTTTGAGGGGAGTGTCAAGCTATAAAAATTGACACCCCCTGCTTTCCCTTAAAAAGTGAAAATTTTGAAAACGATTGTTCCTCTGTATCTCCAGAACATGAGTGTTGAAACTAACAAACTATGCATCAAACGAAAGTGTGTGATGTGGGGAGTGTCATAAACTATACAAAATTGACACCCTTTGTTTCTTTCCCCCCCCCCAAAAAAAAGGAAAAAATGGGAAATGATTGTTTCCCCTATTCGTAAAGTGAAAGCCAAAAGTAACAAGCTATGCACAAAATGAAAGTTTGTGACATGGGGAATGTTACAGGTAAAAACATTCGAATCTCTTCTTTCCCCCCTCCCTAAGAAAAGGGGAAATATGAAAACGATTGTTCTACTATATCTACTGAATGCTAGAACCTACAATTACAAGTTAGGTATCAAATGAAAGCTCATATGAGGACCATTGTAGACTATTTTGAATTTTTGCCTTCCACCATTCTCTCCCCCTCCCCTAAAAAAGGGGTAGATTGTCACAGTTGGTGGTGAAATATAATGAGTTATATATCAAATTAAAGCTTGTGATATCCCTAATGTCATGGGCTATCTTAAACACGACTCTGAAAGCAGGGGAGGAAAAGTGTCGATGTTCATGAGTCATATCAAATGAAAGTTTCTGAAAATAGGTGTTTTAGTGACAAACAAAAAATATGAACATTAAAATATTTAAATAAATTTAAAAAAATTAAAAAATACCTATTTTTACAAATGCACCCTAAAAAGTAGAAAATAAAACTAATACATATTGATGGTGCAATCAGTCACTGAGTTTGTATTTATTTTAAAGGAAGAGAGGGTGCTGATTTACCTACACAACATGATTGTCGGTGCCCTATCTTTCTTTCAAAGTGAATGCAAACTCAGTGATTGATTCCACCATTGATATGTTTTAGTTTTATTTCCAACTTTTTAGGGCACATATGGTAAGGATGAAAAAGTAAGTATAAAAATCATGAAATGATTCAATTTATATTAACTACAAAGGAAGATTGGGCGGCAGCAAAATCCTTTCAGCTGGTAAGGGAAATAAATTTATGTGATCTATGTTCTCTTGAAGTTTGTATCGAGTAACTGATTTCATCATTGGTATTATGTTCTATTTTCGCTTTAGGGGGCAGAGGTTAACTCACTTGGTAAACCGCAAGGCTCGTAATCTGCAGTTTCTTGGTTCGAGTCCCAGCTGGGCCAGCATTGAGATTTGTTTCTACTAAGTCCCTTCAGTGAGAAAGGAGATATTGATCGATGGAAAAGGCACTGTCCCTTGGGTGGGGACATAAAGCCATGGCCCCATGTGCAGAAGCGCAATACTCTGTACATGTTAAAAAAACATGCTGGACGGCCTTGACAGGAGGCTTTTAGCAAACTGAGCTGTGCATTGCTCAGGAGAAATGATGTTTAAACATAATATTAGCATTCTCTTGTAAACATATTTTCAACACCATTTATATTTTCATATCTAAACACATTTTATATTTTCATATCTAATGTTGTTCTTAAAAATTATAAGTATCCTTCCTTGGCAAAACAAAACATTGGCATCCTGGTTCAAACACATCTTGTCAGGAAAGTTTAGGCTATATCTCTAGAACATAAGTACAGCTAAGTAGCAAATCTTCACTATTAGTTGTTCTGGTGGAATCGGCCAATCTAGGTCACAAGTCACTACAAAATATTGGCCTGGCTCCTGCAGTTCAGTGCTATTGTATTTTCAGCACATGTACATTTGTGTCATTGTTCTAATATATAATAAGATTCTGAACAGTGGCCATAATGATAAAATTCATGTTGATTATAGAACAAATGTGAAAAAAAGATATTACATTCATTTAGATATGACAAATGATGAAAACTAAATAATTTCCGTTTGCATCCTTTAGGAGGAGAAAAAAATGAATATAAATGTAAAAATCCATTTTAACCAGGATTGGGTTATTAAGAACAAATATTAATATGGGCTGTTTCAGTTTCCTGTATGAATTCTTTAGATTTCCGATTATTTTGTTCAGAAGGAGACGAAATTAAAAATATTCACTTTAACCAGACCGCTTTTTCAGAGTAGGAATATTGAGATGGAAGTGTTAACTGTTCAGTTTCCACTATGAATTCCTTTAATTTCCGATTCTGTCCTGTAGAAGAAGCAGAAATGAATAGAAATATGAAAATTCATTTTAAACATAGTCAGGTTATCAAGGACAGACGTTATATGAGTTGTTTCAGTTTCCTCTGTGAGTTGCTTTAATTTTCGATTGTTTCTTTTAGAAGCAAAAAACATTTTTAAAAATTCGTTTTATTGAATATCGGATTAATAAGTTACAAACATCCAGTCTTGCTGTATTCTTAATCTTGGATCTCAGGAAGCAAACACCAAATTTTCCCACTGAACATGGGGCGGGGGTGGCTCCGTCGGTAGCGCGCCAGGCTTGTAATCTGTAGTTCCCAGGTTCGAGTCCCAGCTGGGTGAGCGTTGAGATTTATCTCCGCAAAATTCCCCGCCCTGCCCACAGTCAGTAGGGGACACCGATGGGCTTGGAAAGGCCGCCGTCCGTCAGATGGGACGTTAAGCAGTGGCCCCGTGTGCGGGAGAGCCATACCCTGTGCACGTTAAAGAACACGTTGGATGGCCTTGACGGGAGGCTACCATCTGTCTCCCAACAGCTATTCCAGTGGGTCCCCTCCCCCAACCTTCTCTGAGCCTTCGGGGTCCATGTGATCTGGCCATTTAGCCCATGGTGTGCAAAAAAGTGCTGCTCAGAGGTAAAACAACCCAACCCACTGAACAAATTGTACATGTCATGACAAACAGATCAATACTGAACATGACAAATTTCTTTCACAATTAAAAAAACCTTCATGCTCAGAAAATAATTAAAATAAGTTAGTTCTCTGTTGTTGAGCAATAAAATTTTTAAGTTTATCTTTCAAACTATTTGCATATTAAAAAAGTTTTTAGGAGCAAACTCATAAGCTTTTCAGAGCAAGGACAGTGATCCATCTTCAATGAAATGACACTATTTGGCGATGTTAGAGCTGTTAAGAACTTTCTCCCCCCCCCCCCATATATTGTGAAGGGTGATTCCAGTGTCTTGGTTGCAGGTGGGGACAGGTAAGGTCATTATTTCAATACTTTGCAGACGATGGTTCCATAGTAAGTGGATTTATGTGTTCACAGTGTGGTGTGTTCCCAGTCTATGGTAGTTGCTTGTATTGCTTGCTTGGCAGTGGCATCATTAATTTATTTTGGCTGTCTTCTGTCTGATGCTCTATGACCCTATCCTGTAGAGAATGTATGTTTTTTTTTGATATAATAAACAATGGAATTATCGGGCAAATTTAGAGGAAATCTGTATGCGCCTGATTTTTTGAAGGAGGCTAAATTTGTCTCTGTCCCTTTTTATAATTTTCTTCGGATTTGGAACTGGGCTGAAAACAATATTTTTTTGGCTTCCTTCAAAAATCGGTGCATACAGATTTCCCCTACATTTTCTGGATAAGTGTTGTTTATTATGTACAAAAAACCATATGTTCTCTACAGGAGAGTTTCACAGAGCATCAGACAGATGTCAGCAAACAAACTGCTGCCAAACTGGCAGTAAAACATGCAACTACCATAGACTAGGAGCACACTACACTGTTAGCATGTACATCCACTTACTACCGAACCATTGTTCGTGAGGCTATTGAAGTAATGACCTGACCATTCCTGCCTGCAACCGAGACACTGGAATACCCTTTGTGACACGTGGAAAGAAGTTCTTAATAGCCCTAATGTCACTACATAGTGTCACTTCACTGAAGACTGAGCGCTGTCCTTACTACAAAAAGCTTTTTGGTTTGCTCCTAAAAACTTTTTAATTTGCAAATTGTTTGAAGGATAAACTTCAAAATTTTATTGTGCAAAGACAGAGAACTTTCAGTTATTTTAAAATTCTTTCATTGTGCGAAAAACAATTATTATATTTCCAATTTTCTCTTCCAGATATAATAAAAGAAACTAATTAACTTCTGCTGTGGGTAAGACATTATAAAGAAGTCATGGTACCTGTTGAATTTCAACAGTAAATTTGCTAGTATATCAGTAAAAATTTCCTGTTTTAGCTCTATCCAATTGTAAGGACAATGACCTATGCAAGCAGCTTGCTAGCATTTATTTGGCATATCATTTTTGTTCTTCAATTATCTTTTTTTATGTAATATAGAAATTTAATGGGATGAATCTGATAAAATAATATAATATAGATGAGCGTGTGTGCATTTGTAACAATGTATTGGTAATTTTTTTTTTGTTTTTGCAGCCCCATCCAAATGTGAAGCCAATGGCCTATGCAAGCAGCTTGCTAGCATTTATGTGACATTAGATGTTAAAATAGCTTTAAAGATATATTCTCAGGAACTTAATCTAAGCATTTGGAAGGTTATAGCACTGTATTATATAAATGAAGTATGTTGTAAATAACTGATCGTCATCTTTCATTGCTATGACATTGAACCATCTGGTCATTCACCAAGCAACACTGAGTAATGAGCAACTACAAAACCATTGTATGCACAACTGTGTACAAAGGCATGTTCTCTAGTGTATTGTAAGCATAGTTGTATACAGTTTTAATAAAGTGTGTACAGAATTTTAAAAACAACTTTCTTTTATTGTAAATAAGTGAACAAGGTAAAGAAGTTTAGAATGCTTTATGGGTAGTCTGTATAAATCTTCCCATTTTAATGCTCCAAATTAATAGGTAATGTGGTTTAAGTTCTCAATAAAGTAAGGTTTTGATGTAATTTACGTTATACTGTTAGAGCAGTAGTAAATAATTTAATGTATACTGCACCATTTAAGATATGAAAAATCAAATCTGATTATATATCTCAATTCCTGATAGTAAGTAAAATGGTACTTTGTTTCTGCTTTTGCTGTAGCACTCAAAAGCAGTCAGCTGGAGGGATATGACACTATTCGTCCACAAAAAATGTGATCAATTCCTGCTTGTTAGATGGAGCTGGAAAATACTGTATGAGACTTTATTTCGAAAGTTCCCATATTTTCCAGCAGGTTGATGGGTTGATATCTGGTGACTACAGTGGCCATGGTATGTGAAAAAGTTCAGTCTTGTGCTCCTCAAACCACTGGGTGACTACATGTGCTCTGTGGATGAGAGCATTGTCATCTTGAGGGATAGCTCTCTCTTCAAGAAAGTAATGCTCTACAATTGAATGAAGATGATCATTCAGGACTCAAATAGTGATTGTCATTAATCTTGCCTTTTAACGGAATGAGTTCGCTTAAACCATGCTGCAAGAAAATACCCCACACCATTACAAAACCACCAGAACTCTTAACAGCAGTAAACAAGTAATTGGAGTTGTAAGCTCCTTTGGTTGGTGCCACACATGCCCTCGTCCATTTGTTGAAAACAAAGTGTAGGATGATTTGTCAGACCATAACATATTCCTCCACTGCTTGTGCTCTTTGCACCACTGAACACGATGACATGTATTGACAGGTGTGATGGTGGCCTGTGAAGTGCAACTCGACCATGATGTCCAGCTCTATGGAGTTTTTGAGAAAACCAGCCTCTTGTTCCTATATTGAAATCTATGTACAATTGATCAGCTGTAACCAGGAGAATATTTGGAGCTGGGGGGTCTGACCACCCCCCCCCCCCTGCCTGGAAAATTAGATCTTATATGAAATTTCAAACTTTTCTACCTGCTTTGAAATCAAAAGAGTTGTCTTTGTATAATTTTATTTTAGCCCCATAGTATATATCCAACACTAAAAATAGATTTCAAAAACAACTATGAAATTCCATATAGAATATATTATTTTAATATTTCCTGTCCAGGGGAATATTTTAATAATTGAGAAACTCAAGTCTTATTCTCAGACCCACCCTAAATTCTTAGTAGGTTGCTGACTGTAACCTGCTGGTTTTGGTTTGCATATCATACTAATGCTTGAACTTTCTGATTCTGGAGTATGTATTTTCACCTATAGCTGCCTTTTGCAGATGATATTTTCCCTTTAGATTCACGTGCAGACATGACCTTAGAAACTGTTACTTGTGAAACATTAGTGAGTAATCTGCCAAAAGCCATGCTGTAAGCATCTGCCAAACATTCTTCAACAATCATGCCCCTTTCAAAATTGCTAAGGGCTCTTGACGACATGCAGTTATACTGCGTTTGCCAGACATGATGCTAAGCATGTTGTAATGTCATTTGCATGTTTCATGCCTTCATTAGTGGGATGTAGATGTTTCTGTTTAACATAAACCAAAGGTTTTCTGCAAACCTTGGTGTTTCCATTTTTTTTTGTCCATTACCTGCATGCCCATACCTCTATTATGTAGTTCACACTTGGTGTCAGCCCCATTACTCATCATTTTTTTTTGTTAGTAGCAATTTTGTGGAACAATAAGGACTTACTGTAATGTGTTGTAAATCTGAAGTCACTATCTGAATCCTTATTTTCAAGGAGCATTTTCTTATGTTGGTGTCAAAGAGTATAGTTCAGTTTTATCACTTAGAAGAAGTGTTGATGGAAAGATTTGCCTTTTTATTACCCGGCAAGAATGTTGTTGACAGGGTTTCATGCTGCTTTAAATTAAATAGTTCAAATATATACTTCAGTATTATGTTACTGATTTCACTACTCTTACCAACCAGTTGGACATAATGCATTAGATTATTAGTGCTGAAACTGTCTTTTTCTGTGTTCGATAAATTATGTACATTTGAGTAATTGCTCTCTTGAACAGGATTTTTGTGTCTAAATATGATATATGCCTTTTTTAATCCTTAAGTTGCCAAAAGGATGATCAGTGCTTTTAAAAAATTTCTACAAAAGATTCTTTCAGGATGTTTTTCTTGCATATGTATCTTTTTTTATCTTTCTATATTATTAAGATTTAAATGCTCTTTCTTTTGGGATATAACATGACCTATTTCTCTTCATTTGGTACTTAAGATTTTGAAGTTGTTTTATTTTTGAAAGAAAAAAAAAAGTTGGAATTTTAATCATTATGTACAGGCATATATTTTTGGATATAATGCTGTTACACAAATTTCTTATTTGCATGTGTTGCATTACTATTAATGCTAATAAGGAAGGACTTGATCAATATATATACCCAGTTGTATCAGAATATCACGACCACCCACACAATCACAGTATACCCACCCAGGTGCATCACAGGGTGCACATGACAAGGTCAACCTCACGGAGATATAAGCAGCCGGCCAGGACAGATGGGCCATAGTGCGTAACGTGAGCACAATGGGCAGAGATATTGATTTGACGGATGTTCAAAAAGGAATGATCATCGACTACCACGCCAAGGGTGGAAGCATCTCGGAAACAGCAGACTTCGTGGGCTGTTCGTGACATGCTGTAGTATGTACCAAGAATGTACCGCTGGATGCCAGATGTCATAACTATGGAGCCCAAAGCCATCGACCCCAGAGAAGAATGTTGCCTCCATCGACTGGTAAAGGGCAATTGATCACTCAAATGAATGCAGGAGCACCCTGGTACATGTCCCCGATAACAGTAGAGAACCCTGTTATGCATGGGTCTCTGGAGTTGACGCTGCGTAAAGGCACCCATGTTAATCAAGGTCCATTGGCAATGATGCCTGCAGTTTGCATGGAACTACTGTCATTATACAGTGGGAGAGTGGAAAAAGGTTTCCTTCTCCGACGAATCGAGGTTTCTACTCCACAGAAGTGATGGGCGGTGGTGGATACCGTGTCAGACACACAAGAACCAACACCCGGACATGATTGCCAGTCAAGTACAGGCTGGCAGTGGCAGTGTGCATGTCTGGGGAATGTTTTCCTAGTATGACCTGGGACCTCTGTTACCACTGGGTGGGTCCCTGAATGCCAATGGCTACCTGTCCATTCTCGCTGACCACATGCATCCCTTCATGTTGGATGTTTATCCTGGTGGTGATGGTGTCTACCAACAGAACAATGTGCCCTGCCATGTCGCTAAGGTGGTGCGTGACTGGTTCCAGGAACACGACAGCGATGTCTCCATTCTCCCTTGGCTGGCAAAATCACCTGACCTCAATTCCACAGAGCACTTGTGGGACCATTTGGATCGACAGGTTCGACGTGCGAACCCACGACCACGTCATCTCGGGAACTGCCGTGCTCTGCTAGAGTCTGAATGGGCACATGTGCCTCTGGCAACCTTCCAGGGCCTCATTGCATCCATGCCACACTGTCTCGCCGCTGTCATTCGGGCCAAGGGTGATTATTCCCATTATTAAATAGGTAGTTGGAATGTGAGGACTCTGCATAGAGCTTTTTCTCTTGATGTCCTCACACAAGAATTCCACCATTATAATTTAGATATTCTCGGCTTGCAAGAGACCAGATGGACAGATAAAGGTCAGATTCTTAAAAATAATCTTAAATTTCTCTTTTCAGGGAGGGACGACAATAAGCATCACCAAGGCGTGGGACTGCTTCTCAGCAGACACGCTAGTGATGCTCTTCTAGGATTTGAGTGCATTAATGAAAGGTTTCTTACAGCAAAATTTCAGACAAGCATTAAAGACCTGAATGTTATCTGCTGTTATGCCCCCACTGAGGATGAGGATGAGAAGGATAGGTTTTATGAACAACTTCAGGATATTTTGAATTCTGTCAAGAAAGGAGATATTACCCTTGTTCTTGGTGACTTTAATGCCAAAGTTGGTACTGACTCTGACCTTTGGGGAGGGGTGATTGGCCCTTTTGGTATTGGTAGCTGCAATGGAAATGGGCAACGTCTCCTACAGGTAAGTAAACTCAATGGTTTCAGAATAAGTAACACATATTACAAACACTGCGACATACATAAGTACACATGGGTTTCACCTGATGGGCTGCATAGGAATATGATTGATTATATATTAATTAACAGCAAATGGGCTAGTTCTGTTAGAAATACCAGGGCATATAGGGGAGCTGAAATTGGATCTGACCATTACCTAGTTAAAAGTGTCTTGCAACTTAAACTTAAAAAGTGTTTTGCTAGGGTTAAAAAATTTGCTTTTAATACTGAAGCTCTGAAAGACCCAGTTATAGCCAAAGCTTACCATGATAGGTTACTTAGTCATTATGACAGTCATGGTATGCTTACTACTGAAGTTGAGGAAGAATGGGATCATTTTAAACAGGCTTTTTTGGACACTAACAGTACTCTTTTAGGAAAAAAGGAGCAGAAGAGACAGAATTATCTGAGTGATAAGGCACTTGAACTTATTTCGGAAAGAAAGAACTGCAGGAATGTCCTTAATCAATACCCTACTAGTCCTAATAGGAAGCATTACAGAGAACTTAATAAACGTGTAAAAGATCAGTTAGCTGCTGATAAGAATCTTTGGCTGGATGGTTTGGCTGACAAAGCCGAGGAAGCAGTTAGACAGCACAACAGCAGAGAGCTGTACCAGATAGTTAATGTTTTGTGTGGTAGAAAACGGACAGGTATACAGGGATTGAAGGATAAACAAGGTAAGGTTATAGAAGGTGAGGATTCTGTCATGGCTAGGTGGGCTGAGCATTTCAGTGATGTTCTAAACAATGCGGTTAGTTCTATTCCCATTGTTTGCAATGATGATAGATACATTGGTGGCTTTAATGTTGGCCCTATAACACAATATGAAGTTATTTTGGCTGTTTCTAAACTTAAACTTCATAAATCCCCAGGGGTAGATGAAATTACTACAGAAATGCTTAGAGCTGGAAATGTTTCGGTTACCACTTGGATGACTGAAATTCTGAATATCTTTTATGATAAAGGCATGGTTCCTAAGGATTTTACCAGAGCTATTGTTATCCCTATTTTCAAAAAAGGTGATCGCAGTTCTTGTGATAACTATAGGGGTATTAGCCTATTCTCTGTTCCAGGTAAAGTTCTTTCCATGATTGTGCTTAATAGAATTAAGAATCTGGTTGACAGTCAATTGCGTGATGAGCAATGTGGATTCAGAAGTGGTAGGGGATGTGTGGATCAGATATTTTTACTTAGGCAGATTGTTGAGAAATGTTTAGAGTTTCAGAAACCTTTGGTTGCTAGCTTTGTTGATTTCAAAAAGGCTTTCGACTCTGTTGATCGTCATAATTTGTGGTTGATTGTGAAATCACATGGTATACCAGACAAGTTAGTTAACATAATGAAAGCTCTCTATAATAACACTGAGTCGTGTGTGAGAGTTGGTAAAGCTTGTAGCAATTGGTTTAGCATTACTTCTGGTGTTCGACAAGGGTGCATTTTGTCTTATGTTATGCGAAATTCACTACAAGGGAAAGGTTTTGGCCTTAAATGGGCTGGAGATACGAAAATTTCTGATTTAGATTATGCTGATGATTTAGCCCTTTTGGCAAATGATATTGATGAGATGAACTCTTTCATTCGAGCTGTTGATGAGACTGGTAGTAGAGTAGGTTTGGTTATAAACAGAGAGAAAACTAAAGTTATGAAAATTGGTCAGGCAGGCTGTGATTCAGTTAATCTTAATGGTTGCAGTCTTGAGCAGGTGTCACAGTTTAATTATCTTGGGAGCTATTTAACAGATAATGGTGATGTGCGGCATGAGATTAACAGACGAATAGGGATTGCTGCCGGGACTTTTAAGAATCTATGGAGAGTGAGGAGAAATAGGCGTATACACCTAAAGACTAAAATTAGACTGTATAATAGTTTGGTTCTTTCTAGGGTTAGTTATGGTAGTGAAACTTGGACACTTTGTAAACAAGATAACAGGAAACTAGATGCTTTTGATTCCAGATGCTTACGCAGTATCTTGGGCATTAGGTGGTTCAACTTTGTAACTAATGATGAGGTTAGGC
Source organism: Ryuthela nishihirai (assembly GCA_038380435.1). Lineage (NCBI taxonomy): Eukaryota > Metazoa > Arthropoda > Arachnida > Araneae > Heptathelidae > Ryuthela > Ryuthela nishihirai. The sequence continues at coordinate 41,398,224 of JAWZYU010000001.1, read as the reverse complement.
AAAGGAGTTTGGAACCTCCTTTAAGCAGCATATTGTGCAGAGAGAGACTACGTTGGTTTGGCCATGTTGCCCGTATGAATAATTATAGATTGGCAAATAGGGTTATGAAGAGTGTGCCTAAAGGCCTCAGAAAGGAGGGGAGACCTAGGATGCGGTGGGCAGACAATGTCAAACAGGACCTTGTTAGAATTGGTGTGCAGTGGCTAGATGCAGTAGATGTAGCTCAGGATAGACTTGCTTGGAGAACTAAATTGCACGGTCTGGTTGGACCTCCGTAGCCCATGGCTGCTTGAGGATGATGATGATGATAAATAGGTGGTCATATTATTCTGATATGACTGTGTATATACTAATAATTTATTATATTACTATTTTGATTAAAATAACTTTTCTCTGTTATTCAGCAATAAAATTTTGAAGTTTATCCTTCAACTATTTGCATATTAAAAAGTTTTTAAGAGCGAACTCAAACTTTTCAGAGCAAGAGCAGTGCTCCATCTTCAATGAAGTGACACTATGTGGTGACATTAGGGTTGTTCAGAACTTCTTTCCACATGTCATGAAGGGTGATTCCAGTATCTCAATTTCAGGTGGGGATGAGCGAGGTCACTATTTCAATAGCCTCACTGACAATGATTCCATAGTAAGTTGCCATATGCTAGCAGTGTGGTGTGCTCCCAGTTTATGGTAGCTTTGTGTTATATTGCCAGCTTGGTAGCAGCAGTTTTGTAGGACATACATCTGATGTTCTGTGAACCACCTCCTGAAGAGAATGTATGGTTTTTCCGATATAAAAAACAGCTGAATTATTTGACATTGTAGGAGAAACCTGCATATGCCTTATTTTTGAAGGATGCTAAATCTGTCTCTGCCCCTTTTTATAATTTTCTTTGAGCTTGAAGCTGGACTGAAAACAAGGTTTTCTTTGGGATCTGAGTAATTGTGGACTGATTTGCAAATTATTCAGCCCAGCTCCAAATCGGAAGAAAATTATGAAATGGGACAGAGACAAATTTAGCCTCCTTCAAAAATCAGGTATATTCAGATTTCCCCTAAATTTGCCGAATAATTCAGTTATTTATTATATCAGAAAAACTACAGTTCTCTGCATTAGAGGGTTCACAGAGCATCAGACAGATAGCCAAAACTCTTGCTGCTGAGCTGGCAATACAACATGCAGTTAGTTACCATAGACTGGGAACACACAATATTGCTATCATGTGCATCCACTTACTACAGAACCATCCATCTGTAAGACTGTTGAAATATGACCACATCTGTCCCCACTTGCAACCAAGAAGACACTGTAATTACCCTCATGACACGTGGAAAGAAGTCCTTAAGAGACCTAATTGTCACCATATAGTTCCATTTCACTGAAGATTGAGCACTGTCCTTGCCCTGAAAAGCTTACGAGTTTGCTCCTAAAAGCTGTTTAGTGTGCAAATGGTTTGGGTATGAACTTCAAAATTTTATTGCTCAACGACAGAGAATTTTAAGTTAGTTTAATTTTTTTTCTGAGCAAAAAGGTCTTTTATTGTGAACTGTTGTGAATTAACAAAAACTAAATGTTATATCTGCTCTAAAGATGCATAGGTAATTTTTCAGAAGGATGAACTATTTTGTTATGTCAGGATATTAATATAATATCTATCCATGTTTTCTTATCAGAAATGTATATCCGAAGAGTTGCATAAAATACGATACTTTACATTGTATATAATCAATGAAGTAGTGAAATAATCAATAATAATTGTTCAGCTTAATTTTCAAGACTTAAGATACATATTACATTTCATATGCTATGTTTAATCCTTAACTTGCCAAAAGAATGTTTAGTGATTTTAAAAATTTTATTGAAAAGAACTTTTCAAGGTTTTTTTATCTTACATAAAATTTTCCCCTTTTGTTTTCTATATTTTTTTCCAGATTTAATTGCTCCTTCTTTTGGGATGTAACATGACTCTGTTCATTTGTTACTTGAAAATAAGGTTCTGAAGTTGTACTACTTTTGGAGAAAAAAGTTAGTTGAAATCCTAAATATTAAAGAGCCTCTATTTGGTCGCATGTTGTGATCAACATGCGATTCCAGTCAATGTGATTTCATCAAATTCCTATTCCAGCAACCTGTGATGATAATCTCAACAAAAATATGACGAAGTATAATGATTTTATTAATCACAATGAAATATAATACTGATCTTAATTTTGAAATGTAAGTTTTACAGTTACTAAACTAAGAGAGATAGGAATACAGTTGTTATCAATGAAAAGTCGTTTATTAATATAGTTACATACGATGGAGTGCTACTTAGTTAACTAGACATCGAAAGAAATGAGAATTTCTATCCATCTTATACTAAAATATTGAACAGTTTCTGTACAGTCTTTTTCTGATGCTTAGTACAACAAAGGCATGATCATAGGATCTCATTACATTCAATATCTCCAGATCCATCATGCAAGTCAGGACAGACACAGGAGCGACCTCCTCGACCATCAGGTAAACACAAGTAACGACATCCTCCATTTTCTATTGCACAGGGACTTCCAACTGAAACAAAAGACAAATATTAGGAATTATTTGTTATTTACAATCTAAGTTGCACTGTAAAAGTTTGGCATTTAATAGTCTCTATATAAAACACTAAGGTCATGAGCATGTTTATATTGCATAAAATGTTACAAAGATAATCTGGAGAAAGCATTAATAAACTTGAGCAAAGGTGAGCAAGTGGGGCATGTGTTCACCTTTCCCCAATATCAAGATTTGTAAAAGCCTTTAGCTTTTGCATTTAGCCATTGAAGTAGTATATGATGAGAGGATTTTTCTGCTCCTTGGCTCTTATTTAAAATCTATATGCAATTAGGAGAATCCACCCTGAACTTCTGCAGATGCCCATGGTTGCAGTTACTAATAGGCAAAAAGATTACTTAATGCATGTAATTGGTTAAATTGCAAATAAATGGTTTTGCATTTACAGGAAAACATAACTAGCTATTTTGAGGGGCAGATAATACTAATTTTAATTCAGATGCAGAAATGGTAAAGCTCTGAAAATTGCACTAGTGATAATTCTGGTTGTAGCTCTCAGAAACACTACGAAATTTAATATATGACACTGCATTCAATATCAAATAGAGGTAACATTTCAACATAAACAGGGTGCATTCAAATTAATTATGAAACAAATGGCCTAAGTATCAAACTTGTAAGAGAATCACCAATATTGTAAATCTATAGAAATGTGAGCTTTGACCTCTATTTGTCATTGAAGAATATATTCAGGCTTGCATCGTTTGACTTATATTAAACTACACTACCTTTTTCCTTTATATAGGAAATTTTATGCTTCCCTAATACTCGTAATACAATGGAACTAACTGACCTTTGTGTAATTTTAAAGGAGTTTTTCTCGTCTGTCTGGCATGAATGTTTAGTCTCTAATGATATAAAGTAGGAAAATTTCAAAAATGCACATTTACATCCTAACATGTTCATAATTAGAACTGGTTCTTGCATTTCATGAATATCAGTTGTCATATAACTGATAGTCAACAGAACAAAACTACCTTAAAACACTGGAAATACAACTCTTATCCTTCTAAACTATTAGAATACATTTGATACTCTGTATAGCAAATGAAAATTATATCCTCTTCAAACAATCAGTATCTTCTAAATTCTGGAGAACCAACTGGATTCTATTTGCTAATAATGAAGTGAAAGAATCTTGGATGTGTGTATATATATATATCTAGAACAGGGATGACCACCACGTTTTATGAGCTTGTGATCAACATTTTATTTTTTTAACTTTCAGGGCCATTGTCCTCTCACCACACCCCTCCCTTTCCCCCCAAAAAAAAATTACCTTTTAATCAATGTATTTTCAAATAAAACGATTATAAAAGTTTTAGATTTTTTTATTAAAATTGGTGGAAAATTTGAAATTGTATATCGCCAGCTATTTTCAAAATAATCAGGCTCATTCAAAATTACAGCTAAACGCAGACGAATCTCAAAGATAATTATCAGTCGTTTTTTAGGTTGTAGTATTCTACAAAGATTGTTTTTATTTCGTAACTAAAATATACTGCAGCTTACAAACGATGTAATACCTGAAGATTTAAATTTCTGTAATTTTTTCATGGTAGAAATCTCAGAAAAATGCGGTTGAACAATAAGTTTGGAATTCAGTATTATTTGACTGTAATATTAAGTTTCGTATCTCCAATGTAAAATGTTTAGCCCCCCCCCCTCCCCCCCCGAAGGCAATATTTGATGCTCCATCCATTTTTCAATGTGTAAAGAATTACTCTAATATAAAGACTACCAAAAATTTTAGAGTTTAGTTTTTTAGTAAACTGACTGGAATGAGAATGCCTTTTGTCGTTGTTATTGTTAGTTATATTCAAAACACATGGTATCTTGTTATCTACTGAGGTCGATACTGTTTCAAAATTGTTAAAGGGAAATCAAAGGTTTTTCTTTCACTGATACAATACAGATGGACAGACAGACTCACTCCTTCTGGACTAAATAGGTCCAACCAGACTGCATAATTTTGTTCTCCAAACACATCAGGCTGTCATTCAGCAGCTACAGCTGCATTTGGCGACTTGTAGGCCAATTCTAAAAAGGCCCTGTTTGACCTTTTTAGAATTGCTGTAGTATATTTTAGTTACCAAATAAAAACAATCTTTGTAGAATGTTACAACCTAAAATTTGTTTCATAATTAATTCGAAAATGGAGGATGTCTCCAATTTGACTTTGTTCCCCCCATCCTAGGTCACCCCCTCTTTCTAAGGCCTTTAGGTACGCTGTTCATAACGCAATTTGCTAATCTATAGTTATGCATACAGGGAACATGGCCAAATCAATGCAGTATCTCTGCACAATATGCTGTTCAAAGGATCATCATTACGTACAAAGTTGAACCCCTAAATTCTAAGATGTTGCATAAGCATCTAGAATCAAAGACATCAAGTTTCCTGTTATCGTGCTTACAAAGTGTTGAGGTTTCACTACCATAACTAACCGTAGAAAGAAACAAACTATTTTACAGCCTAATTCTAGTCTATTTCTCCACACACTACATAAATTCTTAAAAGTCCCAGCAGCAATCACTATTCTTCTTTTGTCTCATTCCACACGTCGCCAGTATCTGTTAAAAAGCTCCCAAGATAATTAAACAGACACTTGTTCAAGAGTGCAACCATTCAAAGCAACTGAAGCACCATTGCCTAACCAATTTTCATCAATTTTGTTTTCTCTCAGTTTATTTCCGAATCATCTACTCTTACAGTCGTCGACAGCCGAGCCATTTCCCCTTCCCCCTTCCGGTGACTTCTCTTTGCAGGACGGAAAATGCCTTTACACCTGATTGCATGTACCAGCAACTCTTTGCCAGCCATTGTGCTGAGCGTCCAGACTTGCCTATCTACACATATAGCCTGAAATCTGGGATGTCGGTATTATCAGTCATCGTCTGCTGTGATACTGTCATTGCAGACCATATCCCACAGCAATGTTCCATCTCCGCTGCACAGTTGCACACAATCAATTTTGCCTTGGACCATATAGCGACTAAGCATTGCAGCTGTGTGCCTTACACCAACTCGACTCGCGTAGCTTGCTAGAGACATTGATATCGGTGAATTTTCAGTCTGTTCTCTTCAAGGTCTGCCAGCAGTTCCATCGTCTGGTAGCCACCATCAACATTCTTTTCTGTAGGGCGCCCGTTCGCATTATCAGGGCAATGTTTTTCCAGGTAAAGTTCTTTGCATAATTGTGCTTAATAGAATTAAAAATCTGGTTGACGATCAATTGTGTGATGAGCAATGTGGATTTAGAAGTGGTAGGGATGTGTGGATCAGATATTTTCACTCAGGCAGATTCTTGAGAAATGTTTAGAGTTTCAGAAACCTTTGGTTGCTAGCTTTGTTGCATTTCAAAAAGGCTTTCGACTCTGTTGATCGTCATAATTTGTGGTTGATTGTGAGATCGTATGGCATACCAGAGCAGTTAGTTAACATAACGAAAGCTCTCTATAATAACGCGGAGTTTGTGTGCGAGTTTGTAAGGCTTATAGCAATTAGTTTAGCATTACTTCTGATGTTCGACAAGGGTGCATTTTGTCTCTTTTTCTCTAGTTTGGTTATTGATTATGTGATTCGAAATTCATTGCAAGGGAAAGATTTTGGCCTTAAATGGTCTGGAGATATGAAAATTTCTGATTTAGATTATGCTGATGATATAGCCCTTTGGCAAATGATGATGAGATGAACTCTTTCATTCGAGCTGTTGATGAGACTGGTAGTAGAGTAGGTTTGGTTATAAACAGAGAGAAAACTAAAGTGATGACACTTGGTCAAGCAGGCTGTCGTTCAGTTAATCTGAGTGGTTGCAGTCTTGAGAAGGTGTCTCAGTTTAATTATCTTCGGAGCTATGTAACAGATACTGGTGATATGCAGCATGAGATTAACAGATGAATAGGGATTGCTGCCGGGACTTTTAAGAATATATGGAGAGTGCAGAAATAGGCAAGTAGTGTAATCCCACTCCAGGCATTCCCATGCGCAGTGTTTTCCCCCTATGATGTCACCCATACGTGCCCCCACTACTATCCCCCTTATTAATATTCATAACTCATTTAATTAAAATAAACCCTTATCAAAAGTGCCGCCCCCTCATTAAATTAAAAAAAAAATACCCCCCAGGCAGCTGTTTGCCACAGAGGTCTGACAGGAGCCTGTCAGTGTATATACCATAGTAGGTCTGTGAGGATGGCAGAACCTCAGCAGGAAAACAACACAAACATCCATGCCTTACCCGGGACAGGCGTATATCAGCGTGTTTTTATCAACAAATTTTTTTTATTTATTAATTACGAATAAATTATATTTTTCTTGTATTTATTTTTTATTCCTTTTTAATTAAACATTTATCAAAAGTGACGGCTGCTTTATTAATATGGGCCCGTCTTTGTTAAACACATCATTTGCCCTTTGGCGGGCAACTTCAATGGCCAACCTATAATCTTATCATTAAAAAGCCCCCCCCCCTCCTTTGTCAAAAGTTCCACCCCTTCGAACGGCCAACCCTTCTCGAATTTTCCACCGATGGCCATCATGGATGACGTCACTGACAAACTCAATCCTCGAAATTATTCTAAATTGCCATTCTTGGTTTCTGACGTCATCACACCACCCACAAAGTCCCCAAAAGTTTGCGAAACAAGTATCCAATGACATAATAGAACCTTCTAGAAAGATCTATAAAATACTGCACATTCTACCCAAGTCCCAGAAAATGGCACAATTCTGAAATGTATGATGCAATCATATGTCCAGACTTGTAAACCCCTGAATAATTCCACCCTCTCATCAGATGCTATGATGGATGTCACAATCCTCAAAATAATTACAAAGTCCAACTAAACTTTTGGTGGCAACGTTAGGCATCCCCCCCCCCTCATCCCTTTGACAGCCAACATCGATGGCCAAACCTGTAAACTTGTTATTCATTAAAAAGTCCCGATCTCCCTTTATTAAAAAACCATCATTAATTAAAACTCTTAGCAAAAGTCCCCCCCCCCCCCCGAGAGACCATCTTGAATGGTCAACCCTTCTCGAAATTTGCACCGACGGTTATTTTGGACAACATCACCCACTACACTGTTAACCACCTCCTCTGTTTCTGTATTGCATCAGACATGATGTGTTACAAAATGTTTTGGAAATGTTATCCCCCTCACACCCTTGACCGCCGTTTTTGAACCCATCTCGAAATTCCCTAAGACCAGAGACATCACCCATTGACAGTAACAGCCCTTCTGGACAAACCCTCATTGTCACCCTCCACTTCAACCCCCTTTGTTTCAGACCATCGCAGGAGATAGGGTATTGAACTAATCTTCATCCTCTTATCGAAACTTATTAACCCATCTCCCCTTTATGACAGATCAGCTATTTTGTAAATAAACAAAGTACCCCATCGGAAGAAGACAATCCATCTTGAAAATTCCCTTCGCGCTCCCAAACCTCCAAATGTTGTGCCTCTCTTATTAAAATTAGTCTCCATCTGGCTGGAGGATGATGCCATCAGATATTTGTGTTCAGGCATATTAAGCACCACACTTTCCGCGTCCCCTACCGTGTCAGGACTTGTTTCGGAACGATGAAGTGATTTTACGTTAAATTCTTATTTCTGCCATGTCTCAATTTATTACTCCGTATTTTCATGTTAATACTAAACCATTTAAAAGACTTCGTGATTGCAACAGCACAAAAAAATACAGATAAAAAAATAAGACCCGCCTTCCTATTTTTTTTATTTCAATATTATTATACCGGCTCAAAGAAATTGCGATTGCATCAGCAAAAAAATAACCAATAAAACTAACTTGTTTTAATTTCCGTATATCGGTTATGCGACTTGGTCTCAAGTTTAAAACTTTTTATTCCTAATACTTATTGTCGCTTTATCCCCAATTCAACACGATTCACTTATGCAAAATATTACTCTTTCCTAGGAAGTAACGCTACTCAGTAACAATCGATAACAAACTATTATTCCTTCCTCGGAAGAAAAATCGGCTAATAAAATTATTTGAAAATAAGATATTTTTTTAAAAAAAATCTGCAATTATAAACACTCTAAGAGTTTAAAAATCGTCTTTTCCTCCGTTTACTGTCGAACGTGTGATCACAAGGCCAATGACTCGTTACGCTGATGAAATTTTATTTCGTGTTGCTACCCGTCGTTAGTACGCGTACATGCGTTACACTTGTTTGCAAGGTCGGGTATTTAGTTGTCTTTCATCGACAAAAAAAAATTCTGTAAAGTGTATGTTAATGAAGGAGGGGACATTAGATTTAGCAAATATACTGCTCACAAAAATTAGGGGATATTTCAAAATGAATATGAAGCGATGAAATATCCTCTAATTTTTGTGAGCAGTATACAATAAAAATGGGGATGATAAAACATGTAATGATCTGAAAAGGGAAATCCAGTTGTGTCAGAAAAGAGGACAGCTTCCCTTTTGGAACAAGGATTTTGTTCCTTTTCATGGATATTTCGTTTTATCACCTTTTGTGCGAAGCATCAAGGATTTCGCCCGTTTCAGGTCATGGCCCATTTTTTAGCATCCCTCCGTCATTTTCTTAACTCATTTCGTGCCCTTTACAGGATTATGGGTTTTTCTAAGTTTGAAAATTCTCGGGCTATCGCTAGTTTCTATCGTATTTCGTGCTCTGAACAAAGCTTCATTATGGGTTGTTTTTTTTCCAGGTTCTTAAACCTAAACGCTCTCATGCCATCTGTATTCACAAAAACACGCGTTTTTTTCGTTACGAGACATCTGACAGAAAATGTAACGTAGGAGACAGTCTTACTCAAAAAGATTCAAACTCGAAAAAAATTGTGAAGAAAAATCCTTCATCATCCTCAAGCAGCCATGGGCTACGGAGGTCCAACCAGATCGCGCAGTTTAATTCTCCAAGCATATCTGTCCTGAGCTACATCTGCTGCATCCGGCCACTGTACACCAATTCTAACAAGGTGCTGTTTGACATTGTCTGCCCACCGCATCCTAGGTCTCCCCCTCCTTCTGAGGCCTCTAGGCACACTGTTCATAACCCTATTCGCCAATCTATAATTATCCATACGGGCAACATGGCCAAACCAGCGGAGTCTCTCTCTGCACAATATGCTGCTTAAAGGAGGTTGCAGACTCCTTTGCCTAACCTCATCATTAGTTACAAAGTTAAACCACCTAATACCCAAGATGCTGCGTAAGCATCTAGAATCAAAAGCATCTAGTTTCCTGTTATCTTGTTTACACAGCGTCCAAGTTTCACTACCATAACTAACCCTAGAAAGAACCAAACTATTATACAATCTAATTTTAGTCTTTAGGTGTATACGCCTATTTCTCCACAATCTCCATAGATTCTTAAAAGTCCCAGCAGCAATACCTATTCGTCTGTTAATCACATGCCGCACATCACCAGTATCAGTTACATAGCTCACAAGATAATTAAACTGTGACACCTGCTCAAGACTGCAACCATTCAGATTAACTGAATCACAACCTGCCTGACCAATTTTCATCACTTTAGTTTTCTCTCTGTTTATAACCAAACCTACTGTACTACCAGTCTCATCAACAGTTCGAATGAAAGAGTTCATCTCATCAACATCATTTGCCAAAAGGGCTAAATCATCAGCATAATCTAAATCAGAAATTTTCGTATCTCCAGCCCATTTAAGGCCAAAAGCTTTCCCTTGAAGTGAATTTCGCATAACATAATCAACAACCAAACTAAAGAGAAAAATAGACAAAATGCACCCTTGTCGAACACCAGAAGTAATGCTAAACCAATTGCTACAAGACTTACCAACTTTCACACAAAACTCAGTGTTATTATAGAGAGCTTTCATTATGTTAACTAACTTGTCTGGTATACCATGTGATTTCACAATCAACCACAAATTATGACGATCAACAGAGTCGAAAGCCTTTTTGAAATCAACAAAGCTAGCAACCAAAGGTTTCTGAAACTCTAAACATTTCTCAAGAATCTGCCTAAGTAAAAATATCTGATCCACACATCCCCTACCACTTCTGAATCCACATTGCTCATCACGCAATTGCCTGTCAACCAGATACTTAATTCTATTAAGCACAATCATGGAAAGAACTTTACCTGGAACGGAGAGTAGGCTGATACCCCTATAGTTATCACAAGAACTGCGATCACCTTTTTTGAAAATAGGGATAATAATAGCTCTGGTAAAAGCTTTAGGAACCATGCCTTTATCATAAAAGTTATTCAAAATTTCAGTCATCCAAATGGTAACTGAAACATTCCCAGCTCTAAGCATTTCCGTAGTAATTTCATCCACCCCTGGGGATTTATGAAGTTTAAGTTTAGAAATAGCCAAACGAACTTCAGATTGTGTTATAGGGCCAACATTAAAGCCAACAATGCATCTATCATCATTGCAAACAATGGGAGTAGAACTAACCACATTGTTTAGAACATCACTGAAATGCTCAGCCCACCTAGCCATGACAGAATCCTCACCTTCTATAACCTTGCCTTGTTTATCCTTCAATCCCTGTATACCTGTTCGTTTTCTACCACACAAAACATTAACTATCTGGTACAGCTCTCTGCTGTTGTGCTGTCTAACTGATTCCTCAGCTTTGTCAGCAAGGCCATCAAGCCAAAGATTCTTATCAGTAGCTAACTGATCCTTTACACGTTTATTAAGTTCTTTGTAATGCTTTCTATTAGTAGGACTAGTAGGGTACTGATTAAGGACATTCCTGCAGTTCCTTCTTTCTGAAATAAGCTCAAATGCCTTATCACTTAAATAATTCTGCCTCCTTTGCTCCTTTTTCCCTAAAAGAGTACTGTTAGTTTCCAAAAAAGCCTGTTTAAAATGGCCCCATTCTTCCTCAACTTCAGTATTAAGCAAACCATGACTGTCATAATGACTAAGTAACCTATCATGGTAAGCTTTTGCTATAACTGGGTCTTTTAGAGCTTCAGTATTAAAGGTAAATTTTTTAACCCTAGCACAACACTTTTTAAGTTTAAGTTGGAAGACACTTTTAACAAGGTAATGGTCAGATCCAATTTCAGCTCCCCTATATGCCCTGGTATTTCTAACCGAACTAGCCCATTTGCTGTTAATTAATATATAATCAATCGTATTCTTATGCAGCCCATCAGGTGAAACCCATGTGTATTTATGTATGTCGCGGTGTTTGTAATATTTGTTAGTTATTCTGAAACCATTTAGTTTACTTACCTGTAGGAGACGTTGCCCATTGCCATTGCAGCTACCAATACCAAAAGGGCCTATTACTCCTCCCCAAAGGTCAGAGTCGGTACCAACTTTGGCAGTGAAGTCACCAAGAACAAGGGTAATATCTCCTTTCTTGACAGAATTCAAAATATCCTGAAGTTGTCTGTAAAACCTATCCTTCTCATCCTCATCAGAATCCTCAGTGGGGGCATAACAGCAGATAACATTCAAGTCTTTAATGCTTGTCTGAAATTTTGCTGTAAGAAACCTTTCATTAATGCACTCATATCCTAGAAGAGCATCACTAGCATGTCTGCTGAGCAGCAGACCCACGCCTTGGTGATGCTTTCCATCCTCCCTCCCTGTAAAGAGAAATTTAAAGTTATTTTTAAGTATCTCACCTTTACCTCTCCATCTGGTCTCTTGCAAGCCTAGAATATCTAGGTTATAGCGCTGGAATTCCTGCATGAGGACATCAAGAGAATAATCTCTATGTAATGTCCTCACGTTCCACGTTCCTGCAGAGAGAAAATGATTAGTAGGATTTTTAAAGAAATTAGGTTTATTGAGACTGGTAGGGCCAACAATATCAAACAGCCCCCTGATCGCAGGCATGGGGCAAAAACCTGTTCCTCCTCCGCTAAAGGCTGAAGTCACCGATGCTGGTAGGAACTTCAGGCACCACCTTTTCAAGTGGACTTTTTCAAGAACCATATGGCCTGCCTGAGACACATTACTCCAGTTTAGGCTTGACGAAGCCCAACTAGCTAAGTAAGGTTCAGGTACCTGCGATGGCCTCTGATTAGGATTATCCACCAGCTGATATAAGGTATCCCATGCCTCTGTTCACACTGGGCTGGCAACCCAGAAGCAAACAGAAAACACAGCGGCAGATTCTCCCTCAACAGAGGCCCACCTGTGCAGCAAGTCCAGGATCCATAATCAAGCTCAAATCCATAAACAAGTCCAGTCTAGTAGGTAAAAATGGTCAGCACCAGGACCCTGTGAAGTTGACCACTCCTCAGCAGGGTTGAAAAAAAGAAAAAAGTGGCCATAGATGACCAGATCAGTAGGCCATACTGAACTGGCAGCCCTCCCCTTCCGTTCCCTTCCAAAAGAGAATATCTCTTTTGAAAGGTACTAACGGCCTGCACCACGAGAAGGCGGGGTCGGACATTAGATGCTAGACCTCTCCGGTTCTGTGCATCATCACTGGGGATTGGTACACAGCTCTCCTTCCAGTTTACGTCTAGACAACTCTTACAACTACCAAAATATGAATATTCAAGTTCAGATCAGTGGTGAAATATTTTGCAATAACCATCTTTTGAACAAAAAAAAGTTTCCGCTTCTTCGAAACTCGTGGGAAAAAACATTTTAAAATGTTATACTTGATATACACAGTGTGGATTTCACCCTTGTTCAGAAAAGTGAATACTTGATTCACATACAACTGAAATGGCACATGTAAAATTCACATGTTACACGAAAAGTTAATGTTTTCGGGAAAAGTAACTGCTGACTTGCATCTCACTCGAAATGAACGTTGTTGCAGGAAACGAAATTGTGACATTTACGCCCTAATTCTTAAGAAATGAATATTTGCGGTTAAACTATCGTTACTACTGTACTTCGCACGTGCACATACTTGTAATAAATTCAGAAAAAAGTTTCGAACGTAAAGAAACATGCATTCTCATGCGGAAAAATAACTAAATCGTTCTTAGTTGAACATGAAATATGCATGATTGATTTACTCGCGTAATGAAACATATATGTGAATACTTATCACTGTCGAAAAACGTATACTTGCAGGAAAAATAAATATTTTCGCACTTATACAGAAATATACACACTCCTGCGGGAAATATTAACTAAACCCACTCTTACTTAAACATGAAACGTGCGTGTTAGATTTACTCGCGTAGTGAAACACATGTATGAATACATATTATCAAAAAACGTTGTGCTTGCAGAGAAAACCACCTTTGCCCCTGTACACGCACAGTTTACTTATGCACTTGTTCAAAAGTAGCAGGGAAAATAACGAAATACCCATGGAACCCTGAAAAGAGTATGAGAATGAGTCTGAAAATATAGACATCCTTTGTGCAAATCTACCGTTTTAATACACGTTTATACTTATATGCTCATACATTAAAATATTCCACACACACCTATTTTCATGCATGTCGTGACTTTTTAGTTCAAATCTTAATTGCACCCTGTGTATGCGAAACGCATCGTTCATTGACAGGTTTGTTTTTTTTAGCAAAGTGCATGGTTATATCGCTTACTGTGCAAAAGATCGTCCCGGCACCATTTTCGCATCGAAGTCACCATCGGAAAGATGTGGAACTGTGATGAAAAGTATGGAAATTATACATCCTTAAGTCATGGAAATGATACATCCTGAATGTCATTTGAAAATCCGAGGATGTTGTATGTTAACTCACCACCTAACAAAGGACGCGGGGATTAACATTTATGCTGCTACAGATTATTTTTCGCATTACTTCTACTTCAAATCACACTGGGATTGCAACTTCACACATTCTATTATCCTGTGAAACTCGTATTAAACGATACTTTCTTTGCTTGTTTTCCCATTTTTACACTGAATTTTCTGTTACATCGGCACCGTTTTGTAAAACATGCAGCATAAACACATTTCTTAAATTAACAATTTTCTGTCTGGGTTCCTTCTAACAGTGATTTTATTTTACCCTTTCTAATGTACATTATTTCCTTTTCTGGTGGGATGATTACTTTTCTGGTGATTCATATTTTCCCGGTAACTGCTACATACTTTTTAACTGTGATGAACAGTATAAGAGGGCATTTTAAAATTAGCTGACCGCTTGGAACTTTTGCAGGCAGTAAACTGTTGAGATGTGTTGTTAAGCCAAAAAGATCCCCACCGAAGATATATGCTAGCATACGGGACCTTCCTTTGACCTGTTCAGCAAAGTGCTTGGGCGCTGCATTTCGTCATTGAAAACGAATAATTATTTCACTTCGCTATTAGAGTTGAAAAGATCCTTGAGGAAGATAAAATTCACGGAGCTGGTACCGCATGGAAGACGGACAGGACTTCCCATAAGTAAGGGAGTTAGATGTGCTATGATTTATCTGTTTTCACATCGAAGGACCCTTTCCATAGGTCAATACGTAAGTTGCCGAGACCTTTGAGTCTCGGCAACTTACGTTCATCACTCGACGGCGTTTCCTGTTCGCGCGTGCATCTCTGTGCCATTTCTTCGGATTAAGTCAGAAGAATTGCATTAGTTTTCAGTACTTTTAATAGAGGGAGTGTTAAATTATAAGAAGTGGGAGAGTATATGGAGGGAATTTTCCTATTTTTTAAGAAGGGCATTTTTGGACTTGGGATGTTTCACTTCTAATGACTCAGTATAGTTTGTAAAGACATTAATTTTTGTCTGTCACTTGTATCAAATGTAAGCTCTATGTGAGAACATTGATTTTTTGTGACATATTTATAAGTGCAGAATTCTTTTACTGAGGCCTAATCACAAAATATGTGTCGGAGCAACGACTGATTCCCTCACCAGTGCAAGCCATCGAGATGCCACTGAGGTTGTGAAAAGGCGTTATTGGTGCGACTATGAAAATTAAGCGGAAAATTCACCGGCCTGTGACGTAGTTGGCCCGCTGCACGTCCAGGCGTGTGGATACGACACTCCGTCGCTGATCCAACCGTTTGCGATAATTGGAAAAAATTCATCAGTCCACGTTTGTTAATCAAGTACTTGCCTTTTGCATGAAAGGTCGCTATCAGCGTCGCTTTTCTGCACAAGAGCGAAATTCGTTTTCACCAGTGTGACTGAAAAGTAATAAGTACCCAAAGCTTATTGTTCAGGTTTGTAGTTTTAAATTGTTCCTTAAAAATTTTTTAGTGAGGCGGATTTTTCTGTTACCGATATAGTATTGAAGAGGCTTTCTCATGTAGCTTATTTCATAGATATACCTATATAATCGCTGAAGTGTTTGCTAAATTTTGACTATCAGTCCAGTTGCAAATAAAATTTCGACGAATTAGTTCAGGTAAGTTCTACTCTGGCATATAAACTGACAGGCTCCTGTCAGACCTCTGTGGCAAGCAGCTGCTTGAGGGGGTATTTATTTATTTATTATTAAGTTGAGAAGTTATCAGTATATTGATCTAGTGAGGCTTATTTAGTGTATTATTTTTTATAGATGAATCTTAATAGCTTAATATATGAGTGTATTTTATAGTATTTGTTAAAACTAATGTCCCCTCCTCCATTAACATACACTTAAGTTCATGCTGTTCTTGGATTAGAATTAAAGATAGATATTTTACGCAACGCAATGGTACCCGCAACGTATGAATTGTTTTCTACTTTTAACATTGCTTGCTTTCTATAAAACTCGACCGTGTACAAAAACTCTACAGAATTATTTTTTATCGATGAAAGACAACTAAATACCCGACCTTGCAAACAAGTGTAACGCATGTACGCGTACTAACGACGGGTAGCAACACGAAATAAAATTTCATCAGCGTAACGAGTCATTGGCCTTGTGATCACACGTTCGACAGTAAACGGAGGAAAAGACGATTTTTAAACTCTTAGAGTGTTTATAATTGCAGATTTTTTTTTAAAAAATATCTTATTTTCAAATAATTTTATTAGCCGATTTTTCTTCCGAGGAAGGAATAATAGTTTGTTATCGATTGTTACTGAGTAGCGTTACTTCCTAGGAAAGAGTAATATTTTGCATAAGTGAATCGTGTTGAATTGGGGATAAAGCGACAATAAGTATTAGGAATAAAAAGTTTTAAACTTGAGACCAAGTCGCATAACCGATATACGGAAATTAAAACAAGTTAGTTTTATTGGTTATTTTTTTGCTGATGCAATCGCAATTTCTTTGAGCCGGTATAATAATATTGAAATAAAAAAAATAGGAAGGCGGGTCTTATTTTTTTATCTGTATTTTTTTGTGCTGTTGCAATCACGAAGTCTTTTAAATGGTTTAGTATTAACATGAAAATACGGAGTAATAAATTGAGACATGGCAGAAATAAGAATTTAACGTAAAATCACTTCATCGTTCCGAAACAAGTCCTGACACGGTAGGGGACGCGGAAAGTGTGGTGCTTAATATGCCTGAACACAAATATCTGATGGCATCATCCTCCAGCCAGATGGAGACTAATTTTAATAAGAGAGGCACAACATTTGGAGGTTTGGGAGCGCGAAGGGAATTTTCAAGATGGATTGTCTTCTTCCGATGGGGTACTTTGTTTATTTACAAAATAGCTGATCTGTCATAAAGGGGAGATGGGTTAATAAGTTTCGATAAGAGGATGAAGATTAGTTCAATACCCTATCTCCTGCGATGGTCTGAAACAAAGGGGGTTGAAGTGGAGGGTGACAATGAGGGTTTGTCCAGAAGGGCTGTTACTGTCAATGGGTGATGTCTCTGGTCTTAGGGAATTTCGAGATGGGTTCGAAAATGGCGGTCAAGGGTGTGAGGGGGATAACTTTCCCAAACATGTAATACACACAAGTTTGGAAATCGCATATACTTTGAAACATTTTAACTAATCTTGGCCACAAATATTGGATGCTCACTTTCAAAGAGAATGATATATTTAGCTTTTAGCACCCACTAACAGCAGAATTTCAAAGTATATGGCGATCGAGAAATTGCAAAGAGTGTAATTTTACTTTTAGTAATAACTATTAAAGAGAGAAAGAATTTTTCCTTTATCTCATAAAACAATTTTAGATTTTTCTTAGCCCCTTTGTGTAAGGGGGTCAAAGCATTGCAGCGAAAAGTACATGACTCTACGTCAAAATTTCAAATTTCGACCATAAATATATCGTTTGCAATATTCATTAAAAATTTGGCAATCCCACTATTAGAGGAAGCTAGAGAATTTTTTGATTTTCAGCCTTTAGCACTCTCTAACAGTGGAAATTTGAACTAATGGATGATTGGGAAAATGAAAATAGTAATATTTTATTTGTTCCTGCGGCCAAATCTAAAGTGTCAAGGTGGAAGGCTCCATATCATCTCCTTTGAGAATATTAATCGAAACAGTGGCGAAAAATATTATAAATGTATTTTTAACTTATTTTCCAAGAACGTTTGTGCAGATCATTAAAACACAGGGAAAAATTGTACATGGAATGGCAATCTGGCTAGATCTTGTCCCCAACTCGGATTAGTTGCCCACCCACCTACACTTTTTTTATATTCGGCCCCATTAGTAAACGAGAGGGAAAAATTTTTGATTTATGTGCCCCGTTGTTGAGTGAGGGGGAGGCCAGCCTAATGTCCAAAAAGCAAACCATTGTCACTAAACATGATTCGTTGAAATGCAACATACTTTTATAATATGAGATGCGAACTGTAATATCTTACAAAATCCCTAATCTAAGGGACCTGGGTTCGATTCGTTATTGGGAAATTTTTCATCATTAACTACTCAACCCAAAAAGAATTTTTTATTTGTGTCTAATAACAAAAAATAAATCTCTGACGCAATAAGTTGACGGGCTCTTGTTTTTCGAAAAGAACTCCGTTTTCAAAAAATTCGTCATTCGAAAAATTGATTTTCGAAAAACTATCCATTCGAAAAACTCAACAATTTACATAGAGGCTGCTATCTCACCCCTCTGCGAAGTCATGTGAACTGACCAGGCAGCGTGGGAGTCGAAAAAAGTTAGAGACTCTGCCGCTCCGACTTGAGGATTTTCAAGTAGGGACCGTCGCTTCTGCATTCCTAGGTCATCCTTCATTGGACTCGAGGTCCCGGAGATCCACGTTTGGTTGGCTGGCTCACAGTGGAGATAGTTTAAGACCAAAGTATGGTGCAGGATAGACATTGTATATATGATTTGTAGGTATCTATGTAAATAAATTGACTGTACATAAG
This sequence comes from Ryuthela nishihirai, assembly GCA_038380435.1. Classification (NCBI taxonomy): domain Eukaryota; kingdom Metazoa; phylum Arthropoda; class Arachnida; order Araneae; family Heptathelidae; genus Ryuthela; species Ryuthela nishihirai. Next base: position 41,379,462 of record JAWZYU010000001.1, on the reverse strand, counting down.
TAACCTTTTAGTGCAGTGATTTCCAGCCACCCGAGAAGACAAACTCCAAAGTCGCACCGATGAATGGCAGATTTTTTTAATTCTTTTCAGAAATGTTTATTGTATACACTTCAAGAAACCTACTTTAAAATTATAGACTATGGTTTTATTTTTGTTAATAAATTGATCTGAAGTTTTTTTTTCCTGTTATGGCTGTTGACCAGTGGCGGACTGGCCAGGGTGTCAGCTTGCCCGATGGCAAGTGGGCCCCATGGGCCCCTGATGAAGTGGCCCCCTTAAACATTAGACAATATGTTAAAAATGATAGCTTTATAGTTGTGGGTGGGCCCCCTTTGTCTCCTGGCAACCAGTATTTTTAGACCCAGTCCGTCACTGCTCTTGACCCATAAAGAATATAATTTTCGTCTCTCAAAATTGGTTGGTTTACCTCTTGTTTTGTTGTTTCGGCTCTTGACTCACTTAAAATAGGAAAAATGATTTTGATTTTGTGATGATTTGGAAAATCATACATACGGCTCTTGACTCACGGATCCCGACCCCTGGCACAGACACAGATGGTGTCTGAGATCATGGGCTCCCCTTATGTCAATCATGACAGCAACCTTAATGATTTTATGGCTTGACACTGAAATCCGCACGGAGTGGGAATGGTGTGCCTGTGTGTGTGTGGGGGGGGGGGGGGAGGATGGATCTGAAATTTGACAAAAGAAGAAAAGTGGAGTTTATTAGTTTGCCTAACGCCATCAGAGTTTGTTTTCCAAACAATCTGGGACCGTGTTTTTTTTTCTTCAGAATTCACTATTCGTGTAAGCTACATTCAGAACCTTTGGTCAGAACTTTAGGAGAAAAGAGAGAGCTGCGATGTATAAAATTTTAACGGAGAATTTTCCAAAATCATAGTTTTTTCCTATTTTAAGTACAGCCAGTGGTGAAAGTAGACCGGTACGCCGTACTGGAAAGAAATTATTTGCCGGTACTGCGTACCGGAAAACATTTTTCAGTAGTGACTCCATTAAACGATTTCCTTCACACCTTAATGCTCTTTCAGCCAAGAATTAAAAAAAAAAGCAGAGGGCTCCTTTTAAGCAAAATCACTAGATTTTTAATTACACTTCTATAGTTTAACTCTTTAGATGCCAAATGCTTGAAAACCGCATACTTGAGACGCGCCAAGTGGGAGTGCTATATATTTAAAGTAGTGCTTTCTCTCCTTGAACGATTAGCAAAAGGAGACTGGGAAAAGACAGCAAACGACGGAAAAAGGCGATTCCAACTAAAGCAGCGTGATTCGGGGAGTTGGGAGTATTCACTGACAATGCACATTCGCATCCGCCGTAGTTATCTGGGTTCGGTCTTATTACCACCAGAGGTAGAACCAGGGTGAACAGAACTGGGAGAAAAGATATGAACTGACTTAGATGTTGAAATGTAATTCATTGCAAGAAAACAACAGCGTACATTTGTTGTTTTCAATTTTTCGTCTTTCAAACATACTTGCGTAAATAATTTATATTTTGTTGAAAATTTTGACATTTCTGAGAATAACGGAAGGAAATTTAATGAGGACGGTGGAGCACCCGCTTCCCAAAATTTAAGTAATGAATTTGAAGGTTGGAAGTGGGTTAAAATTTGTCGAGTTTTTTTTATTAATGCAAATTCATAAAAAAAATATATTTAAAAATCAGTTTTATCAATTAATCATCTTACATTACGGTACTGGAGTAGCATAATACAGAAACTAATACACGTTCCTTTTATTGTCCACAAAAGTTGCCACATTATATTTTTAAACAATTTTCGATTAGCACTATAAATTGAGCTGCCACCTTCTAAGATTTAAATATCCGGAGATCGTAAAGCAGGCTTGAAGTAAATTCCGCTTCTTCCCCCCCCCCCCCCCAAAAAAAAACACTGAAAAAACGATTTTTTTAACCAAAAATAATCGGCTAATCATTATTATTGTTTCAAAATTTTAATAGATTAATAAAACATATTGTTTAAATTTAGATTCATACTTTTAAGTATCTTTACAGCGTTTTAACAAAAAATTTTTTCCGGGTTCTGAATATATTCTAAAAATTTTGCATAATTCACACTATACTCAGTTTTCGTGCATAATTCTGCTTTCACTCAAATCTTATTTTTTTTTAAATTTAGCATTTAAAAATAATAAAAATTGGACCTTTTTTGTTTCAACTTTCATAATAATTTTTAAAAAATGTGTTTAGCATTGATTTCGAAGGGAAGTGCTAATTTTATGGGGCTGGTTTTTATAGCCATTTTAGCGGCTTGAACTTATTTGAACCTGGTAATCGTGCATACAATCTACGATTCTGCACTTTTCATAACCTGCGTAGGCCGTGGTAGTACAAATGGCGGCATCTGTTTGATCATTTCAAAACCGTAATTGCAAAAACTGGAGATTTACTTTCAAAAATCGGAGTCTTGGGAGGATTTCAAAATTTGGAGTTTCCGGATAAAAACCCACTAGGAGGCAGTCCTAACTGTAAGCGAAATATGTGTAACTTTCTTTTTTCTTGATATATAGAGAACAGAAAAGGGTAGTTGAAGCTACTTCTAGGCTATACAGACCTCCTCGTACAAGAATAGCACAGAATAAACAACCATGCCACTACCAAGATTCGAACCCGGATCCCAGTTGCTGCGGTGTCACCGCTAGGCAACGTGATATCACTGCATACCGAGCGTCTTGTAAATAACTGCAAAAAATTGGTACTATTGAATAGATCATGTGGTAGTGTTAAGTGGGCAGGAGAAAGAACGAGATAGATATCTTCGTACTGAATTATAAAAAATAAATACCTCTCAAACAGGAGTTTGCCACAAAAGTCTGACAGGAGCGTGTCGGTTTAGTCGCCATAGAGAATATCTGTGAAGATGGGAGGACCTCAGCAGAAAAACATCGCAAACATCCATGCATTACCGGGACCAGAAGCCCGGTCCCTTTGATCAGTACCCAACTACCCTAACCACTCAGTCACGTGACGGCTTCATACTAAATTAGCCGAGTATAAATTACTCGAAAAAATTGACTCAAAAAAAAATATATCTCATTTCAAAATAGCATATATAGACCTACTTTAATATGGTGCCTTTTAGTCTAACGGCAATATAATAATAATATTGGCTGACCCAGGGCAATAGAAAAGCCTTTAGGGGTCTGGATCAAAATACGAAATATTTCCCTTTCTTCCAGAAGCACGGAATAAAGGTGAACCTCCCCCTCCTCCTCCCCCCCCCTCTGCATATGTCATACAACTCTTCCCTTTCCCTCACTTTTGTTCTAGAAATTTTTCATATACATAAAAATATGAAAAATAAGATGAATCATTTTGTGAATTACAATGGAGTTAATTTTGTTAGTTATTATAATATATGCTAAATTTGGTTTAAAAACCTATATATTGCATGTTAATCATATGTCACTGTGAATAGAGGATTCGCTAGTCTCGTTTGTATTTGAATATGAACCTGCTGATAAGCCTTTGGTTTAGCAGGATCCAATTTATGTACTAATATAGATAGACAAAAATTGAGTAAATAAACTTTGACTATCTTCCTTGCGGAAATAAAGAGGATACCTACAAAAGTGTTTCGGTTTTCCTCCTTATTGGATATATTTAATTTTTCGTTTGTATTTCTCAATTTTGGGGCACTGTTTAGGGTGTGGCCAGGACGAGATGCACCCATTTAATCTTCCTCTCTGAATGGCCTGCAGTAGACACTCCTTCTAAGGCGAAAATTATGGGCTATGAATTTTAAATATTTAATTGTATTTCGTAGCCACTTCAAAAACTGGTGGTCTGCTTCGCCATCTGCTAAACTTATGAAGGTTCTAAACAGGCATGTATTCAGAGTAGACATGCACGGAGAGTATGCACACTCCGAAATTCTATGACGGAAAATATTTGAAAGATTAAGATCTAAGAAATTAATTTTGTTGTATATTAATTTTACTAATTTTTTTATTTGTATCTAATTATAAACTTAAGCAAAGTAAATATACCTACTTTTAAAAAGTTTATTTGAAGATTAAATAAAAGGCATTGACCTCCATCGAATTTTTTTCTTTATCTCCATCCTCCGGATCGCCAAAATATCACAGGGGGGAAAGCGAATTTTGTTTCAGGGCAGTTACTTCGTTTTTAGAGTCCGAAGAGAAAACTTCAGATTGTTGTAATTTTCTCTTTGCAAGGTAACAATACCTAATGCTTTTTTTTTGTTTGATGTCAAAAATTAATATTGAATAATTTTGAAAAATCTCTGACTCGTAATTCGTACCTGTAATCTGATATTTTTGACATCCGAAAAAGCCCCACAATCAAGATTATTGAATGAATCCTAATGTTTCATCAGTAGATTGCACTGAACTTCCAGTTTCGACTTTTATAACCACTATCATTTTCGCGTAATTCAGTATGTTTGTTAATATTGATCTGCAGCATGTCAACAGTGTCGTCGGTAAAAATTTAAATTTAAAATAATGGCAAAGAAACTCATGAATATAGCCTACGGAAGTTTCAAAATGATTAACAAAAACTGTGTCTTTGTTAACCTGCATTTGTAAAATTTATTGAGTTGTAATCATCGTCCTCGTGATCAAGTGGTTTATACGCTTCGCTTCAAATTTAGGGGACCTGGGTTCAGTTTCCTATAAGTATGGATTTTTCTCTCTCGCATTGTCTTTCTGCTGAGATCTCGCCGTCATAACAGGTCTTTTGACGTCTTAAATTGACAGGCTCTTATTAGACCTATGACAAACATCTCTTTGAGGGTGTAAAAATATTATTCAGCTAATAATTTAATTCTCTAATGCTTTCGTAATTACTTACATCCCTTGGAATTTAACTTCGATATCTCAGTTTTTGGTGTTTCGATACCTGCTAGATACGTCGAGCAGTTTCAGATCACGAAATATCAGAATCATAATAAATAACAATAAATTATGATTATCAACTTCTGATGAAAATTATTATCAACTTCTTAATTACACCAAAAAATAACTTTGACATAAAAATAATGCTAAAGCTGATTTGGGTTTTACCTGGACGAAAATGACTACGGAACTGAAAGAAAAATCCCAACAGTTTTGTGTTATATTCGAGCGAAGTTATTTTAAGTTGATGTTCCCTTTCTTGGAACCTTTTGTTTATCGGAGAGGATTAAGGCTAGGGCAGAACAGAAAGAATTCTGCCAGCTTCATTAGAAGACTGGCTTTGCGGATGATCAATTAGCACTTCCTCTTAAGATTGGGTTGGGTTGTTTTACCTCTGAGTGGCACTTTTTGCACACCATGGGCTAAATGACCAGGTCACATGGACCCCGAAGGCTCAGAGAAGGTTGGGAGAGGGGACCCACTGGAAAAGCTGTTGGGAGACAGATGGTAGCCTCCCGTCAAGGCCATCCAGCGTGTTCTTTAACGTGCACTGGGTATGGCTCTCCCGCACACGGGCCACGGCTTAACGTCCCATCCGACAGATGGTGGCCTAATTAAGCCTATCTGTATCCACTACTGACCATGGTCAGGGCAGGGAGTTTTGCAGAGATAAATCTCAACTCTGACCTAGCTGGGACTCGAACCTGGGAACTACAGATTACGAGCCTGGTTCGCTACCGACTGAGCCACCACCGCCCCTTCCTCTTAAGGAGAAAGCATGAGAGATGAAGAGGCTTTCGGATGCAAATGGTCTTTTGCATATCGGGCTGGAATGGTATCCAATATGGTAAAAGCATGAACGCACGGCCAACCCTTGGCCATTGTAACAGTTTCTATTCTAACTGTGGTTTTAGTGTTGCTGAGTCGCGTAACATTTTTCAATAAGATGAAGACAGGGTCTATATTGAAATGAAAGCGTATGTAAAGTTAAGCGTGCCAACAAATATTTCTATCATGTGTAAAATGAATAATTTTTCTACTGCAGGTATGGCCAAACCTTGGTACCCGGGACCATTGTGGAATGCTAGATGATTTTTCTTGGCACTCAAGAGTGCTTAGCAAAATCGTCTAGCATCTTATTTTGGCCAAAGTCACTCTCATCCTACCGCATTTTGGTTGCGCGAACGCTACAATTTTGCATGTAGGTAGAATGGAAATATCGCAGCAGCAATATTTCCGTTCTTCTTGTAATCATTGATTAAACTTATGAATTTTAAAGGTTACGCTGAATCTTTGATAAATGTTATTCTAAAAAAAATGCCATATTTGACTTATGGATTTAGTTTATGCAAGTTGAGTGATCATAATTACGAGTCAAAAGTTATTTTTCTTTCTAAAAATTTGCTTTAAGTACTAAAATAATTTTAAAAACATCTACATATTATTATTATTATTTTTAAATAAGGCTGAATTTTAAGAAGACAACAGAATTAGCAAGTATTTAGGTATATTAATAATTTTTTTCACATAAAAAGCCCATAAATCATTTGCGGAAAACAAAGGGCGAAAGACGATATAGGGGCACTGCCACACACTTCACTTTATTACCCCTCTACGATGGCTTCAGTGGAGAATCGACGCCTGAGTGTAATTTTCCACACATAGCTATGCTTTGAAGCGTACCGGCAAGAAATAAAATCGACTTCCACCACTGAGTACAGTGGACTCGCCATTATCCAGAATGAAAACAACAATTCCGGATAATGGAATTCCAGGTTAATCCACAAATCATAAAAAAATTTCGAAAAATTTGAAAATTTCCAGAAAATATGGTAACATAAACTTATTTATTTAAAACAGGATAGGAAGGAAGTTCCATTCGGCAAATGCTTCTCTGCATGAAATCTTTTACCATCGGATTGTAATTTAGTGGCCTTATTCTCGTAGCCAATATTATTTTCATGCAAACATGTTTGCGTCTTTTTTTCTGCCAAATTATTTCTTGTATTCGGGGGGGGGGGGGGGGGGGGGCGCTACCGCACGTGCAACTGTTATCGACTGCACTGGGTGGCATTTTTTTACGGGCATCAAATTTGCATACTAGTGACCATAGCCATGCTCATAATCTGCAGTTCCCAGTTTCTAGTCCAACATTGAGATTTATCTTTAGCAAAGCGCCACCCTGTCCTCGGTCAGTAGGAGGAGACTGATGGGCTTGGAAAGGTCACCATCCGTCGGATGGGACGTAAAGCCGTGGCCCATTACGTGGTAGAGAGCCATACACAGGTTAACGAATACACTTGATGTGAGGCAACCATCTGTCTCCTAGCAATTGAGCAATGGATCCCCTTCCCCATCCTTCTTGGGGTCTTTGCAATCCGACCATTTAGACCATCATAAAGAAGTACTTCAACTTCTTTTTAATCTTTAAGCAGCATTTTCCTCAGATTTCGCTTTTCTCATTTCTTTCGAATTCTCGGGAACTCGTAAAGTTGAAAAGTGGAAAAAAAGAATTGGACGAGAATTGAATTTTGTCTTTCGCATAGTTAAGCTATGAGTCTTTGGAACAGCGATCCAAACCTGTATCTGCACGGTAGTACTTGTCTACTTTTTTTTACTCTAAAAAAGGAGAAATGGCATACAGCGTGTTGTTCCACTTCATGTACGTTTCGTCGCAAAGCTTCGAATATTGCGTCTTTGTTTCCGTTGAGAAAGGGAAGCCAACGAGATAACATGAAATAGGCCACCAATAGCACGAACGAAAGCAAAAGGGAGACACAAGGCAAAGACGAATGGGACCACAGGAGAAAAAGATGCAAAATTTGAAGTTGAAAAAAAAATTTAAAGGAAGTCTCACTGGGCGTCACATTGAAACTGGCAAACTGTAATTTTAAACGCTTGGGAATCGGTTTGTAAAGGAAACAAAGAGAAAAATAAATACAGCTATATCCTGGTGTGTGAAATATTGATGCCTATTATCAACTTACCAGCCGGGCAGTACTTTGTCAAGGCTACTAGTCCATACATGCGGCCGCTACCACCTGGTGGAATTTCCAGTGGTTCTGCATTGCCACCGTTTATATCAACTCGATGCATGAATTTTCTGAAAACAAACATTAAAAAATTATCGCTCTTTATATAGAACAGTGCATTACATATTTTATGAAAGAATTAATTGCATCAACTTGTATCAGTTATCTAGCAATCCACAAAGTGGAATATGAGAGAGGTCATCTGGTTGACGATCGTCAAAGTTCGTGTTTGAGATCCTTGTTTGTGGCGTCCCAGAACGAAGGTTATAGTTAGGTTTTAGCGACTGCCGGACTTTACTTTTATAGTACTGTTCAGCCCCGAGAGTGGATAGTGGTACTTGGCATCTCTCTAAAGATGTAGTGCAGCCTCGACACCAGCATAAGGTAGAGCAGAACTAACGACCTTGATGACGTCCACAAGCAGAGAGAGGATGGTGGGTAGGAAAACCGTGTCCCTGTGGTTCTTCCTGAAGTCCTGTTGTGTCAAGGAGGAGGAGGGCTTCTACGGATCAAGTCGACGAGCAGTCCTACTCATCCTTGTCCTCTTTGCTTTCCTGGCCAACTGCTTGACCTGAATGTGGCAGAAATCTGTCGTGGAGGTTGCAACAGAAACCTGCGTTACAGGGGACCTCGGGGACAGCAGCAGAGGGCATCACCTCAGGAAGGGCGACAGGGACCAGAGGAGTAGGGCGTAGGACAACGTTCCCAGGTAATGAGAAATTATTGAAGGTAAGGACTACCTTCCTAAGTGAATCTTGGTGACCCCAGAATCAGAGGATAGATAGCGGTGCATATCGCTGTCACTCTCTGACCCAAGAGGACACCAAGAATCGCCTCATCAATGAGGCAGGTGTCAGTATCCTCAATGAGGCCCAGCGGCTGGCAGTAGGAGACGGTAATCCACAGTTACGGAGATACCAAGAATGGAGGTAGTGGCCAAAAACCTATCGACAAGGTCAGGATGGCTGACCTTGACCAATAGACTTCCTGTCTCCATGTAAGAGGACTCAACAATCCACTCACCAAGAATCCTAACTATCTCGGCAGAGATGGGGCTCGGATTGTAGGATCCTAAGGGCTGAGAGTTGTCCAAAGACACAATAAGAGGGATAGGGTCAGCTCTCCTCTTTTTTTGGCTGACGACGACAAATCCGTTATCAAGGATCTTGGGCACCTGTAGATCGACATCCATGACTTTGAACAAGTCGATCAGTGGCTGCTTGTCATCAGGCATATCTGCCAGGGGAGCTGACAGTAGGAGATGCAGCTGCAGTGTCATCAGGAGCAGCTAATGGTGCTGCAGCAGCATCCACTGGAGCCGTGTCATACATGACTGAGGCATAGAGGATGGCATTGCTGGGTATCTACAAGAAGCACCTGGGGCAATGTTATTTGCAATAGGTCATTCCACTCTTAGAAGCAACAGTGGACGGATCTGGCCCCTCAGAGGAAGTGCCTGGGGAGACGGTAGATGAGATCTTGCCGCTCTTTGAGGCAGCAGCGGAAAGACCTGGCATGAACGGGGACTTAAGTAAAACCTTGCCTCTACGTATGTAGTTAGAGCACATGTGGGAAGACTTTTTGTCTGGAGAGGAGGGGGCCGGAACCCTCTCTCTAGAATAGGTCCAGCGGGGTCAATGAGGCAAGTTACCTAAAGTAGCAGGATTCTCAGATGGGCGAGAAGCAGGTACTTTGCAACAATGCACGTCACGATTCGCCTAGGAGTGGAGGTCTGACCCCAAGGTACCAGGAGTCAGTTCCCTGAAATACAATGATTGAGCAAAGCACACACAAATATAAACTCGAAAAGCTAGCTAAAAAATTCACAAAGAAACTAAATAACTACAGTAGTAATGGAATATGAAAAAACACTTACCAAAGGTAGCAGAAGAAACCCTTGTGCTGCAAACAGGGAGAAGAAACACGCAGTTAAAGAATTACTGAACCAAAGAGTCAGCGAAAAACGTACTCCAAGGTAAAGTCGGGAGCTCGAAAACGCAGGTCTGTAGTTCACAGTGGTTGCATAACAAAGGGGCTTCTACTACTTTGCTGCTCTCTTAATCAAAGTGGGCTTGGCGAAAGTGGACGGAACCTACTACTGTACTGCTGTCTTAAGTAAAGAAGACACCTACTCTTATGCACTGGTTTAAACAAAGTGGGTGGTATCTACTGTTTGGCTTCTGGATTAGCCAAAGTCCCCTTTGGCACAGATGGTGGGCCTGGTGTACTTGCTCTGCCAGTGGGAGTGAGGCCCACTGCAACACTTACATACACCCACTAATGTGCTAGCTTAGCTGAAGTGTAAGGAACGTACCAATGTAGTACTGCCTTAGCCAAAGTGGAAAGCACCAATTACTATGCTGGTGTCTTAAAGAAAGTAGAAGGCAGCTACTACTATGTTGTTGGCTTATGTAAAGTGGATGGTACCTACTACTGCGCTTCTGGTTCAGTCAATGTCGAAGCCACTGACTTTTGTGCAACTGGCTTGGCTAAAGGGGAAGGCATATAACGTCCAGTTTTCCTTTGGGAGTACTGATAGATTCGATCACTGTTGGAGAATAGTCTACAAAAAATTTTGTTTCGCAATTTACGGGGTCATACTTCATATACATAACTATTTAAAGAAATAACCCGGATTTTTTCCCTTAGCTTTGAAGTAAAAATATCTGATCGTGAGCAATCAGCTTCGTTTTTTCTACTAGAATTTCTTTTCCTTGCTCTCTGTGTGCTTAGTGTTGGGTGCTTTGTAAGTGTAGCATTTAGTGTAGGTAGCAAACTGAGATAGTGTTTCGATCAAAACATACACCATTTCAATTTTATAGCAAAGTGTAATAATTTTGTTTATACGTAAAATATCGGTGGTATTTAAAAATGTAATTTATTAAAAATTCCAAGTAACCTTAAAACAAAAATATTAATACGAAATCAGGTTATAAAATGTCCGTAATTGAAAATTATTGAGTTTTCACAAAAGGCCTCTCGCCCGAAACATTTTTTTACGGAGGAGTCTCCGTGATTTTAGGTGTATACACTTATTTCTCCTCACTTTCCAAAGATTCTTAAAGATCCCAGCAGCCATCCCTAATCTTCTGTTTGTTTTTTGCCGCACATCATCAGCATCTCTTTCATGGCATCCAAGGTAATTAAACTGTGACACCTGCTCAAGACTGCAACCATTCAGATTAACTGAATCACAGCCTGCCTGACCAATTTTCATCACTTTAGCTTTCTCTCTGTTTATAACCAAACCTACTCTACGACCAGTTTCATCAACATTCGAATGAAAGAGTTCATCTCATCAGCATCATTAATCAACAGGGCCAAATCATCTGCATAATTGTTCTACGTGGATATTCATATCCACCTAGAACCGTTTCGACGTTGCCTTCAGCTTCATTGTTTCACATTCTGGCGCCATGTGGAATATTACGTTGGCGGACAATTCCATTTGAAGTGCCGCAGAGCAGGGCAAAGCCACTTACCTGCCTTGATGGCTCTTATAATCCAAGTAACTTGCACGAAAGGAGGCGCCCCTTTTATCTCTGCAAACCCTCTGTCAGAGTGAGTTGTCCAGTCTGGAACTCGGACACTACAACACAAGACGCCCCAGGAAATCCTCTGGACCGCTGCTCGACAGTTCCCACGAACGGACAGCCACGTGATTTCGAGACAAGGATATTGCGGCAAGAACTATCCAGATTATCATCCCTTACCACCACCATCTTTCCCCCTCCTTTGCAGAAAGAATTGCTGGGACCAATCAGATTCGAGATAGCAGCCCTTTGTGTTTTAGAGCGCGAGGAGCAGAGAGGGTGGAGAGAGAACACAAAAGTCTTGGAGAGTGGTCAGAACGTTTTGTAGGGAGGAGAGATCGAAGAGCTTTAGTGAGCATAGGAGCAGGACGTTTCCTACTGCCCTATCGAAGCTATTGAAAGCATGCAACGTGAAATGGTGACAGCACTGTAAATAAATATCTGTCTTTTGTTCAAGAACCATTACCTGCCATTGTTTATTCCTCTTTATGTGGGAGGTTATCTTCCCCCCCCCCCGTATAACAATGGGGCTCTAAATATTTAAAAAGGTAATGTATTAAAAATCGATCACGGCTAAAATAATTACGAAATGGGAAGAATATATTCAATTTTAATCCCCCCCCCCATAAAACATAATTTCAATCAGAAATTTTGAAATCTGTAAACCATTTAAGGTCAAAATCTTTCCCACGCAAAGAATTCCACATAACATGATCAATAACCAAACTAAGGTTAAAAGGAGGAAAACTGCACTCTTTCTAACTCCCCTAGCAATGCTAAACCGAATGTTACAATCCTTACCAACTCTCACACACCACTCAGTGTTATTATAGACAGCTATCATTGTGTTAACTAACTTGTCTGGTATTTCACAAGATCTAATTATCAACCACAAATTATGCCGATTAACGAGTCAAAAGCGTTTTTGAAATCAACGTAACACATAGCAACCAAAGATTTCTGAAACTCTAAACCTTTCTCAAGAATCTGCTAAGTGAAAAAAACTGATGTACACATCCCCTACCACTTCTGAATCCGCATTGCTCATCACGTAATTGATCGTCAACCAGATTCTTAATTCTATTAAGCACAATCATTCAAAGAACTTTACCTGGAACAGAGAGTAGGCTGATACCCGTATAATTATCACAAGAACTGTGATCACCTTTTTTAAAAATAGGAATAATAATAGCTCTGCTAAAATCCTTAGGAATCATACCTTTATCATAAAAGATGTTCAAAATTTCAGTCATCCATGTGGTAACCGAAACATTCCCAGCTTTAAGCATTTCCGTAGTAATTTCATCTACCCCTGGGGATTTATGAAGTTTAAGTTTAGAAACAGCCAAAATAACTTCAGATTGTGTTACAGGGCCAACATTAAAGCCACCAATGCATCTATCATCATTACAAGCAATGGGAATAGAACTAATCACATTGTTTAGAACATCACTGAAATGCTCAGCCCACCTTGCCATGACAGAATCCTCACCTTCTATAACCTTACCTTGTTTAACCTTCAATCCCTGTGTATATGTCTGTTTCTTCCCACACAAAATATTAACTGTCTGGTGCAATCACTGCTGTTGTGCTGTTTAACTGCTTCCTCTGCTTTGTTAGAGAAGCTCTCAAGCCAAAGATTCTCATCTGTTAACTGATCCTTTTCACTTTTATTAAGCTCATTGTAATACCGTCTGTTAGGACTAGTAAGTTCTTGATCCATATTATTCCTGCACTTCCTTCTTTTAAAAATAAGTTCAAGTGCCTTATAACTCATATAATTTTTATCGCTCAGCTGCTTTTTATTTAAAAGAGTACAATTCATTTCAAGAAAGGACTTTTAAACATCCCATTCATCCTCAACTTCAGTAGTACGCAAAATATGACAACCATAATGACTAAGTAACCTATCATGGTGTGCTTTAGTTATATTAGGATATTTCACAGATTCGTCTGTAAAGGTAATTCTCTTAACCTTAGTACAACATTTCTTAAGCTTCAGTTGTAAGACACTTTGGACTAGGTAATGGATACCCCCAATATCGGCTCTTCTGTATGATCTGGTATTCTTAACCGAACTAGGCCATTTGCAGTTTATTAATACATAATCGATCATATTCCTGTGCAACTCATCAGGTGAAACCCATGTGTATTTATAAATGCCCGGTGTTTGTAGTATGTGTTAGTTATTCGAAAACCGTTAAGTTTACTTACCTGTAGGAGACGTTCCCCAATCCATTAGAACTACCAATGCCAAAGGGACTTATCATCCATCCCCAAAGGTCAGAGTCAGTACCAACTTTAGCATTGAAGCCACCAAGAACAATAGTAATATGTTCTCTCTTGACAGAATACAAAATATCCTGAAGTTGTCTGTAAAACCTATCTTTCTCGCTCTCATCAGAATCCTCTGTCGGGGTCTAACAACAGATGACATTTAGGTCTTTAATTTTTGTTTAAATTTAACTGTAAGAAATCTTTCATTCATGCACTCATATCCTAGAAGAGCATCAATGGCGTGTCTATTGAGAAGTAAACCTATACCTTGCAGATGCTTTCCATCCTCCCTTCCTGAAAAGAGAAATATGAGATTATTTTAAAGAATATGATCTTTTTCTATCCATCTGGTCTCTTGCAAGCAGAGATATATCTCTGCTTGTAAAGGGTGGAATTCATGTAGGAGGACAGCAAGAGAATAATCTTTGTATAGAGTCCTCACATTCCAACTATCTGTGGAGAGAAAATGGTAAGTGGAATGTTTAAAGAAACTAAGTTTATTGAGAGAGGAAATGCTGAGAATAGCAAAAAGCCCCTAATTGCAGGCATGGGGCAAAAACTCTTTCCTCCACTGCTAAAGAGTGAAACTCCTATACTGGTGGGAACTTCAGGCACTACCTTTTCAAGTGGACCTTTTTACGCACCAGAATGAAAATGGAAACCGACCTGCTGAGACATATTACATCAGGGTAGTATACTGAAGTGCCACTGAATTAGGGATAGCAACCTAGTAACGTGTCGGACTCCCTATGTCCCTGATAACGGCCGCCACACGACGAGGCAAGGACTCCACAAGCTTGCGTAAATGTTCCACAGGTATGGCGACCTATGCATCCTCCAGAGCTGTCCACAATTCTCTCAAGGTCGTCGCTGATGGGACACGGGCCCGAACACTCTGCTAGACGGTATCCCAAAGGTTTTCGATGGGATTTAAATCTGGGCTTCTAGGTGGCCAATTCATTATTTCAAAGTCACCAGAATACTCCTGCAACCATGCAGTAGCCAACCTGTACCTGTGAGATGAACAGTTGTCTTGCTGGTAGACGCCATCTCCATTGGGATGCATGATGGCCATAAATGGTCAGCCATGAGTTCTACGTACTGGGATGCATTGAGAATCGTCAGTACACGTATCAAAGGTCCCACAGATGTCCAACTGAAGACACCCCAGGCCATCGCTGAGCTACCACCAGCTTGTACTCTTCTGACCTGACATGCAGGATCCATGGCTTCATACTCTGTCTCCCATTGGCGTAATGAAGTTTAAATCGGGATTCATCACTCCAGACTCTCCGTTGCCAATTGTCGATGTCCAGTTTCGATGTTCTTTAGTCCAGGCAAGGCATTCAGCCCGGTGCCATTAGAAGTGGAACTCTGGTAGGTCGGTGGCTCCCGAAGCCGAGACGATGAAGTGAGCGTTGCACGGTCCGTGCACTGACTTCCCAGCTGCAAGTCGCATTCAGATGGGAGGTGATTTCAGATAATACCTGGCCCCCATTGGCGCATGCGATGTGGGTCAGACGGAGAAGCCCACGATCATTCAAGGCTGATTGTCCAGGTGCTTTTTTTCTTCCCGGAATTTCCATATTTCCAGAAGACTCTTGAAACTGTCGTAGAGAAAATCCAAGTTCGTTGACAATTTCGGAGACCGAGTGTTCCATCCCTTGGGTACCTACGATCTGCCATCTGTCAAATGCATCTCAATCCCGCGCCTTTCCCATTACGCTTCTCACGACGAATTCTTGGGGAAAATCAAAACTGACAGTTATATATGACCAAAGTTTCAGCCACGCATGCGCGCAAATGCGGGACTTGAGGGATTTTTTTTGGATAACGTCTGCTTTCCCGAATTCAAAGGCACTTCACTGTATTGGCGATGCCCAACTAGCTGATGTAAGGGTTCTGATACCTGCGATGGCCTTTGGTTAGAATTACCCAGTAGCTGTTATAAGTTATTCTGTGCCTGTGTTCTGTTGGTTAGTTGACATTATGTGGCGCAAATATTCACTTAGTACTAGCAACTCATTGGCAAACAGAAAAAAACCGTAGCAGATTTTCCGTCAATAGAGGCCCACCAGCGCAGCCGTAGCCCATGGTTGCTTGTGGATTTTGATATGTATGTATTGCCTTTGCGAAATATCCTTGAAAATGGCAATCTTGGTGGCTGACCATTTTACGGTTGGAATGGTTAAAGTCCCAGAGAGCTCTTGGAACAGTCGCTCTCTCTCTGTGTGTTTTGTTTTTATCTCCTACCGTATAAAATGCAAATCTGGCATTTACTAGGCTCGGGTTACAAGGGAATCTGGCACTAGGCTCGGGGTACAAGGGAATCTGGCATTTACTAGGCTCGGGGTACAAGGGAATCTGACACTAGGCTCGGGGTACAAGGGAATCTGGCACTAGGCTTGGGGTACAAGGGAATCTGGCACTAGGCTCGGGGTACAAGGGAATCTGGCACTAGGCTCGGGGTACAAGGGAATCTGGCATTTACTAGACTCGGGATACAAGGGAATCTGATATTTACTAGACTCAGGATACAGGGGAATCTGGCGTTTACTGGGCTCGGGATACAAGGAAATCTGTCATTTACTAGGCTCGGGATACAAAGGAATCTGGCATTTACTATGCTCGGGATACAAGGGAATCTGGCATTTACTAGGCTCGGGATACAAGGGAATCTGGCATTTACTAGGCTCGGGTTACAAGGGAATCTGGCATTTGCTAGGCTCGGGATACAAGGGAATCTGGCACTTGGCTTGGGGTACAAGGAAATCTGGCATTTATTAGGCTCGGGGTACAAGGGAATCTGGCATTTACTAGGCTCGGGATACAAGGGAATCTGGCATTTACTAGGCTCGGGATACAAGGGAATCTGACATTTACTAGGCTCAGGGTACAAGGGAATCTGGCACTAGGCTCGGGATACAAGGGAATCTGGCACTTGGCTTGGGGTACAAGGAAATCTGTCATTTACTAGACTCGGGGTACAAGGGAATCTGACATTTACTAGACTCGGGATACAAGGGAATCTGGCATTTACTCGTCTCGGGATACAAGGGAATCTGGCATTTACTGGGCTCGGGGTACAAGGGAATCTGGCATTTACTAGGCTCGGGATACAAGGTAATCTGGCATTTACTAGGCTTGGGGTACAAGGGAATCTGGCACTAGGCTCGAGATACAAGGGAATCTGGCACTTGGCTTGGGGTACAAGGAAATCTGTCATTTACTAGGCTCGGGGTACAAGGGAATCTGACATTTACTAGACTCGGGATACAAGGGAATCTGGCATTTATTAGGCTCGGGATACAAGGGAATCTGGCATTTACTGGGCTCGGGTACAAGGGAATCTGGTATTTACTGGGCTCGGGTACAAGGGAATCTGGCATTTACTAGACTCGGGATACAAGGGAATCTGGCATTTACTAGGCTCGTGGTATAAGAGAATCTGTCATTTACTAGTCTCGGGGTACAAGGGAATCTGACATTTACTAGACTCGGGATACAAGGGAATCTGGCATTTACTCGTCTCGGGATACAAGGGAATCTGGCATTTACTATGCTCGGGATACAAGGGAATCTGGCATTTACTAGGCTCGGGATATAAGGGAATCTGGCATTTACTAGGCTTGGGGTACAAGGGAATCTGGCATTTACTGGGCTCGGGTACAAGGGAATCTGGCATTTACTAGACTCGGGATACAAGGGAATCTGGCACTTGGCTTGGGGTACAAGGAAATCTGTCATTTACTAGGCTCGGGGTACAAGGGAATCTGACATTTACTAGACTCGGGATACAAGGGAATCTGGCATTTATTAGGCTCGGGATACAAGGGAATCTGGCATTTACTGGGCTCGGGTACAAGGGAATCTGGCATTTACTAGACTCGGGATACAAGGGAATCTGGCATTTACTAGGCTCGGGATACAAGGGAATCTGACATTTACTAGGCTCGTGGTATAAGAGAATCTGTCATTTACTAGTCTCGGGGTACAAGGGAATCTGTCATTTACTCGTCTCGGGATACAAGGGAATCTGACATTTACTAGGCTCGTGGTATAAGAGAATCTGTCATTTACTAGTCTCGGGGTACAAGGGAATCTGTCATTTACTCGTCTCGGGATACAAGGGAATCTGGCATTTACTGGGCTCAGGATACAAGGGAATCTGGCATTTACTAGGCTCGGGATATAATGGAATCTGGCATTTACTGGGCTCGGGTACAAGGGAATCTGGCATTTGCTACGCTAGGGATACAAGGGAATCTGACCCATACGCCAACTATAGAAGTTATTCTAATTCGTTATGTATGCTCAGGAAATATTACTGTATAAGAGCCATATCTTCACTTGGTGCACAATCAAGTCTTTACCCGTCCTCCATCTCAATTTGAATTACCTATAGCAATGCGATGTTATTTGTAAGAAATGAGTGTTTAAACAGAACTCTATTACAGTTACTTATGTCATTTTTATTACTTGTCTTCCGATTGCTTTTGGTTTGGACATTTGTCGGTTTTTCAGTTTGTCGGTTTGCGGATTTGACAAAACGTTGTTCCGTCATATCTTTCGAACGCGACGGAGAAACTTAATGGTTTATGTCCCAAATGAGAGCTCGTGACGCGGGGAATGTCCTAGGCTATGAAAAGTTGACCCTGTGCTTTCTTCCTTCCTAAAAAAGGGAGAAAATATGAAAATGATCTATATCTCCTGAATGCGAGTGCGGAAAATAACGAGCTATGTGTCGACTGAAAGCTTGTGACGCGAGGACTGTCGTAGGTTATAAAAATTGTCCTCCCGTTCTTTCTTCCCCACTAAAAAATGGGAAATGTGAAAGTCGTTCTGCTATATCTTCCGAACGCGAGGGCATGCAGTTATGAGTTAGGTGTCAAATGAAAGCTCGTGTAATGATGGTCGCATATTGTTTCGAATTATGTCCCCACTATTAATCCCTGGTAAAATGGGGAGGGGGGGGGGTGTTCGCGGGGTTCAACTTTAACGAGTTGTATTTCAAATTAAAGCTTGTGACGTCTCCAATGTCGTGGGCTACCTCCAACCTGATTCCAAAAGGCGGAAAAATATGCTCGATGTTTACGAGTGTTATATCAAAGTTTTTGAAGATAGGTGTTTTTAGTGACAACACAAAATAACTATATATATCAAAAGTTTAAAATATATCTGTCTTCCTATAGGGCCCTAAAAAGTAGGAAATAAACCTAAAGCATTTCGATGGTGCAATCAGTCGCTGAGTTCGTATTCGCTTCAAAGGATGACAGGACACCGACAATCTTGTCGAGTAGGTAAATCGGCTCCCATTCATCGTTTGAAGCGAATGCGAATTAAAGTGACCTATTGCACCATCGATATGTTTTAGGTTTATTTTCTACTTTTTAGGGCCCTGTAGGAAGACAGATATTTTTCTAATTTTTTAATATAATATATTTGAAGCAGCGTTTTTTGCCTTTCGAGTGAAGAATGCCGAAATTGATCGAATCTGTGAAGGGCAACGTTCGGAATATTTTCTTTCATTTAGCGATTCCGTGGCAACATTTCACGGCAACTAACGAGCATTAAGCAGTCTAAAGTAATTTTTCAATCGCTCTTTAAACTTTGGCTGTTAATATTCATCTGAACTGAATATTTGGTACGAACTTATAAACTTTCCTTAACTTTCTTGGGTAGTGTTCCTGCAAAATACTGAACATCTGAGAACTTTACAATTACCGTAGATTTGAATCAAGCGAGTAAGAGTTGTTCTACTCACATTTCCCAGTCGGTCCAATAGATGAATCCTTCGTGTACTGCGACCCCAAATGGATAGGCAGCAGGTGTGTACACGATGCGTCGATTGTGGCCACTCAGTGATATACACTCGATTCTGCCCAGACCTGAATCAATGCAAATAAGTAAATAAATAAATAAATAAATAAATATTTCTGTAATTACTGATAATTCTGCTTGAAAAAGAGGTATGACAGGAACCCGTCAGTATAATTCTTTTTAGGTGAAGTCTGCGAGGAATGCAATGGCCCAGCAGTAGGACACGATAAGAAACATCGACACCTTACCTGGTCTCGAACCTAAGTGAAGTCATTAGCAGCAGCGAAGCAGGTGAGAGGCAGAGGTCTGGCGAGGTTCACTGCTGCTGAGGGAAAACCGTCCAACACCCATAGCAATGCGACAGACGAACTTTATTCATTCAATAAATAGGTGAAATGAAATCGATTAATGAAACGCCAATGATCGACTGATTAACGAAACCAAAAATTAAACTCCCCCCAAAGTCTTCCTTGAACTCTAAGCCACCAGTTAAGTGAAGTATTACTTTCGTGAATTATCTGAGAGGTATCCAGATTGGTTGGTTGAGATTATGTAGCGCAAGGGCAGCTGAAGGTCTACGGAGAATTTAACGGGGGGGTGGGGGAGACAATCGACTGCTTCGAGCTGGGACGCCTTTTGCGTTTTAATTATCTTTAAAAACATTTTTCAAAATTTCTGTATTATGAAAAATTTGTTAACGTTTTTCACCTTTGTCATTCTTATCAACGTTCTTAAAAATAACGACGGTACCCACTTAACACTCTTTCCCCCCTTCCCCCCTAGATCCCACCCTTGGGATATGTAGTATATTTATTAGCATATTGTTTAGCTTTCATTTACTATCGTGGATTTTTTTACTCTATTTTCAAATTATACAGTTTATCAGTAGTAGAGAAAAAATTATTTCATCATCACGGTTAAACTCCGATAAGGCAATGAAGTGCTGAGCATAGAGAAAAAATGAACTCACTTCGAAAATGTTCATTCTACGATGAATAATGGTACGAATATTTTTCTATATGGTATTTCAAACTAACTTAATTAAATTAAACGGTTCCATGCTCAACTAGCAAGTGATAATTTTTTGAAAATATTATCAAAGTACATGTGTATACACAGTCGTATCAGAATAATATGACCACCTACCTAATAATAAGAATGGTATGTGGTCATATTTTTCTGATACGACTGTGTATTTAGCCCAAGTAAGTAAGTATCCTCTCAAGCAGCTGCTTGCCACAGAGGTATGACAGTTTACACGCCACTAGAAGGTCTGAGAGGATGGCAGGACCTCAGCAGAAAGACAACAGAAACATCCATGCCTTACCCGAGGCTCGAACCCAGGTCCATTATATCAGTAGCCAAGCGTCCTAAACACTCAGCCACGGGACGCTATTTAGCATAAGACCATGCAGAAAACACTTATTTTGAAATTATACGTTTATCAACATTTTAAAAATTGCGTTTCGAGAAACAGCGCCAATAGAGAAAAAATTTTTTTGGCTCTTTGCAGTCTTTCTAAAAAGCAAATAAAATTGTATCCTAATTCGTTTCGAGGAAATCTGAAAGACGAAATACTGCAAGGCAGAAGTAATTATCAAATCACAAAACACTATCAGTTCCTATTCTCTAACAAAAAAAAAATAACTTGGGGTCATATTTAGTGAATTACTTTCTTTCAGATTTTTTGCTATCTTGATATTAACCTTTTTTTACCACGAAATTCTAATTTGAAAATATTACGAAGGGTAATTTTTTATATATTCTGGGTTATTAAGAATGGATGATTGAAAAGCATTTCCTACATTACTAGAAGCAATTCATGTATTTACTTTTAACAATTCTATAAACTACTATATTAAACACACAACGCATTGTACAATCGCTCAAGAAAGTATCCGAACACTATGGTTGATTACAGAATTCAGAAAATATATCTGGCAACGATTTTTTTTCGAAATTAGTGATCTGGTAACCTTCGTGTCACGTGACACGAAGGTTGCCAGATCACTAATTTCTAAAAAAATCGTTGCCAGATATGTTTTCTGAATTTTGTAATCAACCGTAGTGTTCGGATACTTTTTTGAGCTACTGTACATCACCACACAAACGGTGGAAATCCTCTTATAAATCCCACCTCTCAGCCACATCTCATTTGGAGCCTTGTCACCAGGATATTAAATATATTGAACCTTTCACCGACATCTCATTGGAGCCTTGCGACCAGGATGCTAAATATATTGAACCTCACACAGACACATCTCATTGGAGCCTTCTGACCAGAATGTTAAATATATTGAACTTCTCGCTCACATCTCCTTGGAACCTTGCGACCAGGATGTTAAATATATTGAACTTCTCGCTCACATCTCCTTGGAACCTTGCGACCAGGATGTTAAATATATTGAACTTCTCGCTCACATCTCCTTGGAACCTTGCGACCAGGATGTTAAATATATTGAACTTCTCACTCACATCACCTTGGAACCTTGCGACCAGGATGTTAAATATATTGAACATCACACAGACACATCTCACTGGAGCCTTGCGATCAGAATGTTAAATTATTGAACCTCACACAGACACATTTCATTGGAGCCTTCTGACCAGAATGTTAAATATATTGAACATCACACAGACACATCTCCTTGGAACCTTGTGGCCAGAAGGTTAAATATATTGAACTTCTCACTCACATCTCCTTGGAACCTTGCGACCAGGATGTTAAATATATTGAACATCACACAGACACATTTCATTGGAGCCTTCTGACCAGAATGTTAAATATATTGAACTTCTCACTCACATCTCGTTGGAACCTTGCGACCAGGAGGTTAAATATATTGAACCTCACACAGACACATTTAAATGGAGCCTTCTGACCAGAATGTTAAATTTATTGAACATCACACAGAAACATCTCACTGGAGCCTTGTGATCAGAATGTTAAATTATTGAACCTCACACAGACACATCTCATTGGAGCCTTCTGACCATAATGTTAAATATATTGAACTTCACACAGACACATCTCATTGGAACCTTGTGGCCAGAATGTTAAATATATTGAACCTTTCAACCATATCTCATTGGAGTCTTTCCACCAGGATGTTAAATATATTGAACTTCTCACCCATATCTCATTGGAACCTTCCGACCAGGATGTTAAATATATTGAACCTCACACCTACATCGCATTGGTGTCTTGCCACCAGGATGTTAAATATATTGAACCTCTAACCCACATCTCATTGGATCTTTGCGGCCAAAATATTAAACATTTTGAACCTCTCATTCACATCTCATTGGCGTCTTGCGACCAGAATGTTAAATATATTGAACCTCACACCTACATCGCATTGGAGTCTTGCCACCAGGATGTTAAATATATTGAACCTCATGTAGAGATATCTCATTGGATCCTTTCGACCAGAATGTTAAATATATTGAACCTCACACCTACATCGCATTGGAGTCTTGCCACCAGGATGTTAAATATATTGAACCTCTAACCCACATCTCATTGGATCTTTGCGGCCAAAATATTAAACATTTTGAACCTCTCATTCACATCTCATTGGCGTCTTGCGACCAGAATGTTAAATATATTGAACCTCACACCTACATCGCATTGGAGTCTTGCCACCAGGATGTTAAATATATTGAACCTCACACCTACATCGCATTGGAGTCTTGCCACCAGGATGTTAAATATATTGAATCTCTAACCCACATCTCATTGGATCCTTGCGGCCAGAATGTTAAACATATTGAACCTCACACAGACACATTTCATTGGAGCCTTGTGACCAGAATGTTAAATATATTGAACCTTTCAGCGATATCTCATTGGAGTCTTGCCACCAGGATGTTAGATATATTGAACTTCTCACCCATATCTCATTGGAACCTTCCGACCAGGATGTTAAATATATTGAACCTCACACCTACATCGCATTGGAGTCTTGCCACCAGGATGTTAAATATATTGAATCTCTAACCCACATCTCATTGGATCCTTGCGGCCAGAATGTTAAACATATTGAACCTCACACAGACACATTTCATTGGAGCCTTGTGACCAGAATGTTAAATATATTGAACCTTTCAGCGATATCTCATTGGAGTCTTGCCACCAGGATGTTAGATATATTGAACTTCTCACCCATATCTCATTGGAACCTTCCGACCAGGATGTTAAATATATTGAACCTCACACCTACATCGCATTGGAGTCTTGCCACCAGGATGTTAAATATATTGAACCTCTAACCCACATCTCATTGGATCTTTGCGGCCAAAATATTAAACATTTTGAACCTCTCATTCACATCTCATTGGCGTCTTGCGACCAGAATGTTAAATATATTGAACCTCACACCTACATCGCATTGGAGTCTTGCCACCAGGATGTTAAATATATTGAATCTCTAACCCACATCTCATTGGATCCTTGCGGCCAGAATGTTAAACATATTGAACCTCAAACAGACACATCTCATTGGAACCTTGTGACCAGGAGGTTAAATATTTTGAACCTCACACACATATCTCATTGGAACCTTGTGACCAGGATATTAAACATATTGAACCTCTAACTCACATCTATTTGAATCCTTGCGGCCAGAATATTAAGCATATTGAACCTCACACCCCACGATATTGGAGCCTTGTGACCAAGACCCAAGGATATTGAACCTCCCCCACATCTCATTGGAGTCTTGTGAATAGGATGTTAAATATATTCAATCTTACACCCACATCGCATTGGAGTCTTGCAGCCAGGATATTAAACATATATAACCTCCCATCCACATCTCATTGGATACTTGCCACCAGGATGTTAAATATATTGAAACTGACATACACATCGCAGTGGAGCCTTGCGATCAGGAAGTTAAATATATTGAACCTGACACACATATCATTGGAACCTTGCGACCAGGATGTTAAATATATTGAAACTCTCACCCACATCTCACTGGAACCTTGCGACCAGGATGCTAAATATATTGAACATCATACAGACACATCTCATTGGAGCCTTGCGACCAGAATGTTAAATATATTGAACCTCACATAGACACATTTCATTGGAGCCTTGTGACCAGGATGTTAAATACGTTGAACCTCCCACCCTCACCATATTGTAGCCTTGCGACTAAGACGTTAAATATATTGAAGCTCCCACCACATCTCATTGTAGCCTTATGAGTAGGATGTTAAATATTTTGAACCTCACACCCACATACATTGGAGTCTTGCCGGCAGGATGTTAAATATACTGAACCTCCCATCCCCATCTCATTGGAGTCTTGCCACCTGGATGTTAAATATATTGAACCTCTCACCCACATCTCATTGAATCCTTGCAGCCAGTGACCAGGATGTTAAATGCATTGAATCTCTCAGCCACATCTCTTTGGAGCCTTGCGACAAGATGTTAAATATATTGAACCTCTCACCCACATCTCATTCGATCCTTGAGGCCAGAATGTTAAATATATTGAACCTCACATACACATCTCATTGGAACCTGGTGACCTGGATGTTAAATATTTTGAACATCACACATACATCTCATTGGAGTCTTACGACCAGGATGTTAAATATATTTAACCTCTCACCCACATCTCATTGGAACCTTGCGACAAGGATGTTAAATATATTGAAGCTCTAATCCACATCTCATTGGATCCTTGCGGCCAGAAAGTTAAACATATTGAATCTCACACAGACATATCTCATTGGACCCTTGTGACTAGGATGTTAAATATATTGATCCTCAGTCACACATAAGTGGCGCTAGTGAGTTTTTGCAGTTGGAGTGATTTTCTTATCCAAATATTTAAGTGTTTGTTTCATATCATTAATAGATTTTAAACTGATTTTTATAATAGATTGAATTATAAATATATTTTCTATATATTTCATTAATTGAGTAATATTATAAGTAATTGATTAATTTGAAAATAGTAAAACTACCTTCTGAACTTTGCTAAGCCTTATATCAAACTTATTAAATGAACAATGCTATGTGTTCTATTCAAGTTCTTCATGTGATGCATGTTCACGCACTTGGAACTGTTGAAACTTAATGCGTAAGATAATCATCTTCAAATACTTCATTGTTATCATCATATGAATTTTCTTTCAGCAAATTTCCTTGTATATTCTAGGGTATTCATATTTTTGTAACATTTTTGGATTATTTAAGATAATTACAAATACTATAAATATATAATGAAAAAATATTGTGTTGAATGCAATTGTGAAATTCTACATACATCAATGACATTAGGATGCGCTGCAAAATGTTCATCATTGTTTCACTTCTACTGTATTGGATTTACAGAAAAAAACTAAAATCTGAATATTAGCGTTGGTGGAAATGTCATAAATGCAAACAGGATTGGTTTGGATTGTTTTACCTCTGAGCGGCACTTTTTTGCACACCATGGGCTAAATGGCCAGGCCATAAGGACCCCGAAGGCTTAGAGAAGGTTGGGGGAGGGGACCCACTGGAACAGCTGTTGGGAGACAGATGGTAGCCTCCCGTCAAGGCCATCTAGCGTGTTCTTTAACGTGCACAGGGTATGGCTCTCCCGCACACGGGGCCACGGCTTAACGTCCCATCCGACGGACGGCGGCCTTTTCAAGCCCATCGGTGTCCCCTACTGACCGTGGGCAGGGCGGGGAAATGCAAACAGGAGGTTGAAACAGAAACTCAAGTATGTATGAAGTGTTCGAAAGTTGTCTTAGGTAAAAATGAATTTATCCAATGTTTAAATGGATGCAAGAATTACTATTGCTTCTCGTGTGCAGGATTTGCTAGGTTAAACTTCAGAAGATTATCTAAAAAGAAAAAAAAAAGGTAATTGGTTATTGCTGTAATTGTATGAAACAAAAATTTTGTACAACAAAAAGGCTTGATGCTGCACAAACCGACATCGCCACATCATCTGATGATCCCAATGAATGTGAAGGAAATCCTCCGCTCAAAGTCAATGCAGCTTAGGTTCAGCGTGTGGCAGTTTTGTGACTTACACAGCGAAGTTGCCGCTAGTTATGGGAATTCGGAAGCAGAAATCTCCGTTTCAAATAGATTTTCTGTTTTGGAAAAGGAGGAAAATGATTTTATGAATCAAGTGGTCATTCCTGAATGTAAAGATCTATCCAATGATTCTGCTGTATGCAAAATAGATAATTTACAGGTTTTATATATTAAATTAAGAGAAAACATGAGAAATAAGACAAATGAAATGTACAATGGAATCAAAGACGTTGCCAAAGCCATTCAATTTAATACTGATTGTATAAAAGACTTTATGGAAGAAATAACTAAATTAAAATCTGAAATTTTGACTGTCAAAAAAGACAATCTTGAACTACGTAATGAAAATAGAAAGTTGCAAAAAGACTTGACAGATTTAAAACAAGACATCAACGATTTGCAACAGTAGAGCAGAAACTCCAATATAGAAATTTCTGGTTTGCCAGAAACCTCAGATGAAAATATCAATTCTGTAGTATTGAATATAGCACGGATAATGCAAGTTAAAGTAGATATCAGAGATGTCGTAGTCGCACACAGAGTTCCTACAATGAAAAAATAAAAAGTGAAACCTATCATATTACAATTGAAGAACAGATTCATAAGAGATAAATGGATTTCAGAAGCAAAGAAGAAACAGATTAAGGCTAGCAACATAAATAAAAATTTTGATGATAAACCAATTTATTTAAATGAACATTTGACACAACATAATAAAAAATCGCTCTACATGGCAAAGCAATTCAAACTAGAACATAATATAAATTTTTATGGGTTAAGGAAGGTAAATTTTTTTTCAGAAAGGAAGTAAACTCCAAAATAAGAAGAGTAAGAAATGAACGAGACGTTCGGAATATACTGAACCAAAGGGATGACTTAGTCCGTGATTTCGAATCCGAACTGGAAGCATGTATTTTTTTTAACTGATACTGATGAAGTTAATAAATTCCTTTCTTGTCATTGTTATTTAAACTATACCCTGTTGCATGTAAATATTTGAAGTTTGCGATTGCATTTCAATGATTTACTTGTATTAATGTGCCAATTTCAAAATCTCATTAATATTATAATCTTAAGTAAAATTTGGGTAAAGGATGATGAAGTTGTAAATTATAAAATTGATGGCTATCAACAATTCTTTAGGAGTAGGCAATATAATTAATCAGGAGGAATTATTATTTATGCAAAAAGATAAAATTTATATTTATTTATTATGCAAACAGATAAAACGAAATAAAAATATAATGTCGCAATTAAATAATAACAAATCTTGTAGTTATGATGAAATAAATACCCATATGATAAAAATAGTTTTTTAATATAAACCTCATATTTTTGTAATAATTATAAATTTATCATTTTCTACTGGAATGTTCATAGATGATTTAAAAATTGCTAAAGTAAAACCAATTTTCAAAAAAAGGCAAAAATACGGATTTTAATAATAGTAGACTAATTTCCATACTCCCTATCTTTTCAAAAATAATTTAAAAACTAATGAAAGAAAGATTAATTGAATTTCTTTCGAAATATAACTTCTTTTCATATAATCAGTTTGGATTTAGAGATAAATTGGGTACAGAACATGCTATGTTACAACTTACAGGTTACATATATAATAGTGTAAATGAACATAAAAAAACTTTAGCCTTATTTATTGACATAAAAAAAGCTTTCGACACAATAAACATGAAATTTTAATGTAGAAATTGAATATGATAGGAATAAGGGGACTTGCATTCAGTTTGTTTAAAACATATTTGAAAAACAGGAAACAAAAAACTAATTTCAAATAGCAATATTAGAAATGTAAATTATCATTACATAAGAAATAATATATCACCCTTGAGAAATTATATTTATATAGAAGTCTTTTGTTTCTACGTAAAAACAAAAATTGGATTGAAAAAGTTTCATCTCATACGATACCAGATATTCTACAAACATATTGTTGCGGATCACAAAAATGGATAGCCGCTGAGCGTGAGTATTAAAAGCTATATTTCAAAACCAAATTCAATACAAGGTAAATTGTTACAAAGGAAATATGGATGAAGTATCTTATTAACAAATCAACTATTAACATGCACAAGTCATCAATCTTCCTGCGTAGAGCACACAATATCAGCTCTGTGTATTTTACTAAAATACTACCTTTTACTTGATTTACCAGGTCACCCGAAGATCTTCACTCGTAAACCAATTCTCGTCCTGTGCTAATAACTTTTCACACACTAGCCGAACAAAAAGACAGTCCGTGTAGACATTCGAAGTTAGCCATAAAAGTTCCCACTTTTATACTTCCGCGTATACACAACACATCAAGTTACTTCTTGATACTTAACGATAAAAGATCCCACTTTTATCCTTCCGCGTATACACAACACATCAAGTTACTTCTTGATACTTACGCGCACTGTCTCAGAACAGCTCACCGTCCATTTTCGAACTCTCCGACCGTTACAACACAACGACCGTTACAATACAAAACGACCGTTAACTCTCCACTCTTCTTCTCCAAATTCTCCCAACGTTCTTATTCGTTGGCTGAAACTTTTTGCTTTTGGTTGCCAGATTCCTTCTGTCGTAACACTGCCCCCTTCCTAGGTCTTGTTCGTCCCGAACAATTCTGGATTCCAAAGCTTCTTCAGTTCTTCGATGAAACATGGTCAAACGATCCATGTGAACCACCTTGCTCTTTGTAGCTGGACGTCGACGAATGCGATATTCCACGTCTGTGTCAAAATGAAAGCGAATCTCATTATGACTTAGATTTCTTTTCTGACTGAAGCCTCGTCCACAAATATAATACGTGTAAGGCCTATAGCCCTTGTGAACACGTTTATGTCTCCGCAGGGAGAAGAATCGACTAAGAGTTTTCGTGCAAAACCTGTAAAAAGTTTTCTTCTTTGTCGAAAGTTTTCTTCTTTGGATTTTTACTTCTATCAACAGTAACAAGGAATGAAAGTCATTAGTGACATAAAATCTAGGGAGAATTTTCATCCTGCAATCTGACCCTTTTGTCAGTTGACTTTCACTTAATTCAGAACTGTCGTGATGAACCTTCAGCCATATTTCACCTGATTCAATTTGATCCCCAAGGTGCTTCACAAATATAATATCAGCTCTATAATTCTTTTTAGCGCTTCGGTCCATCTCCTCCTTCCATACTCTTGCTAGGACTGCAGCTTCTAATCCGACAACCTTACCTGTTTCTCCTGTATAAGTGAAATCAGTGATGTGTCGGGCTGCTAGCAATATTTTTTCTGTTTTATCTTCACATAGCCAGCTTGCAACATCTTCAGATACTCCTTGTTCTATTAACATGTTACGAAACTTGTTCAAAGCATTGCCGTTATGCAGAACCTTGCGGACACGTGATGCTTCATCTACCCTATTATCCACAATGTTCACCAAACGCAGAAGTTCTTCTCCTAACTCTTCGACGAGCTCTTGCAGTTCCAAGGATCCGTCACCAAGGAAACACTGAACAGCTTCCATCACTTCCAGAGAGTTGTCAACAGAGTTTTCAAGAGGTGAATCCATGTTGCTGATAACAGCTGAACAACTCAAACTCTTCATTCCACGAGCTTGTGATGCTGCAACCATTTTCTTAACTAAATCAACAGCAACATCTTCTGTACTGATGAGATCAATAGCTCCTTTTCCGAATTCAACATCATAAACCAAAGCGCACACTCCTTCAGCCAGCTTTTTGGACACAATTGAGCATCTCCTTAGAGGAACGCTATCTACGGTAGCCGTCAGATCCTTGCAGCGGTAAATCTCCTTATCTGTTGGCACCAGCTCCTCTGTCTGTCCTACGATGCAGCATCCGACGTCTTCCATCATCTGCTCGATTTTATCTTTAGTGCAGTCGACTGTGAAGCCAGGGATGGATTCCAATTTGTCCAGAGTATCTCCCGTCAATTGGAGAGCACGACCGAAGATCATAGGGACCTTGAGACCTAAAGCAGCAAGTGCAGGAGCCAAGACAAGACTCACTTTGTTGCCGACACCTCCTGTGCTGTTTTTATCTACCATCCGATGGCGCCACTCGGGTCTCCAGCAAAACACATGACCCGAGGAGGTCATATTTGCTGTTTCTTCCGAATTCACTTTCTTGGAGCTCTCATTGTAATTAGCCAGGGAAATATCAGTCATTATTGCCAAATTGTTCATTCTGGAGATCAGCGACGAGTTCTGTAACATGATATTGTCCACTTTAGAGCTCTTGTAGTCGTGATAAAACTTTTCTATATCCTTATAATCTAAATGGTTATAATGTCCAAATCTGCACATTGACTGTTCAGAAAAGAAATTCAGCATGGTTTCGTTGAGATTGTCTGAGGGCTTTACTTCTCTCTGATCGTAACTCTGAGGCTTAGTTTCATCCAGAAAGTTAGTCTTTGAAGTACTGTCTCTGCCTGAAGCTCTTTTACTAGCATCACCTGTTATGCTTCTAAGCCATCCTTCGGAATTCCTCTTCCTTAAATCCCCACTTTCTATAAACGATTCGAGTGTGGCTATATGCTTCGGAAAAATCTCTCCGACTTCCGCGGTAAAGTCGAATGGCACTTTGTATCTATGATGAATGGACGCCTCTTCTTTACTCGGACCACTCTGCGAAACGTAAACTCTGTTTCGTTCCCCTTCATTACCACTCGTTACTCTGCCTTTGCGATAATTGTCCATGACGCATTTTGCTGACGGCGAGGAATAGAATACCTTTCGTGTGGATCTCTCTTCAGATCGTGCCAGACTTGTATACCTAGGTATTTTGAAGTGCAAAGCGTACTGTTTAGTCTCACAGCTCTCTAATCTGTGTGATTGTTCTTCACAGTTCCTAGACATGTCACCAGCGACATAGACACTCTGCCATGCATTACCAGTAGTTGCGTGGTCAAAGGCATTATCTGTGCTATCTCTACAATTCTTGATTTCCAGTAGCAGATCCACATTTTTATATGCGTTGCCTTTCTCTTTTCCATGTTTACAATCTAACTTAACACTATCAAGATCATCTTTTTCACTGACAAATTCAACATTTAAACTATTGCATTGTCTATTGAGTTCGGTTTTATGATCCTTGAAGTGATCAATAATCTTACCAACTCGAGAAGCCACTTCAGCTCTCATCTCAGTATTTTGTGCGGCTATTTCGGCTTTCAAATCATCTTTTTGAGAAACTATCTCCGTTCTCAACTCATTATTTTGTGCGGCCATTTCGGCTTTCAAATCACCTATTTTATCGCTTTGGGCAGCTATATCACCTTTAATCTCAGTATTTTGTGCGGCCAGATCACCTCTTTTATTC
Organism: Ryuthela nishihirai; assembly: GCA_038380435.1. Taxonomy (NCBI): domain Eukaryota; kingdom Metazoa; phylum Arthropoda; class Arachnida; order Araneae; family Heptathelidae; genus Ryuthela; species Ryuthela nishihirai. The sequence goes on along the minus strand of JAWZYU010000001.1, from coordinate 41,347,532 downwards.
CTCAACTCATTATTTCGTGCGGCCATTTCGGCTATCATTTCATCTAATGTACTATTTTGTGTCGCTATTTCGGCTTTCATATCAGTCATCAGCTTTATTAACTCATCCATACTTCTAGTGAAAGGCATTCAATTAAATTATTATCATCCCACTTCTGACACCAAATGTTGCGGATCACAAAAATGGATAGCCGCTGAGCGTGAGTATTAAAAGCTATATTTCAAAACCAAATTCAATACAAGGTAAATTGTTACAAAGGAAATATGGATGAAGTATCTTATTAACAAATCAACTATTAACATGCACAAGTCATCAATCTTCCTGCGTAGAGCACACAATATCAGCTCTGTGTATTTTACTAAAATACTACCTTTTACTTGATTTACCAGGTCACCCGAAGATCTTCACTCGTAAACCAATTCTCGTCCTGTGCTAATAACTTTTCACACACTAGCCGAACAAAAAGACAGTCCGTGTAGACATTCGAAGTTAGCCATAAAAGTTCCCACTTTTATACTTCCGCGTATACACAACACATCAAGTTACTTCTTGATACTTAACGATAAAAGATCCCACTTTTATCCTTCCGCGTATACACAACACATCAAGTTACTTCTTGATACTTACGCGCACTGTCTCAGAACAGCTCACCGTCCATTTTCGAACTCTCCGACCGTTACAACACAACGACCGTTACAATACAAAACGACCGTTAACTCTCCACTCTTCTTCTCCAAATTCTCCCAACGTTCTTATTCGTTGGCTGAAACTTTTTGCTTTTGGTTGCCAGATTCCTTCTGTCGTAACAATATTAATATTGTGAAATCAAAGAAAGAAATCATACATAAGCATTTTAATTTTATTGCACCAAAATTGCATAATTCCTTACCTAATAGTATAAAAGAAGAAAAAAGTGAATGCAATTTTAAGAAAAATACAAAATTTTATTTGGAAAATACTGATAATATTCAAGATGTTTTTAATGCAATTTCTTAGTTTTATAATAAATAGTTTAAATAATTTTTTTTTTACATTGCCAAATATTTCGTTTTCCATAAAATTTTATTATTGTAATCTATAAGAGTTGTTTGTAATTCATAGATTACACAAAGATGTTTGTTAAATGTATATTTCTGTAAGTTATATATTTTTATTTCTAAATTGTTTATTTTATTTTATTTTAAAATGATTAAACCTTACACACACATCTCATGGAACCTTGCGACCAGGATGTTAATTATATTGAACCTCTCACCCACATCTCATTGGATCCTTGCGGCCAGAAAGTTAAATATATTGAACCACACACACACACACACGTCATTGGAACCTTGTGACCGGGATGTTAATTATATTGAACTTCTCACCCACATCTCATTGAATCCTTACGACCAGGATGTTAAATATATTTAACCTCTAACTCACATCTGATTAGATCCTTGTGGCTTGAATGTTGAATATATTTATCCCCTCTCACCCATATCTCATTGGAGCCTTGCCATCAGGATGATAAATATATTGAACCTCTTCCATTACCTTATTGGAGCCTTGTGATCAGGATGTTTGAAGTTTCCTTTTTTGTGAGGTGCTGTGCACTGATTCTCAGTCTCTGGATCATACAGATGAGCCCCACATGTAATGTTCTGACACATGATTCTAAAAAAGATTTTTTGTTGGCGTGCAAACATCTGAACAGTTCAGTGCACACCTCAACTCTCTTGGTTTTCAGGTAAGATGTCAGCTGATAAGGATTCCATTCCGCACACTGTAGCTAGTAGCGTAAACCTCTGATGATTGTTGTGGAGCGGAAGGCTGATTCGGTAGTGCATCAAGCTCCTAATCTGCACTTCCCAGGTTTGAGTCTCAGTTATGTCAGCGTTGAGATTTATTTCCGGAAATCTCCCTGCCCTGTCCTCGGTCAGTAAGGGGCACCGATGAATTTGTAAAGGCAGCTGTCAGTTGGATGAGATGCTAAGCCGGGTTCCGTGCACGGGAGAGTAAGACCCTGTGCACGTTAAAGAATACGCTGGATGGCCTTGATGGGAGACTGCCATCTGTCTCTGAATAGCTGTCCAGTCAGTCCCCTTCTCCCAACTTTCTTTAATTCCTGAGGGTGTGTTGCACTGCAGCCCTTCTCTCGTTAGAAACTCCACGATAGCCTTTGTTTTTCTCTTCGTATCGGTGGTTCATCAACGATGATCTTTTGAGGAGGGGATGCAAAAGACACAAGATTATGCGATTTAAATATATTACAAAAATTACGTGAACATCGAGATATTGCTATGGCTATTACATCCCTGTAGACATTACTTTCGTTATGACCCTCGTACAATAGAAAAAAGTTCATTAAAAGTCTTTCTTATTCACTTGCACTTCTATAAAATGATCCATGATTTCATTTGAGTTCACCGTGATCTCTGGGATTGAAAAGACAGAAATTATCACCATTCTGATCATTTCTATCTCTTTGATTTTGAAGTGGATTTCCATTAGATTATGAGCGGGTTCCTAAAACCCGTAGCTAGGCACATGACATCCCCCCCCCCATTGACACCCTCTTATTACACCATAGGATGCATAGATAGAAGTGGTGAGGGGGTTAGCTCAGTGGGTAGTGCACCAAACTCATAATCTGCAGTCCCCAGGTTCGAGTCCCAACTGAACCAGCATTGAAATTCATCTTGTCTTATTTCCATCATGCTCTCCGTGAGAAAGAGCGCCATCCATCGTATGGGACATTAAGCCGTAATCTGTGGTGCAGTAGAATCATACGGAGCACACGTTAAAAACCACGTCGAATATCCTTGATAGGAACTATCTTTCTCTCTGTTAACAGCTGTCCAGTGTGTCCTTAACCTAGGATGTCAATAGGTCCCAGTCTTTAAAAAACTGTGCTGATGCTCTCTCTCCCCAAAATATGTAATAAAAAAAGAAAAATGCTTGGGTATTTCGAAATGTTGAGGTTTTTTGTGAGGAGATACAGTCGGCTCCCCACATAAGTAAATTTAATAGCGCGATTTTAGAATAACTCTGTCATTGTATTTATTCCATTTTTGAATTTACGTGGACATTTTTTTTTCTTTATGGAATAACGCTGTTTGCACTGAGTACCAAACAGTTGGTGCACGCTGGTGACATAGTTGAGTGACGTCGGATGAGGTACGAACTTTACCACAAGCGAGGGTTCCGAATTAGCAGTGTTAGGATAGAAGTCCCACCTCTCCAACACGCTCCCAAATTAACAAGTCACACCTCTGTGAGACCTACGCTTACAGTCAATCTATGCAAAATAACTGTGCAATCTGTACTTCACGCGCTCAGTGTGTCCTCCCACCTTCTGAGGTGACACTTCCGAGAAGAAGAAGAGTCACAGTTTCAATAAACTGAAATCGGAACCATACCTTAACTCTCCTATATACATTAAACTGTAGCCAAGAAGATAACATCAAACCGGCTGCCAACCAACAGCACGAACAGAACAGATATACAAAGGCGGCGAAGAGAAAAGGTTGGGTTGTTTTACCTCTGAGCGGCACTTTTTTGTACATAATGGACTAAATGGCCAGTTCACAAGGACCTCGAAGGCTGAGAAAAGATTGGGGGAGAGGACCCACTGGAATAGCTGTTAGGAGACAGATGGTAGCCTCCTGTCAAGGCCATCCAGCGTGTTCTTTAACGTGCACAGGGTATGACTCTCCCGCACACGGGGCCACGGCTTAACGTCACATCTGACGGACGGCGGTCTTTACAAGCCCATCGGTGTCCCCTAAAAGGGAAGAGGAAAAGCCGGTGAAGTGAAGAAGCAAAGGCAGTGAAGGGAGGAGGCAAAGACGGTGAAGTGAATAAGCAAAGATGGTGAAACGACGAAACAAAGTCGGTTGAGGGAAGAGGCAAAGACGGTGAAGCAAAGACGACGAAGTGAAGAAGCAAAGTCGATGAAGTGAAAAAGCAAAGACGGCGAATTGAAGAAGCAAAGTCGCTGAAGGGAAGAGGCAAAGATGGTGAAGTGAAAAAGCAAAGGCGGCGAAGTGAAGAGGCAAGGGCGGTGAAATGAAGAAGTAAAGTCGGTGAAGGGAAGAGGCAAAGGCGGTGAAGTGAAAATGCAAAAGCGGTGAAATGAAGAAGCAAAGTCGGTTAAGGGAAGAGGCAAAGACAGTGAAGTGAAAACGCAAAGACGGTGAAGTGAAAAAGCAAAGTCTGTGAAGGAAAGCGGCAAAGACGGTGAAGTGAAAAAGCAAAGTCTGTGAAGGAAAGCGGCAAAGACGGTGAAGTGGAAGCAAAGGCGGTGAAACGAAGAAACAAAGTCGGTTGAGGGAAGAAGCAAAGACGGCGAAGTGAAGAAGCAAAGTCGGTGAGGGGAAGAGGCAAAGGCGGTGAAATGAAAAAGCAAAGGCGGTGAAGAGAAAAAGCAAAGTCGGTTAAGGGAAGAGGCAAAGACGGCGAAGTGAAGAAGCAAAGGCGGCGAAGTGAAGAAGCAAAGGTGGTGAAGGGAAGAGGCAAAGACGGTGAAATGAAGAAGCAATAATGCAGCAAGTGAAGTATGCCACAGGAAGAAACCGCCGCAGGTTAGGAAGTAGGTAGAAGTACACAGATTACAACGAAACGCAAGTACGAGTAACGGAACAACAGGTTGCATGTTGTTGTTCTTCTTTACACTCAAAAAAGTGGTAGATTGATTCTACAGTAGAGGTACACAGTTTAGAATAATGTTTTAAATTAAGGAAATCAGGCCGCCACTAAGATTGTGAGCAAGTCCATTTGCCTTCTTGCTTGAAAATCGTGCCGTTTGTGGTGACGACAGAGCCGGAAATAAGGAGCATGGGTGAAATGTTCAAATGAGTTTTGTGATTGGAATTCACAAAACACGAAGCTTATCCAATGACACGAATAATAAAACTGACGAATTTAGGTCCGGAATAAATGTAAAATCGTATAATTTGGGTGTTGAAATGGAAGAAATGAAATCCGTTATTAAAATAGAGTGGATATGTGCTACAATGGATTGAATCAGTTAAGACTTGGATATCATAATTGCCCCCAAACCGGATATGCATATTTGTAAATAGGTCACAATATTAGTTTGAAAAGGAGCTTCAAAGTTTAGAACTTCTGCTGAATAGTGCATTTGTTGAGAGTATATCAAGAATTGCGAGAGGAGAAGAAGGCAGATCGACTCTCTAAGGCCACTTCATTGCTCTCTCAACAAGCCAAGCCTATTGTGAGTGGAGGTGAAAAATAGGTAGGTCAAAAATATGTATGTTGAACTTAAAAGCGATGAATGTGGCCTCTTCAGTACAACAGAAAATAGCGAAGAAAATTTTAAGCATGTTAAGGAAGCAATAAGAAATGAGTTCTTAAGGTATACCACAACTGTAACGAATGAAAATTGTGAAAATGCTGCAGCTTTAAATGCAGTAAAAAGTTAAAATCATTTTATTATGATGGTCAATCAAATTCAACAGATTTTAAAACTCATTTTCGCGTTGTAGCTAAGGCTAATGTTTGAAATGATTCATTTAAGACCAGTTCACTTCTTGCTTTCTTAAAGCCCAACAGTTTAAGGTCTTAGAAACCATTCGTATAAAAAAGACGTTTGGGATCTGGTCGCTTGGTAACAGTGTTAGACATTCAGTTTTGCAACGTTGTTTGGCGACAGCTAGCTGGAACAATACCAAACCGCAACCGTCATGGAGTAGTCGTGTTTTAACTGTTATCAGTGGTACGATTTAACAGAGGAATATCTGCAACGTTATGGTCAATGTAAGTGTTTTTTCCGTATTGTTTATATCTGAATTCGATCTGAAACATTTATGGAGATAAGTGGTTTCTTTTGTAGGATGCAAAATAAAAAGTAGGCTAATATTGTGTTGTTTCTTTAAACTTACGCTGATCAACACGTAAGCTTTGACGAGGTACAGCCATCTAGTGGTCAGTTGATAAACAATTGTAATTCTTCTGTAAGTATAGAGAATCCGTTTTGTACTAGGAATATAATTTAATCATTGGCATACCCAACGGAGATGGGGGCCAGTGTAGTGTTTTTGGGGCTTTTCTTAAGTTGATTCTTGAAATTTACTTTTGATATTTATTTTAGGGGCTTTTTGTAAGTGCGAAATGAGGTTTTATTGTTTAGTGATAAGCGTTGTTAATGAAATTTATTTTTGGTTTATTTTTGGGCCTTTATTTCAGTCGGGAAAAAGGAGTTATTCTTTAGCGATAAGAGCTGTTAATGAAATCTAGTTTTGATGAGAATATTAATTTTTGGGGCTTTTTTTAAGTGCAGAACGAAGGTATATTCTTTAGCGATAAGAGTTGTTAATAAAATCTAATTTTGATGAACTTGTTTAATTTTAGGGGGTTTTTTAAGTGCGAAACGAGGGTTCATTTTATAGCGATAAGCGTTGTTAATAAAATATTGTTTTGATGAGATTATTCTCAGTAATATTTTTAAGTGCAGAAACATGATTTTCTTCTATGTGGCGTTGCATATTTCTTATATATATATATATCCTTTAAATTATATATATATATCCTCAATACTCATCTCAAAGTAAATGCGGAATGGACTACTTTTACCATTCAGACTTTTTATTTCACCGCGGCAAAATAAAACAAGATGGCGGCTGAGGACCCTGTACTGCAGTTCTGCCAATTTTTGATAATCGGAGAGCCGGTTGCAACAGTAACCAGAATTTTGTTTTTAATTTATTATCAAATTCCTGAAAGAGAAGCTCGAAATATATTGATTAATAAGCAAGTCCACCCCCTCCTTCTGAGGGCTTGGATAATGAGCAATGTCTAAGAAAGTCCCAAGAAAATCGTACTGAAGACGTCATTGCCCCTCAGTACACTTACATTCCCTATCCTTTAATAAGGCCATCTTTTGCCGTTGGCAAAGTAGGCAAATGCTGGGGTGCTTTTTATTTTTTTTTGGGGGGGGGGAGCATTTTCATTACCACTGAGTAGTTTGGCCTACTGATCTGGACAACTCTAGCAATTCTTTTTTATCTACCCTGCTGACGAGAGGTCAACCACACAGGGTCCTGGTGCTGACCATATAAACTCACTGGACTGGACAGTTATATGGCTCTGAGCTTGATTATGGATCCTGAATTTGCTGCACTGGTGGGCTTCTGTGGAGGGAAAATCTTCTGCTGTGTTTTCTGTTTGTTTGTGGGTTGACAGCCCCAAGTGAATAGATTCACAGGATATGTTTATCAGCTGGTTGATAATCCTGAGCAGAGGTCATTGCAGGCACCTGAACTCTTTATATCTATTGGCATCATGAAATTCTGTATTGGAGGAAGTCTGTCAGTATAGATGGCTTCAGCCTGTAGTGGGGGAAATGGGTCTTTTCCCCATGTCTGCGATTAGGGGGCTGTTTGATATTGTCGGCATTCCCTCTCTCAATAAACATAGTTTCTTTAAACATCCCACTAGCCATTTTCTCTCCATAGGTAGTTGGAATGTGAGGACTCTGCGCAGAGCTTTTTCTCTTGATGTCCTCACACAAGAATTCCCCCATTATAATTTAGATATTCTCGGCTTGCAAGAGCCCAGATGACAAATAAAGGTCAGATTCTTAAAAATAATCTTAAATTTCTCTTTTCAGGGAGGGACGACAATAAGCATCACCAAGGCATGGGTCTGCTTCTCAGCAGACACGCTAGTGATGCTTTTCTAGGATATGAGTGCATTAATAAAAGATTTCTTACAGCAAAATTTTAGACAAGCGTTAAAGACTAGAATGTTATCTGCTCTTATGTCCCCACTGAGGATACCGATGAGGATGAGAAGGATAGGTTTTATGAACAACTTCAGGATATTTTGAATTCTTCCAAGAAAGGAGATATTACCCTTGTTCTTGGTGACTTCAATGCCAAAGTTGGTACTGACTCTGACCTTTGGGGAGGGGTGATAGGCCGTTTTGGAATTGGTAGCTGCAATGGCAATGGGCAACGTCTCCTACAGGTAAGTAAACTCAATGGTTTCAGAATAACTAACACTTATTACAAACACCGCGACATACATAAGTACACATGGGTTTCACCTGATGGACTGCATAAGAATATGATTGATTATATATTAATTAACAGCAAATGGGCTAGTTCTGTTAGAAATACCAGGTCATATAGGGGAGCTGAAATTGGATCTGAACATTATCTTGTTAAAAATGTCTTAAACTTAAAAAGTGTTATGCTAGGGTTAAAAATTTTACCTTTAATACTGAAGCTCTGAAAGACCCAGTTATAGCTAAAGTTTACCATGATAGGTTACTAAACTCTGAAATTATAGCTAAAGCTATAATTTCAGAGAACTATAATTTCAGAATTGAAATTATAGCTAAAGCTTACCATGATAGGTTACTCTGAAAGACCCAGTTATAGATAAAGCTTAACATGATAGGTTCATTATGACAGTCATGGTTTGCTTACTACTGAAGTTGAGGAAGAAGGGGACCATTTTAAACAGGCGTTTTTGGACTCCATTACTCCTATTACGATTCTCAAAGGAGAGGACATCCCACGCGCTGATCCGGCCCTCATTTAAAAACCCTCTCGATACCAAGCCATTTGAAAACTACACACTTGAGGTTCCATTTCTGGCAATAAGAGTGGGCGAAGCGAGAGTGTTCTTTCTTTGAACGATTGGCAAGAATGCCGGGTATTTTTTTGGCCACAGGCGATGGTGTTCGGAGCCACGACGGGCTCCAAACGCCAAGTTACGGTTGTGCCAAGCTCCTCCTGAACTTGCCCACACTAGTGGTCCTATATAGGGAGAGTTTGCCAAACGGCATTCATGGGCGCCATGTTTGGACTGGGTGCGGTAAGGGACATGCTTTAATTAAAACTTCTCAAAGTAACAAAATATTACTCGGAAGAAGCTACTACGGCTCTTTCTTCCCATGTGAGAATAATAAATGAATAATAAATATAATAATAATAATAATCCATGTGTGAATCGTAAACGCAATCGTGAAATCAAAGAGCAAAATATGGCACCTCTGTACACTCCATTTGCCCATTTCTAACTCTATAGGACCACCCAGTAGCCCACACACGATCAGCTTTTAGCTGTCAGTACACTCTCGGCTTTCGTGTGAGTAACAGCGAATCGCATGCATTCACAGGAGTTTTTATTTCCATAATATTTTCCCACTACTTTCGTGAAAGAGGTGCAGTGTATTTATTGAGTAAGACAAAATGGTTGCTTTAATAATTAATCTTCGAAAGGAAAAAAAAGTGTTTATGAATTTATCTCTTTAAAAGGGAAAAATTTCTTGATGTTGGTTTGTATAGCAGTCCTTATTGTGGCAGATGAAAAGAGAAATATTTGTGTTCAATATGACTCCAAATGTATACAAAGCAAACAAAAGTAAGCAAAACAATGTTATAAGTAAAACGAAAACTTTTTATTTCATTTGAAATTGTATTTTTCAAATAATTTTAAAGATTATAATGATGATCATTTTTCATCATGATTCAATTAGGGCAGATGATAATTGAATGACTAAAGCATAGAAACATGTTACACGGAAACCAATCGTTTTATGTTAATTGTGAAAAGAAAACTCGCACCGTGTACCCTCGATCAGAAAGGGGACACCGATGGGGTTCAGAAAGGTCGCCGTCCGTCGGAAGGGAGGTAGTGTCATCTCTCCGTGTGCAAAAGAGCCATAGCCTGTGCACGTTAAAGAACATCGATGTCCTTGATGGGAAGATGTCATCTGTCTCCTAACAACTGCCCATTGGATACCCTTCCTCTCACCTTCTCTGGGCCGTGGGGAGTCCTTGTGTACTAAAAAGTACCACTCAGTACAGTAGGCAATGCAAAACCTTTGTACCAACGGAGGCGGTTTGTAAATTGTTATAAAACAGGTAACAAAATGGATTCCATTGAAAGATCACGTGGTAGTGTTATGTGGGCAGTAGAAAGAACAAGTTACGATATCTTAACACTAGATTACTACAGCACCAGTTACTCGAAAAAAATATTCGATAACTAAATTCGATAACCAAAATAGATGGAAAAAATATCCCTTATATATTTAAGTGGAAGCCTTTTACAATATGCTCTTTAGATGCATGATAAAGTCAACTTTCGACTCAAGCTGAAAAAGTGAGTCGCTCCTCCTTAACGAGCAACGGGTGGGGCAACGCTTTCCAGTAAAAACAACGCGATTTCACGAGAAAAATATCTTTATTTTTTGACTTTGGCAAAAGTTACTCGTACACTATTTTTGATGTGGGAATCATGCAACTTTGATCATTTCTCGCAGATATCGCAGAGTCTAAATTTCCTCCTGTAATCATTGATTATATTTCGTGAATTTTAAAAGTTACTATCAGGGAAGTATTCGCTCTTAGTTTAATGTCGATATCAAATGTAGAGCGAAAATTGTGAACCAGGTAGGATAAGAATCAATGACCACTGAGCATTTGGCTGCAGATCAAGAATCTACCTTCAAGGTTCCCAGAGTTGTATGCCGCAGACCAAGAGTCTATCTTTAAAGTGCCCAGAGCTGTGTACCACAGACAAAGAGTCTACCTTCAAGGTGCCCAGAGTTGTGTACTGCAGACCAAGAATCTACCTTTAAGGTGCCCAGAGTTGTGTACTGCAGACTAAGAGTATACCTTCAAGATGCCCAGTGCGTTAAGCCTCTCAGACTAAACTAAAGTGATGAAAATTGGTCAGGCAGGCTGTGATTCAGTTAATCTGAATGGCTGCAGTCTTGAGCAGGTGTCACAGTTTAATTATCTTGGGAGCTATGTAACAGATAATGGTGATGTGCGGCATGAGATTAACAGACGAATAGGGATTGCTGCCGGGACTTTTAAGAATCTATGGAGATTGTGGAGAAATAGGCGTATACACCTAAAGACTAAAATTAGACTGTATAATAGTTTGGTTCTTTCTAGGGTTAGTTATGGTAGTGAAACTTGGACGCTGTGTAAACAAGATAACAGGAAACTAGATGCTTTTGATTCTAGATGCTTACGCAGTATCTTGGGTATTAGGTGGTTTAACTTTGTAACTAATGATGAGGTTAGGCAAAGGAGTCTGCAACCTCCGTTAAGCAACATATTGTGCAGAGAGAGACTCCGCTGGGTTGGCCATGTTGCCCGTATGGATAATTATAGATTGGCGAATAGGGTTATGGACAGTGTGCCTAGAGGCCTCAGAAGGAGGGGGAGACCTAGGATGCGGTGGGCAGACAATGTCAAACAGGACCTTGTTAGAATTGGTGTGCAGTGGCCGAATGCAGCAGATGTAGCTCAGGACAGATATGCTTGGAGAATTAAACTGTGCGGTCTGGTTGGACCTCCGTAGCCCATGGCTGCTTGAGGATGATGATGATCTGGGTGAGAACGGATGAAGAAAAAAAATCTTTCAGATGGATCCTGTTGTCGCTGGAATCGCAAGGAGGAGGATGTACTAGCTCGGCTGCTCGTGGGTGATGGATTTCTTAATTCGGGTGCACGACCAACCTATGTTCAAGTTTCGGCACACCATTTTAACCCTTCATCTTACTTTAATTGATCGCATTGCTCTAAATTATTAAAGTCGTATTTGTTTCAGTTGTTATTGAACATGCCCGAGTTTTGCCTTTATGCATTTTAGCTCGTTAAATTTTGCTTTTTTTTGTACGGCTCCTTTACACTCATTGTTTTTTTTTGCTTTGCATTTTGCAGTTGCTCATTCTTAATTTCAAATGAATTTTTTTACACCCGCAGTTCTTTTGTTATTGTTTATTTTATCGTTTCATTTCTTATTTTTTCTGTGTTCGATTTCGCCCCACGGCTCCTTTATTTCCATTGTTACCATTCTTCTATACGCTCTTATTGTTTTTCCTTTTATTCAAGTATTTACTATTTTTGTGTTTTATTTTTCTCTTTGATTTTGGATTCAGAGAATCTTTTGTTTAGGGCAACCTAGCCTCGGTTGTTGTTAATTGCGCCATAAAACCCCAAAGGACGAAGCCGGTGCCACCCGGTGTAACCTTCTAAGGGTAAAAGTGTCGAGGGAGTCGTTTTCGAGGCTATTGAATTACCTGCATCAGTCCAGCAGAGGTTATTCCTTTCAAAATCGACAACCAGCATGTTGGGAAGCCCCAGGTTTGTGGCGACGAGGTCCTCTCTTCCCGATCCATCCATGTTGGCCGTTTCAATCTTCGGAGAGGCGCGATTCCAGTCGCTCCAATAGAGCTTCCTGTCGAAGAAAGAGGTTTGCGTTAACATTCTACAACAGATATTTTACAAATCATTTTATTTCGTTTTCCTCGATGCCGACGAAATGATGAAAAGCGAATTTTGAAAAGTGCTCTTCCTATTGGACGACCAAGTTACCGCATGCACTGAGTTCCACGTGTTGCTGCTTCGGACCGTGTTCGCCAATTGATTGTTGTAACGATTGTCGTCGAGCCATGAAACCAATTGACAGTGTGTTCGAAAACGTTTCTGCTCTGCACGAGAGAATTTGTAATCTCGAACCCATCGAGGCTAATGTCAATAGGCTTACATTGTCATCGATCAGCAACAATTGAAAAGTTCTTTATTGTTCACCAATATAATTAAGTGTTGTAGTTGTAACAATGTAATTATTGTAGCTGTTCAAACGACCTAATTTGCATACGCCAAAGGGAAAATCTTTTTCCATGTGTTGAAATTGCGCATAAGCCTTCCAAGGTGTCTTCTTATCTATATCGTAGAGAAGTAGCGGAGAAATTGTGTCAGTTGAAAACTAGCCCTACTTTAAAAACCGTAACCGTGTAGGTAGAATTGTGTTATTCGGGGACTGGTTGTATTAAGATGTGAAAATAAACTCATTTTAGAGTGTTAATCCTTAGCTTTAGTTATCGTCTGCATTGATTTTTCTGATGTTGTAGCAAAAAGCATCGCAGCGTTCATAAAAAACTTCTAAAAAATAGGAATACAACGAAACGATAAAAATTAAATTTTCACATCAGAGAAGAAATAAAAATTAAGTCATTTTAAGATGATGATGACAAATCTCTAACTGAATATTCCTCTGTACCAAGTGTGTATACGCAGACTCCTTCAGAAAATATTTTGTTTGAAAAGTTCCTTTTACTTTTTATAATTCATCAAATACTTTGATGAATTTGAGGTAGTTAATAAGTAGTTTGCGGAGAGTATTTTTTTAACTTTTTGTTTGTTCTAGAATATTTTTAAAGTTGAAAGTGCTTATGTTAAATTTGCTAAGATTATGATAATAATATATAGTTCTTTCATTCATTTTAAGAGCAAATGAAATTTTATTGAACATGAACCTAAACCATATTTCTCATGGTTACGGTTTTAAACTATATGACGACAAATTTTTAAGTCTACAAATGATTCAGTTTCGAACTGTTTTAAAAATAGAAACTAGTTATGATAAATTATAAATATAAATAATTTCTCATTTTGAGAGAAGGGGCTAAAAATCCATTTTAATATCATAAATATTAAATGCAATTCTAAACCAATCGATGAGGATTGCTGATAATGCTCTGCTAAAATGTGATAAAATAATTTTGTTCCTAGTTTCCGTTTTGTTACAGTTTTAAAATATGAATATAATGGAACTGTATCTGCTTAGAAATATTATTTCAATACTTCCAAAATATAATTTTCTCCCTCGAATCATAATTATTACTTAAGTAAGGAACTTGGATGTCAGAAGAACTTGAAAACGTAGAATAAAGCATTTTAATGGAAATGTAGATTAGCCTATTACAGCAAGATCTAATTTGACGACGGCCTCAAGAGAGATGTTGACGATGGCCTCAAGAGAGATGTTGACGATGGCCTCAAGCGAGATGTTGACGATAACCCGTCCACAATGTCGGAAACGTCTTTCCTAAAACTACTAAAGTACAGGAATTACATTTATAACATACGTTTCTTGTCTTCTCTGTTGTAACTAAATGCAATAGATAGGAAACAGAAAGGGTTAAAAATTGAATCACGATTAATGCCAGTAATATAATGGAATAAGTGAAAATTGAAGTTTGGCTATTACCGTGATGGAGCTATTGAAACATTTGATTAATTGTAGTGTTAACTGGTAAGGCATAAATGTCATACTCATTATTTATTTACTGGTAAACACAGCAAAATTAGTTTGCGTTTCACCTTTCAAGTGTGGTTCATTTCATCGTGGTGAGAACAATATGAGGTTAGAAATCATTTTCTTAGAAGTCTCTTTGATAGAAATGTGAGATATATGAACCTATAACAAGAACTCTGAAGCTTTCTCAGTTCTAACGTATAATATTTGCTGTAAAAGAAACCAAACTGATAAAAGTATTTTATAAAAATCAATTTCATTGAATATTAAATTTTATAAAAAAAACTAATTCAAAAACTGAAACTGAGTTTATAAAAGTTATTAAAACTTAAAGTTTGAACTATATTGCCGTAAAAGTACGTGATGCATTTTTCAAGTTTGTTCAAAGGATTCGTTCCTTGGATATCTGCAACCATTGAATGGTTTGATTGTGTCAATCAGTGGCCATCCTCTTTAGACAAGAACGAACCCTTCGGTATACTCGGAGTTTGATAAACTTAAAAGGTGGATTCTTTATAAGGAACTCCTTAAATGTAGAATTCCGAACAAACTAGTCACGCTAATCCAAGCATTGCTCTCTAATCGCACACAACAAATCAGAGTCAATGATGAACAATTGCAGACAAGACCAATTGCAGACAGCTTGTGACAACATTCTGGAATGGAGCATACTTCACGCACTCCCTCTCTCCCTCTCTCGACAACCAAATCGTCACTCATTCATTCAGGCCACAGTAATGACCACTGCAACTATTACGTTGGAAACCATCCCCTCGAGAGTGTCCACCAACTTTTTTATCTTGGCATCACGTTCAACGACACTGTCATTTTCACAGCATTGCAAGAAAGTTGCTGCCAAGGCTCTTTGCATTTCCAGCATGATTCTAAGAAGCTACCGGAATTACCCTCGTCAAGGCCTTTATCACATATGTTCGACCCATATACTGGAATATGCTTCGCCAGTGTGGTGCACTCACGTGGTCTGTGATATTCTCTCATTAGAAAAGACACAGAGATGGTTGGCTAAAAGACTACCAGGTTACTTCAACTTGACTTACGAACAAGGGCTGGCAAATCTTAATATCCATTCGCTAGAATGGAGAAGACTGGAACTGATCTGAAAACATGTCACAAACTCATTTATGGGAAATTAACCAAGACATTCAACATCCCTTGCTTACAATTTCAAGCAGCAACACGAGAAGACACTCCATGAGTATCAACATTCCTCTGGCAAAGAAAAATTGCAAATACCATTCTTTCGTCTGCAGGGCAGGGAGGGTTTGGAACCAACTTCCAACGGACGTGGTGATTTCGCCAACATTGCAGAGTTTCGGAAGAAAATTGAAAGAGGTGGACTTGTTACCATTTCTTCAATGTTTGAGATTCTAAACATCATAGCGAACTTTGTTGCAAAAATATTAATTATTGTACAGTGTTTCATTTATTGTTTTTAAGTCAACAGGAAAGGAGTAAGAATGCAATGCACCATCTGACCCTTCTGTGTATTCAATTATACGGAAATAAATTAATATTATTATTATTATTATTATTATTCTCCCCTATTTCCACGCCTACCTAACGCCATTCTTAGATTTGTTAGAGCAGAAGGAATCACGAAGTGATCAGAACCTAAAATTCCAGCAGAAAAACTTTATCAATCATTTCTTAAACGATTCTTACTTTTCTAATCAGAAGCAGAAAAGGTGAAATGAGGGATCTTACCCAATGCCAGGATGCAAAGCTATTCCTCGTGGGTTCTCCAAGCCATCGGATATGATCACTTTGCGATAATTTCCCTCCAGTTTGGCCACTTCGATTGCGTCTTTGCCAGAGTCAGTCCAGTAGATGGTTCTGCCAAGCCAGTCGATGGCAACGCCCTCTGGGGACATCAGGCCTGCAACAATCCAAACATTCATTATCGAGACAACTGAAACGATCGAAACCACCAAGTGATCTGGAAACTATCTAACATTCACCACCAAGTGATCTGGAAACTATCTAACATTCACCACCAAGTGATCTGGAAACTATCTAACATTCACCACCAAGTAACCTGTAACTATGAAAACATTCACCTCCAAATGCTCTGTAACGATCGAAACATTCACTAGCAAGTGATCTGTAACAGTCAAAATATTCACCACCACGTGATCCGTAACGATCGAAACATTCACCACCAGCGAAGAGAGAAATGACGATACGCCTTAACGCACCTTACAAGTCGCAGCTCGTTAACGTCGAAGGAACGAGTGCAAATTTTGTACACACTTGTGAAGAACTTTTTGAAAGTCCCCTACAAATGAATAGCTGCAACTGTATTGAGCTTCATTCCTTCCTATCAAATGAGAAAGGAAAAGGAAGGTGAGTGAAGGTTTTGAAATCAGAAATGAGTCTGGTTTTGCAAAAGGTGGAGCAAATGAAGTCGATGATAAGAAGGATTCAGAATTCGAAAAGAGGGAACAAATGATGGGGTAGAAGAGGTTTTTGAGTTTGAAAGGAAGTGTATGAGAAAAGATTCGGAACTGAAAGACAAGGTAGAAAAGAGATGAGAGATGATTGTAATTTCTCAAACGAAAAACTAAATTACAGGAGGTGAAATAATTGTGATTTTTACAAAAGTGAAGCAAATAATCAGAGAAAGAGACTCACCCTGTGAAATGAAGACAGTGACCTCTGACCCATTGTAGCTGGCTTTTCGGATGTTTCGGAGCGAGACATCAGTCCAGTAGAGATGACCCTGTTGACAGTCCGCTGCTATTCCCACTGGAGTTTGGTGAGGCTCCATGAGTAGAAGATGACCAGGATCGTTTTTATTCGGGAGTGCAGGCATGCGCAGTAAGGACATTCCTTGAGCAAACACGAGATCTCCTCCACTCTGCTGGCGGATGGCTGAGGGGAAACGAATGCAAACGATTCTTCAGCATCCTTAGGCAATATGAATCAGCGGACGGGATTTCTCCCGAGAGCGACAGCAGCAGATTTACTAGAAATTTCGGCTGGTACACTAAAGTGAAATCTTTATGAAGAAACTGAGACGGAGAATAAAGATCTGTATGAATATTAATAAATTATACTTCAAGGCCACTGATCTCAAGTATTTGGTAAACTTTGTCTTCTGTGTGTTACAGCGATCCCTTCAAAGGAAATAAAAAATAATTTCTTTAATAAATCTGAACCTAAATTTTCCTTTCCATGTGACGAGTACTGATTCCTTCTGCAATAGCCCTGGGACATTGCAGTCCTAAGCCACTTCTATTTGAGAAGTGTTGTAACCCACATTTGCGAAATGCACATTTCTTGCATTTAGAAGATGGATTTTAACCCTTTCACGACCAAGGGAAGCATTTTTCCCATTTTAAAATTGGTGATTGTCGTATTTAATTATAACCTTAACTGTATTTTTTATACAGAATGTCAAAATAGAACGTATGCCGAACGCAATTACGCAAACGGGAACGTTTAGAAAAAAAAAGAACTGTCAGGACGCATAATATATGTACTATGTGCAATGTCCATCTTTGCCTCACTACCAAAAGAAATAGCTTCGCAGATTATCATAATTAGCACATCATTTTGTATAGTAATTTTATTTCATAATTTTGTAATATTTTAGTTAACATATTGTTATAATAAACCAATAAATAAAAGACATTGCATAATAAGCCTAACTATAATTTGTGTTACCTTTATAGTCCATTGGGAAAAATATTTCCCATAAAATTCCAAAAAAACTACACATTGTTATGTATTTTTCTTATGATTTTTATTTATTTTACGTCTAAACAAACTAAAATAAACAGTTACATACTAATATTTACTCTTAGAAACCTTATGGTCCTGAAAGGGTTACAGACTATTTAGGAACTATGCATTGAAACAATCTTTTGCTGTAGAGCACCTGGCTTACTCAGGGTTAGTGTTGGTTGTTTGGGGTTTTATGGCATGGTTAATGTAAACCTCCTTTGCTCCTATACGCATAGATAAATAAGGGTCGTTGGAATCAAAATTGGACAACCCCTATATCTGTGTAATGGATATTGTACACTCCCGCAGATGAAAGAGGTATGCACAAAAGGAATTCATCAATATCAAGTATAGACTTGAATGGAGGAGGGGGGGGGGCGCTTTCAGATGAACCTCAGATGGAAACATCAAAATTGAAACAATATGAGGTCTGCTGACGTTATAATTCGACTCTCAGGTGTCCGCTGTCGATTGATTTTCTGACCCGTGGAGAGAGCGTCAACTGGTAACGATATGAGCAACAGTTGCGCCGTTTAGGGCAGGTAATGAAGTCAAAACGCGTGAGATTCTTGAGTAAGAGTTGTTTGGTTGCATGAGGTGGTGGGCCAGGTAACGAGGCTATCGTTGAACAGTTGGAATTGGGCATCTCTCCTATTCAATGGGCACACCTCTGGACCGCTAAGAAATGCCAACGGAGAAGAAATAAGTTGAATTCGGACCAACAGTAGGAGTGCATTGTCACAGGCGTGGTCATGCACACACAGTGGGAAACTGTCGATCATTTTGCTAATATCAGGGAAATATCCCCCCTTAGGTCACCGTCGATGTCGAACGTATTAGAGGAAAAATTGTCTTCAGCCGGGGGGCGGAGGGATGCGAATCCAAGACCTACTGATAACATGTCAGGTGAGACTGCTGATCAAGATCTGCTCTATTGGAATTCGTATCCCACCCGGCTGAAGGAAATTTTTCGTCTCATACTTTGTATATTGACGTCAACTAAGAGGAGATGTGTCACTGATATTAGCAAAAGCGTCGTGGATTTCTCCAATTTATCATGTCGCGGATCTTGTGTTGCCAGAAATGTCTGAATAGGCAAGCGAAAATTGAACAGATCAATAAATGATTTTCGCTTGATTTCTCACTGGCTTGTTTTTCATTTCAATGATCCTTAGATATATCTCGATATGACGTTTTCTGCTGCCATGTGGATTCCTTTCTAAGTCGGGTGGGGTTGAGGTCGTTGACATTCACCTTCGATTAGTATTCTCTCTCCAAGGGATAAAGGTGACAACAATTTCATCTTCATTAACACAGTTTTCGTATTATCCATAAAACTATTCTATATTTAGTTGGAATTCTGTTGCTTCTTATTGCAATATTTCAGCTTACTTAAGTTAGAATTATATTTACCTCTTAATTCTTTTCGAGTTAATGTTGTGTTCATCTTTTTTTATGTCCCGTTAGTGTTCTTCCATCCTGACGTGACGCCTTCTTCTTTCAAAAGACGTTTCTTTTCCATCTTCTACAAATTAATCCTACATTTCTTCCATTTTTACCTCCTGCCGCTTTAATGGCTTTTATCTTATTATATGACGAATATTTTTCTAATGTATTCTTTAAACTTGGGATATTTCCAATAACTCTTTGGTTCATAAGCGTGTGAGTTTTTTGCCATGAAAAACGTGTACGGTGACACCACCATGTTGCGTATCTCTGAACGTAGTACTAAGGGAAAGTATAAAGTCCACTGCATCAGTCCATTCAGCACTATACAAGAATCATAGTCTTAGTTTCCGTCGTTAGAAACGTTGTACAATGAGTCTGTTATGCATTGAAATCAGTACAATTTTATATCATTACTGGAGAAACGGATTAAAAGTTGCTAAAGCGACGCGAGAAATATGCAGAGTGGAAGGTGAGGTGACAATCTCCATTCGATCTGCTGAAGCCTGGTCCAAGAAGTTTGAAGGTGGTGACAAGGGCCTCGAAATTAAACAGCAATCGGGACGGCCAATATCAGTAGACAGCAACATTCTGTGCCATGCTGCTGATCCATCGACAAAATCTCCTCGAAGTTGGTTGCTCACAAGTAACTATAGCATCGGTAAGGTAGCCAGGAGTTGCTCAAGGTTCTACATGAGCGGACTACTGAACAAGCAAATCGTCATATCTAATTCTGTAGAAATATCAATGCTAATCCAAGCGACTGCCGTTTCATCACGCGAATTGTTAGTTATGTGTGATGAAAAATGGATCTTTTCCAACAATCCGAACATCTGAGTTAAGGCCATCCATAAGATGGCCTTAACTCAGGCCAATCCGCACTTTCTGTCCCAACGAGGGTGGAGTGCACTTCGAACTGGTTCCCGATGGACCTGCCATCAATGCCGACCAACAGTCAGCACAACTGTAACGCATGCACTCTGTGATGCTTCAACATTACCGAGGATTGGTAAACAGAGACATCAGACACTCCTCCAACAAGACAATGCCAAACTCGGTCCAAAGAAAATATTCGAGGGCTGGCATTTCAGCTTCTTCCTCATTCAGCATGGTTGAGGGCATCCACATAGCTCTTTCCTGCTACCACCCTTTTCTCTGCATGGCTCCACATAACTCCTTCCTGCTGCCATCTCTTTCTCTGCATGGTTCCACGTAACTCCTTCCTGCTACCTCTCTTTCTCTGCATGGTTCCACGTAACTCCTTCCTGCAACCTCTCTTTCTCTGCATGGTTCCACGTAACTCCTTCCTGCTACCTCTCTTTCTCTGCATGGTTCCACGTAACTCCTTCCTGCTACCTCTCTTTCTCTGCATGGTTCCACGTAACTCCTTCCTGCTACCTCTCTTTCTCTGCATGTCTCCACATAACTCCTTCCTGCTGCCATCTCTTTCTCTGCATGGTTCCACGTAACTCCTTCCTGCTACCTCTCTTTCTCTGCATGGTTCCACGTAACTCCTTCCTGCAACCTCTCTTTCTCTGCATGGTTCCACGTAACTCCTTCCTGCAACCTCTCTTTCTCTGCATGGTTCCACGTAACTCCTTCCTGCTACCTCTCTTTCTCTGCATGGTTCCACGTAACTCCTTCCTGCTACCTCTCTTTCTCTGCATGGTTCCACGTAACTCCTTCCTGCTGCCATCTCTTTCTCTGCATGGTTCCATGTAACTCCTTCCTGCAACCTCTCTTTCTCTGCATGGTTCCACGTAACTCCTTCCTGCTGCCATCTCTTTCTCTGCATGGTTCCATGTAACTCCTTCCTGCTACCTCTCTTTCTCTGCATGGCTTCACGTAGCTCCTTCCTGCTACTGTCTCTTTCTCTGCATGGCTCCACGTAGCTCCTTTCTGCTACCGTCTCTTTCTCTGTGTGGCTTGGTTTCAATCATTTCAGGAAGTCGAAAACGGATTTCGGGAGTTGTTCACCTGAAAGGACTAAGCATGGTGTCAAAAGGAATTGAACAAATTGTTGACAGATGGCTGCGAACGATTGAAAATGATGGTTTATATTCCTCCGAGTAAGGTTCGTTACTTATTTTGTAATGAATTATTTCTCGAGTAGTCGATAAAACGCACAGACTTATGAATCACCCTGGCATATGTAATACAGTATTTCGTTTTTCCCCTTGGGCTGATTTTGGGTAAGTTTAGTCGTCCCGTGGCCGACTGGTTAACGCACTTGGTTACTGATCTAAGGGACCTAGGTTAGCCCCGGGTAAGGCATGGCTGTTTTTTCTTCTGAGGGCCTGCCATCCTCTCAGACCTTCTACTCTGGCATATAAACTGACAGGCTCCTGTCAGACCTCTGTGGCAAGCAGCTGCTTGAGGGGGTATTTATTATTTTTTTTTTGCTTATCCACCTGTTTCTAATCACCGTATTAATGCTGTTCGATAATCTGCTTTCCTTGCCGTATTCCAGATCCATTTTCTCTCTTTATCACATATTTCAGGTATTCTTGGATACTTTGCAAATCCTTCGCGTGGTTGCCTTTTGCACTGCGGTTTGGATTCTCCTGAATGGGATTGATGTCGTTGGCGGCGGTGGTGATGGATTCCCTGCAAAGTGATCTTGTCAAATTGTCATCTTTCAGGTGTTCGCAGCAGTGTGGCTGATCAATGAGGCCACCTGGGGCACTGACCACAGAAAATAATAAGAAATAATGAGAGATTTTGAAAGTTAGTCAACATTTTTTCGCCCATCCAAAAGAAAAGCTTAAGATAAGTTTTATTTTCTATTTGTAATCATTATTTGCTGTGGTATGTAGACAACCCAAAGGATTCACCACTTTGTGAATTAGTGCCAGGTTGTCCGCTTTAGGCCATGCCACGCGAATTGATCTATCACGGCCGCCTCCAGGAATCTTAACGTTATCCCTTTTGGTGATGAAACAAATGCGCATGCGCTGAAATACAATAGTAACGAACTGCAAGAGGTGGGCCACCAATTCAGAGTGGCCGAGACACTTGATTGGCTCATCAACTGAGGCAACTAATAATCGATGTTCACGTTACTTAACGAAAAATTCATTTCACTAGCAGCAGAACCCTTTGCTAAATCATGCGGTGTGAGATCCATCTGAAAAGAAGGATAAAGGCATTACAGCAGGATGCCTTCTCAGTTCATTTCAATATCTGGCATCTCTCGGAAATGTATTGCTCATCCGGGCATTGCCCTCGCTAGTCAAAAGGTTTAGTCACGGAATGAAAATTTTACTTTTAAAATATTTCATAAATATTAATTTAAATATAGTTTCGTGATGCAATTTACGATACTAACTTATGCTATAAAAAGTCTAAACTTTGTACGAATGTTCTTCTCTACAGTGTTGTTTTTTCTTCAAATTTTCGATTGTTGGTTCATCGATTTTGATCATTTCTGTTAAAGGACAATATAATCATTGGTACTGTTGCGTCATAACCAACCAACAAACCGATCACTAGAATCATCGAAAAAGTGTCACTTGTAAATTTTCCGGTTTCCGTTTATTAATTATTTTGTTTTCAGCATCAGAAGTCATCGCGCAACTCATAAGAATCTCCAATGTTTTCACCTTTGGCGAAATTTCCTGAATCGGAATCTTAGTCAGACGATGCAGATCGAATCCCTCTTCCCTCGCATCGCATGAATTGTCCCCGGAGCAGCAGAGAAAGGCAGCCGACTTACCTGTGCACGTGATGCCATCTCCAACGAATCCTTGTCTGCAGTGGCACTGGAATTCGGAGTTGTGCGCCAGGTCTAAGCAGTCGGCGTTTGGATCGCAGAGGTAGCGATCCTCTTGGCAGGATCGCAGTGGCCTGCAGACGTGTCCGTCGCCTTCGTGGCCCGACTGGCAACGGCATCTGTAGCCCCGAGACGACGGATCGTAGATGCATTCTGCACGTACGTGGCACGAGTTGATGATGTTGCATGGCGCCACGGTGCGTTGGCACGTGGTGCCATCGCCACTGTAGCCAGACTCGCACTGGCAGCGGTGCTTAAGGTTGACGGAGTCGTAGACGCATCGGGCGTGCTCGTGGCAGTTGTTCCTCACGTTGCACGAGACCTCTGAAAAAAAGAGAACACTTTGAGAGAGATTCGGAAATGGAATGAATAAAAAACTTAAGAAATAGGTTCCCGTGGGATCCGACACAGTTTCCGTCTCTACGTCAACTCTGCAGCGAATTAAAATTTAACCCATTTACTTCCACGCCCGAGTATGCACATAGTGCTAACATGACAACTTTATGCTATACCCGAGAATCAGAATGTATTATTTTTAATATTCAGAAACTATAATTATTCATATATTCGTCGAAAATTTTCAAAATGTTTCGTTAAAATATAAAATTTGAATTTTCCTTCCTCAATAAATGTCAAAAGTTAGGCTTAATGCGCAAAAAAAAAAACAACAACAAAAAACTGCACAATGGTACCTCAAGGGGAAAACATTCGGCACAGAGGTACCTGAAGAGAAAAATTTGAAACAGCAGTACCTCAAGCGGGGAAAACATTTTGGACAGAGGTACCTCAAGTGAAAAATTTTTGGAATAGCGGTACCTCAAGGGAAAAATTTGGAACAGCGGTACCTCAAGCAAGATAAAATTGGCACAGTCGTACCCCAAGGAGAATAAAAACTTGACACAGAGGTATTTCAAGGAGAAAAAAACTTGACACAGAGGTATTTCAAGGAGAAAAAACTTGGGTCAGTGGTACCTAAACGAGAAGAAAACTTGGCACAACGGTACCTGAAAGAGAAAAAGTTGGCATAGAAGTACTTCAAGAAGAAAATCCTTGACACAGAGGTACCTCAAGGAGAAAAACTTGGCAGAGTGGTACCTCAAAGATGAAACCTTTTGGCACAGACGTACCTCAAGGAGAAAAATATTGTCATAGAGCTACCTCAAAGGAGAAAACAACTTGGGACAGAGGTACCTTAATGAGTATAAATTAGCATAAAGGTACATCAAGGAGGAAAAAATTTAGCACAACGGCACCTCAAGGAGAGAAAATTTTGGCACAGAGATATACCAATGAAAAAAATCTTGCCATAGATTTGCGTCATGGAGAAAAACTTGGCAGAGAGGTATCTTAAGGAGAAAACCCGTGCCCCAGAGCTACCTCAAGGAACAAAAAATTTCCACACAAGTACCTCAAGGATAAAATTATGGCACAGATGTATATCAAGGAGAAGAAACGTGGCAAAGAGGTACTACAAGGAGAAACGTTTGGCCACAGTTACCACAAAGAGAAAAAATCTTGGAGCAGAGGTAATTCAAGGAGAAAAAAACTCGGCATAGTGGTGCCTAAAGGAGAAAACAATTCTCTCTGGTACCTCAAGAAAAAAAAATACGGCATAAATGTATCTTAAGAAGAACCTTGGCACAGAGGTACCTGAAGGAGAAAAATCCTGGCAGAGTGGCACCTAAGGGAGAAAATTCTAAAGTCGAAAAAATTTGGCAGAGTGGTACACCAAGAAGAAAAAATTGTCACAGTGTACCTCAAGGAGTAAAATCTTACCACAGAGTTACCTCAAGGGAAAAACTTGGCACAGTGGTACCTAAAGGAGAAAAATCTTGCACAGTGTTACCTCAAGGAGAGAAGAATATTGCCATAGAGTTTCCTCAACGACAAAAAAATTTGGCACAGAGGTAGCTCAAGGAGGGAAAATTTGGCACAGAGGAAACTGAAGGGGGAAAAATCTTGAGATAGTGGTACCTCAAGGAGAAAAAACTTGACACATATTTACTTCTAGGAGAAAAAAATATTGGCACAAAGATACCTGAACCAAAAGAACTTCGCACATAGATAACTTAAGGTGAAAAAAATTTTCAGAGATGATGAAAATAGTGATTTGATCAAATCCCTAAGGTATATATATATATGATCAATTCACGGAAGATGTTAAAATAACAACTCTGTGGGGTGATTTCCCTGAAGAAAGTAAGTGATTTGATCAAATCCCTTAACAGTTTTAGTGAAAAGATGAAATAATATTGTTTAGATATTAAAAGTATTTATTTAGTAAACAATGCATTATTACATGTAGAATAGCTAATGCAACAATAGTCGTTGAAACACAAATTATTTATTCGAAACTAATTAACAAAAGAAATAGGTACTTAAGCTGATATTTTTAAAAACAGCATTATTAAATGTAGAATAGTTAATACAACAATAATCATTGAAACACAAATTATTTCGGCTATTACGGAATTCTAATAGCCGGTACATTGTCTTTTTTCGTTTTTTCCGAATCGCCTTTTTCACCTCTTATTATCTCCTTTCCGAATCGCCTTTTTAAGGTATTCTTAATGTATCTCGATCTACAATACACCGCCTGCCGAATTATTCAAAACGCCCTTCATGAGCAAAGGCCAAGTGAGAACGAAGCTGTAAAGTGATGAATCTCTTGAGTATGAATCTTCGGGTCACGTGACTCCGTGGTCCGAATTATAATGAAACGCCCCGAATGAGCGGAGGCCAAGTGAGAACTAATCCGTCAAGTGGTGAATCTCTTGAGTATGAATCTTTAGCTCACGTGACACTACTTTGGACACTAGAAAGGGTCCTTTTTTTACCTTTCTGGGAAAATGTTTAAGTAGTGGTGCTAATTTAAATTGTTCAATGATTGTGACAGCTTCTTCTATCCTTTCGCGAGTCCACAAAGGTTTTTCTTTTCCATGCCGCTTGTTCAAAAACGTCCTGATAGTTTCATTAAACTGTTCTTCAGATACAAATTCGTCAGAGTTTGATTTTTTCCTATATCTGAACTCATTTTTTTACGGTAGGTACTTGATAAAACTCGAAATATAGAAAACAATAATAAAAATGCGCGCAACCTTCCTCGCGTAATGTTTGGGCGCTGGCCGGCACGGACGCCAGAGGGGAGCGGTGAGGTAAAGGGGAGTGGTAACAAGCGAAACATAGAGCTGTGCGAGTCCTGACTTGTCTATTTCATCTTTTCACTAAAACAGTTAAGGGATTTGATCAAATCACTTACTTTCTTCAGGGAAATTACCCCACAGAGTTGTTATTTTAACATCTTCCGTGAATTGATCATATAACTTAGGGATTTGATCAAATCCCTATTTTCATCATCTCCCTGCGATATATATATTATAAGCTCTAGCTAAAAATATCCCTCAAAAAAGTTTTCTCTTTTTTGTTGGCAACTCCTTTCACAGAACTTGAAAGGAATGTTTTAACAGGAAAGGTCTGGCATTCTGGTGATGCCAGATCTCCGACTGTCATAAAGCGATCTGGGGTTCTAAGCAGCGTTCTGTCCTATCAAGGGAAGGAACATTTGCAGGTTCTCTGGGGGTAGGATTCATTTTAACGAATGATAATACCATCATAATTTAGTACTTGGAAAGGTTGGATTGTTTTTCCTCTGAGCGACAATTTTTTTCGCAGAATGGGCTTAAATGGCCAAGTCACAAGGACCCGAGGGCTCAGAGAAAGTTGGAGGGAGGGAGGCGACCCATTAGACAGCTGTTGGGATATGGATGGTAGCCTCCCGTCAACGACATCCATTGTGTCCTATAAAGTGCACATGGGCCCATGGTTTAACGTCCCATACGACGGATGGCGGCCTTTCCAACTCTGTCGGTGCCCCCTAACTGACTGAGGGCATGGCAGGAAGTTTTGCAGAGATAAATATCAACGCTGAGCCAGGCGCGATTCGAACCTGGGGACTGCAGATTACGAGCGTGGCGCACTACCGACTGAGCCACCTGCCTCCCCAGTTGGTTGGAGGATGGGAGAAGCGTCATCCACCTTCAAAGTAGCACGGATTGCATGATAACCGATACTGCTGGGAAGTGAGATGTGGTGAGCGAGAATGAAAGAGGAACTGGATTCATTCAATTTTGAGGTGACGAAACTCTTACCAAAGTCTGCAGTGCAGCCTTTCGCATCTCCCAAATAGCCTGGACTGGAATCGATATAAATGAAATAGCGATATTGATAGGTCACGATTGCTTAATTTCATCTTTAAAATGATAGAACTCTTACCAGGATCCGGAGTGCAGCTTTTCCCATCTCCTAAGAAGCCTGGATTGCAATAACAGCGAAATCGCTGAGCTGACAAGTCATAGATGCATTGGGCGTTGGCATCGCAGTTGTCCACCGTGTTACACTCATCTGGTGAAGAGAGAAAGACAGTCAGTGAGGGGGGAGAGGAAATCTACAAACCATGCGCAAAGAAATCACAACTTCACAACTATTGTCGAAGCATTTTGGAAACGTTTTCAGTGCAATGGTACACTGAATTCAGTCGACCAAGAAGCTGCTTCTTTGGAAGGAAGGCGATGAACGATATATGGCTAGATCTTCTTCTTTCTAGCCATATATCGTTCATCGCCTTCCTTCCAAAGAATGCAATGGTACACTTCAGTGCAATGGTACAGTTGCTCAAAAAAGTATCCGAACACTACGGTTGATTACAGAATTCAGGAAAAATATCTGGCAACGATTTTTTTAGAAATTAGTGATCCGGCAACCTTCCTGTCACGTGACACGAAGGTTGCCAGATCACTAATTTCTAAAAAAATCGTTGCCAGATATTTTTTCTGAATTCTGTAATCAACCGTAGTGTTCGGATACTTTTTTGAGCGACTGTACACTGAATTCAGTCGACCAACAAGCTGCTTCTTTGGAAGGAAGGCGATGAACTATATATGGCTAGATCTTCTTCTTTCTAGCCATATATCGTTCATCGCCTTCCTTCCAAAGAATGCAATGCAATGGTACACTGAATTCAGTCGACCAACAAGCTGCTTCTTTGGAAGGAAGGCGATGAACGATATATGGCTAGATCCTCTTCTTTCTTCGTCAGATTGAAATGCGATTTTCTCAGCGTGGTCTCTATGCGATCGTCCAAACAACAACAGACACTGCTTCCTTGGCATGAAGAGGCTGCCAGGTGCGCTGAATCTTGAAAACTGAAATGAGCATGTAGCATGAGAATTTTCTACTATGACTTGAGTGAATAATAACGGATTTTAAACATTCAGCTGTTAAAGACGGATCGTGAACAGTCATCTTCATTTTCATAACTAGACGTTTCTATCTTTTCTTCAGGTGGGCCACAATAAATTGTCTCAAATTATCGTCGGCGACGATTTTGTTCGCGTGACCTACGTTAGGAGAAAACCTGGTCGAAGTACAGCGGTCGATCATTCATCCACATTTCACTTTGAATGAGAATATTCAGTTGTTTATCATTGGCTGAAAGTTAATGATGCCATCTCAGCATGATTTCCGGAATCTATAGTTAAAGAGGGCAATAGGAAGATTGGAAGCTGGTGCGACACAGCAGGCCGTGTCACAGGACTCTCGAGTGTCACAAAGTGTCATAAATAGATTGTGGGCTCGTTTCCGAGAAACAGAAACAGTTCGAAGAAGTCCAGGCGAAGATCATCCACCATCAGCGACATCGAGATGTCTTTGATGGCCGCTGAAATCGCCGACTGAATGCTACGGAACTGCAACGTGCGTTCACTGTAGCCACGGGAAGGAGTGCATCGACACACACACAACGAGCAGTCGCCTTCACCATGCACGGCTTAATCCTCGGCGACCGATGACATGCATTCCTCTAACCCCACATCACCATAGCAGAGAACGGGGGTCTGAATACTGCGATTGGAGCAGCGACCAGTTCTATTCAGTGACGAGTCACGATTCAGCTTGCAGCCTGATAATCGACGAGTCCCTATTTGGCATAAACAAGGAACACGTTATAGGCCCTCTTTTTTTTTTCAGGAACGTCGTCATTTTGTCTGAGTTATGGTTTGGGGAGGCATTAGTATCGGCTGGCGTATAGACCTCTACATCATCAGCAATGGATCTCCTACAAGAGTAAGATAGATAAATGCGACTCTGTAACCCATTGCTCTTCTCTATGGCGTAGCGATCGGAGCTTCCTTCATCTTCATGGACGATAACGCTTGCCCTCATAGGGCCCACCGATGAGGAGGGCATTGCACAAATGGATTGACTTGCGTGCACACCTGACCTTAACCTTGTCGAAGATGCTTGGGACTTACTAGGCAGATGTGTTGCATCCCTTCAAACACCTCCCATGATCTTTGAGGAACAGAAATATGGCCTCGATGAGGAGTGGTTAAAGGATAATCCGAAGAGCTCCTTGATAACCTCATTTTAACGATGCTACACAGATGTGCTGCTTTGTTCGCAGCTTTTTGAAAGGAAGAGGAGGATGGTGAAGAGTATTGAATTTTTTAATAAAGAAGAGGATGGTGAATAGGAATGAAAGAATATTTATTGGAAATAAAGAAAAGGATAGTGAATAAGCGTTAAAGAATTTTTTTGAAATAAAAAGGAGGATGGTGAATAGGAATGAAAGTTTTTTTTTTGAAATAAAGAGAAGGGAGGTGAATAGGAATGAATGTTTTTTTTAAAATGAAGAGGAGGATGGTGAATGGGAATGAATGAATTTTTTAGAAATAAAGTGGAGGATGGTGAATAGGAATGAAAGTGTTTTTAAATAAAGAGAGGAGGGTGGTGAATAGAAGTGAAAGAAATTTTATTTTGAAATGAGGAGAATGGTGAATAGGAATGAATGTTTTTTTAAAATGAAGAGGAGGATGGTGAATGAGAATGAAAGAATTTTTTTTAGAAATAAAGTGGAGGATGGTGAATAGGAATGAAAGTTTTTTTGAAATAAAGAGGAGGGTGGTGAACAGAAATGAAAGAAATTTTATTTTGAAATGAGGAGAATGGTGAATAGGAATGAAAGAATTTTTTTTGAAATAAAAAGGAGGATGGTGAATAGGAATGAAAGTTTTTTGAAATAAAGAGAAGGGAGGTGAATAGGAATGAATGTTTTTTTTAAATGAAGAGGAGAATGGTGAATGGGAATGAATGAATTTTTTAGAAATAAAGTGGAGGATGGTGAATAGGAATGAAAGTTTTTTTTAAATAAAGAGAGGAGGGTGGTGAATAGAAATTAAAGAAATTTTATTTTGAAATGAGGAGAATGGTGAATAGGAATGAAAGAATGTTTTTTTAAAATGAAGAGGTGGATGGTGAATGGGAATGAAAGAATTTTTTAGAAATAAAGTGGAAGATGGTGAATAGGAATGAAAGTTTTTTGAAATAAAGAGGAGGGTGGTGAATAGAAATGAAAGAAATTTTATTTTGAAATGAGGAGAATGATGAATAGGAATGAAAGAATGTTTTTTTAAAATGAAGAGGAGGATGGTGAATGGGAATGAAAGAATTTTTTTTAGAAATAAAGTGGAGGATGGTGAATAGGAATAAAAGTTTTTTGAAATAAAGAGGAGGGTGGTGAATAGAAATGAAAGAAATTTTATTTTGAAATGAGGAGAATGGTGAATAGGAATGAAAGAATGTTTTTTTAAAATGAAGAGGAGGATGGTGAATGGGAATGAAAGAATTTTTTTTAGAAATAAAGTGGAGGATGGTGAATAGGAATAAAAGTTTTTTTGAAATAAAGAGGAGGGTGGTGAATGGAAATGAAAGAAATTTTATTTTGAAATGAGGAGAATGGTGAATAGGAATGAAAGAATGTTTTTTAAAATGAAGAGGAGGATGGTGAATGGGAATGGAAGAATTTTCTT
Source organism: Ryuthela nishihirai (assembly GCA_038380435.1). Lineage (NCBI taxonomy): Eukaryota > Metazoa > Arthropoda > Arachnida > Araneae > Heptathelidae > Ryuthela > Ryuthela nishihirai. The sequence goes on along the minus strand of JAWZYU010000001.1, from coordinate 41,316,629 downwards.
TAGAAATAAAATGCAGGATGGTGAATAGGAATGAAAGTTTTTTGAAATAAAGAGAGGAGGGTGGTGAATAGAAATGAAAGAAATTTTATTTTGAAATGAGGAGAATGGTGAATAGGAATGAAAGAATGTTTTTTAAAATGAAGAGGAGGATGGTGAATGGGAATGGAAGAATTTTCTTTAGAAATAAAATGCAGGATGGTGAATAGGAATGAAAGTTTTTTGAAATAAAGAGAGGAGGGTGGTGAATAGAAATGAAAGAAATTTTATTTTGAAATGAGGAGAATGGTGAATAGGAATGAAAGAATGTTTTTTAAAATGAAGAGGAGGATGGTGAATGGGAATGAAAGAATTTTTTTTAGAAATAAAGTGGAGGATGGTGAATAGGAATAAAAGTTTTTTGAAATAAAGAGGAGGGTGGTGAATAGGAATGAATGTTTTTTTTTAAATGAAGAGGAGGATGGTGAATGGGAATGAATGAATTTTTTAGAAATAAAGTGGAGGATGGTGAATAGGAATGAAAGTTTTTTGAAATAAAGAGAAGGGAGGTGAATAGGAATGAATGTTTTTTTTTAAATGAAGAGGAGGATGGTGAATGGGAATGAATGAATTTTTTAGAAATAAAGTGTAGGATGGTGAATAGGAATGAAAGTTTTTTAAATAAAGAGAGGAGGGTGGTGAATAGAAATGAAAGAAATTTTATTTTGAAATGAGGAGAATGGTGAATAGGAATGAAAGAATGTTTTTTTTAAAATGAAGAGGTGGATGGTGAATGGGAATGAAAGAATTTTTTTAGAAATAAAGTGGAAGATGGTGAATAGGAATGAAAGTTTTTTAAAATAAAGAGGAGGGTGGTGAATAGAAATGAAAGAAATTTTATTTTGAAATGAGGAGAATGATGAATAGGAATGAAAGAATGTTTTTTTAAAATGAAGAGGAGGATGGTGAATGGGAATGAAAGAATTTTTTAGAAATAAAGTGGAGGATGGTGAATAGGAATAAAAGTTTTTTGAAATAAAGAGGAGGGTGGTGAATAGAAATGAAAGAAATTTTATTTTGAAATGAGGAGAATGATGAATAGGAATGAAAGAATGTTTTTTGAAATAAAAAGGAGGATGGTGAATAGGAATAAAAGTTTTTTGAAATAAAGAGAAGGGAGGTGAATAGGAATGAATGTTTTTTTTTAAATGAAGAAGAGGATGGTGAATGGGAATGAATGAATTTTTTAGAAATAAAGTGGAGGATGGTGAATAGAAATGAAAGTTTTTTAAATAAAGAGAGGAGGGTGGTGAATAGAAATTATAGAAATTTTATTTTGAAATGAGGAGAATGGTGAATAGGAATGAAAGAATGTTTTTTTAAAATGAAGAGGTGGATGGTGAATGGGAATGAAAGAATTTTTTTAGAAATAAAGTGGAAGATGGTGAATAGGAATGAAAGTTTTTTGAAATAAAGAGGAGGGTGGTGAATAGAAATGAAAGAAATTTTATTTTGAAATGAGGAGAATGATGAATAGGAATGAAAGAATGTTTTTTTAAAATGAAGAGGAGGATGGTGAATGGGAATGAAAGAATTTTTTTTAGAATAAAGTGGAGGATGGTGAATAGGAATAAAAGTTTTTTGAAATAAAGAGGAGGGTGGTGAATAGAAATGAAAGAAATTTTATTTTGAAATGAGGAGAATGATGAATAGGAATGAAAGAATGTTTTTTTAAAATGAAGAGGAGGATGGTGAATGGGAATGAAAGAATTTTTTTTAGAAATAAAGTGGAGGATGGTGAATAGGAATAAAAGTTTTTTGAAATAAAGAGGAGGGTGGTGAATGGAAATGAAAGAAATTTTATTTTGAAATGAGGAGAATGGTGAATAGGAATGAAAGAATGTTTTTTTAAAATGAAGAGGAGGATGGTGAATGGGAATGGAAGAATTTTTTTAGAAATAAAATGCAGGATGGTGAATAGGAATGAAAGTTTTTTGAAATAAAGAGAGGAGGGTGGTGAATAGAAATGAAAGAAATTTTATTTTGAAATGAGGAGAATGGTGAATAGGAATGAAAGAATGTTTTTTAAAATGAAGAGGAGGATGGTGAATGGTAATGAAAGAATTTTTTTAGAAATAAAATGGAGGATGGTGAATAGGAATGAAAGTTTTTTGAAATAAAGAGGAGGGTGGTGAATAGAAATGAAATAAATTTTATTTTGAAATGAGGAGAATGATGAATAGGAATGAAAGAATGTTTTTTTAAAATGAAGAGGAGGATGGTGAATGGGAATGAAAGAATTTTTTAGAAATAAAGTGGAGGATGGTGAATAGGAATGAAAGTTTTTTGAAATAAAGAGGAGGGTGGTGAATAGAAATGAAAGAAATTTTATTTTGAAATGAGGAGAATGGTGAATAGGAATGAAAGAATGTTTTTTAAAATGAAGAGGAGGATGGTGAATGGTAATGAAAGAATTTTTTTAGAAATAAAATGGAGGATGGTGAATAGGAATGAAAGTTTTTTGAAATAAAGAGGAGGGTGGTGAATAGAAATGAAATAAATTTTATTTTGAAATGAGGAGAATGATGAATAGGAATGAAAGAATGTTTTTTTAAAATGAAGAGGAGGATGGTGAATGGGAATGAAAGAATTTTTTAGAAATAAAGTGGAGGATGGTGAATAGGAATGAAAGTTTTTTGAAATAAAGAGGAGGGTGGTGAATAGAAATGAAAGAAATTTTATTTTGAAATGAGGAGAATGGTGAATAGGAATGAAAGAATTTTTTTTAAAATGAAGGGGAGGATGGTGAATGGAAATGAAAGAATTTTTTTAGAAATGAAGTGGAGGATGGTGAATGGAAATGAAAGAATTTTTTTAGAAATGAAGTGGAGGATGGTGAATAGGAATGAAAGTTTTTTGAAATAAAGAGGATGGTGGTGAATAGAAATGAAAGAAATTTTATTTTGAAATGAGGAGAATGGTGAATAGGAATGAAAGAATGTTTTTTTAAAATGAAGGGGAGGATGGTGAATGGAAATGAAAGAATTTTTTTAGAAATGAAGTGGAGGATGGTGAATAGGAATGAAAGTTTTTTGAAATAAAGAGGAGGGTGGTGAATAGAAATGAAAGAAATTTTATTTTGAAATGAGGAGAATGATGAATAGGAATGAAAGAATGTTTTTATAAAATGAAGAGGAGGATGGTGAATGGGAATGAAAGAATTTTTTTAGAAATAAAGTTGAGGATGGTGAATAGGAATGAAAGTTTTTTTAAATAAAGAGGAGGGTGGTGAATAGAAATGAGAAAAATTTTATTTTGAAATGAGGAGAATGGTGAATAGAAATGAAAAAAATTTTATTTTGAAATGAGGAGAATGGTGAATAGGAATGAAAGAATGTTTTTTTAAAATGAAGAGGAGGATGGCGAATGGGAATGAAAGAATTTTTTTAGAAATAAAGTGGAGGATGGTGAATAGGAATGGAAGATAACACTGTTCTACAAAAAAAATTTCATTTTTCTAAGTAAGAGTTGTGTGATTCTTAAAGGTTTTTTAATGCAGACTTCAGATCTGTGCTTAGATGTTTTCTATCAGGGATAGTTTTCGAGTTAGACGATTTTTCATTTTTCATTTTATTCCTAGATTTACAATGAATAATAGAGAAAAAAAGAGATTATTCTTAGCTTCCTTAGTGTTAAAATGATTATAGATTCATACAGAAAATTATACAGAATATTATACGGAAATAAATTGAATACAGAATAATTAAATAACAAAAATACCAAACGTAAATCATTTTTTTCTTTTATGTTTATCTGTGCTGTCTCTTTTGAGATTCCAACAAAAATCAGCTGACATTGTAGGCACCCACATCCCTTCATATCGCTTTTCAATTGTCGAAATCTCTTTGTGAGACCTCTCACCGTGTTCATCGGAGACGTCACTGCAGCTTTCCGGAAAGTAGTCCAGATGTTGCAGAAAGTGCACTTTCAAAGACATGTTACATCCTAAATCCCGATATGTATGCATCATCTGGTTTACTATTTCTTTGTAATCTTTAGACCTCTTTTTTCCAAGAAAATTGTCTGTAACTTTCTTAAAACATGTCCAAGCAAGTTTCTCTTTCTCTGTTAGAAATTCGTCAAATTTCACATCTTCCTTCAACTGTCTTATTTGAGGGCCAACAAACACGCCCTCTTTCATCTATGCTTCTGAAAGACGGGGGAATTTTGTTGTTAGGTAGGCAAATCCTCTGCCATATTTATCCACTGCCCTGACAAATTGCTTCATAAGTCCCAGTTTTATATGAAGGGGAGGAAGGATTACCTCCTCATAAGCTACAAGTCTCTGCTTCTGTAAATGTTTTGCTCCCACTTTCCAATTACGAATTGGTCAAGTTTTCTTCAAGTAATGGGATGCTCTTTAATGACTGTCCCATTCACAAAGGAAACAAGGAAATTTTGTGTTCCCTTGTTGCATTCCCAATGTCATGGCAATGATTTTTGAAACTCCACATATTTTCGAATTAAAATCCGTATATTTAATGCATTTGAGCCTTACATCTAGAATCTCATATGATTCTTTTGCCATATATATGGCAACTGGAATGGAAGGCATTAAATTACCATTATGAGTAAGACTGCCTTGAAGCTAGTTTTGGATGCATCTATAAAGAGCCTCCAATTCTGTGTGTCATGAATAAAGCCTAAAGCTGTCATCAAACCGGAAATATCATTACAGAAAGTCAATCGGCCATCATGTGAGAAGAATGCAACAAAATTCCGTTCTCTATTTCTATATAAAGTTACACTTGTACTAGGTTGGAGAAGATTCCATTCTTGCAACCTAGAGCCCAGCAATTCAGCATTTTGTTTACGTAGCCTTAGCTCACGAACCAAATCGTTCAGATCTGCCTGCGTTAAGAAATGTGGAGTTGAATCCATGGTAGCCTCGTAGGAAGGATCACTTCTTGCAGGAGGTGATTCACGTGCCTAACTCTCTTCACCAATACTTTCTTCATCTTCTGTTTCCTGACTTAGTGGAACTGACAAAGTTTTAGAATGTGGTACTGGTCGTACTGCAGAAGATAAGTTGGGATAATCGATGACTCTTCGATTTTCTGCTGGTAAAGCCCTGGATACTAATCATACAGAAGTAGCAATCTGTGGAATGGCCTTTTAGTTCCCTCCATATCATGGGTACAGCAAATAACATGGCGCTACCTTTACCCTTCCACCAGTTTATTAATTTCACAATGCAGGTTGCACAACACATATGAGGGGTCCACTGCTTATCCTGATCTCCTGTTTTACATTCAAAGTAATGTTTGTATGCTCCCTTTATTATAGGTGACATTTTTTTCTTGTGTCTTGCAAAGGTGAACTCTCCGCAAAAATAAGAGAAGTTGTCCATCTTATTTTGACATTTTCGGTGGGGCATTTTCTATAATACAAAAGAAAAAAAAAATAATAGAAGTTGTCTGTCTTATTTTGACATTTTCGGGAGAGAGATTTTCTAGAATACAAAAGAAAAAAATAACAGAAGTATTAACAAACCTGTCATGTTAGGTACACAAATATTGTCATAAAATATCTTTACACACCCTAGAATGCAGTTTGAAAAAACTGATGTTAATTCCACAAATATCTTGTCACTTATACGTTTTTAAAATAAACTTTACAGGGGGAGACTAGTAGTAAAAAACAGCGCCGTATTAAATGTTTACCAAATTAAACTCTGAACCCCTAACACTGTACTCCAAAAAAATAATGAATATCAAAAATAGTTGTTAGATACCAATTGATTATAGATCGAAAAACGAAATTTACGTCACTAAAATAACAACGGTTCCTATTATTTTAGTAATGCCTGTATTTTAAATACTATGGTTATACCGAATTTAGTAAATGTTCACCAAATACTGTATTATGTTATAGAACCCAAATTTGTAGCTGCTCATTGAAAGGAACCAAATATATTCGTCAAACAAGTTGAAAATTAATACCCTATTTTTCACCTAGAAAGAGAAGCAAAGAGTCCAATCCCAAATGACCAGTAGATGTCCTCCTGGGTCCCCTATAGGCCCACCACAATTGCTTGTCCCCCCAATCCCTACTTTCGGTAAAAAACAGCGCCGTAGTTGTCCACTTTGGACACAAAAAAGACACCCAGTCGGAAAAGCGCCCCCTAGCGGTGGAAGAGTGTAAAAGCTGCCATAGAAAGAGAGTAAAGATCAAAAAACAGATTCTAAAAAGTCATAAAAAAACTAGATATCAGTGGCATCTGTTAACTTTACTGAAATGGATTTTGACAAGTAGTAAAGTGAAATACTAGTATTCTAACTCGAATTGGACAACTTCGAATAAAAAACACTTTACTGATTCGTTCTCACTTGGCCTCCGCTCAACGGGGCGTTTTTTTTTTATAATGCGGACGATCACTTTAGGATTATTATGTGGTCGAAAATTTGGTGAACATTTACTCTTTTTGGGAAAGAAAAAGTTTTTTTTAGTGGCAAATAATATAATAGAGTAACAAGAAGTAAATATCTAGTTAACACTTTAAGATTAAATATGGTCTAAAATTTGGTGAACATTTACTATTTTTGGAAAACGAAAGTATTTTTTTGTATGCATATTTTAATTAAATTTGGTAAGCAGTTAAACACAAGCCTTAATAGAATAAATTGTTGCCAACATGTGAGTATAAACTATTGGAAACAAGTCAGTGTTGCCAACTTTTTTTGATGTAACATTTTTTGATTTTTCATTCCCCAAGTAATATGTATGAAATTGTTGTGTTATATCTCCATAACTCTAAAACTAGCCCTGATTGGCCAATTCTGATACCATATTTCAATTTCCCACACCAAAATACTTTAGGAACACATCAGTTAACCAAAGAAAATTTTCCCTTGTAGAACATTTTAATTTTTTTCTAGATAGAGTGATCTGATTTTGAGGTTCTGAGGTTATATAGTTCTTTTATTTCCCCTTCCAGTGTTAAAGAGGTCCTACGGTAGTTTCCACACCACATGGCTTTTATTATCATTATTATTTTGGCCTTTTTTTTCTTACATGCTTAGTCCATTTGTGGAGCTAGTTACAAGAGTTGATTTAATCCAGTAACAGATATCCCATTCATTATTATTATGGTGTTTATTTCTTTATTTTGAAGTACTTCTTTGAGACATTTCCTTTGTAGTCAGTCTATTCAGTGGTTTGGTTCTCTGATTCTGTTGTATAAGTTTGTAGTTTTAAGAAAAAAATGTTTTGATTGTATATTTTCCTTTGTAGGTGGATAGAACTGTGGTTTAGTAAACTGCTTAATATGAAGCCCTTAATTCCACACCAAAAAGAGTAAAATGCTTCCAAATAAGATATTTCTCTCCGCCTGATAGTGAGGGCAGTTTAAGATCGTCTGTGTGATTATCTCTCTGGCTTCACAGTGTGTACATTTTAAGGTGTCAAATTTTTTTCCATTAGGTGCATTTTGTCGTTAAGTCTTCTGTGACTAATCCTGAGGTTTGTGATTTTTATCAAGTCGTGTCTATTTTCCACAGTGGAGCATATTTCCGATAGACGAGGAAAGATCCGTCTTCTGTGGTTGTTAGTGTTGGAAGTTGGATCAGAGAAGAGCTTCCGAAGTTTTTCTCAAGTTTGATGTTTGAAATCTATCTTGAATATGTTCAGATTGTGATAAAACAGATGATGACTGTGTTCGGATTGATGTCTTTGGTGCGAGAATCAGCAATTTCATTTCCAGTAAGTTAAATGTGACTAGGAACCCACTAGAAATGAATGTCGTTATTGTAGATTTTCTTTTGAACATGCACAGATGAAGTATGTCCTGGTTGATATTTTGTTGGCAACATTTAGTTGACGCTTTCAGAAGAGACAACAGCTTTGCTGTCTGTGAGGAACACTTTATTCTTTTCTTATCCAGATCAGGGCTTGTTTCAGAGCCACCAATTCTGTGTTCGTAGAGCTAGTATAAGTAGTTAAACGGAAGTGAGTTGCGAAAATTTGTAATCTTTTTTTGTAAAATTAAGGGGAGTTGTCAAAATTGAGGCAACTTTGCAAATCTAGGGCAGTTTGGAAAATGGAGAGATTGCAAAATCTAGAGCAGTTGGCAAAATTCGAAGCTACTTAGTAAAATACAGGTGAGTTAGCAATATTAGGAGTGACTTGGCAAAATCTTGGGGAGTTGACAAAATTTGGAGTGACTTCGCAAAATCTTGGGGAGTTTGCAAAATTCAGGTGAGATGTAAAATTTGAGATTCTTTGTGTAAAATTATGGCGAGTTGGCAAAATCTAGGGGCAGTTGGTAAAATTCGGAGTGACTTGGCAAAATCGTGGAGAATTGGCAAAATTCGGAGTGACGGTAAAATCTTGGAGAGTTGGCAAAAATTCGGAGTTACTTGACAAAATCTTGGAGAGTCGACAAAATTCAGGTGAGTTGTAAAAATTTGAATTTTTTTCTTTAAAATTTGGCGAGTTGTCAAAATTCGGAGTGACTTGGCAAAATCATGAAGAGTTGGCCAAATTCAGGTGAAATGTAAAAATTGCAATCTGTTTTTCTGTAAAATTATGGCGTATTGGCAAAATCGAGGCAACTTCGCAATATCTAGGAGAGTTAGCAAATGTTGGGGGAGCTGGCAAAATTCAGAGTGACTTTGCAAAAATCAGGTGTGATATAAAATAGGGATTTTTTTTGTAAAATTGTGGCGAGATGGCAAAATCGAGGAAACTTGGCAAAATCTAGGGCAGTTGGCAAAATTCGAACCCACTTGGTAAAATACGGGCGAGTTGTGAAAATTGGGATTGTTTTTGTGAAATTAAGGAGAGGTGGTAAAATCGAGACAACTTGGCAAAATCTAGGGAAGATGGTAAAACTGGAAACCACTTGGTAAAGTACAGGAGAGATGTAAAAATTGGGATTGGTTTTGTGAAATTAAGGAGAGTTGGACAAATCAAGGGGAATTGGGAAAATCCACACTGACTTGCCATGGGATTATTTATGTGAAATTATGGCTAGTGGCAAAATTTAAAGTCAAATGGCAAAATGCAGGAGAGTTGTGAAAATTGACTCAACCCCACCCACCCACGGAGCGAAAATCTAGGTGTACGAACCTGACAGAGACAATATTTTCTCAGTTGGCTAAATTTGATTTTCGAGTTGTAAAATTTTCCATTTCTACCCCCAACCATAGTTCTTCGCTACGCCCCTGGTTGCTTCTATGATGTTCTTGCTGGCCATAAAACGCTCCTGAATCTGATCCTTCTTGCCTGTTTAAGGCTCCATCTGTGTAGATCTTTTTGTACCATAGGAAGTAGTTTTCTATTCTTTTAGTGAGATCCAATGTATCTTCCTAAAGATATTTGTGCTTTGGGTCTTTGATATCTGGAATATCTGTGTGCATTTAAGTGAGACAGATATTAAGTGGAGGGGGATCTGAGAGCCAGGAGCCTATAAATGAGTGAATTATTTCATAAGTATCATCTTTGCTTAGGTCTTTCAAAAATTTCCCTTTTCATGTAATGTATGTATTTTCCATTTTCGTGTTATAAATTTTTTTTCATCACCATGGGGCTCCTTGTATCTCGCTGCCATTTTGAAGATGCTTTTCTTCATATTTTCCTGAGTTTTTATTTCAAAAGTGGGGATTGAGGTCTCTGCTAAGACGCAGATATTAGGGCATGTGGGGAGTTGGCCTAAAGAGAAATTTATGATTTTGAGTTGTTCTTTATCTAGATTTTTGTTTTGGTTTCTGAGGCTTCAGCAGTGAGGAATAGCCCATGTTCTATCTTTGGTGTTAAGATGGTGGTGTACAAGCTGAGCAAACATTTTGGCTTTCAACCCCAGGAGGTACCACCATACATTTGAGGAGTTGGAGATATTTTTTGCAAGACAGGTGTAGGACTGTGTAATGTTCTTTTCAAGAGAGATTGCAATTGAATGTCATTCTAAGGGACTTATATGTAGAAATCTGATGAATTTTCATTTCTTCCAACTTAATAGTAATGTCTGGGAATTGCGCATCTCTTTCTAAGAATAGGGAGCAGAATAGTCTTGTCTAGAGAGATTTACAAATGTCACTTTTTATAATATCTTGCTTAATGTTAATACATTCCCGTATATTTTTTCCTGATCAGGATAGCAATATCATCTGCGTAGAGTGAGATTTAACGTTATCTCACAAAAGTGCTGGAAAATCATGCAGATATATATATATATATTGAAAAGTAGAGGTGAAATTATGCTACCTTGTGTAATTCCTGTATTTAAATGTCTTCTTTTCGATAGTGTCTTGCCTAGTTTGACTTGGTCATATTTTTTATTATCTTTTTCAAGGTAGCCATAGGATTGTGCTGGCAGACACAGGATCAGACAGAGATGGTATTACGGTGATTGTAATCTGTTGTAATCTGTTGTACTGTGGCAGTTCTGTCACGTATAGCTTGTCGCCAGATCCATTGATCGCGCCCTCTCTGACCTTCACCTAAGGGAACTTGAACCTGACTGCCAAGTTGTGGAGCCTTCTGTTTCGCATTGTCACCAACATCGTCCACACATTCGTGCATTACAATCCATTGGTATTGGACAATCCATCTTGTGTCATTACAATTATCCATCCCCTTTCAAAATCTGCGAGATGCGCGTAACATCGCCTTTGGCATCATAAAGACATGGATATCACAGAGGTCTGCCCCACATACTTCTGTTTGCTAGCAGTCATTCTTTCATTCTTTTCCCTTTTTATAGCGACCAGCGATACTTGCGTCACAGGGACAGCTGCCTGGCTACTGGCCGTGTCTTTGAACTTATTAGCGTGATATGCAAACAGCGTAACATAGGTATGCATTGTCATCATGCAGTGAGAATTTCAGCTTTTTCCTCCTCTTCTTTCCTGGTGGGGGCAATTTCAAATGGAGGACACTGTATAAACTTCGAGTCTCCTTGTCGTTTGCGTTTGTCACTGACCGCCAGGAAATTCATTTCCCTCTCCTTGTGTGCCTTGCAGGTCGCTATTTGAGTAATCCTCACCTCTTCCCTGTCTTCATTGGATGTGAGCACTTCTTCGCATGCAATGACTTGCCAGATTCTCCAGTTCTATGCTGCTGGTTGCATATGTGTAGATTTTCGCCGATGTTTCTGCACGGAGCTCCAGGCACCATGAAATCGGTCTCGAGCAAGCTAGTCTCATCAGATCGATTCTGAAACCGTGCGAGTTTTTTTTTGTAGAGACAGTTGCATTATTTTTTACCTCTGAGTGGTACTCTTTTTACCTCTGAGTGGCACACAGTGGGCTAAAGTAATGGCCAGATCCCAAGGACCCCAAGGGATCAGAGAACGTTGGGGGGAGGGGACCCACTGGACAGCTGTTAGGAGACAGATGACATTCTTCAGTCAAGGCCATCCAACGTGTTCTTTAATTGCTCTCCTGAACAGTCACCTGTGGCTTAACCTCCAATCCTAGAAATGGCTCCCTTTCTACGCCCATCGACGTCCCCTTTTTGACCAAGGTCAGGGCGGGGTTATAGCAGAGATAAATTTCGACCATGGCACAGGTGGCACTCGAACATGGAAACTACAGATCACGAGCCTGTCGCGCTATCAGTTAAGTCATTCCCTCCCCCATTTGCAAAGAGGGAGTTTTTGCATTTGATCTGCATATGTCACGGATTTCAATGACATTGTTTTCTTCTTTAGGCGGATAAGCAACTGAAGTTCAAGTTTTCTGACGCCATTTTAACCATGGAACGCATTTTATTCTATTGCAATCCATCTAATATCGAATATGTATATTTCTTTAAACTCTTATCATTTACCATCCGAGCTCCTTATCATTCGGACATTTTTCATTCAATGGTTCCTTTTCTGAACCTATTCTTGCGATAATAAGTTTTTTTTGGCTACTCTAATGGCATTTAAATGTTTTACCTTCTTTTCATGTGCCTTGGAATTGCTTCCTTAATGGATCAGCCGACTGCAGAGGAATTATCCGTCTCGCTCGCTGTCTCTTCGCTTCTCGACCTTCTGCCCGATACCCGTCTGTCCTTGAGAACGACGCAACACCTGAAATTTCGCACTTTTTCTCAGATCAGTCACTCTAATTACTCCTAGACATTATTATCTTCCATCTGGCACCAGTAGATTGAAATTTGACTTTCACCATGCTGAATCCAAAATCTGCCAGATCCAAAATTTCGCACCATTTCAGAGATTGTCGACTCGAAATACACAAAGGCACCAATTTTCACTTTTCAAGAACTCTTATTTCAGGTATGATTGATTTTTCAAATGTATTTGACCTTTCGGATGCGAAATTTCGTGTTTTGAACGAGATCATTTACAGAGACTTTGGAATAGCCATCCAAATCCCTCTGCACTCGTGCACAAACTTCGTCTGCTGGAATAGCTGCAACCTCCAATTGACCGTATCCCATATATTTTCGATGGATGACAAATCACGTAATTAAAACTTCTTTTTAGCCCCGATACTTTTTAACCCCTTTTTAGGCCTTCCCTGGCCCGTTTGATCCCCTGGGATCAAACGGGCCAGGGAAGGATATGCACATTGTTTTGCCTCCGGTGTTCAACATCGGTAGCTGCTTCATTTGATCTTGCATGTCCTGCTGAAATATGGTGTGTGGGACACTCTGCAAGTATGAAAGAACTATTGGCTATATATATTGTCCAGGATGGTACAAGCAATGGTAATACTGGTGTGAATCCATACTACGGCGAATATGCTTTCATAACTGATCCCACCCCCCATACAAATAATCCGAATAATCAGAAGATAATGTACCATTCGTCGCACCACTCTACTCCAGTTGTTATGTGTTCAGATGTCAGAGCCATCGTCATAAGGATATACAAAAGGACTTACTAATGGGGTTGTAGCTGATTCCATAACCTCCTTAGCCATCATTAGAAAGCTATAGAGGAGGACTTACCAATAGGATTGCAGGTGATTCGATTTCCTTTTTATCCATCATTAGAATGATACAGCAGAGGACTTACCAATGGGGTTGTAGCTGATTCCATAACCTCATTAACCATCATTAGAAAGTTATAGAGGACGACTTACCAATAGGATTGCAAGTGATTCGATCTAACTTTTATCCATCATTAGAATGATACAGGAGAGGACTTACCAATGGGATTCTAGCTGATTCCATAAATTCCTTAGCCATCATTAGAAAGATATAGAGGAGGACTTACCAATAGAATTGCAGGTGATTCGATGTCCTTTTTATCCATCATTAGAATGATACAGAGGAGGAATTACCAATGGGGTTGTAGCTGATTCCATAATCTCATTAACCACCATTAGAAAGCTGTAGAGGAGGACTTACCAATAGGATTGCAAGTGATTCGATCTCACTTTTATCCATCATTAGAATGATACAGAAGAGGACTTACCAATGTGATTCTAGCTGATTCCATAACCACCTTAACCATCATTAGAAAGATATAGAGGAGGACTTACCAATAGAATTGCAGATGATTCGATCTCCTTTTTATCCATCATTAGAATGATACAGATCATTAGAAAGATATAGAGGAGGAGTTACCAATAGGATTGCAGGTGATTCGACCTCCTTTTTATCCATCATTAGAATGATACAGCAGAGACTTACCAACGAGGTTGTAGCTGATTCCATAAATTCCTTAGCCATCATTAGAAAGATATAGAGGAGGAGTTACCAATAGGATTGCAGGTGATTCGATCTCCTTTTTATCCATCATTAGAATGATACAGCAGAGACTTACCAACGAGGTTGTAGCTGATTCCATAAATTTCTTAGCCATCATTAGAAAGATATAGAGGAGGACTTACCAATAGGATTGCTGGTGATTCGATCTCTTTATCCGTCATTAGAATGATAGAGAAGAGGACTTACCAATGGGGTTGCAGGTGATTCCATCCCCTTCGTAGCCATCATTACAGCGACATACGTATTTCTGGACGAATGCTTCGTATAGGCAGAGAGCGTGCGGGGAACAGATCGCCGCTGTGCCACAGGTCCGATCATCTGGTAAAAAGCACAAATGTGTTTGGCTGAGTGATAAGGTTAATTTTGTGTAACGCATATGTGATCTTGATAGAATTAAGATTAACAGGTATAGTTATGCATATAAGATTAGTATGCAACTGATTTTGCAAATTGTATTGTAGTATTTTCAGTGCATTAAATTGCTATTCATTTAAGTAGGCGAGTGAAATAGACTCCACTTTATGAATTCCAATGAATGGTTGTTAGCAGTTAGCAATAAGTGTGGACAGTTTTCATGGTGGCAGCCCATGATCTGGAAAAATATCGAGTGGGGGAGGGGCTCAGGAAATAAAATCTGGTGGGAAAGGTATAGAAGGCAATGTAGTATTACCTTCCCTCCTCCAGTTTACAGGTCTTTAGCAGTTTCGTGAAAAATGAATTATAAATAGGTTTAAGGATTTTTTACCTCCCTTACCATTACTAGGATTCTGAAGGGGTGTGTGAAGAGGGCATGTTCCCCTTGGCGTCCACTAGATGCTGCCTAGCTCGGTGGTATAATACCTCTTTGCTTTGTGTGTTCGTCACTTAAACCTGTTTCAGTCTTTGACGCTGTACACTGTCGAATTCAGGAGTATACAACTGAAGATCACCTTGTGCTCATCTGCATTTTCTCTTGTCCAAAGAATATCCAGAAAGAAAACCTTCCAGTATATGGCGAGGACATTTTTCAAAGAAAGGTTGTTTGCAACTGGGTGGAAATATTTCCGTAACAACCTTCGAAACTTGAAGACGATGCCAGGTGAGGATATCGCGTCGAGGAAGTGGCGCTTCTCAAATATACAAATTTTTTCTTCCCGGGAAATTTTACTGATTCCCGTAATCTAGGGAATGGTTGTATAAATTTAGAAAAATCGACTGTTTCTCTTTATAAATTTAATAATAAAAAAAAGTGAAAACAGTCGCTTGAAAATGTCAACGTAATTCCGGTAAAAACGCAGTTTCTTTTTGAAAGGTGGTTGTGGCCATCGTCATCAATCGGTGAGAAATGAGAGATACCTACCGCTTCTCGTGCATAGGATTCCATCTCCATGGTAACCCGCGTTGCAACGGCACAAGTATCGCTCTGCGCCGGAATCGTAGACGCACTGCGCATGCGGATGGCAGGTATTCACTACGTCACAGCTGTGAAAAGATCCTGGAAAATGAAGTGAGAGATTAATCTCTTGTTAAGGATAATCAGAATAATAGAATTTGAGATTATTCACTAAGCCAAGACATCGAGGAAACGAATTTTCTCTCAATTCAGTAATTAGTCCTAAGAGAGTTAAAAAGAAATTAGAGAGATCTCGACTACAAATAACAGATTTGGTCAGAAAAACTTTATTACAAAACAGATTGGTTTCAGAAAAACTCGACTACAAATAACAGATTTGATTTCCGTTGTTTTACTTCAGAGCGGCACTCTTTGGCGCAAAATGGGCTAAATAGCCAGGTCACAAGGACCCCAAAGGCTCCGAGAAGGCAAGGGGAAGGGAACCCACTAGACAGACGGTAGCCTCGCTTTAAGACCATCCAGTGTGTTCTTTAACCCTTCGTTGATCGTGCTCTCTTTTGTAACACGGATGGTCGCACTCGGTCTGACGGACCCATAATATATCTCTTATGCCATGATAATACTTTTTTTTTCTATCCAATGTTTCACAGTTTTATATTTTTGAGTAAATCAAAGACTGAAAAGGCCTAAACCGAATTACGTAATGTTACGGATGGCA
This sequence comes from Ryuthela nishihirai, assembly GCA_038380435.1. Lineage (NCBI taxonomy): Eukaryota > Metazoa > Arthropoda > Arachnida > Araneae > Heptathelidae > Ryuthela > Ryuthela nishihirai. Next base: position 41,300,877 of record JAWZYU010000001.1, on the reverse strand, counting down.
TTCAAAAACTTATTAACAGGTATCTGTAGATTGGCACTCGTTCCTCCGAAATTAACGAACTGCGACTTGTTTGAAAGCTTGTCTAAACTTGTCATTGCGTGTTAAAAACAAAGGCCGTATCGTCATATCTCTCTCTTCGTTGGCGGAGCTTAAGACTTGGTCTGCGAAATGTAGGCGTTGTTGCTATGGAGACTACTAAAGAAGGGGAAAGATTTTACATTTTCACAAGGATGCAGCTTGGGAACGACGTGAAAAAAAATTCATGCTGATTTATCACAAGTATATGGAAATAATGCCTGTTCATATGGCACTGTTACGGGATGGATGCACAAATTCAGAGAAGGATGACAGAGCTTCGAAGACCTGCCTCGTGCAGGAAGACCGAAGGAGGCAGTGAACGAGAGAACCCTTTCTGTTGTTCATGAACTCATTAAGGAAAACCCACACATCACCATTCAGGTAATAAGTTTAGATGTCAGTGTATCGATTGGCAGTGTGGAAACAATTATTCATCAACATTTAAAGCTTCGCAAGATCTGTGCCAAATGGTTACCCTACAAACTGAGAGAAGAGCAAAAAATGGCTAGATTCAACCTAGTGGACCCAAACAGTTAACAGACATTGTCACAGGTGATGAGAGAATGATTTAGATTGGCTTAGAATCACAGCTGTGCATAGATGCTGGAGGGGCGTTAAAGTTTTGTTGAGGTAAATGCAATGTTTTTTGTTCCACAGATGCATGTCATGAACTCTTTGAATGCCTCTCGTACTGATTGATCAGAGCAGCAGAGAATATCGCTTCCTTAATTAAAAAACTTTATTTATTATTGACTGATGAACTCCCAAGGATTGCAGTCAATGAACAGTGAAAATGAATTAGGAATGGAATTTTTCCCGATGAACAATGAAAATGAAGTCCGTGGCATTTTGGATAAATAGATCTCCATTCCATATATATTCCACGATTAAATGTGCCTTTTTTAATCATGAGCATTCCGAAATGGAATGCTCAGCAGGTGCTATAGTCGTAAAATAACTGTACCTGTGGTAGGGGGGATATTTTTTTCCTTCTCATCGGAACACTATAGAAAAAGTATTGTTTTTCTTTCCTTTCTTCCTGTTTAACGTTTAAGGATTTGAAAGAAAATTTCACGTTTTGAAGCATCATCACCGAACCTAAATTCAAGAATAACTAATTTCCGGTTATCCTTCTATTCCTCCAAAATCGCATGAAATCTAATTTCATATTTAAAACACCGGAGCGTCGTCCTGTTGCGCCCTAGCTCGACTACAACACTAGCAATGATGATCATTGCTAACATTGATTATGATGATCACTAAGATTGATGATGGTTACTAACATTGATGGTGTGATCACTGAGATTAATGATGGATACTAACCATGATTATCATTACTAACATTGATGATTGTTGCTAACATTGATGTTTATAACTAACATTGATGATGACTATCACTAACAATGATTATCTTCACTAGCATTGATGATGCTTGTTCTCCTTTGCAGACGAACACTTTCCAAGTGGTTTTGGCCTCCGACGGCGACGACACTTACGCTTACTTCCTTTATCCGGAAAACGGCGTCCAGTGGATCCAAAGCGCGGGGAAAAATCGGAACTTGCCTGATGCGAGGGCTCAAGCCGGGTTCATGGCAGGTGACGGAAGACTCTACACCCTGCGAGGGTCAGGCACGGACCAAGCTCGCAATTTCGACAGGTGACGGAATTTTTTCTTTTTTTCTCTCTGACGTAATCAAACGGGAAAACAGTAAAGGGGGGGGGAGAGTAAACTGGATTTCCTTTCCAGTGCAACATTTTTTCCGTCGTTTTTCAGGTTTCTAAAAAATTATTGAAAAAAGCTATTGATTGCTCTGGGGGGTGGGGTGGGGTGGGGGGGTAAATATGACCTTCTTAACCCCAGTGGGAAGCAACTCACGAGACGAAATGACCTCACTTGTCGTATACAGTTGGTAACGTGTTTTCTATTCTTCTTTCATCTCCATGCCGAAGGTCGGGCGTTCATCGCCCCTCTATCCCGGACGGAAACTTGTGAAATGAAAAGTAAAAGTTCGTATGACGATAATCATATAATCAAATAATATATCTCAGTGATAAAGGTCAATCAAGCATATATTAATAGTCCCTTTGTTTGTTTCACTATGATTCGTTTCATCTGTCGATGTTACACAGTTGCCTGAAAGAATAGTAGATGGAATAAATGGGAAGGCTAAACAACATTTCGGAAGTTTCCCTACAAAGTTTTCTGTTTCGTATCAATTTCAGTACGCATCAGTGATAATCAGAGGGAGAGAGAAACAGACGCCTACCCGCTTTTTCAGCTGCTCCCTATAATTGCGTCCAACGAGGTCCGGTAGCTCTCCTTTCCTCGCGGTGGGGTCTTGCCGTTCCCGTTCAGGCGATCCTGTCTCTCTGGTCAGCGATGGAACGGACTTGTCGAGGTCGGCGACTTATGGCTCGCTCCCGGCATCGTCGTTCGGCTGCTTATGGTCCGGCTTCCTTTCTCGTTCGTCTGCTGTCTCCCTCTGCTCGTGTGTCTCTCTCCATGTCTTTTCCCCTGTCTTATATTTGGTCCCCGACTCTTACGTCTGCCGGCTTTGTCAGTTGCTCATTTTGTCCCTGTTGCCAAAAGTCACTGGCAAAATGCTCTCACAACTTCAATGTATTGTATACATTCCTCACATAGTGCATTCCTATTCCAGTTGCTCTTTCTCTTTGGTCCAGGAGGTCATCGTCTCTTTCGAAGGAAACCATTCCTATCGTGTATTCGTGGAAATGTTGCTTCAGTTGGTGACGTTTTGTGTATTGGCGTGAATAAGGAGTTTTCCAAACACATCTATCCTGACCAATAGCTACTGCAGTTCACCAATGCAGGCAAATTGCAGCAATGTTCAACTTGATATTTTCTGCTCACCACATCCGAGGTCTCCCCCTTTTCCCGAAGCCTTTAGGAACGTTGTTCATAACCCGATTCAGCAATCTAGAGCTATGCATACGGACAACATAGCCAAACCAGACTCTCTTTGTATAATATACTGCTGAAATGTGATTGCCCACTCCTTCGCCTAACTTCATTACTTAAGCCAAACAACCTAATGCCCAGGATACTGTGTAAACATTTAGAACCAAAGGCATCAAATTTCCTGTTATCTTGTTAACAAAGAGTCCACCTCCACATCCCTCACATATACACTCTCAAAATACCAGTGTATTTGATTAAGGTTAGGATCACTTAATTTGGTGTAGTTTCTTCTCCTCATGGCTTTAAGCAATGGAGGTATTTGGCTCACTCCGTCTCTTAGGGAAAAATAACGGAAGATACATAAACAATTACTGATGAGTCTAATGAGTTATATTCAATGAAAGCCTTTTACAACCATGGATGCAGCCAGGGTTGTATGTTCTGCCCCCCCCCCCCCCATCCTCTACATTTTAGGTTTAGACACAATGACATTATGAGTCTCTTGCTGGTCGAAATCTGTTGGTGGCGTCCATGTATATAAAAATAGTTTTTCATTCCTCTCTTAAAAGGGAAAATTCCGATTTACCAGCTCACCCTTCCCAGTGATAAGAGAATTTTTACGCTGATCTCAACGCTGACCCAGCTGGGACTCGAATCTGAGAACTGCAGATTCCGAACCTGGCTGCCGACCGATGATAATGAGCCACCCCGTCCCCTCTATTATTGCATTTGATTAATCAGATCTGAATATTTTTCAACAGTTTAGTTTTCTTAAAAAAATTCAGCTATTTTCGTAAAAATAGGGAAAAATGGTAGATATTGAAATAGATCTGATTTTCCCAAATTGTTGCACAGAACTTTGATATGGATCTGTGAGACCCAGAAGTTTCCGATGGAGTTTTAACGGGCACAGGGAATCTGAGATTTACGCCCCATCCGATAGACAGCTGCCATTACTCGAAGCCCATTGGTGTCCCCTTTCTACCCGACGGCAAGGTGGGACTTTAGAGAAGATAAATCTCAACATTAGATGGGATTCGAGCATGGGCAATGATGCAGATTACGAGACCAGCGCGCTATTGACTGAGCCACACAGAATTCGAGACAAATGATGAGGGAGAAAAATTAACCAGAAAGAATCATTAAGGAGAAACATTAAGAAGAAAGAATCGTCATGCAAAAAAAAATTAAAAGAGAGAATCATTAAGGTGAAAGAATCATTAAAGATAAAAAACTTAAAGAAAAAAGAATCATTAAAGAGAAAATTAGGGAGAAATAATCATTAAAGAGAAAAATTACGGAGAAACAATCATTAAGAAGAAAAATTAAAAAGAAAGAATCATCAAGGGAAAAAATTAAGAAAGAATAATTATTAAAGAAAAAATTAAGAAAAAAAATCATTAGAGAGAAAAATTTAAAAGGCTCATTTAGGAGAAAAATTAAGGAGAGAGAATCGTTAAAGAGAAAAATTAAACTGAAAGAATCATTAAATAAGAAATTAAGGAGAAAGAGTAAGAAGAAAAAATTATTAAGAAAAAAGAATGAAAAGAGAGAATTATTGACGAGAAAAATTCATCTGAAAGAATCATTAAGGAGAAAATTAAGAAAAAAGAATCATTAAGGAGAAAAAAAATTAAGAAAAATAATTAAGGAGAAAAATTAAGAATCCGTATTTATGGACTTGGAGAAAGCTTTTGACACCGTTGATCACGAAATTTTAATTAGCAAACTAGAAAATATTGTCATTCGTGGTGTTGTATTAAAATGGTTTAAAGACTACTTACAGCACAGAACGCAATGTGTTAGTCTTTTTAATACACTTAGTAACCCAAACATATTTCATATGGTGCACCACAAGGTTCAGTCCTGGGATAAACCTTGTTTTTGATATTCATAAATGATCTATGTAAATTAAAAATAAATAGCTATATTAACACTTTTGCAGATGATACATCATTAACTTCATGTGCTGATTCTCTGGAAAATCTCCTTTGACACTTGACTTTGACTTTGACTTGACTTTGACTCCATGAACACTGATCTAAAATGTGTGATGAAATGGTTGGATTGAAATGGGTTACATTTAAATACGAAAAAGACAAAGTATATTCTATTTAACCTAAAAAAAGAAACCATACAATCCAAAATTCATTAAATTAAAATCACATCCTTTTTCATGCAATAAAACTCAGCTTGTTGCTGTGAAGATGAGATAGAAACGTCATGGAAAGAAAAATAAGAAGAGAGAATCATTAAGAAGAATACAGATAAAAAACTTAAGCAAAAGAAAACGAATCATTAAAGAGAAAATTAGGGAGAAATAATCATTAAAGAGAAAAATTAAGGATCCACAATGATATTAAGCGTCTCTTGACAGGTTCGTATCGTATCACTTCACCGCTTTCTGGGAAGCCGTTTCCGGCATTCCCAATGCTCCAATCAAAATTCAGGAATATTTTTAAGTAGAAATTATGATACTTATTAGCTTGTAATACTAGAAATACATAATGTTGTTATAAATTAATGGTTTTCTTCGAAATAAAATTGATTTAAATTTTTTTTCCATAAGTCTGCTTCTAGAAGAAATTGTCCAACTAGTTTTAAAACATTTTTTCTTATGTTTTGGTTTGGATCATTTAAAATATTAAAGATAGTAAATTCTTGAATTCCTAAAAGTTCTAGTTCTGAAAATAGTTTATTACGTGGGAGTGCATATTTTGGACAGTTTAAAAGTATATGATAAATTGATTCATTAGTGTTACAATATATACAATTTGGAGAATTGATTTTCCGATTTAAAAATAGAAAAGGGTAACGGTAGTAGCTCCTGTTCTCAATTTGAAAATTTTTACAAGAAGAGGTCTAGGTCGTTTAAAAAAACAGGTACAGTCGCTCAAAAAAGTATTCGAACACTATGGTTTATTACAAAATTCAGAAAAATATCTGGCAACGATTTTTTCAGAAATTAGTGATCTGGCATCCTTCGTGTACAGCACACGAAGGATGTCAGATCACTAATTTCTGAAAAAAATCGTTGGCAGATATTTTTTCTGAATTTTTTAATTAACCATGGCGTTCGGATACTTTTTTGAGTGACTGTATATTGGATAAAAGGAAAAAGATTGTATCTATGATTGTTTTGTAGTCTTCCATTAATTTTGAAAAAATTATTTGTCAAATAAATTTCGTGGTTATTAATTAATTTTTTATTATGCGTGTAAAAGTAAACAGTTTGAGAGAGATTAGTTAGAGTGGCTGCTTTTTTTGCAAGTTCATCTGCCCTTTCATTTCCTGAAATATTGCAATGGGCAGGAATCCCAAAAGTGAGATTTTTTTTATCTAAATGCCTAACATTAAAATTAGTTAGGATTAAAAGTTGGTATAAAAATTGTGCATAGTCAGTGTATAATATAGGTCTTGTGTTAGAATATATAATGCACATTTAGAATCCGAATAAATTATAATATTTTTTATAAAAATTATGTGTGATAAAATATAATGCTTCTATTATGGCAACTAATTCAGCTTGAGTAATTGGAATTATTGATGGTAGTTTTAACGATTTAGATATTCAATTGAAGGGATGTAGAAAGCAGCTGATGTTGAGTTAACATCATTTTGCACTGAACCATCAATGTAAATGCTGATGTGATTTTGATATTTTAAATTACAAAATGAGGTGGTTAAAACTTTTAAGGATTCTGGAGAAAAACTTTTTTTGAGAGGATTCGAGGAAGCCCTAATTGAATGTTTGGTCGATAGAAGCTCCAATCTGTTATAACTTTTGTAGTTTCTCCTGAGGCTGAGAGATTAAAAATAACTTATAATAAGACATCTCCATCTAATACTACATGATTTTTTTTAAATGTTTTTGATTATTAATATAATTTTTAATGAAAGGATGTGAAGGAATTTTTAAGAGTAACCGTGACAGATATTTGATTAAAAGGATTTTAAGTCTAATTTGAAAGGGTGCAATTGCTGTTTCTCCAATAAAAGCTATTGTAGAGGTTCTTTGATAGAATCGTAGTGCAGATTTAAGACATTGATTTTGTAGAACATTAAACTTTTTAAGTTTTTGATCACTAGTACCTAATGTAAATTCTAGATCATACTCGATTTTTGGTGTAATTAAATTTTTATATAAATAAATTAAAAATTCAGGTGGTGTACCCCAGTTAGTGGCAGATAAACATCTTAAAAAATTTAAAAGTTTACATCTTTTACTATACTGTTGTTGAAGATGACATTTCCAGTTTAACCATGAATCTAAATGTATTCCTAAATATTTAGTTGTGTTGGCTTGTTTAAGTTCATGATGATTTAAATGTAAAATAACTTCAGGCGGAACCGATTTAAATTTTACGAATGGCAAGCAGAAAATTTTATCTAAGTTAATAGAAAGGTGCCATGTTTTACAAAAATCAAGAATTTTATTAATTTGTATTTGAAGTCTATTTTCAAGTTTTTGAATATTTTTATCGCTACTCCAGAAGACAATGAAATCTGCAAAAGTAGCAAATTTTATCAGTGGGTCGTGATTTTTAAAGATGTTAGAAATAGAAACATTAAAAAGAACAGTACTTAAAACAGATCCTTGAGCAAGTCCTTGATACATTTTGTAGTGTGAGGATAAAGTATTATTAATTTTAACATGGAAAAATGTTTTGTGAGTGTAAAATTAAGGAATTGTAAAGTATGGCCATTGATATTAAGATTTAAAAGTTTATAAATAAGACTTTTGGTCCATACGGAATCAAAAGTCAAAGGTCTGTAGTTTGATTTTTGCTTTTGGCGATATGTATATCAGTTAGTAAAGCAGATACACATTCCTTAGATGACCTCCCACTTCTGAAGCCATAAAAGTGCTGGGGAAGAATATTTTTACTTTCAATAAACCATGAAAGCCTTCTGAAAATTGTTTTTTCAAAACGTTTAAGGAAGTTTGACAGTAAAAAAATAGGTCTGTAAGAGTTTGGATCTGTGGGCGATTTGCCTAGCTTTAGAAGAAAAATAATTAAAAAGTTTGACTATGATAGTGGGTAAGAATGTTTTGTCCAAATGAAGTTTATTGTTTCCAATAATTTGGTTTTCCGTAAGAGAGGTAGATGAATAAATAGTTTGTTCAAAATTTTGTCAGGGCCCGGAGTGGCTTTTAGATTTAGTTTATTTAGTGCATAATTTAATTCTTGTTTAGAGAATTTTGAGTCCATAATAGGAGAATCAGATAAAAAATTTTGAAGTTATAGCTTCTACTAATTTTAAAATTTTTTTTCCTGTGGTGTAAGTGAATTTTGTTTTGCAATTTTTAGTTTGCTAGCCATAAAATCTGCTGTTTGTAGGATTGAAAGTTTTTTTGTCTAATGCAATTTCAGCTAAAGGGGTTATTTGTTGAGGTGCAGTTGTCATATTTTGAAAAAATCTCCACATATTGGTAAGTAATGAGTTTGTGGTCAATGAACTTGCAAAAAGTTTCCGATTTTCTCTATATAATTCTTTAGCTTTCTTAATTGTCAGTGAAGTTTTTAGATCTTTTGGCTTTATTTTCGGCTTTTTTATGTATTGTGGTGATTTTATTCATATACCATATAGTTCTTTGAATTTTCGGGTTTTTATTATAAACTTCTGAAAAACATGATCTTGTTAATTCTTCAAGGTGATTTAAAAAATATTGTAATTAATTGTGTCTGGATTTGGAGAGTTTTCATAAAGTATGTTATGGAACTGGTTCCAGTTATTAAGTTTGATTAATTTTTTTCCGAAGTTTTTAAGTTAGAAGTTATTAAAATAGGGTGGTGGTCGCTACCTCTGGTATCAGGTAGAAGAGACCATGAAAAATGTTTTAAAAGCGAGGGGGTACAAAAAGATAAGTCAATTATTGATCTTTTATTATTTAAATTTTCGTGTGTACAACTTTTGTCATTAAATGTAATAAAATCATTTTTAACAATAAATCTTCTTGACTGGTTCAAAGTATACTATATGTAGGCGTTTATATTGATAGCTCCCTAAGCTGGAAAATGCACATTGGAAAACTAACAAACACACTCAGACAGATGTTATATAAATATTATTATTTAAAAAAAATCCTCAGTAATAAAATGTTAATAATGTTATACAAATCTTGGGTCCAGTCTGCTATGCAGTATGGTATTACAAGTTGGGAAGGAACATACATTTCATCATTAAGGAGTCTAATTTCATTGCAAAAAAAAATTTATATCTCAAATATTACGAAATAAATATAAAACTGTTACCATCTTTTGTAAGTATACGATTTCAGGTGTATTTCCACTGAGACACCTATTTGTTTATAGAACATTAAATTACCTCTTTAAAAACAATAATGCAGTGCCGCATTATACAAATTATTCTATGCGAGATGATGGAAAAAGATTTCTGTTGCCACTTTCAAAAAAAGAAATTATGCACAAACATTTTGATTATTTGGCCCCAAAAATTTTAATTCTTTACTGATTATAATTCGAAATGAAATAAATGACAGTCTATTTTCAGTGTTAAAGTAAAAAAAAAACTTTAATTTGTTATATAAATTCTGTATTGTTTTTGTATATATTTTTATGTAAAGTTGAGTGTCAGTGTTGCCAAAATTATGTATTTAAATAATTTGTAAGTTAACCCACGTGAGCTTAGATGCTATTGAGTTAATAAGAGTATTACAAATATATGCTGTTTGTAACCTTATTATTGTAATAAACTGATAATGATGATGAAGATTAAGGAGAAAAATTAGGGAGAAAAATCATTCGGGAGAAATTTCAAAGAGGAAGAATCATCAAGGAGAAAAATTAAGGAGAAAAAAATTAAGAAAAAGAAAAAAGAATCATTAAGGAGGAAATTTTAGAAGAAAAATCATGAAAGAGAAAGTTAAGGAGAAAAAAAAATTGCAAATGAAAAAAATTAAAAAGAAATATTATTAAGGAGAAAAATTAAGAACAAAAAAAAACATTAAGGAATTAAATGAGGAAGAAAGAATCATTGAAAAGAAAAATTAAGAAGATTCGTTGAGGAGAAAAATTAGGGAGAACAAATTATTACGGAGAAAAATTAAGGAAAACGAATCATCAACGAGGAAAATTAAGGAGAAATAATTATTAAGGAAAAAATTAAGAAGAAAGAATCATCAGCGAAAAGTTAAGGAGAGAGAGAATTATATGGAGAAAATTTAAGGAGAAAGAATTATCCAGGAGAAAAAATTAAGAAAAAAGAATCAACAAAGAAAAATATTGGAAGACAATTTCGTGAAGGAGTAAAATTAAGAAGAAAAAAAATTATCACTGAGAAAAATTGAGGAGCAAATATTACGGAGAAAAAAATTAAGAACTCAAAATCATTACTGAGAAAAATTAATAAAAAAGAATCATTAAGGAGCGAAATTAAAATGAAAGAATCATTAAGGAGAAAATTAAGGAGGTAGAATAATTATGGAGAAATAATTATTAGGGATATTATATATTTTATATATATATATAACAAACCATCAATCATTAAGGAGTTTTCAGTCTTCCGACAGCACATAAATACTGATCAATTGCTGCTGCCACACTTGCTCGTGGCAACAGAAAAAGGAGAAGCAAGTGCTGCCACACTTGCTTCTCCTTTTCCAGTCACACTTGCTCGATCATACAGCCAATTAGAGAATTGTTTCTTAACGAAACTTGCATGTGACGAAGAATTGGATCCTCGCAGAAAAGGAATCAGTTGGCTGATTCTCCTTTTGCAGTCACAGACCTCTTAATGCGAGGAGAAAAGGAATCTGTTGGCTGATTCTCCTATTGCAGTCACAGACCTCTTAATGCGAGGAGAAAAGGAATCTGTTGGCTGAATCTCCTTTTGCAGTCACAGACCTCTTAATGCGAGGAGAAAAGGAATCTGTTGGCTGATTCTCCTATTGCAGTCACAGACCTCTTAATGCGAGGAGAAAAGGAATCTGTTGGCTGATTCTCCTGTTGCAGTCACAGACCTCTTAATGCGAGGAGAAAAGGAATCTGTTGGCTGATTCTCCTTTTGGAGCCACAGACCTCTTAATGCGGCGAGGAGACAAAGATATTGTTGTCTCATTCTCTCTTTGCAGTCACAGACTCCTTAATGGGAAGACACAAGGAATCTGTTGACTGGATATCCTTTTGCAGTCACAGACATCTTAATGCGAGGAGAAAGGAATCTTTTTGGCTGATTCTCCTTTTGCAGTCACAGACCTCTTAATGGGAAGAGAGAAGGAATTTGCTGACTGAGTCACATTTTGAAGTCAGACCTCTTAAAGCGAAGAGACAAGACACATGTTAGCTGATTCTCCTTTTCCAGCCACAGGTCTCTTAACGGGAAGAGACAAGGAACCCGTTGTGTCATTGTCCTTTTGCAATCAGAAACCTCTTAATGTGAGGAGGAAAGGAATCACTTGTCTGGGTCTCCTTTTGCAGTCACAGACCTTTTAATGCTAGGAGATAAGGAACCTATTGGCTGGGTCTCCTTTTCGCAGTCACAGGCCACTTAATGCGAAGAGACAAGACACACGTTGAATTATTCTCCTTTTCCATTCACAGATATCTTAATGGAAACAGAAAGGGTTCCTGTTGTGTGATTGTCCTTTTCCTGTCAGAGACCTCTTAATGTGGGGAGAAAAGCAATCTGTTGGTTGAATCTCCTTTTGCAGCCACAGACTTCTTAATGCGACAATCAAGACAAGGAATCTGTTGGCTGGGTCTCCATTTGCAGTCACAGACCTGTTAACGCGAAGAGACAAGCAACCTGTCGGCTGATTCTCCTTTTCCAGTCACACCTCTTAATAGGAAGAGAAAAATAACTCGTAATGTGAGGGGAAAGGGATCTGTTGGCTGAATCTCCTTTTGCAGCCAGAGACCTCTTAATGCGAGGAGATAAGAAACCTGTTGGCTGGGTCTCCTTTTTGCAGTCACAGACCACTTAATGGGAAGAGACAAGGATCCTGTTGGCTGATTCTCCTTTTGCAATTACAGACCTCTTAATGGGAAGAGACAAAACACCTAATGTGTGATTGTCCTTTTGCAGTCAGACACCTCTTAATGTGAGGAGAAAAGGAATCACTTGGCTGCGTTTCCTTTTGCAGTCACAGACCTCTTAATGCGAGGGGACAAGGAACCTATTGGCTGATTCTCCTTTCCAGTCAAAGACCTCTTAATGGGAAGAGACAAGGAACCAGTTGTGTGATTGTTCTTTTGCAGTCAGAGACCTCTTAATGTGAAGAGAAAAGGAATCTGTTGGCTGAATCTCCTTTTGCAGTCATAGACCTCTTAATGCGACAAACAAGACAAGACAAGGAACTTGTTGGTTGGGTCTCGGTTTGCAGTCACAGACCTCTTAACGCGAAGAGACAAGGAACCTGCTGACTGAGTCTCCTTTTTGCAGTCACAGACCTCTTAATGCGAAGAGACAAGACACATGTTGGCAGATTCTCCTTTTCCAGTCACAGACCTCTTAATATGAAGAGAAAAGGAATCACTTGGCTGGGTTCCTTTTGTAGTCACAGACCTCTTAATGCTAGGAGACAAGGAATCTGTTGTTTTATTCTGTTTTTGGAGTCACAGACCACTGAATGAGAAGAGGAAATGAATCTGTTGGCTGAATCTCCTTTTGCAATCATAGATCTCTTATTGAGAAGAGACAAGGGACCTATTGGTTGAGTCTCATTTTGCAGTCACGGACCTCTTAGTGCGAGGTGAAAAGGAACCTGCTGTTTGATTCTCCCTTTGCTGTCACAGACCTCTTAATGGGAAGAGACAAGACACCTGTTGGCTGATTCCCCTTTTCAGTCACAGACCTCTTAATGCGAGGAAACAAGGAACCTGTTGGCTGGGTCTCTTTTTGCAGTCACAGATCTCTTATGCGAAGAGACAAGGAACCTGTTGGCTTGATCTCCTTTTGCAGTCACAGACCTCTTAATGGGAAGAGAAAAGGAAACTGTTGACTGAATCTCTTTTGCAGTCACAGACCTTTTAATGGGAAGAGACAAGGTACCTGTTGGCCAATTCTCCTTTTGCAGTCACAAACCTCTTAATGTAATGAGACTAGTAACATGTTGGCTCATTCATCTTTTGCAGTCACAGACCACTTAATGCGAAGAGACAAGGAACGTTTTGGCTGGGTCTCCTATTGCAGTCACAGACCTCTGAATGGGAAGAGACAAGGAACATGTTGGCTGAATCTCCTTTTACAGTCACAGATCTCTGAATTGGAAGAGACAAGACCTGTTGTCTGATTCTCCTTTTGCAGTCACAGACCTCTTAATGGGAAGAGACAAGACACCTGTGTGCTGATCTCCTTTTGCAATCACAGATCTCTTAATGCGAGAAGACAAGGAACCTGTTGGGTGGGGCTCCTTTTTCAGTCACAGGCCTCTTAATGCGAGGAGAAAAGGAATCTTGGCTGAATCTGCTTTTGCAGTCACAGACCTGTTAATGAGAAGAGACTACACACCTGTTGGCTCATTTTCCTTTTGCAATTACAGACCTCTTATTGTGAGGAGACAAGGAACCTTTCCATTTGTCTGTTCCTGTTTCCCGGGTCTCCTTTTGCAGTCACGATTTCTTAATGCGAGGAGATAAGGAACCTTTGTCTAATACCTCTTTTGCAGTCACAGAACTCTTAATATGAGGAGAAAAGGAATCTGTTGGCTAAATTCTCTTTTGCAGCAAGAGACCTCTTAATGCAAGGAGACAAGGAACCTATTTTCTGATTCTCCTTTTGCAGTCAGAGACCACATAATGGGAAGAGACACGACACCTGTTGGCTGGTTCTCCTTTTGCAATTACAGACCTCTTAATGGGAAGAGACAAGGAAATTGTTGAGTTTGAGAAAATTGAAAAAAATTGAATATGTCAACCACACAGGGTGCTGGTGCTGACCACATACACCAAATGGAATAATGTCTCTGATCTTGATCATAGATCCTGAATTTGCTGCACTTGTGGACTTCTTTTGAGGGAGAATCTTCCTACGTGTTTTTTGTTTGTTTGTTAGTTGACAACCCCAAGTGAATCGTTTCACACGATGCGTTTTATCAGCTGGTGGATATTCCTGATCTGAGGTCATCCCAGGCATCTGAAGTTTTGCTTTTAACCATTTTCTCTTCACTTGGCGTTGGAGATTATTCTCTTGATGTCATCAAACAAGAATTCTACCGTTAAAACTTAGATATTCTCGGCTTACAAGAGACCAAATGGACAGATAAAGGTCAGATTCTTAAAAATAATCTTAAATTTCTCTTTTCAGGGAGGAACGATAATAAACATCACCAAGGCGTGCGTCTGCTTCTCAGCAGACACGATAGTGATGCTCTTCTAGGAAACGAGTACATCAATGAAAGGTTTCTTACAGCTAAATTTCAGAAAAGCGTCGAAGACTTCAATGTTATCTGCTGTTATGCCCCCACTGGGGATGAGGATGAAAACGATAAGTTTGATGGACAATCAGAATATTTTGAATTCTGTCAAGAAGTGAAATTTACCCTTGTTCTAGATGACTTCAATGCTAAAGCTAGTACTGACTCTGATCTTTGAGAAGGGGGCAGGGGCGTAGCTATGGGGGGGGGGGGGCTCAAATATAAATCGGAGTTAACAAAATTCGAAGCGACTTTCTAAAATCCAAGTGGGTTGTGAAAATTCGGATTTTTTTTTTCAAAATTAAGGGGAGTTAGCAAAAATCGAGACAACTTGGCAAAATCTAGGACAGCTGGCAAAAGTTGAAGCCACTTAGTGAAATAGGGGGGAGTTGGCAAAATCTTGGGTATTTGTCAATATCGGAACAACTTCGCGAAAATCTTGAGAAGTTGACAAAATTTTGAGTGACTTGGCAAAAATCAGCTGAGATGCAAAAATTGGGATATTTTTCGGTAAAATTATGGCGAGTTGGCAATATAGAAACATCATGGCAAAATTCGGAGTGACTTTGGAAAATTCAGGTAAGATGTAATAATTGGGATTTTTTTCTGTAAAAATATGGCGAGTTGGCAAAATCGAAGCAACATGGCAAAATCTAGGGGCTTTGGCAAAATTCGGAGTGACTGGAAAATTCAGGTAGGATGTAAAAATTGGGATTTATTTTCTGAAAAATTATGACGAGTTGGCAAAATGTAGGAAACTTAGTAAAATCTAGAGCAGTTGGCAAGATTCGAATCCACTTGGTAAAATACAGGCGAAATTGTGAAGATAGCTTGTTTTTGTGCAATTAAGGAAATTTGGTAAAATTCGAAATGACTGGGCAAATTCAGGGAGATATAAACATTTTGATTTTTCCTGTAAATTTACGGCGAATTGGCAATCTGGGGAGTTAGCAAAATTCGAATCCACTTAGTAAAATATATACGTGAGTTGTGAAAACTGGGATTGGATTTGTAAAATTAAGAATCGGAAAAGTCGAGAAAACTTGTGGAGTTAGCAAAATTCAAAGCCACTTGGCAAAACACAAGTGAGATGTGAATTAAATTAAAAAAAAAATAACTGTCTTCTATATGTCCCTAAAAAGTAGAAAATAAAACCAAAAGCATATCGATGGTGCAGTTACTGAGTTCGTATTAACTTTAAAGGATCAAACTTTCAATATGTGTTTAGTACCAGCATTAACCATCCTTTTCTAAATGCATTTCTTACCAACATTCACCATACTTTCCCAAATGTGTTTCCTATCATCACTCACCATACTTTTCCAAATGTGTTTTCTACCAGCATTCACCATATTTTCCCAAATGTGTTTCCTACCAGCATTCACCATATTTCCCAAAAGTGTATCCTGCCAACATTCACCATACTTTTCCAAATGTATTTCTTACCAGCATTCACCATATTTTCCCAAATCTGTATCCTACCAACGTTCACCATATTTTACAGATGCATTTCCTACCAGGATTCCCACACTTTCCCAAAGGTGTTTCATACCAATATTCACCATAATTTCTCAAATGTATTTCCTACCAGCATTCCCCATACTTTTCCAAATGCATTTTCTACCAGCATTCACTATAATTCCCCAAATGTATTTCCTACCAGCATTCACCATTCTTTACCAAATGTATTTCCTACCAGCATTCACCATTCTTTATCAAATGCATTTCCTACCAGCATTCACCATTCTTTACCAAATGTATTTCCTACCAGCATTCACCACATTTTCCCAAATGTATTTCCTACTAGCATTCACCATACTTACCTTGAATGTGTTTCCTACCGGCGTTCACCATCCTTTTCCAAATGAATTTCTTACCAGCATTCACCATACTTTCCCAAATGTGTTTCCTATCATCACTCACCATACTTCACCGAATGTGTTTCCTATCATCACTCACCATACTTTTCCAAACGTGTTTTCTACTAGCATTCACCATACTTTTCCAAATTTATTTCCACCAGCATTCACCATACTCTCCTAAATGTGTTTCCTACCGGCATATTGGAAAAGTATGGTGAGTTTATTTCGACAAAGTATGGCTTGCCGAATACTTTGCCGAATGTGTTTCCTACCAGCATTCACCATACTTTCCCGAATATATTCCCTACCAGTATTCACCTTACTTTCCCAAATATATTTCCTACCACCATTCAACACACTTTCCCAAATATATTTCTTACCAGCATTCACCATACTTTCCCAAATATGTATCCTACCATCATTCACCATACTTTCCCAAATATATTTCCTACCAGAATTTACCATACTTCCCCAAATATATTTCCAAATATCATTCACCATACTTTCTCGAATGTGTTTCCTACCAGCATTCACCATACTTTTCCGAATGTGTTTCCTACCAGTATTCACCATACGTTCCTAAAATATTTCCTACCATCATTCACCTTACTTTCCCAAATGTATTTCCTACTAGCATTCACCATACTCTTCCAAATATATTTCCTACTAGCATTCACCATACTTTTCCAAATATATTTCCTACCAGCATTCACATACTTTTTCAAACGTGTTTCCTACCAGCATTCACCATACTTTCCCAAATGTGTTTCCTACTAGCATTCACCATACTTTCCCAAATGTGTAACCAACATTCACCATACTTTTCGCAGTGTGTCCTACCAGCATTC
Organism: Ryuthela nishihirai; assembly: GCA_038380435.1. NCBI lineage: Eukaryota > Metazoa > Arthropoda > Arachnida > Araneae > Heptathelidae > Ryuthela > Ryuthela nishihirai. Next base: position 41,283,792 of record JAWZYU010000001.1, on the reverse strand, counting down.
ACCATACTTTCTCAAATGTATTTCCTACCAGAATTCACCATACTTTACCAAATGTATTTCCTACCAGCATTCACCATACTTTTCTAAATGTGAATCGTACCAGCATTCGTCATACTTTCCCAAATGTGCACCCTACCAACTTTCACCATACTTTTCCGAATGTATTTCCTACCAGCATTCACCATACTTTCCCAAATGTATTTCCTACTGGCATTCATCATACTTTCCCAAATGTATTTCCTACTGGCATTCATCATACTTTTCCAAATGTATTTCCTACTAGCAATTACCATACTTTTTCAAATGTATTTTGTACCAGGATTCACCATACTCTACGAAATGTATTTTCTATCAGCATTCACCATACTTTTCCAAATGTTCTCCATACTTTTCCAAATGTTCTCCATACTTTTCCAAATGTTTCCAAATGTTCAAACTTTCTTGACACAGAGGTCTGACAGGAGCCTGATCAGTTTATATGCCAAAGTAGAAGATCTGAGAGGATGGCAGGACCTCAGCAGAAAAACAACACATGCAACCATGCCTTAATCAGGGGCTCGAACCCAGGTCCCTTAGATCAGTAGCCAAGCGCCCTAACCACTCGGCCATGGGACGGCTAACTTTCCCAAAAATATTTCCTACCAGCATTAACCATACTTTCCCAAATATGTATCCTACCAATATTCATCATACTCTTCCAAATGTATTTTGTATCAGCATTCGCCATACTTTCCCGAATGTGTTTCCTACCAAAATTCACCATACTTTTCCAAATGTATTCCCTACCAGCATTCATTATATTTCCCAAAAGTGTATCCTTCCAACATTCACCATACTTTCCCAAATATATTTCTACCAGAATTCACCATACTTTCCCAAATGTGTTTCGTACTAGCATTCACCATACTTTTCCAAATATATTTCCTACTAGCATTCATCATACTTTCCAAAATGTATTTCCTGCTTGCATTCAACATACTTTTCCAAATGCGTTTCCTACCATCATTCCCCATACTTTCCCAAATATGTTTCCTACCACCATTCATCATACTTTTCAAATGTATTTCCTACCAGAATTAACCATATTTTACAAAATGTGTTTACTACCATCATTCACTATACTTCCCCAAAAGTGTTTCCTTCCGGCATTCAGCATACTTTTTAAAATGTATTTCCTACCAGCAATCAACATACTTTCCCAAATATATTTCCTACCAGCATTCACCATGTTTTTTTCAAATGCATTTTTTTATGCCCTAACTAGCATAGTGGTTAGGTAGCTAGCGACTGTTCCAGCAAGGCAAACTGTGTGTGTTGTGTTTGCTCGAAGTTCGGTCTTGTCTTAGGGCATGTCCTTGTATGAGAAGACTTGTGAAAGCTGGAGTAGCTTCTACGATTCTTCTCTGTCCTACATGTCGCAAAAAAAAATGTTTCCTATAAGCATTTACCATAATTTTCCAAATGTATTTCCTACCAGCATTCACCATATTTTCCTAAATGTGTTTCCTACAGGTATTCACCATACTTTTCCAAATGTGTTCCCTCCCGGCATTCACTATATTTTACCAAATGTGTTTCCTACCAGCATTCACCATATTTTCCCAAATGTGTTTTCTGCTGGCATTCATCATACTTTTCCAAATATATTTCTTATCAGCATTCAACACACTCTCCCAAATATATTTCTTATCAGCATTCACTATACTTTTTCAAATGTGTTTCCTACCAGCATTCATCATATATTTCGAAATGTATTTCCTGCTTGCATTCAACATACTTTTACAAAAGTGTGTCCTACCAGCATTCACCATACTTTTCCAAATCTATTTCCTACCAGAATTAACCATATTTTACAAAATGTGTTTCCTACTATCATTCACTATACTTTCCCAAATGTGTTTCCTATCACCATTCACTATACCTTCCCAAATGTGTTTCCTACCAGCATTCACCATATGTTCTGAAATGTATTTCCCACCAGCATTCAACATACTTTCCCAAATATATTTCCTACCAGCATTCACCAAACTTTTCCAAATGTATTTCCTACCATCATTCACCATACTTTTTCAAATTGTTTCCTACCAGCATTCACCGTACTTTTGAAAAGTGTTTCCTGTAAGCATTTACCATACTTTCCCAAATGTATTTCCCACCAGCATTCACCATATTTTCCAAAATGTGTTTCCTACTGGCATACACCATACTTTTACAAATGCGTTCCCTACCGGCATTCACCATACTTTACCAAATGTGTTTCCTTCAAGCATTCACCATACTTTCCCAAATGTGTTTTCTACTGGCATTCCCATACTTTTCCAAATATTATTTCCTACCAGCATTTAAATACACTCCCAAATATATTTCCTACCAGCATTCACCATACATTTCCAAATGTGTTTCCTACCAGCATTCACCACACTTTTCAAAAGTGTTTCCTACCAGCATTCAACATACTTTTCAAAATGTGTTTCCTACTAACATTTACCATACTTTCCCAATTGTGTTTGCTACCGGCATTCACAATACTTTTCCAAATATATTTCCTACCAGCATTCACCACTATTTTTTCAAATGTGTTTCCTACCGGCATTCCCCATATTTTTCCAAAAGTATTTCCTACCATCATTCACCATAATTCCCCAAATGTATTTTCTACCAGCATTCACCATACTTTCCCAAATGTGTATCCTACCAGCATTCACGGTACATTCCAAAATGTCTTTTCTTTCCAGCATTCACCATACTTTCCGAAAAGTATTTCGTACCAGCATGCATTATACTTTCCCAAATATGTTTCAAACCAGCATTCACCATAGTTTTCCAAATGTATTTCCTGCTGGCATTGGGTTTTCCTTACTGCAATGGAGTTCAAAGATGTTGCGGTGCGCGTATATTATCCTCGAGGAAGAGGTCCACTCGAGAGACAGCGCCCAACGGCTCGTAATTATCTATGTAGAACTTTGCTCAACCATGGCATCGGGGCCAGATTGGCTGCATTACATTTACATTAGAAAAGAAATCTTTGGATGATCTGGTCTCTCAACGCAGCCAAGATATTCGCAAATGATTTGATTTCCACAAAGTAAGCTATAAATTATTTGGAATAGCAGAGACATAAAAATGTAAGCGCGGATGGAGATGATGAGGGACCGACCACCTAGGCGGAAAGTCCATTGCGTTATTGCCGTAGGTCGTTTTCTTTTGATACACATAAAAACTTTAACAGCAGGTTTCGTAATCGTTGTTAGTGGTTTGAGGGTTGCTTTTGTTTCATAGAAGGGCTCTTTTTTAAATTTTGCACGATTTTAGAGCACTCGAACACTAAGATAAAGTTCAGATTCGCTGAGGAAATTTAGAAGAAATTCGTATTTTTTTTTCTTTTCGTGTGATTGTACTGTGTAGTCTGTAATAGTTAACTTTTTTTTATCTAAATGAAAAAGTTTAACTCTCTGTATTTGGTACTCTAAACAGTTCAGTACATGACATAATTGACGACCTCTTTTTGCTTGTACTTATCACACAGTGAGGAAGTTTTTTTTTTTATATCGACAGAGGTTGTCGTTGAGTGAACAATATCTTGATCGCGTCTTGCTCTTCTTACTGTGTCTCCTCTATTTAGTTTGCTTTGGGTTGTCTTGCTTATTTAATTTTCAAGTTGTCTTCTAAAATTGTATTTCTGATTGGTGATAACTGTGAATTAGGATGGAGCTACTCTAAGGCGATTGGAGACAAATGATCCGTGCTCTGATTGGCTACGGTGGAAATATCCAGTAAATGGAGACGACTGAATTCCAACTTCGGATTTCGAAAACGACAGACGTGTTTTCAGCTCTCTCTGCTTTATAGTATTTACTGTGTCAAATAGTGTAGTGCAATAATGGATATCACCAAGGATATAAGGATCAACAGAACCTTTAGAATACATCACATTGGTCTGAATTATGAATTTATAGTGTCTTCACTGGCCGACCAGCTCCTTGCCTCCTCGATCGCTATTGCTCAGAAGATCAATAAATCAACCTCAATAGTGACTTTTGCCAGCGAAGAAAGTGCTGATTTATTTGCCTGCAACCCACAGGACTTTTTTAAAGGACACTCCGTCAACGCAACTCGACTTGGCACACCTGAAAAACGGCTCACCATCGCCAAACTACCCTTCTTCGTCTCCAACAAAGAGATTGCCTCAGCTCTGGAACCATTTGGGACGGTAAAAAGCATAAATGATGAACACCTCGACCTTCCGGGATTGGAATCCATCCAAACAGGAACCAGAGTTGCGGTACTAGAGATGAAGAAGCAGGTTCCAAATCTCCTAACGATTGCCACCTACAATGCAACAATCCTCTATCCAGGTGTAACTCCACTGTGCAAATGGTGTAGGAGGCCAAATCACCTCATCAAGGACTGTACGCTATTTGCAAAGAAACATCCTGCTACCCTGGATACTTTAGAAGACCCTCTGGATACCCCTGCATCTCCAATTATCACGGAAACTGAAGCTCCTGCCTCTCCACCTGCTATTCCTGATCCTTCTTCTGTAAGTATCTCGCCTTCCCCCACCGAAACTCCCACCCAAACTTCTTCCAAAAACACCCCCTCAGAGGACTCATCTCTCCCTAAGAGAAAAAATCCCCCCTCACCACCTGACTCCCCCCCTAAAGAGGACACTACAAAAAAAACAAAAATCATCTGACAACAGCGGTACCTCGTCGCTTATCGACAACATACAAAATTACATCATTTATCATGTTAGGACACCTGAATCGACCAACAAACCAGATGGCCCCGAATATCTCGAATCATTCGAGGACATCGTCGATTTATTCAAATCTCTAGCTAATCCTAAATTAGCCACCTTCATTTGGGATACCCCCACCCGACCTACTCCCACTCAATAGAACACTTTCAGGCACTGGCCTTATCCTAAAAAGATATCAGGACCTCTACTTAACAGCTTTGGCGAAGTGCCCACAGCAGGATTGTTTCTCCGTATGGGACTACTTCCAAATTGTTATTAAACACTACCCTCTCTTTAAATAACCTCTGTTTTGGCCACATATTTAAAAAATTTCTCTAAAATTTTGATTCTACAATCGCTACTTACTATTCTCTTTCGATCTCACTCGCTTCCAAATCTCCTCCATCTTGGATTCAGCGCTCAGCCAATATCAAAATTCCTGCATTCTCATTGGCTGAGATGATTCTGGCTGGATCCAGCAGCTTGCTCCCGCTTTAGCTCTGCTCGGCAGCTTCAACACTTTATACACACACTTTTTATCAACACAAATTAATTAATTACATTCCTTCCCCTCAAAATTAAATAATTCCTTTCACTCTAGCTCTCACACTACTCTCCTCACACAAATACGACGTTTTATACCAACTCTGGACCACTTTTAGACTTGCCTTCTTCCGTCCACCTCTCGACCTCTATTCTAAATTTGCTTTTGCAACTTTTGCCCCCACCGACGAATTTTTCTTGTGGTCCTGATGATAAGCGGGCCGAGGCCCGCTTTACAAATAGGACCAGAAGTTAGATGGATGTATAAGAAGAGGAGGAGACGATGACAAAGATATGTGAAGAAAGAAGTTCTCTTCCCATCTTCTTCTTGCAGATGCTCTATTGTCTGTTTCCTCCCTTCGCAAACGAATCGGTTATTGTTAGGACATCATCTGCAAACGAATCGAATCGGTAGTTTGAGAATTTAAATATATTCCCCCGATCTGGATTCAGAGTTAAATGCATTTCAAGTTAGCTTATGCAAGCGAAATTATTTATTTACCTTCTGAATGCTTTCCCATCCATTCTGCCAGGATTCGGTCTGTTTCCTCCTTCATTGTTAATGCGCATCATAATAATCAATCATTAAAAAATTATTAACTTACCTTCGCGCTGGCAGACGTGTCCATCTCCTGAGAAGCCGGGTTTACAGGCGCAGTAGTAAGCCCCTCCTACTTCGTCGTGGAGGCACTCCCCCTGGGGACTGCAATTGTTGGAGACGTCGCAGCTGTCTTCGACGCAGACGATTCCGTTTCCCGTGTATCCTGCTCGGCATTTGCATTCGTACTTGTTGGACGCTTCGCTAAAGGAGCACTCGGCGTGCGGGTCGCAGTAGTTCGTCTGGCGGCAGTCATCGCTGTCCAGAGGTCGACAGGTGAACCCGTCACCCGTGTAGCCGGCTCGACACTGACACAGCGGCGCCTGTTGAGGGCGCTCGTGACAGTCGGCGTTGATGTCGCAGCTCACGTCTGAGCAGGTTCTTTTTCCTGAAACAGAATCGGTATTATTTTTAATACATCTCTTCTTTGTGGCTGAAGAAACGTCGAAATTCAATGCGGGAGCATAATGACTGAAAATAAGGGAGGTTTCGGATTGAAACAAGCGCGACACATTTGTCATCTCATTGTTTGTTAAATTCAGTTTAAAATATAAAAAAAAGTGCTTCAAAATTGATTGCAAAGTGAGACTAAATAAATTCCTCATTTCATGGGAACAAAAATTATTTTTTGATGATAATCATCATCATTCACGTAGACGATCACATGATGACGATGGGTGTCTTTTTCCTCGTCAGAGTTGGCAAATTCAGTTTAGCTAATTGGCTAATCATGCAAACATTTTGAAATTGCCGGGAGAATTATGATGAGTTGGGTTATTTTTCCTCTGAGCTGCTGGAAGTTGCATCCTATCGCCGATCCAGTGCTTCTGTTGTAACCACCCCTGAGTATTTCGGAGATGGCACAACTTTAGGGACCAACTGACCACAACATAGGGGATATGATACAGCTGCGTTGTGTCTTCACTCGAGATTGAGCCCGATGCCGCAATAAGGTTTGAAAGGAAGGGCCACTTGCTCTCCTGCAGGTGGCCAGTGACTGACTTTCAGAGCAAATACAATTATGGCACATATAAATATATTCTTAAACAAAAATCATTTCCAGATAAAAACATTTATTTAACACACTCTCTCAATAAACTTTCCTTACAAGCGCTCTTGGTGCTGTCCCTTCTTCCTGAGGGAAATTTTACCAATGGCATACAGTAAGCCATTCCAAGCTCGTAATTACCAGGGAGCGTTCAGAGAGGCTGGAAAAATCAACAGCTTAGTATCTCTCGGAGGGACAGTGACATTTAACAATAAACTCACGTGGGGAGACCAGATCAGAGAAATTTCACTATTACCTCGCTTCACTCACGTGGGCGAAAAGATGATGCACCCCTTTTCCTTGTGGGGCAAAAAGAAGATGCGCCCCTTTTCCTTGTGGGGGTAAAAAGAAGATACGCCCTTTTTCCTTGTGGGGTAAAAAGAAGATGCGCCCCTTTTCTTGTGGATAAAAAGAAGATGCGCCCCCTTTCCTTGTGGGGTACGCAGCATCTCGTCGATCGTCCTGCTCTAGTCAGCTCATGTGCAACAGGTAGCTTGGCGCCCTCGTTGATCGGTCATCAGCTACCCTTCGCATATACGCGCATTCCCAGGTTCGCTCTTTCAACTCGCAAGAAGGGTTTGGCGCACGTCCTCCTGCCTTGCTGTCCAGAAATGAATTGTCTTGTTTGTGCGCTTTTTTCACTCACCTTCGATCAACCCTTGGTGGAATTTCACCATCTGGATGCTCGTGTACGCTGTCCATTGATCCGCGCGGATCGAGGTGCAAATCCCCGACCCATCTGGCTTGGATTGTTTACATCTTCAGGTCACGTAGGCCCCCTGCCATCTGGGGTATACCGGACCATGTTGCAAAGTCTGTGCCAGTGGCGCGGTTCTTCCTCATTGCTGAAATGGGCACAAAAATGGAGGAAATGAAAAGGCACAAGTGGTTGGTGATAATGGCAGCTGCAGCTTTCGTGTTGTCCGCATCTTAAAAGAAATGTGAGCACGACACTTCCAATGTCTCAGATTGGGATACAAAAAGGAACATATTGCCGTGGCAAGTCACGATCAACAGATATCAGCAGGAACAAGCAATGAGATGATGTAATTGTGGGGAGGATCACGTTGCTGCATCTGGCAACTGTGGAGCTGAAGAAAGCCTCGCTGAGAAATACAACCACCTGTTGCAGAAGCAATTAAAAACCGACTATGGCGAAATACACGAACTTCAAAACAACATACACAACTTGCTCCTCGAAACAGTAAGTGAAAACTTGGTAGTTCACTCATTCCATTCATAGAAAGGCGGTTGCCCCCCTCTGCAGAAGAAAGTTGCCATATACCACTTGACAACAGAATTCTTATCATGTTTCTCCTCAGAAATAGCTGGGACACATTACATTGACAATAACCTTAAACGGATCACGATTCTGGACATTCTAAAAATCTCTCGAATCACAGAAATGAAGATCATTGCTTCATGGTCTAATCGAAATTGAACATCTTTGTGTAAGGAAAGGCTCATCGCTTTGAATCCTTTTGAAACTGATGATCTTTGTGTAAGGAAAAGCTCACCGCTTTACATCCTTTTGAAACTGATGATCTTTGTGTAAGGAAAGGCTCACCGCTTTACATCCTTTTGAAACTGATGATCTTTGTGTAAGGAAAGGCTCACCGCTTTACATCCTTTTGAAACTGATGATCTTTGTGTAAGGAAAAGCTCACCGCTTTACATCCTTTTGAAACTGATGATCTTTGTGTAAGGAAAGGCTCACCGCTTTACATCCTTTTGAAACTGATGATCTTTGTGTAAGGAAAGGCTCACCGCTTTACATCCTTTTGAAACTGATGATCTTTGTGTAAGGAAAGGCTCACCGCTTTACATCCTTTTGAAACTGATGATCTTTGTGTAAGGAAAGGCTCACCGCTTTACATCCTTTTGAAACTGATGATCTTTGTGTAAGGAAAGGCTCACCGCTTTACATCCTTTTGAAACTGATGATCTTTGTGTAAGGAAAGGCTTACCGCTTTACATCCTTTTGAAACTGATGATCTTTGTGTAAGGAAAGGCTCACCGCTTTACATCCTTTTGAAACTGATGATCTTTGTGTAAGGGAAGACTCATCGCTTTGCACACGATTTGAAGGGAAGTTTTTGTGCAAGGAATGGCCCATCGCTTTGCATCCGATTGACAGTGTAGATTTTTGTGTAAGGAAACGCTTTGTATCCGCTTAATTATCAAAACATGGTGGACAAACGATGCGCAAAATATGGTCTTTCAATAAGTACAACCTTCAGAGCTTTCAATAATGAATTTTCAGAACCTGTTCAGGAACAAAAAAAAAATTGAATATCGCACTTGCTATAGAAATCGAAACCAACATTACCACCCATGCATATTATAGAATAATCCATCAGAGATACAATGCATATTAAACTGGAAAATGCTTGTCCCAAACACAGAGTTATTGAAAAAAATGAAAATCTTTCTATTCTTCTTAAACTCTTCATTTTGTGAGACACTTCAGAACATAGAAAACTTTCTTCTGAATTTAGGCTTTGTGCCTTTTCCATATTGAACGCCTAAGCGACTTACGGTCAGTGTGAAAGGCATTGTAAAGAAAGAATTCAAGTCATGGCAAAAAATAAAATCATTATCTTGACGTCATCGATAATTTTGAAAAGCACCCAGGATCACGCTTCAGAGAAGGGTTAATGGACGGCTCGTGAGATCTCGCAACAATAAATATCACCAATATTTATGGGATAAAGCAGGCACATATCTTGACATCAAGGCAACTAACTGCAATCGTTGAAGCCCCAGTTTTGGGAAAAAATCTTTCTCGCCGAACATATAACAGTCTTTTAAGATTCTAAGGCATAGTTGGAGATAAATGGAAATATTAAAATGAAATATGAATTGAAGGACGTCTTTTGTTAAATAGCTATTTCATCGAATGATTATCCGAAAGTGAAAAAAAACCTACACGCGAAGTGCCTCTGTGACGAGATCGTAATTGCACAAAATGAAGAATCTGCATCAGCAGACAAAATTTTCAGGGAAGATCTTCTTCAGTTCTCTACTCTCAATCTTCAGGAAAGAGAAAAAAAAGTATGTGATCAGTCAAGGAAAGAATGAAAGAAAAAATTCCTTCATAAATTCAACATTGATAACTTCATTTAACGTTACCAGTTACATTCCCTTCGGAGAGAACTACAATTCATCGTTCGTCCATTTCATATGACAAGAAATAAGCTTTAACTACAATCAACACCGAGGAGAAAGATCCGCCTAAACTGTAACGAAAGAGAGAACAATTTCTTCTTCCCTGTAAAAAAACACACTTATTACGTAGAGGAAGAATCTGAATGAATCCTTAACAAAACTGGATCCTTTTATTCAACACATCAGACATGATTGGAGGGAAAAAGAAAAGAAAAAAGAAGTGAAAAAAAAGGAGGAAAAAGAGATTTCGAAAATGAGAAGTGCTGAAAGACGGAAAGAGATATCGAAAGTGTGAAATGCAAAACGAGAGAATGAGATATCGGAACTGTGATGTTCCGAAGGAGGGAAAGACATATCGAATGTGCGATGTGCTGAAGGAGTGAAAAAGATATGGAAAGTGTGAGGTGTGAAAGGAGGGAAAGAGATATCGAAAGTGTTACGTACTGAAGGAGGGAAAGAGATATCGAAAGTGTGAAGTGCTGAAGGACGCAAAGAGACATCTAAAGTATGATGTGCTGAAGGAGACAAAGGGATATCGAAAGATTTACGTACTGAAGGAGGGAAAGAGATATCGAAAGTGTGATGTGCTGAAGGAGGCAAAGGGATATCGAAAGTGTTACGTACTGAAGAATGGAAAGAAATATCGAAAGTGAAGTGCTGAAGGTGGCAAAGGGATATCGAAAGTGTTACGTACTGAAGGAGGGAAAGAGATCGAAAGTTTTACGTACTGAAGGAGGGAAAGAGATATCGAAAGTGTGATGTGCTGAAGGAGGCAAAGGGATATCGAAAGTGTTACGTACTGAAGAATGGAAAGAAATATCGAAAGTGAAGGTGCTGAAGGTGGCATAGGGATATCGAAAGTGAAGTGCTGAAGGTGGCATAGGGATATCGAAAGTGTTACGTACTGAAGGAGGGAAAGGGATCGAAAGTTTTAGGTACTGAAGGAGGGAAAGAGATATCGAAAGTGTGATGTGCTGAAGGAGGCAAAGGGATATCGAAAGTGTTACGTATTGAAGGATGGAAAGAGATATCGAAAGTGTGATGTGCTGAAGGACGCAAAGGGACATCTAAAGTATGATGTGCTGAAGGAGGCAAAGGGATATCGAAAGTTTTACGTACTGAAGGAGGGAAAGAACATATCGAATGTGCGATGTGCTGAAGGAGTGAAAAAGATATGGAAAGTGTGAGATGTGAAAAGAGGGAAAGAGATATCGAAAGTGTTCGTACTGAAGGATGGAAAGAGATATCGAAAGTGTGATGTGCTGAAGGACGCAAAGAGACATCTAAAGTATGATGTGCTGAAGGAGCAAAGGGATATCGAAAGTGTTACGTACTGAAGGAAGGAAAGAGGTATCCAAAGTGTGATGTGCTGAAGGACACAAAGAGACATCTAAAGTATGATGTGCTGAAGCAGGCAAAGAGATATCGAAAGTGTTACGTACTGAAGGATGGAAAAAAATATCGAAAGTGAAGTGCTGAAGGTGGCAAAGGGATATCGAAAGTGTTACGTACTGAAGGAGGGAAAGAGATATCGAAAGTGTTACGTACTGAAGGAGGGAAAGAGATATCGAAAGTGTTACGTACTGAAGGAGGGAAAGAGATATCGAAAGTGTGAAGTGCTGAAGGACGCAAAGAGATATCTAAAGTATGATGTGCTGAAGGAGGCAAAGAGATATAGAAAGTGGAATGTGCTGAAAGAAGCGAAGAGATATCGAAAATATGATGTGTTGGAAGAGGTAAAGAGATATCGAAAGTGTGAAGTGCTGAATGAGAGAAAGTGATATCGAAAGTGTGATATGCTGAAGGAAGCGAAGAGATATCGAAAATGTTATTGCTGAAGGACACAAAGAGATATCGAAGGTATGATGTGCTGAAGGAGGCAAAGAGATATCGAAAGTATGATGTGCTGAAGGAGGCAAAGAAATATCGAAAGTATGATGTGCTGAAGGAGGCAAAGAGATATCGAAAGTATGATGTGCTGAAGGAGGCAAAGAGATACGGAAAGTTTGAGAATACGGTGAAAGAAGAGATACGGTGTTTTGTAGGCAGGTGAACATGTTCTTTAAGTCCAATGCAGATGATTTCAGCTAATGGCGAAAAATTGCTTATTTCGTGTTTTTTGTCTTGACCAGGCGGTTCCTCGTGAGAAGAATTGTAAATGTAGTTGATGTGAAGAGTGAAAAAGAAAAAGAACTTCTTACTCTCGCACGAGACTCCATCTCCCATATATCCTTGCGTGCATCTGCAGGTGAATGAGCCCGGAAGGTTGACGCATTTCGCGAAGATGTGGCAGTTGTCTCTTCCGGAAGTGCACTCGTTGATGTCTGGAAAAAAAAAAAAAACGGGAAATCTTCATTTGCAAGAGCAAAGGTATTTATTGATACAGAATATCGTTTACAAAAAGAAATGAAAAAGTTAGTTCGAAGGTTTATGTTCTTCAAGTTAGAAAAATTGAAATGGACTCATGTTGAATGTATTTCCGTAGTCACATGCCAATAGAATTGTAGTTTCCGCTGCAATGATCTCTCTGAATAGGATTTAAAATCGATCACTGAAGGTTTCGTCACCAAGGTAGAATCGATGACGTCACTGCTGTCTGGTCCGGTAGTTCATAAATTTCAGGTCACTTTGTGAAATAGTCCATGATGACTGAGACCGCTTTTTCCCTCACAGTGTAATCGTAAGAAGACCTAAGATCTCCATTGCCACTCTCTAAAAAGCTAGGTTTCTTGAGGGGAGCTCTGATTAAATTTTTCCTTCCGCTTCTCTTTATATCTACGTTTCTGTAAGCAAGAGATGCAGGTCCGCACATAACTTCGAATATCACGATACATTCGTGGTCAATGGCATTCAGACTTCACTCTCTGCAATGTCTTGACTTCACCTAGATGGCCAGAACAAGGATTATCATGACATAACTGTAAAATGTCACCACCTATATTGAGCAGTATCACCAATTTCTCTATCATGTCCTGCGGGGATTCCGTGGATGTGGGGACCAAAAATGAAACACAACTCCATCTCTCGTATTGAACTGATCACGGAAGTCATTAACTAAGCTCGTATTTTGACTAAGGCCTAAGCTCGTATTTTGACTAAGGCCTAAGCTCGTATTTTGACTAAGGCCTCTATAATCTTTCTGAGTGCTGGATCCTCCATTTCGCACAGCCGGGTTCTGTTTTCCAGCTGTCTGAGGCATTCTTCTCGAGAATATTCCTTGATAAGGTATCGACGGAAATGTTATTTTCCCCCAGTCGATATGCGACATTGGAAGCGTAATCCTGGAGGATTACGATTATGGCTGGTTGGTCCTTGCGTCGCATCGGGATGTAACAACTGTCAGCCGAATTTGGCAGCAGTGTTGGGAGAAAGGTAACGTGCATCATCGTAGCGGCACTGGTCCACATAGGCGGACATCCGAATGCCTCGTAAGCCGCATTCTACAGTGAGCAATTAGCAGTCACACAATCGACAGTGGACGACATTAGATATGGTGTACAGGCATCCCCATGTCGACACGAATTGTGAATGCAGAGTGACTGAGGTAGGTTTTCGCTCTCGCCAGCCTTTGCAATGACTGGCACTCACTGCAGCACATCGTCGAGCATGGCTGCAGTGGCGCGTTATCAGACGTGTGGTGGGACGAATGGAACCATGTTTTATTCAGTGATGAGTCTTGCTTCTGTCTCAGCTCCGAAGATCTCCGATTGAGAGTCTGTAGATGACGTGGTCACTGGGCTGATCTTGCTGCGATCTCTGAGTCATATGGCTTCTCAGTCTGGTGTCACGGATTGGGGCTGTTCACCACTTCGTCAGTTTCAACAGCTGTTCACCACTCGTTCTCATAGTGGGTGCAATGATAGCACGACATCTCGATGAGTGCTGCAGCTTGTTTTGTTGCCGTATCTCCGTGGCATCTCTGATGCCCAGTTTGAACACATAACGCTCGTCCACACACTTCCAACTTCAGAAGACAGTGCCTACAAGGTGTCCAGGTGCTGTCTTGGGCAGCGTGATCTTCAGACCTCACTAATAGAAAAAGTGTGGGACGTCATTGCAGACGACTTCACTCCTCTGCACGACCCCTCGCAATGTCGATGAATTATCGACACAGGTCAATGACGCATGGTCCGTGCTACCTCAGAACAGCATCAGGGGACTTTTCCACTCGATGCCACGACATGTTCCCGAATGCATAGCCCAGCATGGCGGTCATATGACCTACTGACTCAGGCCACATTATGCACTACACTCGCCCATTGCATTTATGCAATCCCTCAGAAATTAAATCGCTTCTTTCTCAACTCCTTGTCTACATGTGTGGTAAGTTTTGTCTCATTTCGTGCATTCCTTCATGGTGTGGCATTTTCTATGTCGAGCAGTGTAACTAAAATGGAAGAACTTGGATTGAAAGGAAACATTATACATTTCATTAAAAACCGACTAATCCGACGAAACATATAAATCAAACTCAAGGGGGGGATCTAGGAGACGGGGGGGGCAAGTGGGCCTTTTCCCTCTTTCAGATTGCGGGTGAGGGTAAAAGAGTCACCACGACTCTTTAAAACATTACGGTGATGTTTCTTAAAAACATCACCGTAAATTCTTTGAAACATATAACGTGTCTGCTTCTTAGTAGCGATTTACTTGGCTATTCTTTCGCGCACAAATGCTAAAAGATAGAAATTCCGAAGGAAGATGATACACGCAGCAGTCAAATAAGCGGTAAATAAGGAATTTTCTCTGTTATGACTTTTAACCCGCACCATCTAGTGGGTTAAAGTGATCCTGAAAACTAAGACAAAAATACGTCTTTACCAGAAGGAGTAACAGGGGAAAACCATGAAGTGTTACTGTACTAAGTCTAGAAAAATCACTATCTATTACATTAATTTTTTATTATATTCATGTATTTCAAACCATTTTTTGTCGAGTTAAAATTATTCGATGAATGGATGACAAAATATCTTCCAATGCAGTGGAGCGGATGACATAATATCTTCAAAATACTCTGCAATAGCGGAGAAAACATCTGTAAAATTTACATAAATATGCACTGGAATGACAGTGAGAATCGCTTTCGAAACATTAAAATGCATGAAATGGATAGCTGAATCACTTCTAAATCTCTCACAGTACAGTAGAATGAATAGCAGAATAACTACAAAATCAATAACGTGCACAGGAAATGATAATTGAATATGCCCAAAAATACACTGGGATAGGAGACAGAACAACTGAAAGATCACAAAATGCACCGTAATGACAAAATTGCTGCAAAAATTGTAAATTATACAGAAACGGTACAGGAAAAAACCGCAAAATTTCATAAAATGCGTTGAGATAAACAAGAGAACATTTCAAAATAATCATTATCAATACATAATATTGTTGAAATGGAGCAATTAACTTGGACGAAAGAAATGTTTTCCTGAAAATATTCGAACTTAAGTTTCCCTACTCAATGTGCATTTTCGATAAACGCCCCTGCCGTGAATTTCAAGAAAGGGAATGCCCGAAAAATGGCGCAATCAGAGATAATGTGATCAGGTGATCTTTTAGAGTGGCACTCTCTTTCCTCCTCTTTTAATAATAATCTAGATCAGTGCTGTCGACACTCTCTTTCGTCCTCTTTTAATAACAATCTAGATCAGTGTTGTCGACACTCTCTTTCCTCCTCTTTTAATAATAATCTAGACCAGTGCTGTCGACACTCTCTTTCCTCCTCTTTTAATAATAATCTAGACCAGTGCTGTCGACACTCTCTTTCCTCCTCTTTTAATAATAATCTAGACCAGTGCTGTCGACACTCTCTTTCCTCCTCTTTTAATAATAATCTAGACCAGTGCTGTCGACACTCTCTTTCCTCCTCTTTTAATAATAATCTAGATCAGTGCTGTCGACACTCTCTTTCCTCCTCTTTTAATAATAATCTAGATCAGTGCTGTCGACACTGTCTTTCCTCCTCTTTTAATAATAATCTAGACCAGTGCTGTCGACACTCTCTTTCCTCCTCTTTTAATAATAATCTAGACCAGTGCTGTCGACACTCTCTTTCCTCCTCTTTTAATAATAATCTAGATCAGTGCTGTCGACACTCTCTTTCCTCCTCTTTTAATAATAATCTAGACCAGTGCTGTCGACACTCTCTTTCCTCCTCTTTTAATAATAATCTAGACCAGTGCTGTCGACACTCTCTTTCCTCCTCTTTTAATAATAATCTAGACCAGTGCTGTCGACACTCTCTTTCCTCCTCTTTTAATAATAATCTAGACCAGTTCTGTCGACACTCTCTTTCCTCCTCTTTTAATAATAATCTAGACCAGTGCTGTCGACACTCTCTTTCCTCCTCTTTTAATAATAATCTAGACCAGTGCTGTCGACACTCTCTTTCCTCCTCTTTTAATAATAATCTAGACCAGTGCTGTCGACACTCTCTTTCCTCCTCTTTTAATAATAATCTAGACCAGTGCTGTCGACACTCTCTTTCCTCCTCTTTTAATAATAATCTAGATCAATGCTGTCGACACTCTCTTTCCTCCTCTTTTAATAATAATCTAGATCAGTGCTGTCGACACTCTCTTTCCTCCTCTTTTAATAATAATCTAGATCAGTGCTGTCGACACTCTCTTTCCTCCTCTTTTAATAATAATCTAGACCAGTGCTGTCGACACTGTCTTTCCTCCTCTTTTAATAATAATCTAGATCAGTGCTGTCGACACTCTCTTTCCTCCTCTTTTAATAATAATCTAGATCAGTGCTGTCGACACTGTCTTTCCTCCTCTTTTAATAATAATCTAGACCAGTGCTGTCGACACTCTCTTTCCTCCTCTTTTAATAATAATCTAGACCAGTGCTGTCGACACTCTCTTTCCTCCTCTTTTAATAATAATCTAGATCAGTGCTGTCGACACTCTCTTTCCTCCTCTTTTAATAATAATCTAGACCAGTGCTGTCGACACTCTCTTTCCTCCTCTTTTAATAATAATCTAGACCAGTGCTGTCGACACTCTCTTTCCTCCTCTTTTAATAATAATCTAGACCAGTGCTGTCGACACTCTCTTTCCTCCTCTTTTAATAATAATCTGGACCAGTGCTGTCGACACTCTCTTTCCTCCTCTTTTAATAATAATCTAGACCAGTGCTGTCGACACTCTCTTTCCTCCTCTTTTAATAATAATCTAGACCAGTGCTGTCGACACTATCTTTCCTCCTCTTTTAATAATAATCTAGATCAGTGCTGTCGACACTCTCTTTCCTCCTCTTTTAATAATAATCTAGATCAGTGCTGTCGACACTCTCTTTCCTCCTCTTTTAATAATAATCTAGATCAGTGCTGTCGACACTCTCTTTCCTCCTCTTTTAATAATAATCTAGATCAGTGCTGTCGACACTCTCTTTCCTCCTCTTTTAATAATAATCTAGACCAGTGCTGTCGACACTGTCTTTCCTCCTCTTTTAATAATAATCAAGATCAGTGCTGTCGACACTCTCTTTCCTCCTCTTTTAATAATAATCTAGATCAGTGCTGTCGACACTGTCTTTCCTCCTCTTTTAATAATAATCTAGACCAGTGCTGTCGACACTCTCTTTCCTCCTCTTTTAATAATAATCTAGACCAGTGCTGTCGACACTCTCTTTCCTCCTCTTTTAATAATAATCTAGATCAGTGCTGTCGACACTCTCTTTCCTCCTCTTTTAATAATAATCTAGATCAGTGCTGTCGACACTCTCTTTCCTCCTCTTTTAATAATAATCTAGACCAGTGCTGCCGACACTCTCTTTCCTCCTCTTTTAATAATAATCTGGACCAGTGCTGTCGACACTCTCTTTCCTCCTCTTTTAATAATAATCTAGACCAGTGCTGTCGACACTCTCTTTCCTCCTCTTTTAATAAAAATCTAGACCAGTGCTGTCGACACTCTCTTTCCTCCTCTTTTAATAATAATCTAGATCAGTGCTGTCGACACTCTCTTTCCTCCTCTTTTAATAATAATCTAGATCAGTGCTGTCGACACTCTCTTTCCTCCTCTTTTAATAATAATCTAGATCAGTGCTGTCGACACTCTCTTTCCTCCTCTTTTAATAATAATCTAGATCAGTGCTGTCGACACTGTCTTTCCTCCTCTTTTAATAATAATCTAGACCAGTGCTGTCGACACTCTCTTTCCTCCTCTTTTAATAATAATCTAGACCAGTGCTGTCGACACTCTCTTTCCTCCTCTTTTAATAATAATCTAGATCAGTGCTGTCGACACTCTCTTTCCTCCTCTTTTAATAATAATCTAGATCAGTGCTGTCGACACTCTCTTTCCTCCTCTTTTAATAATAATCTAGACCAGTGCTGTCGACACTCTCTTTCCTCCTCTTTTAATAATAATCTGGACCAGTGCTGTCGACACTCTCTTTCCTCCTCTTTTAATAATAATCTAGACCAGTGCTGTCGACACTCTCTTTCCTCCTCTTTTAATAATAATCTAGATCAGTGCTGTCGACACTCTCTTTCCTCCTCTTTTAATAATAATCTAGATCAGTGCTGTCGACACTCTCTTTCCTCCTCTTTTAATAATAATCTAGATCAGTGCTGTCGACACTCTCTTTCCTCCTCTTTTAATAATAATCTAGATCAGTGCTGTCGACACTCTCTTTCCTCCTCTTTTAATAATAATCTAGATCAGTGCTGTCGACACTCTCTTTCCTCCTCTTTTAATAATAATCTAGATCAGTGCTGTCGACACTCTCTTTCCTCCTCTTTTAATAATAATCTAGATCAGTGCTGTCGACACTGTCTTTCCTCCTCTTTTAATAATAATCTAGACCAGTGCTGTCGACACTCTCTTTCCTCCTCTTTTAATAATAATCTAGACCAGTGCTGTCGACACTCTCTTTCCTCCTCTTTTAATAATAATCTAGATCAGTGCTGTCGACACTCTCTTTCCTCCTCTTTTAATAATAATCTAGATCAGTGCTGTCGACACTCTCTTTCCTCCTCTTTTAATAATAATCTAGACCAGTGCTGTCGACACTCTCTTTCCTCCTCTTTTAATAATAATCTGGACCAGTGCTGTCGACACTCTCTTTCCTCCTCTTTTAATAATAATCTAGACCAGTGCTGTCGACACTCTCTTTCCTCCTCTTTTAATAATAATCTAGACCAGTGCTGTCGACACTCTCTTTCCTCCTCTTTTAATAATAATCTAGATCAGTGCTGTCGACACTCTCTTTCCTCCTCTTTTAATAATAATCTAGATCAGTGCTGTCGACACTCTCTTTCTTCCTCTTTTAATAATAATCTAGATCAGTGCTGTCGACACTCTTTTCCTCCTCTTTTAATAATAATCTAGATCAGTGCTGTCGACACTCTCTTTCCTCCTCTTTTAATAATAATCTAGATCAGTGCTGTCGACACTCTCTTTCCTCCTCTTTTAATAATAATCTAGATCAGTGCTGTCGACACTCTCTTTCCTCCTCTTTTAATAATAATCTAGATCAGTGCTGTCGACACTCTCTTTCCTCCTCTTTTAATAATAATCTAGACCAGTGCTGTCGACACTCTCTTTCCTCCTCTTTTAATAATAATCTAGACCAGTGCTGTCGACACTCTCTTTCCTCCTCTTTTAATAATAATCTAGACCAGTGCTGTCGACACTCTCTTTCCTCCTCTTTTAATAATAATCTAGATCAGTGCTGTCGACACTGTCTTTCCTCCTCTTTTAATAATAATCTAGATCAGTGCTGTCGACACTGTCTTTCCTCCTCTTTTAATAATAATCTAGATCAGTGCTGTCGACACTCTCTTTCCTCCTCTTTTAATAATAATCTGGATCAGTGCTGTCGACACTCTCTTTCCTCCTCTTTTAATAATAATTTAGACCAGTGCTGTCGACACTCTCTTTCCTCCTCTTTTAATAATAATCTAGACCAGTGCTGTCGACACTCTCTTTCCTCCTCTTTTAATAATAATCTAGATCAGTGCTGTCGACACTGTCTTTCCTCCTCTTTTAATAATAATCTAGATCAGTGCTGTCGACACTCTCTTTCCTCCTCTTTTAATAATAATCTAGATCAGTGCTGTCGACACTCTCTTTCCTCCTCTTTTAATAATAATCTAGACCAGTGCTGTCGACACTCTCTTTCCTCCTCTTTTAATAATAATCTAGACCAGTGCTGTCGACACTCTCTTTCCTCCTCTTTTAATAATAATCTAGACCAGTGCTGTCGACACTCTCTTTCCTCCTCTTTTAATAATAATCTAGACCAGTGCTGTCGACACTGTCTTTCCTCCTCTTTTAATAATAATCTAGATCAGTGCTGTCGACACTCTCTTTCCTCCTCTTTTAATAATAATCTAGATCAGTGCTGTCGACACTGTCTTTCCTCCTCTTTTAATAATAATCTAGACCAGTGCTGTCGACACTCTCTTTCCTCCTCTTTTAATAATAATCTAGACCAGTGCTGTCGACACTCTCTTTCCTCCTCTTTTAATAATAATCTAGATCAGTACTGTCGACACTCTCTTTCCTCCTCTTTTAATAATAATCTAGATCAGTGCTGTCGACACTGTCTTTCCTCCTCTTTTAATAATAATCTAGATCAGTGCTGTCGACACTCTCTTTCCTCCTCTTTTAATAATAATCTAGACCAGTGCTGTCGACACTCTCTTTTCTCCTCTTTTAATAATAATCTAGATCAGTACTGTCGACACTCTCTTTCCTTCTCTTTTAATAATAATCTAGATCAGTGCTGTCGACACTCTCTTTTCTCCTCTTTTAATAATAATCTAGATCAATGCTGTCGACACTCTCTTTTCTCCTCTTTTAATAATAATCTAGATCAGTGCTGTCGACACTCTCTTTCCTCCTCTTTTAATAATAATCTAGACCAGTGCTGTCGACACTCTCTTTTCTCCTCTTTTAATAATAATCTAGATCAGTACTGTCGACACTCTCTTTCCTCCTCTTTTAATAATAATCTAGATCAATGCTGTCGACACTCTCTTTCCTCCTCTTTTAATAATAATCTAGATCAGTGCTGTCGACACTCTCTTTCCTCCTCTTTTAATAATAATCTAGACCAGTGCTGTCGACACTCTCTTTTCTCTTCTTTTAATAATAATCTAGATCAGTACTGTCGACACTCTCTTTCCTCCTCTTTTAATAATAATCTAGACCAGTGCTGTCGACACTCTCTTTCCTCCTCTTTTAATAATAATCTGGACCAGTGCTGTCGACACTCTCTTTCCTCCTCTTTTAATAATAATCTAGATCAGTGCTGTCGACACTCTCTTTACTCCTCTTTTAATAATAATCCAGATCAGTGCTATCCAACTTCTCTAAGAGCGCGGGCCATTTTTTCTTTTGTCAATATTTCGCGGGCCAAAGAAAAGGATAGGAGCCTGTTCTATTCTTATGTCACCAAATATTCAGAGCGGAGATCAAAATGATCTTTTCTTTAGCGATTAGTTTTGTCTGGCAAATATCCTCGCCATATGCATGCGCAGTGGGAGCGATTGGTGCTGTCCTTAGATGCTTCTTTTACTGCAGCTTCATAAAAACATTTATTTGATGACGTCGCACCGCTCTTAAAAGGTTTCAGAAGTATGCTGATCAGCTAAAGAATGTTTTGCAATCGAGAAAGTGCCAGCGAAATGGTGCAATCAGGGATCATATGACGGGGTGATGACAAAGAATATCAGGTATTCTTTTATCTTGCCCGGACTTAAAAACCCCTAAATTATTTCAACTCCCTTACAGCCACTTTATTGGATGTCGCAATCTTTAAACATCAAAATTTTGCCATACCCAACTAAACTTTCGATGGCAACACCTATTGTTACAATTCGGGGTAAAAAACCTTACCCAAACCCAAAATTTTGGAAAGCGCCCTATAAAGGGGATCACTAACCCATGGATTAGTGCCTCCCATATTTTCAATCCCTCTTCACAGCCACCTGGGACGTCACAATTCTTAAGATTCAATGACATTTACCAATTCCAAGTACACTTTCGTCGGCGACACGGGGCGGGGGTGGCTCAGTCGGTAGCGAGCCAGGCTCGTAATCTGTAGTTCCCAGGTTCGAGTCCCAGCTGGGTCAGCGTTGAGATTTATCTCCGCAAAATTTCCCCGCCCTGCCCACTGTCAGTAGGGGACACCGATGGGCTTGGAAGGCCGCCGTCCGTCGGATGGGACGTTAAGCCGTGGCTCCGTGTGCGGGAGAGCCATACCCTGTGCACGTTAAAGAACACGTTGGATGGCCTTGACGGGAGGCTACCATCTGTCTCCCAACAGCTATTCCAGTGGGTCCCCTCCCCCAACCTTCTCTGAGCCTTCGGGGTCCATGTGACCTGGCCATTTAGCCCATGGTGTGCAAAAAAGTGCCGCTCAGAGGTAAAACAATCCAAACAATACAAAAGTCGGCGACACCTATTAAGTCAATGCAGAAAAGCCAACTTTACCCTCTAAATCAGTAGTGCAGGAGAAATTCCTCTAAAGAAGCGGTTCCCAACCTTTTTCGAGTCGCGACCCCATTTTATAGAGGCAAAGTGACCCGCGACCCCGATACATTAAAAATAGGCTTTTTAATAGGGTAAATGAAAACACATCGAAAATAGTTTTTTCAGTATAATATAATTCAAAGTAATGTTAACTTGCGACATATTTAATGCAATGATTGAAATTGTAACTCATTAACAAGCTTAAAAATTCGCGGTTGAGTTTTCGCAAATGCCAACCTCATGTCATTCTCTACATTTATTCTGTTTCTTGTTTTGGGTTTCAATTGAAGAAGCGTTGAAAATACACTCTCACAGAGATATGTAAAAACAAAGGGGAGTAATTTTTTGTTGTTTCGTGATTTTTTTTGTTTTCCCTTTTTAAAATTTTCATAGCTCACCACGGTCCTTCGACCCCACAGAAAACCCTTCGCGACCCATGGGTTGGGAACCACTGCTCTAAAGGGACGTCACAAACCGATAGAGAAATGCTGTCCTTTTTTGATCCCGTCTCTGCTTCATCTTCTTTTAAGAGTAGCCATGCTGGTCTGAAGGACATTTCATCGGGTGTGCTGGGATATCGACAGCTGATGCATCCTCAAAACAAGAACTGCTGTTTTGATGGATGATGACATCATTAGCTTGTCTTGACACGTTTTGTTGAAGAGATTACGACTTAAGGTCAGGTTCCTAATACAAAATCTTGTACACTTTATTCCATGGCATAAATTAATTTGGAGAACTTTGTAGTTCGCATAAAGGAATTTTCGGAAATACGTCGTTAATTTTTCAGAGCAAGGTATGTGATTCCATGTTTGGTGTAATGTTTTAAAATATATATTTCAAAATTGCAATTCTAAAATTGCCTGTATATGGTAGCTAGGCGTAAACTGGAAGGAGAGCTGTGTACCAATCCCTAGTGATGATGCACAGAACCGGCCAGGTCTAGCACCTAATGTCCGACCCCGCCTGCTCGTGGTGCAGGCCGTTAGTACCTTTCAAAAGAGATATTCTCTTTTGGAAGGGAACGGAAGGGGAGGGCTGCCAGTTCAGTATGGCCTACTGATCTGGTCATCTATGGCCACTTTTTTCTTTTTTTTTCAAACCTGCTGAGGAGTGGTCAACCTCACAGGGTCCTGGTGCTGACCATTTATACCTACTAGACTGGATTTGTTTATGGATTTGAGCTTGATTATGGATCCTGGACTTGCTGCACTGGTGGGCCTCTGTTGAGGGAGAATCTGCTGCTGTGTTTTCTGTTTGCTTCTGGGTTGCCAGCCCTAAGTGAACAGAGGCATGGGATACCTTACATCAGCTGGTGGATAATCCTAATCAGAGGCCATCGCAGGTACCTGAATCTTACTTAGCTAGTTGGGCATTGTCAAACCTAAACTGGAGTAATGTGTCTCAGGCAGGCCATATGGTTCTTGAAAAAGTCCACTTGAAAAGGTGGTGCCTGAAGTTCCTATCAGCATCGGTGACTTCATCCTTTAGCGGAGGAGGAACAGGTCTTTGCCCCATGCCTGCGATCAGGGGGCTGTTTGATATTGTTGGCCCTACCAATCTCAATAAACCTAATTTCTTTAAAAATCCTACTAATCATTTTCTCTCTGCAGGAACGTGGAACGTGAGGACATTACATAGAGATTATTCTCTTGATGTCCTCATGCAGGAATTCCAGCGCTATAACCTAGATATTCTAGGCTTGCAAGAGACCAGATGGACAGGTAAAGGTGAGATACTTAAAAATAACTTTAAATTTCTCTTTACAGGCAGGGAGGATGGAAAGCATCACCAAGGCGTGGGTCTGCTGCTCAGCAGACATGCTAGTGATGCTCTTCTAGGATATGAGTGCATTAATGAAAGGTTTCTTACAGCAAAATTTCAGACAAGCATTAAAGACTTGAATGTTATCTGCTGTTATGCCCCCACTGAGGATGCCGATGAGGATGAGAAGGATAGGTTTTATGAACAACTTCAGGATATTTTGAATTCTGTCAAGAAAGGAGATATTACCCTTGTTCTAGGTGACTTCAATGCCAAAGTTGGTACTGACTCTGATCTTTGGGGAGGGGTGATAGGCCCTTTTGGTATTGGTAGCTGCAATGGCAATGGGCAACGTCTCCTACAGGTAAGTAAACTCAATGGTTTCAGAATAACTAACACATATTACAAACACCGTGACATACATAAATACACATGGGTTTCACCTGATGGGCTGCATAGGAATATGATTGATTATATATTAATTAACAGCAAATGGGCTAGTTCTGTTAGAAATACCAGGGCATATAGGGGAGCTGAAATTGGATCTGACCATAACCTTGTTAAAAGTGTCTTGCAACTTAAACTTAAAAAGTGTTGTGGTAAATTTAAAAAATTTACCTTTAATACTGAAGCTCTGAAAGACCCAGTTATAGCTAAAGCTTACCATGATAGGTTACTTAGTCATTATGACAGTCATGGTTTGCTAAATACTGAAGTTGAGGAAGAATGGGGCCATTTTAAACAGGCTTTTTTTGAAACTAACAGTACTCTTTTAGGAAAAAAGGAGCAGAGGAGACAGAATTATTTAAGTGATAAGGCACTTGAGCTTATTTCAGAAAGAAGGAACTGCAGGAATGTTCTTAATCAGTACTCTACTAGTCCTAATAGAAAGGATTACAGAGAGCTTAATAAACGTGTAAAGGATCAGTTAGCTACTGATAAGAATCTTTGGCTTGATGGTTTGGCTGACAAAGCTGAGGAAGCAGTTAGGCAGCACAACAGCAGAGAGCTGTACCAGACAGTTAATGTTTTATGTGGTAGAAAACGGACTGGCATACAAGGATTGCAGGATAAACATGGTAAGGTTATAGAAGGTGAGGATTCTGTCATGGCTAGGTGGGCTGAGCATTTCAATGATGTTCTAAACAATGTAGTTAGTTCTACTCCCATTGTTTGCAATGATGATAGATGCATTGGTGGCTTTAATGTTGGCCCTATAACACAATCTGAAGTTATTTTGGCTATCTCTAAACTTAAACTTCATAAATCCCCAGGGGTAGATGTAATTACTACAGAAATGCTCAGAGCTGGGAATGTTTCGGTTTTCTCTTGAATGACTGAAATTCTGAAAAACTTTTATGATAAAGGCATGGTTCCTAAGGATTTTACCAGAGCTATTGCTATCCCTATTTTCAAAAAAGGTGATCGCAGTTCTTGTGATAACTATAAGGGTATCAGCCTACTCTCTGTTCCAGTTAAAGTTCTTTCCATGATTGTGCTTAACAGAATTAAGAATCTGGTTGACAGTGAATTGCGTGATGAGCAATGTGGATTCAGAAGTGGTAGGGGATGTGTGGATCAGATATTTTCACTTAGGCAGAAAGTTCTTTCCATGATTGTGTTTAATAGAATTAAGAATCTGGTTGACAGTGAATTGCGTGATGAGCAATGTGGATTCAGAAGTGGTAGGGGATGTGTGGATCAGATATTTTCACTTAGGCATATTCTTGAGAAATGTTTAGAGTTTCAGAAACCTTTTGTTACTAGCTTCGTTGATTTCAAAAAGGCTTTCGACTCTGTTGATCGTCATAATTTGTGGTTGATTGTGAGATCATATGGTATATCTGACAAGTTAGTTAACATAATGAAAGCTCTCTATAATAACACTGAGTCTTGTGTGAGAGTTGGTAAGGCTTGTAGCAATTGGTTTAGCATTACGTCTGGTGTTCGAGAAGGGTGCATTTCGTCTCCTTTTCTCTTTAGCTTGGTTATTGATAATGTTATTCGAAATTTAGTTCAAGGGAAAGATTTTGGCCTTAAATTGACTGGAGATACAAAAATTACTGATTTAGATTTTGCTGATGATTTAGTCCTTTTGGCAAATAATGTTGATGAGATGAACTCTTTCATTCGAGCTGTTGATGCGACTGGTAGTAGAGTAGGTTTGGTTATAAACAGAGAGAAAACTAAAGTGATGAAAATTGGTCAGGCAGGTTGTGATTCAGTTAATCTGAATGGCTGCAGTCTTGAGCAGGTGTCACAGTTTAATTACCTTGGGAGCTATACAACAGATACTGGTGATGTGTGGCATGAGATTAACAGACGAATAGGGATTGCTGCCGGGACTTTTAAGAATCTATGGAGATTGTGGAGAAATAGGCGTATACACCTAAAGACTAAAATTAGACTGTATAACAGTTTGGTTCTTTCTAGGGTTAGTTATGGTAGCGAAACTTGGACGATGTGTAAACAAGATAACAGGAAACTAGATGCTTTTGATTCTAGATGCTTACGTAGTATCTTGGGTATTAGGTGGTTTAACTTTGTAACTAATGATGAGGTTAGGCAAAGGAGTCTGCAACCTCCTTTAAGCAGCATATTGTGCAGAGAGAGACTCCGCTGGTTTGGCCATGTTGCCCGTATGGATAATTATAGATTGGCGAATAGGGTTATGAACAGTGTGCTTAGAGGCCTCAGAAGGAGGGGGAGACCTAGGATGCGGTGGGCAGACAATGTCAAATAGGACCTTGTTAGAATTGGTGTGCAGTGGCCAGATGCAGTAGATGTAGCTCAGGACAGACTTGCTTGGAGAATTAAACTGCACTGTCTGGTTGGACCTCCGTAGCCCATGGCTGCTTGAGGATGATGATGATGAATTCTAAATATTATTCAGAGCGACCAGTATACTTTTTAATTGTCAGATTGTAAAAATAATTCTTTTATCATCCTTCTTTAATGCGTGGTCCCTAGCAAGACATGAAGATAGTGTGAGATAGGGAAATAATGTGCAAAGAGGTTACACATTTATTTCTAAATGCGACTTACAAGGATTAAAAAAATTGTGTCAGTCAGAGCAAGGAGTGTAAATTTGAGGAAAATATAATGTTCCAAAACATATCTTTTTTTGCAATATTCTTCAGTGGCACGTAGTTGAAACAGGAAAATAAAAATGTGCGATGAGATTATAACATTTCTATATGCGATTCACAAGGAATAAAAATTCGTTCATTGAAATTACTTATTCCTGAGTTAAAATGTTTGTGATTTACAAGGAATGAAAGTGACCAACCTCTGTCCGAGCCAGAAATGTACTTCCCTATATGGCATAATGTTTCGAAACGTTTATTTTTTCGATGTTTCGTCAATAAAATGTGAAGAATGAGAATAAAAGTGTGCGAAGTAGCTATAAATTTATTTATTTCATATATTTCTATTTTTTTATATATGTTTATTATCTATTTTTTTTTTATATATTTATTTCTATATGTGATTTAAAGGAAATAAAAATTCATTAAAATAATTATTCCTAAGTTAAACGTGATTTTCCAGGAACAAAAATAATCAATTATTCCTTTTTTCGAGATCAACCACTGTAAAGTAAGCTCTACAGTACTCGTGGCGTAGTTGATAAGCGCGTCATGTGATGATAAGCGTGAGGTCGTGCGCTCGAGCCCAGCCGTGGAAGACAGTTTCTTTTTTTAAAGGAAAGAAGGTGACAGATGCGGACAAGATGATTGAATCGTATGCTATGGTGTCACCTCCACTCATATGATTGCATAGTTTAAGAAGCATTTTCTGCATCGTAGGTTTGGAGTGATGTGAGGAAAATGAGTGATGCCACCGAAAGATTAGTTAGATTTGCCAATGAGTTTGGGCGATGATGCATTCTTGGACTTAGAATATTTCGAGGGTTGTTTACTATGGATGGGTGATGATGTCAAAATCCAAAAATGGAGGACGAACGGCAAAACCGGAGGAGTTTGTGGCGCGAAGATCATGACGTCAGAATAAAAAATGGGGGACGAACGCCAAAATCAGAGGACTTTGTGGTAAGGTGATGACTTCATAATTCAAAATGGCGGCCGAACGGTAAAATCGAAGGACTTTCTGTAACCGGATGTGACGCCATAGGGGCGTGTGACCCGAAATAGGTGCGGTCGTATCCCGTGACCTTGGGGATTTTTGAAGGTGAAATCCGACAAAGTCTCATCACTATTAGCGAACGAATATTGTTCAAAATTGAGATTAAAATAGATTTAATTGCAATTATTAAACTATCTTCAGTCATATTTATGTTTTCACAAAAAGCTTATTTAAGAAATTACTGAGTTCTTTCTGTTACCATTGACGCAATATAATAAATCTGTCTGTCTAAAAAGAAAAGGAATTGTTTTTGATAGTTTTATCAACCTCAAAGAATTAAACAAAATGAAAAATGTAATATTTGATTGTTTTGTCGATAGAAAGCAATGTTGCGTACGTTTCTTATAAGATTTGTTTGCCCACTGTGACGTCAAAACTCCTGGCCAATGGTCGTCAAGCAACGCTACCTTCATTCACCCTGCTCTTACCCTCAGGGACGGAGGTGGGGTTAGGGGTAAAAAAAAAACGTTTCGTTTTAGAAGTAAAAGAAAAATTCTCTTTGAGTCGTATAATGAAAGAAATATTACTTTGGGAATTTTTCTGAATCATCGATCAGTTCGAGTTTCAGTCGTCAGAGGGTTCAAATAGGGCGCGAGAGGGACAAATTTCATTCTCTTTGAAAGCGAGACTTCCGCATTTTCCCTTCCGAAGCTGCATGTTGTTCTTGTAGTTACGTGAGCTGTCTCAAAACTCGATTCGACTCTGAAGCAGTTGTAAGGAAGAAGAATGTGTGCACAGTCCCTATGTGCTCGGATGAGACCCTTGTCGGAGCTTTTGGACCCCGATTACGTATATCGTTGCGTAATGAATAATCTAGCCTGTTAACCAAAGAATCGTTGCGCAATGGGATATTGGTTTTGCTAGTTGTTGCGAAATCCGATTTCTTCTTTTTGACTTAATGCGTACTTTTTGCGCAGCCCTTTACGGTAAATTATTGCGCAGTTGGGCTCATGCATTACGCATTCAATTTTGTTATTATTTCGCAATCGCACGTGAGATCAAGCTCTATTATTGCAAAATAATGTCTGTTATCATGCAAACTTGGTGACATTCACATTTCACAACCAAAGTTTCTAATTTCTAACATAATTATCCGATATGATATCGACGTTTAACGGTGAGTACTCCTCTGGTAATAACATCGTTTGAAATTTTGCAATTTTCAACTTTTTTCTACCATTAGAGGGCGCAATTATAACCATTAGGATATTCGGAAAGTGCGAAGATTCGTAATATTTCATCAATGCCTATCGAACTGAAAAAAGAATCTTTTATTTCTACAGACAGAGAAACGATAAGGGGAAGCCTTGATCTTGTTTTTTTCTAAAAAACAGATAAGAACTCTTGCTTCTTTAATTCTTGCTGCGCAATCAAAATCCGACGGAATTGCATCATTCCCTCTCACCTGACATCCTACCTAACTGTTCATCGGCCACGAAGAGCGAGGCTCCAACTCGACCGCTCCAAACTCGAATGTTTTGCTCTTCCGAAAGGTTTCTACTCACCGATGCACGTGGCTCTTTCTCCGCTGCTGTCCTCTTCGTACAAGTACTGGAATCCCTGGACGCATGCGCAACGGAAGGAGTCTCCCTCCACCACGCAGTGGCTGTTGGGCCCGCACTGATGACGTCCCTCCTTGCAAGGATCATCCACTGGAAAAGAGAAAAACAAAACTCAAAAGATCGCATTTGGTTTCTGCCTTAGGTAATATTTCTTCGCGAGGGAGTTTCTTTCTCAGCTTTGAAATGCGGGTGAGGAGCCGTTCTAGGACCACGAGACTCCTCCGTAATTCGTGTCTAGATAATGTCAGCATCCAGATCTTCTGAGTTCCTCCCTTGAGGCGGAAGTTGCCATAAGGAAGCGAAGAAGCTCATGACTTCCGTTTCAAATGAGGGCGCTGCTTCTCAATCTCCATCTGAGCCATTTTAGGTTCTGTGAGACCTGTCGCGTTCCCTTCTCTCGAGCGGCAGGGGTTGAGGACATTAAGCATCTCGTATTTATATCAAGGTTCGCGGATTATTCAATCTGATGTCAATGTCGTAAGAGGGTCGATCCAATCAATAATTCCCCCCATTGTGATGGATCCTTCCAGGGAGTGTATGTCCCAAAACTCTCTTTTGACATCAGACAATTATATATTTTGTATTTTCATTTAATATTTTGATTAGCAGACAATTATTGAAAAAATTAATACGACCTTTTGTTATTTCTTTATCATCAGTGCTATCGTTCCGTTGCCGGGATACGTCTTTCTTAGTGCTAGCCTTGCAGCCCACACAGACTGAATAACTGTTAGTCACATAGCCTCTGAATATGATCCAGCACACAGACCAATGGCACATATTGTTATAATCCGTAACAATATAGGTTTTTTCCCTCCTTGTCTACATTAATAACAATGATAACTTTCTTTATGCCTCAGATATGATTAAACACATAGATTATCCCGCTAAGCCTTATGGCATCAATTGCATGACAGGTTAATTAATATAATGGTAAATAAACACATAATTAAAAAAGAAAATAAAAAGAACAATAACAAAAAGAAAAATATGAATTAAAACACAAGCATGAAAAATTAAACACATTTATAAAATAAACCAATAAAATTACGGATTATAACACGTGTTGCATAAAAGTATCACCTGTTGTACAAGTCATCATTTCACACTAATATTGCAGTTGCTTAAAACAATACCAGATACGGGAAATGACTTTTTTTTTTAACATTACTTTTCAAATATTTACATTTAATAACCATTTCGAAACTTTAGTTTAAATTTCTGAATAAGTGCTCAGTCATAACAGATCTCTCGGTAGAGAATTAAAAATTTTTTGGTGTTTGATAAGCTCTCCGTGCTTTACCATCGTTATTGAGAAAAAACGGTTCGACAAAATAATCTTCACACTTTCTTCTTGTGTTCATTTTTAAGATTTATTATTAGGAATTATTTATTATTATAATATAATAATAAATATTTTTAGGAATATTACTTCCTTATTTCATTAGGAAGCAATATTCCTAATGACAGTTACGTAACAAGTCAAGTGGTAAAATGTTCAGATAATGAAAGCTATTGCCAAGTTGATCTTGATTAATTTTATGTTGCCTCTATCCCGTGGCCGAGCGGTTAGCATGGCTGAATGATGCTGTCGTATCCCGTCCTTAGATCATTGGAGGGAGCCATTGCCAGGAGCTTGGCTAAATGATGCGGTCGTATCCCGTCCTTAGATCATTGGAGGGAGCCATTGCCAAGAGCTTGGCTAAATGATGCGGTCGTATCCCGTCCTTAGATCATTGGAGGGAGCCATTGCCAGGAGCTTGGCTAAATGATGCTGTCGTATCCCGTCCTTAGATCATTGGAGGGAACCATTGCCAGCAGTTTGGCTAAATGATGCGGTCGTATCCCGTCCTTAGATCATTGGAGGAAGCCATTGCCAGGAGCTTGGCTAAATGATGAGGGTCGTATCCCGTCCTTAGATCATTGGAGGGAGCCATTGCCAGGAGCTTGGCTAAATGATGCTGTCGTATCCCGTCCTTAGATCATTGGAGGGAACCATTGCCAGCAGTTTGGCTAAATGATGCGGTCGTATCCCGTCCTTAGATCATTGGAGGGAGCCATTGCCAGGAGCTTGGCTAAATGATGCGGTCGTATCCCGTCCTTAGATCATTGGAGGGAGCCATTGCCAGGAGCTTGGCTAAATGATGAGAGTCGTATCCCGTCCTTAGATCATTGGAGGGAGCCATTGCCAGGAGCTTGGCTAAATGATGCTGTCGTATCCCGTCCTTAGATCATTGGAGGGAGCCATTGCCAGGAGCTTGGCTAAATGATGCGGTCGTATCCCGTCCTTAGATCATTGGAGGAAGCCATTGCCAGGAGCTTGGCTAAATGATGAGAGTCGTATCCCGTCCTTAGATCATTGGAGGGAGCCATTGCCAGGAGCTTGGCTAAATGATGCGGTCGTATCCCGTCCTTAGATCATTGGAGGAAGCCATTGCCAGGAGCTTGGCTAAATGATGAGAGTCGTATCCCGTCCTTAGATCATTGGAGGGTGCCATTGCCAGGAGCTTGGCTAAATGATGCTGTCGTATCCCGTCCTTAGATCATTGGAGGGAACCATTGCCAGCAGTTTGGCTAAATGATGCGGTCGTATCCCGTCCTTAGATCATTGGAGGGAGCCATTGCCAGGAGCTTGGCTAAATGATGCGGTCGTATCCCGTCCTTAGATCATTGGAGGGAGCCATTGCCAGGAGCTTGGCTAAATGATGCTGTCGTATCCCGTCCTTAGATCATTGGAGGGAACCATTGCCAGCAGTTTGGCTAAATGATGCTGTCGTATCCCGTCCTTAGATCATTGGAGGGAGCCATTGCCAGGAGCTTGGCTAAATGATGCGGTCGTATCCCATCCTTAGATCATTGGAGGGAGTCATTGCCAGCAGCTTGGCTAAATGATCTAAGGGACCTGGGTTTTGGCTCGGGATAAGGCATGGATGTTCCTGTCGTTTTTTCTGCTGAGGTCCCGCCATCCTCACAGATCCTACTATGGCATATAAACTGACAGGCTCCTGTCAGACCTTAGTGGCAAGCAGCTGCTTGAAGGAGTATTTATTATTTTCATTTTTTATTTCACTGAATTTAATAAGAGTACTTAGAGTACTTTTTTGTATTGGTTTAATTTTATTTAAAGCAGTTTTATTAATTATTTTTATAAATATGTTTAATTTTTCATGTTTGTGTTTAAATTATTTTTTGTTGTTGTGGTTTTATTTTCTGTTTTGAATTATGTGTTTATTTTCCATTATACATGTCTTATTCTTTAATTAAGTTGTCATACGATTGAAAGGAATTCTGCTGACAATTCATAAGGCTTAGCGTGGTAAAATATGTACACAGTCGTATCAGAATAATATGACCACCTACCATAGTATATGTGTGTGGTAGGTGCTCATATTATTCTGATACGACTGTGTATATAACCATACTAAGGCATAAATAAAGCTATTATTATTATCGAAGAAAAAAAGTATGAACGAGGGATGAGAATCGATATCATTATCGAAAGGTATTAACGAGGGATGAGAATAGATATCATTATCAAAATGTATTAGCGAGAGATGAGAATAGATATCATTATCGAAAGGTATTAACGAGGGATGAGAATAGATATCATTATCGAAAGGTATTAGCGAGGGATGAGAATAAATATTATCGAAACGGACAGGCATACAAGGATTGAAGGATAAACAAGGTAAGGTTATAGAAGGGGAGGATTCTGTCATGGCTAGGTGGGCTGAGCATTTCAGTGATGTTCTAAACAATGTAGTTAGTTCTACTCCCATTGTTTGCAATGATGATAGATGCATTGGTGGCTTTAATGTTGGCCCTATAACACAATCTGAAGTTAGTTTGGCTGTTTCTAAACTTAAACTTCATAAATCCCCAGGGGTAGATGAAATTACTACGGAAATGCTTAGAGCTGGGAATGTTTCGGTTACCACTTGGATGACTGAAATTCTGAATCTCTTTTATGATAAAGGCATGGTTCCTAAGGATTTTACCAGAGCTATTATTATCCCTATTTTCAAAAAAGGTGATCGCAGTTCTTGTGATAACTATAGGGGTATCAGCCTACTCTCTGTTCCAGGTAAAGTTCTTTCCATGATTGTGCTTAATAGAATTAAGAATCTGGTTGACAGGCAATTGCGTGATGAGCAATGTGGATTCAGAAGTGGTAGGGGATGTGTAGATCAGATATTTTCACTTAGGCAGATTCTTGAGAAATGTTTAGAGTTTCAGAAACCTTTGGTTGCTAGCTTTGTTGATTTCAAAAAGGCTTTCGACTCTGTTGATCGTCATAATTTGTGGTTGATTGTGAGATCATATGGTATACCAGACAAATTAGTTAACATTATGAAAGCTCTCTATAATAACACTGAGTCGTGTGTGAGAGTTGGTAAGGCTTGTAGCAATTGGTTTAGCATTACTTCTGGTGTTCGACAAGGGTGCATTTTGTCTCCTTTTCTCTTTAGCTTGGTTATTGATTATGTTATGCGAAATTCACTTCAAGGGAAAGATTTTGGCCTTAAATGGGCTGGAGATAGGAAAATTTCTGATTTAGATTATGCTGATGATTTAGCCCTTC
Source organism: Ryuthela nishihirai (assembly GCA_038380435.1). Taxonomy (NCBI): domain Eukaryota; kingdom Metazoa; phylum Arthropoda; class Arachnida; order Araneae; family Heptathelidae; genus Ryuthela; species Ryuthela nishihirai. Next base: position 41,249,149 of record JAWZYU010000001.1, on the reverse strand, counting down.
TGGCAAATGATGTTGATGAGATGAACTCTTTCATTCGAGCCGTTGATGAGACTGGTAGTAGAGTAGGTTTGGTTATAAACAGAGAGAAAACTAAAGTGATGAAAATTGGTCAGGCAGGCTGTGATTCAGTTAATCTGAATGGTTGCAGTCTTGAGCAGGTGTCACAGTTTAATTATCTTGGGAGCTATGTAACAGATAATGGTGATGTGCGGCATGAGATTAACAGACGAATAGGGATTGCTGCTGGGACTTTTAAGAGTCTATGGAGAGTGTGGAGAAATAGGCGTATACACCTAAAGACTAAAATTAGACTGTATAATAGTTTGGTTCTTTCTAGGGTTAGTTATGGTAGTGAAACTTGGACACTTTGTAAACAAGATAACAGGAAACTAGATGCTTTTGATTCCAGATGCTTACGCAGTATCTTGGGCATTAGGTGGTTCAACTTTGTAACTAATGGTGAGATTAGGAAAAGGAGTTTGCAACCTCCTTTAAGCAGCATATTGTGCAGAGAGAGACTCCGTTGGTTTGGCCATGTTGCCCGTATGAATAGTTATAGATTGGCGAATAGGGTTATGAACAGTGTGCCTAAAGGCCTCAGAAAGAAGGGGAGACCTAGGATGCGGTGGGCAGACAATGTCAAACAGGACCTTGTTAGAATTGGTGTGCAGTGGCCAGATGCAGTAGATGTAGCTCAGGATAGACTTGCTTGGAGAACTAAATTGCACGGTCTGGTTGGACCTCCGTAGCCCATGGCTGCTTGAGGATGATGATGATGATGATGATGATTAACGAGGGATGAGAATAGATATTATCGAAAAGCATTGACCAGGGATGGGAATAGATATCATTATCGAAAGATAATAACGATGGGTGAGAAGAGATATCATTGTCGAAATTATTAACGAGAGATAAGAATAGATATTGTTATCGAAAAGCATTGACGAGGGATGAGCATAGATATCATTATCGAAAAGCATTGACCAGGGATGAGAATAGATATCATTAGCGAAAGGTATTAATGAGGGATGAGAATAGATATCATTATTGAAAGGTATTAACGTGGGATGAGAATAGATATCATTATCGAAAAGCATTGACCAGGGATGAGAATAGAAATAATTATCGAAAAGCATTGACCAGGGGTGAGAATAGATATCATTATCGAAAGATATTAACGATGGATGAGAAGAGATGTCATTGTCGAAATTATTAACGAGGGATGAGAATAGATATCATTATCGAAAGGTGTTAACGAGGGATGAGAATAGATTTCATTATCGAAAGATGTTAACCAGGGATGAGAATAGATATCATTATCGAAAGGTATTAACGAGGGATGAGAATAGATATCGTTATCGAAAGGTATTAACGAGGGATGAGAATAGATATCATCGAAAGGTATTAGCGAGGGATGAGAATAAATATCATTATTGAAAAGTATTAACGAGGGATGAGAATAGATATTATCGAAAAGCATTGACCAGGGATGAAAATAGATATCATTATCAAAAGATATTAACGATGGATGAGAAGAGATATCATTGTCGAAATTATTAACGAGAGATGAGAATAGATATTGTTATCAAAAGGCATTGATGAGGGATGAGCATAGATATCATTATCGAAAGGTATTAGCGAGGGATGAGAATAAATATTATCGAAAGGTATTAACGAGGAATGAGAATAGATATCATTATCGAAAGGTATTAACGAGGGATGAGAATAGATATCATTATCGAAAGGTATTAACGAGGGATGAGAATAGATACATTATCGAAAGATATTAACGAGGGATAGAATAGATATCATTATCGAAAAGCATTGACCAGGGATGAGAATAGATATAATTATCGAAGAGCATTGACCAGGGATGAGAATAGATATCATTATCGAAGATATTAACGATGGATGAGAAGAGATATCATTGTCGAAATTATTAACGAGGGATGAGAATAGATATTGTTATCGAAAAGCATTGACGAGGGATGAGAATAGATATCATTATCGAAAAGGATTAACGAGAGATGAGAATAAATATCATTATCGAAAGGAATTAACGAGGGATGAGAATAGATAACATTATCGAAAGGCATTGACGAGGGATGAGAATCGATATCATTATCGAAAGGCATTAACGAGGAATGAGAATAGATATCATTATCAAAAGGTAATAACGAGGGATGAGAATAGTTTCATTATCGAAAGGTGTTAACGAGGGATGATAATCGATATCTTATCGAAAGTTATTAGCGAGGGATGAGAATAGATTTCATTATCGAAAGGTATTAGCGAGGGATGAGAATAGATATCATTATGGAGAAGCATTGACGAGGGAAGAGAATTGATATCATTATCGAAAGGCATTAATGAGAGATGAGAATGGATATCGTTAATGAAAGGCATTGACGAGGGATGAGAAAAGATATCTTTGTAGAAAAGTATTAAAGAAGGATGAGAAAAGATATTTGTTTTGAACGGTATGAATCACCTCCACTTCCATCATCAGGTGGGGTCGGAATTTAGGTGCTGAGTTTGGCAAGGTTTTGTGAATCATCGCAGGGCTGAGTTGTTTCCTTCCAGTTACAATGCTCAGAAAATATTGAGTATAAAGCTGACAGAATTCTTACCTGAGATAGGAGACACTTTATTGGTCATGCCATAGCGGACGATCTGCTCTTGGTTTTCGTATACGATGAAGTTTCTTGCAACTTTTAGTCTCGTGGTGGCCGTGGAAGGTTGGCACTCTGTGAAACTGATCGTCTGATCGATGACGAAGGGCACTTCAAGGGCGTTGCCTTCGAGGCGATATGAGCGAGAAGAATGAGACCGAATCACACCTGGAAAGGGAAGCAGCCTCTTAATGGAGTTAATGAGAACTATTGCCCAGAGAAGAAAAAAAAACACGTGGCTTATTATGAATATCTGAATTGGTTGGTGAACAATTTAAATTAATAATCATTGAAAAACGTGAAGAGCGATGGGGACGATCGCCTGCAACTGCGCAAGTACGTCTCTTAATTTCTATCATCAGTTACATCAGGATTCCCTGTTGGGAAGAAATATTTGTACATAAAAAACGTTAAATAAATTTCGCAGCATTAAAATTCGCAATTAGATAAGAATTATACGAAACGTATCTTTTCTACACATTAGATAAGACACACTCATGAAGCATTTAAAATGAGAAAGGGTTCCTCCCGCTGGATATGCAAAGATGGAGCAAATTAAAAGAGAGACATGCCACGTCTTTGGAATAATTGCACATTAGCAAATGTTCATTTAAGAACAGAGAAGTACAAATCACACTAAGCAACTGAGATGAAGAAAAGCAATTAGTGTGACCTTTACCTTCTTCTCAGCTCCCACCCACACTCCCTCTCTGCTGAGCCGTCTTCAAACAGATTTGTTTCTGATGCACAAACACTTACTTTTGAGAGAAAAGTAATGTTTGGCTCGCATTAGGCATCTTGCACAAGGACAAATTAACAAACGATTCGCTTTGTGATCACTTCAAATAGAAAAAGACTCTTTGGAGAATGAACTGGAAAGGAAAAACAAATTACGTCCCTCCCTGCAATCATTCAAATGGGAAAATATTTGGCTTTGTGAAAAGAAAAAGGAGAAATTCCATGTAACTGCTTCAATTGCGAAACTTATTATTTTAGCATGGGAATAAGAGAGTGACTCACATTGGACATGTTTCAAAACACGAAGCTAATCAATGAAACAGGTAACGTAATGAGGAGGATCCGAGTTCGATCTGCGAGGAATGCGCAGAGCGGTGTTTTTTCCTTTTCAAGGTCTTAATTAATGGAAATTATTTATCATCTTCTTCAAGCAGCCATGAGCTTCAGAGGTCCAACAAGATTGTGCAATTTAGTTCTCATTACATTACTACATAATGCACTACAGGAAGTAAAAACGCAACACTTGCAAGAAGTTATGCAAATGTGACGAAATTTAGCGAGGCGGTAGTATATAGAAGTGCATGGAAATGATTAGGTTTGCAGGACGATCGAAACGATTGACAGGCCCCTGGTGATGTCACAGGTACGGAGAGGTGACGGAGATTGTCGTACAGAGATGTGGCCAACCTATTTGGCCGCAATCCCAGCACCTTCGTACATACATGGCGCCAGTGGGTTCAAGAAGGATCCAGCACACGACAACAAGGATAAGGAAGCCGACGTACGAGCACGGAGCGACAGGACCGCTATTTGTGACATATGGCATCGTGTGATAGATTCGCGACTACAACGCAATTGCAAAGGGACTGGCAACAGGTAACACATCGAACACCTACGTGGCGAATGGTAAACAGCAGGCTTTTACAGTTTTCGTTGCGAGCCTATCGTCCAGCATTGTGTTTGCCACTCACATATGCCCACGTGCAAGCACGTCTTCAGTAGTGTCCCTCAGACAGAATTGGAACGAACAAGAGTGGCATATCGTGGTGTTTAGTGACGAATCTCGTTTTTGTCTTGGTCAGCACGACGGTAGACATCGTGTTCGCCGTCATCCACGGGAAAGGAACGCCACCCAGTGCGTGCAACATTGTCACACAGCTCCAGCGCTGGTGTCTTGGTGTGGGGTGTCATTAGTCGGCCATTTCGGTTAGAACTGGTCATCATAAGGGGATCTCTAACTGGCCATCATAAGGGGATCTCTAACTGGCCATCATAAGGGGATCTCTAACTGGCCATCATAAGGGGATCCCTAACTGGCCATCATAAGGGGATCCCTAACTGGCCATCATAAGGGGATCTCTAACTGGCCATCATAAGGGGATCTCTAACTGGCCATCATAAGCGGATCTCTAACTGGCCATCATAAGGGGATCTCTAACTGGCCATCATAAGGGGATCTCTAAGTGGCCATCATAAGGAGATCTCTAACTGGCCATCATAAGGGGATCTCTAACTGGCCATCATAAGGGGATCCCTAACTGGCCATCATAAGGGATCCCTAACTGGCCATCATAAGGGGATCCCTAACTGGTCATCATAATGGGATCTCTAACTGGCCATCATAAGGGGATCTCTAACTGGCCATCATAAGGGGATTCTCTAACTGGCCATCATAAGGGGATCCCTAACTGGCCATCATAAGGGGATCTCTAACTGGCCATCATAAGGGGATCCCTAACTGGCCATCATAAGGGATCCCTAACTGGCCATCATAAGGGGATCCCTAACTGGTCATCATAATGGGATCTCTAACTGGCCATCATAAGGGGATCTCTAACTGGCCATCATAAGGGGATTCTCTAACTGGCCATCATAAGGGGATCCCTAACTGGCCATCATAAGGGGATCCCTAACTGGCCATCATAAGGGGATCCCTAACTGGCCATCATAAGGGGATCCCTAACTGGTCATCATAATGGGATCTCTAACTGGCCATCATAAGGGGATCTCTAACTGGCCATCATAAGGGGATTCTCTAACTGGCCATCATAAGGGGATCCCTAACTGGCCATCATAAGGGGATCTCTAACTGGCCATCATAAGGGGATCCCTAACTGGCCATCATAAGGGGATCCCTAACTGGTCATCATAAGGGGATCTCTAACTGGCCATCATAAGGGGATCTCTAACTGGCCATCATAAGGGTATCTCTAACTGGCCATCATAAGCGGATCTCTAACTGGCCATCATAAGGGGATCTCTAACTGGCCAACGATATGTTACCAACATTTTGCAGCCAGTGGCTGTCCCATTTGTTCAGTAGCATGGAACCTTTTACCAACAAGATAACGCCCATCCCCACACTGTCCGCATTAGTCTGCAATATATACACGAGCAAAACGTTCAGGTAGAATATGGCCAGCACGATCGCCGGACCTTTCACCTATGAACACGTCTTTGGGGTTGTATCCCTCAAGAGGACACTATAGAGCTGTACGATAGCCTTCCCCGTTCTGTTCATGAATGCATACTGTGAGGGGTAGTTCAACATCATACTAATTATACCACTTTACGGAACAGGTGAAGTGGTTATTTTCCATTTTTCTTTTTTGATAATGTAATGAATTGCACATTTCAGTGTAAGCTAACAGCTGCCTGCATTTCAATGAAATGGCACTAATCCTTCTAGGTGTTGCAATTTTTTTCCTGTAGTGTATAATAATACTACACCCACTACATAAGGCTGAAGTCATCTACACAGGAAGAGTTCCCTCATTGTAAGATTTGACGATGCCCATAGAAGCAAGAGTTTGAGAATGCCCATAGAAGCAAGAGTTTGAGAATGCCCATAGAAGCAAGAGTTTGAGAATGCCCATAGAAGCAAGTTAATGTACTTGCAACGGCTTCTGATCAGGATTATCCACCAGTTGATAAAACTTCTGCTGTGAATCTATTCACTTGAGGCTCTCAATCCACAAACAAACATCACTTGAGGCTCTCAATCCACAAACAAACAGAAAAAAAAAAGCGGAAGATGATCTCTCCACAGAAGGCCACCAGTGCAACAGATTCAGGATCCATAATCAAGATCAGAGCCATTATTCCATTCAGCACCAGGACCCTCTATGGCTGATCACTTTTCAGACGGATAGAGAAATTATTTAACGAGAAGGAATTTAATTTTGCGTGGTAGAAGTAATCGCCTTTTCCAGCCTCGGCCTTTTGCAATCCATTTTATTCGACTTATTCAAATTGGTAAGATTCTTAATAGGAATGAAATGTCTTCCTGAGAGTAAAATTTGTTGAAAAGAGTGAAAGGCATTAAGGAAAATTTTGTCAATTTTGTCAATCAATGAATTATTACGTAAATAATGTTATTCTGTTAATAAATGTTAACTTGCGATCTTGCAAAAAACAAAGTAGTAAGTAAAACGATATCTTTCTCTCTGTCCACAGAGGAATGCAGATCATTTACCTTCACTGACTCGAGTGTACTCTTCTTCGTAGTCGGCTATTTCTATTTTCGATCCTTGTGGAACGGAAGGAACGCTTCCCTGCAAGTGCACCTGCACCCTCATGTAATTGAAGACATCGGGGCCGAGAAACGTTTCCTGGATGAGCACATGGTGTCCGGTCTGAGGGAAATCGAGCTCCACAGTGCGATTGAAGGCTCCACCTGGAAACAAACAAAGGCAGTTCCAGATCAAACACCTCTTCTTCACTCTACTGAAGATAAATTATATAAACGTAAGACGATTTCTTATGTCATGTTATATATATTTTAAGTCTGTATTAATAATAATAATAATAATACAGATTATTACCATTTTTTGAGGGGGTTGGGTTTAAGACAGCAGAAAACAGCTGAAAACCGATTCTTTTCCATTGATCATTAAACTCTAATGAGGTGGTGGTTCCAACTAATAATGATATATGTATATATATATAGGTGTAGAGCAAGTAAACCTTTAATGAAGAAAACAACGTTTTGCCACACGTACTGGCAATTCATGGAAAGCTGCATGAAGGTGATATAGGAGGGGAGAAGGGACGAGTTTTGTGCAGGAAACTTCTCGATGATCATTTGTAGACAGCTCCTCACCTGAAATTTACATCATGGAACCTTCAAAGGATCAGTTTGGGGTGATCATCTGCTGGAAAAGGAATGGTAGTTGGGGTTTTCTCTATTCACTCCTTTTTTCTTTGGATCCTGTTGTTTTGGCCAGGACGATTCTGTGGCTAACTGAGTAGTTCCTCGTCTCTGTTTCATTTCTTCAATTTACGGCAAAGTAATTAGGAGACATTTTGGAAAGTGTGAAAACACGATTCGAAGGAAAAGAGGAAATGTCTGTGAGGAGGAATGCATTCTGATGTTTGCTGATCAGAGTTCTCTCTTTTACGACAAAGGCGACGGTTTGGTATCAGGGACTATCACTTGTTAGGAATCGAAAAGGAACTACTGTCTAAGAATTGCTTGGATGGTGCTGCTCTGGTGGCCGAAACTAACTCGAACCCAAATTTACCGCAGATGTAAACCACCTCACAATGGCCTTTTGCGGTTGTTTTTGGTATACCCTCTGTATATCACATCACAATGGCCTCTTTGTGGTGTAGTTTTGTATACGCAATATAATCCACCTCAAAATAACGATTTTTGGTTAATCTTTGGAATACCCAATGTATTGTCATTATTATCGTCAAGCAACCATGAGCTATGGAGGTCAAAAAGATTATGCAATTTACCCTCCAAGAATATTGTCCTGAGCTACATCTCCTGCATCTGGCCACTGTACCCCAATTCTAACAAGGTCCTGTTTGACATTGTCAGCACACTGCATCCTAGATCTCCCCCTCTTTCTGAGGCCTTTAGGCACACTGTTCATAATTCTATTCGCCAATCTATAATTATCCATATGGGCAATATGGCGAAACCAACGGAGTCTCTCTCTGCACAATATGCTGCTTAAAGGATGTTGCCGACTCCTTTGCCTAATCACTTAATGCCCAAGATACTGCGTAAGTATCTTGAATAAAAAGCATTTAGTTTCTTGTTATTTTCTTTACAAAGCGTCCAAGTTTCACTACCATAATTAACCCAAGAAAGAAACAAACTATTATAGTCAATTTTAGTCTTTAGGTGTATTCACCTATTTCTTAACACTCTCAATAGATTCTCAAAAGTCCAATGCACCCTAGTCGAACGTCAGAAGCAATGCTAATTGCTACAAGCCTTACCAACTCTCACACATGACTCAGTGTTATTATAGAGAGCTTTCATTATGTTCACTAACTTGTCTGGTATACCATACGATCTCACAATCAACCACAAATTATGACTATCAACAGAGTCGAAAGCCTTTTTGAAATCAACAAAGCTAGCAACCAAAGGTTTCTGAAACTCTAAACATTTCTCAACAATCTGCCTAAGTGAAAATATTTGATTAATACATCCCCTATCATTTCTGAATCCATACTATTCATCACGCAGTGTCCACCAACCAAATTCTTAATGCCGTTAAGTTTAGTCTTGGAAAAAACTTTGCCTGGAACAGAAAATAGACTGATTGAGTTACATATTTCAGAAAAATAGGGATGATGATAGCTCTAGTAAAACCTTTAGGAACGTCTTTACCATCACCACCATCATCATCATCCTCTTCAAGCAGCCATGGGCTACGGAGATCCAACGACATTATGCAATTTAGTTCTCCAAACACATCTCTCCTGAGCTACATTTGCTGCATCTCGCCAATATAGAGAAATTCTAAAATGGTCCTGTTTGTCATTGTCTGCCCACCGCATCCTAGTCTCCCCCTCTTTCTGAGGCCTTTAGGCACACTGTTCGTAACCCTATTCACTAATCTGTAGATATTCATATGGGCAACATAGCCAAACTAACGAAGTCTCTCTCTGCGCAATATGCTGCTCAAAAGAGGTTGCTGACTCCTTTGCCTAACCTCTACATTATGTACAAAGTTAAAAACTACAAGCCTTACCGACCCTCATACACGACTCAGTGTTATTATAGAGAGCTTTCATTATGTTAACTTACTTGTCTGGTATACCATACGATCTCACAATCAACCACAAATTATGACGATCAACAGAGTCGAAAGTCTTTTTGAAATCAACGAAGCTAGCAACAAAAGGTTTCTGAAACTCTAAACATTTCTCAAGAATCTGCCTGAAGTGAAAATATCTGATCCACACATCCCCTACCACTTCTGAATCCACATTGTTCATCACGCAATTGACTGTCAACCAGATTCATAATTCTATTAAGCACAATCATGGAAAGAACTTTACCTGGAACAGAGAGTAGGCTGATACCCCCATAGTTATCACAAGAACTTCGATCACCTTTTTTGAAAATAGGGATAATAATAGCTCTGGTAAAATCCTTAGGAACCATGCCTTTATCATAAAAGATATTCAAAATTTCAGTCATCCAAGTGGTAATCGAAACATTCTAAGCTCTAAGCATTTCCATAGTAATTTCATCTACACCTGGGGATTTATGTATTTTAAGTTTAGAAAGAGCCAAAATAACTTCAGATTGTGTTATAGGGCCAACATTAAAGCCACCAATGCATCTATCATCATTGCAAACAATGGGAGTAGAACTAACTACATTGTTTAGAACATCGCTGAAATGCTCAGCCCACCTAGCCATGACAGAATCCTCACCTTCTATAACTTTACCTTGTTTATCCTTCAATCCCTGTACGCGTGTCCGTTTTCTACCACGCAAAACATTAACTATCTGGTACAGCTCTCTGCTGTTGTGCTGTCTAACTGCTTCCTCGGCTTTGTCAGCCAAGCCATCAAGCCAAAGATTCTTATCAGCAGCTAACTGATCCCTTACACGTTTATTAAGCTCTCTGTAATGCTTTCTATTAGAACTAGTAGGGTATTGATTAAGAACATTCCTACAGTTCTTTCTGAAATAAGCTCAAGTGCCTTATCACTCAAATAATTCTGTCTCCTCTGCTCCTTTTTTCCCAAATGAGTATTGTTAGTTTGAAGAAAAGCCTATTTAAAATGGCCCCATTGTTCCTCAACTTCAGTAGTAAGCAAATCAAACTGACCCTTTGTTTTATTAACTGTCTGCCAGTTAAAAAACACGACACATCCTTTGGATGGTGTTATTTGCTCTGCTTCACTTTAGGAACACGATACGATTTTTTCGGTGGTGGTATTAGAGCCGTGTCATTTAAGAAAGACGACGAATTTCTTTGGATTTCCGTTTCATTCGATGCTTTCGTTAGTGGATGATTCGGGAAGGGGATATATTGCAGTTTTCACGCGCCCCTGGACCTTGTGAAAATTCATTAAACTTCTGCTCAGAATTCTTTCCATTTCATTCCCAGTGCACAACAACATTGATGCTTTTTTAGTCAAATGCTTTCATTAAATGCCCTTCGTTCCAAAGTTTCATTGATCTTCCACTCGCTTCCGACTCCTTTCTGAGAATGAAGTGAGAATTTGATGACGTATATTACTATTTAATTTTTGTTAAAATTCCATTTCGTTCATTGCTTGAGGGAAGAGTCTAAATGTGACCCGAATTTTGTGGAAACGGAAATTTTTCGCGTCCCAAAAAAAAGTTTGCAAAAAGTGAATAATCTGAAGTGAAGAAATCTGCAGCAGAAGGATTTTCAGGATCTTTGGAATGCGAAAGAGGATGTAAACAAAATTGCTCTGTCATTGGAGTATTGAAATCTTAAGTCCTGAAGGTGTGGGATTCAGCTCCTCCTCTCATCCAGAGTGATCCCAAAATATTTAATAGTTATCTTATGACAAATGTTATTGCCTTTCAGTTTAAAGATGGGGTACCTCTTATTGAAGACACCCTCTTTTGCCACGGTCATTGATGTTGTCTTCGTACAGCTGAACCATAGCTTGTAGCGAAGACTCCATCCATCGAGGACCTACAGTGCTGTGTTGCCGGCAATCTCCGGTCTTGCTCTGGAGGAGGCTGATATGGCAAGCAGCATGTCGTCTGCATAAGCCTCTAGCCAGACACCCTCGGGTAGGGCAAACTCCAAAGCTGTGTCTGCAACTAAGTTAGAGAGAAGTGGGCCACTGCACGAACCCTGTGGGAAGCCCCTGTTCAAGTTCCTGGAAGCTGCCCCTCTGGCATAGGAATAACTGACCTTCCCGTTACTTAGGTAATTCGATACCAAGTTATAGATGTTCCTAGGACAGGAACATTCGTTCAATCTGCCGAGAATAGCAGACCACCAGACGTTTCCAAATGCACCTGGCTCATCCAGGGCGATTAGAGAGTTGTGCAATTTGTTCCCTTTATTAACCTTAATTATGTCCACTTGTTTGATAGCAGCAGTGGTGGACTGGTCTGCCCTGAATCCATATTTCCTGTTGTTCAGGAAGCCTTGCTGTGTACAATGGTAGTACATCCGGTTCGTGACTAACTTGTCTAAAATCTTACCGAAAACCGGCAACAGACATCTTGGTCTGTAAGATCGAACATGTGCCGGATCTTTTCCTTTTTTGTTAAAGAGCACTAGGTCAGCCTCTTTCCAAGCCTTTGGGAAGCATCCCAGTCTCAGACAGCTGTTATAGAGCTGGGTGAACAGATCTCCATGTTCTTTAAATAGCTGCGTCGTGACCTCCACTGAGATACCCTCATTGCCAGCGGCCATGCTCCTGATCATTGCATTTACAACCTCTCCAACCCTCTCTTCTGTGAACGGGACATCACCTTCCATTTCTAGCTGGACCTGGCTATCCTCTCTCTGGAGTTGATGCTGCGCATCATCAGAGCTGCTGTCATCCTGAGGGAAAGGCCCCACCCTCTTTGTGAACATACTCAATGGCCAGTCGCGTAAGGTCTTTCCCTGTTGCCACAGTTTGTACTGCAGAGTAAAGGGGTTCTGAGCAGTATATACACTACAAAAATTCTGCCACGAGGCTAATTGCACATGGTGGATTGCAAGTTTATACTCCGCCTGTTCCTTCCTATCTCTCTCTCTCTGGAACTTCTCTCCCGTTGTGTCATCTTTGGTATCTCCGTCTCAGAGCTCTTACCCTCTTTCTTTTAATACCGAGCTCTGGTGTCCACCAAAGTACAGACTTCCTCTTCGGGAGGTTACTTTTAAACTCGGAGGTTTTCTTGCATCCAGATCTTGTACACTCGGTTATTTCTCTGACGATGTTCAGAGACTCTATGTCATTACAATGGGTAATCGGTTGGCGGATCTTAGCCAAACACGGTGATACCTCACGTACGAGTTTGCACCACTCAGGGTGTTTCCCAATTGCAAACCTCTTATTATTACTAGGGGGCGGTGTTGTGCCCCGTACAAGGAACTCTATATAGTTATGGTCGCTGTTGGTGACCTTGTCGCTGACGTGCCAGCCATGAATCAGTTGGATAGTCCGAGGCATAGCCAGGGTCAAGCAATCCAGCTCTGACCTCTAGGGCCATGGAAAGTAGCTGGTGTATCGAAATCATTTAATGAAATTAAATCACCAAAACTGATACAATCCAGAGTCATGTCTCCTCTGACATCTTGTCTGTTCGAGCCCCAAAGGGGGTGCTTCGCGTTAAAGTCACTGCCCACCACAAGATTCTTAAATTTGATCTGAGCTAGGACGTTTTGCAGTTCAGTCAATGAGTCTTCGATGTTCTGACTCGGTGGACAGTAGATGGAGATGGCGTGTATATTTATGCTCCCTTAGCCAATCTCCACTACCACCACTGTGGTCGAGTGATATGCTAAAACTGCATTCATTTTGGGGTTGGAAACGACAATTCCAGCTTTCGGCTTGGCTTCTTTAGTGCAAAATAGCCTGCTGGTGAGAGGGAATCCCCTTATGATATTCTCTGTGTAGTATGGTCCCTGTACGAGAGCAACATCGACTCCTTCCTGTTTTATCTCCTGACTGATTAGGGCTGTTGCAGCGTTTGCCCCATTTAGATTTATCTGAACAAATTTCAAGCTTGCCCTGCTAGCACAATCGGGACAAGTGCCGATTGTGGTGCCCATAGTCGGTGCGTTTTTCAGCAACTTTAGCTTCCGCACGTGCAACGGACAGTTGCTGTCCATCGCACTGTGCCCAAGATCATACTTGGCTCCATCCTAATCATTTGGATTTTACCTCCTTACACTCCCTGAATGAGTGTTTACCCGCACATTGGGAGCACCATTGGGATTTCATGGTGCCCTCTTTTTGCATATGCCCGAAGGCATAGCACTTGTAGCATCGGAGTACTTTATGTACTCCTTTGCTTGGCACCGTGAGCAGTGCACATTAATCTTACCTGCGGATATAAGTTTTCTGTGCCAGGCACTGCTCGCCTCCAGAACCCACTTCACACTTTCATCCTCGGCTGATTAGGCGTGGCGGGCGGGAAAGCCCGGGTTTCTCTGCTGCGGAGGACCCAAAAAGGTAGGAATTTTATATCAGTTTGGCATCAAAATTCAAAAGATACCATCTCATATTTTATTATTGGCAAATATTTGGACAAAATCCAGTGAGTGATGGGCATATTCCTAGGCAGTTCTCAAAAATTTTAAAAGATCCCCCTCTCACTGCACCTCAATGATTATTTCTACAGGCAGGCTGTAAAATCCGAAGCAGTGGTTTTCTCTTCACATTGAGGTCTTCTCCCGCTGTAGGCAGGTTCAAATGTAAGGCAAGCTTAAACTGATAGGAAGCTGGTTAGTCGATTGTGGTTCCTGCGGCAATTCCCTTAGGGTGATATGCAGTCATGGTACTGCGGTGCACCGGGGTTGTCACGCATTATTACGTTGTCATCCCTAACCTTCAGAGTGAACATCGGGGTAAGATCAGTGTTCATCCGAGAGGGCATTCTGGGTCTGGATTACCTTCTTGAGTTGGTCACTGTGGATCTCCTTATCAACACCTTAGATAATAAGTTTTGGCCTTAACCTCTTGGCGGGTTTGGCCTCAAGCTCCTCTTTAAGTGTCTCGTGACTGTCGAATGCCTTCTTTAGACAGCCATATCGTCCTGTGTGCCACATTCGATGACGACCTCATTTTTCCTCATGGGTTGAACTGTCATCACGCCGAGATTTGACTCGGAAGGGTTAATATTCTGCTTCAGGCCATCCCTAACCTTAACAGCTGACTTCTCTATCCTTAGACAAGAGCAGCAGGCTATGTCTTTGCTAAGGGGGTCGGGGGGGGGGGGTCCTATTCTTTCGCCACCACCAAACCTCTCTTTCCTGCACCTCCTCCGCCAACCGCCTTTGCATAGGTCGGTTTGGGCTCCGTTGGTTTTGGAGGACACATAGCTCTCTCCTCGAGACGTCCTCTGAGGGTCGCTGCTGTGAGCTCTTGTTCACAGACAATAGCATGTAGCTTTTTAGCTACACCCATCACATCTCTCCCACTGACATATCCACTTGACGTTGAGAGAGCGCACCTGCAAGCTCCTCCAGGAGGTCTGTCATCGCAGACAGCCTCGCTGAGCTCCTCTCGATTCCGTGATTGCGCTCGTCCTCCTTGGGGGCCACCTCAATCTGATTTTTTTGTCCCCCTGTCTCCTTTCCTTCCTTAGGGCCCTCGGCATCTTTTGGAGGTCCTTCTTTATTCTGTGTATCGTTAGTGGTGGGAGGGGGAAAATATGGGACTTCCTCCACTTCCACTGTGGGACTGACAACCTCTTTGGGTTTGCCATCCTTTTTTTCAGTCCATTTTTTATTGCCAATTCCTGATGGGTTTGACGAAGTTACGGTGTCCATCGTATTTTAGGATGTTCCACCCGGGCGTTCTCCACCCACTACCGAGCCCAACAAGGGGAGGCC
Organism: Ryuthela nishihirai; assembly: GCA_038380435.1. Classification (NCBI taxonomy): domain Eukaryota; kingdom Metazoa; phylum Arthropoda; class Arachnida; order Araneae; family Heptathelidae; genus Ryuthela; species Ryuthela nishihirai. The sequence goes on along the minus strand of JAWZYU010000001.1, from coordinate 41,233,941 downwards.
TCCGAGGTATGTTAGCCACTCTTCGTACCTCAGAGCTACGCCCGAGCTATACCCAGACGTAGACCCCTCAGACTAAAACGAGATCCAGGCTGAGGCTCGGACTTATCCAGTCCCTAACCATGATAAATCACCCTCATGCCCCAAATTAGGCCCTCGATTTCTAAAAATACTGGCCTGCCAGCAACTCTATTAGGTACGTTGCTCAATTTCAGAAACCTAAATTGCCAGTTTACCGTCTCAAGTCCAACTGCAGTAGAACTTAAACTTTGAAGAGATTAGATCTAATTAGATCTTAAAGGGACTTAGGAAATTTTCAAAAAGAAAAACCCAGAGTGACCTTGGCCACTTTGAGTCTCAGTTGTTACAAGTTAGCTTAGCTCTAGGCGACCGTAGTCGCCTCTAGAGCACAATCCCAAAATCCTGCACTCTCATCTCCAGGATGCAAAATCTATCTCTTCTGTTCACTGGACTTGAGTCCATTGGTGATTGCGTTGACTTAAGGTCGGCAGACAACTACGCACCAATTTTCTGTGCTTGCTCCTGTGGATGTCATCTTAGATGGGGAACGCTTAGTCTGTTGTTTCTGCTTTGGCCTTCCTGACATGGGTGACCCTAGTCTGATTCTTATCTGCTTAATCATTAAAATAAAAATAATTAATCCAGCGATGGATAAGACAAAGTTGACCTGTTATGGTGAATCCATTCGGAGCGTTGCTACGGGATACGGCGAATAGCCACCCAATGACTCCACCGAGAGGGGTCAGCACTTGAAGGTCAGGTCCTAATGCAGAAGGAACTCTGCTGACTGCAGTGTACGTCCTTCCGTCTTCCGTGACGATGTAGGCGTGGAGATCGACGTTGTCGAATCTGACATCGTTGATGACCCCAGTGACCTTGCCATTCATTCTTTGTGGGAGATCTGAAAAGGAAAATCGGATGAGTTCAGTTAGAAAGTGGAAACTGTTTCAGTGAGCTCATCTGAAATGGGAAATCGGATGGTTTCAGTTGGGTGGCGGTAAAGAGTTTCTATTCCTTCATCTCAAAAGGAAAATCGGATAGGTTCAATTGGGAAGTAGAAAAAAGTTTTAATGCTTTCATCTGAAAAGGAAAATTTGATGGTTTAGGTTAGGAAGTGAGAAAGTGTTTCTATGCTCTCATCTCAAATGGGATATCGGATGGTTTCAGTTGGGAGGGGGGGCGGTAAAGGTTTCGATTCTTTCTTCTCAAAAGGAAAATCGGGTAGGTTCAATTGGGAAGTAGAAAAAAGTTTCAATGCTTTCATCTGAAAAGGAAAATTTGATGGTTTAGGTTAGGAAGTGAGAAAGTGTTTCTATGCTCTCATCTCAAATGGGAAATCGGATGATTTCAGTTGCGAGGGGGGGGGGGGCGGTAAAGATTTCGATTCTTTCATCTCAAAAGGAAAATCGGGTAGGTTCAATTGGGAAGTAGAAAAAAGTTTCAATGCTTTCATCTGAAAAGGAAAATTTCATGGTTTAGGTAAGAAAGTGAGAAATGTTTCTATGCTCTCATCTCAAATGGGAAATCGGATGATTTCAGTTGCGAGGGGGGGGGGGGGGGCGGTAAAGATTTCGATTCTTTCATCTCAAAAGGAAAATCGGGTAGGTTCAATTGGGAAGTAGAAAAAAGTTTCAATGCTTTCATCTGAAAAGGAAAATTTCATGGTTTAGGTAAGAAAGTGAGAAAGTGTTTCTATGCTCTCATCTCAAATGGGAAATCGGATGATTTCAGTTGCGAGGGGGGGGGGGGGGCGGTAAAGATTTCGATTCTTTCATCTCAAAAGGAAAATCGGGTAGGTTCAATTGGGAAGTAGAAAAAAGTTTCAATGCTTTCATCTGAAAAGGAAAATTTGATGGTTTAGGTTAGGAAGGGAGAAAGTGTTTCTATGCTCTCATCTCAAATGGGAAATCGGATGATTTCAGTTGCGAGGGGGGGGGGGGCGCGGTAAAGATTTCGATTCTTTCATCTCAAAAGGAAAATCGGGTAGGTTCAATTGGGAAGTAGAAAAAAGTTTTAATGCTTTCATCTGAAAAGAAAAATTTGATGGTTTAGGTTAGGAAGTGAGAAAGTGTTTCTATGCTCTCATCTCAAATGGGATATCGGATGGTTTCAGTTGGGAGGGGGGGCGGTAAAGGTTTCGATTCTTTCATCTCAAAAGGAAAATCGGGTAGGTTCAATTGGGAAGTAGAAAAAAGTTTCAATGCTTTCATCTGAAAAGGAAAATTTCATGGTTTAGGTAAGAAAGTGAGAAATGTTTCTATGCTCTCATCTCAAATGGGAAATCGGATGATTTCAGTTGCGAGGGGGGGGGGGGCGGTAAAGATTTCGATTCTTTCATCTCAAAAGGAAAATCGGGTAGGTTCAATTGGGAAGTAGAAAAAAGTTTCAATGCTTTCATCTGAAAAGGAAAATTTGATGGTTTAGGTTAGGAAGGGAGAAAGTGTTTCTATGCTCTCATCTCAAATGGGAAATCGGATGATTTCAGTTGCGAGGGGGGGGGGGGGCGGTAAAGATTTCGATTCTTTCATCTCAAAAGGAAAATCGGGTAGGTTCAATTGGGAAGTAGAAAAAAGTTTCAATGCTTTCATCTGAAAAGGAAAATTTCATGGTTTAGGTAAGAAAGTGAGAAAGTGTTTCTATGCTCTCATCTCAAATGGGAAATCGGATGATTTCAGTTGCGAGGGGGGGGGGGGGGGCGGTAAAGATTTCGATTCTTTCATCTCAAAAGGAAAATCGGGTAGGTTCAATTGGGAAGTAGAAAAAAGTTTCAATGCTTTCATCTGAAAAGGAAAATTTCATGGTTTAGGTAAGAAAGTGAGAAAGTGTTTCTATGCTCTCATCTCAAATGGGAAATCGGATGATTTCAGTTGCGAGGGGGGGGGGGGGGGCGGTAAAGATTTCGATTCTTTCATCTCAAAAGGAAAATCGGGTAGGTTCAATTGGGAAGTAGAAAAAAGTTTCAATGCTTTCATCTGAAAAGGAAAATTTGATGGTTTAGGTTAGGAAGGGAGAAAGTGTTTCTATGCTCTCATCTCAAATGGGAAATCGGATGATTTCAGTTGCGAGGGGGGGGGGGGGCGGTAAAGATTTCGATTCTTTCATCTCAAAAGGAAAATCGGGTAGGTTCAATTGGGAAGTAGAAAAAAGTTTTAATGCTTTCATCTGAAAAGAAAAATTTGATGGTTTAGGTTAGGAAGTGAGAAAGTGTTTCTATGCTCTCATCTCAAATGGGATATCGGATGGTTTCAGTTGGGAGGGGGGGCGGTAAAGGTTTCGATTCTTTCATCTCAAAAGGAAAATCGGGTAGGTTCAATTGGGAAGTAGAAAAAAGTTTCAATGCTTTCATCTGAAAAGGAAAATTTGATGGTTTAGGTTAGGAAGTGAGAAAGTGTTTCTATGCTTTCATCTCAAATGGGAAATCGGATGATTTCAGTTGCGAGGGGGGGCGGTAAAGATTTCGATTCTTTCATCTCAAAAGGAAAATCGGGTAGGTTCAATTGGGAAGTAGAAAAAAGTTTCAATGCTTTCATCTGAAAAGGAAAATTTGATGGTTTAGGTTAGGAAGGGAGAAAGTGTTTCTATGCTCTCATCTCAAATGGGAAATCGGATGATTTCAGTTGCGAGGGGGGGGGGGGGCGGTAAAGATTTCGATTCTTTCATCTCAAAAGGAAAATCGGGTAGGTTCAATTGGGAAGTAGAAAAAAGTTTTAATGCTTTCATCTGAAAAGAAAAATTTGATGGTTTAGGTTAGGAAGTGAGAAAGTGTTTCTATGCTCTCATCTCAAATGGGATATCGGATGGTTTCAGTTGGGAGGGGGGGCGGTAAAGGTTTCGATTCTTTCATCTCAAAAGGAAAATCGGGTAGGTTCAATTGGGAAGTAGAAAAAAGTTTCAATGCTTTCATCTGAAAAGGAAAATTTGATGGTTTAGGTTAGGAAGTGAGAAAGTGTTTCTATGCTCTCATCTCAAATGGGAAATCGGATGATTTCAGTTGCGAGGGGGGGGGGGGGGGCGGTAAAGATTTCGATTCTTTCATCTCAAAAGGAAAATCGGGTAGGTTCAATTGGGAAGTAGAAAAAAGTTTCAATGCTTTCATCTGAAAAGGAAAATTTCATGGTTTAGGTAAGAAAGTGAGAAAGTGTTTCTATGCTCTCATCTCAAATGGGAAATCGGATGATTTCAGTTGCGAGGGGGGGGGGGGGGGCGGTAAAGATTTCGATTCTTTCATCTCAAAAGGAAAATCGGGTAGGTTCAATTGGGAAGTAGAAAAAAGTTTCAATGCTTTCATCTGAAAAGGAAAATTTGATGGTTTAGGTTAGGAAGGGAGAAAGTGTTTCTATGCTCTCATCTCAAATGGGAAATCGGATGATTTCAGTTGCGAGGGGGGGGGGGGGGGCGGTAAAGATTTCGATTCTTTCATCTCAAAAGGAAAATCGGGTAGGTTCAATTGGGAAGTAGAAAAAAGTTTCAATGCTTTCATCTGAAAAGGAAAATTTCATGGTTTAGGTAAGAAAGTGAGAAAGTGTTTCTATGCTCTCATCTCAAATGGGAAATCGGATGGTTTCAGTTGGGAGGGGGGGCGGTAAAGGTTTCGATTCTTTCATCTCAAAAGGAAAATCGCGTAGGTTCAATTGGGAAGTAGAAAAAAGTTTCAATGCTTTCATCTGAAAAGGAAAATTTCATGGTTTAGGTAAGAAAGTGAGAAAGTGTTTCTATGCTCTCATCTCAAATGGGAAATCGGATGGTTTCAGTTGGGAGGGGGGCGGTAAAGGTTTCGATTCCTTCATCTCAAAAGGAAAATCGCGTAGGTTCAATTGGGAAGTAGAAAAAAGTTTAATGCTTTCATCTGAAAAGGAAAATTTGATGGTTTAGGTTAGGAAGTGAGAAAGTGTTTCTATGCTCTCATCTCAAATGGGAAATCGGATGTTTTGTTGGGAAGTGGTAAAGGTTTCGATTCCTTCTTCTGAAGAAAAAAATTGGATGTCAGTTGAGAAGCGGAAAAAATTTTTGTTTTTGTTTTTATGCTCTGATCTGAATTATTAAATCGCATGGTGTCAGTTGGGAAGTGGTTCATCTGAAAAGAAAAATTTGATGGTTTAGGTTAGGAAGTGAGAAAGTGTTTCTATGCTCTCATCTCAAATGGGAAATCGGATGGTTTCAGTTGGGGGGGGGGCGGTAAGGTTTCGATTCTTTCATCTCAAGAGGAAAATCGGGTAGGTTCAATTGGGAAGTAGAAAAAAGTTTAATGCTTTCATTTGAAAAGGAAATTTGGATGGTGTCAGTTAGGAAGTGGGAATGTGTTTCTATTGTCTCATCTGAAATGGTAAATCGGATGTTTTTGTTGGGAAGTGGTAAAGGTTTCGATTCCTTCTTCTGAAGAAAAAAATTGGATGTCAGTTGAGAAGCGGAAAAAATTTTTGTTTTTGTTTTTATGCTCTGATCTGAATTATTAAATCGCATGGTGTCAGTTGGGAAGTGGTAAAGGTTTCGATTCCTTCTTCTGAAAAGGAAAATTGGATAAATTTAGTTGTGAAGCGGATAAAAGTTTGAATGCTTTCATCTGAAAAGTAAAATTGGACGGTTTCAGTTAGGAAGTGAAAAAGTGTTTCTAGAATTTCATTTGAAATGATAAATTGGATGGTTACAGTTGTTACGTGGTAAATGGTTTCGATTCCGTCATTTGAAAAGGAAAATAAAGAGATTCAGTTGGGTAGGGCGAAAGTATTTTCACTATTTCTTCTGAGACGGAAAATCAGATTGGCTTATTTGGGAAGTCGGAAAGCGTCTCTGCACTTTTATCAGAAAAAGGCAAATCGTATTTGTGGAGTTCAGAAATCAGAGAGTGCTTCAATGCTTTCAGGTGAAAAGGAAATTTGGATATATATTTAGCTGGAAAACGCAAAAGTGTTTATATCGTCTCATCTGAAAGGGAAATTGGTTTGTTTCAGTTCGGAAGTCGAAAAGGAAATCGGATGGGTTCGGTTGAGATGTGGGTAAGTGCTCCTATGCTTTCATCTGAAAAGGAAAGTCTGAAGGGTTCAGTCGAGAAGTGGGAAAGTGGTAGCATGCTTCCTATTCAAAAGGAAACTTAGAACAGTTTCAGTTCAGAAGTGGTAAAGTGTTTCGACAACTTCATCTGAAAAAGAAAAATCGAATGGGTTCATTTCGGAAGTAGAAAGTGTTTTACGATTTCTTCCGAAATGAAAAATCGGTTGGGTTCAGTTTGGAAGTGGGATAGTGTTTGTATGTTCTCATCAGCAAAGGATAATCGAATGGCTAGTGGCAAAGGATTCAATTCTCTCAACTGAAACAGAAAATAGGGAGCATTGAGTAGGAAGTGGGTAAGTGCTCGTATGCTTTCATCTGAAAAGGGAAATAGATGCGTTCAGTTGGGAAGGGGGATAGTGTTTGTATGTTCTCATGTGAAAAAGAAGGTCGAATGGCTAGAGGCAAAGGATTCAATTCTCTCAACTGAAAATAGGAAGTATTGAGTAGGAAGTGGGTAAGTGCTCGTATGGTTTCATTTGAAAAGGGAAATAGATGCGTTCAGTTGGGAAGGGGGAGAGTATTTGTCTGTTCTCATCTGCAAAGGATGATCGGATGGCTAGTGGCAAAGGATTCAATTCTCTGAACTGAAACTGAAAATAGGAAGCATTAGGTAGGAAGTGGGTAAGTGCTCGTATGGTTTCATCTGAAAAGGGAAATAGATGCGTTCAGTTGAGAAGGGGGATATTATTTGTCTGTTCTCATCTGCAAAGGATGATCGGATGGCTAGTGGCAAAGGATTCAATTCTCTCAACTGAAAATAGGAAGCATTGAGTAGGAATTGGGTAAGTGTTCATATGGTTTCATCTGAAAAGGGAAATAGATGCGTTCAGTTGGGAAGTCGGATACTGTTTGTATGTTCTCCTGTGAAAAGGAGGTCGAATGGCTAGAGGCAAAGGATTCAATTCTCTCAACTGAAAATAGGAAGCATTGAGTAGGAAGTGGGTAAGTGCTCGTATGGTTTCATCTGAAAAGGGAAACAGATGCGTTCAGTTGGGAAGGGGGATAGTATTTGTCTGTTCTCATCTGCAAAGCATGATCGGATGGCTAGTGGCAAAGGATTCAATTCTCTCAACTGAAACTGAAAATAGGAAATATCGAGTAGGAAGTGGGTAAGTGCTCGTATGCTTTCATCTGAAAAGGGAAATAGATGCGTTCAGTTGGGAAGGGGGATAGTATTTGTATGTTCACATCGGCAAAGGATGATCGGATGGCTAGTGGCAAAGAATTCAATTCTCTGAACTGAAACAGAAAATAGGAAGCATTGAGTAGGAAGTGGGTAAGTGCTCGTATGGTTTAATCTGAAAAGGGAAATAGATGCGTTCAGTTGGGAAGGGGGATAGTATTTGTATGTTCTCATTTGCAAAGGATCGGATGGCTAGTGGCAAAGGATTCAATTCCCTCAACTGAAACTGAAAATAGGAAATATCGAGTAGGAAGTGGGTAAGTGCTCGTATGCTCTCATCTGAAAAGGGAAATAGATGCGTTCAGTTGGGAAGGGGGATAGTATTTGTAAGTTCTCATCTGCAAAGGATGAACGGATGGCTAGAGGCAAAGGATTCAATTCTGTCAACTGAAACTGAAAATAGGAAGCATTGACTAGGAAGTGCGTAAGTGCTCCTATGCTTTCATCTGAAAAGGGAAATAGATGCGTTCAATTGGGAAGTGCGATAGTGTTTGTATGTTCTCATGTGAAAAAAAAAGGTGGAATGGCTAGAGGCAAAGGATTCAATTCTCTCAACTGAAAATAGGAAGCATTGAGTAGGAAGTGGGTAAGTGCTCGTATGGTTTCATCTGAAAAGGGAAATAGATACGTTCAATTGGGAAGTGGGATAGTGTTTGTATGTTCTCATGTGAAAAAGCAGGTCGAGAGGCAAAGGATTCAATTCTCTCAACTGAAAATAGGAATGATTGAGTAGGAGGTGGGTAAGTGCTCGTATGGTTTCATCTGTAAAGGGAAATAGATGCGTTCAGTTGGGAAGTGGGATAGTGTTTGTATGTTCTCATGTGAAAAAGGTCGAATGGCTAGAGGCAAAGGATTCAATTCTCTCAACTGAAAATAGGAAGCATTGAGTAGGAGGTGGATAATTACTCATATGGTTTCATCTGAAAAGGGAAATAGGTGCGTTCAGTTGGGAAGGGGTATAGTATTTGTCTGTTCTTATCTGCAAAGGATGATCGAATGGCTAGTGGCAAAGCATTCAATTCTCTCAACTGAAACTGAAAATAGGAAGCATTGAGTAGGAAGTGGGTAAGTGCTCGTATGCTTTCATCTGAAAAGGGAAATAGATGCGTTCAGTTGGGGAGTGGGATAGTGTTTGTATGTTCTCATGTGAAAAAGAAGGTCGAATGGCTAGTGGCAAAGGATTCAATTCTCTCAACTGAAAATAGGAAGGATTGAGTAGGAGGTGGGTAAGTGCTCTTATGGTTTCATCTGAAATGGGAAATAGATGCGTTCAGTTGGGAAGGGGGATAGTATTTGTATGTTCTCATCTGCAAACGATGATCGGATGGGTAGTGGCAAAGGATTCAATTCTCTCAACTGAAAATAGGAAGCATTGAGTAGGAAGTGGGTAAGTTCTCGTATGGTTTCATCTGAAAAGGGAAATAGATACGTTCAGTTGGGAAGGGGGATAGTGTTTGTATGTTCTCATCTGCAAAGGATGATCGGATGGCTAGTGGCAAAGGATTCAATTCTCTCAACTGAAAATAGGAAGTATTGAGTAGGAAGTGGGTAAGTGCTCGTATGCTTTCATCTTACAAGGGAAATAGATGCGTTCAGTTGGGAAGTGGGTTAGTATTTGTATGCTGTCATGTGAAAAAGAAGGTCGAATGGCTTGAGGCAAAGGATTCAATTCTCTCAACTGAAAATAGGAAGGATTGAGTAGGAGGTGGGTAAGTGCTCGTATGTTTTCATCTGAAAAGGGAAATAGATGCGTTCAGTTCGGAAGGGGGACAGTATTTGTCTGTTCTCATCTGCAAAGAATGATCGGATGGCTAGTGGCAAAGGATTCAATTCTCTCAACTGAAACTGAAAATAGGAAGCATTGAGTAGGAAGTGGGTAAGTGCTCGTATGCTTTCATCTGAAAAGGGAAATAGATGCGTTTAGTTGGGAAGGGGGATAGTGTTTGTATGTTCTCATGTGAAAAGAAGGTCGAATGGCTAGAGGCAAAGGATTCAATTCTCTAAACTGAAAATAGGAAGGATTGAGTAGGAGGTGTGTAAATGCTCGTATTTTTTCATTTGAAAAGGGAAATAGATGCGTTCAGTTGGGAAGTGGGACATTGTTTGTATATTCTCATGCGAAAAAGAAGGTCGAATGGCTAGAGGCAAAGGATTCAGTTCTCTCAAATGAAAATAGGAAGCATTGAGTAGGATTTGGGTAAGTGCTCGTATGGTTTCATCTGAAAAGGGAAATAGATGCGTTCAATTGGGAAGGGGGATAGTATTTGTATGTTCTCATCTGCAAAGGATGACGGGATGGCTAGTGGCAAAGGATTCAATTCTCTGAACTGAAACTGAAAATAGGAAGCATTGAGTAGGAAGTGGGTAAGTGCTCGTATGCTTTAATCTGAAAAGGGCAATAGATGCGTTCATTTGGGAAGTGGGATAGTGTTTGTATGTTCTCATGTGAAAAAAGAAGGTCGAATGGCTAGAGGCAAAGGATTCAATTCTCTCAACTGAAAATAGGAAGGATTGAGTAGGAGGTGGGTAATTGCTCATATGGTTTCATCTGAAAAGGGAAATAGATGCGTTCAGTTGGGAAGGGGGATAGTATTTGCATGTTCTCATCTGCAAAGGATGATCGGATGGCTAGTGGCAAAGGATTTAATTCTCTCAACTGAAACTGAAAATAGGAAGCATTGAGTAGGAAGTGGGTAAGTGCTCGTATGGTTTAATCTGAAAAGGGAAATAGATGCGTTCAGTTGGGAAGTGGGATAGCGTTTGTATGTTCTCATGTGAAAAAGAATGTCGAATGGCTAGTGGCAAAGGATTCAATTCTCTCAACTGAAAATAGGAAGCATTGAGTTGGAGGTTGGTAAGTGCTCGTATGCTTTCATCTGAAAAGGGAAATAGATGCGTTCAGTTGGGAAGTGGGATAGTGTTTGTATGCTCTCATGTGAAAAAGAAGGTCGAATGGCTAGAGGCAAAGGATTCAATTCTCTCAACTGAAAATAGGAATGATTGAGTAGGAGGTGGGTAAGTGCTCGTATGGTTTCATCTGAAAAGGGAAATAGATGCGTTCAGTTGGGAAGGGGGATAGTGTTTGTATGTTCTCATCTGCAAAGGATGATAGGATGGCTAGTGGCAAAGGATTCAATTCTCTCAACTGAAACTGAAAATAGGAAGCATTGAGTAGGAAGTGGGTAAGTGTTCGTATGGTTTCATCTGAAAAGTGAAATAGATGCGTTCAGTTGGGAAGAGGATAGTATTTGTATGTTCTCATGTGAAAAAGAAGGTCGAATGGCTAGAGGCAAAGGATTCAATTCTCTCAACTGAAAATAGGAAGGATTGAGTAGGAGGTGGGTAAGTGCTCGTATGGTTTCATCTGAAAAGGGAAATAGATGCGTTCAGTTATGAAGAGGGTTAGTATTTGTAGGCTGTCATGTGAAAAAGAAGGTCGAATGACTTGAGGCAAAGGATTCAATTCTCTCAACTGAAAATAGGAAGGATTGAGTAGGAGGTGGGTAAGTGCTCGTATGGTTTCATCTGAAAAGGGAAATAGATGCGTTCAGTTGGGAAGGGGGTTAGTATTTGTATGCTGTCATGTGAAAAAGAAGGTCGAATGACTTGAGGCAAAGGATTCAATTCTCTCAACTGAAAATAGGAAGGATTGAGTAGTAGGTGGGTAAGTGCTCGTATGTTTTCATCTGAAAAGGGAAATAGATGCGTTCAGCTCGGAAGGGGGATAGTATTTGTCTGTTCTCATCTGCAAAGGATGATCGGATGGCTAGTGGCAAAGGATTCAATTCTCTCAACTGAAACTGAAAATAGGAAGCATTGAGTAGGAAGTGGGTAAGTGCTCGTATGCTTTCATCTGAAAAGGGAAATAGATGCGTTCAGTTGGGAAGTGGGATAGTGTTTGTATGTTCTCATGTGAAAAAGAAGGTCGAATGGCTAGAGGCAAAGGATTCAGTTCTCTCAACTGAAAATAGGAAGGATTGAGTAGGAAGTGGGTAAGTGCTCGTATGGTTTCATTTGAAAAGGGAAATAGATGCGTTCAGTTGGGAAGTGGGATAGTATTTGTATGTTCTCATGTGAAAAAGAAGGTCGAATGACTAGTGGGAAAGTATTCAGTTCTCTCAACTGAAACTGAAAATAGGAAGCACTGAGTAGGAGGTGGGTAAGTGCTCGTATGCTTTCATCTGAAAAGGGAAATAGATGCGTTCAGTTGGGAAGTGGGATAGTGTTTGTATGATCTCATGTGAAAAAGAAGGTCGAATGGCTAGAGGCAAAGGATTCAATCTCTGAACTGAAAATAGGAAGGATTGAGTAGGAGGTGGGTAAGTGCTGGTATGCTTTCATTTGAAAAGGAGAAATAGATGCATTCATTTGGAAAGTGGGATAGTGTTTATATGTTCTTGTTTGAAAAGGATGATTGGATGGCTGGTGGCAAAGATTTCATTTCTTTAAACTGAAAGTGAAATTGGGAAGGATTTTATAGGAAGTGGGTAAGTGCTCGTATGCTTTCATTTGAAAAGGGGAAATAGATGCTTTTATTTCGGAACTGGGAAAGCATTTCTGGATGGCTGTGGGGAAATGATTCGATATTTTCTTGTGAAAAGGGAAATCAAATGGGCTCTGTTGGAAAGCGGGAAAGTGCTTCGATGATTTCATTTGAAACAAGGAATATTGGATATGTGAGATAGGGAAGTGTGAACGCGCTTCGATGATTTCATCTGAAAAGGAAAATCTGACCTGTTCAGTTCGGGACTGGGAAAGTTACGGTGCTTTGATTTCAAACTGCTGAAGCTTAGAAAGGAATTGTGCAAGAGTAAATTGCAATGCAGGAAATTGTGTATGTAGTTTCCTTATCCGAAGAAACTATTTTCTTCTGTATTATGCGGAAATATCAGAGAAAAGAAGTAAATACATCATCATCATCATCATCATCATCATCATCATCATCATCATCATCATCATCATCATCATCATCATCATCATCAAACAGCCATGGGCTACGGAGGTCCAACCAGACCGTGCAATTTAGTTCTCCAAGCAAGTCTGTCCTGAGCTACATCTACTGCATCTGGCCACTGCACACCAATTCTAACAAGGTCCCGTTTGACATTGTCTGCCCACCGCATCCTAGGTCTCCCCCTCCTTCTGAGACCTTTAGGCACACTATTCATAACCGTATTCGCCAATCTATAATTATCCATACGGGCAACATGACCAAACCAACGGAGTCTCTCTCTGCACAATATGCTGCTTAAAGGAGGTTGCAAACTCCTTTGCCTAACCTCATCATTAGTTACAAAGTTGAACCACCTAATGCCCAAGATGCTGCGTAAGCATCTAGAATCAAAAGCATCTAGTTTCCTGTTATCTTGTTTACAAAGCACCCAAGTTTCACTACCATAACTAACCCTAGAAAAACCAAACTATTATACAGTCTAATTTTAGTCTTTAGGTGTATACGCCTATTTCTCCACACTCTCCATAGATTCTTAAAAGTCCTGGCAGCAATCCCTATTCGTCTGTTAATCTCATGCCGCACATCACCATTATCTGTTACATAGCTCCCAAGATAATTAAACTGTGACACCTGCTCAAGACTGCAACCATTCAGATTAACTGAATCACAGCCTGCCTGACCAATTTTGATCACTTTAGTTTTCTCTCTGTTTATAACCAAACCTACTCTACTACCAGTCGCATCAACAGCTCGAATGAAAGAGTTCATCTCATCAACATCATTTGCTAAAAGGGCTAAATCATCAGTATAATCTAAATCAGAAATTTTCGTATCTCCAGTATATTTAAGGCCAAAATCTTTCCCTTGACGTGAATTTCGTATAACATAATCAATAACCAAGCTAAAGAGAAAAGGAGACAAAATGCACCCTTGTCGAACACCAGAAGTAATGCTAAACAAATTGCTACAAGACTTACCAACTCTCACACACGACTCAGTGTTATTATAGAGAGCTTTCATAATGTTAACTAACTTGTCAGGTATACCATATGATTTCACAATCAACCGCAAATTATGACGATCAACAGAGTCGAAAGTCTTTTTGAAATCAACGAAGCTAGCAACAAAAGGTTTTTGAAACTCTAAACATTTCTCAAGAATCTGCCTAAAGTGAAAATATCTGATCCACACATCCCCTACCACTTCTGAATCCACATTGTTCATCACGCAATTGACTGTCAACCAGATTCATAATTCTATTAAGCACAATCATGGAAAGAACTTTACCTGGAACAGAGAGTAGGCTGATACCCCTATAGTTATCACAAGAACTGCGATCACCTTTTTTGAAAATAGGGATAACAATAGCTCTGGTAAAATCCTTAGGAACCATGCCTTTATCCTAAAAGATATTCAGAATTTCAGTCATCCAAGTGGTAACCGAAACATTCCCAGCTCTAAGCATTTCTGTAGTAATTTCATCTACCCCTGGGGATTTATGAGGTTTTAGTTTAGAAACAGCCAAAATAACATTAGATTGTGTTATAGGGCCAACATTAAAGCCACCAATGCATCTATCATCATTGCAAACAATGGGAATAGAACTAACCGCATTATTTAGAATATCACTGAAATGCTCAGCCCTCCTAGCCATGACAGAATCTCACCTTCTATAACCTTACTTTGTTTTTCCTTCAATCCCTGTATACCTGTTCGTTTTCTACCACATAAAACATTAACTATCTGGGTTAGCACGCTTGGCTACTGATCTAAGGGACCTGGGTTCGAGCCCCGGATTTAGGCATGGATGTGTGTGTCGTTTTTCTGCTGAGGTCCTGCCATCCTCTCAGATCTTCTACTGTGGCATATAAACTGACAGGCTCCTGTCAGACCTCTGTGGCAAGCAGCTGCTTGAGGGGGTATTTATTTTTTATTTCGTTTTTTATTTTACAGCTCTCTGCTGTTGTGCTGTCTAACTGCTTCCTCAGCTTTGTCAGCTAAACCATCAAGCCAAAGGTTCTTATCAGCAGCTAACTGATCTTTTACATGTATATTAAGTTCTCTGTAATGCTTTCTATTAGGACTAGTAGGGTATTGATTAAGGACATTCCTGCAGTTCTTTCTTTCCAAAATAAGCTCAAATGCGTTATCACTCAGATAATTCTGTCTCTTCTGCTCTTTTTTTCCTAAAAGAGTACTGTTAGTGTCCAAAGAGTACTGTTAGTGTCCAAAAAAGCCTGTTTAAAATGATCCCATTCTTCCGCAACTTCAGTAGTAAGCATACCATGACTGTCATAATGACTAAGTAACCTATTATGGTAAGCTTTGGCTATAACTGGATCTTTCAGAGCTTCAGTATTAAAAGTAAATTTTTTAACCCTAGCACAACACTTTTTAAGTTTAAGTTGCAAGACACTTTTAACAAGGTAATGATCAGATCCAATTTCAGCTCCCCTATATGACCTGGTATTCCTAACAGAACTAGCCCATTTGCTGTTAATTAATATATAATCAATCATATTCTTATGCAGCCCATCGGGTGAAACCCATGTGTACTTATGTATGTCGCGGTGTTTGTAATAAGTGTTAGTTATTCTGAATCCATTGAGTTTACTTACCTGTAGGAGACGTTGCCCATTGCCATTGCAGCTACCAATACCAAAAAGGCCTATTACTCCTCCCCAAAGGTCAGAGTCAGTACCAACTTTGGCATTGAAGTCACCTAGAACAAGGGTAATATCTCCTTTCTTGACAGAACTCAAAATATCCTGAAGTTATCCATAAAACCTATCCTTCTCGTCCTCAACGGCATCCTCAGTGAGGGCATAACTGCAGATAATATTCAAGTCTTTAACACTTGTCTGAAATTTTGCTGTAAGAAACCTTTCATTAATGCACTCATATCCTAGAAGAGCACAACTAACGTGTCTGCTGAGAAGCAGACCCACACCTTGGTGATGCTTATTGTCGTCCCTCCCTGAAAAGAGAAATTTAAGATTGTTTTTAAGAATCTGACCTTTATCTGTCCATCTGGTCTATTGCAAGCCGAGAATATCTAAATTATAATGGTGGAATTCTTGTGTGAGGACATCAAGAGAAAAAGCTCTGTGCAGAGTCCTCACATTCCAATTACCTATAGAGAGAAAATGGTTAGTAGGATGTTTAAAGAAACTATGTTTAGTGAGAGAAGGATTGCCGACAATATCAAACAGCACCCTAATCGCAGACATGGGGCAAAGATCCGTTACCCCACCACTAAAGGGCATTACTTATCTCCATAGAGATGCTGACACAGAACTCAATTAAGTCCACTTAATTTGTGAACATAATTCCTAAGCTCAAATTTGTAAGTTGTTTTTTAATTAATGATATTTACCAATGTAAAGTGTTAGAGCAGAATTTTATGTTTGAGAAATTCTGTTCTGATCTTTATTTCACATTTCCATAGATTATATTTTTGCTAAGAGCATAACAAGATTGTAGGTAATAGCAGAGCTCTCTAAACTGTGAATAATTTGTGAACAAAAAATGATGGTATCCCGTGTAAGTGGATCATGTGAAAAATATTATCATTTCTTAACTTTAAGAAAATGTCGAAAACTGATAGGAAAAATGGAAGTGTAGTGATTGCAATAGCAGATAAGATTTCTGAATGGGACAACAGAACTTTGGAAATGAAGTTGAGTTAAAAGAACACGTGGATTTGCGTGTAAAACAAATGGAAATAATCTCTACCGTATGTGGCAGAAGAAAAGGAATTTAATGGTTCTACACACCAAACAATATCCTTTGCTGAAAACTGACAACTATTAGTTAAGGATGAATTAGAACAATTAAAGATAAAATAACTGTTGTTAAAAAACAAGAATCGACAGAGATGGAATCTGCAGAATTTTGTTCAAATAAAATTTATGATTTTAATATATAATTACACAGTCGTATCAGAATAATACGACCACATACCATAACATATGTATGGTAGGTGGTCATATTATTCTGATACGACTGTGTATAGCAGAACTTTCAGGATCTGCTTGTAATGTAATCAAAGAAAATGAAATGTTAAGAAATAAAATTAATTTATTGGACTTTTGTCTGACTATATTAAAATGCGATATAATGGATTTATTACAAATTTCGGGAAATTGGAACATTGAAATTGTAGGATTAAGTAAAAGACCAAATGAAAATCTTTTTGAAAAGAAAAAAAAAGTCAGAAACATTGGCGACTAGTGAAGCATCCATATCGAAAAATTGCACGTCAAGAACTAAGAATCAGCGAAGGGCAGTGATATTTAATTGGGTTAGCCCTTAAGCTGGAAAAGCAATGGACTAAAGTATCAAAAATATTCAGGAATTTAAATAACAAAGTAGCAACAGGAACTGACGGTGAAAGATTATTTGCATAAATAAATATTTGATTCCGGAATTGAAAGAACTATTCTACGAAGCTAAACGATTTCAGCGTGAATTTCAAGAATGCATTGGCTAGAGAATGTAAGATTTTTCTGCAAAGTAATGATGATCTCAATTCAGCTATTCGTGTCAGGAGAGAACACTATTCGGTTGATACTGAATGTTAGATCAGTAGAGTTACAGATAATACTTTCACTTTCATCGATCATTCATTTATTACAGTAAAGTAGTAGTTAATAACTGTAACATGTTGAAGATACGCATGAGGCGTCGTCAATATTCATGGCGCTTCGAAAGATGCAAAATTGATTGGTTTTTTTTCAACATTTTATTTCGTAAAATATTTCGCAATCAGCATAATTTTATTTTCATTTATATTTTACGAAGGGAATAAAGTGCTTCCCTGCAAAAAGGGTGGAGATAAACGAGATGCTCTATTGGGAATGTCGTCTTGTTTCATCTCATGTATGAGCCCCTAGACAAAGACAGGTGCGCTAACCACCTCGACCAAGTAAAGGCTAATCTACAACTGAAATACACGTGTCATGTTTCAACTTAGATTAATACCAGATAAAATGAGTTTTTTGTTAAATGCACTTGGAAAAACAGATTATATTTTTTCTTCATATTGTAATAAATTTAATGGATGAAAACTGAGCGTGAATTCAAAAGAATGCTGACGAGATAAAATTATAAATAAACTAATTTAATTACTTAGGCAAACAGTACAAAATTATAATAATTTAATCCAATCACAAAGGTGCTTCAGTGAAATTAAACTTGAAAGCAATTTTTACCACACTTGAAACAGTCGTACTACAACTCTAACATATTTTATTCAAAATATCAAACGATTCTTGATTAACATCCAAATAGCGACATAATCATCTTTGAAAATTAACCTGTCTTTAGATTTCCAATTCCGGTATTTTATCTCTAACACCTCATTGACACTAATCCTCAATTGCTTTTCTACAAGAAAACTTCATGGTCACATTACTATCCCTTGAATTGGATTGTTTCATGGTAACTATGCTAGAATCTAGTAGAAACTAATAACTAAACTTTTTCCTAAACAATAAACTGTCAACTATTTCCAATAACTTTTTCGGATTTACTTTATGACCTTACCAAACGATCTTCACGACTCGCGTGCAATCTGCAATAAAAACTCTTCTTTAACTTTATAGACCAAAATCCATTTCGTTTTTCACAAATCCCTCCTTAAAAGCACACCGTTATTATTTTCGAGTCCCCCGTTCCAAACGGTTAATGACATAGTCTCACGCTGTACCATAATGCGAGATTCCTAATTATTTGGCTTTGTGCGCATTAGTACATGAAGAATTATTCAATTGGGTGTGCGCAAGGGAGAATAAAAGAGTTTATTAATGTGAATTTGTTTAGTAAACTAATAAGCAAAATGAAGAATTCATCGTCTGATGTGTGGTGATCAACGTTTGAAAAGAATTGGATCTGAGAAACAGCATACTTAGCTGCGGTTTTAGAGTATTTGATGACTAGAATCTTGAAAGAAAGTCATCTGGTGTATAGTTATATTTCGTTTGTTTAAGGAATTGGTAAGGTTATTCTTGGTAGGTTACAGGTCTATTCGCAAATTTGATTATGCCACTTACTGAGTATTGTAAAATGTCTTTATGCTTTGAGTAGAGTTTGTTAGAATTATAGAGAAACAATTAATTGCAAGGATAGTGATAAGGTAATATATTCGGATGGTTTATTTTCATATTGGTGAAGATAAAGATTTGAGTTAGTTGAATTTATTTATATTTGTGTTTTTATTCAAACTTTTGTAATAAACTATATTTTAGAATAATAATTGCTAAATATTATTCTTTTTCGATTCACACCCAATTTCCATCTGTTAAATTTATCACAACATTTTCAATAGCTGAGCTAACCACCTCGCCAAGTAATACTATGAATGTAACCTCGACCAAGTAATACTATGAATGTAACCTCGACCAAGTAATACTATGAATGTAACCTCGACCAAGTAATACAATGAAATATAGTACATGTTTCATATTTCTATTTATGCATTCTGTGTAGTGCAATTTATTTAACCTACGGCATATACGTTTTCCATTCACGAGACCCTTAACCTGAGTGTTTTGGCCTTCAGTGCCCACCGGTGTTTGATCCTTCCGCCACTGACTTCAAGAGGAAAGAGATCCGCGTAGAAGCGAATCGTTATCGAAAAAAAAATACTCTGATTCTGATGAGTTTTCGGTGGATCGTTTTCTGTCTCCACTATCTCTGATTGCACTGTTCCTAAAGACCGACGATAAAACGAAAATGAAGAGGATTTTTCTTGTGAGGAATGTCTTCCAACACATTTTGGTGCAATTATTTTATTGAACCCAAGATGGATGCGAAGAGAATCAAAAGGCAGTTACTTTTTTCCAAGCAGTTCCTTCCATTTCCGAAGAAATTGTCTTTGCAGACGCAACAGAATCCTCCCTCGTGGTCCACGCACACCGATGTCGGAGGACACGGCAAGAGGGTGTTAGAACAGAGGGCGGCGTCCACGCGGTCTTGAGTCGAGGCCAAATCGGCAGGTAGCACATTGTCTTCGGAACCGGTGCGGCCAATGTGGAACATCCAAACGCCTGCCTGACGTACGTTCGACATCCTGAAACACGGAAGAATGCATTTTAGTGATCTTTTGCAATCAGCGGTCAACAGGGCTTTGTAATACTGAACACATTTCTATGCATCGCAATTAGAAAAATACTGATCAATCTGAGTTTTCCTCAGGAGTATTTGCTTGGCCGAATAGTTGGATCAGAAATACATCCGCGTGGTTTGAGTTGGGTTGTTTTACCTCTGAGCGGCACTCTTTTGCACACAATGGGTTAAATGGTCAGGTCACAAAGACCCCCGAGGTCTGAAAGAAGGTTGGGGGGGACCCACTGAACACCTCTTTGGAGATAGATGGCACCCTTCCGGCAATCCAGCGTGTTCTTTAACGTGCACAGGGTGTGGCTCTCCCGCACACGCGGACACGGCCTAACGTCCCATCCGACAGACGGCGGCCTTCACAAGGCCATCGGCGTTCCCTTACTGACCGTAGACAGGGCGGGGAGTTTTGCGGAGATAAATTTCAACGCTGGGCCAGTCGGGAATCGAACCTGGGAACTGCAGATTACGAGGCTTGGCGCTCTGTCGACTGAGCCACCGCCGCCCCTCGTAGTTTGACAAAGGACTTCTAGAGTGAGCGTAAGAGCCATTACTTATCTCCATATAGGTGCTGACACAGCACTCAATTAAGTCCACTTAATTTGTGAACATAATTCCTAAGCTCAAATTTGTAAGTTGTTTTTTAGTTTAATGAATGATATTTGCCAGTGTAAAGTGTTAGAGCAGAATTTTATGTTTGAGAAATTCTGTTCTGATCTTTATTTCACATTTCCATAGATTATATTTTTGCTAAGAGCATAACAAGATTGTAGGTAATAGCAGAGCTCTCTGAACTGTGAATAATTTGTGAACAAAAAATGATGGTATCCCGTGTAAGTGGATCATGTGAAAAATATTATCATTCTTTTTGTGTTAATTAACTTTAAGAAAATGTCGAAAACTGATAGGAAGGAATGGAAGTGTAGTGATTGCAATAGCAAATAAGATTTCTGAATGGGACAACAGAAGAACTTTGGAAATGAAGTTGAGCTAAAAGAACACGTGGATTTGCGTGTAAAACAAATGGAAAGAATCTCTACCCTATGTGGCAGAAGAAAATGAATTCAATGGTTCTACAGACCAAACAATATCCTTTGCTGATATATATCTATGTTAAGAGTGTTTTCTGAAATGTCCGAAATGGGAATGTGGCTGATGAGGTGGCATTACAGCAGGCCGAGCAAGGCTGTTTCCCATCTGCGCTGGAACTGAGCATCAGCAAAAGCGCATTTATTGTTCTGACGTCACGAGCCGGATTAAAGAATACTCTTCAGACTGAGCGTTGCTTGGAAGGTCGTTTGCTAAGCGCGTCAAAGGGACTCCTTCTCTAAAGGGACCCTAAACGACCAGGGTTCGGTTCTGTGTGAACCAGGTGGTTTAGGCAAGGATTAAATATCCTCTCGCCGAGTTTTGAGGTCGGTAAAG
Source organism: Ryuthela nishihirai (assembly GCA_038380435.1). Taxonomy (NCBI): domain Eukaryota; kingdom Metazoa; phylum Arthropoda; class Arachnida; order Araneae; family Heptathelidae; genus Ryuthela; species Ryuthela nishihirai. The sequence goes on along the minus strand of JAWZYU010000001.1, from coordinate 41,213,194 downwards.
AGATTAGATATGAATTAGATAGAATTTGAGGTCAGAAAGAACTAGAGGAGTAACTAGAGGAGTAACAAGCTGGAACAGCAGGCGAACGAGAAAGGAAGCCGGACCATAAGCAGCCGAACGACGATGCCGGGAGCGAGCCATAAGTCGCCGACCTCGACAAGTCCGTTCCATCGCTGACCAGAGGGACAGGATCGCCTGAACGGGAACGGCAAGACCCCACCGCGAGGAAAGGAGAGCTACCGGACCTCGTTGGACGCAATTACAGGGAGCAGCTGAAAAAGCGGGTAGGCGTCTGTTTCTCTCTCCCTCTGATTATCACTGATGCGTACTGAAATTGATACGAAACAGAAAACTTTGTAGGGAAACTTCCGAAATGTTGTTTAGCCTTCCCATTTATTCCATCTACTATTCTTTCAGGCAACTGTGTAACATCGACAGATGAAACGAATCATAGTGAAACAAATAAAGGGACTATTAATACATGCTTGATTGACCTTTATCACTGAGATATATTATTTGATTATATGATTATCGTCATACGAACTTTTACTTTTCATTTCACAAGTTTCCGTCCGGGATACAGGGGCGATGAACGCCCGACCTTCGGCATGGAGATGAAAGAAGAATAGAAAACACGTTACCAACTGTATACAAGTGAGGTCATTTCGTCTCATGAGTTGCTTCACACTGGGGTTAAGAAGGTCATATTTACCCCCCCCCCACCCCCCCAGATCAATCAATAGCTTTTTTCAATAATTTTTAGAAACCTGAAAAACGACGGAAAAAATGTTGCACTGGAAAGGAAATCCAGTTTACTCTCCCCCCCCCCCCTTTACTGTTTTCCCGTTTGATTACGTCAGAGAGAAAAAAGAAAAATTCCGTCACCTGTCGAAATTGCGAGCTTGGTCCGTGCCTGACCCTCGCAGGGTGTAGAGTCTTCCGTCACCTGCCATGAACCCGGCTTGAGCCCTCGCATCAGGCAAGTTCCGATTTTTCCCCGCGCTTTGGATCCACTGGACGCCGTTTTCCGGATAAAGGAAGTAAGCGTAAGTGTCGTCGCCGTCGGAGGCCAAAACCACTTGGAAAGTGTTCGTCTGCAAAGGAGAACAAGCATCATCAATGCTAGTGAAGATAATCATTGTTAGTGATAGTCATCATCAATACTAGTGAAGATAACCATTGTTAGTGATAGTCATCATCAATGCTAGTGAAGATAATTATTGTTAGTGATAGTCATCATCAATGCTAGTGAAGATAATCATTGTTAGTGATAGTCATCATCAATGTTAGTTGTAAACATCAATGTTAGCAACAATCGTCAATGTTAGTAACATTCTTTCTATGGTTTGACTTTATACTAAGAGGAATAGAAATACTTGTGTTTAGATAAGATTGTTTTATTTATATGAATTTGTAATAAATTACTTCATTCACACTTTGGTTTGGTAAATGCACTTTAGAACTCACGCTCAGGTTCCATCCGTATAATTCATAACATTTGGTGTCAGGAGTGGGATTGTTTGTTGAATGGCAACGGCATCGCTCTGTCTGTTTCACAAGAAGTAGGGATGAGTTATTAAAAGATAACCGACATAAACCCGTAAAATTGGTGACCTGAGAACTGAGATAGTCTCTCAAAATGTTATCTTCTTGACTGGCTATTTCAGCTCTTAAGTTGACTTGAAATTTGAAAGAGCCTCTCAAAAAGTTGATATGAGAGCTGAAGTGGCTTCTCAACTAAGTAAGATTAATGATCAGAAGAATGATCTGAATAAAAGAAATCAGTGAAATCACTGACAACAAGACATTAAGACTGAACTTAATAGACAATCTGATGGTCTACAGGTTGAAATTGATAGTGGAAAAAATGATATCGATAGTATAAAGTGTAATGCAAGCGAAATCACCTGTGACTTTAATACCAAACTTGAGAGTGTTAAGATGGATTATAAGCATCAAATTGATAGTGTAAAAACTGATTTTGAACGCCAGTTTAAGATTTTAAAAAATGAAATATTACCTATTTCTTTTGATAATGGTAATTTTAGTGACAATAATGTTTTTAACATATCGCTGGGTGGGAGTGACTCAGTCGGTAGCGCGCCAGGCTCGTATCTGTAGTTCCCAGGTTCGAGTCCCAGCTGGATTAGCGTTGAGATTTATCTCCGCAAAATTCCTCGCCCTTCCCACGGCCATTATGGGACACCGATGGGCTTGGAAGGCCGCCTTCCGTCGGATGGGACGTTAAGCCGTGGCCCCGTGTGCGGGAGAGCCATACCCTGTGCACGTTAAAGAACACACTGGGTGGCCTTGATGGGAGGCTACCATCTGTCTCCCAACAGCTGTTCCAATGGGTCCCCTCCTCCATCCTTCTCTGAGCCTTCGTGGTTCATGTGGCCTGGCCATTTAGCCCATGGTGTACAAAAAAGTGCCGCTCAGAGGTAAAACAACCCAACACATATCGCTAGAAATACAACTAAACCTTCCACATATGATAGTCAATTATCTTGGAAAGTATTCAAAACACAATTCGAAGTCATCACTAGAGTTAATGAGTGGAATGAATTTCAGAAGGCCATTTTTCTTGCAGCTTCGTTAAAAGATGCTGCTGCGGTAGTTTTACAGTCTGTTCCAGAAGAAAAACGACTTGATTATCAAAGTTTGGTATCTGCATTAGAATTCAGGTTTGGTGATAGTTATTTAAAACAATATTATATGACTCAATTTAAACATCGTATGCAGAAGAGTGATGAAACTTTGCAAGAACTTGCTAGTGATATTGAGCGCCTAGTTAGATTGGCTTATAGTAACTGTCCACCAGAAATTCAAGGAAACGTAACTGAATTACAATTTATTGATGCTATTGCTGACCTTGAGACTCAACAATCCGTTAGGATGTTGGAAGGTGAATCCTTAAAGTCAGCTGTTGGACATGCTATGAAGTACGAGTGCTCCAGGCTTTCCTCCCGAGTGAATAAACGCGCAGTGAGATTTGTGAATGCAGAAGAAACTGTAGAAAAGGATACTGAAATGCAAGAACTAACCAAAGCCATACTATCTGTTTTGAAAGAGACAAAATGTTCCTCTTCAAAAACTCCACAGACCTTCAGTGTTGGAATTGTGGCAAGATCGGACACATTCGTACCAACTATAATAAGAAACGAATGAGGAGTCCAAGTCCATGTACTAGACAACAGGATCAGGGAAAGGGAAATTAGTCAGTCTTGCAGGGCAAAGGCTGGCTGTTAATTGGTTGGCTCTAGGGGAAGTTGCCCACGTTTCAGCATTGTATGGTGGAGACAACGGATAGGTAGCTGATGGAACCGTGAATGGAGAGTACCTTGCTGTATGATAGTAGACACTGATGCAAATGTGACTCAGAACAGACATAGCAAAGAAGATTATACCTCACTGAAACTGGAATGCTGGACAATATAATATAACACTACAAACAGTCACTGGAGATCGTGCTAAAGTCCATGGAAAGATGGAACTCACATCAGAGTTGGTAGCTGTCTGATACGCCATCCTGTTTACATCGCTGACATCTATGATGAATGCATATTAGGCCTTGATTTCCTAAAGAAACATGGGTTCAGCATTAGACCCTGACAGCCTACTCATTTATAAGACAGAAGAGATCCCTCTGCTTAGTCGCACATCTGATTCTTTATCAAGTGTAACCACAGTAAAGGAGCTTTGGCTCATGGTATCCTGGTTGCGAGGACTTCAGTCAGTGTAGATAAAGAGCAGATTCCTATCAGAGTGATGAACTGTAACAAATCCAATAGAATATTGAAAAAGGGTGAAGACTGCAATATGTGAACCTGTTACAAACAAACTCTGCTACTCCAAGGCTATTTCAAGATGGTCGCCAAAATGGAGGCTGGAGTTCCATGGTGAACTCTTAATGAAACCTATGCGTTCACCATGGAATAAATAATTTTGTAAAAAATAATTAAGTTATTTGTAATAATTTAAATAATTTTGTAATAGATAATTTAAGTAATAAATAATTTTGATTAATAATAATCATTTTTTAGTACCTTTACATTTTTTTATGCATCTCAGACCATAGTTAATTTTTCTTTTCCTATATAGTTACGTATGCCTGGCAAATTGTATCCGAAGAACCCTGGTGAGTACCAAGTGATTTGGAAAGTTCGATTATCTGAGCGAGGAAATTCTGCATTTTGGTTTAGAAATTTCTGACGTGGTGAGGATTATGGGTACCTCGAGCTATGTCCATTTCTTTTGTCTCCTAAAATAGAGAGAGAAAATTTTAACCGGAAGGGGAGGAGATCGATCGTAGCGATTTTTATGCCAAATGAAAGCTTGCGATGTGGCGAGTGCCCTCTACTCTATATAATAAAGAGTTTCAGACTGGAGTAACGCCGGATAAATCTGCTAGTGAACATAATTGTGTAATGAGTGTGGAATTAGAAATATAAGAAAAACCTCTGGGTTATGAATAGAATTTGCTATGGTAAAAATGTGATCCAAGCAGCTAACACTAATGTTACACAGTCTAATTGGAATTTCAATATGTTTTTTAAAACAAAAAACACTCAATATGTTTAAATATTCAGCTATAATTTAATTGTTTTGAAGTAAATCGCAAATGATATCACCAATGAAATGCAAATTATCCTTTTTAACATAATTTAACATTTTTTATTTAATTTTTATTGTTTTGTATTATTATTTTTTTATTTTGTTTATTTTTTATTATTTGCTACATATAGGACAGCGAAGAATCCTAGAAGCTACTCATAGCTTTTACAGGACTGCTCATACAAGGACCTAATAAGAACGAAGTCACTGCTGACCACTGCCTAAGTCACAGCTAACACAGCACACAAAGTTCGCCTTCCAGGAACAGTGGCCAGCTGCCTAACCACTTATGCCAGTTAGGCCATAATTTAAATTCATGATTAAAATATACAGTGTGGCTGAATGGCTCAAACAGAGTGAGAGACAAAGAATGTGGTGGGTGCACAAAATTACACCTTTCTAGATTGTCCTAAGGCAATGGCTGTAGTTCAAAAAAGACGAGTTGGAAAGAGTAAAGTTCAGTATGGTTTTACCTCCATAATTAATGTACGTTTAGAGGTCTGTGCACCCAAAAGATTCTCTATGTTTATAACAATGCTACCACCTATTTGAATTACCATACTGGTCATTACCGCAGAAAGCAGGAATGCAGAAAACGAGACATATAATGAACTCTAAAGCATTTCTCTTTAACTTCAAACTCCTATTTAACCTCTACTTAAGTGACTAAGTCTTATAATCTTTCACAAGTGACTTGCCTTGTCCGTGGTGCGGTCGTAGTGTCCGACGGCATCCCAGGTGGCGATGAACAAGCTCCGTGCTTGGAAATGGGCTCCATTCGAAAAGTGATTCCTCACGTCTCGTGTCGCTCTCTCCAGGTGCTCCTGAGCCTGAGTTTCTCTGCAGAGGATATCAATTTTTGTTTGCCAATGAACAAGTACAGTATAAATAATTGCATTTGTTGTTAATACGTTGGTAACATTTATATGAAACGTAAAGGTAAGATTACAGATTAAAGTGACCTACTGCAGTAAAAAAGTACAGCCTCGATCATCAACGTTTGAATGTGTTAGAGAGGTGAAAGGTGCTTTTAACACTGGATCATCAAAATTTGACTGTGTCAGAGAGGTGAATGGATATTATTTAGAGTAAATTCTCGATGACTAATGCTTGAATGTATTAGAGAGATGAATGATTCTTTTAATATAGGGTCATCAAAAGTTGACTGAGTCAGAGAGGTAAATGGATATTATTTACAGTACATTCTCAATCATCAATGCTTGAATGTTATAGAGGTGAATGATGCTTTTAATACTGGATCATCAAAAATTGATTGTGTCCGAGAGGTGAATGGATCTTGTTTAGAGTATATTCTCGATCATCAATGCTTGAATGTATTAGAGAGGTGAAGGATGCTTTTAATACTGGATCATCAAAAGTTGATTGTGTCCGAGAGGTGAATGGATCTTGTTTAGAGTACATTCCTGATCATCAATGCTTGAATGTATCAGAGAAGTGAGTGATACTTTTAATACTGGATCATTAAATCGACTGTGTCAGAGAGGTCATAAGTTGACTGTGTCAGAGAGGTGAATGGATATTATTTGCAGTACATTCACGATCATCAATGCTTGAATGTATTAGAGAAGTGAGTGATGCTTTTAATACTGGATCATCAAAACTTGACTGTCAGGGAGGTGAATGGATATTATTTGCAGTACATTCACGATCATCAATGCTCGAATGCTAAAAAGATGTATGATTCTTTAATATTGGATCATCAAAAGTTGATTGTGTCCTACACGTGAATTGATCTTGTTAAGAGTACATTCTCGATCATCAATGCTTGAATGTATTAGAGAGATGAGTGATGGTTTTAATACTAGATCATTAAAAGTTGACTGTGTCAGAGAGGTGAATGGGTATTATTTGAAGTATATTCTCGATCATCAATTCTTGAAAGTTAAAGAGATGTATGATTCTTTAATATGTGATCACCAAAAGTTAACTATGTCAGAGACGTGAATGGATCTTGTTTAGAGTATATTCTCGATCATCAATGCTTGAATGTATTAGAGAAGTGAGTGATGCTTTTTAATACTGGATCATCACAACTTGACTGTCAGGGAGGTGAATGGATATTATTTGCAGTACATTCACGATCATCGATGCCTGAATGCTAAAGATATGTATGATTCTTTAATATTGGATCATCAAAGGTTGACTGTGTCAGAGACGTAAATGGATCTTTTTTAGAGTACATTCCTGATCAACAATTCATGAATGTATTAGAGAGGTGAATGCTGATTTTGATACTGGATCATCAAAAGTTGACTGTGTCAGAAAGATGAATGATCCTTTTGATAATGGATCATCAAAAGTTGACTTTGTCAGACACGTGAATGGATCTTGTTTATAGTACATCCCGGATCAACAATGTTTGAATGTGTTAGAGAGGTGAATTATGCTTCAGATACTGGATCATCAAAAGTTTACATTGTCAGAGAGGTGAATGGATATTGTTTAGAGTAGATCCTCGTTCATCAATGCCTGAATGTGTTATAGTGGTGAATGATGCTTTTGATACTGTATCACAAAAGATGACTGTTTCAGAGAGGTGAATGCATCTTATTTAGAGTACATCTCCGATCATCAGTGCTCTAATGCGTTAGAGTGGTGAATGATGCTTTAATACTGGATCGTCAAAAATTGATTGTGTCCGAGAGGTGAAAGGATCTTTTTTAGAGTATATCCTCCATGATCTATGATTGAAAGTGTTAGAGTGGTGAATGATGCTTTTCATACTGGATTGACAGTGTCAGAGATCTGAATGTATCTTATTTAGAGTACATGTTCGATCATCAGTGCTTGAATGTATTAGAGAGGTGAATGATGCTTCTGATAATCGATCATCAAGAATTGAGTTTGTCAGAGAGGCGAATGGATCTTGGTTAGAGTACATCCTGGTTCAACAATGTTTGAATGTGTTAGAGTGGTGAATGATGCTTTTTTGATACTGGATCATCAAAAGTTGACTGTTTCAGAGATAAAAATGGATCTCGTTTAGAGTACATCCTCGATCATCAGTGCTCTAATGTGTTAGAGTGATAAATGATGCTTTTGATACTGAATCACAAAAGTTGCCTGTTTCAGAGATAAAAATGGAACTCGTTTAGAGTACATCCTCGATCATCAGTGCTCTAATGTGTTAGAGTGATAAATGATGCTTTTGATACTGAATCACAAAAGTTGCCTGTTTCAGAGAGCTGGATGTATCTTGTTTAGAGTACATCCTCGATCATCAGTTCTCTAATGTGTTAGAGATGTTAATGATGCTTTTGATACTGGATCATAAAAAGTTGAATGTGTCAGACGTGAATGGATCTTGTTTAGAGTACATCCTGGATCATGAATACTTGAATGTATTAGAGGGGTGAATAATGGTTTTGATACTGAATCACAAAAGCTGACAGTTTCAGAGAGGTGAATCTATATTATTTAGAGTACATCTTCGATCATCAGTGTTCTAATGTATTAGAGTGATGAATGTTACTTTCAATACTGGATCATCAAAAGTTGATTGTGTCTGAGAGGGAATGGATCTTGATTAGAGAGTATCCTCGATCATCAATGCTAGAATGTGATAGAGTGGTGAATGATGCTTTTGATACTGGACTGACTATGTCAGAGACGTCAATGTATCTTATTTAGACTACATCTTCGATCATCAGTGCTGTAATGTGTTAGAGTGGTAAAAGATGCTTTCAATACTGGATCATCAAAAGTTGAGTGTGTCCGAGAGGTGAATGATTTTGTTTAGAGTGTATCCTCGATCATCAATGCTTGAGTGTATTGGAGTGATGAATGATGCTTTTGATACTGGATTCACTGTGTCAGAGATGTGAATGTATCTTATTTAGAGTACATGTTCGATTATCAGTGCTCTAATGTGATAGTTGAATTACGTTATTAATACTGGATCATCAAACGTTGACTGTGTCAGAGACGTCAATGGACATTGTTTAGAGTACATTATCTATCATCAATGATATAATGTGTTAAAATGGTAAATGCTGCTCTTCGTACTGGATCATCAAAAGTTGGTTGTGTCCGAGAGGTGAATGGATCTTGTTTAGAGTACATCGTCTATGGTCAATGGCTGAATCTGTTAGAGTGGTGAATAACGCTTTTAGTACTGGATCATCAAAAGTTGACTGTGTCCCAGAGGAAATGGATCTTGTTTAGAGTACATCCTCGATCATCAATGCTTGAATGTTTTAGAGTGGCGAATGGTGATGTAGATACTGTATAATGGAAATTGCGTTAAAATGCTACGTGAGATACTTGAACATCGGTGTGGATAGCGTCGCCCAATTGGCAGCTGAGCAATGTGCAATATGGCTCCCTGTTTCCCTTTCCTTTGCAGGATGGGAAGGCCTTTTAACACGTGACTGAATGTTATGGTGAATAATGGCAGCTATTCCACTGCACACAGGGACTTCTTGCCTGTCTTCACCGACGGCTCGATGTCCGCACATTCTTGGCATCTGCCAATGTCTTTTGTGATACTTTCAGTGCACACCAGATCCCATCTCAGTGTGCACGCTCTCAGTTCGCCTTGTCCCACATTCTGGTTGTGTCATCGAGCTATGGGCACAGTTTAAACGATCTTATTTTGAACTGCTTACGACCAAGCTCTTTGAAATCAAGCCTTTGTTAAACCTTTTCGTAGGAATCACAAGGAGGAAGTCGTACTTGCTGAGCTCCGCGTAGCTTATTATTTTGTCACACATTTTTTTCTTCTACGGGGGAGATGACGAACCTAAGCGCGATCTTTGGGACCATTTTAACCGCAAATATTTCAATGAAATATCCAGCTTTTATGTTGCGAATGCCGTAATTATTTTAATTTTTATAACTTACCATCTGAACCCTTGCACTCGGACAGTTTTATCCAATGTCTCGTTTTTAACTAATGTTTTCGGATTTTTACATTTTACTGGATATTTCACTCATATTTCACATTTTTTACCTATTAGATATTTTGACTTGATGCTATTTTGTTTTATGGGTCCTATACACCCTTTTTTGATATATTTAGTTTACATTTGTTTTTGTTTTTACGTGGCTCTTTTCTACCCTTTGTCGTCACACATTGTGCCATTTATTCTGAATTTGACTTTGGTTTTAAGTTCAGATGACTTTTATATCTTTACTTTTGTAACCTTCTTTGTTGCAATATAGCCGTAATTGCCCTCGCGCCAATTTCCAATGATGATGATGGACAAGACAGGCACAAAGACAGGCAAGAAGTCCCGGATCATCCAATGATTCCAATTTCCAATGTTGAATGTGTCTGAGAAATGATTGGCCCTTATATTAGAGTGCATCGTGGATCATCGATGCTTGAATGTCTTAGAGTGGTGAATGGAGCTTACCTGTAGTATATCCTTCCAGTACCTCTTGTGTCGACATCGGAATAAAGGGGAGCGATGATTGGATAGGTTAGTGGGAACTGGGCATTGAAGAAAGCCGGCACTTCCGTGAGGAAGGAGAGCAGACCATTTTCATTCACCTGTAAGATTGAAATGATGTAAGTTTTGATTCTACCAATGGAAGTGAGGCAGAGTATCTATTTTCACTTGGTAGGATTACTTAAAGGTGAAGTCTTTAAATCACATCAGATTAATTAATTGTTATAAATTTTGAGGAAAAGGATGACAACACTGTTAAAATTGAATTAATTTTCCATCAACATGTAAAGTTAAACTAGGTTTTTTTAATCGTAGACTTGCAGCCAGTAGGGTAAGAGGAGGAAAAGAATATTTTTTAAGCATGTAGGTTTTTCTCCTAAAAGAGCTACATTTGCTGAATTTGCTAGGAGAATTAGGAACGATGCAGACAAAATAAATCGGAATATGGTGTATTACTATGAGGTGATTCCTCTGAGTGATTAGAATAATGCGAATCTCTCGCAAGATTAGTCCCCTCGAAGTGACTTCCTGTACGCGATGACGGGACCACCCCTTGAAGGTTCCGTCGATTCCGATGTTTTCGTAGCTCGTAATCCAAGTACTATTCCAGTTGAAACTATCCAGGTGGGTGCTTCTACATGGGATTCGAATGAATATATTGGACCTTTCTTTATCATCAGGCTCTGGTTGTTTGCAAGAGGGCTATCTCCATCTCATTAGTCCAGAGTCTTTATGCCCCAAAAATTATCTATTCTTTGTCAGCAGTTGTCCTTATGTGCATGTAAATTACTCTTCCGAATCACACGAATCGTTCAACTGCCATTCGTGTGAAGTGAGAAATGCTTTACATGAATCGTCTGATTACCATTCGTCCGAAGTGAGAAATGCTTCACGAATGTCCGACTGCCATTCGTCCGAAGTGAGAAATGTTTCACATGAATCGTCCTACTGCCATTTGTCCGAAGTGAGAAATGCTCATATGAATAATTCGACTGCCATTCGTCCGAAGTAAGAAATGCTTTGTACGAATCGTCCAACTGCCATTTGTCTGAAGTGAGAAATGCTTCGTACGAATCGTCCGACTACCATTCGTCCGAAGTGAGAAACGCTTCACACGAATCGTCTGATTGCCATTCGTCTGAAGTGAGAAACGCTTCACACGAATCATCTGACTGCCATTCGTGCTTTCGATTTGCATGTTCGAAGTTACCTCCAACACCTGAACGTCCGTCTCGATAACTTCTTCCAGTCGACACTGATGCTTCTCTGTTTCCTCTTCCTGCAATCGCTCTAGCTGAGTAGACTACACCATAAAGTTTCACCTTCACTGCCGAGTTGCACGTTATAAGTCTTGAACTTCCAAGTGGTTAAACATCACAATCAGACTCTACGCAGACTCGCTTTGCTCTCTGCAGGTTTCGATCTCAGTGAGGCTTGCCATTTCTACATTAGGACTTCCGACAGTGTTTTTGCATCGAGATCCACGCCCAGTGGCAAAGATTTTGGTCAAACATTTCAATAAGAAACTTTTCTAGAACAAAACAGTTGTCAAATCCTGACAATCATCTTTTTGCAGGAATCCTAAAGACTAAAATTAGACTGTATAATAGTTTGGTTCTTTCTAGGGTTAGTTATGGTAGTGAAAGGTGGACACTTTGTAAACAAGATACAGGAAACTAGATGCTTTTGATTCCAGACGCTTACGCATAGTATCTTGGGCATTAGGTGGTTCAACTTTGTAACTAATGATGAGGTTAGGCAAAGGAGTCGTCAACCTCCTTTAAGCAGCATATTGTGCAGACAGAGACTCCGTTGGTTTGGCCATGTTGCCCGCATGGATAATTATAGATTGGCGAATAGGGTTATGAACAGTGTGTCTAAAGGTCTCATAAAGAGGGGGAGACCTAGGATGAGGTGGGCTGACAATGTCACACAGTACCTTATTAGAATTGGTGTGCAGTGGCCAGATGCAGTAGATGTAGCTCAGGACAGACTTGCTTGGAGAACTAAATTGCACGGTCTTGGACCTCCGTAGCCCATGGCTGCTTGAGGAAGATGATGATGTTTTGTGTTTTATGATGCATTAGAGAAATCCCTCTTCCCCAAAATGTCGAAATTTGAAGCGGGCTTGAAAAATTGAGTGCGAACTCATGTCTCTAAAGTGCTAAACAGATCCGAAGTCTACTTGGAGATGCTGTCGCAAATATTTTTGTTCTCGAATGAAATTCCCTTGCTTTCCTTCCCCGCCCCATCCCCGGGCCCCGGAATGCTTCAGCTCATTTACACCAGGGTCCCCACATTCCTTCCTACGTCTCTAGCTGGCTGTGTGGAGCATGTGCTATACGATGTTCCGTCTAGCCTACTGTCTCTGAATGGATCCTTTCTGAGCAATTGCTCATAGGGTTCAGAACTCTGAGGCAAATTGGAGGCCTTGAATCACAATTCATGCCAAATGCAAAAATTCGAGGCCTTATGCTCTTTTCCGGGATTTTCTTCAGGGGACTGTTGAACCGAAGATTTTTATTTTAATAGCCTTGAAGAAAGATCTTTCAATCCCACATACGCTAACGTGGTGAGGGATTGGCTGCTGCTGCGGTGGTGGTGCTGGGAACGTGCATATGTATGCCTTTAAAGCAGTGTATGTAGTAGCGAGTCATCTTTTAACCATAGAAAGAGTTTGCCTTCCTGCAAACAACACTCTATGTGTTGTTTGCAAGAATTGACTGACCACAAATCGACCGATAATTTCTTCACTTGCAGATTAGTGTTGCATTTGAAGTATGCATTGAAGGAATAAGGAGTAAGGCCAAACCCCATTTCAATGGCTGCAAATGTTTCAATATTGTTTCGCTCCACTTCAGTTAACGCGGCTTTTCCCCCAAACCCTTGAACGAGGCCTCGGATTTGGGGGAGAGGAGTGTTGTTGCTCCCCTCCTGAATATTCACCTGGTTAATTGTAATTGAGATCATTCTTAATTATTTTTTAATTTTTGGGTCATCTGACAGGTCATAAAATTATAAAATGATCTGAACATTATGCATATTAATGAATTCTATTAGCTTATAAATGTTCGGAAAGAAATTATTGAAACATGTCCATGTGTACAATAAAGTTGCGAGAGCTGTTGAAATAAGTCATATCTTGCAGGATGATAAAAATTAACTGAATGAGGTGGCATCCGCAGATTTTTCTCTAGGTGTGGGGGCAGGAGGAGGATTACAGAGGGGGAAGAATCTTTCAAAGAGATCATTTGCATTTTTTGAAAAATGGGCGTGGTGTCTTAGAATACGTTTAACCATGTATAGTATCGTTTTTAAGAATTTTATTGTAAAAAAAAAGAGAAAATAGCAATAGCAAAATATAACTTAAAAGCAATCACATTTTGAAGGAGGCATTTAATTAAAAAACAAAAATATATATTTTTAATGAGTACTATGCATTGCAAAATCTTTTATTTTGTGCAGATAAAAGCGTTTGGTCAAAAAATGGAAGAAACGAGTCAAAATCGACATATTGATTATTTGTTTAATGAGTCCCCCCCCCCCCCGCCTGTTGAGGCCCATGTCTGAATGTCAATTTTAGGACCTCGAAACTGAAAACTGGCCACAAATTGCGTAATTAGTTTCCTCACAGCTCCCCCCCCCCTGAACAGTGAACTATGCTTGTTAAGAGTTTTATTATTTTTCACTTTGGAGCTTTCAAAGATTTAAGGGGGATGCTTTAGGGCCCAGAGCACCACCGCTGAATACGTGCCTGAGAGGACTATTACAAAAATGTAAAAAGTTGATTGAAATTCCTTGTTGGTTTTGTTTTAATTTCAAAATGGTGAAGATATGAATGATCTTTGTCGTGCTAACGTGAAATTACTGCTGAAATTGGTCCAATCAGAATTATTTAAGAGCTTCATACGACGATGCGATGTCGTCAGTACTGAAGATGATGTGCTGCCATCTGCTGAGATGATATAGAATTGGCATGATCTGATTTTATTAACGAATTAGAAAATGAAGGCCTCGTACGAAATGCAGTTCAATGATAATTTCCAAATGATACGAAATATTAACGATTTAAAGCTTTTTGATTAGTGCCCAGAGCATAAAGAGCAAATGAAATATTTGGGTGTTATTTTTGATAAACAGTTAAACTGGAATGATCATATTGAAAAATTAGTTTTAAAAGTAAATAAAATTCTACCTCAGTTTAACACACTAAGAGATTTGTTAAATCTAGAAACTCTGAAAAAAAGGTTCATTACGCTTTCATTTATTCTAGAATACAGTATGCTCTTTCTATTTGAGAAGGGATTACATTTGGAAACTCACTTAAACCTGTAAAATATGCAGTTAAAGGCATAACATTTAAAAGAAAATTTGATTCTTCCAAGCAAAGTTATGATCTGACTGAAATAACAGATGATACACATTTCAAAAACGAATTAAAAAAAAAATGGTTGTTGGACTAATTTGGATGGTTTTTCAGAAATTCTTATTTAGAAAATTGAATTTTAATATTTTTAATTAAATGATTTTCAGTATCTCTTCTTTTGTAATTTTACGAAATGAGTAATAAAAATTTCATGTAAACTCTACTGGCGAGTTGTAATAAGTCTTGTGGGTTAATACTTGAAATTTTATTTCTAATGCAAATATCAATGAATAAAATTATTGTTATTAAAAAAATAATTAGTAGTGATATAATTAGAAATTCAGAATGACTCTCTTTAGTGTAGAGGGAATTGCGAGGAAAATCTGCATTCTCAACTCTGCTGGTTTGTCGAAAAGAAATGCCCTGGGAACTGGATATGCAGATGAAATGAAAAGTTCGAAATGGAATAATCAGAAGTGAATGTCGAAGTGAAGCAAAAAGAATTATGAGTTGGATTCAACTGATGAGGTAATTTTACTAAGTTTTGGAAGCTTCGTATTAAAACATTAGAACAAAAATAGTTATGAAACAAGAATCTTTGAAACGAAAATGATTTGCATTGATTTACGTGTGGCATTGCATTCGACGACTTCACATAGCCATTGCAGGATATTTGGGTTACATCATATCGAGACCATTTTAAATGTTTTTGTTAGAATAATACGAAATTCCCTTTAAATGGCAACGTATTTACTGAAATGTGTTTAAATCAATGGAATATTTTTCTTGTGAGGAAGATGTTTACTGAAGAAAATGAGCCAAGTGGTTCTGTGAATCTGCTCAGACACTTCACTTGCGACCTTCGCCCATCCGTGGGGTGGCGTCCGTCGTCTTCGCTTCTCGAATGGTCAACAAATGAGTGCATTGCCTCGCCTGATTAGGTTATCACGACGCGAAACATTTATCTGCCCTTCTTCCTCGTATCTCTGTCGGTATGAGGGAATAAAGCAGAAGACATAATGCCCCTTCGGAGCTCCTCGCACTGAGAAAGGACAAAACCCACAACCCGATTCGGTCTTCAAATAAAGGCAGAGGCGAAGAGCACGTTTCTCTCCCTAGTGGGTAGAAATCGTTCGGTTGTTTTCGAAATTTTAATGGGGTGACAGTCAAAATTGAACAGATATAAGGACACTTAATATTTGTAGGCAGATGACCCTGATCTGAAGCCATCGCAGCTGCTTGAACCCTTGAAAGCGGTTTTTGCATCGCCGAACCCAAATGGAGGAATGTGTCGCAGACGCCGACGTGTTAGCTCGCTTTCAGGAAAAACGAGCTAATGTTTTCACTCCGTAATTTGCCTGTCTGTAGACATTCGACTTCTTTGGATTGAAACACAAATTAAAAATTCTTTCTTTAGGCTCGATTGGTATTCGTAAAATAATATTACGATTCGTATCAGGCCCCACGTACCAGGATTTAGTTGCGGGGATTAACTTAATTTGGGAGGATTAATGAGTAAGGTTTTTCCAATTGCTAAAATATTCCACCGGAGAGGAAAGGTTAAAAAAATGATATTCTACATATAGAATGAGATTTTATAGTTTTTTTAATCTATTTTTAGTGTCGGACATAAAATATAGGGCTAAAATAAAATGGTACAATAATAATAATAATCTTTATTGAGACAAAAGGGCATTGCATTTCGTAGATTTAGAGAAGAATGTTCAAAGAGAACTGTTTTCGATTTCAAAGCAGGGGAAGAAGTTTCTGATTTCGTATCAACGACCGGATTTTCGGGGTAGCGGGAACGTCCCTGAATCGCACTTTCCGAAATTCCCAACGGCTATAATTGCGCCCTCTAACGGTGGAAAAAGCCGAAAATGGTAAAACTTTAAACGAATATCGCAAGTAATGTAATTATGTTTTGAACTTTTGGCAGCGAAGGGTAAAGGTCACGAAGTTTGAATTGACAATAATGATTTTCACCCCTACTCCAATTAATGGGATGGTGGAAAAAAATGCGTTTTTACAGATGAATTGAAAATTCTTTTTGAGTTGGATAGGCATTGATGCATGACTATGATTCACACTTTTTCAATCTCCCGAAAGTTTTAACTGCGCGCTCTGACGGTGGAAAAGTTTTAACTTTCAAACGAATATTACGAACGACATATTTGGGTTAGAAATTTCTAATTTTAATGGTGGAAGAGTGTGATGATGACCAAGGGATATGCATTGGCGGCAACAATGTGTCTCTTCATCCTACAGAGTGGTGGGAAATTCAAATTTTTTCTTCAGAGATTAATGAAAATTTTCTTTTTAGTTGAAATGTGACGATTCATAGGTTTGGAATGCTCCAAGAGGTTTATATTATGAATAGGAGATCGAAATGGGATAGAACGTGAATGTTTAGGTCTATTTGCTTGAACTATTCTTTCATTTTCAATCCTGCTATGGATTTTTCGTTATGTAAAGCTTGGGTGCGTCCTGCTTCGTGAGCGATTTCTCAGATGTGTTTAATTTCCAACTGTAAGAAATGCTCAGCGGAGGTGCAGCGACATCCTCTGTTAAAGTTAGTACTGAAAAATGCTTCTTCGGATGATTTGCTTCTGGTATTATCGTTGCTGGTTGGTGTGTCGATTTCCGATACACATTCGTTTCGAGGCCTGTCGGGTAATAGCGGATAGTGGCGCGCTGAATTGTTCGATCACTTCGTGGATCAGTAGCAGCAGTTAAGAGGGAAACTTTGCCGTCGTCTCTATAGACAAATGAGCGGGGGGGGGGGGGGGGGGCGTCGCAGCTAATTGGAAATGATGAATCCGACAGATGGCGACCTTTCAAAGCTCATCGTTGTTTCCGTTCTGAAATTACTGCAAATGAATCTCAATGGAAGCACATTTGCGTTCGAACCTGGGAATTGCAGATTACGTGCCTGGCGCGTTACTGACTGGAACAATGATTGAGTGAACGAACTTACCGTGATCGATTGCTTAGTCATTATCAAAATCGTTCTTTCTTTACTTCTGAAGTTGAAGAAGAATGTGACCATTTTAAAGAGGCTCTTCTTGAGACCAATCTTACTGTTTTGTGTGAAATGGCTGATACCAAGAGGAGTCATTTAATTGAAAAGGTTACGCAGCTTATTGATGAGAGAAAGGGCCGCAGAGTTCAATGAACAACCTGTAGATATTAATAGGCAACATTGCAGACTGCTTAATATGTGTACGACTTGCAGATGAGTGTGGATTCAGTTTTTGCAGTCTGAGCCAAAGGTTATTGAGCCAGAGTCCGCCTGAATCATTTCGACAGTTGTTGAGCCCAAACCCGTTTAAACCCGATTTAGAGAAAAAATTCTGCTGATTCATCATTGTCAAAACGGTTATTCCATCATATCTTTCGAACGCGATGGAGAAACGAAAAATGGTTTATGTGTCAAATGAAAGCTTGTAACGCGGGGAGTATAATAGACTATAAAAAATTGACCCTCCATGCTTTCTTCCCCCCCCCCTGAAAAAGTGGATCCTTAACAAGTACCCTACTAGTCAACAAAAGGCGTGAAAGAGCTTAATAAACGTGTAAAGGATCAGTTAGCAGATGATAAGAATCTTTGGGTTGATGGCTCAGAACAGCACAAGAACAGGGGATGTAACAGATAGTCAATGTGTTCTGTATGAAATAATGGGAAGGTATACAAGGATTGAAGGATAAACAAGGTAAGGATATAGAATTTGAGGATTCTGTCATGGTTAGGTGGACTGAGCATTTCAGTGATGTTCAAAACAATGTGGTTAGTTCTACTCCCATTGCAATGATGATAGATGCATTGGTGGCTTTAATGTTGGCCCTATAACACAGTCTGAAGCTATTTTGGCTGTTTCTAAACTTAAACTTCATAAATCCCCAGGGGTAGATGAAATTACTACAGAAATGCTCGGAGCTGGGAACGTTTCAGTTACCACTTGGATGACTGAAATTTTGAATATCTTTTATGATAATGGATGGCATGGTTCCTAAGAATTTTACCAGAGCTATTATTATCCTATTTTTAAAAAAGGTAATCGCAATTGAGATGACAGATGTGCAGGTGACAGATGATACTTAAACTTCATAAATCCCCAGGGGTAGATGAAATTACTACGGAAATGCTTAGAGCTGGGAACGTTTCAGTTACCACTTGGATGACTGAAATTTTGAATATCTTTTAATATAATGGATGGCATGGTTCCTAAGAATTTTACCAGAGCTATTATTATCCTATTTTTAAAAAAAAGGTAATCGCAATTGAGATGATGACAGATGATGCAGGTGACGAAACAGAAGTGTACGAGGATGCTTTTTGCAGTGATGCGGTGGGAGACTGCCTGCGTGATGGTAGATGATGCAGGTGACGAAACAGAAGTGTTCGACGATGCACCCTGCAAGGATGCAGTGGGAGACTGTTTGTCTGATGGTAGATGATGCAGGTGGCGTTTTTGTGGACATGCTGATATGCTAGAAATGCTTAGAGCTGAAGTTAACATTGTTCTTAGGATGTTTGGTTTTTGAAACCGATAATGGAAGCATTGCGCCACCTATGTTGGAATAGTATTTACACATTATTATTTCCGTAAATAGGGCATTAGAAAAAATTCTTGGTGAAAGGGTCTTTTAGAAAAAACTTTCTTAGTTAAAGAATCTGTTGTGTCCGAAAAGATTGGGAACTGCAGTTTCGGAGTTTCAAACAGCTGTTTACTTGTTTGTGGATTTCAGAAAGCCTTTTATTTTGTCGACTGACATATTTTTTTGTTGATTGTGAAATTATTTGGTATTCCTGATCACTTAATTAACATAATGATAGCCGTCTTTACTAACACTAGGTCATGTGTAAGAGAGATTATTATAGTAAACCATTTTAACTATTTCTAAAATATTTCTCTGTTATTGTTCTTATACAATGGGATGAAAAAGAACTCGGACTTCCGATTCAGCTGTTCACAAAATACTTCGCTGTTGTCGGTCCTTCGACACAAAATGGCAAAATACTTGATGGTTCATTTCAACTGCTTCCGAAACATGGGACTCTTACATCATGCGGGTGATATCAAGAGCTCGTTCTTTCAATTCTATTGGATAATCAAGTGTTCGGTACTTCATTTAAAGTTTTTTCGGCACATCTTCGCCATTTTTCCTACACCATCATGGGATGATAAAATATCTTATATTTTTGAATTAGTTCTAAAATATTTCTCCGCCATCAGGTAATGAAATGTTAGATCATCCACATTAATTCTTTCCAAAATACTTCTTTTGTTATTGAAGCTGTGCCTTTGGATAACCATGTTCTCGATCTATGAATTCGGTTGTTTCTAAGAGACAGGACTTTGTTATTATCCCCTCCCATTGGAATGAAGAGGTGCTATAATCAGTCGATCTCTTTCGCCAATCTCCCTATTGCTTTTGGCTGTGACATTTGTCTGTTGGTCGGTTTGTGGATTTGACCAAATGCTGTTCCACCATATCTTTCAAATGCGATGCAAAAACAAAATGATTCATGTGCTAAATTAAAGCTTGTGACGCGGAGAGTGTCGTAGGCTATAAAACATTGACCCCCCCCCCCCCTCATGCTTTCTTCCCTGCCTAAAAAGGGGAAACATGAAAGCTATTCTTAAGCTCTATCTCCAGAACGCGAATGCCGAGAGTAAAAGGTTATACGTCAAATGAAAGCTTCTGACACGTGGAATGTTATAGGGTATGAAAGTAACCTGCTATGTGTGGAATGATAGCCTGTGAGGCGGGGAGTGTCGTAGGCTATAAAAAAATTGATCTCCTTGCTACCTACCCCCCCTAATCTTTCCATCGAGCACCCCAATGTCATGGGCTTTCTCAAACGTGACTCCAAAAGGGGAGTAAATGTGCTCGATGTTTATGAGCGATACATCAAAACTTTTGAAGGTAAGTGTTTTTAGTGACAAAAAAATATATAAATGAATTAAAAAGTTCAAAAAATCCTATCTTGCTATAGGGCCCTAACAAGTAGAAAAATAAACCTATAGCATAAAAATGGCGCATTCAGTGAGATAGTTCGTATTCACGTCGAAGGAAAATATGGCACCGACTTAATTACACAATAAGATATCTATACCCTAGAGGTCCTGTATACACTGCTCACAAAAAATAGGGGATATTTCAAAATGAATATGAAGCGATAAAAAAAAGAAGCATTTGAAATGTTTTTATTAAACAAGAACATCAGAAAAGCAAACGACAAGTCAAAGAAAGTTGTTCGATTATGCAAATGAGATGCAAACTCAATTGTCGTGATTGAGTAGCAAGTGACATATTGGTGGGGGTGAAGAGAAGCATGTCAAAGTGGACGAGAGTGGCACACATTGACTGTTCAGTAGGGTGTATGGTCACCCAAGACTGCCAAAACACACTGACAGCGATGGGGCATGGACAGGATCAGAATGTCCAGCAGTTCTTGTGGGATCCTCTGCCATCTTGCTCCAGGGCAACTTCCAGCTCAAGAAGTGCTGTCGGAGGCATTGTACGGTTTGCCAGACGTCTTCCCAGTGCATCCCAAGCATGTTCAATGGGATTTAGGTCTGGAGAATGTGAAGGCCAGTCCATGCGTTCGATTCCTGCCTCCTGAAGCATGTTGTTGACGAGATGCGCACGGTGGGGCCTTGCATTATCGTCCATGAAAAGAAAGTTGTTTCCAACTGCTCCAGCATAGGGTACCACTGTAGGGTGCAGGACCTCATCTCGATATCTGACAGTAGTCAGCGATCCGTTTCTGATGACGTGGAGGTCGGTACGACCACCAATGCTGATGCCAGCCCACACCATGATTGCACCACCACCGAAGGAGTCCCTTTCTCGCATGAAACGTGGATTCTCCCGTGTTCCTCATTCACACCAGATCAGGACACGATGATTGTCAGGCTGCAGACTGAACCGTGACTCATCAGAGAAGAGGACAGTTGACCACTCATCACGGGTCCAATGACGATGCTCATCAGCCCACCTTCTACGAGTTCTACGGTGTTCAGCATATAACGGAATGCATACCATTGGTCGCCGGGCATGCAATCCAAAATACGATGGAGCCGATTTCGTATGGTCTGGGTGCATATCCGTCGTCTAGTGGCAGCAAGAAGCTGTCCCCACAGCTCTGTTGCATTGCTGCGCCTGTTCCTTCTTGCCAATAAGGTCAAGTAGCGGTCATCTCTTGCTGTTGTGGCAGATAGGCTACCCTGCCCTCGTCTTCTTCGTACTGTACCAGTCTCTTGGAAGCGATTCCACAGTCTGCTAATCACGCTTTGGGATATTCCAAGTGCTGTTGCCACTGTCGTCTGTGTTTGACCAACTTCAAGACTTCCTATGGCTCTCCAGGCTTCGCATTCGGGCAAATCGTGTTGCAGGGGCATTGCAAGGGCTGGGAAATTGCAGGATGTGCACTTTCAAAATCAGGGAACGTGCAGATACTCCAGTACTTTCAGCCTTTTGTATAGTGCATTTTCACCAATGAAATAAAAGTTGATTTTGCATCTCATTTGCATAATCGAACAACTTTCTTTGACTTGTCGTTGGTTTTTCTGATGTTCTTGTTTAATAAAAACAATTCAAATGCTTCCTTTTTTTATCGCTTCACATTCATTTTGAAATATCTCCTAATTTTTGTGAGCAGTATAGTTAGAGGCTGGCCATCTCGGTGATTCACCGCCATTGGTTGATTGAGTCACGTGGTTTATGGGCGCCATGTTTTGTCGTACCGTGAGACGAAAGCCTATGAGTTAGTGTGTGTACCAAATTAAAACTTCTCAGTTGTTATAGTTTTATATATTTCTACCACTTTTTTTGTCTATGAAAGCTGTCATATTTTATGAATGCCTCACTGTGCTCTATTTGGGTGTAAAAATTTCACTCAAAGAAATAATTTGATGAATATTTTTTTTCCCAAGAAACTGCATCAGAAGACGGCAATCAGTTGCAAAAGTGAAATGAGCTCACTGAAAACCAACAAATAATTTCTTTTAAGATTCGTTCGAAAGGCGAGCTAATGTTTTCACTTTGTCGTCTGCCTATGCTAATATTTGTTTGTCTGTCTGTCCGTCTCACTGTTAACTGTTGTCTGTCCATCTGTCTGTCCGTCTATAGACAATCAACTTTTTTGTCTTTAGAGCTAAATGAAAAATTCTTTTTGGGTTGGATACGTGTCGAACAAATATTGCGATTCGCAATTTTGAAAAATTTCAATAACTGTAGTAGCGCGCTCTAGCGGTGCGAAAACACGGAAAACGCTAAAATTTTAAACGAATATTGCAAACAAACTATTTACTAGAAATCTGACATTTTGGTAAGTAGAGTGTTATGGTCAGAAGGTTTACAATGGCAACAAGGCTTTGCCGTCTTAACCAAAAGGGGGTGCGAAAATAAAACTTTTTCTTAAAGAGATAAACGAAACAATATATTTTTTTGTTTTACAGGCACTAACAAAATATTAATAATTTCAACAATATTTGATAATCTCAGTATTACCTGTAGACGTTTAAACGTCTATAAATCAATAAATGTTTTTGTGTGAAAAATTTCGCCCACATATTGGATTCGAACCCGCATCTCTCCAGAAACAGGCCAGAATATTCTAACCTGTTGAACTAATGTCGTCTGTCTTTTTTCCACTAATAATGACTATCACTCTTCCCGTGAATTTTGGGCGCCTCTTTATGGCGCCATCTATGACCTCGGGTGGCAACTATTTCTTTTTTAGTGCTCTGAGTAAGATTGATATAAATAATGAAGTCACATCACGCTATTTAGCGTTATTAATGATTTAAACAATATCTGATAATCTCAGCGTTACCTGTAGACGTTTAAACGTCTATAAATCAATAAATGTTTTTTGTGAAAAAAGCCAGCATTAGTTCAACAAATTAGAATACTCTGGCATGTTTCTGAAGGGATGCGGGTTCGAATCCTGTATGTCGGCAAAATATTTTTCCATAAAAATATTAATATTTACATTTTTCGAATCCCCGTCAGTGGAATTTTCAGTGTTAGAGAGTGCTAAAGGCGGTAAATGAAAACTCGAAAAGCGACCTCTAGCAGCGGAAAAAGCTGGAAAATACCAAATCTTTAAATAAATATTGCAAACGATCTATTTTTGCTAAAAACTTAAATTTTTGGTCATAGAGTGTAATGGTGAAGTGGTTTACCCTAATAGTAAAGATTTGTCCCGTTTGTAAAATGCAATTTTCTGCTTTAAAAGATAAAAACTTTTTTTGCACATTACTGGTACTAATAAAATATTAATAGTTTATTTTCTCAATTATACAGAAATTCGAATTTCCACTGTCAGAAGGTACTGAAAGTGTAAAATAACTAGAAGAACGTATATCACCTCTGGTGCATATGGGAATCTCGTTTTCAAAGAGAATGAAGTTCTTCCTTTGCCTGCTTTTTCATTCCAAAAAAGTTTTAATTATGGAGTTCGTGTTATTTTTCTGCTGAGATCCTGCCATCCTCACACACCTTCTACTATGGCATATAAACTGACAGGCTCCTGTCAGACCTCTGTACAAGCAGCTGCTTGAGGAGTTATTTGTTTTTTAATGTATGATGGAGGAAATGCACATAGTAATATTTTATTAGTAATTATAAAACATGAAAAGTGTTTGTCTTTTAGTTCTTAAACTTAAAAAGTTGCTTTTCTCACTCTCCTCTGAAAATAGTGGGCAGATCATTGCTGCCAGTGGATTTTCTACCATAGCAGAATTCTACACGCCGCAATTTCTACCGTAAACATGACCTCTGATGATATAAATTAAAATTACCTTTGAAAATGCGAATTACATTTCATTAGTAACCAACTAAAAAAGAGATTTCCAATTATCTTTCAAAACAAAACCGTTCCGTTTCTTACGTACCTTGGGCTTAGGGTCAACTCATTGTTGTGAATGGAATTTTCAAGACTGTCACATTTCACCACAAAAATTTCTAGCATAACTACATCGTTTGCAATATTCATTTAAAATTTTTGGGATTTTTCGATTTTTCCACCGTTAGATGGCGAAATTATAGCTTTTGGAAAATTTGCAAATAGCAAATTGCAATATTTCATCAATAGCTAGCTGTCCAACCCAAAAAGAATTTTCAATTTATCTCTAAAAATATAACCTTTCTGTTAAAACAAAAAAAAAGTTGCATTTACCTCCCCCCTCCGGGTCTAAAAGGTCAAGTGAATGTTGCCAACGGTAACTTCGTCATCATCATCATCATCATCATCCTCAAGCAGCCATGGGCTACGGAGGTCCAACCAGACCATGCAATTTAGTTCTCCAAGCAAGTCTATCCTGAGCTACATCTACTGCATCTGGCCACTGCACACCAATTCTAACAAGGTCCTGTTTGACATTGTCTGCCCACCGCATCCTAGGTCTCCCCTTCTTTCTGAGGCCTTTAGGCACACTGTTCATAACCCTATTCGCCAATCTATAATTATTCATACGGGCAACATGGCCAAACCAACGGAGTCTCTCTCTGCACAATATGCTGCTTAAAGGAGGTTGCAGACTCCTTTTCCTAATCTCATCATTAGTTACATAGTTGAACCACCTAATGCCCAAGATACTGCGTAAGCATCTGGAATCAAAAGCATCTAGTTTCCTGTTATCTTGTTTACAAAGTGTCCAAGTTTCACTACCATAACTAACCCTAGAAAGAACCAAACTATTATACAGTCTAATTTTAGTCTTTAGGTGTATACGCCTATTTCTCCACACTCTCCATAGATTCTTAAAAGTCCCAGCAGCAATCCCTATTCGTCTGTTAATCTCATGCCGCACATCACCATTATCTGTTACATAGCTCCCAAGATAATTAAACTGTGACACCTGCTCAAGACTGCAATCATTCAGATTAACTGAATCACAGCCTGCCTGACCAATTTTCATCACTTTAGTTTTCTCTCTGTTTATAACCAAACCTACTCTACTACCAGTCTCATCAACAGCTCGAATGAAAGAGTTCATCTCATCAACATCATTTGCCAAAAGGGCTAAATCATCAGCATAATCTAAATCAGAAATTTTCGTATCTCCAGCCCATTTAAGGCCAAAATCTTTCCCTTGAAGTGAATTTCGCATAACATAATCAATAACCAAGCTAAAGAGAAAAGGAGACAAAATGCACCCTTGTCGAACACCAGAAGTAATGCTAAACCAATTGCTACAAGCCTTACCAACTCTCACACACGACTCAGTGTTATTATAGAGAGCTTTCATAATGTTAACTAACTTGTCTGGTATACCATATGATCTCACAATCAACCACAAATTATGACGATCAACAGAGTCGAAAGCCTTTTTGAAATCAACAAAGCTAGCAACCAAAGGTTTCTGAAACTCTAAACATTTCTCAAGAATCTGCCTAAGTGAAAATATCTGATCTACACATCCCCTACCACTTCTGAATCCACATTGCTCATCACGCAATTGCCTGTCAACCAGATTCTTAATTCTATTAAGCACAATCATGGAAAGAACTTTACCTGGAACAGAGAGTAGGCTGATACCCCTATAGTTATCACAAGAACTGCGATCACCTTTTTTGAAAATAGGGATAACAATAGCTCTGGTAAAATCCTTAGGAACCATGCCTTTATCATAAAAGAGATTCAGAATTTCAGTCATCCAAGTGGTAACCGAAACATTCCCAGCTCTAAGCATTTCCGTAGTAATTTCATCTACCCCTGGGGATTTATGAAGTTTAAGTTTAGAAACAGCCAAACTAACTTCAGATTGTGTTATAGGGCCAACATTAAAGCCACCAATGCATCTATCATCATTGCAAACAATGGGAGTAGAACTAACTACATTGTTTAGAACATCACTGAAATGCTCAGCCCACCTAGCCATGACAGAATCCTCCCCTTCTATAACCTTACCTTGTTTATCCTTCAATCCTTGTATGCCTGTCCGTTTTCTACCACACAAAACATTAACTATCTGGTACAGCTCTCTGCTGTTGTGCTGTCTAACTGCTTCCTCGGCTTTGTCAGCCAAACCATCAAGCCAAAAATTTTTATCAGCAGCTAACTGATCCTTTACAAGTTTATTAAGGTCTCTGTAATGCTTTCTATTAGGACTAGTAGGGTATTGATTAAGGGCATTCCTGCAGTTCTTTCTTTCCGAAATAAGCTCAAGTGCCTTATCACTCAGATAATTTTGCCTCTTCTGCTCCTTTTTTCCTAAAAGAGTACTGTTAGTGTCCAAAAAAGCCTGTTTAAAATGATCCCATTCTTCCTCAACTTCAGTAGTAAGCAAACCATGACTGTCATAATGACTAAGTAACCTATCATGGTAAGCTTTGGCTATAACTGGATCTTTCAGAGCTTCAGTATTAAAAGTAAATTTTTTAACCCTAGCACAACACTTTTTAAGTTTAAGTTGCAACACACTTTTAACAAGGTAATGGTCAGATCCAATTTCAGCTCCCCTATATGCCCTGGTATTCCTAACAGAACTAGTCCATTTGCTGTTAATTAATATGTAATCAATCATATTCTTATGCAGCCCATCAGGTGAAACCCATGTGTACTTATGTATGTCGCGGTGTTTGTAATAAGTGTTAGTTATTCTGAATCCATTGAGTTTACTTACCTGTAGGAGACGTTGCCCATTGCTATTGCAGCTACCAATACCAAAAGGGCCTATTACTCCTCCCCATAGGTCAGAGTCAGTACCAACTTTGGCATTGAAGTCACCAAGAACAAGGGTAATATCTCCTTTCTTGACAGAATTCAAAATATCCTGAAGTTGTTCATAAAACCTATCCTTCTCATCCTCATCGGCATCCTCAGTGGGGGCATAACAGCAGATAACATTCAAGTCTTTAACGCTTGTCTGAAATTTTGCTGTAAGAAACCTTTCATTAATGCACTCATATCCTAGAAGAGCATCACTAGCGTGTCTGCTGAGAAGCAGACCCACGCCTTGGTGATGCTTTTTGTCGTCCCTCCCTGAAAAGAGAAATTTAAGATTATTTTTAAGAATCTGACCTTTATCTGTCCATCTGGTCTCTTGCAAGCCGAGAATATCTAAATTATAACGGTGGAATTCTTGTGTGAGGACATCAAGAGAAAAAGCTCTGTGCAGAGTCCTCACATTCCAACTACCTATGGAGAGAAAATGGTTAGTGGGATGTTTAAAGAAACTATGTTTATTGAGAGAGGGAATGCCGACAATATCAAACAGCCCCCTAATCGCAGACATGGGGCAAAGACCCGTTCCCCCACTACTAAAGGCTGAAGCCATCTACACTGGAAGACTTCCTCCAATGTAAAATTTGACGATGCCAATAGAAGCAAAGAGTTCAGGTGCCTGCGATGACTTCTGCTCAGGATTATCCACCAGCTGATAAACATATCCTGTGGATCTATTCACTTGGGGCTGTCAACCCACAAACAAAAAGAAAACACAGCGGAAGATTTTCCCTCCACAGAAGCCCACCAGTGCAGCAAAATCAGGATCCATAATCAAGCTCAGAGCCATATATCTGTCCAGTCCAGTAGGTTTATATGGTCAGCACCAGGACCCTGTGTGGTTGACCACTCCTCAGCAGGGTAGAAAAAAAAGAAAAGTAGCCATAGTTGTCCAGATCAGTAGGCCACACTAATCTGGCAGCCCTCCCCTTCCGTTCACTTCCACAAGAGAGTATCTCTTTTGAAAGTTACTAACGGTCCGCACCACGAGAAGGCGGGGTTGGACATTAGGTGCTAGGCCTGGCCGGTTCTATGCATCATCACAGGGGATTGGTGCATAGCTCTCCTTCGTAACCTTCACATTTCAACACCAAAATTTTAAACTTCTAACATAACTACATCGTTTTGAATATTTGTTTGATATTTTGGAATTTTTAAATTTTTCCACCGTTAGAGGGCGCAGTTATAACTTTTGGGAGATTCGAAAAATGCAGATCGTAATATGTCATTAATACCTATCTAACACAAAAAGAATTTTTTATTTATCTGTATAAACAAAAAAGTTCGATGTCTACAGACGGACAGAAAACAAAGCGAAATTATATCTTTTTTTTTTCAAAAAAGCCCTAAATTTTACTTTTCGTTTTGTAGACGTTTTCTAAAGTGCTTTCAATCACGAACACTGAAATGTGTATCAGATATTACCCTATCTTTTCATGAATCCATAAGTATTCGTGCAATACACATTCAGCTATGCACGCTAAACTATCCGAGCGACGACAAAACATGGAGGACAAATTTTGTGTGGAAGGTGTGGACCAATTTTTGTGTGGTTCAAAGGAAGATATAGGGTGTATTAGAGGTCCTATCTCTGCACAGGGCTTTTTCTCTTGATGTCCTCACACAAGAATTCCACCATTATAATTTAGATATTCTCGGCTTGCAAGAGACCAGATGGACAGATAAAGGTCAGATTCTTAAAAATAATCTTAAATTTCTCTTTTCAGGGAGGGACGACAATAAGCATCACCAAGGCGTGGGTCTGCTTCTTAGCAGACACGCTAGTGATGCTCTTCTAGGATATGAGTGCATTAATGAAAGGTTTCTTACAGCAAATTTTCAGACAAGCGTTAAAGACTTGAATGTTATCTGCTGTTATACCCCCACTGAGGATGAGAAGGATAGGTTTTATGAACAACTTCAGGATATTTTGAATTCTGTCAAGAAAGGAGATATTACCCTTGTTCTTGGTGACTTCAATGCCAAAGTTGGTACTGACTCTGACCTTTGGGGAGGAGTAATAGGCCCTTTTGGTATTGGTAGCTACAATGGCAATGGGCAACGTCTCCTACAGGTAAGTAAACTCAATGGATTCAGAATAACTAACACCTATTACAAACACCGCGACATACATAAGTACACATGGGTTTCACCTGATGGGCTGCATAAGAATATGATTGATTACATATTAATTAACAGCAAATGGGCTAGTTCTGTTAGGAATACCAGGGCATATAGGGGAGCTGAAATTGGATCTGACCATTACCTTGTTAAAAGTGTCTTGCAACTTAAACTTAAAAAGTGTTGTGCTAGGGTTAAAAAATTTACTTTTAATACTGAAGCTCTGAAAGATCCAGTTATAGCCAAAGCTTACCATGATAGGTTACTTAGTCATTATGAGAGTCATGGTTTGCTTACTACTGAAGTTGAGGAAGAATGGGATCATTTTAAACAGGCTTTTTTGGACACTAACAATACTCTTTTAGGAAAAAAGGAGCAGAAGAGACAGAATTATCTGAGTGATAAGGCACTTGAGCTTATTTCGGAAAGAAAGAACTGCAGGAATGTCTTTAATCAATACCCTACTAGTCCTAATAGAAAGCATTACAGAGAACTTAATAAACGTGTAAAGGATCAGTTAGCTACTGATAAGAATCTTTGGCTTGATGGTTTGGCTGACAAAGCTGAGGAAGCAGTTAGGCAGCCCAACAGCAGAGAGCTGTACCAGTTAGTTAATGTTTTATGTGGTAGAAAACGGACAGGCATACAAGGATTGCAGGATAAACATGGTAAGGTTATAGAAGGTGAGGATTCTGTCATGGCTATGTGGGCTGAGCATTTCAATGATGTTCTAAACAATGTAGTTAGTTCTACTCCCATTGTTTGCAATGATGATAGATGCTTTGATGGCTTTAATGTTGGCCCTATAACACAATCTGAAGTTATTTTGGCTGTTTCTAAACTTAAACTACATAAATCCCCAGGGGTAGATGAAATTACTACCGAAATGCTTAGAGCTGGGAATGTTTCGGTTACCACTTGGATGACTGAAATTCTGAATATCTTTTATGATAAAGGCATGGTTCCTAAGGATTTTACCAGAGCTATTGTTATCCCTATTTCCGAAAAAGGTGATCGCAGTTCTTGTGATAACTATAGGGGTATCAGCCTACTCTCTGTTCCAGGTAAAGTTCTTTCCATGATTGTGCTTAATAGAATTAAGAATCTGGTTGACAGTCAATTGCGTGATGAGCAATGTGGATTCAGAAGTGGTAGGGGATGTGTGGATCAGATATTTTCACTTAGACAGATTCTTGAGAAATGTTTAGAGTTTCAGAAACCTTTGGTTGCTAGCTTTGTTGATTTCAAAAAGGCTTTCGACTCTGTTGATCGTCATAATTTGTGGTTGATTGTGAAATCATATGGTATACCAGACAAGTTAGTTAACATAATGAAAGCTCTCTATAATAACACTGAGTCGTGTGTGAGAGTTGGTAAGGCTTGTAGCAATTGGTTTAGCATTACTTCTGGTGTTCGACAAGGGTGCATTTCGTCTCCTTTTCTCTTTAGCTTGGTTATTGATTATGTTATGCGAAATTCACTTCAAGGGAAAGATTTTGGCCTTAAATGAGTTGGAGATACGAAAATTTCTGATTTAGATTATGCTGATGATTTAGCCGTTTTGGCAAATGATGTTGATGAGATGAACTCTTTCATTCTAGCTGTTGATGAGACTGGTAGTAGAGTAGGTTTGGTTATAAACAGAGAGAAAACTAAAGGGATGAAAATTGGTCAGGCAGGCTGTGATTCAGTTAATCTGAATGGCTGCAGTCTTGAGCAGGTGTCACAGTTTAATTATCTTGGGAGCTATGTAATAGATAATGGTGATGTGCGGCATGAGATTAACAGACGAATAGGGATTGCTGCCGGGACTTTTAAGAACCTATGGAGAGTGTGGAGAAATAGGCGTATACACCTAAAGACTAAAATTAGACTGTATAATAGTTTGGTTCTTTCTAGGGTTAGTTATGGTAGTGAAACTTGGACACTTTGTAAACAAGATAACAGGAAACTAGATGCTTTTGATTCCAGATGCTTACGCAGTATCTTGGACATTAAGTGGTTCAACTTTGTAACTAATGATGAGGTTAGGCAAAGGAGTTTGCAACCTCCTTTAAGCAGCATATTGTGCAGAGAGAGACTCCGTTGGTTTGGCCATGTTGCCCGTATGAATAATTATAGATTGGCGAATAGGGTTATGAACAGTGTGCCTAAAGGCCTCAGAAAGAAGGGGAGACCTAGGATGCGGTGGGCAGACAATGTCAAACAGGACCTTGTTAGAATTGGTGTGCAGTGGCCAGATGCAGTAGATGTAGCTCAGGATAGACTTGCTTGGAGAACTAAATTGCACGGTCTGGTTGGACCTCCGTAGCCCATGGCTGCTTCAGGATGATGATGATGATGATGATGATGAGAGGTCCTATATAAGGCCTCTAATGCACCCTATCTTCCTTTCAAGTGAATATGAACTCAGTGACTGATTGCACCATCGATATACTCTAGGTTTATTTTCTAATTTTTATAGAACCCATATAGCAAGATAGAAATTTAAAATTTTTTAAAATTTATTTATATATTTTTCTATGTTTGTTGCTGAAACTTGTTTGCAGACTATCGGGAAAGGGAAAAAGCGAAACGAAAGTTCCTTTCCTTGTGCATGAATTTCAGAATACATCTCAAGAGTATATTACTTCCGACAGACGAAGGCCAGAGTTCGAGTGGGTTTTGTGTCCCAGTTCCACCGTTGAACTCGACGACGCTGATAGTCGGAGGTCAGAAGCAACGAGGTATGATCACGTGTACTGAGCAGTGGCCGGGAAGCAGAGCAACAACGATGGCGATTGAACGACTACTGTCGACGGTGGAGAAAAAACATTGATGATTCGTTGCATTTCCGAAACTTTTCATTCATCGGTTCCGAGCACACGAATCATCCAAACGCGAAAATGAAAAAGCGAGCAACCAGATGATTCTAAAGTTATCGTCTGCAAAGGAAGGCAAAAATAAGAGAAAGAAACGAGACAGAGGAGCACAGGGATATAATGGCACAGGGGTATAATGGGAAAATGGGTCTGATGAATGGCAAAGAGGGTACGATGGTTGACACAGGGGTATAATGGCAAAATTGCTATGATGAATGGCAAAGAGGGTACGATGGATGGCACACGGGTATAATGGCAAAATGGGTATGATGAATGGCAAAGAGGGTACTATGGATGATAAAGGGGTATAATGGCAAAATGGGTATGATGAATGGCAAAGAGGATACGACGGTGGCACACGGGTATAATGGCAAAATGGGTATGATGAATGGCAAAGAGGGTACGATGGATGATAAAGGGGTATAATGGCAAAATGGGTATGATGAATGGCAAAGAGAATACGACGGATGGCACACGGGTATAATGGCAAAATGGGTATGATGAATGGCAAAGTGGGTACTATGGATGATAAAGTGGTATAATGGCAAAATGGGTATGATGAATGGCAAAGAGGATACCATGGATGACACAGGGGTATAATGGCAAAATGGGTATGATGAATGGCAAAGAGGGTACGATGGATGGCACACGGGTATGATGAATGGCAAAGAGGGTACGATGGATGGCACACGGGTATATTAGCAAAATGGGTATGATGAATGGCAAAGAGGGTACTATGGATGATAAAGGGGTATAATGGCAAAATGGGTATGATGAATGGCAAAGAGGATACCATGGATGACACAGGGGTATAATGGGAAAATGGGTATGATGAATGGGAAAGAGGGTACGACGGATGGCACACGGGTATAATGGCAAAATGGGTATGATGAATGGCAAAGAGGGTACGATGGATGGTACAGGGGTATTTTGGCAAAATGGGTATGATGAATGGCAAAGAGGGTACGATGGATGGCACAGAGGGTACGATGGATGGCACACGGGTATAATGGCAAAATGGGTATGATGAATGGCAAAGAGGGTACTATGGATGATAAAGGGGTATAATGGCAAAATGGGTATAATGAATGGCAAAGAGGATACGATGGATGGCACAGGGGTATAATGGCAAAATTGGTATGATGAATGGCAAAGAGGGTACGATGGATGGTACAGGGGTATTTTGGCAAAATGGGTATGATGAATGGCAAAGAGGGTACGATGGATGGCACACGGGTATAATGGCAAAATGGGTATGATGAATGGCAAAGAGGGTACTATGGATGATAAAGGGGTATAATGGCAAAATGGGTATAATGAATGGCAAAGAGGATACGATGGATGGCACAGGGGTATAATGGCAAAATTGGTATGATGAATGGCAAAGAGGGTACGATGGATGGTACAGGGGTATTTTGGCAAAATGGGTATGATGAATGGCAAAGAGGGTACTATGGATGATAAAGGGGTATAATGGCAAAATGGGTATAATGAATGGCAAAGAGGATACGATGGATGGCACAGGGGTATAATGGCAAAATTGGTATGATGAATGGCAAAGAGGGTACGATGGATGGTACAGGGGTATTTTGGCAAAATGGGTATGATGAATGGCAAAGAGGGTACGATGGATGGCACACGGGTATAATGGCAAAATGGGTATGATGAATGGCAAAGAGGGTACTATGGATGATAAAGGGGTATAATGGCAAAATGGGTATGATGAATGGCAAAGAGGGTACGATGGATGGCACAGGGGTATAATGGCAAAATTGGTATGATGAATGGCAAATAGGGTACGATGGATGGTACAGGGGTATTTTGGCAAAATGGGTATGATGAATGGCAAAGCGGGTACGATGGATGACAACAGGTGTAATGGAAAAATGTGTATGATGAATGGCAAAGAGGGTACGATGGATGATACAGGGGAATAATTACAAAATGGGTATGATGAATGGCAAAGAGGGTATGATGGATGACACAGGGGTATAATGCAAAATCGGTATGATGAATGGGAAAGACAGTACGATGGATGGTACAGAAATAAAATGGCTATGACAAATGGCAAAGAGGGTACGATGGATGACACAGGGGTATAATGGCAAAATGGGTATGATGAATGGCAAAGAGGGTACGATGGATGATACAGGGGAATAATGTCAAAATGGGTATGATGAATGGCAAAGAGGGTACGATGGATGGCACACGGGTATAATGGCAAAATGGGTATGATGAATGGCAAAGAGGGTACTATGGATAACACAGGGGTATAATGGCAAAATGTGTATGATGAATGGCAAAGAGGGTACGATGGATGACACAGAGGTATAATGCCAAAATTGCTATGATGAATGACAAAGTGGGTACGACGGATGGCACAGGGGTATAATGGCAAAATGGCTATGATGAATGGGAAAGAGGGTACGATGAATGGCACAGGGGTATAATCGCAAAATATGTATGATGAATGGCAAAGAGGGTACGATGGATGGAACAGGGGTATAATGGCAAAATGGGTAAGAAGAATGGCAAAGAGGGTACGATGAATGACGCAGGGGTATAATGTCAAAATGGGTATAATGAATGGCAAAGAGGGTACGATGGATGACGCAGGTGTATAATGGGCAAATTTGTACTATGAATGGCTAAGAGGGTACGATGGATGATACAGGGGTATAATGGCAAAATGGGTATGATGAGTGGCAAAGAGGGTACAATGGATGGCACATGGTTATAATGGCAAAATGGGTATGATGAATGGCAAAGAGGGTACTATGGATGACACAGGGGTATATTGGCAAAATGTGCATGATGAATGGCAAAGAGTGTACGATGGATGACACAAGGGTATAATGGCAAAATGTGTATGATGAATGGCAAAGAGGGTATGACGGATGACAAAGGGGTATATTGGCAAAATGGGTATGATGAATTGCAAAGAGGGTACGATGGATGACACTGGGGTATAATAGCAAAATCTGTAAGATGAATCGCAAATACGGTACGATGGATGGTACAGGAATAAAATGGCTGTGACAAATGGCAAAGAGGGTACGATGGATGACACAGGGGTATAATGGCAAAATGGGTATGATGAATGGCAAAGAGGGTACGATGGATGATACAGGGGAATAATGTCAAAATGGGTATGATGAATGGCAAAGAGGGTGCGATGGATGATACAGGAGTATAATGGCAAAATGGGTATGATGAATGGCAAAGAGGGTACGATGGATGGCACACGGGTATAATGGCAAAATGGGTATGATGAATGGCAAAGAGGGTACTATGGATAACACAGGGGTATAATGGCAAAATGTGTATGATGAATGGCAAAGAGGGTACGATGGATGACACAGAGGTATAATGCCAAAATTGCTATGATGAATGGCAAAAAGGGTACGACGGATGGCACAGGGGTATAATGGCAAATGGCTATGATGAATGAGAAAGAGGGTACGATGAATGGCACAGGGGTATAATCGCAAAATATGTATGATGAATGGCAAAGAGGGTACGATGGATGGAACAGGGGTATAATGGCAAAATGGGTAAGAAGAATGGCAAAGAGGGTACGATGAATGACGCAGGGGTATAATGTCAAAATGGGTATGATGAATGGCAAAGAGGGTACGATGGATGACGCAGGTGTATAATGGGCAAATTTGTACTATGAATGGCTAAGAGGGTACGATGGATGATACAGGGGTATAATGGCAAAATGGGTATGATGAGTGGCAAAGAGGGTACGATGGATGGCACATGGTTATAATGGCAAAATGGGTATGATGAATGGCAAAGAGGGTACTATGGATGACACAGGGGTATAATGGCAAAATGTGTATGATGAATGGCAAAAAGGGTTCGATAAATGGAACAGGGGTATAATGCCAAAATGGCTATGATGAATGGCAAAGAGGGTATGATGGATGACACAGGGGTATAATGTCAAAATTGCTATGATGAATGGCAAAGAGGTTACGATGAATGTCACAGGGGTATAATGGCAAAATGTGTATGATGAATGGCAAAGAGGGTACGATGGATGACACAGAGGTATAATGCCAAAATTGCTATGATGAATGGCAAAGAGGGTACGACGGATGGCACAGGGGTATAATGGCAAAATGGCTATGATGAATGGCAAAGAGGGTACGATGAATGGCACAGGGGTATAATGGCAAAATGTGTATGATGAATGGCAAAGAAGGTTCGATAAATGGAACAGGGGTATAATGGCAAAATGGCAATGATGAATGGCAAAGAGGGTACGATGGATGACACAGGGGTATAATGGCAAAATTGGTATGATGAATGGCAAAAACGATACGACTGATGGCACAGAGGTATAATGGCAAAATGTGTATTATGAATATCAAAGAAGGTACGATGAGTGGCACAGGGGTATAATGGCAAAATGTGTATGATGAATGGCAAAGAGTGTACGATAGATGGTACAGGGGTATAATGCCCAAATGGCTATGATGAATGGCAAAGAGTGTAGGATGGATGGTACAGGGGTATAATGGCTATGATGAATGGCAAAGAGGGTACGATGGATGACACAGGGATATAATGGTAAACGGCTATGATGAATGGCAAAGAGCATACGATGGATGGCACAGGGATACAATGGCAAAGATGGTACGATGGATGGCACAGGAGTATAATGGTAAAATTGCTATGATGAATGGCAAAGAGGGTACGATTCATTGGCACAGGGGTATAATGGCAAAATTGGTATGATGAATGGCAAAGAGGTACGATGGATGGTACGGGGGTATAATGCAAAAATGGCTATGATGAATGGCAAATAGGGTACTATGGATGGTACAGGGGTATAATGGCAAAATGGCTATGATGAATGACAAAGAGGGTACTATGGATGGTACAGGGGTATATTGGGAAAATG
The DNA here is from genome assembly GCA_038380435.1 of Ryuthela nishihirai. Lineage (NCBI taxonomy): Eukaryota > Metazoa > Arthropoda > Arachnida > Araneae > Heptathelidae > Ryuthela > Ryuthela nishihirai. The sequence goes on along the minus strand of JAWZYU010000001.1, from coordinate 41,176,161 downwards.
GCTATGATGAGTGACAAAGAGGGTACGATGGATGATACAGGAGTATAATGGCAAAATGGATATGATGAATGGCAAAGAGTGCCGTTTCATTTGCAAAACATTTATAAAACTTCTACCGATAGAATAAAATTTTTAAATCTTTTGTCCTACAGCAATTTATATAAATATAATGTATTAATTAAAAATTTCTTTGACGAAACTTACAAACTAAAAATTCAACATAATAAAAATACAAGACTTCAACCAGGGTTATTACAAATTGCCAAATTTTCGAAATAATTACGGGAAACATACCTCCGAATATCAAGTACCACTTATATTTAATGCTATTCCAAAAGAATTACTAAATATAGATTCTTTTAGAAGACTTAGAATGGAACTAAAAAATTATTTGGTATTATTCTAGTTAGCTTTTGGGTTTTCTAGTTGTGTTTTGTGGATTTATTTGATGTACACCATTTTTGTGGCTGAATGACCTATGTTAATATAATTTTTTCATTTTCCTGCAGATAAGCTATTTAGCTTTGCGGGTCAAAGTGTAAATGTATTTGCATTCTTTACTCTTATGAATAAAAATTATATTTTAATTAAAAAAAAATACCAGGTCATACAGGGGAGCTGAAATTGGATCTGACCATTACCTTGTTAAAAGTGTCTTGTAACTTAAACTTAACAAGTGTTGTGCTAGGGTTAAAAAATTTGCTAAAAAATTTGCTTTTAATACTGAAGCTCTGAAAGACCCAGTTATAGCCAAAGCTTACCATGATAGGTTACTTAGTCATTATGACAGTCATAGTTTGCTTAATACTGAAGTTGAGGAAGAATGGGGCCATTTTAAACAGACTTTTTTGGAAACTAACAGTACTCTTTTAGGGAAAAAGGAGCAGAGGAGATAGAATTATTTAAGTGATAAGGCACTTGAGCTTATTTCAGAAAGAACTGTAGGAATATCCTTAATCAATACCCTACTAGTCCTAATAGAAAGCATTACAGAGAGCTTAATAAACGTGTAAGGGATCAGTTAGCTGCTGATAAGAATCTTTGGCTTGATGGTTTGGCTGACAAAGCCGAGGAAGCAGTTAGACAGCACAACAGCAGAGAGCTGTACCAGATAGTTAACGTTTTGTGTGGTAGAAAACGGACAGGCATACAGGGATTGAAGGATAAACAAGGTAAGATTATAGAAGGTGAGGATTCTGTCATGGCTAGGTGGGCTGAGCATTTCAGCGATGTTCTAAACAATGTGGTTAGTTCTACTCCCATTGTTTGCAATGATGATAGATGAATTGGTGGCTTTAATGTTGGCCCTATAACACAATCTGAAGTTATTTTGGCTATTTCTAAACTTAAAATACATAAATCCCCAGGGGTAGATGAAATTAGTCCATAAATGCTTAGAGCTGGGAATGTTTCTCCTACGACATGGGTGACTTAAATTTTAAACATTTTTTATGATAAAGGATGGTTTCTATGGATTTTATCACAGATATTATTGTCCCCTTTGGACATAATTTTCGTCTCATTTGGGCTTATTTGGGAGCTTGTTCATCATGGCGGGCTGGGCAGCATATTCCGGAGCCACTGCTGCACACGGTTTGGCCTCTGCTTCAGGTAGTCAGGTGGTCCTGGGATGCCCTCCCCAGAATCAATCTGCTAGTGGGCTGGACGTGCTAGGGCCAACTGTGCAGTAGGTGAGTGTCTTGTCTACGTAGGGGCCAACGGTTTGAGAGTTTCCCGACACATTTACTAATTTTGTAGTTTTCTTTCTTCCGTGGGAGTTTCGGTTCTCATCCTTTATGTTTTTTTCGCTTATTTTAGTTTCAGAGTGAGTTTCTCACATTTCCCTTTTCGTTCTTGTTTAGTGTGAGGACTTGGTTCACTGGCTGTGGTGGTATGGTGCCTGGGCAGTCCTGGCGCCTGATTGGTGCCGTGAGTCTCGCCTTGGATTACATAACAGTTAAGCGTCATCGTCGGTGTGTCCGCTAAACCGACTCTCTTAGCATACTATAGGGTTTGATCTGTTCTCTCCAAGATCCGCCAGAAGCTCCATCTTCTGGCAGCCACGACCACGATTCTCTTCTGTTGAGTGCCCGGTCACGTCGGGATCTGGGGCAACGAATGGCAGACGCTGTTGCCAATCAACCACGCCTCTGCTCGACTCCCCACTGCCAGTTCCATACATGGATTTCCAGTAGTGTATCACCAGCGAGCTCCGGGCACATGGCAGAGATTTGGTCTGAACAGGTTGGTGACAAGTTTTTCGAGTAAACCACTTCAAACCATTTGCGTCATGCTTCCGTATGAGACTGTCGTCTTCAATCACTGGAAGAATAGAAGCAAAAATCTGATAAACTGCAGATGGATAATGGGAAGCCACAAGAGATTACAGTCACTGCAAAAGTAGGAAGGAAAACCTGACAGACTGCGTCTTTGCAAAAGTGGAAAACAAATCACGCAAGAGTGCGGTCACTACAAAAGAAAAACTGATGTTCATGAGATTGCAGCCACTGCAAAAGTTAGCGAGGCTTTGGTCACCTCAAAAGGTAAAAAAGGAAATCTCCACAGAATACTGTCAGTACCAAAGAAAAACTATTTAGACAGTAGTCATTGCAAAAGCGAAAACTTCCTGGGGCTGCAAATCAGTGTAAACAGGGGACATGAAAACTTCCAGACACTGAAGTCATTGCAGAACTAGAGACAGAAACTTCCAGACACTGAAGTCATTACAGAAGTAGAAATAAAACCTTCAGACACTGAAGTCATTGCAGAGGTAGAAACAAAAATTCCAGAGAGTAAAGACATTGTCGAAGTAGAGACTAAAACCTTCAGATACTGAAGTCATTGCAGAAGCAGGAACAAAAACCTTCAGAGAGTGAAGTCATTGCCGAAGTAAGACTAAAGCCTTCAGATACCAAAGTCATGGCAGAAGTAGAAACAAAAAAATTTAAGAAACAGAAGTCATTGCAGAAGTAGGAACAAACACCTCCAGAGAGTGAAATCACTGTAGAAGTAGAAATAAAAACCTCCAGAGTGAAATCACTGTCGAAGTAGAAATAAAAACCTTTAGAACTGAAGTCATTGCAGAGGAAGAAACAAAAACTTTCAGAAACTGAAGTCATTGCAGAAGTAGTCGTGAAAACATCCAGAGACTGAAGTCATTGCGGAAGTAGAAACAAAAACTTCAGAAACTAAAGTCATTGCAGAAGTAGTTATAAAAACTTCCAGAGACTGAAGTCATTGCAGAAGTAGAGACTACTACCTTCAGACATTGAAATAATTGAAGAAGTAGAAACAAAAACCTTCATAGGGTGAAGTCATTGCAGAAGTAGGAACAAAAACCTACAGAGAGTGAAATCACTGTAGAAGTAGAAATAAAAACCTCCAGAGAGTGAAATCACTCTTGAGGTAGAAATAAAAACCTTCAGAAACTGAAGTCATTGCAGAGGAAGAAACAAAAACTTTCAGAAACCGAAATCATTGCAGAAGTAGTCGTGAAAACTTCCAGAGACTGAAGTCATTGCGGAAGTAGAGACTAATACCTTCAGACATTGAAATCATTGAAGAAGTAGGAACAAAAACCTTCATAGGGTGAAGTCATTGCAGAAGTAGAAACAAAACCTCCAGAGAGTGAAATCACCGTAGAAGTAGAAATAAAAACCTCCAGAGAGTGAAATCACTGTCGAGATAGAAATAAAAACCTTCAGAAACTGAAGTCATTGCAGAGGAAGAAACAAAAACTTTCAGAAACTGAAGTCATTGCAGAGGAAGAAACAAAAACTTTCAGAAACTGAATTCATTGCAGAAGTAGTCGTGAAAACCTCCAGAGACTGAAGTCATTGCGGAAGTAGAAACAAAAACTTCAGAAACTAAAGTCATTGCAGAAGTACTTATGAAAACCTCCAGAGACTGAAGTCATTGCAGAAGTAGAAACGAAAACCTTTAGAAACTGAAGTTATTGCTGAGGCAGACATGAAAACCTCCAGATACTGAAGTCATTGCAGAAGTAGAGACTGAAATCTTCAGATACTTGAAGTCATTGCAGAAGTAGAAACAGAAACCTCCAGAGAGTGAAGTCATCGCAGAAATAGGAACAAAAACCTACAGAGAGTGGTCATTGCAGAAGTAGAAACAAAACCCTTCAGAAACTGGTCATTGCAGAGATAGAAAAAACATTTCCTCGAGTGAAGTCATTGCAGAAGTAGAAACAAAACCCCCAGAGACAGAAATCATGGCAGAAGTAGAAATAAAAACCTTTAGAAACTGAAGTCACTGCCGAAGTAGAGATTGAAACCTTCAGACACTGAAGTCATTGCAGAAGTAGAAACTAAAATCTTGATAAACTGAAGTCACTAGCGAAGTAGAAACATAAACCTCTAGAGAGTGAAGTCTTTGCAGAAGTAGAAACAAAAACCTTCAGAAACTGAAATCACTGCCGATGTAGAGACTGAAACCTTCAGAAACTGAAGTCATTGCAGAAGTAGAAACTGAAGTCATTGCAGAAGTAGAAACTGAAGTCACTGACGAAGTAGAAACAAAAACCTTCAGAAACTGAAATCACTGCCGATGTAGAGATTGAAACCTTCAGAAACTGAAGTCATTGCAGAAGTAGAAACAAAAACCTGAGGCAATTGCAGTCATTGAAAAGAATGAATGAAGCATCATTCTATTTAAACTTTTTTTTCCTTTCCACTTCTTTTCTGTAACAGACAAATGATCAGTGCGATCTTCTTCCAATGATGACATTAGTCTCCCACTTTGCTTTCTCTTCTAAAGCACACAGACGATGAGTCTGAACTGCATTTGCTTTCTCTTCTAAATCACATAGAGGATGAGTCTGAACTGCATTTGCTCTCTCTTCTAAAGCACATAGAGGATGAGTCTGAACTGCATTTGCTCTCTCTTCTAAATCACATAGAGGATGAGTCTGAACTGCATTTGCTCTCTCTTCTATAGCACCTAGAGGATGAGTCTGAACTGCATTTGCTCTCTCTTCTAAAGCACATAGAGGATGAGTCTGAACTGCATTTGCTCTCTCTTCTAAAGCACACAGAGGATGAGTCTGAACTGCATTTGCTCTCTCTTCTAAAGCACATAGAGGATGAGTCTGAACTGCATTTGCTCTCTTTTCTAAAGCACATAGAGGATGAGTCTGAACTGCATTTGCTCTCTCTTCTAAAGCACACAGAGGATGAGTCTGAACTGCATTTGCTCTCTCTTCTAAAGCACATAGAGGATGAGTCTGAACTGCATTTGCTTTCTGATAGTCTTCAGAAGAAGACAAATGATTAATCTGATGTACTTTCTGGACACATTTTATCATTCAGTTTCTTCCTACCGATGCATTTCCATTGGCGATTTTAACCCTTCCCTTTATTTCTCTAAAATTAAATGATCAATCCGATCTTCTTCCACAAATCTATTACCCCCCTTCACTTTTGTATCTTCATGGTTTTTGCGATGCAAATTTGTGTTGTAGTGAGAGATCGCGCATCTTTAGCTCACTGTCTTAAGATACTCGAAACCTTTTCTTCTCTGTGAATAGATAGACAGGATTGAAAATCTATAGGAGGTTCCAATATAAATCAGAAATGAAGAATAGTGGTGATTTTTTGATTCAATCAAATCTCTGCTTAGTGCTTCGTCGAATACTTACTGATGTACATGAAGGAAGATTATATAGGAGGAATAACTGCATACATTATGAATAGCAGTCGAAGGAAATAAAACATGCTCAGCGGTGTTCTTTTTTAAAAGAAAGTCTAGAATACGTTCTCGAACGTTTGCTAAAGCTGGGTTTTGACTGAGTGTGTGTCGCGTATTTCGTAGCAAAAAGTTGTTTCTTCTGAAGGGCATTCTGCTCATTCCCGTAGAGTTAGGAGTATTCAGTTCGACTTTGACCCTCGAAATGACCTCGACTTTTTGACTGCTCAGGAGGAGCCCATTCTACTTGTTTCAGATTCATGTAAGGGGACGGAACCCACCACGAGGGTCGGGATAGGGCGGAAGGATGAAAATAACAACCTCCTCCTGCGCCAGCATTCAGATTTATCACCGCTAAACCCCCCACCCTGCCCTCGGTCAGAAAGGGGACACACCTTGGGATTGCAATGGACGCCGTCCGTCAGACGGGACGTAAATCCGTAATGCAGTGTGCGGGAGAGCCATACCCTGTGCCCGTTAAAGAATACGATGCATAGCCACAATATTCACTTTTTCACAACCTTTAATATATCACTGAATGAAATGATGAAAGTAATCGAGTTTTGAGGCCTCTACGAATGTTGTGGAGTGTACTGGAAAATCAGAGTTGGTAGAGTTGAAACAACATGCTCGGCGAAAGGGAAGTTTCGAGAGGGTGAAAGTCCTTTCTTCGGTAACACCCGCATTGATTTAATTTGTAATTGCCTACTTCCAGAATTCCTTCCGCATTTTCTCCGCTGATACTTTTATGTGTTCTCTTTCATTCTTCAACTAACAACAGATGTTATTTACCGTTTGAGGATATTTCTGGCATAGTTAGATGGCAACCCCACTGCCCTGGAAGCTCAATTGATCCTCGGTCTTTCGTCCGACAAACAACCGACGTTTCCGATAAAATGAGATCATAGTAAACGGATCATTGTTTTCTCCAAAGCAAAGGTCACTGGGATTGGCTACGACGGGGGCCGCTGACTCTCGTCTGTTTACAAGTTTCATTTCCTTCTTTTTCTTCCATAGGAATATATCTGTTGACAGGAATTCGTGAACCCAGAAATCTGCTCATGTCAACAACATCCTCTCACTTTTGGTGCAAAAATGATCTCATTGCTACTTTCTAATTAACTCAATCATTCCATCACTGCTTTCAAATTAAATTAATCATCTCATTCCTGCTCATTCATAAGTTTTCACGAAAATCAAGAATTTAGATTTATAATTTTGAGGATAGAGAAAACATTATTTCAAATTAGGGGACTGCTCCTAATTTCTAATTTTTTAATATTTTTCTTCTTTCTCTGATCTCTCTTTAAGACTTAAATTTGTGAATGAAATAAATGTTGCAATTATATTTTTTTAATTTGATCTGCTGCTTTCTGTGCTATTGATGGATTCTGACAGAAAGTATTAATTTTGCAACATATAAAAAGTTGCTTTTAAAGTTCATTTATGTGTTTTGTAATCTGCTAACCCACGTGCGAGCATTTGAACTCCTGTAGTGTTGTGTATTACCAAAAATATCTTGTAAATAGTTATATTCTGTCATAAATAACTTGAATGTAAATAAAGACTACCACTACTGCTGCTGCTGCTTTTTAATTAAATTATTCATCTTATTCCTCCTTTTTAACTAAATTAATCATCTTATTCCTGCTTTTAAATTAGTCATCTCATTCATGCTTTCTAGTTAACTCAATCGTCTCATCGCTGCTTCGAACTTTTGCACCAGTCATCCTATTGCTTTTCGTTCGCCTTAGTCGGTTTCTCAGTTTGTGGATTTGTTAACAAAGTTGCTCCACCATATCTTTCGAACGCAACGGAAAAAACTTAAATGATTTTGGTGTCAAATAAAAGCTACGTGAAGAGTGTCATAGGCTGAAAAAAAGAAAAAATTCAGCCACCATAATCTTTCTCCTTTAAAAATGTGCAAATATAAAACGATTGTCCCGTTATATCTCCAGAAAGCGAGTACCGAAAGTAACAAATCATGCGTCAAATGAAAGCTTGTGACGGAGGAGTGTCATAGGCTAAAGAAAATAAAAACTTAGCCACTATGATTTCTTCTACTCCAAAAACGGGCAAATATGAATCGATTGTCTCGTTATATCACCAGAAAGCGTGTACCGAAAGTAACAAATCATGCGTCAAAAGAAAGTTTTGATGGAGGAGTGTCATAGGATAAAGAGCATAAAAACTTAGCCACCATGATATCTTCTTCTCTAAAAAGGGTAAATATGAACCGATTGTCCCGTTATATCACCAGAAAGCGTGTACCGAAAGTAACAAATCATGCGTCAAAAGAAAGCTTTGATGGAGGAGTATCATAGGATAAAGAGAATAAAAACTTAGCCACCATGATATTTTCTTCTCTAAAAAGGGTAAATATGAAACGATTGTCCCGTTATATTACCAGAAAGCGAGTACCGAAAGTAACAAATCATGCGTCAAAAGAAAGCTTTGATGGAGGAGTGTCATAGGATAAAGAGAATAAAAACTTAGCCATCATGATATCTTCTTCTCTAAAAAGGGTAAATATGGAACGATTGTTCCGTTATATCACCAGAAAGCGAGTATCGAAAATAACAAATTATGCGTCAAAAGAAAGCTTGTGACGGAGGAGTGTCATAGGATAAAGAGAATAAAAACTTAGCCTCCATGATTTCTTCTTCTCTAAAAAGGGTAAATATGAAAAGATTGTCCCGTTATATCACCAGAAAGCGAGTACCGAAAGTAACAAATCATGCGTCAACTGAAAGCTTGTGACGGAGGAGTGTCATACGTTAAAGAAAATAAAAACTTAGTCCCCATGATTTCTTCTACTCTAAAAAAGGGCAAATATAAAACGATTGTCCCGTTATATCTCCAGAAAGTGTTGGGTTGTTGTAACTCTGAGCGGCACTTTTTTGCACACCATGGGCTAAATGGCCAGGTCACATGGACCCCGAAGGCTCAGAGAAGGTTGGGGGAGGGGGACCCACTGGAACAGTTGTTGGGAGACAGATGGTAGCCTCCTGTCAAGGCCATCCAGCGTGTTCTTTAACGTGCACAGGGTATGGCTCTGTCACACACGGGGCCACGGCTTAACGTCCCATCCGCGGACGGCTGACCATGAACAGGACGGTAAATTTTGCGGAGATAAATCTTAACACTGACCCAGCTGGGACTCGAACTTGGGTACTACAGATTACGAGCCTGGCTCGCTACCAACTAAGCCACCCCCGCCTCTCTCCAGAAAGTGAGTACCGAAAGTAACAAATCATGCGTCAACTGAAAGCTTGTGATGGAGGAGTGTCATTGGCTAAAGAAAATAAAAAATAATAAAGAATATAGCCCTCATGATTTCTTCTACTCTAAAAAAGGGCAAATATGGAACAATTGATACGCTATATCTCCAGAAAGCGAGTGCCGAAAGTAGCAAACTATGAGTGAAATGTAACTTGTGACTCAAGGAGTGTCATAGACTAATGAAAATAAAAAATGAATCCCCATTATTTCTTCTCTAAAAAATAGCAAATATAAGACGATTTTTGTGCTATATCTCCAGAAAGCGAATGTCGAGAGTAGCAGACGATTTGTCAAATGAAAGCTTTGATGCCAAGAGTGTCACAGGCTAAAGAAAAGGAAAAATGAGTCCCCACGATTTCTTCTCCTCTGAAAAAGGGACAAATATAAAATCAATTTTGTGCTATATCTCCAGAAAGCGAGTACCGGAAGTAACAAATCATGCGTCAAATGAACGCTTGTGTGACGGAGGAAGGTCATATGCTAAAGAAAATAAAAACTTAGCCTCCATGATTTCTTCTACTCTAAAAAAATGCAAATATGAAACAATTGATCCGCTCTATCTCCAGAAGAGTGCTGAAAGTAGCAAACTATGCGTCAGATGAGAGCTTGTTATGCGAGGAGTGTCATAGGCTAAAGAAATGGAAATAATTTTCATTAATATGTTTTCTTACTATTCTTGTTGATATTATTCCGATTCGATTTGTAGAGGTGCGAATACATTTAGCATACGATTCATCAGCATAGATTCCTCTTTAATCTTCATCATTACTAGAAATACACAGATAAATATAACGATACTGAAATCAACATATTGACAAGTCTTCATTGTCATGTCTTCAATCTTCATCAGGTTACATGAATATCACATTTCCTTAGCTTTCAGGATTAATTTTTAACAGCAAATAAAGTGATGATTTGTTTTTGTCAATCTCGCTAAGGCATTCTGAAATGCTTTGGTGATTTGCTTTTCTCAAAAATATGAACTAAACATATAGAAGAAATAAAATTCTCTCTCTTTGGTACCTTTTTAATGCTATCCAGATGATCCTTTTAAATCGGATCATTTGGTACTAAATCGGCAATTGCATCGATATATCTTGGCGAAGTTCAGGTTACCTGAGGATCCTAGGTTCGAGCCCCACCTGCGCCAGCATTGAGATTTAACTCCTCAAAACCCCCTGCCCTCTGGCAGTAGGGTACATCTATGGAGAGACAGCCGTCCGTCAAATTGGACATTAAGCCGTGGTTCAATGTGCGGAAGAGTCATATCTTGTGCACGTTAAAAACCGCTGGATGGCCTTGATGTGAAGCTACTATCTGTCTCCTAACAGCTGTCTAGTAGGCACCTTTCTCCCAACTTCCTCTGCTCCCACTGTGTGCAAAAAAATTACGCTCCAAAAAAAAGGAGGGGGGGGGGAATGGAAACATAGGTAAAACAGCAAGGGGGGGGGGAAATGGTAACATAGGTAAAACAGCAAGCCAACCCTCATGACATTGCGTGGAAAGCAATTTTCAATGATAGTTCAGTGTCATTGTGTGTTGTGCTATTCTCTATAATCAGCTAATTGGTTCGTTTATCTCCCAAGGTCGTCTGACAAGTGATATTTATTTACCATTTCTGCAAGACGAAACGTCCCCCCCATTTCTAGATGATGTTAGACCTTTGGCAATATGATTTCGTGTGTGCCTTCCAACACGACGGAGTTCCTCCACATTTCAGCTTTGCCGTGAAAAGTGTATTTCCATGATCGCTTCCCTGCTCGATAATGATGCATCAAATTGACCAGCCAGCTGTCGGGGCTGAATCAGGTACTCGGAGATGCGGTGATGGATTTCGACAATCGTGATGAACCAATGTTAGCCACGATGTGTATTGATTCCGAGGGTACTCATTTTAAAACACATATTGCAGATTCATGAATAAAACATTTACCAGATACCTGCTTGCTTCATTTCCATTCTGACTTTTATCCAGCCTGATTTTTAAACCAATCACCGGGGCACACGGAAGACGCTGTGCAGGAATTCTGGATCATGCGGTCGAGTATCACGGGAACCGTAGAGAAACAAAGTCTGTCGTAACAGAAATGAAAACCTCAATAATTTAAGCAGAAACTAATCCAGGGGCCACAAGAGTCTCAGGAAGATCTCGTTAACGCCAACAACGACACAAGGAAACACCGGGAAATTTTCTTCGCATTCATAATCTGGGCTAAAGTGTCGGGGGGGGGGGGGGCAGGATTTACAAAATTTATCTTTAGTGCAGTGAAAATAAGAATATACAGATTGAAACTGACTCCCGGACAGGATTTTGTAATGCTCTTGCATTCTCTCAGGATCCGGTACAACATCTATGGGATGCCCACAGCAGACATTACACCACCTTTCACACTCTCGCCGAGCTTCAAGAGAGAGTTTATTGTTCAGTGGACTTTATTTTCTTCTTTTCTATGGATTTATCGCATTGAGGGCTTGAATTGAAGTTCTCGGATCTCAATTAATACTAGAAGGGAGGGGAGGGGAACAGCGTCCTCTATTTGCTATACGTTTTGCATTTAATCCCACACAATTTTTTTTAGGTATTTTCCTTTAATCTTTTTTTTGCGTATATTTAAATCATTTTGAACCACATGACCTATCGCAACTCTTTCCTTGCATCTTCGTACAAAATTGCATTTAAGGTGCTCGATGTACTCGTATTTCGCGGTAATAAATAAATAAATAAATATTCCCTCAAGCAGCTGCTTGCCACAGAGGTCTGACGGGAGCCTGTCAATTTATACGTCAAGGTAGAAGGTCTGTGGGGATGGCGGGACCTCAGCAGAAAGACAACACCATATCTATGCCTTACCCGGGGCTCGAATATTTCGAATATTTTTGTTCCGTGTTTAACTTTTGACAAGCTTGTATTCGCTGTTTTTTTAATCAAAATTAAAAAATAAATAAAATTCAGAATTAAGGAAAATCTGAAATAAAATTTAGCAAATAATAAGAAATCGATTTTCATTCAGTTACAGTATGATACTTAGTAGAAGTTGTGTAATAAAATAACTGATTGGTTCATTTCTAAGTTACCACTGCATTAATATCGATCATGCATTTAATATCAATGATTAACTGTATTCAGATTGCTCTTCATCAGATTCATTTGGCTTTTGAGGTATTTTATAATGGCCTGCTGATAATCGTAGGGTTTAGCAGGATCCAATGAATGTGCACGGGACGCAGACACAATTTAAGAAATCAACTCTCACTTGTTCAGAAGAAAACACTCGCAATGTGTTCAAACCATTTCGTGAGAAGGAGAAAAGGGAATATCCTAACTAGCCATCGGTGGGTCTGCTTTCGAGGTTAGCAGATTTAACAGAGGTTCAATTGAAACCAAAAATTAGTTATGCGATATTGGAACTTGACTAGAAATAAGTTTTCCTTTCACAGAGAAAAATAATTCGATAAGTTGCCGCCATGATTATTTGTTGACGTAATTTGACGTGAATTTCAATTTAAAGGTAAGTGAATGCATCGAGGGTTGGGGGGCGCCTTAGAATATTCCCTTTGAAATCAAAGATAAAGAGACGAAGAAGATGTGGATAACTTACGAAGATAGAATGGTAGGCAGTGTCGTAGAAGACGACGGGCACAGAAAGAGGAACTTCCGAAGAGCTGGTATCATCCTGCGAGGGAAGGAACTGCTCTCGTCCATAAGGATACAGCTCGTAGTTCTTTAAAGCAGAAGATGACTGCAGCAGCCACAAAGCCACTACTGTCAGTGGTATCGTCCACATGGCTGATGATCACTCTCACCTCTCTGCTACGATTCTTATCCGGCGGCACGCGGGTCAAGGGTCGATCGGAGCTTTGTTCAAGTACCCTTAGTAATGACGCTGAGCTCGAGTGACGCACAACTCGTCCCTCGTGGACAAATAAAATCTGACGAAAGCGAGATAGTTTTCGCTGTTGTGCGGGCACGGGAGAGAGGCTCCGATATAATAGAGAGGCTTTGAAGTGATTGAGAGGCTCCGAGGTGATAGAGACACTTTTAAGTGATTGTGAGGCTCAGAGGTGATAAAGAGGCTCCGATATGATAGAGAGGCTTTGAAGTGATTGAGAGGCTCCGAGATGATAGAGAGGCTTTGAAGTGATTGAGAGGCTCCGAGATGATAGAGAGGTTTTGAAGTGATAGAGAGGCTCAGAAATGATAGAGAGGTTTTGAAATGATTGAGAAGCTCCGAGGTGATAGAGAAGCTTCGAGATGATAGAGAATCTTTGTGTGATAGAGAGGCTCCGAGATTATATAGAGGCTCCGAAGTGATAGAAAGCCTCAGGCATGATACAGTGGTTTCAAGATGATACAGATGATATAAAAGCTTAGAGATGATGTTAAGTCTCAGAGAGGATAGAGAGGCTTAGAGATGATGTAAAGTCTCAGAGATGATAGAGAGGCTCTGAAGTGAGATAGAAACTCCATGATCATACAGAGACTTTGAGTGATAGAGAGGGTCCGAGATGGTAGAGAGGATCAAGGTGGCACAGAGGCGCCAAGATATAGAGACGTTCAGAGATGATACCGAGGCTCCGAGATGATAGAGAGGCTTTAAAGTAATAGGAAGACTCCGAGAAGATAGAGAGGCTTTAAAGTAATAGGAAGACTCCGAGAAGATAGAGAGGCTTTAAAGTAATAGAGAGACTCCGAGATGATGAGAGGCTTTAAAGTAATAGGGAGACTCGAAGATGATAGAGAGGCTTTAAAGTAATAGGGAGACTCCGAGATGATAAAGAGGCTCAGAGGTGACGCAGATGCTCCAAAATGACAGAGGCTCAGAGTTGATAGAGAGGTTTTGAAGTGATAGAGAAACTCCGAGATGATGCAGAGGCTCCGAAGTAATAGAGAGGTTCCGAAGTAATAAACAGGCTCCGAAGTAATAGAGAGGCTCATAAATAATACACAGAAGTGATAGAAAAACTCCGAGATTAGAGAGGCATTGAGTGATAGAGACGCTCCGAGATGATAAAGAGGACCGGAGTGATATAGAGGCTTCGAAGTGATAGAGAGTCTCCGAAATGATAGAGAGGCTCAGAGGTAATACATAGACTCCAAGATAATAGAGAGGCTTGAGTTGAAAAAAGAGGCATTTCCATCAGTGGTATAGGGCTCCGACATGATAGAAAGGATCCGAAGTTATAGAGAAACTGCGAGTTGATAAAGAGGCTTTGAGTGATAAAAAGGCTTTGAGTGATGCAAAGGCTCAGGGGTGATACAGAGGCTTCAAGATGATAGAGAGGCTCAGAGATGATGTACAGGATCAGAGATGAAAGAGAGGCTTTGACGTGATAGAGATAATCCCAGATTATATAGAGAGTTTGAGTAATAAAGGGGATCAGAGGTGATAGAGAGGCTCCAAAGTGATGGAGAGGATCAGAAATGATAAAGATACTTTGAACTGATGGGAAGACTCCGAGATGATAAAGAGACTTTGAGTGATGGAGAGATTTCAGTGATATAGAGGCTCCGAGATAATATAGAGGCTCTAAGATGAAAAGAGGATCAAAAATTATAGAGATGCTTTGATGTAAGTGAGAGGATCCGAGGTAACAGAGAGAAGCTCTGAGATGACAGAGACACCTCCCTATCCCACCACAAGGTAAATATGGAGTAATGTGTTCTTATCCTAGCAGAAGGCAAAACAAAGAGAGTGATTACGTTCCTCTTCTTCGACAAAGGTAAAATAAATTCTGATACGATTCTATCCTCCTCCTCCTCCTCCTCCTAATCATCATCATCATCATCATCCTCAAGCAGCCATGGGCTACGGAGGTCCAACCAGACCTTGTAATTTAGTTCTCCAAACATATCTGCCCTGAGCTATATATGCTGCATCTGGCCACTGCCCATCAGTTCTAACACGGTTCTGTTTGACGTTGTCTGACCATCGCATCCTAGGTCTCCCACTCTTTCTGAGGCCTTTGGGAACACTGTTCATAACTCTAGTCGCTAATCTATAATTTTCCATACGGACAACATGGCCAAACCAGAGGAGTCTCTCTCTGCACAATATGCTGCTTAAAGGAGGTTGCAGACTCCTTTGTCTAACCTCATCATTACTTACAAAGTTGAACCACCTAATACCCAAGATACTGCGTAAGCATCTATAATCAAAAGCATCTAGTTTCCTGTTATTTTGTTTACAAAGCGTCCAAGTCTCACTACCATAACTAACCCTAGAAAAAACCAAACTATTATAAGTCTAATTTTAGTCTTTAGGTGTATACGTCTCTTTCTTCAGGCAGCAATCCCTATTCGTCGGTTAATCTCATGCCGCATATCACCAGTATCTGTTATATAGATCCCAAAACAATTAAACTGTGACACCCACTCAAGACTGCAACCATTCAGGTTAACTGAATCACAGCCTACCTGGCCAATTTTCATCACTTTAGCTTACTCTCTATTTATAACCAAACCTACTCTACTACCAGTCTCATCAACAGGCTCGAATGAAAGAGTTCATCTCATTAACATCATTTGCCAAAAGGGCTAAATCATCAGCATAATTTAAATCAGAATTTTCCTATCTCCAGCCCATTTAAAGCTATATTCTTTCCCTTTAAGTGAATTTCGCATAACATAATCAATAACCAAGCTAAAGAGAAAAGGAGACAAAATGCAGCCTTGTCGAACACCAGAAGTAATGCTAAACCAATTGCTACAAGACTTACCAACTCTCACACACGACTCAGTGTTATTATAGAGAGCTTTCATTATGTTAACTAACTTGTCAGGTATACCATATGATTTCACAATCAACCACAAATTATGATGATCAACAGAGTCGAAAGCCTTTTTGAAATCAACAAAGCTAGCAACCAAAGGTTTCTGAAACTCTAAACATTTCTCAAGAATCTGCCTAAGTGAAAATATCTGATTCACACATCCCCTACCACTTCTGAATCCATATTGCTCTCATCACGCAATTGCCTGTCAACCAGATTCTTAATTCTATTGTGATAACTATAGGGGTATCAGCCTACTTTCGGTTCCACGTAAAGTTCGTTGCATGATTGTGCTTAATAGAATTAAGAATGCGATCACCTTTTTTAAAATAGGGATACTAATAGGTCTGGTAAAATCCTTAGGAGCCATGTCTTTATCGTAAAATACATGCAAAATTTCAGTCATCCAAGTGGTAACCGAAATATTCCCAGCTCTAAGCATTTCCGTAGTAATTTCATCTACTCCTGGGGATTTATGAAGTTTAAGTTTAGAAATAGCCAAAATAACTTCAGATTGTGTTATAGGGTCAACATTAAAGCAACCAATGCATCTATCATCATTACAAATAATGAGAGTAGAACTAACCACATTGTTTAGAACATCACTGAAATGCTCAGCCTACCTAGCCATGACAGAATCCTCCCCTTCTATAACCTTACCTTGTTTATCCTTCAATCCCTGTACACCTGTTCGTTTTCTACCACACAAAAATTAACTATCTGTAACCTCTCTCTGCTGTTGTGCTGTCTAACTGCTTCCGCGGCTATGTCAGCCAAGCTATCAAGCCAAAGATTCTTATCAGCCTTTAACTGATCCTTTTCACGTTTATTAAGTTCTCTGTAATGCTTTCTATTAGGACTAGTATGGTATTGATTAAGGATATTCCTGCAGTTCTTTCTTTCCGAAATAAGCTCAAGTGCCTTATCACTTAGATAATTCTGTCTCTTCTGCTCCTTTTATCCTAAAAGAGTACTGTTAGTTTCCAAAAAAGCCCGTTTAAAACGGTCCCATTCTTCCTCAACTTCAGTAGTAAGCAAACCATGACTGTCATAATGACTAAGTATCCTATCATGGTAAGTTTTAGCTATAACTGGGTCTTTCTGTCACCCCTCTTCAAAGGTCAGAATCAGTAACCAACTTTGGCATTTAGTCACCTAGAACAAGGGTAATATCTCCTTTCTTGACAGAATTCAAAATATCCTGAAGTTTTCTGTAAAAACCTGTCCTTCTCATCCTCATCGGCATCCTCAGTGGGGGCATAACAGCAGAAAACATTCAATTCTTTAATGCTTGTCTGAAATTTTGCTGTAAGAAATCTTTCATTAATGCACTCATATCCTAGAAGAGCATCACTAGCGTGTCTGCTGAGAAGCAGACCCACGCCTTGGTGATGCTTATTGTCGTCCCTCCCTGAAAAGAGAAATTTAAGATTATTTTTAAGAATCTGACCTTTATTTTTTCATCTGGTCTCTTGCAAGCCGAGAATATCTAAATTATAATGGTGGAATTCTTGTGTAAGGATATCAAGGGAGTAAGCTTTGTGCAAAGTCCTCACATTCCAACTACCTATGGAGAGAAAATGGTTAGTGGGATGTTTAAAGAAACTATGTTTGTTGAGAAACTTCCTCCAATGTAGAATTTGACGATGCCAATAGAAGCAAAGAGTTCAGGTGCCTGCGATGACCTCTGTTCAGGATTTTCCACCAGCTGATAAACATATCCTGTGAATCTATTCACTTGGGGCTGTCAACCCACAAACAAACAGAAAACACAGCGGAAGATTTTCCCTCCACAGATGCCCTCCAGTGCAGCAAAATCAGGATCCATAATCTAGCTCAGAGCCATATATCTGTGCAGTCCAGTGGAAGGAAAAACAGGGATCGATGTGTTTCTATCGCAGTACAAGGGAAAAACAAATTTTTTAATAATAATAATAATAATCTTTATTCACATTCATGTTAGTTATACAAGAGTTTAAACAAATAACCCGCAAATAACCTGCAGGAGAGAAGAATATTGACATTACAGGGAAATACATAAGATATAGTTTAAAACAATGTCATCGAATACTTAATTATATGAAATTTATGTGGGAGCTCCATTGTGGTGGTTGAAATTTTGATATTGATTTAAATGTTTAGAATAAAATTTTTAGTCTTATTTTTGATTTCTTTGAATATGTTTAATAAAATAATTTTCTTTGACAATTGATTGAACACGTAAGGTATTGTATAAGCCCTGATACATTTCCCGTAATTGTTTAATATTTTCGTAAGTTGGAAATAATTATTAGATTGTAACCTTATGTTTTTACCATGAAAGATTTTAGATTTAAATTGATTGTCAAAAAATATTTTAAAATGATGCTGTATTTGTAAAGGTTGGGAAAAGAAAGTATTGCCTAGATAATTTAGTCTTTCTTCGCTATGATGAAATGAATTTCTTAAGTTGTATGGGATTATATTTTTAGCAATGAATGATTGAATAGTTTCTATTTTCTTTATATTTGTGAGGTTAATTGAGCCGTATATTGTCAAACCATAAGTCAATATAGATTCACAGATGGCTTTGTAAACCAAAATATATGTACGTGTGCTTGAAGCAAATTGCAGTTTGTAAAGTTTAGATGCACATAGAAGCAATATCCCTTCTAACTTCTGAATATCGGGAGGTTGTGTCCATATACAGTCCAAGATATTTATGGCTCTCAACACGCTCAATAACATCACAGTCGCAGCAGTCAGGATCATGAGCCATCATGTTATGAGGACACACGAGTTCGTGCTTTTTAATTGCATAAGATGATAGATCATAATATCCTGGTGAATGAAAGCTCATCCATTCGGTTTTATCGGAGTTTATGCAAATGCGATTAATGCCAGACTAGTTAATAATTTTGTTAAAATCATCCTGTGAATTTCTGACTGCGTCTCCTATATTGTGATTCACGTTAATCAAGGCGGTGTCATCAACGTATATATACACAATCGTATCAGAATAATATGACCACCTACATACATATACTATCGTAGGTGGTCATATTATTCTGATACGACTGTGTAAGGAGCCCCCTTCACTTTAACGTTTGTTAGATCATTAATATAAATAGAGCGGACCTAAAATTGAACTTTGTGGACACCATGTACATTGTTCTCCTTTCTCTAAAAAAGCCATTAATTTTAGGAACATATACTCTGTTTTTTAAATAATTTTCAAGCCATTTAAGGGTAATACCTCGGACACCAAGAGGTAATCAATTTTTTAAGTAAAATATCGTGATCTAACGTATCAAATGCTTTATGAAAGTCTAGAAAGATAGCAGCTGCTTTTTTTCCGTTGTTTAAAGTTCCGTTAATGACGTCAGAAAACTCCGTTAAAGTGTAATTGCATTTTTACCTTTTTTGGAAACCATATTGCTTTTTACTAATAATGTTATGTTTTTTCAAGAAATTGGCTAGAACATTAACTACATATCTTCCAAGTATTTTGTGAAGAAGGGTAAGATGGCAATGGGCCAATGGTTAGTGCAATCGGATTTAGTTCCACTTTTGCATATTGGCCTTAAAATAGCAATTTTAAGTTTATTAGGGATGTTTCCTGTAGATATGCTTTCATTGATAAAGTTCGTCACGAGATCAGCTAAGGAGATTTTGCATGCTTTAATGTGCTTTATGTGTGCTTGATCGTATCCACATGATTTTCTTTCATTTAAGTCAATTAGAATTTTGAAGGTTTCTTGTTTTGAGATGGGAAGAATAAAAATTGAGGGAATAGAAGGTTGGATATGTTTAGGAACTTAGGTAGAGAGATTCTGTATACGGTTATCGTCTCTAAGATTGACAATAATGTCTGCAAAGGTGTTGTTAAATTTCTCTGCTGCTCGAGTTTCAGACATACCTTGTGGCATATTCTTCATGATAAAATCGTCAATGGCAGTTTCAGGTTTATTGTTGATAATTTTGTTGATGAGTTCCCAATTTTGCTTTGGATTATTTTTACAATACTCAAATTGTTTGAAGTAATATTTTTTTCCTTCCTAATAACGGACTTAACTGTGTTTCTTAAGTTTGTGTATAGTAATTTAAATTTTCTATTTCTCTTGTTATTTTTGTAAGCAGTCTAAGCAGAGTCTCTTTTTCTTATTAAGTTTATTATTTCCTGATTTATCCAGTCTTTGCTACAATTGCGTTGTTCAGTTTTTGAGCCATCCGACAGTTTATTAATTTTGTTATTGTTAACAATCGCCGTATATTTTTTTAAGAATGCTTCATAAAGTACGTCAATTGGTTCTGAATTTGGAGTTTCGTTTCCAGTGCCTCTGTCCAGCCAGTTTGTTAGGCTTATTTCTTTGCACATATTTTTATGACCAAAGATAGGTTTTGTGTTAAAATTGCTCTCTAGCTTTTTAGTTCGATTGGACAAATTCCCAAGTTTTTTCTGCGATCTTACTGCAGAAAATCATTGACTTTGTGTCCAGTTCAATGTCAAGTTGGAAGTTAATGTGATCAATGCATGTTTGAGAGAGAGAGAGTCACCAATGATGTCTTTTCTGGTGATGCCAGTAATGACAGGTGAGAAACCAAACTCGGTTAGCAACTTTACGTATTTGGCAATTCCGTATTTTTTTATATTTTTGATATCTAAATTAATTATATTTAAAGATATAAATTAAAGTTTCTAACTGGTAACTGATTGCGATGTTAATCAGTTGTTTGGAACCAGTTTTTGAGGTTAGAAAGAAAAGTGTAAACGTCCGAGCTTCGTGATCTGTAAATAGCAAGTAAATTGAAAGTTAAATTACCCTTGTAGATTAACAACAACAAGCGAATCTTGATTAACACAAGCGAAGGTACCCAAAATGCAGTTTCCCTTTTTTTTTGTAGATATTTATATTCAATGTTTCAGCAGGGATCACAAGCGAAGGTATCTAAAGTGTCGCGGAAGAAAAGTAGAATCCCATGTTCAAACGGACCAGGAGTTCTGGTAAAAGTCGATTAAAATTTTCTAAATTGAACAATGGATCGTTCCTGCTGAGGATGTTACTTTCTGTCAGTATGATATTATCTCAAAATTTCAAAATATCTTTAAGATACAGAGATTAAGAGATTACAGAGAGTAACCCAGTTTTTTTTACACTTCGAATGTTCACATGTAGAGAACTTAAACGTTCATCAGATGCATAACACAATTTATTAGTCAAGAACCATTTCTTAACTTCTTCAAAGTCGCACAAAACATTTTCGTTGTGATCAAATATTGGTAAGTAATCAAAACGAAAAGTCGCCGTGGCAAAACAAATATGATGGATCACATAAACAAGATAATTTCCGTTTAAAATTCATCGAAATTCGTGAGCTTTGGATCACCATCAGATCTTCTCATCGTGATTTTCCCGTTGCGAAACCAGACGTATTTAAAATTTTTCTTTTTGGCTAGGCATCTCACTTTTCAGAAAAGTTCTCTGTTCATTGCAGCTAAATTTTCATTTAGATACACTGATGTTTTCTTAGCATCATCAAAAGCGTTATTGGCAAATATTTTCGATTTCTTTTTTAACATCAGTTGTTCACGTTCATTTCTAGACTTAAATTGGGCAAAAATCGCAGGTGTTTTGTTCTTGTTCCTTGTTGGCAGTCT
The DNA here is from genome assembly GCA_038380435.1 of Ryuthela nishihirai. NCBI lineage: Eukaryota > Metazoa > Arthropoda > Arachnida > Araneae > Heptathelidae > Ryuthela > Ryuthela nishihirai. Next base: position 41,154,770 of record JAWZYU010000001.1, on the reverse strand, counting down.
ATGTAAGGCTTCAAGCTGATCAATGCTAAAATTGTTTATATGCAGCGCTTTTGCGACATTGATCATTATCTGACTTAGGCTCCCTTTCTCTTCCTGGTCGTCCATTGGAATGCCATGTTTCTCGATATTTCAGTTTCTGTCGTATTGTTCAACGATATAATTTAAATTGTGACTTTAGAGCCCTATTCGCTTGAGTGAGATCAGCACATAGAGTTTCAATGTTGGCCAGCTTACTCATAGTGTCCAGTTGTGTCGCTTCATAGCCATGAAATTTATTGAATAATGTATCATATTGCGATGAGAAAAATCCCACTTGATGCCTCAAGTCTTTGATTTCATTTCTTAAATGCAAAATTTCGTGTAATTAGACTTGGAAATTTCTGGCTCCTTGTTGCGCCGAAGATGGCGGTCATATACTAGAGTTAGAGCCTTCCTCAAGTGTCTGAGACGAGCGGCGACCCAAGGATGTCTCCTGACTGTAGTCAATGTTATCATTCGATGTCGGCTAGGATGATACACGTGCGTTATTCTTTAGAGGCGTATTGTCTCTGTTTTCCTTATCTAAAACGGGTATGGGGTTTGTTCTACTTAATTTGCAGTCAGTACAGAGCCACTTTTTTTTCTTCACCTCAGTCATATTTTTGTAGTTTCTCTCCGTTGTGCCAGAGCACCCAAAATGCACTTTCCCTTTGCATCCATTGAACAGCACATGGTCGGCATTAGGAGCAATTGTTTCTGCACAGCTGTTACACATTGAATTCATTGTGTAGAGAGTATTGGATTACAAGTACAAGGGCGGAAACCAATATAGGGGAATGCACAAAAAGTGCGCTCTTTCGGAACTTTCCCCTCCACGTTAATCGCACTACTTTAAACTTTTTCCGGCCATCTGAAATCGTGCTCTTTTGGAAGTTTCCTCCGATGCGAATTGCGCTATTTGGGAAGTTTTCATCAACATAGGAGAAGGTCGTTGAAATGAATTCGCGTTAATTGGGGAGTGCCTACATTTGGTATCAGCGAAAGGCATCTCAATTCGCAGAACAATAAATTTTTCTTCGTCTTTTATTTCCGAAGATAAGGAAAAGTAAAATTTCTCTTTGCGCAACCTCTTCGATGATTTTCTTGAAACGAAATGCGTTTGTCCGTCACAATCTTTTTTTCTTCTGCTTCCATCGGGATGGCTTTCGGAGCAGAGAAAAACCTTTCTTGAAAATCAAAGCCGCAGAGAAAAGAACTATCGAAATTCCGAACTACGAAGAAGTGACGGCATTTCGAATTCCTTTCCTCCAGATTTCGCATCACCTGAAGACGAAACAACTTGGTGTGACGTTTGTTAAGTGAAACTTTCTTTAAAGCTATATACTAGAGTTACCTCTTTAATCCGAACTAGTGTTGATCCACTTTAACCCTTGCCTGCACGTGTTAGCTGCCCGTGTCTCAGCCACGAGATGTACAGCAAGAGCATTTCCGACCCACGTGTCTCCGGTGCTATCCGCACTCGGCGCTCGAGAGAGAAAGACAAACCGGTGTCGACCCTGGCGAGTCCAACTGGAGTTGGGCCAGCAGAGCGACACTAAAAATACGGCTGTGCGACGGGCTCGTGCCAGTGGGACAGTCGGGCCACGATGAGTGTGTTGCAGACGCTTGAGGACACGCCGCCGCCGTCACCGTCTCCTCACCGTGGGGATGATCCCGAGAACGGTAAGGAACATCTTTCTCAATCCATGTCTGCCTCCTGCATCATTTCTCCTTGCAGCATCCACATGGCGTATGCACCCATGAGACGATTTCGTGCAGACGACTCATCGCCATCTGATACTGTCACGTGGACACCTCTTTTGCTTCCTGCCAAAAGTTAGCACGAGAGAAATAGTCCACTTCCTCGAAGCCCCGGGATGGGTGCAGGTGATACCGCAGCGCATGCGCGAAAGAGTTCCACTTTCCTAATGTTATGCCACTTGTTTTCCTCCTCTGCCAGATTTCATTTCTTCACGCTCCTCCGCAGAGAGAACTGAACCCCAAAAGATAGATCGAATGAAACTAAATCCTACCGATAGAAAAGATAGAATGAATGCAATTAATTCATTCAATGTAAAAGCTTCATGGCATGTAAATGATCCTATGGATAGAAAAATTAGATTAAATGTACTAGTCCCGGGAGGGGGGGGGGGGGCTCAGGCAGTAGCCTGTCGGGCTCGATATCTGCAGTTCCCAGGTTCGAGTCCCAGATGAGTCAGCGTTCAGATTTATCTCCGAAAACCTCCGCGCCCTGTCCTCGGCCAGTAAGGGACCTGATGGGCTTGGAAAGGCCGCCATCCATCGGATGAGACATTAAGCCGTGGCTCCGTGTGCAAGAGAGCCATACCCTGTGCATGCTAAAGAACGATGGATGGCATTTAAACGCTGGCTGCCACATGTCTCCAAACAGTTGCCCAATGGGTCCCCTTCCCCCGACCATCTCCGAGCCCTCAGGATCCTTGCGACCTGGACATTTATCCCACTGTGTGCAAAAAAGTGCAGCTCAGAGGTAAAAAAACTCAACCCACAACTGATCCTACTCTTGTAACAGATATATGAAATTCAATTGATCTTTCTGATGTAAAAGATACACTGAATGCAACTGTTTTCTATCATTAGGAAATATAGATTGAATGCAACTGGTTCTGCCGATATGTAACAGATAGACTGAATGCCATTGATCCTTTCAATATAAAAACTTTTTGGAATAAGAAGGAGCCGGGACACAAAGCGACTTCAGCGATAAGGCTGTGGAACTTATTCCGGAACGGCAGAATTGTAGGAATAATCTGAATTAAAACCCTTCTAGTCCTAACAGAAAACTTTACAAAGAGCTTAATAAACGTGTAAAGGATCAGTTAACATCTGATAAGAATCTTAGACTTGATGGGTTGGAGTGAAAAGCAGAGGAAGCAGTTAGACAGCACAACAGCAGAGAGCTGTACCATATAGTTAATGTTTTGTGTGGTAAAAAACGGACAGGTATACAGGGATTGAAGGATAAACAAGGCAAGGTTACAGAAGGTGAGGATTCTGTCATGGCTAGGTGGGCTGAGCATTTCAGTGATGTTCTAAACAATGTGGTTAGTTCTATTTGTTGTCGGTGACAATTTGTAATCGGTAATTGTAATCGGTGACAATGAAAATGCTCATTTATTGACAAAACGGGAGAGATTTAAATCTTCAAATATTTTATCTTATTCAAATTTAAATAAATATAATATTGTATTGAAAACGTTTAAGATTGAAATAAACCATGAGAAGGAAATCAGATTAAAAAAGGCTTGACCTTTTTAAATTACCAAATATCAAAAATAATTATGGAAAAATCTGTAAGCGAATATAAAATACCCATCTTCTATAATTCGTTACCTAGAGATTTTACTATTCATTTGCAAATTTCCGACTTTGAAGAGAAATTTAAAGCTGTTTTTCATGGAAGACAATGTATAACAGCGGTGTTTTTAGATCGCTTCTAGTTAACATGAGGACAATAAACACACAATATACAACACTTTGTCAAATACAATATTAATACAACGCTTCACAAAAACCAACGGAACAATAAAAGCACTCAATTAAGCAAAATCATCAATAGTTATAAGTGAACAACCAAGAAGGAACTATTACCAAATATTAGTTCCTAGACAAACACTATCAAAAACTTATTTCATCACAATAAACTTACATTTAATGTTGTTTAACTTTGACAAATAAGCACGCAAACATTTCTTAAAAGTTGTTAAACATTTATATTTCGTATTGTAAATGGTAGCTAGGTAGTCACTGGAAGGAGAGTTATTCACCAATCCCCTGTGATAATGCATAGAACTGTCCAGACCTATCACCTAATGTCCGATCCCGCCTTCTCTTAGTGCAGGCCATTAGTACCTTTCAAAAACAAAAGTTTTTCAAAACTCTCGCAGTATCTTGGGTATTAGGTAGTTTAACTTTGTAACTAATGATGAGGTTAGGCAAAGGAGTCTGCAACCTCCTTTAAGCAGCATATTGTGCAGAGAGAGACGCCGCTGGTTTGGCCATGCTGCCCGTATGGATAATTATAGATTGGCGAATAAGGTTATGAACAGTGTGCCTAGAGGCCTCAGAAGGAGGGGGAGACCTAGGATGTGGTGGGCAGACAATGTCAAACAGGACCTTGTTAGAATTGGTGTGCAGTGGCCGGATGCAGTAGATGTAGCTCAGGACAGATATGCTTGGAGAATTAAACTGCACGGTCTGGTTGGACCTCCGTAGCACATGGCTGCTTGAGAATGATGATGATGTGGAAATAAGCTCTGCACAGAGCTTATTCTCTTGATGTCCTCACACAAGAATTCCACCATTACAATTTAGATATTTTCGGCTTCCAAGAGACCAGATGGACAGATAAAGCCCAGATTCTAAAAAATAATCTTAAATTTCTGTTTTCAGGGAGGGAAGACAATGAACATCACCAAGGCGTGGGTCTGCTTCTCAGCAGACACGTTAGTGTTGCTCTTCTAGGATATGAGTGCATTAATGAAAGGTTTCTTACAGCAAAATTTCAGCATTAAAGACTTGAATGTTATCTGCATTGAAGGGTTTATCTGCAATTGAAGCATTAAATACTTTAATGTTATCTGCTGTTATGCTCCCACTGAGGATGAGAAGGATAGGTTTTACGGACAACTTCATGATATTTTGAATTCTGTCAAGAAAGAAGATATTACCCTTCTTCTAGGTGACTTCAATACCAAAGCTGGTACTGACTCTGATCTTTGGGGAGGGGTGATAGGCCCTTTTGGTATTGGTAGCTTCAATGGCAATGGGCAACGTCTCCCTACAGGTAAGTAAACTCAATGGATTCAGAATAACTAACACTTATTACAAACACCGCGACATACATAAGTACACATGGGTTTCACCTGATGGGCTGCATAGGAATATGATTGATTATATATTAATTAACAGCAAATGGGCTAGTTCTGTTAGGAATACCAGGTCATATAGGGGAGCTGAAATTGGGTCTGACCATTATCTTGTTAAAAGTGTCTTGCAACTTAAACTTAAGAAGTGTTATGATAAGGTTAAAAATTTTACCTTTAATTCTGAAACTGTGAAAGACCCAGTTATAGCTAAAGCTTACAATGATAGGTTACTTAGTCATTTAGAAAGTCATGGTCTGTTACTACTGAAGTTGAGGAAGAATGCGACCGTTTTAAATGGGCTTTTTTGAACATTAACAGTAGTCGTTTAGGAAAAAAGGAGCAGAGGAGACAGAATTATTTGAGTAATAAGGCACTTGAGCTTATTAAAGAAAGAAAGGACTGCAGGAATGTTTTTCAGGAAATTGTTTGTAATGATGATAGATGCATTGGTGGCTTTAATGCATTGGTGGCTTTAATAATAGTTTGTTTCTTTCTGTGATTATGATGATGACAAATTAATAATGATGATAGATGCATTGGTGGCTTTAATAATAGTTTGTTTCTTTCTGTAATTAGTTATTGCAGTGAAACTTGGACACTTTGTAAACAATATAACAGGAAACTAGATGTTTTTTATTCTAAATGCTTACGCAGTATCTTGGGCATTAGTTGGTTCAACTTTGTAACTAATGATGAGGTTAGGCAAAGGAGTCAACAACCTCCATTAAGCAGCATATTGTGCAGACAGAGACTCCGTTGGTTTGGCAATGTTGCCTATATGGTAATTATCGATTGGCGAATAGGGTTATGAAAAGTGTGCCTAAGGCCTCTGAAAGAGGGGGAGACCTAGGTATGAGGTGGGCAGATAATGTCAAACAGGACCTTGTTAGAATTGATGTACAGTGGCCAGATGCAGCAGATGTAGCTCAGGACAGATATGCTTGGAGAACTAAATTGCACGGTCTGGTTAGACCTCAGTAGCCGATGGCTGCTTGAGAATGATTATGATGATGATTGTATACTCCAGCGAGTTAAAAATTTTAGGCGTAATAAAATAAAACATTTTATGGAAAATTTCCTTTTTAGTTTTTTCGATATAAAATTGCACACCTAAAAACTCTGGAGTTAAAATGAGGATTTCTAATCGGAAAGAAATCTTGATTTTTGTACAGAAAGATGGTTGAAAAATACATATTTCCTTAGTGTCACGTGTTTGTTGTATAATATGGTGTTCCCAGCAAAATAATTAAAATTAAGATTACGAACTATTTCATTTTGAACATAAATTAAAGGCAATTAATTTGCTTTATATTCTCCTCCCCAACAACAAATCTCATAAATTAAGGTACACACACTCCATGCAAAATAAACATCCCATAGAAAATTATAATTAACCTAATGTTTTAAATAGCAAATTTTATATAACATTCTGTTTAATTATGAAGAGTGTGAGTGAATATGTTTTTTTATCAATTTTAAATTAAATTCTTTTATTAATCCTAAATAATTATAGCTATCAGTCACTTCGATAATATCACAGTACGTCAACTGTTCAATTCGTAGAGTTTAGTGGTATCTCCAAATGTCTGTAATGAAGTTAACGTAAAATATATGGATTCAGTTTTATTTTATATTTAAATTCAGTTGATTATTAATAAACCATTTTGTAATAATTATTAAACTACTATTAATTTTTCCAAGTAATGCTTCATTATCTTCTGCATCAAAAACTATGGATGTATCATCCGTAAAAGAAATAATTTTTCCGGCAATTTTTACTTTACAGAAATCATTGATATATATATATTATATACATATAAGAAAATGCGAAGAACCCAGCACAGTAACCACTCTTTTTCTAACTATTTTTTCAATGACTTTAAAGAATAAAAAATAAATAAATACTCCCTCAAGCAGCTGCTTGCCACAGAGGTCTGACAGGAACCTGTCAGTTTATACGTCACAGTAGAAAATTGGTAAAATTGCAATAGGTCGATAATCATTATAATCATCTCTGTTTCCCACCTTATAGATTGGTTTAACTATAGAAAATTTCAAATCATCCATAAAGGTTCCTGTTTCGATTGACAAATTAATAATATAGACTAGGAGTTCTCAACGTGGGCCACGCGGGAAATTTGTTTTGGGTACGCCGTGAGAGCTTAAAAGTCGCTAGATCTCGTAACAAAGTCAGTGTTTTATTTTATTCCCATTGTTATACTATAACTATAGTTTTATCAATCTATACAAGGGTTACGCCAGTTACATATACATTTCCAGGGGGTACGTGATGCATAAAAGGTTGAGAACAACTGATATAGACTAATAAATCTAATTTATGTCTAGCTATTATTTTTAATATTTTTGCATTTCAGATATCGTATCCTACAACTTTATTTGCATCTAAATTTGAAATTAAATTCAAGACCTCTCTTGTCCTTGTATTCATAAAATTCATAGAACTCAAGACTGGTTGTTGATCAGATAAAAATAATTTTGATTGAATGATTGAATGATAATTGAAAAATAATTTTAATTTGATTAAAAATATAATTTGATTCCTATTGCAGATCTACAACTAAACTTCTATTTCTGTTAATATTTGTAAAAAATTCATTAATTTCATTCACCACAAAATTAGTCTCTTTGTTATTCGTAAAAATATTATGAGCTATTGATGTACCTGTTATGTCATTTACTAATTTCCACTGTCGTCGTCGATCATTGTTACAGTTAGAAAATAAATTCCTGTAATATAAATTCTTCTCATTTTTTATAGTTATTTTAAGGTTTTTATTTTAATCCTTATATTCATTCATAAGCAATAACATCAATATTATAACTACAATCCATATTAATAAATTCTTGATAAACGTTAACTTTTTGCACGCAAAGATATCGTTATCCAATTTATAGTCCCTTATTTTATATTCCAGTTTCAGATAATTCATCCTAGTGATGCCATGCAAGTTTTTATTATTTGCATTTGTTTTGTTTATTTTTTGTGATTTTATAATCATTAAAAGGGGATAATGATCTGTTATTTCAGTCACGTATATAGCACATTTTTTTAACATGGTATTAATATTTGTAATAAATAGATGATCAATGCAAATAGCTGTTGATGATGTGACTCTAGTCATTTCCTTAATATAAGATATAAACCCATATGTGGTCATTATACTTAAAAAATTTGTTGCCTGTAATAAAAAACTATTCTAGGCAACTCCTCCTATAACAGAAGGTCAGCGGAACAAATTTATGACGTCAGCGTAAGTAATCTTACCATATAGCTAATTCTTATATTTTTTATTTTAATATTATTACTGGTGGACTCTTGTATTAATCTTATACTAATGTTTATCTCTTAATATATTTTATTAAGGAAGAAAATTATTGGTATCTATTATCAAATATCATAATGCCAATTAACGCAAATAATTTTTCTCCTAAATAAAATATATTTATAGATAAACATTAGTATAAAAATTAGCACAGAGTCCACCAGTAATAATATTAGAATAAAAAATATAAGAATGTCTATATGGTAGGACTACTTAAGCTGACGTCATAAATTTGGTCCCCTGGCTTTCTGTTATAAGAGGTATTGCTGTAGGTCAACCAAGTCAGCGATATCACTGGCCACTCTTCTGTGCTCGGAGATTCTCTAAAAATAGTTTTTTTTTCTAATTCGTTTGTAATGCATGTTTTCGTTTTTTGTCATTGGATGAAAATATAATGGCTACTTACCAGACTTGGTCTATAATTGTCTGCATGATTTTTGCAAAGTATAAAAGAGAAAAATTGATTCTGTTTTGGTTTTGCGTCAAAATAGAAGAACAATTTTATCTATGGGAAGGGTCAAAAGCACGCTTTCAAAATTTAAATAATAGTTATTTTTCTGCTGAGGTGTTGCCATCCTCACAAATATTCTACTATGGCATATAAACTGACAGGCTCCTGTCACACCTGTGTGGCAAGCAGCTGCATGAGGGGTATCTATTTTATTCTTAAAAATATTTTTGTTCGAAATTCCAGTGAGGGTGGATAAATTTCCTCCTCCTCCTCTTCACAGGAAGGGGAATTTCATTCCCCTCCTTACAGATGTTTATGACTATCTCATTTTAACTATTATCCGTCGGAAAGTGAGTCCTTCAAAGCAGGCTGTTCTTTTATCGTAAAAGGTATGTTCTTGGGCAAGAGTGCATTTCGGGAGGGAAACCTGAATTCTCCCCATTGGCAAAATTAAATTTTTTAATTATTTTGCTTCCAATGGCATATCTAAAGAAGGAGGGCGCATGACTTACATTAAGCGTCCCGTGGCCGAGTGGTTAGCACACTTGGCTACTGATTTAAGGGGCCTGGGTTCCCCACGTCGCAAGCTTTCATTTGGCATAAAAATCATTACGAACAATTCCCCCCCCCCGGCTTAATTTTTCTCCCTCTCTTTCAGGGGTGGAAAGAAATTGATATATTTCGAGATACCTTATGAACATCCCCACGTCAGAAGTTTCTAAACCAAAAAACGGAATTGCCTCTCTCAGACAACCGAACTCTTCAAATCATTTCGTACCCACCAGAGTCCCTCGGAACAATTTGCCAGGCACACGTAACTTTGTAAAAAAAGAAAAAGAAATATGGTCTGAGGTGCCCAAAAAGTTGAATACATACTACGAAAAGATTATTTTGGGAAAGCATTATTTATTACTTAACATAATAAAACTTTTATTAATTAAAATATGAGATATACGTTTATTAACTTTTACATATTTTTCGAATTCAGTTAATGGTTTTAATTTCCGATACGAATTCTTAGGTTTTGAAGCTTTTATTTCAACAAAGAATCTCGAGTTCCACTCGTGCTTAATTAGAACCACTTCAATATCCACGGAATCTCGCTCTCTTCACCCAACAAACTGAACAACGAGTTGATCAAGCGAAATCAGCGATTAGTTTTATTCATTCATTTTTTAAAATTTATTGGTAGCAGCATCTATTTGAATACCTTTCAACCTCAATGTTTAATCACGCGAAATCAGAAATTAGTTTAGTTTGATGAATTCCTTTTTTCAAATTTAATGGTGGCAACAATTATTTTGAATAACTTTTCATCGTTAACGCTAAGTCTATTGTAATTTTCAGAAATTCAACCCGCTTACTCCAATTTTGGTTGACCCCATCGGGTTCGCAAATAGTCTATTCTCTTCCCCTCTGTGTAGGGAACATTCATGCAAGGTTTGGAGCCTCTTGCTCTTCTGTGGGCCAAGTGCATAAGCAGAGAGACAAGCAAACAAACTTTCTTCTTTACATGTTAGATTTTAGCTGATTTTTACGCCTAAATCTGTTCTATTGCAATTACGAAATCAATATAATAATGAAGCAAGTTGTCCGTGGCAGCCATAGTTCATCAGAAAGTCATTTTCTCTTTGCGCTTATCTTACTTAAAAGCTTAATACGAAACGGGCGCAGTTATTATATTTAATCAAAGATCCGAATGAAGAGCACGGTGAATGCTAAAATCACCGAAATAGTTTAAAACACATCAGCTCGCGGTGTGTTTAACACGGACTTTGTTCGTCATTGTACTCTTTTATTGCAATCATACGGGTTTTGTAGCTCTGAGAAGTCTAAGAACGGGAATGAAGTTCAAATTTCTCTCTTCAGAGTGCAGCTGAAATGCGATGTCGACTAATTTGTCGACACGTTTAAAAGACGAAAACTTTGGTTTCAGCCTCATCAATGATCCTGTGAGATTTCTGGAGTTAAAAAATATATTTGACTTGCGTACATCTCATTCACACATAATTTCATTCCAAATTCTATCTTCGTGACGTTATAACGAAGGGAAACTTTCTACATCATCCCCAACCTCAGTAAGGATTGAAACACCAACATTTGCTGAAACAGCTTGATCATCATCATCTCTCTCCCCATATGTCGGGAATTGATTTTTTTTCTCCATCCGTCAAACACAAACAGCTGCATCAGAGAAATTTTCGTTAGAGAAGTTATTAGGATAAAAATAATATTGGACGGGCATCGCCCGGCATGATGGATGGAAGGTGATTTTTTTTTAATTTCGCTCATTTTCGGTTTATCTCCAAATTAGAACGATCATCAGAACCGGAATTAATTGGTTTACGTGTACGGATCGGATTCTGTGTTGGCATCTTCGTCGACATCTGAGCCGTGCTGTTCCGTGCAGCACCTCTTCGCGAGGGAACTAATGAGCAAATGCTTCGCTAGCGAGGAGGATCGGAGGTTTTATCAGCACCTGCTGGAGTCGGAGGTTCGTCAGCTGGCAGGAGGCCATCTTGTGCGAGATGGTTGCGACGCATCCGAAAAGCGCATCGTTTCCTCTTCCACTCTCGCAATGATGCGTAGAAGACACGTGCATACGGAAACTTTCCACGTAAAACCGTCATAAATTTTTTTTACGTGATATAAATTTTGCCACTAAAATTTCTTCTATGGCCTTAAGGAATAGAAAAGGTTTCGCAATACATTAGTACTAATACCTGGTATTGTCATATTTTAAAAATCCCCTTTGCGTATCTTCGCTTTCAAGAAATGAATGAAATGCATCAAAAGAACTTTTATAATTTACTGAGTTACAATTGTTAGTCTTAACGAATTATATTGTTACCACAAATGAACGTGCTACAATGAACGTGTGTTGCGATGTGCCGTCTTGATGCTCGCGTGAGAATTACGTCACAAACTACTTCGAAAGAACTAAACTTAAAAAATAAAGAATAAGTAGTTGTAATTAATAGGAATTAGAGTGTGAAGAAAGACATAGTTGGACTCAGTCTGCGCGCTATAATAAAAGGAAGAAAAGTTTTTATTTGATGTGTTCGCGGAAGGTTAAATAAGTTTATTAGTGTTGATCCTGTTAGAGGACTGGCAAGAAAAAGAAGAATGATTGGGACCACTTAAAAATGTGGCTGAGGATGTTTTACGTTAGTCGAACAAGCAGGACTGATCTCAATTATTCTGTAGGAAGACTAAGTCGTTTGATGCATAGTTATCTTTAGTTTGTTTTAAAAGAATTGGTAAGGTTATTTTTATGTTTTGAGTGTAGATAGTAAGAATTTTAGAGAAAACACTTCTTTGTATGAATAGTTAAAAAAGGTGCTTCATTCTTCTGAGGGTTTATTTCTTATATTGATATAAATTTATATTAGTTGAGTTGAGTTTATATAAATGTTATCATTCATACTTTTGTAAGAAATTACATTATTTTAGAATTATAATTGCTGAATACTATTTTTTTGAACTCACGCTCAGTTTTCATCCTTTAATTCATAACAATATTGTTAATAGGTTTCAATATTTTTTCCACTGATAATTGTTTTAATTTGTTTTAGTTACTCTCTCTATCATGTGAAGAGAGGTATTAGAATATGCTCACCAGTTAAGTATTATTGCAGAAATGAGCAGTAATAATTAATTTTGTAACAAAAAAAAAGTGATGGAAAATAAAATAATGGTAAATTATTATTTTTTAAAAATACCAAGCTCATCAGAAATCACTTCAGAGAATGCCACTTTCCGGACGTTGTCAGCAGAACGCAAACGGCCTCGTATTCGTTTGACGCTCGAGGAGTACATCAAAATTAACTGATGCTTAATTTAGAGGAAGTGAAAAATCGACAGCATAAATTGTATTTAATTGTCGGGCATGAAATGGTAAAGATACAAAGGGGGACTTGTCCTTCCATCCGACGTTTCGAAAGCTGCCGTACCGTGGCCGAGTGGTTTCTGTTGTTTTCTGCTGAGGTCCAGCCAACCTCACAGGATTTCTACAATCATGTATCAACTGAAAGACTCCTGTCAGACCTCTGTGGCAAGCAGCTGCTTGAGGGAGTATTTATTTATTATTAGAAAGCTCGCAGAAATAATTCTTCATTATTTGGCTTCTCGCCTTGCTCAGTAAACGTGCTACAGGAATAATTGACTTAGGCAATTCGAAACATCAACTTCGAAGAATGTTTACTATTTTTTTAAGTATGACACACACCAGGAATAAAAAAAATATACTATTAAAAATATATAGGAATAACTCTTCGTCAATGCGGAGTCGAGCATGCAGCATTTGTGTGTACGAATGCTACTCTTACCTGCTGCCTCTGCTCAGGGGATCACACAGCAAATGACAAGATGTGCTCTCATTGGGGTTTCTCTTCGTCAATGCGGAGTCGAGCATGCAGCATTTGTGTGTACGAATGCTACTCTTACCTGCTGCCTCTGCTCAGGAGATCACACAGCAAATGACAAGATGTGCTCTCATTGGGGTTTCTCTTCGTCAATGCGGAGTCGAGCATGCAGCATTTGTGTGTACGAATGCTACTCTTACCTGCTGCCTCTGCTCAGAGGATCACACGACAAATGAAAAGATGTGCTCTCATTGGGGTTTCTCTTCGTCAATGCGGAGTCGAGCATGCAGCATTTGTGTGTACGAATGCTACTCTTACCTGCTGCCTCTGCTCAGGTGATCACACGGCAAATGACAAGATGTGCTCTCATTGGGGTTTCTCTTCGTCAATGCGGAGTCGAGCATGCAGCATTTGTGTGTACAAATGCTACTCTTACCTGCTGCCTCTGCTCAGGGGATCACACAGCAAATGACAAGATGTGCTCTCATTGAGGTTTCTCTTCGTCAATGCGGAGTCGAGCATGCAGCATTTGTGTGTACGAATGCTACTCTTACCTGCTGCCTCTGCTCAGGGGATCACACGACAAATGACAAGATGTGCTCTCATTGGGGTTTCTCTTCGTCAATGCGGAGTCGAGCATGCAGCATTTGTGTGTACGAATGCTACTCTTACCTGCTGCCTCTGCTCAGGGGATCACACGACAAATGAAAAGATGTGCTCTCATTGGGGTTTCTCTTCGTCAATGCGGAGTCGAGCATGCAGCATTTGTGTGTACGAATGCTACTCTTACCTGCTGCCTCTGCTCAGGGGATCACACAGCAAATGACAAGATGTGCTCTCATTGGGGTTTCTCTTCGTCAATGCGGAGTCGAGCATGCAGCATTTGTGTGTACGAATGCTACTCTTACCTGCTACCTCTGCTCAGAGAATCACACGACAAATGAAAAGATGTGCTCTCATTGGGGTTTCTCTTCGTCAATGCGGAGTCGAGCATGCAGCATTTGTGTGTACGAATGCTACTCTTACCTGCTGCCTCTGCTCAGGTGATCACACGGCAAATGACAAGATGTGCTCTCATTGGGGTTTCTCTTCGTCAATGCGGAGTCGAGCATGCAGCATTTGTGTGTACAAATGCTACTCTTACCTGCTGCCTCTGCTCAGGGGATCACACAGCAAATGACAAGATGTGCTCTCATTGAGGTTTCTCTTCGTCAATGCGGAGTCGAGCATGCAGCATTTGTGTGTACGAATGCTACTCTTACCTGCTGCCTCTGCTCAGGGGATCACACGACAAATGACAAGATGTGCTCTCATTGGGGTTTCTCTTCGTCAATGCGGAGTCGAGCATGCAGCATTTGTGTGTACGAATGCTACTCTTACCTGCTGCCTCTGCTCAGGGGATCACACGACAAATGACAAGATGTGCTCTCATTGGGGTTTCTCTTCGTCAATGCGGAGTCGAGCATGCAGCATTTGTGTGTACGAATGCTACTCTTACCTGCTGCCTCTGCTCAGGTGATCACACGGCAAATGACAAGATGTGCTCTCATTGGGGTTTCTCTTCGTCAATGCGGAGTCGAGCATGCAGCATTTGTGTGTACAAATGCTACTCTTACCTGCTGCCTCTGCTCAGGGGATCACACAGCAAATGACAAGATGTGCTCTCATTAGGGTTTCTCTTCGTCAGTACGGAGTCGAGCATGCAGCATTTGTGTGTACAAATGCTACTCTTACCTGCTGCCTCTGCTCAGGGGATCACACAGCAAATGACAAGATGTACTCTCATTGGGGTTTCTCTTCGTCAATGCGGAGTCGAGCATTCAGCATTTGTGTGTAGAAATGCTACTCTTACCTGCTGCCTCTGCTCAGGGGATCACACGGCAAATGACAAGATGTGCTCTCATTGGGGTTTCTCTTCGTCAATGCGGAGTCGAGCATGCAGCATTTGTGTGTACAAATGCTACTCTTACCTGCTGCCTCTGCTCAGGGGATCACACGGCAAATGACAAGATGTGCTCTCATTGGAGTTTCTCTTCGTCAATGCGGAGTCGAGCATGCAGCATTTGTGTGTACAAATGCTACTCTTACCTGCTGCCTCTGCTCAGGGGATCACACAGCAAATGACAAGATGTGCTCTCATTGGGGTTTCTCTTCGTCAATGCGGAGTCGAGCATTCAGCATTTGTGTGTACAAATGCTACTCTTACCTGCTGCCTCTGCTCAGGGGATCACACGGCAAATGACAAGATGTGCTCTCATTGGGGTTTCTCTTCGTCAATGCGGAGTCGAGCATTCAGCATTTGTGTGTACAAATGCTACTCTTACCTGCTGCCTCTGCACAGGGGATCACACGTCAAATGACAAGATGTGCTCTCATTGGAGTTTCTCTTCGTCAATGCGGAGTCGAGCATGCAGCATTTGTGTGTACAAATGCTACTCTTACCTGCTGCCTCTGCTCAGGTGATCACACTGCAAATGACAAGATGTGCTCTCATTGGGGTTTCTCTTCGTCAATGCAGAGTCGAGCATGCAGCATTTGTGTGTACAAATGCTACTCTTATCTGCTGCCTCTGCTCAGGGGATCACACGGCAAATGACAAGATGTGCTCTCATTGGGGTTTCTCTTCGTCAATGCGGAGTCGAGCATTCAGCATTTGTGTGTACAAATGCTACTCTTACCTGCTGCCTCTGCTCAGGGGATCACACGGCAAATGACAAGATGTGCTCTCATTGGAGTTTCTCTTCGTCAATGCGGAGTCGAGCATGCAGCATTTGTGTGTACAAATGCTACTCTTACCTGCTGCCTCTGCTCAGGGGATCACACAGCAAATGACAAGATGTGCTCTCATTGGGGTTTCTCTTCGTCAATGCGGAGTCGAGCATTCAGCATTTGTGTGTACAAATGCTACTCTTACCTGCTGCCTCTGCTCAGGGGATCACACGGCAAATGACAAGATGTGCTCTCATTGGGGTTTCTCTTCGTCAATGCGGAGTCGAGCATGCAGCATTTGTGTGTACAAATGCTACTCTTACCTGCTGCCTCTGCTCAGGTGATCACACTGCAAATGACAAGATGTGCTCTCATTGGGGTTTCTCTTCGTCAATGCGGAGTCGAGCATGCAGCATTTGTGTGTACAAATGCTACTCTTATCTGCTGCCTCTGCTCAGGGGATCACACGGCAAATGACACGATGTGCTCTCATTGGGGTTTCTCTTCGTCAATGCGGAGTCGAGCATTCAGCATTTGTGTGTACAAATGCTACTCTTACCTGCTGCCTCTGCTCAGTTGATCACACGGCAAATGACAAGATGTGCTCTCAATGTGGATTCTGTTCGTCAATGCGGAGTCGAGCATGCAGCATTTGTGTGTACAAATGCTACTCTTACCTGCTGCCTCTGCTCAGGGGATCACACGGCAAATGACAAGATGTGCTCTCATTGTGGATTCTCTTCGTCAATGCGGAGTCGAGCATTCAGCATTTGTGTGTACAAATGCTACTCTTACCTGCTGCCTCTGCTCAGTTGATCACACGGCAAATGACAAGATTTGCTCTCATTGGGGTTTCTCTTCGTCAGTACGGAGTCGAGCATGCAGCATTTGTGTGTACAAATGCTACTCTTACCTGCTGCCTCTGCTCAGTTGATCACACGGCAAATGACAAGATGTGCTCTCATTGTGGATTCTCTTCGTCAATGCGGAGTCGAGCATGCAGCATTTGTGTGTACAAATGCTACTCTTACCTGCTGCCTCTGCTCAGTTGATCACACGGCAAATGACAAGATGTGCTCTCATTGTGGATTCTCTTCGTCAATGCGGAGTCGAGCATGCAGCATTTGTGTGTTCAAATGCTACTCTTACCTGCTGCCTCTGCTCAGGGGATCACACAGCAAATGACAAGATGTGCTCTCATTGGGGTTTCTCTTCGTCAATGCGGAGTCGAGCATTCAGCATTTGTGTGTACAAATGCTACTCTTACCTGCTGCCTCTGCTCAGGGGATCACACGGCAAATGACAAGATGTGCTCTCATTGGGGTTTCTCTTCGTCAATGCGGAGTCGAGCATGCAGCATTTGTGTGTACAAATGCTACTCTTACCTGCTGCCTCTGCTCAGGTGATCACACGGCAAATGACAAGATGTGCTCTCATTGGGGTTTCTCTTCGTCAATGCGGAGTCCAGCATGCAGCATTTGTGTGTACGAATGCTACTCTTACCTGCTGCCTCTGCTCAGGGGATCACACGACAAATGACAAGATGTGCTCTCATTGGGGTTTCTCTTCATCAATGCGGAGTCGAGCATGCAGCATTTGTGTGTACAAATGCTACTCTTACCTGCTGCCTCTGCTCAGGTGATCACACGGCAAATGACAAGATGTGCTCTCATTGCGGTTTCTCTTCGTCAATGCGGAGTCGAGCATGCAGCATTTGTGTGTACAAATGCTACTCTTACCTGCTGCCTCTGCTCAGGTGATCACACGGCAAATGACAAGATGTGCTCTCATTGGGGTTTCTCTTCGTCAATGCGGAGTCGAGCATGCAGCATTTGTGTGTACAAATGCTACTCTTACCTGCTGCCTCTGCTCAGGGGATCACACGGCAAATGACAAGATGTGCTCTCATTGGGGTTTCCCTTCGTCAATGCGGAGTCGAGCATTCAGCATTTGTGTGTACAAATGCTACTCTTACCTGCTGCCTCTGCTCAGGGGATCACACGGCAAATGACAAGATGTGCTCTCATTGTGGATTCTCTTCGTCAATGCGGAGTCGAGCATTCAGCATTTGTGTGTACAAATGCTACTCTTACCTGCTGCCTCTGCTCAGTTGATCACACGGCAAATGACAAGATGTGCTCTCATTGGGGTTTCTCTTCGTCAGTACGGAGTCGAGCATGCAGCATTTGTGTGTACAAATGCTACTCTTACCTGCTGCCTCTGCTCAGTTGATCACACGGCAAATGACAAGATGTGCTGTCATTGGGGTTTCTCTTCGTCAATGCGGAGTCGAGCATGCAGCATTTGTGTGTACAAATGCTACTCTTACCTGCTGCCTCTGCTCAGTTGATCACACGGCAAATGACAAGATGTGCTCTCATTGTGGATTCTCTTCGTCAATGCGGAGTCGAGCATTCAGCATTTGTGTGTACAAATGCTACTCTTACCTGCTGCCTCTGCTCAGTTGATCACACGGCAAATGACAAGATGTGCTCTCATTGGGGTTTCTCTTCGTCAGTACGGAGTCGAGCATGCAGCATTTGTGTGTACAAATGCTACTCTTACCTGCTGCCTCTGCTCAGTTGATCACACGGCAAATGACAAGATGTGCTCTCATTGTGGATTCTCTTCGTCAATGCGGAGTCGAGCATGCAGCATTTGTGTGTACAAATGCTACTCTTACCTGCTGCCTCTGCTCAGTTGATCACACGGCAAATGACAAGATGTGCTCTCATTGTGGATTCTCTTCGTCAATGCGGAGTCGAGCATGCAGCATTTGTGTGTTCAAATGCTACTCTTACCTGCTGCCTCTGCTCAGGGGATCACACAGCAAATGACAAGATGTGCTCTCATTGGGGTTTCTCTTCGTCAATGCGGAGTCGAGCATTCAGCATTTGTGTGTACAAATGCTACTCTTACCTGCTGCCTCTGCTCAGGGGATCACACGGCAAATGACAAGATGTGCTCTCATTGGGGTTTCTCTTCGTCAATGCGGAGTCGAGCATGCAGCATTTGTGTGTACAAATGCTACTCTTACCTGCTGCCTCTGCTCAGGTGATCACACGGCAAATGACAAGATGTGCTCTCATTGGGGTTTCTCTTCGTCAATGCGGAGTCCAGCATGCAGCATTTGTGTGTACGAATGCTACTCTTACCTGCTGCCTCTGCTCAGGGGATCACACGACAAATGAAAAGATGTGCTCTCATTGGGGTTTCTCTTCGTCAATGCGGAGTCGAGCATGCAGCATTTGTGTGTACAAATGCTACTCTTACCTGCTGCCTCTGCTCAGGGGATCACACAGCAAATGACAAGATGTGCTCTCATTAGGGTTTCTCTTCGTCAGTACGGAGTCGAGCATGCAGCATTTGTGTGTACAAATGCTACTCTTACCTGCTGCCTCTGCTCAGGGGATCACACGGCAAATGACAAGATGTGCTCTCATTGGGGTTTCTCTTCGTCAATGCGGAGTCGAGCATTCAGCATTTGTGTGTACAAATGCTACTCTTACCTGCTGTCTCTGCTCAGGGGATCACACGGCAAATGACAAGATGTGCTCTCATTGGGGTTTCTCTTCGTCAATGCGGAGTCGAGCATGCAGCATTTGTGTGTACAAATGCTACTCTTACCTGCTGCCTCTGCTCAGTTGATCACACGGCAAATGACAAGATGTGCTCTCATTGGGGTTTCTCTTCGTCAATGGGGAGTCGAGCATTCAGCATTTGTGTGTACAAATGCTACTTTTACCTGCTGCCTCTGCTCAGGGGATCACACGGCAAATGACAAGATGTGCTCTCATTGGGGTTTCTCTTCATCAATGCGGAGTCGAGCATGCAGCATTTGTGTGTACAAATGCTACTCTTACCTGCTGCCTCTGCTCAGGTGATCACACGGCAAATGACAAGATGTGCTCTCATTGCGGTTTCTCTTCGTCAATGCGGAGTCGAGCATGCAGCATTTGTGTGTACAAATGCTACTCTTACCTGCTGCCTCTGCTCAGGTGATCACACGGCAAATGACAAGATGTGCTCTCATTGGGGTTTCTCTTCGTCAATGCGGAGTCGAGCATGCAGCATTTGTGTGTACAAATGCTACTCTTACCTGCTGCCTCTGCTCAGGGGATCACACGGCAAATGACAAGATGTGCTCTCATTGGGGTTTCTCTTCGTCAATGCGGAGTCGAGCATGCAGCATTTGTGTGTACAAATGCTACTCTTACCTGCTGCCTCTGCTCAGTTGATCACACGGCAAATGACAAGATGTGCTCTCATTGGGGTTTCTCTTCGTCAATGCGGAGTCGAGCATGCAGCATTTGTGTGTTCAAATGCTACTCTTACCTGCTGCCTCTGCTCAGGGGATCACACGGCAAATGACAAGATGTGCTCTCATTGGGGTTTCTCTTCGTCAATGCGGAGTCGAGCATGCAGCATTTGTGTGTACAAATGCTACTCTTACCTGCTGCCTCTGCTCAGGTGATCACACGGCAAATGACAAGATGTGCTCTCATTGGGGTTTCTCTTCGTCAATGCGGAGTCGAGCATGCAGCATTTGTGTGTACGAATGCTACTCTTACCTGCTGCCTCTGCTCAGGGGATCACACGACAAATGAAAAGATGTGCTCTCATTGGGGTTTCTCTTCGTCAATACGAAGTCGAGCATGCAGCATTTGTGTGTACAAATGCTACTCTTCCCTGCTGCCTCTGCTCCGGGGATCACACGGCAAATGACAAGATGTGCTCTCATTGGGGTTTCTGTTCGTCAATGCGGAGTCGAGCATGCAGCATTTGTGTGTACGAATGCTACTCTTACCTGCTGCCTCTGCTCCGGGGATCACAAGGCAAATGACAAGATGTGCTCTCATTGGGGTTTCTGTTCGTCAATGCGGAGTCGAGCATGCAGCATTTGTGTGTACGAATGCTACTCTTACCTGCTGCCTCTGCTCAGGTGATCACACGTCAAATGACAAGATGTGCTCTCATTGGGGTTTCTCTTCAACATCAACATCAGGTAAAAGGATTGGTGAACGGTTACTCAATTAAATAATGGATCGCCTACATGTTTTACCACCTCCAATGGCTCAGCTATTGACTTCTTTTTCTGTACTCCATATTACTATGACTCATGTTCCCGGCAAACCCTTTCATTAGTTTGGAGAAGCAATCACACGCAATTTTGCTAGATCTGCAAACTGGAAATAATAGCATTTCCTCAGTTACAAGCTCTTTTACCATATGCAAATACGTCAAGTGGAACCAATTCTCTGAACACCTTCTACACAATCAGTTCAATTCACAGAATATGCCACACAAAGATCTCACAACTTCACAGCTTTAAGTAAATCGACTTCAAAATACTTGCTACCAGCCAAATGTTCACCTCCCCCCCACATGGTGGACAACTCCCTGCAGACGAGCACTTCAACTTAAATGCCGACATGCCGAATTGAACACTGCCAGACGATCATTAAAAAGAGATGATTGGATAGTATATAAGTCAGTTAGCGATGCCGTCAAACGTAAAATACAGGATCAAAGAACAAAATATTGGACAATGAAGATCTTTCAACAACTTAGTTACGTTCTGATCTCTTTCGATTATGTCAAAATTTTCAAAAATCAGTCATACCGGAAAATATTTCTTCGTCACTTGTCATAAGGTACGGACAAATGTCATGCACTGATCCCAAGGAACAATCAGAACTATTTGTAAGGCATTTCACTCGCCATAAGCCCGGCAAAACATCTGGTTCCCTTTTCTCCTCTATCTGTGAACTACGTGAGCATTTTTGAAGCAGAATTATCTTTAACGGAACTACGTGGAACAGTTAATACTCAAATAAATTCTGCGACAGGAGCTGATGATTTTTCAATTGAAACTAAATTATCTGCTAGTACAACCTTTCAACAATATGCTTCCGCTCTATAACAAGACGACATGATTTTTCACTCTATATCACCAAACCTACTCTATTGCCAGTCTCATCAACAGCCCTAATGAACGAATTCATCTCATCAACATCATTAGCCAACAGGGCCATATCATCTGCCTAATCTATTTCAGAAATTGTGAAATCTCTAGACTATATAAGGCCAAAATCTTTCCCTTGCAACGAATTTCGCGAAGCATAATCAACAATCAAACAAAACAGAAAACGGGACAAAATGTACCCTTGTCCAACTCCATTAGCAATGCTAAACCAATCGCTGAAAGATATACCAACTCTCACACACGACTCAGTGTTATTGTATAGAGCTTTCAATACACTAACTAACTTATCAGGTATTTCATATGATCTAACAATCAACCACAAAATATGTCAATCAACAGAGTCAAAAGCCTTTTTGAAATCTATAAAGCTAGCAACCATAGATTTCTGAAACTCTAAACATTTCTCAAAGAATCTGCCTAAGTGAAAATATTTGATCAATACATCCCCTACCACTTCTGAATTCACACTGTTCATCGCGCAGTTGTCCATCAAACAAATTCTTAATTCTATTAAGTATAATCATGCAAAGAACTTTACCTGGAACGGAAAGTAAACTAATTCCCCTATAATTATCACAAGAACTGCAATCACCTGTTTTAAAAATTTGGACAACAGTAGCTCTAGTAAAATCCTTAGGAACAACACCTTAATCATAAAAAATATTCAAAATTTCAGTCAGCCATGTGACAACACAAATGGTCCCAGCTCTATAGATTTCAGTGTTGATTTCACCAACCCCTGGGAATTTATGAAATTTTAATTAAGAGACAACCAAAACGACTTCGGAATGTGATATAGGGCCATCACTAAAGCCAGTAATGCAGCTAGCCTCATTACAAATAATAGGAGTAGAAATAATCACATCATTTAGAACTTCTCTGAAATGCGCAGTCCACCTAACCATCAGAGAATCCTCACCTTCAACCACCTTGCCATGTTTATCCCTTAATCCCTGTGTACCTGTCTGTTACTTACCACACAAAACATTAACAATCTGATACAACCCCTTTTGTTATTCTGGCTAACTGCTTCCTCTGCTTTATTAGTCAAGCTATCAAACCAAAGATTCTTATCAGCTGTTAACTGATACTTTACATGCTTATTTAGCTCGTTGTAATGCCTTCTTGTTAGTACTATTAGGGTGTTGATCCATATTATTCCTGCACTTCCTTCTTTTAGAAATAAGTTCCATAGCCTTATCACTCAAATAATTTTGTTTCCTCTGTTCCCTTTTAACCAAAACGGTATTGTTGGTTTCAAGAAAAGCCTGTTTAAATTGACCCCATTCTTTCTCAACTTCAGCAGTAACCAAACCACGATTGTTATAATGACTAAGTGGCCTATCATGGTACGTTTTGGCTATATCTGGATCTTTCAGGCATTCAGTGTTATATCTAATTTTTTTAACCTTAGGACAACGTTTCTTAAGTTTCAGCTGCAAAACACTTTTGATCAGGTAATGGTCAGACTCAATTTCAACTCCCATGTATGATCTGGTATTCCTAATTGAATTAACCCATTTGTTGTTAATTAAAATATAATCTATCATATTCCTGTGCAACCCATCAGGTGAAACCCATGTATATTTATAAATGCCCTGGTGTTTGTAGTATGTGTTAGCTATTCGCAAACCATTAAGTTTACTTACCTGTAGGAGACGTTCCCCATTGTCATTGGAATTACCTGTAGGAGACGTTCCCCATTGCTACCAATGCCAAAGAGACCTAAAACTCCTGTCCAAAGATTAGAATCAGTACCAACTTTAGCAGTGAAGTCACCTAGCACAAGAGAAATATCTCCTTTCTTCACAGAATTCAAAATATCCGGAAGCTGGCTGGAAAATGTATCCTTCTGGTTGTCATCAAAGTCCTCTGTGGGGGCATAACAAGAGATGACATTCAAGTCTTTAATTATTGTTATAAATTTTGCTGTAAGAAATCTTTCATTAATGCAGTCATATCCTAGATGAGCATCACTGGCGTGTCTGCTGAGAAGCAAACCTACATCTTGGAGATGCTTTCCATCCACCCTGCCTGAAAAGAGAAATTTAAAGTTATTTTTAAGTATCTCACCTTTACCTGTCCGTTTGTTCTCTTGCAAGCCTAGAACATCTAGATTATAACATTGGAATTCCTGCGTGAGGACATCAAGAGAATAATCTCTATATAACGTCCTCACCTTCCACGTAACTTGAGAGAGAAAATGATTAGGAGGATTTTAAAAGAAACTAGGTTTATTGAGAGAGGTAGGGCCAACAATATCAAAAAGCCCTCTGAAGAAAGGCCTGTTCCTCCAATAAAGGCTGAAGTCACCGATGCTAGTAGGAACTTCAGGCACCACCTTTTCAAGTGGACCTTTTCAAGAGCCATATTGTCTGCCAGAGACACATTACTCCAGTGTAGGATTCACGATGCCCAACTAGTTAAGTGAGGGTTCAGGTACCTGCGATGGCCTCTGATCAGGATTATCGACCAGCTGATATAAGGTATTCCGTGCCTCTGTTCACTTAGGGCTTGCAACCCACAAGAAAACAGAAAACACAGCGGCAAATTCTCTCTCATCCGAGGCCTACCAGTGCATCAAGTCCAGGATCCATAATCAAGCTGAAATCCATAAACCAATCCAGTCTAGTGGGTATAAATGGTCAGCATCAGGACCCTGTGAAGGTGACCACTCCCCAGCAGGATTGAAAAATAGAAAAAGCGGCCATAGATGACAAGATCAGTAGGCCACATTGAGCTGGCAGCCCTCCTCTTCCGTTCCCTTCCAAAATAGAATATATCTTTTGACAGGTACAAAGGCCTACATTACGAGAAGGCGGTGTCGGACATTAGGTGCTAGATCTAGCCGGTTCTGTGCATCATCACTGGGGATTGGTACACAGCTCTCCTTCCAGTTTATGCCTAGCTACCATTTGCAGAACGTTACCATTTATATTTTCACAAAAATTTCACTCTTAAAACTATCAGGAGTTATAACAATTTGAACTTTACATTCCACAACAGGTACATGAATAACAGTAACACTAGTATCAATCTTACTTTCTAGGCATTTATCAATACATTTTGAATCACTCAGTTATTTAACTTCTAGGGTTTCTTCACTTTTTTCAACCATACATAATTTACCATCTTTTTATTTCATTTTACCTGATACATTATGACCACACTATTAGCCAAGGCTCGTTTACATTCTTCTATTTCCATATCCCTGACTCTAGCCTCGTCATCAATTTCACCAATTCACGATTCGTGGAAATTGTCTGCTTCCGCAGCGTACCCTCTCTGTTCATCCATTAAAATATCGCGCATGCGTACCAAGGAAGCTAATTCTTTCTGAACCACCGCCTGCGCCCAGGATTCGAGCATATTCTCGCGCTCTGCCATGCTACTACGCTGCCGAGAGTCACTTTCATCCTCTATCTGCATTTTTCCTCTTTCTCAATGTACTGTTTGTGTTCGGCAATGGATTGAGTGTCATGAACCTATCATTCACCGTACGCGATTCTCTGCGTAATATACATTCCCCAATACAAAGACTCCAAACCACAAAAAATCAGCCTTAAACCTAGTCTTACTATTAACCAATGTTCCGTCACTGATGCTCAGCTCTGCAGAGTAGAGATGACTTGTTTCAAAGGACGTAACCAGTCGACACACCACTGAACACAATACACCACCCTTTACTGTACCTAGCTCAGGGACCCCGCTTTTTCTGACACCAACTATAAGAGGCGTTATTGTGGGAAGTCAGATATTTGTTGAACTGGCGTGTGGTTCCCGAGCATTTGATTCAAAAGGTACCTAATATGTTCTACTGAAGCTTGTCAGGAAATTTGGCGAGCTGGGTGGTCGCATAAATTATCCACAGACTGTACGATATGTACAACACATTTATTAACACTAGTATTTACAATAATACAAGATCCGCCTTTCACTAATGCCTCGCACTTCGCAGTAAACCACGGCTGGCTAAATTGCCTAGCCGCACACCTTGGCCAAAAAAACACTGGCCCCGTCTGGGATATCCCCGAAGCCGAATTCTTATCCTGGTGGACCTCCGATCTCCAGCACACTCTCAAGCAGAAGGACGCAGGAACAAAGCCTTTGCTCCTTCTCTCTGAGTAGTCACGTGAGTTCCACGTAAAAGGGGCCAATAGTGGGCGGTATGCAAATCCCGGTGTCTGTCAGCGGACGATTGACGCCCTTGAGCACCCCTCCCATCCGGTTCGAGGGCCCTTCAGCCTTCGCTTCGGGTGGGGAGAACGGACTCGAATCATCTGACCGTTACAATGCCTATATTCATCATAATGCACAACATATCCAAACATCGTGTAAACTAGCAGTCTAAGCAGACGACATTACTATTTTTGGTTCCCGTTCAAATCAACAAACAGCGCTTCACTTCTTACCTAAACTCCTACCTCTTACTGGTGTGTCGTTTCTCTTGTATCTCAGGCACATCTATGATCAGCGATTGTCTTACCCAAAGCCACATCTTTACCTCTTCTTTATGCTGAGACACTTCTTCTCCCTTCACTGGTCGTCTTATGTCTGATAGGAGTACAATAACGGAAATGACATCACCGTTATCATCGGATCTACGAACAATCTGCCGTCAGCCACAATTTTATGATTTCATCGTTGGAATCAGGACGAAAAATCCTTCCCAATATTAACACACTTACCGACTCTCAACTTTCAGCAACTTATCTTCACAGCCTACGGCCGCGATCAGCCCATAGTTCTACACTGAATTAAAACAAAGATGGCCAGAGGCTGTTTCGATCGTAACCAATGCTTCGGTATCAAACTGGAATTGAAATTGCCTGTCCTTCACGAGAAATTTGCATATGTGAAAAATTACGGACAGGAACATCAATAATCTCAGCTGAAGCTACAGCATTGATCAGAGCCATCAACTCTGTTATTCAAGAAAAAAATAATTTCCTCTTATTATCTGACTCAAAATCGGTGCTCACAGCACTTAGTAATATATCAGCAAAAATCACACTGATCAGTACTTAAGCTACATCACTCTCTTCAACTAGCAATGCTTCGGTCCACTTCCACTGCTTTGCTTTGGGATCCCAGACATCGGAAGATCAACGACGCAGCTGATTCCCTGGCAAAAAGAGCAACTCTTCTAAATTTACATCCAGAATGAATTCTGTATGCAGACGATATCATCAATTTATGTCGTAAGGAATTATATAAAGATCTAAGGTTGGAATGGGAATCTTCTGCTCTGCCAAACATGTTCGCACATCTAACTCGATTCCCTGTAAAAACAACCAATGTATCATCATCATTATCATCATCCTAAAGCAGCCATAGACTACGGAGGTCCAACCAGATCGTGCAATTTAGTTCTCCAAGCATCTCTGTCCTGAATAACATCTCATGCATCTGGCCACTGCACACCAATTCTAACAAAGTCCTGTTTGACATTATCTGACCACTGCATATCTAGGTCTCCCCCTCTTTCAGAGGCCCTTACTCACACTGTTCATAACCCTATTCGCCAATCGATAATTATCCATACAGGCAACATTGCCAATCCAGCGGAGTCTCTGTCTGCACAATAAGCTGGTTAAAGGAGGTTGCTGACTCCTTTGCCTAACCTCATCATTAGTTAGAAAGTTGAACCACCTAATGCCCAAGATACTGCGTAAAAATGTAGAATAAAAAACGTCTAGTTTCGTATTGTTTACAAAGCGTCCACGTTTCACTACCATAACTAACCATAGAAAGAACCAAACTACTATACAGTCTACTTTTAGTATTTGGGTGTATACGCCTATTTCTCCACACTCTCCATAGATTATTAAATGTCCCGGCAGCAATCCCAATTCGACTGTTAATCTCACGCCGCACATCACCAATATAATTTACATGGCTCCCAAGATAATTAAACTGTGATACCTGCTGAAAGCTGCAACCATTCAGATTCATTGAATCACAGCCTGCCTGGCCAATTTTCATCACTTTAGTTTTGTCTCTGTTTATAATCCAGTCTGATCAACAGCTCGAATGAAAGAGTTCATCTCGTCGACATCATTTCCCAAAAGGGCTAACATCATCACCATAATGTAAATCAGAAATTTTTGTATCTCCAGACCACTTGGGGACAAAATTGCGGTGAATTTCGCATAACATAATCAATAACCAAACTAAAGAGAAAAAGAGACAGAATGCAACCATGTCGAACATCGGAAGTAATGCTAAACCAATTGCTACAAGCCTTACAACTCTCACACATGACTCAGTGTTATTATTGAAAACTTTCATTACGTTAACTAACTTGTCTGGTATACCATATGATTTCACAATCAACCACAAAGTATGACGACTAGCAGGGTCGAAAGCCATATTTAAATCAACAAAGTTAGCTTTACCTGGAACAGAGAGTAGGCTGATACCCCTATAGTTATCACAAGAACTGCGATCACCTTTTTTGAAAATAGGGATAACAATAGCTCTGGCGAAATCCTTAGGAACCATGCCTTTATCATAAAAGATATTCAAAATTTCAGTCATCCAAGTGGTAACCGAAACATTTCCAGCTCTAAGTATTTCGGTAGTAATTTTATCTACCCCTGGGAATTTATCAAGTTTAA
This sequence comes from Ryuthela nishihirai, assembly GCA_038380435.1. NCBI lineage: Eukaryota > Metazoa > Arthropoda > Arachnida > Araneae > Heptathelidae > Ryuthela > Ryuthela nishihirai. The sequence continues at coordinate 41,126,371 of JAWZYU010000001.1, read as the reverse complement.
GTTTAGAAATAGCCAAAATAACTTCAGATTGTGTTATAGGGACAACAGTAAAGCCACCAATTCATCTATCATCATTACAAACAACTGGAACAGAACTAACCACATTGTTTAGAACATCACTGAAATGGTCAGCTCACCATGCCATGAGAGAATCTCCCCTTCTATAACCTTACCTTGTTTATCCTTGAATCCCTATCCGTATGACTTGTATATCCTTGAATACCTGTCCGTTTTCTACCACATAAAACATTAACTATCTGGTATAGATCTCTGGTGTTGTGCTGTCTAACTGCTTCCTCGGCTTCGTCAGCCAAGCCATCAAGCCAAAGATTCTTATCAGTAGCTAACTGATCCCTTACACGTTTAGTAAGCTCTCTGTAATGCTTTCTATTAGGACTAGTAGGGTATTGATTAAGGACATTCCTGCAGTCCTTTTTTCTAAAATAATTCAAATGCTTTATTACTCAAATAATTCTGTCTCCTCTGCTCCTTTTTTTCTAAAAGATTACTCTTAGTGTCCAAAAAAGCCCGTTTAAAACGGTCCCATTCTTCCTCAACTTCAATAGTAAGCAGACCATGACTGTCATAATGACTAAGTATCCTATCATGGTAAGCTTTGTCTATAACTGGGTCTTTCAGAGCTTCGGTATTAAAGGCAAATTTTTTAACCTTAGCACAACACTTTTTAAGTTTAATTTTGCAAGACACTTTTAACAATGTAAAGATCAGAACCAATTTCAGCTCCCCTATATGACCTGGTATTCCTAACAGAACTAGCCCATTTGCTGTTAATTAATATATAATCAATCATATTTTTATGCAGCCCATCAGGTGAAACCCATGTGTAGTTATGTATGTCGCGATGTTTGTAATAAGTGTTAGTTATTCTGAATCCATTGAGTTTACTTACCAGTAGGAAACATTGCCCATTGCAATTGCAGCTACCAATACAAAAAGGTCCTATCAGTCCTCCGCAAAGGTCAGAGTCAGTAACCAACTTTGGCATTGAAGTGACCTAGAACAAGGGTAATGTCTCTTGACAGAATTCAAAATATCCTGAAGTTGTCCGTAAAACATATCCTTCTCATCCTCATCAGCATCCTCAGTGGGGGCTTAACAGCAGATAACATTCAAGTCTCTAATGCTTGTCTGAAATTTTACTGTAAGAAAACCTTTCATTAATGCACTCATATCCTAGAAGAGCATCACTAGCGTGTCTGCTAAGAAGCAGACCCACGCCTTGGTGATGCTTATTGTCATCTTTCCCTGAAAAGAGAAATTTAAGATTATTTTTAAGAATCTGACCTTTATCTCTCCATCTGGTCTCTTGCAGGCCGAGAATATCTAAATTATAATGGTGGAATTCTTGTGTGAGGACATCAAGAGAAAAAGCTCTGTGCAGAGTCCTCACATTCCAACTACCTATGGAGAGAAAATGGTTAGTGGGATGTTTAAAGAAACTATGTTTATTGAGAGAGGGAATGCCGACAATATCAAACAGCCCCCTAATCGCAGACATGGGGCAAAGATTCGTTCCCCCACCACTAAGGGCTGAAGCCATCTACACTGGAAGACTTCCTACAATGTAGAATTTGACGATGACAGTAGTAGCAAAAAGTTCAGGTGCCTGCGGTGACCTCTGTTCAGGATTTTCCACCAGCTGATAGACATATCCTGTGAATCTATACACTTGGGGCTGTCAATCCACAAACAAACAGAAAACACAGCAGAAGATTTTCCCTAAACAGAAGCCCATCAGTTCGGAATTCAGGATCCATAATCAAGCTCAGAGCCTTGTTCAGTCCAATAGGTTTATATGGTCAGCACCAGGACCCTGTTTGGTTGACCACTCCTCAGCAGTGTAGAAAAAATAGAGAAGTAGCCATAGTTGTACAGATTAGTAGGCCACACTGATCTGGCAGCCATCCATTTCCGTTCGCTTTCACAAGAGAGTATCTCTTTTGAAAAATTCTAAAGGTCTGCACCACGAGACGGTGGTGTCGGACATTAGGTGCTAGGCCTGGCCGGTTGTATGCATCATCACAGGGTGTTGGTGCATAGCTCTCCTTCCAGTGACTACCTAGCTACCATTTACAGACACTTATGTATACACTTCATGAGTTATGGAAACCTCAATAACTCACTTTGGTCTTGATGTGGTTCCTGTCCAAGCATTTCCCCAGGAATGTAATCTCACCAACAGCAGCAATTGCCCTTAACGTGGGCAACGCAAAACAACAAACCACTTTATTCTCCATTGCTCCAGTCTGAATAGCATATGAACTCCAATGATAACATTCTTCAAACTCAACGGACTAAAATTATGCTCCTTACACCTGTTGGGACATTTTCTCCCTACCAGAAAATATCTTCATCCCCAAGTTTGAAAACTGCATCAGACTTTAACGAACATTTTGTTAAAAACTCTCAAATGAAGCAAGAAATCCCTCTTTCATCTGGCTTTACGATATTTGTAAAACAAAATACTTAAACACCCTGGTCAACCTCTTTGCATATTATTCCATAAATTGAGATATAAATCAGTCAGATAAAGATCCTATTAGCTCATCAGCTGGAGAATAATCCGGATCACAGGTCATCGCTGGTACCTGAACCCCTTACTTCTATGAATATCGACAAAGCCGCAACAATTTAGACCAAGTTCTATTTACCCCTGTTGAATGTCATTGCTCTGAAGTATCAGTTTTGCTTCATTGTGTCAGTAATGAAGTCTGATTTCGTATTCTTTAGACCTAGTCCCATTCACCCCTTTTGAATGCCATTGCTTAGTAGTATCCGTTATGCTTCATTGTGTCAGTAACGAAGTCTGATTTCGTAACTTTTAGCCCTAGTTGTATTATTTCCTGTTGAATGTCATTGCTTTGAAGTATAAGTTTTGCTTCATTGTGTCAGTAATCAAGTCTGATTTCGTAATCATTTGCCCTAGTTCTATTTATCCAGTGTTGAATGTCATTGCTTTGAAGTATCAGTTTTGTTTCATTTTGTCAGTAATGGAATCTGATTCGTAATCTTTAGCTTTAGTTCTATTTACCCCTTTTGGATGTAATTGCTTTGAAGTGTCAGTTTTACTTCTTTGTCTCAGTAATGAAATCTGATTTCACAGTCGTTAGACCCAGTTATATTTACACCTTTTGAATGTCATTGCTTTGAAGTATCCGTTATGCTTCATTGTGTGAGAAATGAAGTCTGATTTCGTAACCTTCAGCCCTAGTTCTATTTACCCCTGCTGAATATCATTGCTTTGAAGTATCAGTTTTGCATCATTGTGTCAGTAATGACGTCTGATTTCGTAATCTTTAGCCTTAGTTCTATTTATCCCTTTCGAATGTCATTGCTTTGAAGTGTCAGTTTTACTTTTTGTCTCAGTAATTAAAACTGATTTCGCAATCCTTAGACCCAGTTCTATTTACCCCTTTTGAAAGTCATAGCTTTGAAGTATCCGTTATGCTTCATTGTGTCAGTAATGAAATCTGATTTCGTAATCTTTAGCCTTAGTTTTATTTATAAAATAAATACCCCCTCAAGCAGCTGCATGCCAGAGGTCTGACAATTTTTGTGCCATAGTAGACGGGCTGTGAGGATGGCAGGACCTCAGCAGAAAAACAATACATACATCCATGCCTTACCTGGGGCTAGAATCCAGGTCCCTTAGATAAGTAGCCAAGCGTGCTAACCAGTCGACCAAGGGATCATTCTATTTACTCCTTTTCTTTGAAGTATCAGTTTTACTTCTTGGTCTCAGTAATGAAGTCTGATTTCGTAATACTTAGAACTAGTTCTATTTATCCTTTTTGAATGTCATTGCTTTGAAGTGTCAGTTTTGCTTCTTTGTCTCAGTAATGAAGTCTAATTTCGTAATCGTTAGACCTAGTTCTATTTACCCCTTTTGAATGTCATTGCTTTGAAGTGTCAGTTGTACTTCTTTGTCTCAGTAATGAAGTTTGATTTCGTAATCCTTAGACATAGTTCTATTTACCCCTGTTGAAAGTCATTGCTTCGAAGTGTCAGATTTACTTCTTTGTCTCAGTAATGAAGTTTGATTTCGTAATCCTTAGACATAGTTCTATTTACCCTTTTGAATGCCATTGCTTTGAAGTATGAGTTTTGCTTCTTTGTCTCAGTAATGAGGTCTAATTTCGTAATCCTTAGTCCTAGTTGTATTTACCCCTGTTGAAAGTCATTGCTTTGAAGTGTCAGTTTTACTTCTTTGTCTCAGTAATGAAGTCTGATTTCGTAATCCTTAGATCTAGTTCTATTTACCCCTGTTGAAAGTCATTGCTTTGAAGTGTCAGTTTTACTTCTTTGTCTCAGTAATGAAGTTTGATTTCGTAATCCGTAGACATAGTTCTATTTACCCTTTTGAATGCCATTGCTTTGAAGTGTCAGTTTTGCTTCTTTGTCTCAGTAATGAAGTCTAATTTCGTAATCCTTAGACCTAGTTCTATTTACCCCTGTTGAAAGTAATTGCTTTGAAGTGTCAGTTTTACTTCTTAGTCTCAGTAATGAAGTCTGATTTCGTAATCCTTAGACCTAGTTCTGTTTTCTCCTTTTGAATGTCATTGCTTTGAAGTGTCAGTTTTACTTCTTGGTCTCAGTAATGAAGTCTAATTTCATAATCCTTAGACCTAGTTCTATTTACCCCTTTTGAATGTCATTGCTTTGAAGTGTCAGTTGTACTTCTTTGTCTCAGTAATGAAGTCTGATTTCGTAATCCTTAGACCTAGTTCTATTTACCCCTGTTGAAAGTCATTGCTTCGAAGTGTCAGTTTTACTTCTTTGTCTCAGTAATGAAGTCTGATTTCGTAATCCTTAGACCTAGTTCTATTTTCCCCTTTTGAATGTCATTGCTTTGAAGTGTCAGTTGTACTTCTTTGTCTCAGTAATGAAGTCTGATTTCGTAATCTTTAGACCAAGTTCTATTTATTCCTGTTGAAAGTCATTGCTTCGAAGTGTCAGTTTTACTTCTTTGTCTCAGTAATGAAGTTTGATTTCGTAATCCTTAGACCTAGTTCTATTTACCCTTTTGAATGTCATTGCTTTGAAGTATGAGTTTTGCTTCTTTGTCTCAGTAATGGTCTGATTTCGTAATCCTTAGACCTAGTTCTATTTTCCCCTTTTGAATGTCATTGCTTTGAAGTGTCAGTTGTACTTCTTTGTCTCAGTAATGAAGTCTAATTTCATAATCCTTAGACCTAGTTCTATTTACCCCTGTTGAAAGTCATTGCTTTGAAGTATCAGTTTTACTTCTTTGTCTCAGTAATGAAGTCTGATTTCGTAATCCTTAGACCTAGTTCTATTTACCCATTTTGAATGTCATTGCTTTGAATTGTCAGTTTTACTTCTTTGTCTCAGTAATGAAGTCTGATTTCGTAATCTTTAGACCTAGTTCTATTTTCCCCTTTTGAATGTTATTGCTTTGAAGTATCAGTTTTACTCCTTTGTCTCAGTAATGAAGTCTGATCGTAATCCTTAGACCTAGTTCTATTTACCCCTGTTGAATGCCATTGCTTTGAAGTGTGAGTATTGATTTATTTTGTGAGTGTTAGTAAATAAAGTAAGAGGTTAGTCTTTAAGTGTGGTCGGCTGAGAGTGATCTTAAGAAATGCATGGAAAAGAGAAGCTTTTGTTCCGTTTCCTGTGGCCATTTTTAAAAAAGCGATTGCATCATTTTTTTAATAGCTCGTGGGCCATAATCGAATACTTCTTTTGCAGTGTTGCTGGTAGAAGGCTCTTTTTTTCTTTTTCTGCTCTTCCCACGTGAAGAGCAGTGTCAATATATTATTTTATTTCTGTTTGACACGAAGCCTTTACCTCGCAAGAATGAACTGTATTCTAAATCTTACGAATCTAGTGATTATAAGTTTTACATCGTCGACGTTTGAAGGCCATTGATGTGACACTGAATCTCAATTGAGGGCAGTGGTTGCGGGGAGTCTGCCATTTTCCCGCTTTTCACTCTCCGATCCAACCACGTGATATCTGGTTTCGTGACGGTGCCACTAGAAGCCGAGGGAACAGGTATAAATAGTGAGTTTGTTCCGACAGCTGTACTATTTCTGGGTGCGCAGCTCCACAGAACTGCAAAACACACAACGTAATTGTCGCTATTATTGAAGCCAATGGTTTCATCCTCTTCGTCTTCAGTGCGGGGCACTGCGTGCGACGCAGGTGACGTGTTCACCGTCTTGTGACGTCAATCGCTCTGTCCCAGTTCAGTGGCCGACACGCTGGAAGTGAGCGCTGAAGGGAGCGGGAAGGGGGGATGTCCTCATGGTCACGCGATGCTGCGAGTTCACCTGACCGGTGACGTTATTTGCCGTTACTTCACGGGCTGTTGTTGTCCACAATTGGAGAAGCAAGAAGAGCAATGGCTCCGAAATGCAGGCATGCTTTTGCTCATTAGTGGTCGAAAAAAGTGATGGGGTTGCAACCTCAGCCTTAATGTACAGCTGGTATGCGTGGGCTGCATTACCAGTAATGGAATATAAGAGGGCAAATTACACATACTTTGCTCGGGTATTTCTGAAACGAACTACCGGAGAATGACGCAGGAACGGAAAAATCTTGACCCACAACTAGAAAACATAAAACAACTAAATAAAATTAAAATGTAATGTACAGTACGTGTTAGGGCCGCACGAGGGGATTGGTGAAACAAATATGTCTAATCGCTTGCTTGAGAGTAAGGATAAAATGATAATTTGCAATATTAAAGGTAATGAATAAGCAAACTTCGGTATTATTAACCAGGTGGAAGGTTAAATTTTTCATTTCAGACGTTCACTAGATGCTACGGTCCTAGGTCCTTAATGCTATGGCGTCTTACTAGAAAGATTGTGTAATTACGGGAAGTTATGAAATGCGAGCAACAAAACACTACAAAATATAAAACGGAACTCTTGGAAGTTAAACAATGTACATATATCAATGTGGATATAAACGAAAACCTTGCAATATTTGGAATCCCAGTTCTATACCAAGAAGGTGTAAATAAGTCAAGCTTGCTAATGAATGGCAATGCGCACAGTTTAGTGCTGCTCTCCTTTAACTTAAAACACACAGAAGTCATCTATCGCCAATTACACAAAATAAATAGAATATTCAAACGATCATTGTGCACCTTTCCTCTATATTCACAAGAGATAATTGGTTGTCACAAAGAAGAAGGGGATTCTTGCAAGTATCAACTTCACAGCCACAAGACAAAATTGGTTGTCACACAGAAAAAGGAGATTCTTTCTTGCAAGTGTCAACTTCATCAACAAGAGATAATTGGTTGTCACACAGAAGGAGATTCTTGCAAGTACCAACTTCACATCCACAAGAGATAATTGGTTGTCACATAGAAGGAGATTCTTGCAAGTATCAACTTCACATCCACATGAGGTAATTGGTTGTCACATAAAAGGAAATTTTTACAATAGCAATTTCACATCCACATTAGCTAATTGGTTATCAAAGAGAAGAAAGGGACTCTAGGAAATATCAATCAATGATCCGAATATTCCAGTTTACTCTAAATGAGAAATTTTATATCCGAGAACAAGAATCTATTTTTTAGATGGCAGAAATAATCGCTCATGAAGAGCACAAGAAATACAGTACTGTGCAAATTAGTTGGGACAATAGAATGCAGTAACAAAGACAGAACTAAAATATTTATTTGTTTAATAGTGTACATAGTTAATAGTGAATGTGACCCCCCTTAGTTTTAATTACTTCTTTCACCCTCTCAACCATTGATGCCACTTGCTTTCCACACATCTCCTTCACTTCAGGGTCGTGGTACCACACTTTCATGACACTTTCTATCATTTTGATTTTCGTCGTTCAGTTCATCTTAGATATGCGCGCTTTAATAATGACCCACAAATTTTCAATGGGGTTTAGATCGGGTGAATTTCCTGGCCACTCCAATACCTTCAAATGTTGCTGGGTAAAGAAGCTCTTAGCAAGCTTAGAATTGTGTCATGGAGCCCGACCTGCTGAAATACCTCATCGCCGTTAGGAAACAGCTTCTGCAATGTTGGGACCATTTTCGCCTCCAGAACACCTATGTACTTTTTGCTGTCCATCATTTCTTCAATGGGGTGAAGCGTCTGTGGCCCGGAAGCTGTGAAACATCCCCAAAACATGACCTTGGGTGGGTGTTTGGGGGATTGTTGGATGTGGCCGGATCGAAGAGGTTCTCCAGGCGAGTGGCGGACGAAATTTGACCTATTGCCATCCACCTCAAAGTGGGTTTCATCGGAAAATATCACTTTTTTCCAATTCTCCACAGTCCAGTCTCGATGTTTCTTTGCCCAGGATAACCTTTTTTGCTTTATAGCGGGTATCAAAAGCTGCTTTTTGGAGGGGCGTCGAGCCCGGCGGCCACACTCCAGAAGGCGGCGACGTACGGTGGAAGCATCTACATTAACCCCATGAGACGCTATATCCCTTTTGATGTCTCCACTGGTCTTCCGGTCTATGATACTAATTCTTCGAATTAGACTATCATCTCTAGGAGTGGTTTTCCTTTTTCTTCCACAATGTCCTTTACGGGACGTGTCCACGGACCCTGTCTCCTTATGCAGCTTCATGATCCGTGAAACGCTGGATTTCCCGACGCCAACTGCTTTTGCTATCTGCCTAGCTGTAAGTGAAGTGTTTTCGCCTAAAGAGATTATTTTAGCTCGTTTACGAGGCGTGATGTCCATGATGTATTTAATAAAAAATATTTCCAATGAAAATTGTGAACTACTTACATAATCACGTCCTCAGCCTATGAACTATCAATCCCGACTAAAGTGGAAGTGTAAATAATAACAGAGTAACAGAACAGACAATTCTAGACTTGCATATATCGCTCTGCTGCAAGTCTAAACTTGTGCGTGTCCATTGCAGGGACACGCACAAGTTTAGACTTGCAGCAGAAGGTTACGAACAAGTTTAGACTTGCAGCAGAAGGTTACGAACAAGTTTAGACTTGCAGCAGAAGGTTGCGAACAAGTTTAGACTTGAAGGAGTTTACACTCTGCAGCGGAAGGGACTTAGCGTTCCTTCGCTTGTCCCAACTAGTTCGCACAGTACTGTATATATGGGGAGAACAAGGAAAGTTTTTGCTGACAAAAATCTTAAGGTGTTCGATATATTTATATATAATTAAAATCGATATTCCAAATAAGTTTTAATGGTTTCACTTTATGTTTCGATATTGTGTCTTAATATCCGTCATGACTAAAAACATTGTATCCTCCACACCGATCGGATTTCCCGATATCGATGATCGTCGTGCAGATTGGAGTAGCCATAATCAATGTAAACTCAATATTATTGCTGAAGCTAGAAACTCGTATGTAGGAAATGAAAGAGTAAGTACAATTTCATTAATAGAAACGATTGTTAATGGGCATTACAGATGAGTTCTGGCTAAAGATTTCGAGCCCGTGCCTGCACGAGCCAACAATTTCTGAACCCCAACCATATCTGGGGGAAAATTTTTCTGAATGATCACATAAGCACAAATGCGTGTCGATAATAATTCATTTTATTCTTATATTAATTATAATCATTTTATAACAAAATTCAAATGTTAATGCTATTGGGAACGAAAAATAGTAGAACTATTAGTACAAATTGAAAATTCTTGGGTAACATTACTATAAAAGCAAAGATCCATTCATTTATTTAACATACAAAATACACAAAAATATCGAAAAGCAACATGACGCTTGTTTTTATATGTGATTAAAAGATTCAAAATATAATAGAAAATATTTTATATTTTTACCTGTTTTTCGTAATTATAAGAAATATGTGAAATTTAAATTAATCTGAGCCCAAGCCCAAATCGGAACTCATATGTAATAATTTTGAAAGAAAAAGTTATGCATTTTATAAAAGTTTTGAACAAATTTTTTTAAATAGCACTGGCAATAAATAAAAATATACAATTTAGTTAGAGAGAAATTTTCGCAATTGAAAATATTAACGTGCTGCTTTCACCATTAAACTCTCTGCACTTACGTATCATTATTATTAATGCAATAAGAAGTAATTTGCTTGTCTCTATCTATCGGTTATGAATGAATTTCTCTTTACTCTTCTCTTTGATGACTGGGTGGATGGGGGGGGGGGGGGCGAGGGTTTACGCATTCGTGTATTGACCACATTAATGTGAAATCAAATAGAAATTTCTGTTATAAGTTTTCGATCTCTTGCGCCAAAAAGGAGATCACTATTTATTTTCGTTATTACTAAGTATTATGTTCTGATTTGCCTCAGGTATAATGATTATTTTTCTCCCTACTTAATTGGGACTTTAGGCAATACAAAAGGGAACAGATTAATAGGCTGCTACATTAATTTTGATTTGAAGAGGAAAAGATGTGAAACCGAAAGCTTCAGTCTTACGATCTCACCACGCAATGTAATCATTTCTCACGCCACAAGGAAACACCATCTTCTGAACGACAAAACTCTCGACCTCTCAGAATCAGCACCCAGTTAGAGTTACCATACGTCCTCCTTTTGGCTTTTGATGAAAAAGGAGGACATGTCCTCTTTTTCATCTAATTTCCTCACACAATTTCGAAAAAAACATGAAATGTCCTCCTTTTTGCCAAAACTCATAAATTGTTTCAAACTAAAATTAAAGCACTCTTTTTGGTAATTTCCTGTTTTAAATTTGAACCCATAACTATAATATCATTTACTGTTAACCGTGAACTAATTTTCTGTCAATACAAATCGTGAATACTCAATTCACCCTCTTAATGCTGCAAAAGTTACCATTTCCTGTAATCTGAATGTGTTCAATTTCCATTTCCATGCCAGATTGGAAAAGTACGAGCTTTCGAAAACTGCCAAAAATTTTGTTCCCGCCCACAGATAGATGGAGCTATGAAAGGGCAAACAGGACTCTTAGTTTGTAGGAGCATTCTCCTACAAGGAATGCCCTAAAATAAATAAATAAATAAATAGCCCCTCAAGCAGCTGCTTGCCACAGAAGTCTGACCAGGAGGCTGTCGGTTTAATTCGTCATAGCAGAAGGCGTGTGAGGATGGCGGGACATCAGCAGAAAGACGACACAAGCATCCATGCCTTACCAGGTGCCTTTGATCAGTAGCCAAGCGTGCTAACCACTCGATCACTGCTGACTAATACCTCAGTCAGAGTTCATAGAAACAGAAAGTTTACTTTGTGCAACAACAGATGATTACTACCATTATGCCACTTGCAACATAACTCTTGATTGCTTATCAAGTAGGAATTAAAATATATTTAATAAGTATTTATGCCTTTTTCTGACTCAACTGTTAGTCGGTACCTTAAAACAAAACGTAGTAGGAAAGAAATTATTTAACAAATTGAAAGCTTGTCCTCCTTTGACCTCAATGTTTGTTTTATTGTCCTCCTTTGACCTCCATTTCTAGCTATTTTGTCCTCCTTTTAGAACACTGGTATCTGATAATCCTACCTCCAGGTGGAGAGTAAGACCAGCAGAACTCCGATTTACCCCCTTAGAGTGGAAACTGAAACACTGGCAATGTCGAGTGCTGAGAATTAAGGTCAACAGCAAAAATGCGACATCATACGAAAAGCAGCGCCACGAAATCGTGTCCATGAACAGCTGCCGATATTGAGCTAAGAAACATTTTACGCCGTCGATATTCCGCCAGCCTTAAACCTCTTTGCTCCAGACGACGATGTCAATAGTGTTGCAGACGTTGGGAAGGGAGATTTACCAACTGGTGGAGGATTTAGGATTCCTGAGGTTGGCACATGGCACGTGATTCGTAAAAGAGAGAGGGGGGGGGGGGAAATAATACACAGAAAGGGACAGAAAGTTTTGCGATAAATAGGACAAGAGATTTTGAAGAGAGTAGCATTTCACATCAAACACGGTCTGCCCATTTCGAATGGGGGACTGATGAAGACTCCAGATACATTTGAGATTAGTGAGCAGATTAATGTCAGACATTAATGCAACGCTCAGTGCCGTTCACAGCAGTGGCGAAGCGCCCATGGAAGCGAAAGCTTCCTTTACAATTAAATAAAAAAATGATTTTGACATAAAATTTTTTTCACAATTTTAATAAGTTTATTCTAACCTAAATTTTACATTTATATAAAGTTGTTCGAATTTTTCTGTTATATTACACTGTATAATAAACAGAAGCACCAATCAGAGAGTAACCAAGCTAGGAGTGTGTGAACAACCTCATGGTGTCTCACAGCAGAAGTTGCATTTTCTATATTCAACCAGCAGACATATTTCTTGCGGGCGCTACTTTGCTGGCCACTTTATAGATTTGCATATATTCGTACCTTTCTCATTAACTGCTAGAGGCTAACTGTTTGCTGTGTAATTAGTTGCCACCGTTTATCGATAGTGTCACTTGGGAGACAAGCGCCCACCAGTTCATCGAAGGTAGGTGTAATCATTTGTACTAATTTTTCGAAAATGAAGCGATATCCTTATTTTTTTCCTTTATTTTCCTTGTCAAATTTTCACATTCCAAATTATATACGATTTTTTTGCAGTATTTTTCTGTTGACGAACGTAATATGCTTTTTCGCGTTCAGATACCTCTAAGCCTAATTGACCCTATGCACCTTTGCTGAAATGATATATATATATATTCTTTAGTGTTTTTTTTTCTCATCATTAACATAATAAATAGAGATAATTTAATGTTGTTTAGCTTAGCTTTGAATTTTAAAGAACAAATTAACAGACTTAAGCAGGTGCCAACTGTCTTGCGCTACATTCAAATACATGCAATTAGATGCATTGAAAGTGTCATGGATGCAAGAAAATTCTAGAAATATGTAACACGAAAGTTATGCAAAAATAAGGGTTAAAATATTTGAAAACGAAGTATAGGCAGTGCTCTGATAGAAATTTATTAACAACTGGGTAAATGTAATTTTTTTATTTTACTATTATTTTAATGTAGAAAAACACGAAACTCCTGTAGGGAATCTTTTCGCTTGTAATAATAAGCTTTCAACTATGTCGGCATAGTTCTTGTAAAAGAATCGTGCCAAAGGGCTGGTTGATACCGGAAGTGACTGCCAGATATTAAATTTGTGTAGATACTTTTGCTCCTAATGTAACAACTTTATAACTCAGAATTTTGCGTCGTTTCGCTTTCTTCAGTATTCAAGAATTATTTTTGAGTGAACATATTTCATGTCCCGATAGTGGTTTAATTAGCAATTTTTTTAGCCTACAGATATAATGGTAGGAATGGAGTATCCTACTTTTCCTATTCAAATAAGGTTTGCTGATGCCGATGTTTTCCAAGAAATATGGCTAAAACGATAAAATATGGCTAAACGATGCATATTCCAAAAAATGCATCATTTAGCATAATCCATATCGCATTGTCTTTAAAATCCAACTATTTACCTATAACAGAATACACGAATACCTATAACAGAATATAACGAAATACGACTGAAATTAAAAAATGTATTAATGAATATTGTTTCTGAGTACTTAGATTTTGATAAATAAAATTCTTTTCATATAGCTACCAACAATGAGTTAAATATTAATATTCGTAGTATCAAGCATAAATTCCATCATATTGAAGAAATTGTTTATAACAGTAATTATCAGTAAGATGTGATTACTGTGACTGAAATCTGGATAAAAAGTGATGAGGTCTGCTTATATAATTTAGATGGCTATATTAAATTTTATAACTGTAGACAGTATAACAAAGCTGGTGGCATATTAATTTTTGTAAAAAATATTATAATTGTGTCGCAAGCAGAAATTGAAATGGTAACAACAGAATCCTTATGTTGGCCTATAATTAAACAAGATTTTTATATACTTGCCTTATATCGTTCCCATCAGTATACACCATATCAGTTTGTTGAGGAACTGGGTATTGTATTAAAAAGAATGAAAGGTAGAAAAGTAATTCTAACTGGTGATCTCATTATTGATTTACTATTAAAAATGATTATGTGAATGAATATTTAGATCTCTCATCTCAGGGATTCCAATCCTACGTCACTAGTGAAACTAGAAAAACAAGTACTACTCTTTCATGTCTAGATCAAGTTTTTTGTAGGAAAGCAAATGGTGTTAATATTAGTGCTGCAATAGTAAGAACTGATCTATCTGATCAATATCTTGTATCTATTAAAATTGAATTTCCTAATTCAGATACTTGCTATTCTACGAATGTGCCTCATAATATCATGTATAGAATAAACTATTCTGTTTAATGTGATAATTTAAAGAAATGCAACTGGGATACAATATTATTTGAGAATAATCCTAACTCTACTTGCAAAGTTTTTCTTAATCTATTACTGGAACAAATTGAATGTTCTAAGCAATACACTGGTAAAAGGAAGATAAATAGCAAAAATCCCTGGTTTACTGATGATATCAGAAATATGATTAAACTAAGAGATAAAAATGCATCAATTGCGCAAAAAATATCCATATAATCTTCTTTACGAGACAAATTTTAAAAACATTAGAAAATAAACTAAATGTAACAATTGTAAATGCTAAAAATAATTATTATAGAAGACAATTTCTTAATTGTCATGGAGATAGCAAGAAACAATGGAAGTTTGTGAATAATTTAATTGATAATAGCAAAAACTGCACAGTTCTTCCAAATTCTTTGGACAAATTAAACAATGATGTGGAGATGAAAGCATTAGCAAATGACTTTAATTTGCACTTTATTATTCTTACAGAAAACATTAGGAGAGTTCAGTCGAAAAGCTTAAATAGAAATATTCATCACGTTACTCGAAATGATAATACAATGTTTTTTTTTCCCAATAACTGAAGATGAGATATTAAATATAATTCTGAAATTTCAAGATAACAAAAGTGTAGGGAATGATGGGGTATCTATATAATTATAATTTATAATTTATCTCTTGAAAAGGGAATTTTTCCTGATGAATTGAAAAAAGCAGTTGTAGTACCTATATATAAAAAGGAAAATAAAAATATATTTTCAAATTATAGGCCAATATCTGTAATCTCAGTTTTTGGGAACATTTTACGAAAACTGGTCAAAAAACGACTAACTGACTTTCTTATAAAGTACAAATTTTTCTCACCAAAACAATTTGGATTTAGGACTGGGTGCCGAGGATGCTTTATTCAATTTTACTAAAACCATTTATGAAAATATTGACAATAATAAACAAACTCTTACTGTGTTTCTGGATATTCAAAAAGCATTTGACACTGTGTCACATGGGATTTTACTCTGTAAACTAGAACAAATTGGAATCATAGGCACTCTTCTAGAATGGTTCAGAAGTTGTTTACAAATAGAACTCAAGTTGTAAAAATACATGATACTATTAGTTCTGAAATGACTATTACATGTGGCGTGCCTAAAGGGTCAGTTTTAGGTCCATTGCTTTTCCTTATTTTTATTAACGATTTTTGTTCCTTGAATGTAAATGGAAAGATCAATATATTTGCAGATGACACTGCAGTGACATTCTGTGCTGATAACCTTGATGATCTGGTTAGGATTACTAATAATGAAATATCTGTTATTGGGGATTGGTTTAAATTGAATGAGTTAACTATCAATATTTCAAAGACAAAATATATGCTATATTGTTTAAAAAACAAAGAGAATAGTTCTCTTAATATTAAAATTCATGACCTTAGTTGTTCTAAAATCATTGACTGTAAATGTAATTCAATAGAAATAGTCAAAGAAATTGATTATCTTGGAATAAAAATTGATAGAAATTTAAGCTGGAAACCTTACATAAATAAACAGACCAAAAAAAAAAGTTAGATCAATGCTTTACAGGTTGTACTATTTAAGAAAAATATTGAATACTGATATGCTAAGGGTACTGTACTTTTCTTGGATGCAGTCTGCCTTGAGTTATGGAATATTATGCTATGGTGGAACATATAAAACTGCACTTAAACCTATGTTTAGGGTGCAAAACAAAATAATAAAGGGTATAACCATTCCACAAAAAAAATTTAAGCATATATGATAAATACTGTGAACTAAATATATTTCATTTAAGACACCTTTATACGTACAAGCTAATGCTTTATCTTTATATAAATAATTCTGAATTTCAAATGAAAACTTATATTGTTTAAGAAATGAAGAAATAACATACGTGGTCCCCAAGGCAAAAAAAGAAATACTTCACAAACACTATTTGTATCTTGCACATAAGTTATTCAATTCCTTACCACCTGATCTCAGAAATTATACTTGTGGATATTCCACATATAAAGAAAAACTGAAACTGTTCTTCAAAAATATAATTGATATGGAGCCTTACTTTCGTACTTTAAGCTAGCTCCTTGAAGTTTCAGTTTTATGTCTACACGAACACAAAAATAATCTGTATAGAAAAATGAAATCACATATATATATTTGGCACTGTTGTTCGATAAAAGGATATATATTTTTCTGTTATTGCACACTCAACTATCATTGAAGATGTTTACGATGGTATATATTATATATGTTGTCACTACTCTCGAACATCAAGAATGCGTATTATATTAATCTTGGAACATTAGTTTCTATCGGGACTGATAAAAGTTTCTGTCTGCGGCGTGAGAAATAGATTGTGTGACCTTTGGAAAAATTCTGAAATACCCAAAAACTGAAGTGTGTTTTTGAAAACGAACAATGAAAAATAAATGGACGAAGATTGTAAAATATTAAATATCTATAGTTTCATCAATAACTCGGGTTTTTTCATTCAAGTCATCATAATTTTGGCTTTTTAACTATTTACCGATAATACAAGTTTATTTAACATTAACGACATAATGGTGCATTTGCATAGTAGTTCAACACATTAAATTTACGAGATTTAATTTACGCTAAATTAAAAAGAATCAAATCAATTCTCTTTCAATTCTACTTAGTTTTGGAACAATCCCATTCAAATCTACACAATACAAACATTTTTAAGCTTCTTATACTGTTTTGACTTTCCAGTCGAAAGTGATCAGAATAGCCTTTGCGTTTCAGCATATGTTGGTGGTGGGTTCTCAGTTTGTAGCTCGCCAGACTAGTATTCTGATGTTCCGAGGCTCAAACTCCAACTGTGGCACCGTTGAGAATTATTTCCATAAACCCATACCTTGCCCTCGGAGATAAAGGAGTCGAGCTTGCAAATACCGCCGTCCACTGGATGAGACGTAAGTCGTGACCCCGTGCTCAGGAGAACCCTACCTTGTGTCTGGAGAGGAAAATTGCACAGTCTGGTAGGGCTTCCATAACCAGTGTCTGGAGAGGAAAATTGCACAGTCTGGTAGGGCTTCCATAACCCGTGTCTGCAGGAGGAGTTAGTTCATTAGTTAGAGTGTGGTGTCTGTCTGTCTCTCTCTCTCTCTGTGTGTGTATGTATGTATGTATGTATGTATGCATGTATGTATGTGTGTGTGTGTATGTATGTATGTGTGTGTGTGTGTGTGTGTGTGTGTGTCTGTCTGTCTGTCTGTCTGTCTGTCTGTCTGTCTGTCTGTCTGTCTGTCTGCATGCATGCATGCAGACATGCATGCATACATACATACATACATACATACATACATACATACATACATACATGGTGTCTGTGCATGCATGCATACATGTCTGTGCATGTCTGTGCATGCATGTATGTATGTATGTATGTATGTATGTTTCATCGTTGATCCGGTGGCCGAATGGTTATCCTGCTCGGCTATTTCCGTCTGCTTCCTAATAATTGCCCAGTGGATCCCCTTCCCCTACTTAACTCTGAGCCCTTTGCACCTGGACCTTTAGCTTATTGCATGCATAAAAGTGTTACTCAGAGGTGAAACGATTTAAATCTGCTATAGGAATGACGGTGAAAAAAATTCGCCCTTCCACATATGTGTATTTATAGAATTCAGCATTGAAAGGGGGTCCAACATGCTAGTTCGCTAGTTCGGATGATTCCAGACACATCTCTCATCCCCATGCTCAGACTCCGGTAAGGAGACGCCATATGGAGATACCCCTGCGCCGGAGTGAGCGAACCACACAAGAAATGGTGTCACAGAACCATTCAAGAAAATCCTACCCCCCCCCCCCCCCGCTTTAAGATAAAAAGAAGATAACTTCCTCTGATTGCAACCTGACACCGATGATTTGAGTACTAAGGATGATCGGCTTCCAAAGGTGAGCTAACATCTTCTTCCTTAGATTCAATAGTTGCTATCATAAAGGAAAACACCAACGCACCTAGGGAACTTTTCGTGTAAATGGGTTCCATAAGTTTTTAGTTATAAATGTGTTTAAATACTTACACAGTTTAATAATTTTGTCTCCAAAAATATTTAATCTATTGAATTTCTTTCTAGACCCTCTATTACATTTTTTTTCTCATAAACCTGAGTCGGTGTGAATCATTTAGAACGAGCCAGTTTAACTCACACTTAATGAAGAGCCAATACGAAAAAAAAAATTCTTAAACAGCAGCAGGAAAAATTACCCCTTTTAAAAACGAAAGCATACATTCAGTTATAAAGTATCGCAGAAGATCTCCTGTAGGCATGGGACTCGTGAAATAGAGGAACATTTTTAGTTTCGCCATGAGTACCATTCGATTCTCACTCAGGTTGAAACTAAATTTTTTCAGCTATTTCATGAAAACATACTTTTCTAATGGGAAATGAATTAGAAAAACTCTATATGTTTAAAGAATAGAAAAAACTTCACTAAAGAACAAAAATATACAATTTTAACGAGTACTTAGAATTGGCCAAAATTGCTTATACACCTAAAAACGTTTGGTTAAAACGTTGGATGAAATGAACCAGAATCAGAATATTGATAATTTGTGTTATGAGCCGCAAGTTCTCTTGGAATGAGTAGGCTAAATGGACAAGTCATAAGGACCCCAACGGTTCCGAGATGGTCGGAGGTTTCCGATGGTCTCTGTTAGGAGACAAATTGGTAGTCTCCCGTCAAGGTCATCCAGAGCGTTCTTTGACGTACACAGAAGTGCACAGGACACCAAGAATTATATTCCCATGCGATGGACGGCGGCCTTTCCAAGTACGTCGATGCCTCCACCCCCCACCCCCACCCCCTTCTCACCGAGAGCAGAACGGGGATTTTTTTATGAGGAGTACACATGTGGGATTTTAGTCTGGCATAATACATATTATTACGACAGATAAACGTGCTATAATGAAACCGTGATGTGATGTATCATTTTGATGCTCTCATGTGCTTCAGCGTGAGAATTACGTCACTAACTACTTCGAGCGTTGAATCAACTTAAAAATAAGGAATAAGGGAGTTGTAATTAGAAAGAATTTGTGTGAAAGAAAACAGTTTTAATCTGTGCACTAGAGTATAAAGAAGAAATGTTTTTATTTGGTGTGTTCGCGGATGGTTAAATAAGTTTAATAGTGTGGATCTTGTTAGTGAATGAGTAAAAAAAAGAATTCATCGTCTTGTCCGCGGTGATCAACGTCTGAAAAGAATTGATTCTGAGAAACCAATATACTTAACCGCAGTTATGGAGTACTTGACGACTAAAACCTTAGAAAGAAGTCATAGGTGTATAGTTATTTAGTTGTTTAGGAATTGGTAAGTTTATTCTCGATAGATTGCAGATTGTTCATAAATATGATGTGCCCCTTATTAATGATGTAAAAAAGCCTTATTTTATGCTTTGGATGCAGATAATAAGAATTATAGAGGAAATAACTCTTTGTAGGCACAGTGATAAGGTGCTAAGTTCTTTTGAAGATTTATTTTCATACTGATGAAGATTTGTACTGATTCAATTTAATTTATATAAATGTTTTAATTCATACTTTTGTAATAAATTATATTATTTTAGAATTATATTTGTTAAATATTATTTTTTTGAACTCACGCTCAGTTACCATTCAATTAATTCATAACAATATTATTGCATTCTGAATGATATCTATAGAGGTTTCAAAAAGAATTTTTAACTATATCGTTGATAAAAATATAATTCTATTGCATATTTATTTTCTTAGACTAAAGGTTGCGATAATTGAATTTTAGTTGCCAAAGGTTTTTCCATATTAAATGTCACAATACGACTTTATTTGTCAAAATGTTTTGCACGTTAAATGTTGATATAACTGAAAATTTTCCCCATAATTCTTCAAATTCAAATTTATTATTACATAAATACACAAGGACAATATACACACAATGCATAACACTTTGTCAAATACATTATCAATACAACACTTTACAAAGAACAGAGAAACAATAAAAGCATAAAACTAAGTAAAAAATCAATAAGTATATGTCAACAACCAAGGAGCTTCAAGCTCTTCCGGGTTATAAAAAAATTAATTCATTTATTAAAGAAAATAAAGTAAGTAAAAAGTAAAAAGCAAAAAAAATTACTATAACAGGTGGTGTGGGTATGTAGTATTATCAAATATCAGTTCTTATGTAAATGCTAACAAAATATTATTTAACCACAGTAAACATACATTCAATGTTGTCTAACTTTGACAAATATGCACGCAAACAATTCTTAAAAGTTGTAAAACATTTTTCGTTTCTTATTGTATACTCCAGTCAATTAAAAAACTTAGGCACAATAAAATAAAAAATTTTATGGAAAATTTCCTTTTTCGTTTTTTCTATATAAAATTGTAAACCCAAAACTCTGGAGTTAAAATTAGGATTTGTAATCGGAATTAAATCTTGATTTTTATACAAAAAGATAGTTGAAATGTATATATATAATTTCCATAGTGGCAATATATTGTGTTTATTGTATAATACTGTGATCCCAGCAAAATAATTATAATTAAGATTACGAACTATTTTATTTTGTACATAAATTAAAGGCAATATATTTGATTTGTATTCTCCTCCCCAACAACAAATCCCATAAATTAAGGTAGACTGAACCCATGCCCCGTAAATAATAAATAAATATATCGTAGGAAATTATAATTAACATAATGTTTTAAGTAGTAAATTTTATATAATATTTTGTTTAGTTTTGAAGAAAGTGAATAAATATGTTTTTTCCATTTTAAATTAGATTCTATTATTAATCCTAGATAATTGTAGCTATCAGTCACTTCGATAGTATCACAGTTACAGCAGTCTGTATTTAAAAAGTTGAATTCGTGAAATTTGATGTTATTTCCAAATGTATGTAATGAAGTTAATGTAAAATATATATACTTAGTTTTTTTTATATTTAATTCCAGTTCATTTTTAGTAACCCATTTTTTTAATAATTAATAAACTACTATTAATATTTCCAAGTAATGCTTCATTATCTTCTGCATCAAAAGCTATGGATGTATCATCCGCAAAAGAAATATTTTGTCCAGCTATTTTTAATTTACAGAAATCATTGATATATATATAAGAAAAAGTAAAGGACCCAACACAGAACCCTGTAGGACTCCACTTCATCATCATCATCATCATCATCATCATCATCATCATCATCATCATCATCATCATCATCATCATCATCATCATCATCATCATCAAGCAGCCATGGGCTACGGAGGTCCAATAAGACCGTGCAATTTAGTTCTCCAAGCAAGTCTATCCTCAGCTACATCTACTGCATCTGGCCACTGCACACCAATTCTAACAAGGTCCTGTTTGACATTGTCTGCCCACCGCATCCTAGGTCTCCCCTTCTTTCTGAGGCCTTTAGGCACACTGTTCATAACCCTATTCGCCAATCTATAATTATTCATACGGGCAACATGGCCAAACCAACGGAGTCTCTCTCTGCACAATATGCTGCTTAAAGGAGATTGAAAACTCCTTTGCCTAACCTCATCATTAGTTACAAAGTTGAACCACCTAATGCCCAAGATACTGCGTAAGTATCTGGAATCAAAAGCATCTAGTTTCCTGTTATCTTGCTTACACAGCGTCCAAGTTTCACTACCATAACTAACCCTAGAAAGAACCAAACTATTATACAGTCTAATTTTATTCTTTAGGTGTATACGCCTATTTCTCCACACTCTCCATAGATTCTTAAAAGTCCCGGCAGCAATCCCTATTCGTCTGTTAATCTCATGCCGCACATCACCATTATCTGTTACATAGCTCCCAAGATAATTAAACTGTGACACCTGCTCAAGACTGCAACCATTCAGATTAACTGAATCACAGTGTGCCGGACCAATTTTCATCACTTTAGTTTTCTCTCTGTTTATAACCAAACCTACTCTACTACCAGTCTCATCAACAGCTCGAATGAAAGAGTTCATCTCATCAACATCATTTGCCAAAAGGGCTAAATCATCAGCATAATCTAAATCAGAAATTTTCGTATCTCCAGTCCATTTAAGGCCAAAATCTTTCCCTTGAAGTGAATTTCGCATAACATAATCAATAACCAAGCTAAAGAGAAAAGGAGACAAAATGCACCCTTGTCGAACACCAGAAGTAATGCTAAACCAATTGCTACAAGCCTTACCAACTCTCACACACGACTCAGTGTTATTATAGAGAGCTTTCATTATGTTAACTAACTTGTCTGGTATACCATATTATCTCACAATCAACCACAAATTATGGCGATCAACAGAGTCGAAAGCCTTTTTGAAATCAACGAAGCTAGCAACCAAAGTCTTCTGAAACTCTAAACATTTCTCAAGAATCTGCTTAAGTGAAAATATCTGATCCACACATCCCTTACCACTTCTGAATCCACATTGCTCAGCACGCAATTGACTGTCAACCAGATTCTTAATTCTATTAAACACAATCATGGAAAGAACTTTACCTGGAACAGAGAGTAGGCTGACACCCCTATAGTTATCACAAGAACTGCGATCACCTTTTTTGAAAATAGGGATAACAATCATCATCATCATCATCCTCAAGCAGCCATGGGCTACGGAGGACCAACCAGACCGTGCAATTTAGTTCTCCAAGCAAGTCTATCCTGAGCTACATCTACTGCATCTGGCCACTGCACACCAATTCTAACAAGGTCCTGTTTGACATTGTCTGCCCACCGCATCCTAGGTCTCCCCTTCTTTCTGAGGCCTTTAGGCACACTGTTCATAACCCTATTCGCCAATCTATAATTATTCATACGGGCAACATGGCCAAACCAACGGAGTCTCTCTCTGCACAATATGCTGCTTAAAGGAGGTTGCAAACTCCTTTTCCTAATCTCATCATTAGTTACAAAGTTGAACCACCTAATGCCCAAGATACTGCGTAAGCATCTGGAATCAAAAGCATCTAGTTTCCTGTTATCTTGTTTACAAAGTGTCCAAGTTTCACTACCATAACTAACCCTAGAAAGAACCAAACTATTATACAGTCTAATTTTAGTCTTTAGGTGTATACGCCTATTTCTCCACACTCTCCATAGATTATTAAAAGTCCCGGCAGCAATCCCTATTCGTCTGTTAATCTCATGCCGCACATCGCCATTATCTGTTACATAGCTCCCAAGATAATTAAACTGTGACACCTGCTCAAGACTGCAACCATTCAGATTAACTGAATCACAGCCTGCCTGACCAATTTTCATCACTTTAGTTTTCTCTCTGTTTATAACCAAACCTACTCTACTACCAGTCTCATCAACGGCTCGAATGAAAGAGTTCATCTAATCAACATCATTTACCAGAAGGGCTAAATCATCAGCATAATCTAAATCAGAAATTTTCCTATCTCCAGCCCATTTAAGGCCAAAATCTTTCCCTTGAAGTGAATTTCGCATAACATAATCAATAACCAAGCTAAAGAGAAAAGGAGACAAAATGCACCCTTGTCGAACACCAGAAGTAATGCTAAACCAATTGCTACAAGCCTTACCAACTCTCACACACGACTCAGTGTTATTATATAGAGCTTTCATTATGTTAACTAAATTGTCTGGTATACCATATGATTTCACAATCAACCACAAGTTATGTCGATCAACAGAGTCGAAAGCCTTTTTGAAATCAACAAAGCTAGCAACCAAAGGTTTCTGAAACTCTAAACATTTCTCAAGAATCTGCCTAAGTGAAAATATCTGATCTACACATCCCCTACCACTTCTGAATCCACATTGCTCATCACGCAATTGCCTGTCAACCAGATTCTTAATTCTATTAAGCACAATCATGGAAAGAACTTTACCTGGAACAGAGAGTAGGCTGATACCCCTATAGTTATCACAAGAACTGCGATCACCTTTTTTGAAAATAGGGATAACAATAGCTCTGGTAAAATCCTTAGGAACCATGCCTTTATCATAAAAGAGATTCAGAATTTCAGTCATCCAAGTGGTAACCGAAACATTCCCAGCGCTAAGCATTTCCGTAGTAATTTCATCTACCCCTGGGGATTTATGAAGTTTAAGTTTAGAAACAGCCAAACTAACTTCAGATTGTGTTATAGGGCCAACATTAAAGCCACCAATGCATCTATCATCATTGCAAACAATGGGAGTAGAACTAACTACATTGTTTAGAACATCACAGAAATGCTCAGCCCACCTAGCCATGACAGAATCCTCCCCTTCTATAACCTTACCTTGTTTATCCTTCAATCCTTGTATGCCTGTCCTTTTTCTACCACACAAAACATTAACTATCTGGTACAGCTCTCTGCTGTTGTGCTGTCTAACTGCTTCCTCGGCTTTGTCAGCCAAACCATCAAGCCAAAAATTTTTATCAGCAGCTAACTGATCCTTTACAAGTTTATTAAGGTCTCTGTAATGCTTTCTATTAGGACTAGTAGGGTATTGATTAAGGACATTCCTGCAGTTCTTTCTTTCCGAAATAAGCTCAAGTGCCTTATCACTCAGATAATTTTGCCTCTTCTGCTCCTTTTTTCCTAAAAGAGTACTGTTAGTTTCCAAAAAAACCTGTTTAAAATGGTCCCACTGTTCCTCAACTTCAGTAGTAAGCAAACCATGACTGTCATAATGACTAAGTAACCTATCATGGTAAGCTTTGGCTATAACTGGATCTTTCAGAGCTTCAGTATTAAAAGTAAATTTTTTAACCCTAGCACAACACTTTTTAAGTTTAAGTTGCAACACACTTTTAACAAGGTAATGGTCAGATCCAATTTCAGCTCCCCTATATGCCCTGGTATTCCTAACAGAACTAGTCCATTTGCTGTTAATTAATATGTAATCAATCATATTCTTATGCAGCCCATCAGGTGAAACCCATGTGTACTTATGTATGTCGCGGTGTTTGTAATAAGTGTTAGTTATTCTGAATCCATTGAGTTTACTTACCTGTAGGAGACGTTGCCCATTGCTATTGCAGCTACCAATACCAAAAGGGCCTATTACTCCTCCCCAAAGGTCAGAGTCAGTACCAACTTTGGCATTGAAGTCACCAAGAACAAGGGTAATATCTCCTTTCTTGACAGAATTCAAAATATCCTGAAGTTGTTCATAAAACCTATTCTTCTCATCCTCATCGGCATCCTCAGTGGGGGCATAACAGCAGATAACATTCAAGTCTAGCTCTGGTAAAATCCTTAGGAACCATGCCTTTATCCTAAAGGATATTCAGAATTTCAGTCATCCAAGTGGTAACCGAAACATTCCCAGCTCTAAGCATTTCTGTAGTAATTTCATCTACCCCTGGGGATTTATGAAGTTTAAGTTTAGAAACAGCCAAAATAACTTCAGATTGTGTTATAGGGCCAACATTAAAGCCGCCAATGCATCTATCATCATTGCAAAACAATGGGAGTAGAACTAACCACATTGTTTAGAACATCACTGAAATGCTCAGCCCACCTAGCCATGACAGAATCCTCACCTTCTATAACCTTACCTATAACCCTCCTTCAATCCCTGCATACCTGTTCGTTTTCTACCACATAAAACATTAACTATATGGTACAGCTCTCTGCTGTTTGTGCTGTCTAATTGCTTCCTCGGCTTTGTCAGCTAAACCATCTAGCCAAAGATTCTTATCAGCAGCTAACTGATCTTTTACACGTTTATTAAGTTCTCTGTAATGCCTTCTATTAGGACTAGTAGGGTATTGATTAAGGACATTCCTGCAGTTCTTTCTTTACGAAATAAGCTCAAGTGCCTTATCACTCAGATAATTCTCTCTCTTCTGCTCCTTTTTTCCTAAAAGAGTACTGTTAGTGTCCAAAATAGCCAGTTTAAAATGATCCAATTCTTCCTCAACTTCAGTAGTAAGCATACCATGACTGTCATAATGACTAAGTAACCTATCATGGTAAGCTTTGGCTATAACTGGGTCTTTCAGAGCTTCAGTATTAAAAGCAAATTTTTTAACCCTAGCACAACACTTTTTAAGTTTAAGTTGTAACACACTTTTAACAAGGTAATGGTCAGATCCAATTTCAGCTCCCCTATATGACCTGGTATTCCTAACAGAACTAGCCCATTTGCTGTTAATTAATATATAATCAATCATATTCTTATGCAGAGTATCGGGTGAAACCCATGTGTACTTATATATGTCGCGGTGTTTGTAATAAGTGTTAGTTATTCTGAATCCTTTGAGTTTAATTACCTGTAGGAGACGCTGCCCATTGCCATTGCAGCTACCAATACCAAAAGGGCCTATTACTCCTCCCCAAAGGTCAGAGTCAGTACCAACTTTGGCATTGAAGTCACCAAGAACAAGGGTAATATCTCCTTTCTTGACAAAATTCAAAATATGCTGAAGTTGTTCATAAAACCTATCCTTCTCATCCTCATCGGCATCCTCAGAGGGGGCATAACAGCAGATAACATTCAGGTCTTTAACGCTTGTCTGAAATTTTGCTGTAAGAAACCTTTCATTAATGCACTCATATCCTAGAAGAGTATCACTAGCGTGTCTGCTGAGAAGCTGACCCACGCCTTGGTGATGCTTATTGTCATCTTTCCCTGAAAAGAGAAATTTAAGATTATTTTTAAGAATCTGACCTTTATCTGTCCATCTGGTCTCTTGCAAGCCGAGAATATCTAAATTATAATGGTGGAATTTTTGTGTGAGGACATCAAGAGAAAAAGCTCTGTTCAGAGTCCTCACATTCCAACTACCTATGGAGAGAAAATGGTTAGTGGGATGTTGAAAGAAACTATGTTTATTGAGAGAGGGAATGCCGACAATATCAAACAGCCCCCTAATCGCAGACATGGGGCAAAGACCCGTTCCCCCACCACTAAAGGCTGAAGCCATCTACACGGGAAGACTTCCTCCAATGTAGAATTTGACGATGCCAATAGAAGCAAAGAGTTCAGGTGCCTACGATGACCTCTGCTCAGGATTATCCACCAGCTGATAAACATATCCTGTGAATCTATTCACTTGTTGCTGTCAATCGACAAACAAACAGAAAACACAGCGGAAGATTTTCCCTCCACAGAAGCCCACCAGTGCAGCAAAATCAGGATCCATAATCAAGCTCAGAGCCATATATCTGTCCAGTCCAGTAGGTTTATATGGTCAGCACCAGGACCCTGTGTGGTTGACCACTCCTCAGCAGGGTAGAAAAAAAAAGAAAAGTAGCCATAGTTGTCCAGATCAGTAGGCCACACTAATCTGGCAGCCCTCCCCTTCCGTTCACTTCCGCAAGAGAGTATCTCTTTTGAAAGGTACTAACGGTCTGCACCACGAGAAGGCGGGGTCGGACATTAGGTGCTAGGCCTGGCCGGTTCTATGCATCATCACAGGGGATTGGTGCATAGCTCTCCTTCCAGTGACTACCTAGCTACCACTTACAGTGATCAATGTTTTACTCCTAAAACCGTTAATAATCACAATTTGCTTTCTATTGTCAATGAAACGTTTAAACCAATCATATGCTACACCACGAAAACCATAAAATTTCAGCTTATGTAAAAGTAATTTATGATTAATAGAGTCAAATGCTTTTCTGATATCTAAAAAAACCCCAATAATCTTTTTATTATTATTAATGCCCTTAAAAATTAATTCATTAAATTTTATTAGTGGTGAGACGTACTGCAATTTTCGCGTAAATCAAACTTTTTCTTGCAAAAAACTCAATGCTATCCAAATAACTAACCACTCTTTTTTTAACTATTTTTTCAATGACCTTATAGGAAATTGGTAATATTGCAATAGGTCGATAATTATTGTAACCATCTCTGTTTCCCCCCTTATAGATTGGTTTAATTATAGAAAATTTCAAATCGTCCACAATTGTTCCTGTTTCCATTGATAAATTAACAATATAAACTAATAAATCTATTTTATGTTTAGCTATTACTTTTTAGTATTTTTGCATTTAAGTTATCGTATCCTACAGCTTTATTTGTATCTAAATTTGAAAATAAATTCAAGACTTCTCCTGCATCTGTTTTCATAAAATACATTGAACTCAAGACTGGTTGTTGATCAGATATGCTAAAATGTGATTCCGATTGCCGAGATACAGATAAACTTCGGTTACTATTAACATTTGTAAAAAATTCATTAATTTCATTCTCTACAAAATTAGTTTCTTTATTATTTCGGAAAATATTATGAGCTGTTGATGTACCTGTTATGTCATTTATTAATTTCCACTGTCGTCGTCGATCATTGTTACAGTTAGTAAATAAATTCCTATAATATAAAATCTTTACGTTTTTGTTATTTTAAGGTTTTTATTGTAATCTTTATATTCATTCATATAAGCAATAACTAATGGATACTTTTTTGCTTTTTTATATAACCTTTCTTTTTTATTTATACTTTTTAAAATTTCATATGTAATCCATTTTTTATTAATACCTTTAACTTTATTTTTATCTCTCACACCATCAATATTATAAGTACAAACCTGCATAGCTGTATAAACCCTATTAATAAATTCTTGATAAACCAAGTTAAAGTTTTTGCAATCAAAGATATCGTTATCCAATTTATAGTCCCTTATTTTATATTCGTTTCAGATAATTCATCCTAGTGATGCCATGCAAGATTTTATTATTTGTATTTGTTTTTTTTATTTTTTGTGATTTTATAATCATTAAAAGTGGGTAATGGTCTGTTATTTCAGTCATGTATATGGCGCATTTATTTTTGAACATGGAATTAACATTTCTAACAAACAGATGATCAATGCAACTAGCTGTTGTTGATGTAACCCTAGTCATTTCGTTTATATATAATATAAACCCATATGTGGCCATTATACTTAGATATCTGTAAACTTCATTATTCTTACTATTCAGATCCAGATTCATATCACCAGTTATATATACATTTTTATATTTTATCTTGTCTAAATAACATTCCAATTCATCTACAAAAAGCTTTTACAGTGTATTTATGAGACCTATAAATGGGGAGCTGAAATTGGATCTGACCATTACCTTGTTAAAAGTGTCTTGCAACTTAAACTTAAAAAGTGTTTTGCTAGGGTTAAAAAATTAATCTTTAATTCTGAAGCTCTGAAAGACCCAGTTATAGCCAAAGCTTACCATGATAGGTTACTTAGTCATTATGACAGTCATGGTATGCTTACTACTGAAGTTGAGGAAGAATGGGATCATCTTAAACAGGCTTTTTTTGACACTAACAGTGCTAGGAAAAAAGGAGCAGAAGAGAGAGAATTTTCTGAGTGATAAGGCACTTGAGCTTATTTCAGAAAGAAGGAACTGCAGGAATGTCCTTAATCAGTACCCTACTAGTCCTAATAGAAAGCATTACAGAGAACTTAATAAACGTGTAAAAGATCAGTTAGCTGCTGATAAGAATCTTTGGCTTGATGGTTTGGCTGACAAAGCCGAGGAAGCAGTTAGACAGCACAACAGCAGAGAGCTGTACCAGATAGTTAATGTTTTGTGTGGTAGAAAACGGACAGGTATACAGGGATTGAAGGATAAACAAGGTAAGGTTATAGCAGGTGAGGATTCTGTCATGGCTAGGTGGGCTGAGCATTTCAGTGATGTTCTAAACAATGCGGTTAGTTCTATTCCCATTGTTTGCAATGATGATAGATGCATTGGTGGCTTTAATGTTGGCCCTATAACACAATCTGAAGTTATTTTGGCTGTTTCTAAACTTAAACTTCATAAATCCCCAGGGGTAGATGAAATTACTACAGAAATGCTTAGAACTGGGAATGTTTCGGTTACCACTTGGATGACTGAAATTCTGAATATCTTTTAGGATAAAGGCATGGTTCCTAAGGATTTTACCAGAGCTATTGTTATCCCTATTTTCAAAAAAGGTGATCGCAGTTCTTGTGATAACTATAGGGGTATCAGCCTACTCTCTGTTCCAGGTAAAGTTCTTTCCATGATTGTGCTTAATAGAATTAAGAATCTGGTTGACAGTCAATTGCGTGATGAGCAATGTGGATTCAGAAGTGGTAGGGGATGTGTGAATCAGATATTTTCACTTAGGCAGATTCTTGAGAAATGTTTAGAGTTTCAGAAACCTTTGGTTGCTAGCTTTGTCGATTTCAAAAAGGCTTTCGACGCTGTTGATCGTCATAATTTGTGGTTGATTGTGAAATCATATGGTATACCAGACAAGTTATTTAACATAATGAAAGCTCTCTATAATAACACTGAGTCGTGTGTGAGAGTTGGTAAGGCTTGTAGTACTTGGTTTAGCATTACTTCTGGTGTTCGACAAGGGTGCATTCTGTCTCTTTTTCTCTTTAGTTTGGTTATTGTTTATGTTATTCGAAATTCACTTCAAGGGAAAGATTTTGGCCTTAAATGGGCTGGAGATATGACAATTTCTGATTTAGATTATGCTGATGATTTAGCCCTTTTGGCAAATGATGTTGATGAGATGAACTCTTTCATTCGAGCTGTTGATGAGACTGGTAGTAGAGTAGGTTTGGTTATAAACAGAGAGAAAACTAAAGTGATCAAAATTGGTCAGGCAGGCTGTGATTCAGTTAATCTGAATGGTTGCAGTCTTGAGCAGGTGTCACAGTTTAATTATCTTGGGAGCTATGTAACATATAATGGTGATGTGCGGCATGAGATTAACAGACGAATAGGGATTGCTGCCAGGACTTTTAAGAATCTATGGAGAGTGTGAAGAAATAGGCGTATACACCCATCATCATCATCATCATCATCATCATCATCATCATCATCATCATCATCATCATCATCATCATCATCATCATCATCATCATCATCATCATCCTCAAGCAGCCATGGGCTACGGAGGTCCAACCAGACCACGCAGTTTAATTCTCCAAGCATATCTGTCCTGAGCTACATCTGCTGCATCCGGCCACTGCACACCAATTCTAACAAGGTCCTGTTTGACATTGTCTGCCCACCGCATCCTAGGTCTCCCCCTCCTTCTGAGGCCTCTAGGCACACTGTTCATAACCCTATTCGCCAATCTATAATTATCCATACGGGCAACATGGCCAACCCAGCGGAGTCTCTCTCTGCACAATATGCTGCTTAAAGGAAGTTGCAGACTCCTTTGCCTAACCTCATCATTAGTTACAAAGTTAAACCACCTAATACCCAAGATACTGCGTAAGCATCTGGAATCAAAAGCATCTAGTTTCCTGTTATCTTGTTTACACAGCGTCCAAGTTTCACTACCATAACTAACCCTAGAAAGAACCAAACTATTATACAGTCTAATTTTAGTCTTTAGGTGTATACGCCTATTTTTCCACAATCTCCATAGATTCTTAAAAGTCCCGGCAGCAATACCTATTCGTCTGTTAATCTCATGTCGCACATCACCAGTATCAGTTACATAGCTCCCAAGGTAATTAAACTGTGACACCTGCTCAAGACTGCAACCATTCAGATTAACTGAATCACAACCTGCCTGACCAATTTTCATCACTTTAGTTTTCTCTCTGTTTATAACCAAACCTACTCTACTACCAGTCTCATCAACAGCTCGAATGAAAGAGTTCATCTCATCAACATCATTTGCCAAAAGGGCTAAATCATCAGCATAATCTAAATCAGAAATTTTCGTATCTCCAGCCCATTTAAGGCCAAAATCTTTTCCTCGAAGCGAATTTCGCATAACATAATCAATAATCAAACTAAAGAGAAAAGGAGACAAAATGCACCCTTGTCGAACACCAGACGTAATGCTAAACCAATTGCTACAAGACTTACCAACTCTCACACATGACTCAGTGTTATTATAGAGAGCTTTCATTATGTTAACTAACTTGTCTGGTATACCATATGATCTCACAATCAACCACAAATTATGACGATCAACAGAGTCGAAAGCCTTTTTGAAATCAACAAAGCTAGCAACCAAAGGTTTCTGAAACTCTAAACATTTCTCAAGAATCTGCCTAAGTGAAAATATCTGATCTACACATCCCCTACCAATTCTGAATCCACATTGTTCATCACGCAATTGCCTGTCGACCAGATTCTTAATTCTATTAAGCACAATCATGGAAAGAACTTTACCTGGAACAGAGAGTAAGCTGATACCCCTATAGTTATCACAAGAACTGCGATCACCTTTTTTGAAAATAGGGATAATAATAGCTCTGGTAAAATCTTTAGGAACCATGCCTTTATCATAAAAGTTATTCAAAATTTCAGTCATCCAAGTGGTAACCGAAACATTCCCAGCTCTGAGCATTTCTGTAGTAATTTCATCTACCCCTGGGGATTTATGAAGTTTAAGTTTGGAGATAGCCAAACTAACTTCAGATTGTGTTATAGGGCCAACATTAAAGCTGCCAATGCATCTATCATCATTACAAACAATGGGAGTAGAACTAACCACATTGTTTAGAACATCACTGAAATGCTCAGCCCACCTAGCCATGACAGAATCCTCACCTTCTATAACCTTACCTTGTTTATCCTTCAATCCCTGTATGCCTGTCCGTTTTCTACCACATAAAACATTAACTATCTGGTACAGCTCTCTGCTGTTGTGCTGCCTAACTGCTTCCTCAGCTTTGTCAGCCAAGCTATCAAGCCAAAGATTTTTATCAGTAGCTAACTGATCCTTTACACGTTTATTAAGCTCTCTGTAATCTTTTCTATTAGGACTAGTAGGGTACTGATTAAGGACATTCCTGCAGTTCCTTCTTTCTGAAATAAGCTCAATTGCCTTATCACTTAAATAATTATGCCTCCTCTGCTCCTTTTTTCCTAAAAGAGTACTGTTAGTTTCCAAAAAAGCCTGTTTAAAATGGCCCCATTCTTCCTCAATTTCAGTATTAAGCAAACCATGACTGTCATAATGACTAAGTAACCTATCATGGTAAGCTTTAGCAATAACTGGGTCTTTCAGAGCTTCAGTATTAAAGGTAAATTTTTTAACCCTAGCACAACACTTTTTAAGTTTAAGTTGCAAGACACTTTTAACAAGGTAATGGTCAGATCCAATTTCAGCTCCCCTATATGCCCTGGTATTTCTAACAGAACTAGCCCATTTGCTGTTAATTAATATATAATCAATCATATTCCTATGCAGCCCATCAGGTGAAACCCACGTGTATTTATGTATGTCGCGGTGTTTGTAATATGTGTTAGTTATTCTGAAACCATTGAGTTTACTTACCTGTAGGAGACGTTGCCCATTGCCATTGCAGCTACCAATACCAAAAGGGCCTATCACCCCTCCCCAAAGATCAGAGTCAGTACCAACTTTGGCATTGAAGTCACCAAGAACAAGGGTAATATCTCCTTTCTTGACAGAATTCAAAATATCCTGAAGTTGTCCGTAAAACCTATCCTTCTCATCCTCATCAGCATCCTCAGTGGGGGCATAACAGCAGATAACATTCGTCTTTAATGCTTGTCTGAAATTTTGCTGTAAGAAACCTTTCATTAATGCACTCATATCTTAGAAGAGCATCACTAGCATGTCTGCTGAGCAGCAGACCCACGCCTTGGTGATGCTTTCCATCCTCCCTCCCTGTAAAGAGAAATTTAAAGTTATTTTTAAGTATCTCACCTTTACCTGTCCATCTGGTCTCTTGCAAGCCTAGAATATCTAGGTTATAGCGCTGGAATTCCTGCATGAGGACATCAAGAGAATAATCTCTATATAATGTCCTCACGTTCCACGTTCCTGCAGAGAGAAAATGATTAGTAGGATTTTTAAAGAAATTAGATTTATTGAGATTGGTAGGGCCAACAATATCAAACAGCCCCCTGATCGCAGGCATGGGGCAAAGACCCGTTCCTCCTCCGCTAAAGGCTGAAGTCACCGATGCTGGTAGGAACTTCAGGCACCACCTTTTCAAGTGGACTTTTTCAAGAACCATATGGCCTGCCTGAGACGCATTACTCCAGTTTAGGCTTGACGATGCCCAACTAGCAAAGTAAGGTTCAGGTACCTGCGATGGCCTCTGATTAGGATTATCCACCAGCTGATATAAGGTATCACATGCCTCTGTTCCCTTAGAGCTGGCAACCCAGAAGCAAACAGAAAACACAGCGGCAGACTCTCCCTGAACAGAGGCCCACCAGTGCAGCAAGCCCAGGATCCATAATCAAACTCAAATCCATAAACAAGTCCAGTCTGGTAGGTATAAATGGTCAGCACCAGGACCCTGTGAAGTTGACCACTCCTCAGCAGGGTTGAAAAAAAAAAAAAAGTGGCCATAGATGTCCAGATCAGCAGGCCATACTGAACTGGCAGCCCTCCCCTTCCGTTCCCTTCCAAAAGAGAATATCTCTTTTGAAAGGTACTAACGGCCTGCACCAAGAGAAGGCGGGGTCGGACATTAGGTGCTAGACCTGGCCGGTTCTGTGCATCATCACTAGGGATTGGTACACAACTCTCCTTCCAGTTTACACCTAGCTACCATTTACAGGCCGTATACACTCAAAGACTAAAATTAGACTGTATAATAGTTTAGTTCTTTCTAGGGTTAGTTATGGTAGTGAAACTTGGACACTTTGTAAACAAGATAACAGGAAACTAGATGCTTTTGATTCCAGATGCTTACGCAGTATCTTGAGTATTAGGTGGTTTAACTTTGTAACTAATGATGAGGTTAGGCAAAGGGGTTTGCAGCCTCCTTTAAGCAGCATATTATGCAGAGAGAGACTCTGTTGGTTTGGCCATGTTGCCCGTATGAATAATTATAGATTGGCGAATAGGGTTATGAACAGTCTGCCTAAAGGCCTCAGAAAGAAGGGGAGACCTAGGATGCGGTGGGCTGACAATGTCAAACAGGACCTTGTTAGAATTGGTGTGCAGTGGCCAGATGCAGTAGATGTAGCTCAGGATAGACTTGCT
This sequence comes from Ryuthela nishihirai, assembly GCA_038380435.1. Taxonomy (NCBI): domain Eukaryota; kingdom Metazoa; phylum Arthropoda; class Arachnida; order Araneae; family Heptathelidae; genus Ryuthela; species Ryuthela nishihirai. Next base: position 41,091,195 of record JAWZYU010000001.1, on the reverse strand, counting down.
TGGAGAATTAAATTGCACGGTCTGGTTGGACCTCCGTAGCCCATGACTGCTTGAGGATGATGATGATGATGATAAATGGAAATGAAGCATAAACCATTTAATTTATCATACACCTCTAAAATCTCAGCAGTATTAAATTTTCGGCTAAGTTTATTTTCTTCCATTGATAAATTATTTTTAAAGTAAATTATGGTACCTCCTGATTCATTATATTCTCTCCCATTAATGAAACAGTTATATCCAAATATCTTAAAATTATCCACTTCATGGTCATTAATCACTCAAAACAAGAACATCAATAACATAATTTATATTATATAGTAACATATGAATTTCATCGAAATTTGGGGCGGGGGTGGCTCAGTCGGTAGCGCGCCAGGCTCGTAATCTGTAGTTCCCAGGTTCGAGTCCCAGCTGGGTCAGCGTTGAGATTTATCTTCGCAAAATTCCCCGCCTTGCCCACGGTCAGTAGGGGACACCGATGGGCTTGGAAAGGCCGCCGTCCGTCGGATGGGACGTTAAGCCGTGGCCCCGTGTCGGGGATAACCATACCCTGTGCACGTTAAAGAAAACGCTGGATGGCCTTGACGGGAGGCTACCCTCTGTCTCCCAACAGCTGTTCCAGTGGGTCCACTCCCCCAACCTTCTCTGAGCCTTCGGGGTCCATGTGACCTGGCCATTTAGCCCATGGTGTGCAAAAAAGTGCCGCTCAGAGGTAAAACAACCTAACCCAACTCATCGAAATTTTTACGCATACTCCTTATATTAACATGAAAAAAATTCAATTTTTTGCTTAATCTAGTAAACTAGGTAAAAATCGATCAATATTTTGTACACAAAAATGGCTACTTGCCGCACCCCACACCACCGTTGCCAAAATTAAGATCAAAGTTTGCCATAATATTATTCAGGTTAAGTGTTGCCATAATCGAACTTTGCTTGCAATTATTTTACAGGTTAAATGTTAATATAACTTAACTTCGTCTACCATAATTCTTTTTAGTTTAAATGCTGCCATAAATGAACTTTGTATGCCACATGGGCTTTTCAGATGAAATGTTGCCATAACTGAACTTTGACTTTCCTGTTGCTTTTTCTGGATAAATGTTGCCATAATTGAACTTTTTTCGAATAATTTGTTTCAGGTTAAATGTCGTGATAATAGAACTTTCATCATCATCAAACAGCCATGGGCTACGGAGTACCTACCAGACTCTACAATTTAGTTCTCCAAATACATCTCTCCTGAGCTACATCTGCTATATCTGGTCACTGTACATTAATTCTAAATAAGGTCCCGTTTGACATTGCCCGCCTTATCCTAGGTCTCTCCCTCTTTCTAGACCTTTAGGCACACTGTTCATAACCCTATTCGCTAATCTATAATTGTCTACTCGGGCAACATGGCCAAATCAACGGAGTCTCTCTTTCAACAATATATTGCTTAAAGGAGGTTGCCGACTCCTTTGCTTAACCTCACTATTTCTTACAAAGGGGAACCCTTAATGCCCAAGATACTGCGTAAGCATCTAGAATCAAAACGAAGTTTATTTACCTGTAGGAGACACTGCCCATTGCCATTGCAGCTACCAATACCAAAAGGGCCTATTACCCCTACCCAATAGTCAGAGTCAGTACCAACATTATCACTGAAGTCATCTAGAACAAGGGTAATATCCCTTTTCTTGATAGAATTCAAAATATCCTGAAATTGTCCGTAGAATCTATCTTTCTCATCCTCATCGGCATCCTCAGTGGGGGCATAACAACAGATAACATTCAGGTATTTAATGTTTGTTTGAAATTTAGGTCTAGGAAACCTTTCATTAATGCACTGATATCCAAAAACACTCATAAATTCATAAATGCACTCATATCCAATATCACTAGCGTGTCTAGCCTGCTGCTGCTTTTTATCCTCCCTCCCTGAAAAGAGAAATTTAATTTTTTTTAAGTATTTGACTTTTATCTATCCATCTGGTCTCTTGCAAGTCGAGAATATCTGAGCTACAATGGCGGAATTCTTGTGTGTGAGGACATGAGGAGAATAGTCTCCGTGTGGATTCCTCAGAATCCAACTTCCTGTGGAGATAAAATGGTTACTGTGATGTTTAAAGAAACTATGTTTATTTAGAGAGGAAAGGTCGACAATATCAAATAGCCCCCTAATCCCAGGCGTGGTGCAAAGACCTGTTTCACCTACTACCTAAGGTTGAAGCGATCTACACTGGTAGGACTTCCAAAGTAGAATTTGACGATGCCAGTAGAAGCAAAGAGTTCAGATGCCTGCGATGACATCTGCTCAGGATTATCCACCAGCTAATAAATCATATCCTGTGATTCTATTCTCTTGGGGCTGTCAACCCACAAAGAAACAGAAGACACAGTGGAATATTTTCTCTCAACAGAAGCCCACCAGTGCAGTAACTTCAGGATCCATAATCAAGCTCCGAGTCCATTTTTCCATTCCGGTTGGTGTACATGGTCAGTATCAGGACCCTGTGTGGTTGTCCATTCCTCAGCAGCGTAGTAAAAAACTTTCTTTGCCATAATTAATAATGCCGGTTCAAATGTCACCATAACTGAGCTTTTTTGCCACAATTTTGTGGGTGAAATGTTCCCATAATTGAACTTTGTGTGCCATAATATTTTTCAAGTCAAATGTTTCCAGAGTTATTTTAAAGTTTAATGTTCACAAAACTGAACTTTGTTTGCCACGTTTTTTCTTTAGTTTAAATGTTGCCCTAATGGAACTTTTTTTGCCCTATTTTTTAAAGTTAATTGTTTCCATAAAAAGCATTGTAATTTTTCAGATCAGTTGTTATCATAATTCAAGTTTTTTACCATAATTATTTCAGGTAAATGTTGCCATAACAGAACTATGCTTGCATAATATTTTCAGGTAAAATGTTGTCACCATTTTATTCAGCTTAAATGTTGCATAATTTAACTTTGTTCTAGTAATATTTCCAGTTTAAATATGGTCAGAATTGAACTTTTTTGTCATAATTATTTTCCGGTCAAACGTTGCAATAATAGGACTTTGTTTTTCATAATTATTTTATCACGTTAAATGCTACCATAATTGAATTATCTTTGCCATATTGTTTTCAAATTCTATGTTGCTTTTATTGAAGTTGGCTTGCCATAATTCTTTCTTTCAGAAAAATATTACCATGACTGAGTTTTGTTTGCCATAATTTCTTTTTTTCGAGTTAAATGTTTCCATAATTGAATTTGGTTTGCGATAATTTTTTTAAGGTTAAATGTTATCAGAATTGAGCTTTGAAAAAATTGAACCACGTGATATATTACCATAATTTTTTCGGGTTAAACATTGCCATATTGTTTTTAGATTAATTATTGCCAAAACTGAAATTTGTTTACGATAACTTTTTTCATGTTAAATGTCGTCATAATAGAACTTTTTTTGTCAAAATGCTTTTCAGTTCAAATTTTTCCATAATTGAAAGTTTTGTCATAATTTATTTCATTCAAATGTTGCCATAATTCAAAATTTTTTCCCATAATTTTGTTCAGTTCAAATGTTGCCATAATTGAACTTTGCATGTGCACAAAGCTTATTCTCTTGATGTCCTCACACAAGAATTCCACCATTATAATTTAGAACTCTCGTCTTGAAAGAGACCAGAGAGACAGCTAAAGGTCAGATTCTTAAAAATAATCATAAATTTCTCTTTTCAGAGAGGGGAGATAATAAGCATCTCCAAGCCGTAGGTCTGTTTCTCAGCAGTCACGTTAGTCATGCTCTTCAAGGATATGAGTGCATTAATGAAAGGTTTCTTACAGCAAAATTTCAGACAAGCATTAAAGACTTGAATGTTATCTGTTGTTATGTCCTCACTGAGAATGCCGATGAGGATGAGAAGGATAGGTTTTACGGACAACTTCAGGATATTTTGAATTATGTCAAGAAAGGAGATATTACTCTTATTTTAGGTGACTTCAATACCAAAGTTGGTACTGACTCTGACCTTTGGTTAGTGGTGATAGGCTCTTTTTTGCATTGGTAGCTGCAATGGCAATGGGCAACGTCTCCTACAGGTAAGTAAACCTAATGTTTTCAGAATAACCAAAATTTATTACAAACACCACGACATACATAAGTACAGATGGGTTTCATCAGGTGGGCTGCATTAGAATATGATTGATTATATATTAATTAACAGCAAATGGGCTAGTTCTGTTAGGAATACCAGGTCATAGGGGAGCTGAAATTGGATCTGACCATTACCTTGCTAAAAGTGTTTTGAAATTTAAAAAGTGTTGTGCTAAGGTTAGAAATTTCACTTTTGATTCTGAAGCTTTGAAAGACCCAGTTATAGCTGAAGTTTACCATGATAGTTTAGTCATTATGACAGTCATGGTTTGCTTATTACTGAAGTTGAGTAAGAATGGGACCATTTTAAGCAGGCTTTTTTGGAACAGTTCTCTTTTAAGAATAAAGAGGCAGAGGAGGCAGAATAATTAGAGTGATTAGGCACTTGAGCTTATTTCAGAAAGGAAGAACTGCAGGAATGTCCTTAATCAATATCCTACTAGTCCTAATATAAAGCTTTGCAGAGCGCTTAATAAACGTGAAAAGGACCAGTTATCTGCTGAAAAGAATCTTTGGCTTGTTGACATTGTAGGGGATGTGTGGATCAGATATTTTCACTCAGGCAGATTCTTGAGAAATGTTTAGGTTTCAGAAACCTTTTGTTGCTAGCTTCAAAAAGGCTTTCGACTCTGTTGATCGTCATAATTTGTGATTGATTGTGAGATTGTATGGCATACCAGACAAGTTAGTTAACATAATGAAAGCTCTCTATAATAACATTGAGTCGTGTGTGAGAGTTGGTAAGGCTTGTAGCAATTGGTTTAGCATTACTTCTGGTGTTCGACAAGGGTGCATTTTGTCTCCTTTTCTGTTTAGTTTGTTTATTGATTATGTTATGCAAAATTCACTGCAAGGGAAAGATTTTGGCCTTAAACGGGCTGGAGATACGAAAATTTCTGATTTAAATTATGCTGATGATTTGGCTCTTTGGGTAAATGATGTTGATGAGATGAACTCTTTTATTAGAGCTGTTGATGAGACTGGTAGTAGAGTAGGTTTTGTGATAAACAGAGAGAAAACTAAAGTGATCAAAATTGTTCAGGCAGGCTGTGATTCAATTAATCTGAATGGTTTCACTCTTGCGCAGGTGTCACAATTTAATTACCTTGGGAGCTATGTAACAGATACTGGTGATCTGCGACATGAGGTTAACAGACGAATAGGGATTGCTGCCGGGACTTTTAATAATCTATGGAGAGTGTGGAGAAATAGGCGTATACACCTAAAGACTAAAAGTAGACTGTATAATAGTTTCTTTCTTTCTAGGGTTAGTTATTGCAGTGAAACGTGGACACTTTGTAAACAATATAACAGGAAACTAGGTGCTTACGCAGTATCTTGGGCATTAGGTGGTTCAACTTCGTGACTAATGATGAGGTTAGGCAAAGGAGTTGGCATCCTCCTTTAAGCAGCATATTGTGCAGACAGAGACTCCGTTGATTTGGCAATGTTGCCTGTATGGATAATTATCGATTGGCGAATAGGGTTATGAAAAGTGTGCCTAAGGGCCTCTGAAAGAGGGGGAGACCTAGGTATGCGGTGGGCAGATAATGTCAAACAGAACCTTGTTAGAATTGGTGTACAGTGGCCAGATGCAGCAGATGTAGCTCAGAACAGATATGCTTGGATAACTAAATTGCACTGTTTGGTTGGACCTCGTAGCTCATGACTGCTTGAGGATGATGATGTTGATGATGATGATGGATAAATTTGTTCATAAGTAAAAATTATTTGACATAATCATTTTCAGGTTTAATATTATCATAATTGAGCTCTGTTAGCCGTAATTTATTCAGATCAAATTTCCTTACAGCAATGCAGGGACGACAGCGATGTTCCATACTGTTTATGATGTTGTGAATCAGCTCAGTAGGGAGTAACGACCACTGTTCCTTTAAAGCTGTAATAAGCTCCCCTTTGTTGCAGGTGGTGGGTTGACGACACCAACACATTTCCCTAAAGCATCCCACACGTGCTCAATCGGATTTAGGTCGGGAGATCGAGCTGGCCACTCCATGCGCATAATGGTCTCTTCTTGAAGGTACTGTTCCACTAGTCGAGCTCTTTGTGGACGGGGGTTATCGTCTTGTAAGACGAATGTTTCACCTATTGCACCAACGTAAGGACGTGCATAAAGGTCCAAGATGTCATCTCTATACCTTTGAGCATTGAGATTCCCACTCGTCAACACATAGAGGTTTGTGCATCCACTTAAGGAAATGCCACCCCAAACACACACGCTACCTCCGCTGTAACTGTCTCTTCGACGGATGTTACTGGGATGATAGTGGGTACCTCATTCTCTCCATATCAAACAATGTCCGGAATCACTCTGCGAGCAGTATCTGGACTCATCTGTGAAGAGTACGGACCTCCATTGTTCTTCTGTCCAGTTAACATGTGTGCTCAATTCCACCGTCATCGTCCTCTCCAGTGACGTGACCTGAGGGGTATGCAAATTACTGGCCTTCTAGCGTATAGATCTCCCTCATGAAGCTTTCTACGCACAGAAGAAGCTGATGCAACCCTCCCAATGGCTGCTGCAAGAGAGGATCGTAGCTGAGAGGGAGTAGACGTCCTGCTCCTTCGTGCTCTTAATCGTAGATATCGGTCTTGTACAGCGGTCGTAACTCTAGCCCTTCCTCGTCAAAACCTCCGAGACGCGGAATCCGTGATAAGAAATTGATTCCACAGTCTATGAACCACAGAAGGACTCACATTCCGCCATTGTGCCTCGTGACTGACTGACTGACTTTGGCCTGCTTCGAGCCGGCCAATTGCTCTCCACCGCAGTTCATTTGGCAAATTATGTCTCAATTCCTACAAAATGGCTACTTCGAATTTCTTTACTCACATTTACAACACAAAATAACGACCCACTCCGAAACACCCGTTTTTATGCCATTCTCCGATTTCGCAAATTGACACAACCTAGACTAATTTGAATACGATATGCTCACTCGGCATTACTTTATTGGTTACATGAACAAGTTTGGTCAGGATCGCACAATTTTTTTGGTGAATTATTGCGATTTTTGTCATTTTCCCTTGATTTATGGAAACCACTGTATATATAGTTATATATTTGCAATTAGGAATTACTTGACAAATAGAAATCAGGAAGTACGTATAGATTCTGAAGTTAGTAATTATCTGGAAGTTAGAAAAAATGTACTACAAGGGGCTGTACTGGGTCTAGTATTTTCATTGTTTTCTTTAGAATGATTTTTACCATTTAAGTTTGAATGGTCTACTTACATATTATGCTGATGACGTAGCCATTTCTATTCGGATAGGAATTTCACTGAGCCTCAAATTAATGTCCAAGAAAATCGATGCAAATGTATTCTTGATTTAGAGCGATGTTGAATGCATCTCTTCAAATAACTATAATTGTCCACTAATAAAACGGACAAATAATTTAAAATATCTGGATATAATGGTTGATGTCACAAAAATCAGACATATTTGGTTTGTACATCCTTAACGATAATACTTTACAGATTCTGTTACCTGAAGAGTAGCCTTAACTGGCATAGTGGTTAGGCAGCTAGCGACTGTTCCAGCAAGGCAAACTTTGTGTGTTGGGTTAGCTCTAACTAAGGCAGTGGTCAGCAGTGACTTCGGTCTTAGTAGGGCATGTCCTTGTATGAGAAGGACTGTAGTAAGCTAGGAGTAGCTTCCAGGATTCTTCTCTGTCCTATATGTCGCAAATCAAAAAAAAAAGAGAATTATTCCCAAGGAATGTTTGATAATGCCTCTGTTTAAGAGTGGGTTTATTCCATTCTACGGTGTGGTATTTGGACTGGGGGTGGGAGGTGGGGAGGTGAATTGAGAATGCAGTTTAAGTAGCGCGTATTTCATTCATAAAAATATTTTCAAATTGGTATTTAATATTAGATTCTGCTCTATTTTAAACTTCGTAATACCAAATATATCAGACAAACTTGCGTTTATAAAATAATGTTATTTCTATTCGTTAACCAAGACTGATTTTCTCATTGACATCTAACTTTAAATTCCAAAAGAACTGAATTCTTATTCAATGTGCCTTTTAGAAATAATTCGACACGTCATTTTCTGCTTCATTTAATCCACGTCACTTCAGCAGTTGATTCCGTCATTTCACAAAATGACTACGCATACAATTGTCTTGAGTCGCGCGGGATCTGAACCCCCGATCTCCTGATGACATGTCAGGTGCTCTTACCACTGAGCTACAGGGATTCCACTGCTGATGCTGATGCGCCAAAAGACACTGAAAAGACAGTGCTTGACCAGATGGTCAAACGCTGTCTTTTCAGTGTCTTTTGGCGACTCTCTTCTCGGTCACGTGCACACGAACCAGCTACGCTCCAAGAGCCTCTTGACTGATATTTTTTGTGAGCAAATCAGAATATGCCTCACTTCTGGTGTGATCACTAGTACTTTGTATTTAAACAAATGAATCCGCAACCCATCATTGGTTTACTAACTATTAAATCACTGTTAAGCAATTTAACACGTTGACTGTCGCAATGTTAAGAATTTTTAATTTGAATAAACTCGACTTATCTGGTTCACATACCAAAGAAATACCGCTCTTATGTCGATCCAATCTTTTTTAGCCAAAAAATTGTCTTCAGCCGGGTGGGATACGAACCCACAAATAGGTGACCGAGTGGAGTCCCCCCCTACACACACACAAGTTATTTTTTTCCTTGTAATTGGCTCAAAATACCATTTTATGTCAAAAAAAAACTATCCAATTTATGTCAAATTGCATAGTTCAATTTTTGTGTTCTTCTGGTGAAATGCGTAGTAGTCTAGAACAAGTGCGAGTCCAATGCGATTCATCATACGGCAGTCGACGTTCTAAGTAGCAGGATGAAGATGGGTGTAGAGGAAAAATTGTCTTGAGCGCTGGTGGGATCTGATCCAGGGCGTTCTAGTTGGGACAGGCCTGGGTCTTGTGACGTCACGGGGAGGTGGGACCTGACGTCGCGTGGGCGAAGCGACTTCCTTTCGTTTCACTGGACGTAGTGGACACATAGTAACGAGCAACAGTTATTTTTGTAGCCTTTGTGAAATCAGTTGTATCTGCGGAATTTACAGTTAACTGCGTCGTGCTGGTTTCTTTTTTGAAACCTGACGAGAAAGTGTCGTGTTCCAAATTGTCGATCGAATTATGATGAGACTTACGTTGTAGTGTTTAGATTACAAAAGACGAGAAAGAAAACCTTCTTCAGATAAGTAGAATTCCGAGAGAATGTGAATAGCTAATAAAACTGTTGTTTATGGAAAACATTTTAAATCCGATGATATTATAACGTTTTCGACGATATCGTGAAATGAGTGGATCTAACTCAGTGTCGGACTTTGATTCTCTGAGGCCCTAATCTACGTCAAGTTTAAGAGCCCCCATAATTTCGAAATATATATTAATTATTCTGACTGAAGGAAACATGAAACTAGGTTGGCGAAAACATTTCTTACATTTTGTAACTATTGATTTTATTTGTAACTATTTTGTAAACTGCTGCACAGTAAAACTTGAAATGCATTTTCTTTTTTTTTGGGTGGCCCTGAGCTCTAACTTAGTTGGCATATGTCCGTTCCTGCTCTAATTGCAACGTTACTGTACAAAAAAGTACTTAATTCGGAAAGAAAGATCCGAGTCACGAATTAATTGATCCATTTTATTATTTTTTTATATTATTTACGTGTCCCTCTAATTTATTTTATTATCTATTTATTGTTCTTGTATATATCTATGTTACAAATGTATCTTTAGAAGTATCTTAGATGGGAATGTTGCTCATTAGTCGTCATTTGGGCCAAGCTGTTCTATTCTCCGTACCCTCACGGAGGCGAGTGCACTAAATGGTGTCAGAGTATCTCCGTCCCTCCGCGCCACTTGTAGACGGAGGGCTAGGGTGGAAGTCACCAAGAGGAGCGACGGGGGAAATGCAGGAAGTAAACAAATCAGAATGAGTGTTGCTTACGAACGGAGAAGTCACGTTCGCTTAGCGCGTCCAATTGAGGTAGCTCTTTATCCAAACCCTAATGGAGCATGGTTCGGTTCTGTGGGAACCAGGTTATGTAGGTAGGGATTCGGACATCCTCTCGCCGAGTTTTGAGGTCTGTAAAGCGATTTCTGAATGGGAAACGGCGGTGAATGCATAAGTAAGTGAATGCATGCAAAAGCCAAGCAACATTCCCGTTATATTAAGCAGATTGGAGAAAGTCTTCAAGGAACATCTATAAAACTATTCCATCGAACGAAGTGAGAAGAGCTAAGGCCCACAGAATCGAGCACATTCCCTTATGTATATACGTATATGTGTATGGACGTAAAGAAACAATGTGTCGTCGTGTACTTTACCGCATTGGATATTTGTTTATTTCATCGAAGGCGCATCACGTCTGATACACACCTGATTTCACCCAGAATGACTGGTGAAGATTAATTAATTAACAGAAAAGTTAAAAGGAAGTTCGGGAGTCGACCACCATCCGTCCCCGCCATGACACTAAGCAAAGGCAAATCTTTTCGGATTGTAACGCATGAAGATCCCGAACAAACCGAGGGGAGAGGCAAAAAGAGTTAGAATTTGATGAAAAGCTGGTTTTATACATGAAAGTGGTTGACAAGGGGGGGGGGGGGTCTTACTTAGCCGACAAATTAGTTATTTATGACAACTGTTGTAAGTTATTTAGTGTTCTTAGAAATGGTATCACAGGTAACTATGTATCAACTTTTAAAACTCAAAGTCAACTTTTGATATTATGTGTTAAGGACAGATGGACAGGGCCAGATCTAGGGGGGGGGGGCGTCAAGAGGGATATCCCCCCCTTCAGATACTAGTAAGGGAAATAGAGGCCAAAATTATTTAACTTCTTGAAAAATGCAAGAATTTAAAAAAGTACTTTGAAGACCTCTAAGACGAAGGGAGAAATGTTATTCTGCATTGGAAATCCAGTCTCTTGCACCCCCCCCTTCCCTATTACAAATTTCCGGCTCAATTGTGCTTCTTTCCCTCCCCCCCCCCCCCGGGCCTAGTCATGAATACTCTGAAATTTTAAGAGAATTTCTGCGAATGCCAGAAAGCCTTCTGCTGGTTGCTAAAGCATTGCCAGAAATACATTAGCAATATACGGTTGAACAATTATTCACCATAATAATAATAATAAAAATCTGAATCACTTAGGAAAGAAAATGAAAATCATACAAAATCCTGACTCTTCAAAAATAATACACAATGTTTGAAAAGAACGTTAATTGTATTTAAATAGTTAGCAACTTGATATAATTTATCGTAGAAAAAAATGTAGACATTATTAAACTAATGCTTATGCTTTATAAATGTCATTCCATCTCTTATATTTTTTTGTTTGCTCTTGCAATTATTTTTCCATTATTATCAAAGTTAAATATTGAAAGCCAGCCAGATCGGCATTAAACGTGATGTTTATTTTGGTATAAGTAAAAATAATTGCAAGAGCAAACAAAAAAATATAAGAGATGGAATGACATTTATAAAGCATAAGCATTAGTTTAATAATGTCTACATTTTTTTCTACGATAAATTATATCAAGTTGCTAACTATTTAAATACAATTAACGTTCTTTTCAAACATTGTGTATTATTTTTGAAGAGTCAGGATTTTGTATTCTGCAACGAGAATATGTATGATATTAAACTAATGCTTATGCTTTATAAATGTCATTCCATCTCTTATATTTTTTTGTTTGCTCTTGCAATTATTTTTCCATTATTATCAAAGTTAAATATTGAAAGCCAGCCAGATCGGCATTAAACGTTGATGTTTATTTTGGTATAAGTAAGAAAAAAAAATTGTTTTCGAATTGTTTTAATTCTATTAGACTTAAGTTTTATAGCGAATCTAAAAATAAACTAGAACAAAGGAAAAAATTTTAATAAATAAATAAAATATCAGATATATAAAAATGACGTATCCATTGGTAGCCTACAAATAATTTAGAACTTCGTAATAAACATTTCCATTTTATGTAATGGCCATTACTCTGTTTACAAAAGTGCATTCATAGTTTGGTCATTTATCGCTCGCCATATAGAGGAACACCACGATCTACATAGCAAAAAGGTTTATGTTTTTTTTTTAAATAACCACAACTGGTAAAAATGTGAAATAAAAATATGAGATGTAAATGTTGAGACAAGACATGCAAGTGTTTTTAATTGATATCGCCAAAATAAAAAACTTCGTGAAAAAAGTTCAGCTGAAATTCCAATAACGGCTTTCTCATTGAAAAAATGAACTGCAATGGTTAGTTTGTTTGGTTTTTTTTTTGTAAAAAATAAAATAATAATGCATAATGCAAACATTGAACAGAATATGCCAAAATAAAATTGGGTATGGATGCTTGCATTAATTAAAACAATAAAGCCTGAAAAACATCTTGCAACCGAGCCCGAAATGCTGCAGAGCAAGCTAAACGATCGCCCCTTAATGTGACGTCACGATTTTAAGGTCCGGGTCCTGTCTTAACACACGACCTCTTGATGACATGTCAGGTGCTCTGACCACTTAGCTACCGACCGCAGATCAAAAATCTCCTCTTTTGATGAGAGTCGCTCTCTCTGCTGAAGACAAGGATTGACTATTAATTTGCATCAGCGCATGGAAGGGAGATAGTTTTGCCCTTTGGTACTAAATGAAATTCGAATAATTTTTGTTTCCTTTCACCGTTTCAGTCTTTCGTTCATTTATGATTTGTTCCCAAACATTCTGCAACGAGAATATGTATGACTTTGCATGTTATTATGCATAGCATAGATGCTATTAAAATTCTGTTTATTAAATAGGTATTATTCTTATTATTACGATAAAAGAGAGCTTCCCTCTTTAAATTATTGTGATCTCGTGAACTTTCGACTTGCTGAAGAAGCAAAGCGATATCTAAATCCCAACTGCGATCTAAGGCTCGTTTTAATTGATTGCCTTAATCTATTTCAGTTTCCCTTCAGCTTCATGGCAAATAAAGTAGGCCACCGAAATAAGGAAGATCTCCTTTCCGAAACTCCTTCACATTAGAAGTCATAAAGCGATGGCTGATGACCTTGTGGCCGTTGTCCCTGCTGGGGGAGGGAGTTGCTACTTTCGTCTGCATCTCCTTGTCAGCAGTTTTTTCGTCTCTTTCTGTTCCCGGTCTTCTTTTTCTCTATTCTTTTTCTCCTGCTACCTGAAGATGATGTTTGATGAAAACCTATTTGTGTCCTCTTACTCTTTCGATTGCAGCGACAAAATGAACCTTAGAACCGAGGATTTAGTTTTCAGCAGATGTTGTTTACGACAACCTTTTCTTCCCTAGTTTGGGCCCAAATAATTGGAACCACTTTGGCGAGTGCAATATTTCCTGATGACTTTCAAAGGCATAGAATAAAGGTTTTTGTTTCTTAAATATGATATCAGATGAAAAAATGTATAGAGAATCGTTGGGGTTGGAAGTGCTACCTTTGAGACGCATTTTTGCTCCGAAATATTTTATCACAAAGCATAAAAAAAAAAGGAATGGAAAAGGAGATTACCGGGATAACGGTTAGGCGCATATCAGAAAGTTAAAAAATATATAATCAGAAATTTAATGTGAATCAGTCAAACACAGCTCAAAAGGTTTGGTATGGGATGGTAGATCAGATATTTTCACTCAAGCATATTCTTGAGAAATGTTTAGGGTTTCTGAAACAAAGCAAGTAACCAAAGGTTTCTGAAACAAAGCAAGTAACCAAAGGTTTCTGAAATAAAGCAAGTAGCCAAAGGTTTCTGAAACCTTTGGTTTCTTGCTTTGTTGATTTCAAAAAAGGCTTTCGACTCTGTTGATCGTCATAATTTGTGGCTGATCGTGAGATCTTTTGGCATACCGTAGAAGTTAGTTAACACAATGAAAGCTCTCTATAATAACACTGAGTCGTGTGTGAGAGTTTCTAAGGCTTGTAGCAATTGGTTTTTCTGGTGTTCAACAAGTGTGCATTTTGTCTCTTTTGTTTGGTTATTGATTATGTTATACGAAATTCGCTGCAAGGGAAAGATTTTGGGCTTAAATGGTCTGGAGATACGAAAATTTCTTATTTAGATTATGCAGATGATTTGACCCTTTTTCCAAATGATATTGATGAGATTAACTATTCTATTAGAGTTGTTCATGAAAATGGGTACGATTTTAACGATAAAAAGAAAGAAAACTAAAGTAATGAAAATTGATCAGGCAGGCTGTGTTTCAGTTAATCTGAATAGTTCCATTGTTGAGCAGGTGTTTGAGTTTAATTGTAACTTTAATTATCTTGGGAGCTATGTAACAGATACTGATGACGTACGGCATGAGATAAATAGACGAAATGGGATTGCTGCTGGGACTTTTACGAATATATGAAGTGTGTGGAGAAATAAGCGTGTGCAACTAAAGATTAAAATTAAATTTTATAATAATTTGGTTCTTTCTAGAGTTAGGTATGGTAGTGAAATGTGAATCCTTTGTAAACAAGATAACAGTAAACTGATGCTTTTGATTCCAGATGCTTACGCAGTATCTTGGGCATTAGGTGGTGAAACTTTATAAGTAATGCTGAGGTTAGTCAAAGGAATCGGAAACCTCCTTTGATTAGCATATTGTGCAGAGGCTCCATTGGTTTGGCTATGTTGCCCGTACGAATAATTGTAGAATAGCGAATAGGGTTATGAAGAGTGTACCTAAAGGCCTCAAAAAGAGGGAGAGACCTAGGATGAGGTGGGTAGTTAATGTCAAACAGAACCTTGTTAGAATTGGTCTACATTGGCGAGATGCAACAAATATACACGCACCGGCTACTGAATTAGAAACCTTTATTCAATACCGAGTTGGACCTTCTTTAGCCCGAATTACAGCATTTATTCGTTTTGACATAGCTTCCACAAGGGGTTGGAGGGCCTTTGCATATCCAGCATACCAGGCGTTCACCAGACAGTCCTTTAAATGGCTCAGATTTGATGGAAGAGGACTTTGCTCCCGGATCTGTTTTTCTAACATGTACCATACATTCTCAATAGGATTCCGATTTGTTATGGCAGGGAAGATGGTGGAAGTTGCTGTCATGCTCGCTGAACCACCTCTAAACAAATCTTGCACGATGGACAGTAGCATTGGCGTTCATGAAACAGCCGTCACCTGCTGGATAAAAAGTCTACACTGCAGGATGGACTTGATCAGCAACAATGTTCAGATAATCCTTGGAGGACACTCAACCTTCCAGTAATATCGGAGGACCCGTTCCGTACCAACAGAACGTGCCCCACACTATGACAACACCTTCAGAACTTTGAATTGTGTTTACAAGGCAAGCTGGGTCCATTGTTTCATGGTGCTCCCGGCAAACTCTCTGCCTATCGTCGGTACAGAACAAGGTGTACCGCAACTCATCGGACCACATGACTTTTTCCCAAGGCACACGACTGCTAATACCGATCCTCTTCAATTCCCTGCGCATAGTTCGCTGAAATATGGGTTGTGAACAGCCTTCATTGAATGCTTCGGTCAATTGCTGCACACAGGAACTCCTATTTCTCCGTACAAGTCTTCTCAGACGACGGCGATCTCGTTCTTAACAAATTGTCGTCGCGCCACACTTACGTCTCTTAGAGAAGTAATGTGGATTATTTCTCCACTAATTAAAAACCCGAGATGTCTCACCTTTTGAGAAACCAGTCAGCTCTGCTGTTTTTACAATCGTCGCCCCGTGCAGACGGGCAGCCACAATAAGCCCTTTATCGAACCCCGAAAGATCCTTTGTTTTTCCCATTGTGATCAACATTACTAATGATTACAATCGAGCAGCAGTCTTAAATAATTGCCTAGATCACGTGGTGATGCACGTGATCACTTATTTTGCATATAAGTTGCGCAAGTGACGTTTACGTACATCTGCATAAAGGTTTCTAATTCAGTGGCCGGTGTGTGTAGCTCAGGAGAGATGTGTTTGGAGAACTAAATGCATAATGTGATTGGACCTCTGTAGTCCATGGTTGCTTGAGGATGATGATGATAAAGAGAAACAAGAGTTAAAGGAAGATAGGATGAACAGAAACCAGTGTTAATGGCGGTGATGATAAGCGGAAAATAGAGTTAAAGGCAGTGAGGATAACCTTAAGAGATTGATAAATGCAGAAAGGATTAAGAGAAACAAGAGTTCAGACTCCCAGGAGTTCTTCAAAGTGCCAAGATAATTGGCTTAATATCCGATGGGATGGTCGTCGTCTGCTCCAACACCATGATACTTTGTATTGCAAGCGGACAAGAAAAACGATTCACTTTTCTTCGTTCAACCGAATGAAGAAAAGGATTTCGATAATTTTCACTTGGCGACTATGCAAAAGGCAAATAGCGCCATCTTCTGATTCAACCTTTCAATCGTTAGCACGCGATTCCTAAATCACTCCACCCCCTGCTGATGCTTCCGATTTCTTTTAAGCTCCATTTATATATTTTCCATTTTATTTTGCTCTCCTAGGCTTGATAAATTTATGGAGCACATATTGCCTCTCTGTTCAGCATGTTGCCAGTCTGCCTTGAAACCGAAGGCAGCAGTTTTGATGGTTTCTGCAGATCAGATATTCACAACATCCCTCTCTCTGCTTCGCTATTTTTGGAACAGTTTCCTTCCCCCTAATCCGGCGAGGTTTGGCTTTTATTCAATGTACACTTTCTTTTCAAACAAAAGGATCGCTTTGTTGGGCCAATTTTTCAAATCTGTGGCTTTGAAACTCAAGGTTTCTCTGTTTACTCCCTCAGGTTGGGGGGGGGGGGGTCGAAAACTTTCTTATTTTGTAAGAGTATTTTAATGCAATACGTTATCAGTCGTTTTCTGACTGACTCCAAATTGCGGAGTAACCTCGTGTCGCGCGTTCACCTTTGACCTTTAAATGGTCTACGACTGCTGGCAACATTAGCATCGTCACCGTTCCGTCCACGTGAACCGACAACCACAGTTCTGTACGAATCGCTGGGAATGTGGAAATAAACCGAAACAAAGTTTTCCTTTGAATAATCACTCGTATCGTTGATGTAAACGTATTACAATTATCCTAAATGCAGCAGTGATATGTTTTCCTAGATACACGCCAGAAGTTCTAGCATTCGAGAGCAGAACAAACATTGGCTCCTCCACTTTCTTCTAAATATTGAAAGCCATCATCTTTTAGAGCAAGAAATGAAACTTTTTGATTCATTTAATGCCATTCAAATGTATGCGGATATATATGTATATACATTTACATATATTATATACAGTACCGGATCTAGAAATAAAATTACGGGGAGGAGGGGAAGGGAAAAGAAACACAATCCGGGGGGGGGGGGGTTAATAAAAGATTGGAATTCGAATGCAGTAAAACATTTTACCATCCTTTCAGAGGTCTCTAAAAATTTCTTGAAAAAATGCATGAAGTATAAATAAATTGAATAACTTTTGCTTCTTTCACCCACACTAACATTCTGAAAGGAAGGGGAGCATGATCCACCCACCCCTTGATCCGGATCTATTACCATATTTGGAATCTTCACTCCGTTTGGCTTCTTTTCGTGTTTTTTTCGTAGAAGACTTGTCAAAATTAACAACAGAAATAATTTAATTTTTGTTTTCATGGCCAACGATTCTTGAGCAATAAGCCCTGGAAATATTTCAGGATGACAAATAATTTCCAAAGTTTGGGCCATAAATCTTATACTGTAAATGAAAATGAGACGATTCAAAAATGTGATATAAAGTTTATTATCATTGGTGATAAAGCACGTTACCTCAGCTGAAATGGACTCAGATATTAGGGGTCAAATTTCGTTTTGTTTTACGTTTTTCTCCATTTTCAACCCTTCACGCTTAGAGAAGAAAAATCAAAAGATCAAATTCTTTTCGCCAATTCATTGCTTCCAGATCAAAACATTGCTGATATTTTGCTTCAGTAACTCAATTTCTTCCGTGTTAAACATCACCGGAAATAAAAAAAACAACTAGAAGAAACGCATATCGTCTCTGCTGCATATGAGAATCTCGTTTTCAAAAAGAATGAAGTTTTTCCTTTATTCCTTAACAGAGAATGAAGTACTTCCCTCTTTCACTCCTTAACAGTTTTAATTTTTAATTTGAGCCAGCGGATCATGAGAAAAAATGTAAATAGTACATTACATTGGGCTGGGATTTTAAATGAAAATAGCCAATCTTTACTAATTTCGAGGTGCTGAACACGAAAATGACCATAAAATTTGTCGATTGCCTCTTGTTTAGGAGAGACAGAGTGGTCATGTATAAACGACTCAGTCCGCATTGAGTACATAGTTATCCATTTCGCAACGCTGTATTTTAAACTCCAGATTGCAACATATTGCGTAGTATTGCATCAGCCCGCCATACACACAACCCCCGGAGGTATTGCATCATCGTCTGAAGCAATGTAGTTGTGTCATGACTTCGCGGCTTTACGATCGCGGACAAAAAATGATGCAATCGTTAGTTGTAAGCGACGTCTCCGTAGGGTGAGCAAGTCTTTTGAGCGAATCCCATTTACCTCTGCGTCATAAGTACAACACAAGTGATCCTTGCAGTTTTAAGCCAGCAGTAGTGATGCCTCGTCACTTTGTTAATATGGCAGATACATTTTGTTACGTTTGCGGGGAAGTGACGTTTGCAAGCCAGAAAAGGGCCATCACTCCATAGTGAAACGGCGTATGAGTTTTATTTTGGATGCAAGATCGGGGCCCAAGATAAGGTCTGGGCCCCACACATATGCTGCAGTATGTGTGCAAGAAATCTTCCGAAGTAGCTGAAAGGCGAAAAAGTGGCGATGCCATTTGCTGTTCCTATGGTTTGGAGAGAGCCAAGCAATCAAGCAAATGACTGCTACTTCTGCATGGTTCCTCCTGTTTCTGGAGGCATCACAAGGAAAAAGAAGTGGACAATAGCGTACCCGAATATACAATCTGCTCTCCGACCAGTTCCGCACGGCGAAGGCCTTCCCGTTCCCGAACCTCCAAAATAATTTTCCATCGATTCAGACATTGAGGAGGGAGGATCTTGAAATCTTTAAGAAATGATTACTTTTATCTCAGAGGCATGACTTTTATGAAAATTTGTTTATTAGTAATTATACAACATAAAGGTATTCGTTTTTTAATTCTTAAATTTAAAAAAGTTGCATTATCCACACTTCTTTCAGAAAAATGGGTAGATTATTGCTGTCAGTGGAATATCTCTTGAAACCTCTAAAATTTAAAATGTCTTAAAATGTCCTCTAAAATATATGTTACCGGCAAAGTGTGAAAAGCAGGCATTGTATAGAATGCGTGACGTTTTTAGGCAAAGTATGAAATGTCTTATTTTATTTTAATATTTTACATACTTTTCCTAGGCATTGTATAGAATACCTAAGCATTGTATAGAACGACAGATACTATTTCGGCAAAGTGTGAAAAAGACTGTTATTGAAAAGATGCATGTGAAAATGTAAGAAGTACGAAATATAAGATACGGGATTTTTCTACAAAAAGAGAAAAAGACCAGTGCTGAACTACCGCCAACAGATTGCGCGAGTCACCCCATCCCTTGTCGACGTCTGGGATAGGAACTCGCGCAGTGGCCCGAAAGGTGTAGGAAATTTTTGTCGGAATCCATTTTCATTTTTTTGGCCTGTATTTCCAGATTCAATTTAGATCGAATTTTATCTTCCACGATTCTCAATATTGAAGCAAAGAGTTACACAAAATATTAACAGATTATTACTGAGACCTGTAATGAATCTGTCGTCCGCATTATAAAAAACGCCCCAAATGAGGTGAAGCCAAGTGAGAACGAATCAGTAAAGTGTTGAATATTCGAAGTTTGCAATTCGAGTTAGGATACTAGTATTTCACTTTACTACTTGTCAAATAATATTTCAGTAGAGTTCCGAGATGCTTGTGATATATGTCGTTTTTTGATGACTTCTTTGAATCTGTTTTTTACCTTGACTCTCTTTCTATGGTAGCTAAGGTTCTCCAACTTTAGGGTCCCATTGGGGCAATCCTCTTATACACTCTTCCAACGCTAGTGGGCGCTTTTCCGACTGGAAGGATGTCTTTTTGGTGTCCAAAGTGACCAACTACGGCACTCTTTCTTTACCGAAACTAAGGACTGGCGGGTCTGGCAATCGGGGTGGGCCTATAGGGGACCCAGGGGGACATCTATTGGTCACTTCGGATTGGACTGAGTGCTCTGGCTCTCTGTTTGAGGCGAGCGTCGAAAGTCACGTGACTCGCCTTGCGACATTAAACGTCACTGCCGGGAGTATTTTATACTTTGCCGATTTGCCTTTTGCATTCTATAGAATGCCTAGGAAATGTGAGAAAATCTAAGCGTTTCATACTTTGACGTCCCTCTTTCAGCATTCTATAGAATGCCTAGGAAATGAGAGAAAATCTAAGCGTTTCATTTCGGAAACTTGATTACACATCATGCTATGTGGGAATCTATAACTTCTTACCGCTCAGAGGAGATGGTAACAGATTGGATACTTCAAATTAATTGGTTTGCTTAATGATGGATCCCTTACCACTTTCGCACTGAAAGATCCCATTACTGGACAAAACATTTCTTCCCCATCTGATTTATATCGTGTTTACAGAAATTTTCGGACAGTGATTAACCAAGAGCATAATGCTCATTCTTATAAAATTATGGTCTGTTCTACCCCATGCACTGAGGCACGGTAACAGGCAGAAATGTTTTCTAATCACTTCACACAAAGACTTCCTCAAGAAACAACAGGTTTAATTTCTAGTCAAAGGCTAATTATTCGACTGATGTTGACCCACCATTTACCTTTGCAGAATTAAAGAGAGAACTCAGCCGCAAAAAGAAACACTGCAATGGAATAGACTCGGTTTCAGTAGAAATGTTAAAACATCTTCCTGAACATTATCAGATGCAATTTCTGAGATTGCTTAATCAGTCATGGGACACTGGAAACATTCCTCTTTCTTGGAAAACAGCAATAATCATTCCAATCGCAAATCCAGGGACTTAAGCATGACACAGTGTTTGCTTTCATGCCAATTGCTTTTTTATCTCATGCAGCAAAGATTCTAGAACGACTTATTTGGCATCGACTTGATCGAATAGTTTTAAAGTACAAAATTTGTCCTGAAGAGCGCATTGCATGTTTTGGTCCCTCTACATATTTTGATTAATGAAACTTTGAAACGACGACATTTTTGTATATATTTTTAAAACTGGATATTTCACAAGCATATGATTCTGTTGATTTAGAAGCTCTACTCAGGAAACTCCAAGAACTATGTTTTCAAGAAAAAATCATTACGTGGTTCAGAGCATATCTTCTTAATCGATCAATCATGGTCAGATGGAAAAACATTCAATTATCCATTAAAAAACAACCACTTGGTTTACCTCAAGGCAATGTTTTGTCGCCATTTTTATTTAATATTTTTATACAGGATTTTCCAAGTCTCATAAAGTCACCATGCAAAATTGCTATATATGCAGATGACACCACATTATACTGCAGTGGGTCTCACATTCAATGTCTACTAAAAAAGTGCCAACTCTCTCTTAATGTCATCCTCAATGGTCTACAGACTGGGGACTAACATTATCAGCCACAAAGAGTTCAGCCCTTTTAATCAGCCGTCGTCGACACTTAGAACTTACCACGTTATAGATTGGAACAGAACAGGTTCCTTGGACAGGGAACATAAAAATACTTGGCATGAATTTTCAGAGCAATGGCTCACTGCAAACTCACTTTCAATAGCTCCGGAATACAGGCTTTCGACTATTAAATGTAATTCACAGTTTAACTTCACCACGCACAGGTCTTCATCGCCGCCTTTTACTGAAACTTGTCAATGCAACAATCGAAACAGCTTTCACCTAGGGTGCTCCACATCTAATATCTGCTCCAACCAGTTATTGGAATTCCATCTCTCCAATATTTCATGCGGCGCTTCGAGCAGCTACAGGTTTACTTAAATCTATGCCTCTTCCTTTACTTTATGTTGAAACTGGCACAGTTACACTTCAAGCGTTTGCTAAACATCTGGCCATCAAAACTTCAATAAAAGGCATCACCCATCTCTTCAACGTACAGAACATTTTGCATAGAACTAGAATTTATAAAATTCTATAAATGGTTAAACAACCAACTCTTTTTTCCGCCATTGACTAATCATTGGAAGAAAACAATATTTCCCAACCAATAGCCATTAAACTACCCTTTGAATGCACACCCTGGCTACCAAAGCCTTATGAAATCATTATTGAATCTTTCCACTTTCAACGAGAACTTGGACTTGCTCTTTCTGACAAGGACTTATTATCAACATTTAATTCTGAAATTCTATCTACATGGGCGGACGCCACCTGGATGGGTACAGACGTTTCTCGAGCAGGATCCCACACGGGAAGTGGAATCGCCTGCCAAAATTACAACTATCGATTTTCTGAACGTCTTCATGACTATACATCTATTTTTTCTGCTGAGGTATTTGCCATTCATAGGGCTGTTGCAGATTTAATCAAAGGTCCTGATAAATATTTAATTCTCTCTAACAGCAAATCAGCATTAAGATGAGGGCTCACACCGCCACAATTTGCAACAGCAATGCGATGGCGACTCCAGTTGCTTCTTAAAAATGCACGTACAAAGCCGGGTACCGCACTCCGCAGCAATTGCAATTGAGCTGCGATGCGACACGAAATTTGCAATTTTCTTGAGATTTGCAGTGGCGTCTTCTTCGGAGTGTTGTTGCAAACGATTTGAGCGATATGTTGTGGATCCTCCTCTTTTGTTTGTGGTCTTGGATTATTGTGCAAGTTTCATTTCATCGTTTATTATCCTATTGCTCATCACCAACAAGATAATTGTGTGAATCGTTTGAGATTTATTTTCTAGGAATATAAATTTTGCTTATTTTTAAGCATCTAATCTTGACTGTGATATCAAGATAGACTTCGCGAACATCCAATATGGATTCCATTTGTATTAAAACTGTGGAGTCTGGTAAGTGATCATTTATTATTCAGTAATTAATATATGACAAAATTACATTAGAATATTCACGGATGGCGTATATTTCTGTTCAGTTTATATAAGCTATTACTGCTACGCAGTTAAATAATTTGAAGTTTGCAATAATGGCGGCAAGCCATAACGTAGGCGTTTAGTAATGCCAATATGGCTAGTACACAAGTTGTCCAATACGGTATATGGTATACAGTATGTTCGTACAATATTAATAGAAATTTTTTGATGATTAAACAGTTTTGTGTTTAGTTGAAATGAACGCTGAGATTTAATGTTCGGGAGATTAAGTTTCAATATTTCAGATAACACCTACTAATAAAACTACCATGTCAGCTGTTGTTTTGCGTAAGCATCTAGAATCAAAGGCATCAAGTTTCTTGTTATCCTGCTTTCAAATGGTCCATGTTTCGCTACCATAACTACCTTTAGAGAGAACCAAACTATTATACAGTCTAAATTTAGTCTTTAGGTGCAAACGCCTATTTTTCCACACTCTCCATAGATTCTGAAGAGTCCCAGCGGCAATCCCTATTCTTTTATTTATCTCATGCCGCACATCACCAGTATCGTTATATAGCTCCCAAGATAATTAAATTGGGATACTTGCTCCAGACTGCAGCCATTCAAAGCAACTGAAGCACCATCTGCCTGACCAATTTTCATCACTTTAGTTTTTCTCTGTTTATCACCAAACCTTCTCTATTACCAATATCATCAACAGCCCTAATGAACGAATTCATCTCATCAACATCATGATGACATGAATTCATTCATTAGATTATCCAGATGATTAGCCAACAAGGCCAAATCATCTGCATAATCTAAATCAGAAATTTTGAAATCTCTAGACAATTTGAGGCCAAAATCTTTCCCTTACAAAGAAATTTGCATAACATAATCAATAACAAAACTAAAGATAAAAGGAGACAAAATGCAACTTTGTGTAACTCCACTAGTAATGTTAAACCAATTGCTACAAGACTTACCAAATCTCACACACGACTTAGTGTTATTATATAGAGCTTTCAATACACTAATTAACTTATCAGGTATTCCATATGATCTAACAATCAACCACAAATTATGTCAATCAACAGAGTCAAAAGCCTTTTTGAAATCTATAAAGCTAGCAACCATAGGTTTCTGAAACTCTAAACATTTCTCAAAGAATCTGCCTAAGTGAAAATATTTGATCAATACATCCCCTACCACTTCTGAATTCACACTGTTCATCGCGCAGTTGTCCATCAAACAAATTCTTAATTCTATTAAGTATAATCATGCAAAAAACTTTACCTGGAACGGAAAGTAAACTAATTCCCCTATAATTATCACAAGAACTGCAATCACCTGTTTTAAAAATTTGGACAACAGTAGCTCTAGTAAAATCCTTAGGAACAACACCTTAATCATAAAAAATATTCAAAATTTCAGTCAGCCATGTGACAACACAAATGGTCCCAGCTCTATAGATTTCAGTGTTGATTTCACCAACCCCTGGGAATTTATGAAATTTTAATTAAGAGACAGCCAAAACGACTTCGGAATGTGATATAGGGCCACCATTAAAGCAAGTAATGCAGCTAGCCTCATTACAAATAATAGGAGTAGAAATAATCACATCATTTAGAACTTCTCTGAAATGCGCAGTCCACCTAACCATCAGAGAATCCTCACCTTCAACCACCTTGCCATGTTTATCCCTTAATCCCTGTGTACCTGTCTGTTACCTACCACCCAAAACATTAACAATCTGATACAACCCCTTCTGTTATTCTGGCTAACTGCTTCCTCTGCTTTGTCAGCCAAGCTATCAAACCAAAGATTCTTATCAGCTGTTAACTGATACTTTACATGTTTATTTAGCTCGTTGTAATGCCTTCTTGTTAGTACTAGTAGGGTGTTGATTCATATTAATCCTGCACTTCTTTCTTTCAGAAATACGTTCCATAGCCTTATCACTCAAATAATTTTGTTTCCTCTGTTCCCTTTTAACCAAAACGGTATTGTTGGTTTCAAGAAAAGCCTGTTTAAATTGACCCCATTCTTTCTCAACTTCAGCAGTAACCAAACCACGATTGTTATAATGACTAAGTGGCCTATCATGGTATGTTTTGGCTATATCTGGATCTTTCAGGCATTCAGTGTTATATCTAATTTTTTTAACCTTAGGACAACGTTTCTTAAGTTTCAGCTGCAAAACACTTTTGATCAGGTAATGGTCAGACTCAATTTCAACTCCCATGTATGATCTGGTATTCCTAACTGAATTAACCCATTTGCTGTTAATTAAAATATAATCTATCATATTCCTGTGCAACCCATCAGGTGAAACCCAAGTATATTTATAAATGCCCTGGTGTTTGTAGTATGTGTTAGCTATTCGCAAACCATTAAGTTTACTTACCTGTAGGAGACGTTCCCCATTGTCATTGGAATTACCTGTAGGAGACGTTCCCCATTGCTACCAATGCCAAAGAGACCTAAAACTCCTGCCCAAAGATTAGAATCAGTACCAACTTTAGCAGTGAAGTCACCTAGCACAAGAGAAATATCTCCTTTCTTCACAGAAGTTTTGTTTGGTCTCTTGCAAGCCTAGAATATCTAGATTATAACGTTGGAATTCCTGCGTGAGGACATCAAGAGAATAATCTCTATATAACGTCCTCACTTCCACGTAACTTGAGAGAGAAAATGATTAGGAGGATTTTAAAAGAAACTAGGTTTTTTGAGAGAGGTAGGGCCAACAATATCAAAAAGCCCTCTGAAGCAAAGACCTGTTCCTCCACTAAAGGCTGAAGTCACCGATGCTAGTAGGAACTTCAGGCACCACCTTTTCAAGTGGACCTTTTCAAGAGCCATATTGTCTGCCAGAGACACATTACTCCAGTTTAGGATTGACGATGCCCAACTAGTTAAGTGAGGGTTCAGGTACCTGCGATGGCCTCTGATCAGGATTATCGAAGCTGATATAAGGTATCCCATGCCTGTGTTCACTTAAGACTGGCAACCCAGAAGCAAACAGAAAAAACAGCGGCAGATTCTCTCTCAACAGAGGCCCACATTTCAACATTTCAATATCAAATGTTAATAATAAAATGAGTCCTTCGCGATCTTCGTATGTGCTTACAATTGATTTTTGGTTACGATCTCGGAAATGTTCATAATGGACTTTATTTTCTACTTTCACACTTACCAATAGGCAACATTCTTTCGTAATTTTATATTATATTAATGCACGGAACTTTCGAAAAGTTTATGAAATGTTATTTTTATTTTAAATTGGTCTTTATTTTGCTGAAGAAATTATTTTCTCTTCCACTCTTTCAGAAGGATTCAAATAAATATTTTTTCCTTAACGAATAGGGAAGTAATTCCAATGCAGATAGAATGTTTCTAAATAAAACTTTCAGCTTCCATAGTCTTATTAAAAAGTGAATTTTTTTTGTATTATTTTACTGCTAGATTATTTTCTAACCGCTTGCATATATTTAACGTTACGTTTTTGGCATGCTTTGTTTATAATCGAAAAGCATTTCTGAATATTCTTTAATTACTTACTTTATATGATTTTACAAACTTGTATCAGTTTGCAAGTAGAGCCCTTATTTTAAAGATTTCCGATTTTATCACATATAGAGTAATGTAATTCTCTCTGAATATAGCTACTCACCAGACTTTGTTTATTTGACCGCATGACTTTTGTGAGGTATAAAAGAGTAAGAGGGTTTCTGTTTTCCTTTTACAGCAAAAATAGAAGAACGATCTTATCTATTGGAAGTAAGGGGCAGAAGCACGATTTCATAGTTCAAAATTCAAATAATTTTGCGATTAGTGTTCATAAAAATAATTTGGTTCCAAATTCCAGCGAGTTTGCATAAATTTCCTCCTCATCTTCTCTCTGCTGTGTTTTGATTATCTCGCTTTGATTTTTATCCCAATGGAGAGTGTCTCGCAAAGAAAGCTGTTCTTTTATCGTAAATATTATGCTTTAGGAGAATGGTGTATTTCGGACCTCCCATGTGGAAATTTTTGAATATTTTTTTGTAATCTCAACTGTTTTTACCTCGTTTTCAAAAGTCGAGTTGAAAAAATCCTTGTTACTCTGAAACAAGCCCGGATCTAGGAAAAAATCGAGGAGGGAGTCAAGATACACAATCGAGTAGGAAAAATTGAAAAGGAGGGTGGGGGCCAAAAGTCGCTCTCCTCTGAACCACGAGTCGAGAAACTGCGTACGTTCCAGATGATAAAGTTTGTTTCAGAAATGGGGCTACCCATCGCTTCCTTATTTTCAGTTATCTCGTTTCACTTTTGTAGCTTATTTCTGTCTCCTGACGGAGTTCCTTGGAAAAATCATTATTTTATTTTTATGAGCGGAATTTTTTACACCCAAATGCAGTGCAGTGAGGTATTGATAAAATATGGAAGCTTTTATAGACAAAGAAAGTGGTAGAAATGTATTAAAATATAACAACTGAGAAGTTTTAACTAGGTACATACACTAACTCATAGGCTTTGGTATCACGGTACGACAAAACATGGTGTTTATAAACCACGCGAATTCAATCAACCAATGGCAGTCAATCACCAAGATGGCCAGCCTCTAACTATAGGGGACTTTTAATGCCGGATTTATCCGCCATATCCTTGGCAAACTCCTAGTGAATACAAGGAAACTTCAATTTTTCTAAAGAAATAATCACATAAATGTTTTAACCCCAATGATATTTATTTATTTTTGTTGCGGTAACGTCGTTTCAGGGGCTACTTGTCTTCCAGAATGGCGTAACCAGTGATTCTGCTCGTTGGAAGGATGGAAAATATCTTGTTAAAACACGTCAGCTCAAGAGAAATTGTTTGTCACCTGAGGACATTGCCACATCATGCCCAAGATATTGCATAACCATCCAGAATCAAAGACGTAATATTAGCTGTTATTTTGTTTGCAAAACCGTTGTAACTTAACCTAATGTAACCTAATATTTGCACGATTTCAAACCCAACAGAAAGAAAACTCTTCCTTTCCCTTTTTAAGGTTAGTCGCTCTGTGACTACGAAGTGCTGGACTGTTTTCGAAATGCATACAAATTCCCAGTTTGTATATTTCGTTTTTAGCTTTAACGTCAATATTCCATCCATAGATTCCAAGTCGTTTCTTGATTGCTCAGTCGACTGGTTCGCCATTTGATGTCCCCATGTTAGAGTCCCAATTGCCCCTGGATTATCTCTGCTATCTCCTACCCTGACCTTGGTGACAAAGAGAACAACAGGAAACCTAGTAGTAGGCACCACTGAACGTCGGGTGCAACTCTAAGCCGTGTCCCCTTGTGTGCAAGTAACTGTCACTTAATCACTCTTTAACGTGCACCGTTAAAGAGCGCTCTGAATAGTCATTATGACAAAATTTTATTATAAGCTTCAACGAATTTCTTTCCCGCAACCATCTATTAACCATTGGGATTCTTTGACCTGGCCATTTCATTCGTTGTCGGGAAAAAAAAGTGCTGGTCAGCATTAAAACAACCGACTTATGGGCTTTAACTAACAGCTCTTAGCTATTAATGATTACCTTTCGCATTGTCGAGAGCCTAAAGGGAATCATGCCTGACTAGAAACGAGAGACCCTTGGCAGCAGTCGTCCCTTACTGGAGTGGAGAGTATCTGTCACTCAAGTCGAGAGCCTAAAGGAAATCATGCCTGACTAGAAACGAGAGAACCTGGAGTCACCCTTGCCAAGGAGAGAACGATTCCATGGAGTCACTCTTGGCAGCAGTCGCCCCCTTACTGGAGTGGAGAGTATCTGTCACTCAAGTCGAGTGCTTAAAGGGAATCATGCCTCACTAGAAACGAGAGACCCTGGAGTCACTCTTGCCAAGGTGAGAACGATTCCATGGAGTCACTCTTGGCAGCAGTCGCCCCTTACTGGAGTGGAGAGTATCTGTCACTCAAGTCGAGAGCCTAAAGGAAATCATGCCTCACTAGAAACGAGAGACCCTGGAGTCACCCTTGCCAAGGTGAGAACGATTCCGTGGAGTCACTCTTGGCAGCAGTCGCTCCTTACTGGAGTGGAGAGTATCTGTCACTCAAGTCGAGAACCTAAAAGGAATCAAGCCTGACTAGAAACGAGAGACCCTGGAGTCACCCTTGCCAAGGTGAGAACGATTCCATGGAGTCACTCTTGGCAGCAGTCGCCCCTTACTGGAGTGGAGAGTATCTGTCACTCAAGTCGAGAGCCTAAAGGGAATCATGCCTGACTAGAAACGAGAGACCCTGGAGTCACTCTTGCCAAGGTGAGAACGATTCCATGAAGTCACTCTTGGCAGCAGTCGCTCCTTACTGGAGTGGAGAGTATTTGTCACTCAAGTCGAGAGCCTAAAGGGAATCATGCCTGACAAGAAACGAGAAACTCTGGAGTCACCCTTGCCAAGGTGAGAACGATTCCATGGATCACTCTTGGCAGCAGTCGCCCCTTACTGGAGTGGAGAGTATCTGTCACTCAAGTCGAGAGCCTAAAGGAAATCATGTCTGATTAGAAACGAGAGAACCTGGAGTCACTCTTTCCAAGGTGAGAACGATTCCGTGGAGTCACTCTTGGCAGCAATCGCTCCTTACTGGAGTGGAGAGTATCTGTCACTCAAGTCGAGAACCTAAAGGGAATCATACCTGACAAGAAACGAGAGACCCTGGAGTCACCCTTGCCAAGGTGAGAACGATTCCATGGAGTAACTCTTGGCAGCAGTCGCTCCTTACTGGATTGGAGAGTATCTGTCACTCAAGTCGAGAGCCTAAAGGGAATCATGCCTGACTAGAAATGAGAGACCCTGGAGTCACCCTTGCCAAGGTGAGAACGATTCCATGGAGTCACTCTTGGCAACAGTCGCTCCTTACTGGAGTGGAGAGTATCTGTCACTCAACTCGAGTGCTTAAAGTTAATCATGCCTCACTAGAAACGAGAGACCCTGGTGTCACCCTTGCCAAGGTGAGAACGATTCCATGGAGTCACTCTTGGCAACAGTCGCTCCTTACTGGAGTGGGGAGTATCTGTCACTCAACTCGAGTGCTTAAAGGGAATCATGCCTCACTAGAAACGAGAGACCCTGGTGTCACTCTTGCCAAGGTGAGAACGATTCCATGGAGTCACTCTTGGCAGCAGTCGCCCCCTTACTGGAGTGGAGAGTATCTGTCACTCAAGTCGAGTGCTTAAAGGGAATCATGCCTCACTAGAAACGAGAGACCCTGGAGTCACTCTTGCCAAGGTGAGAACGATTCCATGGAGTCACTCTTGGCAGCAGTCGCCCCTTACTGGAGTGGAGAGTATCTGTCACTCAAGTCGAGAGCCTAAAGGAAATCATGCCTCACTAGAAACGAGAGACCCTGGAGTCACCCTTGCCAAGGTGAGAACGATTCCGTGGAGTCACTCTTGGCAGCAGTCGCTCCTTACTGGAGTGGAGAGTATCTGTCACTCAAGTCGAGAACCTAAAAGGAATCAAGCCTGACTAGAAACGAGAGACCCTGGAGTCACCCTTGCCAAGGTGAGAACGATTCCATGGAGTCACTCTTGGCAGCAGTCGCCCCTTACTGGAGTGGAGAGTATCTGTCACTCAAGTCGAGAGCCTAAAGGAAATCATGCCTCACTAGAAACGAGAGACCCTGGAGTCACCCTTGCCAAGGTGAGAACGATTCCGTGGAGTCACTCTTGGCAGCAGTCGCTCCTTACTGGAGTGGAGAGTATCTGTCACTCAAGTCGAGAACCTAAAAGGAATCATGCCTGACTAGAAACGAGAGACCCTGGAGTCACCCTTGCCAAGGTGAGAACGATTCCATGGAGTCACTCTTGGCAGCAGTCACCCCTTACTGGAGTGGAGAGTATCTGTCACTCAAGTCGAGAGCCTAAAGGGAATCATGCCTGACTAGAAACGAGAGACCCTGGGTCACTCTTGCCAAGGTGAGAACGATTTCATGGAGTCACTCTTGGCAGCAGTCGCTCCTTACTGGAGTGGAGAGTATCTGTCACTCAAGTCGAGAGCCTAAAGGGAATCATGCCTGACAAGAAACGAGAAACTCTGGAGTCACCCTTGCCAAGGTGAGAACGATTCCATGGAGTCACTCTTGGCAGCAGTCGCCCCTTACTGGAGTGGAGAGTATCTGTCACTCAAGTCGAGAGCCTAAAGGAAATCATGTCTGATTAGAAACGAGAGACCCTGGAGTCACTCTTTCCAAGGTGAGAACGATTCCGTGGAGTCACTCTTGGCAGCAATCGCTCCTTACTGGAGTGGAGAGTATCTGTCACTCAAGTCGAGAACCTAAAGGGAATCATGCCTGACAAGAAACGAGAGACCCTGGAGTCACCCTTGCCAAGGTGAGAACGATTCCATGGAGTCACTCTTGGCAGCAGTCGCCCTTACTGGAGTGGAGAGTATCTGTCACTCAAGTCGAGAGCCTAAAGGGAATCATGCCTGACTAGAAATGAGAGACCCTGGAGTCACCCTTGCCAAGGTGAGAACGATTCCATGGAGTCACTCTTGGCAGCAGTCGCTCCTTACTGAAATGGAGAGTATCTGTCACTTTGGTCGAGAGCGACTCCAGGGAATCATGCCTGACTAGGAAGAAAGGACTCTAGAGTCACCACTGCCTAGGTAAGAACGATTCCCTGCGCTCACTCTTGCCTGGAGTTTTTCCTGAGTGCTGCACCATCTTTCATTGAAAAGTTTTCTAAATCTAACATTGCCCTGAGCAATTTGTTTTCAAAGATTTTTAACTGCTCTTGTTACGAGACACGACCCGTACAAATGCACTTAATGATTAAA
This sequence comes from Ryuthela nishihirai, assembly GCA_038380435.1. NCBI lineage: Eukaryota > Metazoa > Arthropoda > Arachnida > Araneae > Heptathelidae > Ryuthela > Ryuthela nishihirai. The sequence continues at coordinate 41,059,200 of JAWZYU010000001.1, read as the reverse complement.
CTGAAAGGTTCAGATACACAAATGCAATCTAAGCAAAATATTGAAGTGCAAAAATCGTAAACCAAATTTTAACGTAGTTTAATCTGACTTAATGAAAAAACCGCAAGAAAGAGATGTGAAAAAGTCGCCTCATTTAACGTAATGCACAACTTCTGACCCAGGTGGACAAATACTGCCATCTTGCGGCCAGTAGACTTACTGAACAGGAAACTTGTTGATAGCAAGACGGCAGCATTTATTCACTTTGGTTCAGAATTGACATTCGAGGAATCAGGCACACAATCAAGCGAAGCATGCGAACACAAACTTGGTTCAGAATTGTTTCAAACTTTGGTTCAGAATTGACATTCAAGGAATCAGGCACACAATCAAGCGAACACTTGGTCTTTACAACTATATATGTCGGGTACCAAAATATTTAAATTCCCTACTTTCTCTCCCCCCCCCCCCCGCCCAAAAGCGGGAGTAAAAATCAGCAGCGATCGATCATGGTGTTAGATTGTTTTACCTCTGAACGCCACTTTTTTTCACACAATGGGGCTATGTGGACAGGTCACAAGGACTCCAAGAGATCAGAGAAGGTTGGGGGAAGGGGACCCGCTGGTCAACTGTTAGGAGACAGATGGCGGCCTACCGTCAAGGTCATCCAGCATGTTCCTTAACGTGTACAGGGTATAACTCTCCCTCACAGTGGCCGACGGTTTTATGTCCCATTCGACGGACGGCGGCCTTTAAAAGCCCAAAGGTGTCCGCTTTCTGACCGACAAGAGGGTGGAGGTTTAGCGAAGATAAATCTCGACCCCGGCCAAGGTGGGACTCGAACCTGGGAAATACTGATTACGAAGCTACCAACTGAACCGAACCAACCCCTCCGCAACAATCAATCTTTTATTTTACAGCAATTTATATAAATATAATGTAATAATTAAAAAATATTTTGACGAAACTTACAAACTAAAAATTTAACATAACAAAAATACAAGACTTCAAAACCAAGGTTATTACAAATCGCCAAATTCTCGAAATAATTACGGGAAACATACCACCGAATACCAAGTACCACTTATATTTAATGCTATTCCAAAAGAATTACTAAATATAGATTCTTTTAGAAGACTTAAAATGGAATTAAAAAATTATTTGGTATTTTCTAGTTAGCTGATTTTTATGTGTTATGTTTTGTGGATTTATTTGATGTACACCATTTTTGTGGTTGAATGACCTATGTTTAATATCATTTATTCATTTTCCTGCAGATAAGCTATTTAGCTTTGCGGGTCAAATTGTAAATGTATTTGTATTCTTTACTCTTATGAATAAAAATTATATTCTTTTCTATTTAAAAAAAAAATGCGTTATATGTGAAACGAAAACTTACGACAAGGTATTAATAATACTAGTATACCTTTATTCCATTCCGCTACTCCGTCCAAGATGCATTTACAGAGCACAATTGGATAATAATAATTGATTCGTATATGGAAATAACTGAGAAGTGAAAATTTTTTTAAAATATCAGTTTTATCAGTAAAGAGAAATAGCTCACATTCATATTAAAAGGCAAGCAGGAAAGGCGGAACAAGAATGGAGAGCACAGAGAGCTGACTCTTATTTTAAGTTAATGCTCCCCGTTTCTTTCAAAGTTTAATTTTGGAAATAAGGCGCAAAAAATTTCAATTATGGCAACACTTTACCTGAAATTTGTTACGGTAAAATAATGTTCAATTATGGCAACATTTAGCAAACAAATTTTATTATGGCATTTAACTGGAAAAGAATTATGGCAAAAAGTCCGAATATGACAACATTTCATCTGAAAAACAGTTTTGCAAACAAAGTTCAATAATGGCAACATTTAACAAGAAAATAATTTTGGCAAAGTTCAGTTTTGGCAACCGTTAACCTGAAAAAAAAAGCTTCGCAAACAAAGTTGAATTACGACAACACTTAACCAGAAAAAGAAAATTTTATCAAACAAAGCTATTATGACGATTATTTAACCTTAAAACATTAGGGCAAAATCAGTTCAATTATGGAATTATATAACCCCGGGCATAATTAAGCTGCGGTCTAGAGTCTAGGCCTAGGGGCCCCAAGTAAGACGGGATCCTTTTAATTGCTAAAGTTTCGTGGAATTTCAAATAGAAAGTAATATTTTTTATGCAATTTTTGGAATAAGTAGCATTTAAATAAAATTAAGAAACCTTTTTAAATTGACAAATCAGAACTACCTAGTAGAAAGCAGATGAATTATTTTTCTCTCAGTTCGATATTAAAAGTAATATGGGACATAGAAGAGTCTTAAATAGTAATTCAAACGTAAAAAATAAATTGTACTAAGTTAAAGGTCTGTAAATGGTAGATAGGTAGTCACTGGAAGGAGAGCTATGCACCAATCCCCTCTGATGATGCACAGAACCGGCCAGGCCTAGCACCTAATGTCCGTGATGCAGACCGTTAGTACCTTTGAAAAGAGATACTCTCTTCTGGAAGTAAACGGAAGTGGAGAGCTGGCAGATCAGTGTCACATACTGATCTGGAAAACTATGGCCACTTTTCTGCTTTTTTTCTAACCTGCTGAGGAGTGGCAACGACACAGGTTCCTGGTGCTGACCATATATACCAACTTGAACGGAATTATGGCTCTGAGCTTGATTATGGATCCTGATTTCGCTGCACTGTTGGGCTTCTGTGGAGGGAAAATCTTTCGCTGGGTTTCCTGCTTGTGTGTGGGTTGACAGCCCCAAGTGAATAGATTCACACGATATGTTTTATCAGTTGGTGGATAATCCTGAGCAGATGTTATCGCAGGCACCTGAACTCTTTGCTACTACTGGCATCGTCAAATTATACATTGGAGGAAATCTTCCAGTGTACATGGCTTCAGACTTTGGTGGTGGGGGAACGGGTCTTTGCCCCATACCTGCGATTAGGGGGCTGTTTGATATTGTCGGCATTCCCTCTCTCAATAAACATAGTTTCTTTAAACATCCCACTAACCATTTTCTCTCCATAGGTAGTTCGAATACGAGGACTCTGCACAGAGCTTATTCTCTTGATGTCCTCACACAAGAACTCCACCGTTAAAATTTAGATATTCTCGGCTTGCAAGAGACCAGATGGACAGATAAAGGTCAGATTCTTAAAAATAATCTTAAATTTCTCTTTTCAGGGAGGGACGACAATAAGCATCACCAAGGCGTGGGTCTGCTTCTCAGCAGACACGCTAGTGATGCTCTTCTAGGATATGAGTGCTTTAATGAAAGGTTTCTAACAGCAAAATTTCAGACAAACGTTAAAGACTTGAATGTTATCTGCTGTTATGCCCCCACAAAGGATGCCGATGAGGATGAGAAGGATAGGCTTTACGGACAATTTCAGGATATTTTGAATTCTGTCAAGAAAGGAGATATTACCCTTGTTCTTGGTGACTTCAATGCCAAAGTTGGTACTGACTCTGACCTTTGGGGAGGGGTGATAGGCCCTTTTGGTATTGGTAGCTGCAATGGCAATGGGCAATGTCTCCTACAGGTAAGAAAATTCAATGGATTCAGAATAACTAACACTTATTACAAACACCACAACATGCATAACTACACATGGCTTTCACCCGATGGGCTGCATAAGAATATGATTGATTATATATTAATTAACAGCAAATGGGCTAGTTCTGTTAGGAATACCAGGTCATATAGGGGAGCTGAAATTGGGTCTGACCATTATCTTGTTAAAAGTTTCTTGCAACTTAAACTTAATAAGTGTTATGATAAGGTTAAAAATTTTACCTTTAATTCTGAAACTGTGAAACACCCAGTTATAGCCAAAGCTTACCACGTTAGATTACTTAATCATTATGACAATCATGGTTTGCTTAGTACTGAAGTTGAAGAAGAATGTGACCGTTTTAAACAGGCTTTTTTTTAGAAACTAACCGTACTCTTTTAGAAAAAAAGGAGCAGATGAGGCAGAATTATTTGAGTGATAAGGCACTTGAGCTCATTTCGGAAAGAAAGAACTGCAGGAATGTCCTTAATCAATACCCTACTAGTCCTAATAGAAAGCATTGCAGAGCGCTTAATAAACGTGGAAAGGATCAGTTAGCTGCTAAGAATCTTTGGCTTGATGGCGTGGTTGACAATGCTGAGAAAGCAGTTAGACGGCGCACCAGCAGAGAGCTGTACCACATAGTTTAATATTTTGTGTGGTAGAAAACGGACAGGTATGCAAGGATTTAAGGATAAACAAGGTAAGGTAATAGAAAGTGAGTATTCTGTCATAACTAGGTGGGCTGAGCATTTCAGTGATGTTCTAAGAATGTGGTTAGTTCTACTCCCATTTTTTGTAATGAGGATAGATGCATTACTGGCTTTAATATTGGTCTTATATCACACTCTGAAGTAATTTTGGCTATTTCTAAACTTAAACTGCATAAATCCCCAGGGGTAGATGAAATTACTGCGGAAATGCTTAGAGCTGGGAATGTGTGTGTTACCACTTGGATGACTGAAATTTTGAATATCTTTTGTGATAAAGGCATGGTTCCTAGGGATTTTACCAGAGCTATTATTATTCCTATTTTCAAAAAAGGTGATCGCAGTTCTTCTGATAACTATAGGGGTATCAGCCTACTCTCTGTTCCAGGTAAAGTTCTTTTCATGATTGTGCTTAATAGAATTAAGAATCTGGTTGACAGTCAATTGCGTGATGAGCAATGTGGATTCAGAAGTGGTAGGGGATGTGTGGATCAGATATTTTCACTTAGGCAGATTCTTGAGAAATGTTTATAGTTTCAGAAACCTTTGGTTGCTAGCTTTGTTGATTTCAAAAAAGCCTTAGACGATGTTGATCATCATAATTTGTGGTTGATTGTGAGATCGTATGGTATACCTGACAAGTTAGTTAACCTAATGAAAGCTCTCTATAATAACACTGAGTCGTGTGTGAGAGTAGGTAAGTCTTGTAGCAATTGGTTTAGCATTACTTCTGGTGTTCGACAAGAGTGCATTTTGTCTCCTTTTCTCTTTAGTTTGGTTATTGATTATGTTATGCGAAATTCACTTCAAGGGAAAGATTTTGGCCTTAAATGGGCTGGAGATGCGAAAATTACTGATTTAGATTATGCTGATGATTTAGTCCTTTTGGCAGATGATGTTGATGACATGAACTCGTTCATTCAAGCTGTTGATGAGACTGGTAGTATAGTAGGTTTGGTTATAAACAGAGAGAAAACTAAAGTGATGAAAATTGGTCAGGCAGGCTGTGATTCAGTTAAACTGAATGGTTGTAGTCTTGAGCAGGTGTCACAGTTTAATTATCTTGGGAGCTATGTAACAGAAACTGGTGATGTGTGGCATGAGATTAACAGACGAATAGGGATTGCTGCTGGGAGTTTTAAGAAACTAAGGAGAGTGTTGGAAAATAGGCGTATACACTTAAACATTAAAATTAGACTATATTGTTATGTATTCAAAGAGATGACAGCTTAGCGCGATTTCATATATTGTACATATGTATACCACTAAAGTATGAAAGATGTAATTTATTACAATGACACAATATTATTACAAATTAATCAATTTTATCTAAATATAAGTACTTTTTTCTCTCTTAGTATATAGACAAACCACTAAATATTGAATCTCATTTGTGACCCTAAATAATCTTAACAAAACTTTATACCTTTCACATGTGAAGCGTTTAACGTTGATCTCCCCTGATAGAGCACCCAATAACAAACTTTACCGTTAATTCCTCTTCTCCACAGGAATCATTGTTTCATCTTAAATAAAATAAGAGCAATCCTTTTACATAGGATTACACAACACTAGTTTAATACACTATGTCCTTCTTCCTTTTACTACTCCACTATATCTCTTTGCTTTTTTTTCCACAATTGTTACTATTTCAAAGCATTCTCGTTCTAAACAGTTAATAACGTAAGTCGTCACGCTAGCATAGACGAGCGTTCATGATATACCTGTCGCAATCCGTTGTCGCACGTTCATCTGTTGTACCAATATAAAAAATTTGGTTCTTTCTAGGGTTAGTTATGTTAGTGAAACTTGGACGCTTTGTAAACAAGATAACAGCAAACTAGATGCTTACGCAATATCTTGTGCATTATGTGGTTCAACTTTGTAAGTAATGATGAGGTTAGGCAAAGGAGTCGGCAATCTCCTTTAAGCAGCGTATTGTGCGGAGACTCCATTGGTTTGGCCATGTTGCCCGTATGCATTATTATAGATTGGCGAATAGGGATAAGAACCATGTGCCTGAAGGCCTCAGAAAGAGGGGGAGACCTAGGATAAGGCGGGCAATGTCAAACGGGACCTTGTTAGAATTGATGTACAGTGACGAGATGCAACAGATGTAGCTCAGGACAGACATGTTTGGAGAACTAAATTGCACGGTCTGGTTGGATCTCCATAGCTCATGGCTGTTTGAGGATGATGATGATGATAATGACGATGATGACGACGACGACGATGACTAAGTCAAATGAATATTATGACATACTTACAAAATGCTCAAGCTGCCTTTTAAGGCAAAAATCTTTCCCTTGAAGTGAATTTCGCATAACATAAATAATAACCAAACTAAAGAAAAAAGGAGACAGAATGCAACCTTGTCGAACATCAGAAGTAATGCTAAACCAATTGCTACAAGACTTACCAACCCTCAAACACGACTCAGTGTTATTATAGAGAGCTTTCATTAGGTTAACTAACCTGTCTGGTATACCATACGATCTCACAATCAACTACAAATTATGTCGATCAACAGAGTCGAAAGCTTTTTTGAAATCAAAAAAGCTAGCAACCAAAGGTTTCTGAAACTCTAAACATTTCTCGAGAATCTGCCTAAGTGAAAATATCTGATCCACACATCCCCTACCACTTCTGAATCCACATTGCTCATCACGCAATTGCCTGTCAACCAGGTTCTTAATTCTATTAATCAAAATTAAGAAAAAAACTGTACCTGGAATAGAGAGTAGGCTGATACCCCTATAGTTATCACAAGAACTGCGATCACCTTTTTTGAAAATAGGGATAATAATAGCTCTGGTGAAATCTTTAGGAACCATGCTTTTATCATAAAAGATATTAAAAATTTCAGTCATCCAAGTGGTAACCGAAATATTCCCAGCTCTAAGCATTTCTGTAGTAATTTCATCTACCCCTGGGGATTTATGTATTTTAAGTTTAGAAATAGCCAAAATAACTTCAGATTGTGTTATATGGCCAACATTAAAGCCACCAATTCATCTGTCATCATTACAAACAATGGGAGTAGAACTAACCACATTGTTTAGAACATCACTGAAATGCTCAGTCCACATAGCCATGACAGAATCCTCACCTTCTATAACCTTACCTTGTTTATCCTTCAATCCCTGTAGACCTGGCCGTTTTCTACCACACAAAACATTAACTATATGGTACAGCTCTCTGCTGTTGTGCTGTCTAACTGCTTCCTCAGCCAAACCATGAAGCCAAAGATTCTTATCAGCAGCTAACTGATCTTTTACACGTTTATTAAGTTCTCTGTAATGCTTTCTATTAGGACTAGTAGGGTATTGATTAAGGATATTCCTACAGTTCTTTCTGAAATAAGCTCAAGTGGGTTATAACTCAGATAATTCTGCTTCCTCTGCTCCTTTTTTCCTAAAAGAGTACTGTTAGTGTCCTGTTTAAAATGATCCCATTCTACCTCAACTTCAGTGGTATGCATACCATGACTGTCATAATGACTAAGTAACCTATCATAGTAAGCTTTGGCTATAACTGGGTCTTTCAGAGCTTCAGTATTAAAAGTAAATTTTTTAACCCTAGCACAACACTTTTTAAGTTTAAGTTGCAAGACACTTTTAACAAGGTAATGATCAGATCCAATTTCAGCTCCCCTATATGTCCTGGTATTCCTAACAAAACTAGCCCATTTGCTGTTAATTAATATATAATCAATCATATTCTTATGCAGTCCATCAGGTGAAACCCATGTGGACTTATGTATGTCGCGGTGTTTGTAATAAGTGTTAGTTATTCTGAATCCATTGAGTTTTCTTACCTGTAGGAGACGTTACCCATTGCCATTGCAGCTACCAATACCAAAAGGGCCTATCACCCCTCCCCAAAGGTCAGAGTCAGTACCAGCTTTGGTATTGAAGTCACCTAGAAGAAGGGTAATATGTTCTTTCTTGACAGAATTCAAAATATGAAGTTGTCCGTAAACCCCTATCCTTCTCATCCTCATCGGCATCCTCAGTGTGAGCATAACAGCAGATAACATTAAAGTATTTAATGCTTCAATTGCAGATAAACCCTTCAATGCAGATAAACCCTTCAATGCAGATAACATTCAAGTCTTTAATGCTGAAATTTTGTTGTAATAAACCTTTCATTAATGCACTCATATCCTAGAAGAGCAACACTAGCGTGTCTGCTGAGAAGCATACCCACGCCTTGGTGATGTTTATTGTCTTCCCTCCCTGAAAAGAGAAATTAAGATTATTTTTTAGAATCTGGGCTTTATCTGTCCATCTGGTCTCTTGGCAGCCGAAAATATCTAAATTGTAATGGTGGAATTCTTGTGTGAGGACATCAAGAGAATAAGCTCTGTGCAGAGCTTATTTCCACATCATCATCATCCTCAAGCAGCCATGGGCTACGGAGGTCGAACCAGACCGTGCAGTTTAATTCTCCGAGCATATCTGTCCTGAGCTACATCTACTGCATCCGGCCACTGCACACCAATTCTAACAAGGTCCTGTTTGACATTGTCTGCCCACCGCATCCTAGGTCTCCCCCTCCTTCTGAGGCCTCTAGGCACACTGTTCATAACCTTATTCGCCAATCTATAATTATCCATACGGGCAACATGGCCAACCCAGCGGAGTCTCTCTCTGCACAATATGCTGCTTAAAGGAGGTTGCAGACTCCTTTGCCTAACCTCATCATTAGTTACAAAGTTAAACCACCTAATACCCAAGATACTGCGAGAGTTTTGAAAAACTTTTGTTTTTTAAAGGTACTAATGGCTTGCACTACGAGAAGGCGGGATCGGACATTAGGTGATAGGTCTGGACAGTTCTATGCATTATCACAGGGGATTGGTGAATAACTCTCCTTCCAATGACTACCTAGCTACCATTTACAATACGAAATAAAAATGTTTAACAACTTTTAAGAAATGTTTGCGTGCTTATTTGTCAAAGTTAAACAACATTAAATGTAAGTTTATTGTGATGAAATAAGTTTTTGATAGTGTGTGTCTAGGAACTAATATTTGGTAATAGTTCCTTCTTGGTTGTTCACTTATAACTATTGATGATTTTGCTTAATTTAGTGCTTGTATTGTTCCGTTGGTTTTTGTGAAGCGTTGTATTAATATTGCATTTGACAAAGTGTTGTATATTGTGTGTTTATTGTCCTCATGTATTTCTTTTTGTTGCTGTAATAAATTTGAATTAAATCGCACATCTCATTATATGCTAACAGCTGCCTGCGTTTCAATAAAATGGCATTAATCCTTCCAGGTGTTGCAGTTCTCTTTCTTTTAGCATATAAATAACTTTTGTTACACCTGATATTATTTAAGATAATTTAATTTTTCGATCAGTTTTTTCCAGGTGGAGGGGGGAGGAATTGCCTCTATTGCCCCATTCCCCTCTCCTGCCTGCTCCCATGCTACTCTCAGCAATGATATCTGATCTCCGTGCTGCACCGCCGGGTCCGGTCGTCGTCTCTTTCTCTGAAGATTTTCTTCTCCGTACTCTTCTGCAGGTTGTAATTCGAAACTGAAATCCCGATCGGATTCATATCGGGTCACAATATTTAACGAATGATTTTTTTTTCTTGATGTCATCGAGAACATCAACTCCTCCGTCATTGACCTGCTTGTACCACTTTGTACCTTTCGACTGGTCATCTCCCTTTCAACATACACTTCGGAAGCTGACGATGAATTTCTGCTGCACCTGCAGCAGAAATTCATCGTCAGCTTCCGAAAATCAGTACCATTTTGAACTGCTCTAACAGCGCACCCTTGCTGCGAATGCAGTTGTCGGATGTTGCTATGTTACGTCACAGAGAATGTTAATAAATATATTAAAATAAATTACCTCACAGGCAGCTGCTTGTCACAGAGGTCTGCAGACTACAAATTCTAAAAACCTTAACTTTTTCTTGAAAAACACTATCGCCTTTGTATTCTTATTTTCAGATTAACCAAGATAGGTAGCTTTGTGTATGGGTGGTTAGGTAGGCAAACAAGTATGCATGCATGTAGTCAAAATTTCTCGGTGATTGTCTTCGCAACATTAAATTTAATTTGTTTATTTCCCTGTAGGGCATCGCCGTCACCAAGAAGGAGTTGCTTGGTTTGCTCATCGTATTCATAGTCTACGTGCTGCTCGGTGGAGTTGTGTTCATGCTGCTCGAGAGCCCTTTGGAGGAACAATTGAGAGAGGAACTGGTGCAGCTCAGAGAGGATTTCCAAAGTCAGTTCCTATTTCATTCTTCCATTTCGAACTTACTCTTTTATCAATCGATAAGTATATCGGGAGACAGTCACACTAAAGGAATATAGATTTTCATCCTAAGAATGTGAAACAAACTAAAATCAGTCTAAAAATATATTGTTTCCATTTTCCACGTATGGTATTTCACTGATGAATGAAACAAGCTCTGAAATACCGAAGAGTAACGAAAAAATTGTGGTTTTGCGCAGAACGCAAAAGGCAGTATTCTTTCTCCAAACGAAATACGAAAATGGGACAAACGAATGCATAACAAAAGCGAAACCTATTCCGCCAATGAAAGTGTCGAGTTTTAGTTTCTCTTCTCGCTCTGGGTAGTGTATTCATTTTTGCCTTTTCCTTTGGCTTGCAGAGAGAAATGAAATTGAACTTAGAAGAATAACACGTGGGAAGCTTGTTATCAAGGAGAAAGAAGATTTTTATTTTTCGACTGTAGCACCCTCTTACAATAGGAATACGAACCAATGGATGATTTTGAAAATCCAAATAAATAATCCAATAAAATAAGAAAATTTTATGCTTCGGTTCACGGTCACGGTTTCTCTTTGTTAATAAGCTTGGATGGACAGACGACAAAGTGGAAACAATAGATCATATATTTTGCAAACGAACTAGAAAGTGAAAAGGAAATTATTTCTTTTGAGAATATATTGAAGTAATCCTGATGGAGATCTTTCTCATTGTGAATTATGTGGTAAAAAGTCTGCATTCAATGTCCTGTGAAAACAACGTAATCATATTTTTTTTAAACAAATGGTATCCACATGAAAGCGACCCCTATTTCAAAAAGAGGAGGGAATATATTTGTTGTTCATAATTATTCGTAATATGTGATGAAGAATACCATAAAGTTTTGTTTTAAACCGAATTTGCAATCAAGTATAACATATATTTTGCTAATCGATAATCAGACTACACAGATGTAGTGACAAAATTGCACAAATAGGTTAAGGGTTAGCTAAACCAGGAGCTTAGTTATCTCACATTGTCACAAACCTTGTCACCTGCTCCGCTGAAATTTCTCACTGAGGTCTACTAATAACTCTGTTGAAATTGAATGCAGATGAGGGTTTTTACTAAAATGCAACATTTATTCATAAAAGCGACGACGAGGACATATAGTTATTAATATATACAGCTAACGCAACACACAGACCTCCAATCTTCACTCTCTAGCACGAGAAGCAAATGTTCAACTGCATGTCACACAGTACGAGTTCTACCTAAAGACCAAAGACTGTATATAAATGGCACACAGGACGAAATGCAAATGACTCAATGAGACTCGGTGCATTACCATATATATATTGTGCTGCACGTAGAGTGACGCCAACTCGAATAATCTGTTTGAGGAGCATGCTCCTAACTTTGGCGCCATTTGTCTGTCCCGCGGTAGGATGATCTGTCTAATCCAATCCCGTGCACATCAAGGCTTCTGGATCACCAGATATTTCCACCCACGGCCTGACCTGCCGTCGCCACGACTTCGGACTCGAAGCGGTGGTCGGTCAAGTGCCCCGACCATGGAAATCTGGATATATGAACTTGACACACAAAATTCTATTCGATATCCAGGGATCGGATCTAGGAGGGGGGGGGGGGGGGGAAGAGGTCATCCCCCCCTTTGAGAATGCTAGTAAGGGTAAGGAAGGCAAAAAATTGATTAAACGTGTACATATTTCACACATTTCTTAATAATTTTTTACAAAACCTGTAAAACGAAGGGGAAAAAAAATGCTACACTGTAGTCGAAATTCACTCTCTTGGCGCCCACTTTTCATCTTTTCCCAGCTCGATTTCGTCGCTTGCCGCCCCCCCCTATTTTTTCCTACACTCTGTTCTGCCGATATCATTGATAAAAAAATAATCAGGCAAAAGTTACAATAAAGATGACTCTTTATAACAATAAGAGGGCGGGGTGACTCGTTAGTGCGCCAGGCTCGCAATCTATTGTTCCCAGGTTCGAATCCCACCTGAGCCAGCGTTGAAATTTATGTCCGAAAAATTCCACCCCACACTAAGGCAGTAGGAGACACCGATGGGGGCTTGGGAAAGGCTGCGGGACAGATGGGGGCTTGATTCCCTGTGTGTGGGAGAGCCATTCTGTGTGCGGGAGAGCCATTCCCTGTGCAAGTTAAGGAATACATTGGATGGCCTTGACGGAGGCTACCACTCTCTCTCCTAACAGCTGTCTAGTGGGTCCCCTCCCCCCAACATTCTCTGAGCACTTGGGGTCCTTGTGACCTGGCCTATTGTGCGCAAAAACAAGTGCCGCTCAGAGGTAAAACAAACTGACCTCGAAGTGACGCCAATGTCACAGCCACCTGAACATTAGGAAAAGAAAAAGCGTATCGTTGTCGATTTGACAACCACCAGAAATTTTAATCGGAATAATTAAGGTCAGTTTCCTTGCTTTATAAAATAAAAGTACAATCCCTTTGTCTCTGATAACCAGTTTATTCCCTGAAAGACGGATCCAAATGAGGTTAACAAGCGGCATTGGACGGAGCTGGTCGTCTTGTCGGTTGTTTGCTCGAAAAACAGAAAGGCTCCTTTGAAGAGAAGTCGCAGTAGTTCAATGCTAGAGTATCCGAGTAGATATCATGTATCTGCTTCAGACTGCTTCAGAGTATCCGAATAGACATCATGTATCTGCTTCAGAGTGCAGCCAACAATGCATCACACTGATTTTCGGCAACGGAATTGACTGCCGTTTGTTTCGTGGAAGTGGGCGCCGTTAAAGTGTGTCTGATGGTGACATACTTGGCACGGAGGAAGCGGAGACCGAGTTGTCGTCATTTGCGGGGATATAGAGGATGCGAGGCGTTGTAGCGCACCGAATATACTCGGCTAAAAGTGTCGCCCGACGCAGGTCACGTGAAGAAAATGGTGGATAACATAAGGAAGCGCACATTAAACGTTAATTCGTCGATTCAAAAAGTCGAGCTAAATTATGAGAGAATTATTTAAGATGTGACAAATACACGTCCCCTTTGAGTGAAGCGAATGGACGACATACAGAAGGAGATGGCGATGTCACGTGAACTGGGCCACAGTTTCGCAAAGTCGCTCTTTCATCTTTTGCAATATTACGAGGAATGGAAGAGGAAGGGCATTCGTATGACACAGATTTGCAAAGGAGTTGGTCTGTCCCAAAATATTTAATAGCGGTATGAACGAAACGCTTAACAAAAAAACCTCCTAATTGTTGTTATTTGTGTAAGGAGTAGAACAACATTTTCATAATATTATATAATTAAAAACAAATACTCAATTAAGCAGCTACTTGCTACAGGAGTCTGTAAATTTAATACGCCGTAGAAAAGATCTGCGAAGAAGGCGGTACCTCAGCAGAGAGACAACATAGACATCCATGATTTACCCGGGGCTCGAACCCAGGTCCCTTTGATCAGTAGCCAAGTGCACTATTTTTCTACACTCTCAAAGGATTCTTAAAAATCCCGCAGCAATCCTTACCCTTCTGTTTATCTCATGCCGCACATCACCAGTATCTGCTACGGATGGCATTCAAAAACTTATTAACATGTATCTGTAGATTGGCACTCGTTCCTCCGAAGTCAACCGTCTACGACTTGTTTCAAAGCTTGACTAAACTTGTCATTACCTGTTAAAAACAAAGGCCATATCATCATTTCTCTTTTCGCTAGCTGCGCGTCAAGTTCAGTCTGCGAAATCTGTATTGTTGCTATGGATTCTAATAAAGACGGAATTTTCACAAGGATGCAGCTTGGGGACGACGTGAAAAAAATTAATGCCGATTTATCACAAGTATATGGAGATTATGCCTGTTCGGTATCACGGGATGGATGCGCTAATTCAGAGAAGGACCGCAAAGCTTCGAAGACCTGCTTCGTGCAGGAAGACCGAAGTAGGCAGTGAACGAGAGACCCTTTCTGTTGTTCATAAACTCATTAAGGAAAACCCACACATCACCATTCAGGTAATAAGTTTAGATGTCAGTGTATCGATTGGCAGTGTGGAAACAATTATTCAGCAACATTTAAAGTTCCGCAAGATCTCTTCCAAATGGGTAGCCCACAAACTGACAGAACAGCAAAAAAAAAGGATTCGTGAAGGGAGATGCTGGCAATGTTTGAACCTATTGGCCCCAAATGGTCAGCAGACATTGTCACAAGTGATGAGACGTGGTTTTATTGCTACGCAACTCCCAGAAAGATCGACAGCTTTGTTTGGGTTGAGGAAGATGAACCCGCGTCCCTAAATACTCTGACAATACTTTCGCTCAAGGACCTTGCAAAATGCGTTCATTCAGAATTGCGGAGTATTCTCCAAGAAGAGTACTGCCAAGCTTTCCAGAATTGACGTAGACGTCTGGAACTTTGCATAGATGATGGAGGGGAGTATTTGAAAAGGATAATAAAAGTTTTGTGAATTAGGTGCATGGTTTTTGTTCTGCAGATGCTGTCGAGAACTTTTTGAACGAACCTCGTAAATGCGAAAAAAAAAAAAATTATGTGGATTGATTTTCAACATTTTACACTTAATAGATGTATTACTAACATCTAATCAGTTGTTCTAAGTTTTATGATTTATTACTTGATATATGAAATTATCCTAAAATAGAAGAAGTAAAAGAAATAATTTACCAAGGTTTCAAAATGAATTCAAAATTGAAATGAAATAAGTATATTGACTGGATGTGTTCGAGATTATGATTTGCAGCATTTAAAATTAGGAAACAACTTGTTTGTGGATACAGAATTAACTGTTTTAGTCTAAAAGCTTTTTTTGCATCTATAATCAGATATGGAGTAACATTTTATGGGACACCCTATAAGACAGAATTAATTAAAATTAAAGGAATACAAATTGCATAGTTTATTTAAAGGATTGTGTAAGCCAGAAGTTAAACATTCCCTTATAACAAAAGATATTTTTGATTTGTTCAAAGTTTTGCCCATTGAACGTTTGCATGTAGTTGTTTATGTTATCAATAACTTCTTTAATAATGGCTATAAGCAAAATATTTGCCACGATAACATTACTAGAAAAAACTAAAATGTTTATTTAAAAAAAAAAATTTATGATAATTACGGACGCTATTCCAAAGAATATCATATTCCTACCTATTGAACTTGTTTCCTAGAAATTGTGGTTGATGAAAAAAGTGATGCTCTTAATCGGAAACCTTCACCATTTTATTTCTTTTCATTTCATTCATTCTTTTTTCTCCTTCATTTTATGCAATCATACTGAAATAATCGAGATCATTTACGTTAAACCCATGTACATTCCCACTGATCAGCTTCGGCTTAGTGGAATTTTTTATGCAAAATAATTATATATTTTAGGGGTTCTCAACGTAGGGTACGCGGTAAAAGTTTTTGGGGTACGTCGTGAGAGCTGAAAAGTCACTAGATATATGTTTTATTTTATTCCCATTGTTATACTATAACTATAGTTTTATCTATCTATACAAGGGGTACGCCAGTTACATATACATTTACAGGGGATGCGTGAAGCACAAAAGTTTGAGAACCACTGATATAGATGATACTTTGGAAAATAAATTTGAATTTGAAAAATACCCATTTTTTGGAGGAAAGGGAGTGAATGGTGCGGGGCAAAATTCGAAACAGTCTACGACGATCCTCATATCTCCGTTTCCGAAGATATAGTGGAATAATGATAGATAGATAGATAGATAGATAGATTGATAGATAGATAGATATTTTTATTTCAGATAATGTTTTACAGTATACAAAAACTTTTGAGGTCTCACAAGAGCAGGCTCGTTCGTGAGATCTCAATATAGAAACAATTTCAATTGAAAACATCAGTCGTCACATCATTTTCATATTTTCCCATTTTTAGGGGGAATAGCCAGGGGTGAAATCTTTTAACCAGGAACATTTCACTTGCCACAAGCTTTCATTTGACGCATAGCTTGTTACACACCGCACTCGCGTTTTCGAGATAGAGAGGAACAATCGTTTTCATATTTCTCCTTTTTTAGAGGGGAAATTAGTGTGGGAGTCAATATTTTTATGGCCTTTTCGGAAAGAGCAGAAGAAAGTAATGAAATCTTGGGAGTCTGGCTCTAGTGAGCTTGGTACTATTCGTCTGATGTCGATTGGTCTAATGCCGATTGGTTCAATGCCAATTCGTCTAACGGAGACTAGTAGTCCAAAGGACAATTGGTCTGAAGAGAGGATTCGTCCAATAGGGTAACTCATCCGAAGCCGATTCATCCAAATGAGGCTCTCCCCCGAGAATTCTAAGAAGGGTAAGAGAGTCAAAAAAATTGATAAATATATATTATGTTTTTCTACAAATTTTTAAAGGCCCAAAACGGAGGGGGGAAATAACTTACTGCAATGGAAATCCAGCCTCTTACCCCCCCCCCCCCCACAATTCCACGCCCTTTATTTTCTTCCTAGATCGGACCTGAATGTTATATTTCATGAATATTATTGGGAATCAAGAATTTTTCTTTTTATTTGTTTTCAACACATTTTCTTGAAAGCAAAACTTGCCAATATTATCGCCAGCTCCGACCGTCCTTCCGTCTGTCTCTGCATTCAATATATCTGGAACCAATCAATCGATTTCGATGCTTCTTGCGTTGGAGGGAGGAAAACGCTCAGTTTGCACGCAGATATTTTTATACCCTTCTGTCTATGCACGCAATATTTCTGCAGCTAATCAATCGATTTTGATATACTTTTTGCGTTTAATAGAAGAAAGGATATAGTTTTGCACATGCATATTTTTAGTTCCACATAAGGACGGGGGAGGTGGGGGGGGCACCTGAAATAGCTGTTGCATCTTTAGTTTGGATCAACGGAAGTGAAATATATCAAGGAAACGTGCCCTTTCATCCGCCTGGGCGAATATAAATTTCACTCTTTCTTTGAGTAAAACATTTTTTTTTCATTTTCTCATAAAATGGTAACACTTTTTTTGTGTTTTTTTAAATGCAACTAAAACTTCTAAATATTCACTGCAAAGCAAATGTTCGAAACGAAAGAATTAAAAACCACACCGCGGAGTGGAGAAAGCCACACAGTTCTTGTTAATGTTCCTCACGACATTACTATTTGTTATCTTGATAAGGATGCTTTCTTCCCCCCACCCAAAAAAGAGGAAATATGAAAGCTATTCTTAAGCTATGTCTGCAGAATGCGAATGCCGAAAGTAATTTAATTAAAATCAAATGTAGAACGTTTCTTCTTACAAAGCAATGAAACTTTCTTCTATGTATCAGTGCAATATGTCTCAAAACCATTTGATCTTTTATACTATTGAATTATTGTACTATTTGAATTATTGCATACATTACTGTTGTCATAATGCTGTGTCAATAATTACTGTTGTCATAATATGGTTGAACTTTAAAGGAAATAGGTAGCATTAACTAAAAATAAGCGTCAGCTTACTATGCTCTCCTTTTTTATTCCGCCTTTGCTATTCATCACTAATATTTTATATGATTGTTATTTCCCTTTTCTGATGCAACTGATATTTCTTAGCTATTTCACTTCTCGATTTTTCTCATGTATATATCAATTATTATTAGACAATTATGCTATGGAAATGTATATTGTACTGACAGGCGGAATAAAATAAAGATTATTATTATTATAACAAGCTATTTGTTAAATGAGAGCTTCTGACGAAGGGAATGTCCTAGGATATGAAAAAATTAACCTCACAGAAGCCCATCAGTGCAGCAAAATCAGGATCCATAATCAAGCTCAGAGTCATAATTCCGTTCAGGTTGGTATATATGGTCAGCACCAGGAACCTGTGTCGTTGACCACTCCTCAGCAGGGTAGAAAAAAAATAGCTACAGTTGTCCAGATCAGTAAGCCACACTAATCTGCAGGCCTTCGCTTCCGTTCACTTCCAGAAGAGAGTATCTCTTTTGAAAGGTACTAACGGTCTGCACCACGAGAAGGCGGGGTCGGACATTAGGTGGTATGCCTGGCCGGTTCTGTGCATCATCAGAGGGGAATCAAATACCTCGCAGCAAAGAATTCAAGATGGCTGTCGCAGGTTTTAGAATATTTCGAGACCCTAGGTTGTTTAGTACGACAAATAGGTTGGGTTTGGGTGATGGTGTAATTTAAGATGGCAGATAAACTACTTTGTAAATTTTAGAACCTTTAGAGTTCTTTACTTTCGATGCGTTTGGGTGAATTCAAGATGGCGGTGAATCACGTGACAATCCAATATAGTGGACGAAAAAGAAAATCGGGGGAATTGATATGATTTTCTCCAATAGACCTTCACTTTACAAGCATACACTTACTAACTTCGAAGACATTTGTGATCATTTATTAATAGCACATCTGTAATGTATTGTTACGACAGATCTATACTTGTGTTTAGATAAGATTGATTAATTTCTATAATATTTGTGCCTTTGTAATAAATTACTTCATTAATATTGTAGTATGCATATATACTATTTTTGAACTCAGGCTAAGTTTTCATATCTTTGAATTCATTTTTTTCCACCTCGTGTAGCTAAAGTTTTAATTTCAATAATATCCTTTAAAAATTTCAACAATGATGAGTTTTGTAGTTTGCAAAATATCTCCCTTTCCAGAAGAGTATTTCCGAATGCACAACTCCTACCTCAAAAGCATAACATTTCTCCTATTTAATCAATTTTGCACTTCATACGTATGCTCCTTATAAAACTTTCAGGGTTCGCCTTTCTCGGAAGCCTTGGATTACCAAAGAGCTTCTGAAAATAGTCACATTAAAAAGTAAACACTTTAAAAATGCTATTAACCCTAATCACCCATACACATGGGAGAACTATAAAACTTTCCGTTATCTGGTCAACAATAGTATTTAAAATGCCAAGGTCTTATATTTTCTTATCGACTTCAGTTATTAATCCAAATGGTAATGAAATAGTTCGAATTTTTGATTCTATTACTGGTAACCTAAGAAACCAAACCAAAATTAATAAGATCATTTACAATGACAATTCCTACTATGATCGTAAAGACATTGCTAATGTCTTGAATAATGTGTTCTGTAAATCCTGCACTTCTACAAAAAATCGTGCAAATGAAATTAGTCATTGTCCTATTCCAATAGATAATTCAATAATCTGGAAACCTTTAAGATAAAAAATGTTACCGAAATCGAAGTTCTTAACCTTATAAATTCGCTGAAAAACACTAGCAGTGTCAAAACCGATGGAATACCTATCTTTATTCCAAAAATTCTTTCCCCATTAATTTATGCACCCCTTTGTGACCTAATTAATTGCTCATTTAACTCTAATGAATTCCCAGTTCCATATAAAAAGGCCATCATCTCACCTGTACCTAAAATTTTAAATCCTTCTAACCCTCTGGACTATCGACCCGTCGAGAGACAATTATCTAAATTTTGTTGAAAAATTCAATTTCTTTTCGTGCAGACAATTTGGATTTGGGAAAAAACGGTCAACTGAAACTTTCATAACACTTCTTGTTAATCAGTGGAGATTGGCTTTAGACAACAAAATGAAAACTGTTGTCGGACTCATTTCCCTTGACATCTCAAAAGCATTTGATTCAGTTGAACAGAAACTTGCAAAAACTCTGCTGTAATCTTAATCTATCGCCCTCAGCTCTTTTCTGGTCGTATCTCAATGACTGTGTTATCCGAACTAAATTAAGCACGAATGAGATTTCTAGACTTCTTAAAATCAATCGTGGAGTACCAAAGGAACCATTCTTAGCCCACTTTTCTTTAACCTTTTGGTTAATGATCTTCCAGAATCCTCCACTAACTGCAATATTTTTATGTATGCAGACGATGGTCTTCTTTCTTTTACTTCAAGTTCTTTAACTTCTCTAAAACAAGAAATAGAAAATAATATTCATGATGTGTTTTATTGGCATGCTAAAATTGGATTCACTGTCAATATTAAGAAAACCAATATTGATTTTCTTTCAACTTCAAATTCTCCCCCACAAGATACAAATATTAAAATTAATAATACCCATGTTACAGTTTCCACTTTCATGAAGTAATTGCGTATGACAATAGAAAATAATCTTTTTGAATTCACATTAATAAAACCGTCGCTTCAGCTTCTAAAAGAACTTATATACTGAGGTATATTCGAAACTATATATCCTCCTATGCCCCAATGTTCTACAAAATTTACATCCGACCGAAACTCGAATACTGTGCTACCCTTTTTTTACGTTATTAATAAAATGGACTCTTTTAATTTAGAAAAAGTTCAAAATGAAGCTCTCAAATAATGAGCAAAATGCATTTTAACAAAGGAGAATCTCTAACACTTACTGATATTCGTTGCAACTACAAATTGGCACTCTTGAACTAGAAGAAAGCTGTGGTTCATTACCCTTATTCACGACACTATTTATAACAAGTATCATCCCCTTCGTTCGATTCTCACACCCTATATTCGATACGACATCGCCGCATCCTTCGCTCTGAAAATAAAATATTTTCAATTTCCCAAGATTTTCAAAGCTAAGTATGATGAAATTTCTTTTGCCTTTCAAGCAACTTCAATTGGGAACTCTCTACCGAGTGATATCACTTCTTTAAATTCTAAAACCAAATTCAAAAACTATATTACTCCACTCGTATTAGAAAATTGAAACGTTGGACCAACAATATCTCTTCGTCCCTATTCCCACTCCCAATCTTTGCTCTTTGTCTGGATTATCCGTAATCTCTTTTTTCCCATGTTCATTCATTCAATATTACTCTCTGCTGTCTTAAACTCTCTTTTTCTTCCCCCTAAGTTTATTACGCTTCCTATCATATTTCATACCATATGTTTGTCTTCCTCTGTGCAACTTCTCATTTTGTTTATATTGATATGAATTCAAAGATATGAAAACTTAGCGTGAGTTCAAAAATAGTATATATGCATACTACAGTATTAATGAAGTAATTTATTACAAAGGCACAAATATTATAGAAATTAATCAATCTTCCCGTGGCCGAGTGGTTAGCGCGCTTGGCTACTGATCTACGGGACCTGGGTTCGAGCCCCGGGTAAGGCATGGATGTTCGTGTTGTTTTTCTGCTGAGGTCCTGCCATCCTCTCAGACCTTCTACTTTGGCATTTAAACTGACAGGCTCCTGTCAGACCTCTGTGGCAAGCAGCTGCTTGAGGGGGTATTTATTTATTTTATTTTATTTATATCTAAACACAAGTATTTCTATTCCTCTTAGTATAAAGTCAAATCATAAAAAGGGTGATTTACTATGTTTAACTAATTCTCATTGCTCAAACCACAATGCTGTCAATAAACAGTTCCTAACATCCAACAAAAAACCAAATTATATTGAATTTCATTTGTTTTAGAGGACTACCTTAATAATGCTATTATACCTTACAGATGTGAAATATCTAATGTTGATATCTCCTGATAGAGGACTCAAAAGTAATTTTACTGTTGATTCTCTTTCACCACCGCAACGAGACTCATCTTGAATCAATTGATAACAGTCTTCTTACGTAGTATCACACAACACTAAATTAATACAATATATCCTTATTTCTTCACTACTCCACTACAGCTTTTCCTTTTTCTTCCACAATTCTTACTATTCAAAGCATTATCGTTCTAAACAGTCGATAACGTAATTGTCAGCTGAAGCATAGTTGAACATTGTTGCACGTTCATCTATCGTAAAAATATATATCAAAATAATGTGCAATTCCTGGAAAAATATTTGTATTTTTGTACTGTCCTCAATGTTTCTTTTTAATTTCTCAAATGTAGTGGGGCATCAAGCGACTTGAACGTTTAAATTAATATCCAAAATTACCTGTACCTTGGCTTTACTGCATGGAATAAATTATTATTATTATTATTCTGATAGGGAGGAGTGGTTGAGGATGCAATCCAAGATTTCTGGGAAACAGGAGAATTTTATAGCGGCATAAAGGTTAAAGGTCGTTTGCCGCTAAAGGCCCTCATCTGCTACTTCTGACTCTATATTGGGTGCTCCAGCACTTGATGAATCATCTGATAACGTACCCAGTTCCAGAGCAAGAAACAAAAATTTGCTTTTCGTTTGCATCTACACGCAAAAGTGTTTCCAATCTGATGCTTCCTTATTTCGTTCGCCTCTGCAAAACCACTCACTGAAGTGATATTTAATTCGCGTTTTTTTTGTCGAATGACGAGTTTTGTGCTTTTCCCTTTCCAGCTCAGCTGCATTATCTTGAGCGAGCCAATGTGACGCCAGCCGACATGAAGGATCTGCTGCTTCGCCTCTCTGCAGCTCACAGCAGCAGCCTCATCGATGATGACGGGAATGACACTCACACCATCTGGAGTTTCGATAATTCCTTCTTTTTCGCCATCACTGTTGTCACCACCATAGGTGAGTATATTTGCTCTTATTTCTGCACATTGCAGAAGTATATTTCATAGCTACAAAAAACCGAATATTAAAATTTTAACCGTTATTAAATTTTAACCGTTATTTTTTAATATTCTGGTTTTTTGTACACAACTTGTTCCAGTTTGAAAACTTATTCTGGTTTTTTGTACACAACTTGTTCCAGTTGCAAGAAAAGAGGGCAGACTTTTTTGGCCTGCCAATTTCCTATCGAATTTCGTTTCTCTTTTGTCAGCCGGTCGATCTTTTTTGTGATTTTCTCAAAAAGGATTTTTCCAGCAGAACTTCCCAATCCTATGGCCGATCGTTATGAGATATGCATCAATTGAAAATTTGTGAAGAGGGAACTGTGATAAGCGCTGATAATGCATTCCTACATTCTCTTCACTTTGAAATCTGATAAATCACAAAAGCTGAACCTATGATATCTCTGTACAACAAGGGTACTAATGGAAAATTATCACACAAGGCATCTCATGACTTAAGGTCAATACTTCAGAATCTTATTCCTGAGGTACCTCTGAGTCAGGAAATGCATATTATCATAGATCCGATTCGCAAAGAAATTGATGTTACGGAGCAAAGTTTAAGAGATGGTTAAAATAAATAAAAGATCTAAAAACGATATATTGAAAGAATTAACAGAATATAAGAAATTACATTGTTCAGATAATTGGATGATTATTTAAAATTTTTGATTGAACTAAGCAAATGAAAGATATTCCGCAACAAAATAAAATACTTAAAGACGAAAATAAAATATTAAAAAATGGAATTAAAGAATTGAAATGGAAAATAAATTATCTTGAACGAAATAATAGCAACACTAATTTGCAAGTGATAAGGATTCCGGAAACATCCAATGATTATGTAAACGAGAAAATATCAAATATTGCGAAAATGGTAAGAAATGCAGACAAAAGGTATTAACAAACAGGCAGCAGATCGACACTCTACTGGAATAAAAACATGGAAAAAAATAATTGTCCAATTGACTTCGTAGACAATGAAAGGAAATTGGATAATGCTTTGGATGATAAAAGAGGGAATGAAATTCTAAAAGGAATAAATCAAAGTTTATTTTACAAATGGTATTTATTAACGCATGCGTACTCCCTCCTTTCCTGAAGCAGTGGACGGCTAGTTAGTTCAACCAGTCCTGTTTGAGATTGTATGCTCACCACATCCTAGGTACCCTTTTTCTGAGCCCTTTAAGCTCACTCTTCGTAACCTTATTCGGAAAGCTGTAGTGATGTATATGGAAAAGATGGTATCTCTCTGCACAATAGGATGCTCAAAGATAGTTGGTTAGTCAACATGACTGAGTATGCAAACGCAAGTAGAACACAATTTCGAAAAAGGAAAAAAAAAGAGCAAGGAAGCCAAAAAGATACTTTAGCAAGTAGCAAAAGCTGATACAACTGATATTGAGGAGTCTGTAACTAAAAAGACAGAGCGTATTCCT
This sequence comes from Ryuthela nishihirai, assembly GCA_038380435.1. Taxonomy (NCBI): domain Eukaryota; kingdom Metazoa; phylum Arthropoda; class Arachnida; order Araneae; family Heptathelidae; genus Ryuthela; species Ryuthela nishihirai. The sequence goes on along the minus strand of JAWZYU010000001.1, from coordinate 41,034,805 downwards.
TTAACTAAAGCTCAACAAGCATTTTAGAAAATGAAGGAAAAGAAACAACTGGAATGCATTTTAGAAAAAGTATCCAAGAATCACAAACAGAGAGTTGAAGAATTCAACCGTCATCTTGACTCTTCAACAGAACATTACGATATCCCTAAAGTTTGCTGGACAAAGTGAAGTGACTTCAAATGTGGTGAGATATGTAAATTGATCAAGATTAGTGTAAGGCTGAAGGTCACTGTTATTTCATCAATACAAAGTGACCAGATATTCCTCTACATTCTTAAACAAGTGAAAAATGGCAAGTGTTGGGGTTTTTATATTTTGTATTATTCATAAAACAAGTGTGCCTGAAAACATGAAACTAATAAATTATTATTTAAATATATATAAAAAAAGATAGTTGTTGACTCTTACAAAAGCAGTGGCGTTCATGAGCATCTAAAGCGGTGAGGTCACAAATGTATACAGTGAAACCAACTACGTAGAGTGAAGGGATAACCAGTAATCTGATAGAAGATGAAATTAGTACTCTATTTAAAATGACGACGTTGATTTAGGCAACTCGGTATTAGGCAATTTATTCTACTATTGTTGTGACTTGGTAGCATGCCAGCGCCAAGCCACGTGGCGTTCATGCGTAATAAAGGCTACCAAGTCAGAACAATAGTAGAATTCATGAACAGTGATTTCTTCGTGTAAGGACTATCCCTATAATTTTGTGCCCGATTAAGGAAAATCCAAGGAACTCAAGTAAGTACTTTTTATTTTATGAAATAAAGCGCGGCAAACCATGAGGTAAACGAAGAAGTGACCGCAGACTCAACGAAAACGAGCGGCAGCCGCAGCCAATGTATGGCCGCGAGATGGACACGCTGATCCCCAAACCTTACCCCTACACGCATTAGGCCAAGATGAAATTAAATATTTGGATAATACCGAAAGAAACTCCATTTGTTAATATAATAAGTTTTATTAGCCTTTATTAGCCTTTGTTAATAGCCTAAGATATGTCTCTGAAGATGTGTAGCTACAATAGAGCCGCACGAAAGCGCTCAGACCATATGGCATAAATTGCCTAATACCGAGCTGCCTAAATAAACATCGTCATTTAAAACAGGGTGCTAATTTCACCTTCTTACATATACTAGTGACGAGAAAAAAATTCATTTTTATAGATCGTAATCTGATATCTCAAGGTTCTAACTGTGTGTTAATTGAGATTGTGTCAGTTAACTCTTACCCTGTTCTCAGTGAAAAGTGGGAGTCTTACAAGTTTGGCAACGTTTGCATATCTATAAATTTTATATATGTATTATTTATGTCCACAAGTAGAAGGGCTGCATGTATCGAATATTTTCACTTAGGATATATGATTTGTGTCTGTATTATTTTATAACTAGTAGAAAACCCGTCGAAATTATAAAGGTAAAAACTGAAAATTTGAAAGATGAACTAAAGAAAATAGGGAATAATATCGAAGTACAGATCTCATCTCTATTTTGGTTCACGATTGTAAGGATGCCGCCATCTTAAACACCTTTGACGAATAATGTCAGCAGATAGAGACGAATGAGTGGTCACCTATTGACAAATAGGTTTTAATAAATAATGTTTGACAATTATTATGAATTCTCGCATTTTGTTAATTTTCTGGTGGTTTTGTGTTTTTTATTTAAATAATCTTTGCACATGAATTCCAAAATAAGGAATTTAACGCATTGAAATATTAGAGCCAAAGTCTATAACTTTGTTTCTTACTGGTTAAGTCAACACTACTTGTCAACACAACATTAAAAAGCAATTGCCTTAGGCTCAATTCGTAAATTAAAAATAGGAGGAAATTTTATTAAAAGTTCTAAAATATTGAAACGGAGTATAGACATGCAACAATGAAAACGAGGCTGTGGTACTATGTGCCACTCGAGATATAGCACGATGACGTCACTTACGAGTTCGAATGATGAAGTTAAATAAAAAAGAAAATACAGTTGTAGGTTGGAGAATGTGTGTGTGTGTGTATAGAAGGAAGTGGTTCAATTGTTTTCTGGTAAAAGTGTACAACTAAAGACCCCGGAAGCGTGTAATGTTAAATGAAAATAATAATAGTAAGAAGAAGAAAGTGGTTCATCTGTGCCGTTGGTAATAAGAAAAAAAATAGTTTCTTTTGAGACAGTTTTGATTTGTGTTGTGTACGTTGATAAGTTTTAGATATTTACTGGTGAGAAGTCTTAATTTCAAGTAAAATAGCAATATATCTGTATCGCAGAGAGTGCTTTTCATTTAAAGATAGTCAAGCAATTATGATCATCAGGATTATTCAATACTGATAGCTAGCATATTGATGTTTAGCGTGAGTAGAAAAATTGTTTGTGATTCCTGCAATTTTTTTATTACCTTAGTAAATAAATCAGTTCATTTATAGTGTGCTTATTTATTTGGAATTCACGCTCGGTTCCAAAACATTCAAATGCAATTGAAAATCTGTAATAATATTATATTTTCCTATATAATATTCACAGTGTTATAGTTTTCTTGTTTAAAAATGATGATGATAAATATTAGATATTCTAGTTATACTTTAGAGATAAAAAAATTTTATAACACAGTAAAACTTGGTTAATTTGAAAAAAAAAGTCCATCGAAAGAAAAGAGAATCTGGCTAATTTGCGAAAACAATTAAACTCTCTATTAAATAATCGAAGAACGAATATTGCCTCTGGCGCATATGGGAATCTCGTTTTCAAAGAGAATGCAGTTTTACACTTACCTACTTTTTCACTCTTTAGAAGTTTTAATTTGAGCTAACGAATTATGGGGTATATGCAAATAATATTTCATTAGTAATTATACAACATAAAAGTATTCGTCTTTTAATTCTTAAATCCAAAAAGTTTTATTTCCCACACTTCTCTCAGAAAAGTAGGCAGATTATTGCTGTCAGTGTAATATACACTGCATTATCATCATCCTCAAGCAGCCATGGGCTACGGAGGTCCAACCAGACCGTGCAATTTAGCTCTCCAAGCAAGTCTATCCTGAACTACATCTACTGCATCTCGCCACTGCACACCAATTCTAACAAGGTCCTGTTTGATATTGTCTGCCCACCGCATCCTAGGTCTCCCCTTCTTTCTGAGGCCTTTAGGCACACTGTTCATAACCCTATTCGCCAATCTATAATTATTCATACGGGCAACATGGCCAAACCAACGGAGTCTCTCTCTGCACAATATGCTGCTTAAAGGAGGTTGCAGACTCCTTTGCCTAACCTCATCATTAGTTACAAAGTTGAACCACCTAATGCCCAAGATACTGCATAAGCATCTGGAATCAAAAGCATCTAGTTTCCTGTTATCTTGTTTACAAAGTGTCCACGTTTCACTACCATAACTAACCCTAGAAAGAACCAAACTATTATACAGTCTAATTTTATTCTTTAGGTGTATACGCCTATTCTCCACACTCTCCATAGATTCCTAAAAGTCTCAGAGACAATCCCTATTCATCTGTTAATCTCATGCCGCACATCACCAGTATCTGTTACATAGCTCCCAAGAAAATTAAATATTAACACCTACTCAAGACTGCAACCAATCAGATTAACTGAATCACAACCTGCCTGACCAATTTTCATCACTCTAGTTTTTTCTCTGTTTATAACCAAACCTATTCTACTACCAGTCTCATCAACAGCTCGAATGAAAGAGTTCATCTCATCAACATCATTTGCCAAAAGGGCTAAATCATCAGCATAATCTAAATCAGAAATTTTCGTATATCCAGACCATTTAAGGCCAAAATCTTTCCCTTGAAGTGAATTTCGCATAACGTAATCAATAACCAAACTAAAGAGAAAAGGAGACAAAATGCACCCTTCTCGAACACCAGACGTAATGCTAAACCAATTGCTACAAGCCTTACCAGCTCTGACACACGACTCAGAGAGCTTTCATTAGGTTAACTAACTTGTCTGGTATACCATATGATCTCGCAATCAACCACAAATTATCTCGATCAACAGAGTCGAAAGCCTTTTTGAAATCAACAAAGCTACAACCAAAGGTTTCTGAAATTCTAAACATTTCTCAAGAATCTGTCTAAGTGAAAATATCTGATCCACACATCCCCTAGCACTTCGGAATCCACATTACTCATCACGCAATTGACTGTCAACCAGATTCTTAATTCTATTAAGCACAATCATGGAAAGAACTTTACCTCTAACAGAGAGTAGGCTGATACCCTCATAGTTATCACAAGAACTTCGATCACCTTTTTTGAAAATAGGGATAATAATTGCTCTGGTAAAATCCTTGGGAACCATGCCTTTATCATAAAAGATATTCAAAATTTCAGTCATCCAAGTGGCAACCGAAACGTTTCCAGCTCTAAGCATTTCCGTAGTAATTTTATCTTCCCCTGGGAATTTATGAAGTTTAAGTTTAGAAATAGCCAAAATAACTTCAGATTGTGTTATATGGCCAACATTAAAGCCACCAATTCATCTATCATCATTACAAACAACGGGAACAGAACTAACCACATTGTTTAGAACATCACTGAAATGATCAGCCCACCATGCCATGAGAGAATCTCACCTTCTATAACCTTACCTTGTTTATCCTTGAATCCCTATACCTGTCCGTTTTCTACCACATAAAACATTAACTATCTGTTATAGATCTCTGCTGTTGTGCTGTCTAACTGCTTCCTCGGCTTTGTCAGCCAAGCCATCAAGCCAAAGATTCTTATCAGTAGCTAATTAATCCTTTACTCGTTTATTAAGCTCTCTGTAATCCTTTCTATTAGGACTAGTAGGGTACTGTTTAAGGACATTTTTGCAGTACCTTCTTTCTGAAATAAGCTCAAATGCCTTATCACCCAAATAATTCTGTCTCCTCTGCTCCTTTTTTCCTAAAATAGTAGTTAGTTTCCGAAAATGCCTGTTTAAAACGGCCCCATTCTTCCTCAACTTCAATAGTAAGCAAACCATGACTGTCATAATGACTAAGTAACCTATCATGGTAAGCTTTAGCTAAAACTAGGCCTTTCAGCGCTTCGGTGTTAAAGGAACTTTTTTAATCTTAACACCACGTTTAAGTTTAAGTTGCAAGACACTTTTAACAAGGTAATGGTCAGATCCAATTTCAGCTCCCCTATATGCCCTGGTATTCCTAACAGAACTAGCCCATTTGCTGTTAATTAATATATAATCAATTATATTCTTATGCAGCCCATCAGGTGAAACCCAAGACCATTTATACCTACTATGCACTGCACGACATTGAAATTGCCCCATGCAGAAGGAGTGAGGGGATTGGGTTGAAACATAGAACACACATAGCAATACATATCGGCATATCATGATTTAATTTGCAGCCACTTAGAGTGGTTAGAAGTTGAGATTACGCAGCACAATATGACAGTCTCAGTAGGTGGCTGCACAACCGTGAACGGCAATACACGCAGCAATACGACGTGGCATGGAGTCATACATTCGATGGATATGGTTCTGAGGAATTGCACACCAAGTAGCGTTGACTTGCTCCCATAATTCATCGAGATTCCGCGCCGGCCGGTGAAAAGATTGCACACGTCATCCAATGTGGTCCAACAGATTTTCTATTGGGGATAAATCTGGAGATCGTGCTGGCCATGGCAATACTAGAACATGTGTGCAAACATTGTCTGGAGACCCCAGCAGTGTGTATACGGGCGTTGTCATGCTGGAAAATGTTCTGCTGCATGCCTCCCAGGAACGGTACCGAAACAGGCTGCAGAACACACTAACGTATCATGCAGCTGTCAGTGTTCCCGTGATGCAGACAAGTGGTGATCTGCTGTCATCCAATAGCACCCGTACCATAATGCCTGGCTGACGGGCAGTGTGCCGATCGTGAACGAAAGCTGGATCTGTCCTCTCGCCAGGTTGTCACCATACACGGACCCATCAATCATCAGCACCCAGACAGAAACTGGATTCATCACTAAATACAACATTGTTCCATTCGTGACTACAGTTCGCATGACTTCGGCACCAAGCCAGACGAGAGCTGCGATGGCTTGCACTCAATGTAATGGATGCATAGAGCGCAGGTATGCGTCATGAAACCATCGGTTTACCATTCGGGTGGTTATGGGGACGTCCATGACTGCTGACAGAGCCCGTTGAATATCACCTGCAGCTCTCTGTGGTGACAGACGAGCATGTCGAACAATGCGCCTATCAAGTTGTGCTGGCATCTGTCAGATGGCACCACTGCCTCTGCTATGCACGCTAGAACCTTCATTTCGCCACTGTTGCCAACAGCATCCAATAGTTCATGCATACCGATGAACATGGGAAGCAACATGACATATAGTCCATCCAGATTCAAATAGGCCTATAATTCTTCCTCTCTTAAAAGTATCGAAATGGCGATAACCCTGGCAACGACGTGTACCAGGCATTTTCGGCCTTTTCTGAACAATTTCCAAGCGGAACCACCTGTTCTCAACCGTTTGCATGACTTCCATCTGCATAAACAGAGCATCCCTGTTCCTTCTTGAACCTTTTATCTCTAGAACCACACACGTCATTGACTCCGGATTATCATCATTTGCATATCTCAACTGCTCACACCCACCCTTCTATTTACATATTTTTATGACGTCCTTCTGGGTGGGGCACTTTCAATGTCGAGCAGTGTATCTTGAAAACTACCATGAATTTTTCAAATTTCTATTCTATATATATTATTTATAAAACTTGATAACAACTCTGCCGTTTCATCATTTTAGTGATCTGTAAAGATATATATTGTTGCGAATTACAAAATATGGATAGCACTGGGGGTGAGTATTAATAATATATTTTAAAGCCAATTTCAATACAATGCAAAGTGTTACAAAAATAATATGGATGAAGTATTCTATAAACAAATTAACTACTAACATGCCAAAGTCATCAACCTTCCTGCACAGAGTACACAACAACAGCTCTGTCTATTCTACTAAATACTACCTCTTCACTTTGTTTACCATGTCACTTGAACATCTTCAGACGTAAACAAATTCTCGTCCTGTGCTAGTTCACTAAACTTTTCACATTAGTAAAATAATACGAGGACCGCCCGCGCACACATCACTTAAAAGATAATTCTTGTCTTTTAAATTATCGCGCACAGACTCAGACCATCTGAACAAACAACTTTTAAAGATCTCACACTTTTACACATTTTAAAGATCTCACAACTTTTACACATTGCACTGCTATATTTTCATTCTTCTTCTTCAGAACTGTTCTAAGTTCCAAATCGTTGGCTAATTGAATCTCACGTAGAAGCACACACGAGGGCTCCAGTCACGTTAACTCGTGAAGTCACTGTTGCTCGTTCATCTGTCGTAACAATATAATAAAACTACTAAACATTAGAAAAAAGCGAATTATAATATTTCATTAGTACCAATCAAATTTAAAAGAATATTCTAATTATCATTTTCATTGTTTTCAATGGAAACTTCATGACGTTCACATTCGACCATCAAAATTTCATATTTCTATCGTTAATACATCGTTGCAATATTCGTTTGAAATTTTTGAAATTTCAAATTTTTTCACCGTTAGAGGCACAATTATAGAGTCCGAAAAATTGGAAAAGGGCGAATCGTAATATTTTATAAATTCCTATCTAACCCTAAAAAGATTTGTTTCATTTATTTCTAAATACAAACAATTATCCTCTAAATAATAGATACAAACAATTTATCCTCTAAATAATAAATCTTCGCTCCCAACTGGATCTAAGAATTCAATTCATTGTTGACAATGGAAACACAATGGCGTTCACATTCTATCACCAACATTTAAAATTTCTAGCTGAAACACGTCGTTTTCAATATTTCTGTGAATTTTAGAATTTAGAATTTTTCAAAAATTTCCATCGTGAGAGGGCGCAATTATAGTTTTCAGAAGATTTAAAAACTGTGAATCATAATATTTTAATCAATTCTTATCTAACTCAAAAATAATTTTTTATTTATCTCTAAAAACAAACAATTATCTGTTAAAACTAAAAAAGTTTTATTTTTCCCACCCCTCTCTGAGTCTAAGGGGCCAACTCATTGTTGGCAATGGAAACTCCGTGACCCTCACATTCCACCACCAAAATTTCACATTTCTAACATAAATACAACGTTTGAAATATTCGTTTGAAATTTTGGAATTTTCAAAAATTTCCACCCCTAGAGGGCGTAATTATAGCTTTAGAGAAATTCTGAAAATGCATTTCGTAATATTTCATCAATACCTATCGAATAGAAGAAAAGTTTTCAATTTATATCTGTAAACAGAGTTCGATGTCTACAGATGGGCAGACAAGACAGACAGATGACAAAGCGAAACTGGTGTATCGTTTTGAAAGAAAACGAAATATAAAATAATCCACACTACATCAGTATCGCTGGATTATATCCAAATCTGAAAATACATCTACCTTAGACGGCAGTTGCTTAATCGATGCATCACAATCGTCTGGTCTTTTATTTATTGTAGCCGTTTGTGGTTGTGTTCCGCTAATGCATATTATTTTCGAAAATTTTTCAATAACTTCTTTTGAAATTATTCGAGCATAAATAACTTATATCGATATTATGAACATACACGTAACTTTTTCTTCAAATTACGAATTAATAAGGGTTTGGAATTGTCCAGTTACTTTTACGTGAAATTTGCTTATTGGGTCTTAAAATTAAAAGAAAATTCGAATTAAAGAGTTTCGAATTAATCAGGTTTTACTGTATACACACATCACTACTACAAAAGAAATTCCCTCGAAACACCTTGTCTATCCCTCTTTAGGTTACGGCCATCTTGCTCCATCCACCACTCCTGGCCGCATCTTCTGCCTCTTCTACGCCACAGTGGGTATTCCGTTAACTGGCATTTTGTTGGCAGCCATTGGAGGGCACTTCAGTCAGCACTTGGTGCGACGGCTGCAACGGGCGCGAAAATCCTACAAATCGAGGTTGTCTCAGGTCTTATCTGCTGTCACCTTTCTCATGCCATGGCTCCTCGTGTTCCTAGTGTTACCTGCTGCCCTCTTCACCGTCACCGAGGGATGGACTTTCGTCGAAGGGTTCTACTATTGCTTCATCACTCTCTCCACTATCGGATTCGGAGACTACGTGGCAGGTGAGTTTCATTGTCGCGCTCGTGTCTTTAAGAATCGATTGCTAAGTTTGGTGGTACGAGGGATATGTCTTCATGCTGACTTGTAATCTGACACAAAGGATCAGAGAGGCCATCGTTGTGACTATAATTGTAAGGCGACACAAAGAATCAGATATGCATCCTTTTGATTAATAACGTACGAATAAGGATCGGGCATGCCATTATGATGGCTTATAAGATGCCACAGAAGATAAATATGTTTTCAATGTGTATTGGTAAGGTGTCATAAAAAATGAATATACTATCAATGTGATTTATAAAATAGGAAGAGCGATCAGGCATACCTCATGATGACTTGTAAGACTCCACACGATCGTATATTGTGTCAAGTGGACTTTGTCAAAAAAACGGCGCATTCATGGTGACTTCTAAGGTGTGACAGAAGATTAAGCTTGCCGTCAAGGATATTGGTGAAATGCGACAAAGAATCGGGCATGCCATCAAGGTGACTTGTAATGCCATATTAAGAATCAAATATGTTGCCAGAAGGATTTGTAAAGTGTACCACACGGGATTGAAATCAGGTTAGCTGTTAAAAGAACTTAAATGATGCCACAAGGATTTAGGCATGTCAATTGGTGGCCTATAAGGCAACACTGGATCGAGTATGCTGTCGAACGTACTTATAAGCTGCCACAAATGACGAGATACGCCATGTTTTTGACTATTAATGTGTCATGAAGGATCGAGCTTGCCATCATGGTGACTTTCTCTCCATCGGAAGAACCGAAAAAAAAATATGAAACCATTTTGCCATAAGGTATTATCATTGGTTTCAGTGATGTAATGATAGAAAATTCCTAAGTCAATGCAAAGTGTTCTAAGTTATATCAAGTCGTATAGAGGAAGAATAATTCTCTCCCACCCAACACATTTCTTCTCCAGGCGAAATTCTAACATCATGAGAATTATAGCAAGCAGAATCGGCTGGTGAGCTTCTAAACTGGTAGGCCAGTAAATATAAATGGCATCACGAGAATTGTAGCGAGCAATGGCGGCTTGTGGGCTTCTAATCTGGTGGCCTAGCAAATATATAGAGCAACCAACTTGTAGCTAGAAGAAATGAAATATAAATTACGTGAAGTCGGGGTTAGGGTAAGTACATCAGGTTTAGAACTAAATTTAAGTATAATAATTTTATTAACTTTTTTATTTCTGCTAAATTTGATAATACATGTTATAGAATCAGAATGTTTTGAAAGCAAAAAAAATATGCAAAATTTTGTTTCTGCATCTTCTATTCCTGTATTGTCTTTCATCTACGTAAAAGCTCAGTGCATTCTGTATGAAACTAGAAACTTCTCATAATCGGATTATTTTGATGAAATCGCCAATTAAATCAATATAAACAATAAAACCTGTCTTACGAAAAAAAAAAGTAAACTAAATTGATATCCAGCCTTTAATTTTTGGTTTTCTCATTGCCAGCATTCGGAAGGGAAGATCAAGAACTCAAATGTAAAGAATGTCTAAGGAATTATTAAGTTTTGGCGAGTTTGTTTCAATGAGGAACGGACCTGTATTGCAACATCATATCAGAATTCTCCAGAGATAACTAGTTGAAATAACTGAAATTCCTGAACAAGACATTTTCATTTCGCAGTTGAAAAAAATACAAACACCGAGACTAAATTAATCGAAGCAGTAGATCAGGATCTTGAGGGTGCGGGTGGACAATGCTAGTAGTAGTAGTAGTAGTACTCTTAGTGGCACACAGGTAGATAAACTACGTATCAAATAGAAATTAACGGTGTTTTGCTGCGATAGAATCCGTTTACAAATTTTTCTTAGTTTCATAACTAACGATAACCCAAACAAGCGATTCTTGAGCCACGTTTCCATCTTTGAAATCAGCCTATTTAACGCAATTCTGAACTTACCGAAAAATCCTAGAAAACGTCAGTAAGCTATTTTAAACCATTACCATATTAGCCTTTCATTACAGTATTTCTAATATGTGAAGTTTATTCGTATAATAGAAGCTGAATGTTTATTTAAATAACGATTGAAATTTACTACATTCTTTCATATCGCTGAATCAATTAATGAAAAAATATTAAAACCTTTGGCCTATTTGAATCCATATGCATGAATAAGAAGAAATGAAATGCTTTCCATTACAAAATAAAAATGTTTGGTTCAATTTAAGATTATATGTAAGTGCATAACCAAAATATACAAAGGAATTTGATCAACCAGTGCCTTATAAGATCAAAAAAATTCAGTTTGTTATTAATATAGCATTTGTAATACTGATGAAATGCATATACACATTAGATGATTGATGTTAGTTCCATTTTACTACCCTGATATATACAAATATGTAAATCTCGCATAAGATGCCTAATTTAAATATTTAGATTAATCTATTACTTAAATCAACATTTAACGCTTATTTCCTGAACGTCAAATTCACCCTAAAAGTTCTGTCACACTTACAGACATTACAATTAGTTGTACATCAAATTCTCATCAACAGCCAATATGATGCCGACTGCAGAGCCATTTTCTCCTTCAAAACGAAACGAGTAAGTCACTTCACATTCATCAGAATTCCGGGCATAACAAAAGATGACATTCAACTTTTTAATTTTTGTTTTAAATTTTGCCGTAAGAAATCTTTCATTAATGCCATCATATCCTAAAAGAGCATCACTGGCATGTCTGCTGAGGAGAAAACCTGCACCTTGGAGATGCTTTCCATCCTCACTTACTAAAAAGAGGAATTTAAAGTTATTTTTAAGTATTTCGCCTTTACATGTACATCTGGTATCTTGGAAGCCTATAATATCTAAGTTATAATGCTGTAATTCCTGCGTGAGGACATCAAGAGAATAATCTCTAATATAACGTCTTCACGTTCCACGTACCTGTAGTGAGAAATTGATTAGTGGGATTTTTAAAGAAACTTGATTTATTGAGAGAGGTAGGGCCAACAATATCAAACATCCTCCTGATCGCAGGCATGGGAAAAAGACCTTTTCCTCCTCCACTAAAGGCTGAAGTCACCGATGCTGGTAGGAACTTCAGGCCCCACCTTTTCTAGAGCCATAGACCTACCAGAGACAAATTACTCCAGTTTAGGATTGAAGATGCCCAACTAACTAAGTGAGGGTTCAGATACCTGCGATGGCCTCTGATTAGGATTATCCACCAGCTGATATAAGGTATTCCGTGCCTCTGTTCACTTAGGGGTTGCAGCCCACAAGAAAACAGAAAACTCAGTGGCAGATTCTCCCTCAACAAAGGACCACCAGTGCAGCAAGTTCAAGATCCATAATCAAGCTCAAATCCATAAACCAGTCCAGTCTAGTGGGTATAAATGGTCAGCATCAGGAACCTGTGAAGTTGATCATTCCTCAGCACGATTGAAAAATAGAAAAAGTGGCCATAGATGACCAGATCAGTAGGCCACATTGAACCGGCAGCCCTCCCCTTCCGTTCCCTTAAAGGTACTAACGGCCTGTACCATGAGAAGGCGGGGTCGGACACTAGGTGGTAGACCTGGCAGGTTCTGTGCATTATCACTGGGGATTGGTACACAGCTCTCCTTCCAGTTTATGACCAGCTACTCTTTATAGACCATTGAATTGTTGTTGTTATAAAACAACTTTAAACTCCTTACTGTAGAGTAATTCGTTCGTCAATGTAACAACATGTTCACCAAAAAGATATAATACACATTACCTAAACCTGATTCTCCAAATTACGTGTGAAATTAATTTAGTCACTTACCCAAGGTAACGATAACTATCCAATTGTAATGACGCACGTTACGGATATCGTTAAGTAAAGGGTAGTGGTTAGTTTTCAATAATGACCTGTTTGCGGGACTCCAGAATCGGTCCAAACCACACCTTAACTAGCAAACTGTTACAGGCGTGTAGCAAATAATTGAAACTTGTATGGTAAATGATGGGAAGTTTTGGGCACACTTGGAGCTCACCATTAATACCTCCGAAGGCATGCCATGGAAGTTTAGAGTGTATTACTTCAAAAAAAGCGTGCTGAATGCAAATAAATTTGTAGTTTTCATTCTAATTTAGAATTCAATATTTTTAACATATCATAGAGAAATATTTGTGATACTTAGCCCCCTAATGACGAGCCGCACCTGATAGCAAGATTTCGGAAAAATTAATTCGAAATGCGAGAGTATGTATTAGGAGAGTAAAAATAATTTTCTGATGTTCTTAATAAGATAAAATTTTTACAGATTACGACTTCTAGCTGTTTCTTATACTTCCTACTAATATGAAGATTACAACTGCAATAAAAACTCGTGCCCCTGCTCCATAATGGGTATCGGAGAATCTTCACTCTGAGTCTGGATTTTCCGCTCGATACTTGTGGCAGGTGTTAACTTTGCGTAAAGTTTAAAAACTAGGATTTAACTGAGATTTGGGAAAATAAAAAGAGCAATTTTTTTGTGCCTATCATTACTAACCGGTAAAAAGAGAAACTCAGGAGGTGAAACAAATATCTGAATGAAATCGCTACAGATTTTGATTTTCAACGATGTTCGTTCAATATTAGATAAATTATGGAAGTTAAGATGTAGGTGTGGAGATAATCGCGTGTGGATGCAACAACAACATATCGTCCTTCTTCCCACTGTCATGATCGGTGTCTCACGAATCATCTTTTACTTCGACATTCCCTCGGCAGATGCAAGACCAGCCAATGGTTAGGCTGCGGGTGCAAGGGCGAGGGAGAGAGATACCGTGGGTGTTCGCCAGATTGGCACCTCCCGTGATACCCCGCAGTGCCAATTCTGCAGTGTAAGAATCACATCACAAAGGCTAAGTGCAAAGCGCTCTTTCTCTTTAAGGTCGTTATTGAAGGAAAAAAAGCAATGCGTATTACGGACAGTAGAAATGTCTTGATGTTTACTAACACTGATCTTTCTGTTCAAGATCATTATTGAACGAAAATATAAACATGCAACATTTGTAGGAATGGCTATTATGGACAACAGAAATTTTTTCATGTTTACTAACATTGATATTTCTGTTCAAGGTCGTTATTGAATGAAAAAAAAAAAGCAATGTTACATCTAAGGAAATGCTTATTTCGGACAGAAGAAATGTCTTGATGTTTTTAATTTTTTTTATTAATCATTTTCATCAATAAGGGCATATTAGGAGGGCATAAGAAAATTGTTATGTGAGAAAATGAACATTCTGGACAGCAGAGATATACTTGATATTTATTTACATTGAGCTTACTATTTAAGGACGTTATTGACGTAAGTTATAACCTATACAATAATTGAGGGAATGTGCATTTTAGACAAAATAGATTTCTTAATGTTTACTAACATTGATCTTTTTAATCGATGTAGTTATGGCTACTGATTACTTTGATGAGTTAGTTGGGCTTATGTTGATGATGGAAAGTCTGCTGTCGGGTTTTCCGTTTTCTTGTGGGTTGACAGTCCCGGTGAATAAATATACAGGATACCTTATATCAGGTGGTGTAAAATCCAGATCAGGGCCTCTCAAATGTACCTGAACTCTTGCTTCTACTGTTATTGCCAAACCTGCACTGTGAGAAGTACTAGCAGTGTGGGTGGTTTAAGCCTTTACAATGAATTTGAAATTTTTATCAGGGTGACCAGATTTAAAGAAAAAGATCCGGGGACTTTCGAAAATTCTATCGGAAGGGTGGACTAAGTAACACAATCTTTTTTTAATTACAATATATTTTATGCATAATTGCAGATAATAATAACCTTAAGGTCTGTAAAAATGTAGCTAGGTAGCCACTGGAAGGAGAGCTATGCACTCATTCGCTGTGATGATGCAAGAACCAGCCAGGCCTAGCACCTTTAGACCTACCCAGCTTTCACGATGTGCAGACCACTAGTACCTTTCAAAAGAGATATTCGCTTGTGGGAAGGATCGGAAGGGGAGGGCTGTCAGATTAGTGTGGCCAGTAGTTATGATGGCGTTTAGAACCTCCCGAGGACATCATCTAGCATTCCAGATCTCACTGTTATTGGTGAGGAGATTTTAAAGTCTTTGCCAAAGTAAGTCGTCAGGGAAAAAGTGTGATTATAGAACCTCACGCATGCGCACAGCGTTCCCGATCTGACTCTGCCGTTGGTGAGGAGATTTCAAAAGCTTTTCCAAAATAAGTCGGGAGGGTAAAAGTGTTTGTTGGAGTTCGTAGGTTGGCCCGAAAATAATACCAGTGGATGTACAATAGGTTTGTGTTTAGCGCACATTGTACTTAGGAAACGTGACGTGTGAAAGAGCGAATGCGACAGAAGCCACGTAACAGCCAAGAAGGAGGTGTGTCTCTAAATAATTTTGTCACCCACGTTTAGAAAATGTTCGGTTGTCGTTCACCAACGCTAAAGGGATGCGTCTCTGAGAGCTTGTTCTAAGAGGAACGAAACAATATCCGTTGCTTCGAGGAGAGGGCTGTCGAGATAATAGACCTCGCGCGCTGACTGTTACTTAGGCAGGAAAGTCGAAGACTAGTAATTGGGGGCGACAATACCCTTAGACGTCCGTGTCTTAGTCGAGAGAAATGGCCATTCTGTAGTAAAGGAGGCGGGGTTCAAAGCCGTAAACACGAACGCGATGGAAGCTACGTAACAGCTAGGGGCTTGGGAGCGTGACAATGACCTAGAAGGAGGCGTGTCACGGCACTGTTTCGGTAGCGCACGAAAGCCCAAGCGCCGTCAGCCACATCAATACAGTTCAAAACCGATTTAAAACATCAAACAATGAGTTTTTGTATCACTCAAGGCGAAAAAGGTTTTTTTTTATTAAATACGGATAATTTGAAATACGCAAACGTATAGAATAAAAGCGAAATATGTTGACGCATTTTGTGAAAAAATTAACTCATAATCAGGATTTTAGTGCGATTAATAGGCTTCAGTTATTGGTTTTATGGTTTACATAATGTGTCAAAAGAGGTGCAAAAGTAATTTGAAATACAACAAACGTATGGAATAAAAGTGGAATACATTAACGCGTTTTACGAAAAATTAATTCGCAATCAGGCTTTTAGAGCGATTAACAGGTTTCAATGATTGGTTTCATGGTTTTCATAATGCTTCAAAACAGGTGCAAAGGGTAAAAGTCTAGTTAAAATTTAGCAGGAGCAGGTGGAAGTATTAAACAGAAAAAAAGATAAAATGCAAATAAAGTAAAAAGGCATAAAGGAGTATTTGGGGAAAAAGCACGCCCGAAAATGAGCTACGCAAAAAAAAATACTCTGTATTGATTATGGTATTAATGAAACTGACTTTTTTCCGCAGAAATAATTTATTCCTTCCCCACTGCAACTTCCGAAATAGTGTGCTCTACGGTTTGAAAAGGAGCTGATTTTTCCCGTCAGAATCATTACTTACGAGACAGTTCATAAGGGTAAAATTTTAATTCATATTTCACAGGGGAGACAAATAGTTTTTCACCATAACACGTTTGATATAGAGGTGACATAAAACTTCGATGCCGAAGTAAAAGTCTAGTTAAAATACAGCAGATGGAAGCATTAAACCGAAAAAGATAAAATACAAATAAAGTATTGGGTATATATATCATAAAAATGCAGGAAATCAAAAGGTACAATATCCAGTTAAAAACAGTTATTAGGAAAAACATATTCTCCTGTAAGGTACGCAAAATAAAAACACCGTTCAAGATTAAAAAACAGGACGCTAAAGTAAAATATGTTTAATGATGTCACACTTATGCCCCCGACGTAATTAATGTGTAATTAACGAAAACATGACTGTTTGACAATGATCTCAAAATGTTTTTTATTGAACCTCACGTATTGATAAAACTGACTTTTTCCGGTGAAATAATTTTTTCTTTCCCCACTGCAACCTACATTACGTTGCAAAATAGTGTACTCTACATTATGAAAGAGTGGTTAACTTTTCCCGTCAGAAACATTCCTTACGAGACAGTGCATAGGGATAAAATTTTAATTCATATTTCGAAGGGGAGAAAAATAGTTTTTCACCATAACGCGTTTGATATAGAGGTGACATAAAACTTTGGTGACGAAGATGGAATATTTCCCTGCAACACTCCACCCCACGGGCTAAAGAATCTTTCTCAAACCCAAACAGTGTAACTTTCCTGCAACACGCCACCCCAGAGGCTAAAGAACCTTTCTCAAACCCATTCACAGTGTGTTTTTTCAGGGATATGTTCCACCGCTATTGGTCGCTATCTCGATGCGAACCATAGAGTGCATACGACAATATTTTCTCTAAAGTTGGACGTTGTTAGTATGAATTGAAAAAAAGCGAAGGCTCTCTGGTTAAATATTTAGACGGTATATACGCTATCTGATCGTTAAAATCAAACGTTACCAAGGAAATTAATATACCACTATATATAAATTACCCATATAGGTCGGGGTTCTACTAACACGGTTTTAATTTGTAAAACACGTTTTCCTACTAACAGTTCAGTAAGGAAAAGACATAATTATTCGAAATATACGACGCGACGATTTTGGTAGGCAATCGACGACTAGCAACTATGTTACAGAAAGCAAAAAAAGCTCTCACTGAGGTCTTGTACAAAACCAGGTGTAATATCTGTACTTTATGCTGTAAATTAATAAAACTGATATTCATGGGAGGAAGCAAAGTTATCCAATCAGACAATTGTAAATTGCTAATATTGAGATTACAGAAAATAGCAACTTTCAATACATTCGCGGTTAAAGTAAATGATAGTCAAAGAAATTTTGAAACATATTACGCCAAAGGAGGACGCGGGGTCCTTTTACCCTCTCTCTCCGTAGGTAAACGGCGATACTATTTTTGACGAGTACCAAACAGGGTGATTTCTCCGTTTCATCTAGAGTAGGGGTTCTCAACGTGGGGTACGTGGTAAAATTTTTGGGGGTACGCCGTGAGAGCTGTTTCACTGATTACCAAGTAAAATGTTTATAATTTTAGAAGATTGGTTAAATTGCTTATGTCATTTTTTTGTGTTTATAGATATATATGTTTTATTTTATTCCCATTGTTATACTATAACTATATTTTTATTTTATTCCCATTGTTATACTAAAATTATATTTTTATCTATCTGTACAAGGGGTACGCCAGTCACATACACATTTCCAGTGGTACGTGAAGCATAAAAGGTTGAGAACCACTGATTTAGAGTGTCGAAATAATTAGCAGACTTAAATTATACTGCCTTACTAATTAATGTTTAAAGATATTTTGTCATTGGCTTCATTGAAAAAACATTTTTCCCGCCGTATTAAAGTTCAACACTCGAAAAAAAAAAATTCTATTAAAGTTCAACACTCGCCTTTCAAAAGTTCGGTGGCAACGGGGATGCGCTGCCATGGAAGTTTGACGCGAGGACGGGAAACTCTCTCCCTTCATATAGTATGGTTCTCGCACAGGGAAAAACTTGATAGAACGTAAGATACCAATTGTCGCTAGTAGTTTACTTCCGAGAAGAAAAGCAAATCCGGATTTCTTTAAAACTTCTTTGAAACATATAAGTGCCTGAACTTTCCTTCAACAGAGACCGAAAGTAAACTTGATTAGATTAAACAGGATTACGGGAAACCGCGGGTGCCCCCCCCCCCCCTAGGAAATATAGTATTATATGTCGTTTCATGAAAAACTTTTCACGGGGTAAAGTAGAACCACATTTTGTTCAAGAGAGATAGCCTTCGGTGTAGTGTTTATTTCTAAGTAGCAAATTCTTAAAGACATAAAATATTTTCTGATAATTAATAGCGTGATGTAAGTTTTTCGTCGGCACATGTACTTGGCTTGATATAAGTTTATCATTCGTAACATTTGACAGCTATAAAATAATGATCGGGGTGTTTAAAAATCGATCGTGCCATTGAAAAACTTCGCTTTGAAACGTTGTAAATTTTACTATTGTTCGCTGCGCTTTCTTCCTTAATCCGTGTTTTCGTAAACGTGTCACGTTGTAAACGGGTTTATAGATTAACATCCTTTCTACACTAGCCTTTAAAAAAGCGTTTCTTCTTTAGGGGAATCTCACATAACCATCAGATACCATAGGAAATCGTATGCTACACATCTTTTAAGAGCAAAAGTTAGGTTTGTTCTTTCATATTTGTCTCTTACCACATCGACAAGATCTAATTTGAAGTGGTAGCAATCAGTTAGTTCACTAAACGCAATGCGTATTATCCAAGCAGTGTACCATAGACAATCCACGAAACCCTCAGCTAGCTCGTAAGGACACACAGTTGAACAGTTCAGGTCTTTTTACTCATTACGTATACAAGTGATTCGTAACACTTCTGTCTAGTTCACTTGCATCGGGGGGGGGGGGGGGGGGGGGGGGGGGAAATAATCATTTGCAAGCTTACGAATGGCATTACGGAAAAACATCTCTCTCTCCAGTGTTAATGTGTCAACAGCTTGAGTTATGTGGCGCCAAACACACTTTAAGTCATAGCACTGTATGAGTCCGGCAGTCTGGAAATTCAGCTTCCTCACTGTCGAGTAAAATGAGAGGGATACAAAGAAATTTTTCTCTCTAATGGTCTCCAGTTGCGAAGGTACAGAGGAATGACTTGATCAACACTTGGCACCCTTTAGATGCAAAATCATGATCATTTTCTCGGCAAAGGACTTATTACTGAAATTATGCACATTAGTACCCTGCAATTGGTCAAGATTTGAGGCCAGGTGGAAAATAGCGTCTTCTAGGCTCAAATTTTGGAACATTTTGAAAAATGTTATTAAAATGATCAGCAACATTTTAAAATTTTGAGGTCTCATTTTTTAAAAAGAATGCTAATTAGGCGAAATTGTTTTCTAATTTAAACACTTTATTTCTCTGGCTTATTATACTAAATAACTGAATCTTTGATGTTGGTCTGAAATTAACTGATTTAGTGTTTGAAAACCGTATGGATTGCGCTATTGGTAAAGAGTATATTGTGTTAAAAGATTTTACTGCGAACATTAATTTCTTGCATATCGTGAGTAAAATATTGTATAGAAAATTACACTCGCAAACGTGGCATCATACTCTAGTGCGTTATTATTTCTGCGAACTGTTTATAACATACTTCACTCGTAAGAAATATTTTGTGTATTCCATTTATTGGAAAATGTACATTGGGAGAAAATTTAAGATTTTTATTTCCTGTGAACCAAGGAACTTTCATTTCTCTTGCAGGAACGTATTGTATATCGGTAACAGTTTTGGAATCAAAGTTTACTCCATAATTACTCTTCTAAATGACATTTGTAAACTAAATTGTTTTAATAAAGATTCAAGCGTACCCACCAAGAAATGTCGTAATAAAACTTTCGTAGCATAAAATCACTGTAGCACATTTTTGTGTTCTTTTAAAACTTCTCTGGCTATTTACAAGCAGATTTCTGTGTAATTCCGTTGACGTAGAAAATAGGCGTCACTGGACTCACTTTCTTCCTGCGGTTATTTTTCAAAATAGAGTGTGTGATAGAGAATGTCAGTCAATTGCAGTCGTATTCTACTTTGTTTCGCTAGTTCGTAAATGGTTTCGGCTTCAGGTCATTGTAAATCTTTCAACTTAATATTAACTACGCTAAGAAAGAAATCGCAATGGTGAAAAAAAATCAAATATAGAACACTATTTATATAGTAACATTTTTCACACTATTAGTATTTAGTTAGTACATATTCAGAGGTGCGTACCAGCTCGTCGTACACTTCATTTAGTAACATAGGAAAGTTCCCTTCAGACATGTAGGAATTATTATCTTCAACTCCTGCCTCTTCCACAAAACGTTTAGCGATACAACCGATTCAGTTTATATGCAGAATCTGAAAAGGTTCTCTGTGTATTTTGACACATTCTTAACTGTACGGTGCAGAGTTTTAGTAGAGAGTTCTTCAGTTAAATTACTAGAGAGTTCTTCAGTTAAAATTGGTCTTTATATGAGCTCGTATGATGATGAGATAGTGTCCGTTTTTGTCGGGTTCTGAAGAATTCATTACAGATAAGATTTCATGGTCTACCCATTCCGAAAATGTAGCTTTGCCCTTACATTGATGACTTTTAAGTCGCGGTACAAGGCGGATGACGTCGTCCTTGTTACACTGTAAACAAACGGCACGAAATCCCTTTCCTTTAGGGTATTTTTTGAAACATTTCCAAATAGGATCGCTTTTTTGTCCTGCAATATTTAACGAATCGCTTACTGCCAGCAAATGATAGAGACACAGTGGTACTTTTGATTTAAATTTAAACCTTTAGCCAATCAGCATGAATTAGATCTCGACCAATGGCAGCCTATTGCATATATATAAGATATATAAAATAATATTGTCACATTACAAACGATTTCGTATGTACTCTATGGTTCGCATTGAGATAGCGATCAGTAGCCGTGGAACACATCCCTGAAACAACACACTGTGAATGGGTTTCAGAACGATTCTTTAGCCCCTGGAGTATCGTGTTGCAGGAAAGTTATACTGTTTAGGTTTGAGAAAGATTCTGTAGCCCATGGGTGGTGCGTTGCGGGAAAGTTATACTGTTTGTTTTCAAGAAAGATTCTTTAGCCCATGGGGTGGCGTGTTCCAGGAAAGTTATACTGTTTGGGTTCAAGAAAGATTCTCAGACCAAGGAGGGGTCGGTGGAAAAAGACTACTCTTTGTTTTAGCAGATAATTGTTTGTACTTAGAGAAAAATGAAAAAAAAAAATATATTTTTAGGGTTAGATAGGAATTTATAAAATATTATGATTTGCTCTTTTTGGAATCTTTCGAACACTATAATTGCGCTCTCTAACGGTGAAAAAGTTTGAAAATTCCGAAAATTGAAACGAATATTGCAACGATGTATTAATGATAGAAACACGAAATTTTGATGGTGGAATGTGAACGTCATGAAGTTTCCTTTGGAAACAATGAAAATGATAATAGAAAACTAATGTGCCAATGATGAAATGATCTCAAATGTCTTCGAAGAGAGTATGCTTGTGAAGGGAAGGTCTGTTGGAGAAAAACATATCAATGAGAGATCCACTGTGATCAGTAATGCGAGCGGGCAAATTGTTTAAACGTACATGTCAGAATGTTTTTAAGCAGATTCCAAGCTTGGAATACGCAGAATTATGTTTTAAAGCATCGATATTAAAGTCTTCCTTAAGAATGGAAGTAATGTTGCAAAGGAAACTTTTAGGGACTGAGGAGATGAATTAATAACATCTTCAATATTGCTGTTCGGAGGACGGTAAAGTATGCCGATAATAAGAGCAGGGTTTTGTTTATTGATAGAGGAGGGTTTGACCCATAGACCTTCGAAACAAGAGTAAGAAGGAATAGGCCATTACTTCGACATTAAATGTTTCCTCACATATAATGCAAATCCTCCTCCTGTCCCACGAGATCTGTCGATGCGGAACAGTTCATACCCTTTGAGTTCAAAAGGTCATCTGGAAGGGAGATATCAAGCATGTCTCTGTAAGAGCAATTACATTAAATTTCAAAATATCAGAACCTAGTAGATGGGAGTGTTTAGATTTAAGAGATCGAATATTAAGATGACAAAGGTTTAACCAACAATGATCTTGGGGAAAAAATACATCTGACAGAGTTCGGTATAAGTTAAGATAATTTTTGTTAGCGTAATAAAGAGACACGAAGTTATAAAAATGTACAAATGAAAAACGAATAAAGAATAATAAAAATATATAAATAAAAATATTAATGGGTTTCTGTTAGACTAATGGTTTTTTAAAAGTCGTAAAAGTACTCGTAGCAGGAGAGTTTTTAATTTAAAAACGACAAAATGTCTGAAGTTTAGCAACAATATAAGTTGAAAGAGACAGAATTGTGTAAAATGTGTTGCGGATCACAATATATATATAAACATGAGTAAAATATATATAATTATACAGGTACACAAAGAAATTTTTAAACTACTTTTAAAGTTCATTTGAACTATAAATAATATAATTTAAAATATATATAAATATATATATTTATTTTAAAGTTCCTATTGAACTGCGCTGAAATAAGGCACTGAGCTTGATTATGGATCCTGAATTTGCTGCAATGGTGGGCTTCTGTGGAGGGAAAATCTTCCGCTGTGTTTTCTGTTTGTTTGTTTGTGGGTTGACAGCCCCAAGTGAATAGATTCATAGGATATGTTTATCAGCTGGTGTATAATCCCGAGCAGAGGTCATCGGAGGCACCTGAACGCTTTGCTTCTACTGGCATCATCAAATTATACATTGGAGTAAGTCTTCCAGTGCAGATGGCTTCAGACTTTAGCGGGGGAATGGGTCTTTGCCCCATGTCTGCAATGGGGGCTGTGTGATATTGTCGACATTCCCTCTCTCAACAAACATAATTTCTTAAAACATCCTAGTGACAATTTTCACTCCATAGGTAGTTATAATGGGAGGACTCTGCACAGAGATTATTCTCTTGATGTTCTCACAAAAGAATTCCACCATTATAATTTAGATATTCCCGCTTGCAAGAGATCAGATGGAGAGATAAAAGTCACATTCTTAGAAATAATCTTAAATTTCTCTTTTCATGGAGCAACTTGAAACTTAAGAAGTGTTCTACTAAGGTTAAAAAATTTACCTTTAATTCTGAAACTCTGAAAGACCCAGTTATAGCTGAAGCTTACCGTGATACAGCGGTTTATTAAAATAATGGAAACACGTACTGTTTATGGAGAACATTTTATTAATAAACTGTAGGCCGATCCTGGGCGTTGAAACAGGCACAATTCGACGTGGAATAGACTTATGCAAGTCATGCACGTACCGTAATGGAATGTGGGACCATTTGTCCTGCAAAATATGTGCCAGTGATGCTGGAGGTGGAAAGTGTGATCTGACCTTGCACTCCAGATATTCCTATGTGTTCAATAACACTGAGGTCTGGAGAATGAGGTGGCCAGGGTAGTTGCTGTACCTCATGTCCATGCTCTGCAAACCACAACTTGACACGTTTTACACAATGCACGGTTGCATTAACCGCTTGAAACCATGGTAGTTCATTAGGGAACAATGCCTGCAAAATTGGGTGCAGGTGGTCCCCGAGAATATCTATCTGCAAACTTCGTATGGCGACCACAATTTACACGTTTGGAGGAAACACTCTGTCCTTTTTGATATGTAGTCATAATCTTCCATACAGTTCCTCGTATTACTCGTACTAATTCTGTCATTCTGGTTACTGAAGCTCCTGCAAGAGGCACACCAATGATCATGCCATTTTGGAGGTTACTGAGATCTGACATTATCGACAATTACACCACAACAGTTGTTTCACCTACGCCTGTGGCACTGCTATGTGATAGTCGACATCGTACTTCTCCCCTTTATACACCTCACATTGCGAGTGACATCATCCTTGTGATATGCATACGGCGCATTGCCTGTACCCCAGTCGCTGTCAGAGTTTCCATTATTTTCATAAACCCCTGAAGGTGAGTTACTCACTATGAGAGCCATGGTTTGCTTACTACTGAAGTTGAGGAAGAATGGGGCCCTTTCAAACAGGCTTCTCTTGAAACTAACAGTACTCTTTCAGGAAAAAAAGGACCAGAGGAGGCAAAATTATTTAAGTGATAAGGCACTTGAGCTTATTTCAGAAATAAAGAACTGCAGGAATGTCCTTAATCAATGAACCCTACTGGTTCTAAACAATGTCGTTAGTTCTGTTCCCGTTGTTTGTAATGATGATAGATGAATTGGTGGCTTTAATGTTCGCCCTATAACAAAATCTGGTTATTTTAGGAATTTCTAATCTTAAACTGCATAAATCCCCAAGGGTAGATGAAATTACTACGGAAATGCTTAGAGCTGGGAATATTTCGGTTACCACACGGATGACTGAAATTTTGAATATCTATGATAAAGACATTTTTCCTAAGGATTTTAGAAGAGTTATTTTTATTTCTATTCTTACAAAAGGTGATCGCAATTCTTGTGATAACTATAAGGGTATCAGCCTACTCTCTGTTCCAGGTAAAGTTCTTTCCATGATTGTGCTTAATAGAATTAAGAATCTGGTTGACAGGCAATTGCGTGATGAGTAATGTGGATTCAGAAGTGGTAGGGGATGTGTAGATCAGATATTTTCACTTAGGCAGATTCTTGAGAAATGTTTAGAGTTTCAGAAACCTTTGGTTGCTAGCTTTGTTGATTTCAAAAAGGCTTTCGACTCTGTTGATCGTCATAATTTGTGGTTGATTGTGAAATCATATGGTATACCAGACAAGTTAGTTAACATAATGAAAGCTCTCTATAATAACACTGAGTCGTGTGTTAGAGTTTGTAAGGCTTATAGCAATTGGTTTAGCATTAATTCTGGTGTTCGACAAGGGTGCATTTTGTCTCCTTTTCTCTTTAACTTGGTTATTGATTATATTATGCGAAATTCACTTCAAGGGAAAGATTTTGGCCTTAATTCTGTAGATACAAAAATTTCCGATTTAGATTATGCTGATGATTTAGTCGTTTTGGCAAATGATGTTGATGAGATGAACTCTTTCATTCGAGCTGTTGATGAGACTGGTAGTAGAGTAGATTTGGTTATAAACAGAGAGAAAACTAAAATGATGAAAATTGGTGAGGCAGGCTGTGATTCAGTTAATCTTAATGGTTACAGTCTTGAGCAGGTGTTAATATTTAATTTTCTTGGGAGCTATGTAACAGATACTGGATTGCCTCTGAGACTTTTAGGAATCTATGGAGAGTGTGGAGAAATAGGCATATATACCTAAAGATTAAAATTAGACTCTATAATATTATATTTATAATTTATAATATCTATAATTTTATAATTTATATTTGGTTCTTTCTAGGGTTAGTTATAGTAGTGAAACTTGGACACTTTGTAAACAAGATAACAGGAAACAAGATGCTTTTGATTGTAGTTGCTTATGCAGTATCTTGAGCATTTGGTGGTTCAACTTTGTAACTAATGATGAAGTAAGAGCAAAGGAGTTGTCAACCTCCTTTAAGCAGCATATTGTGTAGAAAGAGACTACATTAGTTTGGCCATGTTGCCCGTATGGATAATTATAGATTGGCGAATAGGGTTATGAACAGTGTGCCTAAAGGCCTCAGAAAGAAGGGGAGACCTAGGATGCGGTGGACAGAAAATGTCAAACAGGACCTTGCTACATTGATGTGCAGTGGCCTGATGCAGCAGATGTAGCTCAAAAGAGATGTGCTTGGAGAATTAAACTGCACGCTGCTCCGTAGTCAATGGATGCTTGAGGGATGGTAATGATGATGATGATATTACGGTAATGATTAAAGCATTAAAACGCAGTCAGTTGTTATAAATTACTTCAGCAAATGTAGATTTGTTGTTTTTGGGTTAGCGGTATCTGAACACGAAATAGCATGATTATGTTCGTATTCATTATTTTATTAGTATTGCTTCCATAGACGCTTCGTCACTCTTGTGGGTGGTAAAAATGCCACTGCTGTTGTGATCAAACTTCGATAAGGGGATTAGTAAAACTGTCAAAGAGTTTAATGTTATTATTTGGTTTCTAATAATTTCACTTTATTCCCATTATTTTATTAAATGTTTTCTAGAAATATGTTCTTATGTTTCACGGGGAGGGGGGGGATTTAAAATTAATATAATCCTCCCGTTCCGTAATTATTTTAGCCGTGATCGTTTTTTAATACATTACACAGCATCTTTTTAAATAATTAGAGCCCAATGTTATACTGGGGAAAAGAGTTATCTTCCCACACAAAAAGGAGTAACCAATGGCAGGTAATGGTTCTTGAACAAAAAGACAGATATTTATTCACCGTGCTATCTACATTCCACAATTCATCACAATCCGTTCATCTCATCAAATTTTTTAAACATCGCTCTATTGGAATCAACTTACATAGATCAGTGGGAGACGTCCTGCTCCTCTCCTGACTTTAAAAACATTCTGACCACTCTCCCAAACTGCTGTGTTCTTTCTCCACCTACTCTGCTCCTCCTCGCTCTCTAAAACGTAAAGGGCAGCTCTCTCGAATCTGATTGGTCCTCGCAATTCTTTCTGCAAAGGAGGGGAGAAGATGGTGGTGGTAAGGGATGATAATCTGGATAGTTCTTGCCGCAATATCCTTGTTTCAAAATCACGTGGCTGTCCGTTCGTGGGAACTGTCGAGCAGCGGTCCAGAGGATTTCCTGGGGCGTCTTGTGTTGTAGTGTCCGAGTCCCAGACTGGACAACTCACTCTGACAGAGGGTTTGCAGAAATAAAAGGGGCGCCTCCTTTCGTGCAAGTTACTTGGATTATAAGAGCCATCAAGGCAGGTAAGTGGCTTTGCCCTGCTCTGCGGCACTTCAAATGGAATTTTCCGCTGACATAACCTTCCACATGGCGCCAGAATGTCAGAAAATGAAGCTGAAGGTAACGTCGAAACGGTTCTAGGTGGATATGAAAATCACGTAGAACACTTATTCTGAACAACTTGTAATTAACAAAAATATGTATTATTTTGAGTTCTTTTTATTAATATCGAATTAGAGGCATTGATAATTCCTAAGTGTTCTCACCAGATCTAACTTATTATCGTTTCTTGTGCAATTCCAGGAAAATCATCAGGAAACTATATGTGGATATACAAGATTGGTGTCGTACTGTGGATAATATTCGGTCTCGGCTACTTGGCCATGATCCTCAACTACATCTCGCAAGCCATGAGATGCAAACAAATTCGCCTGGTGGAAAGAAGACTCTCTACCAGCATCCACCACACCCAACAAAGAGTTGGACAGAGAATAGAAGAAGTTTATCAGATTCTACAAGAAATCTCTAGGGTAGGAATGTAGCTAAGTCTAACACTGATTTTCTTATATACATTAACGTTGAACATTAGTTACACCTATTTTTGCTCATAGAAATGCATTGAAGAAGGAATTGTGCCCCGCTGAGTGTGGCTATGAAGAGACGAATATGATAGGTTGCATCAAAGTACTCATGATGATGTAGGCATCTATATATTGCTCGCATGGGCTTGTGTTCTCTGTGTGTGTATGTGTGTGTGTAGGAGGAGGACACTGATATATTGAAGGTTTATTTTGTTTTCCATCATTTTCACTATGTCCTAAACTTCCTAAATATTCACTCATTTGTTTGCCGATTTCGAGATTTATTTCTCCCGGAAGAAAAAGGGGCATCCCGAAACCATGTGACACCCTGACTGTCCCATTGCATGCGCTGGCACTGAACAGGAGTATAGACTGGTGTCTGAATATGTGATCCTTCACATTGCTCCTCCATTTTCTTCAATTGTTCACCTAGCAGGATGAAGTTCGTTTTTATCTGCTGCAGAGGAAATGCAACCAAAAGATCTTGCATGGAAGGTAAGGGGTTCGTTTCCTGTTATTCTAGAAGGGACTGATTTTCATGGCTCTAATGGCGGGTGCTAGCCCTGTAATCTACTCATTGCTTTCTTCGAGGGCCGTTTTAATGAGGTTCTCCTCAAAAGTTCCAGGTTTTGAGACAGAACGAACTGCCGGAGTATAGGAAGCAGACCTGCTACCAGAGCAGGACTATGGAAGCCGAATCTGATCAGTAACTTCAGGACTTATCTTTCCCTCTCCTGTGACATCCTGTTTCAGGAACTTATACGTTAACGTCTGAATGTGAGCAGCATATTCTCGGACTCTTTCTCCCATTAGTTGACGACAATTTTTGACATTATATAGTCTTGTGACCAAAGAATCCTCGCTATCAAAACGTTCTAACACTGCTCTGTTCAAAGTCACAAAATTCTCCACATTGCGTAGCTCCAGTGAAGCGTTCACAAATTCCGCAACAGCACCTTGTAGCTTGGATCGAGCAATAATGGCCATTTCGCTTGATTTCCATTGTGCAAGCTTCCCTATACCCTCTATTATCTGTTCAAAGAAAGCTGCTGCCATGTGGCTAATATCACATTCGTAAGGATTTAGCAAATTCACAAATCCAGACAGGGTGGGTCCCGTCCAAGGGGACATCTCCTGGGTGAGTTGAGGCATCGGCCTCACCCAGTTCTTACTAAGATCCGCCAGCAGCTACATCGTCTGGCAGCCACCATTACCATCCATTTCTGTTGGGTGGAGGGGGTCACGTCGGAATCAGGGGCAATGATTTGGCAGATTCTGCTGCTAGGTCAGCCACTCCCCTGTCAGACTCTCCGTTGCCGGTTCCCTATCTGGATTTCCGGCAGCGTTTTACCACCGAGCTCCGGGCACAGTGGCAGAGATCTTGGTCGGAACAGCTTACGAACAAGCTCTTTGAGATCAAACCTATCATCAAACCATGGCAGTCTTGTTACCGCAGGAATCGCAAGGAGGAAGTTGTACTTGCTTGGCTCCGCTTAGGTCACTCGTTTATTACTCATTCGTTTCTTCTACGGGCGGACGACATACCTAAGTGTGAGTTTTGTGACACCATTTTAACTATCAAACACATTTTAATATCATGTCCATGTTTTAACTTTGAACGACGTTTGTATTTTACATTTCATGATTTTACGTCCGAGCCCCTTACACTCGGACATTTGTTTTCTGATCATTGTTGTTTTAACGCTGTCTTTCAATTTTTACAATTTACAGGTTATTTTACTCGTCTATAATTTTACTCTACTGATTATTTTATAAATGATTAACCCAGGTTGTTTACACCTAGTTACTTTTATTATTACAAAATATTTCTACATTTGTTTATTGTTATTCACTGCTTGTTATTTTATTATTCTACATTTGTATCGTTAAATTTCTAGTTTATTTTTAAAAATTGGTTGAGGGTTCCATGACTTTTATCTTTTTACATCTTGGACATTCATTTGGTGCATTATAGCCTTAGATGCTAATGCGCCATTAAACCCTAAACAACCAACCAACCAACCAAACCTGGGTGAGTACTTTATTTTGTCTCCGAACTTCAATAATGTTCTAGTATTGGGAATGACTATGGTGTTTATCGTTTGAATCTTCACAGTGCAAAGGAGATAGATACACGGATAACAATACCGTACAAAAATTTTATTAACACAAAAATACACTCCTTATGCGAAAAAAAATTCCACTCTAAGAATCCTATCCTAAAGCACATCAAACACAATCTTACAAACTAGCGTACCCATTCTACTGCCAATAATGCCATTCAATTTCAACTTCCTTCTCTATATATTTTTTATACAATATTCTCTCTAGTTATTGACACAATCCCAATTCCCAACAGGAAACATCCTGAGGTCATGGCACCAATTTGTCATACACCCCAATATAGGTATAGCCAAGAGGGGGAGACAATGGGGCAGTGAAAACTTCAAGGGAGCCATTGTGATTTTACAATCTAATCATTATAAAGTGGCTCGTGATCATACTAATGAACCTTCTTTTCTTTTTCCCATTTTTAACCAAATAACATAACTCAAGCAACCAAGAACTACGGAGGTCCAACCAGACAGTGCAGTTTAATCCTCCAAGCATATCTGTCCTGAGCTACATCTGTTGCATGTGGCCACTACGCTGCTTGAGGATGATGATGATGATGAACATAACTCATTCAATATGCAAGCATATTTTCTTGAATACAATAACACATTATTTACTAACTTCCTTAGGTTCTCACTTATAGCTACAGGCTAAGCTATTCTGTCTATTAACAAGGCTCGAAAAGGACTTCACAGATCATAGCGAGTTAGCAGTGTATCTTATCCCTCTCGTGCATTATATGGTGCAAACGAGACGCTTTGGAGGACAAAGAGAGAGAACATAAATTTAAAGTCCTGACCTGTTTCAGTCATCGACCATATCAGCTTAATGGTTCTTCTTGCCTTTACAACCGCTTCGTAAACTTTCCTACTGATCAGTACTCTGTTTCTCCTTCGTCAATATCTGCCGATCATTAACTCTATTTGCTCTTTTTGCTGACCTATACTTCGCTACTACGCTCCCACTCTCTCGTTGTTCTGTCGTACTCCAAGTCTCCTTTTTATGACTCTTTATCTACAGATCTCTACTGCTTTTCTCTGATTCTTTTTTCCGAATATGTCGCGAGATTCAGCTTA
The DNA here is from genome assembly GCA_038380435.1 of Ryuthela nishihirai. Taxonomy (NCBI): domain Eukaryota; kingdom Metazoa; phylum Arthropoda; class Arachnida; order Araneae; family Heptathelidae; genus Ryuthela; species Ryuthela nishihirai. The sequence goes on along the minus strand of JAWZYU010000001.1, from coordinate 41,003,562 downwards.
AGAAGTTCCTCCTTTACTTGTCATTGGCTAGATGCCCCGCCGATGAAACAGGTGAGAAAATTCAAAGTTCTCTTGTTATTAGTGGTTGTCATCTCATGAGGAATAGGATTTAACCTGCCTCACGTGGTGCAGAAGGGAGCATGAAGCACCTGGCTCACTCCCAGCTTGCCAGCACAATTGTACAAAAAAAAAAAAAAAAATGGGTAGTGCATTGCTGCAAAGTGGGGAATACTAAACCTCGGAGGACCCCCATGAAGAGATTGCGGGTACGACACTGACTCTCACACTTGGGCAAGGATGTTAGATCTCTTCAGTATTGGTATTTATAATGAAAATGGGGAACGTCTCCTACAGTAAGAATATTGAGAATTACTTGAAGATTTGAGAATACCTTAAACGTACTAGAAACACAGGGACACTTGTAAATACCCATGGGTTTCACCTGATGGGAGGGGCCATTCAAAAGGTTCTTGATATGCATCTGCAGAACAAAACCCATTGCATTATCTCAAGAAACTTTTTACTGTCCTTCAAAATACTACCCTCCAGCATCTACGCAAAGTTGTAGACGTCTATGCCAATTCCGGAACATTTGATGGTGCTCCTGTTGAGGAATACTTCACAACTCTGAATGAAAGCAATTTGCGAAGTCTTGCACCCTTGAAAATGGCTTCGCAGCAAATTCCATTTTAATTTTTGGAAGCAACCCAAAATCGCATGGTACAAGATCGGGTGAATTTTCAGGATAGGGTAGCTATTTGAGTTAGTCCTGCTCCAGATAGGCCGCAGCTTGTAGGGTTTTGTGAGCCTTGGCATTGTCATGAAGAAGGAGAACCCTTGAGACAACTGTTGTTGGATGCTTCTTCATATCCTTAACCGTTTTGGGTGAAACAATATTGGTGTAGTATTGGACATTTATAGTCAGTTTTTCAAGTAAGGTGTCCATGGCTAACAAACACTCCTTGCGAATTGAAAACAAAATAGGGAATATCCTACTCCTTGAGCGAAAGTCTTATTGGAGGATTTGGCGATGCAGTTCATCTTCTGCAACCCAAACATAGTTGTCGATTTTTTCGTGAGTTGTATAGTAATAAAATCATGTCTCATCCCCCTGTAACAACGTCTGTTAACTGTTTGGAGCTACTAGGATCAAACATTGCCAGCATCTTCTTGTACGAATCGACTCTAGCCCTTTCTTCTGTCAGTTTGTGGGGTACCACAAACTGAGAGAAGAGCAAGAAAGTCTCTCAAATCCCTAAGTGATCTCGCATATCCCTTAAGTGTGCTCGTAATCTTAGAGACTTGCGAGAGAAACCTGAGTGGGGGAACTCTAACACAACTGAAATATTTTATTTTTCCTTTAAAGCTTTACAGCTTTACATTGTTTTTTTTTTACTTTTTAATATCGTAAAACAACGAGTTAATAAAAAATTGCTTAACCTTCAGATTACGACAAAAAGAATAAAAACCGATATGAAAGGCCCCATAATTTTTTTAATGCTCTGTTCGGAACCACTGATCTAGCTCTTAGTGAGAAAACGTTTTCTTTGTTAGATATTGATATTGTCACTGCACCAGATCCACGAAGAAAAAGAAATCTAGGCATAAAGACTTATTTTCAGCTTCGAGCAGACATTACAATATTTTATTCAGTTACTAAAGGTTTTCATTAGCAAACAAAAAATATTTCAGGAAATATTTATTGGAAATTTACAAACAATTATCATTTGGTAGTCGTCAGCTCATTTATTTTTAAATTCCCATCCAAATCCATATACATTTACTGTATTTTCTCTCTCTTTAACTCATGGTCACCTTAGAGCGACATATCATCAACATTGGGGAAAGGCTCATCGTATTTTGGGGTCACGCAGCGCTATTTGTAATCGCTCTGATGATGGTTGGCTAGCATTTCATTGGTGCTGTAGATGCAAGTCGAAAATCAGTGTGTCCTTTGTGTAAAGAATTCTTTCATTATTTTTCATTAGAATAACAGCAGATTAACAGTCTGTGATATTGGAAAATTATTAAAATAATTTATTATAATTCTTTTGCTATATCTTCAGTTTTGCATGTTTCTTAAGACTATCATTTGATTGATCACTGATCTAGCATAGGGATTTTTCTTAATTTATGGAAATCAGTGCAGATTTCTGATTGGATCCAATGGGCCCACACGATAGTCTAAAGCACTGGTGTCAAACTGAAGTAGGAACGCGGGCCTCTTAAGCTTGTACCTGAAGTAGTGCGGGTCGCAAAGATGCTATAAAAAGGTTGGTATTTTTTTAAGTTGTTCTGTGACTTCAATTAGAAGCCTCTATTTTGTATCTTTCACAAAAAGAGAGTGCAATTATTAGTTTGTATCTTTCGCCATACTAAAAGACGATGACCACGAGATTTAATAAGTGTAGTAAATTACGCGCGTATTTAACCATAAAACTGCATTAACTGCTGGTTTTGGTAGGACATAATAAAAATAAATAAATGCATTACGTCGTGTTTGATTGCATGGACAATAGATATTAGAGTATAATATTTCTAATCTAAATCAAATAGTTAATGTTAAAAGAAAATTTATGAATATTAATTTTAAAATTAAATATCTATTTTTTTTTATAATTTAATAAATATTTGCCAATTGTTATCGTGGGTCGCAGTCGTGAACGTCGAAGGCCGCGTGTTTGACATCACTGGTCCAAAGGTTAAGCAAATTTATTTCAAGGCAGAAAAAATTGTGTCTTTGAATATTTTAGGTACTTGAAGTACTTGAAATAAATTGATAAATGAATAAATAAGTGAATAGAAATTTGGGAAAAAAGGGTATTTTAAAAAAATTTTAAGGGGTACATTAAAAACATATAAAAAAAATTTATAAACCTTGAAATAAAGGTTTAGAAACAGAGGTCTGTTATAGGTACTCTGGATGATGTGAATACTTGTATATGATCCATATTATAAATTTATTTTGCTATACTTTATAGTTATTTCTTCCCCGTTTACTTTCAGCATCGCTCACTGAAGCCCCGTGACCGGGTCCTCAAGAGGATGCAGTCTTTCCCCGCTCCAGAGCTGCGAGATCGCAGTCACAACCATAAGATCCAGAGGCTGTTGAAGCTGGTTCAAAACCTGAAAGAGGAAGAACCAGCTCCCAGACCAAGGAGATTCAGTCTGCCTTTGCCAGAGCCGATATTTGTGGGAGGGACAGGAAGTCGGGGTTCACTTCAAGTGGAAACAGGAATTTGGCGATCAGGTGTGACGAAAAATAGTTGCACCAATCTGCACTCAGAGAAAGTCAATATGTTACAGAAAGCAATGAGAAATGCTTACAGTAACAGCATTCAGCAGCTGGAGACATGCACCGAGAAGCAAGCTGTCATTGATATGGAAGGACTTCAGTGTACCAGAGTATAGTGGATGACAGTGACAGTTCCTTTCACTGGTTTTGGAGACCCCATTGAAGTAAGAGAATACGCTGCAATGGCGTGACTTATACGAGTGCAGTGACAGAATTCTCTTTTGCATAGCACGGGACACAAAGTGATGTGTTTTTCACAAATGAGTTTCTCTTTGGTGACATCGGTTGTGATGAATCGAAGGTCTAGTCAACAATGACAACAGTATTTTTAAACTGCACATTCGTAGTACATGGATCTTACATGGGATCATTCGAATTCTGACGTAACTATAGGGTGCGTCGTTCCGAATCATTGCTCATAATGTACTCTGGATTAAATGATAGAACTCAGGATCACAGTTAGGCTTATTTTCAATTAAGTCTCCAGAAAAAAAAACTGTTTCTAGCAAGCTTTTTACCCTATAATAAGATAATAATTTAAAAAAAAAGAAAACAATTCACCAGGATTATGTTGTAAATATATTATATTTTGCTTCACCGAATCAGAATTACCGATTCCAAAGGATAATTTTTTTTAACTTTTTACTTCCTCTCTGCAGGTGTAAAACATCGCAGTTTGTGCTATATTGCAATGAAGGGATGAAGTTATTTTACAGGAAAGACAAATTTCTCGGTCTTATTCTATTAGTTCCGAAATTGTATTCTTCGGTACCAAAAGTAGTGCTAAAATCGTTTGCATTAGAAACGTTTCTCCAGATTTAATACAGTCCCGGAGATATCACTTAAAGAAACACGAAAACGCAGAGGATTTTAATTATTACTTGTGAGTCTCTTCACGAAATATGATGCAAAACATACATCTCAATGTTTGTAATTTTTGGAACTTGAAGGCTGTTTAATTTTTACCGAAAAGTTGTCGGTTGTAGATTGTATTATACAAATTGATATTTTTGAGAAGAATGTAAATAAACTCTTTTTATTTCAAATTATTTCGAAATTTTATTTGACTTTTGATCACTACTGCAATAACTTTCGAATTCATTTTCATTTTTAAATTTAAATTCTGAGTGCATCCAGAGTACTTAAGCATGGGAGGCTCTCCGTTAGATTACCTGCTCCACCAAAATGATTACAAAAAATAAAAAATGAATTTCTATATTACTATTAATTATTTGTCATATCTAAAAAGCATATTTTTGTATTCGTTGTATAATCATTATTTGTCATGATGCATTCCGCGCTTCTCAAGCTTTCATTCGGCATAAAACTCACTACGATTGTTTCGTACCCCTTCAACCCTTCTACCACTATCCTTGTTAAAATGTTTCATTCCGCTCTTCTAGGGGAGGTCTGAAACTCTCCAAATTGCATAGTATGTGGCACTCCCCATGTAGCAATCTTTCATTTGGCATAAAATTCATTAAAATCGCTTCGTATCCACCCCCTCCCGCTCGCTATAATTTTTCTTATCCTCTTTAGGTTAGCATAGGTTGAGTTCAAGTCTTGACGTCCATAGAGAAAGTATGGTCCCATCCCAGGGGTGGGCAGGTAGGAAAGCATTACCTACGTTAACGCTATGGAGTATGTATTAGGATAATTATATCATGACATCATCCTTAAGCTACGATCTGATTGTTTGTCATAAATTATGTTAATTAGGTCTGTCTTCTCATTGGCTGGTTCTATATCACGTGATGAGGCTGTCCTTATATGGCAAGTGATGTATAACGTCATCAGTATGTGCAGAATGAATGCGCTGTAGTTATTCGTGACGTCATACCTATGCGCAGATTGAATGTGCAGTAGTTACGCTACGTCATTGAAATGCTCAGATTGAATGCGCAGTAGTTATGTGTGACGTCATATATGTTCAGATTGAACGCGCATAGGTATTCCGATAGGATATATATTAGGATAAGTATTCCATGATGTCATCCTTAAGATTTAATCTGATTGGTTAATTTGAATGACGTCATCAATCTGTCCTCTGATTGGTTAAAAAGGTATGACGTCATAATATGTCATATTGGTGTCCATGTCATCTGTATGTGCAGATTGAATGTGCAGTAGTTATGGGTAACGTCATCGATATGCTCCGATTCAATGCGCAGTATTGATTTAGTATTACAGTATTACTTTCACTGTAATTGACATGACCATCTGCTCCTCCTCGATCCTACCACTCTCTACATGGGAGGTCGAGGACAACCCTTACCCAAGTTCGTATCATCCAGCACCAGAGCCAGAAGGAATCTTGGATCAAATATAGTCTTCTATCACCTGCTCGAGCAGTTCTAAGGTTGTGTGGGATAATAGAAGATGGGTGGGAACTATTAAATATTGAATAAACTCGACTTTCTTGGTATATACTAAATATTAATCACTTTGTAAGTCGATTTAATTTTAGAGAAAAAATTGTCTTGTGCCAGTGGGATATGAACCCACTACCTCCTGAAAACATGTCAAGTGCTCTAAACCACTGAGCTACTGGCCACCGATCAAGATCTCCTCTAATTGATGTTATGAATATTCTCAACCTATAGTACATATTCCATTATGTCACATATAGTCGCTGTTTGGGCGATCTAAGCCACAAACCCACTCGTTATAGATCCTATAGCACAATGGATTGACAATTGCTGATTCCAAAGCAATTGCCAACACTCTGGGGGAGTCATTCTCCTCCATCTCTTCTTCTTCTTCTTCTTCTTACTCCCCTGACTTTCTGGCCCAGAAGAGCAGGGCGGAAAGCTCTCCACTGTCCTTTCACTTGAATGGTATGGAGCCTTACAATAGGCCGTTCACAGTGGAGGTGTTTCGCCTTGCTCTGCATACTTCTTGTGCATCCACCGTCAGGCCAGACAGTGTCCATTATGCAATGCTTCACCATCTCTCACCATCAAGTAAGGATCGGTTGCTCCGACTTTTCAACCACATTTTCATCGAGGAACAGTTTCCGGATTCCTTGCGGGAGGCCATCGTCTTGGCCTTCCCAAAGCCAGAAAAGGATTCCAAGATTCCTTCGGATTATCATTCCATTGCATTGAAGAGCTGCATGTGCACGGTGTTGGAAAGAATGGTAAATGCAAGACTAATCTGGTATTTAGAACACCACAACCTTCTTCCAACAAGCAGTGTTGCTTTCGCAAGCAATGGTCAACTCTTGACCATCTGATACACCTTGAATCGGCTATCAGAAATTATTTTTTGCGTAGAGAGCACCTGATGTCAATATTTTTCGACATCGAAAAAGCATACGACATGGCTTGGAGATTTGGCATTCTTCGTGACCTCCATAGCTTCGGCTTGAGAGGTCACATGCCGATCTTTCTCTCCAACTTCTTATCGGCACGTTCATTTCATGTCCGTGTTGGCAACACTCTGTTGTGGCCATACCCCACGAATAGGGGTATCACAAGGCTGCGTTCTGAGTGTTACGCTTTTCGCTGTCAAGATTAATTCTATTACTAGACAACTTCTTCCATCTGTAGGCAATGCCCTCTATGTTGACGATTTTAGCATCTTTTGCTCCTCATCCAGCATGAGGTCATTGAAAGAAAACTGCAAATTTCCCTGAACAATCTTTTGGTTTGGGCAACGGCAAAAAGGTTTCGGTTCTCCCCATAGAAGACTGCTTGTGTGAGCTTTTGCTGCAAGTGTAATCTTCACCTGGATCCCTAGCTACGGCTCACGGGTAACATCATTCCAGTTGTGGCAGAAACCAAGTTTCTCGGTGTCATCTTTGATCGTAAGTTGACCTTTTTACCACAAATACGTCATCTCAGGTCCAAGTGCACATGGACATTGAACATCGTCAAGGTCCTCTCCCTCATGGGGAGCCGACTGATGTTCTCTGCTCTGCTTGTATCGTGCACTTGTCCAATCGAAACTGGACTACGGATCCCAGGTATACAACTCTGCCTGGGATTCGGTGGTGAAAGTGCTGGATCCTCTCTGTCATCAGGCCCTCCATGTTTGCATGGGAGCTTTCTGCACCTCACCAGTCCAGTCTCTACATTGAGACCGACGAACCCTCTTTATCTCTTCCCCGTCAGCAGTTGTCCCTACAATGTGAATCTAAATTGCGATCCCTGCCTGGCCATTCCATTTGGGACTGCGTTTTCAGTTCAAAGTGGGAAATGCTTTACACTAATCGGCCGACTGTCATTCGTCCATTTGGTTTGCGAGTCCGAGGCTATCTCAGAGACATCAACACCAGTCTCGATAACGTCGCACAGTCGACAGCCAAGCCACTTCCACCTTGGCTCGCTGTTTTCCCTTCCTGTGATTTTTCTTTGTGCAGGACGGGGAAAGCCTTTACACCCAACTGTGTATACCGGCAACTCTTTGCCAGCCATCAAGCTGAGTACCCAGACTTCTTGCCTGTCTTCACAGATGGCTCAAAGTCTGGCACATCAGTGGGATTTGCCATGGTCTGCTGTGATGTAATCATTGCCGGTCACATAGGAATCAGGGGCAATGATTTGGCAGATGGTGTTGCCAGGCCAGTCATGCTCCTGTCCGACTCTACGTTGCCAGTTCCATATCTGGATTTCCGGCAGCGTTTTACCATCGAGCTCCGGGCAAAGTGGCAGAGGTCTTGGTCAGAACAGCTTACAAACAAGATCTCTGAGATCAAACCTATCTTCAAACCGTGGCAGTCATGTTACCGCAGGCATCTCAAGGAGGAAGTTGTACTTGATTGGCTCCACTTAGGTCATTCGTTTATTACTCATTCGTTTCTTTTACGGGCGGACGACGAACCTAAGTGCGAGTTTTGTGACACCATTTTAAGTATTAAACATATTTTAATTCATTACCCTGCTTTTAACTTTGAACGTGTAAATGTATTTTAATTTTCACGATTTTATGTCCGAGCCTCTTACACTCGGACATCTTTTATCTGATTATTGCTTTTTTATCATCAGTTTTTTCCTTTTTAAAACATTGTGTTTATTTCACTAGAATTTGATTTTAACCTTGTATTTTCTATATCTAACCCAGGTCTCTTACACCTGGAATTATTTTATTCTGTGTTTCTCCAATTGTTTTAAATTGTACTTATACACTTGTTCTTTGTTGTTTTACCATTTTACATTGTAGCGTTATGAATTTAAATTTGGTTGTGAGTATGTACGACTTTTATTTATTTTCTGTCATTTGTTTGGTGCATTATGGCTTAATCGCCCATGCACCATAAAACCCAAAACAACAAACCAATATTCAAACCTTCCACTCTCTACTGGGAGGTCTGTCACAACAATTACAGAAGTGATCACCTCCATATGTTATGTATCATCTGTTCTGGGATAGGTGTGTGGGGAGCTTGTGACCCTTCAGGCATATCACAGTGGTGGATTGATTGTGCTGACTGGAGTAGTTTAGAACTCCTCTGTGAGTTTGATTACCACTCTCTCATCCAGGAGCCAATCAATATTAGAGTGTGATGATGGACTGTCATCCATGCAGCTGCCTTGACCATTCCTCACTTGAATATGGTTTCCTCATTTTTCGAAACCTTGGTGTAATCTTGACTGCACCACAGGTCTTAAGGTTCAGGAACAAAGCTTGGGGGGTGTTTTCGAAGGTATCCAGCATCCTCCAACTTGGAAGCTTGCAAGGGCGAAAGCACATTTTGTCTTGCATTGAAACCAGAAGGAACCTTGGCTAAAATATCACTTGCATGACCACTTCTAAGATCATGTGTAATAATATGTAATGGGAACTGTGTAATGCGAACATGTGTAATGGGAACTGTGTAATGCGAACATGTGTAATGGGAACTGTATGTCCCACTCATTATTGATTCTGGAGCATAATGGACAGGCAATTACTGATTCCCATGCAATTGCAAACACTCTGCAGGAATAGATTATTCTATCCCTTCTTCATCCTCCTTTTCTCTTGAGTTTCACGTTCTGAAGAGCAAGGCTGAATAATCTTTGCTGTCATACCACTTGAATAGCCTGTAGCCTTACAACAAGCCATTCACAGTAGAGGAGCTGCACTTTGCTCTGCAGTCTCTTGTGTGTCTGCCGGTGGGTTTCCAGGGGGGGGGGCGTGGGAGGCTTTGCGGCCAGTGGGTTTCCGGGGGGCTGGGGGGCTTAGTCATAACCTTCGAGACTCAAGGCCTTTGCAGTCTAAATTGACGTCACATCCTGTGGATCTACAGTGCATCCTGCGCACGTAGTTCTATCGTAGCAAATCGAGCATTTACTTTTTTTTTTATTAGATCGGGAGGGCATTTTTACGTAGCACTGTGCTCAAAAACTGATTGACATGGTATTATTATATGATATATATGTACATTAGAGTAATATTTCTATGGCAAACCTTAAAATAGGGAAGACGTTGAAACTAAAATAGATCTTAATTTGTAATTGTGCTAAATTGATGACTGAAAATGTAATCGTCGTTTACGTTCTCTGAACATGTAGCACGACATATAAATTACGAGGAGCGTCATAATCTGTTGTACGTATAATTACAATGACACAATATGTTTAAAAATAAAGTTAAATGCAAATAATTACTCTGTTATATATTAACAAAAATAAAATCATTTCCTTCATATATTTTTCGCGATAAATGCTGTCAATAACTGATCCAGTTGTTTGTACCATTAATAATATAATCGTGACATAAATTGTTATGGAAAATTAGTGTGTTTTATTAAAAAGAGAAAAAAACACACAAAAATTATTTAGAACAATTTTATTGGCAAATGTGAACTAAAAAATTAATGATATACTGTAATAGCTTTAGCTGTAACAATTTCAGTTAGTTATGATTTAATTTCAATACTTTTTCTTAGTGATTAGACTTAATTAATACGAATATTGAGCTGTATTTTTTTCTGAACTCTCATTAAATTTCAATAATATTTGGACATGGATACAACCTTCCGATGGAATACATATTCAAAAACTAGCAGGAAAAGTGCTTCTAAACTTTAGAAACTACAATTTACTGCAAGCCCACACACATATATATTTTGGTTTACAAAGCTACTTTTAAATTTATGACTAAAGATTTGACAATAAATCGCTCAACTAACCTCCCAAATGTAAAGAAAATAGTCTCTAATCAATCTTCAATTGTTGAAAAATAATTCTATGCACCCTGGTAAAGAAAGATTAAATCATTTAGGCATACACCTTTCCAGATATAAGACAGTGGTGTAAGACCACTAAACTAACAGACTCTGCCTTTTTTCCACTAATATAACTTATTAGTTGTGGTCTTAGAACACTGTGGCATGTACCTGGAGAGACATGGTTGAAATCCAACATGCCAGAAAAACTGTTTGTCACAAAACTATTAATATCAAAGCCAACAGTTAATTCTGTGGATACTATTTATTGAGGGTAGACAACTTTCTCTTTTTGGCACTAAGACATTTTTTCTTATTTCCTAAATTCTCTAACAAACAATCATTTTTTATCTTGCAAAAATTGTTTAAAAATACATTTGTTGAACACCAGAAAATAATTAAAGATAATAATCCCGCCAACAAACACACAAGCAGCTACGGGGTGTCAAGATGCTAGATCGACGAATGATGACGTCAGAACGTGTGACGTCACCAGTGAAAAGGCCTTGAGTCTCGATGGTTACGGCTTAGTGCCCTGTGGGTTTCCTGGGGCGTGGGGGGCTTTGTGCCCGGCGGGTTTCCGGGGGGGGGCTTGTGGGGGCTTTGCAACCGGTGGGTTTCCGGGGGGTGTGGGGGCTTTGCGCCCGGTGGGTTTCCAGGGGGCTCTGCGCACAGTGGATTTCTGGTGGGGCTTTGAGGCTGGTGGGTTTCCGGGGGAGGGGGTCTTGGGGGGCTTTGCAGCCGGTTGGTTTCTGGGAGGGGCATGGGAGGCTTTGCGGCTGGTGGGTTTCCGGATGGGGGGTGTGGGGCTTTGTGGCCAGTTGGTTTCCAGGTGGTGTGGGGGGCTTTGTGCACGGTGGGATTCCGGGGGTCTTTGAGGCCGGTGGGTTTCCGGGGGGCTTTGTGCCCTGTGGGTTTCCAGGGATGTGGGGGCTTTGTGCCCGGTGGGTTTCCGGGGTGTGTGGGGGGGCTTTGCTCCCAGTGGGTTTCCAGGGGGCTCTGAGCCCAATGGTTTTCCGGGGGGGTCGTGCGGAGCTTTGCGCCGGGTGGGTTTCCGGGGGGTTTGGGGGCTTTGCACCCGGTGGGTTTCGGGGGGCATGGGAGGGTTTGCGGCCAGTCGGTTTCCGGAGGGGGACGTGGGGGCTTTGCGGCCAGTGGATTTCCAGGAGGGTGGGGGGCATTGCACCTGGTGGTATTTCGGTGGTCTTTGAGGCTGGTGGGTTTTCAGGGGTGGGGGTTTTGCGTCCGGTCGGTTTCCTGGGGGGCGTGGGGGCTTTGCAGCCGGTGGGTTTCCGGGGGGTAGGGTGGGGGGTTTTGCGCCCGTGGGTTTCCAGGGGGTTCTGCGCACAGTGGATTTCTGGTGGGGCTTTGTGGCTGGTGGGTTTCTGGGGGAGGGGGTCTTGGGGGGCTTTGCAGCCGGTTGGTTTCTGGGAGGGGCATGGGAGGCTTTGCGGCTGGTGGGTTTCCGGATGGGGGGTGTGGGGCTTTGTGGCCAGTTGGTTTCCAGGTGGTGTGGGGGGCTTTGTGCCCTGTGGGTTTCCAGGGTTGTGGGGGCTTTGTGCCCGGTGGGTTTCCGGGGTGTGTGGGGGGCTTTGCTCCCAGTGGGTTTCCAGGGGGCTCTGAGCCCAATGGTTTTCCGGGGGGGTCGTGCGGAGCTTTGCGCCGGGTGGGTTTCCGGGGGGCTTGGGGGCTTTGCACCCGGTGGGTTTCGGGGGGCATGGGAGGGTTTGCGGCCAGTCGGTTTCCGGAGGGGGACGTGGGGGCTTTGCGGCCAGTGGATTTCCAGGAGGGTGGGGGGCATTGCACCCGGTGGTATTTCGGTGGTCTTTGAGGTTGGTGGGTTTTCAGGGGTGGGGTTTTTGCGTCCGGTCGGTTTCCTGGGGGGCGTGGGGGCTTTGCAGCCGGTGGGTTTCCGGGGGGTAGGGTGGGGGGTTTTGCGCCCGTGGGTTTCCAGGGGGTTCTGCGCACAGTGGATTTCTGGTGGGGCTTTGTGGCTGGTGGGTTTCTGGGGGAGGGGGTCTTGGGGGGCTTTGCAGCCGGTTGGTTTCTGGGAGGGGCATGGGAGGCTTTGCGGCTGGTGGGTTTCCGGATGGGGGGTGTGGGGCTTTGTGGCCAGTTGGTTTCCAGGTGGTGTGGGTGGCTTTGTGCACGGTGGGATTCCGGGGGTCTTTGAGGCCGGTGGGTTTCCGGGGGGCTTTGTGCCCTGTGGGTTTCCAGGGGTGTGGGGGCTTTGTGCCCGGTGGGTTTCCGGGGTGTGTGGGGGGCTTTGCTCCCAGTGGGTTTCCAGGGGGCTCTGAGCCCAATGGTTTTCCGGGGGGGTCGTGCGGAGCTTTGCGCCGGGTGGGTTTCCGGGGGGCTTGGGGGCTTTGCACCCGGTGGGTTTCGGGGGGCATGGGAGGGTTTGCGGCCAGTCGGTTTCCGGAGGGGGACGTGGGGGCTTTGCGGCCAGTGGATTTCCAGGAGGGTGGGGGGCATTGCACCCGGTGGTATTTCGGTGGTCTTTGAGGTTGGTGGGTTTTCAGGGGTGGGGTTTTTGCGTCCGGTCGGTTTCCTGGGGGGCGTGGGGGCTTTGCAGCCGGTGGGTTTCCGGGGGGTAGGGTGGGGGGTTTTGCACCCGTGGGTTTCCAGATGGTTCTGCGCACAGTGGATTTCTGGTGGGGCTTTGTGGCTGGTGGGTTTCTGGGGGAGGGGGTCTTGGGGGGCTTTGCAGCCGGTTGGTTTCTGGGAGGGGCATGGGAGGCTTTGCGGCTGGTGGGTTTCCGGATGGGGGGTGTGGGGCTTTGTGGCCAGTTGGTTTCCAGGTGGTGTGGGGGGCTTTGTGCACGGTGGGATTCCGGGGGTCTTTGAGGCCGGTGGGTTTCCGGGGGGCTTTGTGCCCTGTGGGTTTCCAGGGGTGTGGGGGCTTTGTGCCCGGTGGGTTTCCGGGGTGTGTGGGGGGCTTTGCTCCCAGTGGGTTTCCAGGGGGCTCTGAGCCCAATGGTTTTCCGGGGGGGTTGTGCGGAGCTTTGCGCCGGGTGGGTTTCCGGGGGGCTTGGGGGCTTTGCACCCGGTGGGTTTCGGGGGGCATGGGAGGGTTTGCGGCCAGTCGGTTTCCGGAGGGGGACGTGGGGGCTTTGCGGCCAGTGGATTTCCAGGAGGGTGGGGGGCATTGCACCCGGTGGTATTTCGGTGGTCTTTGAGGTTGGTGGGTTTTCAGGGGTGGGGTTTTTGCGTCCGGTCGGTTTCCTGGGGGGCGTGGGGGCTTTGCAGCCGGTGGGTTTCCGGGGGGTAGGGTGGGGGGTTTTGCGCCCGTGGGTTTCCAGGGGGTTCTGCGCACAGTGGATTTCTGGTGGGGCTTTGTGGCTGGTGGGTTTCTGGGGGAGGGGGTCTTGGGGGGCTTTGCAGCCGGTTGGTTTCTGGGAGGGGCATGGGAGGCTTTGCGGCTGGTGGGTTTCCGGATGGGGGGTGTGGGGCTTTGTGGCCAGTTGGTTTCCAGGTGGTGTGGGGGGCTTTGTGCCCTGTGGGTTTCCAGGGTTGTGGGGGCTTTGTGCCCGGTGGGTTTCCGGGGTGTGTGGGGGGCTTTGCTCCCAGTGGGTTTCCAGGGGGCTCTGAGCCCAATGGTTTTCCGGGGGGGTCGTGCGGAGCTTTGCGCCGGGTGGGTTTCCGGGGGGCTTGGGGGCTTTGCACCCGGTGGGTTTCGGGGGGCATGGGAGGGTTTGCGGCCAGTCGGTTTCCGGAGGGGGACGTGGGGGCTTTGCGGCCAGTGGATTTCCAGGAGGGTGGGGGGCATTGCACCCGGTGGTATTTCGGTGGTCTTTGAGGTTGGTGGGTTTTCAGGGGTGGGGTTTTTGCGTCCGGTCGGTTTCCTGGGGGGCGTGGGGGCTTTGCAGCCGGTGGGTTTCCGGGGGGTAGGGTGGGGGGTTTTGCGCCCGTGGGTTTCCAGGGGGTTCTGCGCACAGTGGATTTCTGGTGGGGCTTTGTGGCTGGTGGGTTTCTGGGGGAGGGGGTCTTGGGGGGCTTTGCAGCCGGTTGGTTTCTGGGAGGGGCATGGGAGGCTTTGCGGCTGGTGGGTTTCCGGATGGGGGGTGTGGGGCTTTGTGGCCAGTTGGTTTCCAGGTGGTGTGGGTGGCTTTGTGCACGGTGGGATTCCGGGGGTCTTTGAGGCCGGTGGGTTTCCGGGGGGCTTTGTGCCCTGTGGGTTTCCAGGGGTGTGGGGGCTTTGTGCCCGGTGGGTTTCCGGGGTGTGTGGGGGGCTTTGCTCCCAGTGGGTTTCCAGGGGGCTCTGAGCCCAATGGTTTTCCGGGGGGGTCGTGCGGAGCTTTGCGCCGGGTGGGTTTCCGGGGGGCTTGGGGGCTTTGCACCCGGTGGGTTTCGGGGGGCATGGGAGGTTTTGCGGCCAGTCGGTTTCCGGAGGGGGACGTGGGGGCTTTGCGGCCAGTGGATTTCCAGGAGGGTGGGGGGCATTGCACCCGGTGGTATTTCGGTGGTCTTTGAGGTTGGTGGGTTTTCAGGGGTGGGGTTTTTGCGTCCGGTCGGTTTCCTGGGGGGCGTGGGGGCTTTGCAGCCGGTGGGTTTCCGGGGGGTAGGGTGGGGGGTTTTGCGCCCGTGGGTTTCCAGGGGGTTCTGCGCACAGTGGATTTCTGGTGGGGCTTTGTGGCTGGTGGGTTTCTGGGGGAGGGGGTCTTGGGGGGCTTTGCAGCCGGTTGGTTTCTGGGAGGGGCATGGGAGGCTTTGCGGCTGGTGGGTTTCCGGATGGGGGGTGTGGGGCTTTGTGGCCAGTCGGTTTCCAGGTGGTGTGGGTGGCTTTGTGCACGGTGGGATTCCGGGGGTCTTTGAGGCCGGTGGGTTTCCGGGGGGCTTTGTGCCCTGTGGGTTTCCAGGGGTGTGGGGGCTTTGTGCCCGGTGGGTTTCCGGGGTGTGTGGGGGGCTTTGCTCCCAGTGGGTTTCCAGGGGGCTCTGAGCCCAATGGTTTTCCGGGGGGGTCGTGCGGAGCTTTGCGCCGGGTGGGTTTCCGGGGGGCTTGGGGGCTTTGCACCCGGTGGGTTTCGGGGGGCATGGGAGGGTTTGCGGCCAGTCGGTTTCCGGAGGGGGACGTGGGGGCTTTGCGGCCAGTGGATTTCCAGGAGGGTGGGGGGCATTGCACCCGGTGGTATTTCGGTGGTCTTTGAGGTTGGTGGGTTTTCAGGGGTGGGGTTTTTGCGTCCGGTCGGTTTCCTGGGGGGCGTGGGGGCTTTGCAGCCGGTGGGTTTCCGGGGGGTAGGGTGGGGGGTTTTGCACCCGTGGGTTTCCAGATGGTTCTGCGCACAGTGGATTTCTGGTGGGGCTTTGTGGCTGGTGGGTTTCTGGGGGAGGGGGTCTTGGGGGGCTTTGCAGCCGGTTGGTTTCTGGGAGGGGCATGGGAGGCTTTGCGGCTGGTGGGTTTCCGGATGGGGGGTGTGGGGCTTTGTGGCCAGTTGGTTTCCAGGTGGTGTGGGGGGCTTTGTGCACGGTGGGATTCCGGGGGTCTTTGAGGCCGGTGGGTTTCCGGGGGGCTTTGTGCCCTGTGGGTTTCCAGGGGTGTGGGGGCTTTGTGCCCGGTGGGTTTCCGGGGTGTGTGGGGGGCTTTGCTCCCAGTGGGTTTCCAGGGGGCTCTGAGCCCAATGGTTTTCCGGGGGGGTCGTGCGGAGCTTTGCGCCGGGTGGGTTTCCGGGGGGCTTGGGGGCTTTGCACCCGGTGGGTTTCGGGGGGCATGGGAGGGTTTGCGGCCAGTCGGTTTCCGGAGGGGGACGTGGGGGCTTTGCGGCCAGTGGATTTCCAGGAGGGTGGGGGGCATTGCACCCGGTGGTATTTCGGTGGTCTTTGAGGTTGGTGGGTTTTCAGGGGTGGGGTTTTTGCGTCCGGTCGGTTTCCTGGGGGGCGTGGGGGCTTTGCAGCCGGTGGGTTTCCGGGGGGTAGGGTGGGGGGTTTTGCGCCCGTGGGTTTCCAGGGGGTTCTGCGCACAGTGGATTTCTGGTGGGGCTTTGTGGCTGGTGGGTTTCTGGGGGAGGGGGTCTTGGGGGGCTTTGCAGCCGGTTGGTTTCTGGGAGGGGCATGGGAGGCTTTGCGGCTGGTGGGTTTCCGGATGGGGGGTGTGGGGCTTTGTGGCCAGTTGGTTTCCAGATGGTGTGGGGGGCTTTGTGCCCTGTGGGTTTCCAGGGTTGTGGGGGCTTTGTGCCCGGTGGGTTTCCGGGGTGTGTGGGGGGCTTTGCTCCCAGTGGGTTTCCAGGGGGCTCTGAGCCCAATGGTTTTCCGGGGGGGTCGTGCGGAGCTTTGCGCCGGGTGGGTTTCCGGGGGGCTTGGGGGCTTTGCACCCGGTGGGTTTCGGGGGGCATGGGAGGGTTTGCGGCCAGTCGGTTTCCGGAGGGGGACGTGGGGGCTTTGCGGCCAGTGGATTTCCAGGAGGGTGGGGGGCATTGCACCCGGTGGTATTTCGGTGGTCTTTGAGGTTGGTGGGTTTTCAGGGGTGGGGTTTTTGCGTCCGGTCGGTTTCCTGGGGGGCGTGGGGGCTTTGCAGCCGGTGGGTTTCCGGGGGGTAGGGTGGGGGGTTTTGCACCCGTGGGTTTCCAGATGGTTCTGCGCACAGTGGATTTCTGGTGGGGCTTTGTGGCTGGTGGGTTTCTGGGGGAGGGGGTCTTGGGGGGCTTTGCAGCCGGTTGGTTTCTGGGAGGGGCATGGGAGGCTTTGCGGCTGGTGGGTTTCCGGATGGGGGGTGTGGGGCTTTGTGGCCAGTTGGTTTCCAGGTGGTGTGGGTGGCTTTGTGCACGGTGGGATTCCGGGGGTCTTTGAGGCCGGTGGGTTTCCGGGGGGCTTTGTGCCCTGTGGGTTTCCAGGGGTGTGGGGGCTTTGTGCCCGGTGGGTTTCCGGGGTGTGTGGGGGGCTTTGCTCCCAGTGGGTTTCCAGGGGGCTCTGAGCCCAATGGTTTTCCGGGGGGGTCGTGCGGAGCTTTGTGCCGGGTGGGTTTCCGGGGGGCTTGGGGGCTTTGCACCCGGTGGGTTTCGGGGGGCATGGGAGGGTTTGCGGCCAGTCGGTTTCCGGAGGGGGACGTGGGGGCTTTGCGGCCAGTGGATTTCCAGGAGGGTGGGGGGCATTGCACCCGGTGGTATTTCGGTGGTCTTTGAGGTTGGTGGGTTTTCAGGGGTGGGGTTTTTGCGTCCGGTCGGTTTCCTGGGGGGCGTGGGGGCTTTGCAGCCGGTGGGTTTCCGGGGGGTAGGGTGGGGGGTTTTGCACCCGTGGGTTTCCAGATGGTTCTGCGCACAGTGGATTTCTGGTGGGGCTTTGTGGCTGGTGGGTTTCTGGGGGAGGGGGTCTTGGGGGGCTTTGCAGCCGGTTGGTTTCTGGGAGGGGCATGGGAGGCTTTGCGGCTGGTGGGTTTCCGGATGGGGGGTGTGGGGCTTTGTGGCCAGTTGGTTTCCAGGTGGTGTGGGGGGCTTTGTGCACGGTGGGATTCCGGGGGTCTTTGAGGCCGGTGGGTTTCCGGGGGGCTTTGTGCCCTGTGGGTTTCCAGGGGTGTGGGGGCTTTGTGCCCGGTGGGTTTCCGGGGTGTGTGGGGGGCTTTGCTCCCAGTGGGTTTCCAGGGGGCTCTGAGCCCAATGGTTTTCCGGGGGGGTCGTGCGGAGCTTTGCGCCGGGTGGGTTTCCGGGGGGCTTGGGGGCTTTGCACCCGGTGGGTTTCGGGGGGCATGGGAGGGTTTGCGGCCAGTCGGTTTCCGGAGGGGGACGTGGGGGCTTTGCGGCCAGTGGATTTCCAGGAGGGTGGGGGGCATTGCACCCGGTGGTATTTCGGTGGTCTTTGAGGTTGGTGGGTTTTCAGGGGTGGGGTTTTTGCGTCCGGTCGGTTTCCTGGGGGGCGTGGGGGCTTTGCAGCCGGTGGGTTTCCGGGGGGTAGGGTGGGGGGTTTTGCACCCGTGGGTTTCCAGATGGTTCTGCGCACAGTGGATTTCTGGTGGGGCTTTGTGGCTGGTGGGTTTCTGGGGGAGGGGGTCTTGGGGGGCTTTGCAGCCGGTTGGTTTCTGGGAGGGGCATGGGAGGCTTTGCGGCTGGTGGGTTTCCGGATGGGGGGTGTGGGGCTTTGTGGCCAGTTGGTTTCCAGGTGGTGTGGGGGGCTTTGTGCACGGTGGGATTCCGGGGGTCTTTGAGGCCGGTGGGTTTCCGGGGGGCTTTGTGCCCTGTGGGTTTCCAGGGGTGTGGGGGCTTTGTGCCCGGTGGGTTTCCGGGGTGTGTGGGGGGCTTTGCTCCCAGTGGGTTTCCAGGGGGCTCTGAGCCCAATGGTTTTCCGGGGGGGTCGTGCGGAGCTTTGCGCCGGGTGGGTTTCCGGGGGGCTTGGGGGCTTTGCACCCGGTGGGTTTCGGGGGGCATGGGAGGGTTTGCGGCCAGTCGGTTTCCGGAGGGGGACGTGGGGGCTTTGCGGCCAGTGGATTTCCAGGAGGGTGGGGGGCATTGCACCCGGTGGTATTTCGGTGGTCTTTGAGGTTGGTGGGTTTTCAGGGGTGGGGTTTTTGCGTCCGGTCGGTTTCCTGGGGGGCGTGGGGGCTTTGCAGCCGGTGGGTTTCCGGGGGGTAGGGTGGGGGGTTTTGCACCCGTGGGTTTCCAGATGGTTCTGCGCACAGTGGATTTCTGGTGGGGCTTTGTGGCTGGTGGGTTTCTGGGGGAGGGGGTCTTGGGGGGCTTTGCAGCCGGTTGGTTTCTGGGAGGGGCATGGGAGGCTTTGCGGCTGGTGGGTTTCCGGATGGGGGGTGTGGGGCTTTGTGGCCAGTTGGTTTCCAGGTGGTGTGGGGGGCTTTGTGCACGGTGGGATTCCGGGGGTCTTTGAGGCCGGTGGGTTTCCGGGGGGCTTTGTGCCCTGTGGGTTTCCAGGGGTGTGGGGGCTTTGTGCCCGGTGGGTTTCCGGGGTGTGTGGGGGGCTTTGCTCCCAGTGGGTTTCCAGGGGGCTCTGAGCCCAATGGTTTTCCGGGGGGGTCGTGCGGAGCTTTGCGCCGGGTGGGTTTCCGGGGGGCTTGGGGGCTTTGCACCCGGTGGGTTTCGGGGGGCATGGGAGGGTTTGCGGCCAGTCGGTTTCCGGAGGGGGACGTGGGGGCTTTGCGGCCAGTGGATTTCCAGGAGGGTGGGGGGCATTGCACCCGGTGGTATTTCGGTGGTCTTTGAGGTTGGTGGGTTTTCAGGGGTGGGGTTTTTGCGTCCGGTCGGTTTCCTGGGGGGCGTGGGGGCTTTGCAGCCGGTGGGTTTCCGGGGGGTAGGGTGGGGGGTTTTGCACCCGTGGGTTTCCAGATGGTTCTGCGCACAGTGGATTTCTGGTGGGGCTTTGTGGCTGGTGGGTTTCTGGGGGAGGGGGTCTTGGGGGGCTTTGCAGCCGGTTGGTTTCTGGGAGGGGCATGGGAGGCTTTGCGGCTGGTGGGTTTCCGGATGGGGGGTGTGGGGCTTTGTGGCCAGTTGGTTTCCAGGTGGTGTGGGGGGCTTTGTGCACGGTGGGATTCCGGGGGTCTTTGAGGCCGGTGGGTTTCCGGGGGGCTTTGTGCCCTGTGGGTTTCCAGGGGTGTGGGGGCTTTGTGCCCGGTGGGTTTCCGGGGTGTGTGGGGGGCTTTGCTCCCAGTGGGTTTCCAGGGGGCTCTGAGCCCAATGGTTTTCCGGGGGGGTCGTGCGGAGCTTTGCGCCGGGTGGGTTTCCGGGGGGCTTGGGGGCTTTGCACCCGGTGGGTTTCGGGGGGCATGGGAGGGTTTGCGGCCAGTCGGTTTCCGGAGGGGGACGTGGGGGCTTTGCGGCCAGTGGATTTCCAGGAGGGTGGGGGGCATTGCACCCGGTGGTATTTCGGTGGTCTTTGAGGTTGGTGGGTTTTCAGGGGTGGGGTTTTTGCGTCCGGTCGGTTTCCTGGGGGGCGTGGGGGCTTTGCAGCCGGTGGGTTTCCGGGGGGTAGGGTGGGGGGTTTTGCACCCGTGGGTTTCCAGATGGTTCTGCGCACAGTGGATTTCTGGTGGGGCTTTGTGGCTGGTGGGTTTCTGGGGGAGGGGGTCTTGGGGGGCTTTGCAGCCGGTTGGTTTCTGGGAGGGGCATGGGAGGCTTTGCGGCTGGTGGGTTTCCGGATGGGGGGTGTGGGGCTTTGTGGCCAGTTGGTTTCCAGGTGGTGTGGGGGGCTTTGTGCACGGTGGGATTCCGGGGGTCTTTGAGGCCGGTGGGTTTCCGGGGGGCTTTGTGCCCTGTGGGTTTCCAGGGGTGTGGGGGCTTTGTGCCCGGTGGGTTTCCGGGGTGTGTGGGGGGCTTTGCTCCCAGTGGGTTTCCAGGGGGCTCTGAGCCCAATGGTTTTCCGGGGGGGTCGTGCGGAGCTTTGCGCCGGGTGGGTTTCCGGGGGGCTTGGGGGCTTTGCACCCGGTGGGTTTCGGGGGGCATGGGAGGGTTTGCGGCCAGTCGGTTTCCGGAGGGGGACGTGGGGGCTTTGCGGCCAGTGGATTTCCAGGAGGGTGGGGGGCATTGCACCCGGTGGTATTTCGGTGGTCTTTGAGGTTGGTGGGTTTTCAGGGGTGGGGTTTTTGCGTCCGGTCGGTTTCCTGGGGGGCGTGGGGGCTTTGCAGCCGGTGGGTTTCCGGGGGGTAGGGTGGGGGGTTTTGCACCCGTGGGTTTCCAGATGGTTCTGCGCACAGTGGATTTCTGGTGGGGCTTTGTGGCTGGTGGGTTTCTGGGGGAGGGGGTCTTGGGGGGCTTTGCAGCCGGTTGGTTTCTGGGAGGGGCATGGGAGGCTTTGCGGCTGGTGGGTTTCCGGATGGGGGGTGTGGGGCTTTGTGGCCAGTTGGTTTCCAGGTGGTGTGGGGGGCTTTGTGCACGGTGGGATTCCGGGGGTCTTTGAGGCCGGTGGGTTTCCGGGGGGCTTTGTGCCCTGTGGGTTTCCAGGGGTGTGGGGGCTTTGTGCCCGGTGGGTTTCCGGGGTGTGTGGGGGGCTTTGCTCCCAGTGGGTTTCCAGGGGGCTCTGAGCCCAATGGTTTTCCGGGGGGGTCGTGCGGAGCTTTGCGCCGGGTGGGTTTCCGGGGGGCTTGGGGGCTTTGCACCCGGTGGGTTTCGGGGGGCATGGGAGGGTTTGCGGCCAGTCGGTTTCCGGAGGGGGACGTGGGGGCTTTGCGGCCAGTGGATTTCCAGGAGGGTGGGGGGCATTGCACCCGGTGGTATTTCGGTGGTCTTTGAGGTTGGTGGGTTTTCAGGGGTGGGGTTTTTGCGTCCGGTCGGTTTCCTGGGGGGCGTGGGGGCTTTGCAGCCGGTGGGTTTCCGGGGGGTAGGGTGGGGGGTTTTGCACCCGTGGGTTTCCAGATGGTTCTGCGCACAGTGGATTTCTGGTGGGGCTTTGTGGCTGGTGGGTTTCTGGGGGAGGGGGTCTTGGGGGGCTTTGCAGCCGGTTGGTTTCTGGGAGGGGCATGGGAGGCTTTGCGGCTGGTGGGTTTCCGGATGGGGGGTGTGGGGCTTTGTGGCCAGTTGGTTTCCAGGTGGTGTGGGGGGCTTTGTGCACGGTGGGATTCCGGGGGTCTTTGAGGCCGGTGGGTTTCCGGGGGGCTTTGTGCCCTGTGGGTTTCCAGGGGTGTGGGGGCTTTGTGCCCGGTGGGTTTCCGGGGTGTGTGGGGGGCTTTGCTCCCAGTGGGTTTCCAGGGGGCTCTGAGCCCAATGGTTTTCCGGGGGGGTCGTGCGGAGCTTTGCGCCGGGTGGGTTTCCGGGGGGCTTGGGGGCTTTGCACCCGGTGGGTTTCGG